>JAKROA010000003.1:37500-2694166 GCA_023375655.1 Taenia crassiceps | reverse complement strand
TCATGGCTGATGCCAAGCAAATCAAACTCAGGGCGAGATCGTGTTGCACATCAAATGACTTATCGGCTAATCTAGTCACCAGTTTGCAGTTTCACAAATTCGCTAAAGTAGGCGCGTGCTCACGAGTGGAAGACATCCGGATGAGGCAATCAGGCCCTTGTATTGGTCTTCGGTGCTAAGCTGATAAAGAATGCGGAGGGCCACGTCGCGTTGTGAGAGGTCAGCTAGGAAAGAAAGCAGAAGGCTAAAACATCTGACGCAATTTAATTCAAAGAAAGTAAAGTGTGCTTCATTCATGCTGCTAACTTGGAGATGACGCCTCATTCTCACAACCGCCTGCAAGGCACATCTACAAGGGAGCGCATCTTTTTCGTTGCAGGGGTCATTTCACTAACAGCGCAGTTAAAATCGAGGTGTAAGTTAGTTTTACAACCACTGGATTCCCAATTCCAGAAAGCCGACTTAGCAGCAGTGATTCTGACGTGGTTACGATACGAAAAATATAAGCAAGCAGGCCATCTTACCAAGTATAGGTATGAGAGTCTTGGGAAGTCCTTGAATCACCATTGAAGCTCGTAGATCCTGATTGAAGGCGAGGTTGTACAGCAAGCGCAGAGTTAGCCGAATGAGCAAAGGCTGGGCGACTTTTAGGATACTAACTAAGTCTTCCACGATGTTGTTCTTAATCTACACAATTTTGTATAAAAAGTTCCCTGTGATTCCAAAATTTGTGCATCAAGTAATTGTACCATGCAGAATAAAGTACTCAATTGATCCAAGAGATGCAACCAAAGATTCACTAGTTTATTATAGCAGTTCAACCTCCCTTTCTATAGATTTTAGGGATGAACTATGGGAATGCGTAGGCTTTGGCACGATTTCCGCGAATCCTGACAGCGAACATTTTGGCGATATGAGAGTGGAGCTAGCTACAGAGCTCACAACACACAGTAACTTGTTTTGTTTAAGGAACCAAGTCCGGCTCAACATTGTGGCGAATTATTTTGCTTCGGATCGCAGACGAGTTCAGTACGTGAAAGGACTGGGCCGAGGTAATATAGTAAACAACAGTGATGATGAGCTGAAATGGATTAGTGCATCACATCATTTCATACCGCGTACACACACTACTTCTTTAGCGACAAAATTGTGCCATCTGGTAAGAAAAGTAATCAGTAAAACGTGAAGATTACTAGAGACGTCGTTCCCATATGCATTCAGCAGGTAAGTATCAACAGGAAAAGCACCTCTCTTGCTGATAAGTTGAAGAGAACTGCTGCGAAATTTCGTAGCTTGTACAAAAACAAGAATAATAGTTGAGAACTTTATAGTGGATGTAAGCACAAGTGTCAGAACTGTTTATGACCCGACTTATAGTAGCTTTAAATTCAGCAGGGCCTGTGAATGTGTGTGAAGAGACCAGCACAGTTGAAAATATTAACACGTTGTTTAACGAAATTCAGTCTATTGGATGAACCCATTTAAAAAATAAGTAAAATGAGAACTGAATGCACTTTTCTGGGCTGATAGGAATATCTCTCACCATATAATCTGTTTTCTTGTATGCGTCACACTTTGAAACCGGATGTTTCATGTAAGAAGGTCCCCTATTCTCCCCATTTACTCACCATTTCGTCGATGTTCTCTTGGAAGAGGCTCAGTTTTCGCAAGAACGAGACCACAAGGACTAGAAGATCGTGATTTTTTCGCTTTAGACAACAGCAGAGCAGCGTCACAATGCCCTTCCGATGCATTTTTTCCTCCACTTCCACCTTTTCCGCAAGGTTTAGCAGCAGGTAGATGGCAACTTGTAAAACAAACTCAGGCTTGAAGTTTGCCAATGATATGTCAATAAAAAACAATGAGTGAGTAAAATATGGCAGGAGGAGGCATGCTAGCGATTAATAAAACTCGGGTCTTTTGTAATTCGGTTTCTCACGTTTTGAAAGTCTGCACCCACCACGATGGTCTAAGTACTCCCAGAACACAAAGTATGGTAGGAGAGCGCCTGCTGTGAAAGCACCAACAGTAAAAAAACGAAAAAGGATTGTTGTGAATTTGTAAAATGGATGAAGGTTTCGACTCCGATCACTCAGACAATTACACAAGCAACACTCGGCGACTTGGAACAAGCTTAATTCTGTCTGCATACCAGACCGATTAATCAAAAGCCAAGAACTAGTACCTCAACGCCCAGACAGCATCTACTTCCTACTCTCTAGAATAGCGTTATGACACCTCGCATTTTGCCCCGTTCTGCCACCACAAGTGGCATCAGGGGTATTGGTGTAACAGTGCTGACCGCACTTGTGGACGCCGACAGTCTCTTTGATCCAATCCAAAGCTCAGCATCAACACGCCGCGCAAACCAACCAAAACTACTTAAGAAAAACTAATCACAAAAACAAGCATTTTCGTTTTCAAAGCCAACTCACCAGCGAGACAAAAGCACATCAGCGTTCTACTTAGTCGACATCCAATGCAACTACAAGTGGCCACGGCCTCAAAAAAGCTACACCTCTGAAAAACACCTCCTTTTGGCGAAACAAGTGTTTTCATTCCCGGCTTCTAGGAGCCTTTACTTTGATATTTTAAAGTCAGCTTTTCGCACAGCCTTCACAGTCGCACTGGTTTTTTTCAAATTTGCCTGTGTAACGTAGTGGCGGACTTTTTTCTGCACAAATAACCCCTCCTACCCTCAAGGGTCATTTGGGGGATAGGCAAAATGGAATCGGGACCATCATCTGCGTTTTAGGGACGCAAGTACATCTAGCCTCCAGTCATGCCCACAAAGTCCAAAATTCCAGTGTCTCACATCGGATGCGTACACCCACCGAACATTAGTTACGATGGGCAAGTCATCTGGTGTGAAGTAATCGTCCTCCGGGATCTTCTTGTTGAAGGTGCACAACATGAAGGTATATCCTTGGACTTACACACGTACGCAGTAGAATGTCACTCAAAACACTTCATGTCGCGAGTTTGATTAATTCATTAGAAAAGCTATTTGTACTAAAAGCGATTGCCACACAATGCATTTTCATTAAAGAAAACTGCATTTTTCCTGCAGGTAAGCCGAGGAGCTGGGTCTGAATTCAAAAGTTTTCCTGTTTTGATTAACAGACCTCATGCAGAAGGGGAATGGATAAGAGCGCATGATATAGGAGTGATAGACCACCTAGCCAAAGGATGTATCCAGTCCTGGTCGACTTATGTAAATAACTGACACGCCCCGTTAACTTGCAAGTTTCAAACGCACATCTTAGTTTTACGAGACACTACAACTTATACGCATAATGTTTAAGGCAAATGCAAAGAATGACGATCCGAAATGCCAGAGAATCGAGTTTAAGAGCAATGGTGCGACCCCATTTGAGTCAACAAAATGAGGTCTATTTGAATCTGCAAAGCATACGATGGATATTAGGATTTCGCACCCAACAGTGTGATAGAACTAACCGAAACTACAAAATTACTTAGGTTAAAATAAATATTGAGTCTGAAGTGCATAAATCTCGTGGTGGTTAATTACTGGATTAAATCGACATTAATTGCTCAAATCCGTTTGCCGTTCTCCGCATCCAGCCAATCAGCTTGTAGCTATTTAACCAAATAGAAACCTTTATAAGTTCCTCAATATTCACTTCTTTACTATTTCAATAAAAATTCTTAACAGTATCGTTTTCTCTCACTACTTTAATGCTTACAGCAGCCATCAAAAAGCACCTATTCACAACTCATACCTCTAAGAAGTTGCTCCTGCTTTCTCACCAGTTCTTCATATTTTTCCACATTCAGCCTGTATTCTGTGCCATCTTCACCTTGTTCAATTCGCACTCTCTTGAGATCCTCCATCCAACCTACGTAGGCCTGGGTCTCGTGTTCTAAAATGCTCATACAAAGTGTTCCTAAAAGATCCACACGTGCAAAGCGGACTTCCTACCTATTTTGTAGTGCATAATCATGCTGTGAAAGTTTGAGAATGATGAGAAACAGAAGAATATGTAGACCAAATTTGTGGTCAAGTCGGTACTCTTCCTCCAGTCCTCTCGCAGCACGCGCGCCAGTGCCCCAATAAGGATTTCTTTGAGAGAACATCGATTTGTAGTAGAACTATAGGTCATACCATTTCGGAACAGCTCCTCTAGATTGTCGGGATTCCTCGCTAGCTGAAGTATTAGCGCGGAAGCTCGCAGCTGTTCAGTCGTATCCTCGTAGAGGAGGTCTAGATAGTCATCCAGATCAGTCATGTTGGCAGTCTCGTCTATTTTGGCTGAATCAAATGCACCAGGATCCGCCAAGGTCTCCCTAGTAGATGATGATTTGGCGGCATCTGAGGCAGAGAGAATCACCTTTCCTTATTATTCATAGATGTTTGGAGTGGGGCCTTAATAAAGTGCAGTCTTCAGGATAACAAAAGAATGCACTGATATGAACAAAAACAACGAAAAGTATAACACCATTTCAACACTTAAGCTCCCGATGGTAATGAATTGGAAATTGTATCTGTACCATAAGCTGCAGGGAGGATTTCTATGCTTAAAATAGGCAATAGTTTCTTCTATTAACCGAGGATTTCTCATTCACAGTGAATGATGGCGAACAACTTTAATAGTAAGCAATGTAAGAAACGCCGAACGTTTCAACAAGCACATCAAAGCAAAGCAGCAACAATCACTGCAAACTGCAGTAACTGATCTCAGTTATTCATACAGCTGAAAGATTGTGCCTGGTAGGTCTTAAGACTCACAACTAGCTGAGCAGCAATACCCCAATCCCCCCAAACCTTCCATTCTTTAACCTTGATAAGACTGCACAAATAATTTGATATTAATATTAAAAGCATGCAAGTTTAATCTTATTTATTTTACCCAGAATGACTGCTTTAGGCGTCCTGTCACGAAGATACTTGAGCAAATGCTTTATTTCGGGAAGCCTTGATGGACCTATTAGGCTACAACTCTTAATTGTCTGTTCTGAAAGTGCCTTCAAATCTGTTTGCTCGTCCAAGTTTTTTAACCGGATTCTAAGGAAATAAGTTCGCTAGGGCACAAGAGGAACTACATCTTCTGACACTTCTTTTTATCTCCTATTACAGGATTCCCTGATTCCCCAAGAATCGTCGCTTCGGCTTCGTAACAAATAACCAAGGCCTGTTCGAAGGGATGAACATCGATGCGTACATCTCGCACACGTCTATGTTGCAAGGAACAAGGTACCATCACCTTACTTTGTTAATATAGTTTGACAATTCATGCTGTGCAAAGCGTATAAGAGTTTATGAATGGGTTCAAACAGCGGATAAGGTGTCTTAAGGATATTTTAATCAGAATAAACGAAATCATGAGGCAGTCGAATGCCTATTGGTAAGTTTGTAGGCCGTTGCTATAGACGCTCTGCTTAAACAGGCAATCGAGCATATCAATGATATAAACTACTGAAAGAGGAAAAGAGATCTTAACTTCTGATGCTCTAAAAATGAATCACTAAAAAATACCATTATGCTGGTGATTTAATCATTTCTATTAGCTTTCATAGAAAGCTTGTGCTTTTTCTAGCAAAGTGTTTTAATTTATGATAAATAAAATTGCTTGTTGATATTCGTTTACTTTCGTAATTTTGCATGTGTTTTCATCGTGGAAATGTGATTGTAAGTAATAAACTTACACCAAATTATGATTCAATGCTAAGTTATTCCGGCTCTATTTTATTGTGTTGTGCACTTGAGCCCTTTACATCAATCGTGTCATTTTCTCAGACTTCAATGAAGGCATTAAACCAGAGTAGAATAAATACACTCAAAAAACAGGACGGTCGGGATATCTGGTATGGCTCAAAGGCCAGCTTCGGTCAGACAGGACAGTTTGGCCAGCTGGATTGACATGCATGGCATAGCTTCTCTACTATGCACGTTCTTCGTGCTAAAAATGCTATAATGAATTTCACAGTCCATTTCTCACTTCTGGAATCACACCTCCTTGATCAGGGTATTGCGCACAAAAGGAAATCTTTGCCTTTGTAGATATAATAAAGGCTTACAGGTTAATAGCGTCCTCTAGGTCTCGTAATCGGCGTAAACAGGCTGTGTGTCATGCCAACACACAATGAAGCACTTCTCCTACTATGCTATAGTTTGGCACACTCCCATAGAAATCCCCCAATTCTACCATTTCTTGGCATCCGCTTATCTATTGTGTCTTATAAATAATGCGTGGCTTTATTGCTAAGTCTGTAAGTATGAGAATAAATTAAAAACTCTTACCTCCTAGGTACTGATGCCCTTTTGCCCGCCTTTTTATCCATTAAAATTAACGGGGAGTACTCCCATTTTGGTTCAGATGGTTCATTTTTATCTTTCCATCTTAACCTGCTCTGCTGCTTATTTTGCAAAGGAACTGCTTTCTTTTTACAGCGACTTTGCTAAAAGCTCCTCATTTCTTCACTACTTCATAGATCTGCATTGTTAATGCAAATTACATAGTCAAATACAAACCTTTGTACCATTTATTCCTCACTGGCACAAAACGTCATTATTTTTAACATTCTCTCCTTTTCAGGACCTGTCTCTATTCAAAAACGTTCTTTAGTGCATTAGGAGAAGAAAAAAAATTGGCAATTTTGGTGACCTCAAGTAAGTTTTGAGGTAGAATTTGGAAATGAGTTATAGTTGCCCTTGGCAAATTCTTTATCAACTCAATCTTCTCTTTCAGTGGTAGATTTTAAGTTGCAATGCTTAAGACAACTAATTTTAGGCACCTTCATACTTACTTTTTCAGAAAATCCACGACCATTGCCCCTTTAGTTGTCTACCGCGTTCCTGCAGACCACGGGTGGGTGGACGCCATTTTTAAACTGCTCAATGTGTGGTCAAGACTGGTCCATGAAATTAAAGAGTATCGCAACCTGCTACATTACTTGTAGAATCCTAGTCTTTGGGTAGAAGACTTGTAACACTAAGTGGAATTTTATGTAATCGTGTGAATTTCTCTTATTTAAAAAAAATTACTGTCTAATGGGTGCATAAAAAGCGCCTCTTCCAATCAAAGGAGTGAATTCGGGGACGAAAGGAAGACACGCCGAACTTGTTACAAGGAAAGACCTTAGTAAGCACAGTTTTTGTGGAAAATCAACCAACAAAAATAGTTGCAGGATCACGTGAAAAAAACCCAAAGGATAAACTTCAAAGTGCGGTCGTTAATTACCAATAGGTCTATCCGATGATGGCCTCTTAAAAATACTCAAAATTACCGCCTTTTATCAGAAGCAATGCAATTTAAGGTTATTTTCTCATGGTCTTGAGCTTCTCAATCTCACCTTTTAAACAGGGAGAACTTAAAGTCTAATCGCCGATAATTTTATTCTAATATTGTGAAATAAGATAGTGCAATGTGCTGATTAAAATAATTCCTTATAAAGCCTTATTGACAAAACCATCGCTATAGTATCGCCGACCCTTTCCTGAAGTTGTAATAAATCGTGCCAATGTGAGGATCACTCATTGATTCACACAAGGGACATAATGCAGTGCTGTCAGGTGGAAGCGCAAGCTACCTAGACTTCAGGATCCGAGCAGACAAATGTACTGTTAAACAAGCATGGGATTTCAAAATGAACCCACATATTTACTTACTTATTCGAGTCTTTAAGTTACAAGCAATCGCTGCGCCTTGTTTGTCTCTACCAGGATATATTTGGATCTTGTCGGTTAACCAATCGCTAGCATGGAGGTGGGGGGTTTATTTTCACGATTTCCCCCATAAAATCTCCTTTTGATTAAACTTGCCCTTTACTATGACATTTTAGGTTTACAGGAGTACTTTCTGCATGAATAAATGGGCGCGGGTTTTGGATTGGTGCTTACCGTAAAGTTCCTCCCAAAGTTATTTCACAACTAATCATTAAGTCTTTCGTTACTTACAAGCTATTTAAAAGAGTTAAGTTTTGAGATTTAAAAGTGCTTTAATTCATTAGTCGCCAACTCTTACCAATCCTAAGTAAAGAGCTTCTTAGAGGAAGTCGACAAGATTACGTTCTTTTCAAATTGATGAGTTGTGACACATTGTTCGCAATTCCTTTTCTTCCCACAAACGACATTAGGAGCATATTTTGATGTTTAAAGTGATGGCATGCCGATAATTCGTTATGCATCTCGACTAAAAGGAGCACTTCTGCTTAGTTGGTTCACAAGTCCCAATTCCCCACTCGTGTTTTACGGCGGCAAAATTATTTTGCAGTATGCTTCATTTTCGCCTCAAATGCAATGCCTTCGAGTTAAGCTATTCGGATTTAGGTGTCAAAATGGCAAGAACCAAAAATTGAGCCAATTCGACAAACTTTTCCCAAAAAATTAAAATTATTTAATAGGCATCTATGTATACACATTATCATTGCACTCCTCACTGGCCTACACCGAAATCCCTTCACCGTTGCGCTGAGTACCTTTGCCTTCGCAGTGATGGTTGCTAACTAGGCCTCTTCGATCAAGTAAGAATAAACCCGGTTTCCAACAAGTGACTTGGTTATCGTTGACTATTTTGAGTATATTTCACTTCTGAGCGTATATTGACCGTTCTGCGTTCCTTCTAATGAGTTAACGCTTGTCCGTCAAGAGGCATAGGAAGAAGGCTTAAATGCTCTCAACATTTCCAGACTTGACTGCATTGGTGGCTTTTAATAAGGGCGTCCGAGCTAAGTACAGACTCTCAACCGTTCCGCGCTCCCGTTACTGCAAATAATTCTGAAAACGTAATGATGGCCTGATGGGACTTTGGGCTAAAAGACAAGGATTCATTTTTACTCCTCTAAGCATTCAATCAATTTCTTTTACTCAGAAGGTCGGTCAGTTTTCAAGCACGCGAAACTGTCTCATCTGCTAAGGTACTAGAACAATAGGCGAGGATAAAATCTGATCGAACAAATAGACTCTGCATATTACCTTCCAAAAATACTTTCATTAATAGTCATTCCACAGTTTGTCGAAAAATCGTGACCTTGCGGATTATACGGAAATTATTGCAAATGTCCTATGCTATGGACTGTTGTAATAAGGCTTTTGATAGTGCACTGGTATTATTAGCACAAAAAGTAAAGATTAGGATTCAAACGCCCTGCGTAAGGTGCCGAAGATCCACGCTAAACAAAACACCTTGAAGGTGAGACGGAGCTTGATTCGCACATGTTTAGACAAAAGTCAACTATTGTGCCTAGCTCGCTCTTTACCCATTAAAACGCGACCAACGATTAGGTCCAGAACAAATCACCTGACAGTGTGAATTTTCAGCATAACGACTGCAATTGCATCAAAGGTGCTTTTAAAGGTCCTTGCCACATTTATATAGCCCAACCACCTCTTGCCCTACCTCATTCATCGCCTCGGTGGCAGCGACAGGGCCTTCCGCCTTATCGACAAAGCGCTGATGGGCGACCTCTGGTCCATCTACCGAATCGCCAAGTGCATGGCACTCGACTTAAAGACCACAGTGCGTCTGCTCACAAGCATTGAAATGACAGTTGCCGCGGCCACTTCGTGTCTCGTCACCAGAGCGTGCCACTTTCACCACGTGGAAGATTTCGTCAATGTGTTGTTGAGACAAGAGTGGACTGCCACGGATCTGATCGAACTGGCAAATGGTCGATACGTGCAGAATCTCAAACCAGGTGAGAAGCCCAACCGGAACCCTCTCCTCACTGTGGCCACAAGAATGAGCGAGAATGCATTTTTGGGCTTTTACAATGCTTTGCATGAGCTGAACTACCGATATTTCAAATCACTGGGGAGCGTTCAGTACGAACAATTATCACGCAAAACGTAAGTCACGTCACCTTGCAGTCGGCGCTTAACGTCTCCCTCAGGCTTTCTTGAACCACGTCTTTTCGTGGGAAGTAGATAGAACTGTATTGGATGTAATGCTTTGTAGCATATATATTAGGCAAAGTGGGAATTCAGTAATACTTTGCACCATTTCGCAAAAGCTGGTGCCTGTTATTCGATACGAAAAAACTCAACATATGTTACTGGTTTAGTTGGATGCAAAGTAGATCATTTCACTGCACTACTGCATAATTCTCTGTCGCACATTGAAAAGGTCTGTCAATTAAGGAAATGGATAGCTCCAAATGATTACGCATCTCTGCCTACCAGTTGCTATGTTTGGCTGGTACATTATGGCCACGCTCTGGCTTTAGACAACTCAGAAGAGCTGAACACTACTGCAAGACGGTACTGACCTCAATCACTCCTCGGTCCCCCGTAGAAGCTCGACCTCTGTATGCCTATCTCATTTTGTTCTGATAAGAGCGATGAATGCATAAGAGGCCCTTTAAAGTAGGATAAATTTTTCCCTAGAATAGGTTCCAAGACTTTAACTATTTTTTGATTTACCAACAGTTTGAGTGAGGCGGTTTTACATATTTATCAAGTTCTATGCGTCCCTAATTTCGGTATCTTCAGGATGCTCAGTTAACTCAGTCCTTAAAATAGAATAAATCAGCGCGTCTACGCTAACGCCCAACCCCAGCCGGAAAACCTCGCCTCGAGACTACCACTTTATGCTTACTTGTGTATCGTGCGTGACTGCAGCGCGCAGCAACTTGGAAGAGCTTAGAGCAGGACCTTATAGGTTGCGAGCCAGAAATATTTCTAAGCACAGCAAGCTCTTCTGGCCATCGACACGAAGTCAAATTCGAAGTAAAAGATTAATTGTGATGGTATTTTTTGTGTTCACTTCTGTAATCGGTGCCTTTAAACAAGGTAAGCATAAGGCTGATTGGGACGGAGTCTTTGATCAAACAGTTGAGGAAGCAGATTGAAAATCCAGTTGTGAAGTATTGGTGCGAAAGTGTATTGAGCTAGAGTGCCTTGGTGTGCGCGGGTGGATCATCAAATTTTTTTCCCACATTTCCGTTCGCCCAGTACAATGTCTTGAAATGATTGCAGCCCCACATTGTCTAAGCAGGTAGTCTTGTGATTTTCGGAACAATGTCACGAAAGCGTAAAATATATTCACATCATCATTGACTTCTTTGTGTGTTTGCTGTCTGTTGTTAAAACTTCCTTAAAGTGATCTTTAGCAACCTACTATCATGTTTCTCCTCAACTAAGGAGTCAAACAAGACTTGAAATGCAGATAGGTGAAAGCCCGGCAACAGGAAACCTCAAGCAAAGTTCCTCGCTGTCAGGAAGAATGCTTTACTTGGAAGGGACTGAAGGTACTCATGCAATTCCTTCTCTTCTTCCTTCCAACTCACACGTTTCTTTCCTCCAAAATACGAAAAGTAACGGATTCAAAGAACTGGATGAATACGATAAATTCAACGATGTACTACTCATGTTAAAGGAAGACCGATTAGCTGCTTGCCTCACCTTAGGATAATGAGGTGTCGAAGTGTATCCAATATGCGGTCTAACATAACACAGACTTCTATACGCCGTTGCCTTCGTGGTAACTATGGCTTTCCAGGCAAATTAATAGTTTTGGCTTAATAGATAATAGACTAAAACTTAAGCCCAATTTGCCATATTTTGTAAACTTTTTAACGGGAGAGGCATGAGAGGCTGGGTAGGTTGGATGACAATGCGTTGTTGAGGTTTATATGCACTACGAACACGAATGTAGCGTCCTGTAGGGGCAATGAAGATGCCATTAATCTGATGGAAAACTCTGGTGATACCTGCCAAAGCTCAAGTATGCAAGGTGTGCTGCCAAGTTCATTGAAATGAATAATTGAACAAGCGAGATTTACCTTTTTTAAGAGTCAGAATTATTAACAACATTGTCATATATTTGCAGCAGTCGACTTATTGCTTTAAGGGATAGGAAATAAATAAATAAATAAAGATTATCTTTTGGTAGTCTAAGAGATATGCCACTTCGCAAAGATGAGGCATTAGCTGCACATCTATGAAATGAGAAAACCGTGTCATTAAATCATTTTGGTGATTATTTCCAATCTCACTGACAATGCTGGTGTGCGTTGGTGACCTGAGGGAAAATGTTGCACCGGCGCAAAAAACAGTCCAAACCAGTGCGATTGGCAACGCATGCACTTGTGTTTGCGCGAAAGAGTGGATGTTACTAGAATCGCTGTAGCCGTTTCCATTTGCTCCGTACTTTCTGCAATCAAATTAACTAGGACCTCCTGGAGGCTCTACGAGTTTGCCGACTTTCTACATAAGATACGTTTTGGCCTAGTGTGGATTTGCTTCCATTTCTACTTCGCACAGATCTCTCTCATCACAGACGAAGGTCTCCAATTCAAATAACGTGCAGGCATTGTGTCGATTCGCGCATCTAAAGCTTATCTTACTTAGTCTAAAGATCGTAAACCACGTCTCGGAGTTTGGCGCTAATGTACCATCATGATTGCTTATTGCTTCACCTAGGTTAAAATGTGTATTCTATTGGCTAAATAGCCTTAAAAGCCTTCCGTGATCGTGAATTACAGCTTTTTCATGTTCCCAAACAGAATGCACTGAGGTGAGGAGCTTGGCTGCGCAAGGCAAAAGTAACCCGATGCATTAGGCACGGATTGTGTTCTAAATGCGTTAAAAATTCTTCCCAGTGCTGTATGCTTAATGGATGGGCTTAACAATAACATCAAAGCAGAGACCCTGATTCTTAGAATGAGCTCTTTGGCTAACTGTTTATTATCATTTAATGGGTTAAAGTCAAGTCTTTAAATTACGGAATAGATCGCGCACTATCAAAAGGTACTGATTTCTCTGAGGGAACAAATATTCCATCTTACAAAGTGGAAAATACTCTTGGATCTGCCTTCGTCACCCCAGATATCGGGATGTGAGCACGATGAATGCGTGGTCATAGCAAACATTCTATTAATCACTTATGTAGTCAAAGCTTGTAAACCTTGTTGATTTGAAGGGACTTGATAGCACAATAGGACACAAGCATTCCTCATTCTGCTTCCATCAAAGCATTTCAAGTCTTTGAGAGCTCTTTATGATCATTTTACAAAATGTTATAAGCAATTATAAAAGCCGCAAACTATTACCCGCTGGCAGCTTTAACAAAAACTACTTATAAGTTTGCCTTGAATAATTGGACTATTTCAGCGTTTTAATAGCAGTAATTTGCTTTTTGAGCCCAACCAAGTTGTGAGTGGAGCCAATCGCCTCCTTCGCAATGCACAATGAAGTAAGTGCCGTCCCTAAAACAAGGAACAGATGCGGTGGGGTCTTCGTCTTATGTTCACGACACATAAAACGCTATGGCGACTGCAGTTTAAAGGCAAGAAATCGTTCAGCCTCGTAAAGCTTAGCAGGCTAATTTAAAGAATCGGGACTCAGGGTCCGATTTTTTTGCACTTCCTTGCTTACTAATTATCAACTTATTTCATCTGTGTTCTAAGTAGCAAATTTTACACTCAGCTACTCAATATTGGACAACCTTGACTAAGTTGGAATCACGTAAAAAGGTTAAAGTAGAAAATGAACGCTTAGAACTATTACAAATGTCTCCTAAAAAGATGAATTAGTAGTTAAAAATTGAGTGTTCAAAATAGACATAAATGATAATGTCGGCTCCCAATATCAGATTTCTGCCTTTCCTTTATACTGCCGCCTGGTCTACTGCCAGCAACGCAATTAACAGCCCACTGGTGTGAAAACAAGCTTGTTTATCAATCTATCTTTGGCAATAAGCGTATCATCCTCCTTTTGTTACAAAAGCTTTACAGAGATCACCGCCGCAATTTGCGAGTTACCTCTAGGGCCCTTCCGTTTCGATCCGAGCCTGTAGAAAGAGAGAACTGATATTGCCTTAAAATTTTGGAAAATTATCATCATTACCACCTATTTAACCTAGCCTTCTTGAATTATAAATTTGGGTTTAGGTCTTTAATTTCCCAAAACGCTTTGCACAGGTCTTTGTAAGTGTTTCCAAGGCACACATACAATGGTTACTAAAAAGCGAAATGCAATGGTTTGAGTAACAAGGTGAAAGGAGATTTCTTGCCTAAATGCACTTTTTTGATATTGCAGCCCTTGTGACATCAGTACGTTCTCAGACGTCGTGTCAAGAGCCTACTTGGCTAATAATTTTCTGCATGCCCCTCAATACGAATAAAGTAGTTCTTGTTTAAATTCCCCTCTCAGTCCCATGCCAGAAAGTACACACACACCGCATTCTTTAAAGGATATGACGGCGCGAGACAGTTTCTCAGATTCAATTACTTTCCCTTACTTAATAGCATCGACATCTTCCAGGAAGTTGTAAACCTTCACACTTTCATCACCTCTTAACTATATCCCCCTCAAAATATTGGTTGTATGGAGAGCATGTAATAGAGCAACCTGATTGCGACCTTTTATAGCAATCGAATTTCATTTAATGAAATTCAAATCACAAATTCTTATAGCGCTGTGAAATATTGCAAAGTCCCACGTTTGGGTGGATAGAAGACAAAGTGGACTTTATGCTGTCGTTCTCATTTAGAGTGCCTTTTTATACAAACTTCGCCCGAGCTGTAAATCAAATGATAGGCAGAAGTTAATACTTTTATTGCAGTCGAAAGAATTTAGGTCCTTATGGCTACAAACGATCTGCAGAATCCAATCGGTCTGTTTGCTACCCACCCTCTTCAAGTACCTTTTGGGGATTCGGTTGTCAGCTTCTGCTAAGGGACAAGTAACATTTAATTCCTTTCTCGATTGTACGCTGTTTACATTTTTATGACGAGGAGTGCCTAATGGCAGGACAAATTTAACTTCACATGCGCAGCGTCCGGCAGCCCAACAAAGAGTTGTTATTAGTTAACTCCTGTTAGACGTTTATTTGGTACTTAAATTCGGTCAGGTTACCTAAATTAGACATTCTCGGAGCTTCCTTTATCAAGAATTTGTGTAACACGCCTTTAAGCATTGCCAGGGAAACATTTGCTGTGGAGCTATTTTTAGTAATTTTATGCAAACTTGTTTATTTGCTGTTTCTCTACAGGTGAGCTCATTCAAAATAAGAATATTCTTGTTTAGCATTGCATTTTGCTCTACAACGAAGTGAGCCGTTTGAATGCGAGCAGCCCTTAAAACGCAGACAAAGGTGACTGAAATTTTTCGAAAGTACCTCCTTCTTTTTATCCCTCCATACTATATAAATTTAGGTATCTTGAAATGTCTATGCTATCAGCCCAGGGAAATGCCGAGGAATTAGTAGTGTAGACTGGAGTCTCTCATGAAAGGCTCAGGGGTTTAGCGCGGTGCAGTGTGTTTTGCGAACGACTACGCTACAAGTTGACAGCCAAATGCCCTTCAATTAAAATAAATCTTTGTTTAGGGAAATGTCACATTTCAGGCACTTAGCTAATTTCCCATATTTGGTTTGGTACTCAACTACTTGATTAAAAAATTCCAACTCTTTGTTTTTTACTATGTTATGCACCCGGAAGATAGATGCCTTCATAACTGAAAATGTTATAATAAACAATCTCTGAAGGTTAATACTCCTACTACATTTTGGCTGCGTCCTGATGGAGCAATGAGCAAAAAAATGCAACGTAAAACAGCTGCATTACCAAAATAATGAGTCTTTCCAAGAAAGAAGATTGAGTGTTTGTAAATAAAACAGATGGAATACGTGCATAGAGTTTGTGAAACCTGTTTGTGTGATGCTAAAGGGAACTTTCCTTCTCAAAAGAGAGATGGCCCATCACCTCCTGTAAAAGGCGAAAAAGGAATAATTATTGCAATGCTCACAAGTAAAGCACAAATACAATAAGGGATTTTTCGAAAAAATGTTACTGACCACCTGTTCAAAGCTGGGATCAAAGATGCAACCAAGATGTAACCAAGAACAATTCATAAAAAGCAGTCTTGATGCTGAAGGGAAAACGATTGCCCTGAGTTATGTTGCGTTAAGTGCGCTTGTTGCAAGATTATAGGATTGCGATTGCCTCAAGAGGTTGGTGAAAAAGTACCATGACAAAGGTCCTTTTTTCGAACGACAGTGAATGTCCCCAAAGATGTGATTGCCGACACAACAATCAAAGTCGTCTCAAAAAGAAGCCAAAGAGTGAGGCGCGATGCCCATTTGATGGCACGTAAGTTTTTAGTCAATGCAATTCCCCCAAAGAGGATCGGTTTAAGCATAGTCCATCACCAGGTTCCTCTCAACGTTGCACTTTTACAGATGAAAGCAGTCCTCCACCGTGTAGTGAGCCACGTTTGGGACGACCGCAAACGAACAGTAAGGGTTAATCTGTTTTCATTTCGGACGTCGACTAGCAAGTTGAGTTTTAAAAATGTTTGTTTGTATTCGGATTTTGGGAAATTACGATTCGTCTAGTTAATGATGATTTTGATTTCAATGCTCAGTTTGCATTGAAAGACCGATATGCTGAAGGCATTAGGTTTGACAGTTCCAGCATTCATCCTTTGTTTAATCCATGGAGATTGCAACTGTGGCGTAATATGTATATGCCTTTGCAAGAGGTTATTAAAGTAACCACTTGCTCGAATAGATCACTCTGGCTTTGAGAAGATTTTGAACCAATCAGCAATATTTCATTGCAGTCACCTCGTTGAATTACTGCTGTAAACTGTATGAACATGCTAAGTTCCTCTGCCATTGGGGATGGAAATGATGGAAGGAACTTCGGCACTCGTTGGATGTAACCAACGTTAAAATTTGCATTGAATTGCAGTTAAATGGGGAAGTGACAGGCTTCCGGTTCGAAGCTATTTGAATCATAACTATCGTCCACTTGGCGCTAAAATCTAAGCACTATAATTGCTCACTGGTTACTCAACCATCTCCAACAAGCACATTTAAAGTGCAGATTTCTTCTCTGCTGATTATAAATTTATCTTAGGTGAACCCCTCCTTCGTTGAACTTTTATCGCAGCGCTCATTTAATACACTGAAAAGCTAGGCATGCTCTGATGCAGTTTTATTCTGTAAAGAGATACAAATAAATTGCGAACGAAGTAAAGCATCTTACCTGAATGGTCAAACTACAATTGAATAAGTCCATCTAAGTCACGTTCCTCAGTGGATTCTTCAGTTTAGGACTATAGTTAAATAGGTAAATGTGGAAATAACAAACCTTAGTGATAAATAAAGTGGCATACCTAGTCTTTGTTTCAATTTTTCGATCCCACTTTTAAATATACCGTCATTCCAATGGATTATTTTGCTGGAAAGTATACAATAAATGCACGCGGCTTGCCCTTTGGAACGAATTCGAGGAACCACAAAATATGAGTACATATTAGGTGTTTCCTTAACTAGGCATCACTTCTAATTTTCGGTATACTGCGTAAAGCTCACTCTTTGTGCAAAGTACTAAAGATCTCTTACCTCGCAGACCTCAATGCCAATTCCAGCTATTACCGAGCCACATTCGCCCCTCACCTCTAATGCCTTTAGGGAAACTCACGGGAAGTACTAATAAAAATTCAGCCAATTTGTGACTAGTCTACAACATTTCTCGAACTTAAAAAAAACTTACTTCCTCTTAATTGGTTGAGCAAAGATTGCGAACAGATTAAGTGTTGACGAGCCGGTTTATGTCCTCAAACAAGTATGCTGCTACGTTACTCTAAAAGACCACCCCAGCGTTAGCCGTGATCATGGAGTGCCCATGACTGTGCGTTTATTTTCCTTAGCAAATCAGTCACTCCCTTAGGAACTTAGCATCTTTACACATTTAATGTAACAGCAGTATGCAAAATACAAATACTGATCTTAGCAAGGTCCAAATGGTTAACGAAGCAAATAAAGGTGAGATTGGTCTTAAAACGCCTCAGCGCTCTTCCTGAGAGGTTTGATCAATTTTCGTACTAGCTGTGAAATAGGCCTTTTTTATAAAACCTTAGGAATGAACACGCTTTACGGATAGAATCATCCTCGTGTCACTTCATTTTGGCAGATCAAAGCTTTGCTGTCGGAAAATAGTGGGTTACTGGGGCCACTAGTATAGGCAAAAGATTGTTTTCACTACGAAATTGTACACGTCTTTATCTGTCGCTCCCTATTCCAGCTTAATAAATTGCTTTAAAGCGGTTACAATACTGACCTCCCTTCATTATTCATTTCCGCTCAACAAATAATTCTATTAATTATAATATCTATCTAATGATCAACTTTCATTCAAACTTCGTTGGACTTGCAAGCAACTGAGTGGGAGCCCATGAAATCGCTTGGCCATTGTACTTGAATAGACGATTCATTCGGTTTGAAAATTGTATTACCGACGATATAGTGTACTGGACATTTTATCTTGCAATTATTAATCTAAACAGGGTCGTTTAAGAAAGGATGGGATTTAAATTGTTTTACACCAATGCCGCTTAGCGAAATCTATCTGGATTCCATCCAATTAGCAGAGAGGTAAGGATGCCACTTACTCACTCCATTAGCCAAAATCATGCATCTACAACAAACGGCTCCTGAACAACTTTTCCAGGTGGTTCACGATCACGGCAAGCGTTCCTCCAGTTATTAATAGCAATCTTACAGAATTAGGAAGTGGGACAGTTTTTGAAGGTAAACTCTAGTTTCAGCTTTTCTGTTAAGAGCCGTCAAAAGTTTCTCCATCCGAAGCTATGCCCTCTTTCCATCGGGTCAAGAACTAATATTACCCATAACAATCAGGGTAGTTTTTCTAAACGACCGGGATGGCTTTCTCCTGCCACCAACTTAGAACCTCAAGTCTTTCCAAAGTCAAAACAAGCAATAATACAATCGTAAAATATGGACTGCTAGCAGGCAGAGGGGCTAAGGGATTACTGGCTTAGTCTAGAGGCCATAAAACTCAACAAAAGTACAACAGTAGAGCCTTGAATCCCTGCGGAACCAAAACGAAGAATCGGATACAAGGTTAAATTATGACATTACATTACACACAGTAAAGTGATAGCTAATCAAACACGCACCATTATTCGTAAAGTAAGGCACTGCAAGATTCTTTTTTATAAAGAGTTCCAGTTGCTAGTAAAAGTAATCGCTAGATTTTTTGTCTATTTATTTATTTTATTATTTTTGTCTACATTGGTAAGTGTCCTTTTATGATTCTCACTCTCTAGACACCAAAGCTGCCAAAGCAGTGAGTGCTTTATTTTGAGGCACCAGTAAATATTAACTTGCCTAATTATCATACAAACTGCGCAATTCTCAGTACAGGCTAAAATGACAATCTCATTCCAATGTTTGTAAGGCCTACCTACCTAGTTACTTAAAAAAGGAACGTGAGAAATTTCAAGGTATGCTACTACATCCCTGCGTCCAGAATCACTAATATGGCCCTAACACTTTATTAATTTTTCATCTCATTACTATCAGGAGAGAAAATTAAACATTCTTAACTGCTAACTTACCCCTCATGGATAAAATTGTTGGTTGCTAATTGCTTCCTCAGTTATGCTTAAGTGCCATTTCACCTTCGTATGCATTTCACGATTACAATGCAACGCCAGCGGTGCAAAACTGTCACATAATAGCGTGATGTATTAAGCGTGGATTGAACTACGCGGGACCTCCACTTCGCCGCGACTGGGTCTATTAGGATGACTAGGGCCGAGATTTTCAGACGTGTCGGTTTTACCTCCCCTTTCCGGGTGGCTGGAGGTGCTAGGTTGCTAAAATTAATAAAAAAAGCCAGTTTTTTTACTAGGAACCACACCAAAAAGCCAAAGAATGAATACGTCTGCTGTGAATGGCTACCCATAGAAGCTTAAAGCAAAGGACTGTTGACGCCACTCCTGTATTCAACTATGTGGACACTAACAACGCGGTGAGGTTAGAAGAAATCGGCTTAAAACTGCATCTTAAAGAGGTGTTTTTGTTCAAACTTTGAATGAAATTAGGGAAAATTAAGGCCTGAAAATAGGCCTCACCCCTTCTTAAATCTTTATGGGCAGCTCATGCAATAGATTGCGCATTAAATATGTCACAGATTGGTTTACTTCTACTCATTTAAACTATCACATCAAAGGAAGGGCTTAAAAATCCAACTCGCTTTGTACAAAAAACGCCATCAAACCACAGCGACCCTCTTTCAAACGGCAGCTCCGATGCTCCATTGAGTTGTGATGTTTATTTAGCAGTGGGATTCCCTCCAGGCAACGCATTAACTGGAACGTGGTTAGTGAATGCATACCGTGTGTAGAATTCGACCTTGTTCAATAGTGGTTATAAATGCTGGTGACCTCCTTGAGACACTTTAATGTCTTTTACTGTTACCTCACGCTTTCGAAACGTTTGCAGTTCTTCCATTCCTTTATTGTGTCTTCCATTCTAGAAAATCAAGACTCCAGCAAAAAGCGTTTGTACTATTCTTCTTAGTTAAGACCACACAATTTTGAAAAGATTTCTAGCGTTGTCCATTAGCTAAAATATGCACATCACAATCTAAAGACTTTTTTTAACGAGACACCTGCATTCCATTTCCACTTTTCCTTATTTTGCATTCAAACTGTCGCTTAAAAATATTGATGAGATTAGACAGGAGATGGTAACAAGGCGAAAGAATACCTCCTCCCCACACCTCAACCAATAGCACATCTCAGAGCAGCATTGAGGCACGCAATCTTAAGCCTCCTTGTTTGCAAAAGAGTGTTGCATTTGTTTAAATGATTCAAAAATCTTAGTTGTCACGTAAGAAGAAGAAGTTAACGTTGCACACTCGTTGCGTCGTGCCTCAGAAGAAGAGCCTTAGTTGCAGTGGTGATTTAATCTCTCCGAACTTAACACTTCTACGAGAACACACACTGGACGCACACAGACATAATCGTCTATGGTTGTGGTAATAAGTGTGCACGCCTTGGAACTGTGTGTAGAGTGGTTAGTGATGCATTATTTGGAGATTGAATAATGGAATGCTCACTTGCAACAAATGCAGCAGCATTAAAGCCACCTCTCATTAAAGTTTTAACCAGTCAATCAGTCAACAATTTGCTACTTAAAATTTGCCGAATTTTCATATCAAAAACAGAATTTGTGATGCTAAAAGCAGCAACTGACTGCAAAGCTTATCGCCATCTGTTGATGCCTGGCTACCTTCTCCAGCAATTTCCAGTGGCCTTGCACAACCCCTCCTGCCCAACTGGCTCGGATGTACTAGGCTGTAATAATAATTGTACCTGACGGAACAGATCGTATTTCTCTAATCTAGTGAAAGGCTGTGAGCCTCTTTTTTTTAGTGATTCCTACCAAAATCATATCCTGAGTGACTGCTTGCTAATGGGTGGGCTCCGCTATCTTGGACTATGCATTTTTTCCAAATAGTACACAATATAAGTTTTAGGAGGCCTCTGCCACGTGTTCATATGCCGCCTTTTGGTATGAGGTTGGATCGCATATGAAATAAGGGTCGTTGCGTGTATCCTCAAGTTCTTATGAAGACTACCATTCATTACTGGAGTTTGCGCTTTGTGACACAATGTACAAGACAATAGTTTTGGGTAAAAAATTGCCTTGAAGTTTTCAACCTTTTTAGATTTATTTTTATTCAAGCGCGATAATCGCTTCCCATAATTTTATTTGAGGATTAAATCACACAGACTACTTTCCGGTTAAAGTAAAGGACTGAGACGATTTAAGGGTGATGGCTTTTATGCCAATGGTAAAAATTACTGTCAGGGTCACTACCACTCGAATGTGCATTGTCAAAGTTCCTGCACTGTTTCCCCTCCGTCAGACACGGCACGAGTGCTAATTCGCCCTGGTTTTCATCGTATTACTAAACAACGTACAAGAGATCGGTTTCGCTTTCATGCAAAAACACCTTTAGAGTGCTTATTGAGAAAGGAGGGCTGAGTTCTGGGTCCTCTTGGCAGGCGCTATTCATTTGCAGCATTACATACTGTACAATAAGGATTTTACTGCATCTCCTCCTGTGAAGCTTTACGATGCATAATCATAAAGGTGGACATAGCTACTCGAAATGGTGCCTAATCAAAACCGTAATAACGACTTCACAAATGCGGTTTACCCACTTGGATCAAATAAGTTTGATCTTCGTCTTTCTTGAATTTTCACCTTATTTCTTTAATAGGACAATTATAGGATAGATTTTTATTGATACTTATAAACTTGCAGGAAAGAAAACGATTCGTTTGGAGTGGATGTTTGCTTGAACTTATCACCAATGAGTCTTTGTAACCTCGTCTTGCTTTAGAAAGTTTTAAGTCGCCCTACGACGGAGATCTCTCGAAACATGTCATGTATTATTTAGGCCTATCTATCAGCAAGTATTTGCAAAGGGTGTGATTTTAGGCAGCTTTAAAGTAAAGATGCAGTAGTTTGAGGAAAACTCGATTTTCTTTACGAGAATGAGGAGTTCCCTCCTTTGACGACTACACTGTCCGGCGCGACTGTTATTGGTGCTTGAGGTGAGGGATGAATTTGCTGTTTTACATCTGCACAAACTGGAAAGGTGGTTGTTAAAAGGTAGTCACACTCGGATGACATGAACGAACAGATGACAAAAGGCTTCGCAGACTATTGCTACCTTCACGTTTGTGGCGTATTTGAAGTCGCTGACTTACTGGTTGGTTTGATGGATTATGGTCAGAGACGACTTCATACTGTAACATTCATAATTGGGTGAGCATTTTATTAGTCGCGCCTAGAAATGGACGAATCTCCGCCTATTGCATATGTACACATCAAAAGTGTACGCTTTTTGTCTTCGCAAAACTGCGCTTCCCCGTGTGGGTCGGTGCACATAGTGGGATGAAATTGTAATTGCTCTTTGGGAAAGTTAACTAGTGAAGACTGTCGTAGCCACGACTTGAATCCACCTTCGCCGATGTGTTACGATTTGCATTAATGTAGCGAGATTTTCATTTTACTGCTTCTCCTTCCCCTTCCATACTTTTTCTGCATATCATTTCTGTGCAAACAGAACTACTAAATGCTGCTTGTCTCATACGTAACCTGCGAGATGTTTTTTGCCTCGCCTTACTAACAAACGACATAGGTAGTTAGTTGTAAAAGCAAAATTAAGCCAACTACTATTCCTTTCTTTGAGGGGCAGTCTCAAAAAGTGGTGTCGTTCATGTGCTTTGTTAAAGTAATGTGATTTGTTCAATTAATTGAGGACTTTATGAAGCTTCATATAAAATCGCCCAAAATTTTTCGTTTGAGGCGCATTTTAGTAGGTTTGCATTGACGAACGGCAAGAACAAGTCGCACACACTTGTCAAATTTTAATTATTTGATATTAATATGGCTATCCCTAAATAAACCTACAATAACAGAATCTGCGCTACAGCCGTCTACGGTGCATGGCCTAAATATTTAATATGGTTGGGAGAGGAAGCAAATCAGGTGTTAAACTTAAAAACTAAACTTAATTTTGGCTTTTTTCCTGGTCTGTCCCCAAAGGCGAGGGGTTTTCTTCATTCGGTGCGAGCGTGCTGCGACCGTGGCGAAATTATTGCGTTTGCACGCGAATAGCAAATAAATGGTTTTATTACTCCCAAAGTGGCGAGAAAATAGCTGTTCCAACTCCTGTTTCATTTTATTCATTTTGCCTACTAATCTTATTCCCTAAGGGCAAGGCTAAAACCTCAGAAAACAGTTTTAGGAAGCAAGACATGAGACCGAGTCACTTTCTTGCAACGCATCGAATAAAACGAAGTAGGGGAAGAAGCCACTGTAATTTATAAGTGTTAGGCAGTCTCTTAATGATAAAAATCCTGCAATTTTGCTTGTGTAAATTTTTGAAATTTTTCGGAAAATATTTTTGGCTCTAGAGTAGAAAAAGACACTGATTTAGGTTGCATTATGCACTACTGATGTACTTAAAAAGAGAGGATCCAGACTCAAAAAAAACGTCCAGAAGACTTCTCAGTTGCAAGCAAACTCCATGACTGATGCAGTTGGTTAGTGGGTGGCTTCCTTGCGAACGAGACCACGTTGTGCTGTCGTAAGGAGAGATTGCTAGCACGCCCTCAAGGCTACGCTACAAAACTAATTCGAAGCACAAAACAAAGAGCCGCATAGTTCCTTTGGTCAACCTCCAGTGTTGGTCTTCACAACTGTTTTAATGCTATGATTAAGAGCGACCAAAGCTTAACCACACGACCCATCGAAATTGAAAGCAATTGAGGAAATGTTTGCCTATATCATCACTTATTCTTCAACCATTTTGACAACTACATTAAAGAAGTGGAATGTGATGGCTGTCAAGCACTCTTATCGCTAGTCCTAAAATACTGATCTAAAACAGAGTTATTTTGTAAGGGATGAGGCATGAAACTGTTTCGTGGGAACAGGGTTTCCTCCTTTCCCCCTTTGTTTTCAGTTCATTTCCATCCGAGTCTTATCCAGTACACGAAGATGTGGAGACACTAAATACTTATTTTATTAACAGCTTTATGCAGACAGAGCAGGTAGCTTCCACGTAAACCTGTTAGATGTTTTACGATTGGAGCTGCCTCAGTTTTTGCCAGCATCACCGCAGAACAAGAAACCGGCGAGGTTGCTGACGATGGAAGCCATTTTCAAACCATCCATTGAGGGTCATCACAAATCCCCTCATCCACAGTATTTGCCCCCTTTTTTATCCCTTTAAAATTTAGCATATGCAATGGAAATCAATGCATTTGTCCTTTAAGATCGAATCCCCCCTCCACTGGCACTCATGCAGCGCTCCAAGACTTTCTCGAAGACGTTCAAAGTCAAAATATTAGAGAGGAGCTTGTATTACCGATGCACAGAAGAGGCGAGTGCTTACTAGCATGACCCAGAGGCCCTGCCAAGTCCTAAGCGTCTGCAAGATCGAGGACTAAGCAAATAGTCAAATTATTGCAACTCTTGTCCTCTCGATGTTTCGAAGCCTATTATTTGTTTCTCAGAAGCCCTAATATGCGAAGGTTTTGCCCGCGTTGCTTTTGCAAAATATCCGGTTGAGTGAGAAAACGTTTAAAGATTTTTTTCACTAAACTCCCTTGCCACAGGAAGACCTTTGCGATCATGGATACCACCACAAAAAGCAGCTTCTTGTCATTTTAAAATGATCGTCTAAATTTGCCTTCCAAATGCCTCATTCACCCAATTATAGCAATTATGTGGAAACAAGTTTGGACTCGAGAAATCTGCAAATGTTTATAAGTCTTATGATTTGTGAAATTTTTTCTAGAAAAATGGGTATTTTGTTTTAATTTTGGACTTGATTTATTATTTTATTTGCAATGCACTTCGTATGTTACTTAAGTGACATTTTTAAAACCCCATTAGCCTCATTCTGCTTCTTCACTGAAGCCAGAGTAGACAGAACCACAACCTGTAGAGATTAAGATGTCCACGCAAGTAAAAAGAATGTCGAATCATTGCAGCAGGTTTTGCCACTTAAATCCATTGACCTTCTGAACCAAAAATAGCTTGTTTATTCCTAAAACTACCTTCAGATTCGCAGTTCCACCTACACTAAAGCATTCAGCTTAAATGCGCTGCTTTAGTATTTTATTCTTCAACAAATTTTAGTGTTCGTCTTTCAGATAGGATTAGCTTGGTTATCGAAAAATTCTAGGACGATGCTGTTAAGACCGAAATAACTTTTTGCCAGCCACTATCAATAGAAAGGCTTCTTTCTCCCTTAAATTAGTGTCAACTAAGAGCCGTGAAATAACAGGTTAATTTGTACTCCTAATGGAGAATGAATGAACTTCTTTTCGACTTGAGTGATCCATTTAATTTATTTGATCATAGTGAAGCTGTCCCTTTGAGAAGCTTGTCTAAGCGGTGGATTCAAGGGTATTATAAAATGAATTTTAACGAACTTTTGAGGCTAGAAAAACTATTGTATGCTCCACCGGTTGCAAAATTTCGCCCTCGACTTTCAAGCGAACCACAAGACGCTTCGGAATACTTACTCCATCTGCAGTTACACCAAACCATGTTATATTTTATAATTATATTTCTAATACCGTGTTAGTTCGCGAATTGAAGCAGCTTTACTTAACAACTGGTCCCTCTCCAAAAGCCGAGAAGTCCTACTAAGGTACTTTCCCATAGCATCCGTTGTGCTGTTTATTTTTGTCCTCAAGTATATGTTCTTCCAAAAGACGCTTTCCATAAGGAGTTAACCCGCCGTAGATATCAATTAAGTCCTAAGCGCTAATGCACAGATAAAATCCTAATGGGCGCATTTCGCTCAAAAAGGGATTCGGGTCGGAATCTCTTACAGATGACTTGACGATTATCGAATAAAGTGGTGCTTTTTTAAATGGTACATGTCACTGATGCTTCTGGAGACTCAGTTTCTGTGCCGTTAGTTTTTGGACATTATCATTTTACCGATGCTGTCAGCGTCCCAGTCATTCCGTGCATCTTGCTGTACGCTCTTTAGTACCTTCGGAGGTACACTCATTACAGCTTTATCGACTAAGGCTGCTTGGAATTAGTTTCCAAAGAATCACATTTCCGACGATGATTTAGTTCCCCGATTATCATATCACCTTCCCTAAAATCTCCAAAGCCCACATTTGTGTGGCATAATGGGGGGCGAAGTAAGGTTGATTCTAGACAAAGTGCGGAAATTTCATTACCTTGGTGTACTCGATTATACCTGAAGCTGCTAACCGGCCAGCAATAATTGTGCCATTGATTTGCCTCTTTGGGCGAGCATGATCGGGCATGCGTAAAAATAGGCAACCAATCAGCACAGTAGAAGCCATAATCGACGGGAGATACGGAGGTCTATTTATGCCCCGCAAAATGAAACTGGGTCAATTTTGAGGTAGGTTAGTGGCCACTGGTGTATGCCTTTTGCTATTGGAATTTGCTTGTTACGAGACAAAATGAATCCGCACCATCATTAAAAGACATCATCCACGAGACGGCATTCCGTTTTTTTTAAATAATGCATCGGCGGATATTTTGCCTCGGAAATATCTGTTTGGCGCTTGATGTGCATTAATAATTGTTTAAAAAAATGCCGCCAAGCAAATGAGTTTGAAGACAGACGAATTCTGCTTAATACATCAGGCCCCAGCTCACCTTAGCCTTCTATAAAAATCAACTGAAAGTTAAAAGGTAGAAAGGTAGAGATAGGTGATGCGAAAACAGGTTCCAATACATTTTGTAGAAATTTTGAGCAAAATTTAGTAACCTCTGGAACGGGTGACATTATGATTTATCAACTGGAATTCAAAGTTCTTGTCCATTAATGAGACTCTAAGGACTTTCAGATGATTAATGGCTTAGCTAAGCAGGCATTGGTGTTTGAAGGTACACTGATTCGACTGATTCTCGCTCCTTTCTTCAGAAATTGACTACAAGCAATCTTGCTTATATCTGCCCAACCATTAAAAATTGCATCATTAACCCCGCAATTTTAAGCACTGTTTAAGCACTGAAGGTATTTGTAAGTGATACGGAATGGGTCATGCAATCCAACCACGAATCCATCTGTCCGGAGGGAACTATATATGCTGATTATTACTGAGAACAAAAAATTGCATTTTGTGAGGCTGCTTCCTTTCATTTTATTGCGTCGCTGATCTTTACTTCCCGATCAGTCGTTGACAAAGTTAACTTGACAAATGACTGAAAATTGGCAGTATTTAACAGAATGGTGTGGACAATGCTCACTTGCCTCACCTTAAGTGCAGAACAAAAGGCGAGGCTACTCTTTACCTTTTATGCCTTTAAACGCCTAAAAGATGGGGCGCAGGTCCTTTTTTGGGCTTCTTAACCAGCATCTATTGCAGTGCGGTCGCTTCGAAAAAGAATTCTTGAGGGCGGATTTATAGGAATCCATAGTTAAATGAATGGAAAAGAATTCAGAAAAAAAACTTTCCATATGTAACATATGCTTGAAATTAGCTGACGGAAAATGCTAAATAGGATAGGACTGGCAAAGTTAACCATAAACTGTAAATCATAAAAAAAGGAATTTTGATTGTTAGGTGGAGGGATTGCTAAGTAAGCAGGTGTGCTTTAAGAGCATTTCTGAAGCTGTCCTTCAAATTTATCGTGAATGTTGATGGAATCACTAGTCTATCGCAATGAACTTCGGTTGGGATATATGAGCCAAGCCTAAATTTTAATGACTGCAACTTCACGGTGGAAATGGAGTCTTAGCACCACAGTTTCGTTCTTGCGCTTCAAGAATCTCAAGGTTCTTCAGTTTCATCGCTCGTCTTACTTTTGATGCATACGCTCTTCACAAACCATCATCTTGCTCTGCTCGAGGATTTTCTCCACATTCAGCCTTTTAAACCCTTTTCATTTCACCACTTTGGCAATTATGCTCTTCTGCTTGTGTCTGTACAGCACCTTTGTTTCAACATAACTGAACTCATGGTAGTCGTCCTTATCCATATTAAAGTAGACTAGTTGAAAGGATCACAAGATATATTTTGTTAGATCTGCAAATGACATGATTGCATTTTAAAGGTCGCTCGACTCCACAGTGACTTCATTCTTGTTGTGACATGGCGGCCATGCTTACAGCTTCTCAATGACCTCTCTCTGCACTTGGATACTACGCCTTCTTCGACATTGGTCTGTCTTTTCTTCTCATAAGGATTAATCCACAACTCCTCATTGGTTCCAATAGAAAACAAACGTGTCCTGAATCAATCCCATTCCCATCCCATTCGTCGTTTTAAGCAATATGCATGCTGTAGGAGACTAAATTACCGCCAACACACCTTGATGATAGCGTGATCGGGTTTCGATACTGCTAGAGCGATCCTAGGGACGACCACCATAGCATTGGCTTGGGTCAGCCTGAGGACATGAAATCACGTTCACTAATAAATTGGGTGATGAACTTCTTATGATGGAATCTGACAGGATCAAGCCAACCCCATTTACGTGGCTGATTACAAAACACGATTGTTTCTTGAGGTTGAAACGCATGGCTGACCACGGGAGGGGATGTATTAACCCGCAGGCTACTTGCATGTGCAGCGAGCTTTCCTTCTAATTACACTTCAATAAGAGTTGGAGTATAATTTAAGTTAACTAACTTAACTATGACTGAGAATTTAGTCCCTCTCTCAGGCTTAAAGTGTTTTTGATAAATTATTACAGAATAGGATCAAGGATTTCCAACTGCATATTTTTATGAGATTGTATAACTCATAGTAGCATTAAAAGTGGTTTGAATTCTAACGAATTTATTGTCGGTATTGTTAACTTCGTCCACCCACTGGTCCGAAAGTAGATTAATCATAACAACCGCGTGGTAGTTTGCTATCTCGGGGTCGAAAAAGCAAAATGCCTTCTTCCCTAGTACAGCATCATTAGGGATTCCATGATGGACCGAGAGGGGGAAGAAGTCCACCATTAATACAGCTGGAGAGTGATATATTGCCGTGTTCCCATGAGAATATTTTCAACCTCAGGGAATATCATATAAAACAATTATAAGCTGGTAAAGTGACTGGCCAAACCTGCGCTTTAAATTTCCGCCAATTTTTACTCCAATGGTATAAAAAACCTGCTTAAAATGTATCTGTCAGGATGGATTGTCGATTTTGGAAATGATAATAAGGAATAAACGAATAGGTGCGGTGCAGTGCTTTGTTTGTTTGGCTATCAATTTTGATTAATGAACTTGAGTTGCCACATTGTCGTTGTCGAGTAGGTTGGTCTCTGGGCCATGCCAACAGCCTTTATTTCCTGTCTGTTCCCTGGATATCTGTATTCTGCCCAAGTATTATAGTTCCGTCTACCTTCAAGGAAGTCTGGAGGTGCTACATAAGTTTTACTTTTTCTCTCTCCGCAAACGATGTCTTGTTTTACATTTTCTTTCTTCATGCTTAACAAAATTTCTGCAGCATATACTTAGTTTTTACCCCTGCATGTTTCAAACACTGTTCACCTTCAAGAAACCTTTCCAGTTCCTCGCTTACTTGCCGCCCTTCAAGCAAAGTCACATTTTTAAGCATAACTTTATGACTCCTTTTTTCTTGCAAACTAATTTTTGAAAAATCTTATCCACTCCTGATGGCACTTCACTCCATTTAATTAAGTAAAAACGGAACAATTCTCCAATTCCATATTCAAGGGAACACTTTTACCGACCAAGTAATTTCATCAAGGGATACAAATTAATGTGGGTTCGATTCCGTGAAACACTTAGATTCTGAGTCGGGTAATTTGTCAAGAGTGCGAATGCTCAGACTAATTGGAGCATTCTAAGTGATTGAGGATGGTGGGAACCGCCACTATTCAGAATTGGTTACTCCGACGGTAGTTCCACACCAGCATATATTTTCAGTGCTATTTGCATTGCTCCAAAGCATCAAAAAATAGACTTGACAGCATCAGATTGGCTGATTGAAACACTTTAACAAGGTAGTTTTCAATTATCCCTGACAAAGTAAAGAAAGGTTCGGAAGGTCTCAATGCAATGCCGCCTTATAAATCATAAGGGATTGCAAATTTCGTGCGATTATTTATTTGCATAGGTAGACATGTATCGGTTTACCGGCCCGGTACTCCTTATTGTGCCTCCTATTGTGTTCTTCCCTTTTTATCGCACCCTAACACGAAATGCCAGTTGGACCCAAGGAGTGTCGCTCTAAGAGAGGAAATACTCCCTTACCGCAAACCTGTTGCGGTCCTCTTTAAGTGATAATTAATGCCTATTCGTGGCATTACCATTTAATAATGGCGAAAAAAGCAAAAACGGCTGTGCCAAAATCGGTTGGAGCATTGTTGGGAAAGGCTTCATATCTTGACGACCGCCAAATTAAAAAGCTATTTCGCATGTAGCTTTTCGTATTTGCTTGGTTTTGGCATGAAACCTCCAACAACTTACTGATTAATTTCTGTTAATTGCGGTATCATAGCAGTGTTAATAGATGCAACTTGATTTTTTCACCTTTGGCAGTCATGTAGATCACTATCTGCTAGAAGCACCCCCAAATACCTCCCTGGCCGGCGCACCAATGTGCTCATTAGAAATGCTTTCGGTGGTTTTATATTCTGCAAATGGTAACTCACAAAAATAGCGGCTTTATTGGGAAAATGTGCAGCCTTTAAGGTGCACAATAACCACAGACACCAACAATCTGAGCGACCTTGAATAATTTGTTAAAATCCTTCGGTATTAGCTGATGTAGTAAAATCCCCCTACCTGTCCCAACGTTTCCGCAACCGCTAAACTTTTTGTGGCATTTTAACTACCCACAAATTGTAGTTATCAAAGTGTCGGGATGTTTCAATTTTTCAAACAAGCTCTATCTTTACTGCTCAGCTTCATCGAGCAGATGTTGCTGGCAACGAGATTTGTCTATACGGTATTGCCACTGATTCAACTGATACCTGCTAACGTTCTCGATTTATGGAATGATTGCCGATTCACTGAAGAATCAAGGAAGTCAGTGTTTAGAAAATGAAGTTTTATTCCATTAAGTGCTTTTTCGGAAGGCGGTCTTTGCCGTTAAACAGGAGAATCAGCTCATATTTTCGGCCAGAAACAAGATTATTATCTCCCATGGCAGTTGCACGGCTGTGCGCAACTCACTGCAGCCTCAAAGAAATTGGAATGTAAAATGAAATTCACCTGCGTACAGAATTCCGGTGCAGTGAGGCAAAACGGAATAAAACTGGACGCAACTTTTTTCCGCCTTCCGAGGCCCAAGATGCATTAACATGAACCCGAATGGAACAACGGAAACAGAAACACACACATCATTGCCGCCGTTTGAGCATTAAATTTTTGAAATAAAAACCCGCAGCTCTTGTTTTGCAACAGTTTAGGAGCACCTTGACCTCGTATTTAAACTAGCAGCTCCTTCGTTATGAGTACGATCCGCACATGATGTTGTTGGACTCAAAGCAAGATTTCTTATGACTGTCAAAATTGAACGGATTATAAATACCCCTACTTTTGCTTACTTTCTTCGCGCTTAAGTAACTGCCTAGTTTCTGAAAAACGCGTTAGTTTGTCTCATGAAACCATGCTTGAAACCTCAGCATTTCTGCTAAATGTCCACTCCAGTTCAGACTACCAAATGGTTGGAAAGTGAACTAACCCAATCCTCTAAAACATTTCTTTTTCAACTCGCAAGTTGATGATTCAAATGACCTGAATTTATTACGAATGCACTCGTAAACACAGTGACCGCAACTGAATTAGCACTAATGGAGGACAAAATCCTCAGGAGAAACAAAGCAAGCCGTGTCCACCTCATGTCCAATGCAATTAAATCGGTCTACAGTGGAAAGGGTTTCGTGATCCGAGGTTAATTTATGCACTTCATTTGACAAAAGGCTAAAATTGAATTCGCCAATTATCTTCACTGGCCTCTAGTGCCTTCAGTGTTGCTACATACTGATGATCTTGAGCGATCTAGTCTTATTTACAGAAAGCCTGAAATTAAGCACTTCCCTTCTTGAGAACGAAACCTTTTTCGCATGGTCAAAGGAAGCAGTAAACAATGAGACACGACCGGTGATTCGGTGGATAAAAGGACAGGAGTGGCCTACATGTTTCGCAAATCATCCAAAGTCATACGGTTTTCTTATCACAAAAACACTCTTAGCATTTGGTATAGAAGCTGTAATAGAAGCTAACTGGACCAAAAAATTCCTAGCTCTGCCCTAATTCCAATTCCCCAACTTTGAAACCACATTTTAAAGCCAAATAAGCAAAACTAGGCATTATTCTCTGATAACAATGCTATAAAACCTGGCAGAACCTACAGTATTTACCTCTCTTGGAGAAGTTAATTTCATGATTTCAAATGTAGGGTTGGGTTGACTTCATTAAGTTGTCAGAACAGTAGCACAAATGTACCTATTGTTGCTCTCGGCAAACTGATACCTTTCAATAAATCTCTCTGCAAGATCACCGGAGAAAATCTCTACAATTCCACGAAAAAGCAGTCTTTCTGTTGGAGCTATCCCTAAAAGACATGTCAAATTACCAATATGGTGTCAAATTCACTGCCAAACGAAAAGCCACCCTAGAACGAGGCAATTAATGAGTGTTCTGATACATTCATGTTACACGCATCACAACAGCGGGGAAGCAGGAACGTACGGCTCGGGTTTGGGACACTGAGAACGGAGAAGAGAGGGCTTCATTTCATCAATCACAATTTTGAGTTGGTGTTGGTAGTAGCAGTGTAGGTGGTGATGCAGTCCGTGTGTAGTGATAAAGAATTACCAGATTCACTATCGTTGTCTTTTCCGTAATCTTCCTCATACCTGTGTTGAGTGCTGCTTATGTACACGGTGTAGGGTTGCTGCAAGCCGGATAACAATGGTATTGGTGGTAGTTTTTGTAGAAGATGGATCGGTCTGCTTGGTACTTAAATTAGCGCCTCCTCGAGGGCATCTGTGGTGGATTTCTGATGAACGACGGAGGTCCTCTGTGGTGGTGGTGGTGGCGGTGGTGGTGGTGGTGGCAGATCCTCGCTGTGAAGTGTGCCTTCACTTGGTGGATGACCCGTTGAGGAAAGATTGGAGGAACAAGCCTGATGGAAGAGGCTTAGAAGGTCTATGGGCAGAGGGAAAATAATTGTCGAGTTCTTCTCATCCGAGATACTGGAGAGAGTCTGTAGATAGCGCAGCTGCAGTGCAATTGGGCATTCGCCAATCTCCATGGCCGCTGCCTTCAAAGCAACTGAAGCTCTCTGTTCACCTTCCGCGGCGATCACCTTAGCTTTTGCCTCTCGAGCTGCCTCTGCTTCAGCCGCCATAGCACGTTGAAGCTGGATGGGTAGGCGGACATCTTTGATATCCACGCGTTCGACTTTCACGCCCCATGTTTCTGTTGCAGTGTCTAGACAATCCTGCATCAAATGCGCAATTTGTTCTCGTGCCGTCAGTAGTTGGTACAAATCAACGGTACCCAAAACATTTCGCAACGTAGTTTGAGCCAGGAGACGCGTGGAACGATTTGCATCCTCTACATTGACCACGGACATCACAGGATCGAAAATCCTGTAGTAGACAACAGCATCAACTGCCACTGTCACAGAATCTTTTGTAAGAACCTCCTGTGTAGGCACGTTGAATGTGAACGTGCGCAAATCGATGGTCTTGACGTTATCAAGACAGGGGAGAATAAACACCAGACCTGGTCCCTTCGGAATCTCGGAGACAAGTCGACCCAAACGAAACACCACAGCGCGCTCGTATTGCGCAATTACCTTCAGACACATCACCAGAGAGAAAGGGAGCGTCACGAGCACTGCAAAGTAGGCCAGAATGCGGATAGCAGCTTCACATCCAAACATGCCCTTATTGCCTTGTCTTTGTTTGGAGGGATTACCACTAGATCCGCCGCCAGAATTGTTTCCCTTACTGCCCAGACGCTCTGGAACGAGGGAAAAGCCCCGAGCAAGTTGAGGTATTTGAGGAACACGTAGTTGGGCCTCCTCTCCCCCACCTCCTCCATCGCCATTTCCTCCCCCTCCTGGCCCACCTCCCCTATTGGCAGGGTCGGAGGCAAAAGAAACAGAGGGCATGCCGATTTCTTTGAACAGGTCTTCTGGATCCTCGTCAGTAGACAGTGAGATGTATGGCGGTGCACTGGGTTCTACCTCAACGTAGGGCGGAGGAGGTGAATTTTGTGGCAGCCGAGGCGTTTTTGTGTGGTTCAGAAGCCGCTGTCGATTGCGAGGGTTCGGCGAGTGTTGGGCGTGGCGGTTGGACTTGCTGGCTACGCTGGAACGAATCAGCCTGATGCCGTGTTGCAGTGTGCGGTGGACTTGCCGTGGTTAATTAGCCAAGCTTAATTCCCAGGCGTAGCCTTGAAGCAGTGCATGCATATTATCCCAGTAAAAATTATGCCCGTACGTGTGTGTACGTACGCGACCACGCAAAGGAGAAGATGCGAATGCCCAGCACGCATCCACGCACTCACATACGCACACACGTACGCATGCACGCACACGCACGAACAGGTAAGAGCAGCAGAGGCTGTGCAGAGTGGACATACAGACAGGCAAGGAATCGATTCGTTGCCGACGCGAAAGCCAATCAGTTTGCAAGACTGTTCGCCACTTACGCGCGCGCAATACAAAAGTAGTGTGCAGAAACATGTGTTGTCGGATGTCAGCGTTGGAGATCCAGTATAATGTAGGCATGGTCGGGCTTTGGCAGTTTTTTTGTCCCTACTGAGATCATCGGGCTATACCAGTCCAACCCGCCTTTTCCATCACTACGCCGACGCGCTTATGCGTGTCCTTTCCACAGATGATGGTACCTTTTCCATATACCTTTTCTCGTATTTAGTAGGGAGATTCCGCGGCTAGCTAGCTACTTCTTTCAGACATTTCATTGGAAATGAGGGCGGAAAAAATATTACAAATTGGTGGCTAGACAACTAGTTAGATAAGTTTTGGAAACATCGAATGACTTGAAGTGAGGATATTCCTCCCATCATTGGCGTTTTTTACCATCTTTAGAACTAAATAATATATAAACGGAGGAACTTTGGGTGTGTTGATGATATATCGTATTGGGGCTAAGAGTACACGAAGGACAGAAGTAATTTGAGATAGTAGATTTCGCCACAAACATTAAGATGATCTGAGTACTTAGTGTAACGCAACATGGGGTTTGGCGCGACTGCTACAAAAGCAGGTTCGGGGTGGTTCAAGTCATTCCTAAGGCCAGCTCCAGGACCACAGGTGTCCTCGATGGTGGTTTGCCTTTTACTAGTATTTGGTTGTGTGAGGATGAGAAGGCTGGAGTTGCCAACCCATTGCGCCAAAGCCCTTGCCCTCCCGCTCAGTAATGTGTGTTTCCCATTTTGCCAATTACAGTCCACATATCAAACTCCAACACCTCAATTCAGCAAATTAAAAAAAAGTCAAAGCAAAACGAATTCGACGTTTTTTTTCAGTTGGTGAAGTTCAGCTACCCTGTTTTAAAAGTGGCCCACTAAAAGTACAAAGCTAGAGATGTCCACTTTTGATTTCTTCACTGAACCAAAATTGCCTGAGGTGAGTTATTCATACAAATTGAGGTAGATTTGTTTATAATGGCTAAAGTCATTTAATTACATTTGCTCCAGACTGGGAAGAGATGTTCTAGTGCATTAGAGCTCCAGCTGGAGTTGTTGGTCTGGTCCACCAACTGTCAGTCTAATATTCAAGAAGAATATGGTTGCTGAAATTCAGGCTAGGGTAAGATTACAATCGGTTAGATGGGAAAAAGCGATTATAGAGAACAAAGTTTTTCCCAATTCTTATCCGAAATGTGTCCACGAATTACACAACCAAAGTGAAGGCACCAGTAGTTGGCGGCTGTGTTTGATAAGAAGCTAATCGGAATCTCTGGATGGCATTTCAACACTTTCGATGATTTCCGAAATAGCTACATCGACAATGATAATGCAAAAATTTCGTTTACCACTACCCCCAGCACCGAAAGCATGTACTTCTCTAGTGATAGTCGGGTTTCTGCCAGGGTCTGGTGACTCAAGAATCAAAGTTCCACGCGCAACGGTCAGCATACTGAGGAGTGTTTCAAAAAAAATGTAACCTTATTTCCAGAGATTAAGTTTTCGAAGCACTTTTTAAAGTATTCCAAAGCAGCATAATCATTACGGTTCATAGCATTAGAAAACCCAACTTTTCATTTGCTCCTCAGTATTAGAGCTGTCAAAATTAGCGATTTTAACGTACCTTCTTTGCATTGGTAGTTTGGTTCACCTGCTAATTGGTTAAGCCTACGAGCCAGCTTATTTGTGAAAGTATTTAAACTAGGTGGTACTTTTGATTCTTTTGCGACTTATTTTCGTCTTCTCCGACGAAACGATAGTGGAGCTGCCCTGAGATTATTTTATTACCTTGTCTTTACATAAATGCATTGTTTTATGGGAGTGAATTCCTCTTATTGCTTAGGGTAATTACAAGTTCCGTAATTCCGACAGAGGAATGCATTTCGTCTGTGTGTAGGTGGAATTTTTAATTAAATTTCAAAGTAAGTCTGTCTTTTTTACTTGAGTTCGCTGCCAAATTTTATGTCCAAATGCTATCCGATTTTCTATTCAAATGGAGAAATTTCATTCAGGGATTAGGCTTTGTAAATCACCCCCCATTCCATCTCGGTCAATCATGCTGATCTTTCGCTTGGACATCTAGCCTTGCTGTAGGCTTATAACAAGTTAAACTTCCTAGCGATGAGACTCGCTACGACGTCATGGGAGGCTGGACGCAGGAAATGAGAATACAGGAGAAATGAATGGTCCTCACCTGATCAAAAAAGTGGATTTGCTCAATTCTACATTTCATCTCTAACGTGCGTCTGGTAACTATCCACGAAATGATTAATCTTTACCCACTTCAACCTAAGCCTCTACTCAACTTGGGGAATTTATGCATAAAAACTGTGTTTGTATAAATAATTAAAGTGTCTAAATGCACTTTGAAGCACTAATTACTGTTACCAACCTTCCTAGAAATTCACATGATCACTTAATAAGCTCATTAAATCATGTTTATTTTTAATCAGAGCCTTTATAATGCTTTCACAGAACCGCAGCGGGTGGCCACTTCTGTTAGAGACGATAGACGAATAGTGGGGCAGAATATGCATTATGGATGCAGGGAAGGGTCGGCCCGCAAACCACCCACTCAGCACAAGCATAATTTCAACGACTTCGACGCACGCAGCACCACAGCTAATAGTCCAACAACAAACAGTCAAGGCATTGCATACCTCCTCGCCCCTTTTCAGTGTCGTCACCAACGCTCACACCGGTCGTCACGACGTACTCGACGCTACAAGGATAAACATCCACCCACCATCCACCTCATTTACCGCATTTGCGAGCAACTGAGAAGTTATCCGACTGCAACGTCACCGACACCTCCTGGTCCAGTGACTCCATTGGATCTGAACTTTCCGTCTACTTGGGAACTGTGCTGGAGGGCGGGTAATGTGCAGACTGTTGCGATTGTCCATGGATAGTCGTGACAACACTGGCCCGAAAGTACGTCTTAAAGACTCTCATGAGGGTAAGGCTTCGCGTCTACCTCTTTCCCACTTTCTTCTCACGTCAGAGCTGCTCAGTCCTATCTACCAATCTAACCGTCTCTCAATCCATCCATCCATCCATCCATCCATCCATCCATCTGTCCGTTTGCCTGTCTGTCTGTCTGTCTGTGTGAGTATTGCCCACCAAGTAGAGTGGAGGGAGAGGAGAGAGGAGAGGAGGAGGAGGGGGAGGAGGAGTTAGTGTTTGTTTAGATAGTTGTCATCTTTATGCAGTACAGCAGGGACTACATACAGCTCCGTAACGAACTTTTCCAGATGATTTACACCACAAGTGGTGTTGTCTCAGTCGCTGGTACCATTTCTGCAGACCACGGGAATGAGATGGTTGTCGAAAGGGGAAGTCATTTTAGGTCATCTGTTAGGAATCTTCACAGATTCTTCCCTCCTTTATGCTGAGGTTAATCATTTAATAATATAAATCATGGTAGTTGGTCATTGTTTTGGGATTCGTTTTCCGTTCCAAGTCTTCTCTAAAGGTGGAGGCTTATTTATTATAGACGTGTGCATCTTCTGGATCTCCTGACGCAGTTCTAGTTAGGTGCTCGCGCTTCAAAAACGAAAGATTGAGGAAAAAAATCAAAGGACTACATGGAGTTATTGGAACCCTAGAATGACTTTCCTTCATTTTTATGTGATCTCCGCCAAAAAATTTGGTCTAAAATAGCGCCAAGATAGTGTTATACCGCAAAAAGACCACTTTTAGTCTTTCGAAACACTCTAGTTCATTAAAGTACTAGACGCAATTAAATAGCAATAGTTGGTGATTACACCAAATCGAGACAATCCCTTCTACCGCTGTCAACCGGAACTTCTCTGATGTCAAATAGGGTGTATGAAGACTTCATTCATTTCTCCATTTACTTCAGTTAGTCTCGAGTTATTATTTCGACTTAGATGAATTATTTTCCTAATGTCTTGCTATTGGTTCGCTTTAGGAATAAATTTTTACCATTTTGAGTCCATTCCGTCTACGAAATTTTTGATGATTGATTAAAAAGGTTTTTGAATACTTATATTAGCAATAAATTATCGCGTTTTAACAGGATTTATGGTTTAAGTGCATGCCATGAGAGTGTCAGAAAGAAAACTATCTTTCGCCTCGTCTGATCAAGTTAAGATGCACCCTGGCTGAGTTCAAAATACTTGTTCTTTCTCCAACTGATATCATGAAGCTCGCCGCTCGACCTTGGTAACATTAGTGAAATTATTGCTTAGCACTACACAACGGATTGATGCCAAGTAACACCATTCTGTGGCAGGTGACAACGAATTAGAAACCAATTCTTCAGCTCTGATAACCAATGCTCTCCCAATATTCCTCCCACGGATTCAAACGTGCAAAGTAGGTGTTACATAATCGATTTGGGATCCAATGCGTTTTAGCTTATATTACGTTGAGTCGCAAAGGAAAATAAGCCAGTTTTTGTGAACCTTCTGGGTACTATATTCATTGAGAAGACTGTAAAATGTTTTCCTGCTCATCACTATGCCATGTCAATCATTGCACCTATTTAACCATCAGATCAAACTTCTCGTACTTATATAACAGACATCAACCCAGACCGCAAAATCCTGGGGCTCAGGTGCCATTCCAACTTGCTAACTTATTAGGCCTTTTTTGTCAGATTCTAAGAGATTTGCTGAAATCTCAGACCTTATGGGACACATCCCCAAGAATGGAAGAGTTAACAGTAAAGCGACTTAGCGGCTCATGTTGACGCCATAAGTGCGGAAGGTTGTGAACACTAACAACAACACAAAAATGGAATTTCGATTGGTGAAGAGGTCTCCTGATAAATAGTGCCAGTTGGCATAATCCTGGGAGCCTAAGGGACCGAATAAGTAAATGCACTGGGTAGAGCAACTGTCCCAACGCTTATCACTTTCAAGCACCACGTTGGACTACTTTTTGTTTCCTACATAAAAATGAACTTTTGGGATTTCATTGTAGGAACTAATGGAGCTAATATATTACAGCACTTCGTATTTAATTATGTTATAAAAATTGGCGCCTTTGTCGGACCCACGGAAGTCGATGTAACTTGACACTATATTGCATTAGTGCTTTTAATCAATTCTTTCATCAGTTTCCTTTCTGAACTACACAGATTATTGTCAAATAGCTTCGATTTGCGTCCACTAAGCATCTTAGAATACTTCTCCTCCACCCGGGTTCTTCGTAGCCCGCACCGCCAAGCTGTAAGACCGCAATAAATCGCTTTCACTAAAGAATTGCCACTTCCTTGAATGCCTTTGCTTTTGTTAAGGGCCACCTCCCGAAAAATGGGGTAAAAATTAATTTGATCGACATGCTAGCAGCTAAAATTTAGCACAGCTTATAAACGTTTGAGCACACCACACCAAACCCTTTCACACCTCACAGTGGGTCGGAATGTTCTTCCTTTAGAATAACGTCCTCTCCAAATGCTCTTTCTTAGTGGGGATGATCATATTTCTGCACAATTTCTCCTAGCCCAGCTCCAAAATTTATTTAAAACCACATCCCCTAAGAAACATGGATAGAGAGAGGTTGACAAGCGGATACCCTCAGAAAAAGACATTTTAATTCAGAAATGTGCAATTGCATTTGCGTGTGTTAATTGTGTCTTTCTGAGGTATAAAATTAAAACGATTTATAAAGAGTGTTTGAATACTCACGAAACGGTACTTGGATATTTCCTATGCAAAGGGAAGATTGACACTTCAGTGGTAGAAGGAAATGGGTAATGGGTCCCTTTTGGGTGATAAGGGCACACTTGGCAAAGAACCACATATTAGCGCATAGTTGGAATTTTAATCGTCTGCTACAGGAATAGTCCATAGGGAGGCACGAAAGATACCGCTATGAAGATAAATCTAAATAGTTCGTAGGCTTGCAAAAGAACATTGCAGTAGCAGGAAGAGCAACAGAATTAGGGAGGTTCGATGAGGGAAAGCTTGCTTTCCTGATTATGTGTCATCAAAATGGGATAAAAAAAAATAATGTTTTACACAAATAGGCTATGATTTGCTGCACAGACTCCGTGGTTTCCTTCAGTCTTGGCCGCAAAATCAGACCAACAAAGTGCAAAATGCTTATACAATAGCTTTTGCCAAAGCATTTTTTCTGGCAAAAAGAGCAAGATTAGGCACTTTCCAAAAGTGGATTGTAAGGTAATGTAAGAACTAAGGCTGCTGGGTCAAGAAGATCACGCGAAGTAGATGTAATCACTGCCGTGACCTCGCCGCACCATTTACCTGTCTGATACCTCCGGGTCAAATGGCTCCATCAGTTCTGTTGAGGGATTTAATCAACAAAATAAACTGCCTTACTTTGCTCCCCGCTTCAGTGCGAAATTAACGAAGTTGGGATTTAGCGTCAAATGCAAAATTAGCCTCCTTTAGGAGAAATCGTTCATTGCAAGCTTAAAACAACAAAATGGGAAATTAAGAGAAATTTGGTTGTTGCAACAATTACTAAACTGATTTTACATTGCTTTTTAGCCTTACGATTTCCCCCATCAATTCAGCAACTTTAGGCTCAAATGCAGTCTTTAATGTGTTTCAGATGTTTGAGCAGTTAGCCAAACCTCGCGTAAAATGAAGTTGCACGGCACTTGAAATGCTCATTCAACGAAATTTTAAAGAACACTGGGATATAATTTATTCACTGGATGGACAAGACTTTATAAAGCAATTCACTTGCTAATTTTTAAACTTGAAACGGCTTACCAATTAGTAAATCGGCCTATTTAATACAAAAGTTAAATACATTATAATTAACAGAAACAAATAAATAAAAGTATTAAAAACATTAAAAAATAACCTTTTACTGATGTAGCCTGTAGGGGCAAGCAAAATCCCACAGATGGGAGTCAGTCTACAGGTACGGCGCTACCCTTTTTCGCCTTACTACTTTCCTCCAATTTGTGATGTGACCTGCTACTTAGGCCTAACGAGTTATTCAGGCCTGTGAAATTCACAAGCCCAGTTGAAATCGGTTTTAATGATGGCTTTGTAGAAGCTTCTAAAGACGTTTGTCCTATGCCACTAGGAGGCATGGTTTATGACATGAGACCCAACCGCCCAAAAGGGCTTATGAAATATGGTTCTGGTGGGCGAGACTCTTTTGACTGAGTTCGAGAAGTGCGTGCTGCCCATGCAAGTGGTGCCATTCAAAAGTGCACTGGCAGGTGAAGTAGAAAGAAAATTACTGGCTTACGCCTACATCAACCGGGAAGGAATGGTCAGTTGCTAGACAAATGGGTTGCTCTTAAGCACTGTGCAGTGACCAACGTCAATAAACTTTATAAGCTATAGCCCCTTTCATCCCATTGAAAATCTTTATTTTAGAATGGCATAATATGCAGTGGAAAACAGCTTCAAGGATTTTTTAAGTAAAGAAATCCGGTTTGCCACTAATTAACCGTGCCAATTTACCCACTGCAGACCTCCAAACTCCCAATACGCGCAACATATCCCCATGAGGTTTTACCTCTTTTTTTATGTCTGAGGACACGTGCGTAATGGACTTTTCGGTAAACATTGTTCATTAGCTAAAGGGCATGCCACACTTTCGTTGAAAACTGGTTCTCTTAAAATTAGGTCGACATAAGCAAAAGGTTTGCAACACAAAATTCTTTTGTTAACAGTCGAAATTTGGTCAAAAAAGGGAAGCATCATATTGCAGGTCGCATATCATTCAAAAAATCCGTAAGAAGCTCTGCTTACTGAATAGGCCTCGAACGGTGGGGAAAGGAAGGAGCTGATCGTTACTTAGACTCATCCTCATCCTGACTCCGTTCCTTAAGTTCACACATCAGCTTTTGACACTTGCATGATCCCATGGCATTCAGAAGGGTCATCCATTTCTGAGACAAACGTAAGATGGAATTAGAGGCATAAAGCGTTGTTTTTTCCTTCCAACTGGTCATCTATGTAAGTTAGCAATCCTAAGAACCACTTCTTAATTATCAAATCGTTACTATAAAGACTTTACTGTCCATTCAAGGAAATGAGTCGCCAAGATGGTGATCGTTCCCCTTGGACGGAACTTTCCTCTATTTAAATAGATGCTCTGAGCGCACTCTGGTTGGCTGCATCTGCGCCTTACGCAAATTAGACGTGAATTAGCAGTAAGTTGACAAGAAAGGTGTCGTTTATTTTTAATCACATTAATTAGTTTGAATATTTTGTCATCTCGGCGCCACCTCTGCACAAAGAAAAGCTTTTTATGCTTAAAGACGTTTGAGACGGGGTAGAGTTAAGAGGAGAAACTAGCACTCCTCCATCCAACACAAGAGGTCGATGCAGCACCCGTTCCAAAATGCAAAGGAAGCACAAACAAATCATTCCGTGTTATTCGTGACTGAAAACGATACTGTCTTTAAAAAGCCTAGTACATTTAAACCATATATAACATTTGTGTGATACAACACTTTTAAATAGTATTGGGACAGGAATGGAAATTTTCTCATTAAAAGTGCAATTTATTACTATCACAAACCACCGTGGTTCTGACTTTCTCTAGCAAGCATTGAAATGAGCTCGTAAGGAGATAACTCGACAAATCAGTTGCATCAGTTGCCGATCACAATTTAAGAGACTGCCTTTTAAATTGTAATGGAGGAGAATTAATTTGGAGTAAGCAACTTTTAAGGCGTAGCTCCCTTCTTTATGCTGAGCAGTCCAAGTTGCATTACATGCGGTCAATCAAGCGTTATCTTGCGAGATGATTGGACACCTACATTTTGTTGGTTTATCTTAGCTGCCAAATCAGTAGCTTCTCCTCCACTCAATTACCTCCTAGGGATCGACTGAAGTAGAAAGGATATGGGTAATCTGATTCTAGAAAACGCATTGTATGCTACCCGTTAAAACTGAAATGAAACTAAACCAACTTTCTCGAGTCCACTTGAATTTATCCGGTGTACCTAATTCATAGTTTACTAATTTTTCATGGTTAATATTTGAGACCACTTCCGCGAAAAAAACTTTGGATCCAATGGACTTATGAAGAAAAGAGCGCACTTTAATCCTTCGCATCTGCACGGGATTACCTTCAAAATGGCCAGAAATTGAAGCGTTTGTTTGTCAAAGACGAGAATGCATTCTTTTAGTAAGCGAGCAAATGCGCTGAGGAACTAAGCATCTATTCATTACATCTGTTGGAAACACAGAGAGGCTGGAGAATAATTTAGTGTCAACCGAAATGAGCGTATCTCAAATAAAATGACTGTCAATTTACCCTGACGCCCATCGTTAAGCTCAAACAAAAATAACAAGAGCAGAAGATATGTGCGCAATGATCGGGAATGTGTAGACAAACAAGTATTTAAAATGTCAATTCCGGCAAAAATATGAGTAAATTCACGCATTCCTCGTCAACCCTCTTTAGATGTGCTTATCTGTGGAGACCCGACGTCCACGTATGGCAGTGATTGGCGTTAACAGATAAATTGTTTTCTGCACTACGCTGGACGTTAACAGTGGAGAACTCCTTTGTTCGGGAAAGCATTCTGGTTAGGTAGTTAATAACCTTTTAAAAAGCTATCCAAAGACCCCAGAAAATGCTCATTAATCATACTGCAGCTTCTTCGCACCCGAAACGCCCTGTCTGCGCCTCCTGCCTAGCACGCAAAACGTTTAGGCAGATTTTGAAAATGAGCAGTTGTAAAAAGGCCTGTCTCTCATGACTGCGAGGCTGAGAGTTTGTGCCATTGATATCACGCCGTTGCTTTTAGTCAGGAAATATAGAACAAAACAATGACACAAGCTTGACCTACTTTATTCATGCGATCTATAAACATTCCTGCAAAATATTACTTAAAAGGCATAGCCTCAATGACTTATGCATAATGCTCTTATCCCGTCGTTTTCGTTTTACAAGAACTTAAGGGTTCAACTTTGCCTTTAGACCATAAAGCATTTTACGATCCTTCTATACGTCAGCAACACATATTCTACCACAATAGCATAATTCTGTCCTTCCCGGAGAAGACTCAAGAAGCTACAGAGAGGACAGCTAAAACAAATTTAGTACTGGAATATGAATACCACAATTTCTACCACTGATTATTAAGCCTTATCCTAACAAAAGAAGGACACACGCAGTAAGAAGAATCTATGACGGTCCCTAATAGATGACCTAAAATGACTTCCCCTTTCGACAACCATCTCATTCCCGTGGTCTGCAGAAATGGTACCAGCGACTGAGACAACACCACTTGTGGTGTAAATCATCTGGAAAAGTTCGTTACGGAGCTGTATGTAGTCCCTGCTGTACTGCATAAAGATGACAACTATCTAAACAAACACTAACTCCTCCTCCCCCTCCTCCTCCTCTCCTCTCTCCTCTCCCTCCACTCTACTTGGTGGGCAATACTCACACAGACAGACAGACAGACAGGCAAACGGACAGATGGATGGATGGATGGATGGATGGATGGATGGATGGATGGATGGATGGATGGATGGATGGATGGATGGATGGATGGATGGATGGATGGATGGATGGATGGATTGAGAGACGGTTAGATTGGTAGATAGGACTGAGCAGCTCTGACGTGAGAAGAAAGTGGGAAAGAGGTAGACGCGAAGCCTTACCCTCATGAGAGTCTTTAAGACGTACTTTCGGGCCAGTGTTGTCACGACTATCCATGGACAATCGCAACAGTCTGCACATTACCCGCCCTCCAGAACAGTTCCCAAGTAGACGGAAAGTTCAGATCCAATGGAGTCACTGGACCAGGAGGTGTCTGTGACGTTGCAGTCGGATAACTTCTCAGTTGCTCGCAAATGCGGTAAATGAGGTGGATGGTGGGTGGATGTTTATCCTTGTAGCGTCGAGTACGTCGTGACGACCGGTGTGAGCGTTGGTGACGACACTGAAAAGGGGCGAGGAGGTATGCAATGCCTTGACTGTTTGTTGTTGGACTATTAGCTGTGGTGCTGCGTGCGTCGAAGTCGTTGAAATTATGCTTGTGCTGAGTGGGTGGTTTGCGGGCCGACCCTTCCCTGCATCCATAATGCATATTCTGCCCCACTATTCGTCTATCGTCTTCAAAGAGGACACAATTACCGCATATGTTCCCTAGATTCTATTCCGAGCTTCAGTCGACATATCGAACAAGTCTTAATGCCCAAGAAGGTTGAAGATATTTCATGAGGTGGTCAATAGGTTTAACTTGCATAGGACTGTTTCTGTCTGCAGCAAAATGTGCATAAAATTCGACGCACTCTCTTAGCTATCTTTAGCTCGTATAATTACCATTAACAGCGTCTGTAGCTGATTGAGAGATGCATTTTCTCCTTACAAACGCTCTTACTCTGGAACACATTGATAAAAGTAAACTAAACAGCTAGGAGAAACTTTAAAATATCCCGAAAATTTTATTCGAAGCAAGTGTTTTTAAGTTACTCAACTGCGAAGAATTTACGCAAAGCGATCGCACACTTCATTCGTTCATCGCAGTCGTTTGATTTTCTGTTTTCCCCTTTAATGTGTTGCAAACATGCAGGAAAGGTGTGCATGTTTCCCAATTCAGAAAAGTGATTTGCTGCATGCATTAGTTTGAATAACGTTTTTAAAAGACTTTAGCATGTAAAATGTCGTAAAAATTCCAACCATAAGTCACGCGAGAGCGCCATTTGGTTTATGTTATAGCGAAAAATTCCAAGACTGAATAAATAGTTGCTACTGTTGATTTTCTTATTACCTAAAATTAAATTATATTTAACTTAAGTCGGATAAAGCCCCGGTCGGAATTTCAAAGCAAAAGTGGAAAGGAGACAGAAAATCTATTTGAGGAAAACCTAAACCTGTAATGTCAGACATGTCTCTAGAGTAGTTGGGCTTGTTTTATTGACTCATAATCGTATTCTCACTTTAGATTTTATGAACAGGAAGTGCTATTCGGGAAGTAGATAAGAAAGACAACTCTTGAGTAAAAGAATGGTTCGTGTCTACTTGATTTTTAATTTGAAAGTGCTTGTTTACATTTAAGTCAAATCTTCGTGAGTTGGGCCTGCTAGGCTTTTGCGATGTTTTGCAAAATAAAGTCATTCAAACTTGTTAGGTGGCCTATTTGCCCTATTTTAGATGGCCAGAGTTGCGCTTCTAGCGCTGGAAAGACATGAATTTGAAATGAGTTCCTACTGCATAGTCGTATAACTCCGCTTCCAAATGGAAGTGCAAGTTGGGAGCCAGTAACCACTAGGTGCGACCACTTAAATGTGCTTAACTTGGAGCGTTGTGGCAAGTTTTTGCGTTGCTAATAACCTGCTACGCCAACCTCCATAGCCTAGCGTTTCTGCTTTCACCTCAGACGGAGCAGTGACAGATGAAGACTTCAGGCCAGGTGCCCTTTCGAGCACGGCTGCAGACAAGCGGAGGATGCCAAGGCCTAAGTATGCGTCCCAATCCCAGATTTGAGGCTTCAACCGCTCCACTTAGTTGGCTCACTCATGCACACTTGTAGCGACTAATTGACCATGGTTCTAGAACAGTTGTTGGGCACTTAAAGTGCAATTGACACTATCACAGCCAATCAGAAAATAGGGAGCTAGAGAAAGGCAGGTTTTGGATGCTAAGCATGGTGGTCACTAGCGTTAACACTTATGCAACGTTTTTCAGGAAGTGCCGATGGTTACCTCAATCGGAAAAAAAGTCCGGCTAATGGCAAAATGGTGGCGTAAAAGTGTCTAAAATGGGACTTTAATATTCTTTGTACGATGGTACCTTAAAACAATGCACTTGAACTACAAGTTGGAGGAAAGGCAAATGTACTTTTGTCTTCAATGGGAGCTGCAAATAATGCGATCCATTCAAATTTATTTTGGATTTATATGTGAAAACTTATAGGGCATTTTCATGCAAACGCAGTTACATTAAGTGTCATTAACTGTTATTCCTTCACGGCTTTAAAGGGTGAAATGCTTTGAAATTGTAGAGCTGAGCTTAATTTTGGAGGTATTCAATTATGTGCTACGATTGCGGTAGCGAGCAAGTAGAGTGAAGTCGAAATGCTTGTGCCGCTAAAATGTAGGATCCTGTCAGCTTAAGACGAATTAATAACTATGCGGTTTTCTTTTGATTTAAAAATTTGCATACTTTAATTTCCCATGGTGACGCATGGAAAAATTTTCATTCCAGCGCTACAATTGCACTGTTAAAACTTCCCTTTAAAACTGCTAATCTGCATCATAGATAAGTTGGACGAAACCCAGCGTTTCAAATCATTTGTTTTTTTTCCTTATTTTGTGCAGGATGTCGTGACAAGTCCCACTGCAAGGAGCGGCTACTTAGTTCAGCCTGACGAGTTTACGTTTGAGTGAATAACTGCAACTGAAGGAAGTCAGAGGAAATCTTAAAACCGTGAACACCAAGCAGCTGATGAATTGCTATGTGGAGCCTGATAGCTCCGACGAAACAGACTAAGGCATAGTTCCCGTTGTCAACATGATTGGGTGAGATGGAAGAATGAAATGCATCTTGCTCAAAAACTGTCTGTTCCGACGTGTTCACTGGACATTTTAATTCTTAAAACACTTTATTTCTTAATGGTGGTACCTACTCAACCAGCTTCAAGTTGGGCCTGCAAGTACTAACACGTAATGTGCATTCTTCATGAGCTCCACACAACAGGTTGGACTGAAATTCAACCGCTGTCGGACAGGTTAGAATGTGATCAAAGGGTGAGAGACGGGTAATGTCACTGTCGTGCGGATAATGACGCTTTTGGGTGTCGAGGCCTAAGCAAATTTGGCAACTGGCTTCATAATCAAACAATAAAATATCTAAACTGTAGTGGTCAATTTGCCTCGGAGACTGCGTTAGTAGACGCGCCGACTAAATTACCCACTGATGCGCATTTGAATGCAAAAACTGCAATAAATTTCGCAAAAGTTTCATTTAAAGTTTTTACCACACATTTCAAACTAAGCAGCAGGGTTTTTCCTTTGAAACCACTTTAAGATGTGGTCGGTTGTTTTGAACGCTAGTTGTCCATTCTTTGCTTAAGGCAGTCAACTGGCAGGGGGAATGACATTCTAAGGAAATAAAATGTTCTGTCGAGCAGCACTTTTGGTGAATACTTTGCAGGTAGGTCGTCTATCATGACTCAAAGTCTTTATTGGTGATTTGGCTCAGCAGGAACGCAAAATCGTCAAGGTGGTTGTCATTAAATGAATAGCTTTGGAGCGCAAAGCTAGTAATTTTACCATTAAGTACGTACACTGGAGGTGATTTTTGCAGTTTTCGCCTTAGTCCATTTCTCGGTAGCAGCATCATAACGGAAGCTGATTGTAGGTTAGTAAGCGAGTCAAAGGAATCAACACAATCGCCATGACAGACCCGCCTCTATTTATGTATTCCTTCTTCCAACTTTTTGCTACGGTAATTGTTAGTCGAATTCGAGTAGGCATTTGATGGTGCCATAAAATGTATCAAGTAATTTAACTGCTTCTGCAGCCATTTGATTGTTTTTCATGTGTCGATTTAGGAGACATCAAGTGACTTCTTAACTGCTCGGAGCAAAAGCATGCTTCTTGAACTTACCGGAAACACGCACAAATCACGTGGCTCACCATTAACGAAGTGAAGTATCAAAATTTTAAGGAAGGAAGGGCGATGCCGCTCTACCTCTTCCTTACCATCGTTTTCTATATCCTTCTGCATTATTTATTCAAAGGATGATTAGCAGAGCTAAACAGCAGGAATCTTGTTTTGGCGAGGGCAGGAAAGGGTTAGGTGGGATGAAAGATTGCCCCTCACCTCTCTCGGTTGTGGGGTGAGCGCTAAAATGTAATTAAGGGTGACTGTGGTTGGGATGTTTGCCTCAGTTGACAAAATATCGCACAAACGTAGAAATGACAGCTGGCTTTGTCTTGCTGGGAAGTGACTATAGAAAGTAGTTGTAGTGGTTGAAATCTCAAAGGGCAACCTTTTTTGAGAAACATTTCGCATTTGTCTGAGTCTCATTATACTCAATAACAGACGAAGGTTTGTTAAGGACATCACTAACAAACTTTAGTTTTTTAGGAAAGAAACTCTAATTTCAAGGAAATATGATCTCTAATCGAATCAGCCTCATCTTCGTTGAAGTTGATATACTCGACTTTCCTTGGTAATGACGTGATGATTGCTTACTTTACTCATAGCGGTCATAATCCTCTTACCAGAGGGTCCCTAGCAATTTAAAAGGAAATATAAAAGAAGACGTGGAGATTGTGAAGTATTCCTCCACAGTACTTTTTTCTTGGTTTGACAGCTAACTCTTCGTGTTTTAATTAACGATCTGTTGTTCTTTTATAGTGGTAATGGGTGGGTTTGCAAAACTTATCGTCACCCTATCTCGATGGCTGTCAATTGCATTTTAGAAATCCGGGTCCAAATCTACTTTTCTGGGTAAGTTCGCCTGTTTTCTTCTATACCCAAAAGGGTCATAGACTGAAGCCATGGGAAAGTTGATGCGCATAACATTACGAGAAGCCTTTCGCAGGTTTCCCTTTTATTACGAATAACGATATTTGAAAACACTTTATAAAGAAACGCACCACGATTCCCTTGCGAAAGTTATTTTCAAGCTTTTGCCAAACCCTGTAGTTAAGAGCGCACGAAGGTAAGGTAGCATATCAGGAAACAACCTCTTTTTCAAGAAGGATAATTTCTATTATGCGATAAATATAACGTCCGACTTTTTTTGTTGACACAACGGGAAAAGCATATTCTTAGTCTTTGTTTTGTAAAAGACGTTGCCTCGTAACCTCTGATAGCTAAGTGTCCCTCTTCCTAATAAGACAATTAAAAGGTGGTGACGCAATCCACGAGAAATCAGTTCACAATCACTCTTCAGGTGATTTTAACTTACGCCAACTTTTAAAAGCATTGCCAGACACCACTTAATAGCTCATTTATTATTCCTCCCAGCACTAAGGACGTGAAAGCAATCGAAGCCGCAACTTTGAAGAAACGAAAGTATTCAACCTTCAGTCCCAGTTTGAAAGTATTCGTGGGATGAATTATGCAGAATGGGACAAGGAACAAGGGACTTGTCACTAAGCTGGAATGCTTAGCTTTTAAATGTACAAAAGTAAAAACGTTGTTATCCCTTCACGCTACCCTCCGTGTTCGCAAGAGATGAAATATTGATAGAAGAACCTATCAGTAGCCCCTGTAAATAAATCAGAAGCAATTGTTTTTCAAAGGTGCTTTCCCCCTCTGGATTTGACAAACTCTTCTTAAAATTGCGGCTGCATGTCCAACTTCAATGCCACAATCAAATAAGCAAGCATAGGGACGAAACACTTTTTGAGTTTATTTTATGCTCCCCTTCCTGTTTTAATTTTGTTGCGTGACCAGATTTATCTCCAGTATCGAGGATGTTATCACCTTGAGTAAGTTTTAAATTGGTGAATTTACAATTAAGATGCCTGGACTACTTAGCCTGCTGATTGAAATATTCCAAACCTTGATTGAGTACGTCATTTTTTTCCTCAAGTTAGCTAAATTCATATTTCTGTTTTGTTCAAGGTTTCGGTTCAGCTCAAGGCAAATAATGTGCATCTCATAGATCACGAAATGCTTGAACAGTCTCCAAAGTAGATCAAGGAAAATTAAACCTTCCAGCCACGACAAAGGTGGCAGTTTCTTGTTACATTTTGTCAGAATCGCTCTTCGAAAGCGAAAATTTGGTCGCCAGCGCCAAAAAGTTGGCCGTAAGGATAAGTGGCCTCATTTCCCACCGTTCAGTGCTAATTTTGGCATTGGTAATCCTGGGAAATGAAGAAAAATCAGCCCAAGGTAATTTGTAATGGAAGTTTTCTGATAGTTTTCCAGACCTGTGCATTCTACTCTCAGAAGCAAATTACGTCCCAGTTCAATGATCATCTAGCTGGGCTGCAGCCAGCAACCGTCTTGGATAACCCTTTTTACCTCAATAAATAAATTGTATACCAAATCACGCGAACCGCCATCAGTGGCTATGGTAACAAACAGAAAATTCTTGCAGCTGCAATGCTGTGCATCGCCCTGTTGGACATCATTTGTTGGAGCGTAGCACCTTTTAAAGGTCGAGTCCAACCTTCATGGCGTCGATTGGATAAACCGATCGGGTCTGGATCGCAAATCAATCGACACTGCACTTATTTTGATTACACGTTTCATATAACGTTTCAAGAAAAATCTGTCCCATTGCCCTCCTCTACTCCCAAGCGTATCATTCTCCCCCTTCTCCCCACTGGTAAATGGAGTAATCTGTTTAGCATGCCATGGGCGCGAAAGGAGGGTGGAACTAGAATCTACGCTAGTTAATAAACGATATCATACAATTCCGTTAAGAGCACAAACCACTAGCTTTGAAAGGGGATGCCAGCTGTGCTTGATCAATGAGTCGGTGATCCGCGTTGATGATTAGATATGGCGTTTATTTTCAATCCATAGGCAATTCACCAAAACCTTAAGATAAATGCGTATAGGTCCTGACATCCACATCGATGACTAATCTCAACGATATTACCTACTGATTATTGAGTAAATTTTTAAGAGAAGCAGAAGGGCCTTCTTTTGTGTCAGAATCGGGAGTGGCATCTGGGCAAGACACCGGAGCTAACGACGCCTGGGGTAAACTGAAGGATCAGCAGTTAGAAATGGCACTTTACTAATAAATGCAATTATGAAAATCTTTTGAGTATAATATCTCCGTATAGGCTCCGTACATAGCCTATATAAGTGTCCTACTAACCTTACAATGCCGGGGCACTGGACGCGGATGCAAGACATCACAATACCATTGAGACCCTAAAAGTCGACTTTGCCCAACTTTGGCTAGACTGAGAGGTACAGGAAACGCCTATAACCTCTAAATAAAGCTCATGCAGCAAGGTAATGAGTTTTTGGATTTGTTGGCCTTTCTATTCGACATTCCATAAGACGTTGCATTTCACGTTCTCTTATGATTGGCTAGAGTCTCGCAAGGGTGCATTCAAAGACTGCAAATGCGCCAGAACCGAGCATCCAAACATAGGTTAATCACTCTTGCCATGAAAATAAATTAAGGTCCTCTGTACTCAGATTTCTCTTCACCTCAGCCAATTAAGCATGGGTAAGTCATCACTATACCTGTCTATAGGGATATGAGCACTCCAGAGGTCATTGCAGCGACACGATCAGTGAATACGTGAATTTTTGTGCAGTTGATTGATCGTGTCCAAGTTTCGCATGAAACTGCACGTGATTGCAGTAAAAATAATTGAACTCCGATTAGTATCATCATTGGCCTTAAAACTGCTAAATTCAGTCATTAAAATCAAAGGCAACTTTGGGAGTGAAAATTTGCTTTTTGTGCTTAAAAGTGGAAGAATTTTGAATTAGCTGCGAAACACAATGTTTTCCTCTGACTGGGTGTTTGCGCGCAGTGATTTCGCAAAAAGTCTCCCCTTTTTATCGGCCTTCAGGCCCTTCAAGTAGCACATTTCCATTATCACACTTAACAAAGGTTGGACGATTTGATTTGTTTTGAATGAAGAATGTGTTGGACTTCATTGTAAATATCCAACTTCTCTTTCCAATTCTGTTGTTTTCAAGCACTTATTCGCTTGTTAAAACTTAATGGGGAGTGGGTTTATTTGTTATGAGAAATCAGAGGCATGGATTGGCTGACCAGGAGACACGATGCGGCGAAATGTGCGTTCTAATGGATCTAGTGAAGAAGGCCAACATTTCGGTTTCTGGGAAATGACCCGCATCTAGTTAGCTTGACCATCACCCCTGTAGCCACCCAGCACTTCTGTACCCTAATAATAAATTCCCTTCCATATGGGTAAGCATTATTATATCCTTAGGGAGTAATTAAAATACTACAATGGTGGCTCCAACAAGTATTGACACCAAGATTACGTTGACTTATGTGAAGTCCCACAACTTCAAGGCCGAAACAGTGGTCAAAGCTGTAAGCATAGCAGGTTTTAAAGACTTGCTTGCCAAGTTATTATTAACAGCAGTGCCTGAGGATACAATAAGCAAAGTGGGAAAAAAGTTCTACAAAAAAACGTTCAGCAAAAGGAACGTTTTTACCGTAAAACATTAGATGCCGTCAGTTTTTGAGTAAATATAATGCTCAGAACCGCCTTAGGCTATGCGCTATATCTGTGGATGGAGAAGTTTCAATACCGTTGCAGTAGTTTATTTATTTGCGAAGGCATAGCAAAGTACGCAAATGTTGAAGCAGTCCTTTATCCATGAACTAAGTCTGCAAAACTAGGAGTGCAGTTACGGGGTAGCCGAATGTCAAGTAACACCAGCAATGGAAAAAGCGAGTACTATCGTCTGAAATAATTCGCTTTGAAATATCAGTCAAAGGGGTTATTCTTGCTAAGCTTCAATTACCCGCTATGACAACATTTCCGTGATCCCTTCCTTCCATTCCTCCATCAAATTAGCATATTTGATATTCATAGTAATACCAAAGAGTGAAAGGAGGTGAAAGAGAAAGGTTCAATGGCGAGAAAAATAGATCGTGCATTTCCACGCGGGGTGAACTGAACACTCCACTTTATTGCTGGTTGTGGATTTAAAGTTTTTTTTAAAGAGTTGCTTCGAGAAATCATTATCAATGGTTTATTGTAAATGAGTAAGTGTTTTGCGGCTAAGAAGTAAAGCGATATAGTTAATAGTTAGGAGCACAAAACACTAAGGCTACGATTGAGTGCCGCCACAATTGTTCCTTTATTAACAGCGCTGTCTCACCTTTTCTGGAATTTAATACCACTAATCTTCTCGTTCGCTACATACACTGATTTCGATTTTTAACCTTATGGGAGTACGGCACACCAGTCTAGATCTTTATTTCAACCGGATTCTGGACTCTTGATTAAACGACGCTACAAGAATCCTTGATACCTTTGGAGACGAATCAAATCAACTGAGCAGTACAACCGGCCGAAACACTAATTCTATAAGAAACATTTATGTGGCTAAGCAAAAACTTTTTAGCTTCTCATATTTCACGCATTCTCTGGTCTCCCAACCCTTCTCACTGCTCAGTGGCCACGCTGCCGATAATTTTAGTAGCTGTCAGATTCCTTCCCTGAAGTAGTAATAGAGCAAGATAGACCAGCGAATCTACAACAGTATCTGATGAAGTAAGTCATCGGTAATTTTAAGGGTTTGTAAATCTTATTCATTGAAATTTCAATACCATGTCAATTTAAAGACGTTCCAGACCATCAGAGAAGCTTGCATCACATTGCGCCACTCTACAATTTCTCGTCTTTGTGACCAATGAAGCATTTCATTACTTCTCTAGTTCTAAACTCTAACTTTTAAAAATTAGCTGAAACTGTGAAAGATGGGAGAACTTAGGTCGGCACCGCAGATGAAAACCCTGGGTATCATTGAGTGCAAAGATAATACCAGCTTTGCGTATTAACTGAGTCGCCAATATTCTGTTCTTCCACATTCAAAAGTTTAGACGCAAGATTCCATTTGTGTCTATTCTTAAAACAAAGAAAATACTTAACTATTTGCTTTACACGGAAGCACGACTGATTTTCATGAAAAATTTCCTAAGTAATCAATTTATGTATTAACAGTCGTGTTAAATTGGTGAAAGTCTCAGTCGGATTCATATCTACAATTAAGACACCTTCATTAAAAGAATTCCAGGGAGAATTTAAGATTTGTTTGTTGGCCTTCTCCACAGGCATGCGATTACTCTATCACCGGTGAGGAGTTTTCTAAATGCACGAGGAACAAATCCCAATCACACTTGTCCATCCATTAGCATTTAGCATTGAGAAACGCTGGAGGAAAACGAGTTGTGAGTGGAAAGTGGCCCAAGTCCCAGTATCACCCGTCAGGCATCAACGAGGCGTTCATCAGGGTCGCATTCAGAGTTGTGCAGCAGAACCTTGCCTCCAGTGCAACAAAGCAGCACTCAATGCTTACCAGTAAAACGCTTCCATTTGCCATGACACAACTCCACTGTTGGTTGAGGATTTTTAAATAATATCAATGGAGACAAAAGTTACCAACCCGGAAATAGGGCTTGCGCATAGCATCAGTGGCGTCCACAAAGAGAAGGAAACGCCTGCCATAGTAACAAACGTCCGGGCGTAGAAATAAAAAATCCTGATTTTCCGACCTCAAAGTGCCCCAAAACAAAGCTTTAAGCGGAATTCAGACTGGAAGTGCAACAACCACTTTTCAAAAAATATTAAGGTACGATAAATGTACAGATGGGATATTGGAAGGGAAAATACTCATCTTCCTCTTTTGTTTTGCATGTAATTCTTGTATCGCTGAAGCACTTTCGCATCTGTAGACTTCTCAGCCTGCAGCCGTCGTTTTTCCGCTAGAAAATAATAGAAAGATAACAACAGGTCCTTAAAGCGGAGAATCGCCAAACTAGCGATTAGCTTTTAAAGACGGTAAAAAAGAGTCAAAATCCTAAGTTAAAATAAATATTGCGGTAATGCCAAAGGACCAGACAACGCGCAAGCTCCAACCACCTGCCTCGACTGGCAAGCGCAGTAGGCGAAAAAAAGCAAATTATCCCATGAGGGAAGTGATTCTCACCACTGACCTTCTATACTGGGAGGATCTGCAATGGACGGCACCTCGGGCATATCCAGACGATCGGGATTGTCGTTTAGCTGGACAGTCAGTTCGCGATGCAGCGTCTGGTCAACGTAGTTATCTGCAAAACAAGCAGAAAATGGGCCAAATCGAAACTTCATTTCCGAGCCACTACAGCGCCAAATAAGCATACTCTAGCCGTACCAGTGGATTATTAGTAATGGAGAGAAGGACCCATGGTTATGGTAAATCAACGAGCATAACTGCCGCAATGATCTATGAAAATTAGTGGAATTGCTCTAGCCAAAACACATTCTGTTATTTGTGAGCAAGGAGAAGCCATCGAGCAGTGACAGGAAAAAACGCAAGCAGATGACAAAATACCGTTTGATTTTGAAAGAGATCGCAAAAATGTAATGTTTTCCGTTGAAGAAAGCATTTACTGAAAGTTCATATGGGTAAGCAAGGAAACGATTGAGTGCTATCTGACAAAAAATAACCCAAATCGTGTTAACATAATTCATTTATCAAAAGATTCCGATTAAAACTTGTGAGCTTTCGGTTCTTTGTGATTTTTTTTAATCATCGCATTGGAAGTTTTGGAATCCGCCTGCTCAATAGAATAAATGTATCGTAACTTGACTCATTTTCTTCTTATTCCCAATATAGACATTTATAGACAGTCAAATTTCGACAGGTAACAGACATCTTTTTTATTTGAGTGGAGTATAGGACCAAAAATACACCTAAATATCCTAATGTTAGTTCAAAAGGACGTAAAAATAAGAAAAAAACAAAATAACTACATAGTGGAATCGAAACCTTGCATTAATTTGAAGGAATTTCAATTATTTTTGCAAACGGCTTAAAATCACGAAATCACTAAATCGTAACTGGAAAAGAAAAACTCGGAAAGAATAATGCAAACTAAACTCGTGAAAACCCAGTTCATTGCAAAATCCGCAGTTTAGCAGAATAACAGCATCATAAAAGCGTCGCAGTATGGTTTGATGAAAAGATAACAACACACGCACACACACGCGCGCAAGAATTATGGTCGCATCCCGTATTAATGGAAGACAAATGAGAGCTGTCAGACAGGATATATTCGACCCTAGTCCAGCGATGTATGCGCAAGTCACCCACAGATAAAGGGGTAGATTCGTAGCACTAGCGACATCCTCCTTCTTCGGCCCACCCGGAATGATAATCATGGTTTGAAAGCAAACAAGCTAAAATCGTATTATGCGGATCAAGCAGCAGTACGAAAGTGGAAATGAACTAGCAATTAAGTTAGTACTCAACAACTTACAAAAAGCAGCAAAGATTGCGTATACTGTTTATGTCGACTGTTACATGAGAAATGTTGGTTTTCATTTATGATATGCTGTCCAGGCTACCTGAAAACGCAGTTCTGTCACGGGATAACTGAATAAATTTAACCGGTTATTTTTGATAAATACAAATAAGTACAGAAGGATGCTTAAAACGCTTTCGTTGCTGAATCAATAGTCATGAAATAGTGGCGAATTCCACCTTATGAAACTATTGGTCTCAAAAAAAAAACAACCAATTTCCAACCCCCGCCTCTCCATTCTGCTTCAAATGTGATCACGTTAAACAATGCCAAAAAATGATGATAAGCGCCGCTTGAAGAAGCAATGTAGGAAATACGGCCAGTGACAATGAGGTGGGGCAGTATCTTCCCTTTTCTCGCCCATCCCAAGAGAGGCCAGGAGGGCTGCTCAAGGGTGAGTTTTGCGCTATGCAGTATGAAGCATGGTCTAGTTTTGACTCTTTCTAAATAAGTTCTTTCTACATTCGTTTGGGATGCACCGCATCGAGTAAATGGATCTTAACAGAATTGGCTTTTGAAGCTTGGCAAACGAATGACTCATAGTGAGAAAATGAGTTGGCAGTCTCCTATTGCACACAGGCGCACATGCATATATATAGACGAAGCTTTGGATGCAACCGACACTGTTCGCTCTGTATTGCAATGCAACAGCCAACTCCTATAACTAAGTCAGCCAGCAACCAACCTAAAAACGACGGTTTTTATAAGTAGATGATCTTCGGGGCTTAATAAAACCCGTTAATGTATTGATCGTAGCAGACTCATTTGGATGATGGCTGGCATAGACATGAAGTAACTTTCTCTTCACGTCTAATGCTATGCACAGTGGTCACAGACATGTCAGTGCCGCATTGGTTCCATGCTAGGAGATTTGGAATGACGCACATCTTCAACTAAAAAGGTGAAGACATGCCAAGAGGAGACCCTGGAGCCACAACCATACGATCGAGTTCAACTCGGTTCCTTAAGTGCACAGGTTGGGGGGTTCAAAACGAGGAAAAATGGTGGAAAAAAGAAATAGAGTACCACGACGATAGCGTAGTACATATCTGCCTGGGCCTCACAATATATCGAAACGAAGTTCATTGAAAACTCCACAAAGCTCTTTATCTGTGAAATACAATGGGATCACTGTAGTCAGTTTTTATTTGCAAACGATAAATAATTCTGGGTGGCACATAAAATGATACGAAATGCAATCCATAAAATCTGGAGGGAGATAAGTAACTTTGAAGGTTTGCAGATGATCGAGCATGGATATGGAAAACAAAACAGTTGATCGGTTGGAAGGCTTTCTTGTGAACATTACAGATGAATTATTAACAGCGTCTTCAAAGCTATTTTTGTGGTGCAAAAACCTGCTGTTATCATTCAAAACGACACGCATGTTGTAGATGAACTCAGCCTCGACGTTTCGTCAAATCGGTATAAATAACTCAGCCAGAAGGCGGACTTTGACTCACCACAACTAACAATGCAACACGGGTGCACTTTTGATAGTGCCTTCAGCTTAACCCCTTATTCCTACTCGAGGCCCACCGCATGTCGCATAGCTTATTTCTAAAAAACAAGATCCCAAATCTCCTGTCCTTTCTTTCCATCACCAAGGTGAAATCGTAATTTTAGATAAATTACGATCCCAGTGTATGGATGAGAACGAATAAGGAAACAAGAAAGTAAATATGAATTAATTAGCGAAGCGAAAATTGAGTGGAAAAGTGCATGACAAATTGGGAGAAAAAAATGGAAAGTATGAAAGTATTTTATCATCTTCTGAAAAGATTTAAAACACGCACCTTACCTACCAGTTATAAAGTTTGCATCATAATTAGGTAATGACTGAAAAAAGTATGCTGCCTGACGAACTAAAGCTGGACCATGTCAACAACTTAAGGAAGGTAAAGTGATGTGTAGACCCAGAAGGTGCGCCAGTAGATCAAATGCTGAAGGATGGTCTAGAGAAGCCGCCGTAGTTCCTCTGCATTTCACATTAGGAATCAGGCTATAATACCAATTAGACAATGGGTTTTGAATACGTACGATCTCACTGCTTCATCAAGCCAATGTACTGTACGCTCAACCAGAGAAATCTACCGCGGATCATCAAAGTTGAGGGAGCAATGAATTCAATACATGTACAGTTTTGTTTTCGCTAACAACCACTTTTAATTCATTCACCTTATCCACACCTACAACTTCACTTGAGAACACTCATGGCGTCTGGTTCATTTTCAGTCAAAATACCCAGTGTAGTGAGATGGAGGAAGAGAACGCAAGCAATTATTGTCCGATAAAATTCCCCTCTCCGTTTACTCCTTTTAGAGCCCAATCCAATAAACATATGACAGTTATCCATTTGTACTTTTGGCTCGCTCACATGTCCTCTACCAGTTTTGCTATCGAAAGCTGGTACCTAAACACGTGATATTTTGAAAAGTATATTAGCTGCTTTTTTCTAGGTACCAAAACATGAAAAAAAGTAGAGCATTAAGTTTGTTCCTGTAACAATGTCTTCCAAGTTACCATTGTCGTTTTGTTATCATAACAGCGTTTTATTTCTGTGCCTAACGAGACCAAGTGAGCCTGGTTGACAGAAGAGCATAAAACTGTTTATCGCCCACTCAAGCGAGAAGTGAATGACATTTGTAACCCGCAGCAAGTGAACCCATGATCAGACCTGGCAATATGTCAGGTGATACGAGGCGGTCTAGTAAATATAATTGACCGGATTGCAGGTTTGGTTTTTTCCTATAGCGCTAGCAGAAAAGAATCCTACCATTGTAAACGGTAATAAAAAAAATCAACCAAAACCTGAGACACGAAACTACAAACATGAACTTCACGCATATCCGATCCCAGAACCGCATGCAACCAACAAATCAAAGCAATGGTAAAATATTTCGACACATAGCCTACCTTCATGTCTCAAGACCAGCCAGAAAAAGATCAGCCTCGTAAAAATGGTTCATCTGAACCATGATAAGAACTACCTCTAGTTTCTGTACTTTGCTGGTTCGTTTCAAGTGGTCGACTTCTCTCAAACACTTCCTGCAATGATGGAGAGGTGTCCGCTTCCACTCGCATCCTATTATTAATGCTGGACCAAATTTGTTCTTCACAAGGCACGTGATCAGATCATTTAATAAAGATAAAGTCAACATCTATAATGCACCTGTTCAAACCGTTACCTCAATTGATCAGGGTCACTTCACTTCCCCTGCTTTTAGGTCGTACACGGCTTGCACTGCTCCATTTGCTTTAAACTCAGCTCACCAAACCGGTCTGTTGCCTAAACAGCAAGTGATTAGACTACCCACGACAAATATGAAGTTGTCCGAAGACCGAGGGAATATCCACTCAACCCTGCAACCGAAGCCATATCCTAGCTATTCTATAAGCTGCCAACAATGGAAACTATATACACGAAGGAATGCCTTCATAAATTTGCAAATCAAAAGTTTCAAGTAGAAAGAGCGGTTTTAGATACCGAAAGGCATCAGTCAACAAATTCACCAACGCCATGCTATAGGTGTACGAAGCAAATGGGGCAGTGGTACAAAATTGCCCCAGTTACAATGACGATGCCGTGGAGCGTTTATTTGGCGGCTTACCAATGCCATGTGCGACTTCAGCGCACTTTTCTGGACAGTCCACCTACTAGTAATCTAAATACTAATGTACAATAGTAGCTGAAAGATCTATCTGACCGGATTTATCGCCCAAATACTAGGATGTCTTAAAGACAGGCTCGGTGGGAGATGGATCAACATTAGTCTTTCCTGAATCTATGATTCTGCCCCTGAGTGAACTGTCCGCAATACTCGCTAGATAGTTAAGCCACAAACACAAGAGAGTATGACATGCAAATTTAATGCTATCGACCAATGAAAAGCCAGATGGACGGAAATGCGGTCTTAAGTCTGCCCAAAATGACGAAGAAAGCACTATGAGTTAGTTGGTACAGGGTTTTATTGACCCCCTCTAGTCACCCAAAATCTCGCGACCACTGTCAATCCAAATTACATTAATTGCATGATTTATTAATGAATGCTTTGAAAGGCGGACGCCAAATCGAAGAAATGGGGGACAATAATAATACGAATGAAAGTATAAAGTTTAAAACAACGCGTAATCCAAAAAAAAACTCGAAACGGCAGAAGCTGTCATAGCTTAATCTGATTAAAGTTAACGAAACCAGAACCTCTACAATCTTAAGGACCAAAGGAAAACAAAGTAGCATCACCGAACCAAAAATTCCCATATTTTTACTTAGTATTAATGGACAAATCGGAACCACGAGTGCATTTCTCATTGTTGAGAGTGCTGATACAAAATTATCATACTGGGTTGCCGCGTTAGTGTTCATTTCCAAAGCAATCTAGTGGAGAGGTAAATGCAGGTGTTAGCATCCAAATTTGCTCCGAAGGAGTAGATCAAATGATAAGAGACTTGAAAAATAAACTTTAAAAATCTGGACCAATCTCCACGCTACGCATAGAGCATGACAACATGTTGACTAAAATCTAGCCTTCAAAGTTATGGTTAGAAGAGAGCCATTCAATCTAAGTTTCGGAGTGCCGAAACAGGAGAAAGAAACAAAAAGCATGGAGGTGGAGCTATTTTGGATGGCTAGGACTTCCTCCACCACCTGAAAACTTAATTCACGAAGGAAAGAAGAATAAGAATGGATACTTGGCAGTCATAACTCCAAAGAATAAAGGTAGAGCATGGCAATGTGAATGGTGGATGAAAAGGAGGTTACAGGCCGAAATTAGTCTCATTGGATTATTGAAAATTGGAAGATTTGCCATAATACAATCGGTCCAGTCAAATTTCATTAGATTTTCCTTTGAAATTATAATACATAAACTCTTTTGAATCATTGTATGTTGCTGCAACGCTATTCAACCTCCCATATTTTGACTTCGGTTCACCTGCTATCGCTCCTGTATGATCAGCTCAGAAGCTGAATGAAAATGCAACATAGCCTACTGATAAAAGAATTTTAGACCCGAAATACGAAACCGCCAAAGTCGAAACCATCTTCGCCTCAGGAGTGTTGACCACGAAGAGTGAGCTACAATCACTGGACAGAAGGAGCATATTTTATGAACGGAAAGAAATTTAGCGCATTTTGGGCACTACGATAAAAATACGAAAGAGCAAGAACTCCACAACCTATTTTGCAAAGAAAAATCGCGTGAGCCCAACCGAGAACTACCCTAAAAACGTTAGTGTAAGAAGAAACATCATAGGTGGTAGGCTAGTGAACATAAACCTGAATACTTTTCAATAAATTTCGGCTCAAATTTATTTACCCTTTGCATTTGCAGAAATTCTACTTAAAATATAAGAGTTTTATGATGGTAATGAAAAATTGGCAACGAAAGCACATCCAAACACGGGTGACCTGACCCCAAATGCATCTTGAAAACAAGTCCATTAAGATCTCATAATCACGCATCACGAGCGTCACTTTTCGAAGTCTATTCGCTGTCAAAGCGACTCAAAACAACTTTGACAATCGAAAATTCTTGAGACCGTATTTACCGTGCGGAATTTGAACAAACAAATTTTATTTATACAAGCTTACAAAATTTCAGCAGGTAATTGCCAAAGAAAGCTAAAAGGGAACGCATTTTGTCAAAGTAGCATTAAATAAAAATCGCTTGGTATAGCATATAACATAATTTACTTGCCCTTTATGAATAATGATCTGGTTAAGAACTAGCTTTTGAAAGTTAAATCTAATTCAAATATAAAAATTCGGAATTTCCAAGGCTGTGCCGATGCAACAATATTTCGTATTTTAGCCGAATTAGGAAATGCAGAAAAGGTATGCAAAGTTATGATGAACTTCTGGTGCAACTGAGCCGATTACGATGTTTCACGCCAGAAGGGATATCACTGAAGTAGTGCCACGTGCAGTAGCAAGCGTATCTTGCTGCAGATTAATAGTCCAATTTCTTGGCTAATTTGTTAGACAAGCCCAGCCCAGACACCAGTAATCAAAATGGCAGGTGGCATAGGTGAGCATGTACCTGAAACAGCGTCCGCTGACGAAATCTCTTGTAAGAAAGATGTAGAACCTATGATCACCTAAGAGGTGATTCAAGCACTGTTTGTATAACGACGAGACACTCAGCCACAAGACGGGAACAGCAAGAATTAAGTTTCAAAGGCAGTCATAAACATGTGCGCCTTGGTAGGTACTAGGCTATAGCAGTCACTTTTGCCTAATCCCCGACGCCTAATGGACTTATTCCTTACAATGAGGTAGTACAAGGGAGGGATAACACAGTCCCTCATAAACGTATGCGCCCTTGGTGCGGTATCAAGGCACCAAGTAATGAAATAAAGCAAACTTTCCTGAAAGGATTCAATCACAATGAAAAACTTTTCCAAGTGAAAGTCGCCTTTCAGGTAATGGTTAAAAGCGAATTGTAGAAATGTTGCAAATGACCCTGCTATACTTGAAACAATACAATTCACTCTACCTGAAACGTGCTCCCTCTCTTTTAGTAAAAGTAAGTCCCCAGGTGTAATTTTAATACTGCCAAAGTTTAAAGCATTCTGGAGAATACTGAAAGGTAAAGATGTTGCTGCTGAAGTGGCATACCAATGCAGCCACAGATTTACTTTGTAACCTAGGGAAGAAATAGGTGAGTATAGCTCCACTGAAAAGAATGAGCACTACAAACGCAGTGGATTTATCACGCCGTGCCTAAGTGAGCAATGCCACCGTCCCCTTATTTGTAGCTGCAAGTGGAAGGCATTCCCCACAGCTGAACCAAGATCAACGGTAAGGTTACTAGAGCTTGCAAAATACTAGCTGAGGGATGCAATTTTTTACGCTGACTTCATTAAGGAATTGCTGTGGGTTACAGTGGTTAAATGCTTAAACAAGCAAATGAAAAAGAGCCTCACAAGCGATTTCCGCATGGAGAAGTTTAACATATCCTTCGTGGTGGCGCATCACAGTAAACACTAAAGTAGCTGAATAAATGCCAAATCAGTTCAGAATGAGGCAAAATAATAAAAATCTAGTGTTTTCATATTTCAACATCGTGGCAAAGAATTTACGGTGCATAGTTTAAAAATGTTTCCGACGGGAGTAAACGGCCTAAAAAAGTTTGCCTTGACTTATTGCATAAAAAGATGAATCTTTTGGCTATGTCAGAAAGCAATAAAGGAAGCTTGTTGAGAAGAAACCAGTGAAAAATGAAGATGGAGCCTTTGCCCGTGAAGGAAAGACCACTAACAGAAAGCAGCAGGAAGTCGAAGGACGCATCACAAAAATGGGATGACAATTTGCTCTCAAAAGAAAGGGAGCTATTAAAGCAGGCACGCAGACGATGAAGCAAAGTGAAACGGATGTAATAAGCACAGCAACTCATAGGGAAATATGAGACGGAGAGGACAAAACGATATTGTGGAATGTGGACATTAACAGATGAAAAGAAGTGGTGAGGCGATTTTGGTGAAGAAAGTGTCTGATCCCATCGGTAGATCGAATGACGCTTGACATATCCAAATGTGATCTTCCGTCGAAAATGAGTAATAAGATGCTGAAAAAATTCCATGAACTGGCAAGCTAAACCATCAGGCCCTAACAAAAGCAGGCAATCGTGCTTTGTGAGTTAAAGATCCATTTTGACGCGACCTTTTTACCTAAATCAAGACATTTCACTTCGGACCCATTACTTCTCATTCCAAGAATAGGTACTTCGCAGATAAAAAAGCTACACTACTGATAAAATAAAAGCAAGAAGAGACTCACTCCATCGACTGTGCTGAACGAAGTTGACAGACATGTTGAAAGGAGCCAAGTCATCGGTGGATTTCTTCTGACGTTGGTTGAGGCGCTCCTTCAACAGACGCTGTTTGGCCTCCTCTGTGGCCTCAATGTTGCGCATCTTAGACTCCACACCGAGATCAACCTCGGGAATACCGCAAAGCATCTGGTTTGATAACATGTCCTCTGATTGCTGACCCATTTTGGGCTTCAGAGCCTCGGGAATCTCCGAGAGAATGTTGTCAATCACAGTTCTTGAAGGAACAAAAAGCGTGCAGTGACTTATTCGAATGGCCTAAGTGGCGTCAGAGAACCGAGAAGCTCTAGCGAAGAGGACTTTCAGCAGATAAATCGGAATTCACGGCAGCTTAAAAACCAGTCCCAAAACCAGTATCACAAAGCGTCCCGGTAAAACTATATTGGAAAAGACTACGAATACATGCAGTTAACAAGGGTATCAAGGAAGATTACAGAGGGCAATTTCATGGATTTCTACAAATAATCTGAGGAAACGAGCCTAGTTTCATAAGGTAAAGGTCTATAAAGCCACTAGAATTATAAAAATTGACCAGAGAAGAATTATTGGAATCAAATTCACCAGCAAATAAGCGGTCGTGAGGGGTTTTGAGAGAACCTACCAAAATGGTACAAAAATTGACCAAAAGAACATACTACTGAGCGAGGTTGGCAAATATAAAAAGAGCACAAGGTTTTAATTTTATTTCTGATAAAAAACAACGGATTGTAATTGCAACCTAGCAATGCCTAGTGATAAAATGGAATTTTGCATGCAAATACGACGACACTTTAGGAAATCAATTCACATACTTGGGAGCTTCTGCCTCGGTTTTTGTAATCCCTTTGCGCTTCGCCAATTCGGTTTCAATGTATTTCAGCCTAGAAGTAGTGATATATGGTCTCTAATGGCGTAACGAGACAAAATGCGAGAAATATAGTCCGAGAACTAACATGTCAGCATCCTCGTCCCTTTTATTGGTTTCGGCAGTAAATGTTCTGGAAAGCCTAACCTCGTCCTCAAATTCCTCTTTCGTTGGTTTACGAAAAGCACTCCTCATGTCCACCAGACCACCCGTCTTCATTTTGAATGGATCATCCTCTATGAGAACTTCTGGTTCAATCTTTTTCCCAACAAACAGTGACTCAGCACTGACGCCAGAACGTCGTTTACGGAAGTTCTGCCAAGTCCTTATGCACTCCACCGCCTCCTCTACCGAAAGATTAGATGAATTGTTTTTTAAGTCTGCTAAGCTAGATTGGCTTTCATCCTCTGAATCTGAATCCTTAATAAAACGTGTAGATTTCACATGCCGACGTTTGGGTGCCCGAAATGACATCGTAACACAAGAGCTGCCCAGCAGGCTACAAGAATTGCTTATTACCACCTTAGCTGTTGGTGAACAAGCCAATAAGCAGTCAGCGCAAACTTGCAAAACAATTGTAAAGTAAATTGACGAACTATTGGGATAATTTATCATATTAGCACAACCAGGCAACAAAAAACAAAGCATTTTAGCCTTGAGACATTGTATCAGTTCTTACTGTGTATCAAGACAGGCATGCCATTTGATATGTTCAAAAAAGAGAAGGCATATTAACAAAACTAAGAACAGTTGCCATCCTAAATACGCGGAAATCAACACAATTATAAACTAAATAAAATTTCGTAAAGTAGTTATTTAAAAAGTCTATGAGTTGCAATAGGGCTTGCATGTGCCCTCACACTTATCGAAGAATAGAAAGTAATAAAGCGGCCATTTTTGTGTTTCGCCTAAATGCTGGCATCAGTTTACATCTTTCAGAGCAAAAAAACCACTTTGACGGAAGGCATAGTCTCCAGGTAATTCTAGTAGCTGCAATCATCCTTTTGTTAAATACGTAGGTTCTGCCTTAGTGTTATGATGCCTTTTGCCTTTAAAGACATTTCGAGCCATCAAGAAAAGAGCCCAAATTTGTAGAAATTACATGTTGCCAGTAATAACCAGAGGTGTAAAAAAGCATGTGCCTTCAATAACAAAAGAGCTGAGAATGAGGTCCGCCTTCAGCATCGACCCCATGTCGCTTGTTGGTGTCGCCCCAGCACTGGTTACGTTGTCATTTAGTTGGCCGTACTGTTTCTTTGTGTTAAGGCTATCTTCAAACCAAGCCAGCTGTTCTGGTTCCCCTATTTATCAAAAATACATATTCTGCACCAGTGTTATGCCTCCCTTTACCTTTAAGGAAATCTCAGGACGCTGCCGTTATGTTTGTCATTTTGAGTCTCGGTTTACTACAACCTTGAGCTTTGAAGTTTTGCGGTTATTACGCCTAAAGCATACACAGTCTAAAAGCGCTAAAGATGCTGTCTCTTTGGCTATTGATCGTGAAGTTTTATTTTCAGCGCAGCATGATTGAATGCCTATAAAATTATTCTTTAGTTCGGTTTAGATAGATCACCGTAAAAAACAATTTTACAGAGTTCCTGAAATAAAGTCTGCTTAGGTTATTAGGTACAAAGGCACAAGTGATGAATAAGCGTTTTCCGAACAGGCAAACCCAGTTCGATTTTATCGTGTCCAATGACCTTTGGGCAATGCTAGCAGCCCCAATTTTCCCCTTTTGCTGAGAACGCATGCTCTCTTCATGCATTCCGTATTGTTTTTTTCCTCAGTGAGGTCTCAAAATGCCATATATTTTTGCTACTGCCCAATTATTTATAGCTTATGCCAGTGCATTTACAAAGCATTTAGTTTGGCTAATTAATAATTTCATGCAAAAATAAAGTATATCAGATGTAGCGTTTTACATGGCATTTAGGAATACCGGTCGGCGAGTAAAATTTGTTTTCACTTTCCTAACCCTAAGGTCAAGGTCTGGTCAGAGTTACTCTGCGCCTTCGAGCTACCCAATTGGTTATTTCCATTATGCGCACAGTAAACTTCAATAATGAGGATTACATCAAAATTAAAGCTGGACATTTAAGCAGGGGAATCCTCTTTGAAGATGAAAGGTTTCCGAGTACAATCTCAAATTTAGAATCGTTGGTCGGAAACACCTTATCACCACCAGAATTCAAGCGACCTCGGGATATTTGCGAAACTGCAGTTCTCAAAGTGGATGGTCCTCCCGGAGCAATTTGTCTTGGGTCCCTATCGAACATTAATGCAATACTGGCCATGTCTCTAATCGCAGAGCGTACCAAGCTACTGGAAAATGTATGGTTCCTATGTATATAATGCTTATGCTTATGTAGTTGTTCCCTGACCTTAAAGAACAAAATAATCTTACTAACAGTAGCACATATTCAGGAGCGTTTCGAGTTCGCTTTTGGATAGATGGCACGTGCACTTTTGTAGTTGTGGATGACGTACTTCCTATTATTAACAGTAGATTTATTTGTCCCCACTCTTCCAACCCAAATGAATTCTGGCCGTCTATCCTCGCGAAGGCGTACGCCAAGTAAGCTTTGGCATACCTTATTAGCGCTTCTATTAGTTACTATACAAGCTGGCTAATGGGGTGAAATTTTCAAAGAATTCATTTTTTATGATATTCCACCACAGATTGCTCGGAGGTTACGATCGTTTGGATAACTTGCGTCTTGAGGATGCATTACAGGATCTCACGGGCTGCGTTCTTGATGCTCTAACTTTTAATAACTTGTCAAGTGGCAACGAACTTCGTCGCATCGAAATGTTTGAAGCACTTGAGCAGGCTTTATCTGACGGTGCCATTGTTCTTCTATGTACGAAGGTAAGTGCACGTATCCTGTCAGTCTCACGTTTCTCGTCTAGAGTAGCTTAACCATTGATTCCAAAGAAAATGGTGCTCTAAAGGACGGGGAGAACCCCAAAACCAATCAAGATGAAGACAGCTTCGATGAGATGTGTGCTCCTAGGCGCCTGGGCACAATAGATCAAGTTTCTGGGTTCTGCTCAAATTATGCTTACATGCTGACAAAAACTTGTGTCGTACCGCGTAATCCTACCGCTATGGGTACCGTGCTTTCAGCCTTCAAAATTACCCAAGACGCTCCCAAGGATCGATTATTACGCTTGCGTTCGGTTATTACGATCCAATCGAAGGCCACAAGCTTTGGTGAATGGAAAGGCGCTTACTCGGAGGGCTCCCAGGTATGTATGCGGTCTTCGTTTGGCCAGAACTACAGTGTCCATATTTTTAAACTCCTAATGTAGTGCAGAGGTTCGTCTTAAACACTTGAGTCACAACTTGCATATTTATGCATGCATACATGGTCCGTGCCGCACGATTGCATCATTGGCGCATCAATTGGTGTTGTAAGCGGTTTACAACACAACTCTGAGTTTCACGAATCTAACCCTAGTTGGGAATCAATTTTCAAACCTGGCGTAGTGTGCAGTTTAACTTAGAAATTAGTCCTATTTCCTAAAATGCTGAAATTCGGCATTCTTTTAACCAACATTCAAAACCTTGCCTTGTCTGACGTCAATATGATAATGCTATGACAAACCTGTTATCCTGCGTTTTGTGTCCATTTTAAGTAAATACTTCAACTATGTTCATGCCTACCTGGGATTTCGCACCTTTTAGTTGGTCGGTGAGGTGAGTGAATGTGATGACGCATTTCCATCACGCCGTTTGCCATATTTCTACTCATTGTGAAATCCATCTTTATTACCTTCTTCGGTTGCTTAGACTATCAGGCAACCCTTGAGGTCAATGTGCACATGGGATTAGAATTTTTAGTAGAAATTGGTACTCAGACATAATTATCTCCAGTCTACTCGATTGTGATTTCATGTTTCGCTTCCCAAATATGCATACTTTACCATTTTTAGTTGGCTTTTTCATTTTAGTATAAATATTCAAATTTATCCTTTTGTTTTTAGGTCATTAAACTCCTTTGAAGTGGCGGATAGGTGTGACGATAAAACGTCGCTTTAGCATCATGACTATGGGATTCATCTAGTGTGATAACGTAGTTGAATCAGAATATTTAATTGATGCCAAAGGTTAACATGCCCTCAAGTGGTCTGAGAATTAAGTTCATGGAGAGAGATTCCGTTGCCCTCGCATGGCCTCATGGCGTTCCAGTCTTCCTTTGGAAAATTGGGCATTCACTAGATTGCATGCTTTTGAAAATTGACTAGCATTCCTTTTCTTGTTGAAGTGAAATAATCATAACAATTGTATCGACGAGTTCTCAAAAATGGTCTTCATTTTTGCTGATTTCAGGTAGAGTCTTCTAGTGTATCAAGGAAAAAACGGAAATATAAGCAAGTAGTGTCTATTCTAAGAAGGCTGCTGTGTGGAGACCCTGAAACCAAAAGTCTCTATTGTTAGATGCAATCATGTGCTGTCTTACAATGGCAAAAACTGTCGCCCTAAAATTATTGCGCGTGCATTTTGGATAGACCGATCATATCCTACAATTCGCGGTAACCCATTCCTTTGCATCCTGATTTTCGGGCTGTACCAACTCGTTACTTCATGGAGCGTAAGACTGCCACAAATTAGAGGTTTACTTGGTTTCTCACTCACATTTCGCTTTTTTGAGCATTTCTAATTGTTATCAGTTGAGTTTCACAGCTTGAAGCCGGAATTATTCGGGGTTTGCGTGACGCTCTGCGTTTATAACACCAATACAAATATTTCCAAATCATCCAATCTTCTTAGACGACTTTACAATGAGGAGCTTCAACTCTGGGCTGAGTAAACTGGAGAAAACTTTTTTCCTTTCAACCTGCAATACACTCCAAACTGTTCCTAGTATAGTCAAAGGACAAGTCTCGTAACAATTCTCGCGCCGGACTGACGAACGTTTCAGCATACAAGGGATGTAGCAATAAAGCGTAGTGGTATTGACTTTCATGTCAGCACTTTTTTCTCAGACGAAGTTGACTCTGCTCTTACTTTCCAACTAAAAATGACCCTCTGAAAATTGCAGAAATGATTGGTACATTCACACAATGCAATGGCTTATTGCTACCGGAAGTAGAGGTAATTAGACACCACTGGGTATGATACCGTCTCGGGAAAATCACTTGGCTACTATGACTGCAAAGTTTTCATCTTATTCGGGTTGTTAGTTATCCCTATCGAATTGGGGTAAATTAGTCCTGGCTTGTCATAATTTCGAGAAATTAAGAAGTTAACGTTTGTTTTAAACTGAACCGTTTATGCTTTGCGGGTGATCTGTTCTTCTACGGCCATCTAGTACGACATGTCGATGGCTGAAGGTGTGGTTTTCACATTAAAGACACTAGCGCGCAACGGCTGTGGTACTGCCAACCATTGCTGATCGTTTGTTTGCCTTCCAGGAGTGGGAAGATCTGAGTGTGCGCGACCGATCCCGCATTGGTCTGGTGGTCTCCACAGAGTCAGAGTTTTGGATACCGCTCTCGGCGATGGTGAAGTACTTCACGGGCGCCCTTATAGCTCGCCTACCTAAGACAGGTATCTTTGGGCCTTGGAGCCTGGTGGACTACAACGGCATCTGGCGAGCAGAGAATAGTGGTGGCGGTCTGGAGTTTCGCAGCTCCTTTCTTCAGAATCCTCAGGTATTTCTTATTCATTTGGTGCACATTTTGAGTTCAGATGGAAGCGAAAGTTTTGAATTTATAGAAAAAGGCATACAGAGGATTAAGAAATAGGGTTGTTTTTATGCATTCCTGTGTTGCTTTTATGCACGCATTTCAGTCATTTAGTCATGGTTAGCTACTAGACTTCCCAGTGTGCATTTCATTACCCAATCGAAGTGGCCGACTTTGGAGGTACTCCTTTGGGAACCTATATTGGAACCTTTAGTAACGGAAGAATGGACGTCCTTGTGTGATGAGCGTGGCGTCATGAAACTTTCCCGAGGGCAAAAGAAGACGTAACACTAGCGTAGAATATGAATATTTAGCCAACGGAAGGATCAGGGTAGTTGGTATGGCCTGAAGGCCGGCGCCATTCGGAAAGGGTAATATGGCTGCTCATGTGGCCTTGACCGTCAAACAAAGCATTGCAATGAGAAGCGTTTGTCACTTACTGTGTATTTTACCACTTCAGTGAAGGATGAAAAGTTTGAACTTGCTGAAAACCACTATCATGAAGAAAGTTTCTTATTTTTAGCTCTACTCAGTCTTTGGTACTTTGCATATTTATCTTCCAACTTGAATTTGAAATGCGCATGAGGGTGGTGATGACTGTCCACTTCGGTTAAGCCTCCATACACACACTGCACAAATTTGTTTGGTGGTGTTCTTTGTTTCAACCGTGGGCTTGACAGCGAAATTTAATATTGTAAACCTGCCCGAAAATGCAGCGAAGCTAAACCGAGGATAGCTAGGCCACCAAGATTAGTCTGATGACACAAGAATACCGAGGTCTCAAAACCACCGTTTGATAAATTCCACACCTTAACTTTGCTTCGATTGTTTTCTTCAAAGCTTGCATGATGTATCGAATTGAATAGTAAAGAAAATTCCTTTCGTATGGAACCGATGCATTCAATACTTGTCTGTGCACACTTTAAGTTCCTTTACTTACACATATAGATTTTGATGACTAGCGCATTGTTAGAATTAATGTTGGGAACTTCTATGTATGAACCCTGGTGAGATAGATTTCACAATGATTCTAGCATGCTTTCGTACGTTCAACAATCGGAGCATGTCAGATTCCCTTTCATCCTTCAAGGATGGGCCTTAGGGCTTGGAAGTGGGGCTAAGTCGTCTGTAGACGTCTTTACAAAAACAAACTTTTAAAAGGCCAAATTAAGATAACCAGGTGGATAAAAGGACAGTTTAAGCTTATAGAAAGGCTGTCGTGTTCGGAAGAGCTGCCCTTATTCCCCTATTCCCAAGACTGAACTCTCTCTGGGGACCCCTCTTCTGCAGTATTCTCACCTGCGCTACCCACAACTTTGTGTAATCCCAAGCACACGACTGTGCCTCCTCTTGTGTCAACATAGCCCCACGCATTGATTGCTGATGATGTGGGTTAACTCGCCATAAAACAGTCGGCAAATGAATAGGGGACGGATGAATTTACGAAAACGACAATGCATTTTTGCATTTACTCAACAAACGCAAAGTCGGGCGTATTGCCCTTTGTGTTCACGATCATTGTCAGATGCAATTTTATTTTCTTAAGGGTTTTGCCCAATGGCCCCAGGTAAATTGTAAATGTTTCTTTGCCAAAAAATGTCGGGTGAGAATCCTTTGACGCTTCCATAATTCCTTGCAGTACATGTTCGAAATGACCAAAGAAGCTCCTGAGGAGGTACTGATTTCGTTGAATCGGAAGTATACATGGGATTTTGAGAGACAGGCTATTATTGAGGAGACCTCGCCACCCGCGATCGGCTTTGCTTTGCTTGAAGTAAGTTGCAAACTCCCTTCAGATATGCTCATACATGCTGACCATCATCGTGTCGTGCGTGACCATAGGATTGCTATGGCCATTGTTGATTTTAAGAATGCCTTTCTAGACAAAGCCATGCAGTTTCAAATGGTTTTTCCGAAACTCTCATATGCTAGTAGCTTCAAAGTGGCATAACGGTATGTCAGTAGAGCTTGTGACTACCTTCACTGCTGATTGGCTGAATACTTATTTTTTGGTTGCTTGTCTGGTTAATGTTCTATCGTTGCCGATTTGGGTAGCTCTTGAGTTTTACGACCCAAAGAAAACTTAGTCTTATGTAGCGTCCCAAGACTGCCTTGAAGGTAAAAGAAGGCATAATGCTAGGGTAGAATATGTATTCAGCAGGCAGAGGGATCAGGACTACTGATGTGGTCCTGAGGCCAGCGCACCCGACTGGGGCAATATGGCTACCTAAGTGACCGTAACCGAAACCGACAGGCAGGCAAACAAAATATTGACTCTTCAGTCTTCACTGTAGGTGTAGATTTTTGGTAGCAGTTTATCTGCACAAATACTGACAGAGTACCTGAAGCATGGGAATCTTTCCGCTTATTTGGGTCTAACTTAACGCTTTCAATGTATTACTTGTGGTAGCACTTACCGTTTAATGCTACCTAATCATTGGATTTTATTTGAAACCACGAAATATATGTCGTAGCAATACCATAAGTTAATTATAAAAAAGAATTGGATCGACTCTTATCGTGCAGCTTGAAAGGCGGCGCAGTTTGCAGCAGAGCTCACTACGGCGACTTCCTATATTTCCTGTGGATTTTTGTATCTCCAACTGCTTCCCTCCTAGTTCCAGCCTCCAGACAGTGAAATTTTTGTTGAACCGAATGGCTGAGTCGCTTTCGCTTGCAATATGGCTAAATTCATAGCAAATTCCAAGCTTCAGAACCTCATAAAAGTTGTGTTTACAGAAGGTGAGGTGAACAGTAGGTTGGGAATTAAATTAAGGGATAGTTGGGGATGACTGGGACTGGATTTTTTGCATCTAGGGCCAACCTACCATTTGCTTATAGACTGTAATGGCCATCATTATGTTGCACAAAGAATTCAGGAAGTTTGCTCCAGTTTGATTTTTGAACGGTAGACGTCTGCGAGATCTCCGTGAGGGGTGATTTTCATGCCTTTGCAACGCTGTTAGCCTTCCATAAGGCCTGGAGAGGCTACTGGAACGGACCAAGGGCCATACCGCCGAGTGGAAATAAAATGGCTTCGCAAGCAAACTGCTACGAGTATTTGAGGAGCCTTGGTTATGCGACGTGTTTAAACGAAGGTTCAACCCTCTCACCCGTTTCCAAGTTTTCTTCCTCGTTTGTTACCCAAGAGCTACATGTTCTCCCGAAGCAGTTGTGGGGAATTGCGATGTAGCGTCGAGCCATGGAAGCGGTAGTGGTGTTTTTACCCCGATGGTCGTCCACAGAAGCAAGTGTAACTTCACGGAGTTGTTGGGCCAATTAAATTCTGAAAAGCTACTCTTCCAATACTAAAAGGATATGGTCATTTGTCAGTACGAATGGCTCTTAATTTGTGACATCTAATAAGCGCAGATTTGGAGACGATTTCTCATTTGATTATTGCTCTTGATTCTAATCTGAGTTTGTATGGCATTTCAAATAATGTTAGAAGTTTGCGCGTAAAGTATTTTGTTTTTTTATAAGCATTCTATCCTAGAGCTTGCCCGTTTTATAGCAAGTTACTGGATGCTCTCATGAAAGCCCCTGATCTCTTCTTTGCCTTTAGCCGTAGAAGTCAAGTCCTTCAGCATTATCAAGGTATTAACAAACCACACTTTACCAACTGCACGGAAGGTTGTTTATGAGCAATAAGAGACCCGTACGCTACTCTATATCCTCTTCGCTTCTGCTTTGTGGACTGGAAGATTAAAAATGATTCCTTACCGAGTTTTCAACAACAACGGAACCAGCCAAAATCATCGACACCGTCTGCATTTATGTTTCCGTGTTCACTTTCCGATTGGCCCAGAACATCTTCAAACTTGAGTTCTTGTTCAAATCTCTCGATTGGTCAATGATACTTAGTTGCAGACTTTAAATGTGCTGATAATTACTATGGGAAAGCCGAAACCTACCTTAGGTGTCTTGCTCATGCTCACTGGCAACTGACGGTGTCCGTATGGAAGTCTCTCTCTTGGCTACTCAGATTGGAAATTTGAAGGTGCTCAAGTTCTCGCCCACACAAATTTTGCTCCATGAACACACAAAAACTTCACTGATTTCCCAAATTGGCCATAACGTTTTACAATAAAAATGCAGTGGCCTACTTTTTTTCACAAATTTGCCCCATAACATTGGTTTGGAGAAGCTGAAGATAAATAGTGGCGCGGTTTTACGATAGCCACCTCTGTTTAAAATTGTGGTGCACAGTAAAGCCGAAAGATTTTATGCTTAGAAATGATTAAATGCCGTCACAGTTATAAAAAGAAAAACTAAGACGCATCCATCCGATATGTTAAAGTTACTTCAGTGGTTCAATCTTGATAATCTAATGTAAAAGCAAAGAGTAAATCAGATTGATGAACACATACTTCATTGCCTGTTTTAATGCTGTGGAAAGTGGTGTTGTGCAAGCTGATAATAACTTTTGAAGTACAGGGTGAAGCCAAGGATTTATTTATTATATGATGATTAGGCGATGGAATTATGAAGAAATAAGGCCACTGAGCTACCCGAAAAGCCTGCATTTGATGATTACAGGTGGAGAGCAACAGAGAGGTGAGAGCGCATCTTTTGTCGACGTGTACCGTGGTGGGTGTACACACAGCGAAGAAGCATCGTGCAGTGTTCGGTCGCTACCGATTGACTCGGGGGCGCTACGTCCTGGTGCCCTTCTTGCAGGAACCTCAACAGGAGGCCGACTACTATCTCCGCATCTTCCTGCCCCGTAATCTACTCAATAAGTGAGTCCTTCTTTCTGTTCTTTCCAATGGGCCCAAGTGGCTGAGTTGGGGGGTTATGGTCTTTTACCATACTCTTGGACAATATCTGTACTTAGTCATAACTGCGTCTTTTCTCTGAGTAGCTGAATTTTGAGGTTGGTTTCCCGAAGAAGGGAAGCCCTGAAAGTAGCTACTCCTTGCTACAACATTTGATATCCGATGGCAAGTGGTAATTTATGTGGATATCAAGGTATTCTTCGTATTCAAAAGGATTGTCCTCGCGATATCTAGTCTGGCAGAAGAGGTTCTAACACCAAAGCACTTCTGTTGTTTCGGGTATACCTTGAAATAAAGTATATTGAGAGCAACACAGCAGCATTCTTCTGCCTCCAACTGTGGCAACTTCTCTTCCATCTCTCAAAATGTAAGACTGAAACTGAAGACAATTTCCTTACTTCCCCATGCCTTCCAGGGAGCTGATCTACGACCAGCCTCAACGAGGCGTCTTCGCCATCTTCACGGGTACCCCAGTGATAATCACGCGGATTAAATTGCTACATGGAGCCAACCTAGCCAGCCTTAAATCGCGCGGATTTGGCTCAACTTCCTCCTCCTCTCCATACTGTCGAGTTAGCTGCGAGGGGAGCAGCTGCACCGGCCGGGTGGTGCGGGAGAATAACAATCCTGTGTGGAACGAGGCCTTTATTTTATATCGCGCCAAACCCAATAAGCAGCCCATTAAAATTGAAGTAAGATTGCGCTCTGAAGCATTCTTAGTGAATTGCTTAACGTGACGAATGCCTGTATAAAATGCGGATCACCAGTATTTCTATTATTAGATTACAAGACCGGGAAGCAGGTAGAATGGGGATCGCATAATGAATGTAAACCAAATTAAATTTTGCTTTATTTAGCAGTGTTTGTTGTTCCCCATAGTCGTTCTTCCACTTGAACTACCATGTCTTTCTGAGAATGGTGTAACCAGCAGCTAGTAAGTTTCGAAAGTGATACCAAAAGTTGCTTTCAGGGAGGCAGGTGCCATCCAATTGATTTTATTTCCTCAACACATTGTTCTCTGAATGGTGAGATGTTTTGAAAAGGATTGATCAGAACAGAAATGCTAGAGGTTTTACCGGTTTTCATGTGGTAATCGCCTTGCACATTAAAGAAGTTTCATCAGAATTTAGGTGAAATGGTATGCACCTTCATTTTGGAGCCATGACAAGTAACGGTCTAGGTAACCTTTAATAATATTAATAGGAATATCAGAATGAGCGTTTTGTTATTAGCGTACCAAAGAGCTGGAGAACAGTCAAAATGCAATTCCCTCAGGTAGTAATAACTCCTAATCACTTTGTTCACATTCCTTCAGGTCTTCGACAAGCGAGCAATTGGGGCGGACGAGTTTCTTGGAGAGGGCATAATAAACGCCCCTGAATCAACGGGGAGCGGTGATTTTGACATAAACCTTTACACAAAACCAAAAGACGAAAATAGGGTACGACTGAAAGGTACAGTCTCGGTGTCTCTGTATACTGTGGATATGGAAAACTACATGAACATATGATTGGACTGACTTCTAACATCTCCGCAGCCCAGATCACCCTTTTTCCTTCTTATACTCGTGCGCCATGTATCGCTATTTTGAGTACGAATGCAATCTGGCTTCAAAGTATTTTCTGAACTGTTGTATCCATGTAGAATGAGATTTGATAGGGAAGGCCAAGGCTATGACCCGGGTACCTACTTAAAGGCGAAAAAACCGCTTGGCAAATCATTCATGTGTCGGAACCAGTAGTCCAACTCCCCTTCATGCGTATGACCACCAGCCTTATTTACGACCTGTGCAAATGCTTCCATTGGACGTGAAAGGGCAGCCTCTACTTGCCTCTTAGACTCTAGGCTGCTACTATTCATGCATGATCGTTACGTAATGGTGTATTTTAACATGCACTACATGGATGCTTCCAATATCCTGGAAAATGGTCTCAACGCTTGTTGCATCTAATCCGTTTCTCCCTCGCCCCTCTTGCGTGGTGGCGAAGACCCTACCCCTTGAAATGCATACCCAATAGCTCGTGAGGATAACCGGAAGTATCATTTCGACCAACGTGTTGTTAATTAACAGAACCACAAGAAAATTATCTGCACGGGTTAGAGCCACGCCTACTGACGAAATCGGTAGTAACCAGGTGTATGCTACAGGTGTGCAATTTCAGAGTTAATCTAGAAGGCAAGTGCGCTCTCAAAAGGAGCGTCCCAATCCTTCCAATGAAGGGCGAGTGTTTCAGTATTCGTATTACCAGCAACCCACCCTTCAGTCTCGTCTACTGCTCATAAACCGCTTACTATAGGCCAGCAAAACCAACACGCGAAAAGTTTACACTAGACAACTCGTTTTTTTACACATAAAACACACACACATATACATAGATATATAAAACATATGAGCACATGATATCACCATGTATATACAGTTATTCTGGCCGTGCAGTGAGCATACACATAGGGGGAAGGGAGTAAACAAGGCGAAGTGATTGCACTAATTTTGTGGAGTACTATTGCCGCCTGCTTCATCTTCAGAGTAGTAGGGTACATCCGATTCCTCGTCATCGTCGTCATCATCATCTTCGAAATGATCGTCACCTTCATCCTACAGAGCAAGAAGTTCAAAAATTATTCTGATTGTTAGCTATCATAATGATTTTATGGGGCTAAGATCGCGACACCTATACCTCCAACATTTCAAGCCCACCGTGTTGCAGCCTAAAGCTAAGAAGCGATTTTGATTAAGCTTTGTGTCCAAGACATAGGCACAACTATGCAGACATCAACTGGCTCTTACAAAAGACACATTGTGAAAGCTTCATCCAACACAAAAAGTAACAAGAGTTGTTATGACGCTAAAAACATCTAGCACTAGCAGCATGTCCCAAAACATCGACTTTTGGTCGATGGTCTTATACTGCAGAACCCCAAAGGTGTCATCAAAGCTTCTGAGCTTCAAGAAATATTCAGACGAAACATAGACTAGAAAAATTAAATAGCTAGTGCTAGTAGGGCTTGCCTCAGAGTATTCCTCATACTTCGATTCCTGTGGCATCACCACTTGTTTTCGCATCTGCGCGTGCGATAAAACATTAGAGGCTGATAATGTGGTTGGAATGACACGAGGCTTGCCCGCAGCCGAGGCCTGCACCGTTATCGGAACTCTTTGAACCCCTGCAACTGGCACCACATGTCTAGCAACTAGTGTTCCCTTGGGTTTCGGAATTGTCAAGATCGGAGGCCCAGAAACCGAATCCAAACGTCGTTTCTAAAATTATCACGATCATTTGTCAAGAAACAAACTTTTTGTTCAGGAAGATCAGGATCATTTCGCTCAGAAAATGTTTGCTTCCTTCTACCCCGATCGGCAGAAACCGTGGACACCTCAGATAACTCTTGAACATGTTCTGGCTCTTCTTCAGGAGACCTTTCAGCATCCTTTTCCTCATCGTTTTCTCCCGTCTCAGCACGTTCTGGACCCGGCCCCTCAAGGGCCTGGCTTTTCAATTTATGCTTAATTTGAGTTAAAGTCTTTGTTTCTATAACGCTAGCAATTTTAGTGAGATCATTTCCGAAACGTGCGATGGCGTCCTTTAGTTGTTCCACCTCTATGATCGTCCAACGACTGCTGGTCGAGGGACCCTGTTCAGCCTGAGCTTGAAAAATTTTAAGATCCAAAGTCAGTTCAGCCAGTTTTTTAAACGCAACCGAGGCAAGCTCAAATATATTTGCGACCTTCTGTGCATTTGCCATTGTTTCCCCCTTCGGCAAACCCTTTTTACGAGTTACAGCAGTTGCGAAAATGTCGACAACGGAGCGCACAGATAAAGCACATACCAAGTTTAAGGCAGCATCATTAATTTACAGGTACAGTAAATAGAATCTGGTATACATTTAATAAATGCAAATAAAATGCTTTAAAAAATCTGTTTTTACATCAATAAAATTTATGGTAGCATATTTATATTTTTTTTTTACCGTGTAAGACCACACGGCGCGTCAATTGTACCTCTCGGGCTAGGGTCACGTCCGCTTCTGGTAAAATGGTTAGTGGTAATTGGGAGAAAGGAGAGACAAATGTGCATCTAAATCAATTTTGTCGGATTGGTGCGTTTTAATTAAACGTTGCTTACTCATTCTTAGTTTGTACGGCAGTGCAATGTCGGTGTGCATTTTTTATTTTTTTGGGTGCCGTTTTTTGCGGTCAATTCTGTGTTCTTTACTTTTTATGATCCATTTTAGTTAATACAGTGATACTTTGCACTAGGAAGTTTGAATACAGTTTTTTGTTTTCTGTGCTAGTTTGATCTAGGTAATTTAGCTGGGATATCCATACATTTATTTTATTAACTATTCATTGCCGTGATTTCGTTTACAAACGTCTGCAGATGAATTCGTTATGAACAGTGTATCTTGTGTAATATCTACGGTTTTCTAGTGAAGGATCAGTTACTGAAGTACCAGCATCCATTCAGTGGACTTTTCCCCCGTCGGCCTGAGGCTCATGCTCACGATTGTGTTGCACATGTTCGCGACAACGTCTACTGTGCTACTGCGATCTGGGCCCTGCATCGATCCTTCCAGCACGTTTACTCAATAGCATCTAGCAATTATTTCGTAATTAATTCTCTTTTTCGTCATATAGGCGCATTGGAGATGACTCGGGCCAGAGTTATGAACTCCGCCAGTCGGCTGTAAAGTGCATGCGTGCTATTCTCCTTGGATGGATGCAGCAGGCGGATAGGGTAAGGTCGACTCACCTAAAATGACGCGTTTCTTTTATCACAGCTGGAAAACTTTAAAATTACCCAGAACCTTGAGACGTGCCTACACACTCATCTAGATTATGAAACTGGAACACCAGTGGAAGGCACTGGCTATAAGCATCTCCAAATGGACTGTGTTGGCCTCTATGTGCTCCAACTCATTCAAATGATCCTCTCTGGTCTTCAGGCATCCTCTCATTGCCTAATAGTCTCTTCCTTGATTAGATAATTCACACAAAAATCGAAGCAGCTTTCATTCAGAACCTTATTTTTTATCTGGAACGGGCCTATCGTATTCCCGACTATGGAATGTGGGAACGTGGTTCGAAGCAAAATCGAGGCGTTACGGAGCTGCATGCGAGGTAGGAGAGGGCTGCTTGCCTATCCTTACTTTGAGCTAGTTCAATTGGAATGGCGAAAGCGGCGCTAGAGTCTGTCTCGGGATTTAACATCTTTGGAAGTGAGGGCGATCACACCACGGTCATGTTTGCTGATGCAGACGCCCATACGCGTAATAGCAGTATTCTGGGCACCCTTCTACCTCGTGAATCTGCGTCTAAGGTAAGGCTTATCATTTCTTCAATTTCTCAGCCACGTCTTATCTCAAGTCTTTTTTAAATTCAAATGGACTTATTCCTTTCTGCTTATGCATGGATTTAGTGTTTTCCACTTTTGTGGTACCATAGGTAAGTTAAAGGTCGTAGTTTTTGTCCCAAAACTTGGGTTTGGTAGCGTGAATCGCTAAAAATTAACGCCGGTTGTGACTGTCAAGCGCGCAGCTGATTATTGTACGCAAAGCTTGATCGAAAACAAAGAGTACTGGAGGTTTAACCCCAAACATTTAGAATAAAGAACTCGGATGGTTTGGGTTGACCAGTGAACGTTGCATGAAACAGCCTCAAAAATCGGACGATAAAACTTAGGATCTCCTTGCATTGTTGTTATATCTGATCAGTTATTTGAAATTATCTTGAAGTCACTTACAAATTGACAGGAAGGCTCTAGAGGTGACTAGAAATCAGTGACGGCATTGTGGTGACGAGATCTGCGGAAATCAAAAAGTCTAAGTAGTCGAATGAACCCATTAGCCAACCTTGTTTTGTGGCATAAAATGTGAGTTTTTACCGTTGGACAGATCCCTCCTCCGCAAAATGCCGATAAATACACTTAATTTTGCAAGGGGAGACTCGAACCATCACTAGAAGAACTGTTGTGGAAGATGAAATAGCAGCACTTTCCCATTTTTATGGTGAGGCATTGAGTTAACGCTATCCTAAATACACTAAGAGTGCTTTGTCTTGTGAGAATGAAGGACGAGGTGGTTCCTTTGATGTGTGATTCTGTGCAGCAGCAGCAGGGTCTTTTGAGAACAACCAATGCTGTGTTCGCTCCCTTAGTGATATGGTATGAGCTAGTTCATTTTCATGTGTAAATGTAAACCTCACTAGCACTACAAATGCTTGTGCTCCTGAGCATGTTTGCATCAGAATTTACTTGTCAGGTCAACGAATTTTAAGTTATCCATGAGTTTTGCGAGGTCTGTTTCAACAAGACAATTCTCCGCCTTGAAGTAATGGTGAGGAAGGAGCCCCATACTTCGCGCACAATGGTACGATAGAAAAATTTTCCTATCCTATAGGGTACTGATGCAGCACTAATTGCCACTATCTCTTGGCCGGCCTTTGCTATCCACATGCCGAGCATCGTCGAGGCGACGATGGAGCGGGTGGATGTGTTGAAGGGTACCTATGGCTACAAGCGATTTACGCGAGATGGCTACGCCACAGTGTTGGAGACCAACACACTCTACTCGCAGGGGGAGTTGAGCAAGTTCCGGGGCATTGAGAGTGAGTGGCCCATGTTCTTCGCCTACCAGGTGATCGGCAGCTTCTTCAACCAGCAGCCGGAACGTGCAGAGCAATTTGCCGAGTTGATGGAGCCTTTGATTGTACACCCGATCTCTGAGAAGTATCCATGGCTACCCAAGTACTACTATGTGCCTGAAGGCTCAGTAGACGCCGAGCGTGAAAACCCGGGCTCGCAAGCAAGGCGAAGCAATTTCAAACTGCGCATGGAGCCGCGGTTCTTGTGGGGACAGGCGGTCTACATCATCTCGCAGATGCTCTGTACGTCAATATTTTGATCTTAACTTCCTGTTTTCTACCTCTCTCGCAGTTTGCAATACCTGATACAATTGCCCTTGGTATGTGTTATTTGTGCCTTACATTCCTTGGCCACTTCCAGGTTCTTGAGTTCGTGCATTTTCACTCCTTTGCTACCATAAGTCACTGCGTTACAAGGACTGGTTGTCTCCAAAATCGATCAGGAGCTACGTGTTGGTGAAAAAGATAGCTGAAAGGCCATTGAACTTTTTTAGCTGAGATTATCTACATATATTCCTGGTGCCTCTTGTGACTATCCTCCTGGTTTTACCCGCTAGGACTTAAACTGTTCCACTGGCTACTAAAGGAGGTGAGGTCATGACAGTAGACCTTTCAATTTAATTATACATCAATCTGTGGATTCCCTTTCTGTTCGTCTTTAATTCATGCCACACAACTGCTTAGCAGTTTGTGCGGCTTATCTAGTAGAAGAATCTCTTATTTGTTAGATCCCAATCCTTTGCGGTTTCTCCATTCGTTTATGCCAAGCACGCATTTGGTTTTCCTCATTCTGCCACTGTTTATCAAATTTCCACACTGTGGGATTTACAGTTACGAAAGTTGGTGAATGAGTTTTGCCGGTTATACTTTTCTTTTGGATTCCTCGTACTAAACTGCCGCCCTGCACGTGTACGATCCTAGTGTTGTCTCCCGACGGTTCTGCAGTTTTTGTCTGATGTACAATATAATGAAATGGGTGAATGAAGCGCTTTGGGTTTTCGTGGCTGGAACTTATCTGCATCATCTTGCGGAAGCTCTTTGTGACTATCAGTCACGCTTATAGGTTACGAAGATGGCACTGTCTATATCGCCAAGTCTCTGATTTCACCCCTTTATTGTTAACTATCCAAAAATGAAATTAATGGGTTACAGGTCGGCTGCTTGGTCAGGTGTAGGTATCGCGTAAAATCCTTTTTCACTCGAGCTTTTCTGCTATACTACGGAAGATTTGAGCACTCATTTGGTAGATCTCAATTCCTTTATTCCCAAATAACCTTCATTCCTAAAGTTCAGCACTTCTCCAAACATTTAGTGGGGACCACTGGTTTGTAAAGTAAAATGATGGGTTTCATGAACCTGAGACTTGCACCATTTTGTAAATGTCTCAAATATGTTCTTTTGTTTGTTTTGTTCTTTTGCTCCCAGTGAAAAGGGTTTTGACCATTCACGATCTGGATCCCCTTGGGCGGCACGGCCCTGCCAATACCCGACCAATGTCTCTTATTTCACGTTATTCAACCATCACAGTAAGTTGAGAATACTGTCCTCCCTTGATTATTTAACAGTTTTCGCTCGATTATAAAAGCTCTTTGCTATGTTTGCAAATATTAAAAAGTAGGTGGATCGGTTGACTGTCAGTAATGGCCTGTTTACTATAACTATCGACTATTTGTGCGACCTTTAAACCGGCTGGAAGGTTCATAATTTGGCTTTATTGTGGCCGGTAATTGGAAAATATGAACACTGTGAGTAATTTCTCTATCCATTAAAGTTACTTTAAAAGGGGGCATACAAACGCTGTCCCTCCTAGTTATTCGTGTTTGTATAAAATCGGTAATTTCCAGTGGTGTTGCTCTAGGGGACATTACCAGAGTAACAACTTGCGGGTGTACGAATAATGCAAAAACTATGCTTGCTGCTCTGCTTGACCACCCATAGTAGACGCAAAAGTAGCAGAAAAGTATTCCATAAAGGGGTAGACTTGTAATCAATCTGCATTTTCTTATGGATTGATCTACTCCAGTTACCACTAGATCCCCACTCATTACAGTGATGCGACCTGTGGTTGAAATATCAAGAGGGGAATTACTAAAGAGTTTAATTGGCGATTCCAAATTTACAGAGTCGACCGGCTACGATGTGTATTCAAATGATCCTCATTGCAGAGTCGAATCGCCTTCAGCAGATTTTGGCCACCTACGGCATTCAAACCCAAACCCCTGTTGAAATTGAACCCTTGAAGGTATGCAAAAGTCCTTTTTCTTTTAATTTCTCCTCTCACTTTTCTAAAGTTGAAGCCGGCCTCAAGTTGGTTATTTAGCAGCGAATTCAGCTTACGGATCAGTGTTCCTGTCACGCCTATTAGTTGCAATTCTGGCCGTCGGAGTATTTGGCTCCGTTTGGGAAGTAGAGATAGACTTCACAGATACGAGCAATTTCGCCTGGAAGAAATTCTTCATTTCACTTTTTTTAACAGATGAAAAACGCAGAAAGGGTTTATGCAGGAACTGCAGGTACGAGCTAGCAGAGGTCAGAAGGCAAATCGCATTTGAATTAACTTATTAGTGAAGAGCACTGTTATTCTTTGACTTGTTTCTTTCATGCGGAAGCCATTTCCTTATTGCAGTTCCTCATGTAACAGCCAATTATTTCATTTTGTCCTTAGCTTTTGTTACAATTCCGATTCGGCATCACCCCAATAATGTATTTATGCACGTTCCGTACCCCATAGATGAATGTTATTGGCGTCACGTATGGTAGTTTGGTGTTCTGTACATTTTTTAACACCAAGGAAAGACCAAGAGGTACTATAAGCTGGATAAGTCACATTTGATTTATTCTTGCAGCTGTGGCCTCCAGCAACAATCGTAAAGGCCTTTTCTTTCATGGGATTTAACAAGCGCCTTGGTCTCAAGGGTCGGCCACCTCGACCCCTGGGTTGTTTGGGGACGAGCAAGTTCTACCGGTACTTCTACATTACCCATTACCATTACTCTTTTCAACATTCATCTGTTTTCGACTTCGGCCATGCTATCTTTTAGTGTCTGTGGCTCCACGGTTCTAGTGTTTTCGCATCTTTTCGAGGACGAAAGGTTCTACTGCAGCTACGATATCAAGGCCCTCATTGAAGAAGTCAAGGTTAGTTTAATATTGGGCGGATTGTTTTAGCCCCCTCACACCTTCGCATGGTTAAGACATAAGATTCTAAATAATTCAGAACAATGTCCATTTAATCCCAATTCGGTGGGAGCCGTCAAAATTTTAAGTCCAAGGCAGCAGTCACACAATTGCGATTACTGACTGGGTATCAGTAATCTTGTCAGTAGAGTCCCATTTTGGTATCCATTAGCAATATCCATTTTCAGACGTTATGCGGACCTAGACATTGTCACTTTTCCGACCTCCATTTCTGTCCACTTTTTTCTTGTTTGTACATAGAACGACCTTATCTTCTTGTCGAAATGGTGGCGTATGAAAGGCCGGCCCAGCTACTGCTTCTTGGTGAAGGAAGATATGATCATGTGAGTGACAGAGCTTCTGCGGCACATAAAGTCGTTTTAAGCGCGATGAAGAGTATACTAATGCGAAAGATGAGCGAATTCAAGAATGGAAAGATATATTTCGATAAATTTCCCCTGTCTTATTACAATATTACGCTTATAATTTTCCAGTCGATGCTAGTCTCCAAGGTAAGAGATTGACAGTATTTTTTAAGCACCAATACGCTAAATCGTCAGCTCAATTTTCGTGTCTAATGCTTTGCTGACACTTTCCAGTCTTTATCTTCCTCTTTCTATTCCTTATCATTTTTTACTATCCTCTCCACTTAGTGGTCACGGTCGTGACGAATTGATTCGCTTCCTTGTCAGTCTGCAGAGTAACAGTGTGGATGGAGTGAGAATCGTTCTAGGTAGAGCTCAGGTACTCCTTTTTTGCTAATGCTGCTAGTTGAAAGGGGAATAAGATACACAAATTAATGCATTCATATATCCGGCAACAGGACGTGTGCTCTGGAAGCCTTTTCACTACCGTTCCGTTATATATTGTTAATGTCATCGTATATTCTCTATTTTTCTGCAGATTTGTGCATTTTTAAAAGGACAGAATGTTTCTATGTTGTATGTTGTTTGAGTATCCGTGGCAAATTTGAATTGGCGTGCTAACGATTCACAGTACACCTTTTCCGATTTTTCCCCTAATGCATACCAGCCTTTTAACTGTTTTTAAAATCTAGAATATTTTTCTGAACCTCACAGGCATGTTTAGCACGCATGCACTCTTTATCCATCCATTCAACTACTTTTGCAAGCCATTTTAAGTATTTTTTTGCACTCATTTTCCTTGATAGCGTCTGCGCTCTGTGGTTATCCACAGCGGTACAATTACTTGGTCCGCTTCGGTAATGACTGTTCACTACTTGTCAGCCCCCTCCGTTTTATTTTAGAACTGAATCCGGAGATTATCTTTTGTTGCTTTTTTACTGCCCATTTTCCCCAACCCGTTATTCATGTATAGTTCTGATCAACAATGTTTTTCACTTCTTTCTCTTAGAACTTTGTCGCGACAGGTTGCATCGACCACCTTGACTTCTTCCCTGATTGGGCGGCTCAGTTGGAGGAATTTGATGGAATGAAACGCCTCCTCGGTGGGCGCTCCTTTCTTTCACTTTCAGACCTTCCTCGAATGTTGGACGACAAAAACTTCGACAGTCTTATGCCCGCGCCCCTTGTCATAGCCATCACTGAAGCCGTTAATCGACGTGTAAGTGGAGCAAATAATAGCAGTCCTTTTTAAAATTTAAAGTTTAAAATTTACTAAAAAATGTCGGACGAGTCGGATGCCAGTATGAGTTTTGCTTCATTCACCAAAAGGATGGTAGCTTTGCTTAAATTTTAGAACGATTGTCGATGAAGGGGCAGATAATGGAAGTTGAGCCGATCCTAAACCCTTTTGTGATAAAGTCATTAAGACCACAAACATGGATATGCGCGTGCTGATAGACGAGCACTCAGGAACACCGAAATTGCTGGTAATTGCTGTGATGGGTGGATATTTTACTGAGAAGGCATAATGGTATAATTCAAGACCTGTGCTGTGTAATTTGACTCCTGAAGTACCTGAGGCTATATCCAGGCAAGCCTCACGTCTATTGCTATTGTAAAATGAAAGCGCTTGTGAGGGTATGCTTGGGGTACAAGTACTGACAAGGACTGTGATATCGTCTGAAGCTGCCTGGATTTCATAGCCTACTCAGGTAACATCAGCCTCATTTTTATATTGAGCAAGAAGGAACTAATTTAACATCAAAATAGTGAGCAAGGGTTGGGCTGGGTACTTAGCTTGCTCAAGCGGTTAACTTAGTCTTAATTTAAGCCTCCATGAATCTAATGGCATTAACTTGCCAATTTAATCCATAAAATAGTTCAGAATGAAAGGGATTTGAGGATTATGCGCAGTGCTCGACCAAGTTCGTGAGACTTCTTTTGTGGTAGGGGGTAAACAACTGCCAAAAGTATTAGCATTAGAGAAATGCGAAGACCTTCCGCCCTTAGGTGTAATGCTGGGTCTCGCCCTCGTTGCACTGATTACTTAATTGGTGTTTAATTGCACAAGTGACTACTCTTGCAGTGGAAATGATGAACGCAGTCATTTATGAGCATTTTTCGTTTTGAAAATTTAATTCGTCCAGACTTCTGGCAAATACTTCTACGTCAAAGCTTCTCTCAAGCTGGTGAAAAGTTTCCATAAATGTAAAGATGCCTAAATACGTATAGAAACGGCTTCGCCTGTACCATTCGGAGTTCATGTTTATGAACTCAGAAGTTCTATCTATTGTCCGTTAGCTCCTTGTTGATATTCTTGAATGTTATGGTGGGTGTGTAGCGGCCTGCTTCATTCCGTTTAACGCCCCCTATTTTTTTCACCACAGCACTTCGAGAACAAATCAGACGACGAGATAGTAGCTTTCGTCTGTCATGACGGCGACCGTCGCGAACTATGGCCTTATCGACCCTCAATGGAGAATGCTGAGGCTGTTTTCGAGTCGGCGGTGGCAGTGCGTGCACTTGACTATGCGCAGGAAGTGGCAGCACTGCACGAGCTGATGCAGCGGCGCGGCCTCGATTACGTCCTCCGCCCCAATGAAGAACTCTCCACTGTGCGCGATTTCTTTACCAATCTAAGTCGACGCGCAGGTCTTAACCAAATATGGTGAGTCCCTTCCCCATCCATGCTGCGATAGGCAAAGCTTTGCTTTTGAGTGTTGCTGGTCATAATTAGCTGTGGTAATAGCTTTTACTTCCTCCCCTCAACCTTCTTCTAACACTGGAAGGTGTACAATGGTAGGCAAATCGTCTCGTTTGGCTTTGGAGGGGCTGCTCTATTCTCTGTGGCTATAGTTTAACTGAGGCCTTTTTCCATTGTCAATACGCTTCTCTTTCCTCCTTTTATCCGTGAAAGTGGGTTTTTTGTGTCGTTTGATGGGTAAGGTTTTTTCGGGCTCTCGGATTACTGCTTAGCCTGCCTAAGTCACCGCGTTGTTTCTAACCATCCGAAGAGTTTCATTCCTTTTTGTACTCTTTATCTGCTCTGAAACGTCTCTCTCTTCCCACCTATAAAACCTCTCGTGTTGAGAATTTTCTCGACCCTTCATGCTTCCTGTTAAAATTTTTAAGGCAAGAAAAGAATAGGTAATTTGTCGTTTTCAATCTTGTTTTATCAGTGCCTTCTATCTGAAGTATCGAGTTTCCTTCTCTTGACTTGAAACTGTTTTGCGTTTTGGTAGTTTTCACTTATCTTTATTCCATGAACTTGTGTCAACGCTTTGTTTTCCTTACTAAAAATTATTAGGAAAATGTTTCAAAGGTTTGTATGCGGCTTGAAATCAGTGAAATAAACGAAGTCACTGATGAGTATTCATTTCGTCCTATGCGTCAAGACTGTTTAGGCCATAAATCCACTACCTTGCGCATTTTTATAATCTTTGCAATAACGATTCAACTGAAAGATTGCTGTCCTGCTTGATGTGCAATAGGTTTACATTACCCAATAAAAGAACAGTGCAACATTTCGTACTTTTAACCCACCTTTGCTTGGAAGAAAGTCTGTCATTTGCTTGCGTGATCATCCCTCTGTAATGTGGTGAGAATCTTATAGCCGTCTCTCTTTCCATACCGAATGTCTTTGTATCCTGGCTACCAGCTGGGGTTACTTGCGCTAAGTAGCTACTTAAGCTAATCGAAGAACGATCTGCTGTTGCAGGACTGTGTAAGGTTACGTGACGAAAATCTCGCCTGTGAGATGGTTTTTACTTGAGGACAGAAGAGAGGCACTGTTTTACGGCGTTGGACAAGAGGTGTCTGCTGCTGGTGTATTCGCTCTTATAGCCCCAATAGTTTATGCACTTGAAACCTCCGACTCCCTTTGATTTTGTCACAGAAGGATTGTGGAATATAGTTGCTATTTAGTCAGTGAACTATTTTCTTCAATTTTTTGATCTCAACAACGCAATATTTTATTTGATTAGCTCATGCTTTACTGCGAAGAGAATTTACTGGAGCTATGGAAGTCTTCCATGCTTAAAGGGAGATTCACCGTATTTTCGCGATTTCTAATGCCGATTTACTAGTGTTTCTGCTAGTGGTTATTTATGTATGTGTGCATATGTATTTATATACACCTGGTTAAGCTACTTTTTCATACGAGTTTCGCGTCCCGGCTATATGCCTGATTGCATGCCAAACACTTGTGATTCGGAAACGTAGCCGAAAAGCTTCCAACGTTTTTTTCACCGCTGGTGCTATTCAAGGCCTTATTAGGCGTCAGATTTACCTCTAAGCCCTTAGTGGTAGTTATTTTGGAAGGGCATTTGCGGTTATAGCAATATTGCTTGAGGGTTGCCTTTGAAGGTATTGTAATGCCGTGTAGAGGGACGGAAAGGCTATGAATATAGATGATTGATCCAAGAATTGAAAGCCGGAGCCCCTCCAGCATCTGAACGCGAAGCTGTGATGAGTATAGGAAATGGCTAGTGGATTGTTAAAAAAAGTAATAGTTACAAGACCATAGCATCGAGGTGATTACTCCAACCTGTGGAGATAACTCTATAGGAAGCATTTCTGTTGCCTAACTTTTGAGCTAGCGTAATTAAGACTGAAAAGACTGTTGTTTTCATCACAGAAACAGTCAAGACTTTGAATAGCTAGTACATGTGCGATTTCCAGTGATGAAGTTTCTTTTGACTAGTATAGGTTGGGAATTGTGGAACCGTGAAAAGATTATTTCCCTACCGCCTGAAAGATCCGCGCTAGAAACCGGAGCAAACATTTTGGATGGTAAAGCAAAAACCTACTGTCATGCTGATGTTTTAATTCAACGACTCATGACAAGCTCCATTTTTACGGGCATTTTTATTCACCTGGAAGGTTTTTTAATCCTAGTTATTTTTGTGTTGAAAGAGGTGTTGAAGGACTTTCCGTTGCATCTGTCACCACCCTTCCGTCACTGTCGTGGAGTTTAAAGTGAAATATGCATACTTATTTTCTCTTCAATCCTGTGTAATTATTTTGTTTTTTTTGTTAGCTTTATTGAAAAGCTCTATAAGTTTGGGCCGTTTTGCCGAGTGCTTGTTTATTATTTTCTTATGCATCCTGGTTTGAGTAATTTATTTGATGGGTTCTTGCAGACTTATGAAACGCTTTTCGTTGCAATTGTGGCTCTTAGACTGAAACAGTTTAACTATTTTTTTAAGTTTTTTGAGTTTTATGATTCTTTTGTTATTCTGAAGGCGACAATGCATCGCTTCGATCCACTGAGTTTCCCAAAGTACTTGGAATGTCATGATTTAGGATTGCCCATTCTGATTCTTTGCATTTCAGCCAATGCTTATATGGATCCGTATTATTCGTGTCCCGATTTTTATCATGAGCTTTATGCCACCTCTTTTAAGTGGTATGTTGGTATTGTGGATAAGATTACCGTGAATTCGTGATAGTTTGAGTGTGGATTCCACTGTGAAATAAATTTAGTAGTGCAGAAGTCTCAAAACATCAGTATTTTTTGAAATCATTTATAGTTGGTGGGGTTATCAACTCTGAAAGGTGAGCAACCAACTTGGACAGACGTGTCTGCCTCAGTTGAGCCTCGCGTTACCAACAAAAATCAACTTTTACCATTCAAATCAGGCTTCAGTCATTTGGAATCAAGCAGTAATTTAACGAAGTCAGGTAAAAAGTGGATCTTTCCGCTGTTTTTGTAGATTTCATTGTCGGGCATACTTTGCTCCCACCGGCTGTCACCGACCGGGATCAATTTTGGGTTTTTTCCTTGTTGTCTAGGATTCCCCCCCCCCCCAACACCTCTATCACTTTGTCATGAATCCATCTTCTGTTGATCCTATGCTTTTCTTTATCTTTGATTTGCATAAACAAGTGACCACTGTTATTGATGGTGGTAAGACTAGTATTGATAGTAGTTTTTTACTCCAAAGCATCTCAAATTTATTCAAATGATAAGTTGCACAACAGCTCATTTCAAAATCTAGTGATTTTTATCCTTTTTTAGGTTGCATAATTTGCCAAAATTTCGGCTCCTTTTTTATTCTTGTAACCCCCCATTATTTTGCTTCTGGTTCCCTCCACATTCCTCCCGAAGGTCAAATTGTTCCGCCTTGATATGCTCGCGAAATCAAGTTTTTAACTATTTGGTTAATGTCGCTCTATAATGGAATGCAAATCATTTGACTTACTTTGAACTTTTTTGGAATCAAAGAGTCTCTTGAGAATCCGATCGTTTGCTTTTCTTCTGAATTCCGTCCTCTAAACGAGTCTGTTTCCCAACTCTAAACCGGATATTTAATGCTTAATTATAACACTACTGTGTCTATATGATCTTTGGTGCAATTAACCAATTCAAACATTTCACTGAATTGGAAGTGTTTTACAATAGGCTCACTCTCAATACAACTTACTCTTCTTTTTCAGGACGGTGGTTCGTCTAACCTCTGCACTGTTGGGTAATTACGTCCACAGCTTGGCTCCTTCGACTTCTTCTATCCTCGTGTTCGGCAAGCAGTTGACCATTGGAACAGTGCAGGGCCCCGAGGTCAACCTCAACAAGCCCATGAACCCTCGCCAACTCTGTGACCTCCTTCGGGACACTGTCTTCCCTGTCAACCCACTTCAGGTCTCCCTCCAGCAGGAACTCATTCTCTATGTCTCCGCCCTACTCATTAAGGACAAATCGCTATTTAAGGATATTGCTATAATTCGGCTTGGGTGGGTCCAACTTCCTTTATCCCTCCCCTTCTTTTGTTGCATATTTTTGAATGTCGGTGGTTCAAGAGGCCTTTCATAACTGTTTGGCGTGAATTTGTAAATTTTACCTGTATAATTTTGAAGGCTTTTTGGTCATGTCTAGTTGGGTCTGATGCCTTTTGAGTTAAGGTCTCGTGCATCACCTTTTTTAATTTTTTCACAATTTCAACAATCTAAAAATGCGAATTATATTATATTATTCGTGGCAGGCATTTCATGACTCCCCTTTTAACCGGATTTGATCTCCATTTTCGAGGCTGCTTCTTTTAGATGGTATGTAGCATTCATTCTGTAAAAATATGACCAGCTTGTCGCTGCTGGAATTACATTGTAGTCGTTAGTAAGGCTAAATCTGGGCTCTGTTGTTCACTTGAGTGCTGTCAGCAGACCTGTTAAGACTTCTCATTTGTTCTGACGTTCCTTATAGAGTTCTTTTCGTGAACTGGGCTTCTGATCTTTATCTACCAGATGTTCTGCCAGCCACAAATTCTGGCACCTTCAGATCTTACTACATTAGTGTCTGGCACAATGAACACGCCCGTTTACCGAATTCAGGGCCATGTGTTTTACTGATCGCTGTAAACCAAGCTTTTTCAATTTCCTGTCTTACTTAATGTTTTTTCCCTAATTTTATACCTCGTTTCTTGTTCCTTCTTTTTTCTTGAAACTTAGCCACAATTTTTTGCCAAAGCTCCACGTTATGATTACAGCTAACTCGTGATCTACACCTCAAATTTGGTTTGTTGCGTCCCACCATTTTAGCGCGATCAGTACTTGGTTCAACCATTATTCCCTGAAACGTTAAATTAGACCGAGATACTTGGTTCTCCCGAAGTTCATTAGATGAAGCATTTTGCTACAAGTGCATTAAAGATCTTGGCGCCTTTGCCTTTCCATTGCAAATGATAAAGGTGGTGTAGTTTTGGGGATTGCTTTTGTCCTAGGGCTAGCCCCTTTTTTATTATGTCGTTGCTTCACGTTCACTTCCTCTCTGCACTTATTCCTTTCTCTTTTACTAACTTCACTCCTGGTTCATGTGATTAGCAGTTGATGTGGCTTGAGTTCTGCGATCTAAGTCTTCGTTTTGGTTCATTTTGCCAATACTATTTGCTAAATTCGGTGTCCTGAATGTGACGGACGCAAAATCCTACCTTCTCAAGACTGTTCCATAATCTAAACTGTTGATTTTCTGACTTCTCAACTTATGCATCTATACTACTTTTTATTGATGACTCTTATCTCTTGGACTCACTTTCTTACCATTCCTAAATCAACGTCACCATCCAACTGGACACGAAGTTGAATGCTTCTAATGCCAATCTTAAGGATACCCAGCTAATTAAGGTTCTGTCTAGCAATAAATGTCTTTTAAAGCACTAAAAGTTGTTCTAGTTAGGTTCTCTCACTCGCGCATTTCAGCTTCTGTAGTCAATATTCGGATGTCATTTAAAATCACAGCTTTTTACTGCTTTCTCGGAAACTGTGAAATTGGACGGAATCTTATTGTGTGAGTTCCAGTGGGGGATATCAGTTATTTAAGTCTTATTATTTCATCTGGCTTCTCATTGGTGCCATCCCATATGAAATGCTGGACTATTGAATAGCTTTGCATGAACCCCATTTAGGCTTTTACTCATTCCACTCGTCAATATATGAAGCTAGTACAAAAGTTTGTTGTTGGACTCCAAGATAGGGCCTTGTAAAACATGGTTGGGCGGACTTCAGTTTTGAGGCGGCGGAATTTGTGTTTTATTCTTGACCATCCTTTAATTTCCGTCTGAAGGGCGATAAACTATCAAGTACTGAGCCCATTTGATCATCATGTGAATGCAGCATTAATCTTCTCCTACAGCGTTCGACTTCTGATTGCAGAGTAAACGACATTTTTTGTGGGTGCAAAAGCTTATTTAATTATTGTAGCCTTATTTCAAGAGGACTTCTCCATTTTCGCTGCTTAATTTATTGGCGTTGGGTATCCTCTCTTCCATCGCTAAATTGGGCACCTTCCTTAACGTTCCGACCGTATAGTATATCGGAACGCGAGCACAGAGGCAATTTTCCTTCCAGTATGTATTTAACGATAAAGCTGGCCGTCCTACCTCGGCGTTGTAAAAGCGATAACTTTGTTTGTATTTTTTTTCTCTGCATGTTTTTTTATTTAGCCTTACCCATCATCCTGGTCTTAGCTCAGGTTCTCTCTTTGTTGTTTATTTTTAAATAATAAATCCATTAGAACGGAACGCCTCAAAGCGTCACTGATATAACACCTGTTTTCCTCGACTATTAGTTTCGTTTATCGCGTAAAAACTCTTGTGAAACAATGGTTACAAATTCTTTTATTTGATAAATCAGATTATGCGTTGTGTGGATTACTAACAGGGACCACATGAATGGTATCTCATGGCCAAGATGCGCTGCTTCTTGGCAAAGTTCATTGCACTGTAGAGTGGCGCATCACTTCCCTCATTTGTCTTAGTTGGTTCCTGGAGGCTATGAAGCTGCAACTCGAAGCAGAAGAGGCGCGGTCGGAGAAAAAGCACGGAGATGGCGGTGACGATATGAAGGATGTTGGAATCAGAGAGGTGGGGAAGCTTGGGGACACCGCCGAAGAGTCGGTAGAGTCGCGTAGTCTCGGTGCCTGTCGCCTGTATTCGCTTTCTCCCTCGAGTCTGAAGAGTCTACTATATCGCACTCTGTGCTCCAACTCTGTGGAGCACATTCACAACTCCCAAAAACCTTGGCGTTGCAATGCCCCACCCTCACGTGAAGGTGGGTTCACGCATCCTCACTTATTTTTGTAGCAATTTTTTCATGAAATACTCTAGGCTCTTACTAGATTCCAAGTTTCGCACGTTATGTGCAGCGATGTGGATATTCTCATAACTCTTTGGGATTTATTGTGTCCTTTATCATTTGAAAAATCCAGGTATTGTTCAGTTTGTGTCTAGGTCTTCGGCTCACAAAGTAAGAGCGGGACAATTTTCAAGAAGCCAAAACTCCGCTCGCTTTTTTTTCTATTTACGCGCTGATGAACGTTTTTTAAGGTCCAGATGGGTTTCACATGGTAAACTTTTTAGAACTGTCGAAAGTCTGGATTTTTCTCATGGTCTCATCGTTTCGTTGAAATGGGTATTACTCACCTGGAATTGGGTTCAGGTTGTAGGGTAAACGCAACAGTATCCTCCCCCCTTTAGCTGTCTGACATCTGAAGGAACTTTTCCTTATGCAAATGCAAATGTTTCGCGCTATTATCTCAACACCAGATCTTTTAACATGCACATCATTTTTAATATAACAAGTTGGACTTGGTAACAGCACGCAGTGTATTGAGTTCCGTCAGTCTGAATATTTGATTCTGCATTATTTTAGGTAATGTGTTTTGCCTTTCATCTTAAAACGGCTTGATTTGATCAGTACTTTAGTGGTATGTTGTCTCCTTAAAAAATTTGGAATTTTTCGCAAAGAATTTGCTCTATGATAGCGGTTATGGTGCGGAATCCGGTAGGTTATTTTTATAGGGTTTGGCGAATTCAGTATCGCCAGACCTTTTTTCGCTTCAATTTTACATTTGTTGCTTCGATGCGAGTGACTAATTTCGTATTTCTCATTGCTAATGTTAAAAAATATGGATATCTTAAAGCAATTTATCAGGCTATGAGACTAAAGTGATGGGTTTCTTGGAAGTGTGGAGTGTACGGTGGATAATGGATTGTTGGGGGGAAATTAATGATGTTGTCATTTGCTGAATATAGCAGCATGAAAGCCCGTCTGCTCCACTATAATTTACACAGCAGACAAGAGCTGACTCTTTTTTTGGGATGGTGTACACAGCACACAATCACCTAAAAGCATTTTCCATTTTAAAACCTGGCGCACACTGACTCCTATGGTAGCGCACCGATAATGAAGCAAAGAAGGGTATTTCGAAACAGTTTAATCGTACAGACAAATACTCCTATGCCAAATCTTTCCAGGTCTTACTTAAATACCGATGCAAGTGTAAGTGTACGCAATGATTACTTGGGGTTGTGGGTGCTCCTCAAAACTTTCTTTTTTTCTGCAAAGTCCAATTTTTGGTTTCCTTCGATATCCCATTTTAAGAGTTGCTTTGTTCTTCATGGTAGCAACGTATTCCAAACAATAAAGTGGATTGTTTTAGAGTCGCCAGCATCAACGGATGAGAACAAGTCTCCTGAGGACGTACTTTATCAACGTCGATTGGATGGATGTCTTGGACGCGTCCCAAATACCTTCTACGAATCAGTCTACCACATTCTTGAGAGAGCACCCTGTGGTGTTCTCATAGCATCAAACCTACTGCCTCAGGTTAGTAGTTTCATTTTGGGACGCACTGTAAGGTAGAAGCAATAGTAAAGCATGAAATAGTCAACTTCGGCTTAACTGCTCAGTTTAATCGACGTGTGGTAGGATAATTCGGTGCTGCTTTCCTGGAAGTGAGGCTTTGCTATCCCAATTGGATGGGAAGGGTAAGATGGTAATCGAGTTACTTCTGTGCCTTTGGAACAGGAAGGAGGAAAACGGAATCTTTTCTAGTCCTGTTCTTTTATTGTCATGCAGTTTATTTTGGGAGGCCTTTGTTTCACTGCAAATTACAGTGGAAGACAATCGCTCCGCTTCTTTGACTCGCCGTCATCCACCTCAGTGCTTTACAGGATAAACTCATTATTGATATTAAAGCTGTCCAGAAGACCAACATTCTCAAAGATTTGATGTACTTCGCTCTGTTCCCTAGCTATTTCGTCCCATCACTTTGCAATTGCACAGAAATTGATTCATTCATTCGTGCTTTTATGATGAACTAAAAGTTGGCGAGCGAAAGACACAACTTTCATGGGACGTTGCGAATACGGACAGTTCGTGAAAAGTGTCTTACAGGGTTTTCCTTTTGCGCATTTTGGGTCATGTTCTGAAAGAGGTCAAAAGAGATTAGTACTCTAACAGGGTGCCATGGTAACTATTCATTTGTCCTAAATAATCTGTTAATAGACTTTGTTTTGATAGCATCTTTTCTTTCAGGGTCATGCACCATAGATCGCGAACAAATGCATGCCGCTGAAACATAGTTAGTAGTACAACATCCTCAATTTTTTAGTTAGCTACATTAAAGTTGTTGCCGGCTCAACTGATTAAAATATTTTTACTACTAATAAGGTAGCGTGGCCGTGCAGTATCAAATACATCCCTTCTTTTCTTTGCTCCAACGTGGCAGAATTCTATTTAGCTTCACCCTCACCGTCTTTGTTGCGTTTAACGGAAGCGTACTTTACTATCTTTTTCTGAGTCTCTTTCCCTAGATTACACTTTCATGCCTCTCAAAACGGTTACTTGCCTTATTATGCGTTGGTACCGAAAGCTCAATCCAGCCCACCTGACTGGTAAATTTTAAAAGGTACCATCTTCGTCTCTCGAGTACATGCTAATCTCTTTGAGCGGGTATTGTTGATTGACGCCTCTCCTCTGTTAAAAGTAATCCAACCTATCCCTGGTAATAGGGGATGTTACCGTTATTGTCTTACCTAACAAACGTTTGTTGTGTTCGTCTCACAAATCTCTTTTTAATTATCTCCAAACCAAAACCTTCATCTTCAACTGGATTAATTAATTTTTCAGAAAATAGCAGACTTATACCTCAGTTCGCTCATTCCTAAGTATAGCACCTAGAATCAAATATTCTCTTTTCATCATATCGGTTAGCCGCAAAATTTGTTGCACTTTTACTTGTTATCACTGCTATTTTGTTTCTAGTTCACCAGACGTGGACTCTGTTTACCGGAAAGCCCTTTTCCTTTCGCCGGAATAGGGTGTGCCCGGAAATAATTAAAAAGCGGCTGAGGCGGAAACCGAGGCAGGGGGCAAGGGAAAGAGGAAAAGGAATGTGGTATGAGAGGGAGAGGAAGCGATGTTGGTCGCTTATAGCCTTTTTCATTCACGGACAGGCGTCTTTGCGCATTCTCGACTCCATATGTTTGTTTTATTTATTTCCGGCTGACAAATACGGTAACCAAATCACTACTTTTTTAATTAAAAGGTAACTATCTGCAGAAGGCCCCTTGGAATAGGTTATCCAATTGAATAACCACAATTCGAATCCATAATCCCTCTCAAACATGGCAGGCCAATCGTGAACTCCACTTTTATAGAATGTTTAGCCTGTGGAAGCCGTTAACCCAGTTCTGGCCACTTCTATTTCCATCTCACCTTTATGATGATCATCGCTCGGCGAAAAGTCACCTGGTGAATGCGGCGAATAGGAATGAGGGTGAAGTGAGGCACTGTTTCATTTCTTCTCCTTTACATTCAAAACTGGGGCTGGAAGTCCTTTTACGGGCAAATTTTATGATATGAAATAGGAGGTATGTGTTGCCCATGTTGCGTTGCCTTCATATGGAATCAAAATGTCTTTCTTCCAAGTCTGACTAGTCTTGACTATTTCCTAGGGAGACGAGTCCTTTACCTACCTATCTTTGAGATACACGCTTCAAAGATTTGTAGAGTAGACTGGCGTCGACCGCAGTTGCTTGGCCTTCAGTTAAGGAACAGATGTCTTTAGTTCACCACAAATACAAGGAAGCGTAGTGTTGTGAGGCTAAAGTGTTACGTTGCTTAGAGGTGTGTTTAACGTATAGCGGGTTGTTTGAAGACAATTAATGATCTGTTTGTTTGCTGAATGTGGTAACACAAGACCTGTTTGCTCCATCATAGGGTAGAACACATACGAGCTAGGATTTGTGTTTTCGGATTGTATGGAAAGCTTTGAAAGCTAACTTGATAGTTTGTAAAGTTCACTATCACCTTTTGGTGTATGCTCTCATGGCTTTCCATTTCTATTCGCTGCATTCGTAAACCGTTGAAACGAGCAGGTTTTGTTGTTCTTATTTGCACCGCAATGAATTGAGCTGTCGTCATCTTCTTGTCCCGATGGTAAAAATCAAATAAACACTATCCTTGTTTTTGTCTCAACGCCCGGCGATTTCGTTTGCGAATCTACTTCCTAATAGTTATGATAACCTTTTAAACGGATTGCTAATAAAATCCTCTAAACGGGCCAATGCCTGCTTTGTTTGTCTTGTCATTTCCAGTGCCGATAACACGGGGTACTGCGGTAACTTCCGAACCATCAGCACTCCATCGATCGCAAGACAAAACTGAGGTTTGAAATCAAGGATCATTAAACATTTAGGAAGTTTACGATGTAGCTATCCGTTTGCCTTTGAATTGAACGCATTCCTGGAACTGTCGGCGTTTTTGAACTGAACTCGCGTTCCGCAGTTCTGCTTGCCTTTCAATGACTCTCTTGCGCTCTTTCTTGGCAGAATCCTACACTGACGGACATGACTCCACATGATCTAAACTTGGTAGTTGAGGTGGAGCGTATGCTGGGCGATATCAAGGATCCTGCGTACCGTGCGCTCTTCGTCGAGACGGTGATGGTGATCGCCGTCATCCTGGAGCGCAATCAGGAGCTCTCCTTCACGGAAGTGGTCGATTTCCGTCTTGTCATTCAAAATGCCATCAAGGACTTTGCCATTACCAACCACATCAGCTCGTGAGTCTTATATCCTCCCTCCGGATTTGCGTCTCTCTTATCCTCTTACCCTTCCTCCACCTGTGAAAGGCACATTGCTTAATACCTCGGGGTAGTTTTTATTGACTTTAAAAATTTTGGAATTAGGTGAAACACATTTTCAGTACCCTTTAAAACCGCTATTCTTATTTCAAACCTGTTGCTCTTTTTCGTGCAACTTTCTCGTTTCCCGGTTTTTGACATGTTCGTTGTTTGCATAAACCCGTTTAAATTTCTTGTGTTTTCCGTGTGTTATCGTCAACTTTCGATTCGGTGTGGGAAGTTGAGTTTTAGGTCTGTAATGGAAGGAGGAGCAATTTATAAAGATAAACCATTAGGTCAGCTCTATCGCTAAACTTCGAAGACTATTCGCAACACCTGTACGCGAAGCATTACTAAGTTAAGGAATTAATGACTTCATTAAATCTCCTCTTACAACAATTTTCGATGCAGAATATCTGGATTTCCGCCTGGGGGTTCTAATATGCACTAGACTTTAAAATGATTGTTGGACTCTGATTTTAACTTTGACGCGTTGTTTTTGTACTACTCTTCGACCTTGGGAATCAAACTTTCCATTCTTCGTCTGTTTCCTTATATTTGATGAGCTTTTCGATTATTCGCTCTCCATGGTCGATCAATCCGTCAGCACGACTTTATTGAAATTTGCATTGGCTTGACTTTCACATCTTTTCCATTCATCCACCAATCAAACTTTTTCATTATTGCAAATACAAATGCAAAATGTATCCGTAAATTCCTACCAAACCTGAAACTTACGGAATTCTGCCTAATCTTGTGCATGTTTGATGTTGATATCATTATCACAAATTAGCTGAGCAGGTGTGGCATGGTTGGTTTTCCTACTACCGATCGCTGGGTCTGTTCCTCGAAGACAACCTTTCGAGTCGGAATAAACGGTGATTTCTGGCCTGACTGTTCAACCCTTTTTTACTTTAGTAATGAGGATTCTCGAGAAAATAGGCTACCAACACCAGCTCGACGTTCAAAACGGCGTCCTTCGTGGCCGGAAAATGTGGCGGTGACAGAAAACTGGGAGGTCTACGCCCGTTTTGCTTCCACACCTGCCAACATTCGTTTGGGAACCACTTCCTTCCTCGCTAAGGCTTCCATAGCCCTTCTCCTTCATGGAACCATCAATCTGAGTGATGTTAACAAGGAAGCTTGCTGTCTTTCTTAATTACAACACTTATCCCCCATTACCATTAATGTGATCCGCTTTCTTAGCCCGAAGCCTACTTAGAGGCGCGAATTCTTGCGCAATATTTTTTCTCTTTCTCTTTCAGAACCGAATTAATTAATTGCCTATTGTTGTTTAATTTATGGTTTGATTTGTGCATCGAACGGTAAAACTGAATATATCAGTAAATGGTTTCTGACGTCATTACAAAAGGCGGGATTCTTGGAGGCGTTTTCGATTGAAATTGAACCTTAGCGATGCATGGAATGGGGGTTGCTGTTTCTTTCAGGTCTAGAGTGATCTATTTTTGCGTTTAAGATGGAGAGTGATTGATGAAGCAAATGTGTAATGCCTACATCGACTGACAATGGTTTCATAGATGAGTCCATCAATGTGGCGCGCATTAAGAGACAATAAAAAACTCAGTAGAATCCTTCCAATTCTTCAATTTACTCCTCACTTCAAATTACTTACAAGCTGATTGAATTGCCATGCACAATAGCTTTTAATGTGTGGATTTTTTGGTTTAGCTTTCCCCAACAATCCAATGCCCATGCTATACTCCTAAGTCACCGCTCCATCTGCTTAAGACTAGGCTTTGTGTCTTCACTTGCTAGCGGCCAAGTAACGCGTATGGTTGAAATTTGTTTGCTCGACGGAATATGAATTTACTTTTGAAACAGCCAGAACTGTTAAATTAATGGGAAGACAATTAACCTTATTTGGCATGACATTTAAAGGTCTCGTACCCCAACACTTATTCGTGCGGTTTGAAATTCGGCTAAGGTGGAAAGGAGACACCACCTCACCCCCATCCTCTACATTTCTCTTTCAATTGGTGGGACTGTCTCAAAGACTGAACTGTTTAAGTCTAGAGACATTTAGCGGGGGAGACCTACTTTGATAGACCTTCGAACTGTAATGGTTTTCAGAGATGATTAAAAATTGTCATTTGGTGTTTTAAATGGTGCGATTATGACTTTCTACACTAGTGTTTGGTCTTTTTCCCCTCGAAATGAAGCATAGAAAGTTGGGAAATGATATAGCATATTAGTAATCATATTATTCCCTCCAGGCAGAATTAACTTCGTCGGTGATGAGCATATTGTGCACTTTACCCCCTAGGTCTCCACCCTTTCCGGTTAGTGGCGTTTAATTATCGGCCCTCGCTTAGTCTTGGTTCGTTCTTTCATGATGTATGGAATAGAAGGTGGAGAAGTCCACTTCCACTGGAACTTGCGTTCTTCACTATGCATAGAACCAATATTACAGCTTTGTTATTAACCCTCAGTGCACCGAATCAGAGCCTTTGTACCACCGTTGAATGACTTACCACCCTATAGTAGTATAGAGGCTTACATTTCTAACCGTTTGCATTAGTTACCTTCATGGATTTAGAGTTTACAGAGTCCGATATCCAACTGCGAAACAGCCGTCTTTTCACCGCTAACAGGCTCAAAATGTTTCGTCCTCGCTTCCATCGTGTCGCTTTGTGAAGTTGTGGGTGTCACGTTTCCTCACATTAAAAACAGGAATGAATAGCAATTTCTAGCGCTTTTGCATTCACACCATTTATTTCAGGCTTCCTTCTGTTTAACTTTGCGTTTACATAAATTCAAAGCACCTCGTGAAAACTTCTGCAAAATATACCTTTCACTCCTCCTTCAGTATCTTGAGGCATACCGTAGTGGAAGGCTTAATGGCGCCGTGGAATCAAGATGGCAAGCTAGACCTTGAAGACTAAGGAACCAAACCTGGCTGGATGTAACATTAAAACAGCTTTCGTTCCCTTCTCTACTGATCTGCCTTGTTGTTGGAGTCGCTTCGGCCCAAGATACACCCCCTAGCCTTGTGTAGAGGTTTTAGTTACAAAATACTCTTTTTTTCCGGCCTAATCCACTTAAGTAATTTCTTATGGACGAAATGTTATAAGCACGAACTATGGTCAATGAACATTTTTCATGCCTTTCTACATCAACTCTCCACCTTCCCGTATTGAATTCGCACTCACCGAAAATCGCGAAAAACTTAGCATGGCTCTAGACAATACCTCGTACTTTGTATTGTTCCCTTCGTCCCTAGTCCTTGACATTCTCTCTACTAATAGGGAATACTGGTAGGGACGGATACCGGTAACTGACGTTGCAACTGCTGTTCCATAGTGCTCTGTGGCATCAAATGCTAAGGTAAATTGTGATTCACCACGTGGATGGTTTCATTAAGTCGCTGCTTTCTTCAATTTTTGCCAGCACTTAAGACTTTTCTCAAAAACAAAATAATTTAGTTTTCTGCCTCTTTAATCTGCTTCCCATACTTACCGACAATTAGAGTTAATTGCATTTCTAGACTGTATTTTATTGCATCAGATTTTCGCTTAGCTTTTTTCTGCTTCCCACTGCCAAAGTTTAAAGTTAATTACGTTTTCATCCTCACCCGCCTAGATTGGCAGAAGCGCATGTAACGTTTGTAGGACCGTTTCTCATCCACGTTTGATTTGCCCTTCGATAAATTTTGTCGCTCCTTTTTATTAGCCCTGAGTGTTTTTTTATTTCACCGGTAGTGCCGTGGTAAAATAATCCTTATTTTGACTGCGCGTTCCACTATACAAGCCCTTTATTCTAATTACCTTTAGGCACTATCGTGATTCATGGTGTTTTGCGCCTACGATAGCAGTCAACACTATCGCGTGACGGCACCTCTCCGATTGTATCCCTAAAGCTAACTTAGGAGGCTTTATCAGTGTCGATGGCAAGTAGATCCAGTCAAAGTGGGCGACTTTTCAAACCAAATCGCAGGGAAAGATCACATTGGGTGTGGATGGTTGCCTTTGGCAAATAAAGCCAGAGAGTCCATCAAAATACCACCTACTTTGTGGCGATGCTTATCAGCCATGGCATTCCCTTTGCCTATTTTCCGCAAGGGCAAGTGGTCCTGGTGGAGGCGATCCGCATGCACAGCATTGAGCCTCTTTCTTCGCCACTACGTACCATATGAATTTGATAGTAAACATTACATCAAATTTATGCATTCCCTGCAGATTGGCAGAACTTGTACTTATAATTATTTATTTGTTTTAAATGGCGTCAAATAGAATAGATATACAAAACTTCTCCACCATTATGAGGCAAAGCTACAAGACATGTTAAATTTTCCCTTCATCTCACCCAAAATGAGCTCGAACTCCAATCCCTCCCATAATTAATTAGCCTGCTTAATTCCAGCCCGATCATGGTGACAAGCTCAACCTTCAAAGACTCCGCCTTTCTAATTTTGGCCCAAAATCCGTAAACAATTGCAATTCTACTGATGTTTAATTGCATAACGGTGGTTTATTCAATTTTTAACCCGAAGAACAATATTGCTTGACAGATTGCTTGATGCTCCAAATATGTGATATGCGATATATGATAGCCTTTCTAACCCGTAGTTCATTGAATTTAGTTTTCTTTCAAATAATAATCTGCTTATTTAAATGGGTTGCGAGTCTACGTTTGTACAATTATTTCTATCTTCCATTTTTTTATTTTTGTCCCATCACTGTTCTTAGCTGATTTTCAGACAAGCCACACTTAACAATCTGAACTGCCCTGCCTTAAATGAAGCTCTGATGAAGGCTGATTTGGTTGCGGCCATTACGCAATAATACTCCCAATTATTTAAAGTTTACGTGTTCTTTTTGCTCAACCCATTGTTTCCAAAGATGCTCATTGATAATAATTCTCGAATGGCATTTATTTTAAGTAATGCTTCCCTCTCAAAAGCGCAAGATAGAAGTCAATGGGTTGTAGGCAGAGGGAGAGCAGCTGCTGTAGCTGAAACCCCGCCTTCTCGCCTAGATGCAGCCGTAGGGGTTGCAGAAGAAGCGCTTCGATGTTCGGTGGGCGTTTACCCTGTTCCGCATGTCCTGTAGCTGTCGAAGGTAGTGCAACTCCATGTCCTAGGAGAATGAAATGAAATTGCCACCAGTCCATAACACAACCTTCTCCAGGGTCGTGACTTGAAAATACAGCATTTCGTTAAGCTGTCAGTCAGATGTCAATTGGATCACATATCAAGGTCTTTCAAAACTTTCTCGAATCTCGAAATAGCAGATATCAAGGTTCCCAGTCCACCCTATGATGCAAAGGTTGTTTGGCTTTTATGAAAATAATATTTACCAATTCCCCTCTACTTACGTTCTGTAAGATTTCAAGCTTCCAAATTTTGAATGTAGTTAATTTTGGGCCCTTAAAGCAGTTCTGCTTTGATTTTTTGATAGAGTGTCCTATAAATCCTAACGCAAAAATTTGTTATTTCGTCATTGAAGCTAAAATAAGATAGTTGATCTCAAATTTAAAAGTAACGTATTTGGAGAAATAAATTGAGCTGAATGGCAGTTGGTTAATTATTTGTTAGGACGTCATTCGCTACTTCAGTTGCTGGGCCTACCACGGACCTTCTAATGTGGTGTGACAGTTTCAAAGAATATGAACTTACCATAAACCAGACGTAAATAGGATTACTAACTTTTTGTTTTTGTAACCAATTCAACACAATAAACTAAGTGAGTAGTTTGGAGTTGCACGTGGCCGGAAGGCCAGATTAACAACCCCCAGCCCTGCTGTATACCAGTGAGAAATCTTTCTCCGGCCGGATGTGGCACATTAAAATAGCAAGGACGTCTCGGAGCCCCACAGAGGTATAAAAGTGATTTACCCACCTCAAATACATGGTGGAATTAAAATTAAATGCTAGGCAGAGAATTCGGGCTAACGATTCACTTCGATCATTTGAAGTGACGGCGACGAACAGTATTATTTTTTAAAATGCTACTGCTGCCTTCTTTTAGTAGGTAGAAGGTCATCAAATGGCAGAACCACTAATTTAATTATAGCGTTAGAATTTCCAAGTGTTATAAAGGATGTGCTCCAATTATCCTTAGAATAAATAGAAGTAAAGCGTAGCCCTTGTAAACAGGCTCTGTGCTATTGCATTTTGGACTAATTCAGAATGTCCTCTACTGGCACCACTACTGATCGAAAGGTCCTCTTTATAACAAAAACTGATAGAGATTTGCAGTTTAGAATAAGAAGATGCGCTTTACATGTGCCGCCTCGCGCTCCTGTGTTTCCAGCCAACTTCTATTTTATGTAGCGAGCATCCAGAAATAGCAAGCTTGGAGGTAAATGTTTCAAAATTGTGGATCTAGTCCCTGTAAGATAAATTAATATGATTTGTGGGCGTTTGCGGGGCTTCAGTGAGCTTGCTTAACAGTGAGGTCAGACACCGGAGGGTATTTGGTGGTTTGCATTATTGGCTACATAAAAATGTCAGCTGGACCAATAAAACGCTTATTGGCTCCGGTAGCAGCTCTAAATAAGCTAAAGTGCACTTATTCATCCCATTAGGATTGAAATTATTTGGTGCAAGACTTGGGTGGATTAAATCCGTGTGGGGTGACAAACCACCTGAATCTGGTGGTTCAGCAAAAATAGAGGAAAACAGGATGCATAAAAGCTACATCTTCATCGCACCAACCCGTGTTTCTAGTCTCTCCTTATGCATCTATTGAAAGCCATCTACGAGCTACAGGATTTGGGGAAGTTTCGCGTTCCTACTGTCGGCATATTTTCATCTCAACTAGTGCGAAAGAATCGGTGAATTAAGTATTCGAAGCAATTACAGTAGAAAAGCATGTCAGAGACTTGCAGCAACAACTAGGAGACCACTAATTTATGTACTATCGGACACTGCGATGTATTGAAAAGACACCGATTTGACCATCTTGAACACAAAGAGAGGAATTACAATAGAAGATGTTTTTCTCAATGCTAGTCCCCCTTTTAAGATGGTGGGTGAAAAATAAGCCAATTCTGATTCCCGTCGATAACAGTAACTCGTGGTTTTTTTAAAGTGGGGGAAAGTGGCTCTGAGAGAACCTTGAGGCAAAAAAGTAGCAGAAGTGCAGTCGCTTTTAGCGACATTTTCATTCGTTAGTTCATTCTGCTACTAGCTTGTATGAGTAGCATCTAATAGGCCTTAGAGTCATGGAGATGCATTAGGAACTCGTCCCCCATCCCACCTCTTGCCTACAGTCAATACTCACGTTGAAGACGTAAAATCAAACCAAGTTTTTCTAGCTAAGTGCTTAGGATTTTCAGTAGAAGAGTACGATGATGAAGAATTTTTAAATGTTAAATTGTCTCTCAACGACAGTAGTAATAAAGTTTTCAATTTCAATCTTGGATAATTATTTAAATTTCAGTAAAAGGGGGAAATTAGAGCTAGTGAAAGGGAATGTTCCTTCCCACCAACGAGTGATTACTCATGACTGACGATTTTACTAACATGGGTGTGTCCAAGGCCTGAGAGGCAGGATACTGATGGAACAGAAATAACTAGTGAATCCTGCTTTGTCAAATGTTAACAGTAAGTGTTTATTAAGGTGACTTACTTCGACTGATCATCACCTCAAAATACGAAAACACAATACAAACAAGTCCAAATAGTAGAAGCTTTAAGACTCTTAAGATTTGCCAATTCCGAAACTTCTACAACTAGTTGAAACAGGACCGCGTTCATACGCTACACCCTTACCATGCCAACAGCCATTAGGACAATAAAACCGAAGAACGGTGGAGACGAACTGATTGCCGGCATCTGTTTCTTACCATGGGTTCCAGCGGTTCCAGTACCGGAAGTATGGCGTTCGAGTCCTCGGTGGAGATGGAGGAGCGGAGGGTTGAAGGAACCGCCACTGCCACTGCGGTGGTTGTCGCTAGGTGTGTCATGACGAGGCCGAGGGTAAGCACGAGAGCCCGCATTGTCTGTGTGCGAGGTTAGATTCTTTAGCTCGACAAGCGGACGGTATAAATAGCCACAGGCCGGCCTACCATTGGTCTAACCGGTGGCAGGCGTGTATACGTCGAAGTGGCGCTAGAAGATGTGGGTAGGAGAGATTTTACTGATACCCAATATTATAGGACTGCCAGTCGGTAAAATAAAGGTCATCGTGTAGCTCTGATCAGACCGGATGACTGTAATCAGCCTCTTCCCATTCTTCTGTGTCTTATTGTTTTAGGCTTGGGAGTTCTTTTGGCCGATGAAAGGTCGATGAGTATCTGTATTTAAAATTCATTTTACAATAGTAGTCACTATTAAACTCGAAAACTCCGCCCAATCTCCTAATTCCCCATATATGTTTATGTAGAAGTGTTAATCCACTGATTCAACAATAGGCTTTGACTAACCATTTCATGTCCATTTACTCTCAGAAAACACCAGAAAATTCCGGTCAAAACAGTTGAAACTTTGATTTCGATGGCCTCAATCGTCATGCCTTCGGTAATTGGAAGTATTTCAGCAGCACAGGAATTAAACATTAAACAGACTTGAGCATGGACACTTCCGACTCGAACATGGAAAATTCACAAAATACTCTTCGTAAATACGTTATTCCAACTTATTCCTGATTAATTGAATTCGAAAATCCAGTCAGCACCAGTTATTTTAGTGAGTGTTGCTGTTAATTTGCGCATCAATGCGTTGGTGTCTCCATTAGTTCCACGTTTTTTTCTTCGGCATGGAGTTCCAAATCTCTAGCAAAAATTAATTAGGCAAAATGAACTTTGCAAAACACCGTTCAAATTATGCTTTCAGCGGCCAGTTATCACCCCAAAAGTCTACGAGCCTTCCACATTTAACTAATGCTGCACTGGGAATTTTAAAACGACGTCGGTTGTAGAGTTCATGGGTGTTTCGCCATCTAAAATAGGTGAAAATCCTTTCGTCAAGAAAGGCCCGTAAGGCAGGAACACATAAGACATCAAATCGTATATCAAATACGCTTTTTTTAATGCACCGATCGTGATAGCCACTTGGGGTCTAAAATATAAACATTTTCGGGCAATTCATTCCCTAACGGCATTGGTTTTGATTTGGAGTCGACTCCTCCGAATGCGATCACTGTAAGCACAAATGAATGCTGGCATCTAAAATTATGAAACGATGTACTTCCAATATGGCTTTTGATTGAGTACCGGAAACGTAACCACTTGGAGTTAGAATCAGTCACCAATCGGAAGTTAAGCGGTTTAATTTCACATCGTTTACGCCAGGTTTTCGGTATTTGACTGAGCCGGTGATATTTCAGAGGGATATGGCTACACAAAAGCAAAGGGCCTTTTAACAATTTTATGCTGATAAATTGTCATACAGCTTCTAATTGAAATGCATATACCTGAGCCTATTTGATGCATTGCTGAAATTTACGTTTTAATACACACGTTCATCGGTATTCGCGGACTGCATTTCTTCTGTGGTATTCCCTTCTGATAGGGCTAATAGACGCTTACATCTACTACACATTGATAATGCTTGCGCATTTGTCCTACTTTGGCGAGCTGCAGGGAGCTACACAACCTCTGCAGAACATAATCTGCAATGGATCTTAATGTTGGTTGACTGGCGATTTAAATTGCTCCTATTGAATTAGACTAAACAGCCAGTTTTTCTTCCTAATTGACTATATATCCAAAATGAGCAATTGTGTTTGATAAAAAAGTCGTCAGATCCTGATTAGCCTTTTCTGGCAATTAATTAATACATACTCCCCACCTCAAATCCACACAGAGGGTGTCAATGTAAAAGGGCGCCTATAATATCGTTGTAATGCTTTGCTTTCAACTGCCGGTTACGGTTAAGGTCACTTGAGCGGCCCTTTTGTCCCGTCCGGCTGGGGCTGGCCTTCGGGCCACGCCAGCTGCCCCGACCCATCTGTTTGTTAAGTAAGTAGTGTTAGTTTTAGGTAGTGTTATGCCTTCCTTTGCTTTGACCGTGCTACATTTGTGGCAGTGAAAAGGGGGCCCGACTTTATAGGATTCTATCCTGATTCGTACCGCTTGCGACAAGCTAGCGGTGCTAAAGAGGTGCATGTGCTACGGAAGGGAAAATTTCTCTGGCATTCCATAACAGAAGGGCTGATAAAGACGTTTGCCTTCAGCATCCACCCCATCCCATGTTCTGCAAGAAGGTTGTTAGCAGCTGAATCAACACTAGCCGTGAACCACCTAGATAAGTCTTGTTTCGAAGGTTTCCTAACGCATCTATTTATAGAGACCGATGCTTCAGCGTCTCCCTAATGACACAATGATTGTTTGCAGAATCTCTTATTCGAAACTTGCTTTCCACACCGTATGAAACTCCAGAATCTGTCGAAAACTTAAGAGAGATCGGTAGCATTAGGGCCAAATATCGCTTCAGCTGAGTTCGAATTTTCATACCTGACAAGATTAGTTCGTGGAGGGTTTACCAAGGACAGCGTCGGGCGCGACGCTAAAAAGAAGAGAGGGTTAACGTTATGCTTTGTTTGTTGGACTGCCGGTTAAGGTTACGGTCACTTCAGTGATTATATTGTTCTGTCCGGCCAGGGCTGGCCTTCGGCTTATGTCAGCTGTCCTGGTCCTTCTCTTGGCTAAAGATATGTGTATTCCATCCTATTGTTACGCCTTCTCTTGCCTTCAATGAAGTCTCGGTACACCACAATCGTTATTTAGAAGAGTATCATTAAAACGTTTAGGATTTATTAGACTCCAAAAGTAAGGACTACTTTGGTGGATTAATCTCATTTCTATGCTTAAGAACGAACGCAGATCTCAAAACACCACTGAAAACTTTAAAGGTGTTTTAGGGCATCTGGACGCGATCTTGCGCGAAGGTATAAAGGCAGTAACCAGCTAAAAAAAGTAATTTATTAAAAATTGTGGAAGTGCCTTGTTACATGAGGGACTCAAAGCACCTCGATTCCGAAAATATGTTCTTATATACCCACATGGAATGGCACGATTTTAAGCTTGCGTGGCTTCTCCATGTTTCAGGATTGTGGGGGCTGTTTCGTAGATTTTGGTGAGTCCAAACCTGACCTTGGTATTACTGGCTTTTATCTGCATATCAGTAAAGGTTTTATCCAATACTCGTGTTTATAATATCTCCTAGACACCTGTTTATCGGGGAATCCCACAACTTTTTTGTTTAGTTTGGTAGACCTGATAACGTGAACGGCTTTCGCAATATATTATCTTTTCTATAGACCATATTAGGAAAATTTGGATGGATTTTACAAATGTATTGGAGTTTTGATAGTATGATTTTGTCTTTTGTCGTCATGACTTACCTACCATTGATTTGATTTTAGAGCGTCTTCAATCAACAGAATATCTGCTATCAGTCGTTTAAAAGCTCGAAATATACGTTAATGCGATCAATCATTCGTCCCATCACAAAAGTGCGTTTTTATCTTGGATTTTTGACAATTATTCGTTCCTAAAGTAGTTTTCGTGATCATTTAATACAAGACTCATGTGTTCAAATGACCTTTTTATATCAATGCGGGCAAAATTTGGCCATTTTAGATCGATTTGGTGCTCAGTAGAGCCGTCTTGGCGGCTAGCTTATCAACCGGAGAAAAGCCGGGGTCGATAGTATCCAGTGCCGCACCAGAGATGGAAGTTGTAGACATCACCGATGCGTACGCTGCAGGAGTGCGTAGCGGCGAACTAGCACAGGATCCTCTGGCTCTCGCACGCTTTATTGCTGCTCGTGTGGTTGCCTTTGGTCGACACTTTCTTCTAATTGAAAAGCCGCCAAATTTGTCAGTGTGGGGCCATGCCCTTTCCACTTCACCACATCTCACGGTGGGTGCATCCTTTTTGCTTCCCTTTTCTACCAAAGTCCAACGAATTTGACCCTCTATCGTATACTGACACCATTTTACGTTAAAGATGTCTGACTGACCGTCCGTTTATCAGCATATCTACCTATCTCCTTATTCAGGAGTCCGAATTTTTATGCACATGGCTTCATGCTTTTACACGTATCTATCTGTCTCTTGCTCTTCTGGCATATTTTGTGTCTTATCTGCCGACTTGGACATTTGTCATCCATTTATCGAAGGCCCTATGATTTTGCTCACCCATTGATTTACCTACCTTTTTCTAGCCTTATTTACTCGACAGATTTTCTCCCCCATTAATTTACTTTCCAATCCGCCTACACTTTTTTTTTCTATCTTTTACTTTGCTCTTTACTCAGCACCTACTTTTCGCCTATTTTCATCTGCGTTATGGGGTCTACTTATGCCTCTTCGCCAATTGAGTTTAATGAATGGTTTCCTATCTGTCTACATGCATACCTACTTGTCTACTTGATTCCGATGTCTCTTGGCCAGCAACCCATCCATTCTTGTACGTGCTTGTTTTTTTAAGTGCTGTCAAACCCCTTCTCCATTGATCAGTGTCTCGATTGAATACTCGTTTAGATTTTGCAGACCTATTTGAACAACCTGTCTTGGTAATTATGCATCATATCTCCCCACATGCGTATTCAAATACTCAATTATCCGCCCATGAGACCCGATTACGTATATGGCTGCTTATCAATCTGTCTTTTTCAGTTTCTGGATAACCGTATATTGGATTGTTTAGGTAGTTGACCTGACTCTCGATCATCATTGGTAAATATTAACTTTTTTCGCCCTTTGATGAATAGCGTTTCCATTATTGTCTTACAACATATAGTGGAATGATATTGGAGGGTGCTTGGGTGTAATTACCTGAAGAATTTATTAGCAAGAAAGATCAAGAGAAAAACAGATTTGAGGAATTAATGTCATTTCATCTGGGGAAACTGCCACGAAAACTATGTTTGTAATCATAAACCAGAGAGAGGGTGCTTCTTAGGAATACTAAGGCCATGACTCGAAGTATTATTACAGGCTTTGGATGCTTTAACTAAAAAATTGCGCAGACAATTCTTGTCTATTTGGTTACTTTTCGTTTGATTTTGGAAACGCGCAAATTAGATGTTACCATTATCATTTCCTATCCTCATACACAAAGGCGAATGAGAAGCTTTTTCTCGGACTAATTCTGCAAACACCCATTCAGTGCTTTTAGGAGATATTTATGCCTATCAGTTTCTGTCCTGTTGCGTTTAACACATTTTTCTCTCTTAAGATTTTGTGTGTATTTTCTCTTTATCAGGGCTCATTTAATAGAAATCTGACTCACACAACGTTAAAGCGAATTTACATTGGGCATTCTTGGCCTCTCATTTATTTTAAAAGTATTTATAATGCACAACAAGGTTTTTAAACAGAAGTCAAATATCTGCTGTTAAATAAGGGGCGGCAGGGGTTAAATTAACCCGCAAAGGTAGTCGAAATTTGACTATTACTGCTCATAATCATCTCCAAATCTAATAAAACGTCAATGGGTGGAGTTGTTGCAGTATGGGAATGTGGTCCGATCAGTGTACTTATTACTTTTTTTGTCATGCATGATTTTTCTAGGGTGCTAAAACATCACAAACAGCTCCACTGAGCCTTCGTGAATGCTTACCGCACCTTAGATCGTTGCTAGCAGAGGAGGGGCCGAATGCGTTCGCTCCGCCCTCAGCGCACGGCAGCGACAGCGACAAATCGCTCTCCGCACTGGTGGCGGAGAAAACACCGCGCAGCTTCTCTGATGCGTGGACACCACCATCGGAGCTCTTTATTGCGGAATCGCTGCCCGCTGCCTACTCTGGCCTCATCCTCCTTGCCACCTCAGCCGCTTACGCTGATTTTGCTCGCGCCTTTTACTCCAACGCTTCCCGAAACTGTGTATGTCTATGATTGGCCCTCCTTTACTTTCTTATCACTTATTTCCTCTTAGTTTCCGGGCTCCATGTATCAAACCTTTCATGTGGTCTCCTGGGGTCATCCGTCACGAGATCATGTGAAGAATGAACGATTCCCTCTGGCTGTTCACAAGGCTTCTGATTCGATTTCAGTCTCCTATCGGTGCGGTTGTATTTCTGTCAAAATAAATGTGCTTTTCTTAGACCCACTGACGACAAGATAACCAGAGTTGCACACAAACGAGGCAAATTGGTGTACAAACACGTGAGTCACCGTCTCCTATGCTGCAATTCAGCCAGACACATTGGATGTCTAATCGAACTCACATGCAATAGTTGTTATGCTGGTCTGCCTGAGGTCTACCTCCTCCATGAGGGCTGTGAAGTAGTGGGCGAGGATCTTCAGGTGGTTTTGCGACTAAACTGCACCGTCTGCACTCAAGATTTAAGTAGTTTGTATTATTCCAACCATATTTTAGGCGTCGCGATTGGTGTACACCTCGGGCACACCGATGGTTCTGTCACCCACAATGGCTCGGCTTGGAGTTCCACTGCCGAAGGAACTAGTGAGCGCTTTGGGTGGAGGAAACCTCCAACGAGCGACCCTACCGACTCACATTTATCGGAGCCAACTCCTTATTCCTCCTCCTCTTCCTCCCGGTCCGAAGAAGGACATTTTTACACGAAAAGCTAAAGGACCTATGGGGTGTATTATCAGCACACAAAAGAACAGACCAGTTTTATTATGGAAATCGTTTCCCTTTAATGCGAAAAGGGATGTCTTTTTCCTATCGGCTCTGTCGCCCTCCCTACCTCCATATTTCATTCAGACTTTGAAGAAACTTGGTCTCACCTCATATCCTCGGACAGACGTCGAAGATAGTCATTGGTAATAAAAAATTCATTTTTGTTTTATACTACAGTACATTTTTGCACCCAGGAGTCTGTATGATCTGAATTATTTATTGTTTGTATGTTTGAAATGGAATAGGCAGGAGTATTTGACCATGTCTTCTAACAAAGAGATTGTAGAGGAGTCAATCAAGTCAAGGACCCAAAATGCCGCTGACATCATCCTAGCAACTCTGAATTGTGACCACCTCAAATCTTGTTTTTGCTATGCATTTGTTCTCATTGAATCTGTAAAAAAGGTGCAACATCCTTAAAAAATGGGAAATTACTTTGTTCTAACCTTGTGTTTAGTAAGTTTTGCGAAATGCAAACACTTCGACGCACAACAGGAAGGTTATTTGCCGATTGGTGAGCAATAAAGCTAGGCGAGAACATTTTATAAGTTTCGCGCTACCTGCAGTTCTGGCAGACCTGCAACGTCGTAGCATAAGTCAGAAGTAGGCTTTGTTTAAAACCCATGGAAGAGGACTGTTTGTAGAGATGCCAATCACATAAAGCCTGAAAGCATTGTGGCGAAGAAAACTGATGAGAAGAAGCAGCCTGTGTAGAAGTACATCGGGTTTCTCTCTCAATAGCCTCTTGCTTGGCTCACTGCGCAGCCGCCTGCATTGGAAATCGCGCTGGGCCTAAAAGTCATGCGCAGTTTTTTAGCAATACCAAGCGGTTTTCGATAGTGGCCTCAGTGGTTCATTGCATTGTTTTGATTAATCTGAAAATACATCCTATGCGTCTTGTTGCTGGATTTCACCAGTTTTATGCTGGGCAAAGGAGAAATCGAGCTTTCGTATACCAATCGCCATTTCTGGGGATGCTTGTCTAAGGAGACATATTTCGTGGCAAGTAGAAACTGAGTCCAGTGAGCTAATAAGTAACATAAATTTCTTACCACCCCATTCTTGTTTCGGTACTATCGCATCATCCAGTTGGGTTTCACTCAATCTATAAAAGTTGGGAGGTGCATTTGCTCTTGAAATTTTGTGCATCTTATCATGAAGAGTGGGGGGAGCTTCATAATAGGTGTTGTTATATCTTCCAACTGGAGAGAATTGCAAAAGTGGCTTATGAATATACGGAATGTCCAATGGTCGTTAATAGTAATGAAGTGAACGAAATAACATGTCGTTTAGGGAGCGACTGTAACTCCGGACACTAAATGTCATGCACGGGTAAGTACCATAAATACCCTCGGCTAAGCCATCCACCGTTAGTGCTGTCCTGCCCTTGGTCTCTCGAATTAGCACGAGCTTAGCTCTCTGCATTCTCGATCCTCTATGTTCTATCGTTTTGCTGTGGGTAAATGCATACTTTCACCAATTGCACTAGCGATTGAATGCCTATTTAATTGCTTGTAGATACCGAATTTTAAAAATGTCAGTCTTAAAGCGAACGTGATTATTAGTCTTGTTACTTTCCTTTTAGCCAGAAATTTTATAAACCACTAATACCATTCCTTGGCTCAATGTTAGCATTATACGAAACATTTGTCAATCTTTAACTCATCTAAGAGCTGCAATGATCCGCATTTCAAGGTTTTTTTGAGCTATTGCCAAAGTGTGAAGTCAATTCTTGGTCAATTAATGTCCATTCTCTTCGTAAACACAAAGTTGATGCTGTTAGTTAGGCCTTCAGTGTAAATGGGTATTTTGCGGACAAGAGGAGTGCGATGCAGCTTCCCTAAATATTTCTCTTTCAGTCCTGCACATGGACAGGTGTCCACTCATTGAGGCACAAATGTGCGATTTTTTACGGCACCCTGTCGTAAAGCCAATCCAACAGTTAACGACCCTCTAAAAATTAGCGACCAACTCTCCGGTAGGCGGTTGCTTTTGTTGCCTCTGAAAAAAAGCATCACTGCCCTTTACCAACCTACTTTATCCTAAAGCAAGTTTAGGTGTGGCTCGAAACCTACCACACTGGTCATACCCGCTGGACTTGTAAGGCATTTTGAGGAGAAAGTTTATTGCCAACGCACGGAAGGGTTGGACCACCAGCAGCACTGACAGCTTGAGCAGGTTCCTGCGTCTGCATGGGACCAATTCACGAGGAACTTTAAAGGCCACTACAATTTTGTGCATAGTTGTGATACGGGAAGCTATCAAGACAAACTGAAACTTTAGTTTCATGGGACAATATGGGATGCTACTGTTGCTGTGCCACATGCGGAAGTTGTGAATGTGCCCTGTTTCACACTAGTGAATGGTTCACACGTTGCGCCATACCACTCCAGACCAAGAACTGTTAATCAAGGCGGTAGACGTAAATGCAAAAACCCATGGGGATTAAGGCCTATAACCTGCAAATCTCCATATTACGCTTCAGGAGCGGTATGCTAAGGGAACTGCAAATAGCAATAAACCATTTACTTAGTGAATAGATCCGCATCGGTTGGCAATACAATGGTGGAGTTTTATATTTATTTTATATCTTGTGCCTTATTGGACTCACCCACTTATTGCTGGTAAACTCGCCTCTTTTTCTTCCACTGTTTCATCCCTTTTCAATAAATGAACCATGAATTCGTGTGTTTCAAAGAGGAGAAAATAGGCATAGGTGGAGCAATGTGAAATATGCCAATTTTAGGTGTTAATTAGCAGAGGGTGAACAATCTATTTAAGGGCTACCGAAGATGCTGTTGGAGCCTTCGCTGTGTCGTTCAATTTTTGAATTGTAGCATTTCCAACTGAGATATGGATGAACTAGAAAGGGTTACAAAACAGAACTTCACGTAAAATAATGGATTGATAAACCTCAACCATTCAACCCTTCGTACAAACAAACTGCGAATTTGGTGTCTACTTTCATACCAATTGGATTGTTGATGGATATTGCAATTAATAAAGGGAAGTTTAAACAATTTATTAAGGGATCGAGGTAGCCGGAATGCCCGAGAGGCAGTAAGTTTGACGAGTGGTAGTGCACTCATTGAAGAGCAAAATATCTACAGAGCCTGTCAGCGGACTCTTTCTCTGGACTAACGGTCTGTTATGTGTGCATTTTCAGTATTCACGGTAGTGATACGGAAATACCTGAATTTTGGCCCAAACTAAGGGCGCTTTCGTGTTCGCAAGTTATACGACGCATTTAGAGAACTCGGTGGTACCGCAAAAGAGCACTCAGTGATTCATCGAATTTTATCCCTTGTCTTGCCCGCATAAATTATGGAACAAATACTGTCCAGATATCAGAGGCTTTAAAACCTAGTGGCTATTTGCATTCTTCAATTTATTCAGTCGTTTAACTCAAGGATTGTAAAACAAAAAGAGCAATGCTTCCTTAATTTTTTCAATGCATCGTTTCCTTCAATTCAGGCCTCTCACACCTCCAGTGCGTAGCCTAGGCGGATGGCGTGTGAAAGGTCAGAGTCAAATGCCTCGGTGGTTGCACATTAGCACTGTTATCGCAGTGAGTTTCATCCTCAAAATCAGCATTCTTTTAATACCCAAGCATAGTCATGGCACACTTTCATAGTGAACTAAAATGTCAGAACCATAGAGTTTTAAGCTGAGAAATTAAGGAAATTACAAATTTCCTAATGTCCAAATCCCTGCAATACGTACGCTTGCTTACGGGAACCTATTAACAAGTTTTAAGGATTTTCTCATTTTAAAGCTTAACAGTCAACACGTGCACTCACGAAGGCCACGTAGTCCCAACAACAGAGCTACTGCCACTTAATCAGCCTTTTGCCTTGTTACATTTGAGCATCTCTCCAAGAGAAAGAGTAAAGCATCCTGAGTTGGCCAGCTGGCACAGACGGCACCTCGTGCTCTTCCTAAAATTACTCCAATCGCGTTGAAAAAGAAGACCTAATACAGTTTCTCTTAAATAAAGCTGCTTACTGAAAACAATGCTTTGCAACATAAAATGGGACCGCATTCCATAAAACTGCAAAGTTATCTGCTAGCGTGCTAACAAGCTAATTTGACCAAAGTTAAGAGCACCTAAATCCAATCGCTAGTATTCAACCGCAGTTCCAAAATATTTAACTCACTTTGTAAGCTCAATAGCGTGTGCAGTGAATGAATGGTATTTGTTGCCTTTTGAATGGGAATGTGTAAGTTCTTCTATCCTAGCGACTTGATTCCCATTTCAGAGTTACAATGTTCCATCCCTGCTTGCCTTCATACTTCCCTTCTGCACACCATTAATAATAAATTGTATTCCCCACACGTATGCCTTGTGCGGTCTTCAGTGATGACTCGTTGTTTTACAGCTGTAACGGCGGTAAAGAAAGCCTATCTAAATGCATAAAAATCCAAAATTCGTTAGGCGGAGAACACACCCAGTCTACGTGACAGGAATGACAAATAGTTGACTCCTCAGTACCTCATAACAGAAGGAGCGTCAAAGAAAGGTTGATTCTTGCAAGCTTTTCTAACTGGTAAGGCAACAGGAAAACTAAGCAATTTTAAAACATTCTTTTAAAATGGCTCAGTCAAAACACTTGCAATTAACGCTTACGAATACGAATGTGCGATAGCCTCTATTAAGTTTTGTTTTAGGCAAATGTTTCTGTGGCAAGAGTTTAGCACACAAAAAAGGCTTGCCATAGAATATCACTTGGTGGACAAAGTCATAACTACAAAGATTCCTCCCGAGTTTTCATCGTGCAGAGCTAATAGCCTTACAGACAGGTAATGCAGTAACGTCAACTCATCATCATTCCTAACTCCGAAATGGCCACAATTTACACACAAATTCATAGCTGTTTGACCCTCAGATGTACCATAGGCAGAGTCCAAAACAAAAATGAGACTATGTACTCAAATTATACCTGCTATTTCCCCTAGTAAACTTTTAGAATCCTCTAACTCGACTGCTGCGTTGTCTTCAACGTTACCCCTCTCATCTACTGAGTGACTTATTAAATCTGTGTGGATGACTTGAGACTATACTGTAGCGCTTTGGCTGTTTGACACTACGTTTTGGTTTCGCAGGCGCCTAAATCAAGGACTACAGTCTCTTAGCAATGCAAGGAACCCCACCAGAGCAGCATATCATTGGCAGCAGTAGGTTTTCATCTTTTGGGTTCAGAAGAGACTCAAAGGGTCAGGGAGCCACGATCAAAAGGTTAATTATTGGCTAGCGACGAAAGCCGCGTTCAGCTTTCCACAAAGAGTCAGTCCTATTTCCATTGTTCGGTGGGTATGCTCATTCCATAAATCCTATGTGCTTCTCTTTTAGTAAATTCAGGAAGAAAATTTTATGCCTTTCTGATTAATGTTTGCCATGTAGCCTCTGTATGTTAGCAAAATTCTTTTGGAAAGGATTGAAATTTGCTATTCGATAAAGCGCACAAGAATAGTCAAATTGAGGCAACATTTGCTTCAAAATTTTTCCCAGCTCTATTTTAAATTAACGTCAGGATTGCATCACTAAACTTTAATAGGCTTGAATGTTTGTTTTCGTAATAAGTTATTTGTTTTATTAAAATTTCCGCATACACTTCGGAAATTAAGGGTTTAAAGATGACTTCTTCTGGGGACAGTGGCAGAGCATTGTTGGATAAAAGGGGAATAGTTTGTTAAATGTACAAAATGCAGGCCAACCAACCGTTGGTAAAAGCACTCCGTTTAGGGAGTGAGTCCTGCCGAGAAAACGACAGGACTTATTTTGTCTCGCTCATAGACAGTTAAACCATTAAAACTCATTTAAACGCATGGGACACAGTAAGGCGGGGCTTCTCTCGCCTTAGAATACGATAATGAGTAAACAGTTTTTAGGGATTTTTCCTCCGTCCCACAGTCGTTCACAGGAAATGCTAATGAAACGCGACATCGCTGTATTTAAACAATAACATTTAATTGGGCTGTCACAATAAATTATTGCAGTGGTGATAGAAATCTAAGTAGACTTAGAATTAGTTATTTATGCATTAGAAATCACATACTCTTTGCTTATGCTAACAATGCAGTGTGTAGATACGATCTACCGATGGGTTTTCCACCAGCAGTCAGAAAAGTTGGGCTTCCGAACAATTCGAATGGTTACACCGTTGCTGCGATAGCATTCGAATTCGGTGAAGTTTTTGCCTCTCTGAGAAGGCGGCTTACCTCATTGATTCTAGGGAAATCATTTTGTCTCTTGTGCTTCAGCCGACTGCACTCGGGGCAGTTGCTCGGGTGATATTTTTGAGGGTGGAGTATGTTTTGTGATAACCGAAAACACTACATGGCTAACTTTTTGCAAAGCCATCTGACAAAAGCGAAATGGGCACCACCAAATATAAAACTTATGCGATTTTTTGAGCACTTTCGTCTGCCCAACCATCTAGTTTGGATGTTCTTTGTTCTTTGCTTTCTGTAAAGTCAGCAGCGTAAAGTGGTTGGTGATTGAAATCAATACAGTTGTTAACGCTATTCGCTCTCCTCCTGCAATGCTACTCAAATGCACCAACCTGATAGTCTACTCAGAAAAAGACCTTTTAATTTAAAGTTAATGCTTTCTTTTGAAGCAAGCGAGGCTTTTGGCCACTTTTCACCACGGTATCATTAATAACTGCGTAGTTGGGGTCTAAGAAATCTTGCATCGACAGAAGTCATTCCTGAGGACGAAATTTGGAACATTAGTGCTCAAGAATGTCCAGTAACTAAGTACGGAAGGACTCTTTGACCGTAGAGGCGGTGCAAGAACTGGAGCATCGTGTCATTGCATTCTAACGTGGGTTGCAATGTTCAAGGATTTATGCTTAATAATCTCCCTTGAATCACTCCGTTAGCTGCCACTACGCGGAGCTCAAATTATATACATACATATACATACTTGTGTAATACTATAGTGATATGCATATGCATAAATAAACCCACGTATTTATCCCCGATCCGTAATGTTGGCGGGTGAAAAACGAAACTCAAAGTCTGCGCGCCATTGAATGCAATTAACCCAAGCGACACCGTTGCATTTGGCATCAGTGTCCCCAACCGATGGCGGAGGTGGAAAGTGTCTCTACTACTAAATGTGTTTTCCATTTTATCAAGCTGTGTACAACGAGGCGGTAAAAATCAAAATCAACAGCCTTGTGTACACTAAAAAGGGTGGATATAACTCACTTGTACTTTTAACTTTGTGCTTACAAGAAAAGAGAATTCCCATAATGTTGGCAACACATCCCCTAAAATTTATCCCCCATTAAAATAATTCGAAAGTTTTACCTGTCAATAAACAGTCTTAATCCCGATCTCAAAAGTTCAAATACCGGTTTAAAATCGCTACTCAGTCGAGCCTATGTGGCTTGAATTAAACTTAAGTAACAGGATTGCATCTGGGAGGAGCGGTATATTGGCTACTTGAAAGCTTCCTGTAAGTCAACGTTACACGGCCGTCGGTCTGGTTGAAGGCAGACCAAGCAATTTGAGGAAACAATAGCAATCAGTCTTGGTAAAATTTGTTACACGATTTAGCGCCCTTTTAACCATGCTACTGTTTTGTGAATTAAATTTCTTACTAGAATTTAATCGTCCTTGACCAGTCCTCTCACATTCCCAGAGTTTACTGTAAGCTGTGAACTTTAAGCAATTGAACCCTTGATATCGAATAATCAAAGCACATCTTGCGAGCTAAGGGTGGTGAATAAGCTAAGCTGTTATGAGCATCGGCAAATTTGATCTGTTGGAGCGTGGTAAGCGCCAGAACAGGTAGGCTGTGCTAGAATGGCCCGACTGAAGTCTTTCGAACATTTTTCAAATGCTAGGTACTTTAATTGTTGTTTATTTTATGCGGATTTCTGGTCCCTATTTGCCTTTTCGAATTGGAGAAGGAGACAGGGCTCGTTATTTTGAAAGAATCATATGTCCTTGCGATGTGCTAGCCTCCTGTAGGTGTTGACCATTTCATCATTAAGCATCTACGATGCGTGCAAGTCCGTTACTGCTAAGCAGGATGGAACTGAGGCAAGATGGTGTGGGACTTGGCATACCTGAATTGTCAAACTCATAAAAGAGGCCGCGTGATTCTGTCTACTGATTCCAACACACCAGCAGCATTGCCGTAATAGTGAAAAGCGGTTCAACTAACAAAATTGCCAAATGGCACCTGTTTGATCGAATTGACCAGATCTTAGGGGAACTAATGAGTCGCTTTTGGGACGCCGTGACCTTGCATGGAGCTTTATTGCAAATATGCGGCAAGGCCGACGGGCTCTTAGTGCAAATAACAACAACCAGAGCGCCGTATCACCGAGGTGGCTACTGTAATTTTCGGGATTTATGCATTTCGTGAAATAACGTGGTTATGATAATAGAAAAAAAAATGCCTTACCCTTCAAAGCCTCTCAATGGGTAGCTGGTGTGCAGCAAAGGTTTTGATGTTAAGACAAGAATAACTATGCAATTTCATCTCATCTTCGTCAATTAGACGAGCATTTGCTTTTAAGTTGGATAAGCAACAAATTGTTGAATGCATGACTCCGCAATTTGCTTCACAACGCGGCTTTAAAATCTCACGAGTTGGTGGTCGGCTTCAACTTTAGGGCAATAAAATGCATTCCGACGCAAATGTAAATGCTCTCTCTTGCAGACATACACCCACCCACCCACCTGCATATCCGCACGCTCACACACGCAAAATTGCGCTCAAGACTTCTTCTTCAGCTGAACACAATGTCACCATACACAGGAAGACAGACAGGCAGGCAGACAGACAGACGGACAGGTGGTAAAACAAAGGTGTTAGGTGTGGCTGAGAGCTTACTGTTATCTCTTTCACATGGTCCAATTTATGAACGTTATGACCAACAGCAAAGATCATAGCCTCCGTTGATTATTCGCCATACCATTTCAAGTGTCTATTTCTCAAGCTTCTATTAAAAAAGTCCACTTACTTCCTGCTGTTGGGTTAATCAACACTTGTGCCTAAAGTGTAAAAATTTACTCGTACGGATTAGTCATTCACGCTTTATTTGCCGGCAAAGTAGAAAGTGCTATTGCTCTTCTGTAGGTTGGCAACGCATATTCGGCCGTGACGTTATGACTTCTTTCGTCTCCAACGAAGACTCTTAAAAATTAACTACCCTGATTTCTATTACCGATCGCTAAACTTTATTGTGATGGAAAAGGATCATTTGCTGCAAGTAAGAGAGGCAGTAAAGGTGCGAACACAATGCCTACCTTCAGCAACTAACTTAGTCCTGCGTTCTTCAGGAATCTGTTTTACAATTGAAGCTGCATTAAAAAACGAAATAACTGGAAAAGTTTACTATGAAGCAGTCTGTGATACGAAATATGAAAATGCTAATTAAGCGAACACGCGATGCGTCTGGCCACACACGCGAAACTCCATCTCCATGAAAGCATTTCAAACTCCGCTCTTAGTTAACTGCCGTTGGATCAGTATTCGTACAATTAGGACGCGGGATAGCAAGCACAATCTCCTGCGCTCTGCATGGCTCGCAAACAGGACAAAATTGCAGATTCAGTAGAATTTTCAGGAGGAACCGGTAACTATCACGTCAGATTCCGTCTTAATTGCACGCAACTACAATGACTGGTGTGGCTGGTTCGTGAGGGTTTTGCTTTTTCTTACAGCGTTGACTGCTTTGGATTGCCGAAGCGCGAAGGAAGCGACGGCAGTAACATCCAAGGGAAGAGGGCTGCTCAATACGTTGGTTTTTTAACTCTTCGGTTTGGATTCAAAGACAATCAGGCCACAATTCAACCCTTCAGCCCTTGTTTACTTCAGAGACCCATTTGGTCCCAGTATAACGCCTTCATTTGCACTCAGGAAAAACTTGCACCGCCACACAATATCGTAAAGTGGCGAAATTAAAATCCATCATAACCATTAAAACATCCACAAATGCTATCATTAAAGTTTTATTAAAGTATTAAAAAGTGATGATGCTGCTTTCATTGACTCCCCCACAAACGATTGAACCTTATTAAAAATCATCATGAAAGTATACAAATATATTTAACGGAAGACAGACCCTCTCCATTCCATACCGCGAGACCCTACTCTGAGCGCTAACATGTCAGCATCAAAAGACGAGGAATGCCACGGTTGTATAGCGTTGTTTTCAATTTAATGGTATGCAAACCTGATGGATGATGTGAGGAGTATTTGAGACCTTTACCAAAAGATATATATATATACACACATACACACACACACATATATATATATATATATATATATATATATAGGATGCTCACGTTTACTTTAAATCTTTTAGATTATAAAAGGTAAACGATAGTTGATTTTTAATAATCAAAAACATCCCTGAAGGCGAAAAAAGCCGTAACATTAGGGTGATTACGTATTGCCTACGTACAAAATGACCTAAAGGCTAATAGAGTGACTCAGAGGCTGTTCTCTTTGGCAAATGTAAAATCATGGAGATTTGATTGTCCATTTAACCAAAAAGAAGGGTTAAACAAATAACTAAGGTGTTACATAGCTCATCCCTCCTTTTGAGCGTCGCCTTCAGCCCTACTCTTCATCAACCTCCCGCGTCGGCCACCCAGTCGGCGCCATAGGGCAAGCATCCGCCCAGCCTTCAAAGGCGCGAGCAACCGAGATGATGCCTGACAGCAACATCACTGATATTCTCGGCAGTTCTACCGGATCTACAGTTTTGTCCAATTTTTGGGAATTTTGTTAAGAAATGTGCCGGCCAGTTCATATTTTCATCTCTAATCCCCATCTATAGTCGTCAGGCCACTAACCCAAGATTCGAGTAGTCTTATAAAGGAATGACTATAAAGGTATAGGCTTTCTGTTTATTTTACCTTGTGACTTTCAATACCAATATGTAAATATGGATTTATCCCAACGAGGAGGAAGGTTTAGAAGTGTTGCGTTTTCTGTTGAGTGATGTGCTCAGGTAGGTATGCTTGGCAGCAGATATCAAGAACACGAGGCTGGAACAGGTGCAAGAGAAACGCAGCAATTATAACTCTCCTACTAATGGTAACCACAGATTCCCCCAACCATAGCATATGCTCTTTTTCCGTAATGTTAAGGCTTAGCATTCAGTGATGGAATTTTTGTCATTTGTGTCTTAGTGTCATGTTTGCCTTCCGTCGCTACAAATTAGCACCTTGAGTCCTCGTTCGAGACAATAGGAGACGTAGCACTTGGGCGGAATTTGTTTTTCACCGCACGGAGAGGTTGTGTGGCCGCTAAGGCTCAAAATAGCAATCAGTTTCGAGAAATTTTTTGAAAGTTCGCATCTGGGTAGTCATTTAATCACGTGTGATTAATTTGTAATGGGGTGCTTTGTTTTGCCAGACCTATGGACCTTTAGACTTCCTCAATGTTTCATATAATATACAATCAAGTTGTAGGTTCCTAAACAATGAAGGGCAACTCTCATCCTTAGTACCTACCAAACCTAAAAATCGCTCATTAGTAATTACTTAGCTCTCCTAAAAAATATGGCGTCATAAAAGAATCTTGGCACGTCAAATCGTTCATTGGGACTCGTTTCCATTTGTTGGCACCTCTTAGAAGAATTAGGTGACTATGAGCATAAAAAAAGCACCGATGCCAAAGTGGTGGAAGGATCAAGGAAGGTCGAAGCCTCCGCGGTCATCCAATCCTTGAAGCAGGCATCGTGCCTTTATAGAACAATTGTATATTATGGCACACAGTTAAGCCAGTGTCAAATCCCTGCATTCCTTGCAATTGGTGTTATTCTAACATTTACATGAAACATTTCCTCCCACTAAAAAAGCATCATGTAGGATGGATGATGTGGCAGCCAAACTGACAGCCTAGCCGCACCAGCCAAGCAGTCGCAGGATTGGATTTAAACCCAAAAATGCGTATCAAGCTGCGAGAATCTCAGTGAGGGTAGGGGAAAGGAATATGAAGGTTACAAAAGCATAAACTGGCCGAGGTGTCTGCGTTGACAGTCTATCCTTGCCTTAATAGTAGGCCTTCTCTTGTACTTGTGTTTTAGCCTGCCTAAAGAGGTGACTCAATTCTCGGCATTAGAAGCAGTGGTAGGCAGAGCCGATACAAATTTGGACCTATCTTTATTCTCCAAATTCAGTGTCACCTCTGTGACACTGAATGGTGAATCCTCACTGCCGTTAACAGATTTGTTAAAGACCTGAAGCAGAAGAGCTACCTACACAGCGTATTCTATCAAAAATTATTCCAATCTGACGTTGTTAAAGAAGGCATTGTTTAACCAAAATATTCTATAAACCTCTGTGATTTTACCAAGTTAAAGAAGCTCGACCCTACTTACCGCAAATGGTGCATTCGATGAAACCACACACAATGTTCGGTTCTGTGCAAACGAGGTAGTGTCTCATTAGTGTCTCGTGGGGAATGCAGCATTTTGCCTAGTGGACGTTGGGATGCATAAGTACAAGGGTCATTTCTGGTCTTAAATCGTCTGTTAGTCAGTCGGTAAACACTGTACGAGGCGGAAAGTGTTTGGTAAGGTATGCGAAGGGTACAAAAATAATCTGACAGTCCTCCAAATTCGCCCAGATTTCCCCACTTGGCATAGACACGAACCAGAAGTAGGTGTTTCATCAGCATGCGTTGGAAGCGTTATTGGAGGCAGTTCTTGACACATTCATCCTTACTGATTTTAATGTGTCAATAATGACAAGTATTTCTTAATGGCAGAGGGTAGAGGGTGGAGGGTCTTTGTGTGATTCACTACCACATTCATGCAGGCGAGTGGCACATCCCTCTACTACACATCTTATTCTCACCTGACGCTAAACAGTTGGTGCTACGAGAAGCTCCGAAGCTCAGATTTTGTAACTATGGTCGCACTCGATCCATATCCACCAAATAGACCCGACAGTTGGTGACTCAAGAGTTGGTTAAGGTAAGATAAGCGTAGAAGGCGGTAGAATAAGGAGCGGCATACTCATGAACTGATGTATATTTAACAGTGCATCCGAATTCATTCAAGTGAAAAAGACCTTGTATTTGGTTCATAAAATAAGTTAAATAGAAAATTTACGTGCTTGACTCGCTCTCCTTCTTAAGTACTGCATCTGCCAAGTCATTTTAATATTGTTGCATGTGCTTCAGCAGGAGACTAGAACTGGTAGCATCCGATCCCCTATTGCGCAGATGAGGAACCATAACGCCGCAGAGCTGACCGACTGGATAAAAACAAACGCAGAAGGGATTATTTGAAGTGCCAAAAGTGTCTGATTTTCCGCCTATAATGCAGTAGCTTTGTAAGAACATCAGTTGAATAATAAAGTTGCTCTGGTTATCAAAATAGAAACCTACAATAACTGAGAAGGATAAATCAAACTTAGTTAAGGATAAAGAAGGAGAGAAAGAGGCGAGGAGGAGGAGAGGAGGAGAAGAAAGAAGCAAGACTGCTTGGCATTTCCACTTTGGTTTGTTGTGTCAAGATGCGTTTATGTTTTAAAATAGTTCCTTATAAACAGCAATATTTAGTAATTCAAGCCAAAGGGACAAATATTTGTTGTTTAGCGTCGGGTGCAGTAGAGGGATGTGCCACTCGCCTGCCATTAAGAAATACTTGTCATTATTGACACATTAAAATCAGTAAGGATGAATGTGTCAAGAACTGCCTCCAATAATGCTTCCAACGCATGCTGATGAAACACCTACTTCTGGTTCGTGTCTATGCCAAGTGGGGAAATCTGGGCGAATTTGGAGGACTGTCAGATTATTTTTGTACCCTTCGCATACCTTACCAAACACTTTCCGCCTCGTACAGTGTTTACCGACTGACTAACAGACGATTTAAGACCAGAAATGACCCTTGTACTTATGCATCCCAACGTCCACTAGGCAAAATGCTGCATTCCCCACGAGACACTAATGAGACACTACCTCGTTTGCACAGAACCGAACATTGTGTGTGGTTTCATCGAATGCACCATTTGCGGTAAGTAGGGTCGAGCTTCATCCACTCGATACAAATTGAAGGTATGGTATTCTGTGGTTTAGAGACAGTCATAAATGGTAAGAAGTTGCTTGAGAGTTACTTATATTCTTGCAGTATGCTTTGATAAGAGTTGCGCAAGAAGCCAGAGTTTACAGCGTCACATCATACTCACATTTGTCGTCATTCTTGTCCCCAAATTTCACCGTAATTTTTCAAGCGGAGCTACGCTTCTCTTCTGGTCATTTGACATGTCAAAGCCATGCACAGTAGAGTAAGCTAATGGAGACTGCGGGTGGGCTGACGGTCGAAATGGTTGAGGTCGGGTGGTTTGTGTTCGCAGACAGAGCCTTTTATGGAGGTTGAATTGGCCGAGTTAGTGAAGCGTTAGGAGGCTATGCTAATGGATAGTGGTGGCGACCATTTTACCGAGTTAGATACATCAGATTTAATGTGAAGACCACAAGGTAACATTAGACTTTATCATGACAAGCATTTCCTTTTAATGCATTTTCAGGACTCTGTTCCAAAGGCTAAACTGCAATATTTAAATCTGTTTGGTCAACTGAGCGGTTGTAGTCCCTATTAGCTGGTAAATTGTTCCCGAAAATTACTTTCACTTAATATTATGTCATTAAGGCGGTGGATCGCGCCCATAGAAATCAAAAAATAGTCCATTTTAAGAGATGCGCAAGGTAAATTACACTTCCTCTCATAATTCTTTTAATGTTAGTTGATTTGTTTGCCTCAAAACCTGGTTGTTACATGAAACTTATCTTTCATGTTGCTGAGCAAAGAAAACTAGCATGGCACCGGACTTCAGCACAATTCAAAATGCATCGGCACCATTCGATCTACTAGTTTTAAGGTTTATAAGGACGAATGCATTTCAAATAATTTCAATCGCTTACAGGATGGTGCAAAAATTCCAGGCAAGATATTTAGGTTCAACAAAGTCAGTTCTTATTAGGGTTTGAGTGCTCCTTGAAAGCAGAAAGGCTAGTGAAGTGCTCAAAGGAATGCCTTCCACGGAACACAATTGCAATAAGCTGGGGATGCAAGTCTGCATAGTCTGAAGTGCTGCCTCACTAAATGTCGCTTTCTCATAAGTGTTCATTTTTCATACCACCTAGAGAGATAAAAAGCAAATGATTTTTTGTTATTCTCACTAATGGTAAGGTCGCCTTCATATACAGGATGAATCAAGGCACCGTAATTCACAGTCAATGCATTCTTCATTAGCACACAGTGCGTGAAATTTACCTCTTTTTCTACATTCGCCTCGCCGAAAGGAAAACAAAGCAGTTTTCCACAAAATTGATTTTTTTTTTACACCCGCCTCCTTCTCATAAGCAGCAGCAGCAGCAGTAGCAGTAGCAGGAGAGAAGAGAGAAATTATCCCCTGCAAATTACAGTAGTGTTCACAAGATGCTTTCCGATAAGACAGCTTCCGTGATCCTAAATCCACTCCACACCTACTGCCGCTGCTGTGTGCATTCTCGCTGTGCGACAGGCGATTTTAGTGCATGGTACAAATTAAATCTGCGCAGATTGTGGCCCTAACCTCTGCCCCATGATATAGTCGAATGTTCAGAAGCTTTGTCTCTACCCATGAATTGCGTGAAACTAGCAAGCAATTCTGAAGGGCGTAGTGGCCGGGTGAATTTGTCTCATAGCTGCGCTACGAGGTCTACCCTCTGTGGCTTAATCAAAGGTGAAATTAATTGAGGTAAGTGAGTGTTTAAATCGTATGCCCAGCTATTCGGAGATTTCAGAATTAACAAATTTTGGTGTTAAGTGGTGGTGTGGAGTCCCGTCCATGCCATCATGTGCTCCGTAGTCCAGCGGCATTTAATTTATTCCCTCGAAACCAGAACTGCCTTTCTATCTTTTACTTAAAAGGATAGCACCCTTGACGGCTTACTTGGAAAACAGTGTAAAAGTGCATTATAAGTTCATCAGTAGGAAAAAGTTCAAAAGAGGATAACTATTGTAAAGAAAGCGCACGTAAAATTCTCGTTGATTTATTTTTTGGTTACAAATAAACATTGCTCCTATAATTTGTATCCCAAAGTGTCACCTTAATTTAAAACAAGGCCATAATCAAGTCCCTATTTTTGATCATGAATCCTGTAAAATGTATTAACTATTGAATAATAAGGAAAATGTTGAGAAGAGGAATAAATAAACCACCTTCTGGTTTAATCAGCCATTAAGATTCCCACAAATTCGCTGCACCCACTACTCTGGGATTCTTGGACCATTAATTCACCTCTGATTTATTCGCCAACGAGCTCACCGCAGTTCACTGCATTAATAGACTGCCTTGTTAAGCAATTTTCCTTAGGGTGCGCCATTGTTATGTACCAACAATAGCGGAAGACACAAATGCCCTCGTCCATCACTGGCACATGCCAAAATGCGTTCAGCGCATCCCAGGACGATGCTGTAAGATATCTCAAGAACGCAGGATTGCAATATTCAGGTAGCGGAAACTAGTGACACAGTGGAAAACTAAGGATGATAAAACTGCCTCTCTTCCCGACCCCACCTTACTCTTGCCGTGTTTGTTCCACTCTTATTCTGCCATTTCCCTAGAAATGTGGGCTTTGTTCCCGTGGATCATGCCTACCAGCGCTTCCCTCCAAACCGATCGTTGAACTCATTCAGGATACTGGGTACTAAAAAAGCCATCAAAATATTTAAAAATGCTGTCAAGAGGGTTAAATTCACTCTTTGATTTAAGGCTCCAATTCGAAGAAAAAGTAATTCAAAGTTTTACCGTAAATCTCGCAATTTGTACCGTGAGCAATTGAAAATTGGTATATGGTTTTATCAGATGAAGCAACCAAAGGATTTTGTGTCAAACATTTTTATTATTGTCTAAATCAATTATTAAATTTTTGGAATAAACGAAGAATGGTAAAAATTTTGGATCACAACAGCTAGCATTGCTAATTGCTTAATTGCAACCTGTGGTAAGCAATTAATTATGTAGGTCTTACGTAAAAACCGGCTAAATTTGTGGGAATATTTTCATAAAAACGAACTATTCATTTGCCTAAGCAAACAAAAGTCACCTAAGACGGAGCTTAAAATGACTCCACTGCAGTCCCCGTCCCCCATAGGCTAGCGAGATCTTTTGGGTGGAATTGGCCTGGGAGCACAATGCCTCTTCCACCTTGTGCCATTTTTCGGTTGCATTTGCAACTTCACGAGTCTTTTGGATGATCCTCAGAGTAATGTAAAAAGTGGAATTAAATTAAACTAAGTGCATGGTTAGCGAGTGTTGTGCCAACCCAATTCTGTTAAATATCTTGAGATAAGTTGAAATACATACGCTAGAGTGTAGGTTAGTGGCGAAAGAAATAAAAGCTTAAACTATTCCATTTTATTAGGGAATTCGGTTAAATTTAGTAACTATGGCAAAATTTTCAAGAGTAGGCTTCTTCCCTAGTTCCACTTTTTGTATTAATGGCACATTCGATAGAACTTCTTCGTAGCTTTCTACCTCTGCTCTCGCATAATCACCACTAAATGGCATTTGTGATGGTTGCAGGAAGGTTTTATGGGGATGGAAACAACACCTATTTACCATGCTATTAGAGGAGATTTGGGCTGCTGTTTAGTAAATGCTTTAACAAAAAGTGCAGGGATAGCCGTTCGGAGTCTATTTGTGCTCCTTAGTAAGCTTGAACCTGTAGAAGAACCTAGGTCAACTACTTATTCCCTTCTAGTAGGTTTCATGAGGTGGAAATGGAGCCACAAGTATTTATTTTGAATGGGAATGCCGAAGTAAAGAGCATTTGAATTTGACTTCTTTCATCCGTGAAAAAAAGTTGTAGCAGCTTTTCTCACTTGACAAACAGTTAAATGGATACTCTTTCCGTGTGCATGTATGTATGCCATTATCTCCTCTCCCGTTGTCTTTAATGTCAAGCTATGAGTGCACAGCCTTATCAGTTTCTTCATTCTCTAATACATTGGACTGTGTATAAGATCGCACCATATTGCATTGTCTCTCGAGTCCTGCTATCGCATTTCCCTATTTCATACGCAGGCTACCTGTGGTGTGAGATGCGATTCGCCTGCACAAGCATATAATAGCACCTCTAAATCCATTAATGGAATAAAACATTTAATGAGGCGCGTTCAATGCAATTTTTCCCCCTCCCTCCCTCTCCCTCTCTATCTCTCGCTCTCTCCCTCGCCCTCTTTTTCCGAGTCTGTTCACTTGGTCCGAGAAAGGGAGGAGAGCGGCTCTGTGATTCAGCCAATTCTGGCGTTCATTAAATGGTTCCTATCCCCTGTGCCAGCTTTATAAATATGAAAAAGTTCTTCCGTAAACTGCTATTTTATTGCCACCTATTGAGTGCTGCCCTTTTGTCGCAATACAAGGCATACTCGTGGCTAAAATAATTGCTAAATTGTCTGCGACAACCTGTAATCACGATTGAAACGTTTAAGGAGTTTACTACAGCCACTGACTTAAGAGGCTTATCTCATTCAAAGTCAGTGAAGCAAATTCTCTCGCCCCTCTCTCTCATCCTCTTTTCATGCTGATTGTAAATTGAAGTCGACAGATACTATCACCAACACCAAGGTGATAATTTAACAGCTAAATTAAAAGGAGTTGTTTTTCTTGCAATTATAGATTTCTCGTAGAATTTTCTTTTAACCATTTTCTTTGTCAGAGGACTCTTAAGGGAATAATATTGTAGAGTTTACAGATAATAAAGACTTTGAAGTAATGGTAAGATTAATTTTCTGGGATCTACTGCGATTGTTCAACAAATTTGCGATTGTTTATGTTAATGTGAAGACTGGAATTTTACTTTTCCATACATTCCTTCCCCTATGAAGAATAGGTGGGTAATTTCTAAGGCAGGCTTAATAAATGTGGCATCTTTTAACCGTTTATCAAGTAAATTGCCACCATTTTAATCTTTTTACCTTAAAAAAGAAGGAGAACTTTGCACTAAAACAAATCCAGCAGGCTTAAATTCGGCTGCACGAATCATTGTGTGAAATAGCGATGTTATGTCAAGGCTTGAGCTGAAACATGTACTTGGGAATGGGAGATCACAGCACTAAATCGGTGTCGATGCAAAGGGAGGTTTGGAAGATTGCAGTGTGAAGCATTCAATTTAACATTTGTTCGCTTACTACTTGGAGTTCCACTTCGCTTAAACCTTTTCTTCTTCGCTTTCAGTCGCTTCTCATCTGCTTTTGCCACTATATTTGTTTCTGCAAATTGCATTTAAAATTGTAACTGCCTGTCATGAAGAGAATGGAATCTATTTGATACTAGTGTTGTGTCAAGAATTGGTCGAGATTACAGACAAGACGATATGTTGGACACGTTCTTTAAAACAATGGCTTTGGAGGTATACTTTCCTTTTAAAGAGTTATTTGGAAAGGGTGTGTTGGTGGTTGCAGACCATACCATAAATTATGGTTTCTAGCGACCCAAGTTGCGCATTTCATTGGGCCTATTTCAAATTGTCGAAATTCGATATGGTTCCGCTGGCGGATATTATGCAGAACTTGGATTTGGAGGTTTGCCAAAAAAACTTAACGCCTTCTTACTCCTTTTGGCAGAATCGCCAATCAGCATTTAATGTCTTACTTCAATAATGCCAATTTTTTATTATCATCGAAGTACTTTAATGATCTCATAAATTGAATTTGCTTACCGCTAGTATCCCAGATCTGTATGGGGATCATGCCGTAATAAGGCTTAGCATTGTCAAAGAATATGCAAGCACGGACTCGAAGTCAGGCTATCATGAGAATAGGAAATACTAGAGGAGACTAGGGAGTCTCGGTGGTTGTTAAATTATTCAAATTACTGTTCGCTAACATAAAAACGTTTTCTCTAAGAACCTGCTACTCGGGCTATTACAGTCCTCAGTGACGCGGACTCCATGTTTGAGAATGGGGACAAGCAACAAGTCATTTACCCTCTGCCTTTGCTGTATATTCTGTCTGAAAGAACTGAATGAAAGGAAAAGAGTGGTTTTCCACTTTACGTATGTAATTTGAACTTCACGGTTTTATTTAACTAAATCGTAATCTTTAAGGCGCTTGCTCCCTTTGCGATGGACTGGAGTCCTCTGGAGTTTGGCAAGTGAAGCCTTCCCTTGAACTGTTCAATTTTAAGCTATAAAAGCATTTTTGAGTCCTTTTGTAGCAAGTTTGGCAAAAACGCTTTGAAGGCATTCGTCTAAAAGATGAGCATCTTAGAGGTTATTAAAACCTGCGCCTCTTATTTACCCTTCTTAGACGTGGGTCGCAAAAGCTAATCCGAAAGTCTCCAGGTAGATGAATATTAATGGGTGAATACATGCGAGTGCCAAAGCGATAAATTAGCTTTGAACTATGCACAAGCTTGATGCGGAGTGATGGCATAATTTTTGGCGAACAAATTACAGCCAAGGTTTATTTGCGCAGCAGCTGAAATGCGAAGTCCTGGTCCTCATGGCCAGTGGCGGCACAAGTAAACATGACTAAAAGCGGTATTATCGTTGGCATCGACAGATCCCATTTTTGCAGGCATCACGTGTCTCCAAATGGGGAAGCGATGACGATACTAAGTATCCAGACCAACAAAAGCCAAATTTATTGCTCCATTGTTATTTGGCGATTTTAACTGCTTCCATGCAATGCCTTGACCATTTTTAACCTCCAGTTTTGGTAGCCGCCATTTTACTCCTACCAAACAGGACGGCCTGTGAACCGTATCAACAGGTCCTTAGCCCTTATGTAGGTCAAAAAACACAGTCTGTCCGAGTACTATGGCTTCTTTTGCTTTTGCACATGTGTCAGAGCATGACGTTCGTGGCAGTCAGCTACAAAAGAGCAACCCGCCAGAGCTCTATTGCTGCGAGTTTAAGCTCTTTACATCTCCCTAACGGGGAAATGGGTTGACACTTAATCCATCCCGCATATTCCCATATCCCTCCACATCCAAAGCATCACCAGCTGTAAACAATCTAGCGAAATTCGCTAAAGGCACCTATGTGAGGTCAATGAGGTTAATGTATGATATTTCCTTCGCCTTCGCACCAGCTTGGTTACACTTAGATAGGTAAATTGATATTTGGCTCGGCAGCATTGAATTAAGAGCAATGCGACAACAACAGATGAATACGAAATCTCATTACCGCGAAACTATGTTATGCCCCGCCGTTAGGACAATGATCCTACGACCAGCAAGGCCCATTCCTGATGGCTTGCAAACTCTGCCTACTCTCAATGCAATTCCCAAACAGGGCGGAACTCCAGATATAGTGCGATTGCAAAGAGGGATCAGCGAAGCTGCAGTAAAATGTCTTTTTACTTTTGCGAGAATTCCATGGCTTATGTGGTTGGCTCCTGGATACTTTCCTTATGGCGCCGAATACGTCATGATAGTCGGTGTGGAAGGTTGACGAAGAAGAGCACAGGAAACGATGCTACAAGCCCCAAGCCCATGCCAGTAGGCACTTCGGGCCGACAATAGATACCCCGCCCGAATATTTGTCTTCTTATGTTTTAGGAATGCTTCGAAGCGCTAAAAGCAAGTCTTGTTTGAACCCGGAAGCAACAGCTGATTTTTTGTCGTTTGTACCTTACAATGATTAGACTCTAAAGGGGATTAGTAAATATATGTAAGCAGGCTGGGAAACAAATTGAGGGCAATTCTGCTTACCACGAATCAAATTTGTCGACTATGAGGTTCCCAGGCTCCCACACTAATGTTTTCAAATTTTATCACAATGAAGCAAATGTAATGCGAGAGCCCAAGTCCTGAATGATTAATGACCATTTTATAGCCTTCATTACATTGAAATAATTTGTACCGTCTTGCGTGTTTTTTTTACCGTGTGACATCCGCTTCTTCGGGCAAAAAAGTGAGGAACAAACTGATCTTGCTAAATGGCTTTAACCTTAAATTACGCCTGGAGGTAGAATTTATCCCCTGCAAACCCCCACTTACTTTCAATTAACGTAACCGACGCACACAGAGGCACAGACTCAAACCGGCTCAAATGGCAAGAACTCATCCCGAATCAAGCGGTACTTACAACAAATGGCATTAAGTTCATGAGGACAACACTTGTCTTTCTTTACCATGATAACAACAAATGAATGAGCAATTTTACCAAGAAAAGTTTTCCAGGCTCAATGCATAGTAAACAACGCTTGTTTTAAATGGAATAATCACTAAAAAGTAGCAGACAAAATCTGACTGAGTAAATGAATAGATGAAGGGGCGGGCAGGGTTGAAAGTACCATCGGCGGAGAAACGGTTTTACACAAAATCACAAAGTAGATAGCCGTGAAATATCCGACGCTACAATTATGTGATGAGGTCTTCCTTAACAATCTCTTCACTGCTGAAAGTGTAAAAAACTCGAATTTGAGTACCAGATGTCGACTGCTTGCTTCTATCCTTTGAAATAGACTTTGCGATACGGTTGACAAAAAGAGATGGAGATGCTGCTACTAGATGCAGCATCACCAAATGCTTACCTAAGTGTAAAAAGAGTTGAAAGTATTATTGCATCTTAACCAGCATGCAAGCTTTTGACTGTCATGACTTTCCAAAAGCTCAGATAGCCCAAATTCGGTCATAAATGCATATTAGCTTCCACTTCTATGGGATATTTCCTGAAATCCTTTGCCTTTTTGTAATTTTTTGTACCATTTGACTGCTCACAACTTCAGTTTTCAATTGATCTCGGCAATTGAACAATGAAATTGTTTTGGAATGCAAGTAAAGTGAAGAATATGGGAAAGATTTATCTACAGGAGCATTTTTGAGGGCGCGCAGCGCGCTGTCTCTTCGATAGATTAAATTCACCAGTCAAAAGATCTGCCATATTTGTCAGGTACAGACCTTATAATTATCAAATCCCTGATACTTACTTCTCCATTTCATCCGAAACGAAAAGCGGAACGCAATTAAAAGACGAAGTTCGCTTTTGACAAATTTACGATTCTCATACGCTTAAAGTAAAACAGTCTGTTTTTATGAGGAATCGCTAATTTGTACCAGAAGTTATTAATATTCCTGTATAGAGGGCGGGTGTGGAGTCCAACTAACTCAGCGGTTAAATTACCTCAATCCTCCATCCACATTACTTGTCCTACCGCAAGATTAGCAAACAGCGGTTACTGCCGTCCTATTGTCGTCTCCTCACCACATACCATTTTAACCGCTACTGTAAGGTCCTTTTATCATGTTAATTTATGGAAATCGGTGTGACATCTTCACTAATCCTGCAAACAAGATCATAATTAAACATGGCTGCGCAGATAAGACCACTGAATGCACATCCTGCAAACACTACTCCCAACCTATATAATCTTTGGATCAAAACGTTTCCAGATTTTTTGTTACAATCAACTTGGAACAGACTTTTACTTCATATTCGATACAGAAGATCTGTGTCCATTACTTAGGCTTGTGGTGAGTCTCCTCACTTCTGGCCACAAATTTGCATAACTTGATACTAAATTGCATGCGTCTAACCGCCACTTGAATGCATTAGCATGTGCTGTAGCCAACTACCTCTGATAATTTAAAACTACATAGTTAAGACTGGCTTTTGGATTCCCTTGACGCAGTGCTGCATGTATGTGATGCCTTCGTTCCCCTGACTGAGTTGATAACTAGTTAGAGCAAAGACATTTATATACTGTCGGGTTTAGACCAAAGCATAAAACACGTAGGAGGCTCTGAGCCTGAAGATGATACTCGTGAATATTCCCTCTTTTTTTCAGCAGATATCGTTGTTATGCTAAAACAGTAAAAAGCTCATCCTGAGGCAATCGGTTTTCCTTCATGCGCCTGCAAGCTAAAGTGTCAAGACCAACAAGTGATTCTTCCTCATTTCTCAAACTCTTTATTGAGTGATTCTTGATAATTTTGGATTATAAATCATTGCACAGTTTTTGAGTGCATTGTCTTCGCATTCTACCTCTCTGTATCATTTTATGAATTAGTTAAGTTTTGTGCCAGGTGAGGCAAAGTTTTGAATCCAAATCCTGCTGACACTAAAGTTTGACAAGTGTAAGCAAGGGTGTCAAAACCTGTGTCAGGCTGCCGGCACGTCGTCACGTGTATGTCATCAGATTACGTCCGAATCACTGAAGCGTGAGAGCCATTGGCCAATAGCGTTGGCCAATCACCACTCGGTGTCTGCTTACTGGTTTATCTTGTGAAAGTGGTGGTTCATGTTTTAAACGAAACCTCACCTGTTCTTCTTCGTCACGAGATGTCCTAACCTCATCAACACGCACTGGAAGGACAAGGCGAAACCATGGTCCATTACCGCTGCTACCGCTACCTCTTCGCTGCCTTATTACTCACCTCAACTGCGATTAGTAGTCTTGTTCAAAAAAGATCAACGCTTGATACGCTATATGCCGAACTTTCCGTAGTTGAGGAACAAGATGTAGACAACTTTGCAGAGAATTTGAATTTTCTCACACGGCAGGCTCTGGAACGGGTTGGAATACAATGGGCAGATCTGCGCCCTCTTCAAATAACCCTGCTTGAATCGAATCCCTACTTTCGAATCTGTTTTAATGAGGCATTGAACGCCTCTTTCCTTTGCCTCAAAAAACGCATCGATCGAGAGCAGTTGTGTCCCACTGAGGGCATCTGTTGTCCAAGATTTCAACAGCACCAAAAGCTTTTCGATGCCCTTACGCCTCCCACTGGCGAAATTCGACAAGATGATTGCTCCATCTCTCTCATCCTAATGGTGGATTTGGTCGGTATCTTTGATAATGTCATACAACAACGGCTTCTTTCCCTCACTATCCGTGTGTTGGATATAAATGACCATGCTCCCTCGTGGCGACTACAAAGAACCTCCCATCCACTCTCTCGATCGTCAAGTGATCAGAGTCATTTAAATGTAGCCATCCCCGTACTTCATTTACCGATTAGGGAACACACAAAAGTGGGAACAAAGATTGAGCTCCCAGAAGCTGTGGATCCTGATGCATATCCAGAAAATACGACAGTGAATTATGGCATAGAATCAGATGTGGGTGGTCTATTTTCACTCGAATGGACAGGAAAATCAAGAGGCATCTCAAATTTTATGGACTCACTTCCACCACCTTACAAGCTGTGGTTGGTGTTGAATAAGGAACTGGATCGTGACAAGCAGAAGTCACATCAAGTAAAAATATTCGCAGTGGATGGAGGAGCTGTGAAGCCGCTAACAGGACATCTTATGCTCAATATAACCGTAGAGGATGTGAATAACCACCAACCAAAGTTTGAGAAAAACGAGGAATTGGTTTGGGTGCTGGAGCACAGTCCTATCGGGAGTGTTATTTATAGACTAAGAGCAAGTGATAAGGATGAATCAGACCTGGACAAATTGGAGTTTGGTCTTGCTGCCTCGGTGACGTCGCAGGTTGCTAGTCTCTTCGCAGTGGATAAGCGAACCGGCGAAATTAGGGTGCAGGGTGAACTGGACTACGAGAAAATAACCTCTTATAAGCTCTCTGTGACGGTAACGGATGGATTATGGTTTGATGAAGCGGTCATAACTATCGGTATTCTTAACATCAACGATCATCCACCCGCCATTAACCTCCATTCACACCTTGCTGCACCTTCGAAGTTTCATCTCTTTGATCCTCATCACCGTGTTTCTGGCTCGCAGTTAACTATAGAAGTTAAAGAAAATGGTCCACCGGATCAGTTAATAGCAACCTTTACTGTAATGGATGGTGATGATGCAGCAGAAGCGAGGTTTCTTCAGTCCAACACCCCTATCCGCGACGCCTTTTTACAGGCTAATGGACTCAGTCTTCAAGAGGCAACAGAGCGAATAAAACAACCCCCTCGATGCAAACTTAGTAACGAGTTAATGGAGATTGAACTCCTTAATCTCGACACTCAGTCACACAAGGCAAGGTTTCAAGTGCGTCTTGCTAACAAGCCGTTGGATAGAGAGGTTTCTGCCAAACATTTGGTCCGGATCGAGTGCTGGGATCAGGCTAATCGGTTTGGAAACCACATCCTTGCGCAGAGTAATATGGTGGGTTATAGAAACGCCTTCTCACGTTCAAAAAGCGTTGTCTTTACCCTTATTGTTTTGGACGAAAATGACTCAGTGCCTCAGTTTGTGGGGCCTATGGTTGGAAGTATTGTTGAAGGTCAGCCCGTTGGAACTCTAATCGCTCAGATAACAGCTAATGATGCAGACGACCCATACACACTGAATGGTCAGGCTGGATTGCGCTATTCCATTGTTGGTGAACCTGATGTCACTTACGCTGCTCAATCAAGTCCCTCAAACCTCACTCTCGCCACAAACTCACAAGGCGTGTCCACGTGGTTCACATTGGATCCAAGAACCGGTGAGCTTCGATCCGCAGTTATCTTTGATCGAGAGGTTGTATCCTTATTCAATCTAACCGTAAGTGTTACTGACGGTGGAGAGGAGACAAATTCCAGCCTCAAGCGCAACAGTGCATTTACAACAGTGCAAATCACCGTATCAGATGTCAACGACTGTCAACCCGTATTTGACAGACTCGCATACCAGCTAAATATTAGTGAAGGCGCAACACCGCCTCTGTTGGTGGGAGAGGTGCACGCAAACGACTGCGATGCTGATGAAATTAACCGGCGTCTCTACTACTGGCTCCAACAGCAACCTTCTAATTCCACTTCCGCTGGCCGGTGGTTCACAGTTTCACGTACAGGTGAGCTGTACTTGGGTTCAAAGGGTACGAGCGACGGAAAAGTGCACGATTGGCGACCGCTAGACCGAGAAAAGGAGGAACTTATTGTCCTTGAGGTTCTTGCAAGGGATCATGGCCAGCCATCGCTGACAGGATCAGCGCAGGTCATCATCCGACTTCTGGATGTAAATGACAACCCACCTGTCTGGCACTTCCCTAAGCCTAACGAGCGTGTCATCAATGTCTCCTTGGATGCTTCCGTTGGACAGCGGGTAGCTGAAGTGAGTCCTGATACTAGCTAATAAATTGGAAATTCGTATTAAAAGTTAACTTCTCCTAGTGTCACGCGATATTTCTTTCGAACCCCTAGGACCATAAAAATGAAAATCTTTTACTTCGGTGCCCTAATCTGACATAAATGGGTGAATTAACGCATCTTTGTTCTAATTAGGTCCTTTTTATTTATGCGCCTCCTAATTCAATGCTTTTATGCTCTTCTATAAACGTGAGGGGCTTTTAGTAGGAAGCACTGAAGGTCTTATTTCTTCGCGTTTCTTTTTATACGCACCTGGAAGATGTTAACGCATGGCACATAATGGGCTTCAAGTGCTCCCTGTCGTGCTTACTGTGATGAGTTAAAAACTCCTTGCTTGCCTGCTTTTCAGCCTGCTTTCCTATCTGTTTTAAATGGTAAACAGGCAGCTTAGTCCACAAGTCTGTGCCTTTACACTTGTTCACGATTTCTCATGCCAGTGATTGTAGCTAAGCCCATGGAGCACTGCTGGTTGTTTTTCTCCCAACTATGCTAGGAATTTTTCTATGTTTGTTTATTCCTTTAGGCAGGGGAAAAAGATAAGTGAAACTGACCCACATAAAGTGCATTTAATAAGTCGATTTCAAGGATAGAACTTCCTCTATCAGTGGATAGGGGAGGTCGCAAAAGTGCGGAAAAATATGTCATTGTCTACTTATCTATCAATAATGACAACATTTACAGGAGGAACTATTACAGTTCTCTCCAAGAAAACGCACTTTAAGAATCGCTTGGTGAAATGGCGAGGCTCGCATTTTACCCAAGTTGTTCTAACAGTATTAAAAATGGCATTTGATTGCGACGCACCTCCCGCTCCCCTTCTTTTGCGGGCCCAAACATCATAGGACTTAAAAACGCACTTCATTTTTGCTTTCTAGACTAAAATTTATTCACCTGGGTCGGTCTTTAAGCCTGCATCAACACCTTTTCTTCTCTATTAAGGCGCCATGGAATTACCCGGCTCTTCTTTTCGCTTTGGCCACTTCATGCTATTCTTATATTAGGCTAGTTCCCTTCTTAGATAGTAAAACTGGAGATAATTAAGATCAAATGGTGGCAAACTATTTTGCTCAGTCTTTGATTTCTGAGACAGGTAAAAAGAATGATGCACTAATGCTAAATGCAACTATTCGATTTAGATCAGACCAAACAGTTGAAGGTCTTCTACAGGTTCAAAGACCTGAGGTGGCTTAAAGTGGTATGCCTTTTAAAACCAGAGTTCTAATTAGACCTCTGTTGTCATAGTTTCTTAATAAGCACTGACTTTTAAAGCTTTATCCAAGTCTTGTGCTTTTCTTGAAATAAGGAATTTAACTGCAACACCTTTTATCCCATATGCACGACGCCAAAACTCCAACTATTTGAGGTGATAGTTAACAACAGCTGTGCCCTTCTATTATCACCCGGTTCACGGGGAAAAGGCTAAATGAAAGATTGTCCACCTCCTCGTGTACTGAGTTTTGAAGGATTGAGTAAGCGTCTGAACTGGACTCAAATTTAACAGAAAACGACATTTCACGTGTTAGAGTTAATTGACTAGAGCACCGCATAGAAATGCTGATGTTCAGCTCATCTGCCAGGCCAGTCTTGACACACTGTCGGATTCGAATGGTGGAGATTAGACAGGAGTGCACAAATCCGTCTTCTGCAACATTGACAAAAATGAACCCGCTAAGAGATCAATCAGTAAGTATTCCATTGATATTGATATGCTTCAGTGGTAAAACCTGGCATTTCTTTGAATCTCATTCGATTGACTTCGGAAGCATCTAGTAGTCCCATTTCCGCCTTTGTTCTGTACAGGCTGTGTACAATGTAGGGCCTTTGGATCGGCTTAAAATTAGGGCCACTGAAATTGCACATACCTGTGGTCTGGCGAATTTATTCGTGTTTTTTTTCTTTGTGGTTTCACATCTCGTTTTCGTAACCTCGCACGCACAAACATTCACATCCAATCACACTGCGACCCCGATTTGCGTCGTTCAGTCGGTATTTGGCTGCGCTAAAGAGACGATCAAGGCGTGTTTGTGTCTGGGTCGTTTTACTGTGTCTACACCTTTTTAATGCTTTCAATGGTGCTCCTCGGTTTGATACGCCTTTAAAATGGCCCTTAATGCCACTTCCATGCTCTGCAAGCAGAAAAGTTATTATTGACTTCGATATCCCCAATTGAAAAACAGTGCTGCTCATTGTGTATTTGTGCCTTCTCAGAATAGCATTGGAGTGTATAAGCAAAGTTGCAACATGTTTTACCATCATTGAGTAAAGGCAATGTGCTCTGCACTTTTCGATTCGAAGTCAATTGTCAATTAATGCACCCTCAAAAAGGGAAGGACATGGTTGTTAGAGTAATCACTTCTTGCTTTTGGGCCTTCTAAAACCTAGCTTATCTATTTGCGATGCGACTAAGTCCACCCGATCATCATAAATCTGGGGGAATCGAGTCGTGTATTGTGATGTGAAGTTAGAGGTAGGGGGTGTGAAGGTCGTCCATAAGGTGAAGTTCTGCTGTGAAGAGAGCACAGCGTCAGCAAGAACGGCGTATTAACCGGTCACATTCCCAAAAAGGCAGAAATATGACTCTGGGTGAATGGTTTTGGTATGGTTTAATGAAGCACTTTAATCTACACAGGGAATAGCATAAATTTTCCAGAATTACCAAGTTATTCGTTTGAAAATTAACAACGGCTGGTAAGTTTTTGATAGTGTCCCTTGAACTTCCTTTTATCTTTATTAAAGAGGGGAATTTCTGGAGCCACAGCTTTCTAATTATGCCCTAATCAGTACTACCTAAAAGATACGTTTTCGACAACACACACACACTTAACTTTCAACTGAAAAGCATTTCTTAAAGACCTTGCAAATCTATATTTACGGAAAACACAATTAGGAGTGGAGAACGTGTTTGAACCAGATTCGTCGCCTCATTGGAGAGTCATCCTGCTACCACTTGCGGCCATTTGTTTTAACAAGGAAGAAGCAACCTACTCCTGGTTTCATTCCTCCTTCCCATTTTTTATCTTATGGAGTTCTTTCCTCGTACGAGAGGAGAGGGAGAGGACCCCTCTTTTTGAAGCTAAAAATCGTTCATCTACGTCATGCGGGTGTGCGTGTACTGACGTAAATCGTTCGGCAGTCCAGTCAGGCCCAGTCATATTTCTCCTCCAGCTCTTCTCCATTGGATGAGTTTGAGGTGACACTAGTGATGCGTGACGCTTTCTTTGATTTTGTCTTAGTGGCCCGCTTAATTTAGGATTTTAGGCTGCAAGTATGGGAGTTTTCTTAGCAAAATCGGTAACAGTAGGCGCCATTGTGGTAAATCACTCTTTCGCGGTCACTTATAGAAAGATTGCCTTGTCTTCACTAAAGGGACTTCAGTGATGCCATATTTGCTACCAAAAAACTTCCATCTCAGCACCATTTGTTAATTCTTGTGTCCTAGCATTCGATGATGAGGAAATTTAGCCCTTTCTTGCGCCATCTCTATCAATGGATTGCAAAGGAGATTACTTCATCATTTTTTTTGCCGTAACAGCAGACTCTGGCACTTACCCACCATCTTGGGAGAAAAAGATGATTGTTCTGCTGCTTTCTGTTGGTAGTCACTTTGTTAGACTTCGACAGAATCTAATGCACTTATTTAGGGGATAGATTTACTTATCCCTCATACCTTCACAAATGCTAGGAGTTTATCATGTTATAATCGTGGGCTTCTCTCCAGTTGGAGTAAGTTGCTTACAGGCATGGCGTTTAACTTGCAAATTATGCTTGCGTCTATTCTGTCTGGGAAATTTGTTTGTAAATTAAAGCGAGAAATATTTTGGTATTTCATGTTTATTTACCTACATTTTGGCCAAGTGGGGCAATTTCGAGTGGCAAATGGGCTTTACGTGCACGGCCTGTGAATTCAATCGCTTCCATGGCTGGAGACAATAAAATCAAATTAAAGTATAAATAAATATATGGATATATTTATACATATTATATAAACTTATGACTACTTTACCCTCCCTCCTGCCCTTTGTCACCCACCCACCTGTCCACCCTTTTGCTGACCAAAATGGTCACGCGAGGCGGCTGCTAGGCGCGCGCTAAACTTACCGCAAATGCGTGGTCGGTCAAGGCGCCAGGCTTGGCACTGGCCAGTCCGGTCCACTCAAGGGGACCGGAAGGCAGGACAGAAGAGAAGGGGGGAGATGGGAGGGAATAATATGGAAGGATACCTCTCCCACTCTCGTTCTCACTTTTCCTTTTAATGGTCTACACGGGCACCTTCCCTTCCCTTCCCCTGTCACATGCTTCAGCCAAGTGGAGTCTCAGCATCGCGTGCGCTCACCTGCCAACGTCATCTACTCCCGAGCAAGCACACTCGTATATACACGCAGTTCACTGAATTAACTCTAATAAAATTGTTGAAGGAAAGTCACTTAATTTATTGCTTTTGAAATAAAATACTAGGAGTAATGTCTCTGGAAAATCCCAATTTCAAGCACCAAGTTCTGTTATTTTGGAATGCGAGACTGATCACGAACTCAATGTAATTCGAGCCACTAACCGAGTGTGTAATTGGTAGATGTCTGGCTAGTGAACGATGTAGTAAATCCGGAATCGTTCTCCCAAGTGATGATGTCCTTCTGAAAATGAGCTATTTTTACGTTGATACATCCAAAGCAGGCCTAATCAATTGGTGGTAAGTCTAATCTATTAACCTGCTTTTGACCATTGGGTTAATTAAATGGAATAAAAGGTAATTTTAGAACAATGCTTGAACAATTACAAACATCCCTTTTACTCTGCTCAGCAGGCCTTCAATAAACTGAATACCATACCCCACAGGTCTTTGACCACTTCTTGAAGGCCGCAATAATCATGCAAACTTCACTAACCAGTAAAAATCCCCTTTCAGGGCCCTATTATTTAGTCTGATTTGTGTCAGTTTCGACTTTTATGGAAAGATATCAAGGATAGCTACATGGTAGCGCAAGAATAAAAGTCAACAAAAATTTCCAACATGAAATCAGGGCCACAGAGGCGATGGTTGAACTCGACAAACCAAAGAAATGAATCGTGTGAATCAAATTTGTTACACCCCACGTCTTTAAGCGTATAGCCCTAGAAGTGGATTTTCAGTCATCGAGAATGGGATTGACGAACGCGTGGTTCTCTATTCTATTGACGTGAGAGTTGAATCTCGGAAGATCCCAATGAATTGCCTAACATTATTTTCCAAAAATAAAATGTACACCGTTTCGTCCGATAGCATTCTTTTCGTTCTGACCCTTACTTCAGGTGCTTCCTGTAATTTTTCCCCTCTTTGCCAAGAAGGGAAATGGTTTTATAAAAACTCACTCACGAGGCTAGCGATGAGATCATACAATGAGTTCCCCTAGTACAAAAGATGGGCTTTAGAGTTAAACGATAATGATGACTCCCTACACCTCTGTCATTAAACCACTTTGAAGAGTCGTCTCCTTGGGGCATTCAGCAAACCTGAATTGTGGCCGACAGGTAGTGAGTTTAGCGAGTCGCCTTGAAACAGAAGGCTTAAAAGAGCCCCTTAAAGTTCAGAAATGATTTGAATTCCCTTTCGCATCTCAGTAGCATACATTATTGTTCAACCATCTATGTTGATTACCAGATCCTCTTATTTACTGTACGCTTTTTTTTCAACCACTTATTTAAAATATCCCCTTTATGAAATATTTCAACGCACTTATTTTTGGTTTTGATTCCCACCTTGTTATGATGCATTAATTCAACTGGAAATGACTATCAAATCGACACTTCTGTTGTAATAAAGAAGTTAAAAATTAAGGTTTTCCATCTGTGGTTTACCTGCGGTAAACATTCCTTGAAGCACCAATGGACGTATTCCTATTCCTTGCAAGGGACAAAAGTAACAACTAAATCTCACCGCTCTGGCATCGATGGAGCCTAGAAAGTATTTACAGTTCCTTTACCACTAAGATAGGATAGGATTGGAAGTGGGTCTGGTGTTGACAAGGGGAGGATTTTATGCCATTATTTTACCAACCTCCCCTATTCATGTTCATTAGCGCCTCTTTCCCAGTAAAGTAACATTGGAACTCAACTAATCTTACAAAAGAAGCATAAAGAGATCACACTTTACAGCTCTAGTGTGGCTGTTATTATTGAACAGTGCATTAATCCGCGTGATGTCCGACTCACCGCCCATTCCACCCGCATCCGACCCCACCCTCCCTTACATTTCAATGGAGCTAATATAGCACCCAAACACTGTTAGCGGTCAGATTAGAGCGTCTCTCTCGGGAGCTGTTTTGTGTGGATAGGTGGGCGTGCCACACGAGCATGTATCGATAATGAAGCAATGTCCCAGTCCAACCTCTCCCCTTCCACTGCTTTTATTCTGCGCATGAATGCAGGATGGGCGGGAGGGATTGAGTGGGGTCACAGTTACACTGGACACGGTCGAGGGACTTTTATAAATACGCACGCGATGAGGCATGACGAGGGTGCCACGCTGGATGAACGTTGACTCCCCTTTCCATTTAAATTGAAAAGAAGGGGGGGGGAGTGTTTCCTCCAACCAATTATCCAACGATTACCTTGCCACTTACGGGAATAAAACAAATGAGTTTACTCATTGGAACGATTTCATCATATCAATGAGCCCAAAATGTATGATGTCGAAACCATGATAGTGACTTTTTAGTTTTATAAAGGATGAAATATTAGCTCATAAGATTGATTTTTTTGTGGTACCAACTGAACGCCGCCTTACAGGAAAAAAACTAGTCTTCACTTAATTTGCCACCACACTCTACTCCAAATACCTCTACTTCCGAATTTATTGGATCTCTGATCAAAAAGGTTTGGATAAATTACTTTTGTTAGTTTCTGATCGCAGTTGTGTTCTGACAGATGTTAAGATAGTTGAATTTGCTTTAAATTGCATTTGTCAATTTTACAGAGTAGATTGCGCTATTTATCAAAACTGAAAATGCTGATAATTCAAAAGATCGTGTTGATTTAACACGACTTTAAGACTTTTTAATAATCCGGTAGGACTTACTTCTAGGAAGCAAAATGGAAGCAAGTTGTAGTCCTCGTAAGTTTCGTTTCGCCTTCCACTAACTTCTAACTATCAGGTTTTTTGGGAACCAAGGGAATCTACATTTCAAGCGGTCATTATTATAGTTCAGAACGTCGATCTATCACCATGAAATACACTGATAGAAGTTCAGCAGGAAACCTATCTATCTTCCTAGAGTCAAAGGCCATGCCACCAGTCACGGGACGTATGAAGTAGAGTTCGCCTGTCTCAACAACAAGACATAGCACCTGCATTGTATTGTTTAGACCACCCAAGAATCAGGTTCAGAGGGGAACAAAAAGATGCGATTAGCGAAAAACCGCTTTCCTGAAAGAGCAGAATGGTCCCGGGTGAATGAGTCGGTAGGTGGGCTTCGCATCAAAGTGCATCGCCACCGCCGCCACCGCTGCTTGACCACTTTACTAGTGTGGAGGAAGGAGGGAGGGGAGGGGCAGGGAAGCAAGAGACCTTGTGAGAGAGGGTCCACGCACGCTAACAGCTGCTGCGATCTGATAAAGCCCACCGCGACGACAGAGCCAGGGACAGGCAGCAGGCAGGCACCTGTTGTGTGTCGGTGGTGGCGGTGGAGGCACAGGTGGTAGACATGAGGCGGGGTTAGGTTGAGCGGGAAAAGGCGCCGCTCCGACCGTTCCGTGAATCAGTAGCCTTACCTGCCGCAGAAGATAAAAAAGTAATTAGTAGATGCACGCTATGTGTGGCGGTGGCGGCAGCGGCAGCAACTACTCCAGTAACAGTAGAACGTTAAAAATTAGACCGCTTTGGCAGTAAGGTATGTGTGTTTGTATGTGAAAGGAAAAGAGGGTGGGAAAAAGGCGGTAGTTCCAAATGAGTTTGTAGACCCTGCGTACACTACAGATTCACTGAAACAAGTTGTCTTAAAGTATTTCCACTTCTCTACTGTGTAATACCATTCATCGCTAGCCATCACAGCCACGAGAAATGCTTAATGGGGGTATTTTACGTAACGTTTTAATCGCATTACCCTATAAACTCTTTTTTAAAATTACTAGCTTTAACTTCGATCCAGTTGACGAAATGATTAAATCTAAACCATATGGTTTTATGGTTCCACAGATGAAGAGTGTATCAGTGACATCTTTGGGGTTACAACGGTGCTCTGCAACTTCAAATATCTGCATCGAGAATAGCAGAGTCGAAGTCCTGAAAGTTATTATGGTTTATCTCTCACGAGGATTAACAAGGTTTAGATGATTTCTCAATCACAAAGCTGAGGAAGTTTTCCGCAATTCACAATCTTGTTTAGGATGATTCATCTGCTTTACGTATGCCCAGGCTTAAATTGCACGATTGTTAGGTATAATTTCAATCTTTTCTGCTCAAAATCAGGATGGGTTACTTCGCCAATTGCATAGTATCCGCTACACCCAAAGTTGGAGAAACTTCCCAAGCAACATTTAAATCGAGTTTGGAAGTCATCTTCTTAGGGCAGCCTAATATAGTCTTTCTTAGAGAGAACCCACTTAATTCATGTCTCTTTACCGTTTATAATTTTAACTAGGGTTAGTAAAATGATTGCTCGTATTTTGGGAGCAACAAAAGGTGGCGTGTCTTAGCTGTCCAGAAGAGATGGGCCTTTCAAAAAGTTCATTCACACACTTCGACATGCTGGACACGCACAATCGTTGCGCCCATGCTACTGATTCCGTTTACACAAAAAGGGAACCATAAACTCAAAGGCCTAGCCACTTGTCACCAACTTTTTCTGCTACACCAGATCTAATTTGCAGCCACCACCAACAAATATGGTTTTGAGCTTGAGAGGCCGGTAGGTGTTATGCAAAAAACTTTACCCAAAAACAACCATATCTCTGTTTTACGGATAGTTTGGAGAGTCGTGGGTTTATGGACAGCTGAAAGCGATGGCTCACCATTGCTTGATCGTCTTCTTGAGCACATTAACTAAATGCCGGTTATGCAGGCATTTAGCTGGTAATAAGCCTATACAGGAGTTTGCGAGCTGATCGTAACGCTATAATAAACGTACTTTTTTCCTAAAAAAACAGGATATTTCTGGACTATATTAAGCTTATCTAGGAATACAAGTTGCTGGCCTTGATATTTTTAAAATGGTAAATCTGAAGTTTTCTCATGTGAATGTTGCGTCGAATCAAATTAGTATTTATTTTCTGCTGCCCAATGAATTTTTTTAAAAAATAAATCAAGTGCTGAAAAAAAAGCATTAGCTGAACATTTATGGTCAAATATATTAACGTGTTCTCTTTGCAGCTCCATTAGTGGTACTTGTAAGTGGTAAATGAGATCGTAAGCATACGGAGACGTAACGATCTTGATTTATTAAAATTCAGGCATTGTTCGTAACCTTATTATTGCAAAAACAAAAATCAAAAACGCAATTGTGGCCACTGAGTATAATTTTTTATATCCAGGCAACCTATCCTGAGACAGTGGGGTCAATGCTTGGAGGCGAGTGTAATCATGGAACTTTCATATGGATGGCCTTATTTGTACCTTTTGACATGGTTTACTCCATACTAACCTGATGGTATAAATAACGCGAGGATCTTCCTAAGGAAACATCACTTGTTTTTTGTTTTGGAGGTGCATTATAATTTGGCCAAATGAGCAAACGCTTCTCCTGTGCACCACCAAAGGCAGTACAAACCTGCATCACTGAACCCTCTTGTCAAATCAAATGGATTTGGAACTGTATGAGGGAAAGGAAGATATGCAGGCCTTCACGTATTGCTACCACTAGTAATGGGAGCACCGGCTAAAAAATGTTATTTAGTTAAGAATAATGTCCAAAATAATTTTCTGGCTGTAGGGCTTCCCGTCTGGTTCTCCTCATCACTCCACTTTCACTTCAGTGCTACCCATCCACGCATCCATCTGGGTTTCACCCTGTCGGTAGAGAAGTGGAGAAGACCTCATTTGTTCGCTTGATTAATATCTTCATGCAAGGGCCGTGGATAGCTCCATAACGAACTTTTTAAGGTGATTCGCATCCATGGCTATCGTCACTTTATTTGTTAATAGCGTTGCTGCAGGACATTGGACTAAGGTCGTTGCATCAGGTAGACATCATATCCAACAATTTTTAGGGTTCAACACAGATTCTCTCATTCCTAGCGAGCACCCGCTTCCGTCACGTTGAGGTTTAGTGTTCGGTAACAGCAATAGGGGTAAACTTCCTCCAGGATCTAGTTCATCTTTTTGCTGCCACCAATGATGCACTTTAAGTCATCTTTTAGGATAAAAGAAATTGTAATACTTGAGCAGAACATTTGTTGTCTGTGTAGAAAAACAGCTAGAGCTTAGCCAAAGCAAACATTCAAAGAGAATTAGGAATGAGGAGATTTTTTTAGCAGAAAATGTGAATTTTTGAATGTTAAGTAACTGTGACATAGTGATATTGCATCAGGGGGGGATTTCCAATCGCCACGCTAGTACTGGGTTGTAAAGTTAGCTGGAATTCTGGAAGCGGTCCTCTTCGCAGGGCCAAGTGAACGAAGACATCGAATAAACAGTGCCAAAGATTCGATCATTATCTGACGCAATCACGTTCCGGATGCTGCCCACTTTTGGTAGCACTATTTGCCTTTGTCCTTGTCAATTTTTTTTATAACTGGGTCTTCTATATTTCCCAAAAGAATTTCTCCTATTCGTTTAAATCACATCCTTTCTTGTAAAAGAATATAATACAGCACTCGAGATGGCAAAAGTTCTCAATGATCAACATAGTTTTAGGTCCGCATGCTCAGCTATCCACATCGACGTCTACCACTTTCAATGGTTAGGTTTAGTGCTCAGTAAACGAAGTCAGGATGTTTGCTTTCCAAGTTAGTACTGAAATCATGAGGAAGAAGGTACATTATCAACGAAGACACTATAGCATAATGAAAGTGGCCAAAATGTGTGACTAAATACGCTTTCTTCAGGCCTTTGTGAGAAACCCGCCTTTTTTAAACACGGGTGCCGACACCTAGGCCCCAGTTGTGTTTGAATGCCATATCTTGACCACTGACGAGGATACTCAACGTGCGCCCACCCCTCATGAAGTAAGGGGGTTCGCTTGATAAATAACCAGGCGTCAAAACCATGTGCACAGCACTCTTTGAGCCCCAGTTGCGAAGGCAGGAAACGGTAGGGAATAAGTGGGAATGAAAATTTCGGCTGATAGCTTCATCTTTTTGGCTAAAGAACTTATTTAAAACATGTCGTTAGTGTCATTTGAAATGAGGAATCCAAAAGTTTCCTTCCTTTTTAATCTAGTTGAATGCAACTGATGAAGACGAAGGGGACTTTGGAAAGGTTACCTACTCTATTATTAGCGGAAATGAGGAAAACCATTTTGAATTGGACGAGCAAACGGGTTACCTGTACATCAGCAGGCCCTTCACGACCACCCCAATATCAGCACCATCGGTCGGACTGGATACAAACTCAACCATGGCTACCAGCACCTCCACGGCTAATCTACTCTTTGAAAACCGTCTCCGAATGCTCTCCTTCAAGACCTTTCGTTTGTATCTTCGGGCCTCGGATCAGGGCAAACCGGCTCGCACCACGACTGCAGTTCTCGATGTGCGCTTATCCGGATCAAGTGTTCCTACGCACGGCCCAAAACTTCCTACAACTCTGTCAAGACCTAACATACCCTCACTTCATACTTCCGCCAATTTTCGGGAGCAGAAGGTGGTTCACAGTAAGGCCAATCATCAGAATTATCTCCCGACCAGTAAGATGCAGCACTACCAACAACAGGATCATGACAGTCTCATCTCTACGGAGTCTCTAATCATCATTACGGTTATGGTAGCGGCGGTGGCAGTGCTCCTTTTCATTGTTGTGCTTCTAGCTACCGCTTGTCTGCGTAAAAGGCTGTTGACAGAACAGTCGAGAAGACAATGTCCTACTACAGCGAAACCCAAGTTGAAGGGCACTGAATTCGAACTCCAGTTTGCTGGAGAAAAGGGAGAGGGTGGTGGTAGCGGTGCTAGCTCAGCGATAGCAAAGAAGATCTATGGTGTCTCCTCGCAGCCACCAACATTTATCGATTCAACTTCCACCTACGTGACAGTTACGAGGAATACACTGAAGAGGGATAACAGCTGTCGTAGAGCAGCCGCCTCAGTTCCCAATGGTATGTTGATAATCTGACTGGATTTTCCGGTAACGCATTTCCCCTTCGCCGTATAGCTTATTTTCATACTCACTTCCAGATGGAAGTTCCAACATAGCTAAAAGCATTTTTGTTGGGTGCATTCCTTTCCATCACCGTCTTCGTTATTTTTCTCGACTGACAAATACTAAGCAGTGGCTCGTCTGAATGAAGTTATGTGGCGACGAAGACATTTTAAATGCCAATAAGGGGTAAAAATGGAAAGGTGGTTGATGGAAAGGTGATTGTGTTCCAACGCAGTTGCAAATGCGATGCGACCAAGCAAATGCAGATTAACGCTAAAGACGTATCTCAGTTTCAACACTTGTAGAGGTGACCTCAAGGAAAATGTGCAGGGGGTCATACTTTTCCCGAAATGTTTCGTATTCCTTAAGTTACTCTTGAGGGATATGAATTTGGATAAGGCTTTATTATTTATGCAGAGAAGAGCTTGTAAATCGCCGATAGTAAAAACCGACAATCAGCGGAATCGAGACCCAAAACTGCAGAAAAATAAAGTTCAGACGTAGTTCTTTGGAGCATAGTTAAGTACTACAAAGCACATAAATTGCAATGTAAATGATGGTATACTTGAATTAAGCCTTCCATGTTGTCGCGATGGGCCTTATGTATGGGCTGTTTATACGCATTTTGCCAAACTGACATTTGTAAATCCATTTATCGAACGTCCCTATTCTGGTACCTGCACCCTGTCGATTCTACATTGAACTCGATCACCCATTCTGGCTTCATTGGTTCGATGCGCAATTAAATTCACCGTCTGGTGTAGGCATAATAAGGTAGACTCACTCTTTGCTTTCGAATGCTTTAAAGCTAGCCACTTAATTAATTTCTTCCCATCCTGATAATTTTAGCAGTTCGTTAGCGATTTGAAAACGCCAATTCCTCGTGTGTGGTTTGGCCGAAAACGAAGGTTAAATGACTTTTCCCGGCTGCATCGTTTTTCCAACTTCAATTAGGGAATTTAGTCACCCTCCCAGAGCAAGGCAAGCAATAGCTTGCGCATTAATTAAATTAGCTTAGAAAATTCTGCCAAACCGGACACCACGACTTTACATCAACACGAATGAGGGTGAGTCCAAGCAGGCCACCCATCCACGCCTCTAAGAGAACAGGGTCTGAGCCGCGTAAGTGGTACGGAGATCCCTTTCTGGTGAGTGGACTTGCTGGACCTCCCTTCTGCACCGCGAATCACGAATGACCACTGCACCTCCCACACACAGTCTAATGAAATATGCAATCACACCATGCGAATTTCTGCGGCTGAATAACGATGTTTTCCCACAGTATTCTTGCTTTTGAATTATAAAAGAGGTTGCATCCTCTATCAGTGCAAACTCTGCAAATCTAAAGCGACGACATAATGTCTGCGAGAGCTCAAATATTCATCTTGTATTCCATTTAATCCCATAGAAGCTAGCCGCTGACTGAAGATCTCTTGTTTATTCATGGCAGCATAGACTAAATCCATTTCGTCTTTCCGTATTTTTTGCGAAATAGACAATGCCTTTTGGGGACTGCGCCAATTGGATGCCTCCTAAGAGGGCCCAGAAAATTTCCTCAAAAATAGTTCATTTAATCTGAAGACCCGCCTTCTCCGTTTGGTTGAGGAATTAGTGAAAAAACAGTGGAAATTTTTTAATACCTTTAGTTTTTTGGTCTTTTCGTCGCGAAGGGATCAGTTAAAGCTTTATGTAAATTAGTAAATTAACAAAACTATTCTAATCCATCTCAACTGTCAATCCACCAAGCAAGTAGAGATAATGTGGCACCGAATTAAATTGATAAATTAGCACGACTGGCCATCAATCAACGTCTCAAAAGATCTCTACCCGAGGTTCTGATAAATAGAAACGAGGCAGAAAAACAACTGCCGAATTGAGAGCTTAGACTATTTAAAATGAAATTCAAGTGCCATTCAACTTAAGTCGACATTTTTGCCTTTAATAGTCTAGAAGCACTGCCACATGCAATCGAAAGTGACAAGTGTGTTCTGTCACTGCCACTTTCGATAGGCGCTGAAAATACCATGGACCAGTGCAGTCTAGTCTCTGACCATCAACATGGCAGAAAAACGCTTTAAGAGGTGTAAATAAGTAGAGAATGGAGTAAGTGCGGACATGGTGGTGGAAGAAGCTTTCTGTCAGTGAAAGCAAAAGGCTCAAATCCATGGATAGCTACTCATACCAATTGATGGCTCCAGGTAAGGCACAATTAAAGGGATGGGATATTAAAAGATGGCCTTACCTGCATTACCGAGTCAATGAAAATCCAGAAGACAATGACTTTATTCTCATCATGCGGACACGCCAATCATCCAACGCTGTGAACACTCAGAGCTTAAAAAATCAAATTATGGGCTGTCGCAGCATACTCGCGAAATGTTTTTTTTCTGAGGGACCAATGAACATCACACAACTATTCGTGAATAACTCCACTTCTGAACAGTTGGTGTATACTGGATACCAATCCAAACAGACTGTTCAAAAGTGTTTCAGCCGTAATGATGAATTGTTGGAAACCGAGGCTTTACAAGTGTTGGTAAAACACTGAGATGAATAAATAAAAGCAGTTGGGGTCTTTGTGAAAGTGTAGGAGTAGTTTCCCTGCCTTCACATTTTTGTTATCTTTTATTATCAAGTAAAAGATTCCACGTACGCGATTTGCCTATGTTTTTTTTAAGTCAAATCGTGCTTGTTATTCGCTTAAGAAAATATTATTCCTGAGTTGTCTTGTGTGAATGACACCAAATTCATACATCTTGGTATGTTTTGAAGGGCGAATTGGTGGAAGGAAATTTGACAACTTCACTTGAAATGAGTCAATCGCACTGAGCGAGGGGAATATTTTTTCGTCCCGACTGCCTAAATGCTATTTTGTAATCAAGGGAAATAAATTAACTCCAACTTCTCTAACCATCATTTTTAAGATTTACACTTTTTATGCGAGATTTTGCGGACAGCACGCTCTTCCAAATTGGGAATTTCGGTGCTTTTAGAGGCATAATAATCGCACGGTGTTTCACTGTGTTATAACATTTGTTTTTTTTGTTTAAGTTAGCTTTGCTATCAGCTAAGGTAACAATCTTAGTTGTTCTTACTGTTTGTCCACAGACCTGATGTGCGGACCCTAAACAAGTTGTTACACTTGCAGAGTGAGTCAACACGATGGACGATGGATTCAGCCATAGCCGTGCCTCGTGTTTGCCGTTATGCTGGAGCACGCATTCCCTTTCGACTAGGCTATATGAGCTGCAAAACTGAGCTCGGCTTTCATTCATTTCATGATTGCAGAGTCGATTGGATTTCGTCAAAGCGCTGTATCAAGTGAGACATTTTGTCCGGCCTCAAATAATAACGCCGGAGAAGGAAATGGATGGGGGTGGCCATTAGATGACTTGACGAAGAAAATTGTTGGGGGTAGTCACAAAGGGATGGTGTGTACACTCAACCTGTTAGGCTGGAAATCTTATTTCCGGTATCGTTCTTTTAATTATTACGTATATCCGGTCTCTCTTAGTAATCTAGCCAGTTTGTCCGTGCTCATCATGTAAACGAAATTAGTTTCAAACGTCAGAATTGAGTGAAGTCATAAGTGCCGCCTTTATCCACGCATTCTTGGTTCCTTTTAGCCGGTAAATATTCGAATGGCTCAGCTCATTCTGTAGCAAGATTGAGGCAAAAAGTAGAGGAACTAGGCGTAGTGTTTGAAGTTTTTCCAAAAGTGTATTCATGGATATCAAAGTGAAGTGCTTTACACTTTTTCTCCACCAAAACGATGGGATGGGATGTTTGAGCTTATTTCTCACTGATTTTGCTGATTAGGTTGACTGATGACTAAACTTGCCCATGTAATTTCCCCAGGTATGAGAAGTCTAAGATGCGAATTTTCACTATCACTTCACTTAGGTAATCGGATCATCAACCGTTTTATGCAAAAGCAAAGTTGTTCTATCGTGCTGCTTATTTTGAATCAAAAATTAGTTTAGCACAAAGCATTTTCCTCATGTCATTAATTCCAAAATCTAAATTCCAAAACCAAGTAGAGAAACTGCCTTTGAGAATCGTTTTAACTGTTTAAAGGCAAAAGAATTTCTTTAAAGGTCCCTCCCAGACCAAGGGACAAATTCAAGTAGGTTCTTAATTCTCCATTGATGCGTTGCATGTATCCACTCATTAAACTCCACTGCCCAGAGCAAAAGCTTTCCCAAAAAACCGCCTTTTTGCTGATGAAATCGGTACCAAAAACGCAGATTCCTCCAATTAGAGCAATAATAAGCATCACAAAGAGACCCATAACTTTTCATTCGTTTACTGCACGAAACTAATCGTCTCCAATTGTTCCCCAACAAAGTGGGCTCTCTGTTGGGATGACACTGTTTGGAATGCGGCCTCAAGAACATTGCGGTTGGTTTAGAAAAGAATGTGCAAAAAAATCGCCAAGGCATTTTTGGGTGAGGTAGACAATGACTACATGGCTTGTCTTGTTTTCGGCCTAGCTTGAAGAATGTTTCACAAATGTTGATAATTCCCTGTAACTTTCCGCTTTGAAGGCAAAATTTAGGGGCATTTTCTAAAGTATCTTTGCTAGAATCGGTAAGCGAAAGTGTCGAGTCCCGGGACTACTAGGAAAACGGTGGAAACCATAGTACTGGAGTAAAACATGTAGAGAAGGATCAGAGCTGCCGACGAGATCTGAAGGCCATGCCAACCAGAGAGCATACAATAGAGAAGCCCTAAACACTTCACTACCAAGGCTGAGAGTTAAAAAGGGTAACCAAAGTACTCCATGGCCGCCATTTGTTGCTAACACACCTTTCTATGAATTTCACAATAAACCGGGAAGTGTTTGCCTGTAGATAGTGAATTTTAGGTTGGGAAATCAATCATTCCATTGGAGTAAATTTTCATATAAAAGATATTAATTTGTTTTACAGGAGGATTAGGGTGTTTTGCAACGTGGGAAATTTTTAAATATGGTTTTGTGGTGTGACAATGACAGCCATTCGGATGGTAATGCCATTGTTCTGGAGCAGTAGTATGGATGATAAGAGAGTTTAATAAAACTAGGCTTGTTACCTTGAACAATTTCTACCACTTGAGATAACTGACTTTGAACTGTGTAGAACGGGTTTAATGTAGCCTTCCGAGATCTTATAAAGACACACGAAGACATTACTGGGGCCGACTGTGCATCTTTGGAATAAGTATGATCTAGGGGCTATCAACATGGCCTGCAGACCAGGCCGCCTCGGCGAAAGTGCAATGATGAAACTCCGAGGTGACCTCTCAGCTGCACCGAGAGTTGGACAAACTATCCATATTTTGCAATAACCTGCTTATTCGTCCTGGAAATTACTACACAAGCCAGTCAAATGGGTCGACTCAGCCTTGGTAGGTCAGCTGAAGTCTACACGAAGCATTTAAATTGTTAAACTGACCGCTACTTCAACGACGCTTACGTACTGCCAGTTCCACTTTCATGCGATGTTTTGTCTCCAGATGTAAACAATCTGGCTCTAGCCACCTCTGTTTCCGTCCCTCGTTTATTTCCCAATTGTCTATTTTGCATGCCTAACGTCAAGGAAAGGAATAATAACTTGGAGAAACGGAAAGGCTAAGGGGAATAAGGTGAGACAGTATCTCTTCCCCTTCTTTTTCCTCCGTTCCTCCCTCCTAGCCATAAGTACAAATATTCTTATGGGCAAATTTATTGGTATGAGCTCTTAACAATGAGAATGTGAATTTTTTCTTACTGATCAACTAGTCCTGGCTGTTTTGGAAGGCTTTTGCCTTTTATGTCTTCGAATTGTAATGAGCTGCATCGAGCAATTGGATCTCAATTATTTACTTCACCCGACTCCCAGCAAATGAGCGATTCGCAGTTGGTACACAACAGGAACGATCCTCAAGGCATGTCTTAGAGGTGCAAGGCAGGTAGTGATTCACTTGAATACGTGTTCATCCCCTTAACCAGCGTTGGAATGCAATGGCCCAGAACCACTTCTCAGCCCAAGTCAATCAATCAGCCAACCAAGAAAGAATCAAAGTGCGTGCCACATTTTTAACGTACAAGGTAGATGTGAAGACTGAAGTATTTGGCTTTGAAGTCGATGTTGTCTGTTAGTATATTGTGAATGACGAATCCATTGGCCTAGTAGCTTCCACTATTCCTCTTTTCCAGGTAGTGGAGATGCAAACATTTAACGCTACTTTCATTAAACTTTTAAGCACGTTCATTCCTAATTATTCTAGTCAACAGGATCGTGTAATTATTCATTGTAAAGACCGCGGAATATTCCCGAACGTGATTGGGAAAAATCATGAGCAAAATGAAATTTTCGACCCGTTTCTAAGCGATGCATTCGGTTGCAGCAGACTGATGCTTCACCAACTGCTGCACCAATGTCACAAGAAGCCTTCGTAACCGCGGCTTCGGAACTGGTCTAAGTTCGACTCGGAAGGCATGGGATCCAAGGAATGGCCGGATGACTAGTACATTAGCCGAATTGGTTAGAGTTTTTAAGGCATTAGGATAATTATCAAGTTGACTAGCAATGCCTCGACTATTTCACCATAAACATTTGTCAGAACTTTGAAATGTATTTTGCTGAAACTGTGGTTCACATCACCCTCAAATGTCCCAGTTATCGCACACCTCGAAGAGCTGCAAAGTAGAGCGCGGATATTCCCCCATCCATCGCCTGTATTCCGTAAATCAGGACCCCAGTTTGAGAAGTCGCCCTGCCGTTGACGCATATTTTCAGGTCCCCATTATACCAAAATCTGTCGTGCTGTCAAGCCTCTCCTAAATGCCTTCCTAAACTGACCGTAGTCGGAAGCATTGGTTAAATAATCATTTGTTATAATATACGCCAAACACCTGAATAAATTTCCAGGCTCATAGGTACATGCAACAGTTTTCTGTTATATTGATGCATTTTAGTAGTTCTGTAAAGTAACTGTGACTCACCCAGATGACATTGATGACATTGGTATCATTGATTGTCACCCATTTTATACCTAAGGAGAATTCAAAAATGCTGAGGACTTCAAGTAGTCACTAAAGGCTGCAATTCCTGCCAACTTGCCTCAATTGATTCACTGGCTGTTACATCATTTCGTAGTCCGCATGACAGGGTCTTGTCACAATGTTTGCGCCCTTGGGTTACCTCATATTTGCTAATTTTAAGGAATGATCTATCTTATCTTTTTTCCGAGTGGTCGCAATACATAAAATTATGTGCTCACACTCTGTAATTTTAAGAAGAATAAAAGGTAAAGATAAAGTGGATTTGTCGTCTACCCGCAAATTGCACAGAAGGCAGTTCCATGTTAGTTTCCGTAATGTGATAAGGGAGTCTTACCAATTGATCGGGTCGACTTTTAGACATGACTGCCACCTACACCGTTCAGTCATTTGACAACCTTGACACCATTCAAGCTGACGTAATGAGTCCCTACCGATTTGAAAAGGTGGTGGGGGGTCAGCCTGCTGGGATTCTCATGCAGACACCGTCTTCCAATCTTTTAACGATGGATCCACGAATAGCACAGTCCGGAACCACCGAGGAGTTTGTTGGTGTTTCGGAGTCTTCGCTGGGACAAAAGGAGAAGGTCTTTTCTGTGGAGAATACATCGAGGAAGATGAGCGCGACCACTTATACTCTGAATGGCAAGACTCCGGTAATCTGCAGTTCGATGGGAACCCTCAGCAGCGCTGTCTCATGTAAGTAGAGACTCACGCCAGTCATGTCGGTGTGGTAGTTTAGCGAGTAAAGTTACAGCGTGCTCCACTCCCTGTCGTGTTGGTGTACCCGTATGTACGCACGGTAAACTGGTTTTTAAGGGGGGGGGGTGGCGTCTCGTACCTAGTGCCTTTGTTTTTATCCCCACTTTCCCTCCACACTGGGTCTCACGTTCACTTTCCAATTAACGAATTTAGCCCTCACAAAAGACGTGTGGCGGTGTCTACAATGCAAGGCTTTGTTAACCATTACATTGATAAGGCACTGGCAAGGGTATTTTTAGCTTAAAAATTAGTGGCTCTTGCAGCACAGAATTTTAGGCGCCGATATATCCCTAAATAAGTTGAGATGTATGAGTCTGGAATGCGCTCTGGTTATTAGCGTACAGTTCGGTAGCATAGCCATTCGGCTTTTAGTGGCAAGGTAGGGTTTTGGAGGTATTAAGTCCGTGACGCTTTTAGCTCTTATATCTTGTCCGTTGCGATCTTTGTATTGATTTTAAATGAGACAAGATTTAAATGATAGATTCATATTTCAATGTCAGTGGTGCACACGCAGAGCATAGATGAGATTTCCAAAGTATCGGTTCTTAATTCAGACTGGACGATGTTAGATTAGCTAAGTCGCGATATTAGTGTTAAGGCTGGGAAATCCGTGGAATAAATGATATGGACAGGCTATTATGCTGCCACCGATTGAGCCGAAACCAGGGAACTAAACTGGACTACTTCCCAACAATGATAAACTCAATACTAATTGGAGACGGAAGACTACTGAAACGCACTCATGCACCTTAATCATGATACCAAAGTGCTTAAAAACCCACCCAAATATTTTAAGTTCGGAATCGCATCAACCTTTAATGGTTAAGTGAAATACCTCCTTTAGCCCAAACGTTGCCTCGCAACCACCCAAAAGCAGCATACGTTGCGCTATCTCCAGCCTCAGTTGCTTACGCAGCTGAAGCAGTTCAGACCTCCGAAGGAGTTCTTCTTGGTGGGAATTGCCTAACCTTCAGCAAACCATTGGCGGCCCCGAGCAGCGGAACTGGACTTCCTGCCTCCTCCTCTCCCTCCTCTCCCTTCCTCATTAAATTGGCCAAACCGGCGGGATTCTTGTTAGGCGCCGAGGGCTCAAGGACCTACACACCGTTGAACTTCAGTGTGCCTGAAAACACACAGCACCAGCAGCAGCCACCAGCCGAAGACTCAGGCTCGACCAATCAAGAGTCCAGTTTCGTATAAGTAAATGTGTACACAGCCTTCCCTCCCCTAAGCCAGTTAACCACCCACTCCTACATCCCCACCCCCCTTTTGGCGCAGATACATTCCTTGTGTTGATACCTTTCCCACAGTCAGGAACAGATACAAAGCTCACTGAGCTACCCGGTTTAGCCACCACATGCGAATGTTCCTTCTCAGCTGTACCATGGAGCAGATACATGGTCACATGGAAAGGAAAGTATGTGGTCACCATCGTCAAAATATTTGCAGCCACAGAGATTCTTTGGGGCAAATTACCGCTCGGCAATTAATGCTGGGACTAAAACTATCAAATGCGGTTTTTGAAGGCGAACACGATGAAAGGAGTTACTTATATCGAGTGGTATATTTCCAACTATTGGAAGCAGCATTCATATAACCATGGATATAAAAAGGAACAACGATATTTGAGATGCACTTGTGACACCTGAAGGTTAGTCGATATAGCCAGCCAGCTTTGTACAGGCTGTTCTAATATCCGCCTTGTTTCTAGCGCATAATTATGCGCTCGGATCCCGTTGTGTGATGGCCTATCTTTTCAAAGTGCCACTTGGTTCCTGCGGTGCCAGTCAAAACTGCAAGGTTCCTCTCATTTGTGACGAGCTATAGGAATTAACTTCAGCTTCCAACTCTAGGAACAAGCAAGTAGGTTGGTAATTGTTGTGAAGGTGCAGTGTCAAAATCACATGGAGTCAAATTTGTTTTTCCTCCCGCGGATCGCCAGCGTCCGTTCGGCCACGAGATTGGTGCGTCACACAACACATAGTAATGTCTGGAAATCGTTGATCTTTTGCGAGTGACTCGTCTCGTCGTCCCTCTAGCAGATAGATACCCCTCTGCAGAATGAACGAAACCCCATGCCCTGATTATCCAGAACCAGGCTTTCCATGCACTGAATGAATGACGACACCGCTGAATGGAAGAAGAGACCACCGAAGTAGGTACGCAGCGCAAATTGTGCAAATTCCCTTCGCAGTTACAAAATTGACCCACTGTACATAAGCACAGAGACCTTACTTATGGGGGAGGACCCAAGTTGTCGTCGCAATATCGATAACAAGTTACTCAACACTGGCTTAACCAGACGTGTCTAAAATATAGATTCAGCACCACCATTGCTCACTCTAATCACCCGTGATAATCACAAACGCACAACAAACAAAAAGATGAGCACCAAAAATCTGCACTAGGTCCAATAGCTTTACTCAGTAAGCAATAACTGAAAATGTTGTATAGACAAAATTTACACAGTAATGATGCACCGAATCATCTACAGCGCTACTGTAACCTAGTGGGATGTATCCTTTTGTTGCCTTTGCCTCTGCTCGTGGATTTGCTGAAGATAATCCTGCGCAGACTGCTCCCATGGGAAGTTACAAGCGGAAAGCTCCTGAATATTACCAATAATCTCCGAGGGTGTCATCAGAGAATCAGGTAGATCTGGGGTGTCATAAGGTGACCACATGCCCTGTATCGATGGCATGTGACTGCTTCGTGGTTTGTAGATGGGCAGAATGTTTTCACCTGAACGAGTGATCATGAACTGGAGCCATGCACTAATCTCCTGTGAGGACATTTTCGCCATTCGCACATACTGCCAGTTTCCATTCACTAAAAAATTGAAACAGTTTTAAGAGAACGATTAACAGCAACCATAACACAGAACAGTTGCTATAGGGGGGAGGTCTGTCTTATAACAAAGCAGCTTCGACAGCCTCAAAAATCGGAATGAGGCGTGGACATGACAATGGAGGCAAAATAAGAAAATGAACAATTAGAAACATACGATATTCAGCGACGAGAAGAGGTGCCCTGTGTCTCCGGGGCTTGACGTAAAAAACCACAGAAGGATTTGCCCGGGCGAAGTCGACGATTTCACTTTCAATAAAATCACGAACACCTCGGCTGTCAACTCGAGATTTGCAAAATTTAAAGGTGACCCTTTTTAACTGGCATACGTATCTACCAATACCTAGCGAAAGGGGAACCTTTAAGGTCGCCCTAGGAAGAACATTTCCAGACATGCTGCAGAAAATGATTCCACAGATTAACTTGGCTTTAGGACCCTAGAAATCTGGCCAATCACTCATGCAAAGCATATGTTCTTTTGCAAACTATTGTCGACAGTAAAAAACCAAAAAAGACGTTATTACAGCGTTATGAGATACATGTAGAAGGCATGAGTATTTAAACTCAGACTAAAGAGCATATATTGATGGGCTAGTAATAAAAAGTAAAAAAAATCTACAAAGGATCATTTAAATTCCTGCCTAAAGGCTGTGATTCCGCATCGTTGTGTTTTCTGCATCAAATACACATTATCGGCATGCGAAGCCTGGACTTTATCGTTATGTCAAGCACAGAACTACACGACTTCGGTGGTTATCAATTGAAACGTTTCTCGAAAGTTTCATAAAAAATATGAACTACAATTTAGGATTCTGTTGCATTTTACGTGAAGTTCACAGTCACAAAGTCTGAAACCTTAAATTACTTAAATATCGCGACATTGCAACCAGCGTCCTGGTCTGATTTTTTTATGTGACAATTGTGGGCTTTTAATGCTGGTTTTAACGAAGAAATTTCCCTAATATTTTTAAAACTCAGAAAATTTTATGCATAAAGTCTATTGATGCTAGCTTAGACACGGTACTATTTGGCTAAAGAACTCTGTTTAGTTATAATTGACCCTGGAGAGGGCAAATATTTGAATCTCCTTTCACGGAAGCAATGGTTCGCTTATTTTCTATGTAACATCCCACTATTTTGAATAGTTAGGTGATAAATCAGTTTTATTGTATTAGCCTTGCTCTTTATATCAATGTGTGCGAGCGGGGCTTGTACTTTCTGACATCCTGCATTCCGCAATGTAAAGTACTTTGTGTCTGACATGTGCTTCGATTTCACGTTTCCTACTTTGCTTCATTCATTCAAATTTCATTGAGGGAGTGTTCTTATAGACATTTTGGCGCTTTCCCGAATTAATGCTTAGCATACCTCATGATTGCATAGTTACCGAACACCAGTGTGCTGTTGATTATCATCTGGTTATAGTCCACACAAGCCTTCGTTGCAGACATGTTGCTAGAATTGGCGAATAATACACTGAACATATTTGCTCGTCTCGGCTTTCATTTTTACTCATCCGCTTACAGACAGCCAAGCCCTACCTCAATGCCGTTCGAGCAACCCTGACCGCGGCGCTGTGTATCGAAAACTTTCCCTCCCAAGTGGTGGAGCGCCATAACAAACCTGAAGTAGAAGTGCAGACGTCAAGGGAACTGCTGCTTAATCCCGTTGTCGTTAGTCGCAACGAGCGGGAACGCGTTCTTATTGAGAGCTCTATCAACTCGGTACGCGTCAGTATCGCCGTCAAGCAGTCCGACGAAATCGACCGCATCATTTGCCATAAGTTTATGCGCTTCATCATGATGCGTGCTGAGGAATTTGTAATTCTGAGACGAAAGCCTATTCCGGTAAATTTGTCCCCTTAACTCTCATCGATTAGGAAAAAATGGTAGTGAGAGTCACCTGGTCTATTTATTTGCGGTTATCACCATGAATATGTTATCTTGAGGATAAAATACCCCTTCTCTAGTTTTTACCTGATGATTGAGAAATACAGACAGTTGAGTAAAGGTTAAGCTCTCGGAGGAATGGAAGTGGAGACTATTATGCGAATAGCGTCTCATTATTTCTGTGCTTACAGATGATAGTCGTCAAGAGATAGTCGCTATATTAAGCGATCCATATAGCTATATATAGCGATCGTCAAGAGATTGCCATATTAAGCTGTTTAAGTATATCCTCCCTTTTTTTCGGAATGCGGTTACTAGGTTTATCCCTTTATGCGTGCTTGAGCTTTATTTTCATTGAAATTGCTTACGAATTGGAGCCGTCCTGTTGCTGCTTTTGGCTAACTAGGTTGCGTCTCTGGTTTAGACTGCTCGTCCCACCACCTGGCTTACCAGTTGCCTTCACTTGCCTCTAAACAATTGGTATTTGAAGGCTTGCAAATCGTGCTTGTCTTATCATACAATCCACCCCTTCTGTTTTTTCCTTGATCCTAGTGATCTGAAGGTGCGGCTAGTTGGATGGCTCCATTACTCTTATTTTTAGGCCACCTTCAATGGAGATGAGTCTCACAAGACGACTGACCCTTAATTTATCATTGTCTTTTCAAAGCTCACATCGTCTGCTGAAAACAAATCGGCCAGCGCCTTGATTATTTGTGTTAGGTGGGGATCTTTCTTGCTACCCTTTTTGTAATCAGCAACGAATTTTGCGATCGAATAGTTTTATTCTGCGAAGAAAGTTTATGAGAAGTTTCAATTGTTACCGTTGAACACGGAACAAGGCAGGGATGTTCGCGTCACTAGGCTTGCTTCTGGGAAGTCATTGAAATTCTCAGAGGTCAATATCTCTAGCTTGGATGGGAAATCCATCGTTGACCCTGGAAGTCTGATTGTGAACGTCTCCTAAGCGTTTTACTTAACTCTGTTGTTTCCATTTTTCACCTTAGTGCTATTACTTTGTGAACAGTCGATGGAAGCATGTTGTTAGATTTGCTCAGAATAGTGACTAAGACAACTTGATTTTGTATTGAATGAGGCTCTAGTATTTAGTCCCCCAAGTTGTTCTTTTTTCACTTCATTGCTAATTGTGTTTTTGACAATTTTCTAAGCGTACCAGCTTCATTTTATTTCCGATTACCAGCGCTACCATTGTTTGTCAAACTATAAATAATTGCATCGGTGAGCCACTCTTCACTCATCTATTTCACTCTCTAAACCGACTAGGAAGCATGACTATAGTTTGAGTTTTTTTAGTTGGATGGGGTTGTCTTAATGTTTTGTGGAAAATAGTGATGAATGATATGGCGATATTTTGTAAATTATCTAACCCCTCCTCTTCATGGAGTGTTTAGAGCTTGAGAAGTAAGTAGTAACAAGAGCAATGAGTTGTTCGTTTATGGTAGCCTTTAGTAAACCCTCCCGTACAGTGTCAGTCTTATGTATTTGTCCAGAAATTTGAACAAATAATTCTCATCAGTGCCATGCACCCAAAATTATAAAATATTTCAGGTACGCTTGGGTTTCACAGTCTGGAAACATGTGATTCCCTAAAACACCCTGCAGCCACCATGAAAATGATAGTCATGAATTTGGTTAAGTGGTAGTGATTTTCGCCTGTCAAAATGTTCATAGTTCGTTTTATAAACGAGTTGAATACGTTGATTATGTTTTTGTTATGTCATTTGAACGTTCACCTCCCATCAGTGTAACAATGCTCCTTGCCATCTTTCCTTTCCACTGCTCAATTCAAGGGCTACGACATAACATTCCTTATAACCAACTTCCACACGGAGAAGATGCTGAAGAATAAGCTTGTCGATTTCATTATCACCTTCATGGAGGAGATTGACAAGGAGCTCTCGGAGATGCGACTTGCGGTGAACTCACGTGGTCGTCTATGCGCTGAGGAGTTTCTAAAAGCCTTCGACTAGCTCCGTTGCCTCGTTATTTTTCCTATCCTTCCTCTTTTTTCATGAGAAGCAAACTAAAAAGTTTGATTGTGCAATTCATTTCCTATGCACCTAACCTTTTGGTGACCACGGTCGACCCTCAATTTTTCGCAAGGAAATGTGTGGTGTTTAATGACAAGTTCGTCCATTTTCTTTGCTTGTGCACGAATGCGGGGTTGCTTGCATCCTCTGGTGCCCTAGGGATATGTAGCTGGATTTCACTGAAGTTCTGAAATGGTGCTCGTTGATTCTGCATTTGGATATTGTAGTTTCGTGCAGGCCGTCTGTCTATCTATTGTCGAAGTTCGGGAATGGCCGCTACTGAGCTGAGGTCTGTGTTTGTACGGCTTGGCGGTGCAGACCGTTTCTGCTCTTTGCTACGGTCTTAGGGTCGCCTGAGTAGCTTCCAATATCATCTGCGCACTGCATAGAGTTTGTGAAAAGTTGATAGGGATCATATTTGGAGCCACAGCAAGGGATGGATTAATTATTGGTGACAGTGATTCAGGGAGGGCGTAATAATTTGAGAATTCAGTTCTTAGTTTCGGTAGGGAGCCAGTTTGGGTAGTTGCTGAATAAGTCAGCTTCTGAACCACGTTAATAGCGCTAAACTATTGCATGCTAAAGATGAACATATATTCGGCTTCAGAACGTCTTGTAGCATCCCGGAGTACTGTCCCAGGCGGTTTCAGAGTGCTGCAAAGTACTCAGACACTTAATGCATTGACAACAAACCAAATAACAAAGCATTGGCTTTTAAAAATAAGTAATTGCTAGCAAGTTTAAATCAAATTTTTTGGTTTAAAATCAGCATAACTGTTGCAAGGTAGCAATTTGTGCACAATCATCATTAGGACATTCCATTGAGCAGACAAGGCAACAATGTAGCCCGTAAAGTAATTTTGACATCAAAAATATAACAAACTTATAAGTTGCTACACGTGTCACACATTTACCAATAATTTTAAATTACCTGAATATGTTTAAGTGGATCACTTTAGTGCAAGTTAAGTTATTAGCGTCTTCAAATTTAACCTACACGCGATATTACATGAACGGTGTTGGGGCGTAGGTCGAGAAGGCGTTTGAGCTTGCGACTCCCCATCATCCTGATGATTCGACTATCTCTCTGGCGAATATGAACAAGCAGGCCATGAATCTTGGTCGATTTCGATTTTGTTTATGATGCAACAACCCCGAAAGGACAAAAATTTTCCCATTTGGTTGCCGATTATTCGTGCAAGTGCACTAGGATGGTTACCACTTTCAAAAAATCCACTGCCAAGATTTTCATTCGAAGACTCGAATGATCTTTTACCTTCAACAGTATACTGCAATTCAAAGTTGTGCATAAATGTTTCAGGTGTAAAATTTGAAATACCCCGCTATTTTGTAGATCAGTATCCCAACACTCTTCTGGGCTCAGCAGAACGAGAGTATTTTTTTGACGATGAAAACGACGAATACTACTTTGATCGTGATCCTGCAATTTTTCGATATATCGTAGACTTTTATCGACATGGTTTCTTGCACTTTCCCAAATCTGATTGCTTTCTTGCTTACGAAAATGAGATGGCATTTTTCCGTATATCTACGGAATGCATGGGTGAATGCTGTTACGAACACTTTCAGGACTGTCGTCGCGAACATTCAGAGCGCCTACGGGAAGGGAGATCAATAGACGACCTGAGGTGCGCTGGTCCAACAACATTTCGGCAAAGATTGTGGACTTCCTTTGAGAACCCAGGCAACTCAACCGTTTCTCTTGTAATATACTACGTAACTGGATTCTTCATTGCTGTGTCGGTTCTCGCAAACATAGTTGAAACTATCCCATATCCCGAAGTCCCTCCTGATCTTTCCAGAAAATCGATCGGGGATGTTTTTTCTGATGCATTTTTTTGCCTGGACTCTGCATGTGTCCTTATCTTTACCGTCGAGTACCTGGCGCGGCTTTACTCAGCGCCTAACCGATGGCTCTTTTTCCGATCGGTAATGAGTCTCATTGATGTGATTGCAATTCTTCCATTTTACATCGCTCTCCTGCTTCCAAACAAAAAGGTACGCCCAATATTAGTTGATTTTCCAAAACTATGCCTTGTTAAGACTGATAGAGTTTACAGTATTTAAATAGATATCTATCTTTTGAACACTTAAAGGTAGTTTATTGGTCAAAAAATTAGGGCATCTCTTGTTTTGCTATCACGAGTGAGTGCATTTAATGCCTTGAAAGGGGATAAATCCGCTCGATTAACTGACTTTTTAAATACTTAGTGTTCTTAAAATAGGCTAGTTTTCACTTTTATTTGAAGCTAACGTTGTATAACATTGTATGAAAGCTAAAATTTAAGTTTTCCCACCAGAGTTCGTTTAACTAAAATCGGCTGTTTGTATCGATGCAAGTGCTCACAAAGTTCATGAACAGTTTCACGGTTAAAGTAGTCCACTGGCTGAATTTGGCTTTGCGCCCCCCTCAACAAACCCAAAATCACAGAAGCCATAACTCGATGACAATGGCAGAAAAATAGTGCATATAGAATGGAACCACACGCAGGTCTACTAATTCACTGCGGTGAAGTAGGGCAGGATGCAAGCAGTCCTCCCTACCATGCGATTTCTGGTCTCACGGGAAACCAGGTCTAGCACGATGGTACTATAATGAGGCTTCTCTTTCTTTCTCTCATTACCTTGGGGTCACGCGACAGTGGACACATTCAGAGCCGCCCACCGCCTAATATACTTTCTCGCGGTACCGAATCAAACCCAATGTGCTTTTAAACAATAGTGGCCTGCCTTTTTGGCACGTTTTAGTCAACGCCACAAACCCAGAATTCCCATTTAAAACGAGAACTACTTTTCATTTGTGCCCTCAGAAGCGGAAAATTAAAATGATTTCCCTGTTTAGTTATTGGTGTTTAATCGAAACTTGTTTTTGTGGTTAATATTTTGATGAAAGTTCTCAGAAATGCTAATCCAAAAACAGCTATCCTCTCTACATGTGGGGATTCTGCTATGCGGTCCACGAGAGAAGTCAATTTTTTGCATCAAAGACTTGAAATGGCGGAGTCAACAGTTAAAAATACTTGAGCATTAATTTTTAGGAGTGCTTTATGGTAAGGGATCAAATCTTAGCAGTTTTTTTGGCCAACTACTGCCCACACAGATCGAACCAACTGTTTTAACACGAAGCCATAAGCGCATGTGGTATTCCCTGTTGCGACGACACAGACTTTAAAGCTTTTTAGCCCCAACGCTTCCTGTCCTTATCACTTTATTCACTTATTTATGCTTAGCAACACCGGTCTGTAGCCACAGGGGTTTGGGGTTTTAGGGCACTTCTTGTGGCACATGATTTCTGGGAAAAAGAATGCATTAGCACCGCAGTGCAGTATAATTAATTTCCGTATGGCGTTAAAAATATTTCCATTTGTTTTCAATAATAACAGCCTTTAAAGTTTGGTCATCCACGGACCAGCAGCAGAAGCACGTGGTGTTGGCTGCAAGCTCGCCAACGAGGAGGCATAGGTTTAATGCGTTTACTATAAATTAATTGGGATCTCGTGTCGGGATTTTGAAGTTATCTCTTCATCACAACTTAGTAACATTACTGTCATTGAAGGGAAGACTGTCACGATTAATAGGATTTGGTTTTTATGAGTGAGCTTCGAGGAAGGACGATTATCAGTGAAGAGGATTATTCACCGGTTCACTGCAATAATTGTGCTTCGAATGCTGCTGCAATTGTCCAGCTTATTTTAAGTGTTCTTATTCTCCACATTATAGCACACTAGATGGAGGGTTTTTTGCGATTTTCATTACGAAATGTGTAGATTTGTATGGGAAAAAAGCATTTGCGGGATCGTTCGGATGACAGCTCAAGAAGCATTCTCAACTCTTCTCCCCGTCCCTCTCCTTCCAAGATTTGTATCTTGGCATTTCCACTTCAGCAAACTCACAGAACTTTGTAAGGAAAGGTTCTTACTATGCACTTGCTTACTGATTGCTGGAGGAATTAAGTGAATTCAATTCCTAACCTTAGAAAAGTGAACTGCACACAGAGCATGGGAACATTTTCGTGAGGCGACAGCCATACTTAGCATCTACAGCGCAAGGGGCAAATGGTCTCTGTTAATAAGAGAACTTTCAAGTTGCAGGTCTTGTGTCCTTACGATCGGTTAAACGTGGGGATAGGGGTGGGGTATACGCAAGGGGCATGGGTTTGAGGTCGTTTAAAGCTTTGAAACTCACTAGGAGGATGTTATCTCCCTATCTTTAAACCTATTCCTGCTGCTGATAGCAGCTGTCTCCACAATTTTCCCTTCTCTCAATACCACGAAGGCTTCAAGCTATCCTTGAAAAGCTATTGAATAATTTCCCTGGTAGTTTCCTGATCTACTGATGGAACTTTCAAAATCAAAGCAGTTATAGCGACGTGATTTGATCAAAAGGTGAGAACTAGCCTATTCAAAAGTTCACAGCTCATATTTTCATCTCGTACTGCATTCCAAGTAAACCAACATCAGACGGGTTTGAGTTGGTTCACCCTCCCGTGGGTTTGCGTATGCATACGCGGATGTACGGTGCCGAAGATGCGATGCATTTGAATTCAGCTTATACGTGTTTAAAATAGTCCTCCTCGAATGGATGAGAAAAACGGGTATAATTAAGTTGATGGGTTTTGAAAAATGTTCCTTTTTGTAATTATTGGACGGCATGGTTTAGTGGTGGGGTCACATAGATTTTTACTTCAACATAGGGTCACAGCTTAGGTCACACAGCTGGTACGCTAGGCAATTGGACACAGAACCTTGTCTGCGTCCCATCCTCCCGCAGAACGATTTAAGTATGCATGCGCACATAGCGATAATTGCCGGTTGCCCTCCGAATCAAGTTTTCCTCCTCCTCCAGCAATAAGTGAACTTTGAAGGCTGTCGTGGTGATAGATCAACATTGAATGCATTAGAAAATGGCAGAAAATTGCAGTTTTACAGAATTATGGAAGACTACATTAATCTCTTGTCATGGTAAAAAGCACTAGACTCCCAAAATTAGCAAAACGCCCTTAAAAAGCTCACCCATGGCCTTCTCTGGTTGCTTTCTTAAAGCTAGTTTGTTATGCAGTCTTGAAATAAATAAAAGATGTCAAATACTTTAAACCCCAACGGAATTGTTTGCAAACAGTGAATTTTTAATGTCAAAAAGGTAACCAGCAATATAAGCCTTTTGAAGAACCAGTAACTGCGTTAATGGAATGTGATGATCATAATGAAGGCTTTTGAATGACCGCGATTTTGCAATAAAACAGGAAATGTTATTTGTGATCGGCGAAATGTGTCTCCAACTCGTCGTTTGGTTGGAAAGTTGTGTCATAGGGAGAATTTTTGTCAGATTCATGTCACAAGTGAACCCATCTTGTGAGTGTTTCTGATGGTCCAACAAATTACTTTTGAACATCAACAATTTGAACATCAAATAAGTGACTAAATCGATATTTTTGAAGGTACTCATTCTTACCAATCGAATAAATTAGCCAAACTCTCCAAGTAGAGTTTATTAAAAAAAAACAACTAACCATATGTAAGTCCGTGGTTTTATGACTACCTTAGACTCTGTCCGGGCCTTTCACGACATTGAGAGTTTTCCGAGTGTTTCGCGTCTTCAAGTTCTCCCGACATTCACAAGGCCTCCGTATCCTTGGCTACACACTCAAATCCTGCGCTTCAGAACTCGGTTTTCTTCTCTTCTCCCTCACCATGGCGCTAATCATATTCGCGACCGTGATCTACTACGCCGAGAGGGCGGTACCTAACACCACTTTCATCAGCATTCCTGCTGCCTTTTGGTACACCATTGTGACGATGACTACTCTGGGGTATGTGCTTCTAGCCTTACTTCACCGCTTTCTTGCATAACAAAGAACACACAATCGGGCTCTACTGTTTAAGGGAAAAGGAAGACTTATCCTCTGCAGAAGAGTCCACTTGCAGTCTTTTTGTGACTGCGAAAAGGGCCTTGAAAAGGGGTAAGAAATAGCCGAGTGAGAAGGTAGGGGGAGAGGGGGAGGAGGAGGAGGCGAAGGCAGACCAGCAGTTGAACATTTTCCAAGTGGATGACTCACGCGTGAATAGGAATCAGCTGTTTGGTCGGCGGATCGATATTGATTTGCAGCGAGAATTTGGGGACACACAGCATTTAAATTTTATGCGTTATTTTTAAATTGGATTTTAGTCTTCTCAGTGTAATTTGTTAATTAGGAATCTGGCTTTTTAGCTGGTTTAATCCATTGTTCTTATCAACTTATTCTGCTATTTTTACCACTCCCATTCACTTAGGAAAATTTAGAGTTCTTATCTACTTAGACGGTGTCTTTTGATTTGTAGTGGTGCTGGCACTTTTGGGAGCTAGATGAGGTGTTCATTACTCTGAACTAATCGCATTTTGGATTTGAGTGGATCAGTTGTTTGTAAATTCTGTTGCGCATATAGGTAAAATTTTTCCAAGTTCAGGTAATTGTCAGGAAAATTATATTTACCTTGCATTTTTTGAAATGACTGATAGATAGCCAAATACTTTGCATCAAAACGGAAAGGAAACGCTTAACTGAAAGATTTTCAAACTAGGTATCGGTAGAAGCGCTATACTGATTAGGTTTTTTGTTGTTGCATTTCAAGAAAATAAGTCCTTGGCTCTACTTTGAGGTTCATGATGGCAATGGGTCTTATCAATTGTGAGTTGCGAGAATCAAAAGAGCTGCCTGACAGTTGATTGAGTTGAAACTCACCAAAGCAAAATAATGCATTGAGAACCTGCTGACTGCCTTGGAATTCTGACTTACATTTATGAGGATTGGTGTTGCTGTAGACTTTACGACGTTTTGCTTTCTTCTCCAAAGGCAATTTTACGTAACTGTCCACTCGGTAGGCAAACGATGACTTTGACAGCCCTCCTTCCAGCGTTGACTCTAAACCAAAAGGGCAGTTCACCTTTCAAATTGACAAGCTCATTCATACTCAACTTATGTGAATGGGTTTGGAATTGGTTTGCCAGCCTAAGGTAAAATACTAGTTATTTTAATACATCCACAGCAACAGCAGTTGTACTTAAATACAATAATTTTAGACAAATTTTAAAAACGAATTTAGCTGCATTAAAAACGCAACTGATTTTACCTTCAATGCCCATAAATTAGGGCATATCCGGACCGTCTTAAAAACTTATCTTGGAATCTGCTTGAATGAAATCGTCATTTATGAAACCAAAATCTGACCTCAAGTTAATGCTGTCATTTCATTGCAAAGAGTTGCCATATCTTTAACAGAGTTACAAAGTATCATTTCTGCTGTAGTCTGCATTCGGTTATCCTTCTTCCCTTTTGAATCTAACTCCCATTCAACATTCTCAAAAGGGTTTTTTGATAAGCTTTTAGAAAACAACAAGCAATATTCGTTAAAAGTGCGTTTCTTCCATATTAAAAGGTGGTATTAGTTCGAATCTGCCAGAAGTTACGGACAACCATGATAACCTCAAACACCTCCACACTAAAAGTACGAAAATATGCACTTGACGTAACTTTCTGGGTGGAACCTACCCCAAGTTTAACACTCCCGTCGAAATACTGTGCTATTAACCATCCAAAGCGTACATAACCGAATGCTGAGGCGACACAATCGAAATAAGTAGCGCCTTATCAGCAGAGTCGACCAACCTCAATCAGTTCTTTACTCGAACATTATTAAGGGAAACAGCCTACTGACGATGATGTTCCTTTTTCACTCCTTGAACTGCACTTGGGATAGTAAAGCTTTTAATCAAGTCGTTTTAGACAGTTTTGGAGCTGTTTGCCAAATTTTAGTGGATACGAAATATGCATATTTCAATTTGACTTTCATTTTTTTTGGTGGACATGAACGCCCCTTAGAACGACTTCACCCTACTTAGTTTGGCAGATTTTATCCTCAACTGTTGGAAATGATTTTACAATCAAGTCGTGTTCCAACAACTTCGCGAGTACTCGTTCAGATTTTTTCCAAACAAATATTGCCCTAAAAGTTTTGCTTCTATTTTCTTTCTAAACTTGCTGCAAATGTTGGGGAGATCAAAGAATAGCGGATGCTGGAATTCTGTAAGGCTTGGGGGTTGGCGCATTTCGATAATTTCGTAGGCACTAAGTTAGCGACACGGGCAGCAAGGTCATACAACAAGTTAAAAATCTATGTCAGCAGGTATTTTTTCCTTTGTCATGTTTTGAGACACGAGTGTACTTTAAAACGGTTCAAAATGGTGCATTTGGGAGGCTCTAATCTCCACAAGGATGCACTTACAGACGGGGCTATTCCATTTTGTGGCTTGGAAAGCAGTCGTGGAAACGTTTTTTGCACATTCTCATTGGAATTAATAACCTCACTGGTTGTTTCCCAAACAAAAGAAGATTCCGTGTTGGCCTTCTGAGGCCCCTGGGCGGTAGTTATAAGTCGATCGCAAAAGAAACCAACCTTAGATAGTACACATCTTTTGACTTAAGAATTCATTTAAAGAAACGTGTCCTCCGCCAGTAAAAAGACATTTTTTTGTTTCAACAATGGCATGACAATTTTCATGCGCATGCACTTTTGGACGAATAATGCTAAATTTGGTTTCAGTCATTAGGGGCAAGGTCTAAGTTTATTTCAGGGTGAATTAGTTGTCTTGAGAGGCAACTTTCACGGTTAACGATTATCAAAAAATTGTTCCCAGTATCTGTCTATTTCCCTCGAAAATGCTTTTTAGCTCAATCAATGGTGGAGGAATTTTTTGCAGTTCCGTTTCGAGTTGATATTGAATGTACTCCTTGATGGAATATTAATTGCGTCTGCTAATCGTTTAAAGTCTTGGTTCCAAAAGAAACTTTAAGTTAAATACGCATTATTTAGTATTAAATAAGCCCGATAATAGCAAAACATATTTAAATAGTTGGATAAATGCAATAAAATTTACAACGAGTGTTGGTAGGACCCACCAACCTTACTAATGTAGCAGTCTTACAGAATCATGGCAGCGATTACTCATGGCAGGACCAAAAGAGTCGTGTAGTCAGTTATTAATGTGCCGTGTTTACGTTAAAAAGCATGCCACTCTAAATATGCCTTCTTAACTTTCACGAGAATGGACATTTGCGAAATTGTTTTTACTCATCAATTGCAGCTATGGGGACATGGTGCCAAAGACAATCTTGGGTCAACTGATCGGCGGCACGTGCGCGCTTTCCGGTGTACTGGTGATAGCTCTCCCCGTCCCCTTCATTGTCTCCAACTTCTCGCGTATATATCATCAGGGTCAGCGAGCTGACAAACGCAGGGCACAAATGGTGAGCCCGATTTAGGGGCCTGTGATCTCCTCTTCTCTTTTCTGGCATCTCTTCGTTTCGCTTTCAGTTAGCTGAGATTGGGGTGTGGTAAATTGGACCACAGGTATTGAAATTATTAATCTATATTTGTGTCGTTAACAGAGAAGGGTATTTGTATCTGGGACGTCATTTGACAAATGCTGATCTCATTTTGGCATTCCAATGCCAGCGAAAACCGGCTTTATGCTGTTACTGTGAGAGGGGGTGGAAAGCCATTTATCTGCACACTCGTGCACAGTTATTAAAAACATTTTTCCGCTGCAAAACTATGTAAAGTCGGAAAATGACTAATGCCTAGAGGACACAATTAGTCGTACGCAACGAGATGCAAGGGATTGAGCATTCATTCAATGCAACTGTGCAATGCATTGAAGGGAACTCGAGACGATGCGAGAAACGCATGTTGAGTGGAAAAGCATCCACGACGGGGTTTCATTGACCACTTCTTTCGTGACATAGGATATCCATTAGAGTAATCAAGCTGAAGTTTGTCTCTATTTTTATCAAGCACTTTCCATGCTCTCTTTCCTATTTCCAAGCCTTCCGCCTTAAGTTCTTGTGTTTGAGAGCCATATGTGGTCAACTTGTAGCTTTTCATAGAAAACACTACAGTTCCCCCGAAGTTTCAACCTTCAAGCCTATTCTCATCTGTGTAACAATTCTTTCAGGTACTGTAGCATTTACAATCCACAACATGGCAAGTCACACACTTTTTTGGGGAAACTGTCCGATTCCTCGAAATGCGAGTAATGGTATCGACTAAATCTCACCGCAGTGTAGTTCTCAAGTCACCTCTAAATATTTTATAAGACACAGGAAATCATAAATATTTGTACTATGATAGAACGGAAGGACCGAAATGCAAATCGGAGTTGCCTGCGCATAACTAACCGCTTAGTGTTGCTTACAAGTGAAACAAACTAAAGGTGACCGAAAAAATACTCGTGTTTAAGATGAGTGAAAGCAGTAGACCAAGGTTTGCTGAAAGTGATAACTAACCTCCGTTGGAAGCAGGCCCAATGAACCGGTGCAGATTCATCAAATCTTGGTGTGAAGTTCTTCACTCCTTTGAGAAAATTTAGCTCATACGTTCACCTTTGCTATTGGCGGAATTTTTTGCGTCCGGGATATCCTAAACTGGCCATAACTTTCAATCAAGGCACAGACAGTTCGGTGGGCTATTAATCGAAAAGACAAACGAAACGCCATGACGCCGAAATGACGACCGAAATTCATAGTGGCGCATGTGATCGCACCATGTTTGAATGAAGGCACCGTGGATGCGTGGTGTAAACTTGTGTGAAAGGCAGCCTCGAACCTTTTGCCCGGACATTTTCAACAATTAAATGGCATCATGAAATGCACTTTTCTTTTGGGGAATTATGGAATCCCCCAAGGCGTGCTTTTGCCATCACAGGAGCTTACAAGTGTGGAGCACGGTGTGGGTGTCCAATGTAATGCATAAGTGCCAAGTCAAACTGCGTCTACGCTAAAGTGCTACCAGATTGCACATTCACCTATCCACGTTAATTTCCTCCTGAGTGAAGCATTCCGGAAGTAAATAAAGTTAATTAGCGATGGCAATAACCTGATCGTGAGTGAACGTACTGAGTGAGCCTTTTAGGCTCACAAAATTGCGCTGCACTTAATAACATTTTGCTAATTTACTACAGGAGTGGGTTTTGTTATTCACAAATGAAACTAAACTCAACAATTGACAAGTGAGGATGTTTTGATAGTGCTTTATCCGACAAAAGTAATGGATTGGTAATGCATTGAAGCCATTAAACACTAAGAATTACCTTCGATAGTTTGGTTAGTCCTTTTTTTATAAATATTGCCACTTTTTCTATTCTATCCCATAATTGCGCAATAGCTGGCTTTTGCCTTTTTCAGAAAGAGGTGAGTCGGAAATATTATCAACTCACTTTTTGCTAGGCTTTTGGTCATCAGAAACTAGGAGGAACGGTGAAAATAGCCAAGCGCAGCTCGTTCACAAATGTCACAATATACCTAGAAGGAAATCTCGCTATTATTTGCCATTTTTCAAGCTGACCATAAAAGCATCTATTGGTCGGCAGAAATAAAAATTTTTAAATTATTCAATAAACTTTTTATTATCTTTGTGAAAAGTTGAATCACTTAATTCCACCACAGAGTAGTAGAAAGCACCTAATAAGCGCCCAACTTTAAGTTCCATAGACCAACTTTTCTTCATTATGCTTGGTTAAGTACTTTCAGTGCAGAGAGAGCAACGCGGAAGTAGGGTGTTGAAGCAATCTGCTGCAGCCTTGAAGATTGGAGCTTTACCATTTTACGTTAGCATTTCTTCATTCTTTATAAAAATATTTTATTTGTATAAACTTTCGATGGCGTTTGGATTCCACCACATGTCATCTGTCAGGAAATCGACAGTTATGCAACCCCTCTTCTACTTTAATACGCGTATAAAGTATTAGGTAAGCATTTAGGTCCGCGTAATTTTTTTTCATTTGCCAAAATTGAAACTACTCCCATCTAGACTTCAACTTTACAAAGTACTTTCTTTCGCGGAGAGGATGAGGCAGTGTCTCCCTCCCTCTATCCCATCGTTAGCTAAATGAAAATAATCTCTTCGGAGTATACTATGTGAGGTCTTGTACTGTCTTGAGGCAATATAGCCTTCATTTCAATGATTCACTAGCTGTGAATGTCCTTTCAGAAGAGGCCTTCTTGCACACTTTCAAACTGTTCCAACAACAGATGAACAATTCCGTCCGAAGCACACCACACATACAAAAAGAGAGCTTTTCATCACTAAGGGCGAAGTGGCGAGAACCTTGGCACTGCGATGCGAACATTAGCTGGTAGAACGTTTGGGTATACCTATGAAATGTTTGTTCGCTTAATAGGTTTGTGAAGAGAGTGAAAACTAATTGGAATTTTATTTGAGGTTGTCCACCATGTGCAAAGGTAGGGTATGCGAGTAAGGTCCGTTCGCTTATATTTTGCTACGTCTTCCCGCTCCCTATGGGTGTAAGTTTAAATCGTTTCTTTTCTCAGTCTTAGTGGCCACTACCTTCTGATGGACTCTTGACATGGTCCATAGCGATGTGCTTTTCCTCACCAATGAAGACTAGATGATCTCGTACATGGTGTAACCACCCTTAAGCTGCTCGCGTTTTGCGTTACACTTTTGGTTACATCACATTCAGTGTTCCGAGAAGTTTCTCCACATCTCTGAGACTATTCATTAAGTGTACAAGTTCAAGTCACATTCATCAGGTCTAGTCAATTGGCATTTAAAGAAATGAAGGTGGACCAACTCATGAAGAAGGTAGTAGAACAAACTGTGCTTTACAGTATGTGAAATTTCAAAAACCGCTGTATTGCATTTTACAAGGTTTATTAAATTATTTTATCAAGCGACATCGAAACTTGGAACCTATCCTTGTGTCCCCTCTTATTTGCAATTTGATCCCTTTAAGGTTCATTTACAAATTATGGAGGAATGATGTGGTGTCTTACTTCCTTATGCTTTGTTCCGGGTTATTCTGATTGAATTCAACTGACCATTAGAACAGTGGGCCATTGCAAATCTCTCGCAAAAAAATAAAAGTATCGATAGGCACCTCCCGCACTTACCTTCACTTCATTTATGGAACAGATCATACCAATAAGTAACTTAGTCTTCATTATTCACTAACCAAAACTCTCTGCTTCTTTAATAGAACGCCCGTAAGGCCAGAATTCGCAAAGGTGCTGCATCAGACATAATCGGTACTGAAGGTGGCGGTAGCGTGTTTTTCTCCCAGGATTCCTCCGGCGCAGATTCTGATGCAACTGCAGATGCCGAAGTCTCTATCGCCTCTTCTGTAGGTCATCGGCCCATTCTCCGTCCCATTTTCAGCTCGGCGGTTCGTCATCATTCCATGACACCTCATAACAGTCTCTTGCCTCCCCAACCATCACTTATCTCTTCCGCACAGTTAAAAGTGGAAGGCGGTGTCAGTATCAGTGGTGCTGGTGGAAGTGAAGGCACACGCAAACGAAATCAGTCCTTTGGAAGCGTTCGATTCTTGCCACAAACCGAGCCAACATGGCCACCATCTCACCCCTGCCAATCAACGAAACGGCAGTCACTACTGTCGTTGGAAGAACAACCTATCAGCAGCGATAAAGAGGAAAGTGATGTGATGACTCCCGTGGCTATCGTTGAGGATGGCAATGCCAATGATAACTCTGGGAAAGAGGATAGGAGTAATTGTGAAGTTCAGATTCGCGTAGATAAAGAGAACAGTCAGTATGACTCTGTGGATCTTATGGCTTCGCATCCAAGAGAGCCTGAGGTGAATTCAAACTCTTTTAGTCCCATCTTCATGTCTATATTCGCTTATTTCGGTTAAATAAATTGTTTATTAGCATAAAAAATAGCCAGAAAGGCCCTAAAAGTTAAAATTGACGAGGTGCATGGTGAGAGGTTTCTGAGAATTCGATGCGTTCTGTACGATTTGCTAGAATGCAGCTAATTACATGACACAAAATCCTTCGTAGTCGTGAAATGCACGATCGAAGTGCGGTGTTGAGTTTTAGTTTAGCCTTTTAAGTTCATACGAGACTTGAAAGTGTCGTGTCTGTATAGCTTAATTTTACTAATGAAGTTGGGAAAACGTACTTTGTCATAGTATCCACATCGTATTTTGGGCCTATTTGTCGAACGTAAGCCTTCCTTGATAATTTCGTCACCAATTAATATTAAAGTCGTTTGCACCCAGAAAACAAAAATTAGGGATCTGCCAGAAGTAAAAGTTGGAAACCTCTACTACTGATATCTTAACTGCTGCACCAGAAAGCTTTAGTTGCCATCGCGACTCCAAACCAGAAAACCATCTTAATTCACTTTAGTGCTGTAAAATAGGCGAATAATGAGTGGGATTCAATGCCTTTGGTGTCGTTCTTGATACTTGACAGGTTATCCCTAATTATGGATGGCAGAGTTTTGTAGCCTATGTTGCCTATCTCCCCTTTTCTCTACATAATCACAATGATGTTACTTACAAGACTGTTGCATTTGCACTTCCGCCCATCGCTTTCTATTTTTAAATGAATTGCTTGCAAGTGTGCACCCTCGGTCAACAATTCTGCAATTAGGCTGAGCAAAGCTAAATGACGAAGAAAAAAGAATTTTGCTTTGATTAAGGAGTTTCCTCATGTAAAAGACTCATCGTTGGATCAAATCACCACCCAATCGAGTGGGAATTGTAAGTGCCTTCATTCATACTCATATTGGCAGTAGCGACCACTTTTAGACTTCCCTGTTTGACGCATGATAAAGGCGTTGCATTCAACGTGGAGGAAATCTGGGTCCTGCCCTAAATTTAAGCTTTGTTTTTAAAAATATATGCACTCAAGCTATAAAGCCTGCAGAAAAGGATTAAGAAGATCGGCACCTCGCATTATCATTGCAAAACAATATCAGCATTTGTTTTCCTAAGTGCGCTGGTTGGAGGTGGACACGGCGCTACTTGCGACAGTCTTACAAATAAATAAAAATCATGCAAGCGAGTGTGCGATTTGATATTTGAACCACTTTATATTTGCTTCTAATGCCATGAATGCGTGACACACGTTCCTTGTCAGTAAATAATAGCAAATTCCACCAAGTCATGCCGTAAACAAACTGGGTGAGGCAAAAATAACAAAGTTTGCACAAAATCGTTTCTTTAAACAAGGATGTTTGCCAATTTGTGCTTTGAGTTGTGTATTTTCGAATTGGGCTCATTTTCTGTGGGCTGATGGTCGATTCTTTTCTCTGAGACGCAGTAAATCCAGGGGTTAATATCACTGGATGGTTTAATGTCCGTTTTCTTTTCGAATATAAGCTATTCTACCTTGGAGTAGTCATTGTGTAAGAGCACAAATTCTCGGAAATTTTTGTTTCACTCTAAAGAATCAAAGGACCTTCCGAAGTCAATTTGCAGAGACTATAAATTTGGAGATGTAATTCCTTTCAAATTTGTTGGCATTTCCATGGATTAGTTTTAAAAATTATCATCGAGCGCACCGGTGGTTCTGATTGACTAGCATTGCGATGTCACCTTGGCCTAAAAACAGTCATTTTGCGGACCTGGCAGTCTCAATCATTCTTCTAGTATCCTTTTTGGAAGTTGACCAATTATCGCGCGTTGTTAGTAGATTGGTTTCCTTCTTGGTCGTCAGGCCAAGTGGAATCCGGATTCTTTCTGTATTCTTTTGCATTTTTTAAGCAACTTAGGGACTGAAATTCAACCACGGTTTAATAAGGCTTGTGCTTGGTCGGTCTGAGTAGCTACCGCCATCGAGTTAGGGCAGTAGAGGAGTACCTTGACCTAGCTCTTAAGTGAAGAACGTGGAGACTAATGGCTTGAAATTTTAAGGTTAAAAGTTTGACGTGAAGAGAATTTCTCGTAAATCCGTAATTGGTGATGTAATGGTCGAAGGTGCCCTCCAGTTGACTAGACTTGACCCCTCATGGCTTATCGCTTACATAGGATTGAAAATGTCCTACATGAGGTCACGTTTTATTACCTCTGCTGGTTTCCCCCTCGAACTGGGAGGAGTAACTAGGCGCGCACTGTAACAAAATGCGTGGCAGGAGAGTATACATAGATGGGCAAGCAAATCTTATTTTGTACTCGCCGAATAATCTTTCGACTAATTCGTGTGGTTTTTTTCCTATAGTCGATCAAAGATAAGCTCTCTGCTAAGGGAGTGCATCAATTAATCCCTCTGCTGGTGACCTCCTCTGATCGGAGAGGCCGAAATTTGAATAACTATTCAAGCGAAGATCGAGGAGCCTTATTATTTGCTATTCATCTGTTTAGCCTGCCTCAAATCAAAATGTAACATGAATTTTGTGCTTATCATAGCTGACCTATAGAAAATTACCTCAATGTGGTTAAACAGCTTAAAATGGTATTTCTTTAAATAACACGATCCTCTGTCATCAGAAGGGCACCAATTTAAGGATCAAATTATGCCATCGGCGCGATTGTATTGGAATGGCTCTGTCCTTGCAATAGTTTTCTCGCACATTCTGTCTTGTAGGCGGGCGGTGAAACAAGTAACACCCTCTCCGATCTCACAAAAAGACAACAGGTTGAGAAGTCGACAATGTCTCTCTTCATAGATGACGGTCACGTCTCTCAACTGGCTGGCCAAAGCAATCAAGAGGACAGGGTTGTGGGAACAAGACTGCCTAGCTTACAGACGACCAGACGAGGTCACACCACTTCCAACTGCGAAGCCGCGCGATCCGTAATTCGTCAACAGCATAGGCATTTATTGAAGTGTCTTCAACTTGTCACGGTAAGTTGATGACTTTCTTAAACAGCCAACATTGTATACAGCACGCGGAAGCACTAGAGGGTCCCAATATGTATTGTAAATACATACACATCCATGACATAAGTAATGGTATGAACGCAAGCATGTTTTCCAGTTTATTAAACCTTCCTTCCGTATCTGCGTCTGTGTATGTGTGCGTGTGCATGCGTTGAGAGGGGAACCAGAATTACTCATCCATCCCTCCCTCCCAAGCGCCAAGTCCACTAATTCTACTTCCGCCTATATCATATTCTTGGCGCGTTATTTTTAGCCGGCATAGTTGTTTTTGCAAACCGCGACAAATTCATGTCAATCAACCAGTTATCCATAATTTACTTCTTTTTTATTAATTAAGAACTGCCCGACATAATTTTGCAAAGCTTTAACTAAAAAATATGCCAATAATCAACTAGAGCAGGCGGGAAAGGTATTTTTGCAAGTGGACAATGTTATCCAGACCACTACTGTCTCTCCTACCTGAGTACCATGTTTCAATTCAAACTGGTAATTTTTAATCTTTGGCATACTGTTTATTTGGAGTAGTCCTTCGAGGCTGAGGGCTAAATTGTGCAGAAAGTGACAACTTTTAACTGTACAACTACCAGTAGATTCATGCATTTCTTTGGCAGGGGTAGGGCTGGAGACACATCAAGAGAGAGACCTTTTAATGGCACCTATTGTGAAACCGTAGCTACGGCTACGGGTTGTTACATTCTCATTGCAGATGGCGCTTTATGCTTTCCTTTCATTTTTTGAGAGATAGTTGAATTTGACGATCCATAATTCCAAGAGAAGCTCATTTCGAAATATGCTCAGAAGGATTGGCGGAAACAAACGCCGTTGCACCAAGACGCAATGTCGCCTTGGACTAAGGAGCCAACGTGGATAAGCATGCAGCTTAAAAAGACAAAGTTAATTCATTTAATAAGGTTGTTGTACCAAACCGTTTGATCCTTCATTTTGCTTTGCTTTACAACCCTCAAATATTAAATAATTAAGCACGACGCAACAGAGAACATCTTTAATTTCTCACGCCACCACATTGACTTGATGACATTTGTATATTTTATTTTTGATAAACAGAGATGAGTTTTTTAGGTTAACTTAAATAAATCCAAGAGTGAAAATTAGAAGTGTACACTACATGGAACGCTTTTCGGTTTTCTGGTCAGTGGGAGCCTAAAACTAGGAGATTTGGATCAAAATTTATCAGATGGGGAATAGTTTTTTTTTACTCAATTTAAACTTAACGTCCCAATATCAAAACGCACGCTAAGAAGTCGCTTGATACCTGCTTCGTTTTAGTGTCTCATTGCGTGAGTGAGGTGGTTACACATTAGCATATCAATCGCGATTAGTTGTTTGGCGTTATGGGATTAATTCGCTGGGCAGTATCGAATGCCGTCTGCAGTTGGACCGGTGCGACAATTCCGGTGGGGCATAGTGCAGGTAGCTATAAGGTTGTTGCACGACTTTTAAGGGCCTATGGTGGAATGAAATTGGAGGTGGTAATAAATGTACTTTTATTTATGTAGGCTACTTCTGGACTGGTGTCGATGCAACTGCATCGCGGTAATTTGTGGGAAGGTTGATTATTATCAGACTAGGACGGAAGAACTGGATCAGGCAGATGCTTTAATGTCACCTGGCGGAAAACATACATCCTAGACACCTCTTACTTGGCAAGGCAAAAAAGGAGCACAAAGCGGTGCCGGGGCTAACAACTTATGCTCCGATTCACTACTACATAGGATTTGGGGGAGGGGAAATATTTAGCGGCAGGAAATGTGCTTTCAGTGGAGGAGAAGGGAGAGATGTCGGGAGTGCGAATTCTCCCTAACCAGATATTCGGGAGGCTCCGTAGCGCTGATTTTCAACTTATTAACCATTCTGGTCAGGTGGCAGAATCCTACTAATAGAAATGAAACTGCACCCCCTATTGCTTGGATTGGATCTGCAAAAGGAATTTGTTTAGTAATGGTCTAATTTCACGCACATTTGACTTGCACAGAAGTACTTACAAGAGCTTCCCAATGTCGGGTAATAAAACTGCCAACTTAGTGTGTCAGCCGGCTTAATGTCATTAAATTGGAGCCTTGAAGTCAAACTGGCAGCTGGAACAGGTGCATGAGATGGTGGAGGTGTGTGCGAAGAAGTGCCGTGGGTGGCGGATCGAAATTTCAGACCGATGGAAAATGAAATTTAAATTAATAACATGTCTGAAGTCAAAGTTGTTTGGACCCCAAAAGATTCATGATAATGCGGTCCTTATCTACTTGTCTGATAAGCAATCGCGCTTTTCCTGTAGAAGCAGGATTCGAAGTTGCATTTCATTGGTTCCAACAGTCATCTATTAAAAAGGTTTTTGGCCATCATGTAGAAGAGCTGAACAGCCGGAGGCCTCAACGAGACACCATGAAAACGAAATAGTGAACTCGCTAGCCTTCATGATCAGGAATTACGCACCTCTGTCCGTCAAAACAATGGCCAATGAACGTGGCTGATGAAATGGTTACCTAATCTACAACTGTATCAGTTGGACAGAGAAATCGCGGTGGAAGTTAAGCAAACCAATTCTACGAGGATGTCTTGTATTAGAGGGCTTCCAGGAGTACCAACTTACTCTTTGGTGCATCGTTCACTTTGCCTTTCCTGCTGGCTGTTTGACTGTGTGAACGTCTGATTGGCTGACCAACTAATCTGTAGTGAGAAGTGAGATTAGTGTTTGTATGCTTCAACTCTGACCAAACCAATAGATGTATCATTGGTTATGCCTAAGTGATTAGCTCCATGCCCGGTCCATACGGTTTTCCTGCAAGACGATGCTTGCTTTATGTTTTCTGCTCCAGAAGTAATTTCTCATCACGACTCATTTACTGGCTGCAAACCAAAGAGCATGTATGGCTGGCATCTGTCTCCTTAATACAGTCCAACTTGAAGGTACACAGGAAGAGTTTTTTATTGGGAAACGATCATGAGCAATGTGCTGTCCTTGCACAGCAACACAAAACCTCATGCCTCAGACTTCATTTAGCGAAATTTAACTGAGGATATGTACTTTATTTAGGTCATGAGAGGAAGAGATGGAAGGAAAAGAGGTACTGCTTCACCTCATCTCATCCCCTCTACTCCTCTGATGACATTTCTTTAAGCTGTAAATGATTGCCACCATGTCTTGGCATTAGTATTAGGCGATCACATGTGAGATAAAGTGTGTAGCCGGGAGACAACCGTGAGACAGACACGGAGCTGGTCTGAATTGGAGCTGAGTTGTTTGCTCCCAGAAACTTGACCTTAAATAAAAGTACGTACTTGTCTTCATGGGGAGAGGCTAAATCAGGAGTTTCAATGTTAATTACTTCAAAAGGGTAAGGTAAACTTTTAAAAGTTTCTGTACTTACTTAGTCTGTTTATAAGACACGTTACCTTACTAGGTTTTCTTGAGACAATATTTGGATAGGCGAGGAGTACCCCTTTGCAATGTAAACAAACACCGGCCTTAATTTGTATAAATGCAAGCCTTTAGACTTCTGGGTGGTGGATTGAATAGGTTCCTGTTAAGCCTTGTCTCGTTTTATAGGGTTTGCACAGATACCTTATATGTCTTTGCGGATATGAGCCACTCAACTTTATAAGGTCTCATGTAAATTTTATTCATTATGGGGAAAGCTTCCTTTTTTGCTTGAACGAGTGGCGCGACGTAAAAAGCCGTTTTCATCACGTCCCCTCATTTATGTTTCTAGGGGCAGTGAATATTTAGGTAGCATCAAAATAGTAACATAGGCGACATTTCTAACATGTGTTTTGCAAAGAAAGCACCCAGGAATAGTCATTTCTAGTCGAATAAGTCTGCTCACAAACAATTTATCTGGTGGCATTACCAGCGGCTGATCAATGGCATCTGGGTGGTGCATGTTTCGCTCACCTGCATTTTGCTCAATTCAGTCCTATTCAAGATAAAACTTTCGTCTATTTGTAAAAACGGCTTTTTTATAAAAAAAGGTGTTATAGTCCTTTAACCATATCGTGTGGGGGAAATCTACTTACTAAATGTCAACTGCAAAAACGACGTCGCGGTCTGGTTCTTTTTTCAGCAGGTTGAAAGTCTTATCTTTAATTACATTAACAACGACTGTCCTTTTGGGTTGACTCAACCCGCTCGATGTGGGGTACAACCGTACCTACTGGGAATTCCCATATGCGCAACACAGTCCCCTTCGGCACAAGATTATTCCCTTGCTCGGTTTTCAAATGTACATGGTGCTTTTAAGGCAGCTTGGGGGATTTACCGCCTTAAGTGCTGCTGGTGTACTAAGGGAATGGCGAATTAAAGGTGCAGCTCTGTAGGCGGTTAATTAGAAACCACTGACGCACCAAGGACCTTAAATTAGGTTTTGTGTTATAATCACAAAGATTGGAAGGATAAAGGGTATGAGTAGAGTTGTAGACATGTGACAGGAAAATGGTGTTGTGTGCGACCGGTCGAAGACGTCATAAAGTTGATAATGCTATCTTAGCTGCTATCTGCTTTAGAGGTGGCGGCAGGGTACGCGAAAGCCTCCGCCAAAATATGACAAATTTTAAGAGGTGTCTGCGTGAGAACTTGTTACACTTTGTAGCTTCATTCTCCTCCATCTGTTGGATGTTCTGCCTCTGTCCAGTCGTTGATTCACTTTTCTTAAAGCTCCACTGCTTTTTCCACTCGGTAAAAACTAATTTTGATGATTTATTCTGGATTAACTGATCAAATAGTCGATTTGATGTAAATCCTGCTTTTGGCTCCGAACTCGTCATGATTTTGGCTGCCCTCACCAGACATACATTTGTGTTAACCACAATAACAGCTTCCTTTGAAATGCCTTTAGTGTGATGGGATCCAGTCCTTCACACATGGGCAAGTAGGATCAAGCAGCGAATTAGTTCAGGGGATATGTATCAAACTATTTCAATAAGATGTAAACGTGGACAGTACAATAATCATTTGAAGGCAATTAATTCGAAGATTGCGACGTGGTGTTTTTCAAATACAGCAGAAGGCATATTGACGCATCTAAACTATCGCTGAGGATAATATAATATACAAGTCTGAAGGTATGCTTGGAACTTCCAGAAGTCTATCTGCATGGGACCGCGTTACTACTTTGGTGGTTGAGTTGTGAGAGACGAACATGATCCGCACGGTCGAATATTCAAGTAAAACACATTATTCTTGCCTTTTCCTTATATAACCATAATCTTCGGCGCCTTCCTGACTTCTTTTTCGGTAGTGCATGCGGCGTAATCAACCGTGATACAAAAATAAGCATTAACTGACAAGTATTCTTCACCTTCAGAGGAGTTTTGCCAACTTTCTTCCTGATGTTGGACCAAATTGTGGAAACTTCTGTAGGCATTTTTACTTGGCAGAAAAGGCGACTACTAAAAGCTAATACCAAGTATTTTAGATGTAGTTTGCAGCATTTATTATTTCATATCAAAGTAATGGCATTTGAATGCTGCCTAACCGCTCATCTGAAGTGTTCGTCACTTTTTGTAACGCAGGTACGAAAGTAATCTGGTTGACAGTTTTAGCCTAGCTTTTATCATTTAATTTAATCTGATTGAGGTTGAGATTGCGGCTGAAAGTCAATGTGATTTTGATAGTCCCTCTGCTGTAATTCTACGCGCCTTCGGCCCTTATTCCGTGGTATTTTAGTTTGATATCTGATCGGTTAAAATCGGAACTATTGTGCCTTGAAAATTGACCTGCCAGGGCTAACAAAAATGGTGAGGAAACAAAATGTACTTTTACTTGAAACGTGGAGGAGATTTGGAAGATCTGATGAATAGGTGTCATAGCTAAATGTCAACCAAAGTGGAAGCCGTTCTGTTTTAATTCATCCTCCTATCTAGGTACAATCTTCCCCGCGGAGCGATCGGTGCAGCTGTTCGGTATTATCACCCTCATCCCGAAGGAAAAAATCTACGGGAAGACGCATGACTCTGGCAGTTGCAGCTCGTGAATCCTTCTCCTCCTTTCTTTCCTTCAGCAGTCAGTTCCGTTTTCCAGGTTCCAGAAGTGGGAATCGATCTAAGCGCAGTAGCCTCTTTTCCCTCTCCGAGCCTCAGAATCAGCAACAGCGTCACCAGCATCACAATCAGCATCATCATCCTTTCATACATCCGCATCTTCATCACTCACCAATCCGAGATCAGGAGGAAATCTCACCTCTGGATCAGCCGGATAGGAATCTAGGCGGTGAAAGTGTTAAACAGAACGATCGCTTCTCTAGTCTGGACGATATCTTCCACCGAACTTACCGCACCAGGGCGCAGTCACATCATCCACAATGCAAGGATAATGATGAGGAAGTTATGAAGAAGGCTGATTGATAGTGGTGTGCTGAAAAGCTGAACTCTCATGGGGGTATTGTGATCGAACAAAAATTGATATGCGCAATCTTTCAAGAATACCTATGTGTATATGTAAAACTTTTGTTGTAAAGCGCTGTGGAAGGGGAAAAGATGGGGTCTTGGCGCAAGGTATCCCATTACTCGCCGTAAATTTGTTTATTTATGCAAACTATACTTCACCGGTTTTTTTTCTGTTTACAAAGGTCTTTTAATATTTTAGAACGAAAATTTTCTCTCAAAGTCTCCGTGAGATTTGCACCAATTATTTTCACTTTCTAGGGCCCTAGATATTCTGGCAGTTTTCTGTATTCACAGCTTCTGCGTGTTAAATGCCATGTAGACATCTTCCTTAGTAAAACCAGCGCAACAGATGGCTTGGAAATCTGAAATAGCTTTCAACTGATATCATTTATTCCATGCTTCACATTGTGTTTATTCAAATCTTGGAGTGATATTTTATTACCTAAAATCATAAGAATTTTCCAAGTAGCTTAGAAATGTAAGGTCAATGTTCCACTATACAGCTGTAATGTTTTGTGCATCCGCCACTTTTTATTATTAATTGAACATCCTCTGAGTTAGTTGTTGGCTAGAGGCTGAAGAAGAGGAAGCGACCCTCATACTGCTATTGCTCCCGAGATTTCTCCGTCGGTCTTCACAGCGTGGTCTGTGCTCTACGAAAGAACCCATGAACTAACCAGACCGGACATCGAATTTACGCGCAGCCGAGATATCCGACTGCCACATTGTCGATCCCCTCTTGGCAATTCAATTGAATTTGGAGATGCAATCTGTTTAGTACTGTATTGGGGAACGGAGACTGTGCAGGTTATCGCGTATGTCTATCACCAGTAGTAAGAATGCCCACCCAAAAGCAGAGTAATGCAATAGATGGCGTGTTTTAAAGTAGTTTCGTTGGAGTAAGGTTTCGCGGCTGCTCCTTCTCGCAACTTTGTTTTCACTTCAGTGCTGCCCAGCCATATCTAGCCATCTGAGTTATATCTAGCTAGCGTAGAGGTGGGGTAGGCGTTGTGTGTTTTCTCAACCGACATATTCATGCAGGTACCGCAGACAGCTCTGTAACCAACCGTTCTAGATGATTTATGGCTTGTTCTGCTTCGGTTGCTAACAGAATTCATGCCGAAAGTAAACGTCATTTTTAGTTCTTCCGTCAGGGGTTTTCACGATTTCTCCAATTCACAGTATGCGGTCATCTCTTATTCAGTTAATTTTTAGCATTCTGAGGAAAATCAGGGTACGTGTCCCTTAGGATCGGGTTCCCTTTCCACCAACAACAGCGTGGCGCCTCTAGACTACCCGAATCGCAGGAATGCTGAGTTTTGCTGGCATGGCCCAGGACGAAGAGTTAAGCTACTAATGCATTGATTGCATACTTTCAGGAAAGTATCAATGTTCAAGCCACTTAGTGTATTTGAAAAAATATTTTTTTCGTTGAAAAGTTTGGTATGGGTTAATTATTTTTTAAATAAATTTCCGAATTTCTCAGAGTTGCAACATGTTTTTTGGTGGAAAAACTTCCAAATTGTTGTGAAGATTTTTTGTTGGAGCGCCACAGGATGGGTGCTTATGGTTTGTGAGGTTGAATGTCTGAATTCCCAAAATTTTAATGCATGGCATAACACATTAATTTTGGGCCTGAGTTTGTTAGATGGCAATGTACTTTGTTACCATGTGGATGGAGTTTAGACCTTCCCGTCACTTTTAGTAGCTTGTCTGTCATTGCACTTGGTTTTGGAACCAACACTAAGAATGTTGTCTAAATATAAAACGGTTTTCATACCATCAAATTCATGGGCTTCCATTGGTAATAATAGGATCTCATCTCAGACTTTTTTGGAAAAGGAAAAGGTGATGGCAGTCGCTTTATGGACAACGGAATTCCCCTTAATCCCTATTAGACAAGCACGAGGAATTTTAAAAAGGACGCGCGATTTAGGTGCATTTAAAACTTTTTAACTAGTCGCGCAAATGAAATTGTGCTTGTTCTGCTCCAGCATCAGTGGGTGCTTTTTGCAGCAACTACCCATCCTCCCTTCACAGCAATCGGGTTCTATCATCACCCTAAGCATGCCAGGTATTTTTGGAGATGCTCTCGGTCCAGGCTACCAGAAAGCTGTTGTACCCGTCTAATAGGCCCGACTCCAAGTACGCGCTTAATCTTATATTCACGTCTTCCGTCCTGTCTACCCGTGGAACGCCCACCACTTATGACAATTTTGTTCCTATTTAACAAATGCTTTGCATCGCTGTTATTCAAAAATCGAAAAAGAGGACTTTTTTCGTATTGCTTTTGCATGAGCGCAGCAGAATTTATGCATTCGGAATCACATTTGAGCTTTGCCATGGAATGAAGAAATATCATTGTATTAATGTATGTTAGTAAACTGATTAAATTACTTTCAACCTTCCAGAATCTGTTTAATTTAAAAGCTGTCGATTGAGATGCAATGCAACTACACCGTCTCTGTTACTGATCATGCCCATGACAAATTCCTCCTTCTGACCATTAAACCATTCTAATGTGCTTTTCTCAAGCATCGGTCAATGGGATGACGAACAAATTCACTAATGCTTTCGAAGGTGTCACTTCACCATTGCACTGTGGCAGGGAATTGTCACTTATTTTACTTTTTGGTAGATTTTAGGTAGAATGTTTTCCATGGTATCATTCAGCTACATTTGAGATTTCACTGTATCCTCCCAGTAGTTACCCGCAGCATCAGTTCCCATTACTAGACGACAGAAAAATCTTGCGCTGATTTTGATGGAACTCGTTCTAGCAACTTGGCGCAACTTACATGGATATGGGCTGTAGATTGTTGCGGTATTCCTTTCTGTGCCCCATACTTTATTGCCTTTGTTCTCATCTCAGCCTCACATTACTAAATGCTAATCAGACTAAACGGGTGGATGTAAATTGGGAGTGGCTACTTCAAGAACCGAGTCTGACTCTGTTCCATTTATTGTGCTGCTTGTTCTTTGTGTCATAAATATTTTTACAGAGATAATTTTATTTTACGCCTTGCTGGAAACGCTTAATAATATGTTACACTGGCTCTTTCGACAAACAGCATGTTTCAGGAAATCGTTCTTATTTACTTGAAGAAGCTGTAGGAACTTATAGGTCACCTGCCAAGTGCCCCAACTCCATATATTGCAGTAAGGACCTTCGCCTTCAGGTAAATTTCGCATCTATGGTTTTGCGTTTCCCTTTCAAATTGTCATTGTCATCGCGAGATTTACATGAAGATAGCGCTTTATACCACCTTTTTGATGAAACTGATAGTATTTATGCAAAGGAGGTCAATTTTAAAGTGCATTTCTGATTTTATAAATGGTGGAACTTTTGATTTTTTTTTGTTTGACTGCTACTTTGGGTTGGCACCTCAGATAGCATCTTTTCTGCACCTTTTCCGAAGCAAATGCAATAGATAGTAAAATCATAACTGATGACGGAAAGACTACCTCATGCTGCTAAAAATGTCGAAGTTTTCTTCATTCCTAAGAAAGTTTATAAGGCCTTAAACGTGTTTTAGTTAAATCACATCTTTTTCAAAAATGGACACCGACCGTAACTGTCAACTAATCCCCTCAGCAGAACATCATGGTGCATTCGTATCTGTTCGGACCTGCCCTTCCTTATTGGTGGTGTCAGAAACAAAAATTAACTGTGTATTCGATCCCTGTGTCACTACTCATATACTGTCAACCATTCAAGTATAGATCAATGACATCACTCTAGTTTATCTTCCATTATTTTATCTTTTAAGACCTTTTAACTGCATGCATTTGATTGTCAAGCTAATAAGAAATGAGGTCTTTAATTTTCCCCCCAAAAACCACAGCTGTTTTACGAATTCCATTCTTGCGCAGCAGCAACTTTGTTGAGTCTAGCTATTGTCCGCCCTACATCTGTTTCCATCACCCATTCATTTCCCCATTTGCTTTACCATTTTACACATGCTCATGTGAGTATTAAACGACAATGCCAAGAAGAGGTGACGAGTACTTGGCTCCTGGAGAAAGATGGTGGAGGGGATGTAAATGAGGTGAGGAGACCAGTATTTCCTCCATTCTTAACCTGAGTATGAATGCGCTTAAGAATTGGACCTCATTCAATTGATTCTCTAGTCTGAATCGTGTAACCAGGAATAAAAACAATTTTCCTTTTACATTTTTGGATTGTATGGCACTGAGAAGAGAGACTGGAGCCAAAAATACTGTTTGTTACCCGTCAAGTCTGCAATGGTCTCACACACATGCAAATAAAGCTTAGATGGTGGGAAAAAATAGAGCAAGAAAGTAAAAAAAGGCGTTTTCAGTCAAATATCAGTCAATTTATCCACCATAGAGCTCTTGGTTCCAGAGCGTGTGCGGATTGGTGTTTGAAGCTAATATTACGTATTATTGTGCAGAACGTATTTTATGAGATCTAACAGCCGTTTTTCCCTCTCAAAAGGATACAACCATCTTAGAGTGATTCAGCACCAGAATCACATTCTAGTGAGTTTATTTCCAAATGGTTGCCTGCCGCAGCATGAGCCTTCAAATACAACACGACTTGGTCCGTGGGGCAGACAAACTCAAATCACACCCGTCCGGTTAGTTCGCCCGTATTTGAGGATGTGGGGTAGTAGCAAGGAACACATTGAAGAATCCTGTATAGCTAGACTGGCTCACATGCGCCTCTGCAGGGAGATATACCGACAGTTGACCAAACCTTTTAGACACTTGTTTTTTTACTGCTGGTCACTTTTTTAGCAGTTTGTGTAAAAGTATATTTTCCAACTAGGCGTAGCTAGAATGTCGCGCACCTTTTTTACACCTTACTAGCATTTATACCTGGATGTCTGGTAGACATGACCTGCCACGAAGGCGTTTACTTGTCGAATTTTTCTCCAACACAATGAAGTTGCTGGATGGTGCAATGAATTAAAAAGCGAGTTGATGGGAAGGGTCAAGACTTTCCGGACTGAAAAGTTGCATTTAACGATAACTTAAGGCTTTAAAGATTTAAAGCAGGCATCGAAGTGATGAAGGTGTCAGCATTGGTTGCAAAGTTAAGCAAGCAATTCGAGGAAGGTTCAGGCATACTTAAAAATCTTTCTATCTCAGTGCTTTTCAGGCAAGCTTTAATTACTGAAGAATTTTCATAAATGAAGAAGTGGATGAAGTCAATGTTGTATTTATGTTAAAAATTTGGAGCTTTGTTTTGCCTTCAGCACAAATTCACGGCTCCTAGTCTGAAGTGAATGGCCTTTACGGGACCTACATATAAGTAGAGGGAATTTCAAATTCGTCACCGCTTCCACGCATATCAAAGTAGGTGAACATACTTGTCAGAGGCACTGAAAAGGGTCTCACTGTTCCTTGCACTTTTTTAAGGCGACGACAGAACCATTGAAATGCCAATCCTATTCCATGACTAAATGTGTCTAGAATAAGGAAGGGCGCTCCCCCTATTCTGTGCACACGAAAACATGCATTTTTTTCTTTGCTGTGAACACTTCGATCAATGGAGCTGTTTAAGAGCAATTTTTGGTTGCATTAATGTCATAAGAGAACATTGTTTTCACACTTATCTTGACAAAGACTGCGATAACTCTGTTTCTATTTGCATTTTTTAAATCAGCTAGAGTTTTGTAAACTTTGAAACTGCCTTTCAGGGCAAAATTTTTTAACATTTTCTTTGTGTGGGTTTGGTGTTCTCTAGGCCTCCTTGAAGGCTACACTCACTTGCAATGCCTCTTCACTTCCAACGGCACCAGTCATAACAGACGACGATCGTATTTTCTCAGTGGCACAATTCTTTTGTTGCTTATGTAAATTATTCCTCTGCTTTCCTTAAAGTTATCAACACTGGTGACAGTTTTGCTTGTTTTGGACGCATAATTTGTATGGAGTTTCGCCTCGAGGTTAAAATCTTTTATGCCCTTTGACCAATGAAGCTGGCGAAGTTCTTTGTAGATCGTATAAAACATTTATTTCATTACTAGCCGTAAAGAGGGGCATTTATTTGGTTAATTGTAAACGGCTAAAGGCAATTCTCGCTTTCACCAAATGCTCTACTCCAATGAGGTTGGAGAATCTCCCAATGGGAAGAAAAACGCAATTTGCCTTACAGTAGGCGCTGGCTGAGTTGCTCCAGATCACTTATTCCGGATCGTGATTTTTTCTCTTGTCAGGTACAGGCAAAAAGAATTTTATTTTTTAAAATTCTCAACTCTGTATAGCTTAGGGAATAAAAATGCACAAAATATAACTTTGAAACAATTACATGTTATATTTTGTTGTCTTTTGAAATAGCCACAAATAAGGGTAGTTTTTTATGCCTAACGCAATACACAATCATGGTATCACCTGGAATTTAAGTAGCATCGTCTCTAATACCCTCTCTCAAAGTAGGCAACGTTTGATCTTTAGTACCAATAGTTTAGCCCTCTGAGCATTTCATAGAGGCGAAAGAAGACGTATTGCTTTGGTAGAACATATACCACTGACATAGGGAAGAGATGGAACGCTTCTGGCATGGCTCAGAGGCCACGCCTTCGGTTAAAGGCACAATTAACGGGCCCTTCAGTCCTCCGTGACCAAAATGAGTCGCTGAACAGACGAAACATTACCTAGCCATTCTTTTCCGCTGAGTGATGCTCCTGCCCATTCTCTTGGCCATCCTCTAACGTGAAACATCGCCATCTGGTCAGTGTTTAAAGAAAATATCCACGAACCAACCACACCAGTTATCGAATTTTCGTGCAGCAAACATGCTATCCTACCATAACTTCAATAATCTCTCGTGGCAATCGAATGAATTTGGACTATTGTTCTACTTGGGAATCGCACTGTGGAAAGGAGGTCATGCTGTACTCGCGTATTTCCATTGCTATTTGAGGAAATTGAGCTAAAATTAGGGGCATTTAATAAGGGATGAGATTTACATAGTTTCTTGGGGATAAGGTTTAACGTCTACCTCCTTATCACCTTGTTCCCAACTCGGTACTGTCAAGTCTTATGCATTTACCAATGAGGCTTCTAACCACCTAGTGTGGGGATGCAAATGTATCACACATTCACTTCGCTTACATCTTCATAGGTGCTGTTGACGCTTCCGTGGCGAATATTTTTGGACGGTTGGTCTCTTCAGTTGTTAATGGCACTACTGTAGAATGCTGAAATCGAATAGCTTCCGAAAACTAACGTCTTTATCAGCGCTTCTGCTAAGTTATCAAAGGCTATCCCATTTACATTTTGCGTCCTTCATCCGTCACAAAGAGTTTCAGCATTAAATGAAAGGAATCAGGATATGTGTATTTGAGAATAAGTTGTGCTCTCAGCTGCCATCAATTGAGGACCCTGAGTCTTGTTCGGACAGGCCTTGATGTCAGGCAAAAGTTTGGTTGCCGTAGTCTTCAGTGTCCGCTCAACAAAATGAAGAGTTAAACAAACAATCGAAGCATTACAAAGAGTGGACATCTTTTAACAAGTCGCTATCATTCTTACTAATTAATCGGTCTGACGGAGGTGATTCGGGATTCGGGTATAACTTTGACTACGCAGGATCTCTTTCATAGCTCTTTGTACGACCGCTCGATGGTATCGCCTTTGGAAAGGGTTGATCGCGAGAAAAGGCGGAGCTCATGCAAAATATGCCAACTTAAGCCAAGTAGTAGGAATTCATAATATTGCCTTTCGATTGTAAAATTTTTATCTTCCAGATGCCAAGGTCGAATGTCGATCAAAGCCATGGAGGTACAAGAACTTTTTATGCACGTTTTCAAAGTCAAATCTAACTTTTCCTTTTTAAAATGACTGAAAAACACCATAACAGGTCTTACAACTAAAAGTACATTAAGCTGAATATTGGTCAGAAAATAGACATACTTCCTGTTTAAAAATCCATTTAAAGTTGGAGTAGAATGTAGAAAAGTCCATATTTTCAACTTACATCAGCAAAATATGATATCACGACCTTCCATAGGCAGTAGCTCATGATTCAACCCTGTCACATTGCTTCTACATTCCAGATGTGAGCGTAAGCGCAAAACTGCCGTACGAGTAAAGTTTCTAAAGCTATCCTTCATTCGTTAAGTAATCTTAGTGGCAATTTTTGTCCTCCTTCAACGAGAAAAGATAAAGCTATAAAACTGTTCTGCTGGTAGTACAAGGCATAGTTTCAGCCGCCGCTGTGTTCATCCCATTTTCAATTCCCAAATTTCACGCGTAATGATGTAATTTTTGTGCGGTAATGCCAATAAGGCGATCATCACCTAAATCTTGAACAAATATCCCCAAGGGACTACAGCGCATGAATTGAGTACGAGATGAGTTTAAACAGTTTCCCCTTCCCTCCCTCCTCCCCTGACTGAAGCCCATCTCTTCCCATGGGCCATTTTTGCGGCCAAGGGTATGGGATCTTTCACAAGGATGAGCTTTCATCCCACCGGTCGGCTAGTCCTTGTTACTCTCTAAGACGGTATTGTTTATTCACACAGACTCCCTACATTATCGAGTAAGCAGATCTTAACAAATAAATGACGCCTAAACGATCACAAAAGCTGAACCTTTATCAAACAGCCTATTTCGCTTCCACATCTGTACTGAATGCTGATTCATAATATTTTCGCTGCTTGGAGCACTGAATTCCATTTTTTTAATTAGAGAAATTAATCGGGAGCGAAATTTAAAACTTTTATCACAACAAGTAAGTACTGCGCGTTTCGTTATTGGTAATTACAACTGACTTATTGCTTTTTTACCTTTCCCATGCGGTTATCCACCTATTTCGAAGTTGATTGGGGTTTACTGACCGTCCTTAAGGCAGACATCCTTGTTCGAGTCATTATGACCCTGCAGTGTTCATTGTACCACCAGGCCTGCGGTTTCGATGCGTGCACTCGAGCGAGGGAAGTGAGGGTGGAGGAGAACAGGAGAAACGGTCTTGACCCACCTCTTCTTTAATTTATGCTCTGTAGTCGCCTGGGATGTTTATTCAAGATCCAAATTATTGACACCTTTTTGACATTAACACTCAGCATCTACAGGATCACGAGTGAAAATAGGACTTGAAAGTGTGATGCGCAAGGCGGTGGCTAGGGTTGTGTCGTTTTTTTGTTCTGACGGCAGGACAATCTATAAAATGGTATTAATGACCTCCGTCTTCGCTTGCAGTAGAATGGAAGATTGAAACGGCGCTTAGTTAATGGTAGCTTTTGAAACTCTCTGCAGTTATTGACTCTAAGTTAAAACAAAATCAACTGCACTTGCTTATCCTCTTCACATCCCTAGACTTCTCCAAGTCATTATATTATTGTTTGAATTACATTAAGGTGTAGATGCTTCCTGTTTTCGTGCAATTTGCTTTCATTATGAGGCAGCGTTTTAACGTTACATTCCTATCTTCAAGTTCTTTTCCACTTTTCCCTCAAATATTCAGGTGATTTTGGAGGTGATTATTTTTCTGAACTTTTAACAAAAAGTGTCATTCCTAGCTGAGGTGTATCAGGATTACTATGGAGCTGTGTTTTTCACCTTTCACCCATTGAAAGACGCCATTTTTTTCTTTGCTGCTTCCATTCATTTACAGGCGATGCCGGTGACTGTCGGTGAGACGCATTGGAACGCAAATGTTCTTGCCGAGCCCCAGGCTCTGGTGTTTCCTTTTCATCGGTTGCCATGGCTCTCCTAATGAAATGAGGCAATAAACTAAAAAATGCTTTTGAGTACACTATAGCGTGGTATTCATGCTGGAGACCGCAGAAAAGCCAAGCATCTTCTTTCGATGGGCTTACTTGCAAAAACACGTTTAAGGGTGGATTTTTGGACTTCTTAGACTCATTTATAGTACTAACCAGAACTTGACGTTTTGCATGTGAATATGCGAGTTCTGATGCCTTAGCATGATAGCCAAACGTCATTGACTTTCAAATCCAGTTCAACTACTACGCAAAAAATCATTCGAAATCTTTGTTATCTTTAAAACCAAGACAGTCCAAAAATTGCCCAGTCTGTGTCGGGCATGACATGAATCCCATCACCTGCCACAAAATGATAAAAAGCATTCCTGGAACATGTCGAATTCGAGCTGGGGTAAGTGAATCCTAACTTCAATTTCGGTCCAGATCAAACCTTTCGCAAATGCTTCAGGAGGTTTTCGCCGATTCCGCCAATATTTTATGTTCCCTGTTAACCTACTTTATTTTTATCGTTGTGTATCTGTTTCATCCCATTCTCTTGACCATTTACAGTTTGGTGCTGGCATAGTTTTCAGTAAATAAAAGAAGGCTGCATAATGCGAAAAGATAAAAGCTTCGCCATCCAAAATTGGTGGGCAGTTCTACCCTAGTGATAGGATTGGATGGCAATGTAAGCTCTTGAATGGATTCCAGAAGATGCCAGCTGCTGTAGTTGTTATGTCTCCTCTTTCTGAGCTATTTTCGCGGGACTCGATAACAGAGCTTGTCTTTTAATGCTATAGGCATCGCTTTTCTCACTTAAACAAGAATGCAGTCAAAGTCTTTCTTGCTTAAAATGGATTTTGGAAATACTGTACGTTCTTTCATTCATCCCGAACCAAATGTGACTTGGGAGTACAGTAATTTTACAGAATTCTCCCTATAAAATACCATTTGATATAAGTAACCTTGCCTAATTTGAATTCCTTTCATTCAATAAGTCTTTTGGAAGACATCCACGGGTTTTCTCCAAATCAGGCTAGGTGAACTTAGAAAGAAAGCTATGAATCTTGAAGGTGCAAAAGAACATTACAACCGTGATGCTATTCTCCAAGATGAAGGCACTTTATTTCAATTTTAGCGCCCGGGTTTACGCTGAAGACAAAGGAAGTTATAATATTTGGACAGGAAATGCATCAACGATGTATAGGAGAGCTGGAAGGAGGGGCCTCCGAAAAATGCTGTCCAGGGGAAGTGCAGTTTTGGGTTTCTAACCCCTCGCTTAAAAAACAACAATTTTTAAAAGATGCTTAAAAAATTTCGTAGCCCCTTCTCTTTAATATGAGCCTTCTCCTTTGTGTTCCTCTTGATCAATCTCCCGCGTCAGCTACCATCTTGGTGCCACCATCCAAAAACAATGAAACAAATGCGCTGACCATTGCATCTGCGTGCAACAGGGGAAACTTCTGAGTGCAGCGTCATTTACTTCGCTTGGACTAATCACGAAATCGGGAACTTTACCCTATTTGGACACTGTATATTGGAAGGCTGAATATGCAGGCTATCACGTGTGCCCATTGCTGGTGGTAAGAACAATTGCTCAATGTGGAGGATTTTGACAAAAGACAGGTTTTAAAACATTTTTTAATGATAAAGTTTCCCCTTATTTCCAACATGTGAAGTTGTTCTAACTTCAGTTTTGCCCAGCCAAATTTGTTGGAGTCAGAAGTGGAAGAAATGCCGAGCGATTCCTGAATGGATATCCTTAAACAGGCACCACAAACAACTCCACAGCATACTTATCCATATGTATTGCGGATAGTATTGCTCCAGCAGCTAATAGCCAGAGATTAAGGATAATTTCAAATCCTGCCATTAAGAACGGTCGCGAATTTGCCTATCCGCCGTATATGAATTCCTTCTATCATGTTAATTGTTAACACTCAGAAGTGTAAGTCAGAGTCATTGTTCTTCAAGATCAGGTTCGTGTTGCCCTGTCACTAGCGTTGCGTCCAAACCGCCCCTACAAACAAAATAGGGCACGGTGCTTGGGCGATGGCGACGTAGAGGAGTGCTTTGCGAGGCCGTGCCGCCCAGCGGAAATACAAAGGCGGAGCCTTAAGTGCCCGTGTAGTCAAAACGAAGAGCTGAACAATCAAGAAACTTACACAGCTCTCTCCGACTACATTTTCTCCAGAGTTTAACCCATGCCCAATTACCCTTCCTCTGCCAAAAAATTTATTGCCCCAAACTTTTTCTACAATAGCAATAAATGAAAGAAAGGCAACTACTATTCTATGCTCTTTTTGGCAAGATTCTTTTCTAACAAGGTTAAGGTTTTATTTTAGGGCACAGGTAGAGGTCTTGTTGTTGTAAAGCTTAAACTGGATTCATCGAAGTTCTTTAATCAGCACCCTCAGTGAATGTTTTTGGGAATGGAGTTTTTTCTTACTTCTGGCATATTTTTTGCGCCATTAGCGGCCTCAGTGTAAAGGCACAAATTCGGGAAAAAAACATTTTAGCTCAGAATTATTTTTGCTTTTATGGTATTCAGAGGCAAGTTGGAGTAATTAATCAACTGTATGGAACTCACGGTGCAAAGATTGCAATAGGCAATAAAAGCAATAAAGCCGCATGGAATGGTTTCTCTTCTACTCACTGACCGTCTGTTTGGGAGCATAAACCAAAGTGAAGTGTCGATTGCCTCTGGTTGCTGATAAGAAGTAGGCATTTTACCGAAATACACTTAATTTTGTCCGGCACCGCTCCATAAAAAGTGCTTTGAATGGCACCCAAAAAACTGAACTATTATGTTCCGTTCTTTAAAACCTATGATTGTGCCTAAAATGGATAAAAAATATGGAGCACCTGTTTTAAAGTTAAAATGGTACCAAAAGCTAATAAAAGGTGCAAATTTTTGCATTTTTGAGAAGTATATCAGCAGTCGACTTTAAGAAGAGAGTGGAAGTTTAAGGGTTGTCTCAAGAAAAACAGGCAGAATGGATTTTGTGGTCGACTTTGCAAATGGGCTTCTAAAGAAATGAGTTTAAATATTAGCAGCGGTGCAAGCATTACCGATGACCGGCGTCAGGGAGGCCGATAAACACTTTGGTGCTGCCCTGATTGGCGCATGATGTAAAAAATTGCTACAGAGCACAGAGGCGATTTGCCTCTCATTCCACTCGAAATTCGTTTTTGCGGACAGTTACATTCCTGGATGCGTGGAAGATTACAGGTAGCTTTTGGCTGACTTACACAGGCTGCGCTCCCATCTACGCAGTCTCTTAAAACTCTATGGATGGTGAATGGTGTTTCCATTAACAGCAAATCGGCCCTCCTTTGTTCTCATAATGAGTTTACGTTAAAGCTTCGAAATAGAATCGAGGGTGACGATAACTCTTTGTAGGGTATTATGAAGGAAACACATGTTGTCGAATATGCTAAAATTGATTTTGTTTACGTTTGAGGATCAAAACATAACATATATAATAATTTGGATACCAAAGTTTAATGTCTTTATACGTTTTGAGCAAAAGAGAATTGAACATACAAGCAAAATCTTAAAACAGCACCTCATGCATTTCATTCTCTGTTTGTGTTTAAATTATCCGAAAAGTTGTTCTAAAATAATTGAATTTGTTGTGAAAATACAACTCAACTCCCCAAAACTTAGACAATTCCTTAAATGGTATTTTAGTACTCTGTGGCATTCCTAAAGACACCCGAAGTCATTTTGCTTTGATAGAGCAAGTATTGTCAGCGTGGAGAGTGCCTTAGGCGCTACTGACATGGTCTTGAGAACCAGCAATAGGGGAGCCTGTTAGTGGCCAAGACAACATAATAAGGAAGAGAAAATGAAGCTTCTCGCATCCTTCTCCTCCTTTTTGTGTCTTCTCCAATGCTTCCTTAATCAATTCCCTGAGTTGGCCATCACGCCACAGGCAGAGTTTAAAGGTGAAAAGAATTGAAACAAACGTGTTAATAACCCTAGTTTCCCACAGCTGAGACGACATCTGACTGCATCGTCGAAGAGTCCCACTTTTATTTTTACAGGATTAAAAGATTCGTTCTGTTTGGTGGCCATATTGGGAGGAGAAAGAACGCATATTCCATTATATATGCGTATTGCTAGTCGTAGAAACAGTAGCCTAAAAGCTGAGTCATTTAGAAAATAACGGATCGAAAGTATTTTCTTGCGGTAAAGTTTCGTGTCGATTTCTTCTTGGCACGTTGTTTCCACTTCGGTGCTACCTCGCAACACCTATCTTGATTCTTTCCTGCAGGTAGAGAGGTAGAGGAGGTGTCATGCGCTTACTTCATTGACATATTCATACAGGCGCCGAAGGCAGCTTCATACCGAACTATTCCAGGTAGTTTAAGACTAGTGCCACTTTGGTAGTTAATAATACTCCTTCAGAGCGTAGGAATGAGGTATTTGCCGATAGTAGCCTTCATTCTTTTTATCATTTTTTAAGGATCTCCATGGATTCTCTCACTTCCTCCATCACGTCAAAATAAAGCGTTCACCAGTGGATTTCAAGACCGATGAGCTTTGGCGTAGGGTTCGTTTGCCACTGGCAATTAGTTTGGTGCTGTATGTAGTGTCAAGGGTCAAAAATAGTCCTAACACCAGGCGAAGTTTTGCAGTATCCGCTTTATCAAACTGATTAGTTAGATTTAAAGTCAAAGTACTATTACAGTGTAACAAAATGAAGTTTATTTTATCTGCATGCGCACCTGCACAGAAACCTGAGTAAACCCAAAGTTTGGCCACCATTGTGGTATACGGTTCCCTCATTCGCCTTTATTGGCAACTTGCCTACTCCTCTCGGCACTGTACACCGTCTTTGAGATGGGACAAATTTGAAGGTAAGGTAAATACGCAAATTTTAGAATCCAGATTACTACTATTTTTTTAATAAATATGTTGTCTCGTGAGAATACACTTTACCCTTCATTTGATTCTGTTGCTCAAGTATTCGATATATGGAAGGAGTAATTGAAGGCATCCATTCGTGCATGAAGCACTTGTTACAGTTTGGTGTCACCATAACTACGGAGTTTTTTGGGAAGCAAAAGTCACAGAGTTCTTCCCTTTTCAATGCCATATGCTTGTAAAAGATTAAATTTCAAACAATTAATAATTCATATCTGTCTACCGTTTCTGCGTTCCTGGTGGAGCTTTCTCTATGCCTTTGGGACAATAGCCTGTTTACATGTAAGTTATTAATATTATAGCTCTCCAAAACCCCTTTGAAGACAAAATATAACACAATACTTGGGCAAAAGGGCTGAAGAATAGCCATCTTTAGTAAGTCCGATGGTGGAGTTTTGAGTTCCCGCCAAAATCAGGGCGAGGACTTAAACGAACAATCGAAGTGATGCAGCATAAAGTAACCTTCTGCACTGGTCCTTTTGCGCAATGGATACGAGTAGTTCCACTTTAAACTCAACTACTGATTATTTGGGTTAAATGAATAAATTCTGCGAATATAAGCTGAGCAAAGCCGATAGCTGTTATGGGCCTTTCCGTTTGCTAACTTCAGATGGCTATGCAAATTTGAAGCAGCTTCGGTGGCAAAAAGAGGACATTATGGTTTCTTAAGGCTTAAACGCAGGTAACTTCTCTCCTGCCACAACCACTTGTGCATAAAAAAGCGAGATAATTCTCACACATAAATCACACAGCTTCTAAACGATACAGAGTCAAAATGTGCGACGTACTGCCTGGCAGCATATGGCAGTGCCACTGAAGCAGCATGACACTTGGGCTATCTCGACCTTCACAGTTGCTGCTTATTCCGCGAAAATCTACTATCGGCGACTTTTCCTTACCTTTCGTTTAAAATGCTGTAAACTAAGCAGATTTTACCACGGAATGGTTGGTCGCCATGGCTGCATCGCCATCTTAGTGTGGCAAATTTCTATCTATCTCTATTATCGCTTGATCCTTCTTCGAGCAATTCATTCATCTCTTTCCTCAGTGAGTCTCCAGGGATAAAAATCGGCAAAACTTTAGGGTTTTTTAGTAATATTGTGCACCAAAAAGTTGCAGAAGTACCGGCTTTTGCAGTCGATAGCTGGCTCTATGTGGACTCACAGGAGACTTTTTACTATGGCTGAAGTGCACTGCTCTGCACCGAATAAAGTGAGCACAAATTCGAAAAAAATTTGGACGCATTCTTTTAATAATGAGTTAAAATTTCTTTTGAACAGATTATGGTGCCAGAAAACTCCCTATTCTTACTAATGTGGCTTTTGGGCTAATTTCCCCAAGACAAGTCGCTGACATGCTAAGTGTCTTCACATCAGAATATCGTCAATCCCTTAACACCGAGTCTCTGGTCAGTCCTTCTATCAAACTAAATTATTGTGCATTCTCCTTTTTTTTTAGTATCAACTGATCGTATTGCTTCCTTCTGCAGATAAGTTCGTCGCGATGAGAGCGGGGAAATGGCTACGGAGGGGAGAGCGAGGTGCAAATCCCCATCGAAAAAAGGGAGGACAGCATTTGAGCGGAATATGTAATTGTGAGGTGAAGAAGGGTGCAGTGGACTACTGGTGCAACCCAGAGGCCAGGCCACTCGGTAAGAATACGATTAGGGTCTCCTCAGCTACCAATTACTATTAACGCATCACAGTAGTACAACAATTCTTATGTGCTTCCTACCTACATAAACTTGTAAGTGTCGTTACTAATCCCCATGAGTAGGTTGATGCCTTCCGCTCTATCGGTTAAGTAGAAGTTTCAGACATAAAAAGATAGCAATTGTCATAGCCAGAGTTTTTAATTTTGTGGGTTGGAATGGATTCAATATAAAAACAGACCTAACTGCTTAGTAGAAACATTCATTTATTCGAAAGTGATAACAAATGCGCACGGAGTCAGCGAACACGAGTATGAGCACAAACTGCGTCAGCCCCACCGGATGGTTTGAGCTCTCAGCCGTCGTTAATTTGTATGCTCAGTAAAGTAGAGGATCCTGGGCTCACTAATTTACCAGTGCAGCACCAAAAACGCCAAATCATATGCATCTTAAAAATACACATGTCTGGATTTAGAAGCGCTGAAAAATGACTTTTTATTTCTAGACATTCAAACATCTGTGCTTCGTGACTTTCTCGAAGACGCAGATTTCAGCTCGTCATTGTTGGTTTATAAGTGCTTTTTACAACACCGACTATGTTATAATGGCCAATGCGACTTATCGCCCTAAAGGAGAGGTGGGACGTACAATCAGACTCTGTTTTGTTTTCGCAGGCACTGGAGGACCCCTCCGATTTAGTTCCGCCAGGCGGCATGGCCTTCTGTTCATCGCAGTGGTCCTTCTGTGTGTCTCTGTGTTCCGTATCTAAGATGAGAACCCTCCAAGTTGAGTTTTAATGTTAGAACTACATAACTTATCAAATTCGGGTCTAGCATTAGATTTAGAGCACATCATTGTCATGGCGTGCCACAGGCAGGTAAAATATCCATTCGTGTGCCTCAAGATTTACCTAGGGTCAAATGAACCAAAAACGATATATTCAATACTGATTGTGAACGACCAGACAAATTGCAATATATTTTGCTCCCACCATTCGGACCGTAAAAATAATATTCCAACTTCCAAATATGAGTATCTTCATTAACCATTGCCGTGTGTATGGAAACAAGAAAGCAGCTCACCATGAGTCCCACAAGGAAATGTTTGCCCAATTCATTTTGATGATCATCCCTGCCATCTAACCAATTCAAAGGTAGGTAAATTGAGGTAATCGTGTTGATGGATGTCTGCAACCACCCCAAAAATTTCATTGTGTACAGCTATTATACTTTCACGCAGTTGCCATGCTCTCATTGTGTTAGAAAACTACGCTACTATGCCCGCAGTGTCGTCCTAGAAGCATTCTCACGACAGTGGGCCATCACCTGCAGCAATAACTTGGGCTCTGCAAATCTCGTTCGTCATTTTGTCGGCGTGGCCCACCATTTATGGCATTTATTTTACAAAATCTTGATCCGTCATTCCCAACAACGCACGGCATCTAACCTGAAAATGGGACTTTTAAAACCCGTTTTTGGAAACGCACTAAAGGAACTGTATGCAGATACGTGTTTAACTTGGATGTGTAAATGTGTGATTATTCGGTTAACTCCTTATTTTGGTTTTAACGGCGCCTAAGGTTCTAGTGGTAAACTCCGCTAGGCGGCATGGTATCTTTGCATTAACACTTTATCTTTCGTCTTCAAGAAAGACTCGAAGCGCTACATCGACGGCGGCTAAAGGGCGACTTCCCTGATTTTTAAAACTCAATTTTGCACCTAAACATGACGAAAGAGTGCCACCTGCTGCAAATGGGAGGATTTGTAACGCCTCCTAGCAAAAGAATTGAAAATGGCATCTATTTTCGACACTTATCATAGTTTGGTGTTCTTTAGGAAGTAGTTATAGGCGTGCCTATCGTGTCTGTGTGAAAATGTCAATCAAGTAAACACCTCGCCCGCATCTTAATCGGCTGGGTATAAATTATAACGATAATTATATCTGAGCAGCACTGGAGTGAGAACACAGTAGTAGGGACGAACAGACGCTAAGGTTTACTCCCAAGACACTACTTTATTTAACCGAGGTTACTTTGAGCTTGACGTTCTCTTAATCAGAAGTAGGCGTAAGGTAGAGGCAGTACAAATTTTTCGTTTTTGCTATAGCTCCCAAACAGGTCCAACATCCATATCCAGTTTGATCGCTGAAAGAAATCTTTAGCGTTGTCACCAAATGTCAAACTCAGTACACTCAAATTTGACGACTAGTACTGCTACTGGTACCGACTACGATGCAATGGTCGAAGAGGGAGGCTGTTTGAGGAGATTTGTAGGAACTACGCGCAGGAGAGGAAGGTCATGCAACGCGTTTCTTGCGCAACTCCTCCATGTAGCTACACGTGTGTCAAAGTCTCAACTGGGGCATCGCGTGTTCTCTTCTAGGTACGACAGACAGCTCTGTAGGAAAACTTTTCAAACGGTTCACGACTGGCGTCCTTTCAGTTGTTAGTCCCATTCCTACGTAACACGAGACTAAGTTAACTGCCATATATAGACATTTGCAACACCTCCCTTAGGGGTCATCGTAGATCCTCCCACCTGCTAGTGTTCGCCCTTAGGATCGAATTCGCTTTACACTCAGAAACTATCCTTAAAGCGGAATTTTTTCTTCGTAAAGCCTGATTTTCCATCTAAGCGAGGTAGCTATAATTAACTGGTTCTTCGCCAAAGCCTGGTGGCTACAACCACTATTGGGTGGTACGTGGCTGCCCTGTACCGTACTTTCTCCCAATACTGTACAGCGACTGTTATGAGGAGATTCTAGAGTCAAAGACCTAGACTTGAGTTCAACTGCATTCTTGAAGTTGACAAACTTAATTTACATCCACTCGGTTAGTTCACTCAACCTCTAATGATGCGACAGTCGGTTGAGAATAAAGAGAATGTAATGAAAAGAAAAGTTAGAATACCACACCATACATATCTATACTTTTTGGCACCTACGAGTGGGAATTATCATTTCATGAATTCCTAGAAGTGATAGTAGTTAATTATGGAGAGTTAGCTTAAAACTACATTAAATGTTTTGGCCGTCCGGTGTTTATTGTCGAAATAAACCAGAGATCGCAAAGTTTTATTCCTCAAACCAATCTTAAACTATTTTGTTCATCTCATTGGCATGCGAGCACTGGCACAATATTCATGCGAGGAAATTTGACGTCCCGCCTGGGCTTGTCTTGCATCCCACCAAAATGTACCACCTAGCGATACAGGTTTTCCCATTCCCAATGTTGCGTAGCAAAGTTAATGTTATTGTTATGTAACGCACTTAAGGCTGGTCGTATGGCTGTTGGACCTCCAGCCCTACTGAACGTCGTCGGCACATCTTCCGCCCTGTTGTGGTCACTTCGGTGAATGAAAAAAACTGCTTAATACGTAAATTTGAGTGGATGTAATCTCTGAAGCATTTGTGCCAATTCCGAACTCTTGTTTACTTGAAAGCTTTGGATAAGAGTCTTTTTACTTCCACGATCACTGCTTTAAAGCCGCCCGCCACCTTACCTTTCCCCGTAATCCTGCCTTATGACACTGAAGGGCCTACGATTCCGTCATTTTTCGTGTTATAGTAAATACGGACAAACTGGCACCAAATACAGAGATTCATGCCTCTCAGGGAGAGTGTGATCTTCCCACTGTAAGTACATCGGCAGAAAATTTGTTAACACTGAAGGACAATCTTTGACATGTAAAACTGACTAAGGACGCAGCTCTCTTCCCCATTGCTGATTCATTATTATTGGTTTTCACTTAAATTTCTGTTGCAGTGTTACTGTTTATTTATGTACGTTTTTTTCAAAATTATCATCCATAGGCATTAACCAAGCTCATGGTTTTCAAAAGTGCTTTATTGGCCTCATTCTCCTGTGTTATTTTACCATTCCGAAGAGGGTAAGCTTGATTGCTGTAATACTTGGTTGTTTAACTGCCGGTTTAGATCATTTAACCGGTTATCCTGTCCTGTCCGGTTGGGGCTGTCCTTTGGGTCATGAGAGCTGCTCCTGCCAATCTGTTAGTTGAAATATATATATATATATATATATATATATATATATATATATATATATGTATGTATGTATATGTATGTATATATATATATTCTGCCCTAGTGCTATGCCTTCTTTTGCGATCAGGGAAGTTACGGGACACTACAGTTGCAGCTGTGCTTTACCGTAATACTTTGACGATTTGTTTACTTCTGCGTTATGGTTTCAAGGCCAAATGAGGCTGCACCTTTGTACCTTCACTAATCTGCACGATCTTCGGAAGTCGACCTTTTGAGTCGGGAGAATCGGGGTAATCTCCAAGTGCTACACTAATGGCAGCGGAAAGCAGATTTAACCCTGAAGGACAGATATCTCGATTTCTATTACTTAATGTTAAACCCATTAATGTTAAACGCATTCTGTGAATGGAGAAGTCTGTGGCAGTCTTCAACAGAAGGGGAAAATCATGTCTACGATAACTATCCTAGTTCGCTATTTTTGCTGAAATGCTACTCACAACCAAAGCAACTATTTCCGTGACCGCGAACTACTTGAAAAATCCATTACGGTGCTGCCTACGTTACCTATATGGCAATGTCACCTTCATCACTCAACTACCTCGAGGGAACACAGATAGGGACATGGCTGACAGCGTTAAAATGAGAAGGACGTGGCAAAGAAGAAAAAATGCAAAACTCGTACTTGCGAAGCTGTTTGAAACCCTGATTCTGCTTCTAGATCACTGTTTCTGCGACTAACGACGGACATGTGCTGTGCGTCTCCTCTTAACTCCCCGCAGTTCCCGAACAGGCCGAAACGTTAAATTCAGTAGAATTGACAAGATGAATCAGTGATGCTACAGTCCAGAATCTTTTCAGCTACCCGCAAACTTAACAACTGTCGCGTTTGGCTAGTGAATGTATTCTGACAGTATCGACTGAGCAGTGATGGTTGACGCAGAAAATTAAGATCAAAAGGGAAGTGGAGCCATATACTGCTTTAACCGTTTGTCTAACCCTGACTTGGTTACGCATTGGACTTCTTTTGGAGGGCAAGGTCTCTGTATTTTGCCATTATCCTTCTTAGCTATTCTGCACCTTGGCATAACATATTCTGTTCTAGTATATCCTTCTAGCTTCTTCAGGGAATTTTGAAAAGCCGTATATACTCTCCAAAGCTAACTTATCTCCTCCTTAACAAAGCCTAGCCACATCTCCCGGTTGCATCGCATTAAAGTTTTCAAGTTATTCTTTAAATTACCTTAACTCCAAATTTGACACATTCGTGATGCGTTCATTGTTTTTTGGGGTTCTGATTTTGGTTGGTTTATTACATCTCTTTCGCTGAATTGTCTAGTCTCTTGGTTCTTCAAACAATCCCAAATGCATTCTGTTCACCGAGTATTTGCTCTGCTCGAGTATTACGTCCTCTGTCGTCAAGACAGTCAGGGATGCTGTACCGCTTTACCACATTATGATATTTGTCATTACCTTTTGTGTCTGTACTTTATACGAGATTAATGCTGATAACTTCCTTAGCTGGATATTTAATTTAACACCTCCCTTCTTACCTTCACCTACTTCGTACTTCAATAGCATCAGACTGCATAAGGTGCTAAGTGTAGTCATTGCAAAAAAAATTATACCAAAGTTGAAGAAATATTTGGTTTTTGGTCATGGAACAGGCAGTTAACGTTATCCCCTAAAGAAGCTACCTTGTTAAATATGAGGTAGGCTTAAAGTTGCAAGTTATGCTTGCCCTCCAGTTACACATTTTTACGTTGGAAATTTGATGCTAAACATAAGTGTCTTTTATGCTTCCTGGTATACAATATCCGTGGGAACATTTGATGACATTTCAGCGTTTCAAAGCTTTTCTGAAGACGAAAGTTGTCATAGCACCAAAACAAAATGTGTATTTCCAACGCAGAAAGTGGCTGGGGGAGGGTGGTGCTGGCGTGACCTGGAGGCCGTGCGGCCCAGCGAAAAAACGAGGGCTCAGCATCGAGCTTCCGCGAAACCAAAATGACGAAAGAAGACGCGACGATTTCGACACCGTATTTGTTAATTAAAATTCGTTAGCCATTCTCATGCAGATTGACGAAAGTTATACTCAAGTCTCTGCTAAATTTAAGCAAACTTTTAAAGACTTTATTGGAGGAGTAATAAGCCAAGGTGGTATGGGAGGGCATACACTATTGACAGCCAGAAGAGACTGGAGGCTACTAGCTTGGCTCAAAAGCCGGGGGTGCAGAGCAGATGTGCCGCCTGCAAATAGTCGTACAGGTCATCAAAGCACACAAACGTAACGCTCGTTTAGGCTCAGTTGATGTTATGGGTAACTAAAATTTCCTAAGTAGTGTTTCCCAAAATACATATGAGCTGCCAAAACTTAGTGAAAGTCAGCGAAATTTTGCTCAGATCGTCTAACTGAACTAATTCCAAAGCATCTTTAAATATGATTGCGTTAAGACTTTAAAATAGCTAGCGCTGATGCGAAATAGTAACTATTTCCAATGCTTAAGACTCCCTCTCAGCGATTCACAAGCAGCCGATCATACCCTAGGGCTCTGGCAACACAATAAATGTCTCGGGTTTGGCTAGCTCCTCGAGACTGAAGAGATATTTATGTGCTAGAAGGTCCTAAAGAGCTCTGTCTAAAGTGAAATTCGCTTTTTAACTTCTGGAGAAGGTTTTAAGCAGTACTGCTTCGCAACGAATTCAAGAAAAGTTGTTTGCATTTTTTAATATTATAAAAAGGAGTGGGAAGAGAGCCCATTTTGGAGCGTTTACAGTAATTTTAGGATCCAACACTCAATATTTTTCGTTATGGTCACAGAGATAGCCCTGATCCCTGAGGAGTCGTGGATTTACAAAATTGCACCACTTTTCTAAGCAGCACAGAATAACTACTTAATGCACTTTGAAAAGACAATTCGAGGCGTTTTTGCATTTATCAAAGCGTAATTGCTTCTAACGTGCCTCACCAACTCCATTTCGAGCGCCATTAGTAGCAGCGCAAATTCTTACTTGTTTCTTGGTTTTATATGCTTAGTAATAATGGTCACCAATTTCTCAGCCAAATACAGGTTGTGGCTTCGATATTTTTTGTAACTTTATCCTTCATTCACCTGAGTGTTCATCCTTTTGTTCTGATAATTTTCCCTATGTGTGCTGACTTACGCTCTGTACGATATCGCGGCGCCCCAAGACTTTCCCAAAGAGAAGAGAAGAAGCAATACTAAACGCGGTTTAAATGGGCGTAGCTCAGGATCGTGTATTCAACTGGGGCCTATTTAAATGAATCAGAATAACCTGTTCGCGATTAAGTATAGAGATATCCGCAATGCATACGCTTTATTAACTTTAACATGCATTTTCTAAATAAGCATTTAAATAATATCGTAGCTCTAAATACTGAACACTAATTAATTTGCTAAATTTTGGAGGTTCAATTGACGTAGAGAACGACTGCAATATGTATACCATTTTTCCTTGCACTTGTACATCATGATCTAATTAAGTAACTCTATTGGATTACTTTTTATTTTCCCGTGATTCATGGTTTAGTTACTCGTGGTGAATGCTTTCAAAACACATTTACTTCCGGCTCCATTATTAAATTTCGAAATGACCAATTTATTGTTCTGATTGGTTGGGTTGGTCGGCTCCACCACCTTATTGTCCAATGAGGTCTCAAAGTTATAATGTAACCAACCTCAGCCGGGGAACCTGGATCTCACGAAATCCTAACAATGGATTCTCTGTGTCGGAACTGTCACTACGAGTAAGAGGTGGGAGAATTGTCTCCCCGTTTTCCCTAGTGAACGTTTCCAATAGCTCTTCTGTTCCTTGTCGCTAGTTGTCAGTTTGAATCGATTTTTCCTCTGAAGCCTTAATTGTGGGTGATTTCGTGAATAGAACGAGCACGCATCCACACATGCTCGCGTTGTCCATCCTGTTTGTATTTGTTTGAATGGCAAGATACTCATTACGTTGATTGCGCCTGTCTTCGATGCGTATCAGTGCTGTAGTACGAGCTCTCGCGCGTTTTAATTAATTCAGACCCAGCAGCTAGGCGAAATGGTTCTTTGAAATGATGATCGTCCTTCTGGCCGTATTACTGCTCCTGATAACACGGGTGGCTGTGCTGATTCGCCCGTTGTCGGCTTCGCACGCCTGTTTTCGTTTGAAAGCCGTTCTGACGCGGTGCGTGGCCCGCACTCCCACCCGGCACGTGATCGGGTCGTGACAGCAGCCCCTGATCTGCGTCTTCCGCCCACGCATCATACCAAGGGCCTCTAGGCTCAGGCCAAACCCCTCAGGTCTAGCTGCTAAATCGACTAACTTCTGGTGGAACGATGGCCTAAGATATGGCACGACGGTAAGTCCGAGCCGACTGTGCGACGAGCAGCAAAAGCACCTCCTGAGATAATAGCCACGTCAACTCACGCCCAAGACCCTCACCATCATCCATCCGTGCTTGCTTGAAATGTCATCGAGCACTTGCGACAAACGTGGGCGGCACCCAACAGCCCGACATGCCGGGACGGAGTTGACTGCGACTCGTTGAAATTGACCTGCACACGCAGAGCCACTCCATCAGCCCGTGGGTGTATTATCATATCATCTCCGGTGATGAGATGCAACCGACTAGTGGCACTGCCGCTCAATTTCTAGTGAGTCACGCTTTGGAGTTACAATAAAGCATGCTAAACAACCGGACCCTGTACATAAACAGCTGTCAACTAGCGAATTTCTGGACGGCTTCGTGAGGGAGCAGTCACAATACGATCGGGAGAGGATAAGATGTCCGAAAAAGGAAAACATTTACAAACATAGCCATTGTGTGGGACAAACGCGGCCTTGAGGGGAGGTGTGCAAAAAGGGGAGGGGGGAGGGAGGGTAAATGATACAATAAAGAGTAGTGGAAGGTAGGACGTGCTATACGGACGAAGTTTCAGCAAAAGGATGAGAATGATGACAACAACGCTTCATGATGTACGCGTACACACATAATTGAGTTGGCTTGTTTTTGTCACAATGACTATGGGGGATAATCGTAAACTGGCTGTTGAATGAAGACAGTGAAAAAGTGGCGTGGAGAGGTGCCTTCCCTTGCCTAGGTTGTCGCTGACGTGACGACGGTGTTGCCGTTGACAATGGCCACCTAGAAGTGAAACAGAATCTAAATAAAGCTGGATTAAAAATAGTCGAGTTCTAGATAAGGTAACGGCATCGGCACCGTTTTGTGGCGGGAAAAACTAAAACAGGCAGACGTATCCACCAATCAAAGAGTTACGCAACTGCCTTCAGTAACTCTCTGCGAGAGCAATCTCGTGATTCGAAAAAAGGTATTAGTAGGCACAGGTGTGCAGAAAAAGTTATTGGCACATGCGCACACGCAAGAAAATTGGATTAAGTATCCCTCACGAAAGGACCCCTGCTGAGAGTAGTCACCAGATAACACTCAAAGCTAACTTCACAGAAATAAGTGGCGGAATGGGGGGCGTCAACTACCTGGCCAGAGAAGGGGACTAAGAAGGTCTGTCCAGTGGCAGTGGAGGCCATGGTCAGGTGGGCACCAGCTGTGGCACCGGCGGGAGCGGTGGTGCCCGGCTTCAGTTCACCTCCTTCAAGGGTCGCCGCGACAACCTGTTTTACCTCGGTTCCCGCCGCTCCCTGCACCTCGATAGTTGTGGCTGCTGGCACAGCGGAGGCACCATTCAAAGTCACCTGGCGTTGGGTCATCGCAGCTGCAGCTGCTGCAGTGTTGAGCAGATTGGGCGACGCCGTAACTATCACTGTACCGGTATGGTGCGGATGTTGCTGTTGTTGCTGCTGTTGCAGAGTGGCTGCCAGTTCGGCCGAGGAGTTAATGATGCTTGAGTCGATCTTGATGGCCTGTTTGTACGAGCACGAAATTTGCAAGTCAAGTTGAAAACCCATTCCTCTGCAGGCATTGGCCTTTCTCAACTCATAATCTCCAGATAAACAAAAGCAGTACCACTCAGTTCAAAATTACTGCTTCTAGTTAATCTGCCCGTTAGGTGTAGAGAAGCAGAGCAGAACAACATTGGTAAACGATGAAAATAACCGAAGGTGTATTTATTTACCAAAGCGTTTACTGTAATGGTTCCAAATCCATCTTAATGTGAGAAACGTTCAGGAAAGCAATCCTAAGATACAGAGCAAGCCTTCAAAGATTTCCAGAGCCTTTACCACTGAAATTACTTCACCATTAATGCACATAGTCGGCCTAGACATACCTAGAAATTGTCTCGTACCAAGCCACTCTACTCATGCTAAACCAATAGAGCGCTTGAAACAAAGGCGCGTCGGAAACCTGGTTGCATTAGCTGAGCGCGTGTACTAAAACTACAGCAGGGAACTTATGAATTAAGGTCATAATTGGAATGCTGCGTGTTTTGGATCCCCAATTCTCAAACACAATGAAGAATAGCCAAACAGCTAAGCGAAAGGGCCTTAAAACCGGTACTGGAATGGGCTTACGTCGCGGTACTTCACGAGGAAAGTCTTCAGTGGCTCAACATAGTTCTCGAAGCCCAAAGCATTCATAGCCCAAAGGAGATCTTCACCATTGATGGTTTTACGCTTCTCATTCTGGCAACGCTCAGCGGCTCTGAAAAGACATTAGACACGAAACTGCCACTTACTCGCTTGTGATGAAGCTAATGAACTCAGATACACACTCCTGAACGCATTCCTTTGCATCCTTGGCTACCTTTCCGTTTGAAGGAATCGCCCTCTTCATTATCTTGGAAACATTTGCAATCGGCAAGAAACGATCCTGTTCGCGAAGAGGCGACCTCTGTTCAATGTCTGCAGCCGAATAATCTGCATCAGTATCAGCTAATGAACTGTCGATGGTGCCATAATAGCTGGCATCTTGATAAGCTGATTCATCACCCTGACTATCAGGAATATTGTTCATTTTTTCTAAGAGAGAGAAGCAAAAACATAGACAACAGAAAAAAACAAGCACACAATCATTGCGAAGAACGCCAGAAGACATGTAAATGACTTCAACCAAAGCCGAGCGATGAAAACAGCAAGAGACTCTACAAGGTCTAATTAGCGAGAAATGCAGCATTAAATCACAAATGGAATATCAAGTAAAAGTTCCCTCAAGGAGCACACAAAACAGTTAAACGGGAACGGAAGTTCCAAACTTGAGGAGAACTACTGAAGCTGGCATTTACATACCCTCATCCATTTAAAATGCTAAAGATTACTAAAACAAAAACAAAAAAACAGTAAATCAGTGAAGTTCGACACAAGTCACTACGGTGTGCAAGCTGGAATCTAAGCAAGGAAGTAGTACGTGGTACACAAAGTAGCGACACTTAAGAGAATCCCAGGGTAGGACGATTATATCTCATTAATTCGCACCACTTACATCAACAAGATCTGGTTGATAAAACGAAACTCGCGGTCCTGTACCTTCTTCCAATAGGGACTTCTAATTTTTCGACTACCAATACACTGAGGCGACAGAAAAATTGATTGGACTAATTTAAACAACCGATTGCGAATGGGGTTTAGTGTCAGCAGAGTAGCATAAGCACTCCGTATGCAATGCATGAAGCGATGTGCAAGAGGTAAAGTTTCAATTATTGTTGACGATTGCAACTTTGTCTCATGTGCAAAAGCACCTACTCAATTTGATTCCGCTAAAATAATTACCCCAAATCAACAAATGGGTTAATATTTGACAATGAAAAGAAGTAGAGGCATTAATAAAAGAGATATTTTCGGCACAAGACATGATATCGGAAACGTAAATACGTCAGAAGCAAAAGCTGCTTGGCCTTCTAAGGATGCCTTATTTCTACTCTTGAACACAATGGCAAAGGAAGCAAACGTTCGCTGCAAAATAAACTCAAATATAAGAGTTATGGATGCAGTCTCTACTTCAGGTGTGCGTCGGTCTTTTTAAAAGCGGCATATGACAAACGTATAGACTATAAAGCAAAAAAATGTACTCGTTTGCTATTAGCCTTGGCTATATTGAAGCGTGTAGCGCTCCAGGACTTTTTCGAAGGCAAAATAGGACACCCCACTAAAATAAAATATGCATGGCTAACTAACAAAGGATTGGGAACAGCTAGTACGATCTAAAGTCTAGCCCTACATGGACAGGACACGATGGTAGCTTAGGTCCTTCACCGACAGCCAAAAATCCAGGTACTACACAATGAGTTTTTGTTCTACACTTGCCTTCCGTTATGTGATCTATCGTCAAATGCTAAAATTTCGACGAATAGGCTGATAACTAGGTTACGTTAGTTTTGTTGTCCCTTTTGCAAGTCAAATGTGCATTTTGTGCGAGTGCCATGTATTCTTCATCATCAGAGTAGTCTCATGTAATTATAATGATTATATTTAAGCATTACTGCAAAAAGACATAATTAGTAAAGCTTAAATAGTTTGTATTATTAGTTAAAATGTACTGCTTTTTGGGAGAGTCTTTTTTTACTTGGCTTCCCGCGGACCGCGCATTTTAAGGTAGTGTTTGATCCCTGCACGGGATGCATTTCTTGAACATAATAAAAGATGAGATATGTGCGGCTGGTTTGGATGGAATTCCAATAACTCATCTGTGGAAAGTTTTGGAAGAACCTTTAGTTCGTTTCCCCTTGACAATTGACGCCGAAGCCAAAGAATTTTTGTGGGACAAAATCAGACGCTTTAGAAACTTCGACTTCTACGTTCGGCTTAAAGACCCCCTTCCCTACGTATTCTTTGACAGGTTCGAAAATCCTGAAGGGAACTTGTGTGGCGATTCTGTAATCTGACCTTTTTTGGTTTGAATAATGTTAATTTAGCTTACTATGGTTGAGAAAAAACTCTATCCTGTGAATGTGGAGAGCGTGTATGGTTCATGTGCTGATTATAAGACACGCCATTGTGTTACCTCCGAGCTTTCAGTCGAGGGTTTTACCTATGAAAAGGCTCTTAAGCGGTGAGGCTTTTCCATCCCTTATTTTTTCAGATGGGGCGACCGACTGGTGGTTGTAGCCTCTCAGTCTCTTCGTACCCTGTTTCTCACAGGATCCGAAACTCTGCACTCTTCAATTAACGCAAAACTTTATCGCATTTTGGAACTGGTTGCAAAGTATATTCCATTCAACTGGTTATGTGTTACTTCCCAGGTCGAGATACAATGGCATTCCCATTTCTGGACATGACGGCATATTGTCCTATGGTGAATCCTCCTCAACTGTGTTTTATATTCGCAAGCTGTTCAGTGCCGATGGGCTAATAAAGTCTCAAGTACGATGGTGATGCATGTCACACCTTCACTTTTAGCCCTTCATCACACATGATTCCTCACGGAAAAATATGCGAAGAACGACACTGCTCCATAGTTTCCGATTCTTTCGACCATTAACGTATCCGCTTGCAATAGTTATGGAGAAAATATCCAAAATACTCTCAGAAACGCCCACCAAAATGATGTTGCCCTTTACGATTCGTCAGGTACGTCTCCCATTCCAAATATACCTCTTCCACCCCGAAAAATATTATGTGGTTTACTCTATTTTCACCAGAGATTTTCCATGGGGCGACGCTCCTTTATGCGAATTGTCAAGTTTGGTGTGCAACAGGGTTGCCTCAAGGTCATTCATGTGCCCTTCGGAACCGCATGTGCTCTAGTCAACGGTTCGGATGGCGACTCTGGGGAGATATGTGCGGAAATGCTTCGAAAAGAGGCAGCTGAACTGAGCATCCTCGATTCCTCTCACCCAACTTCGTCTCCACTCGAGCCTGCTGGTCGACGATATATACGAGAAGCGGCGGTCATATACCTGCAGCATCCATTTGATATTGAAAAGTATATGATTGAAGCCCACATCAATCGAGGCAGTCGGCCGGATTCTGTTGCGCCTCCTCCAGAAGAAACTCAAAATGGCAACACTCCAGTGCTGTATGAATCATTTTTTGGAGATGGGGAGGGGTTAGTCGCCGGAGAAGAAAGCGATATATTTGATTGTGCTCCATATTGTGCGTTCTTTCGCCTAGTTCTGTGATCGTTATTTACTTATTAACTTTATAACCCACCTTCCACTTCAGATGCGCCTCGAATAAATAGTGAAGAGTCATTTTGTGTGCAGATTTGTCGGTTTTTGTGCGAATCCGAGGAAAAAACAAACTCTCAACTGGCCGTGCACTTCAATACCTCGCATAAACTCATTTCCAGATATGCGGACGCTCTTGCTGGAATAGGAAAACTTATTACCTCAAAGGTTTCAATGGGGACCACGTTTTCTCTAGTGCAAGTTGCCTTTATATACGAACTCTTGTGTGTTTATTGTGATAATGACCCTATTTTACCCGTTTTAGTCGTCGGTATATAACTGAAAAGGAGTCAATGGAATTGCAACAGGCACAGAAAGGTTGAATGTTATTTTATCATCGGTTCAGCGTTTTATTGATTCCCAACTTATTCGTAATGTTTGCCTTGTTTTTCAGAATCAAAGGTCGCCAGTCTGGTTTCAGTTCGTGAGTTCTCTGTGTATTTTCCGATTTCCTCGTAAGGAGGACGTTGATTTTTTCATTAGGTTTTCTGCTTTATTTAAAGCGCCATTAGATTTGTACACCAGGCATCAGATGGCCGTATATTCTTATCTACATTGGTGCATTTTATGCTGATACTAGTTATTGTTGTATGAACACCTTCCAAGTGTAAGCACTTGGTCGATTTAATGTGTTGCAGTGAAGATTTTTGCTGAACTTTTAGATATTTTTTCATCCCTTTTCCTCTCGAATAGTTGTTAAGACGGTTCGTAGGCTATGTTAAACGTCAATGTACCCATGCATTGAGATCAATGTTGCTACAATCTGGCATTGCACCTACTAGTAAATCAATTACTATTTTTGTTTTGAGGGTACGTCTCCCGCATTAAATCGACTATTTAATAACAATTTGATTAGCTTCGTATTGTTTTTGCGGTTTTGTACCTTCAAAGGAACATACTTTTTGTCTGGGAGGAGAATGCTTTGACATTCTTTATTCTCTTGCTATCTATTTTTTCGCAAACATTATACAGATAAGTTTAATCACTAGATCTCTGTTCGCTGTTGTTTTGACTGTATTACGATGAATCATCGTTCAACCGATGTCTCATTTCATTATTAGTCGCGATGTAAGCTAACGTTAACTTATTACCATCAATGAGCGATACGAAGTTTTTTTGTCTTTTTCATATGTCTACTAACTTCAATTTGGTCGAGGATTTTCATTTAAAGTATTAACACAAAGCGGCCCAATATACACTGAACGCTGAGTTCAATGGCAATGGCACTAAGGTAGGCATCCATGACCAAGTGGACAAGAAATATGCGGGTTTCGACTCTGCACATTCTATGCACATTCCGAAGTATCTGCCCTATAAGATCGTTTTATGCTGCCTTTTATGATTAAACCACTTATTCCTCACTCCAAACATCCGTATAGACAACCAGCGCCAACAAAGGAAGCTCTTCATTTTGGAAAGTTTGGAGGCTCTCAAGGTTTTTCCCTCCATCCTCGACCTGCGCGCACGCATTTGGGCTCACGAGGAAGCGAAGGGACTCAAGGGCCGGATGGATCGTAAGTCCCTTGGCCGCATCATCGACGATTTGGTGCGGGAGAAGCGAATCAAGTTCATTGATATGGAAATTGTGGGCCAACGCCATGATGGAGCACCACGAAAGGTTGATGTGCGTTGCCTGTTCTCACCTTTTTCGTAGCTTCAGGAAAAAGGAAGAGCTTGGGTTTATTTTTATCTTTGTGCTATCGTTTTGGCGAATACCTTTCCTTACATCTCTTAGTGCCTGGCTGGAAGCTGCTTCCCATCATGGTCAGCGTTATTGCGTATTGGCGATTCGGTACTTTCCAGTTGCAGCAAAAGCTCGTGGAACATACGCCGACGTATTGTTCGCTCAGATGCATTTATACAGAAAAATGGGTGTGGTAGCATTTTTATTATCGTTTGCATATTTTGGTGCTTATAAGGGAAGCGCGAGATGGATTCGATTTTTTGACAGCTCCTTACTGGATTTACGTGCGTATTCAAGTGTTTACTTAATGATTGGAATACAGTTCCTTCGTGGATATACTTGTTGGCACGGCGGAACCATCTTTGCACAACATGCTTACCTGTCTTTATAATCGGTGCGCGATGAATTCAAAATTACGTCTGTGAATGGTCGTTTTTGTTCATCGCTAGCACGGAAAGATTGGTCCGTTATGCCTATCACTCATTCCTAGTGCTGAATTTTCACAGCTTTGAATACCTCCTGAGGATGTGGGCTAACTACCATTACCGGTAGTGTCACCGACGGAACATTATTCGTAATTTTTGTGTTATTTAAGTTTTACTGCTCTCGGAATAAGCGTGTCTGCGAAGTCGTTAATATCCACCCCAACAAGCAACTTAATTGCACGCTTTTTCATGCACGCACCATTACCGTTGCCTGCTCTCTTTACAGCACTTGTTTCTTCCTATCCATCCATCAGATTGCCTTGTTGTCTTCTACCTATTCCGATGATGTCATCGACGTGAGTAACATCTGGATAATGGTAGAAGGTTAGCACCTTAGCGGATAAAATCAAAACCTAGTTCTTCTGGCGCCAACCCCAATAATTTTCGATTGCGTTAGTAAAATCAGCGATTGTGTGAAGCCACCTCTGTCTTCTGTATGTGTTCCTCTGTCATGTTACTTGACTTCCCTCTTTTCTGATTCCATTGATGTGGATTTCCGCGGGTGAGCTTGGCGCCAGGGACATTTCTTTGCTGGGGAGCAGAATGGACGTCAGTAAATTAGGTCAGATACTTCGTTCTTGTTGAACCGTCTTGATGCTTCATGATTCGGTTAGCAAAAGTAATAATGCTTTTGGATAAGTTCCAAAAGGTGGAATTGTATTAAGCTACTAAAAATGGCAAAGGTTCTTTTGTTGGACTCATTTCTTATCGGTCTTGATATCAAATATAATAACAGCGTCAAATTTGAAGTGATTGCTATTAATCGATCCGACAGCTTCTAACTTATTGTCTTCTTCAGTCTACCACTATCATGCTGCAACTTTTTCCCGCTGTTTTTGGCACTTGAAGTCTGAGGAAACAACTCCTTAGTTGGCAGAAGAGAGGAAGTAAATCAATGCTGTTATCTAATTCTAATCCTGATACTGATCTCAGTATAGCCGATGCCTGTACTAGGCTGCTGCTGCTGCTGCAGGGTCAAATAACTGCTAGCATTCTTCCCTACCACAGCTCAAACTCGTTTGTCACCCAAGCATCGAGGCTAACTCACCCGAATTGATCGACTGTTTGATGGCGGAGAAGAAGCGCTACATGGTAGCGCCTCGCTCTTACAGTGCCCTTCGGCCCGAGGAAGCCCTTGACGCTGTCGATGACGACCAAAATCAGGAAACCTCCCTCACTGCCACCCCTAACATCTCCCTCGATTTGGCACTTACTAAAAGAGTTTGTTTCCTCTGGCATACTCTCTGTCTTTGCTTGATAATAGTGCTGATGGTGACCACCTTCTATTTTGGCCTTCTAGGATTTGGAACTTGTTCGTCTACCAGACCGAAATGTCTCAAAACTGCGGAGACGATGTCTTTTACACAAGTTTCTCTTTTACCTTCTAAGGGAACTGCCGGCTGAAGCTCAGGCAATTCCCACTTCGGTTAGCTCTATTCCTCTTTCTAAAAACTACGCCTTTTTTTTCTATGAAGTTGTAGTTCTGTTTCTTTCATCTAGCCAAAACCCTGGGCCCAAGTTTACAATATGGAATCAGTCATGTATCGCTATGTGCCACCTATTCCTCGAAATATCGCCGGTAATTACTTCTTTTTCTCAAGCGGATAATTGGTTGTTGCAGCATATTATGTGCATGCCTGCCTTCATTCCCTCCTACTGGGCTTGAGAAGTCGATAATATTCAAGCTTATAAAGGTTACAGACGTTTTCTGCACCAAAGAATTTATGTGAATAGCTTTTTTAGTCATTAAAACGCCAAATTCGTTTATACAGTTTCCCTTTGGTTTCTTCTGGTTCCGTTCACTTGGCTAGCAGTGTTTAAATTCGCCAGAAAGAAGGTCTGCCCTTTCGTAGTCTAGTGCCGTACACGGCTCCTAATATTGCTAAAGCTGTTATATCCGAATACGCTCCTTTTTGATCCGCCAATTATAATTACAAAAAATTATTTTTTCTTCATTCCCCTCTCTTTATGCCACTTTTCAAACAGTGGGTGGGCTAATAATTTCCTTTTCCCCTTCCCTAGATGGATATCAGACTGACCTTGATTAATCTGATGAGATTTGAAGGCGCCGCCTCTCATCTCTCTCACGTCATCCAATTAAAACATTTAAGTAGTCTTTTTGTTTCACCTTGTTCCAGTGCCGGATTGGGTAACCTTCCACGACGTGATTCAAGCCATGCCACTAGGCCTCTTTCTGGCTCTGGCGGCACCCATCACCGCGCCCCGTCTCCTTCTCCAATGGCTCTCCGTATTGAAGGGTGGAGAATCTAATCTGCGAGCCGTGATTAAGAAGCTGATCAGTTGGCAGGTAGAACAAGCCGAAGGATTCTCACCTTATCGAGGCAAGGCTTCCGTAACAGCGGATGCTTTGCGACGATTTGAACTGCTCCGTACGCCCATGAAGGTCTGTCCTGTGCCTGGGGGATACGGTGGAGGTCTATATGCCTGGCTTATGAGTCGATACAACGTGACAAGAATATATGCAGTCGTGGAGCAACTTTCTGGACACGGACTAGTCACTCTTAACGGACAGTCAACTCAGGGCCATTTGCCCATGGTGCGACTTTACTGCATTTCATTTGCATTTGAACCGATATTTAGGAAAATTTATGTACTAGCACCCCAGCTACATCTTATTGGCGTTATTAGAGCACGAGCATAAGGGCAGCATTGTTTTATGCATAGTTGGTGTTAATCTGGTTGCCTCGCCCATCGCCAGTGGCTCTGGGAACTTTAGTGAATAGTGAGGCAGAAAAGATGATTCCATTGATCCGCGTTGCGTTTAGAGTGATTATCGTTGTGAAAGTTGACAGTTTTATTTCAAAATATGAGTAAACTTCTGTTGGAGAAGGGATAGTTGGAGAACTGGTACTGAATGTTGGTGATGTTCTACTGTAAGTTCTATATGGCAATCATTCTTCACAGAAACGTTTGCCTAGGCAGAACCGATTTGATAAACTTGTCTTGCTTCCATTACTGCCTTTCATCACCTTGCTTTTTTAATGCTGTTTAGCCGTTTATCCTCATCTCACCTCGGTCCATCAGCATGCAGAAATAGGAGTTGTTGTCAAAAGTTGACTTACTTTCAATACGTTTTGCAGGTTCGGAAACATAAAGGAGTTGGTTTGTTCTATATCACTTAGTATGGATTCGGCAAACATGAGTTATTGCCTTGTAGAACTTTGAAATCGCTGCTACAAGTAGGGTGAAAGGAAAGAAGGGCTAGTACCACACCTAAAGCATATAACTTCAGTAGTCGCATGTTAAACTTTTCGAACGGTGATAATGTCTATTTGAAGTTTTCACAGCACTTGCCCAACGCCGTCAACCCCCAGAAATGAACCAATTCAATGAATTTGACCATGTAGTGTAAAACCACATTTGCTTTAAGATCGCGCTTACGTGATACGATTTTCTTCTAGTCTCTTAGCCCCTTTGTTGTACCAATTTGCCAAAACAAGTTTACTAGCGTTGGAATGGCTAGTTAATGCGTAACTCTAGGTGGAGCAATTCACTACTCTTGGTTAGAACCTCAGTTGCCCTCTGAATGTCTTATCGGAATTGACCGTTATAAATAATGTAGAATGCATGTTTTCAATCTTCGATAACTTGCTTCCCCAAATCGTGCCGTAACCAATTAGTATAACGTAAAGTGGGCGTAGGGTTTTCTTGATCTTGTATTGATTGCAGTTTACATTATTTTCGGGCTGCCCTTGAATTGGCAAAAGAAATTAGTGTTAATTGGTCGCGAATTTGAACGGTGAGGCGTCTGGGGTCTGGAAATTGGCCCTCCTCTGAGACTGGTTCACTTGTTGCACTAAAATTGTCCACAACGATGTTTTTTATTTTGTCCTGCCAACATGGAGTGTATTCACAAATCACTAATTGTTTATTGACACTTCATCCTGTTTTTAATGGCTACCATCAGACATGTGACCATTGTTTCATAATAATTGCTTCAAAAGGGAACGAGTTGAAAAAATCACGTGTCTGTAGAGCAAATTAAGGCGTCATACTTCACTTCCAGGCCAATATTTATCTACATCGTCGAGCGGCCCTCCTGGACACACGTTTCGCCTCACCTGCGCATCATATTCTGTCCGATATCTCAGCGTGTCCACCTCACCTCACCTACGAGTTTCGGACAATGGCTGATGTGGATGGCTACTGGTTGAACCTCCGGGCCATTCTTCTCTTCACTCCCTACGGCTTTACTCGCTTTGCCGATCCTACTATTACTCAGTTCATGGATATCAGAGCTCCCGTTCTCTCCGTTGCCCGTTTGCGTGATGCTCCAGCCATTGATGAGAGCACCGAACCTCCCAATTTGCCCACTCTCATCCCCACAACCCTCAGAAAGCCAGCGGTGGTGACAGACTCCTCTGCCGTCACCGCGGTTCTGCGTGCCGTGGAAATGGACGAATCGAAGCCGGCACAATTTATCCTCCGCGGAGTGGGGGGTCTGCACGCCTCGCTGTACCTTTTTAAGGCTCCTTTTGAAGAGATAGGCTATGGGACAACTGACCAAGGCCAATGCACTCAGTACGCGCCCCAGTATCCTTCACCCAATCTCCAGTTGCAACCGGTGGTGAGAGACTCTGAGTTGAAGGCAATTCTAGGGACTTTTGAACCTGGGCTACGTACCGTGGGGGATGGAGCGTTTTGGCCTTGGACGGTGCAAATGTTCTTTGGTGAGTGGATTAAACATCTCTTTAAATGGGGTTCATTTTTGAGGGGGATCAAATACAAGATTGAAGTAGCAATGATAAGGTGGTCATGAAAGTTGCAAACCTTGGTGAATCGAGTGACACCGTTAACTCATGTGAACTCAATTGTTTTTAAAACTGATTTTAAAATATACAGACTCCGTGTTATTCCTTTTCAATTCATTAAACGGTGAAAAGGATGTGGGAACGATTTACTCCCTGACATCTTATCTAGGATATGTGTGTGCGCTATTTATTTGGAATGATTAACAGTTATAAAAATGGTAAATTTATTCCAATCCTTGTGTTTATTTGCGCAAAATTTGGGTGGCTTCTTCAGGTATAACTCGGGCGTCTCCGGTGCACTATGCGATTTTTCTACTTTTTTTAGTAGCATTGTATTTTGTTTCTCTTTACCATAGATACAAAACCAGTAATAGAGCTTCAGCCACCGCCCCTATTGCCAGCCTGGCTCTTTTCCACACGCGCACGTCGATTTCCGTTCCACATCGCCCAAACAGGTAGTAGAGAGGCTCCCAGCCCTGGAAATCGACGTCACGTGAAGGCGCCACGCCGTCGGCACAGAAAGCGGCGTAGGGTGACTCGAAGCATTGCTGTTGATAGTGCTTCTAAATCTTCCTCTTCGGCTAGTTCCTCCTCTGACAGCACTACTACTTCATCATCTACCACTTCTTCCTTTGAAGACGATTTGCAGAGCTCGCCTTTTGAAGAACTCCAACCGATTATTCGGTCGAGGAAACGACGCTTACGGAAGAAAACCACCATACCACACATCCATCGTAGTGCTTGTAGGTGCCGCATGTTAAGATGATTATTCATAATATGGCATGATTTCCTCCTAATCTACATCTTTTTGGCTTTGCTCCTTTCCTCTAGTTGGTCGACGCATAATCTCGAGCGACAAACGAGCGTGTGAGTCTGTGCGATTCGGTTTTGGGTGCTATGGATGTGCTCTCAACGGGATATGCAACTGTTTGTATTTGCCCTTATCAGCTATTTCTAAGCGCTTGTGCTGTTATTGGACTCACGGCTAGTCCGAATTCGAATAAGCTTTTTGCGTTACTGCATTTTAAATCCTGATTTGTTTTCTTAATTAGAGTACTTAGTTTTTCTTTCACGTTTCTTAAGAATTTTATGTTTACTTTCTTCCTATTGGATTGTTATGTCTAAATATGACATACCTCTTTCCTACTTTTAATTTTAGTGGATGAGCGAGATGTGGAGATACGAAACAGTCTACATGCTAAGCGTGCAAGTTGGAATAAATTGGAAGATCAAGTGGTAATTCCTCAATTCTTGAATTTCCTTTTTTTCTATATGCTTTTTATTCTCTGTAAACTGCCTTTTGTGTTCCCTCTTTAGCTTCTCACTTGTCGTGTGGCGTCACTCTTTTTGGTTGGCCACACAAGGGAGTACGTCTGCATTCCCTACGTCATTGTTCGTGACATTCTCCACGAATACTTTCCTCTGGTAAGCTGAAATACTAGGCCTTCCAGGTGCTACCTAACTGAGGAGTTTCATCTACTTCTCTTCATCGCCTTTTGAATTTACTCAGGTGTGGTGAACAGCTAATACTCTTTTTAAGCGACGCGATTGAAGGCTGCAGTTCATTTTCCCGAAATCCGAGTGTTCATGTGCCACCTGGGTTTTTTTGCCTTGTGAAGCCTTGTGAAATAATTAGAGTTTTATCGCCGCATTATTGCGTATTTAAAGGCTTAAATTAATGGTATAGCTAATGTAGTTGGTTTTCGATAACTGAGAACTATCGGCAATCTCCAGCTAACATTTCTCACCACTTGTGTCCGGCTTCTGCCACTTCGTTTTTACGCCCGCCTCTCCCAACGTTCTGTCTCTTCATAAATATCTGAGATTACCTCGGAATACCTATGACTCGCTATTTTTGTTGCCTTCTAGACATTATTATGCTGCAAACTCTGTTTAATCTTTGTTCTATGATATCCATTGCTCTACTACATTATTTATCATCTTAATCAAGGCCTTCTGGAAGGAACCACTATTTACTGACGCTTGGTTTTGCTACTTGTATGCTAGTAGATTCGTTTCCTGCCCGTGCAAAGATCGGGAGTCTTTAATTTCTTAGATTAAGCATCTGTCTTAAGGAGACGCGCGATGACTGCGTCGTTATATGCTCATGTTCCAAGGTTGATCATTAAACATCTTGGAATCCCACCTTGTTTCCATAACTCTTCTGCCCTTCAAATCCCTGTTCTCAATAGCCAGTGCGTTAAGACTTCGTGTTTTTTTTGCTAGCAATCATAGTGGTAGGCAACTATCACTGGTGGGCTTAAGATTGGTCTGCAAAGCCTCCACTTGCTGCTGCATCAATTTATTTCCACTTTCTATTCTCAATAGGAGAGCCACGATAAGACGAGTTTGGCATGCGCCCGGCGCCTAAAATTCCTCCTTATGCTGCGTAACGATGAGCGAACACGGACGGATATTCTCCTCACCAAAGTCTCCAGTGATCCTGAACTTCTGACCAAGGTGGGTTCGTCCGTACCTCTTTTCTTTCCCCTAGTGGTTTTGTACTACCGTGCCACCCCGGGGGTTTTCGACGTAGATTTGCACAAAGCTCACAGAAGAACTGCGACATTATTAGCAGAACTCTATGCTACCAGCTCAGTTGCTGAATTGGGTGAGACTAAAAAAGCCAAATGGTCTCTTAAAATAGGTTTTGTACAGTTACTTCTTCATTCTTTTGGTCTCGCCCTTTTTGTTATTGGGCAGTTGATTATATTGAAACCACCAGCATGTAGTGGTTTTCGAAAGCCATGAGATGCCAAATCATTTATGCTCAACCCCCCACATGTGGGTATTTCTCAATTTCTTGCGTCGTAAGGGAGATCTGATCTTTGGAGGACGCAAATGGTTTAATAACTACATGAAAATATTAACTGCAGTTCTAGGGACCTTTTCAGTTCGTAAAATCTTGTCCTTCTCCATCTTTGGGATGGAATGGAATCTAAGCGTTTAATGTTTTTTTTCAAGTCTACATTATCTTGTTCTCTTGTGAGTCTCCGCATTCAGTGGCCTTCGGTAGATGCCTTCCTTCTGTGCTTTTATATTTGAAGATGTGAAGATGGAAATGATTTTGTTAACGAGTTGAAAAAAAAACCTGAGCATAGAGCCTAGTATAGATATGGACTTACCTAGTTTCGGCGCTTAATGAACAAGGGGATAAGTTTTCTTTGAATATCTTTACTCTACTCGTTTGGCTCACGGTGTCGCATATATGCTTGCTTTTCCACTATAGTGACAGTGGGCTTGACAATCTTACCAAATAAAGGTGAGGGGTGTGCATGTGTGAAGTGCGATCCTTCATCAATAGCAGAAGTCATGGTTGCGATACTTTGGTAACCACTGGTCCTCCTTGTTTGCCGTCATTCGATTGTTCGCCTATTTTGGCGCTCCAAAATTTCGGATGTCTGCAGATCTTCACACTAGATCTAAATTCTTCTTGCTTGTCAAATCCACTACTAATGTACCGTATAGGTGGCTCCTGGAGGGCTTTACGAATAGTTAAATATTTCAAAGGGATAATAGATTTGTAGCGTAAGTTCAGTTTGACCAAGACCTGTCACCAACATTGCGGAGGGTACCAATAAGTCAAACAATGTTTTAGTCGTAAAGACGTATGTTAAAATTGCCTTTTTATTAAATTTTTCGATAATCTTTGACTGCATTAATACTTCTTGCACTTCTTAAGTTGCATTTACTTTGCTGTTTTTCCTACAGTGGTGCGGTGTAATTGATACACTGACAGAAGGCAAGGTGATGGACCTGTTTATGCTGCGTGATTCTGTAGCACCATTAGAAACGGTTGTGGTAGTTTGATCCCAGCAGCTCTTTCTCGCCATTCTTGTGTCTTCATTTGTGTTTGTATTGTGCTCAGTACAACATCGGAAAGACGGCTTGGGTACATCTCTACAACCGCGACGCGAGACAAGCGCATCAGTTGTTCAAGGATCTGGTGCGTCTCATTGTAAGAAATTTCGTTCCCGACCTCTGCAACCGATGTGCTCATATTGTCAGCAAGTCTCTTGTGATACGTAAGTCGGCTGAGGGAGAGATCTTCCTGTTCTTAATTTTGGCTTACCTGAACTTTGTGTAACGTCCATGTCACTGTCTTTTTCTAGCTTATGGTGTCAAACTTGCCACGTGCCATAATAATAATAGAGCATGATTAAAATTAAAACCGATGGAAAACTGATTTGTGTCATGATTTGAAGCTCTGATACCTCCTCACAATGTCGAGAAGGGGTTAGCTTTTGTTCGTTTGCTTGCAACATCAAAAGTGACGGCGGACAAAATTTCAACTTCAAATCTAAAAGAGTAAATGTATGTGTAAGTGGGAGAGCGCTCATGTACCTAAGCTGGATTGAATTAGAGACGGAAAACCAGCAAATGTATTATCGATACCTTACGCTAAAAGGCTGGAGTTTCACGTCAAAATAAAGTGATTTTTAGGCATGAATTTCTACTGCAATGGTAGATGGGTAGCTCCTTGATGCAGTATCTTTTTGTGCTAAGTACTTCATTTTGCCCTCACGGCCAACACATTATTTGTTTAATTGGGGTCACCTCATCGCTTTAACTCGCTCGTACCAGTAATATCCCTCGCATAAATTTGTTATGCCGACCTTTTTGTCTAGTTTCCTAGTAAGTCTATGTGAGTTCTTCGTTCTCTGCGAAAACCCTCATTTTTGCTTTATTTGGCTGCTTCAGCTTTTGACCTTTTTAATGGCGATGAGTAGATTACGGGTTTGTCTTTTTTTTTTTTTTTGGGGGGTAAGTCCAATCAAAAACAATTCTTTGTCATTGAAACCAACCAAAATGGTTAGCTGTTAATTTGACTAATAAGGTTTGCTCCATAAGAACACAATCATCCCCAAATTATCAAAAACAAACAAATAAATAAATTCGTCTTTTGCATAATTTTTTCTTTCATGACGGATGAATGAATGACTTGTTCAACCAATGTCGGCATGCTGCTTTCAGATTGTCTAATCCCATTCCAGTACGTGCACAAATAATTGTGTTTGCATGTACCTTGAACGTAAAATTCGTAACTTCTAATTCGATTGCATCCTACTATCTTATCAGAAGTCAGGACCAGTAACAGCAATAACCATATCATGAATCTGATGCTCTGAAAGTTAACAGATGTCATCGTATCTTCTTACGGAATACAAAACCTGGGCTTTTAATAGCCAAGATAATTTTCCACGAGGTGAAAGAGTCTTGGTTATGCGAAAGTATCTTAGATTTGAAATCATAGTCGCCAGCCTTTGTCAGTCTTTTCACTCTGCTACCCTTTTCTCTACCTTAGCGGCAGCTGAAGTGGCAGGAAGCAAGGAAGTGGAAGCACGGACGGCTCTGCGTCTTTCATCCGTCCGCGAAGTGCTTCTGCATCCGCGGGAGGCTCTTCACGACCGCTATGACTTTATCCTTCTTGCTTCCATACACAACAACCGAGGTCTCCCAGATATTGGGCAAAGCAGGCCTGCCATTGTGGTGGAGGCTTTGAGGAACCTTTTCCTTGTGAGTTGCTTCATACTTTCAATCTCGGCAAGCATTTAATTTACTTATATTATTATCGACTTCCTCCCTTGGAGTAACTGATTGGTGCACCAAGGGCATTCACTATTTTCTCCCATTGATTTGAAAGGTCATCGCAGAAGTTAAGAATACGGGCCTCACCCGTATGCTTAAAGGATTGTTGTTTTTTCATACACATTGTAAAATTATACTGAGCTTTTTTAGCGGTTTGCAGGTTGAGCGCCCGATTGAATCGTAATGAGAAATAGCTTTTTGTGCTTTTGTATTCCAAAGCACCTTAATTAAGAGGGCACGTCAGTTCTTATCCTCACACTATTCGCACCTCGAGTTGGCAACGTGCGCTTCTTGCGCGTGATCAAATGCAGACGGGATTCTTAACCTCTCGAATGCTGAAATAGCAATAGCAATACAATTTGGGAGTCTGCAAGAAAGACTTCCCCTTCAAGGACAGTGTATTCAACTTTTGGTGGAAACGAAAAAATGGGAATAGGTTTTTTGGGATGAACGAGCAGTCCTTCCAATCTTGTGTATGTACAATGTCGTTCCTTCCATGGGTATCTTTCTGCAAATCTGTTTGTCCGGTCGAAGATCTATCATTTCTTCTCTCTTTTAGGGCTCCATCCGCTTCCGACCCGAAGCGCAGCATCCTCATGATTCTGTGCTCTTCAACCGCATCCTCAAACAATATCCCTATGAGCAGATGAGCGAGGCAGTGAAGTGCCTCGCCTCCACTGATTCACTCCGCAAACACAAGAGCTCTGAAGTTAGTGCAGCATGAAAAACGAGTTTAAATGGTCACTATACTGCCCCGTAGTTATTATGACGATTTTGTGATTGACCAATAAGTGCTGTTTTTGTACCCATCAGGACTGTGATCTCAACATTGCTGGCCAATTTCGTGTCAAGACCACTTTGCGGCAAGTGTTTGTAAAACAGTCTCTACTTTTGGCCCATTTTCGTGAATATTCTTTATTTGTATATCGAACCTTTTTTTTTATTCCTCACTTAGGGTTTTTGCGCTCTTGGTGCATGTGTATTTTTTTACAGTCCATCGGACAAATATTTTGTGGTTTTTAGTCAGCATTTCCGTTAAGTTTACTCATAATTATTGATCACGGTCTCGATTCAGAAATTCCTCGCGACTCAGTACTGACCTAAGGTTCAGGCGGACCGTGAAACACTCCAATTTAAAATTTAACAAATGTATAATCACAGCCACTGATTAATAAGCAGAGGTATTTTTCACCCCAAAAAAAAATCCGAAAATGTTTCCTTTTTGACTTCTCTAGGTTCTCTTCTTGGTGTAATGTACAGATGTTTATCTGCATCCGCTTCTTCATGGAGACGTGGAAATTGTACAAGCAGTTCTCCGAGGAGGCAAGGCGTCTTCGTGGTCGTCAGCGGCGTCAAAAAGTGAAGCAGTCGGAAGCGCTACCATCGCTACCGTCATCACTACAGCCACCGCCACCAAGTGAGTGGTTGGTAGCTAAACATGAGTTTTCGGAGCCCACGTCGGGGGGACTAGTGGCGACTTTCATGGAACTGCTCTACAGCAAATCAGTAAGTTGGTTGGAGTGACACGATCATTCAACTTAGAATGCATTGACAATAATTTTTTCGAACACTATGGGGAATAGACAGCATTTGTACGTTGGTTTGTAACCGCTGCCTCTGAGCAAGGAAGTCCAGACAGCTGGACTGTGGTTAACTGCCATGCTGATGCACTATACTTTGTGTTCTTTAGTCCTCCTGTTATTCAGGGCTGTTCCTGTTTGTAGCTGCCTGCGCTGCATATGTTTTCGACGTACCCATCCACGACTTTACGAAAACTGTTGTAAAAACAAAGCAAAATTTGCATTGCAAGATTGAAAGTTTTTACCTAGCCATCTAGTAAGTGTCACAATCTTTGTTCATTCTTGTGAAGCCTGCAGAATTTTGCGACCTGTTACTGGTACAAACAGTTTCATGTGGAAGCCACTTCATCTCTCAGCCACTTTTAAATGTTGCCCAGCCTTGTGGAACCGTCTACTAATAAAGGGTCAACTCTACCACCAGTTCACCACCGGTTTTTGTTCTCGTTAAAGTCGTTGGGTTTTTTGACAGAAAACTTAAACGGTTGTTTGTTTTTCATTACAGCAAGTGAAATTGCGAGTTCGATTCGATATGAGCTGCATTAGCATTCTTCGGAAACCCTGCATGTCACTTGGTAAGCTCACTTTCCGTCTATTTTACAAAATGGCTACTTATAAACCATAAATAAACGTGTCCTTGTTTTAATTATTTCAGAGGATCGCAAACGCCACTTGCAAAGTGGGAGTGAAGAGGAGCGCAAGTCCCCTGCTCCAAAGCTGACGCGTAAGGGTACTCCACCGCACTTTGGCGAATCGACCCATATCGGCATGACAGTAGCTCTACTAGAGGGTGTAGATGGCTCCAACACTACATCAACCATCACCGAATCCCTCATGGATATCCTTTTAGAGGGTGTTGGTGGGGCGGGTGGTCGGGCGATAAAGGGTAAGACTCCGCGAATCGATATTCGTCTTTCGCTCAACGGCGGATCAGTTGAAGCAGTGGCGCCGTCCACACAGACTCACATCACCGTGATCGATGGTATGCTATCTATGTCTTACCCTTTAAGTTTCTATCAATTGGTTAAACTATACATTTTTTGTTTTAACAGGAGAACCAGAACATAAAAAGATATGTCGTCGTGCTTTGGCCAAGTTTCTAGCACCGTTAAACTGGGATGCAGCTACTGCGAAGGCGATGACCAGTGAATCATGCATCTCCCAATCTGCTAGTAAAGCTCCTGCCACCACTGATGATAGGTATAGTCGGGTGTTGGAATTCGTCTTTTCCGCGGGAGATCTTGGCAGAACGTTTGATCAATTACAGGTACATTGAGAATTTCAGTTACCGAATAAGGATTTGAAATTCTGTCTACTTTGTTCTAATTTGTGATATTGCACCAAACACCAATTTGTTTGATTTGGGGACAACTCCTGTCATTAGTCAATTAAATGCGTCAAAGCTTCTTGATTCAAGTGGGATTTTTAATAGTATGTTTAGGAACGTATCTTAAGGCCATCTGAGGGTACATTCAATGATAAGAGAGGGAGGTTTGATTCCAAATGTTTTTATGAGTGGACCGGCGGAGGATTTCTCAAATATATTTGTTGTGATTGCAGGATAGATTTTCGGACTCTAAGGCAACGAGTCATGTTTTGCACCGCCTTATGGACGATCAAAAGGTAATTTCATCCTAATTTGTATTTAAATCAGCGATTTCAATCCGAAATCATCTGTGCATCGCATCAATTTTTAGCTTTTATGTAGAGGATGTCTCTCCCTTGTTCAGCAGATTACTTAGGTTACTTAATTTCGGATAAATCAGTTTGCTCTGAATACGGCGTAACACTTTCTCTCCTCCCAAAGTTGGCTTCAGATGTACTCTTTCTTAATTAAGCTCTATAGCATTTTTCTTTAACATTTTTGACTATGTAATGTAAGATGTATCCTACCTCTTGTGATTCACTTCTAAGTGATATTGCAGGCAACGCATAACTGGTGTATTCTGTTTGACCGCATATGAATGCACTAGTCGTGATTCACACTGAAGAAGTGCTCTACTGTTGTCACAATAATCGTGCTTATTAAGTTGATTTAATAGTTCAGTCTATTTATAATTATTTAACAGAGTCACAAGCAAAAGTATAACGACCTAAATTTTTGTCTTCCATTTTCAAAATGTCAATCTCATTTCTCGTTAAATCGTGTGATTGTTGACCTCTGGGATAAGGTGATAAACACTAGGAGAAATGCCATCAAGCGAATATGGGAAATAAGGCAAGACTGTATCGCCTCGTCTTAACTACAAAGGCGTCTTTTCAGGAGAAAGTTTTGCATAGCAACTGAGAATGGGACATTTCTTCCATTCAACGACTATTTTTGGCTGTCCGAAAAGGATGACTATTTTGCACATCTTTGAGCTATATCGTAATCGTTGTTTTGCCTTCAAGAAGTAAAGGAACCCGTTTGCACTTGACCACACACAAAATAAGCGTCGTTTGACGGTAGAGTGATGTGTATCTCGAACGAGTGGATAGGGCGGAGGATGAATTGTTCGGAGATAACCACTATCGTGCCTTCTTGCTTACCTAACATTGTGATGCAAAGTATAAAGCTATTTTTCAACAAGTAAGTTGGGAGTCGTCATCAAACAGTCTGCAACGCATAGCGCAGTTTGGTGCTGTACGTAAAGGAAGTGAAGAACTAATTGATAGCCTTTGAAGTGGATTACTTTGGGCAGCCATAATGCATGGTTCGTCATTGTTAGGAAAAGAGGATATCTTAACGTAACGAAACTATACTTAAGTGGTTTGTCATTTGGATCTGAATATTCTGACCATTTCTGAGCGGTTCTTTCTGCTACTGTATATTTCATCTCCAAATGGATGGACAGTAATTGTTGTGAGAGTCAAGTTAATCTGGGATTGTATACAGGCTCGGATCATATCCTCTAGCTTCAACCTATGCTTTAAGATACGAGGGTGCAAAGTGGGAAATGGTAGTGAACACGTTGAGAACCTCAGTGGCGATAAACTGCGGCATGTCAATGTGTGTTTCATAGCTGCTTGCTTTTTTGCAACTGATTGCAGCGATAAGTGCTGAAAAACGCAAAAAATTTGTTCTTCATATCTTGTGTTTAGCCAAGGATGACGCGATTGCATTCCTTTGTTACAATACTTGCTGTAAAACGCCTTATAAAACTGATACACTCTTTGTACTCGAGATTCAATGATGTCGGCACTGTCAAAAACAGTTTTCACGACCGTCAGCTTCTTTTCTTCTGTTCGTTAAGGCCATATTCTCTGGCTAAAGTGTTTTAAATTTGTAGTGAAGGCGGTTTTTTGCGGGATGGGTGGTGGCGGTGGGGGGAACTTGACAAAATCTGCGTGCGATGGTCATGGCATGACTAAATTAATTCATCCTTCAAATTGAAAAGAAAACCTTTAGTGAGGGCAAAGTGTATAGCTGGACAGCTTCACTAGATTCCTTAGCCTGGGCCATGGCTTAGGTGGATGCTTTTCGTAACCTCACGAATAAATCCACATTAGAGGAATTTTTAATGAAAGACCGCTAGTTAAAACCCATGGTGCGGCGATTGCGCAGTCCGCATCTGCTTTCTTCCACTCTATCTTGCGCATATTTGTGGATACAGTAATTAGGATTTGACGCCTTTCATTGCAGTCCAACTTCCTATTAAAATTTCCATGCTCTTTTTCATAGTGAAGCTACTATGATTTATTTAAATCCTTTGGCATGAGTTTGTAATAAACTCTGTGGCGCCGAAATGATGCTGGCAATTTGATTTTACCATCAGATATTCATGCTGGGTCTGGCGGAGCCACGCTACGTTCACTGGGCACACTTGCGTCTCTGGTTGGTGCACGTGAAGGATCCCAAGAGTCACCACCAGCAAGACCGTAATCAAGAGCAGCAGGACCGCAGCGATTCAAATCTCAAGGTTATGGCGCCGTCAGAAGGAAAGGAGGAGAGACCGAGACGGAAACGCCTCGCCTTAGCTGTCAATTCTGTTTCTCTGGCAGCCCTTGAGCGGTCATCAGTGCCTCCATTGTCTAATATTTCTAACAGTTGCGCCGGCACTGCCACTGAGTAAGCAGCTACTAACTTATTCTAAGTGAATTTTATTTTTTTGGTGTTCCCTATCTGGTCGTCGATGAATCGGATTGGTTTACAGCTGTGGACTTTATGATCCCATCGTCTCACAAATTGCTGCTTTCTCTGGCTTTGGTTTTCCAAGCTGGTGCCTCTCAGCCACCTATTACTACACTGAATTAGTTTTTTATTCAAATTTATAACTCTGTGCGACCATAACTGGAGATTTAACCATTGTATAGCCGCGCGGAAACCTTTCCTTTCTTAGTCTTATGCCCCTTGATCGTTAACTGCAGTGTACGGAACTCATTCGGCAAGGCAGTTTTTTTGTAATTTAAATTGCTTGTTCTTTTGAGTGTAGTTTGGTGAATTTTTTATCTGTGGCGTTTCTAGGATTGGTGATCAGCAGCCAGCTGCGTCAGGAATTTCGGCAGCCTTGTTGACGAGTAACACCTCTTTCTGCTTCGATTTTGACAGATATTAAATTGGAAATTTTAATAGTCAAATCTGTTTTTTTGTGCTTATAATTCTGGGTTCTTACGCATCAATTTCAAAGACCTTCGTTTTTGGAGACCACTCAGTGGTATTTTCAAAGCTAGTTAAAAGCACGTTTAGTTGAATTGGTATCAATCAATCATTTCCTTCAGAATTCAAATTTTTACTTTGACCCTCTCCTATCCTGTAACCAAACGAGGCAATAATTTTACATTCTGCACATTGAGGTCAAATTTGGTTTTACTTTGTAAAATGACTCAGTGGTGCTTTTTACTCAGAAGGGCCGTTCTTTTAATCAGCTATCCAGGTTCACTCAAATGGGTAGCTTCATTGCAGCAGTGCTTTCTGCCAAAAGAGTAACTCAACACTCATATTCTGTTCGTACTAGGACAATTGCTTTCATCCTTCAATATTTACTCCTCGGTAACTTAGCATTTTGACCACATTTTCCGAAGAGTACAGGTTTGTACTTTGTTTGTGCCTTCCCGTTGGCGGAGAACTATTCTTTTGTGGTGAAATTTGGATGTCCTAAGCTAAAGAGGGCACCCACTTTATCAAGAATGAATGCTCTCATAACCCCGTAATTATTGCTTCAAAATGTTTGCTTAACTTCGGTTACCTTTTTAAAAAGCCATACTGGCCGATAAGTCAGGCACTGGACGTTTTTTTACACATTTTATGAATCAGGTGCCTTGGTTGATTTTGCCATTTTTGTTGTGACCTTCGAGTCTATTTCGTTGTGTCTGAGTTACCAATGTCAGCATTGGGGACAGGACTTAATTAGCGATCCTAAACTTTAAACGTCACTTCTCCTCCAGAAAAGAACCTTTGAAAAAGACCACAGCGCTGTGCACGGATTACTTTTTCATCCCCCAGCCGTGGGTATCTGAATCCGGCAGCGTAAAGTCATGCTTCTTCATCCACCTCCTCCTCTCCATCTGTTCAATGATTTCGCGGCTCTCAGGTGCTTCTATGGACTTTCTCGCCACCCAGTATCGTCACATTCTGTCTCCGGTCTCATTTCGCCTCCTCTGTCATGTAGGTGACTCGAAAATAGTTATTCGCTTCCACTACTCCCTGTGTAGTACCTTCGGCACTGTTTGAATCGATAGTAGTTGAAAAGAAATTGAGATTACCTTTAAAAGATTAAAAAAATTAAACATGCTCACTAGCCTTTTTTTAGTTACAGTTGCTGATTTGTGGGTTTGAATGTGACGTGGAGTGTACGTGAAGTGAGTTGTACGCTAGAAAGACTTGCTAAAATCCAATCCATGAATCAAATGTTTTAACTAGTCCAGCAGAACCCAGTACTACTGGTGTCATTGGTAGAAATTTAACAGTCGTTTAAAGTAGATGTTTTAGTTTTTCTGTATAAAGGGATTTTACGCCTAATATTTGTATTAATACTTGTTTTTTAATGCCGGCACTGCCTCTATCTCTCCTCCCTTTTTTCAACAGCTCTTACACGACACCAAAGTGATTCGGGTCACTCGTGTGGTATATAGCAAAAAATGTACCCTCTTCTCGAAACCAGAGCCTGTGATATACCCTGGTGAGCCCTCTTCCAATTTCTCATTCCTGCTTTCTTAGGTGTTACGCACCGTAGTAGTAACTATCCAAGCCAATAAAATTGTTATGATGCGTTGCACTGTTTATTGAGAATAATGTTAGTTCATTCTTTGGTAGTTCAGGGTGCTGATAAGTATATTTATAGCAGTATATCATCCATTGCGATAAAGCGCTGTAGGAATTTATGCTTTGGATGAGCATGCATGCAGTTAATATGCGTTTACACCCTTGTTACATACAGGTGATCAGCTACTGCTGGCCCCTTCAGCAGAATTGAGTGTGGCTCTGGAGGCACACTTCGTCTCACGAATAAACACCCTCGTTACATGCGCTACTGAGCTTCTTGGCCTGCCGCCACCGGACTCTGCGGAGCTTGTGGCCGCACCCTACACCCAATTCGCCCGTTGTCGACTTCCTCGCGATGCTACTGTCCTTCGACCACAGGACCCTGGTCCAGCCACGAATTAAACCTTTGTCTTTGTCACTTTGTGTGTATAGTTATCCCCTCTCCAGTGTAAATTGCAAGCCTTCCTTGTAGAGATTTATATTTACAGTTTTCTTTGTCTTATGCGCATTTGGTGTATGCTATATTTTTGCTATCAAGTAGACGCGGATGATGAATATCGCGGACTTTTGCAGTCTTTTTTGAATTAATTGGAAAAGGGTCTCCCGAAATTCATGGCCACTTATGTTGAATGTGTGCAGCCTCTTCCTGTTGACTATACTCTACCGGTGGCTTACTCATTACCAGAGCGTACTTGTTTGCTGTTTCTGATGTTGCAAGTGTGGCTTATCTGGTACCTTGATTGTTTATCAGCTCGGAGGCCTAGGCAATAAGCACACCAGTTTTTAGTAGAATGAGACAAGCGGTTCTACAACTCCAGTATGCTTAATTGTGAAGCTAAAATTACTGACCTTTTTTCGAGGTTCTTAGACTTAGTGCTCCAGTGTTGGCATCCCGATGAATTGCGTGCCTTAGCTTGCAGGAATCAGCTTCGCAAAGCTGTCACCCATCAGATCGCCCAATGAAACGTGTTTATTGGAAAGGTGACAACTAAGGTTTAGTACTACTGCCTCACAAAACACGTTTAATTGTGATCAAGAAATCCTTTGTAATTCAGGTCTCCCATTTATTCCGATTTGGACTGGGTGAATATCAGCCCTGTTGAAAAATTGGAAGCATCAAATTGGTCGAATAAAGCCGCGTTATTTAATCTGGAGAAAAAAATGATAGTTCGGAAAGGACGAGTCATTGCAAAAGTGCGAAGTTATTAGCACATCATGGTCAGATCTTAATTATGTTTCTCATGGTTAAATTTGGCCCATATTAGTAGCTGACTCGGAATCCACCCGAATGTGTAAGCAAACGCAGGTTCCGAACGCAAGTCGCCTTGACTTCACGCTTAATTATAGTTGCTCTCGAATCTAAAGAGCCACATAAGTTGGAGCTGTTAAAAGTGCATCCAGTGCTGTTGAGCTCTCGCCTGCTCGGCATGCGAGCACAAATACGATGCTCACAACTTTGCTTTCTCAAGGTTTCATGTAACCCTTTGATTGTTTCTTTGACTCGACATTTTAATTGGAACGTCATTGGATTTTCACGTTCGGACGATGCCTGCCACCGCCCAGTCCGCCCGTACATCGGAAATAAGCTATCTACCTTAGTAGTTGGTATGAACTCCCCCGGCTCTAACATGCTCTGGGCTCCAGATATAATGTAACACTTATGTTGTTTAAACGTTTACCACAAGCCAGAAGCGGAAAAGCTCTTCAAATCTCGTGCGACACGAGAGGTCTGAGCTCTCTAGATCTGCACTGCTTTTTATTGACTCCATTCAACTTGTTCGGTCGAGGGGTATGAAGCTCAAAAGGCGGGAGCGAGGAAAGCGCTACAAAATAGCAATGGGGCTTCTGTGCCTCGTTTGGGTTCATCAAATCTTTTCCCTCACAGTGCATATGAACTTTTCGAGTTGCATCTATAATAGGGCAGGGGAGAGTATTAATAAGGATTAGTTTGATTACTTGATTCAATTTAGCTGAGTGAGGGAATCAAAACGTGCTCAGCCGATGCGATGAAAGTTCGTTGCAATGTGGGTCTTCAAAATAACCCAAATTGTCATCAGTAAGTAGTTGTTTAATTTCGGAATAGATGCTTTGTTCCTTAAGTAGAAATTGATAATCACTAAAGCTGAATGGGCTAAGTGTTGACTTATTTATGCTATAATATGGAGAATTCCGAATAACTTGTGTTATAACTGTTCCTCTACAGTGTGTGGATAAAATGCCCCAAAATATTCCACAGTTGTGTTAGAACCTCACCATGGGCCATTGAAAATGACGCTTTGGGAGATGGTCTGAACTGTACGTCATTGTGGCTTTAATTTTGCGCGTTGCGCTTTTCAGTTTCATGGGAGTGTTCATAATGGTAAAAATTATGGCCATGGCACATAGCCCTTTAAATCGGTGTGAAGCTATTATCAACGTAGATTCTTGCTTCTTCCTGGGTTATATCGCCACGGCTGAAATAGACTAGCTAAAACGCGGTAGGACTGAGAGGCGACGACGTGGACAGGAGATCATGCCATTAAGCAAAGGGTTCAATCCGCGGAGGTTCAAGCGCTTTGGCCATCATAGCATAGTCGAGGTATCCGTCATCAAATATGCGCGTAAACTGAGAGGGCATTTGACCCCATTTAGAAATTGTGTTGGGCAGCATTCGTGGAGACACAAATCCAAAAACAGAGTCACTTTTATCAAGGAGCAGGTTTAAAAATAGTTTCTTGCAGTTGAGATCATGCCTCCATTCCTCTACCACTTTGTTGGCACTTCAAAGCTGCTCAGCCATATCTCCCTGAATCCTATCCGGCAAACAGAAGAGCGGTGGAGGTATTGCATGTTCATTTCATTTACATCCTCAAACCGGTGCCGTAGACACCTTCGCAAATAACTGTCTTAGATGAATCACGGCTACTGTTGCTTCAGCCGTTAAAAGCATGGAAAGTACAAGCTGTGGATACTTAGGTGCTCGCATACGCTGTATTCACACTAGAGACTTGGTTTTGGTAGCGTCAAGGTTAGTACTTTGAAACAGTTCAAAAATATCTTCAAATACTGTTAACAATTTCTACTGCGTTCTTAAGCATGTAAAATAACCATCTTTCTTAAGCAACATTGTTTAAATGAACTAAATTGGGGGCGACTATTCTGCTTCCAGTACCATTTAGAAATGCTGTAGCGACAATTTCATGGTCTATTCAAGTTCATTCGACTTGCTAAATTAGAAATATTTTGCTACACTTTGAGCTGGTCAAATGCTCCAACAATGAGATACTGACCCGTGTTTTATCGAAATTCCAGTCGCTATAAATGGTGCGCTTTTATTAATCCCTTATTCCATAAGATGGTGAAGCCTTCTTCCCAAATTCCCAGGTTTACCGTAATAGAAGCATAATCGGACAGCCCTTTGCTGGCATAGCTCTGCCACGTAGACAGGTTTTGACTTGTGTTCACTGCCATTGCTGCCATTACAAATTGTGGTTGTTGCATCGTGCGACTTTTCTGAAGGTGAAAGCAGCCACAACACTACAGTAAAATATGTTCTGCTGACTTGCAAAAGGGCAGAGTCATAAGCGATTGCGAAACCAGAACGATGAGGTAAACAAAGAATAAATGCATCGCAAGTGAAGTAAGTGAATTCCAAGAGAATTCTTTCCTAGTTACGAGTCCAATAAGCTGATCCTGAGTAAACAACCCAAATTTGAGTCTCATTTTTTACAACCCTTCCATTTTTTCGCTTCAGATTCAAGTAAAGTCCCACGAAGTGCGTTCATTTTCAACGCCTAGCTTCTGTTCTAGGGCCTCTCGTAAGGCCAGTGTATCCCTATCGGTCTGATATTAGACGATTATGATGTGCATTCATCAGGAAAGGCAACTTTGGCATCGCTATGGCTGAATAACATCAATCTGAACCTATCGATGGCTTGTTTCGAGAGAAGCGACAATCAAAAGAGACTAAAAGTGGTAGTTGACTGGTGGAAAAACTCACCTGTTCAATCATCCTCTAGCCGTGGTTACGAGATGAATCTAAATGGCGATGCATGTTCTGCCTGAGCATTGAAGCAGGATAGCAGTACAGGGCACAATTTAGAATTCGTCAAATCGGCACCAATGAAATAATGAATCAAAACAAAAAAGTGCATATTCCGACAATGGAGGGCGAAAAGTTGAGCAATGACTGGCAAAAATAAAAATTGTCATTGGGTCTGAATAAATCTTGGAAACGCTTTGCTGGTGGTAGAAGTTTGACAGACATGATCGAGTCTTTCCATTTGTCCTTCAAAATGACACGATTTTACCGCCTCCGATTTGTATGACTTGCAAACACCAATGTCTTGAGACGGCACCCAGACGCTGAATGCCCATTTTCTCCGACTGTAATCTAAGATCACTAATGGCGTTTGAAGGCAGACTCACGACGCGTTGCCACCAGCATGCCTAAGCAAGGCAGGTTTTTGCCTTCGGCGAAGTTTTCAGGAGGCGCGATGAGCACCCGCCACTGCCGAGAGAGGCGTGAGTCACCTCCACCACTTTGGCTGCAAGTTATTGTGACGTTGACCATGGAAACCGACCCAGCCCAGGTGGCAGCCGAGTGCTTAAGCCAGACGTCTGGACCGGGCTTTTGGCAGCTCTTCAACTACTTAGTGTCGTGTTCATTGTGCGCCGCGCTGAGCAGCGTCCAGGTTGCTCAATCCATTTGAACAGTATCTTGACGCACAAAATCGAAAAGTAACCATGAGACGTATCCTCATCAAGGCTCTCACTCCAGTTGGCACAACACAGACTCAATGACAGCCAACACGTATTGGAAACCATATTTACCTACTTTGTGTGGGAAAGAGACAGGCAGGTAATTTGACTTTGTTGCTAATAACAGCAAAATGACAAAATCTGACCTTAAGCATCTCCTCTTCGACTCCATTTCACATCTGATTCCCAGTGCCAGGGAGAGATAACTGTTGATTGCAAAAATGGCAGAGGTATACGGAGATAAGGAGGAAGTTGCAAGCCCCCTCCTCAGCACAAAGGGGTGATCTCATGGATAACTTTAGCGACGGTCAGACAGTTTTTCGTAAATTAGTGTCCACTCCGTTAAATAACCAGTCTTGGGTGTTTTTGGCGAGAAAGTTGGTTCTGTACACAACCAGCCTGTACCAAACAAGGCGAGCAAGGCCTTGTCAGTGGGCTATGTACATCGTTCGATCATGCAGCCGTGAGAAGCAAATTTTGTGAGGACCATTTGCAGCCCTTTGAGTTGAAGCAAATTCGGCTTTACCGGATCCAAAAGGCATTTGATGAGGATTTCAATCAACAGGAAGAGAACAGAGAACGGTAGGGATCACCGTACGGGTGGAATGATAAATACCCATCCATGGTTTACAATGGATGGATACGAACAATAGAATGCGCTTGGTAAGTCCCTATAAGTCACAAGTTCATCCGACGATAATGAGCATTGCGCGTAATCTTGTCATCAAATAGCAAAATTTTAGCCCTGCCATCCAAAAGAATCAGTATTTCATAAAGAACGTACACTTTGATTCAATTCTACAAGTGGAAATAGGAGTTCCTTCGGCCATTCTCGATCTCGGTCTGCCCTGGTAGCATAGAACTCCACCATCGCTTCAGAGCTAGTCCCCGATACTGTGTGCCTAAAAAACCACCAATCCTATTCCCAATGAGTAGATGGCACAGAAGGCGTCAACTTTTGGCAATTACTCAAATCTCTAGCTTTCCACTGCGAGCATCAATGGAAAACAGTTGCAGAGGATTTAAATGCCTATAGAAGAATCGCTAACGTTGGCTCAAGGCGCTATTCACACTCAATGAAGCCGAAAAAAATCCCGATGGACAAACAGACAGCTGATTGGGGAACTAGAAAGATAATGCAGAAGAGGAGATGAGACGGTATGCTTAGGTGCCTACGACCCGGCTTCTGTGATGGCATCAAGAGGCTCTGTTCAAGCTTTGCCACTGACAGACTTGTAATATCTTTGAACGCTTTTTAAGCGCTACAGAGTGGCAGTATTCCTGCAGTGTAAAATACGACACAATCTCAAAAGGCGAAATTGTGACGAAGGCACAAATTGTTTCAAAAATTTTAACCTTAGAAAAAAGAATCAAACTCATACCGATCTGGCATGTTTCTCCTGTACATCAAACTGTACAAAAAGGCAACAAGCATAAAAAATGGCGCTTTAAATAACCAAGGCGCAGAGTGGGGTATCACAACTAAACACCCCACCAAACAGCAAGTAACACGAATAATCCATAGAAAGGGAGTACGTCTCAAGGCGGTTCACAATTTTCAGTACTCGCAGAATGAGCCTCGGCACTAAAAAGGAGAGGAAGGAAAATCGGAGATTTATTGCTGCTACGGCGTTAAGCAGGACAGGGTGTGATGTGGAGCCCACGAATTCAGGAGCTTCTGTCCTCGAGTAAACCATAACTAAGACACTACTGAAGCATCTACCATACCTTGAACAAGAAGGCATGAGTAAAGTATGCTTGGGAAAGATTAAGCTAATGAGGGTGAAGAGGTGTCCAAAAATACCCAACGTGACTCCATCAACGGCAGTAGGTTCATCAGCTGTCATGAAAACAGGCTAATAAATTTAAAAATGAAGACGGCAATCAGAATGGCGGCTTAAATCCGACGGTAACGAGAACGTTGTGTTACCTTTTCGCCTCAAAGCGAAAATATCAGAGACTATTTTTTGAAGATGACTTTTGAATTCGACGTGTTCAGAATGAAGTCAATTTTTTTTATAACTTGAAGTTTAATCGCGGTATTACAATTCAAAATAGGCACGTCAATCTCTAGAGTACAGTCCGAATGTCAAAACCCACTGATAAAGGAGTTCAGCTAACAGCAGAATTAAGCATGCAGAAAGTCGTAGTATGTAATGTTTTCGACTAGGAGTTTGGATAAGACCTCAAAAAAGCGACAAATACGAGAAACGCATGAAGCTTAAAGGCAATATAGCTTTAGATGTTAAGTGATTGAAAAACTCACGCAATACATTGAGCCATTAGACAGTCCTTTCGATAAGCCATGAACTTGCTGGAGCTCATTCGCACCCCGTCAAACGCTGCCAAGGCATCATCCATCAATCTTAACTGAGCTGCTCGCTCTATCGACTTGGTCGCTACCAGATAAAAGCGCTGCCTCGGTCCATCACCACTTCCGCCCATTGGCACATCAATAAAAGTGGAACCAGAAACTGTGGAAGCATTGGAAGGAGAGAGGGAAGCGGGAACGAATTCGGTGGAGTTCGCGGGATTATCATGACCACTGATTCGGTCCCCAGTCGCTGTGCGGGCATTAGTGGCGACCTGTGTGAGGCGCTGTTTGGTGCGAGTGGAAATGGAGGGCTCAGAGAGGCCCCGACGGCCAAGGCGACGACCGCTGCTGCCCCTGGTGCCAGTACCGCTGCCTCTGACGATAGAAGAAGGCTTAAAATGGACGGAAGACGAAGCTACGTTCTCAGCGTATATGCGAATGTCGCGAGCTGGAGTGGAGGAACAATGCACCTCCACGCAGTCGAGACCCAGTACCGAGGGCGGTTGGAGAGGATCACTATGAGTTGCAAGAAGGGAAAGTGAGACAAGGAAAGTGCTCAGCAATTACTTTGCATTTAAAGCGAACAAAGATTTCCAAGTTTACTGAATGCTACTGTGGCGAAATTACAAATTAATAAATTGCCTCCGGCAAGCGGAAATGAAATTGAAAAGAGCACAGTAATTTCGATCAAGCGATGATGCAAAATGGATCAGCTTGATTGCCTACATATAGGCTCAAACGCATTATACATTCAAGTAAATGCTAGCATTACAATATCACTAAAGCCTACATCAGGTAGCTATAAAATAGTTCCAACTATAGTTTCAAGCAGTCATATCTGACAATAGTCTTACTATATGGATAAATAAGTATTGAATGTTGAGTATCGCAACTGTATATTATGGGATGTCTTAGAAAACGAACATCACTCAATTTTCCTGACTGATAAATATTGCAGTCAGATAATCAAAATACCCTCACGGTCACTTTAAGACCCAGTACATCTTGCCAAATTCTTCTTCCAAAGAAAACACCGATGTCGTCAGTACAACACTGTTGGCGACAAAAAACATGTACCATAGATCTCTCCATTCATCTTCAATGTGGACACCGGCTAGCCAAAGAAAGCTTGTAACGTAGGCAGCGTGGCAAGAGATTACAAAAAACAACACACCTGCCCATCAAAGGCCGCCTAAATAGCTACCGAATACAGCTACAGACTGACACCGTCTCGGATGCTAAATGATAGCATTAATTCTAACTCCATATTGTGTACTTAAATAAACTACTCTACCCATGACAGACAACATCGCCAAAGGAAACACATCAATTGTAGACAAACACATATGGTTTCCAGTAAAAAAGCCAGTCTTAAAGTACCACGAGGTTATCAAGCTATTTGATGTACAAATCCAACCAAACGAAATCGAGATTATATGAAGTAGCATATCAGAAAGTTCAAAATAACGCAATCTAATGGGCGACCATATCGGGAGAACAATACCTGGACATTTCTTCCAGTCGTACAACCAGTTCCACAGCACCACGCGCATGACCACCCAAACAACTTGTGTAACATCCAATACGACAGACAATATCCTCAGTGGCCACACCCATGGGATAGCTAGAGGAGGACAGAGAAATCGACTGAGAATGCAATGGTGTTGAGGCTGACACCAATGTCCCACCGCCCAGTCTCTCGCCGTCCCTTTCCAACTGCTTTCGATCCTTGTGATGACGGTGGGCGCGGTGTTCAGGAGAGGGGCAAAGACTTAGTGCAATTTCCTGTCGATTGATGGGCATAAGGACGGTGATATGGCCCTGCAGGCGGCAGTAATGCGCTGGTGGTGATTGAACCGTAATGAAACTGCGCAACGCATCTGCGGCCTCCATCTCTGGTGCTGGCTCCGACACGCCTGATGTTGGTGTCACCAACTGGTGCACGTGATTAGCGCACCTAATCATTGGATTCGAAAGAATGAGAAAAGGGATTAATGATGACAGGGGTGGTAAGGTCTAGATAGTATCAAGCCATTAGACGGAAAATATCAGGCCTTTCTTAAACACCTTACTGAGTTTGGAACTTGGTCAAAAAGGAACAGGTTGGTGGGGCTACAATATTATTGTTAGCAGGAATCGAATGTCTAGGTGAGCCCTTAGCACTGTCCGCTAGCAGCACACTGTTATGTAACCTCTTTTGAATTATGAAAACACATTGAGAGAGCTCTTTTTGTGCAAAAGTGAGATTTGGAAAAGTTTGTAGCATTGGAATTTTTTATAGGTATTAAACGATCTAACAGCAGAAAAAGTGACGATTTTTTGAACTTTGGGGTAATACGTATCTGGAGAACACGAAAGATGAAATGAAGCAATGTGTTTTACAGCCTAACTGAGTTACTGCCCCGTAAGTGTAAAATAAGATATCCTGACTAGTTGTTTCTGAAAGGGAAATATTTCTTACACACCTTCACGTTGCAATGAATTGACAGGTCTCGGTTGTAAACGTTCAGCCTCAGCATGTGAGCAATTACTCTGCGATGCACCACATGCGCACATAAGGTGAACGCAGTCTTCTCAGGGTGACGGACGAAGCAATGCGTGTCTTAAAAATGTGAGAGAGGCAGTGAATTGTTTGGATGTACTCAATCTTTGGTGCTTGTACAACAAACGTCGAAACCCAAAGGCAAGAGTGCATATCTCAAGTTACTCAGGCAGTCAGTGAGCAAATAACTTAAAATACAAAGCCTAGTATTATAACGCAATTTTAAAAAGTAGAAAATTCACAAGCCTCTAAGGTTACTGCCACCTGTAAATGTGTGGCGCACTAGTGATACTAACTTAGACATCCTCCTAGCATAGACACACGTTGGACACACCCACTACTTCTGGTAATTGCTCCTAACACCTTAAACTTGACCTGGCCTATCAAAGGCAAAACATACTTTACTGCCGACGACGGAATCATCTGAACATGATGATCTACCGGAACAGGAAGCTTCAAACCATTACTGGTGGTCCATTCCGTCATCGCATAGGGCACCTTCAAGTGCTATGCAACATGCACTACGAGAAGCTGCTGGAACTTTGAAATCGAGTTAGACTCGGTTCCCAAAGCCGAAAAGCTCTAATTACATCGGTCCAAAAGTATGAGAAAAATGCTAGAGTACAGTGGAGAGCATCGCATAGGCAAGCAGTCGCCAGCATTTAATGCGGTCGCACAAATCGCAAGTCATTAAGGTGAACTCTACTGAAAAGAAGGGGAAAATCTTTGGTTACTTAATAAAATTACCTAAAAGCTTGCATGAAAAATTCGACGGAAACAGCACGCACCCTACACGAAAGGTGTGGAGACGTGAATTTCACCCAACGCAAAAAAATACAATGACATATTGACATTGTTTAAATACACTTCATCCGAATATGAAAGTTTTGGGGGCACAATGGCTAGCTTTATCGGAACCAATTTAGAAAAAAACACTTGGTGGTCTGCACCTTCACTGAAACATCTTCCACCTTCCCGCATCTACCAATAAGCCGGAGCAATAAAAGAGACGATTATACGTCCATTCAATTCGATCTCACAACGCTTAACTCGAAATGGCGGCAAATGATGCAATGGGTTTTCCGAAAGGAATGCACGAAAAAAGTTTAGAGCTGAATATTTTCTACAGACGCACGGAGAGAGTAAAAAAAGCGAAAAGTAAAGGCCCGCATATAATTAAATCGTTCCGAATGAGAAAGAGATGGACCCTAAAAAGTCGGTTAGTCGAAATCCAAAAACTTCACCTGCAAACCACCTCATTACGCCTAGCGTGAGCGATATAGAGAGGCACAACGCGAATGTAGAGGTTAAGCGGAGTGAGTGGCAGTCGGAAGAGAGCCCTCATGACAAAAGGCCGGCCTCTGTTAACGAAGATGATTCGACGTCCTGTCCCATCAGCATAGAATTTGTAGTCCTTCGCGGACTCCCTGTCGTCAAGGTCTAGACGAAAGTCGTACTGACCTCGGAAAGGACGTCTGTGGTAGTGTAGAGGAAAGGTTAAGTGGTACAATGCCTTAATGACGTGGGCAAAAATAGGGGCTCTTCATTTCCTCTGGCTTTTTCCACAAATATAGGGACATGTTTACTGTTAATAGGCCAATGGCACTCAAATATGGAATCCAAGCTTTTCTGACAATTCATAAATCGCGTGCACCGCAATAAAGCCAAAAATGGATGAAAACAAACCCAAACGATCTAAAAACGTTCACCTTAGAATCTTTGCGACATTTTTCTAAGGATACGTGACTCTACATACACTCATAGTAGTTAAAATGAAAAGAAAAAGATAGATTTGACAAAAGTCGTGGTTTGTGGCTATCTATTTGAGACGCAAACCATGCTGCGATAGCCAGCAAAGACAAGGTAGTACAGGAAGACACGGTGCAGCAAGATATCTGAGTAAGTTTATGGGTGCCTTACACGGGTTTCTTAATATCAACGCCATGACATTGATCAATCAATTGTACGAGTATTCCACAAACACACATGTAAAGCATTATCGGTAACCAACCATCTATAGCCGTCAAAGCTGGACTTTGGGACTACAAAGTAATATCAGCATACCTCGCTTGCAGATCAACGGAGAGACGAGAAGCAGCTGAGGACATGAGCTATTTTGGGGGAGAAGTGAGACATAAACGAGAATCATACCTGATGTGCCGCTTCGAGGACATCAAAGGACAGGTCGTGGTCTTCTATCATCACTAAAATAGGTAATCTGGAGAGATGAAATAGTGTCGTAAAAATGAAAATAGGGACAAGATTATAAAAACCATTCCAAATCGTACACAGACGTGAATAGGTAGTTAAAATAAGAATGAAACTTGCAGTCGACGGAAGTGCCGTAAAATAACGCAAGAAACCCAAAGTTGTAAGTTGTAAAAAACCTCCAGAGGCACGAGGGCCAAATAGCCAAGTAAATGGTAACGCAATTAGTGTCTACTTAAGAGACTATAGTGAAAAACAAACAAATTCACAGAGAATGACTAGAACAAAAATTGCCGATTTTCACTGAACCTGAATAAAAAACAAGCCAGAGCTTCGACGACGAACCAAGCAAGTACGAGCGATCGAGGCACAAATTGTGCATTGGCTACCACAGATGACCATCAAATTATTCAGCTGATTTCAACTTAGCCTATGCAATCAAGCCTGTATCTTATAACATTCTTGCCTATCTATCAGTGGGATGACTAAATAAACCGTTGGGTCGAAGAGTTGGTATGCTAATCTGCAAAGCAATCCTGATTTAGGGTTTGGAGTAGCAGCTTCTAGGTAGAATTTAACACGGAAACTATTATAAAACAACTCAAGATGTGCTCAAGGTAATCCCTGATACACACAGAAAATCATATACACGTTGTAGCAAAAGAGGAAAACACGCACCGGGTACCCACACGCCTCAAGAACCACCAAACAGGTTGGAAAAGGCGCAGAAGCGTCGACCTTGGATTTGAAGGAAAAAGGTACTAGATTGCAGGAGCATACGTAAATTTCATGTTTGGCGATAAACATATGATTGACTACAGTTCACTTTGATAAAAAAAACAATTAAAAGTTTCATCTTAACCCTGCAACCCAATTTATTAAATGCGTTTAAATTTTGCAAACACCGGCAATTATTTACTGCCTTAGCAGGGGTTGAATAGCTAACGGAAGCCATATTTAATCTGGACTATACGCGCAGGGCATTATAATCGCACAACACGAGTCCTCTGAATTGTGGGCTCTTACTGACATTTAGGCTGACAAACTAAGTATAGCTCTTAATTCCAAACAGAAATGTGAAGAGGTAGGACATTTCGACCTAATGTATATCAAATAAGTCTTCCGTTTGTACTGTCTTTAGTTTGATAAATAGGTTGCACACAATTATTTACGCGCTGCCTCCACATTACCGATTAATTTGCCCAAAACTGCTACATTGTTTCAGTTTACCATTTCAAGTCTAACTGATCGAAAGAATATTCGCCAGCACTGAGTTTGCAGCAAGGTTGAAGGCCTCCAGCGCGTTTTACGGCCTCAGCGGGGCATGCTTGCATCTCGACCTGAGGATTCCGGTCTGTTAGTCGCCGTCGGAAGTGTTATTGCATGCTTTAACCATGGGTAAGGCAAAAAATTGCGCGTTTACACTTTAGCTCGTCACATTCATTCTTGAAAACTGGTCCAGGGCATGATGAGTAACACTCATTCGCAAAGTGCTTAATAAGCTTGGATGTATAGGAATATTTCGAAATTAGAGGATTACAGTGGTGTCTTATGTAGCTGTATTTCTGATTCCGGTCATCTTTTTGCGGTTTGTGATACGAACAAGATCTTGAGAATATTTAAATTTGACAAGGCTTCATGGAGTTTGCTAAAAGAACAGTACGTGCGTATTATCTCAAGGAGGTTTGTGCGACTAGAAATATAAAAAAGAAGGTTGGTTGCCTCACCTTCATGCCTGATGAGCGATCGCTCCTTCTTGGTGAAAAGTCGGGTTACGTTATCTGCGTTTCCATTTACGGAAATGATTCCGATGTATTCCAAATAGATGATGAGGATGCGTTCCTTGGCCATCTTTCGCTTCTCACAAGCATTGTAAGTCAATTCAGTTAGTACCCCTCGTGGTAACACTCCTGCATTTTTAGGTTTTAAATCAAGAAGGTCGACTTATCGGCACATGTGATCGGGATGAAAAGATTCGCATTAGTCGCTCCTCTCAGCCTTATGTTATCGAGTCGTTCTGTCTTGGACATACGAAGTCAGTTTTTCCGATGATTTATTGTTTCTCTCCAGATCGGTTTTTGAGATTGCGTTTGCTGATGCCAATCACCTTGTGTCTGTCGCTGGTGTAAGTTCTTTTGTTCTGATTTTATTCCCTTTTGCGCATGTTTAGGGTGGTCGCAATTTTTTTTCTATTTTAGGATGGGTTCGTTCGTCTTTGGAGTGCCCTCGAGGGGGTTGAGTTGGATGCGATTGAACTTGTCCCTCATCTGAATGAGATGCGAGGTTGTGGAACTGACAATGAGACCGCAGATTTTCTTGCCTCGCGTTTGATTAATATCGGATGCACGACTGTATTGGGCATTAGATCGTATGCTTCTTGTATCCGTTTGCGCTCTAAATTGCCATATTTCTTTTCAGACATGATTGTGTAGTCGCTATTAAGCTCTCAAGTGACTTCTCTGCTTTTGCAAGAGGCGATGGTAGCGACGCAGTGGTTAGTGGAGTTATCTGCCCCAGAAATGAGCGCTTTATTGACTGTTGTGTAATCAACCACAGAGTCACTGAAAAGAACTTTGAGGTTGTTTGTATGACGGAACCCCTTTCAAGGTTCGTGTCCTGGACCGTCGCGTACCGTAAAGATTCTACTTTTGAATGGAGCCAGGTTTGTAGCATGTTTAATTCTACTTCACATTAAGCTGTTGAGTAATCAATTTCAGCCTTGTGCTTTTGACTGATAATTTTAGATGAGGGAATGGGATCCCTTGCCACTCGAATTAAAGGCTGAAAATGGTAAGATTTTGATTTTTCTTGCGTGTTCCGACGGCTAGTTTGTGCTTTCCTCACACTTCTTCGCGTCCTTTAGCTTTGTAGACTATATAAAATCGCACAGGTGCCTTCATTTAGAAGTCTTAAGCATTGGCTTCTTAATGTTAATCTTATTTTTGTGCCGAGATCATCGCGGTTTAGTAAGCTTGAGTTTTGAGCTTTTTGGTTTACACTTCCCCAGTTGGCCCGGTTTTATATTGGCTCTCTTTATGTGTAATAGTACTCTCGGTGGTCTTTATGGATGCCCGTTTTGGGCTATGGACCAGGGCAGTGGGAGTGTCTCACCTCGAGGGTTATTGTTTGATTGAGTTCACTGGTAGACCGCGCATATTACCTGTTCATCATCCGTTTTGGCGATTCAGGTAAGGTGATGATGTATTTGGAGTTAGAGTTGCTAAGTAAGCATCTGATGAAGTTGAAGAAGGTAACACAATGGGGATTGTTACAATTACTGTGTCATCAGCCGATGATCTTGCTAATAGCATAGCGCACACCGTGACGATTGATTCATAGCTCAGACGGTACGAAGACTTGCTCGCAGTCGACCTCGCTTCACGAAATGACACCTAAAAGGGCCGTCTTTTGCTCCGAAAATTGGGACAACTAGAGCTTGGTAAGTAGTGCAGTCTAACATTGCTGCAGAAAATGGGAAATTGTGTTTTTAAGAAAAAGAGAGTTTATGGGGGATAACTTGGTGATCGGTCATCTCTTTCCATCATGCGGTGAAATGCCTCCAATTGGGTGTGAATGCCACCTGTGGTCTCCTATCATGTTAAACTGCCGGGCGATGAGTGTGAGGGTTTCACGTTAGAGTCTAGGTAGTTACCAATTCAAGGCACTCCAATTATCTAACCTGGAATCGTCCGAGACATTGCGCTGCGGTTGACGAGTGGTGGCTTTCTGTCAGACCGCAATTACTTTTGATTTGTTAAATTATTATTTACATAGTCATTTTAAGTATCTCACGTTCGTTTTAAGAAGGTTCATTGTCTTATGATCATTGTTAGTTGCCGTTTAAATTTTAATGGATGTAATGGTCATCTATTGAAGTTAGCATGTCCCCAAACTGGCTTTTAATGATTTAATCGAGTATTATCTTCTAGGGGTAGTTGGACTACGGTTTCCGCGGCTTAAATCTCCCTATTTGAGGTTCATTGGCAGGGGAGAGCAACAGGCATAAAGTAATCCGTTCGTTTATAAGACAGTTATACTACTCTTCAGTTCTGTTTTTCGGCTTAATTGCGGCTTTCATAGGGCATTATACAATCCCTTCTTTTCCTCGCCAAGTCTATCGTGTTTTCGCCTTCTTCAAGGTCGCTTCTCACGACTGCATATGCTGATGGAGATGGGAAAGAGTTTCGTCAATATGAGTGGCATCGACGCCTACGAGAAAGGCAAGGAAGAGACACACAAACGTATCAAAGAGCGCCACCAACGCCATCAAGCCAAACGAAAGCGGCAAACGGCCAGGATGGATGAGAAGGGAAAAGAGAAGGAAGAGGAAAGGGAAGGATCTTCACTTTCTTAGGTGGCTTTGCCCTTGTTCTATGCGAAATCACTCCGTCCATCTGTTTCCGCAGATACACAGACACGACAAATCAGTCGCTCTGGTTGAAATCCGACGATCTGGAGGCTTGGTGTGATGTTTAAACTGTTTGTCTACCGTAACCACTTTTTAACTTTTCGTAGGTTTAAGATAATGTGTTTTGGTGTATAGTTTTACTTCGTTTGTGCTTTCAAACCATTTCGTCGTTGGACATATGGGTAACGATTAATGGAAGAAAAGTTGAAGTTGATTTTTGCTAGATGCTTCAGAGCATTCAATATCGCAGTGACTTAGTGAGGGTACTCCTAGAGGGCTAGAAGTGAGGTGACTGTCCTAGCGACTAATTCCTCATAACGTGTAAAGGCAGTAATCGACTTTTTTAGGAACTTGGGAATTAAAAGTCGTGGGCCCCCCATCCACATTGTGCTCATGGATACAAAAGGCACTTGCTGTTAGCCTGATGTCAAAGAAATGGAGGGTGTGTCGCCTACCAGGATTAATCCTATCTCATGTGTGTGACCATCTAACCTACAAGTATCCCACGGTATTCAGTGGTACCTCCTGGGAAGATTTCTTGTAAGCTTAGTTGCTACTGTTGTTGATCTGCTTAGGCGAGTGCTTTAATTCAGCTATCCCCTCATTTCAAGTCTTTGTCTCGTAGCGTTCCCCATGTAATATTTGAGGAGGAGGTATTGCGCAGTATCAAAGGGAACCACCCAGAAAATTTGAAGGTTCTGCGACCAGCAACCAAAATAAACCTATAACTACATAAGAAATTTCCAGCTACGTCAGTTTTCCTTTCAATCCCTTTCATGTTCACTTGCCTGTGCACTTTACTGGCACCATAGTGACCTACGGACGAGTCCCCTCTGAATTCAAAGTAGTATGAAACGGCATGACTTGCGACCATGCCATAAGTTGGCATTGGTCGGCGTTTCGATCCACTTTTTCCTCATTTATCTTTCCACCATCTTACGCAGTCAGGATAGAGGAATCGTACCTCCACAGCGTTCAGACTAAAGCAGAACTAACATCTATTTCATCCTTTTGCAAAATCTACTCGCATGATCCACTATTTTCAAGTTCTGGTCTCTGCCTCGTCAAAATCTTGTTTCAGTTGGTCCTTGGTCGCGTCCATCACATTGTTGCGTTCACCAGGGTGACAAAATTGTTGTTGGGTCTCGCCTCTTTTACAACGAATGCGTGCACTACTCCGCATCCTCCCTAGCCACCACTGCATTCACCTCAGCCTCGGATGTTCTGTTACGTTTCTGAGCTGACAAGAGCGGCAACTGGACAGTTCAAACGTCATCAATTTTGTCATGATCGCCTAGGTTAAAAGCGACGCCACGGTTGATCGCCCGCGTATATTTTACTGTTTTCACCACCACGTTTAGAGGTATTTACTAAATTATCAAAAACACGTCGTTTAAAACACCCTCCAAGTAAGCGCTAAATGCGACATGCATGCTATGTATCAGCTAGCATAGCCATGTCTCAATTTTGTCGATATACGCTTTACTGTCATCGTACAAACTTATTAAGATTAGCCAGTGTAATATTTGGGCTTCCCGGAATGGCTTTTACGGCCCTAAAAGAAAGAAAAACGTGTTGCTCCATTCGAGTCTACCGTATTCAGCTGAAAGGACAGTGGGCATATTATCTACTACGCCTTGGAAATTTACGTTCCATTAATTAATAAGCGTAGCCAACACTTGGCATCTTCGACTCAACATTTTAAGTGAAGTGGAGTCCTGCTGTAAAATGAACCGCGAGGCCTCCGAACCGATTCGCTACGAATAGAAACACGCGACACGGGATACCGCTGAAAACGAACGCGCGGGACTATCGGCACCTCAGAGCTGCCCCTTCTCCGATCGCTGGCCGACTTGTGCTCCCACGAAGCCCACCCCGATGGTCGAAGATGCCGACGCAGACGCTACGCGCCCTCCCCCCACCCACAGACGAGACAAATACCTACCCAATGTACCTTAACTGTAACTAACGTTTGGTGCAGTTCAGGATACGAAAACAGTGCATCCTACCTGTACAAGCAGATAGACGCCCTTGCGCATTAGATAGTCAACGGGCATACGCACTCGTAGTTTGGCTTTCACCGAGGTCGATCCTGAGCACACGTCCAAATGCTGACAGGCCGAGGGTGTCGAAGTGATCGCTTTTATACTATAGAAATCTACCAAACTTTACCCGTACAGCTGACGTTAAACCAGACGGAGGAAGGACATTCCCCTTGGCTCCAGGTTTAGCCTCTTGTTAGGCAGATTAAAAGTAGCGTAGTTTTGCTACCGACTAACAGGAAATAGACCGCAATAAACGGTGAGGCCCATACACTTCTAGTTCAACAAACACACAAAACGGCAGAAAGCATTAACACAAATGAACCGCAAGAATGTCTACAGATGCACATAGTTGTACAACTCTAAGGGGCCGCTAAAACAGTGGAGGATAAAGATAGAAGATAGAAAGAGGGCTAATTCCACGCCGAGCTTATGTAATCCTTGTGGAATTTGTCCAGGCAGCCGTCCAGGTAGATCGCACCATTCCTGCAACAGAGTGGTTTGTTGTTAAACAGAGTAATCAGCAATTGACTACATACGAGGCGTAGGCTCACTTGAGTGTCTTTGCGGAGGTGGTAATGTTGTCGAGGGTGACAAGGTCTTTGTCCAGCTGGGTCAATTCGTCAGAAAGGACCTTAGCCGCGCCCTCGCCCTCATTTCCAAGACGCTTTTGCATCTGCTGCAACTCGCGCTTCACCTTCAAATTAGAGTCAACACATTTCACCATAAAAAAGCAGCTTATAACCTAATATTAGCTGAAAGTATTCGTGGAAGTGACCGACATTTCACCTTATTGAGCGTACCCATGAATGGCAGTAATCCATCAGGAGACTAAAATTAAAATATACTATCCTCCTAGACATGAAAAGGGGTTGGACCGAATCAGCCGTACCAGAAATACATGTAACAGTTAGTGACAAATGTGATCCAATGGTAAAAGCCATAGAGCTCATTACGATAAGGTAATAAGGTGCTCAGCAGCTCGGCTGTTCGATGCTTGCGGGGCATAAACATCTCAAAGACGACGGTGCTTGGGTCCGCAATTTAAATCCCGGTGGTGTTGGCTGTTTTAAGCCAACCGTACGGCACAGGTGTCATTGCTGTGAAGATGTCTTATCAATGGCGTTGTCAGTGTTGAAGGTTCTCACCCCACAGCCTCGGCATTCATCCAGTGCTGTGAGCATTCAACATCCAAAACGCCGGCTTGACGCACAGGAAATAAAGTAAGTATTCCTCTTGACACAATAACGAACACCAACATCCACAAACAGTTGGGCCACATCAACTAACCCGACCTTGGCGAGCGGGTATTTTGCACAAGGTATGCAGTAAACTCAAACTTACACGCGCAAATATACCCCGAGGCTGCGAGAAAAAAGATGTGTGCTTTCCACTGTCAAAATTAGTTCGTACCTATTAGTGGCATTCCTCAAAGTACCCGCTTGTAACCAAGGCGAACTATGTTAAGCAGCTTGAGAGTCCATGACCTATTTGACACTTAACCCCAACCGTTCCACAACTAGCGGACGCACCTCAGACTTGAAAAGGCAATTTGATTCATCCCACATTAGCAAAAAAGTGTACTTATTAAAAAAGCTAACTGATGCATCCATATCGCACCCCCTCTCCCCAAGGTACTATGAGGAAGGGAAGTGCTGGCAAATGTTCGCTAAATATCATAAATACCTTTTGATTTACGCTGCATCTTTCATAAAGTATTAGCAAAAAACAAGTATTAGCAAAAAAACAAGCATTTCATAACATTTGCTGACGAGAATTGGCACTCTGAAGTGGGTATAATGGAAAGTCTTATGTTAACAAAAACACTATTGCTACACCATAGTTTACTTTAGCACCAAGGTTACCGACTCATTTCTAGCGGTGCTGGTGACCGTGGCTCGAAGGGGTAACAAGGTTTCGGGAACGGCTAATCAAGAGCCTTAGCAAGAGGCTGGACATCTCAGGAAGGGGCATTGGGATCGAAACAAGGGTGAGTGAAGACGCAGAAAAGAGGTATTGAACGAGTCCTACCTGATGCCGTGCGTTAGTGCCGGTGAGGTCAACAATGAGACGGAGCTTGTGTGAAGCGTAATCGACGTACTGCGACTTAAAGACGGCTTCGCGTGCTCTATTCGTCCATGCTAGGCGTTCATAGGCATAGAGGCCCGCATAGAGCCCGCCCAAAATCATTAACATACGCCAGCCTGTTGCTTTCAGTACCTATGTGGAGAAAAGAATGCCCTTCCTTTGAGTGACAAGGGAAGATCTGAAGGAGAACCGTTGACTCTGATCATATCAATATAGTCTTACTCATCCTTAACTCTTGTTTCCACCACTTTTTCTGGTTGATCCAGACTCTGCTATTCTACTCTATTATTCCCAAATCAAATCCACAGCATTACCACACCACACTAAACAGACTAACTGCGACAGCGGCGTGAAGCTTTACTCATTCCGCCCAATAGCATTACCCATTACAAGGAATATACACATTTACACAAATAAACAAATTGCACTTATCAAAATAATCGCTACAAAGACACTCAAATCTTGGGAATGAATATTATAAATAAACATGAATAAATAAATACGGTACGAATCTAGGTTACACCACCATAAATGGGCTCAGAGGTCCTTCATTCCTTCATTCATTTATTTTAATTTCGATGTAACAGCCAATGAAAAAAAAGCAATCTCGGCGACAGCGAAAGGAGAACTTAAAACAATGGTGACTGTACAAAATAAAAGTTACTCTACTCATAAACACGATAACACAATTACATACAGCCGTCTCCACACACCTAAATATCCCATAATACCTTCAGTGAACTAAGATCTGTTGAAAAGCAAGGATTTGGCAGACATCAATATTGAAGCGTTCTGGAAACACTTAAAGAATGCCATTAATGAGGGTAAAGGACGTACAATTCCACCAACTACAAGTAATCCAACAGTGTTTCGGCTGAGCAGAGCTGGAAGAGAGGAGAGGAAAAGCGGCAGGACCGGTGAATACTCCGGCATCCCCTGCGACCCAGTCTAAAAAGGGAAACAAGGCGTGACTGGCTACTGGTACTCATGACTCTTGACACTACTTCAGTACCACATTGGAAGAGGTCTCCATTTAATGTATTCAACTCTGACCACGGCATTTTGTTTTATGCTCTCAAAATGAATGCTACCGTAGCGGCACTACCCATGATACTAAAGTAGCGTGTGTGTCCTAGCATACACGAAACGCCTTGGTCTCGAAAGTTAATAGATAAATTCATGTGAAGGGAGGCATAGGCCCGAAGGGAGGATCACTCGAGCAGACAATAGACTTAAAGTACAACATGGTTTGCTGGTATGTCGTTCGCCCGCTCAGCATTAAAGCACTTGAGCATTAAAAAACTTTCAAAAGTCATGTCAATGCAAATCCGTTGTAAAAAACGTAAGAGACAAATCCTTCCATAAAAATGGATCTCTGAAAGGCCAGCTCAAAAATCAGTTTCATGGCCGACTACAAAGCGAAGCAGGCTGCTCCATTATTGTTCAAGTGCACAGGCGAGTCGTTCTGCACCGAAGCTTTAACCCATTTGGATGAGTGAATACGCATTCCAAATTATTACGATTAAGGATTCCCACCCTTACCATTTGTCCGTGTCTTGTGTAAGCGTGTCTTCACAAGACTTGAACACCATCCTTAAAAACCCACACCACGGTTGTCTAAAACATTAAAAAAAACTTACATGGCCGCTTGTCCACGCACTGGCAGTGGAGCCAGAGGAATAAAACCCACCGCGGCGCTGATGGCGGAGCAGCCGCTCGGCAAGAGAGGAGAGTCCAAGAGAGAAACGGAAGCGCAAGTCCTCCCTGAACTCTGCACAGATGTTGCGACAGTCCACATGGAACTCTGGCTCGAATGAGCTCGAGAGAACGCTCTGCATTATTCTACTCTTTGCAGACTCATCCGCCTCCACTAGACTCCCGTAGATGTCTGTCAACACAGGATCGCGTCAAAAGATGCTATTTCATTCAAAACTTCCGGTTTTCTCTAAGATTGTGGACGGTCGCTAGGCGTCCTACTCTTCTCGTTTACGCCTGAAAACGGTCGTTCATTAATTTGATCTTCACAGCGGCTAAATAGAACTAACTAGAGCTTGCAGGCTCTGAATTCTCACGTCAAGCAATTATGCGGCTTCCCTTGATTGCAACGACATGTCACAAACATTTCGACATTCTTACTACGAAAGGCAAAACTTTCGAAAATTAGTCAATAGTTTTAGGCTCAGCTTATTCTGACGAACCTTCATATTTTGCCTTTTTTTGGGAAAGGGTGTTAGTATCAATTAGCCTCAACCATCGTGTCTCAAATAGAATGGTAATAAGCAGGCCAAGTAAAATCGAAATCGAAATCCGTATCGCAACGACGACGAGCCATTGTTTAGTCCATGATTAAGCTCCATGATGCATTTTAAATCACCCTAGATTAATGTTGTGATGAAAGTCGCGGAGAAGCAATTACATTTACCGTGACGACACTCAAAAAGAACGGTGCCTATATGGCAGAGCAGTATCTGCGCCAACCAGCCTCCAAATTGCACGAGCCTTTTCCCTTTGATGACGAAATGCTATCAATCGCACAAACATGTCAGACACAGGATTCCATAGATTGATCAAACTGATACTTACTAGCCATAATCTGTTCAGCGCGCACTACCTGTGAATGAATGTCACCTGCACATGCATCAGCCAGTTTTTTGCCCAATTCGCGTTCAATGTAGGCGTTAAGCTCGTGACGATAGGCGCGCAGCGTCGCCTCATTGTCCGCCGCGAAACTGTGCCCACTAAAGCTATCCACCAGTTCGCCTAGTCGCTGGATTTCGTTGCAGAGAGCGCTGGCCACCTGAGCCTCCACGTCTAGCAGACACTTGGCGATGAGGTCGTTGATAGTCCTAGCAGCATTCTGTAACTTCATGTGTAACTCCTCCAGTCGCAACTGTGAGAGACGACGGTAACGAATTCCTGCGTCCCTTTGGTAGAGTAAAAGGCACGCATCATGCAAGGCCCAATTTGAGGTAATATTAAACAACCAATAAGGCAGTGCTCAGGATTATTACCAACCGCTCTATAACACCAGATGTCACAAGCCCTATTACGGAGTTCACACCTTTCTTTTATAAAATTTTTGACAGCAAAAGGATGTTAAGAATAATTCACTATACTAGACCTAATTCCAATGTCACAAGCACGAAACAGTGCGCTAATTACCTCCATAATGCAAAGGTGAACAGATATTGCTCGACCTTTGCAAACCAATGCATACTCTTTAGTTCTCAAGCCCGAAATTAAGCTGTTGGGAAACGATACACTTTAAACTGTCTTATCGAGTTCAATTAATCGCGAACGGAATAATAGATGCTGTAAACGACTACCGCAAACCTGCTATATGCATATTCCTAAGGAGACGAATTTGAAAATCGACAGTTGCATGAGCCAGTTGAAAGAGATACCAGCAACAGGAAGGATAAAAGATAACCACAGTAATGAGGCCAGATAGAGAGGGAAATCGGAAAATTGAACAGCGTTGCATTTGAAAAATTTAAATACGAAAAAACAGCCGCAAAATCGCAAAATAACCAACATATGCAATAATGTACGGCTTACTGCTAATCAGACTGAGTAGAAAACGACAGGACAGTGTCAGTGAACGTCAGACAGAAAATGAGCTAATGAAATCAACCTAGTCTAAAATCAGGCACTGCACACGCTGACTAGCAAAGACAAGTTCCAACGATGTATACGAACAGATGGCTTGATTGATTATGAAGGCAAACACTTCCAAGTTAGAACTCAAGGTTTCAACACTGAATGATTCAGCGAAAGTAGATGCTATCAACAAAACCACTGGATAGCACCATCTACCTCACTGTGCCGTTTAAATCTGCAGAGATAAGCAACGTTTAAAAAGTGACCGCCATGCAGAGGCAGGTCCCATAGATGGACAATAAGCGAGTGCAGCAGATGAATAGACAAAAATTAGTGAACGTAGTGCATGTAAGATATGTACAACAAGAACGCATAAACACAATGTACTCATCTAAAATCAAACTGTTCACGCATACTTCTCCAGTGGTAAACTCAAATACCTACCTGGATGAATCTCAGAAGAGGCCAGAGGTATGGGTAGAGAAAAGGGAGCATGAGTACAAAAAAATAAGTCAATTTGGCATACTTCTCCTCCAGAGCAGCCTCGTAGGTTGCCTCCATGAGTTGACGGAAGTAGGCGGCCAATTCCTTGCCCTGCTCCGCATGGGAGGCGAACTTGGTGCGAGTGGCCGAGTCGGAGAGGATTTTCTGCAAAATATACCCATCACAAGCTGGTTTTGAAGTAAAAAAAGGGAACAAAGATATGGGAAACAGTTTGTACATGAAAGGCACCTGCTACGATCAGTTGTCAGCAGTAACAAAGTTGATTTGTAGGAATGAAATAAGAAGTAAAAACGGTAGATTGACTATGAATTCGACCAAATAAGAGATAAACGAGGAAACACGCAGAAAAAAATATGAAATCAGCTTATCCAGATTAGCTGCATGTGTTTCTGCTTTATACGGAGTCATCAAGCTTTAAGATCTGAGGTTTAGGTGAGTGGCACAGATAGTATCAACCTCCTAAACAGATAGCTCAGACTGTCTTCAATGCTGAGGTCTTTATGGGCCGGTGTGTGAATAAGCAGAGGCAAGCGCGACTACCATGTGTATGCATGGCAACTAGGTATTGGAGACCAAATGGGCCTAAGTCCGAGTCGGCCTTAAGATATGCTTAATTGTAGTACCTGATGGACAGTGGGTTTTAGGTGATTGTCATTACTCTTAAAGTAGTCTATGCTTGATATAAGGCAATCAGGTGATGAGCCAGAGCGCCACTCTCCCAGGAACGGAAGCGTTTCGTAGATTAACAGGGCTCCCCAGCGCCTGCAACATAAATCATTGTATCAACGGCGAAAAAGGATCTCCTCACAACTCACAACCCTTTTGTTTATAAAGCCTAGCTGGAACTCAACACTTCGCCTTTCAATTCATATTTGCCGTTCTTTCTCAAAGGAGGTTAAAGCGAAATTTCATTCTTTAACTGGAATGCACGAATTAGACAAATAATTTACAGTAGCAGGAGATCATAGACTATTTATTATTTAAGTAACAAGAAAAAGCACTTCCCAAGACCAAAAAATGGATCTTATCAATATCTGCACAGGTATGCACGAATTGACTGTACGTGGTTTTTTCGCATAAACGAGGATACCAGTGGAGGCGATCATTGATAAACAAAATGTAAATAAACAAGGAAATCACCTCAAAAACTTTCTCAAAAGTGGAGAATTCCATCAGACGAGCCTGCCATCCATCGGCCAGCGGGTAGCCTACAGGAGACAGATATATTCTTGAAATGAATATTATAAAAATTGCAAAGACATTTACTTAACAAAATATTAGGAACATGTCGGAGCGCGTAATGAGATCCCTTGACAATGATAAGCTCACTTACCCTGCCTTTTAGCAATAAATTATTCTTTTAATGTGAAAAGTGTAAAACTCTCTAGTGCCATTTTATGTATTTATCAAAAATACTAAAGACATAATTTTCCTTTCCAATTTAAATCGAAACTCACGATTTACTCTTCTTGATAGGATAACTTATCAAAGAAAAACCGGTGTACAATCCGGTTTATTAGCCCAAAATGCTCATCTGGCTTTCAAAGACAGCGTTCAGATGACAAAAATGCAAAAAATATTAAGCAATTGACAAGGGTGGTAAGATCTGTGTAAAAATTCTCTGTAGCACCCAAAAACTAAGAAGGTAAAGAACCGCTTTCCAGAAGGGCTAAAAAGTAAGTTGCTAAGATGGGGAGCAGGCTTGCAAGCGAAGGCAGCCAATAAGTGTGTGCCCCTCCATAGTGCTGCGCAAAAGTTAACGCAATCTTTTTTTTCATTCAAGGGCGCAAAGAAGAGCAATGTCATTCAAGACGAATCCAACGCAATAAGTACTTAAAAATCAGTGACACCATTATTTAAAACACCGTGACTGCCCGATACTACGACCCCGTGGAAATAAGTTCTTCGATATTATTGAAAGCGATTATCAACTACAAGTGAAATCATTAGATCGGCATGGGAAACAATAACAAAAAAAGCATCCGACGATATTTATTAGCAAACTTGGCAACACACACTAAAGAAATATCTAACCATGCCCGTTTTGATGGTAAAAACGATAGCTATGTAGCTTAAAAGGCCAAACACAAAACGAAAGGGCAAGAGACTCGAAGAACAGTAGGAGCACCAGCAAAGGGTAATGAGCCTGTGATATTCATTCTCATTTCTGGAGAATGGACACTACTGAAAATGCCAACTTGTTCTGGTCAGTGCCTGGAAAGGCTGGAAGTTGTAAAAATCAAGAAGTCAAAAGATGGGAGGGAAGGCGCGATCGGTGTTGCCGACTAATTAATGGACATACCTCCAGTGGAGGGAGAGCCAATGTTGGGGGCAGAGCCAGGTGGAGTGCCGCCGTTGAGAGATTTGGCTCGAATGGTGAGGACTTCGCGAGCGGAGACAAAAAAGACGCGTTCCATTGCTTCCTCGTGTCCGCACACTTTCAACTCATCGGTTAGGAAGGAGACACACCTCTGCATATGCTGCTCCTTCACCTACATGCACACACAGATAAGACCTAATGGCTTGACGATAATTTATGGACACTTCCCTTCAACCTCCAGATTAAACCAAGGCCTTTTGTAGCCGAAGCGGTTATTTTTGTCAGACAAGGCCAGCTCGATGATTAGAGTTATGGATAACCTAATGTAACACGAAACTTCTTTCAAAATGGGTCGAGCATTGAAGAATGCATATTTGAAAACAGGTCCTGGGAAACGTACTACTTGGAGTCGCAGTTTCAAATTCGACGTCGTACCCACAATTGCCACTCAAAATAACAGCCATTACCAAACCAATCGTCACTCCTAACGGAGTTACATCCAAAGATGAAAAGTAAACCATGAAACAATTTATGAAACCGCCCTTCCCAAGGCAAGAGCTAAATGTCGCTCCGTTGTGGCTGTATAGGCAGAGGTAGCAAAAGAGCTGACACTCAAGTGCTGAATTGCTCAAGCCATTAATTAATCATGCTTAACAGCCTGTACTGCAATATCTCGCCGAAAGCGTCACGCCTTTATATTGCCAAAATTTAATCACAATTCTTCCGTCAACAACAAAACTACCTCCGGGCCCACATGACGAGCAGTAACACTAACAGATAATTTGGACATCAATAGAGCACATGTGTCTGTTTCTTTACAAACAGGACGGTGGTTATTTCATTTATGCAGATACCAACAGTGACAACTGTTAGGGTCAAATGCGGAGATAGCTGGAAAATTTTTAGAAATTAACACGAAATACACGCTGAGTACGTATACAGATGGCATCAGACACCACAGACACTAAAGCTTTAAATACCTTCTACGAAATTATTATGTTAAAAATGACAAAGACGACAAGTATGTTTTGCTCATATTGCAATTTCTTAAGAATAAATTGATGATATTACGTTGAAAAAGACTTCTCCTACACTGAAAAACCAAATTTTTGGAAAATCTACATAGTTTTAGCATTAGAAACCCACAAGTAATTAATCTCGCGACAAGCGAGATTTGTCAAAGTGCACCATAAGACAGTTTCCAACAAATATACACGTTCACTTAGACGTCAAATATATGAAGATTATCAAAACGGTAGTCTCGACATCCGACAAAGGTTTTGGTGGAATGAAGTTGGCACGAATCACCGGCCCCTCCTTTACTTAAGAAGTCTAACATTGCGGTAATGACAGAGGATACAGAGAATGCGTATGGAAACATTCACAAGACATGAGGCAGCGAGTACATTAACCAAATGATTCAGAGAATTTTCAAAAAAAATGTTGCTAGGCTCGATTCGCTAACAAATTTTCAAAAATACACCCACAAAACCTTCAGGGAAATTCGCCGTATAAGTTCAGGAGTATAAGTCCGGAATTATTAAGAGTATGCCTGAGCCACACCTTATAGCTCCAAATCATTGCGATTTCAAATAAGATTACGCCTGCCATCACAACGCGAAAAGCGCGCCGAATCTCCGCTATGGCTATAATAGGACCTGCCAAAAGGACAAAATCGTGAAATTTGCGGTTAGTATTCTTTTTTACTGATTAAGACTATGTACGTGATAGCAGCTGTGATTAGCTGTACATAAGATTTATCACCAAGCCAATTTTGCAAAGTGGCGAACTGCACATGAGCACACAGTGAAATAGCGTAGAGTATCCACCCCGACTCCAAACAAAGTCGAGACAGGTGCCAGCCAGGCATAGAGCTGATATGACCCTAGCGTGCTCTTTTGAATAGGGCGGCTTTACGTTAACTAGCCGATAGCGTTACCACAATCGGGAAAAGGAGGGAAACTTGAAGATGCTTAGCCTACTTGATTTGCCAACGCCAGGTAAAAAATAAGAATTGAGGAATCTGGCATAACATAAAGGATTTACATTGAGAACTGCCCTGTTACCATCATAAAGATAGGTCATCAGTACTGTGAACCCCATCTGCTGCAAAGCCCTTCCCAGATCAGATTCTAAGTGCAGTAATAAAGTAACCACAAGATCAACTGCAAAGCAGCAGATGAAGAGCAAGGGAGGTTAGCTACTAAGTGCGTAGAAGTTTGATAAGTTATGCCCTGGTAAGTGATTTTGATCCGGAAAAAATTCAATCATATGGTAGACCCAAACTGTATGGGGCATAATAAACTGGGTAGAAAACAAGTGTTGCGAACCATAAAGAAGTTAACTAGGAGAAAAAATTTTACACGGTCACCAGTAGAAAGTTTTTAGGCTAAGGATAGTCGCAGACATTCAGGGAGGTGGAAAAGTGCAGGTAAAAGTACCGAAGACAAATGTTGAACAAAAGCTATTCACCAAAATGTAGCTAAACTATGGCGGTGGTTACACCTTACGGCTAATTATACACCATCTATTTTCGAGCATGCTCGAACAAAAATTAGAGTAGGGCGTATGTCCATTGATCTACCGGGGAAAGTATATTAATAAACAATTCTTCGCATGGGATAATGGGCACTAAATGACTTCACAAACAATAAACAGCCGAGAAGCACCTGGTCAGCTAATTCTGCTTCACCAGCTGAGGCATCCCATCTATTGTTGAGGATGAAGATGTTTGGCTTGGAGATTCTGCTGCTGACGCGATAGAAGAAGTCCTTCTCCTGCGTTAAAACAAAGAAACCATGCTTAATAAAGTTCCCAAAAAAATACGACAGGCAATACAGGAACGCAGTTCTCATGCGCTCAGATCTGCAGTGCTACCAAACACAGGACATAATAGATTATTTAGCACCATAAAAGGACGTTTTCTTGAAGCTAACCTTCACAAAAAACCTAAGATTTCTACCAATGTCTTTTAACTCAATCATATTTCAATGTGTTCACGATAAGAATCATAACAAGTGAAAGTGTAGAGCCTCCATCTCATTAATTTCTGGGCAGAATAATGATTTGTAGCGAAAATAAATCGATTGGATACTCAAATAAATAGGCCAAATAAGAACATTAAGGCGGAAATAATTCTGACAGTTATTTCCCTCGTACGTTGTGAATAAAATTTAATAAATTACTATGAACAGTTATTATGAACTGCCGTGCATAAACGCTGTCACTGTTGAGAGTACAACCAAAATATTTAAGTAGTTTTCAAAATAAATGTCTTTGCCACCGATAATTCGAGTACAGCAAGAGTATACTCAAATAGAAGTCTTTATTTCTTGGATATTTTGAACTGAATTGCGACATTGACCATGCCCATGTGAAAGTATAGTGAGTCAAAGCAATAACTTCAAATCCAATGTTCGTCCGTAATTTCTACATAGTAGTAGCAGCAGCAACTGCCGAAGCTTTTTAAGTCAACCACTATTTATAAGCCAAATGACTTAAAACTTACGGCCTGCATTAGAGTTGACTCAGCATTGGCAACGAGGATAAAAACGTCAGCATCAAGGCAATGTCTATCAATCCATGCGTCCATGTCAGGATCGACATTTACTCCAGGGCTATCTAATAAGACCACGTCCTCTCGCAGCAGATGACAGCTGGAGCTCGGCCAGAAGAGGCATATGAGCGAATCACTGGCCATCTTGGCTGAGCTCAACGAATGGGCTAGGTGACTAACTGATTCTATCGGTTGGGGCTGAAAGGAAAGAAAAAATCCGGGAACTTCTAGGTATCAAGCGATAAAATCTGTATCATAAAGGCGAGCACGTACTTCCGATAAAGTTTGGGTCTCTTCGCCTGATTCGGAGTAGGAAATAGACTCCTGCTGTAAGAAGCCTTGACTTTGATTAGTGCCTTGGACTTGGACAAAACAGCTTGTTGTGTGTCCGATACCGGAAGGCAGGATCCGCGAGCCAAGCATTGCATTTATGACGGTGCTTTTACCGTTAGATGTTCTACGTTGCGTGAAAAAATGGACAATTTTAAGATAACAGGAAAAAACATTCCCACATAATCTAACCAGCAGCTAAAAATGTGCATAACGGGTGGGTCCTACAACTTCAGAAAGAGCACAGCAAAAGAAGCGAACGAAACCTAGTCAACTGAATGAATGACACCACGTAAAGCATGAAGAGCAAAGTATAGCATAAACGACATGCAGGCTACGCAAACATACCGTCCGAAAAAGGCACACTTCATTTGATTACGCGAAATGATGGATTGAATCTGTTTCACCCGTTCAAAGTACGGCTGCAAATCAGTTTTGGAAGATTGCTCAAGGGCTGGAGAGAGTCGTTTACCAGCCTCCTCTGATAGTTTTTCTTTGAAAAACAGTTTACAGTCATTTACATAATCCTCAATTTCAGCGAAAATCTTCTGTAATTCCTGCTTAGCCCCCTTGAATTTGAGGAGATCAGAGTGTGTATTGCTCCTCATGAGAAGATTTCTCGGGCGAGACCCAACTTCCACAGCTTTGATATCCTCTCCCATCACATGAGACGAGGAGAGCAAAGAATGCGGCTTCGAGAGTCGAAAAGTGCGGGCAGAATTCAAGTTACGTAAACAATTTTTCATTTTAAATATAAATAAAACAGATTACGCTTGTGCGCAAGTGCATTAAAATATGAGCGTAAAAGTATTTGTTTCACTGAGTCTGTGATAGAATTTTAATTAATTTTTTCATCTGGAACTAAGATGAGGGCGTCACTTGTTCCTCAGAACTGTTCACTTTGTTTTATGCATTATACCTAACTTTTTAGTAAACACAAACCAATAACTTTGGGTAAATTACCTGCGTTAAAACACTTCTAGCCTCTTTTGGCAACAGATGCCGACCCTTTACTAGCTAGTCGGTGTTACATGTATTGGTATCCTCACCAGCCTCCTCTTTCATGCTTCACGACATCTTTATTTTCTTTAAAAAAAATCGGTAGTCTTAACTGGGATCGCAGTACGAAAATTTTGCCTTCTTTTCATACACGAAGTTCAAGCTCTATTCCCACATCTTGCCTTAAAGGTATATTTCGAGAACTATAGGTACTGCAAACTGCAACATTCCAGAGTGGTTACTGCTTTACATGCGAAAACGCCATGGGAAGGGGGCGTTATTTCTATTGTTTAATGTCTACTGCAGTTGTAGTAGGACCTGCGCAGCTAAGTATGCATTTAATCGACTTTGAAAATGTCATACACTAGAGCTCTGTAACACACGCCGTGACCAATACTAATTTTCTTGCTTGCACTATTTAACCCAAATATTTTTTCACACATTTTACAAATGTCTGCCCCTGTTTGTAAATGGCTGCTGCATCCAGCAATTGGTTGCCAGTGCTTATACTCGTACCACCTTTCAACTGGGTGTCAAACATGGTTGGAGTTGTTTAGATGTGTTTTGTACTTCCCTCTGGCGTATTTCAGTCCACTGTGTTCTGGCACGCCGGGTTTAATTTCGGACGCGTAACCAAGTTTTCTCTCGTTCCATTTTCAGCGATAATTAACTATTTTATTGACCTGTACGTATTTAAGGAGGAAATGTACTTTTTAGTCCAGTTTTTTATTCTTGTACTCATTAAAGGCTTTTGAGGTCTAAAAACATTGACAGTTTCCACTAACAAACAGTTGGATCTAAAAGATCGAACGCCACTTAATTTCCTACTTTACTTCTACCCGTGAGCGAGCTGGGGTAGATGTGCGGCATTCAGTAGGATTTCGTTAAAAATCCCATCATCCATCGTCATGTTAAGTGAGTTGCTCTTCTTCACCTGAGGTTCCCCTGGATCATCTGGAAGTCAAATTAATGCTTCTATCCATGTTTCATGTAGTCCAAAAATGCGTGTAAGTGTTTTATTAAGACTGGCATGCATCTATAATACGAAAAATGACAAAATCTGAGTTGTTTTCATGGTCTTTTTATTTTCCATTCTGCCACGCTATTCCAAATGATTTTACGTTTGCAGATAAAATGCACTAATCATTGTAGGGGCATTCGCTACACGAACTCAATCAACATCGGAATTGTAGCTATGCGATTGCTGATGAAGGGTTTTCGCGGAGGACCTTGGTTGAAGCTGGGAGCTCGCTTGATTGCTCCACTTCCCTCCTGCCATCTATAGGAATCGAAGTCAACAATTTAATTTTCTGGTTAATCTGAGGGCAATCGAGAAAGATGTTGTGTTGTGGCCAAAAAAGGCATGAGGGAAGAAGCAACATGCCAATGGTTAATAACTTCTTATAGCGTTACTGGAGCAGGTTAAAGTGAAGCTACATCCAGTTAAATAAGCACAAGTAGTAACTTTGATGTATAGTTAGCAAACTTCGATGTTTTTAATGCGTATGGCATTGGGCTGACAACTCTATCACACTTACGTAGACCTGATGTGTGCTGGATACCACCGGTTTCGAAGCTTCAGTCGTATTCGTTTGACTATGATAGTTTGCATTTCGTCTATCGTTAATTCCCATATTCGATTTCATTTTTTCATCATCCGACACCTGGGAAATTGGAAAGCAAGATTATTTTTTTCTGTGTGGCTTTAAAGTTGATTTGGAGGAACCACGGTGAGTGATGGATTTTAGTCACATGAATTCCGTATCTTTTAATGTGGAAAAGTGCACACACTATGTGTCTAGCAACTATTTGGAACCCTACGAATGAACTCTCAAACTTACATCAGAATCGCAACCGTTCGACCTGAGAGATCTTTGCGATGGAATCTTTTCTGTAGCATAATTGGTCTCTTGAGGCTTGGAAGAAGAGAGCGGAGTATTGGCGGGTATTGGTGCATCCTTCACCGTCTATTGGAATGAAAATGAAATGTTTTCTACAAACCTCACGCAATTATGACGGAATTTCATCAAAAGAGTTGATAATTTTGGGTACATCACTAACTTCACGCCCCCATTGTTAACAGTAATTCTGATTTTATTGTAAGGTCATCTTCATGTGGCATCCAGTAGAATACAAAACACAGAATCACGCATATTATAGTCCTCTAGGAGAATATTTTGCGTCTAGTTCAGCACACTGCTCGATTTCCTCTATTTTCATCGTTGAAAGGCAGTAGTGACTTACCGAACTTATTGAACCCTGGAGGCCTTTCTTTGCCTCCGACTTTCCCGCAAGTGAGTAGAGAAGTGCCGCTTCCACAGGAACTATTTCAATCTCTCCTATTTCATTCACCCATTCCTAAAGTTAGATGCACCACACAGTTAATTGACCACTCTGCATATCAAGGCAACTGAAGTTTCGAAGACCCTAAAAAATACGGCAGTTTTTTTCAAACTAAGAAGTAATAAAGTAATGATTGCGCCTTTGCTTTTTTGCCTAGGCATTGGGGTATGAAAACGACTACCTAAGGAGGGAAATTAAGTCGTAAGCTGCTCACCTCTTGCCAATCCTCCAAAGGCAATAATGGCAAATTTACATTGGAGTATTGGTGAATGCAGCTGAACCATTTTGGGCAAAAAAGTTTTGAAAACCGTATAAGTTTTACCTACTTGGTAATGTTTGAGATATATCCCATTTTTTATTAAGTTGCTAAAATAGGGACACCTGTATTTCATAATGCAGATACGTGACTGAGGTTAAACATAGGGTGCCAAAAAATGAAAACTAGGTCATTGGTAAGAAAAAATATGTTTGTAAATCAAACGAGGTGCTCAAATCGCCCCACCATAGACGCAATATGCTTCTCATGGTATGATGCATTAATAATGTTTGTCTCGACATGCATTAGCCTAGCCTGTCGAAAACCATCATGTCAAAATTTGCACTGGGAGTACGGAGCTGTCTGCTCACTCTCCCTTCCTCTCACATACACACCATCTTCTTTCAACCTTCAAGCAGCCACACGTGACGACCCTTTCTGCCACGTCTTCAAGGCAAGGTCGATCCTGTTTGTAAAACTACACTCCGATTTCTTGCTGAGTGCTCGATGAATCCACTCAAGGTAGAGGAGTGCCACTCCAATGTTAGCTGTAAAGTTAATTGGGTGATTTGGCAAAGTGTGTGTGACTTTCGCGGCATCACCATCATCCAACACCTAATTAATCTTCACAGGTCCATGTTAGAGTCGGCTGTGAAACGATTGCTCATGGGATTAAACAATCTTCCATGCTCTCTAGTAATGAAACAGATTTGAAATGAGTTTGTTTTACATGGGTTTGGGAACAGCCACTCTCATAAATTAGTCCCCCCTTCAAAAGGAGGAGTTTCCTGAAATCATACTGTTTCTGGCAGATTAGAAAATTTTTCAATGTTTTATCCCTGCAAAATAACACCATTGGACGGAGTAGCTTTCAACAAGGCCCTTCTACAAAATGAACTTTTCAAAAGGACCTTTCATGGTCAGATATTGGCGGCGTCAGCACCTCAAGAAATCCCTTTGAAAATGCCAAGCAGCCTTAAGGAGTGGGAGTTTTTTGTCTGACATAAAAACATATCAACTATTGCATCGCCTAAATGTGTACTTAATTCAATCCAAAATAAGTTTCTTCTCTGATCTTAAACTTTTCGATGACTCATCCTAAGTATTTGGTGTCTTTAAACTTTTCGACCGCTGTTTGATGTGATTCGAAAAACGCTGGACCCACATGTCTTGCATACAGCAACCTACCGGTTTTTCGCCATTATCGTAGGTCTTGTCGCAGAAGTTTGGTCCCATAAAAGTTGGCACGGAATCATTTGCCGTGGATCCAAGGGCCGCGGCAGGTTGGGCAGGATTCCCACCGTCTTCCGCTGATTCCTCATCCGTCTCATCCCCTACCAATGACAGAAGCATATTCTTCTGCTTGGCACTCACTCCACCCTTCTCTGGTACATACCACAGGGCTGACTCCGGAGTGGCCTCCTTTTGCGGTGCTTTTTTTGTCTTCATCACTGAAGTCGTGGTGATAGGACCCTTTGCGTCCTCCGTGGTCACCGCTGAGCTTGCCTTGCTTAGTTCCACGATCAAGTCGTAGGCAGCTTTCAGACGGCCGTTTAGATCGAGGATCTATCGAGACCCATTTGAGATAAGTGATTTTAGTAAAATAATTCTTCAACAGTGGTTTCCTTTTAAAGTCTATTTTCCAAAACAGAAACCATTTTTCATAAATAGGCTATACAAATCCAAAATTTGCAAACATCGAGGTCCAAAAGCACAAACAATTGAAAGCTTAGTAAGAATTATTATAAACAGTGTCTAGACCGCGCACCTTAATAACAACTACACAATAAGAGAAAAAAGTTCTACCTTGTTGGTTTGCTGGCTCTGTTTTATTCCACCCTCGCTAATTGGTTAGATTCAACTGACCTTTAGATTATGCTCCTCCCAGTTCCTTCGAATGTTAGCTAATTTCGAGTCGCCTTCAGCGGAAGCGGCGACTCCGGCAGAGGCCTCACGGGCAGTGCGTTGGTAGTGGCGCGGCACAATTGCTTCCTTCACGCCCACAGCACTTGACAAGTTCAACGATGTGCCTGCGGGCGGAATTGGTGGCTCGTATTTGCTCTTGTCATCGGAGTTCACTAGCTTATTGAAATCCTCCAACTCGCGATACAATTGCTGCGTGTCCTCGATCACTTGCCTGCAGGCCTTGTCCTTGACGTGGTAAAAGTCTGTAGGAAAAACCAACCGAATAGACTTGACAAAATTTTGAAAGTGACATCCTACTGAGGTTCCGCTTATTTCATTTATATCAGCGTCATAGTACCACAGACAGCAACAAGCATAAAATTGTTTAATTTGTTCCTTTCCGGTAAAAAATTTTTAAAATGTGAAAGAAGAGCGATAAGGCTGTTTTACAGCTGATACGGATTTATTTTATGCTCTTAAAGAGGAATACGCAATTGCTAACCGTTTTTAATGTACAAAATAATCTAGAACCTTCTGGAGCTCATCTTCCAGTTTACATATAGAAAAGATGCTGAACCACCATATCTAGCTATCCATTTATCGTTTTCTACTGTATTCAAGGTGTAAGTATCGTATCCCTAATTCTCAGTTGCACCTTGAAAGGGCGCGTTTGTTACAGAAGGATGCTCACCAGCCGCGGAGGATCCAAGTCCAACGCCTGCCTTAAATTCTTGAAGGCATTTGATTGTGTTGTTCCTTTCCGTTAGTTCTGCATTCCTTGCTTTCAGCTCAGCCTCCAAACTACGCACTTTTTCGTCCAGACTATTTACTTCGGCCTTTTTCACAACGTTGCCTGTTTTATCAGTGCCTACAGAGGCGCTTCCACGTGTGTCTTCTTTCTAGTGGGACAAGACAGCGGTTAATTAATAGGGAGAGCTAAGGAAAACATATTTACTTGTCTCGTGTACTTTTAAACTTGACTTATAAACTCGAGAATCCGTCAGGACGCGATACTCGCTATTCGTGTAGCACTTAGGTTTGTTGGGTACTGTAAGGGTAGCGAAGTATCGTTACGCTCATCAGCAACGCACGTTTTGGTTGATACCTCAATTTTAGGATTAACAGGTTTACTCTCCGATTCTTATGTAGAGCTTAACCGTAGCAGTCAAGATTATGTCGGCTACGTTTTCGGTTGTATCAGTTAATATTCCAAAAACGGAAGGGAAATAAAACTGTCTGCAGGCGAAAAAGCAGCCCTTACGCGCCTTTACCACTTTGACAATCAGTTGCCAAAACTCCATGCCAGAAGGAACGACGCATGTGCAGGTCTAGACATAAAAGCCAAGGTGCCACGTAACTGATAAAGAAAGGTTTTATTAGGTGCTCTAAAGCCTACAAATTAATTCTTCCCAAATGCACGCTAAACAAGGTAGAAGGACCCGCACTAATGGTCTCGTGACGCCAAGTAATTTTAAAACTTTCAACTTATTTTAAATCAAACTTAATTTAAACAATACCACGTAAGAAACGCAAAACTGAGTTGTGGGGTGGATGATTGCATAAAAAGTGATTCTGGTTTTAAATACCTTAGAAGGGGCAGCGTTGAAATATAGTTGCCAAGTTAAAAAATACATTTGAATGCTAGTCAATCCCCCTGTTAGGACGGAAGGAGGCATTATAAACACATTTTACCTGGTGAGTACCAGCGTTTTTGAAATACTTCCCCAGTCCCTTCATATTCCACGCTGTTGTTTCGTCAACCGACAGATGAACGGGTGGTGGTGATAAGCCAAATTCGACTCGCAATGCCTTGCTTATATGTGTGTATGTATATAAGTGTGGAGATAGCAAGCTAGACCTTAAAACACCCACCAGTAGAGATGAGTCGACCAGACCGAGGTGAGGCCCAATCGCATCAAAGCGAATCATGTGTCGACGCAACGCCGTAGTGGTGCTTTGCGCCTCTCCGTGGGTGTTCGTGCAGCACCAACTCCACCTCAAGCGATGCTTTATGGCTTGGGTGATGTAAAAGTCGTCACACGCAAAATACAATGAATGCATTAACAGCATCATTACTGAACTTAGAGGTTGTCAATCGCAGCTCCTTATGCACCGATAGTGGGTCTTGAAAGTGGCTTTTTACATTGAAGCAAATATGGATAGTTGCAAAAAATGTGCTGAAAATAAGTGAAAATACATAGCCTATTTTTGGACTAGTAACCGCCCATTTCCGAAGGCTATCAGTGGAAAAAGCTTCAACCTTATGTGAGGTTGATGTCATATATGATAGTACACGATGCTTTCTAATGAATTGGCATTTTTGAGACAAATGACCTTTGTTTTTACCGCTCATGACTCTTAAAACTCACCAGATCTGTTACTCAACGGTGATTTTCATTATACTGCGTAAATTAGCTCAACTCATGTTGAGATACACATATGCGCAACTTTCCGCTTAAAAAATTGCATCGTATTTAAAAAAGGGGCATAGCATTTGATGGCAATCAGTTGGAACGCCCATCTCCAAAGATGCAGTATAGTTATTCTTTTGAGATGAAGGTTCACTAACTGCGCAAAGAAGTAATGCCAGAATGCTATAACAGCAAGGTGGAAATCGGAACCTCGGAGAAGGAGAAACGTGCTCTTAAATTATGCTGCTGAAACGAGTCCTCCTGCAAATTCTGGCAAATCAAGAGACGGTTGTGAATATGACTTAGTGGATTTGCTAAACAGGAGGAAGGCTGCTCATTGATGGTAACGCATGTTTGGAGCTCCCTTATGAGCTAAATCGTGTTGGTTTTAAGGCTGCTGTTGATTTAACGCATCCTCTACATCAATTGCTTGTTGTGGCAACATTTGTCTAAAAGCAGTGCAAGAATAGTAAGCTCTATCAAGCTTTTCTTCAAGGTCGACCTCGATTTGCGGAAGTGTGATCCAAAGTAATTGGCGGTGATATGTCGGAGATCAAGCTCAGTTACTTGGAGACTCTGTGACAAGTCCCCAAAGCCTTACCCATTTGAGACAAATGTTTTTCTTCTAAGACGTTTAGATTTGGCAATCATTCAACGCTTACCGTTCCTTGCTACTCGAGTCATCTCTGATGCCCTACTAGGGCATCAGGAGTGTAGAGAAGAGCTGATTGCTTGAAGGCACTAGCAAAGTACTTCACATTCAGATGCGTTCGGAACTATAAAGATTGACGAGCCTGTGTTATGTCCAAAATTTTAATAATTTGTTGCCCCCTAGTCAATCCAATAGCAGTTGGTCTCCAAGGTCATATGCAATGACCTTCGGTATTAAAGAGAGAATGTCATGGCCGCTCCTATCTGCGTCATTTCCCAAGCCTTACAATTATTCACACCAATTCTTTTAGATCCAACGTCATTCCGTTCTTAAATCAACTCAAATGACTCAACCTTGAGTGTTTTCAAATATATGCGGGGGAGCCTTTGACAAGCATGACAACGTAGAGTCATACTTTGGTGTCAAAACATGCGATCATCATTCATTCTCAATTTCGCATGAACGCAATCCAACTTCAAGTGCCCATTTCTGCAAGTGTTCTTTTAATGTTTTAAGTCGATATGAATATAAGGGTAAATAATACCAAAAACTGACTGCTCATCTGATTATGGAAAACAAGAGCTGGTGATGCAGACGTGCGGTAGTTCCTCCAAAGACATATTGGCAAATGGTGATTAACAAGGCGATAATCAGGATTTTCTCCGTTACTGGTAGCCAAGTTGAAGGATGACGGACCACCGTTAGGCAGGATAGAACTTGATCAGAACCGTAGGGTGAATTACTAATGTTTGTACAACGTACTTGAGAATATCTCACGTGCTTACCACTTGGATAACATTTTATAATGCAGCAAATCAGAAAACAGGAGTATTTCTGCTTTTTAATGAATGGAAATGATGATCCTTTTTAACTGCTATGAAGATAGAGTACTGATTGGAGGAAGGGAGTCCTCTCCAACATGCATCTAAGTATTTGGCGGACTTGCCTGAAAAAAGACTACGTCGTAATGTTGATGCAGATCAAAACAGCAATTAATGAAAGGTGTCGTGGGAAGTGAGGAATTCAAGGAACCAGTTTAACAACATCGTTCGCAGAATGTAGCACCTAATCGCGCATACCTTATAGTCTTCACGATTCTATTACTGCCTTGGTGCGGTGGTATCCTTTCCCGTGTTCACAATCGTCAAGCCCTACATCACGGAAACAGCAAGCATTCTGCCAAATCCACACAAGACTTGGAAGAAACAAAGCACTACGACGCAACAAGACTCCGCCATCATTGTTAATTACCAAATCTAAGACAAGTCTCAAAGCCCCTTTGGAGACTTTCAAAATTTATTAAATACACATGAACCTGTTTCTGGAGCCCAAACCACGTGGCTTAGTGCCGCTAGCTATGCGCAAAACAGTGTCAGAGATGTCAAAGAAGGTAAAAATCTCATCACATCCATCGTGTATCAAGAACTGTTTAAGGAACCTCACAGTGATAGGATAAAGAATCTACCCTGTGAGTTTGACCTCAATCGTGACCCTCAGCGACTACCAATTGGTGGGCGTTATCTCGTCACAACATCTCTCTCGTCCCAAAAGAAATTTGTCACAGACTCCTACATTTGACAGCAAATATCTCCGAAGCAGGTACAGTAGCGATGTTTATTTTTTATTTTTGGTTACGTTGCAACGTCCAAACTGTAGTGAAATTCTTCCACGCTATCAAAAGACAAACAAGTTTATAAAAAAATGACTTTTTTCACGATTAGTCATCAGATTTGAGGTGTAAACCAATGATTACAGTAGGTTGTGCCACCAACACGGCAAATGAATCGAAGCCATTTATCACCCAAGAGTTAAAAGCACTATCAAAGCCAAAATCCTCGTTACAAAAGGCGATAACAGAAAGAAGCGAAAAAGGGCACTGTAGTTAAGAGGCACTAGTATCAGTGTCGGGTTTCCTCAGCATCTGCATTGTCGACTTGCTCATGAAGTAAGGCTTCTCTACAGTTCCATCGTTGCGTTCCAGATCTTCACCTACAAGATTGCCATCAAAATATTTCCTTTAAACATGAAATAGATGCTATTGGATCAAATATATAAACACACCCCCTCATGCTTTGTCATTCCATGAGTCGAAAGCAAAGCTACTTCTAAACTGGCACACCCTAAAACTTATGTTAACACCACAGCAACACCGAAGAAGACGACTAGAGGCCGTCGGATCCGCGAACGACAACACTCTTAGCTTATCATAAGGAGTTATAAGTACAGATTTGAGGGACCCGTTAGATAAGTAATAAGAAGCGTCGATCGCATTCGTCATGATCTGGCCTTACTTATCGTGCTTCATTTTCATGACTCATTCTTACCACCCAAATGAAGCGTATCAAAACAGCTATTGGCACTGGGCTGCATTGTTCCGAGAGCAGAGGATGTAATTGTGAAGAATGGCATGGGAATTTACAACCACACATCAACAGCCCCAAGATCTGTGCTATAAACGCCAGATCGAAAGACACCAATGCCAAACCAATGTGTGAGCATACAAAGGCTGCAGATGAGGCAGCTAGCATGGCGAGCCGAATGGTGTAGAATAGGGAGCACCACTGCTTCAAGTATTTAAAAAGGCAAGAATGAAATGGCGTACTTACAAACACAAATAAAGATAGCGTCCACACCCATTTCGTACACCGAGAAAAATGCTTTAGCAACGAGGTATGAACCGATGGCGATAACCTTTAGATATACGAGATCTCGTTTATTAAAAATAATAGACAAATATTACGTAATGTACCAATACTGCAATAATACATTTATCACTTTCTCTAATACAATTACAGTGATACGACATTTCGTTTAAGCATGCGTCCAACTAGCCAGACACTTCATTTTTAGCCCCCGCCAATGGACTTCCTGCTCCTCCGTCCACACTACCTGCGTTTATCAAAAGTTAGCCCCGGATACAATGGGGGATAAAATTAAGAAAGTACGACATTATGCAGAGCGCTACCGGTCTATACGAATTTCCCTATTCTCGAATGCTATAATCATTAAATCGAGTTTAACCCTTTGGAATTTAAGCTTGGGGTGAAAATGAAAGTGTTCTTATATGACTTAATGTTACAAAATGTACATGAAATAAGAAATCTCATCATAGTGAAAGTATGCGTAGAGTAGATTTGGAATTTAAAACCGGTCTTAGGATATATGCCGCTTTAAAATAGAACCTGAGGTGTGCACCGGAATGAGTGATTACAAATGGAAAAGGTTCTATAGAGAATGGAGTTCTCATAAGTTCCAAATGAGTACGCTTTTACAATAAAATATTTTCTTCAACTCAATATAAAAAAACAAAAGACGATTAAAGGGTCTATGAGGAGGTCGATCATGTCTAGCTTGTGTTACTGGAGTTGACAAGCACCAAAGGTTATTTACTCCTGATTCAATCGGTAGATTTACCATGCTACCACAAGGTAGTAAGTTAGTCCCTCAAATACAGCCCAGCAAACAAAAGGAAAGAGATGCATTCACTCACCAAAATAGGCACGAATATGTAATTCAGCTGGAGTTTTTGCTCTGGCACAATGCTCAGTCTGTCTGAGATAACTCCGCTGAGGTAGAAATAGGCAACGCAAGCTAAAGATGACAAGGAACACCGCAAAAGATGGTGAAGAAAGAATTCAAAGATTTACAACAATAAAATCGAGATCTCCGGCGATCAAAAACTAACAGCAAATTAGCTAATAATTCGTTCCATTTCAATCATGGAAAGAGGAGACATGAAATAAGCATTGGTGCAAACTACCATCGACTTACTTTTTAAAATGCTTTGCACGTCAAAGCAAACAGACATCTACCTCAAAATACTCAGTTTTTTGTCTGCTTTTCACTTTTTAGCTGTTTATTTAATTTCGCAATTGATCATGAAAGAAAAATAAAATAATGATAACTTGGAGGCATATGGATAGAGCAAAAACACATTATTAAACCGAGTTAAACTTGACTCGTAAGGCGGAAAGCTCGAATCACATGCCCCAGGCTAAAATGAGATTACCAGAGATTGTGATGAGCCTATGTAAATGATCTGCTGGGCCAATTTTCTAGTTCAAAAATGACACATAAGAAAAAACTTATTGCTGACGTACATGCAGATGCGCTAACAGCTAGTTTTCCCACAACCAGGATGTAATCAGTGATCTTTTCAACAACGAATACTCTAGAAAAGCAAAAATCATAATAGGTTTAGCAGTGTATATACAGACAAACGCCTCAACATAATCTTCAAAGGCCGTAAACGGACTCCAATACCACTTTAACATTTTATTTGAAAGGTTGCTAATTTGTTTTTAATGTGAGACTGCAGCACCACTACTGTTGGCATGTAATGAGTTTTCAAGGTGCTTCCAAGAGTGTTTTTGAAGCATAGAAGCGGTAAACAATGACGCGACCTTTCGCAAAACTAATGCAACGGGCACGCGGTGGAACATGTGGCTGAATGAATCATGCAGCTAACTACGATGAATCCAGCGAGAAAGGATGTGAAATTCTCAAATATAAAAAAATCTAGCTGTTAAAATGAGTTGTTCAAGTGAGAAACTTGAAGTAAGATAAATGTGGTAAGCACCTGGATGAGTATTAGCGAAACTGACAAGAATAACAAAGTAGTGGCGGATTTGACGTATCCGGAGCCCAAAAATATTAAACCGTTTCAAACGGGTTGGCAAAGAAAGGGCTTTATCTCCAACTCAGCTTCCACATTTCTTTGGCGTGAAAACCACGTTTCAGCAACCCATCTTTGACATGAGTTAATGAGTGAGATTTACGTTTTGAGGCCTTATTAATCCGAGGTCGATTCAATCCGCGCCATTCCTAGCAGAATTATTACTCTTCTACTCTTGGCGTTTTCAAATAAATCGATCTTTTCAAATAATTTCAATGTTGGTACAGCACAATGCCTTTAGCACCCGATTTTTAACGTCAGTGGTGTGATCAACATCTTCACGTCGATGACATTGTACATTTCAGTAAGTAAATCTCCATTTGATCACCTCAATAACATCTCCTACGTTTCCATAGGAGAATAAAGCATCGTAGAATTACATTGTAAAAGTAGTTATTTGACCCCAGTGAAATAATAACAAGCCTCTTCTGGTTCATATTATCTAAAGAAAGTCTGCATCAAAGTGTCAAGTGGCCGAAACAAAGAGTACCCATAGTTTGTTCTGAAAAGACGTCTTTCCATTACTATGGTTGAAATTCGTTATCAGCAAAATTCCACTCACCAAGCTGATCCTTATGAAATCGCGCGTTAAAATACAGTGGGACACTTGCCTTTCAAATTGAAGAAAAGTAAACATCTTGTCCGAAACCTATCTAGACAGGATGGCCACCATTCGCCCACTAAGCCTAGACCAAGCCAAGGCCCTTATATCCCTCAAATGAACTTCTGTTTCCCATTTTTCCGTTTCGACGGGCAAGGTCGACTGCGAGGCTAGTCGAATTTGGAGTAGGGCTTTGCCCTTCAAACGCTTGACTATTTAGCGCACACAGTGCGGTTATACACCAGTCATTCCATCAACTCGTGTAAAGCAATCGGAGATTGTTGAGATGTTAATCGTCTAAGGACAGTCAATTTCAAATCCAAATTTTGCATATTTAATGAATCCGTATCAGGTTTACTTCAAAAGCTCGAACAGCACCCATGACGTACCTGACAATATTGCGCAAAATGAGCTGGAATGCATTCTTTGCAGAGCGGAAAAATCCATGTCCGTAGATTGCAATCTAGTTTCGACAAAAAAATACGAGGCCATACAAATCAAGCCGCTGGCAGAAGACATGAACTCGAAAAGCAGTAATGGACTAACAAAAGGGGTAGCTTTTGCATAAACCCTGTTCTCCATATTAAATGCGTGGTCAGATTCACCAGTACTTTGACCTATGCCCAGAGACCATTTGTACTGGTAAAAGAAAGGTACTAAGGAATATAGGTGAGGAAAAGAATTTTCCAGAAAATGAAGGGTAAATTACAACCATGACACTCGAATGACAGAATGGTTAACGTGGAGACTGAAGAAACCAGGAAACCTCCTGAACTTACCAAAATCCCTGAAGTCAACAAGGATGAAAAGAAAAATCATGATGAATGGCCTCCGACAAATGAGGACGAAAAAAGGGATGGAAATGATTGTTGAAATAATATATTTCACACGAAGAGGGTGAAGAATAACTTGTAACGCTATGATAGGAGACAACAAGGGGCACAAAATCCTTCAACATCCCAAAATGAGGAGAGCAATTTGTTTTGTAGGCCAAGTCATGATACTATTTAGAATACGATAAGGAGTATTCCGCATTTGTCTCAAAGGTGCAGTTAACTTCTAAAGCAATTTTTACTAGCACTAAAACTACCTTCTAATAAACCCTAGAGCATTCATTGCAATCAGTTCCGAAATTTATAACGCTTGTAGTTTGCAACCAAGTAAAAAATTGCGTCAAAAGGTGTGATAGTATTAGCCCATTAAATGTCCTAATTGAAGAAGGGAAGAACGTACGGGCAGACATCGGAATGAACTACTTTGAGTTCGCGCAATTTTAAACCAGAAATGGAAGAGATAGGGGAGTGACGAGACAGAGACTGTATGAAATAAAAAATAACATGTACGTAGCCTGGAAATGGGATGACATGCACAACGAAATGCCAATCAATTACGTCTTGGACGAAAAGAGAACACTATCACACTATCATGGAAGCAGTGCTGGAAACCATTTGACAAAACGAAGCTTGGATCTTCCTGGGACAAAGTTTTATTACCATTGAAAACTAAGCTATCGATATTGCATTTACATTTGTAAATTACACAAAAGCGCTCAGATATAGAGGAATAAATTGGGATGACAGAAAGCGCTTTTGGAACCAGAAGGTAAAAATTTTGTAACGCTAGAAAGTAAAAAAGTGACGAAGACGCACCATAATGTACGCATTCTTATTGAGAAAACGCAAGAATTTTTCCAGACACCATAAACAGCAGCAGAGACATCGAAGGAAGAATTTGGCCAGCACGTTATTGGAATTTTTGAGTCGTCGCTCAAGACGGAGAAGGCAAGCACGCAGAAACCAGAACATAGTGATAAGAATGGAGCCAAGGGCTAGGGAACCCGTGTTGTAGATTAGAGCACTGCCGCACGTGGTGAACAGTAGCCAGAGGCCACAGCAGCCAACGGTAGTATGACGGCGACGTTGGTGTTGAGAGTTGAAGTAGAAGGTGGCAAAAGTGCCCGCTAGAGTTATCTGATCCAGGGCAATGAAGAAGTTGATGAGCCAAATGCACATGAAGAAGTTGTACACCTGCAGCCAGGGTGTATATCTGAAGAAGTTATTGCAAAATGCCAGAGTATTAACAAGTAGGACAGCTTCCATGAAATATTCACGTCAAACTGGAGTCATATTCTACAGGCATAAAGAAGGGTGCTGGAGGCAGTAATAAGCACCGAGTACCTAGTCCATTAATAATATCCTGCACATAAAAAATATCAGTTCACACATCATTCATCGAGATGGAAAGTAGTAGTAGTTGCAGAACAGCCACCCAACAGCATATAGTGGCAGACGGAGCTCCTCAAGAATGAAGGGATAGAAAGCGCGGACTCCTACCTCTGAAGAAGACTAATCAACCAAGCTTAGCCACCGATAGTAAAATGCTTGAATGCTGCAAATATTTGGGCTAAGTTTCTATATACGATTGTCGGTGCCGATCTAGCGTATAATTACAAGCCGCGGTTTAACCTAAACACATCCTGCTAGATTTAGACTCCCTTCCTACTGCACTTACGATCAAGAGTATTAAGAAAGCAATTAGGATTTAAAGGCATTGTTATCTTAGCATCTTCCTCCATTTGCGCATGAGTCTAGGTTTGAAATATTCATCACTCCTGTTAAATAATTTAACTTGAAGTATTTAATCACTTCAACCGGTTCGCATCAACCACAAAGCATTCAGGCATTTATCTGAAGCCCCTATTTGGTTATACATATACATTGGGATAAAGGAGTTATTATGTTCATCAGACAGTTCGGAAGACTAGCGTGGCTACTGTTTGATAAACTAACCACAAAAGACATCCATGAAGGAGCTTAGAACTCTCGCTGTGACGACGACTTTATTCTTGAGAATGACCCAGTCACTAGTTGCATGAGGCAGACTGGAGCAAAACAAGCCGCATAATTATGACCAAAGCTCGCCGCAACATGTCAAACGCTAAAAGGAAACCAAAATAAAAAACTAACAAACAAAGAAAGTCCCTTAAAATATCCGAACTAGTTAAATACCTACTACCAACCTAAATTGCATTTCCACAAAGAAACCAGGATCAAATCAAAGCCACCTTCGTTTAGGTCTCGTTTTCCGTCATTCCCGCTTCCCATCTGTGAGGCAATATCTCCCGCATCCTACTCAAAGTGGAGTGAGCCTCTCAGCCTTAGGGGACAGGAAATCTTGTGATATTTTTTTAAAACCGTGAATAAGCCTTTGTTCGACCTGATCGGCCAGTTACGCCTACATCCAAAGATGAAGTTTTCTTGCACAACTTAAAGTGGCGTGAAGAAAACAGACCTCAATCACGCTTCTGTCTAACCTTAAGCCAGTAGACCTGTGGTAAACAACTGTTTCTCTAGTCCATCACACACTGACACACACACAAAACAGGCATGGAAGCAAGGTTATCCAGGACTGATGAATGAAATGATGCGTACTGTGTGTCGTTTTAGGATAACCAGTGATATTTGTTCGCATACATAACGTTAAAACATAAAAGTAACAAACAAATTTCTCGTCGCAAGGCAGCCAGTTAACCTAATCGCGGTAAACTTTGCAACCTACGTTAAATAAGAAGACGCGACAAACCGATAGCCCAGTGTTTGAATGACAAATAATTTGCTTAGCCAAGTAGCTTTCAATAACATTAGGAGATGTAGACAGAAACCGATTGCTGGAACATTAGTTGGGTTTGACACTGTCAAAAACTGTTCTCGACATTATTCGCCACAGCTACTTTAATAATGTCAGTAGCGAAACGCACTTTCTCGGTACCAAGAATTGGAAGCCTTCCTAAATGTGGGTACATTCACACCATATTCGAAAAAAAGAAACATTTTAAAATATCTCCAGACGACATTTTCTGCTATCAGGTCTTTTACAAGCGTTTCATGAGGAGACTCTGAAGCCTTGAGTAAACTACCTACGTTTGATGCGTAAAGCACAAAAGCTTGCATCAACCAGCCCCAAAGAAGCAGTGCTTTGCAAATTCATTATATAATCGCATGTATTCCAAGAGTTCTCACAGACCCTGGAATGTCATTTCAACACCTAGTATGGAAAGAGATATGGATACTCGTGAAACGGTGAGGATTTTGGAGCAAGCACTATTCCGCCTATTTTCGAGTGGTTTACACAATTCAAAAAGGTGATAAATGTCCAACAGCACCAAATACACTAAATTACCGAATGCTAGAGAGCAACAGCCTGCTCCAGACATGACCAGATCACAAACACTCCCACCTATCTAAATAAGCGGAAAATAAGGAGTGCTTCTTATGGAAGGAGGAGCACTGACCAGTCTAGACTTAATGGGAATACGACAACTAACCGTTCCAAGGCGATTTCACACAACGCGTTTTACAATTTCATCAAGCTCTGTCTCAGAGGAGGACAAATCATGAGGCCACAAGACGTTTTATTGCCTCGAATTAAAACAAAAAGTGATTAATTTAAAACGCCTAAAAATCAAACGTTACTGCCCTCGGGCTAGAGCCAGGCATTCAGTTCACTACTTTACACTCAATTGAATGTTTGCACGACTTGCTGCGCAATCACAGACCTGACAATTGCTGAAAAGTGCATCAAATAATGCTAGATTTGCAAATCGAAGTCATAAATGTGTGACGCTGATTGCAACAGCAATAAAATATCCCATTGCACACCAGAATTCACTAGCATGCAAAACGGTTCCAGATTTTTTTGGTGTAAGTTATTTATGGGTATAAAGTTCTAGATGCATCAACAAACTACTCAGAAACTGCAAAAGGAACGGAACGCAGCACTTAATGGAACACTTCGGTGGAATTAAGGGATCGAAAGTGACAGTAATTTTTGCAATTACAACGAGTACTTACGTTGTTGTAACGTGCTTCACAAAGAGGCAAATCTGACCCTCTGTATTGTTGGCCTATATGAGTACAAGGATAAAATAAGTTGCGTTGAATGACGAGGACAAACACGGTTTAATTCAATGCCAATAAAGACCAGCTTACGGTGGGGTCACACTTCATTGAACTGTTAAGGGCCCAAGTGGTCCAAGCCTCGGAGCTTTTGTTCCCCAGGTTAACTGTAGAGTTGGCATAGTGGACACCTTCACTAATTGCAATGGAGCGGAGGTTGAGGTCCACAAATATCCACAACGCCATCGTTCCGGAGATAAGAATGAACGGAATTATGGGCCAGAACAGCGTTACTGGCAGATATCCTATCGCTCTGAAGTGATAATGCAAACGTGGTGACTCAATATAATTGAGTAGACGGAGTTCCCTAAGGAGAACTTTTGATTTCAATGTAGAAAGAGGAGAGCACGTGTCATGACTAAGGTAATGAACTCCAACTTACTTGCTCGTCTCAGCAATTATGTGATAGGTTAGAACGATTTTTCTACGGATAAAGATGACGATCAGTAGAACGAGCAATAGAACCAATCCAGAGATGACACCTATTGATACGAAAGAGAATTTTAAAGAAAAAGCAACCATTAAAGTTGCCTTCCATCACAGGAAAGGCAACTTACCTAGGACGAGCCAAGTCGTGGAATAGCGGAAGTAGATCGTTATGTCGAGGGTGAAGAAGAAGGGTGGTGGATCTGTGGGGAGGTTTTTGGTCTCTAAGTAGCGCCAGAAACAAAATCCCGTTGCTAAAAGAAAGGAAGAAGAGTTATTTAGGGACATCAGAGGGAGTGGTATAGCAATGAATAAAAAAATACAAGTTGAGTCACCTCAATGTCTGCACTTAGACAAAAATGGATCCCTCAGTTGGTACATCAAATTAAGTGAACCTACTTCGTTCTCAACCAGGGTAGCACAAAAATACCATTTCCAGCGAACTGTCTGGTTAGCGGATAATTTTTGGATGAACAACAGCTTAAGTATATGAGTTAGTAAATCTACGGATGGAATTGAGTGGATTAAGTGTCGTTTTTAATTCTAACTTAGTCTAAAAATTATCAAGTGTGGTCGGTTGTCGAATATGCGGCTGCTGAAATGAGAATAAGATACTTGGGTGTCAATTTGAGAAAATCCATCCCAATGGACTGCCATGATATTGGAAACAGCAGGAAACACAATGAATAGGTCCACAACAGAATGATGATTAGACAGACTTCGGCACAGTTGTTTGTATCACAGGAGCAGACTGAGTCATCCTACCGTCACAGTCAGGTATAAACCGGACGAGTAGTTTAACCGGAATGAAAAAGCCACTCATTGAAAACGCATCTACACGCGACTTGAAGAGTGAAGAAAGGAGGTAGGAACGCAGTGTACAGACCGTTTGGAAAATTATCCACTGATATAAAAACTTCTATAGAAAACATTGGTAATGTTTTCCAAGAGTTATAGACATCCACAACACCTATCACAAAAAGCAATGGCATTAGTTTCTCGAATCAAAGCGGCTTCACCCACCGGAGCCCCACGTTACCCACAAAACAGAGTGGCTAGGGTCTTTCTCGCTAATGGTACTCTGGAAGTAGAAGTTCTTAGAGAACATCAGTATTTGTAAGGTGCCAAAGAGTCTGCCCACCACCAGGGTATCACGTTACGCCAATGAACTGCATGAGGTCAGCTCCAAAGTTATTATCATGAATGTGAACGAGTGACCTCGGATAAAGCTGTTTCGAAAAAAAACACGATCTCCGATCACTAGACGGCCTTCAAGATACATAATGGATTACGGCCGTAGAATAGCAGTTTGACCTTATTGCTGAGTGAATGGAGCACATTGACTGTGTAAAGAACTTTAAACACGTGAGAGCGCCAGTATTGCCTTCGGCCAGCAAATGAAAATGCACAAAGCACCAACGTAGTACGTTGCTGAATAAGAACTGATAAAAGGAATTGAAATTCATCCCTTACCAAGACCAAAAATGCTGACGAAAGCTACAAGAGTGAAGGCGATCATGGCACAGGTGCACATCCTCATGAAAAGGATCCACAGGAAGGAGGTTGCTGCTGCCAGGAGAATGCATCTATCAAAACAAAAGGAAGAAGTTTTAACCAATTCAGTAGCATTCCCACTGGCCATATATTGGATTTAAGACAGGCAGAAGACTGTACTTTTCTCTATTAAAAAACAAAATAAAGTTGCATACACCATCAGCAAGCTAAAGTGCGGCATTCAAACTTACCTTTCTTTCAACAAGCAAATGGCAGTCTCGGTTCGAGTCGTGAGACTATATGGTGCTATCACAGAGTTGGGAAAAGATAATAAAGTTTTTCCTTGGCCCATAAAAAGCGCCTTTCTATTCCACATACATTCACTCAAATAACCAGTAGCTATGGAGTGCGATTGAGGATTCATCAGACTCACTATCCTGATCCATACTCCAAATTACGCATTGGTAATGTCGCTTTGAGTCACTACATTAAAGTAAAGACCTGTAAAGATCCGATTAAACTAATGTGTAACGTCCGCTCGTCACTGATATTCAACTGCCTGGAATGTGTGATACACATCAGTTATTCGCGCTTGCCAAGGATAACAAGTTAAATACTCCTGAGATCACTTTTTAGATTTGGATACGAACAATTAGAGCGATCGCTATGAAATCGTAGCAAAGCATTGAATTCAATGTTTTTAATTTATTTGTTACAAGGTAGTGCATTCAAGGAATGTCGCCTCGCAACTTTTGCAAATGACTCCAATGTTCTTCCCGGGTTTTAACAGTAAAGCATAGTCACAACTCGAATAGTTCCATTTGGTTGGTCTCAAACATTGTGCAGCCATCCCTACAAACGAGACAATACCCACTCAAGGATATAACAAGGTGTCCGGAGGAGGCCTACAACCTAACGGATTCATACGTCACCTTTTCAAAAGGAGTTTCAATGTCTCAATTGAATAGTCTTATTTTTCATACGTTACAAACAAGGTCGCCTAAAGAGTAACAACCGATTGTTGGGCCTTTCAAGTTAAGAAAGTCGAATGAGCTCCCTCCACCTGGCCAGGACGCCAAACAGCAAGCGCACGACTTTATGCTCGATCTGGTGCAGACGTACCAACGCCTTTTTGCCCCAAACCCGTTTGCCCTTAACTCCGTAGTGATACTATACCAATTTGAAAACAGTAAATCGAAAGGAAACTTACCCATGTCTGGTAGACAGAGAGAACGTTATGCTCATCTCGACCTTGGTAGTTATAATGCAAAAATTTAGGGACGATGGTTTGACACCCAGTCAGCATGGCAATATGAACGCAATGATACGTGAGTTCATGGTATTGAGGGCAATCCAGTAAAAATTGCCAGCGGCAAAAGTGCGAAACTTACATTAGAATGACCTTCCACGATCGCACCAAATCCTCAATTATCCGCGTGAACACGGTCCGAACTCCAAGCACTAACGAAGGCAAACTGCGCACACAAAAGTAGTCAAATCAATAGGAAAGTTGAGAGAAAAGTAACAAATTAACCAGAATTTGTGCAACAGTGTCGTTTGACATTGATCGTGCAATTCAAACCCTACACCTCTTACCCTATGGCGCTTTTAAAAATTGATAAAAAACAAGTGTAATAAGAAGCAGGTTTGATCAAAACAATGCCAGTTAGGTAGATGAAGCGACGAAAACAGCAAATGCTTTACTCGTTGACATTTAGGATGCCTCTGCATGGGAAGCAAAAAAGAGACAATCGCTTATTTCAATTGTAAAACACGGGAACATATCATTAAATTGAGAGGGATTCGATATGAAAACTTGCGAAAGAAAAAGGAAAAACGCACCTCACTAGTGGTCTAACAGCCTCAGATTTAGCCAGTGTCCGCCGATTGGATTGTTCAATTGCCGGCACAATGTCCAGCGGCACACAGCGCCTAAATACTAAGGAATAAGTTTAGGTGAGAACAAGAAGTCCATCCTGTAGAGATTGCATTTTAGTCTACAAAGTGCACCCTAAACTACAGCATTGGAAGCCATTTCTTGTAAAACAGCTCCAAGAACTTACAATTGATAAATTTAAGATAAGGCACTGAATAGGTAAGAACATATGAATGGCAAAATGACAAAAGCACGCCACCCGACGACCCTCCTCACAATTTGCCGCTTACTTGATATAATGTGACCTATTCAACGGTTTCCACCTTAACTCCTAAAGTTTTGCTAAGCCTTCTAATCAAACTTTCATTACCTCAGTTTTGAACACATTGAAGCCCTTTACCCCAAACAGAATGAGTATAAGAAAAGCCCTATTTAGTGAAAACGTGAATGCTTACAAAAATACTACATAAAAACATCGTTTTAACCTAAACAACAGAACTTTTATCGACCTTTTAATTCAGCTTTGTGGGCACCGAGGTGCAGAGCGGCTGTACTTTCACCAGGTGGCATGACCGCCGGGCCATCAATAGCGTACCTGGTCCTCTATGTCGAAAGTACAAATTTTGCCCAAGTATTGCGTCTTCTTTCAACTTCAGAGAAAGCTCAGTGTTATGTTATTGCCAATGGAAAGCAAATGAAATCCTGAACGATTGCCACTCTGGTCCCTATCATTGACTGCTAAGCTTTATCGTGATGAGAGGAGAACATACAATACGGATAAGAGAATCTTTGATGATTTCTTACAGGTCTAAATTTGACGTCCAACATGGGCAACTACCTCGGCTCTGTGTTTTACAAAAAATGCGTCTAGCAACTTACGCGATACCGGTCATGAAGCGCCTGAAAAGTTCGATAATAAAGCCGTCTACAAAATTTGCATGATGCCGATAAAATGGATAGATGATACCTTTCCACTAGCTGGATAGAACCCAGATAAATGTGGCTAGACAGTACTAAAGTGAAAACAGTGACAAGGGGAACAGACGAGAAACATCAAACTCACAAAACTGTTTTAAAGCCTGCTCTTTCTTAAACGACTTTGGATTTGGGTCGGTGTTCTCACAACTGGCGATGAGCATGCATGATGTCCAGCACATTCTCACCCCTCCCTTACCAATACGATTTCCAAACGGAACAAAACGCCAGGTCCACTAGAATTGGCAAGTGGAATCGATGAGGCTGCATTTAGATACCAACTCAGTTGCACGCAGTTCCAATGACCGGCGGGACTTGTTAACCTTACATCACCGACTACGTTATTATGGGCGACGCAGAAGGCTACCCAAGAGAAATAACGGAAACAACGCTCGAAAGGAAGGAGATGCATAGCGCTTTAACTATTTAACTCCTCAATCTGATTTCGCGAGCACTTAAGGCTCCACTTGTCAAATTTTGTTGGGTATCTTAGCCTCCAGACTATGTCAATTACACCCTAGCCCTTAGGTACGCCGTAAGTACGTATTCTGCCCCAGTATTGACCCCTTTCTTACTCAGGAAAGGCTCGTGGAGCTATAGTAAACGCTCTGGTACTATGAACTCTCCCACTGGATACTGCTTAAGTAAAAAAGGACACACTGAAATGTTAAATAACAAGGCTTGCAGTCCTTCGACAGTTAAGACATAACTGTGCAGCTGATTTGTGGCGCCTAATAGAGTGTGAAAGGAAAGGCATTTTCTAGAAGCCACACAGAGGTTCGCAAGGTACACTGTTGCAGACAAACCAGTCTTTTTACCAAAGCAAGCACCATTAACCAAAGGTACATTGTGGCAAGAAATGTAGTGATAGAGGCAACTTGCCAGCGTAACATTACCGATGACTTTTGGGGGTTAAAATGACTCCATTTTATGTTTAAATAGCATGAATATGAAATCACAGAAAAACAGTTTTGGAAAAATCCAGTCGCATCTTATCCCCAAGGTTTTAGTGTCCCAAATGCCAGAAAATGTATTACCCGAAATCAACAAAAGCTAGGAGGGTAACCATTTTTATTAAAATTTGGCAGTACCAAGACATCCAATGCACTCCGCATTTCAAAAGCATTTTTTGCAACCTAAATGACTTGAAACCCTTCACACCCATGATCTGACACGGCTTCAGAGTTGAAAAGGCGCGGTGTAATGGTGGTAAGAACGAAATCACTGCATCAAAAAAGGAAAATCACCATCATTCCTCAGATTGAAAATAGCATTTCTTAGAAGGTCATCGAAGCCATATTTGGTCATAGTAACCACCTCAACTTCGTTTTTCGGAAGAAATAACTAATAATTGAGACAGTGGGCTTGAAAACCTCGAAAATGATCACTTCAAAGCTGGCAATTACGTAAACAGAAGATGTAATTTTGCTGAAGAAGCATGCAATCCCATAAATGCCCTCGCTCAGTCCTGCCCATATCAATTGATGGCCACCACAAGGTAAAGGTTAACCAGTTAGGGTGACTGCACCGCTGTAATAAAGCCAGTAGATCTTTCTCCAATGCAACTCTCAGAGGACAAAACGCTAAATACAGAGGAACCAATTAGGTGCATAATCGGCGTTATAGTTGAATTTCTTCGCGTACCAAAGAAAAGTTAGTAAGGATCCGCTATCCATTTAGCAGGTAAAGGCTCTTTAGTTCACGATGTCAGCAATTCGTCTTCTTCCATGCTACTGCAGCCTACTATGACTTCGAGAAGACCTCAAACTCTACAATATCAGGCCCATCAAGGTGCCCACATGCAATGGCTCTCCTTCATGTGATACAGTCCAATTTCGAGAGGATATCCTCATGAGGGGAGAACAAAATAACTATCCACCCGGGTTTACCTAACCGGGCTGGTAATTACGCAAAAGTCTGTTGATCTCGAACAAATTGCTCGCTGTTTCAAGCTCAGGTATCCTCGTGAAGGTGAATAAAATTACCTCCCATAACGGAACCTTTCCACTCAGCCAAGCGCTTCCTTATTTGTTAATCAGCATGTTACTGACACTCATGTTTTATAAAGAGTACTTATTTTGTTTTCATTAATGGCCAACAAAAGCGCTACTTGAGAAAGTCGAGGATCAGCTATACCCTACATCCAACCTTCGGATAATCCATCGACGGGCAAAGCTAGATCACTACGAAGCATATTCTTAAGCGGCTTGAATAGAAGTGGGTCTTTGCTTTCTGCTCTTTATGAAAATGGAGCAAGATGTTTCAATTTCGGATTCAAATTTGATATTAAAATCTTCAAATTGCACGAGAGGAGAGTCATTCAACAAATAAGGTTTGCTGCAAAACGAAATGGGTTGGTGTCTCATTGAGGCTGAGGGCGCATACACGCCCCCTTAACAGGTAGCAATGTAGACCCCTGTTTCCATATAGAGGGCATGCCGAACACCAGTGGAGGAGTCGTTCCAATAGGGGAGCGATTTCGCGAAACGATGGTTAACTAGAGACGTAAAATGTAGCCACCTAATAACTTCTAAATGATCCCTTGATAAGGTAAAGCTTCAAATGATCGGCAAGTACCTGTAGGGACTATGGTGTTACTTAAGTGCAGATAGCAAATCTCTTGTCATACTTCCAGGTGACTCTGAATGGATCCCTGCGAACCATGTTTTATCGTTCCAACGTAACTAGCTCTTTTCTACTTTTCAATCTAATTTATTGTCGTGTAATAAGCTTTGTCACATATGTGATGCCTGCAGCTAATGTGCTACATTAATCGCGAATTTAAGCAATGAAAACACTGTTGATGGATTCAAATTCGCCGACACTACAAGAATTTGGTTTACAATTCATGCAGAGAACTGGTCACTTTGCGTTTGACGGCACTGCTCGCCACGGAATAAAGATTGCTGACAACAATAATAACAACAATTCGGTATTGAAGTGTGTGTTAAGCCACGTCACATGGCGCACAGTGTATTTACCCTTGTTTTCCCTTACCCAATGCGTGCACATATGCAAAAACAGCTTTACTTTAATTGCATGATACCACAGAAGCTGTCCTTAAGATAGCAGACCGATGCGATGGTTTTTGACCTCAAAATCAGCTATTCCCTTTCCTCACCAAATAAGTTGAATCAATTGTAGAAGCGTTAAAAGTAGCAACGCTCAGCCTTAAATCGACCTAAGCAATAGGTCTAAGCACCTTCCATTTTTTAACAGAGTTTATTCGTATTCCGTAAAAAGGCACTTGACAAAATTGTCACACGACCTAAAGGACGCAGGAAAGTGATGAATCTGGAACAAGAAGTAACGCAGACAGTAAGACTCACTTATTTCTGTAGGCGAAATTTCCGGAGCACAGATTCCACGCTGGATTAAATCACTGACTGACTGAAAGGATTAAGCAAGTTTGAATGGCATATTTGGTGTCAACACGTCTTAGCGTCTTGATAAAATAGAGGTAGGTCGAAGGCCAAAGCGAAATATCAGCAACCAATTAACTGTCTCACAAATGGGAATATTCGAAGTAAACTATATGTAAAACACAAATGTGGTTTTATTCTAAGGAATAATTTTCGACACAATCACTAGGCTACATTTACATCATAATTAAGGATGTTAATTTGTTTGCTTATATAAACAGGATGTGCGGTAGTTAAAATGATAATGGTGTTTGGCACATAACTAGCAGCAGGTTCACGGTAATCTTATGGCTAGAAGCCACCACCAGAAAGATCACGCTTCCAGTATTAATTTTAAATCTACCTTCACATGCCCAATTCGATCCCTCACCTAGAAGTGCTGGTCCCACAACCAGCACGTCGTACTCGGGCCCTTTACGGAATCCCGTAGCCAATAAAGTGACTGGCATGGGCGTTTTTGGGAAGAAATTTATGATTCGACAAAGGAATCGCCCTCTTATTTTGATCTCAAATAAAACCTGCAAGTGACCAGATGGATAATAAGCACAAAAATACTCATAGCAGTGGCGGTCACCACAATTCAGTTAGTCGACAGATGAGCAAAAAGGAAATTATCATATTAATCTGCATCAAGCAAATGGCTATCGCCGTGCGGTCGGTGCCCTCATAACACTAGAGAATTGCATAATACAATGAAGAATCAACTGGGCGATAGCACATTGACGCCTACAAAAAGAAAATAACCAACCTTTGACTTGTAACTCGCGAAATTGCCAGAGACTCCACCTTCACAGATCATTCTGGATCGGGACTCGAAAGAATCTCCTTCTGAAGCCTTCCATGTGTAGTTCGGGCAGTTGCTCACGCATACCTACGTAGAGATTAAGATTAAGCAAAAACGTCCAATTTCAAGGTCTGATGCAAAAGACAATGATGTTTCACCTGTTTAGTGGGGCATCCATACTGAATGACCACTTCCGGTAGATGGAGGCATGAAAACATGTCAAAGAAAAATAGGTACTTTCGATCACTAAAAATAGCAAAATTGGTCATTTGCATACTTCACAAAATAGCGGGTGCCATTTTCGCTGAGGTATCAAAGGGGCACATGAGCTGCAGAATATACAAAGAATATGCCATAATTAATAAGATAAAAATGATGAGGTAGGAAAGTTAACAAGGCCAAACATAAGATGTTCGAAGAGACAACGCACGGATAGTCTACGCCACAAATTTTTGCATGCGAGTCTTTGGGAAAAACAATTCGCCTGAAATCTCCCGTCAAGTAACCTGAAGTTAATTTAAATGTGTTTTAAACCGCACATAACAAAATGGAACTCAGCTAGATGGCAACTTACTAAATCCGGCAACACAGGCTAGCAGGAGGATGCAAACGACAAAGAGGGCGCAGCAAATAGTATCCGTACATGATCTGAAATCGTTGCACATCAGTAAGAAAAATGATGGAATAGGTAGCTTAAAATATGTGAAGAACTCACCGATTTTTGACAGGAAGTATGATTTCCTGATCTGATTTTCGATCCCCACTGGCTGAAAAAGGAAAATGATAATTGATGATTGGGAGCAGAATAATGGAGAGCACAAGGCTTAGCAGATAGTTAGGCGATGCTAAAACCGAAAATAAGTCTGAATTTACATTTGACAGGAAAAGACGGTGGTCCGGAAACGGAGACAGAGATAACGAATGGTACCGTCAATAGACTGTAATAGAAACTAGAGACCGGGGAGAAATCGCCTTCGAGTAAATATGATCAAGGATTCGATTGAAACAAGTAAAATGCCCGCAGGTCTGAAATTATCAGACGACCAAAAAGGAGCATGCAGTTTTCAATTTAATGAGTTTATTTTAAGAGATTCATAAAATACGTGCCATGGAGTGTAAAATGTAGAGGTAGGTCACAGTTTAAGTGCTTATTAGCCATAGCGTGCTTTCCTCTAACATTCTATTGCTTTGGAACCCCAAAGAAATCCAAGTTAACCTAATGCGACTCAAGCCTGTCTGGTGTAGAAATTAACTCGGTTACGAAACTAAAAATTCCAGTGAAATTCGTTGCATAGCACTTGATGTGATGCGTCTCTGAATGTTCCATGATCAAAATCTAATTTCATAAACTTTACATAAGGGATGAAAAGATTCATTTGTCTTCACGCCAATTAGACGAAGTCGTAGGAGCTTCTACGCATACAGATCTCACTTCGAATGCTATCCATTTGTTCTGCAAATCCATCCTAAAAGAACACACTGGATGATTTAGATGACTTACTGAATGGCTTGTAATGAAAAATGATTGTCATTCTTTGTATGCCAATGTTCGCCAATTGTACGACCTTATGCCTGAGCATCCGATTGCTCGCTCCAAACCGCTAAGGCATGAACCGACTTGGAATTATACGCAAAATAATCACGTTCTCTGCTCAAAAGCACTAACTTGTGGTAAACTTCAAAGGAAAACTTTAATGTGCTAAAGATTAACAGTTTATGCATGATAATCACCCGCTCTACAAAAAACCGATCATGCGCAAAAAGAGTTCATTTTCTAGAGGCAGTCAGAGCCGATAATGAGAATAATTGCGGTGGACTGTTTCCCTCCAGAGACAGAATGCTAGTTAAGGAATTCCCAAAAAATCAACTTTCGATAGTGGTTTGGCACAGATTACAGTGTTAGTCAATTATACAAATGGATTATTTGAGATGCTTGCCCTATCACTTAAAGCGATTCGTGCTCAGACAAAAAACCACAATGAACATGAAGTTAGGTAGCACAAAGCCTTGGTTGTCACCTCCTGCAATAGTGGGTGACTTCTTAAAATAAATGAAAGATTATGGATGAGAACACACACTGGTAAATCAAAATTGTTTTAAGGACTTATCAAACTGGGACTTACCAGGTAAAGAAGCTTCGACTTGAGATGTATTTGGGCGCTTTTCTGGTTTAAAAATATTTCTAGTTAGTTCATAAATACAAATTACTCTGAGAGGAATGCCCCCGCCCCATGGAACGCGCCTAGTCAAATCGGTCGAAGATTCGTAAGTCGAAGGATCGCCACGATCAACCAATGAGGAATGGGTCAGACATAGGACCAAACAATAGATATGTGTATTTGTAGTACATTAACAAATCTAAGAACGGTGTCAGTTTCTTCTATCAAAAATGATGACTTGAAATATTGTTGATTGCAAATGGCAAAACAAATTGGCTTAACTAATCTCGTTCAATAAGTAATTTATTAGTCGATGTAGTGTTTCCAACCATTTTTTCAGTAATTTGTCCATATAGGGACAAGCTATCATTGCTTTCCGCGAGTCACCCTCACCAGTCAACATATGTGTATAGAATGGAAGAGCAAATAATTTTGACGGCCATGATCCCCCGAAGTAATTCTATCAGGTCCAGGAATTCGCCCTATGTGGTACCCAGGTTCGGGGAAACGGGAATGTATCAACTATCAAACACTTTCAAGAAGCAGCAATCCATCATGGCTACTTTGTAGCAAAATTTTTTCGTCTATTTCTTTGCACTATCTTACTTGTATTCCAGTGCCGCCTAACCATATCTGCTCGTAATGAAGCGAAATTTTGATGAAGTTTTGATATACTTTTACAGATTCCATAAGCAGCTGCATAGCAAAGCTTTCCATATACTTTAAGGCTGATCCGCCTCTTTCGTAAATAGTTTTCCGTCAAAATACAGGATTAAGGCATTTGACAAAAGTAGGTTCATGGAATCCCTCGCCTGTAGCACACGCCCTTTAAATACACTTCTCTGAGGTTTGTCACTCACCAGTGAAAGCTAGAAGAGATATTCCTAGTGGTTGGGTTCTCTTTCTACTGTCACCAATATAGAGACTTTGAGACCTCCCTAAAGCCGGAAAGATAGGTGTAATACTTTGTTCCACCACAGGTTTCGATTTTGGACTTGGAAGGCTACAATACCCTGTTCGAGCAAGCTTAATCTACAGACCAGTCTAGCAGTTTCTGTCTTATTTCGTTCACTAAAAAATATATATTTTGTCCTAGTATTATGCTTTGTTGAGCCTATAGGTAAGTCCTGGAACACTACAGCGTGCACCGAAGCTCAGAGCTACCAGCATGCTGAGGAGGCTAGCCCACCTAGCAAAAATGCATTGACAGACACCAAAAGTAGCTAAAATTTCGTTTTAAAAGAAAATGCTATAAATGCGTTATCCACGCTTTTAAAGACCTTACGATGAGTTGTGGAGGATCTTAATGAATGAAGTATGACCGCAATCTGCTTGAACATGCCATTTTTCACCGAAATCAAAATGTACTTGCGGTTTAAAATTATAAAAAAAAATAATTTATTTGGTGGGGGGAGCGACTGATGTAAAGCAAGTTACGGCACACTGTTACCCATACGTTGGGTCCAGCATTTCTCCAATCATCACCGTTTTTATTTACTTAAGAGGAGCAGCTTACTTGCAAAAAGATGCCCTTCAGCTGGAAAGTGTTAAATATTCGTATAGATTATCAAGTTTGGGAAAAATAAGGGTTTGTGCCCTAGTAAGGTGTCAATGGCATTATCTTGCACACATGACTTGCCCACTTTGGCAGCCATGCACTCAAAAGGTGCATTTAACCAAATGCATCTGTCAGTAATGCTCAACTTTAGTTTGTAAAGCGATTGGTAATTCCCTGTTCTATTATGCCGCATATTTAGTGAGTGCGCCTTGTTGACGCAAGTCTCGTTACAGAAAGAGCATCAGCGATACGATCGAAAAATTGGATTGAATGCCATATACTGCCATTTTTAGCCCTTTACTTTGGATTGATAACCGGCTTTACCATTTTTTTTCCTCCAGTTAAAGCACAATACACTCCACCCATGATATTATATTTTCTGCCGTCTTTGTGGAAGTCCCGGAGCTCTAATCATAATTTTGATCAACGGGTCCCATTGAAAATACTACTAGAAAGATGGATGACGTAGAATTAACCTACTTATTTTTACAGTAGCGCGGCGTTATCATTTTTAATGAAGGCATATATGTTTTTCGCAATGCAGCAATTTTTTACTTAAAATGGTGTAGTAGTACCCCAGTCAAGCATTCCCAAATTGATCTTATATATTTAGCGTTTTGTAGCAAAACATTAGAATATTGGTGTATATCATGCACAGACCATCCTTGCACGAAATCAGCTTGAAGAAAGCTGCGTGGTCTCGCGCATCTTGACAGCATCGAACGCGAATCACCAGACTAACCTTTGACCACGCCATAATGCCCATTGCTCAAAATAATTTCTACGTTTTGGCATATTTTTATGCTGTGTTTAGAGATAAATAGTGTAGAATACGGCCAACTGATACTAGCAACTCATTTGTTGTTTTAGTCAACCCTCACCTTTGGCGCCTTTGCCTAGTGTTCGTAACGGGCTTCTGAGGTTTGGGTTCTTAAGTCTTTTCCGTTCTTTATCTTCTCCGCCTTTTTTCACTTATTCGGCGTTTTTTAGCTGTCTACTGGTCATCATGCCCATGATGCCTATGTTTACTAAGCATAAGCAGCCTCGAGAACACATTGCCGTAATTTACGATAGCTTGTTGGTAAGCTTGTATTTTGAAACTCGATTCAATCGCCTTAAGGTTCTCGATAATGTCAATAAAAACGATAAAGAAAAGCGTAAAGCTGTGGAGGAGATTGCAAGAGCACTGAATTCTTTGAAAGAAGCTCTGATAGAGCGGTCTGACTCTCGTGTCTCTGGAAAGGACAAGGATACCGAATTTTCAAATGCAGAACGAGCACGTATAAGCGAAATAATATCTGAAGTAACTCAAGAGATTATTAACCGTGATATGTTTCCACTCATTCTTGCTCATCTCGATGCCATAGAATTCGAGGTATGTAGGTTCATGAATTCATAGAACCTTGCTATAGAGTTGTAAGCAAATAGTTGAACTTTTTGGTCATATTCTTCGTAAACCTGCACGCCCATTCAATCCTATGGTTCGCTATCTCTGTGAACATCCCGAAATATTGGCCACCCTCCTTAAGGGCTATAACACACCCGAAACTGCTATCCACTTTGGGGCTGTAAGTTTACTAGCTTAATTTGTTTCTCGGTAATTGTGGAGTTTTATAAAACCTAGTAGTTGTATTGCTCAACGTGCGCGTTTTGTACAGATATTGCGAGATGCCTGTCGGAACGAGAATATTACTAAACTGGTCCTGGGTTCGCCTGGTTTCTACGACCTCTTTGGGCACGTGCAAGGCACTGCATTTGACATCAGCTCTGACGCCTTTGCGACCCTTCGGGATCTGCTAACTCGACACAAGCCCGAGGTCGCGGACTTCCTTATAAATAACTACGACGTCTTCTTCAAGCATTACCTCACTATGCTCACCTCTGAAAACTACGTCACCAAGCGTCAGGCTCTGAAGGTAATCCTTGTCTTTATATCGACTGAGTCTTCCCATTTTTATTCATTCGTACACGCGTTCACTCACACTTTTGCTGACGCATCCGTGTAGTTTTCAAGATTGGGTGAATTTTCACTAGACTGAGCCTTCTATCAGCATTCATTTGTGCCGTGGTGTACTCTCAGACTTTTGGGTGTTTAGTGGCATAGCTACACACTTTTGAACACCCGCTTGGTCCTCTTTTGCCTATGGCTGTTGGCGTGTGGTGGCCGAGTATGCGCCATCAGTACAGCGCGGTAGAACTGTCACGCTTTTTGCTTGTCACTTACCTAGGTTGTCCGAATTCAATTTCTTGGTCTTTTTTTGTTGTCTCATTTCAAAGCGATTCGAAAGTCCCATTTTGTCGTGTTTTCTTTGAGTCAGTGGCATAAGCAGTGCTCCAAAGTTAACACCCCAAAAGGCCTTAATGTGATTATATTAATTCATTCGCCTCAAAGCCCGTCTTGAATTAGCCGTCTTTGTATAGGGTCATCTGTGTGGAACCACACTTTTGCAGTCCCTACTGGCATTAAACTCCAAAAAGATGTTGGCTTCCTTATAGTACGTTTTTTGCTGCCTTTGTGCTTGTTCAAAAATGGAATTTATTGCGTGATTTGTGGGGCGTAAATCCTCCTTGCGCTTGGATCTTTTTGACCCATTGTTTTGTATTTGATGCAAATAGCTGCTAATATTTACTCACAGAAGAGTAACTCATCATACGCTTCTCTTGAGCAGAGACAGCACAATTTCTTACTGGTATACTTTACGCAGTTGTATAGCACACGTCTTGGATTTATTTGAAGAAAAAATAATCCATTACGATACTCCCACCACAGCTGCGGTTTATTTTCAGTTATCAAGGTTTATGGCGTTACTCCATAGTGAGAAATCGCGAATCACGTAAGTGCTGTACTTTTTTTCTCTATGTGACTCCTTAAAGCCATACTTTGCACTTGCGAATTAGATCACGATTCGTAATGCCACCTTTGTCTTTTATTGGAGCGTGTTCTGTTTGTCTTTATCTTCAAATATTTAGCTATTTTTTTCGCCGCAAAACCGAAATTATTGAATAAGGTTGATTTCGAGCTTGCTTCTTTCCATTCTATGTTGCCAACTGGGGGCTCCGGTATGCATCCTTCATTTTGTCGTACTCTCTTAAATTAATGGTCCTGGCAATATTGTATTCTTGTTTAACTAGTACCACGTTTCTAGGCTGATTCGACCGATGGCACTTCTGTTCCGCGCAACAAAGGCATAGATAGCCAAAATGGGCTTCTTTGTGTCGGCGCGTACCACTTTAGTCAAATCAATTTGCCCAATGAAAAAAAAACGACTTTTGCACGTATTTGTGACCACCGAATCAGCAATCCAATAAACTGACTCCCGAAAGCACGGCATTTGTTGAATCAACCACTGGGACTTTAATCGTGTGCGCATTTCCGGTTTCGCATATGTTGGAAGATTATTAACATGACTGTGGGTGGCTTGTGGAACTGATGAAGTCTCTTGATTTATAAATCCTCTGTCAAATTCGCGTAACTTAGAGGCTGTAGCTGGTTCTTGATGTTCTGGTCTTATTATGATGCTGTTCTTGTATTCAATCCATTTTCTTCAAACGCTCCGCTCAAATTGTCATGATTGCCCAGTTTGATCAAGATATAGCGGGTACATCCCTCAGATTCTGATTTTTTAAGCCATAGCAGTCTTGAATAGCTACCTTAGGGCGTCACATCTAACGAACGGATTTTGGTTGTCAGATTACTATTCGTGCCCTCGCTGTCGGCATAGGTGTGCGCTTTCCACGGCTATCTGCTGCGCCGACTATAAAAACCATGTTGACTCTCATCTAATCCGTATCTGTCCTTCTATGTACTTTTCTGTAAGGCCCAAACTGATGCTGCGCAACATGGAAGTCAGAAAGTTGTTTTGGTTGTATAAGTTCACTGAAGGGCACAGAGGCTATCAGCACAAATCGAAATAAAATAGCTGTGATATCGCCTCACGTTCCTGTCACGAAGAGTCTACCAGTATGCTTTTTTCTTGTAGCTCCTGGGAGAGCTCCTGTTGGACCGCCACAACAGCGAGATAATGAACCGATACATTGCTGACCCTGAGAACCTGAAACTTATGATGAATTTGCTTAAAAGCAAGGAGAAGCAAATTGCTTTTGAAACGTTCCACTGTTTTAAGGTAGGTTTAGCTCGCGTTTTCACTTTAAATTTCACACCAGTTTTACACTTATATTTAGTCTATAGGATGGGGATTCGCATTATGCAAATCAGTGGGAACGCTATCCCTCAAAGTCGCTTCACTTTAAAGATTACCGTGCTTCTTGTTGTTTTCCGTTTCATTCACCTTCACTCGCTGCACAACCTGCCATTAAATCGGATTAAAATGCAGTAATATGCGCGACCCTATGTTTTAATGATATGATAGACAGTCAAATGTGCTACTTCCAAGTTGCCTTATAAGTTTATGGAATTGCTCGAGCACAGGTGAGGCGATGGACGAATATTGTTGCCACAGGCATCTAGTGCCGCCGTGTTATTCGCATGGAACTGTAAACACATTCTTACTTGCACACAGACGCTTTTGCTGAAATGCCTTTTTGGTGATTCACTTATGTGTACTTGTGCGTACGTGTTCGTGCGACTGTCTTAACGAATTTGAGAACTCAAGTATTGCACTCTTTTGTGCTCGGAAAAGTATCCCAGAAACCACACTCACTTCCTGTAACTCTGGCATTACTCATTTTCATGGAGCCTGCTGCAATAGGCATCTATCTTTCAATGGCGATCTTTATCCGTTTGTTTCCATGCCTTCAGCAAGTGCGTAAGTTTGCTCTGAACGCAATAAGCTCTCTTTGGAAGGAAATTTAATATGGTTTTTTTTATAATCTCTCATTGCTTTTCGCGTAGCGTGTTTTATTCTTTCAATTTGCCATCTTTGATGGTTTGATCAATTATAGCGTTTACTCGTTTGCCTTTTCCTCATCAAGATCGTTTACTCCCATGGCTGTTTTTTTTTGATGATGTACTATTGTGTTTGCGCCTTTCGTTTAGTAAAATGTGAGAATTTACCAAGTAGATCGTTATGAATTCTAGATTGATTTATAATCCTCAAGCAGTCACTCTCTAAAGTCGCTGTATTGTTCGTTATCGAAATTAACTTCGCTGGCCCTTGAAGTTTACTGCCATGGACAGCAAGTGTAAACTCTTTGTGCAAATTAGGTGATTGAATTGCCTCTGTTTAATAGGGAGGCTCTCCACTCCTGATGTTACGGGCAAAATAAGGATGAGAGATGTAACACACAAATTGGAGCAGAACGTCGTTGTTCCTTACGTCATTACCTCCTGTGCTTACTTAGCTATGTTGGGCCGAAAAGTAGCGGTTTGTTTGGACTGGTAGAGAAGGTAGCCACCCTGTGTATGTTATTGGTATGAGCGTCTAGGCAGTCGCTTGTCAATTTGAGTTTCTGTGAGGAAAGAGGTTAGGGTGGATTCAAGTCATTTATCGAGGTAGTGGCTGCACTTTTGAGGCCAGTGCATTTGCCTCCGATATCATTTTCTTTGGCATTTTTCAACTACCTGGCCCAATAGACAATTAATGTTGTCAATATAAGGGAACTTCGCGAAACATTTCGTTTTGAATGCGCCTTGTCCTCTGCGCGACTGCCCCAAATTGTCCCAAGTTGAAAATCGCTATAAAGTAAAACCTAGCTGAGTGTTAAGTGTTTCGTTACGTTGGTAACAGCTCTTTAACTTAATTACCTTGTTAGCAAAAGAAGAAGCTTGAATTTGAAAGTAATCTTTGTTGAAACGTTTTACATCCACTCAATTTTTCGCAGTTTCAACACATCGTAATGCATTCATCGACGTGTTCAAAAGCTTTCCGCCCCTGTTCCACTGCCAATTCGTTCTGTGTTTAGGGTGTATGCTTTGCTTTCTCATCCACTTTTATCGGCTATCACCTTAGTCTTTGTTCAGGCATTTGAGTATTCAATGTTTAAGAAGAAGATTGCTCGTAACAACAAAATCTCACGCCATTATTAATTTATCACGACCTTCCCAGTCATTGGAGCGATAACGCTTTCAAAGAAAATGTGTATGATGCATCCACAGGGTGCCGATAATAACCCGGCGGACCATGTATTCATTATCATTTCCGCTGTCAAGGTATTAGGGCGAAATCGGATCCTACAAGCCATATGTTCTGCTGTTTTAGTAAGGTATTAATTTTTTCCTCTTACGAAATATTAAATTAGGCATAGTCAACACATCGGCTTGTAGAAACAAGGGAATTGTGTCGTTGCATATCTTTAACATTTGAAGCAGTTTGAATATTTTTATGCTTGGTGATCTGATGCCTTGCAGGTGTTCGTGGCAAGCCCAACTAAGTCAAGACCGGTGAACATGATTCTCTACCAGAATCGCGATAAACTGATCTCCTTCCTAGAAAACTTCCAGAATGATCGGCAGGATGACACTCAGTTCAATGACGAGAAGAAATACCTCATCAAGCAGATAATGGAATTGCGGCCTCTCGCACTGCTGTGATTTGTCCTTGGTTGCGTGTGTGCCCGCGTGTACTCTCATAGTCTCCCTCTCCTTGCCCTTTGGCTTCACCAACCCGACATTCCTCGTCAACTCTGTGTACATACTGTTCTTCCACTGCCTACCTGTCCGCTTCTCTCCTTCTTTCCGCCTTTGGTAGCTTTACCTGTCTTGGTTTCCTTCTTCCTCCCCTTCTTTTTGCTCCGTTTTCCCCTTACTCATTACCGCCGCTGCTGTCGATATCTAGAGTGAGCGCAGTAGCCTGTGCTAGCGATGGTATATGCTTGGGTTGGCCTGGCATGTCTGTCTGTGTGAGTACACATTCGCACTGTTCACCAACATACCATCACCTCCACTACTACTATCAACAATGGTGGAACATTTGATTTTCATTGTCTTTTGGATTTCCAGTCAGTGGCTTTACAAGATATTTGCGTGTATGAATAACTATGTCGTAGGCCTATAGGATGGAAACAAGAGGCCCCTGGCAGGTTTGCAGCGTACTGCTCTTCGTTAGGATGTGTCTTTGCATTATCGCCATCATTTCTTGGGTCTTGGTCTTGGCGCTTCGGCTAATTACTGCTCTGACCGCTTTAGATACAGTTAGCTGAAGTGAAACTATCTGTAAGGTGGGGGACGGAAACTGGACGATGAACCGCCGTTATGACGAGGGACCTTGTGTTCTTACCATTTGCACACTAGAGCCCGAGAAACCTATTCGATTAGACGGCGTTCCACACTCCATATGTTGATCCCCTTCTCACAATCATTGATATGAAAGCAAAGAGGTAATGAGATCGTCCTCCGGAAGTGTTTCATCGTTTTTATTTTTGAGAGTCTAATGTTACAACAATCGCTTCTTGGATTTCGCGCGATTGTTCGTGTGTTGACTGTCATGACACAAGGATGACATGGGTTTAGCAATCCTGTCGTGAATCTTCTCATACCATTCGACGATTTCCGATGTAGAGTGAGCAGTCCATTGACGAAGATACGCGGCCGAGTTCTCTGCATATTGCTTGTCATTTCACCACCAATGGGAAGGCCAACTTGGCCCTAAACCCTTCAAAAGGTGTGTGAACCTGAAATAGGCTCGTTATCAGTCCACGGATGGAATGGAAGGCTGCCAGTGCTCAGGCCAAATCGTGGTCTATTCCAAAGGTTCGTATAATGACGGGGTTTTAGGTAAATGAATCTACCATTCACCTCTCTGATTGCGGATTATAAAATTAAATGACATAGCCCGATTCACCAGACCTTTTGATCGTCATTTGCCTTCTCGAAAATTTGGTGGATTTTGGCCTTCATCGAGAAAATTCCTTTCCACTTTCCTATCAACCACTTCCTTCTATGGATTGGGAGGCTAATCACAAAGTATTCATGCAATGCAAGTGGCCTGAAGGCATTACCATAGGAAATCGTTTAAGGTAGCTTTGTCACTGTTTCGCAGATCTCATTGTTGTGTACCCTTGTCGTTCAAAAGAGATCGTTACGATGCAACCGTTGGCATATCAGGTGTGTGATCAAGACAGGGAACCTGCTCCAAATCCCAATTGGGTGCCATCCGCCATAGGCCACGCTTAATTGTGGTGAAGCATTTATGTGATCGCCGAGTTTCCTGAAGTATTAACTACTCATCTCATTGTCTCTTGCAGTGTGGAACCAAAGGCCATTACTATAAAGCCAAATGCACTATAACTTGGAGTTGAAAAGCCCAAAGAGGCACAGATTAGCACACAACTAATGCCCTTCATGCCTTTGGTACGTGTAAGAAACGTAGCCAATTATGCAAAATCAAGGTCCCTACGTGGCATCATTTTCTCACATCATCGTGCATTTGACCGTACCGAAGTGCGTTCTTACTGTTGCTTGGATGAGAAAGTGGCGGCCTGCGATTGTTGGGCATTCGCCTCTTCGTAATCAGTGAGTCAGTTTACCATCAGCTTGTCTGAGTGAGTCGGTGAGTCCATCCACCTTTCCTTGAGCACGCATGGCCAAGCGCCCACTACAAAGTACAACTTTGATGTCCCAGAAAGACACGTCATCCGCTGAGTTGAGAGCTGGGAGTGTCTCATGGCCCCATTTGGACGAATAGTCAGATTTGTAACACTTCTCCACTCATGCTGGAAATCTCTTGCACAAAAGCCGACGTTTGCGAGTTCCTTTATGGCTTAAAAAGGATACAATGACTTAAAGTAATGTTTGGGGCATTTTATAAATTGCATTTTCTTACACCCAAAGTTAATTCCAGACTTCTCTGATGTTTCTAATGTGGTTTTCTATTGCTAATCACTTTAACTTAGTTTTTGTCTTTATGATTATTTGAGTAAATCTTCGTTATAAACCCACGAACATTTAGGGCTCCTCCTTTGTACTTCTTCTACCTGGTGCTGCCTGAATATTACGTGTGCTTTAATCCCGAAGCACAACTACCTTAAAAATTTGTGCTAAAGAAGAAGATATGCTACGGGCGGTAGACATTTTTTAAGAGCTCTAGCAGAAAGTCTGATGATGACGTGTTCCTTCAAAAAAACCCATTGTATTGTTTTTCAAGAATGTTATTAAATGATGAAGAGCCACAGGCCACGAGTCACCAGGGATACTTTGCCGCGGAGCTGCCTCCGATGTCTCTTTGAAGATGTGGATTAAGTGATCCTGAGACACCCTCTCCACCTCTCCATGGCTAAAGAGAGCGCAAGTAGGTGTGGCTAGGCAGTGTTGAGGTGAGAAAGAAGTAGCAAATGGTAACAGACGCAAGATCTTGTGTTTAAAATAAACCTTTGATTAAATAGCTCTGCTTTTAGGCCAGTGTTTCAACATTTATTTATGGACAGTTGTAATGACTTGCACATTCCCCCTTCCCTCATATACAGTTCTCAAACAGGAGGGCACTACAAGTCCAGCAAAAAAATCGAGAATTTTGGCATCTAATATTCGCTTTGTCGCGCGAAAATTCGATAGATACGCTGCGAATACCGAGGCGGAGGTTGACCATGGGGATTGCCTAAGGAGAAGCATATGTGACACCTTGGGCGTTTGTTCATTCCCTCACTTCCTATGTGCGACATGGTCTCTGGGTCATATTCGTAGCCCCTCGGCGCTTTTGTGCGTCGGCACCGCGTACGCCTCAGGGTGCTACAGCTAGAGCATTTATCAAACCAAATTTCGATGGAAACTACATTGATACATGTCTCATGTTGAATTGCAAATAACAAACTCCTAGGGTATTGAAAATGGAAGCATGATATCTTGCCACTTATAAACAAGTAGCCTTCGAGTCTTTACCCCCATTATTTATAAAAAATGATACCTTCTTTTCCAATGATTTAAAGTTCATACCGTTTGCAGGCACGAAGAAAAATAGGAACAGCCAGTCATGCAAATGCCTTATTAACGCTGGTCCAACTCTCCGCTTGAGTGGTAAAACCACGCCACAGTAAGCTGTGGCACGCAATTTTACCCATGTCCACGATTATCCACATTACCAAAGGGGCAATACGATGGTCCACATTGTACCCCTTCTAATACGAAGTCAATAGACTTAAAATAGACGGGAATGAATGTTCAGTAGAGTAGATCTCGTGAAGCTGTGATGGATTATGACAGTGAATTTCATTCGCTCCCTATTCTCCACCAGGCTGTGAACCGGTCTACCTTATATCAAAAATTGAAAGTAGAGGTAGGCACCTGAACATTGAGTCCGCTATTTGAAGTCATGCAACAATTCCTTAAGTTGTTCAGTCATTCTCTTTAATTCACTGATTTGGCTCAAATTTTGTTTTATTAGACGAAAGTGGTAACTGGGTCATGCTACTGAATTAAAAGCGTTTTAAACTGTACACTCTTCTAAAAACTATATTAATGGAAACTTATTTATGGTACTGTTATCAGTTAAAACATCGATTCTCAGATCATAACAAGGCACAGGCACAAACAAATGCTCACGCCAAGGATTTCGTTGTTCTGTTCTAGAAGGTTCTGGTCCGCAACGGATGCTGTGGCCTTTTCAGGGTTTCCCCCTGGTGTCATAGTAGTTATTTATACAATGTGATTTGATCGGAGGTACATTAAAAACCAAGGCTTGCTCCAAATACACCTTCAAATTAGCGTGACTTTCAGGGTGAAATGTTGGAAATTGAGGCAAGTGGCCGTTAAACTGCTAATCTACTCGCTCGTGGTCAGGAGGACCGCAAAGTGTCTTGAGTTGTATCCAATCGCCAGGTTCTCACGCACCTCTATGTAGCCTTCTTCAATCTTCTATAGACCTTGGAGGTGGAAATGTAGTGTGTTCATCCCAGGTAATTAGTTAGGCTTAAAGCGGTCTTTAGGAACACAAAGATTCTGGCGGTTATAGGAATTCAGGTATTCAGCCAGACTAAACAAGACGAGGAGTTGATTAAATTAAATTAATTTCAATATGATTAAGGTCTAAGAAAAGGTGACCAACGTCTAAGGCATCCCCCAGAGACTAATCAATTTGGTTTCGTAATGAACTTAGGGGGAATGAGAAGTTGAAAACTTTATCAAATAGCTGATGACGGTACAAGAAAAGTATTTATCGTACTAATTTGATTTTAGCTCTGCTGCACGTCCCCAGTACATATTCTGTCCCTGTATTTTGCCTTCTTTCGCAGTTAAGAAAGTCCTTAAGTGTTACGGTCTCTATTTTGTGACTAGGCACAAGTACAAAGGGAACGGTCAAACATCCATCGTTTAGCATTAGCACCGAAGATAATGAATAAGTTTAAACTAGGATTCGCCTCATTAGCATATCATTAATCTTCGACTCTCCTAGCCTTGTTGATGGTGTGTTGTTCGCGCACGTGTGCATATTGCTGGAACTAGGGTGTCTACCATTGGGAAAATGGGGTCACAAAGGCCTTCATTTACCACGTGGGAGTTGTTTTGCGTTTTGAGGTGATAATTTTATAAGTGTGTCGATGCCATAGCATTTGCAAACTTCTTCATAAGCAGCCAATGCTGTCTAGTGCAATATGGTTTGTCCTTTTAAACCTCAATACTCTGTGTCCAATGGCCTGGACACCTGCCTAAACCCATGATGGTCGAACAGAAGTTATGGATGAGTGAAAGGTTAAATGTTCGGTTAGACTATTGGCTATAGTTAATCTAGGTTAACGATTTTGCTACCATAACCAAAATTGTCGGTAGGCGAACAAGCATCCGATGCGAGATAAACGGTTCGATGATTAAGGAACCAATGAAATAGTGCTTCCACCACTCCAGCATTTTTTATTGTTCAACTTCTTAGAGTAGTTAATTTAGGGTGACTTATATCCATTCTGGCACCAAGACACCCACTAACAGGGTCCTAGAAAGGATTTGATCACTATCCTTCACAAAAGAAATGTGTCCGCCTAAAATTATGCTGCTTAAAGATAAAGGAGACTGCAGTAATCCGCTTTAATTACTTCATGATTGCTGTAGACCAACTGGCATACGTTAAGGGAAACGTTCACAGCATCTGACAAATCTCTACGAGCTTAGAGATACTGATGGAGCTAATTAAGTAGCATGCTAAATAAGGTCTCCTACTAGCGGTGAAATAGGTTTTGGTTCGCGGTTTAAAAGTCCTTGGGTTGTTTGAATTGCGAAAGCAGTGCACTGATTTCTGTAATTGAAATACACACATATTAATTCCAACGCCACCACAAGAACCAAAATTTATACGTTGAAGTTGACTGGATTTGGCTTTTTCGTCGGTCGAGCCACCATTGCACGTGCAGTCGACACCCTTTACTTATTTCCATCAAAACGCTGAACCAGTAAATTTTTTTGGCAGTTCAACCAGCTGCAAAATGGACCAGAGAAGAGCGAAATCTTCCTGTTTATTTCAAAGCATTTAAATAAAAGGGAGATCCTAGATGTAATCTAGCTGCATGAATAGATAGGTATTCTCAAAGAGAATTAAACAATAATGCACAGCTGGCTGATAGGCATATCATCAAAAGTAATGTAACAGTCAAACATGTATAACTGTTTCAAAGCCAAGTACGTCAAACAACGGCCTCATTTTTAAAAGTACATTATGCAACATAGCTATTTTTGGCAAGAGGTGGTGGTCATTTTAGGAATTTGGGGCGTTGAGAGATAGTTTAACGACAAAATTGACCAACGCAGACCAAAGTTGAGTTCAGGGCTGAAGAGGAGCTTATTTCACATAACCTCTGAATAGGTAGTAAAACCTTCTGGTTCGGTCATGTCTATTGGTACTCTGAAAAACGATCAACAGTACGGCAGTAAACACTGATGGATGCATAATATTGGAGAATCATTTTAGTACCATAGTCATTGCCTATTACCGCTTACAATAACGCGTCGCATTGTGCAGCGACTGCAAATTTCCCTAAAAACGAAAAGACGTAGCCTTTGGGCTGGCTAGGCATACCCGGCGGGACGGGAAGCCATGTCGCCCGGCGAAGGCTTTGTATAGCGCAGCCTCGAGGGGATCATTACCAAAGCGAAGAGTTAAACAAAAAGCTAAAGTTTTGCAGGTATTTGCTTACAAAAACCACAAAGAACATCAAGAACACTCATAGACTTTGCCATGCATTCTGTTCGGTACATGCTACCAAATTGTTAACTCAGATCGTCTTTAAGTTTGCTCGTTTGATTTGGTACAGAGAGCATAACAGTAATGTGATACATTTTTTAGAATACCTTCGAGGAAAAAACTTTTCAATGCAATTTCATCCCAAATTATTAATGTGACTTTATTCAATTCGGCACCGTTTATTAGGTAATTGGAACAGTAATTAACAATGCATTTTACACCCCCTTAATTCCAGCAAACCATTTCGTTCCTTTCAGTAGCATCAGCTACTCTTCCACTGTAGTCGATGCGCCATTTCCGCTGAAGCGTTAATTTTCAACTGTTTTCACTGCAATTCACTGCGTCAAGCCCCATCAACCTGCGTTGATTTGAAATGGTTCGTTAAGACATTGTATGCGGCCGCGGGGCACGGAGTCCTGTCTAAGCTGCTCATGCGACTAGTGCCTGCAACCCTCCTCCTGTTTATACAAAAGCATCCCACGAGTTGGTTGGTTTAGAAGCTCTAACACACACATGCCAGCAGCGCCACAATTGTGCGACACCTGTTTTATATCTGGCTATGCTAGCCGAATGTAGCAAATCACAAACCAATAACAAATTAATTAAGTAATAAACCGCAAAATTGTTTCTGGGTACTAATGATTTAAGGATGACTTTAGCATTTCGACACCGCAGTGATGACGATCTTCCCTAGACCCTTGGAGAGAGCACGCAGTTAATGCTGCTATCTAAGTAGACCAGCGCCACACTAGTAGTATCTGAATGAAATCAACTGCTAATTCGAGTGCAACCTGAGGCATGCCCTCCTCCTTTCAGTCCTGCCGTCGCACATCCTTCACCAACACAAAGTCCTTTTTTTGCTATTTTCCAGCCAATCAAACAACCAGGTTGATTGTTTGGGCCTTCTATGCTGCAGAGCACACAAAAGGCCACCTTCATTGTCGCCAGCGCCTACCAGTCGAGATTACCCAAAGCGACTCGACCAATCGTTTCGTCAATGTGTGAATGGTCACATGCACCTCGACCTTCTAATTGGCATACACGTGTGGCCCCAAATGGCTCGAGAACTTGCCTTTGCGTGGTACAGTGAGACGCCATGGTCACATGCGCCCTTTTTTCGTGATCTTAAAACTTAACTATCATAATTTTGTGGGAGGAAAGTCAAGGATCTCTAGCCGCTTTTGAACTTCAACTAGACAATTACAAGAATTGTCGAAATTAGGGGTTCTTTGAATTTAGCAAGGCATTTTAAGAACTGCGTTCTTTTAAAGCAAATTTTGCTCTAAGTACCTCATTTGATTTCATAATCCGTAGAAAGAGTATAATGAACTCAGCAGACCCAATCGGTTAAAGCCGTAACTAAAGCAGATCTAAATAAAACCAATAGCTTAAATTTTGCCCTAAAGAAGACGGGATAAAAAGAAAATTTGAAGGACGGGAATGCTAGATTATTGTGCTGCATAGTGATTGTTGAATAAACCACACCCACTTTGCAGAAACACACTTGTAGAGAAAATGCGCTAATTGAGTGGGAACCTTTAAAAAGGTTAAAAATTTGGGTAACTAAACCTTAACGTATTCACCGCAAAATTTGCTGTATGCAGAGACACTCATTGTAAGTGGGCTCCACTTTATTTGTTTGATCAAAATTGAATACTCGGAAACTATTTTTTGAGGGCACCTGCCCAACAGCCAAAATTCCAGCCACTTAAGCAGTTATGGATAATTTTAACTAATAAACTATACTGTCACCTTAATTGCATTATTTGAATGATAAAATATTGAAACATTTTCCCTTGCAGATTCTAAAAACGACCGTCAGGTACTATTCAAGTTTTCTTAACTTCGCCGTAGTAAATACCACAAGAATTATCAGTCCTTACCTTTAACATATCAGTTTTTTATTTTTTACAAATAGTACTTTTAGCCGCCTTTACAACTTTATGAATGCTCACTAAAACTACAGCATTTTCTTTTGAGCATTTTCGGCACTGAGCAGTCAAGTCGTCTGAAGGAGCATGTTAAGCAGCGACAAAGTCTACTTAATTTTATAAGTAGCCCATGTTTATGAAAAGTATAAATAAAGATAATGGTTTATCGCAAAGTCAACCATTTTATTCAAATGTTTACTTGCGACTTCCATCAAATAAGATTGTCAACCCAATCCGGAAGAAACACGATTGATGCTTAAAACAGATTGTGGAAGCTAGTACTTACGGAGCGCTTTTATTAAACACTTATTCATTCAAAACAATCTGCAAAATACGAAACCACGTTCGCGCAAAATATTCGTTTACAAATCAGCCAAATAGCTCTTACTATTGTTAAATAAGCAACGCAATTTCCCATTTGTGTCACAAAACATCCACTTCGCCTTTATATAAAACCAGTGGTCTTGCCCTGACCAATTAAGAGTGACTTCAACTTCCCATCTGCCCAATCACAGAGCGGTCAAATGGCTTGCACGCTCCGAGACCCGCTGCTATAGCAACCTACCCCTTACACCAAGCGCAAATGTGTGCCAACCCGGTAAAAGTAGGTCAAGATGACTTGTATGTGCCTCAGGATCGATTAAAGGACCGTCATGACGACTACATTCTCATACGCAAACAATTCCACTTCGGCTTTGTAAATGAATGCTGCAGTGACAGTCAAGGAAATCGCTCCAATTATTTGTACTCCTTACTCCGATACAATAAAGGTATGGAAAATGAAAGGTATTTCTGGTAGAAGTGAACCTAAACTCTTGCGTATGCATTCGGTACTTAAATCCCATCAAACGACAATAGCCGCCCGTATTTTAACGCGTCTCCATCTGAAAGTCAACGTAGGGACACTTCGCAACAATCGTGGATGCTTGAGCGGGTGAGAGGAGGGACGCCGTTGGGACTCGAACAGACGCCGTTAAGCCGTTGATGTGTGTCGATCTTGGGAATCTCATGCCTAGCTGATTGGTCGACATTTCTAGGGCATATGTGCATATGTGCGAGTGTATGTGCACGCGTGTATGCATGTGCGGATGCGTTTAAGCGTGCAAGGCGGAGTGAGCCCCCGAATGTGGGACAGGGCCGCATACATATGCACGTGTTCCGCATCGATCCATTGGATGCGAGCGTGCATGTGCGTGCATGCGTGCAGGCAGAAGGCGTCCGTCCGAGTGCTCGAGGTGGGGCAGCAGGCAAGTTCCCACTTGCAGTACCCGTGGCGAGAGCAGTTGTGCACAGCAGCCGGATTTTAGTCGCGCTGCGCAGCTGCCCGTCCGCGTGTCGGCAACCATGCAACGTGAAAATTGCCGTTCACGGGCTTTGCGGCCATGGTCGACATGGCTAGCCATCCTACTTCTGTTCTTATTCCTCATACTCCCTAACGCTGTCTCCGCCAGAACCTTCCTCTTGGACTTACCCGAAAGTGAGTAACGGCGCCTCTATTTCTTTTGACCTCCTCTTTTCCGAATCGTGGTCACTTTTTGAGAATGGTTTTTATATTTATTACCCCTTATAGTTATGCTTTTTCATTCCCACCTTTCACTCTCATCTGAGTGCTGGAATGGGAACGATGACGATTGCCTTTTACTAGTGATTCGACACACGGTTTCAGAATAGGGCATGTGTTACTCGGAAACTCATTTGATCAAAATTGAGCCTGTCTAATAACTTTTAACCAATTCCTCAAGTATCTACCCAATTCAGCTTAATTATTCGTTGGATCGAACCTGCATGGTGATTAGAATAGCGATGATTTTAATGTCTGCGAATTAAACTTGAGTAAAAGTGCTGAATGAAACCCATATAACCTGCTGCGTTGCTTTTTAATGTTTTGAGATAATGCAGAACCATGGCCGCAGGGGACACCAGTTGTTGGCAATTATTGTGTCTTAGCTCAGTGCCTTTTTCTGCTCAAAACTGAGGCGCGCTTGTGAATGAATTGTCTAGTATCTTAGCTGATTTACGAGAATAGCTGCTTATTATCGTTATTATTATTATTATTATTATTATCATCATGGAGTTGTGACAATTTTCGCCATTCTTTGGACTTTTATAGGGAATAAGTAGCTTTCTTTGCCAAAGAACTCGGAAACCATGGCAGAGGCTTGGAGTTAAGTTAAAAGGACTAACTGCCCCTAACAATTTAAGGCTGATCTGGGATCATAAAATTAGGATGACTTCTAATTTGCACATGTGGAATCAATTTACTTGGTATTCAATACTGGAACTGAATGTAAGCTTTTTCACCGTTTCTTAGGTTCTGTGGACCTGCTGGCTGCCTTCAATTTGGGTGATCAGGCCAACGTCCATATTACGGCGGGTATGTGCGGTCAGGTGCCGACAGAGGATGAGGTGTCCGGGAAACAGCCAATTCAGGATGAGTTTCGTCCAGGCTACCTTGTCCTCAAGGGACTTGGGATGAGGAAACTCCTTGGAGATCTCCTAGTTAACGCTGGTATGCACTACAAGTTGCATTCAAGCAACATACATTAGGCTCATTGCATCCTCTGAACTAATGTTCATCATCACGTGCGACTGGGTAGTAATTTTAAGTCAAATAGCTACTTCAAGTCTTTCGTGCGAATTTAATAGCGCATATCTAGAGTAAAATCTTAAAACTTAGCTGGAATTGGTGTCCGCCAAATTATGTTGGATCTTTCGCTGAACCACGCAGGGGAGTGGGCAGCTCCAAAACCATTGTTTTTCAAACATCTTGCTAACTTAAAAGTAAAATGAGCAAATTAAGCTGGATAACTTTAATCTGCTTTGAAGCAACCACACGACCAGTGAAAGTTGTCAGGAATTTCAGTATCGTAAATTAAACGGATATAAATTTTTACATTAAAGAGGCGTGGGCTTCGGAGATCTCGGTATTCTTCACGCTGAAGATGAAACCGGGATACAAGGGCGAGTTATTCATTATCTACAGCTCGCAGGGTCGAGTCCTCCTCTCCGTGGGTGTTGATAAGCAGGTAGTGGTGGCCTACCAGGAGGCTGCTGCTGGCGTCAGGGCCGCTCGCATCTCTGCAAGCGGCGCCGCCATCCAAGAAGAGAAGATCGGACCCGCTCTCGATGACAATGAGTGAGTGAAAGCATGTGTACATGTCTACTGAAGTCAATTTTAGCAGCGCCAGTTTGCGAATACGCCGTCAAACATGCAACCCATGGCTTATTCCTAAAAAAGTTAGATCCCCACTTGAAGAAAAAAAATTAAAACTAACTATCTTTCCAAATCGGATCGCTATCACTGAATTCGGAGGCAAGTACATAGCACGGAGATCACAAATAGGACAGCATTTATAAAAATCAGTAAATCCTCTTAAAAATATCATTTTCAAAGAGTGAATAAACTCTCTTTTATAATTTCAACTGTGGTTCAGCTTATTTAAAGTTACTACTATCAGTGATAAGACAAGGATATCTCACTGACGTTTGTTTCCGAGGGCATTTGAGCATTTCCATAAGTAGCTTTATCGCAAAAAATAAATATTTTAAAACTCCAAACTTTTTAAAATTATTACACTCTCAATCTTATGTGACTTTCAATCACGGGAACTTTTTAGTTTATTGAGGATTTCAAGGAGCGTGGATAAGGTTACCTCTGCCAGGGAACCCAAGCTTCGACTTTACACCAATGTTAGAATGCTAGACATTCCAGTATTTTCTGCTACTCATTCGAGCTTGTGTAGTAGTGGGAAATTCTGTGAGATTTGCCTTGGAGATGAACAAGACTGAAAAGGTAACTCCCTTATTTTAAGATGGCATCGGGTTGGGTTGACTTTCAAGGATGGTCGTGTGCATCTCGCTGTTGACTGCAAGGGAGTGGAGGGATCCACCATTGTCCTTCCCGTCAAGTTTATCGACAAACGCAACACCCTTAGCCTCCTGCCCAACGGTCTTGATGTGAGTCCCTCTAGCTCATACCCCTCTTTTCTCCCATTCCTGAAGGGTTCAATGATTCTTCATGCTTACCCCTCATCTACACACTGACGAGGCGGACTTGAAAAAGATTTCCTACTGTGAAGGCCTTTGAAGCAATTACCTTACTGTTTTTTGTTGGGCTTGAAATTTACGTGTATTGAATTTGAGTAGGCCAATTTTCGACCCAGTGTTTCGCTGCTTTAGCATGAAAACTTGTGACAGTGTCAACGTCATAGTTTGTAATCCTCACATGGAGGGACAAATATCAGCTGTTATCTGGCAGTGATAAAATGCATGCATTCTTTGGCTTTTTCCTAGGGCATTTTGCAAGACCTGATGTTGGTGCAGGGAGACCGGAGTCTGGAGCAGCAGTGCCTCATCTACACTCCCGACTGCCCCACCGACGGTGATGATGCTATGATGAATGATGAGGTGAGTTGTGCTTGTCAAAGGGCAGAATCTAGAGTAACTTCATCACCTGGGGCAGCATCTTTTCTTTTTCCCTGTTCATTACATTTATGTACTTCCGATGAGCTCTGCCTTATGGTTCATGTTTCGCATGTAAATGAGACCAGTGTTTTACATTTTAGCCACTAGAAAGACTGGCTCCTGGTCAGGTAAGCTAAAAGATTGCTAAAAGATTAAACCTGTTAAGTTCTAATTGAAGTTGGCTGCTTGACCTACAAAAATTTGTCTTGCTTGGTTGTTACTAAGATAAGGCCGTGCTGTCGGAAACTCGCATTCCCGCTCTCATTGTGGAAGAAAGCCTTTTTTTGATTGACATAATATTGAAATGGCTGCGTTTAGATCCTTTGTTATAAGTGTAACTCTCTCCCTCTCCCTCGGCATCAAGATGCGCTACAGTTAATTGCCTGCTTGGTTGGGTAATTGGTTGATTGACCAGCATGGCATTGGTTTCAGGGGGAATCTGGTGAACAAGGTGATCCTGGAGAACCTGGTGAAAAAGGTGAACCTGTAAGTATTGCTATTTTTTAGTGATAATTTTAGTAACTTTCTGTTTTATCAAAAAGTTCGAAAGCTTTATGTACTGAGGTGCATTACTACGCAGTGGGCATTTTCTTAAGGAAATGTTGGTTTTATGGGGAATAGCTTCTGTAAAATACTCTTTTCAACTTTAACAGAAAGGCTCGATTAAAGCAAAGGTGCCAGTTATTTGTATCAATTATGTTGAACCCCCAAGCAAAGGGGAAAATCTACCCAACCTACATTCTCCTTATTGGGGCAGTTCTAACACGCCTTCCTACTACCATCAGCTTAATCACTTGTCCATATTCATCAACCACTCAAACAAATGTCTCAGAATATGATGAAAGCAGAGCTTTTAAACATGATTTTAACTTTAGAATTGGGCTCATTATTTACCTCGCTTTCAGGGTAAGCCGGGTCCAAAAGGTCCAGATGGAGAACGGGGTCCTCAGGGCCCCACGGGCTCGCTCTTCGTGGTGCCGCTAAATTTGGGCATCGGTGGTGGTGCGAATGCGCGCGCTGCGCACTTCAGACAGCTGCTTCAACAGCACCTTGTATGTCTGCTTACGCAATCAAAACCGAATGCTTCCTCTAGGTGCCTATTGTATGCAACTTATATTTTAATTGGACCCCATCACGTTGTGCAGTTATTTTACATGCTACATATAAGGCCGTAAAACAAATTTATTTAAGTCAATACAATTAATAGGGAAATCCTGAAAATTTTTATTCCATTCTTAATTGTTTTGTTCTAGCAAAAGAGGGATTTTGAACTCTGATGGAATAAAACTTATCTTGGCGAAAAAGTAATGCATAATTAATTAACCGACAAATTACCTTTTAACCTTTCCTTATTCCAGGAGTCGCTCAGGGGCGTTCACGGACCCCGCGGTTTGACGGGTCCCACGGGTCCAGACGGCCCTATGGGTCCTCCCGGTCCCAAGGGAGAAACTGGTCCCCAGGGCGACACCGGTCTTCAAGGTCGCAGGGGTCCAGTGGGTCCTGTTGGCTTTCCCGGACCTAGAGTAAGTTCACAATCCTTTCAAAGGCTCTCCATTTGGATTCATGCTCAAGATATAAAATCCAATTGTTAGGCAGATGGGTATTTCTAAGCTCTCCCTTATATCTTAAGCAAGTAGATATCAAATGCCTGAACTTTTGACATCAGTAATGAGAAAACTGCAATGGAAATAAATTTGATTCGATTTAATTCAAGATAGGCATATGTAAATCGGGGTCGGTAAAAGATGCCGGAATGAGAGGCAACATATGGAAAAATATTTTGATAGATTCCCTAGACTTTATCGCCATGGCTTCACAATTGGTGATTTAGGGATTAATACTTAATACAAAAACGGTAAAATCATTGTTAAATAGCGATACGGTTGTTTCTTCACAAAACTAGCTCCTTGCCAGTGTAGGCGGATTTCTTGATCTCCTCTATTTGCATTCTAGGGCAAGACGGGTCGAGACGGCGACCGTGGTGACCCCGGTCCCGCAGGTCCCAAAGGCCCAGACGGGTTGCCTGGTGATTCGGGATTGATGGGTCCTAAAGGTCTCAGGGGACCTCGTGGTCCATTTGGCCCAGTAGGCGAACAAGGACCTCCGGGTGAGGAGGGGTCACGTGGTCCCACCGGTGATGCTGGTGATCAGGGTGACATGGGATCATATGGTCCCCGTGGTCCCCCTGGTCCGCAGGGTCCTCTCGGCCCCAGAGGTAAGACCGGAAGTAGAGGACCTGTCGGCCTTCAGGGTGAGGTGGGTGAACCTGGTCCTACCGGAATGCCTGGTCCCATGGGTCCACCTGGTCCTGCTGGTCCAGAGGGTTCTGCTGGTCCTCGGGGTGTCGTCGGACCGCCTGGTCCCCCTGGAAAACAAGGACCACCTGGAGCTACTGGTCCTGAAGGGCGTCCTGGTTATCCTGGTTAGTTCGAAAAAAGTTGATGAAATCTTGTTTCTAAAATCAGTCAACATGTTCAAAGGAAAACAAAAGCTACCTTAGTTAAAACATTCTTGAATTTTCGGGAACCAAAAACCAAATGACCTAAATTACATTTGCGTTGAGAGTATCTGTGTTGCTAATTTCTAAGTTGATTAACTGATTTACGAAACTTGGTACATCATCTCTAAGCAAAGGATGTCATTTTATGGAGACATAGTTTCATGCTTTGATGCGGATTAAAGCGTTATTTTATTTATTGATTGCTGTAGCAATTGCTCGCTTTGGAATTGGTCCGAGTGGATTACTTCATTTCAGACCCTGTACTCTTAAAATGGAGAGCTAATTATTCTCTAGCTACTTTAACATAACAGGTTCGAAAGGTGAGATGGGTCTTAAGGGCGATGCTGGTCCCGAGGGTCAGAAAGGCGAGCCCGGTTTACCCGGACCTAGAGGAGTCAAAGGTGTGCGGGGCATTGTTGGCATCTCGGGCCCTAAGGGTGATACTGGCAAGCCCGGAGCTGTTGGAGCCCCTGGTGAGGCTGGTCCGAAGGGTCTTAAGGGCAGCCGAGGCCCTCCTGGTGTCTTGGGACTCATGGGTCCTCAGGGAGAGAAGGGCGAGCCCGGAAAATCTGGTCCATCTGGTCCGCGTGGCGATCGCGGTGTTCAGGGCCCTTCTGGTCTCATGGGGCCCGCTGGTCCCCAGGGTCTGCAGGGTGATCCCGGACCCACCGGCCCAACCGGACCTCAAGGACGTGAGGGAGACAAGGGTGAAACTGGTCCCGTTGGACCCCCTGGTGCTGATGGTGAACAGGGGCAGCATGGAGCTCCCGGTCCCCGTGGTATACAGGGAAAGGTCGGACCTGCTGGACAGAAAGGCGATAAGGGCGCCAATGGCCCTCCGGGGCCTCCAGGTCCTACTGGAGAGCTAGGGTTCCAGGGGCACCCTGGTCCTAGTGGTCTTCCTGGGCCTGCCGTAAGTTAGGGAAGAATTTTTACAGAATCGTGATGATGACTGGGTTTTAATGTTGCCATCTACTTTCTTACAGGGACCTATGGGTCGGCAAGGTCCCCAGGGATTTCCCGGACCGCGTGGAGAGCCCGGTGAAATTGGACCTCCTGGACCTCGTGGACCGATAGGGATGACGGGTCCCGTTGGTCCAGCAGGTGACCCCGGTCCCGAGGGTTCTCCTGGTCCGATTGGCCCTCGCGTGCGTTCTTGCAGCCATTGTAAATTCAGTCTTTTTCTTCACTTATATGCTCACTCAAAAGGAATTATAAGAAACAAGTTGTCTGCAGCTTATTTTGCTGAATTTTATGTTAATCAACGCTCTTAAAATAATTTTCTGCATTCTGGTGACATTCCTTATCTTCCCACGGCAGGGTCCGACCGGAGATCCAGGCAAAGAAGGCAAGGAGGGACTAAAGGGTGATAAGGGTCCTAAGGGCGAGCGCGGTAATCGTGGCCCCCCTGGCCCACGTGGCCCTCGGGGCTACCTCGGTCTCGACGGAATGCCTGGTCCTGCCGGCCCAGAGGGCTTCAAGGGTGAGACTGGACCTGATGGTGAGGTCGGACCTGCAGGTCCTAAGGGCTATCGTGGTGACGCTGGAATTCTGGGACAGGTTGGGCCTGCGGGTAAGGGTTCCTATTGTATAATGAAAACTGATTTTAAAAAAATCTTAAAGATGATATACTGGATTGAAATTGTAAAGCCACTTTGAAGGAGAAATACAGGCTCAAAAACGTTCATCTGAAAACAAAAATTCCCAGTTCATTGACTGATTTTCATTTGAGATAGTAAATACGCCTCTTTCGAGGTCAGTTTTAAAGACAAGGGTGATGGCAGAATTGTTCTGACTTATTATGGTCTCTCGCAGGTCCTGTTGGTCCGAGGGGCGCTCAGGGCATTCAAGGTGAGAAGGGCCCTAAGGGACCCGATGGTTTAATCGGTCCTGTCGGTCCGGCCGGACCTCGTGGCTCCCGCGGGCGTTCGGGCCCTACCGGGCCTATTGGTGCGCCAGGATTTGATGGCGAGAAGGGCGAACGAGGACCCGCTGGACCCCAAGGAAAGAAGGGCCCACCCGGACCTCAGGTAGAGTTGATGCAAAATGGACAGAAGTTGTGATACGCTTTTGGATTGGGCATCTGCTAACTTCGTCTTATTTTTTTAGGGTCCCCGAGGTATTGTTGGACCCATTGGCAGTGCTGGAATGCCCGGCATCCAGGTAATAATCTTTATTTTCCCCATTATGATCCTCTTCTTGGATAAGTTTGTTCCTTTTGATTAACTTTGAAGGCTACTCTCTGTTTGAAGAGTGCACATTTCACGCATCCCACTTCATGCTCAAAGCATTCAGTCAACGCGCATAGATTATGGATGCATTTGGAAAGTTTTTAACAACTGAAGTTGGGTTGCTCAAAATAAAATTAAATTTCTGATTAATCTGATTGTCAGTCTTTTGACAAAATGCTACATTCACTCTGAGCAGTTTCATTTCATGAAAATATCTCTTCAGTTTTTATCCCTTTGAATGGGGGATGGAATATTACTGAGCATTCTGAGTTGCCCGCTCAATTTTTTGCTATAATTTAGAGAGAAACTTTATAGTATCCTACTTCATATTCGCGTGTTCTCTTATCTAAGGGACCACCGGGAGCACCAGGTCAGCCAGGCGAACAAGGTCCCATGGGTCTGATAGGCTCGGATGGTCTCACAGGTCCTTCCGGTCTGCCTGGACCAATGGGCATGGAAGGCGCCCCCGGACCAATCGGGAAGCGTGGACCTAAGGGTGATCGAGGTCGCGAGGGTCCGCAAGGTAGCCCCGGACCTATGGGCCCCATGGGTCCTATGGGTCTCACTGGACCCGCCGGTAACCCCGGCCCATCTGGCCCCGCCGGGGCTGTGGGAGAACCTGGAGAAAAGGGACAACAGGGACCTATCGGTTCTCCGGGCTACGAAGGTAGCCCTGGTAATCAGGGCCCTCAAGGCCGTAAAGGTCCAGATGGACCTCCTGGTCTAGTCGGCCCTCCTGGTGACCCTGGCATGGAAGGCCCCATTGGACCGCAAGGCGCTATGGTAAGTCTATCAACTAGGTCACCAAAATTATGGCTTGGTAAAATGCTGAAATACCTCATTTGCTTACCAAGGAAGGCATGAACTGTCATTACTCAATAGCTCTACTTTGAATCATATTGGTTACCAATTGTTGTGACGTCGCAACTTTGTTAATTTTACAAGTTCGAGTCGATTTGATTTCGTTTGGAGGAATTTTTGCATTAATCAGGAAACCATGCCATTCTTTCACATTGATTCTAATTAATTTAAAGTGCGCCAGTATTTAAGCGGCATAAAATTGGGGTAGATTTCTAATCATCCGTGTTCTAATGAGCTTATTCTCTTAAGACTATGGACTTAAGGAAGTTACCACGTCCAAAGTTCTAAAGTTTTAATTCACTTTTTTACTTCTAGGGTCCCTTGGGCCCTCCTGGTCCACAAGGAGCCCGTGGTATCCAGGGTGGAAGGGGTAGTCCAGGTTCAGTTGGTGAAGATGGTGCCCCTGGCAATACAGGTCCTCAGGGAAAGCCGGGACCCCGTGGTCCTCCGGGTCCGCAGGGACCTCAGGGACCTGCTGGACAGACGGGTCCTCAGGGTTTGCCAGGTCCCCGTGGTAGCAAGGGTCCCAAGGGTGAACCAGGACCTCAAGGTCCACCTGGAGAGCCTGGTAATCCCGGACCTCCAGGATTAAGTGGTCCGCCTGGATTGCGAGGACCTCCTGGACCAGCAGGACCACAGGTAAGAAGTGTTACCTAGCCTTTCTTTTGTGCGACATTCACTCTAAGCAGCTCTATTTAGGCGTAGATGTGATTAACATCCACTTAGAGTTTAAATTTACTAGTCAGTGTGAGGCATATTTCCGTTCTACAGGCATTACTAAGCTCACTTCGATAGGCTGGCTTCCAACCAAGTGGCAATGAGATCACAGGATTTGGGTACCGTGATTGAGAATTGTTGAGGTTGTAACCATAAGGCAAGAGCTGAACAGATTTAAGTATCTAAGTATTTCTCTCCAGTTCACCTCTCATTTGTCTATTTCAAACGCGGTTGAGTGTCTGGCACTAATGCTGAGAGACAGAAATAACAGTCATTGAGAGGAATTCGGAGAGTGAGGGCGAGGTAAGGTGCCACCCTTCTCCCATCCCAAAGTGCACTGATATAAGGTATAAGGCCTTGACAGGCCTTTTTGCGAATAAGAGTGGGACTTCCATTCTAGTGACTAACAACTGGTCATGCCTTCAAGAGCAAATGTTTTGGCACATTTCCTATCTGTATCTTGCTTCATGGAATGGAAAGATTGTTGACGTAACTTTTGCTTGATCTTCAGTAATTGAGCGAGTCTAAATGAATACACTTGTAGCGATTAGCGCGCACGCAAAAGAAGCATAGTGCCTTGAGCTGGGAATGCAACAAAAGACGCTGCTGACGTGTGTGGTGAGTAGTGCGATCAGAGGAAAGCAGCATGAAACATCGATGCACTGAAACACATCGATGTATTTGAAAAAATAAGCTGCACCAATCACCGTATAAACCTTTTTGAAGTGAACTTTAACGGCAAAGCAAAAGATGCTCATTTGCCTAAAGAATAAGCATGCATGCTTCGCATTGAAATCTTTACAAACGTTGACCAACTTCGATCCCATCAAGCTACTCTTGGCAAATTATTTTCTTATGCAGGCCCTGTCAAACCGTTCTTCACCTTCATCTGCTTGACGGCATTATTGTTGTCGAATTTTTAAATTTTTTTTATCGCCTGTTATTTTAGGGTCCACCTGGTGTCAAAGGTCCTGAGGGTGAAATCGGACCAGAAGGTATTCCTGTAAGTGGCAATTTTAGTCGTTTTTGCTACACCTCTTTCCATATCCGATTATTTTATCAAAACGACAATCATATTTGCCATCTATTTAAGCGGAATGCAGATAAAATTTTTGTGGATTCTTTAGCTTAAATCAGTATTATACACTTTGATGTGAATAAGATGTCTTGGACCAGCACTTTAACTTCGCAAGATTCTCTTTTTTCGTTTGATGAATGAATTGTAGTTGTTGTTTGCTTCTGTCTATTGTTAAGAGGTGAGCTAACCAAGAAGTCACTAACCTCTAATCCAGCACCGTAGCGAAATCACTGGTCCAAATGGAGCTTGGTACCAGAGAGTACTAAATTCCTCTGCATCGTGATCTAAACGCGTTAGTTAAAAGGAGCTTGAGTTACCAAAGGAATAAAATGCTGCTAGAAAGCTTCTTATGCTGAGTTAGGAGCCAGCTAGGTTAGGTGTAAAAGAGCTGAGTTCTACCTGACCTGCCAAACTAAGCTACCACGTAATTTAAGCACAACTCATCTAATATTTTTTTAGGGATCGACTGGGGCGGACGGAGGCAAGGGCGAAACAGGTCCGAAGGGACCAAAAGGCGCCTATGGTCCGGTGGGTCCTATAGGACCATCTGGACCAAGAGGCGAACGCGGTTTCACAGGATTAGAGGGAGAACGTGGACGCACCGGTCCCAAGGGCGCCCAGGGACCTCCCGGACCCACTGGTAATCCTGGTCCACCCGGTGATTCCGGTCCAGCCGGTCCTAAAGGACCTATGGGTGTTCATGGACCTGTTGGTTAGTAAATGATTCACCCGTCTTATTGTCGGTTAAATCCAAAATTATGCCCCAAACCTACTGATGCTATCAGTTGGCTCTCAGGTCCTAGTGGTCCACGCGGTCCGAAAGGTAAGCCAGGCCCTCAGGGTCCCACTGGTCCCCCTGGTCCAGTGAAGATCCTCGATCTCACCGCCGGCTACTTCAAATTCGAATCGAGTCGCACCAAGAGGAGCATCAGCGAGGATGAGCTCTACGATACGAAGGATCCCGACGCCAATCTCTTTCCCAACAATGTACCGGCCATCGGCGCGGTGTTGCGTCGCCTTTATGCACGCATTGAAAATCTGGAGTCAGCGGTAAGGTACTACCGACGCCCCATCGGAACGCGTGCTTACCCAGCGCGTCACTGCCGAGAGATAATGGAAGCCACTGACTCGCCGCACGGACCCGTCTCTGGCGAGTACTGGATCGATCCAAATCTTGGCTCGAGTCGCGATGCCATCAAAGTGGAGTGCAAGTTCTCCGACAACGTCGCCAAGACCTGTGTCCATGCTACACCTGATTCTAAGGCGGTGAGTCCTTGTAAACCACCGGCGATATCTAATTTCGTGCAGTAATCCTAGTTAATAAGGAAAAAGTATAGTCTCACACTTTTTACTCATAGTAATGGAGTTTATTAAGGCATCACCAAGGACTAAACAGCAGCCAATTAAGCTTGCATAAGTAAAGTCAGAATAATACTGAATTGCTCTTTAGCACAAAAGGTATTGTCCATATATTTCTGCTAATTATCTAATCGGTAATTTATTTATGCTTCTCTTGCAGCTCCGTCTAGTCAACTTGAAGAAGAGTGGTAGTGAAGGCAGTTGGTGGTTCTCCAAGCTCCTGGAAGGGAACATCAACGGTACCCAGCGCGTATGTCGACTATTTGATAACTCAAAAGCCATTCAGCGTTCTAGTTTGAGGGGGTATAAGTAAAGCAGGTTGGTTAGAACTAAGCAATGTTGGTGGGATTCCTAAAAGCATTTTAAGGCTATGTAAGTCTAAGCACTACATCGGCGTAGGTTCCTATGGTGTTTTTAAGAGTTTTGAGTTTAGTCTGCTAAAGGCATGGAACAGCAATTGATTGTTTAGATGGAGATGAGTAAACTCTTGCTTTTTCGACCTTTGCAGCTGTTCTACGCACCACGAAACCAGTTGAACTTCCTACAGTTGCTGCACCGCAGGGCAGAGCAGTCGATTACGGCACTGTGTCATGGCTCTGTTGTCTACTACGATAGCCGAAACAAGAATTACGACTCGGCAGCCAACTTGCTCCTCTTCAACGGCAAGGTCATCAACACCCACCTTGATCGACGAGTTCGTGGCGAAGGTGGCTTTGTCCAATTGGAGGTCAATGTCAAAGATGACTGCATGGTACGTATTCTCCATTGTTTTGACTCTTCACCGCACAGGTTGAGGAATACTTGGCTTTTAGTCTTGCCATAAGAGAAATGCAAGGGCTGAACAAATCCTAAAGGCTTTGTAGAGAGTGGCAATTTGAAGTGCTGTTCCCGAGGTTCTTTGAACTTGTGCTGCTAGGTCACATGATACTGATATGCTTGGTGATTTGTTTTTAGGATCGCTCACCGACCGGCTCAACAGCAAATTTTGATCTAGTTGCCAATCATCCGGAGCTTCTACCCATCATCGACATGAAAATGTTCGACTTTGGCGAGGACAACCAGCAGCTTGGTTACTACGTCAACGAAGTCTGCTTCTCTTAGGCAGCCTTCATATCTCTAGATTTTCTCGTGCTTTATTCACTCAACAGCCTTGAATAGCAATTAACACAAGCAAACCACGCGCCAGTTCTCCTTGTTGCGCCAAATATGTAGCCAATCTCCTCAACTGTACACCAGAATCCATCCCTCCCCCTCTTTTCCACCCTCTCTTCATCCTTTAACGCAAGCTCTCTCTCTCTCTCCCCTTTCTTCTCTCTTCATCTTGTTTTGTGATACTGTATGGCTAAATACATTTCACACCTGTGTCTTATCCTCCTATGCAGGCCAGTGATGTATGAGCGTGCATGCTTGCGTGCTACATAAAGAAAACCACGTCAGTAAAGGATTACTTCAGTCTTTCCTTTTTGTGTAAGTCTCAAATTACGCAGTCTGATGCCATTTGTCTAGGCTCTTATTTTTACTTCTTCATTTAGTTTGGATGGTGGAGTCATGTAATGGTTTACCTTAATCTGCAGATAGTAATTCAACTGTCCACCGTTCATTTTAGCCAGCACAATTAAGGGGCGGAAATTCTTCAGCTGGTAAGGTACTCTTGAAGTTAGCCTTATGGATACAATCACATCCCGAATTTGCAAGGCAGTTTGCAATGCCTCAATTGTTTGCCTGACTTTTGGTATCAATAATCTATCACTTAGGCCTCTGGCATTTAGCTTTCAACAGACAGATCAGCCTTCATGCTATGCCAATGCCTCCAAGCCCTTCTGTGGATCAACAACACCCTTTCAGCCCAAGTATTATGTCGAAATTTTTGTTGTTGGAGAAGTCTCAGGACAGCAAAATCTCGCCAAAATTTACCAAACCTAATTAGTTATTGAATTGAGACCACTTGGAAGGCCTAAAGGCAACCAAATCTTGGCAGAACACAGCACCAAGTGTCATTGATTCTTGTTTTGTAGATTTTGACAATTAAACTTGCTTAAGTTCAGATCCTTAATTGTTCTGAAAGGGTTGAGGAGCCTTAAATACCATGCTAAAACCATCCCATCCAGCAGAATTACAGTCTGTGGGAGAAAAGAAGTGTAGACACGCATACAATCAACCAAAAGGCGATATCAACACATAGACCTCACTCCTTCCATCCAGTTTAATAATTGTGTTGAAAGGCGTTTATTTGCCAACGCAACATTCCCCATAGTCGACAGCGCACGTACCTCCCACACCAAACGCTATTCGTAGGGATACTTGTCCTAACTTGGATTTAATAAATAAATAACGAGGGTCATAGCCGCTTTAATGAGCAAACGCTCTTCCTATTATCATATTCAGGTAGTTGGCACGTAGAGAAGATGCCATCGATTTACAGGAGGAACGCAGAACTTTTAAGGTTAATTTTAGCAAATCGTTTGAGTCTGACATTACTTACCTTGTCAAGCTCCTGCTATCAAAGGTGGGCGTCAAATTAGCTCTTTCATTGGGATAAATCGCAGTTGCGAGTACCCGCGGTGGACGCCTGTCTTCTGTAAATTAGAATTTTGACAGCCAATCAAGGTCAGACTTTACTTTGCATCGGGTCAAGCTGCTGCTTATGCCGTGATCAGCAAGCCATGAAAATGAGGCCACATACAACTTGTGGAGACTTGGTACCCCAAGTAAATATAGAATGGTGTGCTAACTTGTGTGAGTTTGGTTTGGGTATGAGAATGGCTCTTATGCTCCGCGACTTAGTGCCAGAGCCATGCCAATGCCTTTCCTGCTCTTCCGTATGTTTACGACTTGCTACCCATCATAATGTTGTGAACCCTTACTACTTCAGAGAAGACTTGAGTAAAATAGCCGAACTTATGTTACAAAATCTAATTACACTGTGTAAGCAAAGTTGATGCTTATTTTACCTAGGTAGTTTGGAATGGAATTAGCAATGCTTTATTAGTCTTACTGGGTGCTACTAAAGACACCTACCTTTCGAAATAACTTTAAAACAATATCAACTAGTCAAATAAACAGTTATCAAAGACACTACTGCCGCAAAATTGTTATTGATCTACTTAAACTTATAATTAGTATAAAAGATCAAGAATCCTTGCTCCATGCGAAATCATCAGAAACGAGTTGTCTTTTTCAAACTATTAATATCCACTGCCTCTAAATAAAAATCTTTTTTTATGAAGATAAGCGGGCCGTTGTACGTGTTTTCGTGCCGACCACCATTCCACTGTCAGCACAAAGTAGAGTTGCTCCTAGTGCAGCAGAACTATCGTCGATAAACTCAGGAAATCACCCTAGAGAGGCGTGTTGTGGTGAAGATGAGTTTTTGTTGTTGGCAACTGCAAGCACATCCTTTAGACGCCACTGCTTGTTTTTGAATTAGATGTTGGATCCCACATAAGCCACTAAAATAATTGTTGAGCATGGCTTCATTGACCTTTCCCTTAGAGATTAAAACTACCCGAATTAGTAGCCTCTTCGCCAGTCAGCAGGTTCACTTGATAATACCTTAGCTCGACGTCATAAACGACGAAGACGCCCATGTTGCTCCGATTTTGCTCAATGGAATCTCCCATCTCGACTGGAGGCGCCAACTTACCCCGCATCTAACTCTTATTCAAAGCTGTCCGCAGAGCCAATACAGCCTCTACTGTACCTATGCCGATGCTGTTCAAAGGTGGAGAATTATTGTCGGTAGGTTATTCACCAATGCTTCGTCTACTTTCCTTACTAAGCGCGAATTAATTTAACACTTTGATAGCAGTTGGTGATACCGCGATGAAAAATATAAACAAAGTAAGTTACATGTTTTACAATGTTTCACCGTTCCAGGAATTGAAAGTTCCTTCCAATACGGTAGTGTTTTCTCAAACGTTTCTGGACACTAACCATCGTGACGGAAGTAGACCGTTCGGTTTTGCACTTAGGTGTAGGTCGAATTCTCTATGATACTGGTCGCCACCTAAAGAACTACAAAAATCTCGGAATCCATACCGATATGCTTGCATCTGGAGTGACAGGTCTGTGGTAAGCCGAGTGGACCTCAAAGTCCCAAGAAAAGTGTCTGTTGTCTGTCTACCTGGTGCCAGTTCCGCTGTTGGCAAGATGGAGTTATTTGCTCTCATTGATGAATACTAATTTATTAGCAAGTCCCTCTTTAGTCTTTAATTGAATAACCACCATGACAGCTAAGTTAAGTGCACTATAGTTAACCACTTTTCTGTTCACTGGATTTCTACGACATGACACTGACAAATGCGCTAGAGGTAGCTGCACGTAATCCAAGTAGTGCTGCTGTGAAAAACTGTTTTAAGATAGATCTTACTGAGCAAACTGCCGTTCCCTGTCTTGGAACAAAGGTCTTCTCAGATTAGTAACGGGATGTGAATTAGCTTTAAATTGACAGATCGTTTTCATGTTAGGTTAGGGACTAGGAGTGTCCCGGGTTGACAAAGTTTTCTCAAGGCTTTTCATTAATTCCTTATCATTACGCGAGAGTGATGCACTTTACTCATAATACTTGGTTGTTTGACTGCCATCGAAGGTCACGTAAGCGGCCATCTTGTCCTGTCCGCCTGGGGCTGACCTTAGGGCCATGCCAGCTGCCCGTGCCAATCTTTGGTTGGATATATATATATATATATATATATATATATATATATATGTACGCTTTTTTTTTGAAACCCAATCGAAAAGATTATATTCAGGACCAAAATATCAGAATACTTTTCTCGTGACAGTCCAGAAACTGAAATGGATACCTATTTGTTTAACGCAAAGTTGGTGAAGCCTTACAGCAACCATGAATGAGGCATTTTGCTCCAAGGCAGCCCGATTGTATGGTTTCGTCTGGGTGGTTGGTGTCAGGCTCACAAAGTGATTCTGAGTCACAATTATTCTAGTGGCTGCGCTTTTAATAAACCGAGCGCAGATTAATCGCGATGCTTAAAGCACTGTTTACCATCTTTTAAATTCTGCAGCAACCTTTAGATAGTAGCAATTTGCAACTGTGTAAAATAGATTTGACAGGCAACCAGGCCCGCCTTTGCTCAAACCAATATAATGAAACAACAATAATATTTAAACTCACTGCCTTAATGTTCCAATTTTGCGTTTATTTTAGTTTTTTATTATCTAATTGTCGTTATAAAACAAGAGTTTTGTGAGTTGTGATTTGTTTAAAAAGCAGGTATTTGTTTTAATATATAAATAGCGTCGGTAACTCACCTTGGAGCACTCACTATTTTAAAAGCTAGTGGTCATACTTGCTTTAATTCGTTGGGCGCCTGTCTTAATCCTGTGCTATATTTTAGTCAGTAAGTAAGCGTACGCCTTATTTTTAAAAGTAGCGTGTGCGGTGTCTCGTAATTTTGTGTTTGGCATTGATCGCATACCATTTGTGCGGGCGATAATTGAGGCAGTAGTTTTTTGTTTGCTTGTGTTTTTCAAATTGCATAGACGAATACCTTGTACATGATAATAATGTATAAGCTAAAAATGGTTGTGTGGTTTTGGGCTTGCAGTTAGTGTTGTTGGCTGATTTTAGTGCCATGTAAATTCTCGAACTTTGGTTTCTGAATTTACGTATACTTAAAAAAATTCACAGTAAATCTATTATTCTCTGATATGTAGAACGCTATGCCTACCTTTGTTTTCTAAGGCTTTGGAGATATCTCCATGAATCTATTGATTTTATTGATGTGAATTTCATCAATTTCTTTTTCCTTGAAGCAAAACCTTAACATGGACGATGAGGTTAGCGCTCTCCACATTGCAAGCTTTCTTGAGCACGATGAAGAGCTCAACACCAAGGAGATTATGTACAATCTTGAGACCGTAGTTAGCCGGCCCGATCGTACCCTACTCGACTGCTACCTGCGAATTGTAGATGGAGAGTACCTCACGGTGCGGGTGGATGGTGAGAGAGATCCCTCAGAGTGCTTTGATCTATGCTATATCGACGATGTTCATGGGTACTCTTGGGCTCGTAAGGGTGCTGAATACCCCCATCTTTTTGTGTTCCGCTTTCTCGCGCGTACCGTTACTGATGGTGAAGCTCCAAATGAGGTGCACATATTTAGCCTGAGCGATAAGCGTATTCTTCATTGGGTCATTGATATTGTCAATGAGGCTGCGGATAATGCAAAGTAAATGGCATTCTTTTTTAATTTTTTTATACTAATAGGCGTTTGAACAAGCAGTCTAAACCTCTACATCAGCCAACACGAACTATGTCGCGAAAGAAAGACGCTATCAGTCAGCCAGAAAAGATTAAACGTCATGCGAGAGAGGTTTGCATGTGGCTTTTTTGTCCCTAAAGGCTGCATTTTAGTCTTCTACTGGAGGAACCAAGGGAAAATTGGAGGAGTTAAATCAACTCTTTGATGAAATCGAGGGTTTTGAAAACCTTTTGCATGATGCCGTCTCGTTTCAAGTCACCGGAGCCAATAAAGTCGATCGTAGGTTTCTAATCTTGTCTTCTAGTTGTGTTAATATACATTGTGTCCTACATTGTTTGTCTTTTAATCTTTTTTCATAGCCATCTTTCAAAATAAGCATCTCTTTTTATTAAAGCGATCAAATCAGGAATTTTGGGATTGCTGCGATGCTATTTGCATACATATCACGTGATTTTTTGATCTATCTCTCTTTGTGCTTTAAGGCTTTACTGTGACTGCGTAGTCCCACTAAATGAAGCTCAAATGATTGTTCCGAATCACACCCTTGTGGAGTATGCTCAGACCGTAATTAGATTAGACCACGATTCAAGTAAATCATCTAGGCTTTCACGACTAAGGGAGGTATGAGAAAGAGAAAAGACGAAACTGACGACTGCGCCGTTCGTATTGGCACCCACTTCTAGGTTTTCGTTTTATTGTGTCGATTATGGGAAATGGGGCGTCAGCTGGTAATAATTAATTAGAGATAAGTTATTTTGACCGTTTTAGCTCCTTCTGTCCGAAATTCCTGGTTGATCATTGTTGATAATAATGAAGACATGAAGAGCTATGGCGCATGACTTTACACCGATGAAGTAACTATTAGTCTGAATTGGTTACATTGTCAAAAGCCCAAAGTTGTACTTATTGACTTACTGGGTACTAATTCAATGCTTATTTTGCGCCTTCTTTTGATGTGGTGTACTAAGCCTTAAGCAAGCGGTATTTTCTTGACGTAGTTATCAAATTATTCAATTTTTCATCAACCCAAAGGAGTGAAAACCTCATCCAAAGCTTTTAATTATCTACTAATCCTAAAAACTATGTGTCCACCCGATAAAGGCTCTCACAGTTACTCAATATTTACCGTCTGCGTGTTGAGTGGGTCATGGTACATTCTTGTGCGAGCTTTGGCATGACAAATACAAAGGAATTATTTTTTATTATCTCTTTTCTTATTAACCTTTATTTAATAGTACAAATTTGCTTTACTGTAACACCCAAAGCTGTGGTGTAAAAGCTAAAAACTACGTTCTTTACCCGCCTAATTTCATTATACCACATTGCGTACTTCAGGTGCACGTTGAACCAATCCGCATTCATCTACCTTACTACTCATGGATTTGCTAATAAAGCATTCCTTCAAAATACAAATTTTCTCTTTTAAACTTCAACTCTTTAGTTTTTTCATTTTTTATTTCATTTGAAATTATAATTTATTTTGTTGTGTTTTTGGGAAGGAACACTGTGGCGTGACAGTCTGACCCCACCTTCATACGAGGCTGCAGTGGCCCATGTGGAGCGTATTCGAACTTGCATCAATGTAACATCCGACCTGCGGGACCACATAAAAGATCCAGGACCGGGAGAGTTGCTCAATCGTCTCTTTGAGTCGTTGTGGTGGGTACAGAAGATCTGTGATGGCAACCGTGTGCTTCACTACGACCCTAACCTTGTGCGCTCGGTGTGGCGACCTGCCTTCACTGACAGAGCCATTCACGCCCTCTCTGACTACCTCCAGGCCGGTAACAAGTCCTTCTGGCAATCCCTCGGCGATGCATGGACTGTCGCCGGGTGAGTGCCTTCTGTCATCCCCATCGGTTTTCAGGAGCTGATTCTAGCAGCTCCCCAATGTGGTTTCTAATTTCGGTTCTGCGACTTGGGGAAAGATGATTGAAAGGTGGTATTTTGTAAAGTCAAACTGGCATCCTGATAGAATCGTAAGCCTAAAACTGAATTTAACTGGCCTGATACTGGAATGCGTTCTACGTTTACCTGATACTCTTCCTATTCGCTAAACAAATCGCCTGGTCTCTGGGAGACCTAGGCAACGCCAAGTGTTTCCCCATTTCGACCACTTTACTTCCATTCGCCTTAAGGAATCTTGGAAGGAGTTGTAAGTCGGTAGAAATCAGAGTTCAGTGGTGAAGAATAGAAATGTATAATTCTATCAACTCAGCAGGATTGTGAACCTCTTATTGGCTAAATTAAAGTCTAGTAGATTCCAGGGGTATCTTTTGTGACCATATTTTAAATTGACGTAAACGACAGCTCATTAGGTTGATTTAGCCATTTTACGGATGAAATGAAGCCTTAAAAGATGTTGAAATTTCTAATCGGTAATTCCGGTAACTTTCAGATTGCGTTTGGATGAATTTTAACTCTAGTCGTCTGTAGCAAATTCTAGAATCTAGATCCCAAAGTCTTTGATCCAATTTTGAGAAGGATACCCGCATCTGGTCACCCTTTGATTGCAATATCAATCTTCCCTTTTTCCAACTCAGAAGTGTAACCCTGAATTTTCCCTTTCATTCAGTGCTTTCCCTGTTCTTTAATAAAAACGAGAGGTCAGGATCTATGCATATATATATATATATATATATATATATATCAAATTCGTTCTACTTTGGAGTGAATTTTAGCATTCTTCACGTTAGTAGTGACGCAAGGCTTAGAGTTCAGCTGATAAATATGAATTTTTGTCGGCTTTCCGTTGATTTTTTAATCAAACTAATTCAAAACCAGCAAATATGTAGCCTGAGGTTTCAGCCTCTTTTGTGCAGGTTAACCGTTAATTTTAAACAGAAATTTGTCAATCTTTTCGCTGGTATGGCCTGAACAAAGCATCTGAAGGGATCGGCTTGTCTTGTACTACCTGAAGTAAGTAATTTCCCCTTTTTTACCCTTCCATGCAGGGTGACATGTCATCTACGGTTCCACTTCTTAATGTGCTCCTAATTTGATGATAAAGAGGCGGTAGAAACGGCGAGATTTTGTTGGGGAGACCTTTTTAGTAGTAGGCGAATTGCTTTTCGCCATTGCTACCACCATGCCTTCATTTATTCGCACAACTTTAGCCGACAAATCGTAGTGTTGAGGTGATGAGGAGTGATGCGAGCGCACCATAAAAACAAATTAAAAGTATGTTAATCAGGTTATCCTTATCACTTTCGTTGTGATAGATCACTTTCCTTAGCCCACCTTTCTGCACCATGGCGCATAAGAAGAGGACTCCTGCTGTAAAGTCTAAGAGCAGGAGCAGTAGAAGCAGGCGCAGTCAACGCTAGTGAGTGTTCTCCTTCCCTTTTTCCATGTGTCACCTCATCCACAACATCACAAGCAATTTGTTTCCCTGCCGAGCCTCTCTTTTTTGGCTTTATTTAAAAAGCACACTGCCTATTATTTCCTGCAAAAAATTCTTTCAAAAGCACGTCATGGTTTTGGAGCCATAACCAGCAGTTTGGTGAGTAGAAACTTGGTTTGATGAAAAGAGAAAAAGGAATCTTCCTGAAAACACTTAGGTTGGGCGTGGTCTTTCTACATGTGGAGCTATTATAGGAGGATACGGGTGTGGCGGAAAGCTCCTAACCCTTTCAAACTTTTTTTGGCCTTTTCTGTGACGCCAATAATTTATATCATATGTTGAAAAAAGCAAAATTTGTTTTTTAATTTAAAGAGACAGGGAAATTCTTAAACTTTGTGATGTGTCAATCGCATGGGATTGCGGAATTTTTTCGCGCCAATGGGTAAGATGCATCAGCCTCTAGCTCACCAAGTCCCGTGGATTAATGCTAGAAAATATACTCCTACGGCTTCCTTGAAAAGTGCCATGAGGCGTGTTTTGCCAAGGCGAGTTTAACCACCACGAGAGCACTTTCCGGAGGCCTGCTCTAAAACCGCGAGGGAAGGTGGAATTGCGCAAACGCACTTTCTTTTGACAATCACCTTCTAGAAACACCCTGCATCTGCATCCCGAAGCTACCAAATTTCTCTGACATCTTGCCTAGCGAAGCTATTCAGCTGTTCAAACGCAATCCACGTATTCGAGTTTATCCGGTTCCTAAGTGAGGCTTCCGCGGACTTGGACAATCCCAACTGAAGACAAAAAACACTTTTGTGGTTAACTTGAGCTTAGTCTATTGTCATTAGCTTTATGTGCTTCTCTTTAACTCCTTAATATTTCGACGTTTTAGTGGCAAGCCAGACAATGTTAACGGCGACTTTGTACTTTCAACGAGACCCACTGCTATGGAAAGGAGTGTAAGTTATGTAGTTGACTCATTTTTGCCGCCCCCTCCTACCTCTCCCTTAGCCTACTCTTTTCTCTTCTCGCCGTAATTTATTTTAGTTTTTATTTTTTAATTTTGCTCATTGTTTTTCAGGGCTTCAAACCGGAGATGACGATTAAGGACTATGGCTACTACAGTGCGTTTGTCTCCATGCTCCGTTTTTAGGCCATCCCTTGTTTAATGAATCTGTCATTGCTTCACTACGTTAGTTTGGAAATTCGAAAGAAAACATACCTTTAAATTTTTGTGCTTTTAATTTACCGCACGAATGATATTTGTCTTCCCCATTTTAGAGCCCATATCCGGTGAGTTTGAATTTAAGTAACTGAAAGCTCTTCCTTTAACTCCCAACTGCTGTTCTGCTACGGCAAGGAAGACAACTTCTTTCGAGACCAGGGCGGCATTCATAGTGGGTAGCTTAACCCTCAAGAGCGAGTGAGGCGATTTTACAATCCAGAGGCTGGAATAGTTGACTTTAAAATCACAAACACTACGTAGCCGTGCTGAGAATTTGCAGTATTGCCAACCCGCATCCCTCTCACCTGCACCAAAAAGACGCGTCTAAGTCGCCATGCTAAAGCTGCTTTCCCATTGGCTATGCATAACTGCCAAATAGTTGAATCTGCTCGACGAGGAAAGAGAGTCTGGGTTGGAAGTCTCATGGTTGATATCGACATTAGCTGAGGTTAACCGTGACCTGTTGTTAGTAATTGGCAAGCAGGTATTTCACTCTTATTTGCTGCTCTGGCGCATGAAGAAAGGTTGATCCCCTCATTTCGTATTTAAGGGATGGCTGTCGCCCACCTTCTAGTCATAATCGCAGAAGACATCAATCATGACTTAAAGGTCATGGTGACATATTTTATTCTCTGTTGACCGTTAAATAATTTCTCAATTTATCAGTCTAAGAAATAACGGCTTTTTGTTTGATTTGTAATGGGGCCATTGGAGAAATCATATTCGCTCAATGTGAAATGTGTCATTATAAAACCGACATGACAACGCTTGTGCCATCGGCCGTGCCATATGCCAGTGTTTGGATGCCTTCGCTTTGAACAGACGGCTAGTTTCAAGTTTTGTGAAGCAATCACTGGGCACGGCAGCTCTCTCTTACAGATGACACTTGACGATGTTTTATGCACTTTATTTTTGGTAAACTAGACGCGCCATCTAAGGAGCCTGCTTATTTTCTTGCCTTCCTCCCTTGCCAAATTGCATGGCACTGCGTTTTCGCAAGCCTATTCTCTCTCGCTCTCTCTCTAATGTAATCTGGCACCAGAAAATGAGCATATTCACCGCCACTGGTGCTCCTGTTGCTACCAGTGGAAACGCACCAGAAGTAGGTAGAGCGAGAGAGAAAGAAAGCGCTAAAGCATTTTATTTGCGTCGGTCTGATAGAGGTGATAGCAGTAGTTACATGGATATAATACGAAAGAGTTAAAATTCCTTTTTTATGAGAACCCGTCGCTCAGTGATGAGCAAAAAGCGCTTTAGTTTGGTGAGAAATATCATCACCACTTGCTGGCTACTTTATAACGCAACAAAGAGGGTGAGAAATTTTTGATCATAGAATTAAAGTGGCCATTTCGATGTGTTTTTGCAGTAGCAAATGGTACACAGCAGAAGAAGGAGGAGGACAAAATTGACATCGAGAGCTTCATCAACGGCGTGCGTGCTCGTGGTGGAACGTAAGTTGGGTTTGCTTTCATTCAGCATGATAACCTTCCCCTCGCCTCCCTTTAGACTTGTCATCGCAAAACAGAAGAATGTGAGTGAAGCGGCTAGGGAACTCAGCGTTAATGTTGGTGACATCCTCGAGGTAATTTTGGTTTTGTATCTTTCATCTACAACTCAACAATGCCTGGTTTGTTTTGTTAATATTCCTATCGCCCCAGCTTTGTTTTACGCATTCTTTCTGCTTAGAGATTCAACTCAAGAGGTGTGAAATTATTCATTTACCTCCTTGTATAGGTTTTGGATGATAGTGGTGAGTGGTGCTGTTTGCGTACGCCAACTGGACAAACCGGCCACGTTCCGCGTCGATGCATTGAGGTCCTAGAAGAAAATATGGCGGGATCCAGCAGACGTTTGCTTCCCCAGGATCGCTCTAAGTCGCCACGGGAGAAAAAAATCTCCATTTCTAAGCGAAGCAGTACAACGACGCGCAAGTTTAAAAAAGCCTCACAGGAACCTGAAACCGAGGTGTCCGAAACCGCCAGTACCGATGAAAACTACGACGGCGGAGACTACGTTCGTCAAAGTACTTCTAGTCGCACAATGAAGCACCACTCTTGCATTTCCTGCTGCGACGGTGGAGCCCATTCCTGCCACCATCATCACCACTCTATGTCACCTCCAAGGCAAGAACCCATGGCTGTGGCTACGGGTCAGCAGTACCAGTCAATGAACGTGCAGCCTTTACAACAGCGTCCCACTGGTCAGCCCATCATCCATCAGGGTACAAATGGCCACCCATCGGTCATTGTGGTTCCCTCAGCACCCAGTCAACCAGCTCCTCCCAGACCACCTCCTGTGCATTATTTGGTAACTCCACCGGCACCACCTCAACCACCGCCACAGCCTGCACCACCGCCACAACCGCTTATTGTCCCCATGCCTTATCCCATGCAACAACCGATGATGCAGCCACCTATGATGGCACCAACTATGATGCCACCGCCTATGATGCAACCTACCATGGGCTCCTATGGAATCTACGGCACACTTCCGCGTGGAACACCAGTTCCCATGGACCCCTTCTATGATGGGTATATGGATTATGAAGGATTCCGACGTAGACGCTCATCGCCTTCACCTAGAAGAAGCACGCGACATAAGCAGAAGAGCAGTGGAAGGAGGAGGAAGAGCAGCACCAGCAGTAGTAGTAGCAGTAGTAGTAGCAGTAGCAGTTCTAGTCGGAGCAGCTCTTCCCATTCAGGAGGCGCAAGAGGACGCTCAAGGGGTAAGAAGCACACTAAGTCAAAGAAGGACAATATTCCACAGGCTCCGCCACCACCACCACCTCCGCCAAAGGAGGACACTTATGGTAGGTGGAAGTTCAATTTAATTGTCTTTAATGTTCCTTCCGATCAGTAAGAAAGCAGGACCTAAATTGGGCAACTCTTATTGATTGATTAGGTGGAGTGGGCTATAAAGGGTACGGACGCAAGCCTTTATGTCAATGCTAAAATAACTCATTACTTTAACACACCCTTAACAAGATACCACACTTTCGGCTTAGGTCGTTATTGAAGTTAAAAATCATTCTATTTGTTTAACCTACATATTTTTGGCCCCCAAAGAGGCTCATATTTGACTGTGCTCCCTTCATTTTCTCTCTTTTAGATGTTGTTAATCAAACCGTTCGCAAGCAAAGATTTTTGTCTCAGATGCCCGGTAAGTGAGGAATTCCTACATTTCTGACAGCTGCCACTTGAAGTAGATATAAGCTTGCTTTTTGCTTAGAAATATTGATAAGATGAAATAGAACCGATTTTACCATCTTGAAAGTGTGTATTTTATCTTTCCCCACCCCTCCATCTACTCTCCTTTCCCCACCTCTTCCTTCCCTCTCTGCTTTCGTCGCCTCGTGACAATAGGTATGCCATTCTATTGAGCTAAACCGTGGACATGCACATAATTGCTTGTGGGCACTCATTTTGCAATTAAATAGCCGTCTGAACTACTGCCCGCTACTCTAAGCCTTTTGAACACTCAAAGACGTCACTTATCCAGCCATCTATCGCGATCCGCCCATCTGCCTATCGATTCCTATACCTCCCTTTCCCCCTCCTATCCCCTCCTCGGATGACCTTTGAATAAACTACGTTTATTTGCTGCTTGATAACAACTCTGACTTTTGATAGGATCGAGACAGGCAAGCGGTATAGGCACACTGCCCTACCCTTTAGTTGTCATCGCAAACAAGAAGGAGACTCCGTGTGTGGGGATGGTTTCTGGGGTAGAGGTGACGGGATGGGGCTCTAAGATATAAAAGAGAGGGATCGGTGAAGGTACCCCCCTCTCCCTAATAACACCCTCGATTCCGTTATTTCCGCCTAGCCAATGCCGAATTTTCCCCCTTATAAATTAACGCCCTCTTTTTTTCGTTTTTTCTTTCACGCTTTTTTTCAAGGCCATAGACCGCGTAAGTCAAGGAACTGCTACTTTCACTTCAACTTCTACTTGTTTTGCTTTCAGTTTGCTGTGATGTGCTGTAACTAACCTGCCTTATGCCTAATCTGTATGCTTTAAAAGTTGCTCTGCACAGTTTAATCGGATTTCATTCAGAGCTGACTTTGGTAAAGAAGATTAAAAAATATCATGCAAAGTATTTCTTCAGTTGATAAAAATGATCTAGTGGTTTGGGTTTGTTGAACGCCTGGTATTGGGTAGAATGCTGCTTCAACTTCACTTCTGAGCTTGTATTATTTTCAAGCCTAACCGGGTGAACGCTAACTACCCCCACCACCTAAGAGTTCAGGCTTGGATCAGTTTAGGCTTACAAATGCTCTTTCTACAATCCTCCAGCACCCCATATGGAGACGATGAATAGGGAGTTGCAGGAACGCATGAAGGCGATGCGCGAGGGCAATTCCAATGGGCTGAAACCAGCATCACGTCGAAAGCTTAACGACTCCTGGAACGCCTCTCAAGTCTCCTCCAACGGCGCCGATCCAGCCACGGAGATAGCTCGGTTGGCAAACAAGTTTGGTACCGCACAGGTTTGTCGAAAAATCCTCATTTACACTACATACATCCGCAGTCGTGATATCTAGCCACACACACGCCGCGGTCTTGACGTTTTTTCATCTTTTTTTCAGGCGAGTTGAACAACTCGCATCAGAGAATGGCCTCGTGGGACATGAATGCGCTCGGAGTCCTCATCCCCCCATCTCATGTTCTTCCACTTCCCTTTGCTGCACTTTAAGGTCTTCTTATATAACTCGTCATTTTTTGTCTCCTTAGTTCTAGTTTTTTCTTTTTGATGTACGCTGTTAATTAAGCAACGCCACTGGACGCTGACTTGATGCTGCTGTTGCCTTCTTAAACCGCACCTCCAAATCAGTATTTTTCTAGCGTATGAGAAATATACACGTGTATGTATGTATTTTCGTGCATTAATTCGCCTTCTCTCCTCCTTTTTCTGCCTAACTCTCCTGCACCCGCCTCTTCTCCATTTCTTTTCCCCAGATTGCGCTTCGGGTGTGCTCTTGTCGCACCTTCCCTTCACAAGCCCCAAGACTTGTAAAGGCGGTGCCACTGCAAATGGCCTCCCTCTCCTCTCTCCCCTCCCAATCCTAGACAAAAATCCGGCATTGCGAACAGTTTGAGATGAGACGTAACCAATAAATGCGAACACACAAATTTTCATATTTTACATTTACTCTTTTTCTCCCAATAACAATTTGCTCTTTTCCTTCATCCGGGTATTTCAATGTTCTAGAAGCTAATCCTGAGATTTGCCTCATCAAAAACCACTAAACTGGAGACATGATCATGAGGCAATAGGTAGTGATCACAGTGACGCAAGCTGATGGAGGGGTGGATGAAATATCTATCACCGAGTCTACACGCAAGGTGCCTTCTCATAAGGTGGGTTTGCGTGTGGGTGCACAAGCGAGAGAAAGAGGTCTGTTAATGGAACAGTGCGATGTCATAAAGCTCCTCTCGTGCTTCAACTGACGCATTAACTAATTGGTTATTGTGCCTGCGCCATGCTGACACGCATGAGCTCTTGGCAGTCGCCCCAAGCCGAGTGAATACGGGTGCCGAGGCAAACTGCCTAGGAAGAGTGTGTGCGCCACGGTGACTAGTTTCGGTCCTGAGGCTGCTCCAATCAAAGCCACGTCGCTGCTGTGTCGATGTGTAGGCGGGATCTTAACCAAAATTAATTGATGCGGGTTCGCTGAGTCCACTAGTTATTACTCACACTACGTATCAGTACACTTGAAATACCCTGCTTCGTAATAAGCTCTGCCCACTGGTCACTGAAATCCTCTCGGTAGAAGTAGTGAGCATTCAAGGAGTGAAGTGTTGAACAATAATGAAGGTAAAACGCACCAAATAGGGTGCCATAATTCATTACCTAAATTGAGATGGTGTAGCACTTTGGTTAGCTAACTCTTCAATTTGGCTCCGCGAGCACTAAGGGCTCCTCCTACCTTCCCAAACTTCAGTAACAATTTCTGTTCGAGTATTATGGCTCCCTTCGGCTTCACGAAGGACCCAAATTCAGTGATTTGGTCACTTAAAACAGGTGATTGGGAAATAATGGTTACTTTGCATTCAGTTCAGGAAAATTGACAAATTTTCAGTCCCTCCAGATCAAGTGCCATAAGGGCGGGGGGTGGCGTGATGAAGCCCCAAGTACTCTGAAGCACGGAGTGGCGATGATTCACCTCACTCCATCAGGCAATTGCAGGTGCTGCGGCGGCAAGTTAACCCATGTTACCCCGTTTACGAAGATCCAAGTGTAATCTGAATCACAACACCCAGGCCTGTGAACGATGACAAAGAAGCTCCGCTGCACAGGCGATGATGGTTTCATAATGCACTCTGGGGTGGAATGTGTCTATTTTAATTAAATCGGTAATGTTGCTAATGAAAGAGCGAATTTGATTAAATGCGTAGTACCATATTTACGCGAAAAAAAACAGTTTAGATTCTCTTGCACAACCGTTACTCAAGAATCTGACCGCGATCAGACAACAGTTTACCTACCAAGTGTGCACTTTTGAATGACGAGTTCTAAACTCGCCATCTTTTCATGCCAAATCCGAGTCGATAGCTCACCTTTGAAGGGACGTCCTTTGGGAAAAGGCAATTCAAGGGAGGAACCAATGCCTATTAAGGCCAGTTCACCCTTCTGCGCCGCTAAAATCTCAGGAGACCTGGAAACAGCCAGGCCTGACCCCAACAAAAGAATGACCTTAACGGGATCACCTACCACTTAGGCTCTTTTGACGTTCAAAATCAGGCGAAAAACGACCAACCCTAGGCACATTTATTGTATTTCTGCTTTATTAAAAATGCTACCTCGCAAATTTGCACTTTCCAAGCAACTTTTCGCGGAGCATTCCAGCAGCATTCCGACCGTTGGACTACTTAACCGTCGTAACTTAAAGTAGACTATGAGCCAATAAGTAAAAATTTTCCGATAAAGTCATAAACCGTGAATGCAGCCCAAGAGCAGTATAAAAATGAACACAAAAGTAAGTTGATTTGCAAGCAAACCGCAACACCAGTGATATTAGAAGCCGCACATCCGCTTGCCCAAAAGCCAAAGGTCATGACAACAAATGGATCATTTACTTAAATAAAACGGTCCAAAAACTGTACAACCCAATACGCCCGCTATTCACTTCGGACGCGGAGTATTCAGACCGTATTTGGCCTTAAGGTGATCAAGAGTCTCGCGTTTCTTGTCCATGTCGGCCTTTTTAAATTGCTGCAATCAAAAAAGAAAAACTGAGTTAGAACAATCAATGCCAGATTTACAAGATATACATGACTACACGGGCCTCTTCAATCTTCCCAAATTCGGCCTTCGTGCTGACGCTACGCAGACTTGCCACAAAATCGGTAAACTCTCTGCAAACTCATAAAAAAGCTAATCTTAGACCTGGACGCCTTAACTTCTTTCACCTATTCCGAAGCTGAGACATTCACTAGGAGTCATCCACCTTTCTTCAAAGACCATAACTAATAATAAAACTCCGCATTTCCAAACGCTTCAAAAAGAGAGAATTGTGAGTGAGGATCTTGAAATACTCGACAGAACTTGAGTATCTAACGAGGCCAAACCAGAATAAGGGTTGCATGTGACTGCATGGATAAAGATGTCTCCATTTTCATCTGAACACCAATTATAATCTCAATTGCAACACGTGACTTCCGCAGACCTGCGAGTGTGAATGTGTGCGTGCACGAACACCTATCTGCATGTTGCCATCCTAAGAGGTTAAACCGCCTGCAAGATCACAATGGATGGTTACCTCCAATACCAAAAATAGATTGCATTACCCTCATAGAGAAGTGTCATCTCACTTTGGCCTTGCGCAGAGAAGCCGTCCAGGTGTTATTTAGCTAAACTATTTATCAAGTATTAATGCACTTTTAAGGAAGGTTAAACACCAGTCTCAAGCCATTCGAATGCTGCAAACCAAAGTGTGGGAAAGTGTACAATCTTGAATAACAAAGCACAGTAATGACAAGGATTTCAAAAAAAAACCCATCAATACGACAGGATTTAAGAAACAAATACTAATTTGGCGTCCTCAAATGAGCTTTAGCTTACCACGGTCTTTTTAGAATAAATTGCGCTAAGGCTATAGAACTTGGACCTATCAATGAATTATCTATTCGAAAAGCTCTGGAGCGTCCTACTTTTAACTCATTAGTAAGTAGAAATAATCCGACAGAACGAATAAGATATGGCAGATTGATTTACAAAGGATAGTAAAATAATTTTAAGATGTCAGCAGACACAATCATGCCCAGAGGAACACAATGACTTCGCTTGAAGTCAAAAATAAAGCAACACCACCTATTCAACAAACTTTAACGAGAAAACGACTTGAGATCGGTCTGTCAGAAATGCTCCAAACTTCTACCTCAGTAAGAGAATAAATCTAAAAGCGTCATTTCTTATCCGCTTCAGAAACTATCCGCAAAACCCGACTTCATTTCTCTTTTAGGCTAAAATTTCACCTTTATCCACACTTAGAATGCGCATGCATGCACGTAGGACTCCTTCCAGTTAAAGAATAGTATGCAGACCAGATAATGAGGTAAAAATTCAGAAAACAAGCTCCAATACCCCATAAACATTAGAAATAAAAGGCATACCGATAATTTATTAGAAAGAAAACGCATTCGAAGCCTCACCTTATTCCTCTGATAGTAGAGTACAACTAAGTACCGATTGCACACATTGAAACCGCTAAGATGATCACAGGCATTTTTGGCATCGAAAATATCCTCATAGACCACCAATGCAGTTCCTTTGGTTTCTGGTGTATTTCCGACCCGAATTTGTCGAATCGCACCGTATTTCCCAAAAATATCATACATATCCTCCGCAGATATGTTGTACGGAAGATTTTTAACTAGTAAAATTCGATTTACCTCTGGCGGAAGACGGATCTGAAAGCCAAACGACAAAAAATAGGCTTTAAAAACTACACCAGACCTGGGCAACCCATATATATATATATATAATAAAGCGGGACTTAAAAAGCACTTGCGTAAGTAAAGATAAAAACTGATGCATGAAGCCGCACAGGCTGCCAGATTTTAAGCACCTATTGCGCTATATTACTAGCAGTTTATACAGGAAGTCGAGAGACCCAACCAGGCACTATGATATCACGATATAAAGCTACTTTTCGGCAAATAGAAACAACAAATGAACGTGCTGCATTTCGATCACGTACAGATGGACGCTTTCCGAGAGCCATCACGACCACCAATGTTGAGCCTCGCGCCTGACATGCTATTCGTAGTCGAAAAATATGTCCTCAAATATAAAATTGCTTTGTTTGCAAATCTTTTTGAGCCTGTACTGCTTGTACCATAATTGTCGATGTTATTTGCACGAAAACCAAAAGTTCTAATTTGCAGACTCGAGATTTATTAGCAGAATAAATTTCATTCTTAAAGAGCAGTCTTTGCCACATTCAGTAACTTTTTGTTGTTTACTTAATCGATTTTGTCTAATTTATTCCTTTAAATTTTTTGGGTCCAAATTGGTTTAATAGCAAAGTAGTTATGCGATCTGTTAATAAATTTCTCTGTCAATCGATTTAAGATTTTAAGTTTAAGCTCATGATTAAAAATTTCTATAGCTTTTAAATATTGTGTTTTTCGATCATAAATCACCGAAGAAGGGTTCGTGGCAATTGAATCTTTCCCGAAGACACGGGAAAAATTTTATTGATAACGTGCAGAATGCTGAAAAACTGTAGGCTTGAATGCAGTGCTATGCTCCTAGGCGAAAGTACATCCTATGAACGCTGAAAAACCCGCATATTTGAACACACGATTAAATGAAATGTCAAAACATTGCACATTTCCTTCCCCTTCTAAACGTAGTTACTAGCGTTCGCTTCAGTTTGCATTCTGTGTTGTGTATCACAATGTAGTCGGTAATTTAAAGGATATTTACGCGTCAGGTAGGAGTCTCTCCGTTTCTAACGTCGAAAATGCATCCTAATAATTTTATTGTGTCTGCAGTTTCATTTGGCTTGTAAATTTTTTCTAAAAGCGCGTACTTGCTCCCTCCGTGTTGTCCAGGAGCGAACCATGTCTCACAGCGGGCGTAGTGCCCATGCCAAACGCTATTCTTATTTATACAAAGTAAAATACGAAGTTTGAGGTGGCTATGAGGCGTCAGTACTCTGCGTTTCTTCCTCCTTGCCGCCTTGTTCCCATCGCGGTGCTGCTCACTCATCTACCTGGATTCATTCAAATATGTAGACATGCAAGTAAGGTAGCATTGGTTCACGTAGTAAGTATTTTCATATGAGTGGCGTAAACAGCCGCACAACTGATTTTAGCAAATCGTTCGAGTTATTAATAGCCTTCCTGCAGAACACAAGATGAGTGTAGTTATCAAAGATTGGCATCAAATTAGACCTTTCGTTGGTGGCCTTTGTTGATTCTGTCATCCATATTAGGCCTTTTCCCCCTGTAAAGCTTAGGTCGAGACGTTTGTCCTTCTAGATCTGGTTGCTATCTGCATTCACCAGTGTAATTAATCATGTCTCCTTGAAAGTGGTTATACGGCACGCTCTTGCAGGGGAAAATGAGGCTGAGCACCCAAGAGATAGGCTAGCTATATTTAACTGCCAAAGAGTACCACTAAAGCTATCCTTATCTTTCAACGAGACCAAATCTTGTCTAGCAAACTGTCATCCTCCGAGAGAATTGGATACTATAAAAGCCCCATTGCTGCCTGAATGATTTTTGAAAACACATTTCTGGGATTTAGAATTGACTCTACGATAAACATGCCTCAGCTTCTAGTTCAATTTATAATTAAGTCTCTGGGTATGAGAAAGACTTTGCAGTCGGACATGCTTATACTTTGCACACAACTACAATATCATGCAGTCAAGTATTGACATCGATTCTTCCACACGCCTCAACATTTAACTTGGTGCCCCACTTTCAAAGCGTCGGCACACCTCCATTTTTAGCCGCTGCACAGTGTGACTTTGCCTCAAACTGGGCTGTCAATTGATAGTATACTCCTGCTCTGCGTCCTCCCTTCCATCTCTCCTCCATACCTCAGGCTGCTGTCTAGTCGACAGAGGCATAAACATCCGCCCGAATGGGCATCATTCGAGCAGTGCGTAATAGACATTCACACACAAACATACACGAGACCCCCTTTAATCACTTCAGTCGGGCGTGGAACGAAACCAAAGTTTACACAAATCTGGGGTTATTAAACTGCTCCCATGATCTACATATCTGCTGCGAATTTCACGCCGTCCAACCTCGAGGAGATCCATTCTTCCACTTTATCTCCTTGGACCATGGCTGGAATCTCTATTCGGTCCTCCGATATGGGGGAGTAGTTTATAATGTTACCTATAAGTAAAGAGTTAATGCAGATCCTCGAGTCTTCCCTAAAGATGAAGAAAGCAATACCTAGGCAGAATGCATGTTACCGAAATAGAGAATGTCTGGGGAATACTGGCGTAGAGCGAAATCTGTTCTGCTCAACAAAGCACAATCGAGAGACCTTAAGTGCCCTCAAACCCGAAGCAAAGAGCATTGCACAACTTCGACAGAGCCTGTTAACACTTGCCGTGGTGAATTATTCCATAGGCGAAAAAAGATCACTTAAATTTGAATAATAAACAAGTACTGTTTTAATTTTAAATATGCGTGATGCGAGTTGAAGGTGATTCGGATAGCATTAGGGATTAGGCACGACCTCAGAGTTGCATTTTAAGGTTAAATCAAGGTAAAATGCGCCATTCTATACAAATATTTGGTTACATTTTGCGATTGACTTTTTGGTTTTTTACTGGTTTCATCGTTACATTTGTCGAATCATTATGCTGAGTTTACGAGTCGCTTCGAAGAAACCTTCTCGATTCCACGTGTGCTAGGCTCAGTGGTTTTCCCTGCCACCCAAGCCTTTACACTCTCGGAAAGAGCAGACGAGTTGGACAAGGAATGCTTGATTGAGTTGTGATGAATGAAGGAGTGCAGAAAACGTAGCCTTCCCATAGCTGATGGATTTTAATCCGTCGAAAGCTAATCCAAAAGGTAAATTTAAGCAAATGTGCGTAGCAAGAAGAATCATTGACAATTACTAAGATAATTACGTTCATTTTACAAAGATTTTGTATGTTTGCAGCAAGACACAGAATGTAATAGCCACAACGATAAACACCTTTGCACAGCACACGGTGCACCACCAAATCGCACCGCTAAATCCAGCCTTCCTAAGTCCCACTGTTTAAGTAATCACCTCTGGCTGTCTTCTTACAACCACAGTCTCAGTGAAGGCTGGCAACAGTGCTCCAAATCAGCCTAACTTAGGAGATCCCCTCTTCCATTGCGCACTTCATCGCTGCAAATTGCTTTTCCATAATTGTGGCCAACTGAAAGGGAGCAGTTGGCCACCGTTTGTTTAAACACATGGACATATTTGGCAGTTATCATGACTATTGCTTGGCGCGATTTTACCAACAGCAATGATAGGCGTTAGGAAAAATCGTTGGCCAATGAAAGTTAAGCCATTCTCCTGATTATTTGAGCTGGTCTCAAGGCCCCCAAATGCAGTGGTGGCAATAACTCAAACTATAGAACACTTCCGTAGATCTACATTTGTTCAAAAAATATGCCCACTTTTAAAAAATCCTCTGTTTTCGCCTCTTGGAAGGCACGTATCATCTGTACGTTAGCAAGGCATCAAGCCTCCCTGTTGAAAGGCCTCATTGGGGTCCCAAGGCGCTACAACAGGGCTTATAATCACAAATCGCATCATCTCTGAAACGCGCTTTTCTCAACTTATTAGCCCTTGCTTAACCAATCGGGAGGAAGTGTGCCCAGTACAACACACTGTGATCAGTCACAGTCAAAGCGAAAGTTCACGCTTTGTGTTGCTTCTTCTAGCTGAGTTTCCATAGAGCTGGCAGTGCTGGTTCTTTAAACATGAATGTGTTCACAAGTTTCTTCTATCACTGGCAGAATAAGCACCAGATGCTGAAAGCTGAACCGCTTGTTGACAATTACAGCCGATTTAGGTAGTCATAAAAACACAATGTTAAGTTTTTAATAGACGGAAAAAATTAGACTGGCCTCATTTAGGGGATTTCTTTTGTCTCTTTAAAATAACCCGAAGTTGGAAATTCGGAGTGAAGTGTGTCTCGTCCACGTCACTCCCTGCAGCACACACAACACGACACTCCACTTGATATTTTAAGAGAGAGAGATGGATTTAGTAGATCACCACAAAACGACATCTTTGGCTACCTCTTACTCTCACTCACTGGAGTGGTACCTTTTGAGGTTAAGCCGCTCAGTTCTGCAGAGCAAAGGCGACATTAATCTTCATCAGTGTCTGCCTCCTTCCACCAGCGTGTGCGTACGTGTTCACGCGCGTAAGAAGGCGCCAATGAGGCGTATAAAGAAGTGCAGGTGCGACGGCGATTTCCTTTATTCACTCTTCCATGTATGTACAGTCGTCTGGTCAAAGCTGATATCCGTTTTGGAGAAAATAGAATTGGTGCTTAGAGCATTGTTAACTTTGGCACTTGTAAGGTGGATGAAAGGCGCAAAGTAGGAAAAGATGCAAAATAATGATGCATAACATACTTCTATTGCTTGAATGCTCTTCTTAAGGGCGGAAGGTAATAAAAGAAGAACAAAGGTTGGTGGCTCCTTGAAAATTTTTAAAACTAAGTGATGATCACAAATCGTCTTAGATATATCAAAGTGAACATAGCGGAATTTGTTTAAAAAAGAATAGTAGGTATTAAAATTGTATGCAATGACGCATGCCCAAAAGGGATAAAAGCGGGAATGAAATTGTATGTCTTCCCAAGCCGAATAAACCTCATTAATGTCTTTTCCGTTTGCCTGCTGTCTCATGTGCCAATTACATCCCGAACCCAATGCTGCAGCCACAGAGGCTTCGCGCATCTAAATAAGGTCCAATTTCGACCACTGGACACGTCCCATCCAGACATGATTCCAACTGTTAGTGTGCTGTAGTGCGTCACGGTGACGAAACACTGCATCCCGCCAATAAGACGTGCATTCATATGCGACATACATGCAATAGCTTCGAAGGACTACCACCTCCTTCCTCACTCCTTTCACCCACCTCTCACAACCACCATGCACCCGACCTCCCACCTCCTTTGTCGGCTCACTGGCTGACTGAGTAAGCGGTGATGGGGAACAGCATTGGTGGTTTCGCACACTGTCCACCATCCTTCGCTTCCTCCACACCTCTCAGACACACACCACTCCACCTCCAGAAGGCCATGTCTCTGTGTGCTTGATGCAGTGCAGACGCGAGTTTTCACTTGGTGAAGGTCAAGCAACAGGTAGAACTGAGATCTGTCCATGCCATGCAACCGTTTCGCCTTCCTGCTCCCTTCCTCCTTGGAAATATTCACACCTCATACCACACACTGCATGCAGTGTATCACAAAAATGACTGGTACACGGAAGGCTATGCCATCCGTTGAGAATGGGAGGGGGGCAGAAGAAGACAGAGGAGGAGGTGGAGGTGGAGGTGGAGGTGAAGGTGGAGGTGAAGGTGGAGGTGAAGGTGGAGGTGGAGAATGCTGCCTCGCCCTTACCCTCTTGCCTATCCTCGTTCTCGTCTTCTCCCTCACCTCCATCCCCACCTTTGTCGCCAATAATCCCTGATCCTTATTTCACCGATTAACAAATATCATCCCCTTTGACATTTGACAATACCATGGTTGCATGTGGACTAGAATAGAATGGAATAGGCCGGAGGGAACAGGTAGGCAGGCAGGCAGGCAGGCAGGCAGGCAGGCAGGCAGGCAGGCAGGCAGGCAGACAGACAGACAGACAGACGGACAGACAGACAGGTAGGTAGGTAGGTAGGTAGGTAGGTAGGTAGGTAGGTAGGTAGGTAGGTAGGTAGGTAGGTAGGTAGGTAGGTAATTGAGTGAGTGGATGGTTGAATAGTCCGTTGGTTTGGTAGATGTAAGGGAAGCTGGGGGGTGGGGTGGGGGAGGGGCTAGGGCCAGGCTTAATGTCGCCTTTCACCAGGCACATTGTTGTAAACAGGTGGATTTCCGTGCAAGTGTGCGTCAATTCCGTCGGAAGGGTGGTAGGTTGAACCTTGTACAAGATGCGTTTACTTGAATCGGTTGAAGGCATTTTAAGAACCAGTCTTCTTTTACCTGCGTTGCTTATTTAAATCCCAAGCACTAACTTTCTTGTCCCACTCATCATCCACTGCTAGCCTCATAAAAGGATTTTTCCTTATTTTTCTAGACAGTCCATCTCCAGTGTTTGAAGAGGGGGCTCGGACATGGAAGTAATAAAACGTCTAATTGCGATGGGCGTCTTTAAATTGATTTGGGCTCTTCTTACTGGCAATTTCCAAAATGTGTGAATCCCACACCGTAAAAAGCAAACTGTTTAAACTAAATTTGGCTTAAAGGATCGAATAGTGGAATGACAACATCAGCGGTACCTAAAACCCACTAGTTTTTGCAACATAAAGAAACATCGAATATGAAGGAGCCAATAGCCAGATAGTAGTGGTGGGACTGATGGTTAGCAAAGGTGCTTTCGGCTTTTCAGCGGTCACCATCAACAGCATTTTAAAGTTTTAATGTTGGTAGGTGTTTTCAATACTGACAGGTCATCAGAAAGATGGAGGCTATTGCCAGTAAAGTGCATCGGCAAATTGGTAATGGGGATGATCAGCAAGACGCTCCTGTATAAATTGGGCAACTACTCAGATGATATCGTTTATACTTCCATGAACGATAGGCACCACTGAGCTTTTAATACTACAGGTGAGCTGTTAGTTCCCTTTCATCGACGCTCTGGAATTAGTAATTTAGATTACGAAGACGATAACAGCTTAGAGGTAATACAGGTTGAATTAAGAAGAGGGAGGGACAATTAAAATCGCAGAAAAAACAACCCCAATCTTAGATCCTTCGTTCATGTGGCAGTTATCCGAGAGTAGACTACTTCCCATTGTTTACGGTCCTAATGGCTTTACAGACAGTAGGAGTTCCGACCTCAGAAAAACAAGTACTTTATACCAATTCGGATCGTCTTGTATATTTGGCTTACTCCATAAGTAGAAGTATTGCTCCGAATATATCAAACTTTAACCATTTTCACCACAATCCTTCTTATGCGCGAATTCTTTTTTGTTGGAACTAGGTAAAAATGGAAGATCGGGTCAAAGGTTTTCGAAGTGAAAAAGTATTAATACAAGATCATTCAAGTTTACGTAATTCAGTTGAGGTGATATATTGCCTGCATCTCTATAGTCATCCTTACTCGTTTAACATTTTTCAACAGCACTTGGAAAATTCTACGTAAATATAAAAGTATTTACGGGTTGTGCAATCCAGAACCAGGGTTTTGATGAAGGCAAAGGAAGATTGTAGAACTAGGGAGCTAGAACAAGTGTACCTACTAATACGCACACGCACTCACGCAGAGGCAGAACTGCGGCGTTTGAAGAGTCGGGAATACGTTATAGGTGGAGAGGAGAAACACACGCGCACGCATGCTCATTACCATTCACGCTCTGTGCTCATACACACCGCACACACTATCACACCCAGAAAGAGTCGTACCTTAGTAGACGACTCGAGGCGAGTTCGTGCGTAAAAGGCGACTGCCCTGAAAGTGTGACTAGAGAGGGCTCTGTATTCCATTCCATGCATACGCTAGACAGTGTAGTTGAAATGTACCAGTTGGTGAAGCGATGGTGTGATGTGAGTTTATAAACTATACAACTGCTTATGCGATTACGCCTATTAAATCCAGTTAAGCAGATCGCCAAGCTGTTGGCCTTGACAATAGTCCCATACACACATACCACTATTGGTGTTGCTGGAACTCAGACGGAGGGAGCTTAAGGCGACCTACTACATGCAGCAGGAAGTAGCGACTGCAACCTCCTACCAATGGGTCGCCCCAGACTCCATTACTCAAGATGGCAGAAAAAAGTAGTGTAAAGAAGGAGCTTTCTTGACAGTGAAGGAATAAAAGTCCCGGATCCCTCCTTCCAATTGTGGCAGCCTCTATCCCACAGCGCATCAGTCATTCCTATGAACATGCAGCACTTGGAATGCTGACTTTATAATGGAAAGCTGATCGACGCATAAATAACCTGATGCGATTTTGCGCAGGAGGTGGAGTCAAATGTAAAAATAAGGAATACAATCGTTTTAAAACATTCAAAAGTTTCAGATGTTAAACCGCACTAAGATGCCGAGAAACTTTTCAGTCCTGAATTAGTACTGATGGTAGGCTGTGGGAGGCCGATACTGCTGTACTCGCAAATGCCGCCACACTTAAGCTTTCCTGCGCATGAATGTACTAGAGAACCACAGAAGAAAAAAATTATTGCCCTCATTCCTTAAAGATTATTTCTTTCATCGTTATTTTTCGGATTTCACTAAAAGGATACCAGTAAGCTACTCGGTAGAAAAAATTATAAGTTTAAGATTATACTGGTTTACAAGGTGCTAGTAGTCTTGTAAGCTAACTTGACATCCACTTTGCATTGGGGTCTATGAGAAGAGGGATCCTTCAGTAACATTCTACAAAATTGGGGAAACCGAAAACCAACTTAAGCGGCCATGACCACCACCACATCCCTTGTCCAACGTAACCTACACACGTTTTGCATGGTTTCTGTTTAGCTGATCTGATTTAAATGCGCAGATGCGTTCGCCAAAGAAGGCTCTCAAGTAGAGTAAAATTAGTGATGGGATTTTATGCAGATCAGCGCATGAACTGTGGAAGAAGGTCCAATGTGCCAGTATTTGTCGTCTATTCGATTCAAGCACAAAGCGGTATCATCATCTACAGAAACAAGGACAAGTCTTTCATTAAGAACTTGTTAGCTTTAAATGAAAGAGTGCGTCATGGCCATTTTTGTGGACATGAGAACCATTGGCAGCGTTTAAGGATGGAATGCTTTATCCATTTATTTCAACCATCAGTAATCACATTTGACAAGGCGAGTAAATGGCGGAGATCTAAATAAGCAACGCAGGTAAAAGAAGACTGGTTCTTAAAATGCCTTCAACCGATTCAAGTAAACGCATCTTGTACAAGGTTCAACCTACCACCCTTCCGACGGAATTGACGCACACTTGCTCGGAAATCCACCTGTTTACAACAATGTGCCTGGTGAAAGGCGACATTAAGCCTGGCCCTAGCCCCTCCCCCACCCCACCCCCCAGCTTCCCTTACATCTACCAAACCAACGGACTATTCAACCATCCACTCACTCAATTACCTACCTACCTACCTACCTACCTACCTACCTACCTACCTACCTACCTGTCTGTCTGTCCGTCTGTCTGTCTGTCTGCCTGCCTGCCTGCCTGCCTGCCTGCCTGCCTGCCTGCCTGCCTGCCTGCCTGCCTGCCTGCCTGCCTGCCTGCCTGCCTGCCTGCCTGCCTGCCTGCCTGCCTGCCTGCCTGCCTGCCTGCCTGCCTGCCTGCCTGCCTGCCTACCTGTTCCCTCCGGCCTATTCCATTCTATTCTAGTCCACATGCAACCATGGTATTGTCAAATGTCAAAGGGGGATGATATTTGTTAATCGGTGAAATAAGGATCAGGGATTATTGGCGACAAAGGTGGGGATGGAGGTGAGGGAGAAGACGAGAACGAGGATAGGCAAGAGGGTAAGGGCGAGGCAGCATTCTCCACCTCCACCTTCACCTCCACCTTCACCTCCACCTTCACCTCCACCTCCACCTCCACCTCCTCCTCTGTCTTCTTCTGCCCCCCTCCCATTCTCAACGGATGGCATAGCCTTCCGTGTACCAGTCATTTTTGTGATACACTGCATGCAGTGTGTGGTATGAGGTGTGAATATTTCCAAGGAGGAAGGGAGCAGGAAGGCGAAACGGTTGCATGGCATGGACAGATCTCAGTTCTACCTGTTGCTTGACCTTCACCAAGTGAAAACTCGCGTCTGCACTGCATCAAGCACACAGAGACATGGCCTTCTGGAGGTGGAGTGGTGTGTGTCTGAGAGGTGTGGAGGAAGCGAAGGATGGTGGACAGTGTGCGAAACCACCAATGCTGTTCCCCATCACCGCTTACTCAGTCAGCCAGTGAGCCGACAAAGGAGGTGGGAGGTCGGGTGCATGGTGGTTGTGAGAGGTGGGTGAAAGGAGTGAGGAAGGAGGTGGTAGTCCTTCGAAGCTATTGCATGTATGTCGCATATGAATGCACGTCTTATTGGCGGGATGCAGTGTTTCGTCACCGTGACGCACTACAGCACACTAACAGTTGGAATCATGTCTGGATGGGACGTGTCCAGTGGTCGAAATTGGACCTTATTTAGATGCGCGAAGCCTCTGTGGCTGCAGCATTGGGTTCGGGATGTAATTGGCACATGAGACAGCAGGCAAACGGAAAAGACATTAATGAGTTTAACAGTATGTGATGATAATTGGATGAGCAACCAGTTTTATTGTATCAATAAATCATCGGCGTTTAAAGTAATGCTGAACATGCACGAAGGTAAACAGTGACGTTTCACATCCCCACAACACATTTAATCAACTAGTCTAAGACAGTATAGTGGCGTTCCGTAATTCATGACATTTCTCTGTTGCAATCCTCATTTTGTCAGCCCTATATCCATCTTCTTTGTTTAAAAATAAATGTATCCAACGGTGTGTTTGATTCAATGGAAAGTCAATGCCTTTTCTCCTTTTGTCGAGCTTATGTCTAAATTTGATTCATTTGCCAGTTAATAACTTTTCGTGTTTAATCTCTCTCTGCCAGTGTTTAGGATCCAACGCGTTCTATATGGTTTTTGCAGCTTCCTTTTCACTTGGTTAAACACAAGGAATCACCTTTCTTCCCCACTCTACTAAACATCGTCCCAGCATGTTGCGATAGCTTTGCTAAAAGTGGCATTTTTATTTCCTAAATGAACAATTAAATGCTGGATTCCCAATGGCTACCATGAAAATAGCCTGTTTGGCAGCGTGAAATAGGATCAGTACGAATAACAAAACTGGTTACTTGACAGTTGACCTGTATAATCAACCTTCAGGTCGGCCATTGAAGAACACTAGGTAGGGACCGCATTTTTTACCTCCTGTCAAGACATTGTTGTGAGAGCAAATGTAGAGGCCAGCACCTACAATGAGGTGTTTTGAGTGTCAACGTCTTCGTGAGGTCAGTAGGGACTGTGGCTCTATGTTTACGCATCAGACCCGCTGTGGGGGAACGATTGTTTATGCCTCGCAGAGAGGCCGCCCACACCGTCATCACATTCCGCTGACGCCACATACGCGGTCAACTAATGTCGACTAATCCCGCTTTCGAAACTCTGTCGCCTTTCATTATTGCAAGCCGTAATTGAGTGAGCTAATATAGCACATCTGATGTTACTGAAGTCAGCCATGAAAAGCTCAGTGTTTTGGCGTTTTCAGGTTGCAGGTGTTCCTGGGTTAGATTTTTTTTATCCACGAAAATAAAAATCAGAACAGAATTAGAGGACAGTGTTTTCCTAATCGGTCGCTATTCCTCTTCGTAAGGAAAAATACAACGCCTCAAATCAATGTCCTCAAAATAATGCACGATTAAAGGGACTTCTGTTTCACTCTGATACAACACCAAACACTCTTCATTACCAATGTGTTGACCATCTAGGAACTCAGTCAGAGTGTCTGCCAACCTAAACCTTGTTAATGAATGGGATAACTGACATCCTGATAGGTAAATTCAGCCTTAACTTCCACACTTCCCTTATCTTGTTGGTCGTACTAAATGTGGTGTTCTACTTTATTATAGCCGGTGGAGCATCGATGATATTGAAAGAGTCAATGAGGATAAATGAAAGGAAAAATTTTTTATTAATTTATATTCTAGGGATCCTATTAAAGGGTAATTTTTTTCATTCCGATGTTAAAATCCTTTTTTAATGTTTAATTGATTTCAATCAGTTGCACCATCGTGGGGGCATGACATCGAAGTCTCGGTACTTCGTCTCGTGGTTTAGCAGTTGACTGTCGAAGTTGGCAGCCAGAAGGCGCTTTTAGTCAAATTTTCTTTGGTCATTTAAGACTGGAATAGTTTTCATCTTTTGTTTCCCTCCAAAAATGCTTCGAAAAGATGGGCTTGCGTAGACCATATAATGTGAACCAGGGACTTTTAAACACCTTAGTGAAAGCCCTTGTTAGATAAAGAAAATTCCGTCAACTCACTCGATGAATCAACAACACAATAGATAAAATACTTCTGTTTACGATTTTAAATAGAACAGCTCCTTGGAACTACTCAAATTTCGGCTCTGGATATCCTTGAAATATCATTTGGTAGTCAGAGCAGTAATTCACATTGACCAGTTAACTCCTGGTTTACCTCGTTTAAACTAATCAGTCACAATAGTCGTAAAAATTGTATTAATACGAGATTTCAGCGGATCCTGCTTTTATTGTTTCCCTTGTCAAACGGTGAAATTGTCATCATTGCACACATTTTAAAGGTTTAGTTTACAGCAGTCCCTTGAGTTTGAGTATTCGCCAGTAACACAAATCTATTCTATCGGAAAGAAAATAATTCCCAAAATATTTATTTGTGTATCTCCCCGTGAAACATCAGTTCATCTGCATTGGCTATGCCTGGGTCTTGTATTTAGGCTAGCAGTTAACAGGATAAGGCACCACCCAACTATGTCTCCACTCGGTGATTTAGGTGATCGTTAGAGGGGTGATCGTACAGACAGTGTGGTAAAAACAATCCGACGGTGACGGTGGTGGCAGTGGCACTGGTGCTGCTAGCCACGAGGCAACCTAAGGTGCGTGCGTGCGTTCACGCGTGCGTCTGTGCACCCATGCTCGCTCACGCACGATCGAGGCTTTTTCCAGACCAAGATGAAGGTTTACTGTTACTGCCTCTTCTGTTGTTTCTGGGTTGTTGTTGCTGTCGTCGTCGCCGTCACCTTTGCGCATGTATGTAGTTATGCTAATTGGTGGGTACTCCCAAGCCATCGACAGTCTGGAGTCCACCCCACCCTACCTTAAGCTCGAATTCGCATACACTTAGTGCGAATTTTGTGGGTGATAACTACCCTTTCCCCGTCCCACCCGCACTTCAGGGGGTTTCTCGTGCTATCACAACTTTTTCGCATGGTTTAAGGGATGAGTTTATGGTGTTGGTAGCAAAAATGTCATCAAGTGCTTCTGTTTTTAAGAAAGATTTCTCACGATGCCAAGATAACGAAGAGAGAGACATGTATTCCTGGGAATATTTACCAATTAATTCATACAATGAAGGCCATTTTCTGCAGCTGACCGCTACACCTAATCGTGCCAAGTTAAATCTCTCGTACTTAAAAACATATCCATCCGCCTATTTGTTCAAACCATCGACCAGGACGCTGCACGAAGAATATTTAACTTTTCTGTACCTTCGCATTGCGATGAAATGCAGAGTTATAATGAGGCGCATTTTTTATTCGTAACAGTTTTACAGGTGAGTCGGTGGTTTGATGCGCAGCCACAAGCCCATGCCTTCAATAATAATATGGAGCGTTAAGAACAGTTATTAAGAACAAAAGACCTCAATTTGAGATTGTATTGGGGCGCCTTTTCCAATTGCACAAGACACATCTTTTTTTAATTATCCAAGTCCGAATTCATGTGTATCGGCAAAAATAAATGCGTACAAATCAAATTCTCTTAATCTGTCATCTCTCTGTCTTTAACACCAATCTTTCCTATTCATTTCTCTTCATTATTCGCTAAATTTGGATCGGAATAAATATACTAACATTTATTTTTGCTACCTTTTCCTAGACTCATGCATCCATGGTTTCTAAGGTTAAAGAAAGGGTTTTGGTATGACCAAAAGAGAGCTTGTGCATGAACAGGTTTGGCTTTGAACTTGTAAGAGAATTTAGGACAGTGCCTCTTTCTCGGTGTCAGATCAGTTACTCTGACCCTTTTGTGACTCCTGCAGTTCAAACTACTGGTAGTGAGTTAGCGTGATCCGGCTTTGTTAACAAAATTTAATTTAAGGGCAACTACCAACCAAATTTACTTACTTGTATTTTATCTACCTTCGCAATGTGTCATTGCTATCTACCATCACCCACAAGAATGTTGCCATACAAAGCCGTTCAAACCTTTTTCCACAGCACTCCTCCTCCTCCATGTCCTTGATGACCGACGTAGTAGAAGAGGACGCGTAAAAACGCATTTGCCTCTTCACTGCGTCAGAGATTTCGCAGTCAGTACAACGCATCGGAGGCAAAAGTCGCAAGTACTGTCCGGAATTCCAATCGTTAAGTGTCGGAATGCCTCAGGTCAAGAACAATTTGGACGGAATTGGAGGTCAGTGAGTTCTTTTCATTGGAATCTATCTTGACCCAAAGTTAGGGCTTCCACATGAGCGACTCATCTTCGAAGTTATTAACCTGTAGATTAATTTAATGTAGGTTCAATCACCGCACGTCTTTGCTAGATACTTCAGTTTTCACTGCTTCGGAATTCATTATCTCAAAAAGGAACAGCATGTAAGCCATTGGTATGTCAGAATGAGTTCATACAGCCAAATATCTACCACACTTTCGGTATTAAACTCATCCAAACTCCGAACATCGACCCAATAATTTTGTACTTTAGGTGACCCACACTGCATTAATCCCATTTATACCTGACGCGAGAAGAAGGAGGAGAAGAAGAAGATGGATATTGAGTTATCGTATCAATAAAATCTAGTGTGGGATTCGCACAGCAGGACCGCAAAAAGGCATACTACACTCTTCAAGGTCGTGTCAAAGTAGCGCGTGTACCTGAGTTGGGATGAATTTTCGACGTGCGCTTTTGATGGATCAAAAAGCAGAGGCTTTTCTCACGTCAAAGGTGGGGCATGGGTACCTTACACAATAATGGCAGCGGAAGCCTGTTTGATGTAAGGCGACTTGAAGCCAAAGACGCAAACAACCACACACACACACATATATATATATATATATACCGAATAGCGAACACACGTGCATGCAGTAGTGGGTATCTGGTCTGACTTGCACTCTCCTGAGGCGTATTTAACAGCATGTGGGAATTTTTAGGAATTGAGACCTCTCATAACCAGCATCTCGCGCGCATTCTTGACCTCCGTCGCATTCCAATCCAATTCGTTTGGTTTCAGGGTCTTGATAACACATCGACATTCGCCGATGACACTTGCCTGCTGCACATATCGTCTGTCCGCATTACCAGCATGGTTATTCGTTATTGAGATGCTAACAACGAGCGAATTGTTAAATTGTGTTTGAATATCACATCATTCCTTTCCTCCCCATAGTTGGCCTCCGCACATGATATATTTATCCTAGAAAGGTAGCCTTCGAACACAATAAAATGCTTCGTCTTTGACTGAGGCCAAATTTATTAAAAAAACTGCCGAACAAATTAGCGATTTGCCGACTGAATTATTACTTTGAAACGAACTTACGAGGTCGAAAGAAAACACAATCAAATTCCGTTCTGCCATTGTTTAAGGAATCATCCTGCTATGCACACAACTCCTACATGCAATAGTACGATGCAATCTGCGTAGGCTCGGTCTCAGAGCAATTCTTTGCCCACCAACCGTATAAGCAATGCCATAAATCATCGGTGTGGATAGGGAGCCTTCCTGATGATTACGATGTGTGTGGGTGGCTTGCACCCTAAAATCTACAGATGGGTGTAGGCGACGCAACAGCCTTGACTGCCCTGAATATTATTGCTGTGCCAAGTAATTTTGCCGCTATACTGCCACACCCGAAGTCGACGACACCATCTTAAAGGGCGCCGTGTGATCCCACACTAAGGCAGTAATGGGACAGATGGGCAGAAAAGCAACGAAAAGTAACGGTTTCGTGAGATCCCAACAAGCAGAAACACACTCAACATGTACGTCGTTTGAATGCGGTCAGACTAGGCGCATTCATACGATGTACTGAACAACGCGGCACCCTTTGGATGGTGAGTCAACCAAGCTACTGACCCAGTGGTCTGTGCATACGCACACGTTCACTCCATGTATGTGTGCATATGTGTTTGAATGAGTGCTTGCTTGCTTGTTTGCCTGCCTGCGCATTTGTGATGATGTTGACCCGATTCTCATTCTCTCTCTCGCTCGCTCCGTCTCTCCGCGATTTCTCCATTTCCGGTGATTCATCATTTCATTCCTCCCTCCCTCCCACACACACGCACATGCTCCAGGTTCTGCACCTCTCCTCAAACAAGCACTCCTGTGCAAGCTGCATTCATGAATACACACATAATCACGACTAAGTTCAACGCCTTTACAAAACTACCCATATCCAAACCCGGGTTCCAGTGTTCTATTTACCCCCTGCTCCATTGATTACATGCGGTACAAGAGATCAGGGGGTCAGCTAGTAACGGCATGAACAATAGGACTGATTAGGGTATTATAATTTATAATATTAGCTCTCTCTCTCTCTCTGATCCGGTCATTTGACAGGTGATTGGCAGTTAAAATGATGAAGTTTAGAGATAGCTAGTTTAAGTGTAATAAGAGCGACATTTTGTCATCGTTTGGAATTAGAACTCTCATCGCAGAATCAAGCAATAAGCCAGATTCCCTCTTCTGTCATTAATACAACCAGAAGTGTTCGGTTTAGAAAAGGACCGTTTATTCAATGTCGTGTTCTTTTTCATACATCAACATTACCTTATTAGTGGAAAGCTGCCAGAGTATACTGGTTTTCTAAATTGTCGACTGACCTCAAAACGATCCAAGCTTCCTTGGTACGCACAAATTCACCGAACATTCGTAAGTATTAATCCTATCACTTTGTGTTTTCAAAGTTAGTCAAAGCTAAATCAAAACGTCAAATCTTGCATTTAGGACCCCCAAGCTAAAGAGAAAGCGAAGCAATTTTACACTCCAATGGCATTAATTTTAACCCTAGGATTTAAAAAAAAGGGCAGGGAGATTGCATAACAGATGTGTTCTCAGATCGAAAATACCCTATCCGGGGATAGGGATATGCCAGGCAAGATGAAAGAGGGATTGTGACGTCCTTCGTGTCAAAAGGAAATTTCACATGCAGTTTGGAGAAGCATTAATTTGTTATGCAAGGACCCATACACACACACACACACACACACACACACACAATCATCCATCCACTCTTAATCGCTCACTAGCCAGCTCGCTCATGAGCTAACCAATGTATTTGTTTACCCAAAGGTCTCTTCTACCACTATTTGGTCATCTCTTAGACTTAAGGGCTAAAACGGCTCCATGAGGAGTGAAGGAAGGGTCGAGTCATAAGTCGGGAGCTGCCGAGCTGCTAATCGGGTCACCCGAATGTCACTTTCTAGTTTCCCAAAAACAAATAATTGAACGATTCACAGAGAGCCCATAGGGCGTTTAAGATTGAGGGAAAGCTTCTCGATTTCAAAGCTAGAAGAGGTCCGTGAACATTAAGCTTCCCATTTTCGGGGTAAGAGAACTAATTAAATCACCACCGAGTCCAGCGTAAAAGTCTCGCCATTTAAAAAACCTTTAAAGCATTAAAGCATGGCGCACCGCATAGCATCGCGACGGTCTAGACATGAGAGCGCTAGCAGAGGTGGAGACATGGTAATTTACCTCTTCCTTTCTACCACTACCACCATGGTGTACCTGTCTTGTCACTGAATTTGCGGTTTTTTGCAAGTACACACCAGTCTCAATTTGGTGGCTTTGATAAATGGCCGTTCACTGACTGATCAGCGTTGAAATCTTCATGGTATTATCAGAGAGCATTATCGTTTTGGTCTTCGCCGTCATAGCCGGTACATTCTACGAGTAGGTTATTTAGGGAATTACACGGTCACTTGCGTTCTGACACACTGGTTCTAATTTAGTGAAATTCGTAATAATTTTGGCTTCCAGTTATCTTTAAACCGATCCTCTATGCTCCATCGATGCTTTTAAAGTGTTAGAGACAGTCAGTTATACGTTCTGATCTTTTAGTCGTTATACAGCCTGTGACCTGACGTGCATACAATTTTCGGGAGTAGAAGGCCCTTAAGCGTCCTCCCTCTTTCCGATAATCTCACCACCCTGGTGATCTTAAAGAAACGACTTTCTCTCTCCTAGTAGATGAGTTAAACTATCTAAGTTAGATCAGTGGAAATAAACTCATTTTCAGGCAATGAGTGTCGAGATGGAAGAAATCACTGCCGAATGTCCTTGAACGTCTTAATAAACGTCTAGAAAGCCTCTAAAATTCATTTCAACTTCAAGCATAAAAATTTACTGGGTAAGTAACCATAATTTATAAGTAGGGGACGCTTTTAACCCCAGTGGTAATGTTCACGTTCATAAGTTCATGGGAAAATTTTCCGTTTTGGAAGACCTAAAAGGAGAGAGAGGAGAGAGAGCAAGGAAGCCATTGAGTTTCACATAAAAAGCGCCATTCTGAGAGGTGCAAATCTATGGGAAGTCTGCTGTGAAAGTCCCATACCTCTGGGAAATTTACACTGCCGCCATGTTGAGGCGAACACATCCTATTACTGCATTACGTTCCCCTTTTCATTTAACCATTAACAATATCCCTTAAACCTGTTGAAGAACCTAAAGATGATTCTTTCACTAGGTGTAGTCACTGGGCTATCACGATGGCGTCACAGCAGTCTCTTTGGCAAATGAATGGAGTTGGTGTGATGTCTTAAGGAAACCACGTGTCATCCCATGATTCGAAGATCGCATGAGCTCAGTTTGACTTGGCTATACCGACAAAAATTGCCTCTATTCATGCAAAAGACATTTTATAGAGAGTTTTGCATTATCATCGCTGATATCGGTACATAATTCCTACTTGGGTAATAAATGGAAAGTCCTTGACTGAGGATAAGCACTTATTTGTCATGAAAACTTGAGCAGTCAAAAGAAGAAAGGCAAATGGTTACACAAACAAAGGTACGTTTTTTTTTCGTCCATCCATATCGCTCACAACGGCTTAAGGAAGGAGTTGCATTTACTCACCCCAACTCCTGAGTAATCATCCCCCAATTTCACCCTGATTTTTGGTTCCAGGCCTTCGATTTAAGCTCTCTCGTGTGGACTTGAATCTGCCAATTGTCCGATTTAAGCTGAGGTTAAGTGTTGAAGCATCAAAATTTCACGTAACTATGCGCATCCCAAAGTGAAGCTTTACGCACAGGATCCACAGTCTTATACTAATGTATATATGTACATACGGAAATAGCAAGAAATGAGCAGTGAGTAGCATCACAGAGAGGTGGGCGACATGTAATATACAAAATTGAGGATCATTATAAATAGAAAACCTGTCATTAGAAATACCGATAAATTATCATAGCCCAGACGAAATGCATCACACGGTGTTTTGACCACCTTTCTATGTCTCCATTGGCTGAGACTGCTCGATTTTCCCAATTAAGGATTTTGAAGGCGATTCAACCTCGGGAACACCCTCCTCTCCCACCGCCAAGGTAATTATATGGCCTTCAGAAGGGCCTTCATCCGTCAATCTGGAAGTCTCTTCTAACTTTACGGACGAACATTTCGATCCAGCAAGTGTCTCGTTTTGCGACGACACACTAGTTTCTTCCACCGAGCCCTCTGAATTGCCATAAACATGCAGATTATCTAGGAAATCTAGACATTCTGAAGAGGTTAAGCGAGTAGTGATATTCACTCGGGGATCAACATTGGGATGAGTGACTTCAATGTGCCTAACTAAGTGGTCCTTTCGATAGTACTCCTTCTGGCAGATATTGCAGGTGAATGGCTTAAAACCAACATGCTTCAGGGAGTGACGCTGCAGGTTTGAGCGTTGGGTAAACTTTGCCTTGCAGAAGTTGCATCGGAAAGAGTTGTGTAATTCCAATGTGTGCCGATTCAGTTCTGCCAAAGAGGAGAACTGCTGCCGGCACTGATTACAAATGAAGCGCCGCGGATGCATGTAGCGCCGGCTGAAGGTGCCTGAGACAGCTTGAGTAGAGGACTTCTGAAGCGGCTTAAAGGTCCCAAGAGGTGAGCTTCTTTCGTGATTGGAGAGAGGAGATGAACTTCGGCTTCCGCTTTCATTCGTAGCAGGAACTGAGGCCTCCAATTTTGGTCCAAATTGGAGGTTTGGTAGGATGTTCTCACAATTGGTGATAGTAATGTTTGGAGCAATTTCATTTGGGAAAATCTGCGATTTTATTTCCCCTTGCTGGAGAGGCGTTAAGTTCATGGGGAGAGAGAAGTTAAATGAACTGAACTGAGCAAGATTGGTGCTATTGGTGTTAAGAAGGGTCTGTAGCATTAGGAGGGCGGCTTCGGGATTCAACGTCGCAGGAGGCGAGGAGTCCGTGGGTGGAATGATACCAAGCGGGGCAGTCGTGTTAGGGACGAGACCTATAATAGGTGCCACAGACTTCTGTAATATGCTTCCTTGATTGTTTTCAGTGCTGGATGGCTTCATGGAGTCTTCTGACTTCTGTGAAAGGTCAAGAATATTCCCCGTCGGTGCTAAAGATTCACATTCTTTTCGTTTGAGAGTCTCGTCAATCACAATCACATCGGACTTGGCATTATCCACGGTGTAGGTGACAAGCATTCTTAAATTAAGAGTCGACTTATGCGGGATTATTTCCCTCAATGCAGCCAGGAGCTTCTCCTTCACATTATTTGTAGTGCCATTGACAGAAGTTTGAAGTGATTTATCAACAAAGGGGAATTGCATGTATCCTGTAGAACTAACCGGTGTGGGAGTTGAAGGAGCAGAATGTTGAGTTTCTGGTGATAAAATAGGAGGACTTTCAGGCTTTTTGAAGGGTTTCCCGTTAAGCAGACCGAAGGGAAAGTCGTTGAGATTGAATCCGTTGGTTAACACCTCTGTTAGTCCTTGCGACATCAAAGTGTTACAATTAAAGCCGGAATTGCTAAACAAGGTTTGCATCTAAAAGTGAGGTTAGTAACAGTTAATTTGAGGCTGTTTAGCATCTATTTGCGGTTTTATTCATCTCCTATTGAGTTCTATTCGGCAGGGCGACCATAGTTCTGTGGGATCTCCTCTTCTAAGGAACCGTACACGCTGCTCAGACATTTTGAGCTTCTTGTTTCTGTAAGTTCTCTCCCTTGGGTTAAGTTCCGGTTTTTTTTACTTGAACAGTTAAAAAATCTCGCCTTATTTTCCATTTCAAGGAAGAGAAAGGTCCACCGCTGTGGAAGATGTTTCGCCCACGGGACGATTTCTTATTGGTTGCGCGAACGCAGGAAGCGTAGCGGCCATCCCATTCGTCTAAATTTATGCACCTCTCCCCTACATATGAATGCACGCGCTTCCCCTACTACAACCAATCACACTGTGATGCTCGAATGAAACCGACTATGAGAGAAGAGACGTATGCAACTTACCAAATATTTACTATCTGTCTGAACGTCTGCGTACCAGCAAAGTGGAGGTTTACACGCAACTGAACCAGACGCAAAGACGGTAGATATATGCAGTTCTGCATGTGCATGCGTGTGTGTGTGCGTACGTATGTGTGCGAGCATGCATGCGTGCGTACGTGTCAGTTGGAGTTGTACGGGTGCAAGCTCCACGAGTAGCCTGCATGCGCGAGTGTGCACTCAGGGGGAGAACGCGGGTATGCACGCCGCGTACACGTGCAGAGACGCACGAATAGGCAGTGCGCGTGCGTACCCACTCGCACGTGTGTGTGTGTGTGTGTGTGTGTGCAGGTATCAGCTGTTCTCGAGTCTGCACCACGTGCGCATGTGTGGTCGCTGGGGCAACAGGCGGAATACACAACCTGATTTGTCCGATGGGCTAAGGTGCAGACATCCGAGTGCGTGCATGCCTACGCGTACGGACATGGATACAGGGTTGTGGATAATGCGACAATCGATTGATTGCGTAATTGTGTGATTTCTGCGGCTGTGGCCAACCGTCCTAACGGATGTGCATACGGCCTCTCATTGCTCGCGTTCTGCGTGTTCCTTTGGGGACGGAGTCAAAGGCGGTTCGTGTTTGATGATCCAATGCCACAGACCCAAACTTACTACCTTAACGCCCTTGCTTCTTTAGCAACCCGCCTACCACTTCATAGCGCCACACTTCCCTTTCTATTATTTCCCCTTACTTGTCTCATCTTTCGAATGACTAATCTCCGAACTCATTAGCATAATTAACTACTACTTCTTGAGGGTGCAAGTGAGCAAGCAATAAATGGGAACAGCTCCTACGTAGACAGTATAATTTTTTATTCGTATAAGACAATACGACAAAATTAATCTACTTAAGGTTTGATCAACCTGTTAAAACAAAAAAAGAGTGATTAATTGGCTGTAAGAATGGAAGCAGTTTTGCACAAATGATCTGCGAGTCCGAAAAAGGGAATTGCTTTGAAGAGAACAAGATAATTCCATCCCCTCTCCGCGGTCTTCCATTCAGATGATAAGTAGACTCAACGGTAAAAAAACACGCATACCACTAGGTTTAATTGTTTGGCAATAAAGCAAATAGCAACGGTCAAATGCAGAAGAAGGATGAAGTTATTTTCGGATCACGATTGAGGTGACTGACACGTTGGTTTTACTGAGCATACTGGCGTGATTCCAACTATGTCCTATGAAATAAAAGGACTTAGAGTGGCAAAAAGTGACTCCACGTGAGGCCGATGTCTATCATCATTTGTGGCGAAAAAAACACGTTAATTTCGTACCAAACTTGTAAGTTGCTCAGTCGAATTACCGTCCAGCCCAAGACGGTTCGAGAGGTGGTCCATGTACCACTGAAGAGTGTCTTGAGGGAGCCATGGTTGGATGTACCAATCCTTACAAAGGCATCCTCAAAAGAGATGTGGTTCAACTACCAGGTAGAACGACGGAAGAGAAATTACTGCTATGGACGTTTCACTGCCGTTTCAACAGTACAGAAGGCCACGAGTAAATTGACGAATTACCGTCAATATAGGGTATACAGAGATGAAATGAAGATGTCGGCCTGAAATAGTGTTAGATTGAATCTCTATTATGCTCCCTACAAAGACGATAATAGTTTAGATTTGAGATCCATCCTCGGATATCGTGATGAACTGATAAGGCTACTGCTGGTTTGTGTAACCAACAGGAGACCTCATCAGGACCAACGAATTTTGATCTGCAAGACAATTTTGGCGTTGGTGGATGGCAAAAAATGATTGTTACAAAACTAGCATGCCTTGCATCTCATTGTCCATTACTCCTCTGATGAGCAACGAGGCATTTGATTGCGTTTGCGGTAGGCAACTAATAGTTAGTAGTGGATACGATAAAGCAGTCGCTTGCGTCCAGGACTTGTGCATGTGACCTTCATAAAGGCCGGAGTTTAGCCTTTTTTTAGCCCGTGATCATAGTCGGAGTGAAACAACCAGGAGTGCAGTCATGAAAATGGATAATGCGCTGTCATCACCGCCACCACTACTACTAAAACCATAGATGGTACTAGGTAAAACCGACTTTCAACTGCGCCACATCGACGTGGCACGTGATGCGGAGTGCGGAGCGCGGACTGCAGTGAACAGGCCCCCACCGCAGAGCGGGTGCGTTTGTTAGCTGAAACAGGCACCGGCATGTAAACACAAGACTGCATTCGCAAGCCTGTTTGGGAGGCTGGAAAATCGATACGCACGATATAAGCGTGCGTGCTCTCTAGCTCACCCGCGCTCTCGCCATGCACCCATTTGCGTGCGTGCGTGTGTGCGTGCGTGCGCGCGTGGATATGTGTGCGAAGGGGAGGCGGTTTGCAGGCTAGTGGGTTGACAATGACTCATTGAACTTGGGAATGGGGGAACACAGCGCACGACTTCAGGCTGCGTAAGAAGGACGAGTTGGGGGGCGCGGATTAGGGCTGCTATTGGCGTGGCCCCCAAGTCTTATGAACCGTAAAACGTGAAGTGACATGGGGCACTTTATCAAATAATGCACAAGACGGGAGTTTGTGTGGAGAGTTACCATCCCTTACGCGTCCATTTTATTTGCGTGTGGGTGGCTTCGCATTATGATTAATCTGACAGCAAATTAACTGATTGGTGGGGAAATCAGCCACCTCCAAGCCCGATTTGTGTAAGACAAAGTAGATTCTTACATTAAAATTTTAACCAGTGTCACGTACAGAAGAGTAATGGTAGTGCTAGTAGACGCGGCCCGTCATCAACCTGAGCGTTGCCACTACTGTAAAACTTGCCCCAGTTTCACACGGTCCTGGAATGTTCGTCTCGTTTTTCGTTCCATCTGTGTAGCGTTATGTCCAGATGGACCAGTACCAAAGTGAAAGTGGAAAATTTCAGTGTGAATAGTCACACGGCCTCATGGGCCCGAGAGGCGACCTCTTCTTTCCTCTTTTTTCCAGAAGAGATCGTCTCAACTGCAGGGGTGTGAATGAGCACATCAACTGCACCTTGTCTACATGTTTTACCAGAGAGGAGATTGAGAGGCTACTCCCGATGAGATAAAAAGTACTTTAGAAGGTAGCACACTCCCACACACACACACACACACAAGCACAGACACACCAGAGCAAAGAGCTCAATGGCGGTACATTTTACACCACACTAAACCATTTCCCAATTGATTAGTTTTCATCTCCAGTGTGTAATTTGCTACTTGGCTTTGTGCCCGCACTGCTGTTACCCTGCTCCGTCTCTTCCAAGGTTACTCTGCACGAGTGGAACGGCTAGATAACTAGAGTTCAAAAGCAGCAATAGATCTTTAACTAGGGTAGAAAATCATTATCACGGCAACACTAACCTGGTCAGTTTTACTGACCTGAAGAAAGCTCGATCCTCCTCCGGCTAATGCCATTCCGCATAAATTTGTTTTGCATTTTTTCCTAAATTTCATAGTTATGCGGCAAATATCCTTTACCATTTCATAGTAGCCTGCTGCGTTGGATTCTTGGTTGAAGTTGGATTAGTAAAATCGGTGATAAGCAAGACAAGATTGGCAGCATTTTTTGCCTTTTACAAGTTGTTGAACTGGTCGAAAGACTGGCGACAACTGATGCCATATTTAAGTCGTAGTGATTAACTTTCTTCTGAGACATACATTATCAGTCTTGTTTGAAGAAACGGGAAAAGTTACGATCTACTTAATCCAAAATGGGGAGACCTCAAAGGCACAGACAATAGAAAGCCGTCAATCACATATCCCTGGTCATACACATCCACGATTATTTGTCGTGAGAACCAGGGTTCTAATAGTCACCCTTACCGAAGTCTGCCTTGCTCCTTATCCGAAAAAATGTCGTGTGAACTTTTTCTGGAATACCCCCACACAGGCATGCGCATGCACAAAGGACTGATCCGCACCTCATGTCTGGGAGGAGTTTTGCAGGAAAATTTACCCCTCTCCCCTTCTTTTTCTTATCTACCACTTCTTTATATTCCTGAACGAGGGTAAAGCACATATGGTTGATGAGATGATCGAGATGGCCTTTGCACTCTGTCGTGAGTTTTGGGTAACTAGGTATGATAGGGGCAAAATTGGTTTTTGAATCATTTGAAACCTTAATTGGGAACTCTAGATCCGTACAGTAATCTGTGCGGCCGCATTTGAGCGAAAAAGCTTAAAGAAACCTTCATTACAGATGTCCTGAGTGTAGTGTAGGTGTCCTGATTAGAGTGGCTAACTGGAAAGACCCATGCAATTGCCACAGATATCGTTACGTTGTACTTTACAACAGACTAAGAACAAGAATTCTCCCGTTTAATGTTTGCTAATTGGCTTGCGATATAGGCCTTCCCTAGAGAGGTTTCCCCCACCTTTTAGGGTCCAGGTCACGCCTGTTTCTACGGGCGCTGAAGAGGTAAGCGACCTCAAGGCCTAGAAGCCAACAAACCCGCATACCCCCATAGAAGACGCACCCCAAACCTATTCTCTGACCCGTAGCTACTGTTGGAGAAAGGTAAGCAGTACGCACTGGAATCACACAAAATTCCTCTTCAACTCATTATTTTCTGCTATCCAATGAATAACTCAGAAATAGGGCAGATGATTAAAATCATGAAAAAACGAAAAACGACTTTCTTTTTGCAATAAATGGCATTCAAGTGTTTGGTAAATCAGGCTTTCTGTTTAAAAATCCTAGTTTTGAAGGATGCAAAAGCAAACCTTTAAGTTACCTTGGGTTTATTTTGAACATGCATTCAAAAACTACGTAACAAATAATCGCAAACCTTATTCCTAAAAATGAATTCTTTTGCGCAACAGCTTCTCCTATTAGCCCTGGATAAAAAATGGCTACTACTAATTGTAAGTAGCAGGTATATGTGCTGCACCAAATTTGTGATGGATATGAGGAGGTATTTCACTAAGTTGGGTTGGCACTACTATGGTAACAAACACATTTTGGGATACATCTTGGTGGTGAAAGGCACCTAATGTGCACTTATATCGTCTTAATTAAATTGGGACGATTGCTGATTAATCACAAAACATGAACTGGTGGTTAATCTCACCATGAAAGATGATTCCTTTTACCAAATCTTCCCAATTCACCAGTTTGAAGTTGGAAGTTAAAGGTATAATCAACGAATTCACTGTCCTATCTCCTATGTGCATACAATACAATGGTTAGATTCCTTTGCCTCCTGAAATAAGAACAGCACTATTTACCTGCTACATTTGTTATTCTGACCTAGACTGCTTAGTTGCAGTAGAAAAGGAAATACTAAGGAAATACGGGGATTCAGAGTGAATAGGTACCTTTCTATAATCTTAAAGTACAGATCATCTTAAGGGTCATTTTTGCATTTAAATGATGCACAGAGGAAGTCTTCTATTCTTAAGTACGAGAACAGATGCGTTTTCTCTCCACCATGCACAATGCAAGCACTGTCGTATGGACAAAGTGGTCCTCGCCTTGGAGTTGTAAAGCAAGAGATGGGTCGAATCAACTGTTAGGAGAACCTCCAATCTCAGTTACGTAGCTTTCATCTCAATTTTTCCCTCCCCATTGGCAGGTGAAGTCGTAAACCAAAGCTTCAGCATTCACGTTAAGATAAACACAATCGGAAGTTATTCTTAATACTTTTTTCCTAAATTACTTTAAACAGTTAACGCTCTGTTCTATCCCAATCTCAATGCTTAAACCACTCAAGAGTGCCAAACTTTTAACGCTGCAGCATTTTTCTTAGCTAGGAAGCCCAGGAAGCTTTGAACTCGGGTTGACGTGGATTCATTGGGCAATGTGCCTTAATTGGTGGAACAAAAATGGACAGACGTCTCCTCAAAGCTGTAATAAGGCTAAATAACGTACAACAAAGGTTCATGTGGGACGTGGAATAGTACTGAGTAAATATAACCAAGGCTGTATGACTAAGGTGTTTGATTCCGATGCCCACATTCCGTCTCTCCGATTTTAACTGAACGTCTGGGCGATGATCTACAAGGTGTGTTCATTTAAGAGATTTATCGGTATTTATGGAAGCATTTATTAAATGAAATATTCCACACTCACTCCTCCTTGCTACTTAGCTAACAATTCTACACCACCCATCTGTCCGCTTCGAATGTAGGCGTGGAGAAGGTGCCTTATATATACTTTTTGTGACTCCAGAATAAACCATTTTAGATTGTTCAAGTGAAGCAACCCCTCGACGTTTATTCTATTGTGAGACTTTGGTTGTGAGTTTAACTCCTGTCTTTTGTTACAAGGGATTAAAAGCCCCTCCGATTATACTTTAGCTGGGGTGTATGGTTTCTGGGACATACCAGAAGCTTCTTGCCTTATCTTTACAAAAACCACACATTTCCCTTCTTTGTACAACGACTTCCTTCGTCTTTAGGAAAGACTTGGGGTGCTGCGGTATCTCAGAGAGTCTGCATTTATGAAAACCACCAGGACTGGCAGTGACTTTGACAGCTCTTACGTTATGTGTCTCAACACATAAGGCAATTCTCATTGGGTGCTCTCTTTCTGAGAAATTAAAGGTCTGCTGACATTTATACTGACGGAATTGTTATCCCTTTGCACCAAGTGTATATGCCGTTGTGACAAATGTAGCTACCCGACTCCTCTTTGAAGGTGTACCAAAATACATCAGCATAAAAGAAGATTCATTAATAAAATGCATGTACATGAATAGGTGTATAATTAAGCAGACGTCGTTTTGTTTCCCTAAATGAAGACTCTCTAAGAGGAGACAGTATCACAAGCTGACGAATGCAAATTTGTACACTCGCCGTAAACATTTTGCCCGCAAAAACTAGCGAATGGTAAAGTTTCTAGTGTGCGATTCTCCCAGTCATCTTCATCTTAGAGTGGCAATTCATGCGTGCTAAAAGCTGATGAAGCAGTATAATTTTCAAGGAGAACTATCTGTGCATCACTCAGATACGACCACTGGTTTCTTTTCCCCCGCCTTCAATGTAAGCGTAAAGCAAAGTATTTCGGCCCTAATCCCTCAAGTATTCCCCAGATTCTTAATAGTCCAAAACCTTACCAGAGACGATTACTGACACCGAGGTGGAGTAAAGCCTGTGGCTACTGGGAAGCTTGTAAAAATAAAAATCACGCCAAAACTGACATTATCGTACCATCGCATGATGTCATCGATGATGGACGTTGGCAAATAACGGTACGAGCCTGGCATGATCAACCAAGAAACCTAAAGCTACTTATTCTATAAAGTACCATAGCAAACTTATAGTTTCCTGACAGCCCGATCTGACATTGTCAGACGCTCGAAATTTTCAAGTGTGCGACAGTACTCAAGTTACAATCATAAGTGAAGCAATGTAAGTGAAATGGATGATGTGCAGATGAAGGCTATCCTCTTAAACACCATGATTGGACAGCCGCCTGAAATTGACGGATATTTGGGACATTTTACGTATGCCATCAGCTTTTTAAGTATGCTTAAGATGACGAGGAAAGGCCCCAAGGACTATGCATACACAGCCACCAGTGATGAATATGGACTTCCAATTGTTGCCAAGACAGGTTTGCAGAATGCAAGGAAGAAAAAGTCATTTATTTAGAGCCAAAAGTAATTATTGTCGAAATACAGCGATGTTACGCTAGTGAGAATGCAAAAGAGAAGGGAGACGCATACATCAAGGAGAAAGCTATCATAAAAAAGAGAGGCGAAAACAACAAGTGAATGCATTTAATTGATGCTGACAAAAACAACAGCGATGCTGGCAATAAAAATGATAGGGATTCTCAAGCATCAACATCCTCAGCCATGGCCCCCTCTTCATCTTCCTCCTCCTCATCCCCAATTCCAGCCTCCTGATACTGTTGGTACTCGCTCACAAGATCGTTCATATTCGACTCTGCTTCGGTGAATTCCATCTCGTCCATTCCTTCACCAGTGTACCAGTGAAGGAAGGCTTTTCTCCTAAACATAACAGTGAACTGTTCACTCACACGCTTGAAGATCTCCTGTATAGCTGTGGTGTTGCCTACAAAAGTCACCGACATCTTGAGTCCACGTGGTGGAATGTCACATACAGCAGTCTTCACGTTGTTCGGGATCCACTCGACAAAGTAAGATGAATTCTTGTTCTGGGCATTTAGCATCTGGTCGTCTACCTCCTTCATGGACATACGACCACGGAACATAGCGGCAACGGTGAGATAGCGACCATGACGGGGATCACACGCTGCCATCATGTTTTTTGCATCAAACATTTGTTGTGTCAGTTCGGCTACCGTGAGAACACGATACTGTTGGCTTCCACGACTTGTCAACGGGGCAAAGCCGGGCATGAAGAAGTGCAGACGTGGGAAAGGGACCATATTAACAGCGAGCTTTCGCAGGTCAGCATTCAGTTGACCAGGAAAACGCAAACATGTGGTCACACCTGACATGGTCGCAGAGACTAGATGATTCAAATCCCCGTAAGTAGGGTTTGTCAGCTTCAGCGTTCGGAAGCAGATGTCGTAGAGTGCCTCATTGTCAATACAGTAGGTCTCATCAGTATTTTCTACCAGCTGGTGTATTGACAACGTCGCATTGTAGGGCTCCACTACTGTATCTGAGACCTATAAGACAAGTGATTATTTGGACGACTCAGTTCTGCCGCCAATGAGTCCTTCACCTCAAATAACTTTGGCATACCAATGAACTAGGAATAGTGTTCCTCCATGATAAGAACAAAGACTTCCTGAATAAAGGATAAGTTGGTTGCGAAAGATAAGGCGAAGGTAGCTAAATCTAAGCGTTACAAGAGACGAGTTTGTGGCATTTCGTTTCCAGTAAGAGAACTTTAAAATAGAAATTTGCTAACGCGATGCTCACCATCAAAAGCCATACTCCCCAGAATGGGAGAGGCTGTTAGTTCAGCTGGACTTAATGTGTGAATCGCTTCAAGTAGAAGAAATACTGCACTCCTAACAGTTTAAGGACCAAACGATTACCCGTAGGTTTCAACAACTTCTGTAAGACTTTAAAGCGTTTAATGTATCTCAATTACACACAATCCTAAGGCAGGAGGTTCTATGTAGTTGAGTCAAGTAGACACTTGTCTTAGTTGAGCACTTGAACTGCGCAAGTCCTTCAGTCTTTCGCTCGATTATCGCTCTCTTTCGCCCCTTCCTCTTCAGTAGTAATTTGAGAACCGCAGCATCCTAATTCTGTGGGATTGTTTCACTCCGTGAATCTCACTTATAAGGTACAAATTTTTTGAATTTACACCTTCTTGCTAATAAAAACTGTCCAAAATTAGAGTCATGGCTAGTGGTTGCTTCTTGAGTCGCCCACTGTACGGACAAACTTTCGACACCAAAATTTAGAGTAGCGCCAAAACTGACCTTAGGAGAAGGCATAACCGAGAAAGTGTTCATAATGCGATCTGGAAACTCTTCCCGCATCTTGGAGATGAGGAGAGTGCCCATTCCGGATCCAGTGCCACCACCAAGGCTGTGGCACATCTGGAAGCCTTGTAGACAGTCACAGGACTCGCACTCTTTGCGAATAACATCGAGAACTGACTCGACCAGTTCCGCACCCTCAGTGTAGTGGCCCTTGGCCCAGTTGTTGCCTGCACCACTCTGGCCGAACACGAAGTTGTCAGGTCGGAAGAGCTGTCCGAAGGGGCCAGCGCGCACGCTATCCATGGTGCCGGGTTCGAGATCCACCAAAACACATCTTGGCACGTACTTGCCGCCGCTCGCCTCACTGTAGTAGACATTGATACGTTCTAGTTGAAGGTCAGAGTCTCCGTGATAGGAACCCGTTGGATCTACGCCGTGCTCGTCGGAGATTACTTCCCAGAACTACGGATAGAAGAGTTAAAGTGTACACCTGACATGCATTCTATACACAATTTAATATCTGTATTCAATGCATAAAATTAACAGTTCCGCCTCTTGCAATTCAGTTTAAATGACAGTGACAGAGCTCCGTTCATGTCACCTACATCATCCGTCTTGCAAGAATTAGGCCAGTCAGCGCGTCCCAAAAATTCTGTCTTTGGTGGCAATTCATTATATTAGAAATCACAGTAAATGGAGACCATTAGAACAGTGAAAGGCCGAAAGAGTCCACGCAATGGTTCCACCGGGAAAATGACCACATACACTAATGTTTCAAGACTGGATGGTTGGGTGGTAAGGGAAAACGATAGATGAAAGTGGCATTTGGTGTAGAAGAATAAATTCACAACCGAATGATCCAAAATACCAAGCTTATCTTAAGTTTTGTAAGAGAGTTGCTAGCCAAGGGAGAATTGCGCAAAAAAGTAATTCCTTTTGAATACAAGTCCACCCCAAATTCCTTCGAAAAGTAGCTATTTTACGAATGAAGTCTAGGGGTTTGACACCTCCAAAAGATGAGAAGGGAAAAAGTAAAACCTTATGAGAAAAACCGACACTATAATGCTTTATGGATAAGCATTCTGTGCACGAAGAAGGCAGAAAAGGTCATCTGTGAGGAGGGCGTTCCGCCGCCAATCGTTAAGCGCTCCTAAATGAAACCCATCTCGCGAGCCCAATGACAGCTGCCTTCAGGGAAGCTTCTTGTGAAGGTTAACTATGCACTTATTTGGAGGTTACTTACCGTCATATCGTTACTTAATCGTGTTACACATGATCAAACGAAATAACAGCTATTCCAACTTGTATATCTACTCACAAAGCATACGACCATGCTGTACACCATCATCCAAAGTATGTCCAATTCAACCCTTAAGGTTGAAAATTCATTGCAGCTTTACAAATTTATCCATGAAAAAAGAGACTTCACGGCACCTTTTGCCAGGGAGCACTGCAGGGCTAACTTGAAAAAAAATTTCTCACTAACTTCCTTGTATGTAAAGTGACTCCAATGACGTGAATAAAAAATCTTTGGCGCTCCCAAAGACTAAACTTTATGAATCATTCCTCTACGCGCCTGATTGAGAGCAGCAAATGCTACTAAAACCGGATCGCAATATGTGTCTAATGTAGAGTATGGTCAACGCATTTTAAACCCAGCTTTCCCAGAGTCAATAATGCTGCTGTGATAGAAACGAGTGTCAGAATGTTTAAATTTTGACATTTTTAGACAGGGAAAATTAATTACCAGGATCACTGACGTGGCACACGTCGCTGTATCTATTGTCAAAGAGCCTACCTTAGAACCAATTTGGTTTCCGCATTGACCCGCTTGAATATGCACAATTTCACGCATTTCTACTTCGACGCGGAGGAAGAACTGGCGGTAGCTTGAACACTCGGACAGTGTTCGGCGTTCGAAATCATCTTCATGACTCAGTGCCCACAGACGCTACCAATGATTGGTCGTTGCTTCTCGCACCAATCAGACAGGCGCAAGCGGTGGGGCATTGATCGTGTTCATTCACGCGCGGTTATCGTGCGTGCGTGCATGCCTGCGCGTGTGCAACTCGTGGAGGGGCAAGCTGTTGGCAGGATCATCACCGCGTGAACCGAGTTGGCAGGCGGGCAGGCAAGTCGGGAAGGCGGATGTGATTCATCCAATTATGCTGGCAAGCCACCGTAAGGCCGCCTAGTTGTTCTTGAGGTGAACGTGTAACCCTAAGTTCACCCGACGAGGTGTACACATCCATCTTCCATCGAGTATTAGCCTTGGAAGACCCGCTTAAAAACGCTCAAAATTATTTTCGAAAAGCCCTCGTGTTTGTCAGAATGTTTTAAGTCCATCAGGTTGCAGTAGTTCTCTGTAAATGCATTAAATGCTTTCTGCCATCAAGCACTAGGGCGACCGAGATTTAAACGTAAATATTATTGCTGCTGGCTGGCTGCCAAAACTTGCCCGCGCCGTGTTCATTGGAGTAGGGACCGCGCGTCTAGCACAACACATAGGTTGCGCCTTTTTATATTAGCTGGTTTACTTAAAAGAAGATTAAAATATTTCGGAAATCAGCGCAGACCTCATGAATTCAGGCCAATTTTGAACTCGGCCACTAGTAGGTAGGTTTCAAACAATTAGAGTCATGCCTACTGTGAGAGGAGTATGACTCTATTTTGGGTGATATCTTAACTCCACAATTGACTAAAAGAAGTCGCTTGCTTTCCTGCATCCTATAATTTAGTCTGAACATCAAATTTAAAACTGGGCTCTTAAATCGACCGCGGTTTCGATGGCCAATCCTGATTGACTATCAGAGTCAGGTGTGCAGAGGGTGTGGAACCGCCTTGATCCTCCACCTTTTAAATAAAGGAATTCTAGATAAAAACTTGGGTGTGAGTGACACATGCATTGCTCTATAATTCGGATCTAAATGCCTCGAAAATAAATTATTGTTTCATTTATTAAGTCTGATATGATTTGGAGTTCCTTGACGAAAATTTTTTTGCCTCAAAAAGTAACTGATTTATGAGCAAAACTCCCAGAAAGTAACTATGTAATCCAGCTACTTTAAGGCCAAAGTTTACTGAAGTCCAAAATTCCTACGTAAAACAGATGAAATTGGACCTTTCCTCATACTTCTTTCATTGGCATTTCGTTGGCATTTGCGTTGGAGGCACAGAGATTAGTCGAGGGCGTTGGCTCCACCACACTTAACTCTCTATTCGATCTTCAAATGCTGCCATTATGTCATTGTCACGATCTTTTTCTATTTGCAACTTTATAAGGCCACACTCTAATAATGCAATATGATTGCAAAATTCAAAACTTAGAATGCCACAGTTAAAAAAACTAGCAAAATTTGTCTGCCTGAGTAATGAAAGCTTATAAAAAAATATCAAGTCTTCAAGTGTTTCGTGAGTTTTTCGGGTATGTGTCGTGCCAATGGCTTTCGCAAAGCGTTAGAAACCATTAAAATCAATGTAAATGTTTACATTACACGCATGCCTAATCAAGCCTGGCTCGCATTGCGGTACACTCTAGTTATTCAACCACCGCAAAACCCTTTATCCTGCCCCTCCCTCCCTCCCTCCCTCCCTCCCTCCCTCCCTCCCTCCCTCCCTCCCTCCCTCCCTCCCTCCCTCCCTCCCTCCCTCCCTCCCTCCCTCCCTCCCTCCCTCCCTCCCTCCCTCCCTCCCTCCCTCCTCCCTCCCTCCCTCCCTCCCTCCCTCCCTCCCTCCCTCCCTCCCTCCCTCCCTCCCTCCCTCCCTCCCTCCCTCCCTCCCTCCCTCCCCCGGCAGTTTTGATCCCCCGCTTTGTTGAATCCTCACATCATGCCAAGAAATGGCCGTTGAATCCACCTAATGCATGTGATTCAACCTTCTCTGGTGCTCCGTAAAGCGCGTTTTACACCTACAAGCACAGAACGTTTCATTTCCATTTGTTGATCGGCGCCTGGAGAAGAGGCAGGATTGGTAGTGGAACCGGTTCAACCAAGTTAATTCTGGTTACGAGTACTTAAATGATGAAGTCTCATGCTTCAGGAAAACATTTTCTTTCCAATTTAAATAAAGCATTTCGTGTTGCTGTTGCCGTGTAAATTTGAGAATAATGTGTGCAGAATAGCACCCAGCAATATCTTATGTAAGCTAAGAACTACTTTGCATGCATTCAAAAAACGACCAACTAGGAAGGGATATATGGTGGAAGCTACGCAGCTAAGCGAATCACTCTTACCAACAGCGCACTCATTATTAAGTGGCAGGAAATAAGCTTGAAATGCTAACAATCATGGCCTTCGCTCCTTCCACATGCCTTACAGAAATGCGAGACACAGCTTAGCTTATTTACAGACTGATTTGTTGACTTTTGGTGAGAAATGTTTGTGGTGGTGAGGTATTTCATCGTCTGGTAAAAGAACAAAAGGATTATTGGTCACTTTTAACCGATCCAAAACTCATGGGTCATTACCTGCCCCAAAAGTCGAGGTTATGTACTCCTACATTCCTAAAAGCCCATGTTTGATGTCTGCGTGGTGCCCGCAAAGCTCATTTTTCACTTTCCAAAGACCGAACAGCATTTATAGTCGCGACCACTTCTCTTGATGCAAATAGAGGAGCTTGAAGCGAGAAGACGTATTCATTGCACAATGGCAGAGACAAGCCAATTAGAAGAGGAGCCTTTTTTAGCCATACACAACAAGAAAACACCTTAAGCCTAACATCACGAGGCGCAAAATTTGTCCGTGTGGGAGATTTTAACCCTTTGGTTGGGATGAGGTGAGCAGAGACGGGGATTTTATGCTTTGTCTCATCTCCTCGTTCCGGCGATAGACATTCTAATACGAGATGCAAAATTGAAATATGAAAGAGAGTCATGAAAAAGTGGTAAAGACTGGTTTTGGTTTCTAGAGACAAAGCGCTACATTAAAGGCAAGAGAGTGAACAGTTTTTGCATGAATTTACCGAAGATAATTGGTTGTTTACCCTCTAATTAATTGTTGAAGGCATTTTGCAATTTGATGCATTTTTTGGCCTTCGTACTAATGGGCTGAGACTGAGATTTGTTGCATTTTCTCCACTGCATGGAGCACCCACAATTGTGAGCAGAATGGTTACATTGGCACTGCATGTCAAAGTGAGCAAGAATCAAATCAACTGTCACTTTTCTGCATTGAGCAGTGAACTCTGCCGCATGAAAGAAATTTTGCTCCTCACGAATTGAAAAAAGACTGATATTTTCAACTGAAGTGACGTAGCAATCCGAGACATCCTTGAAGGCGACAGTAGACATCATGTCTGGATAGAAAATTTAGAATTGCGAATGCGTGAGTTTAAGTGCCTGAGTAACCACAACGAGGCGTTAAACGACCTGTCAAGATAAAACGTAGTCCCTGACTCCCTCAGAGCGCCCGGTCAAATTCCAGCATAGGGCGTCACAGCAGTCAAAGGTGTGAAGTACACCCACAAACCAGACGCGCCAGTCATCGAAACTCAGTACAGATGAGAAGATGCTTAATCGCAACTTCACTGATCCCTCTTGACACTTCCGATGGATTTGGAGTTGTGTCCTAGCTAGGAACTGAACAGGAGAACAAAAGGCTATAGCGTATGTCTATTATTAGTCGTAAGAACACTGACCTAAACGCGGGGCCATTTACTTGTCCCTCCTTGCTATTCATTTTCACTATGTTACTTAGCGCCCATGTTTAGCAGGTTCTACTTAAGTAGCAGAAAGGTGGAGGAAGTACCACGAGTTCACAGCTCCGTAGCGAACTCTTCTACACGTGTCACGGCCGGTATCATTTTAATCGCTAATACCATATTTAGGTATATTTACAAGGAGACCATCATTATCAACCCTTCTGTAGGGAGTTGTCACAGATCCTGCCATCTACAGCGTATACCCTTCTACTGTCGTGTTGAGATTTATCACTCTTACAAATATAGCTCCTGAGACTGCGCTGGAGATGAAAGAAAACGTAATGGAATACGTACCACCGACATGGACAAGGGCTGGGGGCTACTAGCCTGGCCCAGAGGTCATGAAGTCAGGCGAAAGTCATATAGTCGAGCCCTCCAGTGCTTGCGCAATCTAAATGAAGCGTCACAGTACAAATTTTCTCCCAAGGCGAATATACCGAGTGCTGCAAGAGGACTCCCCGTTGCTAAGCAACCAGGAAGAGAAGTTCTGTACTTACAGGACAACAGATGTTGCTTTTTTGCATTTTAAGGGTTTATTGGGCTGTGACGATATGTTTTATTTAAACGGCATTCATTGTTTGGCTTTCAGCGAGCGATCATCGGTAGTGAACAAATGCATGTGGAGCCCACACCTCCAAAAACCAACATAGGCCTATGGAAGCGGTATGACGAGCTCTTTTTCGTCGTTGCAAATAAGCCCGTCAGCCTGTGAACTAACAAACCAAGACATACGGTGAGTATCTGAGGTTGATAAAATGAGCGAAGAACAAGCTGCTTGGCTCCCAAGCATACTGAGTGGTATCTGTTATCGTAAATATCTTGGTGCACTTGCCTTAACTCATGTGCAAGCGAACAATGCAGTTGCTGAAAATGTGTTCTTGACTATTTCTAAAGTATGGGCACTACCGGCAACGCTTTTTTGCCAAGAAATAACAAAAGCTATGCGCAATAGCAACACGTCCTGCCCTGCATAATTATCCTTTTTCAAGCATTCTAATCACGAACAGATGTAGCATCTGGTTACTCATCACCGGAATTGGCTTGCATTAATCATGCGTTGGCATCAGGTTCTACTGCCACGCACTACATCGTCCCCAAATGACGTGGCTGTGGGACTTAGTTCATCTCGTGGCCTCAAACGCCCGACAAGGTTGAATCAAATGCATTAAGCAGCCTCAATCGACATTCGCTGTCCTGATATGAGGGTTCAAGGTGCTACTCTGCTGTGTGAAACTCAGAATGGGATTTGCTTTTGCTTGATTTGTTTTTGATAATTCTCAAGGAGCGAGTTTACTTGACTACCTCTGAGATGCAATTGGAAGACTTATCACCATCACAAAGTTTTTTTGGTTCCAGGCATATCAATAAACCAGCTTTGCAAGCCACTATACAAACTCATGTATGACCTTTTGGGTCAGGTAATGCTACGTGGGTTTTGAACCGGTCAGGCGTAACTGTTAATGTGCTTTTTTGCCCAACGAACGCTAACAGACCAAAGCATCACAGACATTTCTCTTCACAAATCAACCAGTCAGTCAGCGGTTTTGTGAAGCCCTTGGAGAGAGGGAGAGAGAATGGCATGATCAATAGTATTTCATGGTTATTGTCGCCCTCCCCACAATGCGCGGCTAGCTGATGAGATGGATTTGTTCAGCTGCATGGCTTCCACCATAAGTTTATCCTTTCATTTGGTTGCACGACAATCGCAATGCAAAATTTTCCATTCAAATCGGAGATGAGGGATCCTTTTGAACAGGAGACATAATCCTCTGGTGCTCCTTCGTAGAAATTAATTTACTTAAATTAGTTTTGGGCATTAAGCTTTGATACTACACCTCGCGCCTTCCCCATAATCCGCATAATAAATTGAGCTCGGAGCGTCCGTACCTGCATCTGTGGCTATATCCAAAGGAGAAAAGCCAATTCACGTTAATTAGGTGGGCAGGTCCAGTCAACATTTGGGGGCTTAACCTGGCAGGGGAAGAGAACAGGCTTAAGTAGAATGGAGAGCGACCTGATAGTAGAATGACCGAAGTGTATTGTAATCAAACATAGGCTTGGTAATGGATGCATCCATGAGGTGAAAGAATCACTCACCGTGAGCTTTTATAGAATATCCTCCTGCGCGTTCAACATGTGTGACGACTGAAGCACTTGGCGTTCAACAGCCTAAAAGCATCATCAGAAACATTTTATCTCCATAAGGCTCTTCCGCCTCGTCAAATGTACACCAAACGTGTTGCTACAGTTGTGCTACTTCGCGCACCGTCTCGAATGTGGAAACACTTTGTTGTGCCAATGGTCAGCTATCACTACGGATTTACTACTTCGGCAGTTGTGCATACCAATTGTAGCATTAAAGAGTGTCCATGTCAATCGAAGAGTTGACTTTTTTAAAGGAGTCTAACCCTGGCAGTGGCTTGATTACAGTTGTACGAGGCGGTCAGAAAACCAGCTTCACAGACGGATCCAAGCAAACTGCCTTGGTGCCAACGTTGAAGCCAAGTTGTAAGGGTGTGAAAAGGCTCACGCAGTGGCCTGGAGAAGCGTCAATATTTGGCTGGGTTTTTGATTTTCTTAAATCACCTGCTCTCCCTATATCAAGAACCTTAAAATTAATTAGGGCAAGTAATTCGTGCATATGAATTTCACCTGTGGTTGTGAAGGCGTTTTCCATGTACTGAAGACATTAGTAAACCCAATGTGCAGAAATCAGACGTGGCACTGGTTGATGCAATGGTCATTTAAAGAAGTTATTTTTGTTCATCACTGCTATTGACTGGGAAATTTTTGCATTGAAACCTGACCTGCTTTTGCTTTGATCAACTTATGATGGTTGCAATACTCCGGTTATGCATTTGCCTAACCATTTGGTGTTGCAGGCCCATATTGCACTTCCAGTGGGCAAAATGGCCTCCTGACCACTCCAGTAACTTCAGCCTTCCTATACTTAAAAAATACATATTCTGCCCTAGTAGTGTGACTTCTTACCTCTGCAGGGAAGACTTCGGGCTACTTAAGTGACAGGAGGATGGAAAATTCGACCATAAAAGACAACTATGTTAATGTGATTCATCATTGTTAGAAACTTACTTGGCAGGAGAAAGGGAAACGATGGGGTTTGGAGAGTCTGTGACGGAAACCAAACAAAAGAAATGAAAATGACCTCAATCCCGTGTTCCGCGGAGATGCTTTTAGCAATTAAAGCGACACATCAGTGAAGTATCTGGAAGAGATCATTGCGCAACCGTCCACGGTACCCCTATGGAGATGTCAACAGGGATCAGTGACGTTGTAGTCATAATTTCTTAGTTGCGCGCATGACCGCTATCATGACTAATCATGGTTGTGATGACCAACACGAGGGAGGTATGTAATAACTTTACTTTTTTGCCCAACCCTGTTCAAATTTTGCAGTTGCTTAAGGCTCCGCCTTTATGTTTCTCTGGATGCACTCTCTGATTGTCGCTGACACATTTTATGCTCTGGTGCTAATGTTTCAGTTCCCTTTCTGAGAAAAGCTCGGATAGCTACAATGCCAATTTAAACTCCTTCAATGCAATTTCAATATTATTTAAGCAAACTACGTTCAGCAAAGCCAAAGCCAATAATTGACAGTGATGTGCCAGCCTATCCTCTAAAAACAAAAAGCTATCACAAAAAGAAAATACAGCGAATTCCCTAAAGTCATTTTTTTCTCATTTTAAAGTTATTTTTAATGTCTTTTTTGAACATTGGGAACGCCAGTTGGGTGTTTTCCTACAGGAACGAAAAGGTCATTTCAAAATGGCGGAGTTACTTACTTTTGGGTATATCGCCAAAAAATGTTGGGTAAGTTGAAAGTTAGCCCATGTCCCTCCTCCTTCTCTTCTTTCCGCTCCTCGGCCCTATGGATCGAAGGGCTGCCTTGCAGGGTGAATAGTGGATACAATGGGCATACTTGACAAGCCGAAAACCCATTGGTCGCACGAAAAGCAGGTCTCCGTGGTTTCGCCCACAGTTACAAACGGGCTCTAAGTTGAGTGCTAAGCTTTCGTCCCTGCTTTCTCACCCAACATGTGTGTTTTTATCAAAAGTTAAAAGGAGATGTAGAAAGGTTTTAGCCGAGCTAAGCGAAATTAAATTAGACGAGTACTTCACTTTCTTTTAAATTCCTTAAGGCATTCGGTTTAATTTAGCTGAAGCTTGCAATACTTAAAATAACCAGAGTTCTTTTACCTCTCTCGAAAGTTATTAAAGGCTTAAGAACTGAGTTACTCTCAGTCTGACATTGAAACAGGATGACATTTATCTGTGTCAACTTACATGACCTCACCAGCCGGTGGATTTGTGGCCCCTAACTAGGTGGTCGCTCGTCCTTTCTGGTAGCCCATCCGCTTAATTATGACCAGCCCCTAGTGAACCCAGATGTCACATCAAGTTTTAGGGGTTAATTCCGACGTTGTCAGACTGTCCGCCGCGATAAACCGAAGTAGGAGGGCGAAATATTACAACAAGCAGCAGCGACTCAGGTCTCAGCAGCTAATTTCCTGCAACTTTTTTTAAACGACTGGATCGACAAATTAAAGAAATAGAGAGGTGAGGCTGTTGATATTTTGTAATGTTTACAGACTGTATTGCGAAGATATGACCAATTTTAGAGGCTGAAGACAGAATGCTCTGCCGTAAATTAATCGTAGTCGAAGTTAAGGCATGAATTACAGTAGGAAAAACAATGAGCCCACTTGATAAATAAGTTTTCCTGAAATTTAGACCATCTGTTAGATATCGATGTCCGCATAATAAGCGTACCGGAGTACGGGTGGGATGAAAGCAGAAATGGCGGACGAGGCCCTCCGCCATTTCACCAACACGGTAGTCGAACCCCGTAAGGCTCAACCAATCCAAGACAAGTTCGCACAATTATTACTGAAGAAAAAGCATCAAACTAAGTGACCATAGTTCAAAAAAAAGAATTTACTGAAAGATTGTTGCCTAAAAACTGAATTTGGTAAAATTTGTTGATAAAAAAAAGATGAAGAACACATGTCACGCATCTGTGATGCTGGTAGTAGACGCATTAAACAATGATTGTGAGGGGTGAAACCAACTAACTATTTATTTGCTGATTCACAAAATAGGCACTAAATTATTCACGCATCTGTCAATGAAACGTGAAGCATACCCCTCCACAAGTGAGTAAACAGTGAGACTCTTGTTAATTCAATAAGGCACACTTGTCCCAATATACCAGACGAAATTGGAAATAAATCATGACGTTGTAGGCAATATTTGCTTGTATTTACAAGGGAAAAGAATTTTAGGAGAAACTTCACCTGAAAACTTGTTGCTGCAATCTATTAGTTTCCTATCCTCGACAGAATCTTTAAGTATAACCTTAAATGCAGTAAACTACTCCTGCGCACATTTGTAAAGCGAATCATGTTCTTTCTTTGAAGTTCCAAAAGTCAAGGCAAAAATCAAACGCCTTCAACGTCATTTGACAATTCCCAGGGTTACAGACAAGCTGAGTATGGATGTGTTTAACTTCCCTTAAAGGCAGTTCTGCTAGTCATCCTCACTGGAGCTGACGCTGTCCTGCACAAACTGACGCATTTTTGTGCGGAGTTCTGCAGAAGTGTAGAATTTTTTGCCCTCAGCTGGGGGAGCTTAGGCGGCACTGCTTGTTAGATGAGTCAGATTACCGAGGGGCTGACATTTACATCCATATCCCCCTCCCCTCAATTGCCGACATTGAATGTGCTAGGGGAATTGGACATTTCTCCGCCTTCCTAGTCCGAACAGGCGTTTGGCGGCTGAACAGATAAAGCGGTTTTTTTTGGTCGAATGACCTCACCAAAGACAGAGGACGTCTGGAAATATTACAATGGAATGCTTGACCAAGTAATTTACTCCCTCGAAGCATTTTAGTGAAAGCCAGGGTCTAAAGCAATTATTATGATCCTGGTTGTGCAAAGATGCGGTATCCCTTTGTAGCCTCTGCAAAGTTGTAAAATTGGTTCCATTTATTGAATGAATTTCAAAAGTTTTTGAAAAACTATCGTGCTTAAGCATCATCTTACTCTTTAACTACGATTTACCTACAAGGTGTGGGTAGGTACCATCTGGAGAATAAACTGACGATTGAAAGTAAATGCATTTTTAGGAGGCTGAACAAATTTGCTTTCCTCCTTGGTAATGGTTGGAGGGACATTGGCATCTCGGCGATGTGGCTACTAAGATGGGAGACCATTGCACGAGTGACTCACGAATGAGGCAGAAGGCATTAGTCACAGAGTGGGGTTGCATTTTGCGAAGCATAAAAAAGTTTAAAAGACATTTCAGAAATAAACTTAACAACTAACACGAATTTGTATTTATTGGGACGGGTAAGGCTGGCGATGCCAAAGTGATGCGATTTTTGCTGATGGGAGTCTTTCGAGACCTCTCTACCTTGTCTTCCTTGCATTTCGAAGAAAGCTGCCTCTTGATTTGCGTGTTTATAACCGCATTTATAAACGATTTGGATAGCGGCTTTGGAGAACCAATGTTGGTAAGGCAACAGATTCAATCCTACTGAAACTTTCCTAACATTCAGTGTCGGTGGTCAAATCCGCAAAGGAAAAAAAAGCAGAATTTTTGGAACCGTAGTGACCGTTGCCAAAGGTCCTGATCTTGAGCTGTGTGATATTAACCTCAAAATCGTCCACAAAGAAGGTACTCAAAGCATTGGTGGTTTCTATTTGGAGACTTGGTGTCGCCTAAGGTTGGAGGAAAACGAAATCCCTTTAACTGGACAACTGCGCAACTGACAGGGTTGAAAAAAAGGCTTGTATCTGGTTAATTTATGATCCGCTTTGCCTTTAGTCAGTGAGTCATTTGCAATGCGACTGATGCATACTGGCTCCAAGTGCCGTTATCCGGCTAACACCTCTCATTGCAACTTGCCAACAAAGTAATTGTCTTAAAAAGGGGTAAAAAGCACGATTAATAAATCGTTGAGGAATACTTCCGTCAAAGACTGGGAATAGCAGAATAGAAAGAGAGGTCACGTGAAGTGTCGAGGAAGACGGTTGGGACACAGTGGGACTTGGGCATCGGACGGCTATGCTACCATCTGGTAATTGGTAGGGACTGGTGAAATTTATAAATGCACTGTCAGGCCCGCTTAGAATCGCAACACACTTTAGGGTAGCTGAACGTAGTACCCAAAATATGATATCTAAAACGGTTTAGAAGAATGCCTTGACGCATCACTCTGAGAACAAATAGTAGAGAAGAGGTTTCCCGAATGCTTAGCCTGAGTCTTGGTAAAACTCTTGGTTCACTTCCACACAAACTAGTCGTGGTATTAGCTAGGGTGATAAGCTTGCAGAACAGGACGATCCGTTTAGCCTAAAAAATTTAGCGTGTTTGTTTGCTGAGAAGAAAAAGCTGTGTTAGTTTGGTGTGCCAACGCCAAACAAATTAACCCAATGTCGATTGTCCCCAAACTGCTCATCCACCAACCGATTCACACTTCTAAGACACTTCCCATTGCATCTCCACATAACCAGCAAAACGAGAAATTTGTCAAGTGCTAGACTTTCGGCAGCGACTAAGCCTGCAATTCGCACGTGGGAGAATTGCATTGCCCCCACTGTCCTCATTGTACCTCCCTGAATGACGACTTTTAGTCCATCTTTGCATTTATTGACCATATTAAGAGTGAAATAAATGATTGCGGAATAAACGTAAGACAGAAACGGAAATATTTGGGGCTATTATGAAGTCCCTTTCCCCAAAGACGAAAAGCTTCATGAAAGTATACTTTCAAATAAGTTTTATCCTTTTCGGGAAGGATTATGAAGTCTGCTGATTTCCATCATAAGAAGCATTAAAAGTTATCTACCAGTATTATGCCAGAGTGTTGCTTAAGCCAACACCATTTTCGTACACAAATCCTCTGACACCTCTACGATTCAGCTTCTGTCGTTAAGGTCATCTGAACTCTACGACCCATACACAATAGAAGTGTAAGATAAAGAATTGGCCAGTGGGAATGCGAACGCTGCAATGAGGCTTAGTTCAGTGCCCGATAATGAGAGTTAGTGACCAAAAAGGTTCAAATGATCGAATACTGCGCAGTTAAATTATCGCTATCTTGATGGGCAGATATGATGAGTTTATGGCCAAAGGGAAAACTAACGCACCAGCCTAAAGAAGGTATTAAATAAGGTCATTGTCTATGTGCCGTTGGGGTCACCGCAGTCGGAATAGGAAGTGGAGGCGATGAAGTATGGATTGCGTTAGAACTTACTGAACTATACCATGGACACTTCCAAGCCCCCTTCTGCCTTAGCTTTTAGAAACTAAAATTTGACTCAAGACAATTTCAGAAAGCCAGTAAAACTACATTTTCTGGTGAGCTTAAGCTGGGTGTAACGGAGGAATGAGGGTTTAAGTTCGGCTATTTAGACTCTTGGTTCTCCCCTGATTCGGTCGCCGTCTTACAGACCATACGTTCGTGGCATTTCTTTCGCCATCTCGCAAGGCCATTTAGTTAGCATTTATGAAGGCTGTAATCAGGAGCATACCAAAATTCTTTAGGAGTGGCTTAAGTTACCATGTTGAAGACAATTTCATGTGAATTTGATAAAAAATAAGTTAAGTTAGGTTTCGACTAGCTATCAAGTGTTAGCGTTACAGAAGATCCCGCCATCTGTAAACGAAGGGAAGAATCGCACGCCGCTTAACTAAGACAAGAATATGGAAGGTGTTTATTCAGCAGCCACTTTTCCAAACTCACAAACGCTAATGATAACTGCACATGCTTTTCAAAATCGTTTGCGTCTGAATGAGAGATCAACACCCTAACTACTCCTTTTAAATAAAGGGCAAAAATAATCTGGGATTCCTTTAAGAATATTTCTTTTAAAAATCGGTTAGGTAATCAAATGTGGCACATGAAAATAACTATTTTTCCATTGATGTATTTGATATGTAAGCATTACTACTTATAAGTATAGGTAGCATTAATTACGTGGTAGTTCGAACATTTTATGCTTGATTTACAACATTGCTTAATTTGGATTTTATGAGCACATAACTTCGAGAAAGGCATTAAACCAAGAAAATGCAAAATAATAATGTATTTAAAATCAAAAAGTTTAACTAAAGGAATCAATAAACACAAATTTCTACCATTTTTCGACGCTGGTTCCCTTATGGATGCTCAGTTCTCAGTACCTCTAAGATTTTCGGTAGAACTGTTTCAACCACTGTCACTTCCGACGAATCCACAGAGGCCTTATTGTGATAATGCAGGATCTGCTGAGTTGAGCTAATTTGTAAATTTTTATAAGAGATCATGTGAAAGTGGTTAAACGATGCATCGTATTTGTGTTTAAGTGATTTATTCAATGATAATGCGTGTTTGTGACATTAATTTTCCTAATTTTTTGAATGGGATGCATCGTTAAGAGACCAAGAGTACTTCTACCGGCTTAATTGCCATCTTCCATTTGAGGTCAATGGGTTTTCACAAGTGGGTCAGCTTTTGTGATCTTCTAAAATGCTCCACTGGTTCTTCTCTCGCTCTCTCTCACACAACCAAAAGTAAGGTTACCGCGTGGTTTAAAAAGTTCAACTTTTTTCTGCTACATCGAAGAGCGTGTAAACATTAAAGGCAAAACATGTTCTTACGAAAGCACTTAGGATATGAGCAAATTGGAGGTTTTTTTAAAAAAGGAGGCCCTTAGTATTCTCTGTTTATTTTACAGTTTTTTTATAAAAATATGAGTGTAGGGTTTCGGTACATAGCACAACTTCTGATTGACGAAGAGTGTGCTCTGAAATGTCGATGTGTGTGTGCGTGCGTGCGTGTGTGCAAATGAGCAGCTACGGTAATAAAAAGATGTTTAAGCAGAGTAGAAGAACACAGAAGCCACCAGTGCCAAACCATTGTATGCCAGGCAATTTGTCTTCACATACTTGCACCAGTGCCATTCACAACAACTCCTGCTCAAATCAATGCATCTTGTAAGCTGGAGAGCAAGCATTGCTAAGCGCCATTCAGATTCAATTTTGCGTGGGAAGTGTTGTGACTTAGCAGGAATGTCTACAAAATCCGTCGATTTGATGAATGAAGCTCCGAAAGGGTTATTAGTGGTTATTAGTGCAGCGTCCCAAGTCATTCTTGAAGACGGGGTTACTGACACGGCCCGGCGACTATGCCGCCGAATGGAAGTACAACTGTGAAGGGTTGAGCGTCTGCATTGCCAACGAGCACAGGTAAAAAAAACACTACCCAAGTATTGCGCTAGAACCAGTTGCCTCCTTCAGTGACCGCTTAACCAAAAAAGCGAAGACGTGTTAGTCGAGTAGATGCCTTCCTAACATTCAGATGGACTTTTAGAAAAGTTTTCAGAATCTGCATCAATCACTTTATGTCATATTAATGATTTTTGCCTGAGTTTATTAATGAGACCACTTCAAAGCCTATCAACAAACTTAGTGAATTTTGTGCACTCGGATCCATTCGATCACAGGTGCCAGTCACGGTGTGACTTACTTGACCCCAAGTTGAGGTCATCTGAAGGCGTACAAGGCCTTGTGCTGATGCCGTTGGATGCCACTTCGAAATTAAAAGGCTGATGACTATGGAAAGCCATTGTGAGGTATTATCGGGAGCTAATTGCAGACTCTACACCTTCGACTGAATTATTTCTCCTACTAGACATTAAACTAAACAAAAGTATTTTATTACCTAGCAGTAAACGTATGATACTGCTTCTGTCACCATGGTTAACCGCCTTCTACCTTCAGCAGTGAAGTTGCTTCCAACATTAAAAATTGGAAAATATTGTGGAAATCTCCTTCTCGATCGAGCTTTATATTTAAAACATGCCTGGTGGTTGCTGATCTACATTTCTGGTAAGGTTAATCTAACTCCAACAATAAGTACGTCACCGTTGCCAAAAAAAACACAATTTCCTTCAAGAACTATTTGAAGATTGCTTTCTTAAGCCTGTTAATTTCCTATGCAAACGATTTCGACCTCCTACACACTTTAAACCTAAACCAACTGTGCGTCAAAGAAGCACATTTTTCCTAACTCCTGGCAAGCTCTAATCATGCAAATAAAGTGCCTGGAAAGCCACGAATGGCTGTCGACAATGGATTTTTTTATGCATCTGAAATGTGTTTTTTGTAAATAAAATGCTCCCTGTAATGAGCACGTCAAAGTGAAATACCTTAATCATGCAATCACAAGTCGCCGGTTACTCCTTCAAAAGAGAGCGCTCTTTGGTTCATGAACCTTAAGGCATCGTTTCGTGGCGAAAAAACTATCTTCCATTAAGCCATACCTTAAAAGTTGGCAGCTCGTATTACACCCAGCTCAATTGATCCTTTTCACAAGAATTAAGGGAGAGAGAGCCTTCAAGACGCTGGCTGCAGGTAAAACAGCCTCCGAAATACATAATTTACTGGTGCCGCATCAGCGCAAAATTCATGATGTGCGAAATGGTACGTGGAAATATTTATCATACACTACGGGATCAATCAAGTTGGTTGATCGGTTTTTCTGAAGCACAATTCCAAGTCGACGAATCGGAGGGCTTGATTGCGCATGTGAGTGCATGAATCGCCCTCATTTCACCAATCACAAATCACCACATGACCTATAAAACCGAGGTGCCAGCTCTGTCAGCGTTTAGGCCTCCTCTTCTCCAACATGCGAGAACTGGTTCACATGCAAGCGGGGCAATGCGGTAACCAGATCGGTTCCAAGGTACCTGTATTCCTAATCGATTACTCACTCTTCAATTTATGTTTAATTGCCTTTTTTCCACGCTAGTTCTGGGAGACAATCTCAGAGGAACACGGAATTGATGATAAGGGGTCCTACCATGGTGACTCAGACCTTCAGCTGGAGCGCATTAACGTGTACTATAATGAAGGCCAAGGTGGCAAATACGTGCCACGAGCCCTCCTGATCGACCTAGAGCCCGGAACCATGGATTCGGTGAGATCAGGTCCGTTGGGAAAGCTCTTCCGACCAGACAACTTTATCTTCGGTCAGAGTGGAGCGGGCAACAATTGGGCAAAGGGTCACTACACCGAGGGTGCAGAGTTGATTGAAGAGGTGTTGGACGTCGTCCGAAAGGAGTGTGAGGCTTGCGACTGTTTGCAGGGCTTTCAGCTATGCCATAGTCTCGGTGGTGGCACAGGGTCTGGTATGGGTACTCTTCTTATCGCGAAGATCAGAGAGGAGTATCCCGATCGTATTATGACATCCTTTTCTGTGGTGCCTTCGCCTAAGGTTAGTTGGTTTAGTAAAGCACCTGATTTACTCGATGCGAAATCACTCATCCTGGTCAGCTGGCGAAACGGCATTGTGAATTTGAGATAAAGTTCTTTTTTTCCTTATTTAACTTATGTCGCTGTTTAAGTTAGGAGGTAATAATTCAACCCAATCCGTGATCTTAACTCATTAGTAGTAGATTTCTCACTTTCCACATTAATCTATTTATCTAATCCCTCCATGCATTTCATTGGGAGATTATTTAAAATTTAGAGTGCTGATAAATGCCCATTTTAACGTCCAATATAATGCTTTATCCTTGTCATTTGGCACTTTCTGTAAAAGCCATTCCTTATTCTCTCAATACCACCCAAAGCCAAGAGATTATGAGCAGCTGAAACTACCTGCCCATTTGCATATGGATATGACTATTGCCAGTTTTTTAGCTCACATGCAGCAACTAGCAATTCACAGAAATGCTATGAGGAATTAAAATATTAATCTTTATTGGGCAATTATCCCTTCAAAATTATAAAATGGCTGGCTTTCCTCCGTTAAAATTGAGATCCGTGCGTGTTTGCCTTGTAACGCAGGTGTCGGACACAGTGGTTGAGCCCTACAACGCCACTCTCTCAGTCCACCAACTAGTGGAGAGCACTGACGAGACCTTCTGCATCGACAATGAGGCACTCTACGACATTTGCTTCCGAACGCTGAAGTTGCCAAACCCCAACTATAGCGACCTGAATCACCTGGTTAGTCTGACTATGTCTGGTGTTACCACAAGCCTTCGATTCCCCGGTCAACTAAACTCTGATCTAAGAAAACTGGCTGTCAACATGGTTCCCTTCCCACGTCTGCACTTCTTCGTGCCCGGTTTTGCACCACTCGCCAGCAGAACCTCACAGTCCTACCAGAGCTGTACGATTCTTGAACTGACGCGACAGATGTTCGACGCGAAAAACATGATGGCAGCGTGTGATCCGAGTCACGGTCGCTACCTCACCGTTGCTGCCATGTACCGTGGACGAGTGTCCATGAAGGAGGTGGAGGATCGGATCCTGGAGACCCAGACTCGTAATTCTACCTACTTTGTGGAGTGGATCCCAAACAACGTGAAAACTGCAGTATGCGACATTCCACCAATCGGATTCAAAGTAGCTGGCACGTTCATTGGGAATACCACGGCGATACAGGAATTGTTTACTCGTGTCAGTGACCAGTTCTCGGCCATGTTCCGTCGTAGGGCCTTCCTACACTTCTTTACAAGTGAGGGCATGGACGAGATGGAGTTTTCAGAGGCGGAGTCGAATATGAACGACTTGATCAGTGAATACCAGCAGTACCAGGAGGTCGGAATAGATGACGATTATGGCGAAGAGGGAGGAGTTGAGGAAGAAGCTCCTTTAGACGAAGAATAAGAAGAGAAAACGCTAATTCGCGCCACGTTTTAACAATAATGCATTCAAGGTCTTTTCTATGCATTGTCTTAAGACGATCTACTTGCATAGGGGATTTTCTGTTTTTTTCTTACCAAATTGAGATTTGTCTAAGCAGGAGCTCAAAGAAAGGGTCGGAGTCATAATTTTCGTGGAAAGACTGGACAATTTCGCATGAGGAAATACAGGAATTTGTCTCAGCGCATTTTGAAGAGTACCTAATTGAATTGGTAGGAAACCTACAAATTATGATGCTGTTCCCGCCAGTGCAATGTGAGATTAATCCACCTAGATTAAATTATTCCAACTTAACAAAGTTCCAGTAACTTGGTAAGCGCGTTTTGAAGACCTAGCGTTACGTGCCTTAGGCGAACTACAGATATAGAAAGAACGGTCAGAAATATGAAAGTAAATAGGTAAGTAAATGCTGTAACTGGGCTGTAAATGGTGCATAACATTCTAACATTCCTGTGTATAATTTGCCAGCTGTAGGCAAATTGCGGAGTACAGGATAGAGAAACGAATGTCGGAAATTGGTAATCGCCAAAGGGGTATTAAATACACAATTATGCCTTCAAAGGGACTTAATATGTTTCTTTAAACAAACTTACAAGAAAAATGGTTTTGTATCTATCCACGCACCAAGTTATTTAGCTACCTGATGCACAACTTGTACACCCCTTACAGCTCTAAGCCAGAACACTTTTACCTTTCCTGTTATTATGCAAAAATAAAGTAAAAAAATCTCTTAAAATATGGGCCTGAGCTGTTAACTAATATTTGTACAGCCATGGTATATCTAAAAAGAGCTGATAAAATTTTAGTGAAATAGTGAGGCATACCTTCAAGGTCTCAAAGTGACCCGTTCAAAGGAATTTTATGTTCAGCCCATGTTTTGTTTTCTTGCGCCGAGTTGTGAAATTGCGCTCTCATCCAGTAGAACCTCACAGTTCTACAGTCCCTCAATACGACAAAAATTGATTGAACTCCACAACGTTATGCCCTGTTGCAAGCTCACAAAATATACTACAAACATTGATCAGTTAACCGCTTCATTGACATTGGAACATATTGGTTAAACGCCGGGGAATTTGTCGAAAGAGGACCACATACATTGGTCTTCAATAATTGACTCAAATAAATGCTTATGCCTTGCATATAACCTAAAATTATCTTTTAAAATTATAAATTTACTGTTGAACGCCTTTTTATGAAAATTAGCATGCCGATGAGCTATTTTACCTTATTTTATTTTGTTTATATTTGTAAAACATGTTAGCGATGTCAAGGTCAGGCATGGCCACGGTTTTGTAATCTCTGGGTGCGTGTTAGGATCGGTACGCTTCTCCTAGCTCCTATTTAGTATATAATGAATTAGCGATTCCAGAAATTAACTATTTCACTTAGATTTCTTATAATATTTCTTTTGGGATCAATTAGGGTTAAGAAGTGCAGCTAGTTTCTTGCATGCGTTAACCATATTCAAAGTTCATTCTCAACCCATAGTATTTTGCAAACATTTTCAAGTAAAGCTGGAAGCCTTTTAGTGAGCCAAATAATGTTTTGTGTTTAATTACAAATGTAAATGTGTTGACACCTTTAAATTACACATTCCTTATTAAATTTGCATGGGTGTATGCTTGATTTTGCCAGGTGCGTTCACATTGCTTTGCTTTCAGAAAGAAGTGAGTTTTAACTTCAAACGATCAAATTAGTAGAAAGCGAGGAAAGTTTGCTACTTATTACGAATTGTTAAAAATGCTTCCTCAAGAAGTGTGATGTAGAGTCTAGTAAAGGAAAACGGAATATTGAATGTGTATGACCTGGTTTAAGGTTCAACAGTTTTTGTTTTTGCTGAATTTATTTCGTCATAGCCTAAAACTCCTGCAATAAGTTAGCTGGATTTGAGTCTGTTCATGTACATATCGTAATCCCTTCAACAGTAGTTATAGAGTCAAGAGCTATCTGGTCAGGATTATTTATTCCATTGAACTTGAACTATTTATGTTGCCCGTATTGCTTAGACTTTGTCTTTTCTTCAAACAGCTTAAAAATAATGGTGCCTTTGTGTTTCCACAAAATTTTGTTGTTGAACGTGAAGTATCGTCTTTATTTGAAAATCTGCTTACAGTCTAGGCGTCAGATCAATCCAAATTTTTGTTAAACGCTTCAGCTCTGATCATGCCATACTGACCTAAAAATCTATAAATTGCTCAGATGTGTTTACGATGTGATACTTTGAGTTATTAGCCCTTTTTGCAGCCTTACATAAAGACTTTATTTCAACCACAATTTTGCCTAAAGCGAGTGCTATCAAATCGATTTGGAGGCGGAAATTCCTTCTGATTTCCACATTTATGGCAAAATACCAGAGATTAAACATGTTTGAAGTGGAAGCCAACTTTCTGTTATTAATTTCAGTGTGATAGTTGTATATCTCTGCCTAAGAAACACAAACGCAATAGCTATTCTGTTCGACTCATCGTTAATTTAAGTCTCCCAAGTCGCAACTATCTCTTAACAGGCAAATGTATAATTCTTCTGGTAGACAACTGAAAAGACTGCAGTCGATTATTCAGAGATTTTTGTTCTGCATTTCTATTTATCGATACCAGTCCCCTTGAAGTATTGTTTTTGAAATAGCCTTGGATTTCTTGTAAAAACTACATCAGTCAAGCCCTTTAGACACTTCATCCAAAAATCATTTGGAGTGTAGATGGTAAACAACACAGACGTTTTGACTCTTGGAATATTATCTTTCGTTTGGGTAGCGTAAACACACTAAATACCTATTTGTCTATTCAAACCGTTGAAGCCAAATAGGTTTTAAGGAATATGGGTGCAGATTTTATTTTCTGGATTGCAGAGTCATGCTAAGATGGCGACGGAGTGCCCAGAATTGGACTCTAGACAGGCTTCGGTTCGACGTTCATCATCGAAAAGTTTCAAGGGAATTGCCCGCATATTTAAATCTGACGTGACCAAGACATGCAACATGAAAATACGAATACCCTCATTCCGAGAAAACCGCAAGCACTATTCCCCCACAAAGCAGCAACGGCAGGTGTTGCAGGAGCCCGAAAACCTTTTGAAAGAAATCGTAAGTCGCCTCGTTCTACCACATGTAAAGTGCCACCCATAGCTCTCGTTACTAAAGCGAGTTAGGTGATGTCCATTTGTGAACAGTCACCATTTCTTAGCACACCACTGTATGCTTTAACCGGGAATTGCATTATGTATGTGGCATTTTAATGAATTCTTGTGGTTCAATTTCGCCACAAATTACCTTTACAAGCTGTCATTCATTGATACTTGTGGGCCAAGGAGCCGTCACAGATATTTTGCAACTCATTTTCCGTCCGTGAGTTAACAAAGACGGAAAACTTAGACTTTTGAATTCAATTCAACAGCGCTTCATACCAACTCATCGCTGTGCCTCATGTCGTACTCGAGAGGTACGTGAAGGTTGTGTGAATCAGTGTGCTATAAATGCAATTTTGTCGACTCAAATTCTCGTGAGGCCCATTTATGTGGCATCTGGTTTTAATAGGCAATTTTATTATCGCTCTTATTTCCTACTCATCTCGTGCTGAGGCGGAAGACCTACACATGGCCTGAAATAGCAATGACATTGTGCATAAATTAGCCATCTACGTCACGATTCACGCAAATTCCCTCAAATTGTAGAGACATAAGTTGGGATTGTTATTCTTTTCAGTGTGATTGTTCTGTCCATTGCTCGGATTTCTTATCAGACGGAGAAGTGGTTCAGGAAAGCTGCAAAGTGAACACGACATTATCTCTTCAAAGGGCGTGTCATGTGATCGCCCTAAAGACAACTTTTATCGCAAGCCATACCTGTGTGGCCGTGTTTGAATAGCCTTTGTTTTGGGGGTCAATTTTCCCCACTCCTGACCGCAGAAGCAATACCGTTAGCAGCGGTTGTGTATTCGTGCGTGAAAACTCACATTTTAGACGGACAGAACATGACATGCTCACCTTCTTTCACTGCGTCGTTTTGTTGCATTGTGCAAAAGTTTGACGCTGTAGTGTTTGTGTCTGTGCATGTGACCTCAGCGGCGATGCAAATTTGTGCCAAACTGCGCGCCTCCAATTACTCCATCGAATTGCCGGATGTGCTACTGATCAAATTCAGCGCCATAGGGACTGTCACACGAGCTGTGGTAGAGCTCCAAGTTTGCAAATCCTGTGCCCTGGGTTTATTGTACAGCTGTAGATAGAGCTATCTTTGAGGATGTTGTAAAGCACAAATAGTATGGCAAAAGAATTAGGGCTGGACGACCCATGTCACCGTTATGGCGGCCGAATTGCTTGAATAAAGGGCTCAATATGTATAGGAGGTCAACTCATCAGCGCTATCGTCGAAGCCGACGTGCTGACCTGGGGTGTCTCGTAATGGTTTTTGATATGCACTGGATTACTTGAGTTGTGAGCAACACGCTCCTAAAATATGTTTTTAATTGTAAGAAGCTGTTTCGTCGGGAAGTGGTGCCTGGAACACGCTAAGGGTAATGTCGTGCTGAAAAAAATGCATTTCATCACTTAAAGTCAGAAGCTCTAAAACGGATTTTACTGCTAAATTAGGGTGTTTCTGAGCAGCTATTAGTTTGGAGGAAAGGGTGTTGAAGTGCTTGCCTTTTTCAATTTCAGCCGGCGCTGGACTTTCAAAAGTTGAAGGCAGATCTCTACGTGGATTTGGCCTACACCAATAATCTGTTACGACAGCGAGTACACCGAGACAACCTGACAAACCTGGTGGCCCAAATCACTGAGTGTCTGCGACTCATCCGCTGTCGAGTTGCCACCGCAGCCGCCTACATCCAGACGGATGGACTTCCCACTCTTCCTACCTCAGCCTCCGCCTCAAATGTCGTCTCTGGGGCAGCAGCATTCAAGTCGACTACCACTGCTTCGAAACCTGAGAGGCATTACTACAGGCGGGTTCACATTTTGTATCCTTTCTTAAGGAAAGCCGGGTAACAGTGTCGGAATTCGCTTTTCTTGCGAGTTGATGCTCTAAACTTGTCGGCTTCTTGCCCCGCCGCCATGGGAAATAAGTTTTCTTTCCGTTGAAAATTTACCCAGTTTAGAGAAATATTAATTGCCATTCTTCTTCCTCTCTGAAAGCGGGCGATTGACTTCTAGAGAGGTCAAAAATGCAGACAGATTCATGCTTTCCTTCGTTTCCAAAACCCGTCTACGGCTCATCCCCCGGGGCAGACGGTTTTTTAAAACTTGAAAGATCACCTGTTTTTCTACTTGAAGGACGTTGGTTTGCAAACATTGGCCTTTACAATTTCAAACTGTGCTGAGAATTTGAACGAGTTTTTATCTGGAGGGCGAAGACTAGGCAAAACAATTGTATTATTTAAAGCGCTATATTTCAAATGAATATTGCGGGTAAGTGTCGAAGGTTGTTTGCTCGCTTTTCTCTAGACAAAAGGTTGGCAAACCGCTGTTCAAATCATCCTGTTGCACTGCATAATCTATTCTTTTTCTCGTAGGACACAAGTTCAATTCAAAGTCTAAGTGATTTTTCTGTAGAGCGCAGAAAAGAGTCAATTCCTAGCCACTTTCTTTTCTGTCATTCTCCAGTCCATTTTCTTGTAGGTAGGCCTGGCGGGGTAGTGCAGCGTGCAGCCTTGAGTTTTCTTTTAAGAACAGAACTTTCTTCCCATTGCACCACTACCCCTGGCCGTTTCTTCTACGCGTTTGTATTGTCACAAGCAAATAAATCTCAGCTTTACTGAGTGTCTGGTCTTCAACAAACATTAATAGGAGTAAGAAACTTCCTAGTGATTAGGTTTTTCGGAAATGGGGCGTGACATATCTGTTTCTTAAGCGAATGCTACAGTACGAATGCCAGTTTTTCCCACAAGTCAGTCATTCAGCCGGACAGCGAACAGTCCAAAGGCGGTGCATCTTTTACAAACCATGGGAGGTTTAGGGCTGGTTGTCGTCTCTCCAGGTATGGCACTGGATTTCACTTGTTTCATCATCACACTGAAGCGATGTAGCCCTTTTAACTCTTTTTATATAAATTTTGCGAAGCACTTAAATTCGTCCAATGGGCAAGCTCCGGATCAGGCTGAACTGCTATTCAAGGCAAAGGGATGAAAGTGGTTGGAGCATGTTATGAACCCTGCATGGGAACAATTGCAGGCACTTCAAAAAGCTTCCACACCTTACAAGATGTCCTCGAAGTTAGCTGCATCGAAAACCAAATAAATTTTGGTGCTGTTTATGGTTCTTTACCCCTTCATCCCTTAGATAAAGAGCCTCTCATTAGCATTGGTCTCTGTTCGAATCCAAACCATTTTAATTTCTAGCACAATGACAGACAACTGTTTAAGTTGGTGTGATAAAAGATCGACATTTTTAATACACTGACGGACACTCTAATGAAGGGTTTTGGGTTTTTTAAGACCCTCATCTGACTGATTTATAGGTTGATTAATATTAGCGCTTCTGCGATTCCTGAATCCGCGTCTATAAAAAAGAGGCTTCCAACAAAATAATATCCTTTTTATTTTTTATGATTCAAGTATTACTCGAACGAGTTTTACATTGATGTACACGAGTTGTTCCCGGTGTAGTTTTGTCGTCGAAAGGAGGGATTGGTGGACTCGAATCGTTTAGAGGCAGGAGTAGAATTGATGGTAGTTGAAGGGAAACTGAAAATGATCCAAATAATTATATAAAAGGTGAAAAGGGAGTCATTTTCTATACATTTCCCTTTCCTCTAAGTTTGTTGTTGGATGTATTAAAATTGGTAGCAAGGGAGAAGCACCTTTCTTACTGTGAGTTTTCATCACAACATGGAGCAATCTTGATGAAATTACTTGAGGATTGCATTGTAAGGAAGACTTCTCACGTTATCTGGATGCGTTAGGGAGCTGAACTAATTTCATTTTTCCTTGTAAATGTAGTGAAAATCGGGTGATTCTCGAAGCAGTAAGTCGGTTCGAGAATGCATACGTAGCGTTCGCTGGATGGTTAACGGAACTAACGACGCTCAACCCACCTCCGATGGAGGTGCTGCCCATCACTTTGGGCAGAGCAACACCGGCTGGACAGCCCTCTTTAAATTCCTCTACCTCTGCTACTACCACCGCCACCTCAAAAAAAGGCACTCTTCGTGTCACCCTACCTCTCACCCGTCCTCCCTCCTCCTCCTCCTCCTCCGCCCATTCGCCTGACTCGCCTCACCCTGACAACGTCGCCACTCCTGACGATGTTGGCGAGATTATGGCGCGTGGTAACGCCTGCTTCTTGGCCATTCAAACTGCCGCCGAGGTAAGAATCCACCCATTTGTTTCATTTGGCTTTTCAGTAAATCGCTCTATTCCGAGTCGTTTGATTGGTTTATGAAGTGAGAGACCTTTTGTCTGGCTATAATTTTTCCTCCCTCTCATCCACTTTGTTTTGTATTGTTTTGCATTCCTTTCCAGTGACCGCTATGAACAGTTTTTGTTGCTACCGATGGTGATACTAGAACCCCGAGTACATTTATTTACTTCTGGGGATTAGTCTTAACGGAACGTCGCCGAACTTTCCTATGCATGTGCTCTCCTCCGTGAACCACCTCTCTCAGTCCTATTGAATGCAGTGTAGAGCACCTGTAATACCAAGTAGCAAAGCCTTCAGGACTTTCACACTGAAGTGTGGAAGCGTAGCTCCTAGACATCTACACTCTCAAGCAGTTCTGGTAAACAATTCCCTACTACTACTCTTCGATGTTTATATTACATCAATAGGTCAAACTGCCGAACTGATACACGGTATTTATCTTGATGAGAATTTTTTCTCCATGTGAATAATCTTGCCACCTTCGTAGCCGTTGAATGTTGCGAGCGTTACATCTTCGCTAAGAGGTTTTTTTGGTTTATTATGCTTCTCACGTCAAGATACCATGGTTCTTGTTGTGGACATGGAGACTGTCCTGTCTCTTCCCCTTTTTTTTCTGCTATTTCAGTGAAAGAAGTCACGTAACTTGGATGATTCATAGCCATCCTTTTCTGCAGTCAGTCCTCTTTACCGCTCTCGATTGACGTCTTTCATTCACACTAGAACGACATAACACAGAAGTCTTCTCGGTTGTGACACCTCGGAAAAAAGACCCTACTTTCCTTGCCTTCATGTCAATCAATGGAGTCCTAGTAGAGAATGGTTCTCTACATCCAGAGTCGATTAGCGCAGAAGAAAGGCCCCTAAGAAGTGAGAATGAAGTCGCGGTTCAGCGCTTGTTGTCACAGCATTATCCAATTAAACAGAGATGGTAGGCAGGCTTGGCGTCAGGCCACACACACACAAACATTGTGCTCTTGTAACCTTAACTAAAGATGAAGGCTGCTGTGTAACCACTGTCTGCGCGCCAACAAACCCCATTTGTGGACATTGTGCCGGCATTGACATGACAACCCCTCCCCCAAGGCCTCTACTTCTGCGCCTCATGATAAAGGCACCAGTTTCCACAAGAGGCGATTCATGCTTTTTCACGTAGAAGAGGTTACATCTATCCCGCCTAAAGAATGCGTTTGTTCAAATTAGAGGAGGGATCAGATCGGTCAAATGCAGACTTTTGGATTCCGCCCTTTGGTATTTTTTCTTCTCACATTCATACACTGGTCAAAATCGGATGCATTTCTTGGTGCCCACTATGAACTAATTTTTTTGGAATTGTAAATCTTCGTTGGCGATTACCTTCACCGTGCCTACATGATAAGGGCATGTGTTGACCTGGCTCCCAGGGTCATGCTGAACGATTGCTGTGTTATGGGCCAGGGACCACCACGACCCGGACCATTACTGCCCTCAGATACGAATAGATATCTACGAGCTTAGATCCAACCCCTTGATTACAAGGAACCACATTATCAAACGCTCCACCACTGTTGCTTTCTACTTTTGTTAACAGCGGATAGATCCAACCGGGCCGTGATTTGTGCACGGGTTAGTGGTGTCGAGAAGGACAGTTGCAGCTTGTTGTAATTACGACCATGGAACGGGCTTTGCATGCCTCGAGCCGTTTCAGAGACAAGAGTGTCTAAGGACTGGAAGGCTAGAGGCCATCGGCTAAAACTAGCATACAGTCCAAACGATTCGTCCTCCATCAGGTCGTGCCTATCTTCTTTTGAAGGGGATGAGAGTGACAGCGACTCCATTGACACGAGGCGTTGGTCTGCTCCAAATGGAGGAGGGATTGGAATGAGGCGATTCAGGGTTTTATTGGAAGGCGTAATTGAATTTGCTGGGTCACTAATTAATGGGAGATTTTCAGTCTCTGAGGGTGCTCCACACGCTCTTGAACGCATAACCTAGGCGCACTACTTGTGCTCGCGAGGTATTCCGTCCCTATCAGGTGTGGATGCTCACAGACTACACCGTCAGGCTAAAGTAAACTTCTATGAAGGTGAGAAATAACTTTTTTATTGCATTTCTCGCCCTCTTTGCCAGATTACCTCTGCAAATGACTAGAGATGAAAATATTGTTTGAGTAATGCGAAATTGATCGGATGGTCCATAACTTGTTAGCTATTAAAATTCTAGAGCCCTACATTTATTCCTCCTCCCTTTTTCGATAAGAATAGGCTCCACGGCATATACGATTTTTCTTCCTGGATGAAAAGCTGACTACCCATAACCCAAATGAGACTGTAGTAGTCACTTAAACATTTTATCAAATAAGTTACATTTTATTACTTGGCTTCCCTAGTTAATGCTCTAATGCAATCCTTACTCTCCTCCTTTGCATGAACTAATAAAAAACTTTTGGAGCTCGATAATTACATGGGTGACTTTTGGGGAGACATTGAATCCAGAGTAGATTCTTTCGGACTAATATGAAATTAATCGGAGGGACTTTTAAGTGGCATCGATAGCGCAAGTGTATTATTGACCTTTAGTCGCACAAAATTTATTATGAGGCACTTAGTTGCGAGACATTTGGCTGGCATTCCAAAGGTTAATATTTGGGCACATTTTGTCAATGGCATTAATTTCGTGTGACCCATGTACCTTCACCAGCCAAATTGCGAGACTGTGTTTGAAACACTACTTTATTTCAGCCACTTCCATCTCTCCTCTTTCCCTCAGGTTTTGGCATCCTCTTTTAACCGCGTTATCCATCTACCTTCTAAATTCAATTCTCTTTTGAAGAGACCACCTACATGAAGGCTATTAGAGGTTCCTAAATAGTGAATTTTAGTAGAAAACTTTTAGCTTCAAAAAGGGAATTTTTTAAATTTGGTATACTTTAACAATGTTTTATCCTCAAATAGCCCCTGAGCGTATAAAATTCTGTGATTCATTTCCACACCATATCAATCAATGCCATTACAGAGATGTCGCTTTCTGACTGTGATGAACTACAAGCCAGAGATGAGGAGATTTGATCATAGTATTGTTACTTCCAGGAATAAGAAAAAAAATGCGTCGGTATATCTTGACTTTCCACCCTCAGCTCATCAGAGCCACACAAACTAGGTTTGCTACCTGATTTACCTTAAGATTAATTCACCTCTCCTTCTCACTGTAGTCGGTGTTTCTCAGTCTGGAGGCCTCGGGATGTACGAGACCGACGACACCGCAGGCTCTGTCATACGTAAACGGCGCACGAAGTCCAATGTAAGTTTGCGTCGTTGGGTATTATACGATGGGCTCCGGCCTTAATGACGCCTTCGCTCCCTCCCTTCCTTCCCGCTGATGGTAGGCTTTATAATTGGGAGTAGTTAATCATTTGGCCTTCCTCTGCACATTAGAAAAGAAACTAATCTTGTGATTTAATGATGTACCTTCTCGCATCTGCATAGGTGTTGTAACAATGGGCAAATGGTTGGCCGAAGCTCCTTCTCTAATCCTACATAGCGTGATTTGGTGGCCACAACTTGTCCAGTTTCTTCCTCCACCTCCTGCCTCCAAGAATATGTGTGCATAAACGCCGTGGAATTATTCCAGTTATGGGAATAAAGTACTAATTGTATTAAGAATTGTGTTTGTAGATTTGAAAATGTGTGAAATTCTCGTGAGGTATGCAAATTCACACTCCATTGTTGTACGTCAGCCTGTAAAAACTCACCGATTTTCTCATGCCATATGAGGCGTGGCTGGAAATCCGTATGGGGAAATTTTAAGCTCTCATGGTCAAAGAATCCCGAAACATAGAGTGAGTTATAAAATTAGCAACTAGAACGTATCTTCGCTTGAGAGATCATTAAGTGCATGAAACATGTTTAAAATTTTGTGCGATAATTTCTAACCAAATCATCCTACATCATCAACGATAAACGACTCAATTAATTAAGTAGATACTACTCAAAGTCTTGTCATCGTTCATGATGCTATCGGCGTAAATTCCGTTGCAGGACAAAAGCCAAACAATCCGGATTCTTGTTATTTCATTTTCCTCGTGCAACTCCTACATCGAACGTCAAATCGACCGGCGGTCCTGCAACGGATTCAATGGCTCCATTGCAGATGTCATTAACGGACACCGCAATAAAGGACTCCAAGTCTCTACGCGGAGGCTTGACTCTGGAGGACCGGCGTCTTCTGGCGCAGTTGTGGTCACAAATGGAACCCACTGGAGACAGTCCTCCACCGCCTCCACCTCCCAAACCTCCTCTTTCTCTGGAATCGCCCCGCTGGAGTGCAGGCGAATCACTAGCCGATCTGCCACCCAGTCCTCTGATTGACTGTCTTGAACCCGGCTACACTAACGTCCGTGCTGACGCCAAGTTAAACGCCTATCTGCGTTCTCTGGCAGAAGCTGTTCAGCTGGCTCCCATTAGCAATGGTGGCAGCGAACAGATGGAGGAGTCTATCTACTCTGATATTGACAGTCCTGGTGCAGCTCTGCCATCTTCATTGTCTCTCCCCTCACCCCCTCCACCGGACCCACCTCCAAGGGATGGATCCAGGGTGAATGGATCGTAAGTCTCCCTCGTTTTTTCACAAAGCGATCCACTTCCACGAGCCGAGGTGAACCTTACCGTTCTCTTAGGTATGAATGAGTACTCCTCCCTTAAAGCTTCAATTCTCACAATCTGCGGCTATCCGGTTAATTGTGGAGGTGATTGTCCAGACGCTCACCGGTGAAACTTTGAAAGCATCAGTGTGCTGCGTACACTAAACGGTATCGTGTGCTGTTAGATCAGTATATTGTTAATGTCGTGAGATCATGAGGTGTTCGGGTGGGCATTCCTCCTCCGTGCTCACTCATACCTCCTTTAGTCTCCCTGTTTCTTCTATAGCTTTGGTTTTTTCCATGGTCTTGGTTGTGTCTGCATAGTTCCACCTCAGAATCCTCTTTTCCTTCAAAATCCTGCGTTCACAAAATAGGGTCCTCTAGTTTTCCCGCCCCGTGTTTGTTTTCTCGCATCTTTAAGTCCTACTGCTTTTCGTGTCTTATTTGCTCTTGATTCTTCCACACTTCTCATGCAGTTTTTGCCAGATTTTAATATTTAAAGAGAATAGTCCATGCTAATGTTTAACAAATCTATCATTTAAGAGTTTTATTTTTATAGTAGGGAAATATACTGTGTTCATTCTATGTTTAGCAGTTTTTCGCATAAGATCAACCCTAGTAAGGATACGGCTGTCTATAAGATGTATTTAAGCATCAATTAGCATCTATTTCTAGTGTTCTCGATTTAATGGCTTCTTGAGAGTCAGTGTGCCAACCTGCTCCTTAAAAATCCACCTAAAATCGTCCGAGGCAGACGCTGAATTGTACTGAGGTTTCGACATCAAGTCTGCATTGTTTAACCAATACTATCACGAAGTGAGGCTTGTCCGCAACTCTAATTTGAATGCCGTACTGAATATGTAAGCCTGGGTGTTTTAGTTTTGACTTGAATTCCCTGAACTTGCCTCATGCGGACGATTCGGATGCAAGCGAAAAAGAGAATGAGGACCGAAATGTGGAGAACGAGGCAAAGGGAGAGGCAGATTTGGAGAGTAAAGATAGACTTTGTAACGGCAGTGCTGGTGGACTGCGATTAGGACCGCTGATGTGCACTCTGAATTCGAAGATGGCCCTACTGCCACCGCCGCCTCCACCTCTGACTGCCTTGCCAACCATCGATACAAGTCTCCCTCACGGCTCCGCCGCTACAGGTCAAAGCGATACGCAGGCGATAAATGTGCGGATGAAAAACAAACCGCCTAGGAGTGAGTCTTGGGAACCGTTGGAATTGGTAGGTTCCCTTCGCTTCTCCTATATTTCTTATCGTATCAAACTAACTGGGAAATGGGTCTGAATGTCTACTAGGGAATAAAGGTAATAACTATTGACTTGTTCTGCCCTCTAACCGTAAGCACAAGCCATCAGAAGGTTTAATCTCTTTGGTGCAACAATAACTGTGAAGTTGACTGTCTCCCAGATTACATGAGTAGTGTAGTCCACTTCAGCGTCTGGTGATAATGACTGAACCGTTCTGGGCTGATGACTCAAAGCAGCTGTATTTTCCTTCGCAACCCCTACCAATGGATAAAATATTTGTAAACTAAAGCAAAGCTTAAAAGAGGCATCAAAGTTTATAGCATGGTTTTTTCCCAAGTTCTGAGCTTACCCGATAATACCCATGAAAATGGTGGATTTTTTCCTTTCCCACTTTTTCGGTTGTCTTTTTTCCCTAGACTCAAGCCAACTTTTTATGCAAAAAGGTTTCACTGCAAAAGAGTTAATTTTATTACATCCTTCCTCAGAATTTACCCTTCTTCGGCTTATTAACCGGAAGCCAATTGTGGTATTCCAACAAAAAGTAAAAATGATTCCATTCCAAGTCGAAGTGTTTTTATAACCTCCGGGGAAAGTAAAATTTGTCTGAAAGCTTAGATATGGTTTGCTTGTATGTGTTCTCTCAGGTCTGACATTCTGTCTGAATTGATTTAGCGTGAGAATGAGTTTTGCGCGCGACTGATCCGACGAAACACAGTACCATCAGATCTCTCCTGAATCTTAGCAGATGTGACCTAGTAACCAAACCTGCTCCTCACCAGCTGCATTTGAATGGATTTCTTCCTTTCAATCCTCTTTCTTTTGTAGCCTCAGAGTTTTCTCTGAGTACGAAGAAAGCTAAAATGCCAAGGCATAATGCTTATTGCCGACGTACAAAGGCACTTGGGGCTGCTCTCGTGGCCTAGAGGGAGCACGGAGGTAGAATGTTAAGCTTCCGCGAAAATAAAACAAAAAGTTGCACAAACAAGAAAAGTATTTCATATTTTTTTCCTCTTTGAACTTCGTATCCAGGACTCTCCTTGGCTAGCCATCAAAGCGTGGTCGGTGCTGTAAAAGAAGCATTCGCGAGCTAGCAATATCGGTCACTGAATTTGCATGACATTGGAAAGATGCCTGACTGTAGCGTCACTGGTTCCTCTTGATATTTACACCAGCTGTGGATTTTTTGCTTGAAAAGTGTTTTAGAGGAAGGCGAATGTGCTGGCCATCGCGCATGTCCATCACTAGTCATGAAATTATTGGCCTAAAAGCAGTCATTGCATAAGGGACGGGGCACAGTATTGTGGGTGGAGGATTTCGTATCTTATTCCTTCATGGCACTTTGTTCTTGCTTGTCCAGTCATTGTAGAAGGGAAGGAGGTACTGCTTACTTGCCTAAATTTGAGCTACTCTTTTGGGGTTTTTAAGAATTATGAAGTTCTCCCACAGGTTATCCCTCCTATCAAAATAAGTATTCCTACATGAGTTATGAGATTCGCCACCTTTGCAGAGTCATATGCGCTTTTCTCACGCTTGTGTAAATTCCTTTCGAGACAGATGTGTTTAGGCAACAACTGTCAAGTTCACATCTCACGCACTTTGCACTACAATGGTGGTCGCCATTACCGACCTACTCATTGGCATGTGAGCGTGGCTCAATTATTTTTCCCAGTGAAAAGCCTCCTAGCCAAGTCGCCTCGAAAAGCGCTACAAGGTCCGTGAGTCTAGAAGACGCCCTCTAAGAAGTTGCTGACTACGCGGATCTCGTCTGTTCTGATCTCGTTTCATTAGATACAAAAATAGGAGGCAGATTTTTGGAACCAAAATCGGCGTTCATTTCCTCTTGATCTCGAATTGATCTCTCTAGTACTTCTCAGCCGTTCGCATGGTCATCGGTGTGATTTACAGCGACGAACCTTGGTAAATTGTTTGCATGCAATGAGATTTTAAAGCGGAGTCGGTCTATCAATGTGTTCCACTATTTGATTTCCTCGCACATCATCAGCTATCAAGTGAATCTGTTGCATATTATACCAAGCGAGTCAAATTCGGTTCCAAAGATGCGTGGAACAGCATACGTTGAAGGTTCAGTACGCGGCGGCAGAGTGCGCCACCCAGAAATATTTCATTATAACCCATTGTGGTAGCAATCCTCTTAAGAAATTATCCATTCACTCTGAAGATTAACGTGCCAGGAAAAGTGTTGAGGCACTTTGTTGGCGCATAAAGTCAACTGGGCAATGAAAGTGGTAATGGAAGGTTCGTCACTAGACCGGAAAATAAAAATGTGATTGTTGTGAGGTTTTTTCGTGGCCTCTTGGTTTAGTAAAACTTGAATTTATTTCAGACTTACGCCTTATTTTCTGCACATACCATTTGCTTACCCTTGGAGCTCCTCCAGCTCCACCTTTTTTGTCGTTCGGTAGTGTAAGCATTAATTTGCCTCCCTCCATGTGAATTGTCTCCCATTACCTGTCTTGGTAATAAAAATAGGAGTTGAGACAGCTAATAAACAATAGGAGATTTGGCCTGGTAGCCTATTCATAAATCTTCCCGGCTTAAGTACCATTGGATCCTTCTGCATGCAAAAGTTTGCGTCTTCACCACCCTTTTAAGCATCTGGACAGGCCCAACAGCCAGACTCCTTTGTCACTGTCATGGAGGCCGAATTGTGGGCGTATTTTTGCATGTGATGGTTTAACCATATAAAGCGAGCATAATTTACTGACCACCCATAGGAGCGGCTATGTTGGGTGTTCGTTTGATTGTGCTGTTATTTTCGATGCAGACGACCCTACCAAACAGCATAGTGACATCACTGGCGAAATGTAAAATGAATCCTCTCAGTGACACCTCAATGCAAGGCGAGGTCTTGAATGCTGTACAACGAATGCAGAGTGGATCTTACAAGGAGGTGAGTGGTTGAAATTACTGATGATCATCCCAATGAGTAATTCATCATCTTGGTGTCTTTGTCTGTAACTTAACGGGTAACTCCCTCTGGAAGGTTGCGTGATCAACGCTGTGGAGTACATATATAATCACTTCCTGCTTGAAAGTTGACTCTTTTGCCTTTTGAAGCGTCTCTGAAGCAATTTAGCCGTATTATAGAGTTGCTATCGCTTACAAACCTCAAATCACGGAATAGAGCTAATCAAGGTGCGATGGAAGAAGTTTTAAACCCCTTTTAAGGTACAAAAGCAACCTCACGTGAATAGTGTTTATTTACTACTTTGCGATCTAAAGAATTCTCTCATCTTCTACAAACAAATGAATATACAAATTTACGCAGTGGTGCGCTATTGTCTGTCCCCTTCCGCCTTCCACTCGGCATCAAATTTAACCTCCGTCTCACATGGACACCACTGATGAAAGATTGTGATCATCGTATCGTATCCTATTTATTTATTATTTATTTGGTTACGCTAATACACACTACCAGCTTCTTGAAGGAAAATCGACTACCACAAGCCAGATGGTTTCATATGTTTTTACTTGAATTTTTCTTTTAAAGGAACCTCATTTTCCCTTGCTTAGGTGTGTCACATGCGTGTGATGCACACGCCCATGAAAGCGAAAAATCAAGGCGTTAGAAACACGTGAAACTAGCAACAGTCGCAGTAAAACGTGGCTTCATTTAGGAAGTAATTTCCTCTTTTCTATCTTAATTGAAAAGTGAAACTTTGCAAAGATAGTTTCGAATGAGTGGAAACAATTTAGAATGTTTTTAAGTACTAACGGTTTCTAATTCTTATAGGCAACAACATTTTAAATATTTAGAAGCGAATTGATGTGATTGTCACATCGACGCGCAACTCGTAGAATTTCTGTCCTTAGCGTGGCCGGTGTTTGAGTTTAGTGTTTTGGTCTGTAAAACTCAGACGTCGCGACACACCACTAACTCCGTTGCTTATTTTCTGGAAGGGCGGGACGGTAAAAAAGAGAAACAATGGCGAGTCTTTTGAACCATAGTAAATGTTTATTTTGAGAATGGGACAGCGTGAAGATGTGTGGCAGGTAATTTGTACACCCAAAAGTGATTACAATCACAGGGTTTGTAAAGATCACACCCGACTCAAATACATGTGATTTAGGTCCATACGAATTGAGAAAAGCAAAGCATTTTTTTATGAATGCGAAAACAGGCTGATGTCACATTTTGTGCAGATAAATCAAGATGCGAGCACCACATTTCTAATTTACTCCCACCATCATTTCGCTGTACTGAATTTCTGGCAATATTTACACTTTTTTTGAGAAAAAAAACGATCGTATCACTGCAGTGTACCACTTTACTAAGCCATGATAGTTTTTGCCAACTTGCTGATTTTCATTTGGACATGGGGACTCTCCCATGGAGAAATAAGCACGAATTATGCAACCCTTCTCCCGCGAAGAACGATATCATGCAATGGGTTGTAATTGAGTCATAATTGAGCTTTTTTATGCTGGCTGGGCCCAAGCGGAGTGTCAGTTGGCCATCGTGTTGTGCAATTTCGGTACTTCACCCACTGCAGAACTGTGCGTGTGTGCGCGAGAGAGAAAGGAGGAGAGTGTTCCCCAATCCATCCTCTTTCTCTCACCTTAGCCATGGAAACGGTCTAGTCACTACCACACTATCTTGCCTACTGTGGATATGGTGCCTGTGATAAGCCCCAAAACACACCGCTTGTGTATGCACGCAGAAACGCCCCGTGCTGTAGAGGGAGCAGGTTTCACGTGTTAGTGAAGGGGCGGATCCCTCCACTTGCCTTATATGAAAGACATTGTCAACTTTAGAGAACACCATCACCTGTGGAATTATTTACACTATCTATTCGCCTTGCTGAATGCCTCAGTTTATGAAACTGTTGGCATTTTAGATGTCAAATAAGCAACTAATGCCCAGTTGCCCAATTGGTGCCATTGCTAGTCATATTCCGGAGGACATTTTATTTGGGGATTTCGCAATTCTTTTCCGAGGAGGTATAACATGTCTGATGCATTGACAGTTGGGCATTCATCGAATCTCGAATTCCACTTACCATTTTTGTAAAAAAAGGCTGGTTTAATACAAATTGACTAGCATTGGAGTGAGTAAGTACTTTGTAAGGACGATAAGCGTCAGAATGTTGCCATACTTTTACGCATCACCTGAAATAGTGTAAATTATCATGTCAGATCGTGCGTGGTGTGGTTTTCCCGTTTGGCAATGGAGGCTGTTATGTTGGGCTTACAGGTGGGAGGTTGTCAAGCTCTCGGATTCTTCTCCAAAGGTGAAATGGTGATGATGGTTGCAAAGTGCTTCAAACAACCACAAATGAGACAACGCCTGAATCGGGATGTAAGAGGAAGGGAGCAAAGCTGAGTTCGTGTTCTCGAAGAAGTCTGGTGGCTCCTGCATGAAGACGTTCTTTTGCAGGTTCGAAGCAGTCGCCCTTTCCATCTTTTCCCGATCCCACAAATGAGTGGCCTCAAGTCCATTGAATTGTGGAGGACTAAGCTCTGTTGGCAATGGATCCTAGTAAAAGACGCATTCGACCCACACCTGTACCTACTCTGCATTAATTAAACTGAAGAATAGCTCCTTGTATACCACAATCCACGATTTTCATCCAATTTCGCAAGAAAGGCATTTCCCCTTATTTATTAACACCAATACTGCATCTCGATGCGTTGGGTAGATCAGTTGGCCTTTTATGCTCCCCGTATAGGCTTTTGTTTTCTGTGATAGGCCTGTGAAAAGATTTATTGTTTGCTACCTGTGACAGAAGCGACCCACCCTCTACTGTAAATTCGCAAATCTACGACGGATTTTCATTGAAGCTCGGTATTTTTGTGCTTCTAGAAGACAAAAATAACGAATTTTCACATTCTCGTATTACACGTATGCATTTACCTCAGCATTGAAATTCTAACCGAAATGCTTAGGTGTAGAAAGGTTTGTCAGTGCGGCTAAACTATCCTAATGACAACTTGCATCATTTTTTCATCGATATAGTCATGATATCTAGTGTGCACCAAATTACTGTAATCGTCGGCTTTCCTGGACGATTGTGCTCGGCACACACCACATTGTACTTCGATCCGGCGTCCATAGGGTTTGTCCATTGTCTGAATGTTTGGCCACAGAGACGACTTTCCAGATTATAGGCTGAAAAGCTAAACCGGCATTGCCTAGGTTTGCAGTGACTTGCAGATTTGCAGTCGAAACGTCAAAATTATTGAAGTTTTTTACTACAGTATTGAAGCCTTTTATGTACCAAGTGGATGCCTGTAGATTAAAATTTCATGCCTTTGTTTACAAGAGATTTCATCCCCACACGAGTCCTGTTACAGCCACTTGCCATCTTGATGAAGTGCGTCTGCACTGGACTAGTTCGCTTGCGACATGTGTAGCATTGCCGGGGTGGTGAGGCGTCTCGTAGGACGCTGGAGTTCACCATCTGTGCAAACTCAATTTGGCCGGAGACGTTTAACTAATTCCATCCATGGAATCGCCTACTGTTTGCTATTTTTATCCATTTTTAATACTTTAAGTGGCCAAATCGCCTTTATGTTTGCCTACAGGGGAGTCTACAGGATGTCAATGAATCTGAATCACCTCCACATGTCTGGTGCGTCGAGCAAATAGAAAATGGCGGTGAAACTGGGACTGAGACACCGTGCTGCCATGCTGAGACCAAATCGGATACTGAGGATGACTTTGAGATTATCTTCGCCAACGGAAAGAAGTACAAGCGCTACTTTAAACGCCATATCGTGTTCCGACGGCACATTTGTAGACAGGTAACTGTCTTTTTCATCTACCTTTTTGTGCTACCGTCTTCGCCATAAAATTTTTTATCCATTTCGAGTGGTGAGATGTTTGGCACGATTAGGTGGATCGGACAGTTCATCTGGTAAGTGAACCTCAGGCTCACTCAACAGATTTCAAAAGCCAAGGCCAACTTGAGTGCATCAAATGATGCAAGAGTAGTTTTTTTCCGCTTAATCTCTGGTGAAGTTGCCATGGTTGTAATCGTCCAAGCCGGATGCCCTTCCTGGTTGTCTTCTAGCATTTCTACTTCTCGTTGAAGTAGGAGTACATGTGGGTCATGAAATAGATTCTGCTCTATTAATTATTTATGATAATTTATTTGTAATCATTATTATTATTTACTATTATTGTCGTTATCACAGAAAGCCGCATGTGGCTTTGCTATGATGACTTAATGAGGTTATGTGGTGAAATTAAAGGGCAGTCTAGCATGGTGGTTTCAATAGCTGGCTAATATCAGTGGTAACTGAAGGCTTAACTAACCTTGCCACTTTGCAAACTAAAACATTTGGCTTCTCTTGCATGCAAACTGTTTCATTCTTTCGAAATGAATTTTAATTTGACGCAAAATTGAGGGAGCCGCATGACCTTTTAGCACTTTATTTTAATGTGGTGAAGGCAATTAACTCCCTCAGTACTTGACCTGGAAGGGAGATTTTCTAAGTTGAAGTCAAATTATGCCTTTTAAAGTCGTCTAAAAAGAGGAAGAGATTTCTTTTCCAACCGTAGCCTCCTGTGGCCATCTTAATAATAGGTGTCTTACCTGCACCACCCACGCATGACATTTGGCTTAGTTCTCATAAGAGGACAGAGAGTCCTGCCTCCCTTGCTCAATGTCACCGAGGCGGTATGCATTTTCACACGGCGGGAGGAAGGGTGAAAGGGCGGGGGAGGGAGGGAAGGCAGAAGTACGCGTCTGACTCGTTCACAAGGTGGAGGCTAGGCTAGGAGTTCAGTCATCAGGTGATTTTGTGAATCGAGGCTGTACAACCGATTCCGCCCACGGTGAAAACGGTTGATGCGGTGACCTCAGTGATTGCTGTGGTATTGCAGCCGCTTCACTAAAATGCGGATGCATGACTTCAATCGCCATAAAGCAACAGTGAATAAAGCCCTTTAATAAGTCGCTGATATGCTAAATCTGTGTTTATTTTGGGTGATTTATTACGGACTGTCTCAGCGTCATGGGTCCCCAAATAATCCGTACTTTAGATCGTTCTAATCATCAATTAGGTATAATGCATTCTACGAAAACAACTTAAGCACTCATCTTTATCACATCTACCAGCATTTTTGGTGAAAAGGCGGCATCTGGACGGCCAGTTACACTTTTCTGTGCTGACCACCCATCCGCAATGTTGCAAATTTATCACAATGGTAAAGGTCCTTTTCCAACACAGGAGATGTCTCACTGTAATGAGGCTACAAAGTACCACTATGGGCTGCAATATACTACCAGCTATTAGAGAATAGTTTAATCATGCGGATAATTAGGAGAGCTGAGAGCATTGTATCAGGAGGGAAGCTACTACTGATAAAGCGATAAACTATGTGGTCCAAATTCTGCTGTTATGGGGTTGTAACATAAGAAACTGCACACTTAATAGCAAGGTCCCGAATATTCACCTGGAGTGATGCTTTCTAAGGTCTGCCACCAGAATACGGAACGGCAGATGACAAAAAATGTTAGTGCGACTCACCCTGACCTCTTGCGAATTACCAAAGTCAATAATCGGCGTAGCATTCCTCATGGTTCCTCTCCCTTCTCTTTTTTCAAATCATCAACCATCAGTTAAACCAGATACATGTAAGTTGAGATACCCCCTTTTACGAGGTAAGTTGAACTTGATTCCAAAGCTGCAAGAGCTTCCCGTTAGGTGTTGTGAGGAGTGCGCCTTACAGAAATAGTTCATCGCATTCCATTATAGTGATGTACTGCTCAAATAACCACCACATTCATCCACGAGATCAATGTGTCATTAAAACCGTTCAGCCATGAAACAGCCGGCCGACACACATTCAACTGGGAAGGCAAAGTCGTGTTAGAAGTTATGCAACTAAACAAACGGACGCAATAGCAGATGAAAATAAGTATGCCCTTTATCTTTTACGCATAGAAATGTGGAGAATTACATACGAAAGTGTTTGTCCCATGCTTGATGCGGCTCGCTACATCTCGAAAGTGCACAGGGCGAAGCAGATGGGATTAGTGAGTCAGTGAGAATAAAGTCCTGCTCCTATAAGCGAATGAAACACCGCATCCCACATAACTTGAACTGTAAACCTTTCTAGTAAGAGAACGTGCTTTGTCCTCATCCTCGTCCTTCTTCATACTCCGCTTATAACGTGGCCGAAATTGGTGAGTATAACCTCCAGGGGACAGTGAATGACTGCATACTTCAGTTTAGAAGACAAAGGGGGAAAGAAGTGGAGGTGGCTGAGACTAAGCTTAGCTTTTTTCCCACTTAAGACTAAATGTTTAGTCGAGGCAGGTTTTGAAACAGGCTTGTCTCGAATGTAAAGAACTGGGTTCGGGACTGTACTAATGATTACTTTAGTTGACAAAATGTTTTAAAAGGGTTTTTAGTAGATTACACAAACCCGCTTGATTAGTGTATAAAAGGGCATGTTCGTCTATCATTAGTACTCGTTCTGCGGCTAAACTGGTGCTGTTTTGGGAAAAAAGGGTACTACAGTGGCACTGTTTTCCACGTGGCTGAAGTGGAGGCAAGGCCGTTGTGGATGCAACTCATTCAATTGGTGATATAAAATACAGAAAGTTACCTACAATGTCGATTTTTGAGGTCTTGCAATGTAATCAAAACCAATTTTATTGCATGGGTAAGGCAAGAGGACCTTGTTAACTGAATTGGCTGGCATTTAATTCAGTTTGGTGGTGCCAAAATACGCCTTTCTGATTGGATAGCAGAGGTAATTTGAGGCATAAAGTTAATTTGGATGCGCAATAACTTGACCGTTACATGGATTTGATGGGTCTGGGATAGGCCTTTTTATTCATTTCACTAAACCTCTAATCGAATAGAAGTTACCTTGGCGACTATTTAGAGAAAGAAGACATCCATTTTTCTTTGGTAACCAAGTATTCTGTAGCAAGAAATAAGGAGCCGTAGAAGAATCTCTAAGAGATACATTGTCAAGTAGACAATCGGTACCACATTCTACAATCTAGCCCTTGCTCCGAACAAGACTTCAGCCCTCTGAGAATTGGGCTGTCCTCATCTTTCTTTCCAAACTGAACTTTGCAATCATTTGATGTAGCCGTAGCACAATGAGATTTCTCTGAAGACAAGAGAAGACAGCGCATGGGCCAAATAAGTAACGCCAACGTGTCGAACGGCTTGGAGCTACTGGAACGGTCTGCAGGTCAGGCCGTCCGGCGGAGGTGCAATAACGGAGCCCCTTAGTGGTCCGCTATCGAAACCGAAAATCTAATGAATAATTAAGGTCCTACAGTCACCACTTCCAGAAATACGGAATACGCAGAGCATGAACACATGGCAGGTCTTCTTACGGGCGAGCGGTGTGAGGTGTGCTACTGTCATCTGTTATGGCAGGTCTTTTGGATAGTGTCCACTGGTTTAGTCTCATAATTTTTAACACAACTTTGCCTTCCCAATTGAATTTATGCGTCGGCTGGCCGTTTTATGGCTGAATGGTTTTATTGGAACGATGTTATCGTAGATGAATGCGGCGGTTTATTGAGTAATACATTACCGTAATGGAATGGGCTAAACAATTTCTGCGTGGTGTACTGTGCCATCGCACACCGCGCCTTCTCAAATTGCTATTCCACGCATTTGGCCAGAAGTCGACAAGCTTCAATCCTACACATCAGGTTTAACTGTCAGATGACGAAGATGTGTTGTAATGTAGCATACTTGCTTTGGACTCAAGACTCTAAACTAACCTACAATGTTTATGGTGTGACTTGGAGGGGAAATTTTACATTACCATTGAGTGGTCTTATCACCCTTCGTCGTCATGGCTGGGTTCCTCCCAGAATTTTGATACCTTTCAAGCCTGATGTCAGATGCCTTGACGGTATAGAATTATAAATAGTGGAAATTCAAATTCCCGTTGGCTCTGCATTCTAAATATTACTTTCTCATTTTCCTTATCAAAACGGCTAGACTATTAAGTTCTGTTGCTATGGCTTTGAACGTAGCTTGGGTCGTTCTGTCCTGTCTCGTAGCACATCATCATTTGTCTTAGTCCAAGTTCAGATCCCTCCTGCTACGGCCAAACTTCTAAGCTACTTATCCCTTAATATTGGAGCTCCCAGGGAGCTATTTTGTCATCGCACTCCAACACTTTGATGAGGAGCTCAACTCTACATCTTTGAGGTAATGCTGTCGCCTTCTGCAGATAGTCTTGGCGCCCTCCTTACCCGACGGAAGCGGACCCGACCTCTCTCGACAGGTGTCTCAGGGTCCGCCACAGGTCTGTCGTCTCGACAGCATGCCCACCTGCCTAGCAGCTCTGAAGTCTTTAAATTGCGGGCATTGTCCATCACCTTCCAGAGATATGGAGGACGGTTGTCTGCAAAGTGAAAATGACGGAGGAGTCGCCTCTACGTCTACTACAGCAGTTACACAAGGCGAGGAATCGAGTACTGCCAGCAGTAGCTGTAGTAGCAGCGAAAAACCGCCCGTACCTCCGATTCCTCAAAATTCTTCCCCACTGTCGTCAACATCTAGTAATACACGTATGTTGCTGGTAACATAAGATCTACTCAATTAATTATCTGAACCTTCTAGGAGGAAGTCTGATTATGAGGATTGCCCAAACTAAAGTAAAAGTTTTTGTATGCAAGTCTTTAACGATATGAGCTGACCCCTGACAACTTGTAATTAACCGCGTGGCACATCGTACATCGATCAGACACCCAGTATCAGGAAAGCCTGCTGCGAATCAGCTAAATGCTCTTTTCCAACGATGACCGTAGAGGCTGTGGTTCAGGGACGTTCGGAGACATTCTTCGGATCAGATATTAATTGGAAAATTACCCTCTCACATTTCATGTTGAATACAGAGCTCCATATTTTTGCTTCATATTGGAAATTTGACTTCAGAGCGAACCCCAACTATTATATATGCTTATACAGCTAAATTTGCTACAGTTGAACCTACCTACACAATTCACCTGTAGCAACTTTTAAACAATGAGAGAGCAAACACACCGTAGTGGTCTGAGTTTGGTCTGAAGACAAAATAAGGCAATAACGGGGCAGAATGGGTTGGCTATGCTCGGGAAGGGCTGAGGATCTACTCACGTGACTTAGAAGCCGTACGTCGAGTCAAAGTACAGTCGAGGAGTCTCAAGTCCCAGCTAAACAAAAACCAAGAGTTTAATAAACAATCAGTCCATCACGTAAACCGCCTCTCCTTTTAAGTGTTGCTTCTTGCACGCCTCTTGGCTATCACAACTCAGTTGGTTCTGTAAGGATAGCGCCCACGAATCAGCCTCACCAGTCATTGGATTTGCGTACGATTGAGGCGCCTGACTGCAACGTCACTGATTCATCTTGACAATTACACCGGATGTGGGGTCTCTTTTTTGTTTGGAAAAAGGGGGATGTGGTTATCGCCTCACATATCCATCGCTTGTCGTAAGACTGATGGCCAAAAAGCAGTCGTTTAATAAAGGATGGCAGTTGAACTAGCTTTTGGGGGGCAAGGTTTCGCGTCTACTCCTCCTTATTGGCTTTTGTTCACTTTAGGGCTACTCAGGCGTCTATAGCGGAGGAGTGAGGAGGTATCTTGTGTCTACTTAGTTGGCGTCTTCATGCAGGCACTATAGACAGCTCCGTGGCAAATTATTCCAGATGGTTCACAGCTATTGTTTCTGCAGTCTCTAACAGGACTTCTACCGAAGGCATACATCATTTTCAGCCTCTCTGTTAGGGAATGTCACTGATTCTCTCATCCGCAGTATGTGGCCTTCTTTCATTGCGCCAGTGTTTACAATTCGGCAATGGGATTGAAAGTGCATTGCCAACGTACAGAGGAGCCAATTACTACTGACATGGTCTGGAGGCCATGCCCCTCAACAAAGCGCCAAGCAAATAACTGAAGCATCACAATGCATCAGGGTGTGAATTCTTCCTTAACATCTCTTCGAAAACCCACCTTTTGTGGGTAACTTTCCGCCAGATCAAAACTTTCACTGATATGGCTTCCTTCAGTGACTCATTCATGAAACTTAGAATGAAGATTATTTTAATTTTGTGGAAGAGACTTAGGGTTTAATAACATTTTGGAAGAAGGTATTAGGCTAATCCCAGCGTGACCAGAGCAGGTGTTGCTGGCCAACTTCAACCAACCATGTTGATCTAGACTTTATCCTGGTATTCCATATGACAATAACAGCTAGATTTCCCACCTCCGCGTGCCTTTGGGGATGAATGGTTTCTTCCCACGTGACTTATAAATCAGAAATTTCTTTTTAAAAACTCAATACGATGCACACCGTTACTGAAAGGAAATTTTTCGGTTTTTTTGCTTCCATCTAAATACCATCAATGCGCATGTTCTCCATACCTGCGAATGGGGAAACAGAACGAATTCTCCTAATTACTGCCACACATACAAGCTCTTCAAAAATTGCTTTTGCTGAGGTGAAAGGTAGAACGCCTTCTTGGTGGAGAGATCTACTGAGCTGATCAGACTGATTTTATTTTCTAATCCTCGACACAAGATGAAGACTTTAGTCGCTTCTAGGTAAGAGGCTGGTTTGAGATAGTGAGGTCATACCTCAATTTTATGATGCTTTATGACAATGCAGCCTGATTAGAACCCTTGGAAGCCGTGCTTGGGCCTGCAATTCTGACTAATGGGAACGGTAAATAAGCCGAATGCAACGCATTTTCCACTTTTAGTGACGAGCTACATGTACAAGTTTGGTCGCTCGGAGCCCCAAGATGCAAGTCTGGAGAGCCGCATTTGCCGTAGCGTGGCTGACTTCTTCCACACAAAGTGGTGTAAACGTGAGTCTGCGCAGGGACCGCACGACCGCTCAAAGACAGTGGCGTATGTGCATAAGTACAGTCAACCTACGGCCGCCGGTCCACCCATTCAACACAATACCTGCGCTCAACAAACCTGTCGAGTGAGAATGGTGGGTGCAGAGATTGAAATGACTTTTTCTCTTTCACCTCTTTTCCTCCGCTCCGACTTTTGCTCACCTTTCTCTCCTAGTCCCTCTCTCTAGCCCAATTTTTATCCCTTTGTTATCTCCTACCTCACTATCTTCTCTTGTTCCCCCTTTCTCTTTCCTCTTGTCCTTATTTCTGACATTCTGCCTTCTTTAGTTCTTCGCCACCACCTCTGTCTGTAATCCTTTTTGTCATTTTAGGTGGGAGGACTTGAAGAACTTAAATGCCAGGTAAAAATCATGCGTTCCTGTCCTTCACCATTTCCCATCTTTTGGAAATAGCCTCACTTTACTAGGGTCAAATGACTAGAACCTGAAGAGAGGACACTAGAGTGTGTTCAATGCATGCACCGTGAAGATGACTAGATGAGATAAGAACTTGCAAGCATCACAATCTCCTATCAAGACATTTTAAACCTAGTTATTGCAAGTGATTGTTGGATGAATTGAAGCCCTTTGATTAGTTTGTCAGTAGTGCGCAAAGTGACGCGTATAAGAGTGCTGGATTCAAATTCATGTTGGATACCGTAAGCATAAGATACGTAGGTCCCACACAATGCTCTGGAGGTACCCAAAGTAACCTAAAACAACATTCACCTAAATTTTTTGCATTCAAGAGGGGATGCTCATTGTCATTGTTAAGGTGGAAAGAAATTACAACCCATATATAGCGTCCTGTAGCTACGTCATTTACTCCACCACTCTACAATCGTGTGAATTGACTCTGTTTGGTTTTCCTGTGCCAGGTTAGTTTAGTACTTATTAAGTAAATGTGCTCTTCATGCGTGACGCACTGAATCAGTTGGAAAACACGAACGTCACATATATGTGACGCCGGCACAAAGTGCTAATAACCAAGCGCTCCGACATTTTAATTTAATGCATGTTTTGGAACCTTTACAAACCGTAAATTGTTTGCCTGATGGCGTGACTAAATTTTTCTTTTGGTCTATGGATTTCATAGTCATGTTGTGATTGATGACCTCACCCTTACCCATTCATTCCGCCATTTGTTCATATATCCAACCATCTATCTGGTCTCCGTTCGTCTGTTTATTTCGCGCCCTCCTCCACTATCGGCCCATCTACACACTCAATTCACCTTTCATTCGCTTATGTTGTCAAACTTATTTACGTTTCAAGCTGTCAACATCTATATTTTACATCTTGGAATATGATTCAACTGGTGGACCTTGGAGTTACTTGGACTGTGTGCATATGTTTGTGTGTGTGTGTGTGTGCTGGAAATGGGTAAATTAATGCAACAACCGCTCAGCAACCGTTTTGATTTGCCCACTGCTACCATCACCATCATAAGCAATCACGAGTGAGGCTTTATGGTCGGATACATTTGAGTGAAGTAACCTGTAATCCAAATGGACTCTTTTGGTGTTTCCTTTGATTTTCACTTGCCCTCCACTTACTAACTAGAGGTTGTGTGGGCAACTTCCGGTTTCTGCCTTGACAAGTGGCTAGGCTGGCTCCTTGTTCGCCTCTGCAATTTCAAAATTTCAATGAAATTGGACTAGTTTTGGAGTTCCGGTTTGAATGTTGTGACTTTTCATCCACCTTATACACTGCTTTGCCACACAAAATCCAGGACCCACTTTGTCACTTACGCTTTAGTGTTCAAGCCCATTAAAGCCAACCATAACTTTTATATTTGTGCATAACCAGATATATGGTGTATCTTAACTTAGAAAGGAACTGTTCTTGTTGTTTCTGCACCTAGATGCTATTCCATGACACTTTGATCGTTCTTGATACTGCAACCAATTCGTTCGTCATATCACCAAAGTGGGTCTACTTAAATGGTGCTGTTTGAATTAGAACACAGATGCTTTTCCACTACAGACTCACGCAAAAGAACTTTGCTTTTAAAAGACTTTTTGCCTTTGCCTAAGTCGTTCTAAATGAGATAGGATTGTAGAGAAAGGCCGAATTTCTGTTGAGATTTTGTCTATTTTTTAAATGCCTAGACACCATCAATTCCCATAGTCTACACGCCTTCAGTAGAAAATTCGGTGGAAGAGGAATCGCCCACTGCTGTCTCTTCGCCCTCTCCAACCGTAAGCACACTTCCACGATCAACGAGGGGTCGGTCGCTCTCCAGAGGACCCCCGTCGGTTATTGATCGGCGCAACCAGAGGATGAGACCGACTTCAAATCTCCTACTCCCTCTTGGCGAGTTGGAGATGCGAAAGACCTCTCTGAAGATCGAGTAAGATTAACGGCTCCTGATTTGATTAAGATGTGCAGATTTCAGTAGTTGTGCTGTCTATATCGCGCGTAGGTTTGCGTTGCGTTTTTTAGGTTTTAATATCATTTTGCACAAATTAGCGATTGAGGCATTTGGCATCTGATTTATTCCTGAGGATGCTATCACGCGTATGATTTTGGCAGTAGGTCCACCATGAAAGTCCAAATGGGTTGAAATACCGGCATCCACTGCCGCTTACTTGTGTATACAATTAAAGCACTTCCTGTCTGTCGCGCATTACAGGAAACGACGCTATGAGATTATCATCTGTCATTGCTGTAATGCAGATGCAATAGTTCATCTTTCGGGATTTGGTGTAATACATCTGAAATGTTCTCTTGCAGCTTCCCACATTTTCAAGGACCTCATTTTGGATGCTATGTTTATGGCTCTATGCTGATCGCCCCTTGCTCCAATCTTTCTTTGCCAATTTGATGCCATTGAGCTATTTTTCAGACTTATAAACCTTTGAAATCTACTTAACGCTCCTTTTTGTGTCGTCGTTAGCTACAGCAATTATTCTACGGACGATTTCGATTTAAGTAAGTCTCTCGTTCCATATCCGGTCATAATTTGGAGCAATTGGTTAGTCGTGCATCCCCACGACCTCGGTCGTATTTACACAGACCACGTGGAAGGTGTAGGCCATCCTCTACTTTTGTCACAGATCTAGTACCTGGATTGCAGTCAAAGCTTTCCTAATGCATACAAGTCGAACAATAAGTCTCATTTCAATGAACGGAAGAGCCGATGGGAAGAAAAAGCCAAAATAAGCGGCATAAACACAACTCCATAAAAGCAGTGCGTAAGATTACTAGTAGAAGGGAAGCATCGTTTCCTTTACGCAACCTCACTTTTAATTGAATTCATTTTAGATAATCTATACTAATTTGTATAATCGAGCACCATTTAAGGTCTAAGTTCTCACTGAAAGACCTGTTTACCACTTTGATGGGCCATAAGTCGCCCCTCAGTTTGGTCGAAATGCATTTTATTATGGCATTTGTTTGAGCATGCATTATTTTAATAATTACTTTTTCACAAAACCGCTTTTAAAAGGTCGTCTCTTCCTTTTAGTTGCTTTTGCTTTCGTTGTTTTTCCCTTACATATTTATTGGGAATACGTAAATAGAAGGCGTTCAGCTGCGCATGCAATCATGCATTGCCTTTTGCAAGGGCAAAGTCGTCGCTTCCAACCCTCGCTCTCCACATTTAGTCCCAGAATGCAAGGTGAATTGGGTTACACCCTAGTCCTTTTTGGGAGTCATCAAATAATGAGAACGATGGGTATGGCGACTGGGTATGATGGTGTAATTATCGGACAGCCTGTCAGAACCTTGGGCAACATCTTGTTTGCGTGGCGTCTCTGTGAAAGGAGTGGGCCTAAAATATGGCCAAGAGAGATGTGTTTAAAGACTGCGTTGTACTAATTGGAGTGTTCAAACGCACCAATAACGAAGGCTTTTAGAGGTCTTGAGCCCTTCGTTTGAAGTGTTAGGCTTTCAAATCGCGAGGATTTAATCTCTGAGAGGATTAAGCATTCTTGAGCCCCTACCCAAAGTGGTGGTGCGATTTGTGGAATTGCGCACATTAGAGTCCAGATGTCTATATTTCTTTCCAAATGGTGTGCGAACGCGTTTTCCTGAGATTTATTCATTGAATTGACAGCCGAAAAAAGCATTCAATTGGTGGTTTGGATTGAAGATTGTTGTTGTTCGACTAAGGAGCAATAACGATGTAAGACTGTAAAATTTTCGATGAGTATGTGCGTTTTTTTGCGGCCTGTCAGATGCGTGTGATTATTGGCATGACGGAGTTGATTTATGTTAAAATATCACACTTTAGCATTCTCTCTACCAATTCTCTTCCCCTTATTTTGAACTCACTTATCATAAACTGCTGAGTGAACCTTGGCACCTGTGGGTTTGACTACAGCCCATGGCTACAAAAATGCCTTGTAAATTCTTCATGGCTCTGGAAGAGATCATGGTAACTGAACGTGCTACCCAGAATTACTTTAAGCACTTTCATTCACATTGCGGAAGATTCCTTGTTCATGAGAGTAATGCAGACTTACGTAGCATGAGTGGCACATTAAAGTGCCCCGAAAATAACGTGCCAAGAACAAATACCAGTCACATCTAATCTAGCAAGAATGATGATTCAACCGGTTCATGCAACCATTCCACTGTATTAAAATCTAAACAGTTGCATCGCACTCCGATATTGGGTTTTTCACTCATTGACTTACTGATTTATGACAAGAAATGCCCTTTTTGGTGTAGTTCTGCAACGCAGGTTACTTGCTCACTTCGATGTGGGAAGGCTGATCCCTTTAGCATCTTCTTCCCCCTATAATATTTCTTTGCAACTATCGTTGCATCTTATTGCCACATGAAAAGTTCATGATCGCTTGCAAAATGGACTGGACTGTCGAGAGCTAAAACCGGGCTAGAACCAGTTAGGTTGTGTCAATGCCCCTGGACAAGACGGTTAGTAAAAGTGGAGATCGTCGGATACTGCAGGAGTTAAAACACCTATTCACATTACTGGCCTTTGCGTACCATACATATACACGCTAAATAATCAAGACATGAATTCTTGGACCACAAATCCCAATGGGTTTCTTAATAGACGGTCACGTGGCTTATTTTGCATTTTAAGAAATCCTCCTTTCTGCCTGGGTGTGTACTGTCAGCAGAGAGTACTCCCTTCTCCTTGATGGGACGAAAGTGCTTACACTGTCTAGGAGTGTCAAACACCTGTTTTTCCCCAAATCTGTTTCTTTCATTCTCAATAGCTGCGCTTAGTAAATAACTCTTGAAAGTTGTTCCAGAGACAGTATTCTCCGTCAATATTTTAGTTGGGGGAGGGTTAGACGCAAGACAAATTTGCAAAATTCTCCCATTTTTGCCTCTAAATTTTGCAAATGATATTAAGTGTTAACAAAGTGTTCAGCTCTGGGTGCTCTCTGACGCACGGTGTTGTTACATTCGGAAGGGATATCCCATATTTTCGAGGTCTACCTCTTTCGTAATGCATTCACGAGAAGCGTTTAGCTCGAAGTTGCTGTAGGCAGCCTCCTGCTTATTGATCGTGGAGCCTAGAGAGGCAGGCGGTTTCCCCAACCCCGTCGTACTTTTGCCTTGAATAGCTCTAAATTTAAAAAGCGTGCAGAATTTATTGCCTATATTTGAGATCTACGTCTGGATCAACCGGGTAGCTTCGCCTCAAACAGTCTGACTATTAGTTGTTTCAGGTTTGTAACAAGCTGAACTTATTTAAAACCCGACTTAATAAGTAAGTGCGCACTTCTTTTTTCTACATTCCTTTGGGTTTGCCGACTAGGGTGTCAAAACATTTCGATGCTTTTAAACGGCCTGACAGGCTGATCGATTGCATCCTCCTAAAGGAAGTAATGAATTAGTGAGTGCGTGAGTGAGAGATCAAGAGAAGCCTATGGCCTGTCCGTTTTCAAGCACTCGCTCTACGTACATTGTATGCGCTCATTCTTATGCATAATTACCGATGACACCGCTGCTACCACCTTACTAGCTCAGTCGGTAGTCCCTTCAAAATAGACTGTGTTGGTTGGACGTGCAGAGGTTTTATTATCCCTTTGTGTCTTGTGTGTGATGGATTCGATACTTGGTCTATCAGCGGACACGCTAGTGACGAGTATTCTGCGTGACTACTTCAGGGTTCCCTCGAGCTCGCAGCCTCTGCTAACAGACTTAGCAGGGGCGCCCGAGATTGGCTTTCACGAACACCGTCGACGACTTGTAAATCGCAAGGGCTCCCTCGAGTCTTCGACGCTAGAAACTGAGACGGAAGTGGACCCCGAGGCTAACATTCTCGCTTCACCTATCTGCCTTGTCAATGTGGAACTACCCTCAGTAAAGGAGGCGGAACGTTTGCATCCTCTGCTCATGGAACTCGATGCCACACCCTATCTAGAACTGGACAGCTCCAACTCGGTAAGCAATGGTGTGAAAGTGCTTCATTGGGATTGGTCATCAGTTATGCTGGTCGAATATGGATCTTACAATCCTTTTCACTGCTATGCATTCCCCATATGCTCCATTCATTCTCAATATGCTGATATTGAGTGGCGAAATTTGTAGCAACGACTCTGAATTTTCCGCTTTCCATTCCAAAATAGGAGAAAAGGAATGCAATTCCCTTGGATGGGTTAGATCTACTATTAGTTTATATCATTCCTAGTGCACTTTTGAAGACTAATTTACTCCCCAGAATGTATCTTCCATCATTAACACCAGGGCTTTAAAGTGAGGTAGGAATGCTACCTTCTCAAAAGTTATTTTTTAGGTAAAAATGTACATCCAATTTTCTAGAAATGTGTCATTTTTAGACGAAGAAATGATTATCCTGTCAGCTCCAGTTAACTCCCTTTTTCTCCTGTTCCGTTTCTGAAGGTTCAGTCATTTTTGCGATAGATTTCAGTGGTTTTTACGAACATTCCCTTCAGGCTATCTATTTTTGAGAGGAAGTTGTGTAGACCTGTAAAGAGGGAATGGGAAAGTGTTATTCTCACGTAGGTGGCTCTTGGATATCCTAGCCTTAGTCACTGGATCAATTTGATTATCCTCATGACCATGCCTTATTTTTATCACGATGAGCGAATTGATGAGAAAAAATCAGGATAAAACTGAATAAATTTTCTTCGAAGACAAGGGCAGCGACGAGGAGGAAGCTTCAATGAGGTTTCTGCTAACACAGCAAATACGAGCTACGCGCATTGAAAAAGCCATTGTCATTAGTCATGGTCCCATTTCGTTCAGGAGTAAGCTTACAATTACTTTGGTTCTGTACTATTTTTGACTCACTTTTCTCGCAGGTTCACCCAATGTAGTGGATACAGCTCTAAAGGTACTCCTGTTGGAATAACCGCTTTAGCAAAGTAAAGGTAATCTGTGCGACAGACTGTGACGATAAACCTTTTATATCCCCAATCCACATAACGAATACATCTGCCCGTGTGGAATTAATTATTGATGTTTTTAGGTAAATAATCTTTTATGAGTAAGAACGAGCTACCCTCGAAGGTGCCAATGAAGTAATGCTACCGATACAGAAGAAGGGCGGGTGGGTCAGCACAGATGACATGCCCAAGACTACTTGCCACCAGCATGAAAGTCAAATCGTGGTGGACTGAAATAATTGCTTTTCTGATCGTTTTCTAGTCTTTCTCACTCCTCATCTTGGTGGTAAATGAGCTTTCATTCCTCCAAATTCAGAGATGCTGAGTTCCGTCAAAATTTTTTGCGAGTCACGTGACAAGTGGCTAATTTGTGGTCCAATTGGACCATGCCACTTTCTCCTCGTCCATGCGATGCTTTCATTGGCGTTCTATTGTAAGTGATATGATGTTCGATACTTGGTACCTCCTCTGCACGTCCAAACAGAAAATATGGACATAAGGAAGAAGCTGCCTTATTGTTAAGGTTACTCTACGGCAGTCCAAGGTCCTCTTGAACTAAAATGGATGTTTTTGTTAAGGTAATCACGATGATTTATTTGAAAAAAATTAAATGTTGTATTTTATTCCATGAGCAGAGCCACAAAAACGGTTTATGAAATCAAGGAACTGTCTCAGGTTGTGCTTCTCTTTTTATGAGTCAGATTTTGTAATCACTGAGTCTGCACACATTTCATGTCCTTTTTAATTCGTCTCTGTTCTTTGAAAAGACGACATTGCATATTCTTCTGCATGGCATTACAACGTTCTGGTTTTTTTCGCCGATGTAGTCCCTCGGCTTTTCATTGGACCTTCTTTTCCGTTTGAGTAAGTTGAGTGGAGATTTAATCCTCCCCACCTTTTGAGGGTCACTTCATGATGTTGGATCTAAATACAAAACAAAGTGGATGGAAAGCAGACATTTCTTTGCTACAATTTTCACCCGAACTCAAGGCTGGATTTCAAAACGTGTTTAACCCCAGCTGCCTCGGTTTCTAACGCACTTTTTGTTCCCATCTGGTTGTTATATGTCGCATTTAATTGTGGTAGTCATTGTCGGGAGAAGATCACAGGGTGAATCGCGGATGGCAATGAAGTAACATTTCTCTCGCCTCCCAAATAAGGCAAGTGAACAATTCCGTCTGCAGTCCATCACAACTAATCTCCTGTCGATAACGACTCCTAAGCATGTCTTCCTAGACAGGAGGTGTGTAGTTTTTACGGATGCATTATTAAAGTTGCTCAAATCTTTGAAAATCTCTCTGAGCGGCAAGTCCTGCTACCATGGCTTACCCAAATGCTGCGAACACTCCACCAGAGGCCTTTGTAAATCTGAACTGGAATTACGCCTGCATGCATCAGGTTCAGCCAAAGGTTCGTAGTGTGGAAGTTTAGAATAGGCTAAAAACTGCTCCTAGAGACCAAAATAAGGACTGCATTATCAAGGGTAGCCCAGAAAATACCGACTTGTGCTTGGGAATGGATTGCCAAAAGGATCACCGGTGACTGACAAGTTGAGAAATACCGAAAACTTTAAAAACTATTTTGCCATCTTGTAAAACAGGCATGCCATATGGTGCACAAGCCCTATTTCTGTTTTCCCACTGATCCCACCAGTTCACATGAAGAAAGCATAAACTTTGGTTATTTTCTTTTGGCATAGTGGGTTTTGATGCGCACCTCATGATAGCGCTTAAGAATTGCGATTTCACCAATTGTGAATGAAACAAATTTGCTCTCGAAGTGACTTTCTCATCCCACGTTTTCACCCGTATTTTACAGCCATCAATTGGAAGTAGCATGCCAGGTTTAAGGAAGTATTTAACAAACGGAACGTGGGGACCTGGTCGCCTTTTTATGCTGGTCGTAAAAGGACAGAACTGAGGAGCTGGAAGGGATCCAATTTTTCCTCGGTAGGGAAAGATACGCCACGATAGCATTTAGTTACATTTGGTTCCTGGGATATATGGCAGTATTAACCTGCGGGATTTTCAAAAGACTCCGGCACTTGAATTCTTCATTTTACTGGTAATTTCGGCCCTCATTTATATTCCACCACCTTCTTCCAACGCAATCTATCGGACTCCCGTGTCTAGACATCTGCGGCGCCCTGTGCCATAATTTTCGCAGCCTAAAATCCAGTTGACAAGAGGACTCCATTTTTTATTTGAGCTGATGGAGATGAAGTTGTACGCAAAGCACTTCCTGAGCCTTTTTACACTCCAGGATGGTGAATGCAAGGGTGGTTGGGCGGCAGACTGATCTGGTCATTCAGCACACCCAAATGCTGCACCCAGTTGACAATCCTCCTTCTCCCTTTGCACTTACAGTTTTTAACAATCGTTTTCGATTATGGTAGCTTGTGAGGATCCTGAACATTTAAAACTCTGCGTTTCAAAGTGAAACCAAACAAAAGATTTCCTCTGAGTAGATGGATTGTGGGTCAGTGCGTTGTGAAATACGAAATGGAATTTTTTGCGTTGATGGCATAGGCAAATCCACAAAAAAATTCAAAAACCATACCACCTTAGTGGATTTTTGCCAGATAATGAAAGTATGGGCGGTGAAATTTTGGTAAAGTTTTATTAATTGTACATGGAGTCATAGTGAAATACATAAAATGCATGTTTTTCTCTAATAATAAAAGCTGAGAAATGCAGATTTTAAAATACGTCAGTAGAATTTAAAACTAAGAAACCCTCCTGGATGTTGTTACCTCCTGACACATCAATCCATCCTTTTGGGGCAAAAGTTGGACCAACCTGAGCCCTCCTTGTCAGTCGCGTACGATTGACACTGGTTTCTCTTATTCTTTCATTTGTTTTTCAAACCTACAACACCTACTTTCATTTTCGTTTCACAGGAAAATGAATTGCAGGTCCAAGCTGGCACGACTGATGCTCTCATTGTCTATGCTACTTCATTGGGCCGTTCTCACCGATCGTGTAAGTCCCACTGATCGAAAAAAAATACAGCTTTCCAAGCATCTCCATGTTCCGTTAGAACTTTTGTTTTAAATATTACTTTCAGCAAATAAAATTTAATGGAGCGCTTGTGATAGCTGTGACCGTCAGTTGGAATACTCACCGAAGATGTTCTTTGCCTAACTCTAGGCTGTTAGGGTGCTGAATTGCGTTGGCTACCTTGTTGAAGGCTTATGTGGCCATAATATACTACGGAATTGTTCAAATTTTGGAATAAGGTTCAGGGTGCCGATTATTTAGCACCAAATCTTGCTGTCGAGTTATTCACCAAAACTCGGTCGCAATTGAGAATCTCCTCATATTCCTACCCAATCGAACAATCTTTTTCACTGGCCTATTTAATAGAACGTAACTGGATTTCCGTTTTTTCTATCTACCTAGTCCTCCTAACACTTGACGTTTTTTTGGTGATGTATCGGACATTTGTCACCCTGGAAGAATTGATTAGCCTCCTCGTTCAACGCTACCTCCTCTTCCAGTCCAGCATTAAATTGATCGCCACCGTAGATGAGAAGACAAGGGAGAAGATCTGCAACGTCGTTGTCTCCTACCTCATACGTGTGGTGAGTCACCTGGACTTTACTTCTGTCTTTTGCTTTTTAAGCCTGGTCATCACTATGGTTCTGAGATGTGTGTCTGTGGCCGGACGTAATTCGGGTAATCGAATCGAATTACTCCCCTTGACTCCCATATGAAACAAGCCTCAGCTTCCACCTTACTTAACACGAAAGGTTATTTTGGCCGCTTCACTACTATTTATTAATAGGAAAGGTGTATTGTAGTGCTTTAGGTCTTTTATGATACATTCGTTTGTGCTCTCTGCATTTGATGCGCCTTTCAGCAGTAAATGAATCATTTGTCGCAAGGAGCTGCGCCTGAGTCTTCCACGTTATTAATCCATTTATCGCCTTCTTTATTTATGAGCATCGGCGTTTAGGAACAAAAGGAATAAACTTTAGGATTTGCTACTAGTTAGAGCAAGGTTCAATTGATTTATCATTGTCAACGTTTGGCAGTGGTTTTGACCTTCAGTAGGGACAGGTGTCTCACCAAAACAACGCTGCAAACTAGTCAAAATAAAGGATGGATACATTATACTGTTCCATACTCTGCATAGACACCTGAACTTGCTTAAGCCTTTTGGAAATAATTGCCTCACATCATAAAAAAAGATGATTTTTCTTCACAATTTGACATTTGCTTAGCAACTCACTTGACCGCGTAGCGCCGGGTTAGAGCGATTTTTTTATCGCGAGGTCACCCCAGTTGACCTAGTTAGTCTGACCTCAGTCTTGTGTAGCTGATTCACTTCTCCCAAGCAATGTTTAAAAAATGGACTGGCAACAGGTCCCGTCATCAAGGGCAGGCGTTTTCGCGCCTCTCTACTTGCCTTTCTCATCGGTGGAGGGGGCGACGACTACTGTCAGTGGGTGATAATGTGTCAATTCTAGCCATTCTTACCTACGACATTTTGACCAGCGTCTCCACTCTTATTCGTGTTATTTGGCATATTTGCGTCTAAAATCGGATAAGCTTGTAAATGTGCCAAGCGGAACCAAAACAAGCAAAACAAGCCACTTCTTTTCCGATCTAATGGAGAGGACCATATTCATTCAATTGTCTATTAACTCCCGATTCATTCAACTTCAGTCTCTCGTTTTTTTACCCATTCACTTTTTTAAACAACCACAGTTGTGTCTACCCTCTTTCTCAAATGGCATTGCAGCCACTGGTTGAGCATTGATGGCACCCATGAAACGTGATTGAGCAATAACAACATTGTTTTCATATTGACAAAGAGGGCGCTACCGTGGACTAAAGTATCTGCATGTGCTGCAGATGCGTTTAACTATCACCATTCTCTCAAAAATCGACAACTTCGTCCAGTGAACGTCAGGTGGACCCAGTGCCCGTCCACCTTTTGTACTAATTATACTGATGATTTGAAGCATTATCCACGAGGGGTTAAGTCAGTGCCTACTGAGGCCTCTAAATCACATCCCTTTGTTTCATGTACCGCCTCTATGATGTTTTTGCTCATTGCTAGCCATAAAGACTCAACGAGTTATGAAAATGCAACTGGTTTGTTGATGGTTATTTTTACCTTCTTTGTTAATCTCAATCGCTGGTCCATCTTGCATCCCACTTTAAGCATTGATTTATTTTTGGCTCTTGCCACTATTTACTCCTCGCTTCAACAAACGGAAATGGTACTAGAGGTGGGCAAAGTAAGTTATTGTTACCGAAAATAAGTGTAACTGCCCACTCAGCATTGGCAAAGCGAAATTCACGACTCCTAAAATTGGATTAAAGCCAAGAATCAGGTCAGGTTTTATTCTTATAGATATCTAGGAGATAACCGACGATTCATGCCCACTTGCCCCAATTGACGTTTGTGGAATGCCATAGCATAATCAAAAGGTCAGAAGCTCGTGAATAAGTCAGCACTTTTGGTCATATTTTGACCTGAATAATTTGGCCATAGCACTTCGGTTAGTTAATGTGCGAATAAGGGATCTAGGCTGGTCAATTTATCACAATGTTTGATATGCCTCTCAGAGCTCCGGCTCGTGCCAGAACTGAGCGCCTAATGGCCATACTGTACGCAGTGACTTAATGCTGGGGGAGAGAATGGAGTGTCCTTTGCAAATGGGCAAACTTATTTATTACTCAGTGCGTGTATGTGTGGCGTGACAAATCGGACAGCAGGAGCGGTGACAACTAAGACCTGTGATTATCGGCAAAGAATTACGGCTTGAAAATCTAGTTGGAAGGGTTTTCAGTACGCGAAAAGTGTTTAACTTACCTACTCGCTATTTTTTTTCCTTTACAATCTTGCTGCAAAGTTGTGCGTGCTTTGCGACTTGTTGGACAAGGTTGTAGGTTGAAATCACTATCGCGTTTGATATCATCGAAGCGTACTCTTCAAGACACAATGTTGTTTCGTTGATGTAGCAAATATCTCGCGGTGAAATCTGCTTTCAGGAATAATGAGGAGCACCCGTTAAGCAGTCTTAATTTCCTCGAATCTCTTTGAGAAATAGCTACATCGGACGCCTGAGATGTGTCACTCTATAAGTGAAGTTTGGAAAGTAAGTGAATTCTCGATTAGTTGCAAGCTTACTCCGCAGGTCTTTATTGTGCAAGAACTGCGTATTTTGTGTCGAAAATGAGCGGTTCGCTCTCGTCTGTTTCTTGTGGTTGTGCTGCTTTTTGGATAGTGGGCCAAATACATGCAGTCCATTCTGGCGTCGGGGTGCAAATTGGGCAAAATCATTAGTTTCTCTCTCCTTTATTTTGTGCCGAGGAGTTGGCGAGTTGGAATTGGCTGCGTAGCGTGGAAAAAGACTCCGAAAGCACGCCCCGGTCATGGGGTCCCCAATGGCGGATGTCAACAAGACTCGACAATGTCGAAACATACAGGGAGGGGGCTTTTGGGTAAAACTAGGATATCAGATTATGCAGGCTCAAAAATTGCTACCATGGCAAACATAAGTGCTTTCAAGACACTAAACCAATATATGAATGTTGTGGTTAGCTCGGCGCAGACAACGGAGCGGTGCATGCGGTGCCGTGAGATGATGTACCACGGATTTTGTCTCCGATGGCGCAAAAATTGAATCTGTGGATATCGACTTGAGCGGAAGTCTTCAAGCACACAATGCGGTGCAGTGTTTAAACGTCAAGCCGCTTAGCCATTAGGCTTTCAAATGTTGATAACGATGACCTCGGTGTTTTAGATCGCATTTCACAACACTGATCATTCCAGGAACGTTTGTCTTATCTAGCCAATGTACAATGAACTTTCACAAGAGAGCACCAAAAGGTTTTACAATGTCAAGAATCGGCAACAGAGCAGAAAAACAGAGAGGCGGAATGTTCTAGGGTAATCCATTCCTACTGACAAAAGTTCTCCGGGCCAGATGCACAAAACATTATAGTTGAAGACCGACAAAACAAGTATAACGTGGACGCTCAGAAAGTTATTCTTGTCCGTGTAGTGGCCATGATTTCAAGTAAGCAGAAGTAAAACGTGACTACTCCATATTCATGTCGTGCTCCCGAATCATCCAGACCATATGAGAGGGAGCGATCTTGTTGAAACACGCAAGACCTCTTTGCATCATTTTTTAGCTGCTGCCGGCTACTTTGATTTTAAGGTCTTACAGTAGACATGGAAATCGTGTGATGCGGATATCATTGAGTACCTGCGATGAGCTGCAATTTTTAGAGAAGCATAGTTTAGATATGTTGAATGCTTGTATTGCTTCGCCAACAGTCTGAAACCTAAGAATTGAAGTTGGTCTCCTGAGAATGGGTTTGCCTGAATTCAAAGGCTCTTTTCCTTTAAAATTTAATTATTTCTCATTTTCAGTAAACGGTTAGTACTTACCTCTCCATCTCCTAAAGTTGTTTATCCATTTGTTCCTACACCTACCAGATCAAATGTGACCAGAGCAATCCTACCTTAGTAAAGTTCAGTTATTCTCCCCTCTGGATTGCGTCTTAAATTCCATCGCTCCACACCTCCTTCCGTATTGTAAAAAACGAGCACCTCATGGAGCTGAAGTAGTAAAGTAAACGTCTGTGGATGTGGAATGAGACCTGCTTTCGTTTTGGAGCACTTTTGGACCTTCAGCCTTCTCGCATTGATCACTTACCTGAAAAGGGATCTTCAGAGTTAATTGATCATGGTTAGCCCTTTTTTCTTTCTTCAGTTCCCTTCCCCTTGGAAAGGAGTTATAGTTATTACCTTAAAAAGTTCACCCTTTTCGATAGTCCAAAGCCTTCATACAGCATCTTATTGTAAATTTTATTCTTTTGCACTTCGAAAATTTGTTTATACTCCCATGAATTATTAACATGTGCTATGGTACAAATTGAAACATAAATAAATAGATTTAGAACCAATTGTTTTTTCCTGATGCGGCCAGGTCAATGTTGGGATTGGCTTGAAAGTCCACTTGGAGAAGCTTTTGAAACCAGTCGCCAAACTTCTTTCTCTTTTTAGATCTCCCAACTTTCCACGAATCTAAATACTCAAATCTACTCCCTCTTGAGGCTATTTCAAGAGCGTGTGATGGATGACGGTTATGGTGGGCTTGCAAGAGCTCTGGACTTCACCCTTTCAAATCAGCTAAAACGATGCCAGCAAGGACGAATCTCGACTCAGAGTCAGGAGACCACTCTACGTTCTCCAAACTCCGCCATCACCTCTGCTGGCAGTCCGCTCATCTCTTCCCAGACAAGTGGAGAGACTTACAGCTCTCCCTCTGCCAACACTGTCAGCTTGCCGGGTGTCTGTGTTCGCCGCTCGCACTCCATTGGCGCTGTAGCTGGTGCAACAGTGTCCCTTCCCAGTTCCTTGCTAAAGAATGGTGGTTTCAAGAGCACCACTACTGCTGTCACCACCACCACTGCTTCCAACACCTCATCCGGCTCAGCGCGAAACTCATTCTCCATCGGTCATGGTGGAGAGAGCTCCCTCCAGTCCTCACCCACTACTTCCACCGCAGCTCTCTCTGACATCGATTTTGAGGCGACGTCGGTGACGGGGACAACAGCAGCAGGTGGTCGATCCTCTACAGCTTCGTGTTTCAGCTCTCCTGCCTCCTCTCGTCGTCTCCTCGGGCCTTCGGTGCCCATCCCCATAGCAACGCTTCGGAGGCATTCGCGTAATTCTGCCTCAGGGGGACCGAGGCGCGTAAGTCTTTTGGACATTCCGGCAAAGCATTTGGCAGAGCAGATCACCTACTTGGAGTCTGAGAAGTATTCTCGACTTACGGTAAGTGATTACTATCTTTTCTCCTGCCTTTTGATTGTGACTGAGGCAATGACGTATAAAAGGGAGATGAAGAAGACTCATGCAATGGTTTACGCAATTAGAACGCATTTAAGTCTTTTTGACCAGTTTGGTTTCGTTAAGTCGATTGATCAAGTCTCATAAAAACTTACCAGTAAATGAGAATACTGTATACCGCAATGAACATAATTTGCCTTAATATTTTTAATTGGAATGTGGATTTCAGAGACTTCGAGCTAAGGTTTAATGACACCAACGATAGTAAAGCATTAAGAGTTGGAGGTTAAACAGTTTTTGACTGCATATAATCTGATAATTTCTAAGTCGCCTACGCGTTTGTGAACGCCTTTACTTAGCGCGAACACTTGGGTTTGTAGCCAACACAAGTTTGCATTGCTAAGTGATGTGAGATGGGATCCGTTTCCCTAGTCTGCATCTTTTCCCTCTATAGTGCTTAATGAATAACCAGATAGCAAATCACATTGGTGCTTCGTGCCTCTGTTAGTGCCATCCCTTAATTCGCAACGTTTCTCGACCATGTGGAAACGATCAAATGAAGAGGAAGAGGTTGAAAGGTTTATAGCATTTAAAAAGTTTTCCTACGTTTCTATTTTATCGGGACTTCACATAATTTTGAAACTCTGCCTACGTATCTACCGAGACGTGCGTGGCGATAATGACAGCTCCGCGGGCCAACTTTTCTTTTAATTAAATGTCAAATGCCTTGTTAACTTCAAAATCAGCAGATTATTGTACTGTTTTTCACATGACTACAGACGCTTTTAGTTGCATTCCAACCTCCCAACTGGCTAAATAGCCTTGATGTTAAAAGTTCATATCTACTGCACTTTTTGCGACCGATGTAGTGTTGTGTGTAAGGGTGATATTAACCCACAGTGGACTTGCGAAAATGTGATTGGGTTTGAGGCAGTGACCTCAGGTCTAATGATTCCTGGTAGTAGCTACCAGAATCGTTTGAAAAACTGCTTTAGGTGTTCATTGTTGATGGGAAAAGTTTCTTTTCAACTGTAGTGCTCAGAATCTTCCTTGATGTCGAAGGGAGGCAATTTTAGGACAAAAATGCATTGGCCGATGCATAGAAGGACTGCGAGTTACTGACATGGCTCAAAGGCAGTGCTACTCAGCAAAAGTACAATCAACAGAACCTCCATTGTCCAAATAGCCAAAAAAGAGCATTGCATCAATGTCCACATCTTCCATGGCATATGTAGTCTTGCAAAGTTTGTATCTCACTGTGAACAGAGTGGTGACGACACTCGAAGCAGCGCTTAATCTCTCTCTCGCCCTCTCTCCTAGCTGACATTTAATCCCACTCGAGAAGTGAGAAATCCCTTGCAGTGTTGAGAACCGCTGCATTGTGGACTTATTCATAAACAAAAACCTTTTACCAGAGCGAGACGTTTCTTTGCATAGCTGTTTGTGCATTTAACTGCTATAATTGAGAGCGATATTAGGTACAAAGGAAAAAGGACGGACTTTTAAAATAGTTTTGTTAGGAATTCCTTAGACTACTAGTTGGCAACAGTAAGGTTTAAAGAAAACAATTATTCCACCGAACCTATCACCAAGGTACTACAGTGTTTTCCAGGCTCCAGGACTCTAATAAATTTGTGAAAGTCACACCTTTTACCTCTGATGGTTTGAGAGGGTGATACAATGTGTGTAAAATCGGTACTTTCCAGTTTGTGTACGGAGTAGATTGGGATGTATTCTCTGTCCTACAGTATCCTTGTAAAATCAAGCGCCCTCTTTAAGGATAACGATTGCTGCAGTGTATGATGATCGGATATTTTAATAGCAATGATTTTACCGTGAATTTTCCATTTTGATCAGTTGGAGGAACTGCTGGACATTAAGTCTTTGGCGGCGCTTAAGGCTCCAGTGATGGCGGCGTGCGCGGCTCAGTTCACCGCACTCTCAAATTGGGCTGCCACCCTCCTCCTTGCACCTCCTCCATCCCAGCGAGAACGTCATGCCGTCAAACTACTCAAGGTTATGAATGTGAGTGTTCAAGGTGCTTCCCTCAGAGTTACCCTCGAAAGTGGCATAAGAGAAGTGGGTTTAGTTGTAAAAATACGGGAGGACTGGAATGCCAGTGGCAGCATGGAAGTAGGTTTTAAAGGACTACTGAAGAGAGCCCAGAGTTGATAAAAACATGCTAAGTTTGGTCGAATTAGCAGCTTTAAACACACGAAACTTTTATCTCCTCCACAGTATCTACATTCTCTGAAGAACTTCAACAGTTTTCTCGCCATACTCTGCGCATTCCTTCTAATTCCAGAGAATGTCTTCTCCAAGAAAACTCGAGCAGTAAGCGGCCGTTCTCTCCCCTCCTTCGAAGCTGCTTAAATGTACTATCCGCATATTCATAATTTCAGCGTCTCACTCGCCTAAGACCTTACATGCAACCACCACACTTCTCTACCTATCGACGTGAGTTAGCTGAGGCTTCACCTCCCCTCATTCCCTACCTCGGTCTCACGCTGCAAAACCTCATCGCTCTGGAGCAAATCAACCCTCTCTTCCTCTCCGAGGTTCCCAAAGGTATGCGAGCCACGTATAAGCCGGAGCACGGACCAATTGTCAACTTTTGGCGCAGCTGGAAACACTTCCTGATAATAAACTTTTTTGTCAAGCAGTACAGCGCTGACGGAAGAGCTGCGTAAGTAACCAGTTTCCTGCTCACTTAACTTAAGTAAAATGACCCATTGTTTATAACCTATCCCTCTTTCACCATACCGTCCGCCCAGGCAATACGACATCAAACCGGACTTGGACATACTCGACTTCATAGCAGACTTCAAGAGAGCTTACCCCGACTTCGCACTGCGTGAACTCATTAACCGGAGAAAACGCGAAACCTCCTAGAGCGGCCGTCCCAACCCCCAGTCTAACTCCATCAGATTCCACTTCTGTGTTGTCAAGACCAATAAAGATAGCTTAACGAGTCCGCCTTCTCCATTCTCTTCTCATGGTCTTTTAAATGTGCAATTCACTCTCTCAGATCTTTTCTGTCCTGCTTTTCCGGTTCACCTATTTTACCATGTAACTGCATTTATCCATGAAGATTCGTAAACAACAAACCTGGTGTAGGCAAGTACCGGTTCCCCAAGAGAAAGTAGTGGGAAGGATACAGGGCGAAGACAGGCTCATTCGTTAAAATTGATAATAAGCCACTGAGATTACAAAAGATCAGTCGGTTGGGTGTGATCGTTCGTCATTCCGATAAGAATGTCGGGATTTATGAAAATTTCGGTGGCCTGCTGAGGACTGGGGTCGAGAACTAGAGGGAAAATTTTGATCGGTTTCATTATTTACCTTCTAGAAATCCACTTCTCGAAAATGGGTGGGGACGGTGATGGCTCATTTACATATGCAGTGAATTCTTCGTCGTCATTTGTAAAACGTGATTTGAAACGCTCTTCGTACTCGGCTTCTGTTGGCAATCCAGACATTTAGAGTCCGACCTAAGCGTGACAAAAAATTGGAAAATGGTGGTCCTTAGTGAAACAAGCGGCGGAAGTACAAAAGAATAAGGGAAAATAGAAACAGGAGAGGTACATTTAAATTCAGCAAGTGGAAGGAGAGGGTGCGGAGAACGTAGGTCAATACTATTGCTTTAACTGTCATTAGAGAGTCCATGGAATTCCATAGTTCAACTAAAGAATTCCTTCTAGTGGGAAAAGACCACAGAATATGCCGAGATGCTGGTGATTTCGATTGTTCAACAATGGTCCCAGACAAACTGGATGCTCGAGAGTAGACAGCTAGAAAAATTACGTCTAGGGGCACCTTTGAAGAATACTTAGTAATAACGACTTTCATGAAACCGTTAAAGGCTCTTGCACCGGAAGCATGTTCAGGAAGATTCAACCTGGATACGATGCATTGAGACCCGCAGACACTTAGACTGCTCTCTGTATAGTCCACCTCCAAGAAGGACATGCCAAAGATGCTTTTACCGACAAAATATGCCTAAATTTTAAAGAGTTTACGCAATGAACCGATGCCCGTGCTTTATAAACATATGAAAATAAGTCAAACGTTGAATAGTATCGGTGTTGCAAGATTGGAAGTCAGTCCTAGAAAAACTCGAAGCAACAAATATCATTAGCTAGAGGAGAAAAAAATAATTCAAAGCAATTATAAAAACGATCAAAAAGTGAAGTAGGAATGGCGGAACCGATATGTAGAAGGGCAGAACATACACTGCAACAAACAATTTCAAAGCTCCCAACCGGGATATGAGTGATTGAAAGAAAATATTGCTATTTAAGAGGTTCACACATAGTGAAGCACACATTATATCTGATGTGGGCACAAGCATGTAAAATACGAAAAATAAACGGTAAGAGATCTGTTGCGGAAGATCAAAATGATAGACAAGACAGGAGAGATAGCAGGGGAGGAGAAGTTGATGCAAGATCTATTTGTGAGCAACTACAATTATCAATGAAAAACGTAGAATTTCTACTGTCTTGTTAGATGGGACTGAAACCCACTAACGTGTTCCATTTTTCCGTTTTTGGTGATGTGCCTGATTCTATTTTTGGGTGCATTCTGATCCGACTTGTTTTAAAGATCAAGCTGCATCTTTAGCACGTTTTGCGGAAATCCGTTCCTCCTCGAGGTAAACTGTGGGGCAGCCAATGACTAAGTTGGTGGGATTTTCCCGCAACCGATTTTACTTGGAGGTGAGAGCTGCACCTGATTTTACTTGTCAGCAGCGAATCGTTTCTCATTCAAATAAATGCAATCGTCTTACGTTTTAAAGCGCAGCAAATTTGTATTTAAACCATATCACTTTTGCATTGTTGCACAGGTTACACTAAGGCTATTTGTACCCAAACTACGTTTTTTCGTTGGTCTCTCCATCTTTTTAGGCCAGGTTTGGTCTGGTTTTATCTTCGTTGATTAGGTTAGTTGTTCTCGTGTCTTAATGCAACTTTATTTTCTAACTCCATCTTGCGATATATTCTCATTTGCGGAAGCATTTTCATTAGATACGCATTTGGCTGCTTCTAATAAATGGGTCAGGGCTCTGAAAGATGTTCCGCTCCTCGAAATATGTTTGACCTTCCAATGCCAAACGGCTAGAAGCGCAAGTTTCTAAAGCTCTCTAATGCTTGTAATCCATCCTGGTTAATGATTTATTTCACCCCGCTTATTTGCCTTCACTCATACTTCAATGCTCCTCTCGCCAATCTTCTTAGGTGTAGTTTTTAGGGCGCATATACCTTTTGGAAAATGTTCGGCTTATTGTGCCTATGGGGTTGCTTACAACTTAACCCAAACCGTATCTATGAACATAATGCGTCAAACAAACGAATGTGCTTCTTAACTTGATTATACAGGTATCAACGAGGCGCCACAACTCAACGGGAGGATTTCTTACAATGTAATCATTCCTAATTATGGCACCCAGGGAGGCGTTTTATCCGAGGTATGTGCCTAATTTTTCCTTGATTGTGCTAGCTATTACTACGCTTTGTCATAAACAAACCGATCGAATTTTTCGCTTTTTTTTGTTAGGTTAGCCTTGATGTTAATTCTCTGCTGCCTCAACAATGGCATTTTTGGAATTTGATAATGCTGTTCCTAATATAGCCCGCCTATGAGGGCCTAAGTTAAGACCACTCAGATGTCAAGCCTATTGGTGCGAAAATCTGTAGAGTGGATTAGGTATTCGTGAATAAGTCATTGATGCAAAATGAGAATGAAACCCACCTGATGTGCTTTTGTGCACCACTTGAGTACTTTCGTCTGACATCGGCCGCCGAGGTAACGATAACCGCAAAACATAAGGATAAATGAAAGAAAAGCAGTGCCATGTCGTGTGCTAGATATTGGTGCTGAAATTTTCTAACTTCTAACCAGCAGCAGCCAAAGATACAAGGGAATGATGAAGAGCTGTAGTTTATACAAAGTTAAGCCGACTGAAGGCTTCTTGATTATGCGCAAGGGCTATCGGTGGTGGCTTGAGACAGGCAGCTCCAATCAAACTAAAATTACTCGCGTTAAATATGTAGTTGGCCCTAAAGTAAACTTATAGGATATCCTCCGTTTTATTTTCTAAATTTCTTTCAACTATTGCATCCCTTATCACCTACACGCTTTATAGCTAATGGTGCCAACCATATGCATAATTTCAGTTTACCCACACTTTTCAATAGTTCACGAAAAAATTCACATGACGCTCGTTTTATGCATTTGTACTCACTTTATTAAGGATAGTTCCAAAGTTTAACTTTATGTTACCGTAAGTTTATCACTAATGTGCTCAAACTTTTAGTTTTCTTTCAAATTTAGCCTCTTACGGTGTCTGTCATCAAACTCTACTACTGTGGCGTGATGCTACTAACACTTCTAAAAGTAGCCATGTTTATTGCAAATACTTGAATTCAAAGGTCTATCAAGGAATGGCTTACGTTTCAAGTGCACTCTTTGTCTCTAGCAGGAATACCTTTTCACCTAAATAATGTTCGTATTCGACTCCTGCTTAATCCATGCGAGAATTAACGCTTAGTGACTAAATGTTTGGCAACCGAAAAGTAATCAGATTCACTAGTTAACCATCGTTTAATTTTCGTGAAATCCATTTCAGCAATAATATAATAGGAGATTCATGCACTCCGCGCCCATTGGTTGACTTATATCGCGAAACAGCTGGTTATATCAACTGCTAATCAAAAGAGTGAATTATCTTAATAAAGACTTTTCCATAATAATTTGTCATTATATAATATGAATTTGTACAAAATATTGCACGAGTTGCAAATGACCCATATACAATGCAAATTTTCTCGGTTCAAAGTTCTAATACATATGCGCTTTTTCACAAGAGACTAGCGAGTTGGTTTTTTATGCAGATTAAATTGCCTATGCAGTCGTTTTCAGCACCAATAATCTGCATGTTTCACTTAAGATCCTCCACATCATAGGGGTTAAAATCTTCGGTATATGCATTTTGCATAAACGGGACTGAGATTGTGGCAATTCCAAGTGTGGTAGATGCAACAAATTGAATCTGTTTTATCATCTTCGGTTTATGGAATAAGGGCCTCACTAGGATGGTTGCAGTTGGAAGGGAATGGTCTCTTTACCCTTTGCTGGAACTTGTAACCTGCGCGTTGAAGAGACGGCTGCGTAGCCTGGCGACGTTTCCTGTGCCCTCGATATCTTAGTGCATTATCCGCTTTTTATCTGAATTGAGAACAGCAAGCATCAAATCATTAGAGGGTCTTTTCTGGTCCTCATAATTCACCAAAAAACTTTTATTGTCACTGGTGACAGTAGCGAACTGTCAGATGCCTAGGGCTTAGGCTTTGATTATTCTTGGTGTTGGCTGCAATGATGTGTTGTAGCTTGTGGGGCCTTGACAAGTGCATGCGATTCTTTGTTGCGCGCTGTACCAATTTCCTGTCACTTTGGATTTGCTGCCATATCGTGGGATGTCGCTGAAGCCGGATGAGTGTGATTCGAGCTTGCGTGCTTTGTGAGCTGTGTTGAATGCAGTTTGAGGAGTGCAGGGACTTCATAGAATGTGGCGTAAGGTATGTGGGAAGTGTGTGGTGTGTGGTAGGAGGAAATGCCGCCTAGGGGTCAGTTGGAGGGAGGGATTGGTGTGTGAGTTGCAAGAGGGTAGTTCGTCATTGAGAATGAAGGATGGGGTAGAGCTGTTGACGGATTACAATGAAGGGAGACTGGGGTGTAGGAAGGAGCTTTAAGGCCTATCGAGTGTAGTGAGAGCGATGGGGAATTGGTGTGCATCTAAATAATTCAGTGGGGAGAGGAAGTCGTGGAGACTGAACAAGTGGGCACCGCTCACATACTGTGCACTGACAGATGGCAGTGAAGGTGCGGGGTTGCCGAAGCATTCTTCGCCTCGTCGCCTCACTGCATGTGAATGTGTCATTTTGGTGAGTTTGTTGGTGTAGCGATTGATTTATAGTTTGAATTGGATGCGGTACTTTTGCAATCCAACGTTGGATAACTGCTGAGGCGCGCAGAACGTCATGCTGGGAAGGTTATGTTGATGAGATTTTATGAGGGTATTGGGAGTGGGGGAAGGAAGGTGAGGGGGAGGGGGAGGGGGAGGAGGAGGGAGACGGTTCACCTCCGGAAGACCAATTAACTGTTGTGACTAGGACGCATCTGTCGGAGGAAGCTGAGTGCGTGTCAACGGTATGCAAAAGAAGTCGTTCATGTTCTTGTGGATCAGTCAGGACAATTGAAACCGGTGGGAGGAAAGTGGTCTTTTCGCTTTTGAATGGTAACACAAGATCTCGTGAGTTACATCTGGGTCGGCTTTCAGTTTCCCTTTTTATCTTTTCGCTGAGGTATTGAATAACTGAGCGACTAAGTCTTATTTTTAGTAATTGCTGTATTGGAAAGGAAGGTAGTCTATGGGTATAGTGCATTATGAAGTAAAACGTTTTTTAAATTATTTGTAATTTTGGAGACAGTTTGAATTGTTAGAAAAGCATTCAAAGTAAACTTTTATCCATTATCAGTGCGACGTTTTCGTGGTGGGTATTGGGATTAAGTCACGTCAATGTTAGCGAAATTGGCGATATAGATAGCTAAGTTTGGTATCGCATTAAATGTTCGAAGCGATTTTTCAATAGTAATTTATTTGTGCTACATAATTGTCATATTCTGCAGATCTATGGCAATTAAAAGGGTTTATTGCTGTCAGAGAGATGGATTGGGCTAGATATCTTTTACATCCTTGATATAGACACACTGCATATGATGCGTTACAGAATATCCGCCGTGGTGATGGTAACACAAGATCTTGTGAGTTACATCCTCGTAGAATTGAATCGTTTGAGGAGTTGTGCTTTTGAAGTTTCTGCCCCTGATGCTTGTCATCTTATTTTGGCGGTATTGGGTAGTCAGATGGCAGCACGAGAAATGGAATAGGTACTTGTTTCTGAAGGCCGAAGGTAAGGAGAGAAGGAGTTGCTTAATGTAAAGCTTGAATGTTTGTCTTTAGAGAAGGCATTTCTAGTAGGATTGAACTTGTGACAAGCTTCTTTTATTGGGAAAACTTCTTGGCAATGAATTAACGAGCGATGTGGGATGGGAAGCTTTTTGCATCTGTTTTGTTTGTATTGCAGAACCTTTGCAAAGTATGCACCAAACGAATAGTGCCGGTGTCCCATTTTTACTCGTTTGTTCCTTATTCGGACACAGCTCGGTTGCGGCATGTCTTTTTCCATTACTGCCATTTGATACACTACTGGCAAATTTTTTAATGCTAATTCTCTAGAACAGCAATTCAATTCGTGGCTGTAATGCCCTTAAACCGCCGCTACCTACACGCTAACGATGGTGATATAATAATTTCGAAATCGCTGAAGCCTTTCGCCTTGATGAATTGTGGTTTTAGTCGAAGAAACTCCCCCTCTCCCACTTCGCAAATTCGGCTGAACTCTAGTTGTCGTATCAAATTGAGTCGAAGGCACACATTTTGTAAAGTTAGTAATTAATTTTACGCCAAAATGATCGGTTTTCTCAAGAAGTAGGAAGTGTTCTCTTATCTTGTGCAGTTGTTTTTTCACCAAAACGATACGAGAATGGCGATTGTATCAGGTGAGTTTATTCACCATCCTGGTAATGTAGGCTTATGTGTGCCGTTTTTTATTTCTCACAAAAAGAGGGCGCACGCCACCTCAGTTACGCTTTGTCTAGCGAAGTTGTCGTTGACGCGTGGATGGAAAATTACGAAATGGCTTTTCTGTTGTGACTAATGCAAATTTCTCTGGATTTCAAGTGAAATAAAACAACGAATACCATGAACAGGCGAGGAGTTTTAAGGGCGAATGTGTAACGAGGCTGCTTTTGCCTTGATTCTCGACAGTATTAGTCTTAGTCTGGTTTGTACAAGGTGAATATCGAGCCTCCTGGTGAAGGAAAACAAGAGAAACCCTGTCGAAAATACCCTTCAAAGAATGTTGATGCTTCTCTAACCTCTTATAAAATTTAACGTATACTTCGTGTGTGTTTTGGTGAGCTGCGAATGTGAGTTCAAACAATTAATTAACTGACACCGTGACGATGCAATTGGACACGCTCGCTTCTAGGTCTTGTCTCAACGGGAAATCAACCACCACAACCCGAATGCTTTATTGTTTCAATATGACACCGACACCTGTACTGCCACACTGACCAATTCAACAGCTGTTTATGAAACAAAAAAAATTGAATCTGTCCCCCTTGAAACAAGAATATTTTGCATATATTTTGCCATCTAAAACCTAACTATTTGGTTTGCTATTGATAAACTGGTGAAACCAGCCACCTCGATGGGATGGATAATGCCTAAAACACATTTGTGGAATGCAAACTCATACTAGAAGATAGGAAGGCATTGTTACTGTGGCGTTGGCAGCGTGTATCACAAATGCCAACTCGCCTATTTGCGATCTAGGTGCGAGTCTCTCTGAGTGGTCTGCGATTACATGGTGATGCGGCGTCTTGGCGCCCATTTTTTTATCTGTGCACTATCTCATTTTGCGTTTTGTTGACGATCAGCATCTAATTGGCTAGTGGGCGCCCTCCCCTTGGCCAATGAGGCTGCAGTTTTATCATATCTCTCTAATCATCGGAGGTTAGAAGTTTACGCGCTTTTTATTCCCTTACAAAGTCTCATCCGTACGTAATTCACGGTGTTCTTGAGTTATGCCCGTAAATCTATTGCATTTCATTCAACACCTTTGAAATTGTACGTTTTGAAATTGAGAAGGTTGCATTTGCTTTTTTGTATCGTCGAGTAAATGCAGGTGTAAATGCAGCAATTTTTCTGTCTCAAGTTTGATTTCAATAATTTAATAAATTTTATCAGATCATTAAATATTGAATAGGTTATATAATGCTTAACCTGAAGGCGGTTGTAAGACGTATTTCGGTTGACTTTTAGATAAGATGGTATTCAGCATTCTAAATAGAGGATATCATTTCTTTTCTTCATAGAGCTTTTATCTTTTTCGCAGTTTTTCATATTTCTCTAACACTAAACTCTTTCGTCGTATGTTGAATTGGTTTCCGTTATGAATGCTGGTATCTTTTTACTGTAACAGTGCTGAAAAATTGTTTGTTTTAAGCCTCCTAATTGCTTAGTTTCTACTAAAGTTTGGGGGTTCTCTTTGAGGTTTCTGAAGGCAAATGCGTTTTTTATATGTTTTCAGCCGCGTATTCTAGTCAACTTCATTGGATTTAATGGATTATATAATTTATTCAACCTTTGTTTTGTCGTATTTGGCAATAAAGATGGATAGTACAATTCTAACGACCTCCATCTGAGACGGATGAGGGTGATAGACTGGCTTATCTAAATTTTCTCAAAGCCGAGAATCACCTGAGCCTAGCATCACCGTCAAGACTAATAAGTAAACAAATGGCTTTGAAATAGGCTGTCAACGTCGATCAGCTTTATCTCTCTCCATTGAAATCTCTATAACTATTGATGGTGTTTATTAGATTACATCGCTCATAATTTTTAAAGGGGTCAGTTCTGTAGTTTGTCCCCTGCGAATTTACACACGCCAATTAAAGAGTGAAGTTGACGTAAATCATTGTCAATGCGCATCGGCTGGTTGAAAAGCTGAGCAAATTTTGGGCCTCTTTTCAGTTTTCTGTTTTTATTCATGTTATTTTCTCTCGATTTTCAAATCGTGCTCCCTTTTTATTTAAATTTCTGCAGTTAAAGTAGTAAGGCTGTGTCCTATGCTATGCGTAAGAATGTGAAATTTCAGAGCAAAACTTTTTTCCTGTGGAAAGTGGCCAATTAGAATTATCGGCCTTTATCATCTTTTGAGCTTTGGTCATCCTTCTCTGCGCACCAGAGGGTATTTTAGAGTCGTTTGATAAATAACTTCTGACTTTGTAAACCCATTGGAACAGTCATTTTTGCAGCATTTAATCAGTGTTCGGTGTGAGAAGGGCCATTATTTGGTTTGTTTCCGGAACTTTGATGAATAGTGTTGCGCAAATGAAACTAGTGGTTATCCAGTTTCTTACCCAGCGTCCTCTTTTTCGCGGCTTACTGAAAAACTACTTTTCCGAAGCTATTAAAAGGCGCAATCAGGCGTTTAGTGCCTGAGCTACTGTCTAAAAACATTACGAAGTAGCTTTGTTATAAATGCGCAGGGGAGATTCGCTTCATTAAATCATTAGAGAGTGTCAAAAGTCTGCTCAAAACTCAATGTAAACTAAGACAAATTTCAACTATCTAAATGCTAAATGCTCATCACTAGCCGTCGCGCAATTTTTACTAAAATGCTAAGATTTTAGAAATCGAGACATGGAGACCTACCGAAAAGGTTTATCCGGAGGATATCGTTACAATCTGTTTGATATTCCACTACAAGTACACTTCGAGTGTCGACTAATTTTCATGGAATTATTTGCCTGAAATCACAAATCTTTTTAATAAACTGAACTCGTCTGTTGGGATGGCTCAAGTCTTTTTCTGTGCAAATACCAAAATTATTTCCTCTCTATGTATTCTTTTGTTGTATCTTCACAGTTTGAACTTCGGTAATTATACATCTCTAACAGTTCTCACCCTACAGGCAGGCTGTCTGTCTAGGGGTAGGTTTCCTTTGGACTAGTAATAGCATTATTCTTCTCAGCCGATAAAAGGTCTCAGATATTAATTTATAGCCCCGATTTATTTTGGTGAATGTTGTGGGGTATACAAGCTTTAACATAAATCTGCAGGATCTAGGCGTTGATATCAAGGGTGATTGAAAGAATTTGTGTAGCCTTCATCTCTCTTCTTGGTCAGTCAAAATAGCCTCTCAAGCAGTGGAAGGGAACCTTGGTCATGTTACTCAATTAATGCTCACGGGAGAATCCTTTCGCTACCCTTATTTTGCCAGGCAATTTAAAGTACCTATTTTCACCTATTTCTTTTAGCAAACACATTTGACCACTATGATTGAATTGTCGTCCTCATGGGAATTGCAAGGTCGACGCAAGCTATCTGATATTCTCTTCATCAAGGAGGTCCAACTGGGCGATCATTATTGTGGTGATAGGGATATTGTTGGGTACGTTACATTGCATAACATTCCGTTGCCCTGTCGAAGTAATGCATCAGAGCGTTTTCCTTATTTCGAGAATCAGCGAGTGTAGTGATATGGAGAAAAGGTTCTAATTGTTTCAAGCTTAGTCTCCTTTGGTTTAGGCGACAGCATTTTGCTCCCTTATTAATAGATAGAATGGACCTAGGGTTGTAAATGGCTGTACTGTGCAGCGGAACTACTGAATATTTAGGCGAAATACGTTTAGTTTCCACTTATTCAAGGTTCATCGTGCACGCAGCACAGTGTGACAGGAAAAATGAGGATTTGCTTTTGCATTTTGAAGGAGAAGATTGCAACCGCTTTTCTTTTGATGTGAAATGCATCGTTTTAAAATATGGTCTTCGCCCTTTTGTTAGTCACTGGTTTCGATGTTTAATCACTTAGTTTTGTATTTGTTGTCGATAAGCCTGGTAAACAGATAGAGAAGAATGTAAGATGTTTGAGTAATTTCGTCTATTAACGCGTTAACTGTCAGCGTCATGTGCATGTAACGGAGTTCATATGTCATAACTTTTTTTTAAGCATTATCCATCCCATCGAGGTGGCTGGTTTCACCAGTTTATCAATAGCAAACCAAATAGTTAGGTTTTGGATGGCAAAATATATGCAAAATATTCTTGTTTCAAGGGGGACAGATTCAATTTTTTTTGTTTCATAAACAGCTGTTGAATTGGTCAGTGTGGCAGTACAGGTGTCGGTGTCATATTGAAACAATAAAGCATTCGGGTTGTGGTGGTTGATTTCCCGTTGAGACAAGACCTAGAAGCGAGCGTGTCCAATTGCATTGTCACGGCGTCTGAAGGTTAGTATCTCCCGTTCTTTATCGGCTTGATGTGTCAAGAATGTCAGTTAACTGATTCTACCCAAGCGCAAAGAATCCTGAATCACCTGCGCCCATAGTCCTCAGAAGATCTATTCCATTATTCTTAGCGCTAAAAATCGTCGTCTATTAATCTCATCTTTAATCAAAATGGAAAATTGGTATATTTCCACAGTTTTTTGGGCGTGATGATTGAGATAAAAGCCAATTTTTGCACTAGAAAATGCGAGCAATTATGCCGCTTGTCTCTTGAGGACTTTGTAGTTGAATCTCACGCTGTACGTAGGCTCTAACAAGGTTGGAGTAGGAGTGGCAATGTAACAGCGTCAAAGCCTTGGCTTGGTAGTACTTTTTTAAAATTTACAATGGTAATTTAAGATAAACTGAGGAGTCGAAGTTTAAAGAAAAGAATTTCGGTGGATGCAATCTTCATTTTATTCACTTCATTTGCTGTACTTCCATGCCTACCCATAATTGGCCTAATTACAGCTGTGTTATGGAGAGATTCGCCAGTACGACTGAGCTGACGCAGAATAGCCTATTTTACATTGTTAAACCTTGCGCTAACTTTCCAACGTGGCAAATGGCTGTGGTCATGTATCTTTCCGTCATATTCACCGCATTTACTTCAGGACTGGACTCGCGAGCACCTCTGTCACATCGCAGGTTATGCATTGATCTGGAGACTAGGATTATGTAGTCCCACAACGAGTTGGGTTAGTATTTGTTCACAAAAATGAGCTCAGAGGCTGCGGGCTAACAGAGCTACCACTGAAATCTTCACTGATGTACAGACGTTTGGTCTCCTTGAGATGTCGATATGAGTTAATTGCATTATTTTTGAGCGGATAGGCATCTAATCATCATAATTTATTGTGCTTCTAACAGTGTGAGAGGGTGTCCATGGGTTAGGGTTTTACGCCGAACAGTTGTTATCCATCATCCACCTCTACGTGTAGCGTCACTACAGTAGCATGACTTCTTATTGTGTACCTGAAATGTGTAGGTTGCGGTGTCACCTTAACGCTGTGTAGTTTGTTTTGGTCGAGTTTTATCTATCAAGCGCTGATTTTCCCACTAATATGCACCTCTACCGCTTTATAGTGTTTCTTCGTTTTCCCGATGTTCATGGATAAGTAAAGGATTATTCACAAATTCCTTAATGTAAACCATGAGTTGGACTGTGATCCCGAATTTCTCAAGTCATTAGTTTAAAATTACGATGTTTTTTAACACATCGTTTCTCAAAAACCAGGCAAAAGCTCGAATACTTCAGTGTTTAGTTCCAAACTATGTTGACCGAGCTATTTTTGGTGCCTTTTTAATAAGTGGGAGTTGAGAAACAATTGAGTTATGACGTAGACTAAACGGCGTTGCACAATAAACATATGGGCTTGCAATTTGTTCAATTGCCAACGTACAGAAAGTTTGGCGGACTGCCGCTATAGGACGGGGACGGGGTTAGTTTTGTTGAAATCGGTTGTTTACAAGCAGAATTACTTTTATTGAGCCACTTTGATAATTCTCCTTGCATTATACCTATTTTAAGTTTGTCCAGCTGTCCACTTGGACTCTTTTCAGCTACTAGAAACATGGAAAATGTGGAATTTCATCACGTAAGTCACAGTTCCATTAGCGATTTAAGCAGCTCCATTGTGGACGTTTTTTCATTTGTAAAGGTCCAGCATTGTTCCATGTACTAATGGCCTTCTCGTAGAGCACAAGATTGGGGTGGTTGCTAAAAGCAGTCCTCGACAAACCTTTAGTATCATTTTTTCGAGTCTAGTGAACCATGTCACTAATACTGTATGAAATTTGAAGAGCCAATGCTGTTTAATATCCAATTGCCTCGAATATTACTATGTCAGTACACTATGAAATGCTGAAGCTTCCTTCTGTCTACGCCTCTTTTTTCCATCAGTGACCTGGTAGTGGACGCCTCCTGCGAGTTTGCCTCAAAACCGGTTATCCTGCAACCCTATCTTCATCCTGAAGTGAGCTCCGCTGGTCCCTGCTGTATCATGATCCGGTTGTCGACGCAGCGTGTCCTGCGCATCGTCCAACTAGTGCTTATATCCTCTTCACCGCACATCGATTTCGTTGATCGTTATGGTGAAGCTCTGGCCCGTATCCAAGGCGTTGCGGTGCCTGGCTCGGAAAGCCTTTTTCGTTGCTCATCCGGTCGTCTCTCGCCCCACACAGAATGCGTAGTCAGGGTAAGCTCAGGACAATCATTTTTGCTGATGAACCAGCTTTCAAAACCTATGTGCGTTATTAGCTTGTGTTAATAATGAGTGGTGTAACCCTCGATTTATTTTCCAGCTTCGAATTCCGCACATTTTTTAACTTTAATCTTGGGTGCGAGCACTTTAACCCTCAGTCGAGCATTTTCACCGTTAGGTGGAAAAAACGAGGAACCGTGTAATTTTTCAAGCACCGTTTTTGCATAATTCACATTGATAATCAGGGGCTTTCCCTTCAGCATAATTTCTGCAATCAGACTACAAAAATGATTTCATCTTCATTAACTCCACTGTGAATTAAAGATTCCAATGCCACCTTTACAACACGAGCCCTAAATATCAGCTAGATTGTTATGTTTTTGGGTTGGGTATTCATGAGTTGTCTTCGTGATGCGTGTTTTGATCAATAAGGCAAATTTTGGATTCACCGAATTGGTAGTATGAAGCCCAGGTTAGATTTGGGTGTCTATTTGGTTTTTTTTTCAGAGATGGGCTCATAGTTCATGAACTAGATGTGACACCAGTAGACTATAAGATTAATTGTTTTGAATGCCTTAGAAGCTTTTCTCGATAATTCTAATCTTAAGATCAATTTTATTTCTTCTCATTTGGGTGAATTTTATTGCTGCTAACCTGATAGTCTAACAGTAGTTGCGTCTTTTTGGAGGTTCCCGAGATTGTGCATTTGAGGTGCTAAAATGCCAACGACGGGCTGGCATTGTTTTACACGCGCGTAGGGGTTAAAATCTTCGGTATATGCATTTTGCATAAACGGGACTGAGATTGTGGCAATTCCAAGTGTGGTAGATGCAACAAATTGAATCTGTTTTATCATCTTCGGTTTATGGAATAAGGGCCTCACTAGGATGGTTGCAGTTGGAAGGGAATGGTCTCTTTACCCTTTGCTGGAACTTGTAACCTGCGCGTTGAAGAGACGGCTGCGTAGCCTGGCGACGTTTCCTGTGCCCTCGATATCTTAGTGCATTATCCGCTTTTTATCTGAATTGAGAACAGCAAGCATCAAATCATTAGAGGGTCTTTTCTGGTCCTCATAATTCACCAAAAAACTTTTATTGTCACTGGTGACAGTAGCGAACTGTCAGATGCCTAGGGCTTAGGCTTTGATTATTCTTGGTGTTGGCTGCAATGATGTGTTGTAGCTTGTGGGGCCTTGACAAGTGCATGCGATTCTTTGTTGCGCGCTGTACCAATTTCCTGTCACTTTGGATTTGCTGCCATATCGTGGGATGTCGCTGAAGCCGGATGAGTGTGATTCGAGCTTGCGTGCTTTGTGAGCTGTGTTGAATGCAGTTTGAGGAGTGCAGGGACTTCATAGAATGTGGCGTAAGGTATGTGGGAAGTGTGTGGTGTGTGGTAGGAGGAAATGCCGCCTAGGGGTCAGTTGGAGGGAGGGATTGGTGTGTGAGTTGCAAGAGGGTAGTTCGTCATTGAGAATGAAGGATGGGGTAGAGCTGTTGACGGATTACAATGAAGGGAGACTGGGGTGTAGGAAGGAGCTTTAAGGCCTATCGAGTGTAGTGAGAGCGATGGGGAATTGGTGTGCATCTAAATAATTCAGTGGGGAGAGGAAGTCGTGGAGACTGAACAAGTGGGCACCGCTCACATACTGTGCACTGACAGATGGCAGTGAAGGTGCGGGGTTGCCGAAGCATTCTTCGCCTCGTCGCCTCACTGCATGTGAATGTGTCATTTTGGTGAGTTTGTTGGTGTAGCGATTGATTTATAGTTTGAATTGGATGCGGTACTTTTGCAATCCAACGTTGGATAACTGCTGAGGCGCGCAGAACGTCATGCTGGGAAGGTTATGTTGATGAGATTTTATGAGGGTATTGGGAGTGGGGGAAGGAAGGTGAGGGGAGGGGAGGGGGAGGAGGAGGGAGACGGTTCACCTGCGGAAGACTGCATCCCAATAGCATTTAGGGAATGGTAAGAACTTGTAAGATGAATTTGCCTTTTCTCTACGTAGATTCTGTCCAAACTTTTTGGCATCTTCCCTTTTTATTCCCTTGGCTTGGAAGGCGAAGGAAAAGAAATATCTTTCGTGCTTGCGTTTTTGAATGTTTTGAGACACAATCGTTAATACCGTAGGTGAAAATTTGGTTTTTATTTCTAAAACTAACTATTCTGTCCCCCAGACAGCTGTCGTAATATCAAGATATGAATCCAATGATTCATTTAGTTTCATGTTTGTGCGTGGGCGTTCTTACATCCTCTAGTGATTTTTGCTGTGTTTTTCGAAATAGTAATGGAGACAAGTATCTTCTTTTCCCCTTTGGTCTTCGAAGTTGCGTACGTGGCTGAGGCAAGAGTAAGAGAAGCTTTCTTATGGTTTCTTGTTTCCTTTCCATCAAATTCTCAGCAAGGGCGTTTTCATTTTCTTCCATTGATATTGTCAGGTATGGGGGAGGAAGTCAGCAAGTTGCGCTTTTTATGGTGAATCATGTGAAGATGTGTTCAAGCTCATTAATGAATGTTTTTGTTTTAAAAATTGTGTAATGCCGAACCGTGAGCAGAGTCGATCTCTCAATCTTTCAATGGGTATTTTCGATCGAAATTAAGGTTCTTCATCTTTTCACTGTTTTGTTTAGTGAATCCTAATCATTCCCCTTTGTGGCAGTCACTTTGGATCAAACCTGGCGCTAATCTTCCTTATAGCAGAAAGGCGTTAGTGTATCGTCGTTTAATGTTGTTTTTAGGCCATCTTATGGTGGGAGTCTGGAGAGAAATTTATTATAAATGTGAAGAAGGGCCAATAATCTGTTAACGTAAATGCCATGAACGCCAGGCCACACAACTGATTGGTAATGGAGACTCACATAGTTAAATGTTTTTTCGAAACAGATGCCGTTCTGTTCCATTAGATTACTCGGTCACAAAGGTCTTTAGAGTCGGCGGCCTATGATTGTACTCGTGTTGACCACATTAACCACACTGATCATGCCATAAATCTCCAATCGAAGTTACGTGCTTTGTGGCGGTTTCAACGGTGGCTGACGTTAATTTGATGACAGCGTAATGAGGTGTGGCTGGCACCTAATCCTTGCAAAAGTGCGACGACTTTCATATGAAGTTTTAAGGCACTTTACTTCTTCGGAAAGAAGAAAGGTATCATTTACGGATGAGCTTATTAAGCGTGGCAAGGTTTTAAGTTGCGTTCGTACTCAGTGGTGGGTTGAAGGCAGAATATAACGAGTTTAAATTACCCATAAAGCGAGCATTTCTATTTTGCGGAGACCAGGGAATTACAGAAATGTGGCGGTGCGAAGTGGGCTATGAAGAGTAAAGTGGGATTAGAACGGCAAAACTTGCAGCGGTTACTTTACACGGTTTTCACTAAGATGAATCTGGTTTTTTGATTATGAACTCACCCATTATAGTACTGCGTTTTATATGAATCGTTCCAAGCCAGTTCATTGTAACGGAATACCTGTCTACCTGTTTTTTAGCCAATTACTTTCATCTCTGCGCCACACAGTAGCTTTTATCACTGATTTTTGTCATCTGAAGATATTGTACTAGTTCACCTTTTTAAATTAGCCTTGGGTGGTATTGTAAACTATCACCGCCTTGTTTCAAGGTAAGTATTTCCCTCTTCCTCCTCTCGGTATTGATTACTGCCTCTGGGTCGGGCTGCGGAGGAAGAGTAGTCCGCTCCTACATAGCAACTTTGCTGGTGGGCTGAGTCTGCCAATCACGCATAACTGAGTGTGCTTCTCTGTGAACCAGACTGAATTTGCATTTGCTTTGGTAGTGTTGGCAGTATTTGACATTAATGTGTGGCTGAGAGAATTCGATAAACTCAGTGGTTGCAAAGCACATCTGTTCCCTACGTCACACAATCTTAAATCAGGCATGAATTCAAGTTTGTGTCACTTTTCATAATCGAAATTAAGTAGCTATAAGTAATTATCTATTCAACCCACAGTGCGCTGCACCATTCCTATGCGGAAAGCCTTTCATGAGTCCCTCTCCTACAGAACATATTGTCTCAGAAGCCACCTCCATCCCTGTTTCATTTTCATCCCATTCCTCAAATCATCTGATTGTACAATGTAAGCATTTATTTAGAGGATTAGCTTAAGGGAAATGCAGGTATCCTCATGAATAAATTTTGCAATATGCAATGTGAGATGAGAGTCCTTGTGTTGTGAAAATATCACTTTTGTCTGCCTTATGCCATCCTTTCATAAGATGGCCTTATGTATGAGCATGTTTCGTAATAATTCCGGTTCTTATAAATACGTCATCACTTTAGAAGTTTGTGACTTCAAATCAGAACTAAGTTAGTCAATGAAAAGGTTTTCTACTATTTTGATGCATTTTCAGTTTATTTGAAGTCCTCATTCAAATAAATGGCTTTACCTTCATAAGTTTTCAAAAAATATTTCGAATGACCTAAAATGCCACGTTTTTTTCGTTGTTTTTTGCGGCCATCACGATCCTGACTGGTCATGTCTGCCACTTTCACTCTTTTCTCCCGTGCCTATGAATGGCAAAATTTACGGTTTTATCCCTTCGACTTGAAGTTGGAGGAAACCTATTTTTTTCATTTGTTTCGTAATTGCTTAGATCTGACCGCCTCTGGCCGTGATTCTTCTTCCCGCATCACGGATTTCTGTGGGAAGTTTTTCACACAAAGAGTTTGATTTGTGGCTTGAACGTGTACTACCTTATTTTTGATAATCAAAAGGTATTGGAAATGGTTTCTCCCTTACCTTAAATCTCACTTTAGAAGTTTGTGACTTCAAACCAAAACTTTTACTTTGTCCGATTCAATCCAGCTCATGTATTGTGTTCTTGATATTACGTGGACCAATAAGAGTCTAACTTAGACGAAAAGGGTATCTGGAGTGTGGCGAGTAGTTAGAATTATTGCGCTTCTTAAGTCAGTATCTCATTTTTTTTACCAGTTTAGTGTTCTCTGTGAATTTTTGTTTCTTTGATTCCAACACCCTGGATGGGAACTTACTTAGCAAATTCATCACTGGAATCGCACATGCGCGACTTCTCGATTTTGCCATAGGAACCTAGCGTCACACATACGTGCTATATATTCCTTATCAAGTTACGACAGTTTGTTTCCCCCCCTTTCTTGTGGCAAACAGATTGATTTAACTTAAATCACTAAGATAAGTGCAAGATTTCTACTAAAAGTGTCTGCAAGTTTGCGTTTGAGCCGAGGTTAGAGTGGACTAGAAAAAATCTATGTAGATTAACGGCAGATTTGAGCGGCCTGGCACGCGAATGAAGAATGTGCAAATGATAGTCATTAGTGCACCGTTGTATTGTGGACACATTTATTTAGAAGCTTTAAATCCGGCTAGCTACGTAGTGAAATATTAGAGTCCGTATGATGGTTAACACTTCCGATCATTAACTGCAGGTTCATGTTGGCTACTGGGAAGTGTACCCCTGCAGAATCATATAACACATCTGAAAACTTCGGAGTTAGTTGAACAATGGTGTAACAACTAAAGCGAGTTTTTTATCAAATAAGGTAGCACCTCCATTTCCTTCTACGTTTGTGTTTTTGACTCAACCAAAATGTTTTGTGGGGGAGACGTTCTAATACAGCGAAGGCATGCGTTTAAAGATTAAGCAGGGAAGCATTTTTGCTGACAGGTCTGAAGATCTTAGTAGGTCGAAAATTGCTAAACGTTTAGAAGTTCGAAAAAGACTAGTTCGATTTTCTTTACCAAATCTTTTGATTTTCAATTGTTCCTTCTGAATGCAGCTCCCTTCATTCGGGTTTAGACAACCGTTTAATTTGTATGCATCGTTGATAGTCTCGGATACCATGTGCCTAACATATAAAATCATGATCTATAGTTATTTACCGAGCGGCTTTATTTTATTTATCATTGTAGTTTTGACTGACCCGGTGATTATGGAAAAATATTATTTGACATTTTTTGCCACTAAGGTATTACTAACTTCCTATTATGTGTACTTATTTTGTTACTTATTTTTCATCATGACTTCTTCCTTCACTTTGAGTGTGTGTAATCTAACTTCCTCCACCACTTACGTTAACCTTAATTTTTAAAACTACAGTGGCTGATTTTTCTCAGTCGCTGGTGTCGAAACTAGTCTGTGAGGGAAATGATAACTATGAGGAATTGGGCTACAAGCATTTATGATGACTTTTGGTGGCACTTGCCATTTTTCCAAAGACTGGCTTATTTGCATATTGAGAGTGCAGTCTTGTGTTATTTTTTTAACTACACTGAAAGTATTGCTTAGTTCGTACCCCTTCTTTGTTACCTCACTACTATGTTTTGCAAAGCGTGGGAGTAGCAGTGCATCAGTTTTACTCTTCACTTATTCTCTCACCTCCTGCTATTCTCACCATCATCCCTAAAATTCACAATCAACCAAGTTTTGAAAACTCGAGAGTGACCTTGTGACATTGATTTCACGAATTTAATTTACGTCTTTCCCTTCGTTCTTCTACAAATTAAATTCTCAATGTTGTTTTGCCGGGATTCGACCACCCTTTTGATAGTGCTGTCACCTACAAAGATTCAAGTTGATATAGTGATGTTTTTGCTTCCCTTATACCTCTTCCACTGACCAAGTTCTCAGAGGTGCACCATCTGGATCCACTCGTGATTCAGCACATCGGCGTCTACACTGTCTGCCCCATCTCTTCCCTCTCCTTTACGGAACCCTCTGAGTCGCATACTCAAGAGATAATCAAAATATCCTCATTTTTGGGCTCATCTCCACACCAACCCATTGCCTCTGCAAGATCTGATCCACAATCTGACCATTTGCGTCTCTACAAGTCCACTACCACAACATCGATGCCAATCGTGGAACCACAGCGAGGGAAGTCCGCTAGCAGTCCGGCTGCCATTTCAGCAGGCAAGGACGTCGACGCCGCCACGAATAAAAAGTTGCACGCGCTCTGCGGCCAGTTTCTTACATCTCTCTATCAGCCTCAACAATCACCCGAGTTTTGGCAAAAATGCGTGAGTTTGCTAGTATTTTAGGCACGAAAGTAGATCCATTTTTTGCCTCCTGGGTAGCGTTTACTATGGGCCTCTGCCCACTCAAAATCATTGCTCCGGAAGACGAGGATGGCCTCTTAGGGAACAATATTTACAAACGATTAAATAAAGAGCATGCAGTCCGCATCCATCTCCTTTCGCTCAGGGCTTAGTCTAGCAAATGTTTTTCTAATTCAAATCTATATTACTTTAGATTGATCCCTTTTGTCTCTGAGTGGTTTTTTTCATTTTTGGGCAGTAGAATGGGAGAATGAGAAGTTGTTACGTGGCTTTTAATTAGCTAAAATTAAAATGCTGTTTGGTATTAACTTACCTCCTGTGCGGAATGCTCCCGTAATCTCCGAATCACCTTGGAAAATTTCCAGAAACCGGCACTGTTTAATCAAAAGTCGGATTTTTATTTGAGTTCGGCGTTAAGCCTTTAAGCGAGGGATACATGAGCTAAGGAGCTGGATAGTTGAATGATCGAAGCGATGGCTGCACATACGCAAATGGTCTCGGTTCTGTTCGAGAAATTCCATTTCAAAATGCGTGGAGGAAAGGTAGCTGGGTGGATGGACGACCAGATTGTCTATCACTCTCTTTATTAATTTTCCCTACGAATGCTCACCATTAAAAATTGCAGCACTTTGTTGTTTTTCTCTCGAGATGGATTCAAAATAGCTTGATTCCGTAGTAACATTTACTTTTGAACAATTTTTCATGGGAACCAGGTCAGTTTTAAATTCCCTCTTGTAAAAGTGACCGAGCAACTAGTGGATTTCAATGCTCAAACGGCTAAAAATTGGCAAACATAAGTATGTACTCCTCATAGGTCCTACTCATGAAAGGGTTGGTAGTTATTGCCTTTTATATTGAAAATGCGGACGGTTTCCTTCTGCGTTCCTCGAAAAGTGCTGGTTAAGACTGCATTTTCCGATAAAGTGAATTTAGTACCTATATTTTAAGAAAACTTCCATTAATTAAAAAAGTTACCATAAACCATCTAAATAACTAACCGATTAAATAACGGCGATATTCATCTACCCCATCCCTTTCGAGATTGGCTTTTTGTGAATTTGGGAGCTATGATTGTCTATTTTTTTACTTAGTCAGATCTCCTTTGAAAGCTATAGTTTCGACTTCATTCTTGTAAATAAGGAACTTTTACAGTCAAAAGACTGGATTTACGTCTCCTCTGTGGTTTCATTTTAATAAGGGATAGATTGTTTATTCGCCCTGGTAATAAAATAATGGATCGGATATTTTAGAAGACAGAATTTTATATTTTAACAATTACCCATTTCCTTTTTATCTCCGGATCTCCATTTATTGATTGATAAGTTGTTTCTTTGCAAGCCCGAGGATCTGCTCCAGTTTGGAGGACTGAGGGGCGAGGAAAAGCGCCTATCTCTTTGCATTTGTCTGTCACTACAGGCCACATCCCTACTTGCCAGCTTGGTTCAAGTCTGTGTGGGCGAATCCGCGTCAGAGAGCCGTCAGCAGGACTTTTTTCGTCAAATGCGCGGCCTCCTCGAGAGTACGACAAGCGAGAAGCAGCAAGAACAACAGCCAAAAAGGACGGGGGATCAAGAAGCGCAACAACAGGGGGAGGAAAAGTACCGATATTTGAGGGCGCCCTCTCAGTCAACGATCTCTCCCCATTCTGGTGCCTCTTCTTCCACCAGCTCTTCATTATCGCATTCCTGTCCTGAACCAGGCGATTCTGTCGCCTTTAGTAAGTGTGTCGTTTGTCTTTTGATCTAGGAGCAGGTAATTGGTTGTAGAAAATTGCATCTTAAAACTCGGGTTTTTCAGGGCTCTCCATATTATCTTATCTGCTGTGGTATTTTATTAGCTTTCCTTGCCTTTTTAGTCCACAATTTCCTGAACCTATGGACTTTTTAGATTCTGGAGCAGGTCTTTTTAACGCAGTAACATTTAGAGTTATAGCAACCTCTTCAACTATTGTAGTTCTAATTTTATAGATAAGTTCCAGGCCTTTCCTTTAGTATTCATGGTTGAAGCCGTCTTAACCTCTGCAGCACACCTTCCAATTTTCAGACAAACTCTCATGGGACGACTCCATTAGGGAATTTAAAACTTGATGAATTAACAACTTTTGAGAATTATTTTTGAGCACAATCGTTCTGTACCATTTCAACTCATTCGAACCCCATCTGGTCAACATTGATTTCTTGGCTCAGATAAATCACATTGGGCTCTTCCTAAAATGAAAGCTGTAAGATATGCTCTCTAATCGCTTTATCTTTGTGGTATTAGGGTTGCCGATCAGACTTGGGAATTTTTTAAATCATTCCTTATAACGATTTGGTAGGCTTTTTACTGCGATGTTTATTAAGATCTGCGAGGCGGAATAAATAAATAAATAACCATGTCGCCTCCTTTTTCTCGTGTTTTTTTAGATAGCACGCAATAGCGTTTGCTTCATGCATATCTTACACGTGTCGACACTATGCTTGCTCTTTAAGTCAATGCAGTCACGATTTTGCAATCAAAAACTTTATCCCCTTTCACGAATGCCAAATATTCTGCCCCCCCAATGAGAAACAGTTTACTTTTTTGGCTATTCTGACCTCTTGGCCATGCGCATTATTAAGTATTCGGATTTATGGTTTACTGCTATTGCCGCTACCCTAGTGAAGTGATATATTCCGTGGGAAGTACGGACCACTTAACTATGCTTCCAGTACCTTTTCAGCAGTCCATTTGCCCATCCAAACTGCCCTCTGCTGCTTGCGAGAGGAACGTAGAAGATCGAGAATGTTGGCGCATTTTAGATTGAGCATGGCAGAAAGACTCTTTAGCTGCTAAAAATGCAAATCACGTTCCTTGTCCATTCTCTTTCGGAGTACAGGTTGGGAAAGGCGTTTTCATTTCATTGTAATAACAACGGCAACAGGAAATGGGGCTGTATTTTGTCCTTCAAGCTCGGGAGAGCTGTCCGCCTGATTTTATCTATTTACAATGATGAAGCAATCCGTCTGTAGTAGGGCTGCCGTCTGCATGTGACTGACGCAAGACAGATCTAAATAATTTCTTTTTGTGCTCGCACAGGTCCTGATTTGGTACAGACGCTCTTTGTAGGAGAACGCATATTATCTCTCTACAGAATTCTGGTTGTGTTCTAGGTATACATTATAAATCTTTTCAGCACATTATACACCATGTGGCGGGATCGTTCATTCCCTTTTGACTCCTCCCTCACTGAGCTACAAAAAAGCACTTTCAGACTCAACCAATTGCAATCCCTGTTTCTGCCACTCCTATTTTCGATAGGAAAGTAAGGTATGTAAGCTTGTTTCCTTTGAGTTGTTCGATCTGAAGATGTTGCGATTCAGAATATCTTTTTAAAATATGCTCAAAGCGAACAAGATATTTTGAGTGTGCCTAATCTCATCTAGCCCGGTAGAACGGTTTCTCGTTGGTGTGGTAGTAGAAATTATCTAGGTGGTGTCTTAGCTACCCCTTAAAGGGGGTTACAAGGCCTGAATTTTTGCCCAGAGGTAGTGTCATTTTTTAATGTGGGTCAGAGGCATTAAGATATCGTGAAACTATAGCGGGAAGCATAATGCTGTGCATATACTAGGTGAATATAATCTTTATAAATCCTGGATGGCGACACTCTTCAGTATTAATTATTAGCTGATGAAATTTCCATCTCAACGAGAAGGCATTTGAATTTGGTGGCAGCGGTGTGATTGTCAAACTGTGCTCTCATTCGATAGTTTGGACTCAAGGCACTAATTTGTAGGACTCCCTACAGTCGAAGAATGTTCTGCTTTGAATATAATTTGTAAGCCAATCCATTGTCACGGGCACGTTTACACTCTTTATCAGGGTTCCATGCCTTTCTTACAAAATGTACTTTTTTTGCTTTCTCATGTTATGAGGTTGAAATTCCTTTCAAATATTAAAGCACTTTTACAATTATTGTTGCTGTGATTTCTCACGGATTCAGCTGTCTTTTTTCAGTAACAGTTCAACAGCACCTTATATCCCATCATTGTAGCTTTCGTGTTATCCATCAAAACATTTTTATAGATCTGTATCTCAAAAAGTAGGTTTGTTATAAGTGTACAAAGGTGTCGGACGACTATCGGCATTGGCACCATAACTTGCGCTTTCTGCAAAAGGCTTGGCCCTTTGCATATGTAATTTGGTTCAAAGTCTGTATTACATGACATTGCCTTGTGAGCGTTATTATCAGCGGCTTTCATGACAACTCCTCTGCTTTAGCCATCACAAAGTGGTGATGTGCATTAAAATCATCTGCCAGGAGGTAGAGCTGCGGTAGCAAATCTACAGCTTAGTGAGAAGATTCATTCTTTCGCTAGAGGATTCAGTTGAGAACCCTACATATTACCAGCTGACACAGCACCTTAGTTATTATCAAGGAAGGGACTTTGAAGCCTCTTAGCACGGGGTAAACTTCGAGTTCCCCTCTTTTTATTCGTAAACGTCACTGAGTCACTAAAGTAGCACAAATGCTGTTGCAAATTTTGGTGGAGCGCCTTAAATGGGCGCTCAGAGGTCTCACCCTTTTAGCTGAATGCGGTTTTATTCTCACTCCGAGGCGACGCCCTACTCCCACCCTTGTGTGCATGTTTCAAAGTCTCCTCCGTGTCGTTTTTTTTTTCACTCGAAAAACTAGCAGGTAAACTGTGTTTGTATCAGGACTGAGGGCTGTCTTGGTAAAGGTCGAATTCCGTGCTTTTCATTTGAGCACTGATTAAAAAATCTCATGCACATGTATGGCGTAAGTGTGGAAGTATATGCCCTTTCCTGTCATTGTTTTTGGCTGTAAGGATAAAAGAGAACCATTAAAAACTGCACACGGACGCGCGTTACCTCGTCCCTATCTCCCTAACCTCATCCTTCCTTATTATTTTTCTGTGTCTTACACATCTTCCCGTCTTAATAGCCTTTTTTTGGATGGATTTTCAATGAAGTCTTGCTCATATGAATAGCAAAGCTTGATGGGGTGGCACCTCCCCTCTGCTGCTTAACTAGGGTGAATGGTTGAAGAAGAGATAGGCCTGACATAGTGGAATACTTTGTAATAAATCACAAAGGAAAACCAGGAGTTAGATAACATCAGAACGAGCAAAACCTCACCTCCATGGTTGATAAAATGCCAGGTGGAAACGTCAAAAACCAAACGGAAGTGTCAAGACGCTTGTTCTTGAATTCGCATGCATGTTGGGTTCTCAGCCAAGTTCTCTGACAATTTGACACCAGGTTACAAACGTTTGAGGGACAGGACTGTTTCTACTTTATCGGCCAGACCCAGATAGAGAAGAGGAATAAATACGCCCCTAAGGGTAAGTGCAGAACATTGGAAGAAATTCGGCGAATTAGTTAATCTATGGAGTTGTTCCGAACGGAATGCATTATGGCAGGAGGTTAAGTAGGAGTTGTGAGGTACGCCTAAGTGTTACATTTTCAAGTACTGTTTCCATCAATATGAGCATTAAAGGCTGCAACCGGAGTGAAGAGGAGCTTAGCAGGAGGGAAAAAAGTTGTTTGTCATTAAAATGCCAGACAACTTACTTGAAAAAGTCAAAGCCAAGAGTTTACTTTCAATCTATCTTCACAATTGCGGAAGTAGTTTAATCAGTTTCGAAATGCATTGAATGCAGGCGTAGAGGTCGAGACATGCATGTTATTCTCTTACGGAGCGTTGCTTTTTCCGATCACTCTGTGGGCGAAGTGAGCGATTTAAAAATGTGATCTCCCGATAATTGCAAATACCTACTCCTCAACCCATGCTTCTGGTATGGCTTGATTAATGACAAATTGTCACACTTAAGAGCGTGGCTTTGTCCTTCGTACGGCTGATATTTCAATGCCTTTCTCCCTTGATTATTTAAATGACTCGAAAAGCCACTGGTTCTGCTATGTATTTTGACTTGTAATTACTCTTCATTGGATGACTCCTCGCTTTAAAGCAGGTAAATTGAATTGGAGATGAAGAGGAGGCTAATTAATAGCTAAGTAGACTTTGCATAGTGACGGGGGATGACGAGGAAGAATGGTATCTAAGTAAAGTTGATTAATCTAACTTACTAAAAGGAATTTTCACTTTGGACTCTGAATGGAGTCGGAAGTCTCCCTGTTGCGATGAAGAGTTGCATAATCCCTCGTGTCTTGCTGTCGAAAGTTGGAGGCAAGAAATGCTGAGAAGGCCATCAAATCATGGCGATTATCACCTCCAGTAGCCTCTCCAAGCCGGTGATATGAATTTTCGATTTTTTCTGCGTATGCTTCTATTCTTCAAATCTTTCTGCTCCTTCCTAATGTCTTTAACGGTGCCTTAGATAATTTTAATGGCATTGAGAGAGGTCTAGATCCTATTTGAATTTCCTATTCTCGGAGGGGATGGAGGAGGATGGCTTAGTGTCGGAGACTTTTATGCGCTTGATTTGTAAGCAACTGATTTCGCGTAAAACACTTTTCACCTACTGTTTACCTTTCCCCTTTGGGTTGTTTCAAACTTTCCTCACCTTTGCTTGCCTCTTCATTTAACTCCGCATTACCGACTCAACTGAAGAGAAAGGAGTTTAGTTCATTTAAATTCTACTTAAGATATTATGATATTACGCCAAATTCATATTTGTTTTATTTAGTTTCCTTATTGTGAATCATTCCAAGTACTTTCCTAATCTTTGGATTCGCATAATTTTTTGTCTTCGAGGGTGATATTTATCCAATGCTTTCATCCCTTTTGACAAATGTGACCGTCTTGGTTCCTGCTTTAAAGAGGGGCTACTCTTAAGTTGACCGGTTAGCTACCGCAAGGGCGAATTTCACCTAGTGCCCATGGTCGAGGGTAAATGGACCAAGATCTTAAACAGTTGAGCCAAAAATATCATCAACTGTGGGGCGCTAGGCAGAGGAATAGTTGCTTTGATTGATGCACATTTGCATATTATTCGACTTATGCCAATACTGATGGTTTTTTGACTCCCCTGAATGTCTTTGATGATGATGAAAGAATAACGTTTGTTCTGGGCTAACACGAAATAATTTTTTTTCTCCACCATTTACGAAGCATTTACGAAGCCATTTCTCTCCCCCTAAAAGTTTTTATTAACAAGGATAATTTAACAGTCTAGAGGTGCAGAGCCAATATTTTTAGGATGAAGTGGAAATTTGGCATAGAATTTGCACTGAATAAGACGCTGACAAATCGTTTTAATATGAATCATTAGCTAAGGAGTTCTGTCTCCCTCATTCTCCCCTCGATTTCACACTATCATCTCATTGATTGAGCAGAATACTTCTGACCAGATCATTTGAGAATTAGCTCCGTTGATGTTTTGCCCAAATTCTCCTACTACTTTACCCTCATCCTTGGGTGAGTATTCCGTCTTCTTCGCTGACAAAGTCGGAACAAAGTATTGTCTGTTTAATGTTCATAACTTCCAGTGTTATAGTGACGAAATGAAGGTCTGGCTGATAACTAAAAATACGCTAAGTCGGGAGCAAGCGTCTTGGCACTTCTGCTCGAACCTTGGCGTCTCCACTTGACATCCTATCAACTAAAAAGGTGAAATTCTCATCGCTTTTTCCACATCAATTCGTTTCACCACTTCCTTCCTTCTCTGTTAGCAACATTAAAGTTAACCTGAGGGTTTTATCTCCCGCATCATTGATTTTTCCAGAATTCCAGCCAGATATTGCTCTTTGAGCCTTTCTCCGATTGGTAACTATTTTACAACGCTAAGGAATCCGGAACATTTGCATCATTCGCTATCTGGCTTGTTCATCCGTTTTTCCAACACCATTCCCATCATTTCTCTTTGCGCCAAGATCCCATTTTCCTCTGACCGTACCCCACTTGTGTGTGTGCAGCACCACCCCTTTTAACGCTCGTGTAGGTTTTCTTTTCTGGCCTGAGTCTTGCTCGATTTTTTGGGTGGTTCAATTCCAGTGGCTCTGGATCCTTCCTTTCAACATTCCTGCACTTGATTGGCATTCTCATTAGTGCAGCTTCGGTGCTGAATTTACCTGCTAGACTTTAAACGCCTCGGAGAGGCGTCAGAGGACAGTCCATTTTCACGCTTGGTTGAGTGAAAGCTTGCTCGTTCAAGTGCTGCCAAGGCGTGGTGTATTGATTGTGCCTTGCCTAAGACTGGCACATATGTTCCCTCTCTCTCCCCCTCCCCCCGTGTTTGCTATTTTGGTGTATAGGTGAGAGGGTTTGTGGTCGTGGTTTTGCGTACAAAGTTTTCTATGCGTAATGGAGCTAGCCACTAACTTGTATCTATTCTTCATGAAATTTTAAATTTTGGCTGGTAGTAAGTAACTGCATTTTTCTCGTCAAATTGGCGCCCCATTAACTTCAAATACCACACGGTCTATTTTTAAGATGATAGTATGATGAGTAATTTATCTGTGAGTTTCTAGAGTCCGTTATTATGTAATGTCTTGTATCGAGCCACGCCTTGGTGACGCAATAAGATGCAAAAATAAGGACGACAACTTAGTACAAATGTGCAGGCGGTCTGGAAGGCCAGAAAAATGGGTGGGGCGCCATGACTTTGATATTGTGGTTGGATTGGAGCAACTGAGGAGCCAATGCCATTTGTAAAACATGCATTTTTCATCGAATTGAGTCGTCTGCTTTATTTTGTAAGATTTTTCGTTTAAAAGATATTTTTTCCTCATTATGGGGTGAAATGGTATCATCTGTCAGTTGCTATCGCTTACTATAAGCACATGCCTCTATTTGTTGCTTGGGTATCCATATGGCATACGGTACTGAATTTGGGATTCTCATAAAGCAGAACATAGGAAGATTCATCGCTTGCATCCAGATTGCCTGGAAAATATCCAGTCGTTATTTTTTATTTTCGTGAATAAATTGCTGCCTTATTACTCCACCCTCGTAATAGCCTCTATATCCAGGGGGAGCTGCATTCATTATCCAAACTGAGATATTCGATCTTGCCATTTTACTGCGTTTGCATGCCACTTAAATAATTAGGCTTCTAATTGAGATGGGTTTGTCTGATAGTTGTGGTAATTACATGTTCTCTTGGACTTCCGGGGCGTCTTGCTTATGCGTCTTGAGTATGCTTATCGTTACCTGGTGGACAGACTGCCTATTTATTCATCTCATTTCCTCTTACAGATATTTGTACGTTATCCGCGAGTCTGAATGCGATTCAACAATCGACCACAACTCAGTTGGACGAGATTTTTAAATGCCTCTCCTGTCTGGAGCAGAACAAAAAAGCAAGTGATCAATAGCCGCCCCAATTACCTAATCAACACCGATCTCTGTGATTTTCCGTCCCTCCGGTGCTCCAGACACTCTCCTTTTAACTAGACATTCTTGTCCTTCCAGCATTCCATCAGTTAAAAAAATGTATGCGTACTCCTCAAATTTCGCTATTACTTCTTCCTTCTTTTTCTTCTGTCCCTGCCGCTCATGTCATTTAACGCAAACCGGTGAAATTGGCTTATTAATAAACAATATCTTGAACGGGCTTCTTGGCTTCTTAAATTATTTTTCATTCTGCACCGATGTGATGAGTTGATGCACCCTTTTCCTTTTAATGGCTTTTTCAAGCACTGAAAAATTTGCCTATTTTCTGTCTAGTTTGGGCACTACTAATGGAGTTTACTGGGCTAGTTCAAACGAGGGACCGTTCTGTGCACGCAAATTTTCTGTTTATTGGGTTTCGGGGACGTTTTTTAATAAGACCCTTTTAAAGGCGAGGTTATTTCTTCCCCATCTCCTCATTCGTGTCCTTTTGAGACGTCAAGTTCAGAGTTTTTGGCTTGAAAAAGATGCCTAGTATGCATTTTACAGTGACTGAACACCTTCCAAACCGGAAAGATTTCAAATTTTTTGGTTTGACCATTCAGCGAGTGACCATTGGTGGTAAAATATGATTTTACTGTTACAAGATTGGGAGAGAGTATTCGACACCCAATTTAGTGTAAATATCGGCTGTAATATTGAGCCCGACCATTATGAATTTAGTGAACCGAGAAATCACTGTTTCATGTTTCTCGACGAATAGGAAAGTCGGTAATCTACTACACGGAAAATTGTTTCACTTCATAGCAGGACTTGCGCCCCAGTGTTTCTCATCTAAGTGAGGTGGAATGTCGCGAAACATCCCACCTGTAGTTCAAATAGGAACATTCGCCTCTGATGGCACGAGGGCGGTGGTAATCTAGCAACTTTTGTTGCTACACTTTTTCAGATTGGGCAATAATTACTCTCTCTTTAAAAGGAGGTCAGTCCTAATGGCATGGGAGAGGTTTTGTGAAAATTAGTTTTAATTTTTATCTGGCTAGTCGGCTAGCTTCGTTTTCTTTCAATTAATAACATCAGCTTCTTTCTGACAAGTCTAATTGACTAACATTGAGTCGCAACTTTTGGATAAACCTGTAATTCACCATGGTGAAGATAATTAATCGCGTTTCCTTGATATTAAGTAAGGTACCAATTGCTGTGATGAGATGGTTAAATAATAAGCCGTTTCGAATCTTTATTGTCATCATAATTGCGGCTAGCGGTTTTGTCGGAACATAGCCACCATGATTTACTTAGATATTTCCAATGGCAATGTTCTTTCAAAAACGCTTAACTCAGAGAGGGTCGTATTCCTGTCATTTAGTCAGAGTAAACTAGTCAGGAGGGGGAAGTGAGTAGCATCATCTACCCTCCCCATTTAGAAAGGTACTTTATTGTGTCCATGGATTCTATAGTGGCAGTACTGAAGTAGGGACATAACACATTGAGTAGATTCCAAGCCTATGAAGCGCCAGTAAATGAGAACTCTTATCAGATAGGGGGAGATAAATGCAAATTATTTCCTTCATTTATTTTCTGCTTCTGAAATTTCACGGCGCCTTAGTTATCCTTGAAGACATCTAAGTTGGCACGGTGCACACTTTAGTTGGTGCTTGCTACTTATTGGTGTTGGTCTCCCTTCAGAGCTCTATCACCAAGGTCGAAAAAACGGTTGAGGGGAAGGTGGAATGGGAGAATGAGAGTGATTCGACATCAGTTACAGGAGGGACGGCAATCACAACGGAAGCCTCGACAACCCACGATTCCATCTCATGTGATGACCACTTCGATGACGGCGGCGTCAGCTCCAAGGAGGAGAGTGCAAAACTGATCAATCGGATGGCTGAAGCGCTCCGACGAGCACGTGAAGACGGCCTGCCCGACAGTGCAAACAAAAAGCCTCCACTATCAGCGGCCTTGACCTACCTTGCACGACACAATATTCGCAAACGCATCATCCATGCTGGCAGCGCTTCACTTATGCCTGCTGAGTGTGGTGCTCCTGGTGGCGGAATTGCTTATCCTAAGCTGACCAAATTCATTTTTGACTATCGAATTAGGGATCCGGATACGCCGGAGGTCTTTATCGATGATACAAAGAAGTATGGAAAGAAGATGGAGCTGTATTGTGGAAAGGACTTTCAGATCGAGGTGCGCACAGGCTTTCTGACCACCTTAAGTTCTACTGGTCCTATAACCAAAAGTCGTAATTTTTCTCCTTCCTCCTCGGGTAGACAATGCAACCGGCTAGTGTTGGTGATTCAGGGGAATCGGATGACTGGAATATGGAAGAAGTAGTGACGGTCATGTATAAATTGTATGCGGACTATAGCAGGATAGTGTTTTGCCTAGTTCCGTTATTTTGTTGTGCCGTGTACTTGACTGCAATTTCTGTTCCACGGGGGCAGGGGAGGAGGGTTCAAGACACTAACTATTCTGTCATTCAAATCGACAAACCAGGCATACCACTCATGGGCTTATTGTCACAATGATGTCTGCTAAGACTGTGATCAGGTAAGTAAACCATGCTTAGATCTACTATTGCCCATAGAACGCAGGCACCATCAAAATATTTTATTGTCGGGTGGCTAAGAGTTTCATTATCAGACAGCATTGTGATTAAAGTCTGTTGTAGTCAAGGTGGAATGTCCATAAATTTGAGTTTTAGGGAAACGTAGTTAATCATTGTATGGTGTTGCATTTGCGCACTCACTTCCACCGTTGTTCTTCACTACGGTGAGATGTGTGTGAACTGGACTAAGCTATGAGATGAGCGCTGCTGCTTACAACTGCAAGTAGTGTTTTTTTGTGGCTTCACAATGGATAATCCTGGTTTGACTTTATTATAGGTGGTGAAGCATAATGAGAACATTTTTTGCCAAACGGCTTAAAAGTTCCTTTTATCTTTGGCCTCTGTTTACTTAGGCGGGTTTTTAGCCGCAGTCACGAGTTTCAGTGGTCGGATTGCCTTGGCTACATTTTAAACGTTATTCCATGTGTTGTATTGCTTTCGGGGTCGCTTTATTTTTTGGAGGGAAGGGGAGACGGGTTTCTCCCTAACCAGCACAAAACATTCTTTTCTTTCCCAATCAGCTTAGCGTTTACTCTCTTCCCTTTTCTGAATGCAAAGTATTGCACTTATTGCTCTTCAAGATGGAAACGCGTGTCATTTTGCCTGTGTAAAGTTTGTCCTCAGTATGATTTTTCTCCCTCCGTACAACAAAAAATTAGTATTTTTCTGCAAATTCAGTTCATTATGCATAGTCTATTTTGTAGATATACCTCATGGACCTCATTTTAAAGTCCATAGTTGTTTACGACAGAGTCTATTCGGGAGCTGCTTTCTATAGCAATATTTTATTGTTGTAATGGTTGTCTTTAAATTGTAAATCCTTTTTTTAAAATTCACTACTCACTATGTTTTACCACACCTCACATTGAGTTAATCTGAGAAAACCATTTCTAGGGGCGTTTTTTACTGTTCCATGGGCTTGATTGTCAAAAGGGCTGCCTCCACACCACGGCTAACCTTTGAACCGGTTCGAGTGCATTTAACTGCTATGCATTCTAATTATCAAAAGCAAGTCACATTCGTTCCAAAGACAATGTTCACTCCAAACTGCAAATGGGAACTGAACTGCAAACGTCTTGTTTTCTATCACCTCGCTTTGTCGCTGCTCACCTTTAAGTGTCGTCGGCTAAGCAGCGTTTTCTTTATCATTTGGGGTAATTCGCGAATGGCATATCGTCACAAACGCATGACATGTTTTCATGGTCTGTTTGTGGTAAGAGGTTGTATCAAATTGTGGTGCGAACCGACCAGTTCATTTTAACTCTCTACACTAGATTTCGGGCGTTCCTGATCTGAAGATACTTACATTTCTCAGTTCCGGATAGCCAAAGTAGATTACGCAGATTGACCAAGATGCAGTCTAAAATCTTTATTGAGCTCGCGCAAATAACATTCAGGCCACAGTCAAGGGGCTGACCGCAAATTACTCGATTTTTGCGCCACTTTTGCCCCCCCCAAGGGCTTCATCACATTTCATTTTCAACGTTTCTTTACTTTGCTAGCTTGGACTGTGTAACAGAAAGGCTATTTGTTTTTATAATTATGCAGTTTTGGGAATACTGTCTTCAGACGATGGTGGTAGGAGAGGTGGCCACCTTTATGGTTCCGCCACGCCACCTAGCTGTCTTTCCGGCGGTGAACAAGAAGCTGCGCGACTACATGCTTGATCGGACAGCAGACTCGGCCAATCCACCCAAGCACACCTGCGCGTTCATGAGTCTGCAAGCCCAGGGCGGCCTAGGTTATCCAGACCTCGACGACCTTCTTGCCAGACCCCGTACGCTCGAATTCATCTTCGATCTTCACTCGTAGGCACCTCATTCTTTAATACTGTGTGTTTCGATGCATGCTGCTTTATCTCTTGGAAAGGTAATTGCAGATATTCGTCCTCGTAGCATACAACCCTAATGTTCTCCGATTTCTACTTATTCACAGTCCCTGTTATGGCCCTCATTTATTGAGGACCTTATTACTTTTTGGCGATTGATATGCCACTCCATTCTTACACGATGCTTTGGTCTTCTTGTCTAAGGCCAGTTATCACAAGTATGCGACAACCAGTTTGTGATAGGTGGTTGCAGTAAATCATGTCGCGAATATATGGGTTGATTTTAAATCTTCAAAACAGATCTAAGGTTCGTATTTAAGTTGATAAGTTTAACAGTTCAGGTGGCTATGCTACATTAGAACAGTTAAGCAAATATATGGATTGTGGCGGTCGATTCACCTCTGGGGCTGATAACCAAGCGCTACAACTTAAGCCGAGTTCCAGGTAAACCATTGAAAGCCCAACAGCTGTCAACCAAAAATGCCAACTCGCCAATGGGTTGAGTGGAGGTGAGAGTTTCATTATTGGTTGAATTTGTGGTTGGCGAACCAAAAGCCAACGACTGCTGGCTCACACAAACAACACTACTGCTGCTGCAGCCCAAACCGAAGTCACAAAGAACACCTGGGGACTCACGTGCTTCTGCAGCTCCACTACTTTCTCCTGGTGTTTGAGATAATTGTTTGAACCCTGTGGCGCACTCCTGCTACTCACATCCTCTGTCTCGGACTAAGAATCGTGCTGACACGACGGAAAATTTGTAGCTTTTAGGCTTAAATAGTCCTTTCGCTACTCTGGGATTCCTCAGGTTTCTAAGTTGCCCTACTGCCTACTAGCTAATGCGTGGAAGATCATATTACTCCAATCCACTCCCTTTAAAACATTGCGGTTCGAGCGTAAGGCAAAGCAACTCTAAACCGGCACTGCTACTGTTCCTATTAATTATCCGTGTAACCTAGTGTGGTCCTGCCTCACGAAGGCCCAAAAGAAAGTTGGTTAATGACACCAGAGGAGAAGGCGGAGGCTATTCCGAGGCTGCGACAAGCTGGCAACGAGCTCTACGCCCAGAGTCAGTGGTTCGAGGCTGCAGCCAAGTACGAGGAGGCCCTCAACCTTATTGAACAGCTCTCACTTTCTGAGAAGCCAGGTGATCCCGAGCACGTGCGTCTGGACCAAATGCGTGTCCCCTTCTACGTCAACATGGCTCAGTGCCAGTTCAAGCTAAAGGTCAGCGAAAATTCGCTTCCCTGCTTATCCTACCCGGAGGTAATTAGTAGTAAAGTTGTTTCAATGATGCTTAGGACTATTACGGAGCCATTAGGAGCACGAGCGAGGCGTTGACGCGCGACAAGGACAACGTAAAGGCACTTTTCCGACGAGCACAGGCCTATTCCGCCACTTCTGACGTCCATCTAGCCAGGACAGACTTACTGCGGGTCAAAGGACTCGCACCGGATACGATGGCAACTTGTGTAGATCGAGAACTAGCTAACCTCGATCGAATAGACCGCGAATGCAGAGAGCAAGAGCGCCGACTTCTCGCGGGGAAGATGTTTAGCCGAACCTGAGGCCCGAGGCCAGCTTGGATCTCACTCCTCCCCTTTCTCCTAAGCCGCTGTATCTCCCTTACTTGTAAACTCAACGATGCCAATACACGCATCTTTGCGCCACAACCTTCCCCTGCAAGAAGAGGTGCGCCGAGCCATGGCGTCACCCGGTGGGATTTGCACTAAATGACGTAAACGACCCACAAATACTGAACGTAAAACGTTTACCGAGGAACGCAGGCAAACTAGGATGAGCGGAAGAGCCTCCCCCCAAAGAGTTGGAATGCGAAGCGGGTAATAGGCTTGTATTTTATGTACAACGATAATAACAACGAAATTACATCTAGTCATCTTCGGCGCCCTCTGGGGGCCTACGAGCAGCACTGAAAGGCGATACAGTCCTCTTTGGTGGCTTGTGCGGGGCACGTTCGCTATGACGACGTTGATGCCGATCATGATGTTTTCTGGAATGAGAGCGAGATCTTGAGCGATCACGACGTCGCTTATCACCATGACTTGAGCGATGATGACTCCCACTATGGTGATGTCGATCCCTGTGCTTGGAAGATCTATCATGAAATCAGAGGGCGGTGTTAGTGCAGAAGTGCTACGTCTATATCTGCATCAAAAATAAAGAGCACCAACGTTAGTTACCTTCCAGTCACTGTCCGGCCTACTACGAACGCACTGTTGTTATAAAAACCCGAAATCTTTGGGAAGCTCTTGCAGAAATGTTTAACTAATTTCAAAATGACAGATTTGTTTAAATAATTTAGAGTACCTTCAATTAAGAGACGCCTCCCATTCTGGATCGACCGAATGGCCTAACGAGTAAAACCGCACTAGGGGAAATACCTGATAAGTCGGTGCCGATATAATCATCCAGCAGCAAGTCTGTTGTATTTTGGATGAAGAAGCAAATAAATGGGACTTACCGACGCTCCCTGCTCCTGTCACGGCTACGGCGGCGCTCACGCTGGCGAGAGGCCCTTGCCTCACGCTCCCTTTCTCTTTCTCTCAGACGCTTTTCCCCGTACTCCCTTACGTAATCACGAATTTTCGCATAACCGAGATGCATTTTTCCGGCAAGATGTTCCTCCACTCGCTGAGGCGCATCGTCTTTAATTCGAAAGGCTCCACAAATCTCACAAACCTCCAACTCCTTAGACTATTATTAGTTAATGTCAAAAAGGTTAATTTACCTGGCCGGCTCCTGGCCGCGTATCGCCTTCGAGTTGAGACCTTTCGAATTTCAACTGCTCACAAAGCTTGAGCACACCTTGGGCCTGATCAACGTTGCCTTTCGTGCCCAGTTGCTCAGCTTGTTCAACGAGATCATTGATTCTCCGGGTCAACGAAGCAATCTTATCAGCCTTCTCAGCTGCTGCCTCAGGATCAGCCGGAGCGGCACCTTTATTCACTGAAAGGCGCTCATGACCACGGCGAATACGCTTATCAACATCTTCAAGAAGATAGCATAAATAACGATAAAACTCCTCTTCGTAACCCATTTTTTCAAAGCGACTGCTCTTCCTGTAGTTCTCGCGGAGCCGCTCATCATGCATCTTATCGCACGGACCAAGATCCGTCTTCGTGTTTACAAAAAGATCATGTGGACAAAACCCACATAAAAAATATCTACACATATCCTCATCAGACCAATGTGGACCCTTCATCGCATCGCTATCTATAGCGTCCCGATTCTTCCCCAGCAGCTCATCCAACAAGGCAGCTTGGGAGGCCAAAGCCATAACCGGTACACAAAACTTATAAGCGAAAATGAAACAACGTGCGGAATCAAAGGACTATACATTAAAACGTGTAACTTGTTAAATTAAACACAGTCGCAACGTACATACATATCAGGACAACTATGGCTTAAAAAAGAATTAAAACACAAATAAATTTAGAAAAAATAATTTACAATCAAAAGCAATTCAGTGGTTACAACCGGCATATACAAAAGTAAGCAAACACAATAACCACGAAAGTGAATGAAAATTGTATTCCCTAGAAGCAAGCCAGATAATTAGTATATGATTAAAAAGCTCAAAATAATCTAGGTAAAAATTTTATATCCCAAAAAAAAAATTAAATGAAGTTTTGTTAGATACAAAAAAATCATTTATGCGCCCGAAAAACGTACACAACGAAATGGTAGCACCATGTAAGACATCAATGTAACATAAACTACATCAACGCAATATGCACGCAGCATGAAAGAACTTAATTAAAAATAAACCATTAAACAAATAATAACAAAAATTTAAGGCGAAAAATTTATTTAAAATATAGTTAAATCTGTCAAAACCATCTAAGGCTTAAAAAGCCATTAATAAGATTAAATAGATTATACATTCAAAGTAACTTCAAAAAAACAAACACCTATAACTCTTATTTTAGATAAAAAGGATCCAAAAATCGGAGTTCAAAATTTAAGAAAAACAGCTTCTGCAAAACTTTTTCGACAAATCCCACATAAACGTTTGTTAAAGTCGAATCGTGCAGCCGCTCTTTTATCGGCTCATCTTGAATTGGGCATCGTGGTCGGTCTACGCGATGTCGACACATCTAAACTGGATGCTTATTAAAAATACTCACTGCTTTCTTATGAAGCGCAACGGCGAGCAATTTAGTCGTGATCCCCTAAATATGAAGGGAAAAAATTGTTTCAAGTACAACGGAATTGTCCATAAAAAGGCTATTGGAATCAAACAAGAAAAAGGAGGGAAGGGCGTTTACTTTCTAGCAAAAAAAGGCTGATTTTGTTCATAAGCCCAAAAAAGGCCCTTGCACGGACAAAGTTTGTGCGTGGTGACAGAAGGACGCTGCAGAAAATCCGCAATTTCATGTGCCTCATGAAATACCGCCGCGAACTGAAAATGGTAATACCATACCTAATTCCGCACATTCCTTAGCTTGCACTACGAAGAGCCAGTGCCATACTGCAAGCTAACAAGCGTCGGCAAACACCACAAACAAAAGAAACCAAGAAGACCTAACATGTAAACAATAAATTTTGGTTAACTCATTATCACCTTTGTGCTTCTGTGTAACGGCTTGGTTATCAGTATTAGCAATAGTAACTTCATAGTTCCGCAGGTTCCGATTAACGAGATACCCCCATTTACCAAGAAATGCTGTCTGCAAACAGAAATCACAAATGCTTCCAAACCAAGGACATGTCCGACATTCTGCTTCGTCAATGCAAAAAAAATTTAAGTATTTGTGCAAAATAGACAATTCAAAGGTACAAAACTAGGTGATGGGGATTCTCCTGTAGCATTAGATGAGAAATTGTTTGTTTTTGAGTATCCGATGGACAGTTGGTCCCCGTCCCGGATTCAGGGCTTCCACGAGTGACCTGTCAATACTGGCGAAGTGGAATACAACTTCGTTCCACAGGATTTGCCTGTGTGACGAGATCTCTTTGTACGAAATGCCATGCAATGACACAACCACATCGTCAGGGTGGCTTCTCTCAGTCCCTCCTCCATCAATCCATTCGTGCATGATTCCACTCGAAAAGTTGGAGGCATCAAAGACTGTCCTACTCCCACCGTCAGAACTGCCCAGTTGATTGAGACGCACACCTCCACGGGTTGTGAAGGTGATGTGATCAATTAGCCATCCGTGGTTGATCTCGAAACCAATTATAACGTCGTCCTCGGGGACAAACACAGTCTGTCTACACAGGAAACGGTTTAATGCAGAGGGATGACTTACATTGTGTAGTGTTCTTCGTTGTAGCGCCCCCATTCCACGGTCTCTTCTGTTCCTGTCTCCAAATTCCGGTAGGTGACATCAAGCCCTACGGGAAAGCGTGATAAGTGACCCGACTTGACCGAGTTACCTGCCACCACGTGTCGACCGTCCCAGTCTTTGTGATGTAGCCGGTGAGGGCTGCGATCTTCCATTCATTTGGTGGGTAATTGTCATGCGTTCGATGCTCCCCTTCGAGTTCGGAGTAGCTTGTTAACACGGTGTGATTATAAAGCATTACCTCACTTGTAGTTGTGGGCATACGTGGCATGGTAGCCGAAGGTAGGCGATATGAAGGTCGAAACATGAAGAGGAGCTAAGACCGTGATCTAAAGGAGAGGCAGATTGCATACCGAACATTGAACCGGCCGTGGCGATCTTCACTTCCACGGGCTCCGTGTTATGAGCCATGCACAGGCGCTCGACGAACTTGTTAGAGAGTTAGGAAAGGTATCAACGACTATACCTGGGTCGCTTCGCTCATGTATTTTTCACCAAAGTAGACAAATCCGTCTGGGTGCTGCATCCAGAGCTCACCCCTCCCGAGGAGTTCCATGACCCATTCAACGGGGACTTTTGAAAGACATAACTCGGCTAGGAAAATAGCACTATTAGCAAGAGACTGGAGCCATGCCGTGGTCAACACAACCAGTAAAGATGTGCGGACCGGCAAGTGATTTACTAGTTTTTTTTCCTCCCGAATACAGCATCTGCGAAAAGATTAACTTACTATCAAAAATAAGGGGATACATCCTAAAGAAATCCAGCATAACTCGATGAACCGACTTCATTTTTGAATTATCGAGGGAATGAACGAAGAAATCCCTTAAACCATTTTGCGTTTCATTATCAACGCTGCGGCGAAATAGCAACTCAGCTAAGAGGTTGTTCAATCCACGCAAACAGACATCGATCCCAATTGGCATGTCAAATAATTCACATAGACTAAAATACTCGTCTAGTGAACGGCCCTCTTCAAAGCTTCCCGTGTACGCCAGATGCAACAGACTTCGAAGATCGGAGGGAGACGATGTAAGAGATGGTGGAATTCTAATACGATTCTTCACTTTGCCTTGTGAGTGAGCCAACATCAGCTCCTTAAGACGGGAGGACAGAGCACAAATTGAAGAATGCGCACTGACGCATTCCTCTTCACCGCCCTCCACACCAACAATCCATGTCACATCGGTCAACTTTCCTTCCTTGTAAAAATCGAATAGCCGACTTTGCATGCCAGAAAGAAAATCACAAAGGGCCTTATCCATTCTGAGACGTCGATACTTGGAATGTCACAGCAATGACACGGAGGAAGGGCCAGCTCAAATTGCCTCCAAACGAGCGCACTGTTCGAAGCAGAAGGTAACAACTCACATCCTTTTATTTTCCCTCGAGATTTTGCAAGGTAGACATCAAAGGACCAGGTGGAGATTCACATAAATCATGCCATCGCAGATGGTTGCCGACTGTGTGTTTTTGAATGGCAGTATCTCGCGCTGCCGTATTTGCAAAAGACTTCGACACTAATTACGGTATTAACAAAGGCGCAAGTATGTTTACCACGGAAACAACAAGTCGTGATTTGACGATCATCTGGGTCTAAATTTGTAAGGAATTGCTATTTCTTGACCGCTTGAAATTGTAGTAGCTATGCTCTAGCAACTAACAAAGTTTGAGGATTTGTAACTATCCAATAACTGGATAAGTTTGCCTCGAAGAGCACTGGTTAAATATATGCGCCTTGTCTGCTGTTCTGATGGCCTACGAGGTGGAGATAGATCTTTACGAGTACCTTGGTGTCTCTTTTGAGAGTTCCGCAAAGGATATTAAAAGAGCCTACAAGATTAAGGCGAAGGAGTTGCATCCTGACAAGAACAAAAGCGATCCACAAGCAAGTATGGCACCGAGTGTTTGGTTCCATTTTCTTAGAGGAAAAGTTCCAGAAACTCAAGGAGTACTACGACATCCTCCAGGACCCGACTCTAAAGGTGAGTTGTTTACTGGTTTGACGCATGCAGAGTCAGTATGACTTGAGAATCAAAGCCAGGCTCGCCGCTGCGAAAAGGAATGCTCAACTCGATGATGAGCGCCGTCACCTAAAAGAGGGTATTGCGGGCTTTTTTTGCTTCACATCAATTTGTGTTCAGTCATTTTATCGCTGTTTATATGTAGTTCTTGAGGCAAGAGAGAGGGAGGCTGTTGCACGGCGTAAAGAGGCTAGCAGAATGGCCGAAAGGGACAGGGTTGCCGAGCGAATCAGAAAGGATTGGGAAGCTTCACGGGAGGCTGCTGTTTGTGCCGCTCGGCGTGAGCATTCGGATGCCACTAAAGCTGTTTTGAAAACATCTGGTGGCCATGTTGTCGTTAGTGTAAGGCTAGTCAGCTTTGAATCCTATCCATACCTCGGAACTACTTTGTTTCAAATTGCCCGTCACATAAGCCGTCTGCTTTTGTGTGAGACATGTATGCTCATTTGTCTTATCCTTCATATTTTTAGGTGAAGTGGAAGAAGCAACACGAGTCACTCCTGTACGATAGGGAATTATTGTACACTTGTCTGCGTGAGGTGACGTCTATTCCTTATCTTTGCTTTTACCTCCTTATTTCGACCTTCAGTTTGGAACGGTGTTGAATCTGGTAGTGGGAAAGAAATGCAGCGCAGTGGCAGAATTTGCTTCGAGGCATGAGGCTGTAGGTCTTTTGTACCCAAGTGATGGTTCTGAACTCTCGCCTTCTCTGCAATAAGGATTTTCTTTGTCGATTGGTAGGAGAATGCCATAAAAGCAGCATCGGTGGGATCGGTAGGGTACGCGAAAAATCCGCTGAAGGTCTCGTGGCCCGCCGGTTTTACCCCTTGTGGTGAACCCGAAGCTGATTCTGCTCCTGCGTCAACAAAGCACCAAAGGCCTCCATCACCTACGACTCCTCAGCCATCAGATGATGTAAGATGGATGCTCGAGCTTTCTCGTTTTACATACTGTTCTATTAGCCTTTTGACTATAGCCGCTTCTTCTGCGACCTGAATGGTCAGTGGTGGTAGGTAAAACCATCTTTGCCTTTCCTTAGGTGCCTTTTGAAGCCTTCGAGTCTGACATCCTGGCAAAGATGGCACGCTTCGGTTGAACGGACGTGTTTCATCACAAGTGTACATATATATTGCTCAGGATAAGCCTATTATTGAGATGTTTTTTTTGGTTACCCTTACTGAATGGCCAAGATGAGCTACCTTCGTTAGCAACGGGTGGCTTGGTTGGGATTGTGAGCTTGCACACATTTTGGTGGCAGTTGAGCCACGCTGCAAGTTAGTGCTGTCTATTGGGTGTTGGATGTTGTATACGATCAGTTGGTTGAGGTGGTGATGTTCGTTGCAGTAGGCAGTACCTGCGGAGTATGTCGTCACAATGTGACCATGGTAGTTGGTGTTTGCCTGTCTGCAATACAACGGTTGAAGAAGATGGGAGAAGCAGGTGTGTTTGCCGCTAAGGTCCTCAAGGTAGAATGCATGGGCACAGCCTCGACTATATAGCCTATTTTCCCATGGGTGAATTTTCTGTTTCGTCAGTACCTTAGGTGCATTTCGAAGTGCGTCTATCCTTCAATCACTGCCTGTAGATCAGCTCTGGTGATGCGATCCTCCTGATGCGTGCATCCAGGTGGGCACGGTGCACTCCGCTTCGAAGGGGAGATCAGAGGTGTCATAGTGGTGGCGATAACAAGCGGTCCCAACTCAAAAGTGCGATAATTCGGTACATTTCTGGTGATTGGAGCCATGCCCACTTTTACCATCCGTCCCAACTCAGAGTCAGGCTTAATTTAGGTCGGGTGACACCTTCGACGGCATTGTTGGGGTGGTGACGGAGACGTGACATGACCCGACAAAGGCGAATGTACCAATTAAAGCCTTCCACGATTAGCTGACGTGTGGTTTTGGTTATCGGATTACGGAATTTTGTTAATGTTCGACGTTGTTGGCAAATAAGGGATTGCAATGATTCGTGAATGCACATGATATCATCGATTCCTAGTTGAATGATGAACGGAATAGGAAATAAACTTTTCCTGGCACCGATAGCTTTGCTTGCCCTGGGGGGGAACAGATAAGCATGACGTGGATAGCATCACGGGTTAACTGAAGCTCACTTAAAAGCTCTGTTTATGATGCATGAACGGCCCATTTTTGGCCAAAATTCGTAGTCCTGAAGCGCTTAATAGGGATGACTTTATAGCACTTGTCATGTATGGAGACAGCAACCATTGAAAGCAACACTGTCAAGAAAATGACACGGCGTTTTCCTTGCTGGAGGAGTGAACTGTTGGGATGCTTGATCAATGCCTTTTTTCTCACCATTTAACGGAGCGATGTCTTCTTCCCATTGGATCCAAGTCTCGTACAAGGTTTGCTACCAACTTTGCTACAAGAAGGTACTTTCAACATTGGACCGACGAAACAGTCCAAAATCGCCCACAATGACTGGCGTCTTGTACATCTTCTCCTCGACCCTCCCACGTAAGAAATCGAACTCGCATCAAGCATCCCGAGGATTAAGAGTGATGGGCTGACATGCTATAAGCAGTGTCCGAATTCTGATTGAAGTGACTGCCACCATGGCTCCTGAAGTCCTGGACAGATTGAGAATGTCGATTCCTCTCAAACACCTAGCAAATAGGAAGTAGTGGTTTAACTGATTGCAATGATTTTCCGTAACTTGTAGACGCCTGTCAATTATGTACAGCCGTTTATAATTAACATATGCTGAAGAAACCAGCACCTATCAAGATGTTAACCAACATTATTGTGTCTTCCTGTGTAACTAGACACAGGAGATGTGTTTCATTGGGTTTTAAATTTACGAAGGCTTTTCCTCAGATTTGTTGCTTAGCACCCAGAGAAGGAGAGATGGCATTAATGATCTACATGAATATCGCACTTCTGATGCGAATGCGCTGAGTGATGAAGCCGTATCTGGATGTTAGGGATAGGGACGAGGGTAACTGTCTAATGTCCACCAGACAATACATTCTATGACCTGCGCATACAATGGGTCAGATCAAACTTTTCTAAAGCGATAAAGCCACCGAATTAGCAGCGAATCTCTTCTTTTCGTAAGTCTTAGAAGTGAGCCAAGCGCACGCTCGAAACGGGCCGTGCCTACCTATTCGTAGTTGACGTCGCTCCTCTAGACTGCCCTACCCAGTAATGAAATTTATAAGTGGAATACCTTGTCTATGTAGAAATGTCCACACTGCAAATAGGGTCGACTTTTGTTTCCGCCCACTTCTATAGGAAAAATGGTGTCTCACAGACCTTTCAGTCGTTCATGTGACTCGGACAGAGCTCTGTCTGTGTTACTCGTCCTTCTAGCCCTTCTGCACATCAAATAGCAATGCTAGTGGTAGACTTTCATATATGCCCAAGTAGTGACCTTAAGTGGGAAAGGAGAAACCCCTAAGAATACTCGGTTCCAAAAAAAGGACTCAAGTAATTCCCTTCCTCAACGTATGAAAAGGTAAAACAGGCGCTCTCGACTCATCCCAGCGTTTACCTGGAGCATCCCAGAATTTGAGCTATCAGTTTCCTGCTGACCAAAACCAAAACTGGCAACAGAGCTTCCTTCCCGTAAACTCAGTAACGAAATCCGACGAATCGTGACCCAGACGAATGATTCGATTGAAGGCCAAATCACGAGAAAGTTAATTCATATCGGTGTTACAATGGGGATTGACAGTAATATTTAGAGTAGGCAGATGAGAGGAGTTAAATACACCAGGATTTATTCTATTAAAGACAAGCTGCAGATGGAATAGATGCCTTCACAGTTATTTGTAATCACGGCGAACAACCTAATCCGAGTGGAGGACAGACAATAATGGTTTTAGGAGGATTTGACTCGGGACGCAGAAGCATGGGTGGGGGTATTAGTTACGGTAGCGTTGAGGCTAGGGATACGCTGGAAGAGGACGCTAACGAGGAAGGTGGCAAGAGCCCCGAGGGCAAAGGCAACGGAAGGACCAACCAGCCACATCAATCCACCAATCAGACTGGGCCCCACGGAACGCGCCAGACCACCCAGGGAACGGAAAGTACCCATTGTCCGACCCTGTAGGGGAAAGAGACCGTGACAGGTAGTGGGTTGAAAGCCTGGAGGGTATAATAATAAAAATACCTGTTGTTGGGGTCCTACGGAGAGTGAGGCGAGACCGTTGAAAGCGGGCACGAAAGAGCCAGAGGCAAAGCTGAATAAGATCAGCCCTAAGTAGAAGAGTAACTCGCTGCTCGAGAAACCGAGAACAAGGTAGGCCAGGGCTTGAATAAACATCGCCTGAGGGAGAGAGATATCAGATTATCCGAAATCACGGCTACTTGGACGTTACAAGTGAAACATTTCCATTATAGTGCCAACTTACCCAGCAGGCTGTTTTAGCCTCGCGGCCACCTTTGAAGCGTTTCACGAAACCACCTGTCATTAATGAAGACACAGTTGCAAGCAAACAAGTATGCATTGTGCGAGTGCATTCGTACAGCACAATAACCACTCACTTTGGACGATAATCATAGTTATTCCAGTGGTTAGGAAAATTCGACCCTGGTCTTTGCTATGATGTGAATTTAATTTTGGTCAGTGGGTTATGTTTTGTGTGTCCTGGCAATCGTATTTGCAAACAGGATAAATTTAAATATTTTTTAAGGTTATGTTAAAATTAAAATTATTTGAAATTTTGTTAATTTAGCGTCTAATGAATAAAATTTTTAATTAAGTGAAGGAAAGTTGTTGAGCTGCACTTTCAAGGGCAAAGCTGTTGCGCGCCGAGCTTGAAGGTTTTGATATTACGTCATTCATTGGTGTGTGTGTCAGCACGTTCTTTCGGGTCAGTCTCTCATTGTGGGAGCTTTTTCTAGGTGTTGATCTGATAATCTTTGGATAGGTATGTAAGTTGTTTTGGTTCTGTAAATTTTTAACCTATTGGTATAAAAATATATACAACCGTTGCACTCAAATTTGTGGACCCTGTTTCTTGTCTCTTGAATTATTTTAATGTAAATCCTAATGCTAATGAACGGGCTCAGGTTTGCTTTTAGGCATATTTTTTTTTTTAATACTTTTGGTAATTTGGATAGAATAAGACGGTTGCAGCTTGATATGATTGAATTTGGGGTCTTCGTTGCGCTTATCACTTTTGCTCGCCTCCGATGAGTTTTTTTGTCGTAAACTTTTTTTAGGAAAATGAGGAAAGGACTGTTGTTTGTAATGTTTTGCTACCTTTTAATTGACCTAATGGCCTCGACCCTTATGTTGCCTTGGCTTCCTACTATTATCAAAGAAATGTGTGAAAAGGACGTAAGTGGCTTCTCGATAGTTTTATGTGGTTAAGTGTCTCGTAATTTGTCTATATTGTGTTGGTCCGTCTTTTTTAGATGGCTTTGGTTGCTATTAGGCGGTTTGTTCATACTAAAATTCTAGGCGCACATGAGGGAGCTGAGCTATCATCTCGCGATGCGTCGTTCATTGGCAGTAAGTTGTCACGAAAATATGGCATGCATAGTTTTGATGCCTACAAAAGAAGGCCTTATTTTACCATTTTTCCTTACAGGCATTTCGAGTTCACTCATGTCCCTAGCCCAGTACGTCTCCTCTTCCACGTCTGGCGCCTTATCTGATTCCCTTGGTCGTAAACCCGTTCTCCTCACTCTCCACGTAGGCCCTCGTTTTTAACTACTCTTGCTACGAGCATTATTTATTCCTCCTACATATTTAACACAGACTCTTGGTCTCATTTCCTACCTGCTCTGGTCTGTCTCCGGTGCCTCTTTTATTTGGTTCGTGCTGGCTCGCATTCTGAGTGGCGTATCACGTGCCAACGTTGGTGTGCTTTCGGCTATGGTTTCGGACGTCTCTGATCGTGAGACACGAACTCGTGGGATGGCAGCCGTTGGTGTCGCATACTCTATTGCCTACCTGGTCGGCCCTCCAGCCAGCGCTTGGCTTCTTGGTCGACTCTTTTTCAATTCTGAGGCCGGTGTCAGCGTTCTTGAGCCCCACATTGGTCTGGCTGCTGCCTCTCTTGCCCTTCTTGACTACATTTGTCTCTTTTCATTCCCGGAGACCGTATCAGTGCCGAATTCGAGTCGTGAAGATGCTAAAGTCAAAAAGGTGAGATCATACATGTCTACCAGCCCCACTTTAGGAGGTATGGCGGGATAGAAGTTGTTCTTTTTAGACTTAAAAACTACCATTCTTTCGTGAAAAATAGAAACTTGAGGGCAGTACTTTGGTAAGGTTACCTGCAACATTTTCTCATATCTAAATTTCCAATGACGTAGTTTATTAGCCGGCAAATATGTGACCTCAATACTCTGTCATAAAAGGATTGTTGATTATCAATAGCCTAATCTGTTATTTAAATCCCTCAGAGGGCTTGGAATCGATCATTTTGGCAGTCGCTGAAACTCCTTAATCCTCTGGAACTCTTCCATTTCCGTGAAATTGAAGATAAAATTGGTACGTACAAATGTTTTAAAACTGCTCCTTTTTTGCCACTGTTGCATTAGACTTATTTGTATTCCTTCAAAATGCTCCATTTTTTCTGATGAATTAGGTGATTATACTTTGGCTACCTAACACTGATCGGCACAGTAAGTGTAAAACTAGCTACCAAAACTTCAAGTTTCAGGATTGCTTATCATTTGATGCGTTCTTTTTCAGAGTCGAAGTAAATTATTTGTTACTACAACCCAAAAAGACTTGTTCTATTTAAAGTTGTCCTCGCAACTGGAAAAACGCACCTGTTCTTAAAGTGCGCCCACTCTCAATCTATTTTGTTAGTCTGAGTTCAGTCAAGCTGTTTGGGCACGATTTGTTGCTGCTAGTTGTCAGGAGTTGATGAAGCATGCTTCACATTGTTTGTGGCGCAGCCACAGAACGTGTTAGTATGGGTAGAGAATGACGCATTTATTGGGCCGGCTGTAGAATACCGAGACTTTTCAGTTTATTCATTTCGTAAATGCTCTGAAATGATTGCCATTCGGAAATCATTATGGAAACCTGGCATTTTTTCATACGGTACCTATTCAATTCTTGCGATTCGTGACTGAACTCTGGTATCACTTGTGGTACTTCTTTTCATTTTTCGTTTAGTACAGGCGAAGCTGCAGCAAATGGCACAAGTATTTTTCCTTAACATGCTTCTATTCTCTGGTCTTGAGTGCTCTCTCCTATTTCTTGCTCAACTTCGATTCGGTTATACCGGGTGAGTTATCATTTGACCTCATCAAATTTCGGCCAGCTAGCACCATTTGCACTTAAATTTGGTGATCCGAAAGCGGGAGGTCGGTAAATCAGGTTAATTTCTGCTTGCAAATTTGTTGACACCGTCCTGTTTGCTGCCTATCGACTTTAAACTTCCCACCTATACACACTCCTTTGGACTGTGATTCGTCTTTCTGGTTTGAGGCGATGTTAATTTGTGAACAACCAGGACACTGTTTTACTAGAGCTGCTCTACCTAAGGAAGTCAAATGTAAACACCGCGATGCTGGTTTAGCCGGGTGACAACATTAAGCGTAAAATCACATTCTGGTTAATGTGGAGGCAATCAGGAATGTCATTAAGCAACCTTGCACCGAGAAACAGCCTCCCAATTTTCAAAACTTCTCATTGATGGCAGATTTTATGACTCAATTTATATTTTAGCCGAGACCAGGGTCGAATTTTCCTAACCACTGGAATAACTATGATTATCGTCCAAAGTGAGTGGTTATTGTGCTGTACGAATGCACTCGCACAATGCATACTTGTTTGCTTGCAACTGTGTCTTCATTAATGACAGGTGGTTTCGTGAAACGCTTCAAAGGTGGCCGCGAGGCTAAAACAGCCTGCTGGGTAAGTTGGCACTATAATGGAAATGTTTCACTTGTAACGTCCAAGTAGCCGTGATTTCGGATAATCTGATATCTCTCTCCCTCAGGCGATGTTTATTCAAGCCCTGGCCTACCTTGTTCTCGGTTTCTCGAGCAGCGAGTTACTCTTCTACTTAGGGCTGATCTTATTCAGCTTTGCCTCTGGCTCTTTCGTGCCCGCTTTCAACGGTCTCGCCTCACTCTCCGTAGGACCCCAACAACAGGTATTTTTATTATTATACCCTCCAGGCTTTCAACCCACTACCTGTCACGGTCTCTTTCCCCTACAGGGTCGGACAATGGGTACTTTCCGTTCCCTGGGTGGTCTGGCGCGTTCCGTGGGGCCCAGTCTGATTGGTGGATTGATGTGGCTGGTTGGTCCTTCCGTTGCCTTTGCCCTCGGGGCTCTTGCCACCTTCCTCGTTAGCGTCCTCTTCCAGCGTATCCCTAGCCTCAACGCTACCGTAACTAATACCCCCACCCATGCTTCTGCGTCCCGAGTCAAATCCTCCTAAAACCATTATTGTCTGTCCTCCACTCGGATTAGGTTGTTCGCCGTGATTACAAATAACTGTGAAGGCATCTATTCCATCTGCAGCTTGTCTTTAATAGAATAAATCCTGGTGTATTTAACTCCTCTCATCTGCCTACTCTAAATATTACTGTCAATCCCCATTGTAACACCGATATGAATTAACTTTCTCGTGATTTGGCCTTCAATCGAATCATTCGTCTGGGTCACGATTCGTCGGATTTCGTTACTGAGTTTACGGGAAGGAAGCTCTGTTGCCAGTTTTGGTTTTGGTCAGCAGGAAACTGATAGCTCAAATTCTGGGATGCTCCAGGTAAACGCTGGGATGAGTCGAGAGCGCCTGTTTTACCTTTTCATACGTTGAGGAAGGGAATTACTTGAGTCCTTTTTTTGGAACCGAGTATTCTTAGGGGTTTCTCCTTTCCCACTTAAGGTCACTACTTGGGCATATATGAAAGTCTACCACTAGCATTGCTATTTGATGTGCAGAAGGGCTAGAAGGACGAGTAACACAGACAGAGCTCTGTCCGAGTCACATGAACGACTGAAAGGTCTGTGAGACACCATTTTTCCTATAGAAGTGGGCGGAAACAAAAGTCGACCCTATTTGCAGTGTGGACATTTCTACATAGACAAGGTATTCCACTTATAAATTTCATTACTGGGTAGGGCAGTCTAGAGGAGCGACGTCAACTACGAATAGGTAGGCACGGCCCGTTTCGAGCGTGCGCTTGGCTCACTTCTAAGACTTACGAAAAGAAGAGATTCGCTGCTAATTCGGTGGCTTTATCGCTTTAGAAAAGTTTGATCTGACCCATTGTATGCGCAGGTCATAGAATGTATTGTCTGGTGGACATTAGACAGTTACCCTCGTCCCTATCCCTAACATCCAGATACGGCTTCATCACTCAGCGCATTCGCATCAGAAGTGCGATATTCATGTAGATCATTAATGCCATCTCTCCTTCTCTGGGTGCTAAGCAACAAATCTGAGGAAAAGCCTTCGTAAATTTAAAACCCAATGAAACACATCTCCTGTGTCTAGTTACACAGGAAGACACAATAATGTTGGTTAACATCTTGATAGGTGCTGGTTTCTTCAGCATATGTTAATTATAAACGGCTGTACATAATTGACAGGCGTCTACAAGTTACGGAAAATCATTGCAATCAGTTAAACCACTACTTCCTATTTGCTAGGTGTTTGAGAGGAATCGACATTCTCAATCTGTCCAGGACTTCAGGAGCCATGGTGGCAGTCACTTCAATCAGAATTCGGACACTGCTTATAGCATGTCAGCCCATCACTCTTAATCCTCGGGATGCTTGATGCGAGTTCGATTTCTTACGTGGGAGGGTCGAGGAGAAGATGTACAAGACGCCAGTCATTGTGGGCGATTTTGGACTGTTTCGTCGGTCCAATGTTGAAAGTACCTTCTTGTAGCAAAGTTGGTAGCAAACCTTGTACGAGACTTGGATCCAATGGGAAGAAGACATCGCTCCGTTAAATGGTGAGAAAAAGGCATTGATCAAGCATCCCAACAGTTCACTCCTCCAGCAAGGAAAACGCCGTGTCATTTTCTTGACAGTGTTGCTTTCAATGGTTGCTGTCTCCATACATGACAAGTGCTATAAAGTCATCCCTATTAAGCGCTTCAGGACTACGAATTTTGGCCAAAAATGGGCCGTTCATGCATCATAAACAGAGCTTTTAAGTGAGCTTCAGTTAACCCGTGATGCTATCCACGTCATGCTTATCTGTTCCCCCCCAGGGCAAGCAAAGCTATCGGTGCCAGGAAAAGTTTATTTCCTATTCCGTTCATCATTCAACTAGGAATCGATGATATCATGTGCATTCACGAATCATTGCAATCCCTTATTTGCCAACAACGTCGAACATTAACAAAATTCCGTAATCCGATAACCAAAACCACACGTCAGCTAATCGTGGAAGGCTTTAATTGGTACATTCGCCTTTGTCGGGTCATGTCACGTCTCCGTCACCACCCCAACAATGCCGTCGAAGGTGTCACCCGACCTAAATTAAGCCTGACTCTGAGTTGGGACGGATGGTAAAAGTGGGCATGGCTCCAATCACCAGAAATGTACCGAATTATCGCACTTTTGAGTTGGGACCGCTTGTTATCGCCACCACTATGACACCTCTGATCTCCCCTTCGAAGCGGAGTGCACCGTGCCCACCTGGATGCACGCATCAGGAGGATCGCATCACCAGAGCTGATCTACAGGCAGTGATTGAAGGATAGACGCACTTCGAAATGCACCTAAGGTACTGACGAAACAGAAAATTCACCCATGGGAAAATAGGCTATATAGTCGAGGCTGTGCCCATGCATTCTACCTTGAGGACCTTAGCGGCAAACACACCTGCTTCTCCCATCTTCTTCAACCGTTGTATTGCAGACAGGCAAACACCAACTACCATGGTCACATTGTGACGACATACTCCGCAGGTACTGCCTACTGCAACGAACATCACCACCTCAACCAACTGATCGTATACAACATCCAACACCCAATAGACAGCACTAACTTGCAGCGTGGCTCAACTGCCACCAAAATGTGTGCAAGCTCACAATCCCAACCAAGCCACCCGTTGCTAACGAAGGTAGCTCATCTTGGCCATTCAGTAAGGGTAACCAAAAAAAACATCTCAATAATAGGCTTATCCTGAGCAATATATATGTACACTTGTGATGAAACACGTCCGTTCAACCGAAGCGTGCCATCTTTGCCAGGATGTCAGACTCGAAGGCTTCAAAAGGCACCTAAGGAAAGGCAAAGATGGTTTTACCTACCACCACTGACCATTCAGGTCGCAGAAGAAGCGGCTATAGTCAAAAGGCTAATAGAACAGTATGTAAAACGAGAAAGCTCGAGCATCCATCTTACATCATCTGATGGCTGAGGAGTCGTAGGTGATGGAGGCCTTTGGTGCTTTGTTGACGCAGGAGCAGAATCAGCTTCGGGTTCACCACAAGGGGTAAAACCGGCGGGCCACGAGACCTTCAGCGGATTTTTCGCGTACCCTACCGATCCCACCGATGCTGCTTTTATGGCATTCTCCTACCAATCGACAAAGAAAATCCTTATTGCAGAGAAGGCGAGAGTTCAGAACCATCACTTGGGTACAAAAGACCTACAGCCTCATGCCTCGAAGCAAATTCTGCCACTGCGCTGCATTTCTTTCCCACTACCAGATTCAACACCGTTCCAAACTGAAGGTCGAAATAAGGAGGTAAAAGCAAAGATAAGGAATAGACGTCACCTCACGCAGACAAGTGTACAATAATTCCCTATCGTACAGGAGTGACTCGTGTTGCTTCTTCCACTTCACCTAAAAATATGAAGGATAAGACAAATGAGCATACATGTCTCACACAAAAGCAGACGGCTTATGTGACGGGCAATTTGAAACAAAGTAGTTCCGAGGTATGGATAGGATTCAAAGCTGACTAGCCTTACACTAACGACAACATGGCCACCAGATGTTTTCAAAACAGCTTTAGTGGCATCCGAATGCTCACGCCGAGCGGCACAAACAGCAGCCTCCCGTGAAGCTTCCCAATCCTTTCTGATTCGCTCGGCAACCCTGTCCCTTTCGGCCATTCTGCTAGCCTCTTTACGCCGTGCAACAGCCTCCCTCTCTCTTGCCTCAAGAACTACATATAAACAGCGATAAAATGACTGAACACAAATTGATGTGAAGCAAAAAAAGCCCACAATACCCTCTTTTAGGTGACGGCGCTCATCATCGAGTTGAGCATTCCTTTTCGCAGCGGCGAGCCTGGCTTTGATTCTCAAGTCATACTGACTCTGCATGCGTCAAACCAGTAAACAACTCACCTTTAGAGTCGGGTCCTGGAGGATGTCGTAGTACTCCTTGAGTTTCTGGAACTTTTCCTCTAAGAAAATGGAACCAAACACTCGGTGCCATACTTGCTTGTGGATCGCTTTTGTTCTTGTCAGGATGCAACTCCTTCGCCTTAATCTTGTAGGCTCTTTTAATATCCTTTGCGGAACTCTCAAAAGAGACACCAAGGTACTCGTAAAGATCTATCTCCACCTCGTAGGCCATCAGAACAGCAGACAAGGCGCATATATTTAACCAGTGCTCTTCGAGGCAAACTTATCCAGTTATTGGATAGTTACAAATCCTCAAACTTTGTTAGTTGCTAGAGCATAGCTACTACAATTTCAAGCGGTCAAGAAATAGCAATTCCTTACAAATTTAGACCCAGATGATCGTCAAATCACGACTTGTTGTTTCCGTGGTAAACATACTTGCGCCTTTGTTAATACCGTAATTAGTGTCGAAGTCTTTTGCAAATACGGCAGCGCGAGATACTGCCATTCAAAAACACACAGTCGGCAACCATCTGCGATGGCATGATTTATGTGAATCTCCACCTGGTCCTTTGATGTCTACCTTGCAAAATCTCGAGGGAAAATAAAAGGATGTGAGTTGTTACCTTCTGCTTCGAACAGTGCGCTCGTTTGGAGGCAATTTGAGCTGGCCCTTCCTCCGTGTCATTGCTGTGACATTCCAAGTATCGACGTCTCAGAATGGATAAGGCCCTTTGTGATTTTCTTTCTGGCATGCAAAGTCGGCTATTCGATTTTTACAAGGAAGGAAAGTTGACCGATGTGACATGGATTGTTGGTGTGGAGGGCGGTGAAGAGGAATGCGTCAGTGCGCATTCTTCAATTTGTGCTCTGTCCTCCCGTCTTAAGGAGCTGATGTTGGCTCACTCACAAGGCAAAGTGAAGAATCGTATTAGAATTCCACCATCTCTTACATCGTCTCCCTCCGATCTTCGAAGTCTGTTGCATCTGGCGTACACGGGAAGCTTTGAAGAGGGCCGTTCACTAGACGAGTATTTTAGTCTATGTGAATTATTTGACATGCCAATTGGGATCGATGTCTGTTTGCGTGGATTGAACAACCTCTTAGCTGAGTTGCTATTTCGCCGCAGCGTTGATAATGAAACGCAAAATGGTTTAAGGGATTTCTTCGTTCATTCCCTCGATAATTCAAAAATGAAGTCGGTTCATCGAGTTATGCTGGATTTCTTTAGGATGTATCCCCTTATTTTTGATAGTAAGTTAATCTTTTCGCAGATGCTGTATTCGGGAGGAAAAAAAAACTAGTAAATCACTTGCCGGTCCGCACATCTTTACTGGTTGTGTTGACCACGGCATGGCTCCAGTCTCTTGCTAATAGTGCTATTTTCCTAGCCGAGTTATGTCTTTCAAAAGTCCCCGTTGAATGGGTCATGGAACTCCTCGGGAGGGGTGAGCTCTGGATGCAGCACCCAGACGGATTTGTCTACTTTGGTGAAAAATACATGAGCGAAGCGACCCAGGTATAGTCGTTGATACCTTTCCTAACTCTCTAACAAGTTCGTCGAGCGCCTGTGCATGGCTCATAACACGGAGCCCGTGGAAGTGAAGATCGCCACGGCCGGTTCAATGTTCGGTATGCAATCTGCCTCTCCTTTAGATCACGGTCTTAGCTCCTCTTCATGTTTCGACCTTCATATCGCCTACCTTCGGCTACCATGCCACGTATGCCCACAACTACAAGTGAGGTAATGCTTTATAATCACACCGTGTTAACAAGCTACTCCGAACTCGAAGGGGAGCATCGAACGCATGACAATTACCCACCAAATGAATGGAAGATCGCAGCCCTCACCGGCTACATCACAAAAGACTGGGACGGTCGACACGTGGTGGCAGGTAACTCGGTCAAGTCGGGTCACTTATCACGCTTTCCCGTAGGGCTTGATGTCACCTACCGGAATTTGGAGACAGGAACAGAAGAGACCGTGGAATGGGGGCGCTACAACGAAGAACACTACACAATGTAAGTCATCCCTCTGCATTAAACCGTTTCCTGTGTAGACAGACTGTGTTTGTCCCCGAGGACGACGTTATAATTGGTTTCGAGATCAACCACGGATGGCTAATTGATCACATCACCTTCACAACCCGTGGAGGTGTGCGTCTCAATCAACTGGGCAGTTCTGACGGTGGGAGTAGGACAGTCTTTGATGCCTCCAACTTTTCGAGTGGAATCATGCACGAATGGATTGATGGAGGAGGGACTGAGAGAAGCCACCCTGACGATGTGGTTGTGTCATTGCATGGCATTTCGTACAAAGAGATCTCGTCACACAGGCAAATCCTGTGGAACGAAGTTGTATTCCACTTCGCCAGTATTGACAGGTCACTCGTGGAAGCCCTGAATCCGGGACGGGGACCAACTGTCCATCGGATACTCAAAAACAAACAATTTCTCATCTAATGCTACAGGAGAATCCCCATCACCTAGTTTTGTACCTTTGAATTGTCTATTTTGCACAAATACTTAAATTTTTTTTGCATTGATCTGGCAAAATGAAGGTATTTATGAAATGGTCTTGAATTAGGTTTAATGGAATATGTGGTAGAACGCTTGATGCACGATGCAGGATGCCTATACTACTTATATTGATAGAGGAAGTAGTGACTGACGTTTGATGTTATCTTTTCTCATCCCTCTCTCCGTCCACTGTTCTCTCATCCACAAGGTTAGATTTTATTTAGTGTTTTGAACCCTCTGCCTGCCTCCCTTGATCGTTTTCCATCTGTCATCACAATTGCTTTCTTCTACTTTTTCCTCCCCTTCCAGACGCACAATTGATGGTGAGGTGATGGTGGGAATAGATGTGAATTGAAGCATTTTGTAATGTGAGTGTTTTGTTGAGAAACGGTGGAAACCGACTGATAGGTGGACTGGAGTGCACCTGGTAGTTGGGCAGTGTTTACCGCGAAAGGGGTGTTCTCTGATGGCTTGTCTTTTCGGCATTCAGGAATGGCAATGGAAAGCAAAGTATGTGGAGATCGCAACGGTTTGGATGCTGTTATGTGATTAGTAAGAGGTGGTTAGTAGGATGGGACGATGAAGGGGCGAGGGATTAACCTCGAGAGGATAGGTGAGGTGCTGGACACAAGACTTGGTGAGGACGAGGTAGAGCGGCTGACTTCTGCCCACGCAGATGCATGTGAGTAGTGGGTTCAGTTTTGCAGAGTTGGTGACAGAAGAGCACAATAGATTCACGCATTGGTGGGAGAAGCGTGTTTTCAGGTTCTTGCTTCTTGCTTCTTGGGCGGCTTCTGGCCTGCTTAGGGAGACTCATGATCAGACACCAACGGGGACGAATACTTCGGAAGGGGTGGGGGAAGTGGGAGAGTGGGGAAGTGGGGGAGGGGGTAGAGGGGAGAGGGAACACCTATTTACCCACTTTGCAAATATGTGGTGGTTTTGGCAACGTAGGTACTTGCCGAAATATTTATCGGTCAGTGTTATTTCAGGCGATGGTGGTCAGTCGCCGACCTGTGTCGCTATTTTACCTGCAACCTAAGAACGAAATGGGGGCTCAATTTTGGCGTGCCTTTTTGTGCACAGAGCCATGTTTCAGTGGCCTAATGCATGAGAACCGTATGAGAGATTGAGATCAAATGAAGTGGCTGAGTTGCACAGTGGAATGGGGGCATCAACCCTCTTTTGGTGTTTGCACCGACCCTAAATGTCACACCAGTCAATGCTCAGTGTTTGCAGTGTTTGCAGTGGTGGCAGTCGGGTGGAGACAATCGAGGTACCCAAGTGAGCCCGAGGGGTAATGTAATGGGTGGGTGGATGGATGGATTCAAGTGGTCGTGGATTGAGGCGACGCGACGTCGATCCAGTTTTGGTTGCTGGACGTGCGAAATGAGGCATTATGCAAGTTGTGCGAAAACCAGCAGTGCAAAGTAGCGGACGATCGGATAAAGCGCTGATGAATCAGTCAGCTCTCTAATGCAACTGCAAGTTTTTGCCACTTTGTTGATCACTTTTCATACGAATTCATTGATTTGGCTTTGCTATGTTAGATAAGTAGTCTCTATGGCCATAGTCAAGTGGTAGAATAGGGAAAAGGGGAGGTGAACATATTGACCTACCCGGGCTGAAATTATGCAGAATGAACAGATTCGTGATGGATGCATACTACCATGAAGAATAAGCTACCAATTTGGTCAACAGTACATAGCGCCAGCTCTCCTCTTTCTCCTCCTCCTCCTTCACCCATCCTCCATTCTTACACTTGCCTACCTGTCTATGTGCATACTACTGATGTTGACAGATAAGTAGCGACAGTGGCGTTGTTTGATGGGAGATACGGTGCATGAGACTGTTTTAAGTAAATTTACTTTGATCATTTGTCACCATTTGGTGTATCGTCGCATGTAGAGGCACTCTTTCCATTTGGTAATGGGAGATGGCAAATGAATTCTAAAAACGTGGATTTTGGATGGGCCGTTTATGAGTTATCCTTCGTGCTTAGTGTTAGCGAATAAAAGTAAATGCAATTACATGGACGAAGTATAAGTAGCAGAAATTACCAAGCAAATGTGCACCATGAGAGCAAGCCTCAGTAGGGTTAAAAGGCTGAGCGATTTTTTTATTTTTTTTTCAAGCTCTGAGAATGCTTTGGGCGATTAGGTTTGATTGCTACTTCATGTGGTCAGTTTAGCTTTATTTAACGGAACAATTAGACCATTAATCCCTTTTGGGTGATCCACCACCTCACCATGACTAATCTCACTCTGTCTGTGGCAAACCGCAGACGCAAATGTTCACCAGGAACCACCCACTCCTTAAAACCCGATTCGACAAGAAATTCGGTGCGAAAAACATCTCCTGTTTTTCTCGAAAACCGAGCTTCAACTGTGCAAAGTATTAAAGAGGTGATTCTATTGACGAAACTAGATTGAACGAAAGGAGGGACAGGTCGCCTAACCTTATATCCCACGCTGTTCTTATCATGATTCTTGATGTGGTCACCACCCTTTTTTGACGCTCGATACACACATGATTACATGGGGCAGAAGTGGTGCAGCCGGAGTGGTCCTTTTCTGCCATGCAGGTCGGATTCCTGACAGGATAGTCTTGTCGGAAAAGGGTTATATTAAATATCACTTTAGACGTCAAAGTCTGTTTTGAAATTTTCCCTTTATTTGCCCTTTTTCAAACATTTTACGATTTTTTAATAATATGTCATAAAATTTGGCTAAATTAAAAAATTTAATGCAGAGAGTTAAGCTGTAGATGCAAAAGCCCCAATCGACGCAGCGTAGGCATTGGACCGCACGCCAGGACGCGGGAGTGGTTTCAGTGTTATTTGAGAAAGCATCAAAGAGCCTCCAGGTTAGAGAAGCTGAAGAAGAGAAGGTGAAAGCGGGAAGCATGGAAAGTAGAATCTGCAGTCGCTATCTATGTTCTAAAAATTGAGACATTTAAAAGAAAATCAAGAGGAAAGAGAAAATTTAGGAATGCACGAAGATGATATTCCAGACCTCTCACGGTATGCCTCTTAATCGTCTAGGAAATAAAATTTTACTATCCCAGTTTGCCAGCAGACTGGAGGAACCCATGTGGTAGCATGAAGGGTAGTCTGGAAGAAGGAATGGGAATGAAAAGCCACTGTCTTCTCGCCACATCCCGAAGTAGTCAGCTTTATTCTTGCAGACATCTCCCAACGCGCACTGTGTGGTATCCGTATTCAGCTGCTCAACAACCCCTCTACAACATCCTACTTGCAGCCGAAACTCTGGTAGGACAACTTCAATCTTCTTCAATCAGTCTGCCAGTGAAGAGTTTGATCGGCTTAGGCAAGGAAATTGAGGAGAACCACTTCAGGTTAGGATAAGAACAATGGTAGGATTTTCAAAGTCGAGAATGAGGCGAAAATTTGACTATAAGTGGAACAAATGTTCTCGGGATAAGCCACTGAAAATCAAGTTCTTCTAATGCAACGGCAAACAATTCTTATTACATCACCTTCTTGTTACATTCTTGCAAATCCTACTGCCGGTGTTCAATGGTAGTCAACACTACTTGGCCCTAAACACTTTCCGTCCGCAGTTCCAGGCAGATTCAAACCTCAAAATGGATAATTATTGTGACTATGAGGCTTATTTAAAAGTAGATTAAGCAGTGATTAGTGGTAAAAGAACACTCTGAGAGTACACAGGGACTGTACTACCAAAGCTCGGTCCATTTAACAAAGTCTTTATAAATGGATTCCTTTTTTCTAGGCAGAATCCTGCGGTTTGCGCATACCAGCTTATAATTTAATCTCAGTGCACACTCCCTCTGGTAACGTCACAGAATTAACCCCAAAGTAGGCAATGTTTTGGTAATCCGAAAAAAGTTAAGCTTTACATCTTCCATTTTAGTTGTTCTGATGGATGGTACTTCTATGCTGATATCAATGAGCGTAATCTCTCCAAAAATCCCTACCTTTCTAAAGGCATTGCTACCTAATAACTGTACGTCGTTTCTCTTTGAAAAGATTATTAACGGGTGCCTGATTTCACCGAGTATTTCATCCTCCTTCGAGATGCATTTACTTTGCAATTCGTCAGATAAAACAATGTTATCGTACAACAGAGCATTAAAAAAGAGAAGCCAAGAGCGCAAAAAGTCCTAAAATTAGCTCATGAAATCGCAATGAAGGAACAACGTGCTTTTTGTTTTTTGGAAAATAAATTTGGCTAATCATAGACTAATTTTTTGCGCCCCAAATGATTTTCTTCAAAGCAGGAGTGCAACTTCCACAACACTTTCATATATTAAAGTATACTTAACAGTTTTAAGTAGTCCTTAAATCACAAAAACAGTACGTAAACACCAGCGGTAATTATTAAGAAATGGAAGTTTGGGTTATATGGTTGGTTTATTTACACCGGTCTTCGGTGTGTTGTGATAAGAAGGGTCACTAAAAATTGAGTCGAAATCTCCTTGCTTTTACTGGCTGTTTTATTGCTCTGCTCCTCTAGTATGAATGGATTTTAAGCCCAAGCAAAACAACTTCAAGGTAAGTTGTTCTCACCCCTTCTGGTCGAGCTCAGATTGCCTAAAGGAGTAACTTTAAGATCCCGATACGCGTCTACTTTCAACAATACATTGGCTTTTGAACCTTTGATTAAACTACACACTTTGTAATCATCCTCACTCTGGAATGGCAGATTGTAGGAATAATTTAAGAAATAGTTGGCAAAAGAAAGAATATTTGTAAGTTCGAGGAGACTTGTGTCGATTCCATCGTCAGATCAAGTCTATGTATGCATTTGTACTTCTGCTAAGTTTGCCATAATTTGCATGAGTAAGATTGGACTAGGTGCATGGGCAGCAAGTGTAGAATGGGTTAGCACTGACTACCAAAATGGGTTTCTAGCCTAGTTGGGAGGGTGGCTGACACTTCACACAGCGTGCGCTCACTGAACACATCCTGACCCTGTCATTTTCTGCTGCCTCGGACGCATGATCCTTTTATGGGGGAAAATTAACACTTTCTTGATCAGTCGGATCTCAAACGGCAGATGGAACCCAGTGATGATTGTTTGATTATTAGCAAGTGAACGATACCTGCATCTGCATTTCACTAAAAACGCAAAAGAAGCATACACTCTTGGCAATTAAAGAAGGGGATGATAAACTGTGTGGAGATAACTTTAGAAATGCCCCTCCTCTTTGATGAACGTTGGGGAACAAAGGTATATAACTAGCAATAAAAGAGGTTGATCAGTTCTGTCTACTTCTAAAGGAATGTTGCACTCCTTAGGATAGAAAGATCTCAACCACAATGTCTGTTTGGTCTTGAGCAAGTAAGCAATTGTTCCCTCATTTTATGCACACACACACACATACAAGGTGCGTATGATGCATATTTTATGCGTTTGAGCAGTGAGCAATGAGTGAAGCCTTTGGGACTGACCAGCAACATTCAGGTTTGATTAACTAACTAACACATGCACAACAGCCATTTCTTGTCAAAAGCCAGTCAGTCAACAAACATTCCAAACAACGCTAAGCATCTTTATTGGCAAATGTGCAAGAGGTAACGAGTAAAATGACTTTTTTTCGAAGTTTTCTGCCATCTCTTGCTCCACAGCACACCACACTTACTACTCCAGTGGATTCCATCTCGATCTTCCTTTCCCAGATGGTAGCTACTTGCTGCGAATGAAGTGTTTTTCTCTTACGCGTCCTGACTCTCTCCGTCGTACCCGCAATGATGCTAAAGGAGATCATCCAAAACGAGGAATACCTGGTTAAGGCATTCAAAAGTCTGTGTATTTACTTGACATAGGGGAAGTTTTAGCCCTGAGGAAATTTTATACTGAAATTAAATGTTCCTGTTAAATGTGCTGATTAGGCCTTAGTGTAGAGCCCCTAGACTTACCAGAATACGAATGATCCGAGCTACTGTAACGCTGTCCAGCTGAAGTAAGATCGTGGAGCCTTAAGTACCACAACGCCAAAACGTTGAGTTTAATGTTGCGATGCGGAAAGAATAGCTTCCACTAAAGTCGCTTGCATTCGAGATGTTGGACAGTAATTCAACTGCCTTTACCACTCAATTACCATTCTCTCCTCAAATGTGCCACTGCGATGCCTTAAAAAAGGACATCTTTCAGCATGTTTTTTACCAGAAATGTTGCAGAAAATTGGCAGTCTTCAGATTTGTTAAGACCTGGTAGTAGTTTGGCTCTATTAGGGGCTGGAAATCCCACTGCACTTTATATCACATTAAAGCTGGTACTGCTGCCCTTGAGGCGACCTAGTTACCTCCGGAAAAGGCCATGAAGGACGCGACTAAAAGTGATCCTGTCATCCACGTGCAAAAGGGCTAGGTAATCAAAATATTGTTCTGTTCGGAGTGCAAATTTTTGCAACGACTTCTTAGAACCTATGGGAACGGGTAGGCAGAACGCACAAATGGGTTCGACAGCACGGTGCTCAACTCTTACCTCATAACCCTTTCACCACTTGATAACTTGGAAATGCTGGTAAACTGTCACCATGTTTGGCATTTTGCAAATAATGTGTCACCAATTTGTGGGCATTTCGACACAAACTCAGGCATCTGGTAGCTGGTTCATACAAGTGCCATACTGCGTTTGCGGATTAGAAAGGAAAAAAATTTTCATTTCCACTTTTAGGCGCCTAATCTCCTACAAATCACAAAAACAAACTTCCTCACCTTTTCGAGGCATTTTACCAAACATTTCTACCACGCTTCTGCGACACTTTAAAGACGATCCAGCGCAACAAATGCCACCACTCCTTGATCCACGGCTAAAGAGGAGCGTCTTTGGTTTTGTCGGTTAAGGATATAAATTATAAACAACTTGCTGTGTTCAATGGGGCCATTCGTCATCACCTCGGCTCAAATGTCAAATCATGCGCCCTTCCACCTTGGGAATGCGCCGTCACTGTACCCAGGTGACTAACCGTCTGATGGGGTATTAACCAGAGCTCCTACGGACCGTTTGGGGAATGGGTGTGTTAATGTGGTGGGATTTCCCTCCTTTGGCATTGTGGTTGCACTGGAGAAGAATTTAGCCTGTAAAATTTAAGCAACCCCCTCTTCTGCTTTTGTAAACAAGTTTCTTTTCAGTTCTCCTTGCCATGGCTTTGACCGGTCAGACTTTCGGGCGCTTGATATCCACCAACTTATGATGTATCCATGAGCAACTCAAGGCGGTAGAATTTTTAATATCAAATTAAAGAAAAACTCTGAGTTTTCCAATTTTTCCCTGATAGAGCAACATAAAGGACCAAACGTGAACATTCACAAAATACGCTTTACTCTGAATCAAAAGTTGCTAATCAGGTCGGCAGGTAACACCAATAATGTGGTAGTGAACAGAGAGACTTTTGCAAGGCTTGTAGGACAGTGAAGGCAGACTCTTAGCCGATTGGCAACAAGACTGTTAACGCCTCAAAGCCAGAGAGCTGTTTATTTGTCAGGGAAAACCACGACCATTGTGGTTTCACCTCTCAACCCGCGTGATCAGCCTTATGAGAATCAGTCTATGCGTGCATGGCTTAACTTTATCGTGGACGTTAGATCAACGCCAGATCAAGTCTTTCTGTCGCGGAGGCAGTCTGTGTAATTATAAAGGCTTGATAAGTCAGTTGCAGTAGTATAAAACTATACTGAAGCGTATTCGCCTACCCTGTAAACTCCAAATGCCTGATTTAGCCTGAATAGCTCGGATGAAATAGCAATCCTGCTATAGACACAGAAGGAGAGTAGCCCTTCCTTTTGCCTGATTTGTTTCAACTTCTTATTTACTCTTTAATTTATTCGTTTCATAGCTCCATGAAGCACAATACGCAAATGACGGACACAAGTGTGCAGATGTGGCATGTGTGTGTGTGTGACGCGAGGTGTCCGATGAAGTATTAGGCGCACGAGCCTACCATCAATCAAATTGTCTAGCCATTTTTGTCTATTCGAAATCGGATTGGGCTTATGGGCGGGCCCTACCCAGCGACTGGCCATTGCTTGGCTCTTTCTCTGAACAGCCGATTTATGGTGGGATGTCGGACTTTGCATTTAAGAACGCAAATATCGCTAGACCGAAGGACTTCAATTCCAAATTTTCCTCTGTTTAGCTAACCTTAACTCAGTTCTTTTGTAAGAAGAGGCGTGCGGTTTCTTTCTGAGTACTTCGAAACATTAACAAAGCGCATTCCACTATACCATTAAGCCTGCCCTATGATAGGAATTGATCTCGACAACTTGAATGCGATGATGTCCAACATTTCATTAAAATACACAAACTCAAGCAAAGCACTCTAATATGCGTTCAGGTCTGCTTAAAAACTTCTTTTGGCTGGCAAGTTGGAAGAGGAATACGGTCGAGTTGCCGAGAAAGCGCCACTGAGACCTTCAATAGATGGAATATCTCCTATTCCTCTGTATAACTTGGTACGTTTGTAAGAACCCGCGTTATCTCCTACGATCGTTTATGCCATGACAAGAAATAAAGTTCCTTTGTCGGTACCAAATAATTATGGAGTGATTTTTGGCGTAGAATGAAACCTCACAAATGTGGATAGGCCACTCCCCAACAGAAGAACCTGAGAATCATATATGTAAGCTAAGGTGGTTTAAGGGATTTCTTCGGAAACGAAACCACAAGGTGAAGGCGAAAAATGTCTAGCCCGAGTGATATTGAGAGGAGGAGTGAGAAAGAGTTAACACAGTTGACTTCTATGAGTTGAGGCATTTGCCCCTCAGTGTACTGATAATTATTGTTCCCTGTCAGTGTAGCTGCTCATGCTCTTGATAGAATTGCCAGAAGAAGGTGGATATAATTAATTCGCAGTAAATTTAGAAGATCAAAATGGTTTGGAAAATATCCATTTTCAAGATTTTATTCAAGATATCGTGAATAATGAAGCTGATTTATCAGAATTCCTAGTTGATTCACTATTATTAGTAGTCATCATGCTATAGCATGATTATATGAGCGAGAACTTGGATTCTGCCGATGAGAGGAGGTTTTGACATCTTTTGGTCGATGTGAATGGGTAAGCAAAGGGCTGCAGTGCCGGCGAGCACAGCGGTTGGCTAACAAGGTGGCGGCCTCCAACGACACAAAGTGATATCATTCTGGCATTTGATTGGCCTTGCACACTGGCCGACTGTAAAGGATATCACCCATTCTGGAAAAACCGAACAATGCCACGGCTTTGCAGATCACATGTTTTTTGTATTTGAAGGCAATCTCAGCAACAATCACGTTTTCTGTGTTAACCTTAAAATAGTTAAACTGCATACGAAGGTGAAGGTGACTTTGTTGCAGTTGTGCACAAGAACGGGAAGGCCACATTAAACATAGTGGAGATGAAATCGCGACAGTTCACAATAGCAAACTGGGAGAATGGACTAAGATAAGAATACTGCATGCTAGATTGCAAGCTAAGCAACGATAGGTGGTTTCTTTCCTGATAGGCTTTCCTGGCTGAGATGACCAATGGAAGCAGAATTTTCTGATAGCTAAGATAGCCGTTCTCGAATCGGACAAAAGTAATCTCACTCATCAAATGAAATGTCACTTCTTGAATACCTGATACTGATCTCTAGAAAAATTGTGATCACTTCTGGCCTGGAGGACCATAATCAGGCGGATGCATGCAAGCAATCCAACACTTCGTGAAGCTATTGCAATGGCCATAAAAACTGGAAAGACTTCTTCAACACTTTATGCTCTATGCTAGTCCCCTTTATGCGAACTTTCGAGTCTCCGTAGCTTGTTCTTTGCTAAGCCACATGACGCCCCAGATCTTTTATACCTTGGCAATAGATGTTCTTTAGCAGTACTTTGATTCGGTACGACTTCAAGGAAGACTTGGAGCACTACAAACGATGAGTTAGTCCCATTCCAACCGGACAAGCTAGTCCTGAAGTCTACCTTTAAAAAAGCCTTCGTCACCGAGAGAAACAGGAGCAAGCCTCAGCTAATGCCATTCTCAGATTTTGACCTTTAAATGATTATACCTAGAACTATCAACAACGAAGGGAGATGGAATTTTTTCTTCATTCATTCTGAGTCGTAGTATAGGCTCTTTTCAATAATGGGCTGGGCGAAAAGAAGTGTAAGCTTTTGTGACATCAATGAAGGACCTGATAAGTCCTTGCTACGTCTCAAGACGAAAAAAAACAGCTCTACACATTCACAACTTATTCCGCGTCAAGTGCGCATTTCGTGGAGTGAAGTCGAGAAAGCGCTGGGAATTACGATTATTCCAACCGTGCCGATGATCGCCTGTGCGTTCTACCCCTGTAATGCAAAAGTGCCATCATTTGCATCTATGTCCGAAGCTCATATAGTCTATAAATAGTGCGGCGGAGTCTGCAAAGCCATCAAAATCATCACTAATATTACTGCATTTGCTGCATTGCGGCTGTTGTTGATGCTGCAATCGCTGCCCTTTGCGATCGGCTTAATCTCCTAGTGTCAAATTTTGTTGTCCCCAAAGAAACAAAATTATTGCGATAAATGCGATTTCCTATTGCTCGATTACTTGTCTTAACAATTCTAGCAGGGTGAAGTTACTGATCTGGATAATGAGGTTGCAAATTGCAGTGGAAGATAGGAATGTGTGGCTATGCATCAACAAGATCGAGAACGATAAACAGACCTCAGATCCATAAACGCATAAGTAAAAACGGATGATTCTACTAGACGACTTCATAAATCAAGAAAGCCGTCCTCTTTTTTCAAATGCGATAGTCATTAAGCGGATTTTATGGTTAAGTATGGCGAAGAATTAGGTGGAAGGACTAGTCGACTCCTTTACTGCGTGACACCAGAAAGTCATACAGCCATATCAACGGAAAATACTTCAAAATCCCTTAATGGATAAGAGTCTTCATTACCCTAGTTAAGCGGTTGGACAAAAGAGGCACCAAACTCAAGGCTGTTTACTCCCCCATTGCAAGAGAAGCGCACGAGAGAGTGTGAATTTCGAATTTGCATTGAAAAAAATCAGAACAAGCCCCCAGTGAAGGAGCACCTGGCATCATCTCCAACCGCTTATTCACCAATTAGCCTCTCGGTACCAAGAGCTCGAAGCCGATTGGTTAGAACAACCTAAAAAAAAGTCTCTTTCTCGATAAAATTGATAGAAAACCACACATTAATTTCGGCTCAACTGTAACCTGTGACCTCCGGTCCGATTCCCTATTACCTCTTGCCTTTCATTCACTCACCATTCTGACAACAACGCGAGGCATTAGTCTCCGTAGTGGCTTGAGAGACGGCAAGGGTGATGCAATGTGGCATTTTGGGAACTCTTAAAGTGTATCCCTGCTGGCTTATGTGGATGTATTATTTGCGCACTCTGCATCACATAGAAAACTCTACCACTGCACGCCCCCAAGATTGCTGAAAGTTCATTTCTCCTAAACTTCCAATGAAAATAATGTTTTATGGTTCTGAGTGGCACCTTATCCTGACAGGAAAGCAAAAAAATTTGAATACGAGGCTCGAGTGAAGGTTTGCAGTGGCCTTTAAAATGAAATTGGCTTTCCAACTTTTGATTTTTGACTAAAGTGGTGAATGTGAAGGTAAGTGCCTCAATTTTAGACTGTTTGTCGTTGGCGTTTCGAGGTGACTAGTTGAGACCGCATAGATGAGTGGCACGGAATTATTGCTTTTCTTAATTGGTGAGATCGGAGAATTTTTGAGGTGTTCGGCTTTCTTTTTAGCCATGTCGAAAGGCTAATATCTGGGCGTGACAACGCCAATTTATCTAGCAGTAAGTGAATAAACCTCTAATGATCGAAAGGCATTAGAAGTAAGTCTTATAGAAACGCGATTTCCTTGCCATCATTCACTTACACTTCATCTCGGTCCTCACAATAAAGTCACGAATTTCCCAAATTTTTATCTCCTCTCAGCCTTTCCTGGCTTATGTGCATTGACAGGTCTTCAACGATGCCTCAAAACGTTTTAGCCAAGCATAATCAGCCTCCTCGCCCCTTTATTTCTAAAGTTGCAGTAGTCGCCGCTTCATAATGTCAAGCAGATTAAAGCCATTGACAGGGAGGTGGGCGGGTGATGGTGATGGTGGACACGTCTCAGATGAAAACTTGAATTAGAATTACTAAGGTAGTTATCTCTACTGTTATTTATGCAAATTAAAGAAGAATGCAAATCATCCGTCTATTCATTATCATTTTGTTGGTTTTGTTGTTCTTTTATTTAGTATTGTTTCACGCATTAATTCATTTTCCAACCCTACATTCATCAAAACATCTTTATTTCCCAAAAGTCAGTTCGAGCCACCATGGAAGGAGGGGAATTTGACACCGTGTAATCAAATTTCATCGATAGGGTCTACAAGACGAGTTGATTAAGATCTGCCTTTAGCGTATCCATCCATCCATCCATCCACCCACCCATTACATTACCCCTCGGGCTCACTTGGGTACCTCGATTGTCTCCACCCGACTGCCACCACTGCAAACACTGCAAACACTGCAAACACTGAGCATTGACTGGTGTGACATTTAGGGTCGGTGCAAACACCAAAAGAGGGTTGATGCCCCCATTCCACTGTGCAACTCAGCCACTTCATTTGATCTCAATCTCTCATACGGTTCTCATGCATTAGGCCACTGAAACATGGCTCTGTGCACAAAAAGGCACGCCAAAATTGAGCCCCCATTTCGTTCTTAGGTTGCAGGTAAAATAGCGACACAGGTCGGCAACTGACCACCATCGCCTGAAATAACACTGACCGATAAATATTTCGGCAAGTACCTACGTTGCCAAAACCACCACATATTTGCAAAGTGGGTAAATAGGTGTTCCCTCTCCCCTCTACCCCCTCCCCCCACTTCCCCACTCTCCCACTTCCCCCACCCCTTCCGAAGTATTCGTCCCCGTTGGCGTCTGATCATGAGTCTCCCTAAGCAGGCCAGAAGCCGCCCAAGAAGCAAGAAGCAAGAACCTGAAAACACGCTTCTCCCACCAATGCGTGAATCTATTGTGCTCTTCTGTCACCAACTCTGCAAAACTGAACCCACTACTCACATGCATCTGCGTGGGCAGAAGTCAGCCGCTCTACCTCGTCCTCACCAAGTCTTGTGTCCAGCACCTCACCTATCCTCTCGAGGTTAATCCCTCGCCCCTTCATCGTCCCATCCTACTAACCACCTCTTACTAATCACATAACAGCATCCAAACCGTTGCGATCTCCACATACTTTGCTTTCCATTGCCATTCCTGAATGCCGAAAAGACAAGCCATCAGAGAACACCCCTTTCGCGGTAAACACTGCCCAACTACCAGGTGCACTCCAGTCCACCTATCAGTCGGTTTCCACCGTTTCTCAACAAAACACTCACATTACAAAATGCTTCAATTCACATCTATTCCCACCATCACCTCACCATCAATTGTGCGTCTGGAAGGGGAGGAAAAAGTAGAAGAAAGCAATTGTGATGACAGATGGAAAACGATCAAGGGAGGCAGGCAGAGGGTTCAAAACACTAAATAAAATCTAACCTTGTGGATGAGAGAACAGTGGACGGAGAGAGGGATGAGAAAAGATAACATCAAACGTCACTGTCACTACTTCCTCTATCGACATCAGTGGCATGGACACAGACAAGTGGGTGGAGGAGAGAAGGAGGAGAGTCTGCACTATGTACACGGGAGAGAAAGCTATGCGAATGCAGCATCGTTGCTGTCGTTGTGATCTCTTTGAGGTAGTGGAGTGCGAAGGACTAGGAGTAAGAGGCGGCGTGCGATTCACGGAGCAGTCCGTTGGCCTTGTATTTGATTTTGCTGCTGTTGTTGTTGCATTAGACGAAGACGTGCAAAGTCCTCGAAAATCAGGTCATCTGCATCCATTTGCTGACACTTATTTGTCGGTGGTGCGCCATGGGTGGAGGTGATTGCCATAGTAGAGAACATGGCCGGGGAGGGAGGCGGGGGACCCCGCGGACACACCTCGTTTGAGTGCCTCCAAGGAAAGGGAACAGTCTCAACGACTCGCACGCCTCCTACACACTGACTGCCACAAAGTAAGCAAATCAAAAGTAAAATGAAGTGCAGATGAGACATGAGCTAGTGAGCACCAGTCTGCTTGAAGTGAAACCTGCAACTCCGCTGGTTCAAGCTAAATGTGGTCTACTAGTATCTGATGCAGTTGGATATTCATTTAAAATGAATCTGTTGGATGCTGAATGACGTCGACAGCTATTTCCCAAAACAAGTACTTTAACGTCATTGTCATCTGTCGAGCGAGGAGGATCATGCAACTTCATGGATGGGACAAAGCGAATAACCAGCGAAGACATTGTTAATTAGCTCGGACACAAAACCAGGAAATGTGGGGACGCATTTTAGTGGATATATTTATTTCACAGTCAGTTATGGTTACAGATGTCGTGGGAGGCATTAACCATTCCTCCCCAATGGGGGCAAAGTCGTTCTAACTTTGGAATCCGGTCAATTCACGAAGCATTCACCTTCGCAAAAGATTTGTTAAAAAGACGAAGCATAATAGCGTACTTCAACAAGGCTAGACGGAATCAAACCGACCATAGGAACTGCCATGACGCAGCCCAAATAGAGATCCCAATTGATAACAACAAGTACTGCATCCGTTCAGTCCACGCGGTAATGTGCTGGCGTGGTGAGTGAATCATCTCAACATTAAAAGTAAAGGAGGAGCTAATTGCAGCGACAAGAGCAATAAACGGATCCGCCACCCTCAGGGTCCACTGCAATTCAAAAGGATTTAGCGCGACAAGCTTCCTAGTTGAAGGCTGCAAAGTTGAAAAGCGGAATGCGATTGTAGTTGATGATAAACGGGCCGATCTGGACTTTATTACATTTCTTGCTACACTTGTTGCGTTCAGTCCTGAAATGGAGCATTTGAACTACCGGGTGCGAAGTACATTTGCCCCAGTCAGATGTAACCTACTGGTCTGTCAGCCATACAGCACGTTAAACATGGGTTTGGCCGCTAGACTAGGGACTATAAACTGTAGATATGCGTTAATCCGTCACCGTAGTACCCTTTCGTGTGGCCTCCAAAAATTCGCCTTCTTGATTCTTACATAATTCAAGATTGATTGTCCGCATCACCGCTGGGGTTTAAGTTTACCCCAAATCTTCGGACGTTTTCATCAACTGCATTGTGTGGCATTTTGAGTGGGCACGGCAGCAAAGTGCAACATCAGGAAATTATTTAAGGAATTTGATTCTGACGACAACTAATCGCCAGATACTGACGAATCGCACCTGGACAGTCATTTCTCCCCAATATGAACAAATTACATAATTGGAAGTTAGTGTGTCAGTGACAATTACAAGTAATGCTGAACGCAAGAAGATAAACAAAACTATTACTTTACACCTACACCAACCATTCAGAAAGAGTGGGTCGTAGTGGAAGTCATGCCGCCAATCAAATGGGTTCTGCATACAAGCAATAATAAGCTACAGGCAATAGCATTGAAGGCGCATCAATTTATTCTCATGTACAACATTCCAGATCACCGGTTGACCGACTGGCACGTGACAAGAAATGACTGCTGCGCTTCCGTATACTAGAGTTAGTTCAACAATCTAACATACCATTGGTTACTTCCAAACGATCCACCACATCACTACCACACTAAACAACAACTCACGCATGTTTGCAAGACACACAACTCTCCATCTTCATGTGACTACTCCCGTTCCACGGACATCGTGGACCATACGCGCAGTTGCTCGCCCGCTGATGGTCCAAAAACGGCGCTTTGAGTCTGTGCATTCTATGAAGTTCGACCCGAAAGTGGTGCGAGAATCCCACCTTCTTCCTGTCCTTACTCTCATAACAGCGCAGAAGCACACATTAGGACAGGTTACCTCATTTTATCCTTCATGTTATTCTCTGATGATGTTTCTTCTTAATCAAAGAGATCGTCACCTTGAACCCGAAAATGGAATTCAAAGTGGATAGTTGGGTGATCACACACGGAACAAAATAGGCAGATGGAAAATTGAGATGGAAACGGAGGTTGATAGATCCACATCATCTGCCTACTAGGGTAAAAATTGAGGAAAGATGAAATTAGAAGCAGGCCCATGTTGGTCCAGAAAAGGATAAGATTGCTCATTATAATGACAATTAGTTCAACAGATATTTCAAGAACCTTTCTACTAAATTTTAAAGTGCGTTTCTGAGCAAACCAAAACAAAATGATTTTGCAACCTTATTTAAGCCAATAAATGGGCTGCCTTTGAGGTGTGTGATCAAAAAATTGAAAATGCCATCAACAACTAAAGCCCCTCATGTGTCACCTCTACCTCATCGAAACATGGAGTTGATGGAGAAGTCTTGTGAAAGTCAATACAATAAAACTGGGAAAAAGTGTACCGAAAGAACGTGAATGCGGAATTCACGCAGGAGAATGATTTAAATGATGTGTGTAAGACTGTGTTATCCTTTTTGATCTTACAAGAAGCAGGCTCCACGCCATCAGGATGGAAACCCGCTACTAGCCCACTCACTTTCTTGGCCAGGATTCTTCGTAGCACCTTCAAAGTTGAAGCTGACGCTACACAAAGAAAGTAGTAGCGTTATCGTCGAAGTGGTTGAGAGAAAATAACTGTAAGGCTTCAGAAGGGTCCAGTTTGCGTCTCAAATTAGTATTTCCATTTTTCATATTACTGCTTTCTTCCTGTAATCTGGATGAGAGAAAATTATTTCGCCTAGAGACGGTTCCCTCAAAATATCACTCAGAACCAGCCAGGGCTACCATTGACTCTTGTCACAAAGAGTTCAGTCAGCCAATAAGTTGAGCTCTCCAAATCGCTTTTACGGAAAACCAACAATTTGGCTTGCCTGCAATCGCCTCCATCAATGCTACTCCGCTTTCGCAAATTAGTGCCGAGTTTTTCCTTTATAAACACGGAAGAGGATGCATTGTCTTCAGTATTGAGCCTATATGCATACAACGATGGGTTTTACTCTCGTACTCATCCATTTACAAGACGTGTAGCACAAGACAAAACCCTGTCCCTTTTCGCCACGATTTGACCACAAGTTTCGCACTCCTCATTACTTCAAGGTGACAACTCACACCAACTTGTGAGGATAGTTAGGTTGCTTGGTGGAAGCAATCAAATGACGTGTTCAGATATAGCCGACCACTACTCCTCTCCCGCCGCCTTCCTACTTTTAACAAAGGGATAGAATGCAAAATAGTTTAAAAACGCGAAATCACACCAACGGCTAGATTAATCTTTTCGATAACACCGATTTCCTCATTCGTCATGCAGAGGTTTGTATTGAGAAAGTTGGAGATATCATCTACCCAAACACAACTGGTCTGTGTTTAGTGGTTAAATAAACGACTGAAAAAAATCCGGCTACCCTTTCAGTAGACTGCCTAAACTCGCGTTGACTTGCTTTCCAATAGAGGCAATGTAAAAGGAAAGGCACATTATTTGAGCAAAACAAGTGCTACCCCTTCGTGATCGCAGAATCCAGCTAAATGCCAGTAAATCACCCCGGATTGCCTTACAATCATGATGATGAGGTAAAACCAGATGAAATTAAAGCAGACGCAGAATTTTCTTTAAAGTAATAATTCTTCGACAGAAATGTCTGCCTCGTACACCAGAGGAAAGAGGCTGCGGAAAATTAACTTTACTTTAAGCTCATTGGATATATCTTTTATAGAATAATGGAGATGAGATTTATTGCAGTGATGTCCACTTAATCACTTATCAGCCTTATGGCCTGAGGTGGAAAGAACTTATGCCGCAGTTAGGTCCGGAGAACAAACACGCCTGCTACCTAAGTCAATTAGAATTCATGTTGAAGAGTGAAATCATTTTCAGATGAGGAACACCTTGTTTCCATTTCTACTGCTTTAAAATCAACCAATTAGTCATCACAAATAAAAATACGCGTCAAGTATATTTATCGTCAGGGCTTCGATACGAAGACATGAGGAAATAACAATTTTGGCTTTAACTAATTACGTTTTCATCAACCGAGTTGAGAAAACATGAAAGGAAAAAAGTCACAACCTCCAATATCGGTACACGATTTCGCGGTGAGGGGCTATTATTATAATCAGGAAGCATCGTACAAGGACATGCTTAGAGGGCCAAACTGAGGAAAAAGTTATAAAGCAAATATATGCTCTGATCATACACATATCATAGAAGATGTTCTTGGAACTCCGAGGAAGTGGTTTAGAAGGTGGACTTCTGCCTTGGTGCATAAATGTCTACTTATAAAGAATATGCGCCTCTGTAATATATAAAGCTAACTTGTTCACTAAGTCATTGGTGTAGATTGCCTCAAGGGATCATGGGCTTACTGAGCCATTAAAACGCTTCTGTAATATTGCAAGTGAAATGCTCTGCCACACTGAATGGCTGCGTAATGAAGAATTGCAATCTTACAACTGCCGTTTCGAGGTTGTAGGAGTCTCAAGGAAATTTGCTAAGAAATTTTTGCGCGTGTTCTGAATGTCCCAAGAAGCCACACTACCAGCTTACATCTTACAGCAACGCCACGATATCAGGATTGAGGAGATCAAAGTAATCCTCGAATATTTCTGACAGAAAATTGCGCGATGAAGACTGGAAGTGAAGCGAAAAGTTACGTAGTATCTCCGCCTCGTGCCAATTGTAGCATGGAGCTGTTTACACTGCTAGCCTTTCAGACCTGCTCTGTGAAACTGATGAAGTCCATTTGAGGCAACACTACCTCATTTGAGTCTTCAAGTTAATCACTATCTACCTATTAAAGAAACGACAAATAGCGGCTTTATGTTGATGGTGAAATCGCCTTCAGAGCATAAAATTGATGGGATGCCTTCTAGGGAGTAAAATGGAAGCAAGGTAGGCTGTTCCATTAGTTAACAATTAAGTGTTTCACTTTTTTCCAAGCTATTTTTACTGCTTAATGCCCACAGCAGAAGGCGACAACTCACAAATAGCAGCAATTGTCTAAACATTTAAATTTCTCTCCCTTTTTTCGCAAAATGCCCTGGGAATTGAGAGTAGTAATTCGAATCCATGTCTGACAAAAAGTTGAAATAGCTGGAATCATCAGTATCTTACCCAAGCATCATTTTAAAGCACAGACAGCAGAGCCCATTTAAGCTAGGTGTTCCTTTGAAGCATCGAATCAACTTTTATTTCCTCGCTTCCTTTAATTACAAACCCACCCAAATGAACGTCTGGAGCATCATAAACTCGTTACCATAGCACAGTTCAAAACCGGGCACAAATACCGAAAGCAGCATCTCTCTCCATTCGTTCCACGCTTCAAAAAGACATTTTCCAAGTGTCTCGTCATCCTTTTTTTATCCTTCCATTTTGGCATTATTCCGATGAATAATCGCTTACACAGAATTCAAGGAAATCCCTCATTTCAAACGCATTAGGCTACAACTCACCCGCTAAAATTTTCCTTCCATGCATAGTCACTTTGAGAAACCCAACATTCTCTAATTAGCTTAAGTGGAAGACTGCTTCTATTTCACCAAGGAGAAAACGTTTACGGTCCCTCTCCACTCACCCGTTGCTGCTAGAGGACCGTGGAGACTCCCGTATACCAAGAAAAGTTTCTAAAACATCCACAGCATCGGTGGCGGCAGCAGTAGTAGAGGGTGAAGGCGCAAACGCCGCCATACCATCGGGCACCTCCGAGGCACGCAGAAATTCCGCTATATGCGAATTGGGAGGCGATTTCTGAACTACACTGCAGCTACCACCACTTCCTCCACCCACAGCTCGTTTTGCCAGGAGGCCCATCTGTGGCCGCGAGGCCCCACCACCACCGTTGGGGGTGAGCGATGGAGGAGCCTGTAGTGGTAGTGCGGAGACTGCGGAGGCCTCTACCCCCTCCCCTCCGCTGCTCTCGTCACCCGCACGACCCGCTTCGGTGAAGTGAAAGTCCTCCAAACCATCGCCGGCACCCTCCCCACCACTGCCAGGGGTGGTAGCACTGGACTCGGGAGTCGGATGAGTGAGGATGAAGGGCAACTCCAGACAGACATCGCTGAAAAGTGGATTTATAAGTAGACGGATCATACATGTGATAAGGTTTGAATTTTAACAATCAATAATGATTTTAAACTCATCCTGAATCAAGTGTAAAACCGAGTTGCTAATCTAACTACAGTTGGAATCTTATTCAAAAATAGCATTCCAAAATGAATGCGCTTTGACAGGACTGAGCATATACAGAGATGATATTTTTATGAGGAAAACACGGGAGAGAATGAGAGTGCCAACAGGTTCTGTAGGTAGTCAGCCTAGAATTAAGGAGACCATCAAATCCATAGATCAATGCCCTAAGTGGGGTATATCTGCCAGACATATAGGAAAACACTCAACTACTGAAAGGCATGTGTACCTCCAACAGGAATAATAATTCCCATCCTCCACGGTGAGTATGCCAATGCTACGTACGAAAGTGGTAGGCCACATCCTTGATAGGGATGTTCAAGTCAAACAGATGCTTCTCGTCTCATGGGTCCGCTTCACCAAAGGCTTAATACCGGGATGCTATCGTGTTGACACGTAAGCCACAGGGCATTCTAGCCCAGGCATAATTCATGCTGACGGCAACCAACGGTAGTAATGATGTGTAGTGATGAACGGCGCAAGTATGAAAACTGAGAGCGCCGTTTTGCCATGAGACATTTGAATACAAAAGCTTCGGGGGTGAACAATCTTATTTTCGCCAATAGCAAACTCAAGTGCGGTGGCACTGTTGCTATCGTGGGATAGCAATGATCTCTCACAATCGAACAATCATGACTTGAAACTACATGGTAATCGACCTACGACCCGCCTTAAAATTGCCCAGTGCACTCATGAGAAGTTGCCATACAGTGGTCATCAATACATTACTCCGCAAAGTTTCGTGGATCAGTTCGACTGCACTGACATATGTTAAACGTAGAACTAACCGAATAAATGAGACTTAGTGGTTGGTTGAAAACGAGAGAAACGGTTACAGACCCTAAGGCGGTATTCTTTTCCATTGCGAACCCCAAAATGCCCAGTTGGATTAAACGACATCCGTAATATTTTTTACTGATGAATCAAATTTAACTCTCAGATCTAGTGACGAGCTTATCAGGGCCGTACCTTAAGGCCCGGCTTTTGAGCTGTGCCAGTAACCTCCTTCCCTTTTGAGGGTCGACCATGCATATTCTGCCCTAGCACTTTGCTCTCCCTCGTCTTCACGGAAGTCTCAAGGAGGTACATCGATGGCAGCAGAAAGTGCACAAATTGTAAGGGACAACTGTCCTAGTTTCTTATTGTTGAACGGTAAACATTAGCGTGACCGAAGGAGGACTTATACTGCAGATAGGAGAAGACCTGACGACAACTAAAAAAGCGTTGAAAATGGTGCCCGCCTCCTTCGGCACCTACCTTGGTCTCATGTTCGACAGGAATGCTATTAAATGCTGAAGCAGCTGAAATTGATTATGCTCGTTATTAGACGGTCTATAATAGCTCCTCCCCCTCAACCAAGACGAAACTCTTCAGAGCTGGCAAAATCGTTAGGAGGATCAGTGGCATCTTGGTTACACGCAAATTGAATGACTGGTGAGGGTGATGGATAGGCGCTTTTGTTTTTTTTACAGCAATGATGCGTTGTGAAAACTGACGCGAAAGGATAAGCAAAGGGAGTGCCGAGGACGATTCTCAAAAGCGGAAAGGGGCTAATATACCGTTTCGACCATTCGTTTGACTCGGGTTATGAAATGTACATGATCTCCAGGTTGTGTCGGTAGTTCCCCAGGTCCCTTTGTAATTTGGCCATGCACATTCTGTCCAAATATTATATCGCCCTATTCAAAGCACCTTGTGTTACCATGCCCTGAAATGAGTAAATCTAGCTACATTACAGTTGGTCTTCGTGACTGCACATTCTACTTCACCCAACGAAAAGCGAAAACTATAATTATGCCCGGAAAGTGTTGCTGTGTGAGTCGGTGGGTTTCTAAAGGGGATAAACAACTTCATGATTGCCAAAAGAACTATTTTTGGGACTATTAATTCCTTATAGCCAGAAGATCACTTTTAAGGCTGTTGATTAATGGATGGCTAATCTGAATGACTGATTCGGGCATCTCGAAGCCTACGACTTCAACGAGATGAAACATCACACTTGGGCTTTCAATGACTACTTAGTAAACTGTTGGTCACTGATCACTTGCTGGGCCACCGATATACTAAACATAAATACTGCCATAACAGCATTTTGAGAGGGCAAAAAATAGGAATTTCTAATATGCTCCAGAATACATTAATTAAATTAACTTCAATCAAGTCCAGAAGGCACAAGTTTTCAACCACGCGTTTCAAACCTGATTCAAAGAGATCATAGAAATGATGAAATTTTCGGCCATTTGCCAATCAAGAGTGGAATGCCAAACAATCACACTCTCACGCTCTTCTTTGACCACGTACTTCACTTTCCATCAAATTTTTTGATAAAGTAGTTACTCCTAACTAGAGGTGGAGACACGAATGCGTTGGTAACGACACTTGACTCTTCCATCTCATCACCACAGGCATGGTTCGAGAAATCAGTCAAGTCTGAATACTCAAGTAGAATCAATGACTAATAATAGCAAGCAGTAGGGGTAAGAATGGAGTTTCGCGAAAAAAATCATGAAAAAGATGATAATTAGGCGAGGCGCCTGGAGAGAAATTTAATAATCACCTTCCCTCGCTGTTTATGGCATCAGTGACATGGACGCCTAAGTCTTGCTACCGCGGTAGGCCTCAAATTGCGGGAGCGAAATCAAATGAGCAAGGTGACATCATAAATTATGGGAAATTTTATGTAGTTGTTTATTCGAGAAAATACGAAGACTTATGAGAAGCACAGTAATTAGCAATCTAGTCTTTTCTTTAAGAAATAGGCGAAAGTACTAAACAATTGAAGAAAGCTTCACAAACCTTTGTCTTTCTCTGTAAAAACCCGGCTACCTGGCAGTTCAGTCTGCCGTTCCATCCTGAAGAAAAGATGTTTGGGAGGCTTACTGCCTAGCTTAGGTCTAACAGGAAGAAACAACGTTCTAATATAGGGTGAGCAATCAAAGGAGAAAGCTTGTGCCACGAGTGCAAACCCGAGACACACATCCACTGAGCGCCTAGATAATCGGCGAACAATATTACAGACTAACTTTTCCTAAGCTAAAATGTCTGAGAAATAAAAGTCCATTAAAACGTTCTCACTTACTATAAAAGACCATGCTTAAGACCGCAAATAAAGTTCTGCGCGCTATCTTCGATGCCAATAACTGCCAACGGATGTGCTCGGCGTCGCTCCTAACTACGAAGAAGACGCGCTATTTTATAATGAAGAAAAACTGTTAACAAACTAAAGAGCAACAATAAGTAAGGAGGCCGCAGTAAGTTCAATTTATACGGAGGGTATCTAAATCGGGGAGACAAAAATTCTTCGTCAATCCCGCTCATTTTGCTTATTTTAAGGGCACTTAAAGTTCCGCTTCTAAACTTCCGCCAGACGGTGGGACTGGTATGCCATGCTAGTAACCTTTGACCCCTCTGTGCTCTGATGATAAGTATTCTGCTCTAGCATTACGTTTACTTCCGACTTCAGAGAGGACACAAGGTGCTACCTCGGTGGGAGCGGTAAGCGAACCCAATTCGAAAGGATGAGAAAATCTGTGACGGTTCCTAGTAAAGTGGCTAAAAATGGCTTCTACACTTTGCCCCTGCTGCGATCCCGTGCCCTGATAGAATACCACTAACCTGTTGTAAACTTTCTGGAAAACTTCGTTACGACGTCCTCTAAGCCACCTGCATAAAGATGCCAATTAAGTGAACACCCAATACCTTCTCACTTAGCTCTCTATCAGCTAGATAGAACAAAGGGAAATAGAACTGGGCAGTATTGAAGGAAGAATAGTGACAAGGAAGAGCAGCTAAGAAACCCTAGCCCCCACGAAATTGTTCTTAATCTCGCTGCTCATTTAACGACTCTACTTTTGGTTAATATTATTACAACTCGCGATGGGTGTACGAGATGGCCAGCATATCCCCTTTTCTCCAACACAGTTCTCGAACAGGACAGAACTCCTGATCCAGTATAACTGCCAGAAGAAATAATTAAAGTTGCCTTTAGGCCACGTCGGTCGCGCCCACGCCCCTTTTGTGGGTCAAGCCAAGGGGAGATATAGCAATTACAAGGAGAACCTCACAATTTTATTCTCAAAAACCTCTGTTTACAAAACAAATGAAGTTAAAGCAAGTTCCGCCCACACTTTACACACTTACTGAGGCTAAATCGAGGATATATAAGAACTTGGGCAGCAAAAATTTGACACTTTCCATCATCAAACACTTACCTCCCGCTTTTGGTTAACGAAATAATACTTAAAAAAGACACTACTTATGTGAAGATCTGTCATAAAGGGAAAAGTTTGGCAGACCTGTAGCAAAGCTCGACCGCAATTTTATGAAAGGAAGTAAACTAGTCCATGCAAGGAATTTTGTTTAATGGTCGCCCTGATCGACTGGGGCTTTGACGCGTCATTCACTCTTCCATCCCTTCATGCCATCCAACCCGTCCGAGGCAATACAAACCCTCAAAGTTTGCTTATAGTTAATAATCCCTCCCCCCAACGACGTTGACAATAAATAAGATCAAAATTAGAAAAAATTATCATTCGCACAGAAACATTCATCAGATTAAATTCGCAAATGTTTTGCTTAAAAAATGAACACCTGAGGTTTGCTCGGGTTTAGACTTGTGAAAAAACAAAACAGATGTGCCTAAACCATAGCAGGAATGAATTAATTAATTCTACCAATTCATTAAACGCACAATTAAAAAATCACCGCATTATTTTTCCCAAGAGAAAATAAAGAAATAAGCATAATCTGGGGATAGAATGATAAAGACGTCCCGAAAATATCACAAAAATCCCCTGGATGAACTCAAAGAAATCAGCCTAACTGGAATACTAAAGCCGCTCAAATCGTAGAAAGTAACTAAAGCTACAGATACTACCAAGAGATTGATAAATTATCACCACATGTGGGTGCGGATCGGTGTTTGATTTCCACGACATAAAAGCAATTCTTTCATGAAATAATGAACTTAAATTTGTTACTTTAATAATGTGTGGAGGAATGTCAGTAGGGAAACGGTTAGAAATGACAAAGTCCGGTTACCTTCCAGCAATTCATACTGCCGCTGCCGCTGACTCACCCCGTCTCAGAGGCTGTCACGGTAGCAGCAACACCTTGCCAACAGGCTCGTCCAATGAGTATATGGTTACAATATTCTGGTGTTCCGCACTTCTTCCCCTACTTCACGATTCCGCAAAAAAGTGTTAAAATTACAATTTTATTTGCAGGCATGATGGTTAACAGAGGCATCCTGAATTTCTTTGGGACTGCCTCCGTCCACGCGAGTTGGGAGAGCATAACCGAAAAGTTGAATGATCGTGTTATCTCTTACTTCCTTTATTCCAAAGGCTTACACAAATCGAGAGGATCGCTGAGAGTACGAACACGTTGAAGCATAAAGACCACATCAAAAACCCATTCAGTGCCTTGGAGAGGAGTCGTGCCAAGTGCTCTTTTGCCAGGTTTGTGAGATACGTGGATCACATTCTACATCCATAATCCATAATAAATACTTTGCTATTCTGAAACTAGCATTGTAATGCCCAATAGACAAAATTCCCTTTGTTCACACTTAATTTTACAGGAAGTCATAAATAGAGGCCAACAGTGAAATTTGCCAACTTTCTACTCCAAAGAGGAAAAGGGGACCGTTACGAGTTAGAATGAGAAAGAGCAAACGTACCTCAATCCAAATCCCAAAACGAGACGAATCTTGACTTTGTACTGCACGACAATACCCAGAGCCTCTCGAGAGGAATTGGTGGGCACGCTGAAATATCAATTAAGGTGTTTAGGTAAACTCATAAATGTTGTTTAGCCCATCTTCTTAACAAAAAAGTAAACTACGACTACTCAGGACTATTCCAAATTCCAGATTCCGAAATGAATGCACAGCATTTGCAAATCGAGTTGATTAAAGATTTGCTTGCTTCAAACAACAATCCACCCGTGTCAAACAACATCAACGGTGAATGTAAGCTGAATGGCGAAATTCCTCACCATAATCACGGTTAGTGAGGAAAACAAGGAAAGCCATTCGACACCACATCAGGTGACAATGAAAACGGTAGGATAGTACTTTGGGAAGTTCCGCAGGCAGCCATGGCAGTGACCAACCGATATGCTTAAAACCTGATAGTAGTGAACGCTGGAATTGACGGTGAGACCACGTATTGAATATTGACACACCTATACGAATCATTTCATTCTCCCACCCACTCAACACCGATTCCAGTGTCATGGTAACTTGACTCTACCAATTTATCCCGTCTGCTTATTCACGAGTCGACTTTGAAATTTATCCCACCAGCATTGAAGGTTAGCATTAAATTAGTCTAGCCGAGGCACGCTAAGTAAAAATCAGGTCATCCAATTCTAACCTATTCAAGTCATCTAGCAGCGCTGGAATGGTAATGCTAATCAAATCATTCCAGACGCGGATGCAACGCCTGCTCTCAGTTTAGGCCTATTCGTCGAGATTGGAACCATCCATCAAAATGAAAACCCACAGCAAATACGTCACCCAATATGCGAAACTAATACCCATTAATCGCCATTCCTCACTACCTTTACTGACGATGCACGTCTTTTCTGGATGATTTTAATGCTTAAAATGCCTACCAATCAGGAGAATGGGTGGTACCAATTAGAGGAATTGATACAGCTAATGGTAGCTGACCACGAAAGAACTTTCATCACACTGCTTGGATTTCAGTTTCTGCCTTGCAATGAACTCTCCAGATGAGCGGTATAGAAACAACTTCAAAGAACCTTTTGCAGATTTAAAATATTTCTAACTTGTAAATTACGCAATAACCTTAGTTTCTGTACTCCGACAAAGCACTTTCAGCGACACTTTAAAGGCAAATAGACCACTGGAAAGCAGTATTCAACCGACAATTTAACTCTAGTAAAGGCAGAAAGCGGTTCGCATCCAGTAGTCGCAAAGACATCCCTGAGCCTTCTCAGTTAAAAACAAATGCGTTCAATGAATCTACTTACCTGTAAACAAGCCACTACCACTATAAAGATCCCATCATAGATTCAAATTAGCTTGACTGAAGGCTCAAAAAAATGCCTGGAGGCCATTTCCGGAAAAGGAAGGAATCGATCGGCAAGGCCAGAACTCTCATAGGCTTCGATGCACACGAGGGCTTTCTTAATCCCAATAATCACAAGAGTCAGGTTTTCAACAAAAACAAGAGTTCAAGGGAGATCAGTAAGAAATAGCTAATTTCGACGCTCGCTTGTCTCGCATTTCGCAAAAAGAACTTACATGGAGACTACTTCCAAAAAAAACTCCCAGAAATCTGAAAGCCTGTGAAACAGGGCTTAGGGGTGTTAATGGAGCAGATTTACTTTTTAGATTAGTACAAAGTAGACTTAACTGTTGTTAATAAAAGCCGGTGGCGCCGTTTTTTACCACACCCAGCGCCTTATCGGATCTCAACTGAACCAATAAAATTGATAGTTTGAAAGCCCTCTCGCCCGCTTATTGGGCAGATAGGAACGTTCAAGGCAAGCAGATGATTTTGTGCATTATTTTGAAATAAGAATGCTAGTTTTCCGTAGAGAACTTCCTAGTGTTTTATTTTCTTCAAATTCATTTCCGATAAGACAGCCACAGAAACTCGCAACACGTCCTGACATGCTATGGCACAAGGGCTACAAATAGGGGGAAGATAGTGGAGGGTACATCAGGGATTACCATACTGAGTGGCGCACCTCCGTGGCTGATAATCCATGCAAATAAGCTTTCGATTGCATCATTAAGTCATTCCACCAAACTGTATATTGCCAAATGGATGTTTTTGGCCACCTGATAGAAGAGCCTTCGCTCCTTAAGAAGGGCAACTACCTCGCCTTTCTGGTACTTATAAAGAGTTTACGAAATCTCCCACTGGAGGAAGTAACTGTCCTAGACTGGGTGATGCTGTACAAATAAAGCGAACAAATAAAATTTGAACCCGCAAATTAAGCATTAGGCAGTTGGTGTCTAACGACTGGGCAATGAAACAACTGCATAATGAAGTAAAGATGGAACCGACATCTATTAGCTTAGTCAATTCCAAAATTGGTGTTTAAATCAGTTACAGGGATTCCAAGGTGAAATATGAGAGGTGAAGGTCTCAAAGCCAATTGTTTACAAAATGTGGATCATTTAGTCATGAAAAATTTTGGCATTCACGAGTAAAAATAAGAATCATGCGATTCGCCCAACACCGAAAAATTCGCGGTTCATTACTCAGCCCCCCAGAGGTGACGAAAGTTCCATCAGCTCTTTTATTCAAGAAGTGGTTCACATGACGAGGAAGTGTCATGTTCCTCCTTTCAAACCTCATCCCAAAATTGGGTGAGATTTTAGACGACTCTAAAGGTTCAAAGAAGGCGTATAAAATCCTAGCCTTTAATAAAAAATAGAAATAGAGTAATCAACATTTGGCGACTATAAACTCCCCATTCTTTATTTAAAAATAGACTAAATATTTCCTGCAAATGCACGAGCTTATGAGGTGGGTAATTAACCTTTCATATCTAAAGGACAAAAATGGTTATTGAAAAATGTTTCACTCAACTTGAAATGCTAACTTGGACATAATGTGCCACTGCAGATCTCTATTGCATACTCTGACTGGATTATCTCATGCTTCTCGGGGAAGCTAGTTCGTAAAAATACACATTTGGATTCTCAGGCTAAGCTATAGTCGAAAAGTCGGGTGTTTCGTGCTTGAGCCCCAAATGACAGCAGCACAAAAGCGTTCAACTCCATCAAAGCCATCGACATGCCTAAGTAATACAGATAGTGTTGTCCTCAAATTCCACTTTTGGAAGGCACGCTTTCAAAAACCAAGGGCAGTTACCAATCATGCAAGTGGAACTTCAAGGTTGACCAATGATCACGTCGAAACTGAGAGGAAGAGAGGGGACGCGATGCTTTTTTCCTCAACTTCAATGGCGCTGTAGAGTTTTATGACTATAAGTGAAGATATATCCATTAATTTACCCTCTGGTCTCACAGACCAACTTTTTTGTCTCATTGTCATCGGTAGATAGCACGGAAGGGAACTGGTTCTTCCAGACATTTGTTGCTCTTGCACGACCCGAATTAAGCAATTCTCAAGGCTATTGCAAATTTCTTCTTTGGTGACTTAATAAGGCAGAGTTTAACTGATGCAAAAGATGCCTCTCAAAGCATTGGCAGGATGGGCTTCACGTCGCAAATGATGGTGGAGGCGAATTGTGCTTTGAAATGCTGCATCTTCAATAACTTAATTAGGCAGACTTCCTAGGCTTAGCGCGATACACCGGTAGTGTGGAGTGTTGCTAGTTCAACTCACATGGTCGAGGAGGCGAGATTGGTATCCTCATTTTTGAGATCGCCATCCAACGCTAGACCCGACTTGTCCCGATTGTCCGCCAGAAGGGGGCAGAGACGGTACACTTTGCACCAACCCGTTTGGCTCGGCCATATGGGAAAGCCCTCTCTGTGCAAAGAAAGTAGGAATGATAACAACCAAACAGCCCACTGGTCAATTATCGGTTAGGCGTTCCAATTTTGGCTGAGGAGGAAGTCAATCGCCGGCCTTTCGAGGTTATGAGACCAAGCAGTTCCCAAAATGACTCAAAATGATATAAGCTTCACACCTTTTGATGTCCCATCAACTAGTGTCATAGTCCGTTTGAAGCTATTTTAATCTTAAAGAATATCAAGTAGGGGTTTTGTCCTGTCTGGTTATACTCTTTACAGAGCTTTGATCATACAGCTCGTCTTTTTAGCCCCCATCTTCCCTATGATTCCACAAAAAAACTATCTATCGATTCCTGCGCCTCATTAAACCTTCAAAAGCAAATCTAGTACTCTAGTCTTGGGTATCTTACTTTAAACTACGAAATTAAGTACCAAAATGTTATATATGCTTCAATTCAATGTTAAAAGGAATTTTGAGGTGGATGGTTTTACCAGCGACCACTTTCACAATCCAAGCGTAATAGGTCCCGGGATAGGAGGAGCCTTATGAAAAACTCCAATTAAGCGGTCAAGTTGGAAAATTTTACAAAGTTTGAAGGCTATGTTTATCGGGAATGTGAACCTCTCAAAGACCGCAGCTCGTGAAAATTTCAACACCCGAAGAATGAACGAGGTAGCTCTTTTAAGATGGCAAATGCGTACAATGAATGGTTCACAATCTGCACTGACTGTTGCGTACGTTTTTTTTTTTTTAATTAAACACCTCGCCAGCGCCTCTGAGGAAGAGTGAAAACAACTAGTCCAGACCTTTTTCGGATCCTAACATTAACACTAACCGTCACTAACTTTGCCTTCCCAACCTGATTCAGACCCCCACAATCAAATTCAGCAAAAATACGTGACTCGCCAAGGCACGAAATGCAAAGCGACGCCAAACATATTAATAAAAGGCCACACGCGCAATAGGTCCCACTTTTATTCAACATTTGTCAAACAACCTCATTGGCATTAAGCATGTTGCATTATGAAAAAAGGCAATGAAATACCCTATTTTAGGTCGGACTCGTCCTGATGTTAACAGCTCGTACAATTTAAACTAAACACGATTAAATAAGGCCCCAACCCAGATCAGCATGTAGTTCTAAGGTTCAAAGAAGTCAAAGCAGGAGAAGCAACAATGAAGACAGGTGTAGCCATAACCAATGGTCATGCGTCCATGAAGAGGAGTGAAATGTGGTTAAAGCAAAAATGATTTTAACCCCACCAAAACTGTCACTTTACAAATTACAAGATGAAAACGGGGTTCTACTGTTAAATCCCCACTCCTAATCAACCTAATAGGTGGCAAGTGAACGCAAAATTGGTGCGGTTTTCAGTATAACTCATTCAAAACGCGTTACAACCTGTGGAAATGAGTAAAATATACGGCTGGAAAAGTGTTAACAAAAATGCGCTACATTATCAGTTCTGTGCTTCACATCGTCCTCGGCTTTTTCAAATCTAACATCATTGAATAACGGTGAAACTGAACCAACAAATTCAAGTTTGACGGATTCGTGAATTGAATTTAATTCGGTCACAAATTTGTATAAGCCTCTCGAAGAGGCTGTTGCATGGTGTATGAGGAAAAACGGATGGCAGAAAGCACAAACCAGTAAATTGATTTCGGCATTGAATTGGACGTAACGATGACGAAGAATTGCGAGTTACTAAGATCAATGCCAAGAACAATCGTAAATTACAAAATAACTTGTTCAAGCTTATAACAAATAAAAGTTGTAGTGTGCTAAACAAGTTTATACTTCTCTTGTGCATGCTGCAAAAAGGCGTTGTGCATTTTAGGTTTCTGGCTGACTGACCGACTGACTGACGCATGATGCAAATTGACCGTCGTGCTTTTGTACACCGATTAGTTCAACAAACGAGCACACCGTTGGTCGCCCTCAAGCAATCCAATACCCAACTACTATGCACACAACTTACATCTGCCTTCAAGGCATGCAATTCCTCGTCCTCAGAGGACTACTCTTGCTCCCCATAAATCTTCTACTTCCCGAAAGTCGAACAATTGCGTTTCATGTCTGCTTACTCAGTCGGGCGCGACGCGAACGTGTGAAAAAAGAACTCCTACTGCAAGGACAAGTCATGCAGTTTAAGGAAAGCCCTACTCGCAATCTCTCAAAGCAGTAGGTGATCCCATACACCCTATCGTTAAATGCCCATGAGATCTTATTCCTCACCTTTCATATTATTTCCCGATGATATTTCGCCCACTTCGGGGCGATTATCGCCTCTTTTCGACCCAATTGTTAAACGATCTCCAACAACGTGGAAGCATAAAATGGGAAAGTACAACCAAAATGGGGTTGGTTGGGGCTTAGTTTTTTGCTTCCAGAGAAACATCCGAAAGTGGGATTGTAGCTAAACATGCTAACATATAAAATAATTCAATTGGTTTCTTTAGGTTGTTTCTTCGTTTTCATTATAAGAACTTTAAGGTGTTTACGAAAAACGGACCATGAATGGACGTGCGTTTGAGAAGAGCTTCGGACGGATTACTTGAATGAGGCAGACTCTTAAAGTGCTTAAGTCCATTTCTTCTTTTAAAGAAAAATACGCTTTGTCTAAGACTTAAGCTAAACAAAGAAAATGTTGATGCAATTAAATGAATAAAACAAATCGGAATTTGTCGGACAAAGTGCAGGAGCCATCTTCAGTTTACTTGACTATCGCTACAGATGCAAAATTTGAAACAAAAGCACGAAACAAACGCTGCTACCTTTGAGATGACCGAGTATCGCCACCAGGTTTGTTTGCACAATTCCTTTGGATTACGCTTAAGTCGCAACGGTTCACGAAGTGATGAAAACGAGCAAGCAATATTTAATTAAGGTGTTACAAAAAACATAATTTGGCCATTTTTATTGCAATTTAATGAGTGACACTAGAATAATTTCTTAATTTTTTTTATTCTCTTAATACTAGACAGCTTCATGCGGCATGAATAAGGTCTACGCGACACGGTGATATATGAGCAACGGGGAAGCGGAACTATTCAAACCCATCAACACACCAATAACGTCAGGCATAAACAACAAGCGTTCTTTATCAAGTTATGGTGAGTTTAATGCAAGGAGACATGCGCAGGATACTCCTCGTTTGAGGGGAGCAATCGAATGTTGGTGCCGCATCCAAGTTATTGGGGAAGAGTCCTCTGAGAATATGAAATAAATGCTAGACGGAGCATCCTACTTAATTTCAAAAGGGTTTAACAGTGTTGCAGCGATGACACTAGCAAGAGAACAAAGGTGCACACTGGAGAAGAAAAGAACTTGCATTTAATGGGGGGTAGGTGGAGAGGGAGGTAATGGGGGCAATGTGAATGACTTACTCAGAGTTAATCTCGGCGACGTTGCACTTGTAATGACTAGCGTTGGGAAGACAGATGACCGTGTACTGCCGCACTGAAAAGACCAAACGCAATAGGGGAAAATGAGAAAAAAACTTATATTATCATGTACAGAAATCTACTTTTGATATAAGTTCCAAATGATGTCTTTAAGTATAATCTGTGCCATTCCTAGCACCTATTCTGTTTTTTTAAGATCAGAGCAAAGCTCTTCACCTCCTTTGGAAATTTCACCACCAACGCTATCAAAAATGGGAAAATTTATAAATGAGAGGATGTTTTCAGGAATGCGAAATCGCTAGGCGAACCGAATCAAAGGTAATGCGGCAGCCTAAACCTTTAAAAAAAGAGGTGATCTTCATTTTCTTGACCACGCTATTCTAGCCAGATTATCGAAATGGTTTATGATTGCGATAGACTTTCCACATTCAATTTCCTAGCTCTCAAGAGTTGAATGCCTTGGTAGCTCCTAGCACTATAGGAGTTCTTCAACATCTGCCACTAAGGACATCGGGGCGGCACGAATGGAGATCGATTTAGAGAAAAGATTAGTCGACTTAGCCACCGCGGCAGAGCGGATACCAGTTTTATGAAACCATCATTTGCTCTGCTTATTTAAAAAAAATTGGCACAAGATTCATAAAAGTACATCAGTCTACTAACATTAACGTTGTCTCCCTTAAACAGCCACAACTTAGGGTAATAATAACGAAATTTTCCGGCATATTTTATTCATGGAGGTTACCAAAGTTCAAACGCGCCTTCTAATACCTCCAACTGGGTGCCAAAAAGAAAACTACAATAGCAATGTCGCTAAACATGCCAATTTCTACGCATAGTGATCGGTGAGCTCGTCGTGCGCGGACCAGCCCAGACCCAAATGAACAATCAGTCTTTGGAGCCGTTCTTGCGATGCCGCGTAGTAAAGTTCGCTCACTACTCCAACTAACCCAAATGGCGAAACGAGAAAAGGCAACAGGGACCCATGGCGGTCTCATTGTAAAATCAAGGAATCATTACCAAAAGGACTTCATGTGCGAAGGTAGACGGTTACTGCTGAACACAGATGTCTCAGAAAATATTTTGCGGCGAAAAACATGGGGCTTGTACTTGCAAAGAGTATGGAAGCCCATCGAACAACACTGTAAATCTTAATCTTACCTGTACACGCAGCACGAGTAGTGGACAATGAAAAATAATCATTCGAGCTTCTCGAAAATTAGCTAGACGGGCTGCTTCAACCATTCATAAAACGTTTATACAAACTTCTGACAAATCCATTTATCAAAGCAAATGACGGGAAGCCCTTTTTCTTTGAACTAACGAGTGAATAAACTCAAAAAAGTAAAATTAACTTTAGGGGATGATAGTAAAGGATTAATTTTAGATAGTTTTTAAATATCGCCTTAAAGTGGCGGATATAGCAGAGCACAGATTCGTCCCTATTGGCACGAAAATAACGCTATCGGCGTGACATATGGAGCCCACTAGACACCTGGCAGAGCAGGGTCACGACCACGAATAAAGAAGTAACTTCACAACCACTTCCTGAATGGAGAATTGAAATTGATGCAACTCGATGAGGGATGTAGAGTACCAAGGATCACATCTTTACGGGAACGATTAAAATACTATTTTTGTCCCATCAGCATTGCTGCAATAGCCAATTTGCCTCCTCTTAGGTTTAAATAGATGCGCCATGGTCTCCTAAACGAAAGAGTATATATTGTACGTTCCAAAAGTGATCAAACAGCAGCATTAGCAGGATTTACCCACACCAAAGATAAGGTAGCTGGAGTGGGAGGAATATCTCCGACACATCGAACGACGAAAAACTATAAGTTCAGGAGAAGTAGCAACAGTTACAGCTGATTGAGGTTTCTGCGACAGACCGAGTCCTTCAAGCCGACGAATAAGCTAATAAGCTACTTAGGGTATTAGCCAATCTATTCGAACCGAGTAAAACTTCACCCACTTTATGATTGACTATAAACCACTGCCAACAAGTACAAGTTAAACTTCATGCTGCGGACATAAAGCGGTTAACACTGAAACACACATTGAAGCAGTCATAAACTTATGTGCTGGTTCAGCAATTCTAAATGAAGAGAAGGGTCATTTTAACTTGCGATTAGGCCTCCAACCTGGGCACGTTTCTACAAGTAAGGCGATACTTTGAGAACTGACAGACGATTAAAGAGCTGAGTAAGGTGGCCAAATTCAAAAGTCTCGACCAATAACTGTCGTATCACCAAAATTTGTGATTACCGACTGTTAATAACTGATATGCTTAGTGACCTTGCGATTAGACAATACGTCGTGTCGGTCTATGGAAAGACATTTTGGTTTCGCTTTCTTTAAATTCCAAGGCTCATTGTTGTTAAATAAACTATATAGTGACGACAAACCTAACAATGCCGATAGAAATTAAAAAAAACAGCTTACCTATTAACTTGATTTTTTTGACAGTTTTCGTGGAGTTATTGTCCACAAGCACATTGACAACTATCGATTCTCCATGGAAGTATTTCTAAAAGCGGTTGACAAATAAAAGTTTACATGGGTAAATGTGTTCCACCTTGTCTCCTACCGAATCGATCACCACACCGGTGGGATGGCTTTTTGTTCATGACTTTTACGACATCATTCTCACCTGTTCTTTTGTGCGCTGATAAAAAACACGCTTAATGCTTATACACAATCGGGATTTCGATAAACAAATACCAAGTTACAACCGTGGTGGATAAATGAGTCTATGCAGACCCACGAGTAAAGAACTAAAGCAATCGAGCCGAATTTCCGTGACTACTGAAATTTCGATCTTCGCATTATGAACAGGAATAAAGACCAAAATTGAACAAAGCGAAATATTCCTCAGAGAACTTCCAATAATATTTTATGAATACGCTTAATCGTGATCATAACCTGAGGACTCGATTCGGTTTCAGAAAACTAGGATGGCTGGAAAAAAATAGACTTGACGTCCCGGATAAAGTTGCTGGAGAGCATCACTTAACCTTCAGAAGTATTGCTGAATGAGCACTGACATTCGTGGCTTGAAAATAACCACAATTCATTGAAATTCATGGAATACATAATTATCGATGGGTCTAAGAGTTTCCTCACCAATGAAAAAAATTAATGCGTGCCCTATTTTCCTATTTGGCCCACCTACAGTACCGAATTTGAAGCAGATGGCACATGGTTATGCGGTACTTTTCAATCATCCATACTACTCTCGCTCAACCCCACTGCACGTTGATAATAAAGGCATTCCCATGCATTCGTGTCCACATCAACGAGTATTATCTTCTTTACGCTGGGACAAAGCAAACAGATTGCGCACTTTGGAGGTCAAGTCTTAGATTCAGCATCGACGCAAATACGGCGAAGGTAAATTTGTTTGCAATAATCCAAGTACGCTACACTACCTCAATGAAATAGCAAACTAGATTAAACCTTGAGCCGATAAAGACCTACTAAAAGTCACGCATCTACTCATGCCTGATGAAATGAGAGGCCGACCTGCTTGTCAAGGGAGGCTTCGATGCGCAGACTGCCAAGACTCATGAGAAAATCGCGAACGACCTCTGTTGTTGGTTGGGGACCTGCTTCATCGGGTGCAAAGGTCAACTTGCGCACGATCATTCGCACCGAGTTTCTGCACATTGAGAGAAGGGGGAAGAGAGTGAATAAAGACTTCAATGTGTTGCTATGCATTATTCGCCCATTACACCAAACATCATTTGAAGGCAATCTGTACGGCGGTAAAGAGCACCATAATATATCATGACAACAAAAAATTTCGTTGCCAACATTCTAAAGACTGGCTTAAGGCCCAGACTGCGATGATTGCTACTGCTATTGTGCATCCAATTTCATTCCCCTAGAGCTCAGTAATATCCTCCACCTTGATTATACCTACGCGGCTGGCCAAAGCATTCAAAAAACACAATGGGTGCAAGTCAGCTGTCCACATTCCCGATAGCACGGACAGATTTAGGAGATTGAAGATTATCCGTCTTCCACAGGAAAACAATGGAGTGGTGACGAGGTTCATTACAATCGAGGAATGCTAAGTTACGGTGATTAATTGAAAGCAGCCAGTCTTGTCATTGAAATAATGAATTTGATTAAACCCGATACTTGGTGAAGGTGATTAGAGAGGGCGAGGTAAAAGCTTACGCATATATTTGGTCCCACGACCGCATTCAATACAAAAAAATTGTTGAAGAACAGTCTTTTTTGCTTTAAAGTCATTCAAAACCCTTCTAATAGTTGCTTATTTAATTTAGTACCTCCAGTGTTACCGCTAGTTGTGATAACGTTAATCCTTGTTGCCACTACTTATACACAGGTTGCTAATGGCTATAGGTAATTCCATTGCAAATCTCGGAGATCCAACAATCTTATCTCACTTTAAGCTTTACCTGGCATCCAATCCGGTTCTTAGCTGTTAGAGTTTCCCGCGCTACTAGTCTATGAGTCTGCAACGGAACCCATATTCGATAATAAGGATACCAGATTGAGAACAGAGACTACAAACTGAAGTGTGGAACAGAGGTAGTGATAAGAGAACATTGAATTTTTGATTTATTTATATCCCAATGACTTGCCGTGCTTGGTAATTTGCCTCATGGTGCCGCAAATAAGGTCTGATTGGTGTAGCTGAATTCATGAAAAAGACGTCCACCCCCACCCTAATAACAATTGAGAAAACGTTGATGGAATGGGAATAAGGAGTACAATAAGACCTCATCCGACGTTTTACAGTCATTAATAGCGAGTCGTACTGACACGCGACCCCAAAACCAAAACCTGTCGCTTAATCTACTCGTTTATCTTAAGGGCTCCTCGCAATGCAGAGTTGTATCACAGTGTCTAAAATTATTGCCAGAGTGGTCATGCACGCCGAATCTTGCATCTGCTAGCATGCATCCATTCGCTCTTCTGCAAGCCTTCCATTCTTGGCATCCACCACATCTCTGATACGATTAAGCCAATTCTGTGGCGGAACTAGCATTTAAAAATATCAAGAAAGCTATTTTGATAGGAGACTGGTCTCCGACCAAAACGTGAGCTGCTTATAAAGGTGGAGAGTATGATTGTCGAGTAAAAGCGCGGTTCCCGACAAAGGTGGGTATTTAGAGCACGTTTTTGCATCGGTTTTTATTATTCGACAAATTTCTTCACATTTACCAAGGGCATCTGCCCAGAGTATAGCATTTCAGAAACGAAAGTAATAAGCACCAGCATTCAATGCTGAAAGAGAAAACGCCAATACGACATAAATGTGTACTGCAACGATTCCTCCTTTGACATCTGCTCCTTTAATTCAGGATCCCTTGGTTTCATCAACTATCTTCAGCTGCTGAAACAAAATCACATATCAAATTCAGATGTCGAAAGACGCGTGATTTAAGATTCAACACATTTGTTCAAAATCCGGGCCGTGAAATTTTTAAAAAAATCAACACTTCATACACCCTTCTCTACTAATTTCCATGAAAAACCATTTACTTCGTACGACCTTATTGCTTGTGAAAGGAAACGTAAAATTTGCAGTGCATGGTAGACGACAAAACGATAATGCGGTGCAAATGCGTCATAAATGGAATCAATGTACAAAATAACACGATTCCACCTGTTTCTCGTTCAATGGACGGAAGAGCCTTTCATCCAGCTGTTGTGAAAACAAAGTAGGCTTATGGTCAACTTGATATAACCCTTTCCTTTATTAACATCTCCCTCCATGCGTCTGTGATCTTTGATTGTGAATGATATGCGGGTGAGAACGAGTTCGAAAACGATAGCTCTTCATCAAAAAAGTGGAATACGAAAATGTGTCAGTGACTAGAAATTGTTGCCAAAGGTCCGATCTTCCATGATTCAACCTCTGCACCGATGAAATGCAGCTCTAGACACCTGATGCTCCACTAACGTTCCAGTTCTTCTCCGAGTGTAAAAAAAACTACTTCAGAACTCTTGCCCCTTATGAGGTCCACAAAGATGACTCAAATGCTAATATTAAAAGCAGTTCGGAAAGACGCACAATTCTCAAACCGGACAAAAACTTACACAATATAGCAAAAGGCCACTAAGATCAAGCCAACATTTGGTCAAGTTGTGCATTAAAACGAGTAATCAAACGAGACCGTAATTAACTGGCCTGGAAACGCCCATAGAAGAGGTGAATCATGAGAAAAATCCGAACAACTTTAAAGGATGCCGTAGTAGAGAGAAGGGACTGTAACTGCGGAAAGTTACTTGGACCACGGTTACAAAAAGTGGATAGATCGCACAAAATGTGGTACCTAAAGGACATTGACTAACCTCGACCTGAGCACAACTAATGAGTCATTCTAGCAGGATCAAAAAAGGCAAACCCAGCGAAATTTATGTTGAGCGCAAAAATTGCTAACTTCGAAAGCTCTCTTTCTGTAATCCAGGTTAATCCCGTTATGGGCAAGGGTAACCAGAGGTGACACCTAAAATGAGGCCGCGACTGTCATGCCTATACACTCACAACTGCCTGGCTCTTTTAAACTTCTGTACTTCGACATTAAACTATGCGGCGCTAACAATGAGATGAGCATCAGATATCGTACCCCGTTAAGTGTTTGACAATTGAGGCCACTTTCATCAATTATTCGCTTCAAACACGAGAAAAAGTAGTTCCATTACCGTTTTCAAACCTTGTCTTACATTCTAAACCATAATCTCTCTTCGTACGATGATGCGACCCTAAAACCCCAGTATTCATACCCTATAAGTTACCCCCGTGTCGCTGCTTGACCAATAACAAACAGGGAAGTTAGCAACAAGCGAAAATGAACCGTAACGGTTAACTTCCGTAGTGTCTACTAAAAAGAACGCATGACTTAAGAGCAGGTAGCCGAAAGTACGCGCAATCATGCTGCCACAGATGCTTTCCTTCCCAGGTCTTCTGACTCAAATACTCATATTCCAGTTATCCTCCAATCACGAAGAATTTATTTGTGAGCCTTTCTCAAACAGCACTGAGCAATTATTCGTGTTGAAAGGCAGATAAGAACTCATTCTATCCGCCATTAGGGTATTCCCAAGGACATTAAAAAAAGAAGCACCATCAGCGAAGGCAGAAGCGTTTCGGTTATCATAATTATTAATGGCAATAAAGATAAATCGGAATGGACTATGTTACGAGTACCACATTCCGCACAAGATCTAACTATCAATATATTTGTTGCTTTCTAGACCCGTCTTGAGGAAATTACACAGGAGGGGCCATACACCCCACGGCAAGACTGCTCCATCTCACACAGCACGCAATGATGTACAAAAACTTACACTGTAGCTTCCCAATTCCCTTTAAGTGCCATCAAGAGCCAAGGTTAGCTGCCAGATGTGCAATTCACAAGAAAATGAATTTAAACAGAATTAAAACTCGCACCACAAGGGAAAGACTAGCACTCATGCGATTCATCAAAACATTATTTCCTAGGTACCAACGCATGAACGACGAGATGACCGAAGACGTATGCACTCCATCCCCCTCGCACTCTAATGGCGTGGGAAAAGGGAGAAAGGACAAGCAAACTACTTTCGCAAACAACCATTTCAGCGGTAACTGGTACTGCCAGTCCCAATGAAAGAAACCATGGCGATTCAATTACTCACCTTTTTTGAGCTCGGGAGCCATCCTCGTCCACCACGTAGACTTTCAGTTCGTAGTCAACGCGGCAGGGCTGAAGGGAGAGGGAAAAAATAGACCGGTTCAAAATTTACACATTTGTGTCCATATCGAGGGCGATAATGCGTAAATTTTGGTGCACGCCTTGCAGTCTTGCACATACATTAACCTGCAGCTCGGAATTGCATGTGGTGGCGGTGGCTAGTTTGCGGTCGTTGGCATCAGAGACCACAGAGACAATTTCCCCAAACCAAACCAATGCTATTTGTTGCTGTTTTTGTTGTTATTACTGCTAACAGCATGGTAGACATGAAGAGCAGACCACTCCACCGCGTCTTTAAAGGGAAATAACAACTCATCCTTTTGCTCATTTGCTTAAAATAACATGTTTATACATTATGAATTAGAGACTGTCACGAGATGTTATAAATAAATTGAACATAAAAATAGATGAGCTTGTGCATACATCAGACGAGAGGCACGATGTGCAAGTGAGAATTGAAACTGCGAACTCTGAGGCAGCTATCGATGTTGTCATTTCTAGAAGAGGCTGATAAAAGAAGGCTGGAAATTACATTTCTACTCCAAAGTTCAAACAGAGGGTAAGAAAATTTAAACAAGGAACCACAAGAAAATTTTTGAGACGTAACCGCCCGGCGAAAACCACAGAGTTCCAATACATTTGGCTGTTCTAACTGCTTCATTGATTCTTTGCCCTCTTTAAACACCCCGCGCATTTTGCCTTCTGTAAATTAATTCAAGCAGAAGGTAAAACAGATGGCCCAATGGCAATAAATCCGCTTTTTGGCCTCGGCGCTATCGATAATGATATGCTCCTATTTATGCCCTAATAACATGTCAACAAAGAACGATTTCTACATATAGTGACAGTGAGACCATCGTAAGGCGCCCAAGGTAAAATCACAGCTGCTACTGACAACGTCGTACCGACCACCTAATAGAAAACTGGTAAGATCTGACCTCTTCAAAGAAACTCTCTGCTGGCAAGCTTGTTAAGGTGCTGGAAAACAGATAGCAGATGCCGTAACAACCCGAAATTTTCAATCCACTCGTACACGCAGAGGTCAGATTAAAGATGATAGTCAAACCTTCACCATATCGCACCTCACACTTCATATAACTTTGACAATAAAACGGAGACAAGGTGAGTATGCTGGAATTCCAGTTTAAATTATACATCGGGTTGAAATGCACTGAAAACTCGACGAAGCGCGGATGACAAGAACCATAAGCCTGAAAATCTTCTGCAGATACATGGAGAGGATATGGGCAGCGCCAAAAGGCCACGGGGTGAGTTTCAAATTAATGAATAAGGATCAAGAACAGTTTTAATGCTCCAATTTTTGTTCAACTGTGTTTCGGTTACGTGGACAGCAAAGGGCAGAGTCTCCATACTTCCATCCAGCCTCGTGACCCCCAGAGGACGCCGGTAGTCCTTCAGACCTTCTGTACAACGATAATACGCATTCTACCCCGGCATTGCCTTTAATTTCACCCCCAATGTGTCACAAGACGCAACATAATAATGTGTTTCACACATATTAGGACAAAATGTGCCTTGAAAACGCATTCAGTTCACTCATTTCAGTCGATCCACTGAGCCTAAATGAGAAGTTGCAGAACGGTGACAGCAAACATTTGTCACAGGAAACGAAAAATAGTGACAATTTCAACAATTCCACACACGAATGAACTAGACGTTTCGATGAAGGATTACCACTTTCTGCTCCTAGCTATCCTTTTTAAATATCAGCTTAAGCCTAACAAGTTTCAGGGTACATTCAACATCAAGACCATCCTACACTGCATTAATGACCAGGCAATGGATGATTCAGTGATACAAAATCTACTTTCAATATTAACGTTCATTAGTTGGCGCATTTTTTGACTAAGAATTTCAAAGTACTCACGTAGAAATTACGAGTGCCCTCGAAGAAGCAATTTAAATGGAAACAAAGTGGGGAAATACATAACTGATTATAAAGAAAAGGAGAAACTCCAAAAGGACTGCCGATTATTTGCCCCCGCCTAGGATAAGAAAATTTTACCCCTTCTTGAGGAGAATGCTAGTAAAAAAGGAATAAAGTCGCGAGGAAGGAAGAAGCAAAGGAAAATCAAACGATCGAGATCAGTCAAGCAACGAGTACCGTGTTCAACACGTTGCAAATTTCGCGCGCTCTAGCCAATTATAGGGCCAAGATAGGACATAAAAAACCGCACAAGCGGCATTGTCGTCAAGCCCCTCTCGAGCAGCTCTCTTAACCTGTAGAGACCAGAATCTGTGACTACCTGGGGAAAACGCGATTACTTATCCAAAGGTGCAAAAAGTACCATAGAATAAGCTCCAAAATCAGTCAGATGAATGAATGTGCAATAAATGATATCTTTGTAGAACAAACCGAAAGAGTCTAGTCAAGAAAACAATTTTTTACCCATGTTGACTCAGGATTCAGGAAATTTTGACAGAATAGCAATAATACTTCTTCTGAAAGGCAAATAACGTGAAGATAGCTTTTCTCATTGCTGCACTACCCGAACGTGGGTCAGTTAGCCAGCAATGGTTAGAGTGAGGCCGATTTCTGTGCCAGAGCAAAAACACATCACAAGAGGGGAGGCTCCTGAAACTGCGCACCCGATAGCACAGGTTTCTTCTCCTTGGCGCTGCTGTTTGAATCGGATCATGCCACGAACTCTTGCGGTAGGCGTGGCGTCTCGAGTTCCTTACCCGAACTCAGTACCAAAAATGTGTTTCATGCAATCTTTACAATCTTATGCTGACTGGCTGCATCGAATTGTTACTCAAAAACAAAAAAAGGTAGCGTAAAACAATGAGAAGGGTGAGGAAACTCATTGGACGGAAGCTGATTACATTTTGGCGGTAGCTAGACCGGTCAGAAAACAAAAAAGTTGACAGTGTAATAGGACGTCTAGATTACGATGTCAAGTTCATTTGGAGACTCCGATCTTGAATTTGATAACCGCGCTTGTCCGTTAGAAGGAAAGAAAGTCTGTTTCGAAAGACTCGTGCCTATAAATCTTGTATTAACCAGACAGCCTAATCCCAAGCTCCTTAATTTGTGCCACCGTACACGAGAGAGCGGTACAACAATTAACCACATCGTTTTGGTGACATCTCAGCAACAGGATGGTGAGGGCCAAAAATTGCGTTGCTAATACAAAGCACCCATGAGTCTGAAGAAATATGGCGAGACAGGCGATATCCCAAACCCATTTTATTAACTGCATGCTCGGAAATTCTAGAAAGCAATAATTCGATCAAGTAGTTTTAATCCAGAAAACTTCACTACATTACGTTAACGCACTTCTCGAGAATAATTTGGTCCCAGACTTCAGGCATTGAAGGAAGGGCTAAATAAAAATTCGTCTCGATGGTTTTGGTTTTGTTTAATCTATGCAGAACAGGAAACTCCATGCCCAGCCGTTTGATTTTATGGATCAGAAGGCTTATGTAAAACTCAAACTTGCATAAATGAAATGACATTGATGAAAAACAGTTCATGGGAAGCTGAGAAAGTCAATAGCACCCCTTCGGTATGGTGAAAACTTGACCTATCAACACGTCAAAGATAGAAGACGATGAAAATAGGCTCTCGTTTGGCAAAAAAATTGGCACTACGATGCCAAAAAACACCATCGATTCCCGATTTTCAACTGGAGAATACGCATTGGCACAGCACTGATTCGTGGGTGAAGCATGAAAGCGATTTATTCGCAAAAAAATCGGTCAGCCACATATAAGACCGGAAAATGCAATTGTTCATCCATCAGTTCATCATAAAATCACCCAATTCCTTTCAGCATTTGCCATGCACTCGTCGGCTAAATACTTGCTTCATTAAATGTCAATTAGCTGTAACTTGGAGGTAAGATGGCCAATAAGACATCACATAGGATACGAGCAAGGACTTACACTAACATTAATAATAGTGAACCGGAACGAAAGAGGACCAATTGTCCGTAAACTATGTGGATTAGCCAGTCCTACGGTATCATGTGCGGTGATAATGATAATGAATTGACAACGCCAACAGGCATAATTAATAACGACGCATAGACGCAATCGTTCATTTGCAAGTGGAACGGGCTCCACAGAAATTGTTAAGAAGAGCAAGTATGCATCACCAATAGCCTTGAGATGACATGCTAAATGCCACTGTAATGTGTTTTTTTTATTGCACCTATGATCATGTGAGATTTCAATCCCTCCGCATTTCGGCCTCTACACCGATAGCATGTAATCCCACTAGTACCTGCATCTGGAGTCACAAGCCCGAGTTGTCGCGTTGGTGATAATGTGGCGAGAGTGAGGCCACATCTTTTTCCTTGTGAAGATCATATGAAACTATGATGGTAACAGAAAAAGCCATTTCCTGTGTACAATCAAGGTCTCACAGAAGCACGGTGAAAGGGTTCACGAAAGCAAATTCTGACATAATACTAATGAGTGAAAGAATTTAATGTTACAAATAGGCAATTAAGCGGCAATATAACAGTGAGGAAAGCTGAAAACGAGATGGAAAGTGAAAGTGATTGAGAAAAGCTTCGAAAAATGTGAGTTTTGTTTTCCGAAAAAAACGTCCAAGAAAACCGCCTCAAGATGAAATGTGCACCTGTCTTAGGCGTTGCTCAAAAGTGATTTCCTGTAATCCACCTCGTAAGTGGGACTAAGCGCATAGACCCACTAAAATTGACGAGCCGTAAAACGCTAAGTCATCGAATGGTCTTCTTTCGCACATCAACACTCCCGACCACGGTATAAAGCTCCGGTCATCCCGCCTGTGCTACTAGTTTTCAACCCTGACGCAATCTCAAGAAAAGCTGCTTGTTGAACCATGCCATACCGCATCTTCAGGGCCTAACTCGGACGCTATAACTCTCACTCTAGACGCAAAAAACACAAGGATCACCACGCAAATTCAGTCAAATGCAATAGCAAATCTAATGATGCGACTTCTTGCCAATTCACTGACAGTCACGAAGGTCAGGAGGATATGACATAAGGTGATAAGCCTGACTCATCAGGAGGAGAGTATGGCAGAGGGGGAGAAGGAAACTAGGCCAAGAAGGGAAAAGGACGATGTCAAATTTTACAAGCCGAGAGCAGACTATATGACTGACAGTTACGAGCAAATTATGTTGATCACTGATTATCCAACATCGTTAACCACAACAGCGGGCAAAATGCTCACCTTCCCAACATCGGAAGAGTGTAGCAGGAGAGAGACCGAGGCAGGTGTGTAGGTGGGAAGCTAAAAGAGACAAAGATATTTCAACTTTCGCTAAAGTTCTGCTTGATTTTATAATGTTTAAAAAATTAGGCATGGTTTTTGCTAGAATGAAAAAGCAAAGATCCCAGGAATCGACTTTACTCAGTGAAATAATTACTCAACCTGCAATTTAATCCCTTCTTAACAAAAGAGACTTCCGCAACTTTGCATTTCTGGAAACAAAGAAAACACAACTCGCTTCACCCCCCTTAGAGAAGTCAGTTTCAATTCCCGACCATTTCCCATATGATCATTGGGTCGCCTAATAGCGCCAGTAGGTGACAACTGAGAAATATAAAGCGGAATAATAGCACCCTCCCATTATGAGGTACAAAGCTTTTCATTGCTGAGTTGCGTTAGACTAGGAAGAGGATCTTCCCCTGGCTAGGCAACTTTTTCAGGAAAGAATTTTCCCCAAAACCTTTGAGGTGCATTACATCAAGTATATCAACTTATATCATAACCCTTTCGCCTTCATACATTAAACAACTCAATTGCGGTCTGCCGTCTTCTGGGGATGACAGATGAAGCAGCACTCGCTTCAGAAGATTGGAACACAAAAGCACAACAATTAACAATCCACAGTCAATCGGTATGAGTCAGGAGCGAAATGTTGTTTTTGAGCCTATTGCCCGTCTCCTGTTATTGTGTATCATATGGAACCTACCGTCTCAGTTGGATGACCTTCATCACAATTTCCGGCTCCCAAAAGGTTCGTTTAGGTGCAGGTGAAGTTATTTTACCGGTCATGCCATGTTTGGCATTACTTACAGTCATCATCGACACGCTACCTTCCAACTATTTTAATTCACCTTCAAAAATGGAGCTTTCTTTATCAGATAATCGACCATTACCGAAACCAAATTAAAACCACTTCCGAATGACACGGTTTGCCACCGCATCTAATTCAAAAGCCGCGTGACTAACCTGACGGGAAGATCCAACAGCTCTGAGTTTGAGCTAAGGTCTTGCCGTAAAATAAACAAGGCGAATCACAATCATCGGTTTGGTTTAACCGACATTTGACGGTGTGAAGATTGAAAAGAGAAGTATTTGAGGGTACGATAAAGGAAACCATATCTGACGCACGATTCCTCTGTCCACCGGGTGAAATGCTTAAGTGCCTAATTTTATAATTTTTGTTTATCACACACACACGCCAAAAGTGTAAGTTGGGACGAAAGTCAGCAGTTAAATGAAGATGGAAGCTATAATAGGTGAAGTGACGCACACGCAGATATTTTGGGAGACTGACAAGTTCTTAGACCTGGACTTGAGCTGAATAAGCTAATTCGCTATTCCCACTTATGGGGGGGACAAACTATTCGAACTAGAAGAGTATTTGATGAGGGATGTGAAAAAAATGGCTTTAAAAAAATACAAAACTTCGACCCCCTTGAGCTAAACCTATTGGAACCATAGAAGGAGGTCGCTTGCGAATTTAACACAATTTTGAGTTTGAATAAGTATAACTTTAAGCAGCAACAAGAAGGGGAGACTTGCAAGATATGGGTGATACCAAATCCCCGTTTCAGTTAGCTGACCGATAAATTTAACCAAGAACCTCACCGGCCCATTTGGGGGGTAATGCAATCACAAGTGCAGAGGGTAGTTTAAGGCTTCAAGAAGACGATCATAGAACCGCGTGAGAGCGTCGTACACACAGAGGTGCACACTAGAAGCTAGATGGCCTTCAATCCGTCCTCTTGTGTGCGAATGGATAGGCGGTGTTCACAAAAGCAAACTGCAATCAATTCTTTAGGAGTGGTGAGAGAAAATGGACACCTACTCTCCCTCCATCTATCTAGCATGCACTCTGCATGTGAGCGTGTCCGATTACGTATCCACTATAAAAAGGGAATGGTCAAAATGAATGTCAGTTCATATGGTGTGACCGCCCACTCCATCCTTGCCTTGTTCTAAGATCATTCAAGTTGCATTAACTGGAAGGAGTCCTTGAAGACCAGTATCGATGCAAAATGTTCAGAAGATTAGAAAAAATTGCTTCTTCCCTGACGCATGAGGAAAACACTCAGCCACCAGGTCAAGTATGCATCATAGATAAGTAGAAATGTAATAGTTCACGCACACTGGAAATTAGTAGTAATTCTATCCAGTTATCGAATAAAGTTGTCCATCATGGAAGAATGCACCATTATTGTATCCCTATGTATTAGACCTAAAATCTTACAACGCTTTAAGAAGGCTAATTTTTATTTTTTGAAAAAATTCCCATCTGTAAAAATACATTAATCCAGCCTCTAGTTAGAAAATAACCAGCAAACACGGGAAACAAATTGAGGGAGCCGTTGATTCCAGGAAAAAATGGTCTAATTTTGACAGTGGTTGCGGAGATAAGTGAGATATGCAGTCAACGTAACAAAAGATTGGCTGTCAGAGACATTAGTGATTTTAAGCAGAAAAATTTGCATGGGTGAAAAGACTGACCTTTCGCGACTCAGTCCCTGGCTGGATTTAAAGAGAAATCAAATATACAGATAGATAGGCATCAGACTTTGTAAAAAGTTACTCGCTTTGATTTAAAAAGCCCAAGAAAATCGGTCTGCTTCATCCAAAGTGGTCGTAGAAAATGGCTAAAGGCTACTTAACCACCTACAGGCTCACTTTTGATTTGATGGCGTAGGACCAAGCGATGCAAAAAAGACAACCGCTAAGTTTACAGCCGACCACAGAAGAGCATGCATTTTAGACCTGTACCAACGCGTAGGAGCGATTTGCAAATGTGTACAACCGAGCAAACTGGAAAATGTTTGGAAGGAAAGCGCATCCAGCAGCGAAGCAAAGGATGGTATCCAGACATGGAGAACAACCGGTTAATCAAAAGAGTGAGCCAAATTCTATTCCATAGTTCTAGAAAGCAGATAAATAGCCAAAAATCGTAATTTAACAACTAGCAACAACCACTGATAAGGTGTTTAACCGAGAAAAACTATACATAATCAACAGGTCCGAAGTAGCACGTTTTCTTCTCAACTGAAGCACTTTAATGATAGCCGCTTTGCTCGCGATTCCACGGGTCCGTACACTAACCGCATGTTCCACGAGTCTGAGGTGGTGTAGTACTTTGTAGAATGTTTACCAATGCAAAACGTTCTGTTAGACCCTAAATCGTTTCGATCAGCAGCAAACATGAATTGGGTGAATTCTCTAAGCCACGGGATGAGAACTTCCCATGCCAAATCAGATAGACTGCATTTCAATGACCTTGTAAAATTCGAGAAAGTGGTGAGTTCTTTCAAAGTAAATCTAAAACACTCGCAAAGCATCATTGCGACAGCAATCCCTACAACACAGCATAGACAGTTTTGCAATCTAGTCCCAATAAAGTATGATTGGCTCGATCCTTGGCCATTTTTTTAACTCCAAAACGGGAGATTCGATTCCACTACAGAATGAAACGCTGATCTATTTCAGCCGCCTTAGTCAAAAAGGGGATTTCGGGATTATGGCCTTCTTAAGTGCCAGCCAGAGAAAGGTTAGTCCTGTCTACACCGAAGAATTCGCTCCTGTGGCAAAGGTAAAGGGCCCATCCTCAACCAATATTCAAGTTATATGTCAGCGCCCTATTAACTAGACCAATGAGGGTTGTGACATGTTCTCCCATTCCATCCAACAATAGGAGCAATTACCGAGATCCTGATAAAAAATTTCAGTTTTTCATTCCCCAACACTCGATTTCACCAATTGGAGTTTGCAAAAGCAGAGTCAAAAAGATAATCAGCAGCAAAACTTTCCACAAACATCCAGCCATAAAAAACAACTACCAAAAGGCCTCCAATTTTAATGTGCGACTGCTTTGCGCCGACAAAGCGACATGCCCTACTCATGTTCGGAGTCCCCATTTGTCGGTTGGTTGGAACGCTTTGGCGCCTAAGGTTAACAAGCAAGAGAAGCTAAACAGAAGCCCACAACCGTGTTGGTTAGGTAGTACGGAATCCCAATTAATTAATATGGTTTTTGACTAGTCATAAACCCTTCGCTAGTCTTCACACTATAAATGTATGGCGAATGAGGTTGAAATGTTGCATTCTGAGTGCATAATCCCTGTCCGAAAGTACGCATATCTACCGATGATTTAGACAGGTAAGCACGCTAAATGATATCATAAATCCTAATTTCTCATTATTTGCCACCAGTTTTCACAGCTCAGTTCACACTTCACAAATGTGACATGCTCTCCATTATTTTGTGCTAACTAATGTGCAGTAAACCATGCCACAAAAGGATTGACCACGGCGAAAACGACAAGATGTGTTGGATGCTCTTGGTCAGAGAAATAACTGCATTCTTAGGTCTTTGAGCACCATTTGGACTGGTGGAAAAAGTGAGCGATGATTGGTATCATTTTAGGATATTTAATAAAGTGTGCTAGTCTATTTGCGATAGAAACTGAATTCGTTGAGGTTAAATAGCGAAGAGATCTGCAAGATACTGCTCCTCAACGCCTCCGACTTAGAGCTTCAACTAGTTGACCTACGACGCACTTGAGCCACTTACACTTACACTATAAATGACTCTCCCTCATTCCTAAAATTACTTATCACTTCTTTGACTAACCAGCCAACCATTCAGTCAAGCAATGACACGCTTCAGTCAACTACAACCAGCGAATTATTGAGGCAAATTGCAAGCCTCAAGGATAGTATTATAGCCCCAAAAAGAATAACACACACTTTCCTCCCTCTGCATAAGATTCATGTCAACGTTCCCATTTCCTCCAAAAAGACAAACCTCCAAATAATATGGATACACGGAGTTGAAGTCAAAGAAGAGCCAAAAATGAGATTGCGAGGAAGAAAGAAGAATCGGGTGCGAAATATCCAATTTCCTTACCAACCAAGCGCCGAATGATGATTTTTCAATTATTACAAGAGTTCTTTCTGTTTCAGAAATATTTCTCAGCACATCCGGTAAGTTAGCCCCAAGCAGTAGAAACGAGGGCTAGCAGCATTGCTGTTATGATTACATCAGATAACTTGAGAGCATTGCATTCTCTGGACAATGCAAGTTCTACTAACCAGCGAAAGGCACCTCGCATTCACTCGTAAAACTAAAAATTGCCGTCTGCCACTTCCAATATTTCTATTGATAACTTGAACCTTCCCCCTTCAGATATAGCAAAGCAAATCAAATTTCCTCGTTTGTGTTTGAAGGTTTCAATCCATAGCTTCCTGCTTCGGTTGTTTCAAAGACATGTTACAAACTAGACCTACCCTGTAGTGTCCCAATTCATCAGAGCACTTTGAAGGGATTCAATCAGTCGACTAGCGGATGAGCGTCTACTGCGCCACGTGCACCAAAAAACGCAATGGCGAAAGATAAAACTACCCGAACTGCTTGAGATCAACTATAATTCATCAGATCCTTTGCTAAATGAATGTTAATTCTACTGGACAGAAAACCACCTTTCGGAAGCCGTTCATAACCCCTCTCGGTGTGGTTTAATTACTTCTCGTCCTCGTTGTCAAAATATTGGAACTAAAACAGATTTTTGTGTCCTTCACTAAACATTTTAAGTGAGAGTCCAAAGAACGCGATATGGCGAAAGTGGTGACAGGTAAACGCTGAGAAAGTGCTTTAACTGCGAGGATTCAAAAGTAGTTACCCAAATCATACCCCGCCACCCTGATAACGAGTGCAACAGGTCAAATACTTCAAAGTGGTCACTTGCCAGTGCAAAAGGAGCCCGAGTTTTCCACCCTTAGCAGTGGGCAGATCTACAACCTCCCGAGAATATGTCCAACTACTGGCGGGTATAATAACCCCAATTTGGGTAGTGAAAAGATACAAATCAAAGTCCAACAAGTCAGTTTACCTTGCGCCCTAGAACAGAGCGGTAAGAAATTGTGCAGCTGCCGAGTTTTAAGCTTTGCGACACATGATAGAGTTGCACCTGACAAAACAAGCCATTTGGAGAACCAATTCTTCATTCACTCTGGAATAACAGAAGTCCAAGAAACGTCGATATAGCGGGCGTTTGATTACAAAAGCTGGGGATTTTCGACCTCCTTTTAGCAAGTTAATAAATAAAACAATCAATCACACAGTAAAACGTCATAGATAGAGAAGTCACTTAAAGAACGATTCACTCAATGAAACTGTACAAACTAAATTCATCGAATTTTGCCAACAGCAGAATAAAATGATAGGAATCCCACTTTTTCCACATAATTTCACCGGTGCTACAGTTTCAGCACAGCTGAATGCAATCCAAGTAAATGAAGTGCTGGCTGGATGTATTAAAACAAAGTATGATTAAGCAAAGGAACTTTTGTGAAGATCTTAAAAGCCTCACAAAATATGTGCAAGACAAGTGGACATTCGAACTTTAAGCGTGTTGTCTTATTTCTCCGAAATTCAACTTAACTTCCGCTTCGAAGAGTAAGAATTAAGGTAGCAGGACGCTTAACCACCAGCAATAGATATGGGACGCTGCGAACTATTCGACCGTATTTCGTTGCAACTTCCAACTCAAAGGAATGACCTTCGTTATTGCATGCGTTAGCTGTTTCATACGGAGTACATCTTCTGTGGGCCTCTAAAGGTGCAGGCAGATGCGAGCTTAACAAAAATCGTCAATGAGAGCATGTGCTACCAGATAGGTACCCAACGAAAGCGAGACTATGACTAGCACCATTGTAATGACGCCATTTGTACAACGTCCACAGTCTACGAAGTTGACTTGGAGGGTTCTACACGGTCGAAAGATTATGACGGTGGGCGTGGTTAACTGATACGAGGGATCTGCTTTACTACCTCAAACTTGTAGTTATAAAAAAATGGGAAACTCAAGCTATCTACTGTTGAATTCTTTGCTACGAACTAGCCATACTCACAGGCGATTCACATCTGAAGAATCAAATTAACTAAATAACATTCGTCCAACCAAAAAAACAGTCGAAAAAACTGGTCACCTGGTTAGCATTGAGTCCCCTCCTTACTAGGGCTCTTGTTCAAGACTACTCATATTGATTTCCATACCATAAACGCAACAAAGAGGTAATTCCGTTCAAAAATCTTGCTCCCGGCAAGGAAAAATGCCCCTAAGCTCAGTTTCAATTCGGGAATATCCAACAGTTGAAATCCTTCCCAATGCCTGCAAGGACCAAACATGTTAAGAGAGTCCAACGCTCGGATCCCACGCATTATTATTCACCACGTCGATATTAGAGGTGCAGTAGCTTTGGAAGAAGTGAGGATCAGATTGCATTTAATTGTGGGTAAACCGGATTCAAGATAGCCCTTCGCTCTCACCCAAACTTGGTGAGAATCATTCACGAAAACGTAACGTCTGCTGACCAAATACTAGGATATGGTTAACTCCTGGACGTATGTTGATTGCATTCCCGCGCGGTTTCAGGTGGATGCCTTTTGCGTGAGTGCCATTTCCGTGAAATATCCTCATCGCCTTGATAAAGTAGGCATTAAGAAGACAATTCCACCTGCCTGGTTTTCTGTTCAAGATCAGAAGGGCTGTCGAGATGTCAAGTTGGCAGAGGATTGTGGGGTGATATCACTACCGTAAACAAACCCTTAGTCTTACTTTGCTCTGCTGGAATCGTAAAAGCGACCATTAGTGGCATCCAGTTCCACCTTCGTAAATAATGGCACCAATGTACTAGATTGAGGGGGAGGAGGAGAAGGGTCAGACTAGGCATAAATACGCATTCACTTCCATCCTGTTTATGTGATTTTGACATTAAAAAACTGGCATGAGGCACAATGAAAAGACGCCCGAATGCCCTCGGAGTGCCCAATTAAAAGTCAAATACCACAGCAGGGCTTGGCGACTAAGCAGACGGTTTGGTTGCAGTGACAGACAGAATCAACCAACAAGGAGGAAGATGGTTTGTCGTACAGGTCATAAGAAACAAGAACCAAAAAAACATTTTCAGGTATAAACAATCCGCAAATATGCAAAATCCTCATTGCAATAACTCTGCCCAGTCGAATGGCAGAGGGGCTTTAACTGCACACCATCGGATGATAAGGGGCGTTAGGTACCTAAAAAGGTCGCATTGAGCAAATTCGTGCTGCCGGTTCTCACCACGCAAGAGAAAACTCACTCAATTGCTAGACGATCGAGTCAGCAAATTACCACCGTCAAAATCCTGGCTAAATGTGGACTCCGTTGGAACCACATTAAACTGTTCTGGTAAGTAACAGAAATGCGTAGTATTGTAGAGGGTCGAGAGAAATTAGGAGTAAGGTAGATTTGTTCATAGCTTGAATGCCAAAAATAGGCAAAAATCCCGGAAAATAGCCAAAGTAAAGGCTTAGAACGACGATGATGTGCTTCGATCATCGAAGACCCACGGCACCTAAGACTAAAATATCAAAATTCATTCCCTACAAAGTTTAAAGGATGCTATTCGACCCTGACAGTCTTTCATTTTATAGTATTATTCTGAATTGTGCTTATCACTTCTACTTTATGTTTTTGAGGCCGCGAATTAAAATGTCAGGTCATCCTGCGTATTAGACACTAGCTACCTTTACAGATTTGGTGACGTAAAAAACTAGAGGATTATTTAGTGCTACACTTTACCAAATGGTTAAAGTGGAAAAGAAGCCGACCAGCCATGTGAAAGAAGGCTAAACCGAGATCAAGGCATTGGAAGATGGTGATAGCCTAACCTAAAGCTGCGTAAAAAATAACCGCATTTATACGAAAGATTTTGTCAGGTGCTAATTGAGAGAAAATAATTGGCCATCTCGCACTGGCGAATAAGCAATCACACATTCCCGAACACGTTCTACAATGTTGTGACAGATTTGCGATGGAGCTGTTCTCTTGAGTATCAACTTAACAGAATCAATGAAGGATCGCAAGTTGGGGACATCAATGAGAAATTCGGCGATGAACAAATAATGGTTTAAATGAGAGATTCTGTTCAGACAGGAGACATGAGTTTAGAAAGTGAGCAAACTAACAGCTGAGTTGTAATTAGACATGCTGCGAGGGATGAACGTATCCCCCTTCAATCTAAGTATGGGTGTCACAGATAAAATGATCAAAGTGATTCGTTCAAACCTGCATTCATCGCGTCAAGCCACCTACCGTTCAGAACAAATGTAGTTCAAAGTACTTTTGAATGGGTCAAACTGAAAATGAGGGTGAATGATTCAGGTTAAGCGTAGCTCGTGTCCATGTTCCCTCTTTCCCACGCACTCGACTTTCGTCCTGCGTCTATATACCCTAATGAGTCACTACAAGCTTAGACAGCCCTAAAAGAGGAAAACACAACCGGGCAACACGGACGCGCCCAAAAAATATCCCCCCTCCCCTCGTCTGGTGTGCGAGCCAAAGCACACCTAATACGCACACTTGTGTGTGCAGAGGGCACAAAAACATGAATCAAGACCCCCTGTCTTGTTTTGAATTAAGAATCATTTGCCAACTTTCCGGCTGCCTGGTTGATTGTTTGAAATGTATGAAACAGGAGACGAAATGCAGTCAACGTCACGTGCCATCGTGATATGAGAGAGACAAGATTGTCTCATGAAGTAATTTACAAAACCCGTGAAGCGAAAAGAATACCCCAGACAAAAAAGAGTAAGCACGCAGGATGGCAGAATTTACCTCACTTTGTACAAATTGACCTTCGGTCTACTGATCTTAGTAGATAGGCCGAAATAGTGAGGTATTATTTCATACTGAGGCGATGGACAATGAAAACAGCATGAAACTTTGTCTAGTTCGTTCTTCAATTTTTCCACCTTGTTACATGGCCTAAATTAGGGGAGGAGGAACGACTTTATTGGTGACTTCTAAACGCACTCTACCAAGTCGCAAAGCAAAATAAACTTTCACAATAGAGTTGTCTTATTGTTTTAACATTACATAAGCATTTGCACTCTACCAAACCGATAGAATTAGCCGCGACTCAGCAACTAAAAGATATAATTATTTGCATACCAGGATCGAATCGCAGCCTAATGGGCTGAACCAGTTGCTGAAACCAACGAAAAATGATGCGACATTTGGCGGCAGCTCGTTAAATTGATTTCAAAATTGGAGCAGGGAGATTTTAACCAAATCCAACCTGCCAGGAGATATTATCGCCCTTTTCTAAAAGCTGATAAAGCATTAGCTCACGCATGCAAATACTGAAAAAGCGCTTAAGAGCAGATACGGTTGTCATTCGTTGCGAGTGACGAATTTGATACAAGTGCTACAAATTGTGAAAAGTGGATGGACCAAATTGTGTGTCACACAGGCTGGTTGAGTTGGAAGTGATGTAGAGGATGCAGGCAACCCTTGGATTGAAGAAAACTACAAATTTGAGCTGTTGAAGAAGAGGTAAATTGGCCAGCTCAATGGGGTTGATGGCATTGTAAAGCAAATCACCTGAACTGTGGTAGTCAATTTTCATCTGAAACGCCGACAGCAAAGGCACCCAAACAAAAAGCCACTGCTGCTCCTTGTTTTCCCACACTGTACAAAAAACTATCACTGACCATCAAACGGGGCAGAGCAGAAATCAGACAGATTTCTGCCTAACTTACGAACTTAGAGTGTGCATAGGAAATACAGACGCCGTGGGAATTCAGATATTTTCTGCACTACCCAAAAGACACACCAGTTAGTTTGTAGGCTAGATCGGGGAAAGTGGCCGTTGGCATACAATACTAGACTTAATCAGAATCAATTTTAGCAGTTCCATGATCCGTTCCCTTAAGGACTTAAAGGGTAGGCATATGTAGAAGTGCACTTCGATGGTCAGTAAGTCATGTTCTAGCGAATGTTATTGTTTTCATTTCGCTAGGACATTCCTTACTGCGGTGAGATAAGATAATTCGTGTGTTAGTAGTCGCTCAATAGTTTCAATTGGTTATAACAGAAACATCTAGAGTCGCGTGTTCCATTGACAGCTCAAGGGACAACTCAAAGGCTGGATCAGTGGGGCTGCAAAGGATCCGCCCAGAAGGCTTACATATAGATGGATTAACTAGTCACTGAAAAAATGGAGGTTTACATGAGGCGGGATATGAAATAAGAGTGAAACTTATTAAACAATCAGGAACAATGCTAACATGGAGACACTGAACAATGAGTTTAGTTTTTCGGGGTTCAGGTGCTTCTCTGCAAGAGCTGAGAACAACCCGCACAGAGGTGAGTGACACCTAAGATATCAGTAGTTGGAACAAGAAATGCAAATGAGATGAGTATTTCTGGTATCTTTAAACCTCCCAAGATCAATAAGGCCACGAGTCACTTATACTTCGACGTAGGCCCAAGAGGCCGCACTTTGAAGACTAGCACAAAAAACGATTAGGCAACTAATCATGAGATGAGGCGGATGGCTATTCAAAATGGTCACATTCGCAGAAGAGATGGGCAAAAGCTCAACAGTCGCTAGTAAGATGCATTTGTAATGCAAAGAAAAGGATGCATAATTACCTATAATAAAAGTTGCCCTAAGTTCGAGCCAACGAGGAACGAAGAGAGAACACAATTGGCCACACCTCACGCTTTTTTTACTCACCCACTATAGAACTAAAGAGCCCGACGACATCTGTTGAGTAAGAAGAAGGCAAAAAAACCACACCTAACAGAATAACGAGTTTTGTCCCAAGTGGGAGGTGTTTAGGACACGTCGGTTTCTCAGCAAATACCAGTCGTATAACGGTTGGCTGAACTGGTGTCAACAGCGGGGATTTTATTAAAGATTTGAAAAGCGCCACTTATTTATTGTAGGAAAAACACAATAGAACCAAAATCTAAAATCATAGTATAAATGCGACATGGGGGACAAAGTGGCACGTCCGGGTTCGACACAGTATCACTTATGTGGAGTACCGACGAGATATCATATTTTAAAGCATTCGTTTAGTCTATATCAGTTAATTGAACATATATCGAAGCGCTCAATTCGGTAAGTGTACTAGCTGATTTCCGTTTACAGATAAGGAGTATACGACAGTAACGGATCTTGAGCGCAAAAGTTGCATAGCCTACGAACCACCAAAAGAATAGCATGTCATTTGGTGATTGCATGAGCATCAAGCGCAAGGCTAGCTGATAAACACAGGAAAAGGGAAACAAGTAGAATTTGAAAAGTAATTAATAGTCTACCTTGAAAGTGAACGGGTAACTATCCGGACCCAGCTTTCGAATAAGACGCTCCTGAAGACGAGAAATTTTTGGATGTACAGCGCCTTCATCTAGCGAACCAGACGGCGGATAGACTTGTTTAGTATTAAGAAACAGATCCCTGTGCCAATCAATACCATGGAATTCATCCCCATCGCGACCATGTCGGAAGGCGCATAGTAAGTGAATAAAAACCTTGCGGCCTTTAACGTACTCAGCGTCGACTAACACTACGCCTTCTAAATGAAGAGAACAAAAACGCCTGAATATCAGAGAGCATAGCAAAATCGCATTGGTTTAAATGAAACCTACCGATTGGATCGACGTGAGTCAGGTGGTCGATGAAGTCACGTTTCCCAAGATAAACTGTAACCTGGCATAGCTGTCAAGACTAAAATCTCGCCATACCTTTCCGTTTGGTGTGGACTTTTTAAAAATCCTTAAGAATTGAAAAATATCAGTTAGAAAATACCTCGTTCCATGCCTTTTAGACTCATCCATCACAAACAAGGAGGATGGTGAACTTTATATGGGCCTCTTCCAACGAGGGGTACCACCGAAGCGTAGGCGAATTTTGGCGGGGGTAAGTGAATATGCTCCCGAAAAAATGAGCCAAAAAAGGCCCAACGTCACACAAAACCAGGCTAAAATACCCCCACTCGTTATGGACAGTCATGGCACTCCAAGCAAGGTCGAAAAGGAGCGGTATTTACAACAAATTATATAGAGAGGGTGGAAAGTTAATAATTTATAATCCATGTCACATGTGTACTTCGTAACTTAGGATGCTTTTAAGCAGCAAAAAATGCAGCGCAGAAGATTTTTGAAAAAAAGTACAGAGCACCACAGATTTGTTAGAAAATATGATCGCAAAATCTGAGAAACTGGTTGCTTCATCACGTCGGACTTATTTGCCATCATCTTTGGTAATTCTTGAAACCACCTTTATGAACCAGACTGTCAAAATTAGCAGTTTGACTATGGTGAGAGTCCGGCTGGGGCTAGCCTTTAAGTAACGCCAGCTGTCCCTATCCCTCTGTTGACTGAGCATATGTGTTCTGCCTTGATGCCAAGTTTTCTTCTGCCTTCAGAGAAGTCTTAAGACGCTTTGCATTCACCAAAGATTAATTAGTGCAGCAAGGGTACAATTACAAATCAACCTTGACATCCATGGAATTTCATAGCAATTAGATTAGTGCATGACCAGCATGTGGCTATAATACTTTGTTTGTTTGACCGTGTTTCGGTAAGGTCCCTTTGGCGGCCGTAGTTGCGCAAACCGGCCACCGAAACATGCCAGCTGATCTGACCCCTCTATTGAAGCCTCACATTCTGTCCTAGTGTCATGCCTCTTTTTGCCTTCGAGGGAGTCCTGGAACAGAACTGCCATTCACCTATGTTGGTATTTTCGGTAAGTCTGCAGCATCTTAATACATGGAATCTGGATTCACGAAAAAGAAATCATGGTGACACAAAACTTTTTCGGATTCAATAGATTTATGCATAACCATATTTGATTGATTCCATTGTAGTAGCCCAATGCCAACAAGGTGTAACCTGTCCTATTTAGTGTATCTTGACGTCTTTCAACACTAATGTAGGTGGGATTTGTTGGACATAGCATAACGGGCTGTTTAATTTTAGGGCATATAACTCACCCTTTGGTGATGAAAAGTAAGTTTTTTTGTCGTGTGTACTATTTCATGAGTACTGAACGCAAATCACTCCCTCTTACTGGTTTACTTTCTGCAGCTCAACGTTCCTAGTGCTATTTAGGTTTTCAGACGCAATTAATGGCATTATTGAATGCAGCTCTGTTTCTTTTCTACTCACACGTTTTCTGTTCGTCCATTGGATTTTCTGGCTGTGTATGGTTGCTCTTCGTAAAGCTTTATTACTGGAATCCGTTCCCTTAATGCTTGTTTATCCACTTGGATGTACACAAGCGAGGAGTGGCCGATTTTATGCAGAGCATGTGTTGGACATCATGTGTTATTACTGAAAAGAGATTTTGCGTGCTCGTTTACAAAGTGCGTCACTAATCTTCGTTTCAGTGCTCAAGGCTATGTCTATTCCGGTCATGACAGAATTCAACAGCAACAAGCTGAGGTGAATGAGGTTGTTGGAATCATGAAAGACAATGTTGCTCGAGTTTTGGAAAGAGATCAAAGACTTTCAGATCTTGATCATCGGGCTGGTGAGTATCGATGTGTTTACTACGCAACTTGAAATGATTGCGGGGTGAATTTGGTAGAGAAGTACACAGCTAACGTTACTCATATCCCCTTTGCCATATCCCTCCTAACGCAGTTTTTGAACCTTTATTCGCAGTCAAGGGCAATCGATCCTTCTATCATTTAGAATCCCACTTTTTATTCCCTAAATTGCTGCAGTATTGCCCATATTCATATTTATTTTGCTGCGTTGCGACCAAGTACATTGTTTTAGATGAACTTCAAGTACATTCAAGAGAATTTGAATCGATTTCGCGGAACATCCAAAGGAAGTACTTTTGGCGAAACATGAAGGTTAGCTTGGAATATTCACTTTATCATAATTTTTGTCAGAATTCAAAAGCACTTTTTTGCGAAATTTGTCAAAAGCGCTCTGTTCAAGCATATTTACTTAAAGTCGCAATCCTGTTTCTTAATAGCGCTACTGTCCTCATATAGAACCCGCCGCGTTAGAATGCTCTCATCGTTAGGTTGCTGTGTTTGTTTACCGCATATGCTAACTGAGAATCAATCATTTTTTTTCAGATGTGGGGTATCATTGTTGGCGTCGTTATTGTCCTAATTATTGTTGTTATCAGTAAGTTTATGCTCCCAATTGTAAACTTTTACGTGAAATTTCTTAATTTGCGGTGGATTGCATCCCATCTGGAAAAATGTCATGATATACAGCTGGAAAACGTCTCTTATTCGAGCGATTAATGATTGATACGATTTTGCACAGGCGAAATCGTACAGACTCGCCAGTTAAATAAATGGATACCATCCACTGAGTGGTTATGATGACATCGTTTGAGCATGTGATTAGATAATAACATAGTCTTATTCCCCTAGGATTTAAAAAATCCCATTTGTTAAATCGTTCATGTAAGTAGTTAATTTTTACTGCTTTTGCGGTACACCTTTAATCAGAACTTCTTACTGTCATCGTAACGAGCGCAAAGTACAACATAATGGCTGTGTGGTGCCTTAATTATGTTATGCAAGGTTAATAGCCTCTTTGGATGCAGTCTGATGCGGATGTCAATCTTTTTTTTTAGTATGGGCAACTGCGGGTCACTCGTAGAGGTGTCAGGATTTGCGTTATAGCCTGTCACTGCGCCCCTTCTTGTCACTTTTCATTGATGTACGATGCCAGAGAACGGGAGTTATATATGAGCTTTCACATTTAATTCTTTTTGTTAATTCTCATATACCCTCTTGCTCCGTTCCTTCACATATTAGTCTGTAAATTGCCTTGTCTCAGTATGATTGCACAGTGCTCCTATTGCCTCCGTTTTATTTGGAGTTGGTGCGATCTAAAGGAGGCCTTTAAACTTGGCCATCCTAATCAGTGTTTTGTGAATCCCCTTATCTCTGGGTTCCATGCAAATACGAAGTTGAGTTGTATCAGCTTTGTTCTCCAGCAGGTTGGGATGTGGTGGCGGCGCAGCAAAGGACGCTCATGTCAGACAACTTCAACGCGTTTCTTGTGGAGCTTGGAAGGATTCGTGGTCGCTTAAAATCGGACAGAGTCTTGGCCTGTCGACACTGTTGCTGGTTGCTTCAAGCTGTCAAGTGAAACCGGCAAGGATCTGTCTTTTGCAGAGTTTGTATAGGCGGTTGAAATATGGCCACTAGCCTGGGGGGGTATAGCTTAGGAGTCGCACATGGGGCAAAGCTCTTAGTTGGCTGGTGGAGGCCCGTGAGAACGCAGCGGGTTAGAGGTTCGATGTGGACGGCGTCACAACCAGTCGATGAGATGTCCACGTGCCCACAAATCAAGGGCTGGGTACGCTAGGACTGCTTCAGCGCATGCGCTATTTAAGCCTCAGGCTTAGCCTAGTAATCAGGTGTAGTGGAAACAGATGTGCTGGGAGTGGAACGGTGGCTAAATTTGTCCAATTTTCTGTATGAATAACAATTGAGCCCTGTGACTGGCTTAGCAAAGGAGTTAAGCATGATTTTTCAGATGTATGATATAAAAAATTGCTTCTAAGAAAAGATTTTCTTTTAGGAAACGCTGGGCTACTGAAGAAAGGTCTTTCGAGTCACTTATTCTAAGTTGATCTTTATGTTTCGAATGCTTTGCAAAAAACCTTCCATTTTTTTTAAATTAATAATTACCAATATATCAGAAATAAATAGAATTGATTCGTAATTTTGCATTACCATAAATTTTAGAATACATCAGAATGCCATCTCAGTTTGTTTACTTGATCCCAATTGATTTACAGTTCTCGTTTGTCCGCACTCGAAAATCATCTTTGTGTATGGACGTCGTGCCAGACGTCGTTAAAAAGGAGATCGAATCCTTGGATAGAGGCATTCTAGTGCTGCAGCGAATGAAAGCTTTGCCAGATATTGAAAAGGTGGAGTTTATTCGTCGATTGCGGACCAAAAATGACTCGATATTGGATTTTTTGTTAACTATCGCAAAGATGGAGCAGGTGATTTTTCAGCGACGCGTTTGGTTTTTTTATGAGATTTTATGATTCTTGGCAAATGCAATAAGTTAGCCGAAGGTTAACAACGACTCACAACTCGACATGCAAATTGACAAGACTGCCCCTGTTCTAATTAAGGGCGGAGTGAAAAATCGACTGATAAATGAGATCAAATGCTATGCTTATGCTATATAAGCAATGCTTATGACTATACTCAAGCTGTCATATTTTACATTACAAGTAATACTTCTGGAACTTCTTTAAAACAAAATTGTGCTGGCGTTATCGGTAAAGGAAACACTAAGTGGTTGAGCAGGAATGTTTTAACTTGTGTTTAGAATCAACTTTTACTGTTTTAGTTAGCTACACCTACTTTATGATGTGGTTTCTATGGAAATTTGCGCTATTATTTGACTTTAAGTTGAAGTGACTTTTATTGTCTGGAAATGAGTGAAAGCAGTGACACTATGCTTAAAATTCTTTTTAAAGAAATTTGTTTGAGTTTAACCGATTTTTAAAGAGAAATGGGCAACTCTTGAGACTTTATCTAGTTTAAAATAGGCTTGAGATATCCGCAATTTTCTTGTTGGACTTTATAATTGAAACAAGATAAACTTCCCAAAGGAAAAATAACACTTCATGGGGTCAAGTTTGTTGTGTGTAGGATATTTTTGGCCTAAATATTCTTGATTAGAATCAATTGTAGGGGATATCTGAGCCGAACTCCCTTGGAAATTGGTTAGTTTCGATAAGCACAGTTGAGGATTCTAAAAAGCAAGATCAGATGTGAAGGTGTGAATTTTTTTTTCATATGGTAGCCTTACTTTATAGCGTTCACTTATTTCAGGTAGCAGGAAATCCTGCAAATTGGAATCTACGAACGGTTCTCAATTATATCTTCAAAAGCGTTGTAACTCGCAGTACGTTCTACTGTTTCTTGCAAAAACTCGTAGTCCCGCAGTCCCCGGTGTGTTCGATTTCGCGAGGAGTATTTGCAAGAGAAGGCGAAACGTGATCTGGAGGAGTTGGATGAACTGAGCAAAGGCAGACAATTCAAGTTCAGACCCCCGCCCTCCCACATTTACCTTAGGCTTTGCCCAAAAATGGCCGATAAGGATCAAAATGGGGATCACAATGTTAAGGGAAAGTTAACCACTGCTGAGGAATTGCAAAACAAAGCTGGCTGAAGAGGCCGAATTTCCTATAAAATATATGCTGCTTACACTGTTTAGGTAGCTTATGTATAGCATTGCAGCCGTCGTTTTTGGGTTAGTAAATAGGAGAGCCGTGGCTTTTGAATGTAATCTAGTGGCGGCGTGCGATTTCTATGAAATTAACGCAAGGGTTGGGAACTCGCTGAATGAGCTAAGACTCCGGTTGACGTACCATTGTGATGCTTGTACGGGTTTAAAAGTGTAGCAATTTCGAGTCTTTGGTATGGGTTGACATTTTATAAAATAGCTACTACAGGGTAAGGGTCCTTCCGCAATTGAGTGGATATTGCGCTTCAAGCAAAATGCATTTTTATCTGAACTACAGGAACAAACAGGAAGGATGCTAAAACAGGCTCTCCTCGGGAGGTCACAATAGTTTTCCACAAAAATTTATTCATTCTGCCCATGGGAAGGACAATAGGGTTCCAAGCTGTAAATTAGGGGAAATAATTTGCCATAGTCAGGTGTAAACTCAGGCTTAATTTTGAGAAGTGGTAATCTTCAAGTCGACTTATTAAATCTCAGAGCTTTTCTAAACAGCCTTTATATTGGCTGCTATGAATGTCGCCAAATTAAGTATAAATACAAAACACATTGAAGAGATCAATTTTTGGGACGGCAAAATCATATGCTTTTAAATTGTTGGCATTATGCCGTCTCCGGGGCTGGTGCTGCATGTCACCCGCGTCTCAGTTGAGGGGCGCAGCGTCTCTTCCCAGCTCTCCGATTTGGTTGGTGCGTTATTGATTTCGTTAATGTGTGTGCGACTGCATCGTAAGGAAATATCCTTCATCTTATAGTCACACCAATCTCCAATCATGGGATTTCTATTTACTGTGGGGTCCTGGAAACGTCCCCTTTGTCGTCTGATTAAGCAGAATTCACATGCTTGCAATATCGCCTCGTTTGGGGTAAAAATTGATACTTGTGAAGCTCGTGTGGCCTGCGTCTTTGTAACCTGCTTTCTTTTTAATTTCTGCACTATATTAGCAATATGAAAGCGGATCTACGGTCCTTCCTCACCTACCGTCGGGCAAATGGTCCAACCTGAAACAGGTATGGAAGAGAGGCGGCTAGGCTGGATTCTGTTAGAAGTGAAATAAACGCATTTATAGAACTGCCTCTTGTGGAAATTTTGACTCTCAAGCCCTTTTCCATTTTGTAGTAAGACGTCCTGGTGAGGGGAAAGATTCTTTATTAATACTGCAAGGAGAGTCTGGGAAACGAAGGCAGCAACCATGGGACTGAAGAGACCGCCCAGTTAGACGGTCATTTAAAACACTTTGATGGTTTAACAATGGACGACTTTGGTGGTGCCTTTGCCGTACTGATGAGAGAAGCCTTACGGTTCAGTTGAGGGACTCTTTTGACATGTTCCCGAATTATTTTAGGCTTCCGAGTGCCTAAGTTAACACGCCAGTGTTGGACTTAGAATTTCAGAGCGGATCAAATATATTATTAGCTTAGAAGAAGAAGTAATTAACGATAAGCAAAAGTGCATCGTACCTCATATATCCATACGACACGTAAGGGACTAGCGTCGAATTGGGTCAAGAAATCACGTAAAAGTAATTTGGATATTTTCACGTGATGTGCTTTTAAAATTAGGGTCGAGTGTTTTGCAGTTTACGCAATTAAAGTGTCCCTTTGTATCCCTCATGACACTTTAAGTGGAAACGGATTTTGCGTTTTCACAAGCACTTCGAATCTTATCTGAGTCCTGAGGTACTTTAGTTTGAGAAGATGTTGACATCTTGAGGATGTAAGGGAGACACAACTGAACCGTAAATTACAAATAATAGCTTTAAGGTCGTTGGCTTTGAAAAACCCACCATAGTTTTAATGAACGTACTTCCTTATTCAACCAACTCCCGCATTCCTTTACTATAGCTTGAATTCTCTTGAAAGATTCGATATTGTCTTATTCTGTCGAAAAGTTGCGTTTTTACTTTCCCCTCCCCTGTTCAGTGACACTGTCTCTCTCGTCCAAGTCTGCGCGTTAAGGATACAGAAGTGAGGTGTTCTTCACCACCTTATGTGAACCGCAACGGCACCAAATCGTGCCTCAAATAATAAAGTGGGTGTAGGGTGCTCCTGGCCCAAGTTGAGTCATATTTTTGGATGTAAATAGGCATATTATTGAATAGAACTGATGTTTTGCAATCTGTGGGAATCCACTTTCTCCTGAGACCCTGGCAAAGAATGTGCTGATGTTCTGTGCAGCATTTAAGGTCACTTTTTGGAGGCCAACGGTGGGACGTTCGGTTTTCAATTTTAATGTTGAAGCTTGCCTACCTGTTTGCAAATTAACGCCCTCGTTAGACCCAACTGTGTTAGCAGTTTTTTTTCAAAATCAGCATTCAAGTTTTCGCCCCAAGTCTCTGGCTTGATCCTGGGACTACTTCTTGCTTTCAATTCAAAGTGTAGCGTTCACCTTTGATATTTGAAATTGAAGAGTCTGGCGGCGCGCATTTCCGAAAATACTATCATAAGTATCCAACAAAAAGCCTAAAGCTGCTCAACAAAACATTTGCAAACAAAATAAAACAAGTGAAAACTCTCATGAAGGTGCAGTAGATGCCTAAAAAGGCGAAATTCAAGCGAGCGCTATCAGCGGCGAAGACTGACATTCACTAAGCTACCAGCCGGTTGCGAACAGTAAGGCTGGAATACTTCTTCTCCTTCCCAGAATGCACCAGTAAATACCTATTCTTAACCTACCATTCGGTGGAAGACAAGGGACAAGGGTATTTTTGCACAAGTCTAGTGCATTGCCTAAATTTAATTCAACAAAACAACAAAAAGTGCATTCATCAACGCATAAGTAGCCAAAAGCAAATTCCACCAACCACCCATGAAAAGTGTATTAAATAATTTAAAAATAGAAAAAACTACCATAGCGCCTGGAGGCTTCCCTGAAATCGCAAAAGACGCAATTCTGGGGTAGAAGATGCAGTGGCAACTTACAGGGGCGCTGGTGGAGCAGCTAGCGTGACCCTAGTACGAACTACATCGGGCTTGAGGAGATTGTGAAGACTGTTGCGCGCCCGTCGGCGAATCTGCCTGCAACTGAGAATACATCTGACTCCAACGTCACTGATTCTCCTTGGAAATCCCGTGGTGTCTGAAGCTTCATCCTATTAGAGAAATTGTCGAGGGAATAAGGAATGAGCTGGACATTTCGTATGACCATTTCCAATCGCTGGATTGCTGGATTGAAGGGAAAGTAATTTATATAGAGCAGTGTTTAAAAGTGTCATGGGGATGAGCTTCACAATTATTTCTCCTCGTCATATAATTTCCCAATTTGTTGATGCCCAGGCATGCCTCTCCGGTGTCCTTGCAGTTAGTAGAGTGATGAAGAAGAAGGTATCGCTCAAACGCTTAAATGAAACATTAATACACGTGCCATAGATAGCTGCGTTGCTAACTTTTCAGATGGTTCACGAGTAGTATCGCTTCGGTCATTAACAGTATTACTGCGGGACACAGATGTGGGATAGCGGGCGAAGGCGAAGGGATCATCATAGGCTCTCTCATCTGCAGTGCATGCGCTTCTAGCGTCATGTAGAAGTCTAGCATTCAGCAATTGAAAACGGTGTAGCTGCCCCTTGGCAAGGGGTTTGTTTTGCGCTGCCACCAGTGCAGCCTCATGATATCTCTATGAAGACGAGAGAAGGCAGAATGTGTCTTCGAAGTGCGGAAGGTCTCGGAAGATACCTACTTAGCCTGAAGATCATTCAAACAAGCCGAAGTACAAAGTCAAATCCTGAGAGTCAAACAAACAGTCAAAGCTATAGAGCCATAAATTGGAAATTTTATAGTTAAATTAAATCGCTAGTAAGCCATTCCTCCCTCACGAATTGCATGTATGCCACGATTCTACCTAAGATTATTAAATGTTGCATTCTGACTAACTTATGTCCTCTATACATTCAACAAAAAGAGAGGCTGGAAATTAAGTAAAAACCGTTAGGCCCGGAGAGAGCCTTTCAGTTCATCCTAAACAATAAATCAACTCACTTGGACGTGTCACGTGCAAAACTGGCACAAGGAACACGAACTTTATGCGAAAAGCATTTACTATTCAGCTGCTAAGTTAGAGCCGCGTGATCACGTGCACAAGTGCTGTGAGAGGCTATTTTTAGTGTCCGTTGCGTGGATGTCCCATCTCCCCTTCGGCCTTCACAGCCTGACGCGAAGTCCGACGTGACCGCACCACTTGGACGCAAAATCGGCCGCCTAAACTTCAACTACTATTCTCAGGCATACAAGTACAAGTTTTGTACTTGTCACGACACCTTCGCCTTGAAATTGCTTTCCTCACGTTGATCGTGTTGTTTTTGCCAAAAACGCGATGTCCAACCACATCAGCGCTGCACTTCAAATCCCAACCAGTGGTGATACAAATTGTGCAACAAAACATCGTCTGTGGGCTTCGAAGTAGTCATGATGAATATGGGTTTTATGGGAAGTGATTGAAATAAATTGCTGCTTCCCTTTTTGTTAATGATTTTTGGGGATGAATGTGAGAAGTGCCACTTCCCTTCCGATTAAAAGCAGACGCTTTTGCTTTACTTTTTTTTCGCAGATGAGTTGTATCTATCAACCAATTTTTTGTTCCCTTGGGAGTATCAATAATAGGTTTGAACCTTCAGTCCAATAAAGAACAGCCACTTCCCACGGGTGGTAGAGGTATGACGACCTATGATGCCTAAGGTTCTGGGATCGCATTTAATTCCTAAAATTCTGGGAAACAGCCTAGTTATTCTCATGATTGTTTAGTTATTTTGCTAGTGCATCAAGGGGACAGGAGTACCTGGAACCATTGGTTTAAATTACCTCCTTTGTGCTAAGCGATATCTTTCTGCAAGTGTTACCAAACAAACAACATCTTCCGTTGCAAACAACCACTTAGAATGCCTTGTACACATTCAAAATCACTCTCAACACGATCTGAACTTTGAAAGTGCAGACTGATTATGCATTACACTCTGGTTACTTGACATTCTAACCTGAAATTTGGTACCTCTTCTAAACTCGGGATTATCAAGATCCCGCTAGTTATAAGTGTTCAACGGGAAAAATGGATAAAGGTGAGCTGAAAACGTCTCCTTCTGCATTCAGAACATTAGTTCAGACTTGTCTGATATAGTTTTTACAGAGAGATTATTTTTACAGACAGTGCGATTCTTAAGACAAAATGTTCACTGATGCATCCAAATGCAGTTGAAAATAGGAATTATTTGTCTCACTTTAATGAATATAAGCATAAAAAGTGATAGTGTTGATTTATTTGCGCTACATTGACTTTAGTTGTTACAAGCGCCAAAGTAAATACCACGAGCTTTGCTCCCCCTTCTAAAAGTGCCAAAAACGGAGCGTCTCGCTTCTGGACGGCCGAACAGTTGGAAGCCGGTTTATCAACCATTTTACATAGAAACTAGAGAAATGCTTCTTTTGATATATTAATGTATTACATTCATTCATATTTTTCGTGATCTTGCTACTTTAGGTATTCCAATTTTATATCCTCCCAATTAGACCAGAACGCAATGTTAGGAATAACAATGAGCCAGTTCATTTTGTATTATCCTTTGAAAAGCTTTTCTAACAACCGAAAAATTTTTCGTGCTTTGTAAGCAGAAAGAACCTACAAATTGCAACTTTTTTGCCCTTTAAAAGTGTCAAGTGCTACTCTGCGGATGTGGATAGTGTTTTTACAACCTTTCAACAAAAAATAAATATGTATTTCTTTTTCGGCAAAGGCGCACTTCCAGCCCTCATGCAGCAACATGGCAAGCTGGAAGCAGGTGACGACGGGGAGGTAGGCGGGTTCAAAAATACACCTTAGAGGTTCGTATTTTGCTTAGCGCAACTCAAAAACACCTTATTGCGAAAGTGAAACTGCAAAGGATTCAGGTGAAATAGTGCATAGTAGTGCGTTTAGACAGACTCGATTTGGTTATTTATACCAGAAAAAAGCTTCAAAAATCCATCTCGGCAGATGGGACGCAGACCAATTCGACCGATATTTTGTCGTGTAGTGTAGTGCTTTTGGGTTCCCAATCACATTTGTTACACACTAAGAGGGTTTTTTGAGTGCCCAGGAGTGTTTCGGGGTCTGGTATAAGTGGTGGTGTGAACAGAGCCGAATTGAATGGACAATAACCACGAAGGGCTGAAAAGGGCTGAGAAGGATTGAATCGGTGAAGGCTCATCAAGGAGGGATTCCCAAACCGTGCCATATTTAAGCACACTGTATTTTCTCAGTTCTGCACAAGTCAAACGAGATTTGGTTTGCACTAGAAGAATCCTCAGCCTGTTCATCAACGCAGGGCGAAGGTTGTGGTATTTTTTTAACTACCAACGATGATCAACGCACGGAAAGTGCTCATTGGAGGGCATCTATATTTTATAACAAAATTTTTTAAATAAATTCTCTCTGTATGCAGTATGCATGTCCAAAAGGATAATGAATACAGTCGCTCTTCCAGACAAATTTTTTCCGTCATTATCGTTTCTGAATTGTTTCTGGCTGATGAAGAAGAAAAAGGAAAGGTGTGACCAAGGTCAGTGTTGAGGACGATGCTGAAAGAAGAAGAAAATGATTTGTTCATCATGGTGTTATTGCACTGCGTCTATGTTAGACCTTTGGGCACACCATAACGCTCATTGCCCCACTCAGCGAGCGTGGCTTCGAACATACTGACTCTGAAAACTTGCTATAAATCAAAGCGTGTGTCATGATTTCGTACCCCTTTAAGTAGTATTTAATCGCATAATTAATCAAGTAAGGTGAAGAAATTGTCGGTTATCAAATAAATGTCATGACATTAATTCAGGTCGAAGATGAGAGTATAGTGCTCTGACACATGAAAATCGTACGGAATTTACGAGCAGCGATATAAACTTCGTGTTGCTAGGCCACTGTCATCAGTTTGTAAAAAGTTGTTTTAAACAAATCTCTTTGTGGGGTTAGTACGTCAAGAAATCGGTGACATTCGAACGTTGGATATACTTGTAGGTGGAAATGCCCTGTGCTGCCGCTCCAATGAAGCCTCTAAAGGCACGGAGGTATTTTATGCAAAAACAAAATTTTCTCCTACCTGGCCAAATCCGCAAGCCTCACCCTACAATTTTCACTTGGAGAACCACGTTTCTGTGCGGTTCCCAAGGCAGCGCCTCAGACCCCATGATTTTGGACCAAAATTGGCATATTTTCTTTTCAAAGGCGTTTTCCCGAGATTGTATCTTATCACACCTTTGAACGAAGCATTACTGCCTAATTTATAGTCTAACTGACATTTGCCACATATTGAAGTGAGGATTTTGGATGTCGAGGTGACTGCAGGTCTACCAACCAACCATGTCATCATATCGAAACCTAATGCCACAGAAATAAGGTGAGTCCCGCTAATGCTGTAAGAGGACACTAGTCTCAGGGGAACTTTTCAATGTCCTTTAAAAGGCCTGAGAGACTCTTGCTGGCTGACAAAATCACTAGAAACTTGAAAATTCCTTTGAACAAATGCCCTATTAAAACAGCTGCCATTCTTTTGTGTTAGGCATGTGTCGAATTCGACCGAAGGTATTGTTAAATGCGGGCTCCAAATAGGTCCACTCAATTTTACTCATGAACAACTTTAGGAACTTCTGTCATAAAGCTTCTGCCTCTTTAATCCAAGGTTTATATGATGCTCTCCACACCTTTATTCGTTAATCAGAAAGCCCAGTTTTAAAAAAATCATGATTTTTTACGGGTTGGAACTCAGAGGAGGGTCTCTAATGGCCGTAAAGTCTTTCCAGTAACTTTTCAGTAGTTTTGAAAAGATCAAAAACTACAAATCGCTGCCTAATTAAATTTTATTTGCTTCTGTTTCCTTAAATAAGCCTAATTTGTTTATGACTGGTAGAGTAGGATGCAAAGGTCAGGATTTTATGCGATCGAATTCGCCAATTTTACAGTGCGTTTATGAAACTGTTTAAGTAAGCATTTTATCGCGCGAACTTTTTGATTTCGGCCTGTCATTCTGCTGTCTTGGAGGAGTAGCCTCAACCATGTCGATTAACTCACAGCTATCCCTTCGGCTAACTGTAGGGAAATCTTTGGCAATTGGTGTGGCGCAGCTTCTTCCGCGTATTCACATTCGTGGGAAAAGTAATGAGAATCTTTTTTGGTCGAAGTCGGTATCAGCCTTCAATTTTCCTCCTCAACGATACGAGCGACAAATATGGAGCCCGTGAAACCATACTGAAATCAATCTCGTGGCGACTGCGCGACAATATGAAACGCCTAATTTGAACCGTATGAAGTAGTAACTTTACCTTTCTGCCATAATTTTGTCCAAGTCATCAAATGCGCTTAGTATGTTGGCTTAACTCAATGTTAGATGCAATTTTTTAAAGCCAAATCAAAAAAGAGAACCCTCAATAGCCGATTTTCCTGGCATCGTATCGTCTGTCAAAATGCGGCTGCAAATCAGTGGAGGCACAGTACGCAGTGTATGTGCCTTGTGTTACTAATAGGGAACAGAGTCGAGGGCTTTTGGGGAAAACGTCTTCTCATTGCGTGTACGATTGTGGTGGCCGGTAACTGCAGTTTACATATAGGTGTGGAAAGCCAGTGTCCAAGCCTTGAGATCGCATCCCAATTGTATAGTCGGAAATGAGTCATTTTGCTGCCTGGAACATCATAACCGTTCGGACTGGGACCTTGTCTGACCCGTGTAGGCTCTTGTTTTCCTACCAGCATGATAAGTTTGTCTAAGAAAGGGATTATTCCTGGACCTCAGTAGGCGTGTAGCGCTTAAGGGTCAAATGACGGGTGAAAGAAGAAAAGGTTGTCGAAGTCCCAAATAAACGAGTTATCGCTGTAAAACTGCAAACCAGTATTTACGTAGGACGTTCGAAAATTGAAAAATTCACCCCATATTGTGGTGATTTTAGTTTCTTGTAATGCCTTAGGGAATTATAGTCTTCAAGTCCTAAACCTTGCACTTGAGATAGGAATTTTTGTCCTTCCTGGACTTGGTGACCTTTTCTGGAATGATTAAACTAACTGATGGTGATTCATCACTACATTCGTGTCCTCATCGCGCAAAAGTTTTCCTTCGCAAAAATTTTTGCTAAGCTATCCAAAATCAGCCACGAAACTACACGGTAGTGAACACACGGCACCTCGAAATCGAAAGTTCGCTTAAACTTTTTAAACCACTTGGGGATATGGATAGTTTTTGCAACTTAAAGTGCGCTTTTGTGTGGCATCAACACAATCCATGCCTGGAAGCTGGAATGCATTCACTTTCATCTCGGCTCCAATATCCAGACTCAAAAGCCTTGATTAGGTGTGCCACTAGGTCTAGCAACACGCATTCAGGTGTACCATTTAAATGCTCTCACTACACACATTTTAAATTTTATTTTGACACCAATCAGACAATTATTCATAGTACTCCATTGTGTCATTTTGAAATCAGCCAGACTGCCACACAATTTGGTCCAAACTGGTAGCACTGGTATTCTTAGATGCACCACACACACACACACACACACACATGTGGCGCCGGAGGGAAGCAGGTTAGGCGTGATCAAAAACTAACCCTTTTAAGGTTGTGGTAGGTCTGGTGCCCAGCCCCTTCGTCCCCACCTCTCGCAAATGTATTTTTTGCATTCGTTTTGTTAAAAGCCTTCATTGACTTCCCACCATTTGGGTAGGCATTTGTTTAGGCGAATGCCTTTAAGCGGCTACTTATTTTTAGGCTGGCATGTCAGTGGACAAGGTTAGGCACTTAAATGAACGTCTGACACGGAAAATAGGCCTTATTTACCGATGTAATGGGTTGCAAAAAGGAGCATAACTTTGCTGCTCACGAGCTTAAACTGGAAAAGCCACTGCCATTTGTCTCACCTGTTCTCGCAGCTAAAGCGTGCGAAGGTTTTAAGCTTACGAATTTAAGGGAAAATTGCATTTGGCACATTTATCTGTGTAAAAGGGTTTCCTCACAGTTAAACCGACTGAGTTGTCTTTAGACTACCGTAAAGAAATGATTGGAATGCAGGCGGAAACAAGAGATGATAAGGAATAACAAATGTCTGCTATTTCGAAAATTCTCAGAAAGTGACTTGACCCAAAGCTGCCGATTCCTCTGTAGTGTCTTAAGTCGTCTGTAAAGATGGGCTGAAGGATGACAGGTATAAAAGAGGATCATATCATTAAAGTGGCAAGTGAATCGCATCTGTGGCCCTCTCCTTCTTTCGATCGTCTTTCCCAATACTCTTGTGGTCACCTCTCATATGCTTCGAAAAATCTAGTCTTCCGAGGGACTATGAGCGACTGCGAGATGATATCGCAGATGCTATGCCATTCTGCCGCACAGGAGATAGTACTGCCTTTTGGTAGTAGTAGTAGTATAGGTTGCGCAATTGGATAGGCTTTTCATGCTATAAACTATTACGAGGTATAATACACAATCTAAAGGCATCATTTGGGTGGTAGAGCCAAAAGCCGAGCTATCTGACTGAAATTCGAGGGAGGAATTGTTCGATTTACATGACAAGCCATTACGGATCTGTTAAGCTTTCCCTTTCCAGTTGGAAAATTTGCTTTTTTGCATTCATATAGCACTTCACGAGTGCCTGTTTCATTCCCTTGTCAGGAAATTAGTTCATTCAGCCTAATAATGGTGAGATGCACTTTTTTCAAGTTTGGCAAGCACAACGACAGCAGTCATTTTCATGATAATGACAGATTTAGGGTGCCCAGATAGAAGGAACCTCGGTCTTTGCTTTAATCAACAGATTGGAAGACAGTATTAATACTCAAATTAATTCAAAATTAGAGAGGAACGTCGAGCGCCACATCTCCTCTTCTAGTTTAAAAAAATGATTGTGTGGAGTGGACGGGATAGAGGAGTAGTGACATGAATCCTCTTGGTGGAGAGAGCTTAGGCATAATCGTGGCTATGCTTTGACCGCATCCAAAGGGTTACTCATGAAAAACTAAAAGCTTTTAATTATCTCAATAGGAAGAGAAATTTCATCCATTTCAACATTTCAGTTCAGTTTAAAAGGTGTTTACTCGTCTAACTGTTATTTACGTAAGCTGTTGACCTCCTTCCATCAAGGTCAATTTAGTAGTCTGAAAGAAAATAAACGGGGATAAAAGGGGCCTGCAATTCGCATCACCATGATAACAGTAAGTCGGCAGCACACATCTCGTGGGCAATTGTACGATTTCGTTGTTTACTTTGAAATGCTTGTCCCTTACTTGCCCAATTTACCTACCTCCTCCAAAAGGAGGTGGTGCCAAACAGGAGTAGACATTCAGCTCCCCTCAGTGCTTGCACAAATTCAGGTGAATCAGTAATGCATTGCGAAGCAAAAAATAGATCTAGATAGACTAGATAAAATTTCATACTAGCCCTTATTTTTTGTGGCTTTTTATAAAAGCAATGTTTTTTTGGTGCATAAAAGGAGTAAATGACTTGGCAACTAAGCCATTTGTTTTCAGTCTGACACTTTGGAGAAGGTGTTACCTCATGATCAGAATTTTGATGTGTGGAAAAGGAGCAGCATTTTCAAGCAACAAGTTCTGTATTCATTTGTGAGGGTCGCCATCTTCACTGAGATGAAGAGGATGGTCAGAATGGATAGAGGGCCATAAGGTAACCAGATAAGTTCAAGGCAGTAATTCCCTATCAACAATAACAGGCGAAAGCTTCCTACCTGTCCGTCCGCCTCATATTTATTTTCAAATAAAATGCCCATCCAGTTTATAGCACGACCATACAATTGCCAAATGTTGCCCCTACGAAAGAGTTCTCGGTGCTTATAGGCTGAAGATACGTCGCCATGAGAGTGTGCACAATGAAGGTTGGTTTAGGTAATATCTTCCATTGTAACTCGCGCTATGAGTTTGAGGTTTCGCTCTGTTTGGAATGCATAAATGTCTCCCTCAACCGACTGTCTCTGAAGGAAGGCGCTATTCCACAACTTCGGTTTGCATCACGTGGGTATGAAAGATCCGCACACACGTGCATTCAGAGCGATCACGCTCTTGGGGAGGATAAAGTGGTTGCTAGGTCGGTGGTGAATGGACCGGTGAGTGGTTACCGACCCTGCGCTTGTAGGCTCAGAGATGTGGATGGTAAAAAAACACTTATAGTGACTTCATGTCAACCAGTCAAGCAGAAGACAGCACAAAATGCACGCTCTTTGAAATGGCTCCACCTGCTTCGAATTCGCAGATTGTCTTTTCGCCCATTTTGCATTTATCGACAAGTCTGTCTCAAATTACCTCCATTATTAAGCAGAGAACGTCTTTGCAATCATTTTGTATCCGTAAATGGACTTTACTCAACGTTTGGGTACCGAACTACCCAAGAAGCTTCTGCAGCTTTGCAATCAAGTGGGACTCGATTTGCATCGCACACATAGTTGGAGCACAACATTTAAGTTCACCAATCTAAAATTATCACTGCAAGCTTTTGGTTAGTCATATAATTGCACCTAAATTAGGTTGTTTTGAGTTCGGCATGGGAATTAGTTAACATCTTACTCAAAACTAGAAACTGAGACGATTTTTCCAGAAAGAAATTGCATATTTAATGTTGGTGTGCACTTTTAAGCACTTACTTTGGAACATGTTCTTTATGAAGCCAATTTTACTAACATCATATCGAGAGGAAGATGTTTTCCTTTGAAAAAGCAAACAATAAGTAACCACCACTTTTGCATCCGTAATGAGTTTCTGAAATCCCCTTTCCATGAGGAGAACCGTCAATAGTCCTGGATCCACATCCATTTCTGGATTGATGCCAACTTGAAAGCGGAAGAGAAAATAGTACTCGGACAGAATAAATGTTCAGCATATAAAGGGATCGGGGCAGCTGGCATGACCCATAGGCCAGCCCCGGCCGGATGGGACAATATACCCACTCAAGTCGAACAAACTAAATGTTACAGCCATAAATCCCTAGAGTATTCTCCAGTTTTAGTGTCTTTGCATTTTCCGTGGTTTTTGTCTGTAAAGACTTCGTCACCGTCATTGCAATCCTTGATCAGTCACTCACTCACTTGGCTCTTTTTCTGCAAATATTGAGACAACGTATCAAGTTGCTTAAAAAGCATTTTTTTTAATGTATGGCGCATGTTTCATCAGGCATTGTGGATGTGCATCAGGCTCTCGGCGACATGTTCGTTCCCCTTCATACCACCATTTTGCTCATTCCCTTTGATCAACTTTAGGTTTCAACTGTTCGGCGGTTCCTCAGCCATGTTGTGCTCGCCTCTCAATGCCAATTTACTGGTGAGGATAAAATTTCTCAAAGATGGTGGTGCATCAGATTTAGGAGGGAACCCAATTTTTGGTAGTGAAGAATGTTGATATTGTCGATGAAAATGAAGGGAGAGGAGGATATCACTAATTTCTTTTAGCAATGATTAACACTACGGAAGTGGAGAAACAAAAACAAAAAATCGTAATAGCGAGTGATGGTGATGATAACGATGGAAGCTGCGCCAATGGGTTCCATCTGATGGGCCGGTAATGACAGATGATGGACGATTAACCTGGAAGATCACAGCTTCATTCCTCTAATCCCTCCTGTAATGGATGGGAAAACATTGATTTGTGACCGACGGACGCATTTGTGGTGGGATTCGGCTGTTCCATCCTTGTATTTTTCAAAATTAATCAAGCAAGTGTAGATATGCTCCTCTCTGGAGACCCTTTCAATGACTACACGATAACCCAGTGTGGACGTTTAACTCTAAATTCTTTTTCTCGTCGCCTAATAGTCTCTAAAGTGGTACTCCTTTCCGAAGACCTTCTGCTTGTCTGATTGTTAGAAAGTGCAAATAAAATGGAGAAAGCTTTAACAATCTCTTTTGCCTAAACAATAAGACTGATTTAGAGGGGTAATTAGTGGGAGAAAAATGCTCCTGTGCCTCTAATTGGGATGCAACCAATCCTAAGTCTCGTTTGCCTCAGCTTGAGGCTGATAAATGCTGAAAGAAATTATTCGCTGGAATTCAAAGTGAGTGTTAAGTGTGCCACAGGTAATGCTCTAGCTCTCTTCTTTATATATAACAAAAGGTAGGAGAATTTGGCATCGAGTCACAGACAACGGGGAACGTAGGAGACCGTGTTTTCCCTGAGACTATGAAGATACAGATTAAGGGTGTGTAGGTGAGCGTGTGAATCTTCTTGAGGCGATCTATGCCTCGCAAGAATGACACCACTCCTCGATGAAGTACTTCATCTTCTCCTCTCCCTTCCAAACTACATCGTAGAGTTCTGGTGCAAAAGCCCTCGGCTCCTTCCCCCAACGTCCCGAGTCCAGTCGCATCTCAGAGATGGTTTCCGCAGTCCTGCTTCGACGAAACTCCAAACAACGAGAGGTCTCCCTGTTCGCAATTGTAATCCATCTTGCGTTGGGAATTCGTTTGGCTAACGTACTCAGCTCCTCCTTGCTAAGGGATGGTTGATAGATGCAATCAATGTAGAGGTACTTCAGTGTCCATGAGCGTGGATAGAGTAGGCGTTCACAGGAGCCACTGCAAATTCGAAGGGAGTCTACAAGTAGACACAGGACCTCCAAGTTCCGAGCAGAGAGAATTTCTTGGGTTGCCATTGCGTAGGCTTCCACGGAAATAGGCCACCTATTAATGTAGAGACGTTTCAGTTCCGGGCACATTTTAGCAGCTTCTTGAAGATCTTCGGGATCAAGATGACTATCCGAAGTGATGAAAAGCTCTTCAAGATTAAGGAAGAGACCGCAAATATTCTTGAGGGGTTGGGTATGTGGAATATTGTCTAGACAATGGCATGAGTGCCACTGGGAACGGTTGCAAAAGGGAAAAGCAGGAGGAGACGTGATAGACACTGACTTAACTGATGAAAAGTATCCCCGGTGATAGACCAGAAGAGATTCAAACTCACTGTCAATATCCCTTGAATCTATCAATTCGACAGGAAGTTCAATCACCTTTAGTGAACGGGAGGCGAACTTTATGATTGGAAAGAGATAGAGATGACAGAGTGTTTTGAACCTCTTTAGAAAGGCGAGGTATTCCGTAGAACTTTCAGGAACAACAGTGTGTCGTACAGTGACAATCAGAGTTTCCACCATGTGACCGAACTGATTCAAAACCGCTAGAGTTGTTGAGCTGGATAGATTGATGTTATCTGGGAGAAAGACAAGCTCTAACATGATGAGATCCCTTCCAATAAGAGCCCTTCGTCCAACTTGGATGGCTTCGTTGGTTGATTGTGTGGTAGAGATCTCCAATGGTTGACCAAAACTAGAAAAGTCGACTTCCAGAGGACGAAAGAAGCCAGTTCTGAACGGGATGGATGTTTTTAACTTCGATACAGTACTTATATTGATAGACTTCAGTTTGGGGAAGAAGAACCATTCCTCACTAAAGAGCACTTCGTTCAGAGCCTTAAGAAGATCACTCTTAGCGTGAATTTGAAGGGTTTCAAGATTAGCAAAGGGACCAACTCGACGTAAGTACTGCAGCCATGGCGTTGCACCGATCATTCGTTCGCAAACTGTCAAATTAACAACGTTCTGCATGACCTGTAACAAAGCTGGAATATACTCTTCCATATCATCGGCTAGGAAGCCTATTAAATGGCATTTCATCACTTCGAGCTGTGGCGGTGCAAATACGGGAAGAGGAGATACACAGACAGGATTCTGTCCACAGTCTGGTTCCATGGGCCGAACGGAGAGATAGCGGAGATGAGGAAAGGCAGGAGCTGCAAAAATCGCCAGCAGACGGTCAATCGGTTGCATCTGGACACTGAGGTCGAGGCGCTCCAAACAAACGAAGGCGAAGGGATTCGAGAGGATGCATTTGTGAATACTCCCCACTGCACCGCCTTGAGCGATGGGTCCAGGACTGGTGAGACGCAAAGTGTGTATATGTTTGGTAAGACGGCGGCGAAGGAGAAAGAAGAGAAGAGCAGAACCATTCTCAGAGAGGATGATTTCGTGAGGGAAGCTGTAGTTCCACCTAGGAAAGGCGCTGACAAATTTCAGCCACTCGTCCAGTGTTAGATAGCCCAGAAGTCGCTGAACAATCTGTGGTTGACAGAGTATTGTTTCCTAGGGAGAGAAGGCAACAGGAAATCATTTCCATAAGTTAAATTTCTAAATAACAAATGGAGATTCGAATGCTTTACCTATGGTTTCGCATATCTCACACCAGTTTTGAGGCTTCAATCGCGTTGCAAAAAACCGCCAACAATGAAAAATAACAGATTTAAAACCGTCTATAATAAGGTATAGTGCTTAAAAGAAATATAGCTTGTGGTCTTTTACGGACTGTGAAGTTCTTACAAGAAAACATCCAACTTCTAGGTAATCTCCAGGGTAAATTTTTCCCTGGATGCCAATGCAATCTAAGGTGTGACAATTTTCGCCAAGTTTGATGTTTATTAGCAGATGAGACTAACCTTAGACTGTCTTAATCTGCGTAAGTCGAAGACATGGACATGAGTGGATTTCTCATAATATTTCGCACTCCAATGCTTAACTGGCAAATTTACAATCAATTTGTCACCTGCAAAACACTTGTTATGCAAGAAACAAGGTCTTTCATGAACTACTCTGAGCAAAAAAGGCAAAAGACACTTACTTAATGCGGCTGCTACTTATAAGTCTCGAATTCTTTCGTCAAATTTTTAACTTTGTGGAGGACTTTTTTGATGCCAAAGTTATTTTCCCTAATTGGAGGTTATTTGCGTATATTTAGAGCTAATAGCGTGAAGTACCCGACCTCCCAGAGCAAGTTCATCACTTCCAGCAACTCGTGGCAATAAATAAGTCACCTGACAAGGAAAAAAATTGATCAAACCCATTATTTCCTGCGCATACCAAAGAATACTTGGTGTTTCCGATTTTTTCATATTTATAGATTCTCCGTAAAATATACCGTTGACTTTCTAGATTCTAAATGCTCAAGACTAATTTGTTTTTATGTACTAGTCTAGAGCAGTGATTTACCTTACTTTATTTTTTACAGAGGAAGTGCAAAAGAGAGTGAAAATTTAAGAAACAAGAATTTTACTTCCCGTCTTTAGCTCAACTTTAGCTTTGGTGCTGTGCTCTACTCCACGAATTATTATTTTTAGACAACTTGTTCAGAAGTATTTAGCGAAAACCATTTTTCGCTACTAAGTTAATGATCTTGTAAACACTCTGTGCATTGCGCGACTTGCATCAAATGGACTTTGGTGACCTTGAGTATAGCCAATAAAAATCGATCCACTCCTTTCTCTGCTGCAAGGCGCTGCCATATTTGGAGGTCTACCTGTTAACTCACCACAGAAAGCGTAGGCTCATAGTAGGAGGGTATTATTTGCTAACAAGCAAGGATATTTGTAGTAAACCAAGCTTATAGCCCAAAATTCAGTGCTGGAGTAACTTACTAGATTATTTAGGCTGATGCAATTTTCCATTTGACCGAGGTGAGTGGAATGGGCTCAGTTGCGGCGTATTTTATAGGCGCGATAACGAACACATGCGCACACACCCCGCCCAGGGACAGATCAGGAAATGCGTGACCTTGGCGTTCTCTCTGTTGATTGGTCAGTTAGGCTTGGTTTCGGGCATGTAAAGGTGAATACTCGTGCAGTTTTTTTCCTTGCTTGCGCGCGCACATGCGCTCGTGTATGCGGCCATGCAGTCTAGTTTGAACAGGTAATATAAAACTGTCGAAATCTATCGTGAATGCCCTCATTAGCACCTTGGTGAAATTTCGACCTTCGTCAAAATTATTTACTTCCCAAAATTGATTGATAACTTGAATGTGTTGTTGGTCAGCAAAGAAACAAAAGTGTTAAAAATTAGAGTTTTGAAAGATATCAAGCAACTGTTCGGGTATGAAATTTTTAGATAGAAAAAGATGATAGTGAACTTAGGGGATGTAAAGCATCTGTACTTTCTCCGATTATCTGACATTGCACCTGCTTTTAATGCGCGGAATCACTTTTTACTCGAATCTCAAAGTGTTCTGTGTGCCTCTATTTACCTGACTGGAAACACTTTTCGTGGAGGATTGCTTTACAAAAAGGATGCATAACTCTTCCTCAGACTAGCACAATAGCAAACCTCATGCTTATTTACTGCATTAAGAAGTCCAAGGAGGCATTCATGTGTTCTAAATCCTGATTTTTAAGGAACTATGCTGGTTTATTTTCGATAACTTTGGAATGTAATTCTTAGGCCAAAAGTAAGTAGAGCTTCCCACTGCTGGCACATTTTTGACTCCGAATTCACCAAGTCAGGTTGCCTATCTCAATAAAAAGGAATTGTTTAAGCACTAGGAGAACTGCGTGACGAGAGTAAGGAGGAAAGGAGCGACAGTTCTAGGGCAGAAATTGTAGTGCCGACTACTGGCATGACTCGGAGGCTATTTCACTCAGCGGGAGTACAAAGACGGAGCTCAAAGGCATTGCATTGTCCTCCTCCCTTGCGAGATTTTTTCGCGTAGACATCTCAACGTAGTCGGCGTCGTAATGAATAACACCCACCAATCAACCACAGCTGTCATTGAATTTGCGTACGATTTAGATGTCCAACTGCAGTGCCACTAATTTATCTTGGCAGTTCCAATGGATTTGGAGTTTTTTTTTCTGTGTGGAAACTGCGTTGATGGAAGGGGAAAGTGCTTGCAATCTCATGTGTCTATCAGCAGTCTTAAGAACACAAAATTAAAAGCAGTGAGAAGAAGGCTTTATATTTGTCCTCCTTGGCACGTTGTTCTCACTCCTTTGTTGTCCAGCCACATCTATCTAGATGGAGAAGGTATCGCGTGACTACATAATGGACGTCTTCATACAGGTAACAGGAGCAAATGATTTACGGCTAGCATCGCTTTAGCTACTAATAGCATTCCCGACGATCACGTGACTGAGGTAGTTGATGCGGGTAGAAGTCATCTCCACAGATTCGTCTATCCACGGCACATATCCTTTTTCCGTCGCTTTCTGATGTCACCAATGTAGGGCTTCAAGACCTTCCCAAAAGCGGTGGTAAAACACTGTTCGATAGGCGGAATATGTATTGCCGACAGCCGAGATTGAGAGCTAGTGGTGTGACCTGAGGAATGGAGCGGAAGCCCAAAGGTGGGTCCATAAGTCCTGTGAACCCAAAACCATGCAAGTTCCAAAGCACTGCACGCATCTCCAGTTGACCTTTCCCAAAGCAGTTCCAAACCTACTCTCCTGTGCCGTGATTGCAGCACTCTAGGCCATTTTCGAGTTTGTGATGAAGCTACCTACTGAGGTAAGGAAGGAGGCCATGGCGTAAGGTTGAAGAATAATATTGCAGAGGTCTAAGCCAATGCGTCGCCAAACACACACAGTTCGATAAAATACCAAATCTGCAGACTTGCATTTTTACATCTATGAACTTCAAAAATCGCAAAAGCATGTCAGATTTGGAGTTAGGGTGAGGGTTAGAACTTGGGCTCTTTTTAAGTAAACAAATCAGTAACTAAGCCACTTGTTTACTAGGCACCGTCCCTCAATCGCATTCATTATGGCGCCCGAGTGCGGATTCGAACGGAATGGTGTCTCAATATGCAGAAGGGCAGAGTGATTGCTGGGAGAAATAACGAGAATGCAGGACCACGCAAAGAAATGAGATTCAGAAGTCCGTGCGGTTAAAGGTGCATTCAAAAAAATGATGTTCTCTTGCAATATACACGCCGTCGTGTCTCTAAGGTCTACTACAGTCTGATTGCTGCCACAGTATCCCAGGATTTTGCTCGTCACCTGCTTTACTGGCATTTTAGCCCTTCTTGAAAACTGTAATTAATCTACTTCAAAAGATAAACTTGGCTAAGGCTTGTGTACACTGTTCAAATCTTGAGCATTTTGCAAGGATTTAGACTAAAATTAATTCCAATCAAGTGGGAGACCTTTTTACATTTTTGGTAACAAAGCAGCAGTGATTCGGCGTTTCCACTTCCCTTGGGATCTTTTTTAATTAGCGAGTCTGGAACGGAAGGGCCCGAGGGCTCTAACCGTGAATGCTGTGATCCTGAAGATTTTGGGTGATTATCAGGCAAAATTAATTCTTTAGGAATGACTTCAGAAACAAGGATTATCAAATACATTATAATTTCCAGTTTCCGAAATTTCCACTTAACCAAAGCCTTAATTTGATGCGGCTTCTGAGCTCTTGTGTAGAAAAAGACCGTCATACCTTCCCGTAGGCTGGTTTTATTGGGCTTCTAGGCTATTACTGGAAACGACACAAGAGGAGCGCCACGCAACCGAGACGGTGATGGTGGCCCAAGGCAACCGAAGGTGCCATGGGGAAGCGCAAACATTTACCAAGCAGTCACAAAATGGCCACTTACTGATGCATTTGATGGAAGGATATCGCTCATTAACATTGATGCATGGACCTTTAAAAATGACCTAATGCTGCTTATCCCCAAGTGGTTCCATTGTTTTCTTTTCGTGTTCTCGACAGTTTTCTAGAAATATCAAAATCAAGAAGCAATTATTTTTGCTTACTACTTCTCGGTTTTATTCACCTCCTAAAAAGTTATCAGATCTGAGCAGAAAACCAACTGATCAAAAATACTAAACAAACAATCCCTCCTACTCCGTTTCTTCCCTCCCCTCCCCTCCCCCCCCATCCCCCTCCCTTGCCTCCTCCTGCTGCAAACAATAACGGTCAAGGCGACGTTAACTGACACTTCACCCTATCTGCCTTGTCAGTTCTGTTAAAAAAGGTCCTATGACAATCGTAAGAGTTAAGCGAGGAAGACATCAATTTTCGTCGTTCACATGTCATTAATGAACAATCCGATGGTCAAATTATTCCTCAGGACAAATTAATCACATTGCTAATTGTTAATAAAGTGGTTTTTATTAACAATTTATTTTCAAATATCCATTTTAGTGCATGATTTTGGAAATTAGCGAATTATTTTCTCGGAATATTACTCTTCACTGCTATGATTAATGACGAGAAGGCAATGAAACTGGCCAATCCATCTACTAGAGTGTCCGGAATGAAGGCAAAAGCGCTATTTCTGGTGTTTTAAGTACATTTAATTGCTATTTGCCAGCGTTTTATGCCTTCTAGCCCCTCTACTCTTGTACAAAAAAGCTGTCCTTTGGTTACTGCACCTCTTAATGCAATTTGTAATTCCTCAGAAGCAAAGCCTTTGCAAGTTTTAGCTTCATTTTCCAGCCACACTAGTTAAAGTGGGTGGTTTAGCATTTGTCACTGCAACAACTTCTCCCAAATTTCAGGTGCTTCCGAAACATGCATAAGCCTCGTCATCTCGTAATAGCGCAATTCTCACTGTACTCTCCGCTATTTACTCGTTAGCGACTCCCTCCTCATCGAATCGAACCTCGGTTGCAAATGGTTGATTGACCCATGCAATCCCACCTGGTCTGCTTCCCTAAGCAGCCTTTACTTGGCTTCGACGACACAAAAATCTCTCAGTACTGTCCCAGCAGTGGTGATGAGCCATATTCGAGAGGAATCCCTACTCTTTGTAAGCATTTATCGTGGGTCAATGTCGATGAAATAAGTGAACATCATGGGAGTGGTGGTGAATCCAATCTGAAGGAAGGCTGTAAAAATGGCAAGCAGTGAACGTGAAAGCTCTTGGGTTTGTTTTCAAATTCCCCCTCGCAACGCACGGTCTGCAGCGGACTCTTTTGGACTTTTTTGCGTCTAGAAGCAAAACAGTTTACAATAACGCTGTCAAACGGTCTGCACCGCATTATGATAGCATTGTAGGTCGGAGTAGTGACTGGATTTTCAATATGGGGTACTGCAGCATTTTTTGAGTTACTTTTACATGAGAAGAGATATTCCATCCTTTGGATGCATTTCTTAATGGAAGGTTGTGACCCATGAGGTCTTCAACACACTGCCCTGCCGTTAGAGGGTCAAAGTTTTGGTGTTATGTCGGGCTTTTCTCCATATATAAACATACAGAGTCATTGAGCCTCTTCAGACTTCAAATACAATATTGGTGATAGTTTTCTGCTCATTTCCCTACTGCTAACAGTTTACTTGCCAAGAGATTTGGATGATTACGACAAAAAGTGAATTTATTCCATATCTGCACGTTAAAAAGAAAAAAATCGTTGATCTTCAGTTATAATGGTCATTGCATGGTTGACTAATTCCTCATTGGTAAAAAATGGTTGCCATCTAGATGCCATCCACATATAGTTGGCCTTCATTCACTCAATCGCTCACTCCTTCACTCCACCTACACACATTCGGTGGCACCGAGCTGCCACTGCCAACACACGCTCAAGTCTTCTGTGACTTCGAGAAGCACCCACTGGAGCCAATTGCACCTAAATCACTTCATGATGGAGGTCCCTTACCACTTTCCCAGCAATAGGATGTAACTCAAATTGGCGACTAGGCATAAATGCATTTGGAAGATATCCACAAGAGGTAATAGATTTTGAATATTAAGTCCGTAAAAATATTTTCACTTCATTTAATGACTCTACGTGTAGGAAAGTGCTCCTTCAAATAAAAATTGCTTTTTAGGGTGCTTTTATCAAAGAATGTCCCCATCCTTGATCAGTGCAACTTTAGTGCATCTAAGAAGGGAGATGAATCCATCATAGCTATTGGGAAACACCAATGACATCGAGAACCACTCATTTCTCCTCCTTGATGATGAGTCAAAGTATGGCTATTATTTCTGGTCGTTGAATGGTTTTTATAACAACTACCCAACTTTGCTGGTCGATGCAGGAGAGTGACCTCTAAAGAAGGGAAAAATGGGTGAGTGAAGCCTATAAGGAGGGGCAAATGAGTAAGAGGTTACCCAACAACACCTTTACAAATAATTCAATCGCAAAATCACGTGATCTTTTAAAGCACTATCCCGTCTTTGCATAAGTTAATACGTAACTTGCAGGTGTTTAGTCATTGGCTTCCAGACGATTCCACCTTCATAGAGGGTAGAACATGTCCCCTCCAAATGCGATAGTTAATAAATAACCAAAATTTAATTTGTGCTTCATGTACAAGAATTGGGGCAAAGTATGTCTGCTAAAATCAAAATCATGCCCAATGCAAGCATGTCTTTAACTCGAGTTAAAACGGTTACACCGGGCTTGGAAAACAAAACGATCGCGAAAGTCGATTCTCTGCCGTCTTAATGATTGAGAGAAATGCTGTTGTGCGAGAAGCAACATATTGCTAAAATGTGCACTTTAGGATCGCTACGTTTAACTTGTAAGTTTGCCCACGTGGTCTCTCCATTCGCCACAAATTTCTGTTGCCTCAACTAACGGCCACACAACAGGTACTTCCATGTATCCCTGATAAAGTTGCATCCTGCTTCGACACCTTTTTTGCTCACCAAATAGAACTTAGACACCGGAATGCAATCGAAAAATTATTAAAATCAATGTTGTAAAGAAAACAAGTAAGAAGGGACTAGCATGGCATTCAAACGTAATCTGGTTTAATGTGATACGACACTCTTTTTGAAGAGCTGAAATCACATAACGAATATATAGGGCTACTAATAAATTTGCAGTAGCACTGTCTAAAATAAATTTTGTGGGAACTGGAAGCCGACCTGGAGGAAGGCAGTCAAGGATTGCTAGCGATCGATGTGCGTGAGGTGCATGTCAGTTGGAATCTCCTATATTTAGTATTCATCGCGAAAAATTAACAGCATCACACGCAAGCAAAATTCAGATTTTCTCTAGGGCTCGCGTGTTGCACACATGTGACACGCATTCCGCGTGAGATTATGGCCACTTTAGCCTAGTCAGATGACTACTTTAAAGGCGAATTGCATATAGAAAACATTTCCCAAAGTAAATGAAAGTTTTTAGAATCGTATTAGCGAATAAGGATCAAAGAAATTTTGTTTGACCATGCAATATTTTTAAAAAGACCTAAGAAGATTCATTTTCCTTTTTTGAAAGTCAGTGGTTTAAACTAAAACCAGACTTGGATAAAGTCTCAATTTTTTCCGAGGTGTGTAATTGATTGGAAATTTGACGGGCACTTAAGCTCAGTTAATTGGAACTTAGGAAGCACTGACTTTCCTTGATTTGGGTGTGAAACTACGCTGGGGCAAATGACTAGGCGACAGTGTTTTGGAGATGGCATCTTAACCCAAGGAAGGAGACGAATTTCGCTGCACTGATCCAATTCACAGCCATGGAAAATCAACCTCTGCAACTCTGCTACCTCACTACTTTCGTAGGACGAAATAAGATTGGTAAAAGTTCGCACCATTATGTGTAATTAAAGTGGTTACCACAACTCATTGCTCTGCAGATGCAATTAAAGTGAGCCCGTGGTAAAGTAATGGCAAACTTATTGTTTTCAAGCACATTATTGCTTAATGACTTTTCAAAATTATTCCCCTCCACCAGAGAGCAGATTAGTCACAGATGAGCTGAAGATTCAATGAACGGTGTCGCTAGACAATACTACTTGAAAACAAATTATGGGATAGGACGGTGTGAGGACAATTCTATCGAATGGAGAATAGGAGATGGTGAGGTAGTGTGAATAACCACCCTTTTCTGATTCGGACAGCACAGCTCCCATCAAGATCCCAACCAGAGAAGCGACAGGTGAGAACCTTAGAACAGGTGTCTTTCTTAATCAAAGTAACGAATAAGCAAAAGAGGGTATTTTCGGCCCCATGCGACAGGCCAGCGGACTCCCTCACCAATTTTCTTTGAGTCTATTTATGATAACTGGTTGACCTTAGGTAATCACCGAGTACACCTCTGCCAATCAGGGAATGAGCGTAAGCGGGGCCCCAAGAATGCTCGACGATTAGGCATTGCTTGAGGGTGGTCAGGCTATCGCCGTCTAGCTACACCTCACGTGAATATGGTAGACCGCATTAGTAAATACCATATGAATCATGCTGTCCATAATTCATCCATTGGTTAAAATAATTTGTCCGACCGATTCGAGGCCGAAAAAAGGAGAAAAGTTAGTTGTGTCGCTGTAAGAATTTAGTCACTTTTTATGAGTCATGAAACCCCGCCTCATTTAGGGTTAATAGGCTACGGCTTTCTTGTCACCGACTCCTCGACTACATGGCAGCGAATCTACGATTCACTGCAGAATAAAGGCGTCAATTGAAGGTGGCCTAAACAGCAAAGATAAGCTGTAAGAAAAGTGGAAAAAAGGGCAACTGTTGCTAATCAATTCTTGTCTATACTTTGAATCTGGTCTGGAAATATCAAAATGGTCCTATCAAAAAATGAGCCGAGATCTACAGTCCCCTTTTCGCTCAACGTTAGGACAGGGTAGTATCATCGAATCAGAGGCTGGATTGGCAAGATAGACTACTTAGCTTTGCGACTCTCTCGAACTGCAAAAATGCCAAAGCTAAATCGAAATTTGAGACTTCGTCTTGCACCAATACATAAGTAGAGTAACTAGAAGGGCTGAAGACAGTGCTAAAAAGTGACGCAGGCCGAATGCCAGACCGATCCTCCCCCAAACCTTAATTTGCACCGCATTGCTCCTCCATGTCAGAGACTCTTACGAAGGCCAAGGCTGCGAACCCAACGAAACATGTTTGTTGGCAAAATGCTAACTCGTACACAGATGTAAGTGACCGAATACGGCTATCCATGAGTTCAGACAATTTACCAGAGTCATTGCGCGCACGCACCCACTACCACCATTGCCTGTCACGCTGACTGAGTGTCTGGATTGGATCATGATAATGTGAACCGGTCACACAGACTCACTGCAAAAACAGCCCTTTCGCCTCAGTATAATTAAAGGCTCCAGGTTGACCCAAACTTTACAAAGCATTAATTATACTGAGCGGAACCCAAAGAAAGGAGCAAAAACAACTAGAAAATGAGAGAAAGGGAGATATGGATTAAAGTAGTAGCAGCAGTAGTAACAGTAGTGACACCTTCAAATGCCGCACGTTTCGCGGATGAAACCCACTGTCACCGAAAATGTTGGCGATGGTGACAGTGACAGGGCGAGGAAAAGAAAAATCAGTGTTGAACAGATCGGCAAGAAAAAAAGCAATGCTCTTACCTTGATGACAGAGGGAGGGGAACAAAATCAACAAGTACAGAGAGGAAGGCATGGACCCTTTCTCTCTTCTATAAGACAACTATTGCTTGCACTTCATTATTTGTTTGAAGAGAGAGAGAGATATACATACAAAAATAAACCAGTCTGGCGAAACGCAGACAGACAGACGAGCTAAGAGGAGGCGATATGTACATAGGTGAGTCGTCGTGACGATGGTGGGGCGGAGGAGGGAGCGGCGGCGTCATGTACACGCATTTGGTGGCGGGACGCAACTAAAGGGTGTCCGAGGCGTTGGTCAGAGTGGTGGTACTGACGGTGGGGTGAGGTGGAGGCAGCGAATCGATGCGCGGTTGCGGACAGACTGAGGGAGACGGTACGGAGGGAGTTGAAGGAGGCAGTATAGAGTGCTGCGATGCACCGGAGACACCAGAAGTGGGAGTGGTGGCGGGACTGCGACACTTCTTTGAATGCTTGCCAAAGAAAAGGTTGGTGAATACCTTCTTGGTCTTCTGAAAACCCACGGAATTTCGGTGCGCATCGTATCCTGTCGACTGCAGTGGAAAGCACAACAGGGGTTTTAGTTTGAGACCATACTTCGCCGATGTTTCACTTTAACGGGAAGAATACACTTCCCACGATCTGTAGACCTCTCTTTTACCTCATCCACCACAAAGTGGAAAAATCATTTCCACCCACCCTAAAATGAAGGTCAGCGTATTCACACAGCTCCAAAGATTGATAGCTGCGCGCCTTACAGGTGAAAAGTACAAGTAGTTAGCTACTGATAATGAGATAAAAGACGATTAAAGGACCAAAGCGTTTATAGACAAGTTTTGAATGCTTTAACACTTCCAATAGAAGTCAAAGCTAATTAAAAACTAGGGGACAACTCTGTTTGGGGTGCATATTAGATACGAAGGCAAAACTAAGTTGAGGAGTTAATGTCGCTGGTATTTCATCTTGAAAAGGCAGAATTTAGGGTCATCCTTTTGACTCCCATCCCTTTGAGGCGATTTTACCTGACGCTAAAAATTTAAGTGAATCAGTACAGCCCGGATAACTTGGTACCTCTAATAAATGCTTTTCGGTTGGACAGGGCGGTAATCATAGCCTTCAACAATGCTAGCTGCAAAACGTAGAGAAACTGGCATCAGCAGAATTCAACTGGATTACCCTGCAAACGATGTGGATGAAGAAAACAAATAGGTACAACAAGCAGCACTGCAGAGGCTGTTCCTCCTTCTATCACAACGAAAGATTCGGCAATATCATCTCCCTCTTGTACCACCGCTGCTGGTAATGAGAGAATGTGCTTCCTTCGAGAGGGTTAACGTTTTTTTTTTCCAAATGCTCTTTAATCGAAAGAGCTGAAGTAGCGGTTATGGCGTCGTTGAGACTGATTTACCATGTACTCTGCCTGGGACTGGAAATTTTGGACAGATGACATATATGGATCACGCAATCACCACCACATTAAATTTCACGCCACTTCCAGAGCAGAGTTCCAAGTTTCACGTTCTGTGATGGCAAAATCTTCTAAACTGCTCGTTGGATACTTTCCAGTAACTGAAGTGAAGACACCCTCCAGACTTTCTTCCTATAATTTGTTTCGTTAATAGGGAAATATTTCTGAAAGATGCCTCGTTTTGCTCTATTTGTAACCTGGAATAAATTATTTTGCTAGCCTTAACTGTCAAATACCTTTAACGATTCCAGGTTTTTAGGTTGCTGAATTTGTATCGGAAAATACCTTTAGTTACTACTACATTGTTTCGAGGAGGAAATTTGAAACGTTCCCTCATTCAAAATACAAAGGGGAGACACTGGCTTATGTCACCAATCATCCACAGTTGACGGAAAGATTATGGAGAGCTCCGTGACCATCGGCAGCCCACAATTGTCCACCACCCTAGATTCTAAAGTGGAGGATATCAAACTGTCCCACCGATTCTCTCTATGTTCTGCCTGTTTAGCAAGGCATTTTTAGCTTAATGTCTCTTACACAGATGAAGTAGCTTTATTACTAGTCCAATTCCACACCAACCTTAACAGGATCTTCCAAGAGAACTGTTTTAGAAGCTGACTTCACCAAGAAAAGGGAAATAAATATATAAGGTTCTACAGACACAATTTTTAAGGAAAAAGTGAGCCTTATACAACACTAAGCCTTTTCGACATTTTTCGCATCTGGTATTTTCCATACAATCAGGATGGAAATGTATTGGAGGATGAAGCACCCCTGAAACAGTCAATGATAGGAGAAAAAAGGTTCATAGACGAACAACTTCAGAGTCATTTACCGACAGCAAAACTTAAGCATTGCAAGCGCAAATTGCTGATTGCCCTCTGAAATGACGACGAAAGGATGTTAAAATTCAAGAAGGCCTCTGCTAACCAAGAATTGACTACCTTCGGTAGAATTTAAACCAACGATCGAATCAGAACTAGTGAAAGGGACAAAGATGCAACGAGAAAACTGAATGAATTTTGGCTCAAACCAATTCTATAAACTAAACTCGGTCAGTGAATAACACGATTGGCAATTATTAAGACAACACTGAAAACAACTGCCCCCGAAGTTCATGAAATTTTGATAGCTTTCTTTGTTTTAAAAAGCGTTGCAAACAAATCTAATTAACTTGCAAACCCGTGAGAGTTTATTATCCTCGCAAACTCTTAAAACAGTAAAGCATCATGATAAAGGCAGTTTCATCTCAAAGGTGTGAGCCTTTTATGCTCATACAAGACACACCAAAACTAGGCCCTTCTTGGGAATTAAAATACTCATTCCCGAAACTTCTTGATCGCACTCAACTACTGCTCAGACAGGGACAGAAGCAGGGGGACGGGTGGGGAGGGGAGGCGAAACAGCAGCAGCAGCAGCAGCAGAAGCAGTGGCAGCAGAAACAGTTTGAGCAGCAGCAGGAGTAGCGCGACAACAGCAGTAGCCAATCAATCGACCACTAACTCAATCCACACCACCGTGGCCTTGTAGCCACGCACCAATCAGCACGAGACCTTTTTGGCCAGGCTCTGCGGAAATAATAATTATTACTACCATCATCGCCAACATCAACACCGCCACTATCAACATTGCGTTTTTAATCGGCGACCCTTGGGCAAGGATGACAGCATCGAGGGGTCCAAATCGGGAACGCGTGAATTTTGTTTCGGTAGTATCCAGTAAAAATGAAGGCGATAGGTAAAGGGGAGGAGATGTTAGTGTGTATACCCGAAGTTGTCAGCCACTGCCAGCAAACGAAAATAGCATTTCAGGCAGGTAAGATCAACAATAAAACTGTTTTTGGGGATTTAGTTTAAGTTGGAAAGGGGTTAAATAGCTAGCAATGGGCCCCGTCCTTATTACAGTAACCATGACACCGACGCGACTAATTAAAATCAGTAATAGTTTAGAAAAAACAATGACTAGAAAATGGGAAATGAACGAAAATCCCCCCTTCCTTAGTTTGTTGGGTAGAATTTATCCAAATCGAATAAAAAAACCACTTCTCTTCCCGTTTTCACAGGCAACGGAAAACTTTGTAAATCAATCCCCAACCAAAAGTCATGAACAAACACTATTTTTACATTCACATTCATTGCGGTGAATTGCGGTTCAAGTTTTGCACCTCCATTAAATAAAATGGTTTACTCACTGATTTATCCAACTCACCTCTACCGAGTCGACCCTATTCACAGCCGCTAAGCCCGGAACACACCTGCCTCCGTCATCCGACTCTTTCCGATGAGGCGAGCTAGCGGAGCGCACCACAAACGGCTTGTGCGGACTACTTGCCGATGCGTTGGTCGGTGTAGCTGGATCCACAGTGCAGGCAGGCATGGGGCTCGTAACCCGATGCCTCTCTGCCGAAAAGGAGCGCAGCAGACTTCCCCCAAAGCCGTCCGTACCGCCTCCTCCGGTGAGTGTGGTAGGTTTCGATTTGCCCCCACCGCCGCCACCACCCCCACCACCACCAGCAATGCTGCGAGGGCCGTGCGTCGAGGTGGGCGTTGTGGCGGTGCTGGTGAGAGTGGAAGAGGTGGAGCTTAGGCGACCCGACCGACGCATTGAGAAGGAGGGCCATTTGCGTGTCTGCTGCGAAGTGGTCGTAGTACCCGAAGAGGACTGTGGTGTCTGAGCCAGTTGCTCCCGGGGGACTTGACCGCGGAGGGTCGGCATCTCTGTCATTGGCGCTGGCGGCGAACCTGAAGCACGCTGGTGAGCGTTAATTGGGTGTGTAAGATTAAAAACGTGCTAATTGCAGCTCACCAACTTCAGGCACTTTACACCTACTGCGATTTGGCCATTACGGTGACGGCATGGAAATTTGTGATTTCATCAGTGCTACTAATTTATAGACTTCCCAGGACGTCCTAGTCTGATGTCTAATCGTGAATTCAATAAATTGGATGAACAGATATCGCAACTCTGCCACGCCACAAAAAAATTTGAAAGGAGTAGTTTCCCTCTCCCAGTATTAATTCGTACGCCAGAAATTCTTTAAGGATGCCATCAAAAATTGCACTTTTCTCTGATAACAAGTCGTTTATTCTTGAAAATAGACTACGCTTATCTATGACCTAATTTAAGACTGGCCCAAGTTACATCAAGACCAGATGGTCATCAAAGCAACGGATAGAATACCATAGGCGAAAGTACTTCGTCGTTGATTCCCACTTTCCAATGTTGATATCCTGAGAATGACGATAAGCTCCTACAGCTGCAAAATGCCCTTGGCACTACTAGCTCAAAGGCACTGTGAGGCATTGATCATGGCCACAGGCGAAGGAATTTAACAAAACACTTGCTGACTTCAAAACTGATACCGCATGCAAAACAGCTGCCACGTTGAACTCCTGAAGTCCGACGGAAAGCACAAGAGAGCAACTACCCCCATTCTGATTTCCCAGCCTACTTTGAGTTTTGACGCTCTCTGAAACAGAAAATACTGCATGATGAATTCTATATACTACGAAGAAGTGAAATGGCTAAAAATAAGTCCTTTTCCAGTGCAAAGTGATTAGCCGATATTACTCCACACTCCAAGGTACGCTGTCTTCCCCTAGCTGGAAATAGCCCCGTCCTTTTAATACGATGCGGTAGTTAAGCCTATTACTATCATCAATCGGCCCTAAGATAGCGGCTTTGAGATCTCCAATTCCAACATCCACCTTGAGGTCGAGGTGGCAAACGCTCCAAAAAGATGTATGAATAGGAGATACGGAGTTGACAAATCATTCCCTTATCGTTATGTGGATTTCTGAGGATTAGGGTCGTAATACATTGAGGTAAGATCGTGAACAAAGTAATCCTTGCAACCAAACCAACTCATCTAATATCATTTCCAAAAATAAATGAAGGAATGAAATGTTTTCGAACTGAAACTCCCGTAAATTGCAATCAACACTATCAGGAGACTAAAAGAGCAGAGTTTGAGTTTTTTTAATACGAAAAGTTGCAATTCAAGTTGTGTGTCATTTGATTGGTGCATGCGCATGGAACACGATACCTATTCAGTAATTTCGAGGCACCTAATTGGTTATTGAGCCATTCATCACTTTTGCTTCGCTGACCCCTATTCACTTGTTTCGCTTTTAATCCTCCTTTTTATGAATCCAGAAATTCACTACTATTCCTACCTAGGAACAAAAATGCGTAAATTGATCCCCATAAATCCGTCTTTTCTCAAGGCCAGCTAAATCTGCACGATGACTGACACGACTCGGGTAATAAAGCCTCCACATCTGAGGAGGGCACGAGGATGGAAAACAGAGCATTGTTATAAAAGGAATGAAAAAAGATGAGAGCTACTGAAGGAATGTGTATAATGCCATTGCCTTGGATTAAACCACTAATCGTGACCTTAACAGGCGTATATGCGCGCCTTTACCAGGTCCAGAGATCACCTGTTCCGATTAGCGCTAGTAAAGTACAGTTGCTTCGCATGTGAATTAAATGTCCACCCACTCGCCTAAGCAACTAATGGAGTCGGACTGCCAGTGATGAGGGGATTTGGAGGGGTGAAAAAGTTGACCCTAGAAAAGCACGTCTCAAACCACGGATTTGCTGGTCACAACCAATTCTGACCTTACTGAACCTACCAATAGAGCTGGGGATGCTGGAGGTAACTGCTTTCTGCCTATCTGTCTATTCATCTACTCGTCAATCAGTGGTAGAATGTCATCCATCCATATATGGAGGGACTTAAGAGCAGAATCGATAAACACCAAAACAATGTCAGGTTCTGGACGATTTAAGTCACTGCCAAAAAGCTTTGGCAAGACCAAACCGATGATTTGCTGATGCAATAGTTTAAGATGAATCGCTGCATATCTCAATATGTGCATGGGAATAGGAGAGAGTCTTTTAAGCGTTGAGCCAAATTCCATCTTGGCTAGCGAGAGATGTCTGTCGTGAATCTTCTAATCTCATGGAAATAAATCCTCTTGAACTTATCGCTTGATATTTCACTCGAAGTCGACTGAATTTCAGTGATTTGACTGAGTGTGAACAGAAAGCTAAATGACCTTTACCACGAAACATTGTTAAAGGAAAGTTTCAAGCAAAGGTATAAAAGTGTTGTATTATTAAACACTAATGCCATATCTGCCAGGAGGTGAAACTCTCAGTGAATTCAAAAGTATCCATAATTGTTTTCTGCATTTTGATCCAGCAGTCCATGTCATTGACACCAATCAAAATCATATGAAGAAGAGAGGTTAGCATGAGAAAGAGGCAAACTGACCAAGTGGTGGGCGTTATTGGAAACAACAGAATAGGTTAGCTGCATTTACAATGTCAAAATTAACAGAAATAAACATTATTCAAGCCCTCGCAAACCCCTAGATGTCAATCTGATGACCCCTCTCATATCATTTTGACCAATCGGCCAACCAAATTTGAGGTGCAAAGAAGGCGACCGATCCCAAAGAGCAATGAACACAGACTTTGAAGAATGACTCCATAGGCACCTATAAACGATTTCACGACTGCCTTTATTTAAACTGTCAAAATAAAAACCGTTATTTGGCTCTTACCGTCATCACCGATCAACTCGTTAAAATCAACCTCCACACAGGCTTTGCTAAATGCCTATAGGCACTGAACCTCTCCCACACAGAATGGTGACTCATGTAAAAGTAGGTAAGTGTGTGGAATTCTGGATCAAAAGAGATTCGAAGTTGGGGTTTCTTGCACAATAACGACCAACCAAACGAATTCAAGCTCGCATATCTCCTCCTCAACTTACAGTTAGGGTCAAGCAAGAGAACCCAAATGGACCGTCCCCTTAGCATTCACTGGTGTGGATTAGTGTGGGTTTTGAGGGGTTAATGGCCAGCATGACCCGGGACACATGGCGCCCGGAAAGTGAAGTGGATAGCCCAACTCGCATAAACACCACCACCGCCTTTGCCAAAACGGCCTTATTTACATAGGCTCGAAGCTACAAAAACAGGGACAGCAAAAGTGCACAACAGTTCATCCCCAACTTTCAAGGGGGAAGGCAGGATTCACTTTGGTCAAAAAGTAATGCAAATGAACTAGTCAGATGGATTTTCAACGGCTTCATTTCACGATGATGCATCAAAAAGAAAGGGAAGGAAGCAAATACGTGGAATGTAGGTGGATGTGTGCCCAATTCGCGACAGTAGGGGTAAGCCGAACACCTGGTGAACCTCTCTGTGGATAAAAGGGAATCGTCCATACGACGCTGGCTATCTACTGCAAAATAATTCATTCAGAGTTTTTGTAGTCTGTTGAATCAAACTGTGACTGAAGTAATTCCTCCATATTTCATGTAGAAAATGAATAAAATCTTAACTATTTACTGAATTTTAGGCAATCATTCCATCCTTTAAACCTTTGGAAACTCAAAGAGCTTACGAGCAAAGGAAGCAAAAGCAAAGAAAAGTTTCATCCAGGAAGAAAAATGTCCCATCTGCCAAGTTAAAATTTAGTTTAACGTTTGAACCTGAAGGTTAATTTCACGGGATCCAACACTATTTTGACCCTTCAAAAATCGAGCGGATATCACTTGTCGTAAGGATTCAAGTCCAACTCCAGCAGTGCTAGTGGTCACCAATTCATTCTCTTCGAATCGTCTCCTAATTCGAGACCATCTTATCCGTATGTGAATTTTATCCCCTACCGCATTCTACTCACCAATTCTCACAAAGGATAATTTAGACGGCTAATGGAAAAGTACTAAGGCAGGGACTATTTGCACAAAAGAATGGAATGCCTTCGAAAAGATCAAAAGCAACGGAGGACCTTTGCCATTTCAATTTTTATTCCCTGTACCGATACCCAAATGCGAATTGCAGAAAAATAGCATTTCATCGTAAAAGTGATATGGTGTCACGTAGGCACTGTTATCACTTCCTCGAAGAGCGGGTAACGAGTCTCTTTGCCATTAAACAAAGTTGTGTGAGAGATGTTATTTCAACAAACAATGATCAAGATGAACTTTTCGTGAGTTTCCGTAGGCATCGACACCGTAGGAAAGGTTTTCAAGACTCAAACGCGCAGCTTTGAATAAACAAGCTTCTAGCGATGGCCACTTTATCACATCGCTCGTACATCACGAATGACGAACAATTTCATAGGCATATATAAGAGGCGCAGTGGGCTAGACGCCTGGCATTTCAGTGGTGCGTTGTAAAGTTTGCTTGCGCGGCATGATCTTATCCACATTCCCACTCGGGTGTTGATGGTAGTAGTGGCAAAATCCAACCCCAAGGCGAGCTAGAACGTGGGCCAAGCGCTTAGGCCAGCACCGCCCCTCATAGGCGGGCAGGCAGGTAGGCAAATAAACCAGCTATCTATCTAACCAACAGACCAGCCAGATAGGTGGGTTGCATGATATTCACCTTCCCTGCTTAGAAATGACAACCAATCAAAAGCTGGAATGGTAATGGCACAATTTGACGGAGTGCTTGCCTAAACAAAACAGGGCAAAGCAAACACGCTCCGTAGGGGAACTGTCTTAAATAGTCACAAAAGGAATGAATGCATGAATTTGCAGATTCTGAGATAGCCTCCTTCTTTAAAGGCGATAAAGTTGCAAATATGTCGTCTTGAGGACGATGTCCTACTTGCTGTGGTCACTGAGTCTCTTTTCCTCCTTGCCTGGGACTACTGGACTACGAGGGTGCACTCGCGCCAGACCAAACTACACTTTTGGGCTAAAAATGCAGCAGCGATTTCAGGTCAGAAGTCAAGAAATTTCAAAGCAGTCATGTCAATGCTTTGTGCTCAATTCAAAAGTATGCTTATTTAAAGTGAATGTACAGTAGCTATGCAGTCCATTAGTTATTTGTTCGACTCTCGCGCTCGGTACCAGAGCAATTGGGAGCTCCACCATTGCACTTTCGATGGGAGGAATAGCCTTCGAGCCATGTCATTGGGCCCTTTCCCTCTCCCCAGCCCTTTTCTTCGTCAACAATGCATATTCTGTCCAAGTATTGTCTTCCTTCACTGTCAGAGAGGTCCGTGGTAACAGAAAACTTAAGTTCCAATGTAAAAATTGGCCTTAGGGAAACACACTTAGACAAGTAATAGAAAAGTGGAAAAAAAGGAGTTTAAAGACTAGCAGGTATTTGCCCTACGAGGGTGGTTGCGGCAATGGGGAACACATCATGCGCTTAAACGCTTAAAATATATCAAGTTCATATTTTTCGTTGTTAGATCCAAATTCTTAAACTATATTCCAGCCGGACTTTTTGGCAGAAGAGGTTTTAGCCACCTCTCTACTCAGTAAAAAAATGGACCCACTCTTACGCAAATTGGTTCAAAAATTGAGTGAGATGCGGAAAAGTGTGGATATTCTACATATCCTTCTTGGTCCCATTCCTGTCTCCAAAGGCGATAACGGATCACAGACCGTATAACAAAGAACAAACCAAATTCCGAAACTATGCGCGGCTACTAACTCGCTTTGGAGAAGCGAACGAAGAGAGGCCGGCTTTTCAGCCCAAATGAAATGGATATGAGAGAAGGAAGAAGGGAAGGGGGTAAGAAGAGGAATGCATCAAATGCTCAGTAAATGTTTACCGCGTTCCATCCTATCCTATGGTAAAAGAATAGATGGAGCAACCCATTTCCACCTCCAAGATAGGAGTAAATGGCCAGTTTGGATTTCTAGTAACTGTTCCGCGATTCTATCCCTTACAAAGGATAAAGAAGTGCCAGAATCTATAGAATCAAGACCAGAGATAAGCATATTTCAGATAATACATGGGGAGAACGACCAGAATGATCAGCAGATTTTAACCCGATCTCATCCTATCGCAAGCTGACAGAAAGAACCCCATCTCCATTCTACCCAGTGACCATTTTCGAGGAAGAACCGTTACCTTAAATAATGTGAGCATAAAAACAAGCACAGAAGAAAGAAAGCAGAAAAATAAACAACTGGTAGGCATTCACTTGATTCACTCCTACCACATGGTCACAAAATAAGGTATGGGAATTGCCTCTAATTAAAAATAATTTTCCATTTCTGAAGTGAGACTTTTGGGAGGAAAGGAAGGGGTGAAAATACGACAGGTTGGAAAGATCACCCGCTAATTAGGATGGGTAGCAACTGTTTTTACTGTTGCTGTTTCTGCCACCACTTTGCAGCACTAAAGGTAGCACACAGATGCAGGGAGGGATGAACAACAAAACAAATAGCAGACATTCACATGGGCAAAAATGGAGGCAGAGACGCAGACAGAAGACGCAGTCGCTAATCGTGAAAGTAGAATCAACACCAGTCAGCATTTCTGACAAAACAGTGATCGATTGCGACAGAAGTTTGAAATGAGCCAACCGCTGAACTCTTGGGGATAAGTCCCACACCCACCGACTGACTATCCTTCCATGGTCTCCATATCATGCTGTCAGATTGGGATACGAAAGTGGGCAGTTGATATAAGCACTGACATGGACGAAAAGACTTTAATTGATGTACTTGGCAAGTGGAAACAAAGCGAGTTCGACGGGGAAAAACGTACAGATACAATGAGACACAAACGCGAAGAACCTCCAACAATTCAAGTTGGCATGGATATAGCTTATTGTAAAGACGAATCACGTTTTAAAGTCATCTCAAATGCTGTAGTTGTTTCTTTAGACAGTGCGAAATTCACAATTCGTCGACTTTGCGAACCCATCAAAGGTGGGCAATAAAACTGCAAATTCCTGTGGTTCTCCTTTCGAACACCGTGAAAACTTAGGCAAGAAAATGGAAGAGCCAAAGGACTAGCCACGTTATCGCCATAAGTGCAGGGCAGAAGCAGCGCAAAATGATGCCTTTAAAAAACGGTATTTGAATACGCAATCCTGCCTTTCATGCCTTCCCTTAATAAACCGTGACTGAAGCCGCCTTCTCGCCCGCTTTGAATCGGTCCAGTGATGCAGTTTAATGCAGCACAGTGCCGTAAGCCCTCTAGACTGACAAATCGGTAGCCTCCTTATGAAATTATCCATATGGAAAAGAAAGGAAATGCACTTGATTAAATTAGCTACTAATTTGCCGAAATCGCAGATTTGAAAGCAAAACACGTTTCGGCCACGGTTTACTACGAAACCTTCATTCATCCTCGCAGGCGATGTGACATTTAGAGCCGGCGGTAGGAAAAACAGTAGAAGTTTCTTCGCGCTCTCTGACCCACTCCACTTCTGCTCTGCTGTAGATTAGTCACAATATGCTGTGCCTCGGTGATTCGAAGGTCCTCGCTCAACCAGTTCGAGGCTTAGTATATGGGTAAAAAGGACGAATCAGTAGGGAGGTGGAAAACCCTGCAAAGGACTCCCGAATGAGGCTCAAAGCGTAGGAACTGGATCCTCATCCAAATCTGTTTTAGACACACAAAAATTAGAGCAATTTAATCAATCACAAAAGTCAGTTTCATTCCTTTCTTGTAGAGTTTCTTACAGCTCAGAGCGGGATTACAGAAGAAAAATAGTGTCAAAGCAAATGCACAATTAAAACTACTGCATTTTCATGAACTAGTCCTAAAAATTTAGGATAAGATGAGATCAAGAAAAGGACCACGGAAAGGAGATTTATATGGATAAGACAAAAAACATTTATATCGTTGCACAGTAAATGGAATGTGAAGGCATTTTTTCAAAAATTCAAATCAAAATAACCAAGTAGGGATGGCATTCCTTTTGTTCACGTTAGTGGAAATGTCTTCACATTGGGAGGAAATATTGGTCTAAACTAAATGTGAAAATAGTTGCCCTATCGCAGTTATACGATAGAAGGGGATAAGAAGTGGAACTGGCCAGGATCAAAGTGAATGGAGAGTAGAGGAAATTTCAAGAGAGAGAAATGAAGAAGTTAGAATCGGGAACCTGATAAATACCAAGGTTACATGAATTCTATTAGATTTAAAATTAAAGCCGCCAACTCGATATAAATTACATCACCTCAACATTTCATTTCTGGCTCTGATACAGCAAAAAAACAGCCTTGAAAAACCGCACAATCTGTCAAACTCGACGCATTTAAACTACGCATTAGCGTTCATTAATTTATAAAAGAAATGAAAAAGGAAACCGATTGATTTTTGATCCTTCGTCAAAACCTGCCAATTCATAGCCTCGACGGTGGCGTCCCCACCCCAGACGAGAGAAAAAAGCCCAACACAGGAAGAAGAGGCGACTTATACCAATCCCTCTGTGTTAGAGTTCCACAACAGACCAATTAGTCATTCAGAAAGGAAGACAAGAGGTAGATACCGCAACAGAGACTTGGCCAATCTATATTTGATAAAAGACGAAAATAATAAAAGAAAAATTTGACGCACACAGGCCCACTCTTTTGGTGCCACTACTGACCCGATCTCTAGTCCCCCTTTCCGCCTCCTTTTTGCCCCAGTTGAACTTTTGCAAAGCTCTTAACCACCCAAACAGTCCATAAAACAGTGACCTCTGAAAAGGGCACCACAGAACCAGATCCCCGAGTTCGCATGCAGAACCTTGGGAGAAAGTCGAGTACAGAAATGGATGCATGCACACTCACCTTAGATGCATGATGTACGTGCGCAAGATCGGTTTGGGGAACAATGAAGGCTGCGAAGAGCTAACAAGATCCTAAGGAACGTAGAGACTTAGACTAATTTGTGAGCCCATAAAATTTTGCTGGTCGGATGTCTACTTGGTGAGGTAGTGAAAAAGTCCCAAACATCCGACCTTCAATTATAGATACGAAAAATCATCTTCGTGGCAGCCTTTTTAGATGGTATTCTTTTAAACCTTCCAGGGCAGGAATTTAGCATTGATGTTATGAAGGTAGAATCGTGACCCACAGAAAATAGAAGTGTCAGTAGGAAAAAATGCATTCTACAGCAAGAGCGCTAGCTCAGACTTAAACTAGCAGTTCAAATCGGTGTCAAATCTCAACTACAGATGTCTTCAGACAGTGGAGTGAGGGTAGTTAGTGAGTGAACGGGTAAGAGTGAATGAATGGAATCGGAAGTGAGCACTGACATTGTGACAATGTCCGGTAAAGCTGTCGACCACTTAGCACATTTGAGGATGGAAGCGGCGGAATTCGTTACGATTTTACTTGGTACAACTACTGGGTAAAGAAGGTCTGCTATGCGTATTGTAAAATGGCAATATTGACAAACAGAAAACAACCAGGTTGTATTAATCAAAGAGACAAAATTATCTTTTCTTTCGCTAAACCATCATCAGCTTATGAAAAATTAACACCTTGGGCATTTTAACGCCCGAAAAAGAGCACACAAATTCCTTGAAGACTCAAAAAGTTCCTCGAGGAGATGGCGCAATCAGGCGCGTGTGATCATGTGTGAGAGACGAAACCCTCCTCGCATCGCATCCGCGCTCAATGAACGCATGAGCAGGCGCAAACGAGGAGGGAGAAAGGAAAGGGCAGAAGGGGAAAAAACTCGGCTCCCGTTAACTCTTCATCTGGTTGGCTGCGTCGGCAAAGCACTTTAATACACAATGCAAAACACGACGTCCGCTTTCTCACTCCCTCACTTGCTTGGTCGCCTGTCGCACTGACACTGCATTTATACCAATAGGCTTTGGAATAATTAATCCATTCGAGTGGGCAGGAAAAGTGTTAATTAAGTAGTTATACTAATCCTAAGTTTGAGAAGTAATGCAGCACTATGATTGGTAAGATTCTTTAATGGAGAGTAACGAGTTTGTCACTGCTAATCTATAACCTACCCATTCCAGCAAAATCGCTGAAAAAAGAAACAAAATGCGACTTCCTTTAAGCAAAAGTGCTACAGATGAGTGACGAAGTTGGTGATCTCATTGGAAATGTTCAAACCGACTCAACTTTAGGACTGACAACCTTATCATGGCCCTAGGCATCATTTCAGTGTTAAAAAGAAGGTAGAAAAACGACGTACCCCATTCTCTCTCGCCACCGGCAAAACGTGTGGGATCCTCCAACGCCATGAGGAGTTGTTGTTGCATGCGTTGGATGTCGCGCAGATGCACCACCCAGGCAGAGCGTGTGGCGACAGTTTGAGGATCGATGATGTAGATAACATCACGACCTGGGGTCTGGTCCCACAGCGCAAAACGCAGATCGTCGGACGCCGCAAATTCAAGGGCCGCACGCACCGACGGCCAATCGGTGCTAGCGTACTGTTCGTTCCCTGGTATCGTCGCCGATCCCCCTGCTCCCGACGATGTCGCATCCGCTACTCCCGCTCCTGTAGCTTCTGTCGTTGCCGGCTCAGATGTGAAGGTGCACATGAACCAATGTGGCTGTAAAGGACAAAAAGAGGCTGCCTAAAAAATTCTCATAATCTAGCCACCTGAGCCTGAGTCCTTAGCCATTTCCCAATCGCATTCAAGAAAAAAACAACCAATTTAAGCAACCAGTGCCATCGATATTCAAAAAGTAGACAACCAACTAATCCGTGTGGAAATTCTGATGCCATTCGTCGGAGTTGTTCGCGTCCTTTTTGATAAGCGCATCGACTTGAGTACTGTTGATAGAAAGCGAACGTATGGAAGTGCTCACCACAGTAAAAAAGCATTATATTCCCGTTGATATGGTAGACATTTAAGCCAAAAGTAGAACTTGCAGTTTTACATATTTACGGCACGGCTACAATGAACTGAGACCGTGAGCACTCGTTGGAACGGTTGGATGGTACAACATGGTACAGCACTAGACCCAAGGATGTAAACGCTATAGCGTACCACACCACATTAGGCAGTGCTTCAATCAAACGTTCATCGTGGAGAACGCCTCCCCTCGTCTTGGACGCCTTATTGACCTGTGATCCATAGTGAAATTTTAAGGGCGACAACCTGCTTTGTGAGAGTGACAGACAAATTTCTAAGATTGTTTGTGATATTTAACAACTAGCAGATCTTGGGTACCAAGTCCGCTTCATGGATGCCCCTTCCCTTCGTAGTGTGTGCACATAACAATGTCGCGACTGGAAGGCATTAATACCCCATCTTCACATTACAGACCTCACTTCACGTCGGCAACACATGTTTTGACCTCCAAAGAAGTACTTCGGAGATTATCACTTAACTGACATAAAAGTTTCTATGCCGAAACTTTTTGGGTGTTATTTAGACGCTGAGATAACTCAACCGGCGCTCCTTGAAATTCATTCTTTCTTTCCCTTCTCCAATCTCCAAGACCCAAATTAAGCCTGAATGACCTTCGTGGGAATGGAGCAGGTCATTCAAATGATGACCAAATCTTCAACTTTTGTAGATACTCCACTCTCATCCCTGCCCATTGACTTATTGACCACAAAGCAACTGGTAGAATTTTTCCAAATTGCCAAAACAGAGTTGATACTGGGCCTCTGTCATTCTTACCTAGCGAACCAAACTTCGCTTTTGGTTTTAATGAACATTAAAGTAAGACGTGCACATAAATATTGACGCAGTACATCCACACAGTTAAGTTAGATTCTACAAGAAAATGGACCACTACAGGCCACAAGAGGCATTCTATTTAGGATAATGTTAGCCTAAAGCCAAGGAAAGATGTAAGCATAGTCAGCCGAGTAAATTCGACATATCTTTTGGTGTAATCAACCCAACAATCCGTTTAAAATCTGATTAGGATGAATCAAATAACAAGTCACACACATGTAACACTGGCAGTGATTGTATCAGATCCAATCTGTGCATCACTGAAGGCGAGATCATATGGTACTAAGCACACGATAGCCTTGGAGGCCGAGCTAGGTGTGCCAATAGCCCTAGCCATATCTTACTTTGAGAGGTGCTATATCGTGAGATAACAGTGCTTTTTCAGCTGTAACAGACAGCATGAAACACCAAAATGTTTTTAAGCGACTGGTATGGATAACCCGTTACGAGTCAGATGCATCTGCACTGAAGACCAATATGTGAATCAGTGAGGGTGGCAAGAATTAGGTGCGATATCGCTGCCGATCATATGAAAGAGCAAGGAAGTCGCAAACAATTTAATCAATTTTCTCAAAAAGTTGAGATTGGTGAGGTTTAGAGGAATCGTCTTCCTAAAAGCCCTATTTGGTGTTCTGGTTTGCTTCGAAATAGTCCGCCTTGTACAAGCGACAGAAGCCCTCAGTACCATCGCAACAGGACTGCTCTTGTTTTGACCTTACAGGCGCCTTACTTTCGCATTTTCTGTTCCATTTCTGTTGCCATGCCTATAGCCCCAATTCTTCTTCCCCACGAGTACTGACCTTTTACGTATCGTAAAACGATAACAGGAAGAAAACGAAAAACCCTAATTCAGAAGGCAAAAATAGAGATGCGTTGTAAGCTGATTTTAGCGAACCTGCATTTTCTTAAGACGCAATTCAGGAGCATGAAAGATCGCATGGCTATCTACTAACCAAATACAACAAACCTTGCTAAATGAGTTCCACAGAAAAACAAAACACGGATACTGGGTGCTTATAACCAAACCGTAGAATGCTACCAGGAATAATGGTAACGAAATTTTTACACCCAAAACGTCGCCCATTGCATAAAGTTATGATCTTGATTAATAAACTCAATCCTTACACTCCAAGCGTTTTATTTTTCTAAAAAATGGACTATTTTAACTCAAAAACCTATCAACGACGCACGATTGGCTGCCAATCAGGTTTCAAAAACGGAAGAGGGTGCCATGTCACAAACCTGTGAAATGATTTAAACGAGTCAAAACAGCAGAACCGATATTGCTGGGCTTCCATGCGACGGCTGTCGGTGGGAATACATGTTTTCAAAAGCAGCTAGATACCTGACTGAGGGCGCAAAAAAGCTTCAGAATAGTGCATGTAAACGAGAAAATTACAAAAAAAGTAGAACAATACACATACACACAACGAGATGTAGAAAAATTTGTTAGTCGATTAGTTTTATGGCCCAAAAATAGCCTAAAACTCACCTCAAACTTCATCTTGTTGACGTTGACGGCAGCCCTAAATTGGTAAGTTGATTGCGCAAAGGCGTCTGCACTTGTCCCCTTCCGTTTGGCCTTCACCTCCTCCGTTACCAGGAGCATACGGTCGAAAAGGAAGAGTCGCGAGACAACAAACTTCTGACCACCAGGAAGCAATGGCGGTGGTGGTTGCGTTTGGAATACCTCCCCGACTTCCAGTGAGCTTCGACTTTTCTGATGCGGTGGTGGAGGTGGAGGTGGTAGAGGAACAGTTGAAGCATTTGGCAAGGATGGTGCAGGCTCATTGGTGGTGAAATTCACTGGGCCGGCGTCAATGGGAGCAGCAACGCTTGTGGTAGCAGCGACGGTGTTAGTGGGAACAGGCACCTCTGCCTCTTCTTCGGGTGTGGAGGAAGATTGGAGATGCAGTTTGGTGAGGAGGGAGAGGCCGGAGGAGTTGCGGGAGGCTGGGTTAGAGGGTAGAACGTTGAGGGCTTTGGCGTAGGAGCGCAGCGCTTCAGCCAACTCCGAGCGAGAAAGTGAGGCGACCAGAAGGTCTCCGCGAATGCGCAGAGTTCCCAAGGCGGTTATCACCCCTGGAAATCCATCGATTCGAGCCGCCTGTAAGTTTGAAAATAAAACACAAACTAGATTAACTTACACGTATTCCACATTTAATGTTTTTAATAGTCATAATTCTTTCCTTTATATTCCTCCATAAAGGAGAGGACTTTCATACCGATCAATTACTATAGATAAAAGCGTCGCTCCGAGAGGCGACTTCGACCCAACAATGCTGGAGGTCTGAGATATGACCATTGAGCAGAGCGGTCAGTTAGTTCAAAAGCAGTTGGTGTGGAAAAAACCATTAAGTGTTTATTGTTATCTAATGGTCGGTGAAAGGGCCCATGTGATAAGCTACTACGACGTTTCCTTTTCACTTGATGTAGGCGAAAACTAATTGCCTCATCATCATTCTAGCTAGGTGTCACTAAACGTTGTTTTTTGGCAAGTTACCTCCCGATTACTGACGCATAATTCTACACGGATAAGAACAGGAGAATTTATATCTGACTGCTTCAGCTCCCAAATCAAGCTGTAAAGCACTTCTAGGCAATGCACTCTGTTACGCCCCTTTATACTCAGACAATAAAAATCTTAAGAAGCCTTTGCAGGCTTGAAGGTGGAATAAAGGCAGTTCGCAGAGCAGACAAACTCAAATCAAATAAATCAGCTTCAGCCAAACACTTTAATATGCAAGATTTCAGCGGATTCACTTTGTCAGTTCCTATCAGTTGGTAGAAGGCATTGCGGCGGTCTATACCAAATAGTGGGTCTACTGTTCCTTCCCTCTGAGAGCCACTCAGTAAACAGACAGTGCATTGCGTTAGTTCACAGATGAGACGTGGCAAAACGCCTTCCAGTTGATTAGGACAACACTTTTCAAACTATCTGTTCATCTTTTTTAGGGATGCGGTTTCACAGATCGCCTATTTCTTCTTAACAGTTGCATTAAAAAGTCCCACTTTAATCTTTTACTGCATTGATTTCATCGAAACTTACAAAAAGACGAAAATTAGACAACCAACTTCCAACGGAGGGAAGGTTTTGAAGCATGAAGTCGCCTTTTATTTCTCAAATGATTGCAATGGAGATCATTAGAAGCAGCCGTGAGAAATGTGAGGTTCCACCTCAGCACACACACACACACACAACTATTCCCGGGATTGCCGCTTCAATGACCCAAAACATACTCCTGTCAAGTGAATTTATCAAGTGGGAATGGAAAAGGATCGTAAAACTACGTGAACTCGCACAAATACCTACTATTTAATACAGAACCAAGTGGCACCCAAATGGAATTCTTTACAAGGGTTTTTAAAGAATGATTAAGTGAACCCTCTCTAGACGGAATGCGAGAATTCTTAGGTGGATGCAGAGATAAAATGGTTTTCTTGCTTCACATTAATTTTGCGCCTTTAGCAAATAAGGAAGGGATAATCGTCCAATTCAAAGGAGTGGTTGGAGATCTGGCGAAATCCAACAATACATTAACACCAACATGAATTGCATCGTTGCTGCGTTCGCGACTAACGTCTCTACTTTAACTTCGAAGCTCAGTGCTTAAATATTACTTGTTCTTTTAGTATTTGACAAACGCTGCCTCAGAAGTGCAGTCCATCTCTGCTTACCCCTTGAGACAATGTCACCGAAAAAGCTAATGAAGAGGTCCACAATAAGCCACAGAACAGGCATGGAACACCCCAAGAATCGTTTTGGACTTGAATTGGAAACCGAGCATAAATTAAAATACGACAGACTGCTGGGTACCAATCTACAGCATTGGAAACAGCAACAGCGGTACTACGAAAGGCGGCACAAAAGCATGTTTTACACCGACGTCAATTCCATAGGCATAGAAGGATTTCTGGTGAAAGGAGCAATACTGATCCATTTCACTTCAAGTTTCACACTACTTTGTGCTAAATCTGCGCTCAAAAAGGAAGGCTCCACATGAGAGTGGCAGTGACAATTTATGTGTGCATGCAATCTTGTTGTCACGCCTATCACACACATAAACACACGCATGACTACAAAACTGGCGTGCATTCCAGAATATTCACATGAGAGTAAAAAGAATAGAAGCAACACCGCCAAGTACACAAATAGATAGTGCTGGTGCCGTTAAGTTCTTGCTTGCAAGCAGGATTGCTACCAGAGTCGCCGACGTAAGTCAAACACACCGATTCACGAAAGGAAATGCTCCGTCTATACTTCTACTCCTTTAAAAGTTTTTCGTTTCAATGCATAATTGTCATCCACAGACCAAGAAAATGCTACATTTACAGACCCCAATCAATTTGCTTGGGACACACGATCTAGTGCAACAACTGTCAGAAAGTGGAAAACGACTACATGGTTCACACATTTGTAATGTTGGCAGGAAACTGCTAAAAGCTGTGTCATTTTTAATCCATTCTTTCGTGGGTATTTTCTATTCGCACTCCCGCCTAGATCAAAGCGAATGACTGTGGATAATCAGCCAGGGTTGATGGTGACTGTAATTTAACTTGTAACTAAAATGCGGTCTTTTTAAGTGCTGAAGTAAATAGGTTCTTTAGCAATTCTACCTGCTCTTTCAGTGCTCCTGGCACCAATGAGTCTGACACTTCATTCCAGAGCACCGACCATCCAGAATCCAGAGTTTCTTGAAACGCTAAATCGCTTAAATAAATGGCAGTTAGTTACGGTGAGGCTTCAAAAAGATCATCGCACAAAAAACTGTTGTTTCTCGTTCTAACAAAAGGACGTGTAGACCTGACACTTGAAGCGGACTTCAGCTGAAAGTCTAGGGCTCATTGTTGTTTGTTATTTGATGACAATCGACAGAGGGGGTATGAGTCTACACATTAACGAACCGCTTTTTACCAGCCGTTTTGACAGTCTCAGGGGATCAACATTTCTAGCTGTGGCGGCACTTAGTGCCATCAAAATTTCTCCAAAACAGCACGAACTTTCAATACAATAATTTCCTCAAAGCTCAACTCTGTTTCAAATAAAGGAAGCGAGGAAATCCTTAGGTTCAATTGGTCATTAATCAGGTCAGTTTTTGTATCCACCGATCACCAATATCCGAATGATATGACCTCACTAATTCGTACTTTAAAAGCACAAGGCAACACGCATCTGAATCTCTTAAGGACGAATGGACTTTTCCCCGAATGCGAGTTATTTCTCCAAGGAAAACCTACAAATATTGTCGCATTGGAGTTTGTATGCGTATGTGATGCGTTACAAACTATTTAGAAAATGGAAACTTAATTTAGAATGGTACAAGGGATCTACTGAGCTACTGCTCGACCTCACACAAGAGATCACGTCGTTGTTTTAATAGTTTCTATTAGCTCAAAAACATCTCGCTAGGGTTTGGCAAATAAAATTTACCAACTCACGCATACCAAAAGAATAATTTAAAAACCTATTTTCAGAAGGAGGGGCTTTCCAAAATGATTCTGCTTATTGGCAATTGCACCTTCTTACTGTAGCGAATTCCACCTCTACAATGAAGCCACTCATGCCAGCAACTCTACTCGCTTTCTGAAAGAAATTCAATCTGAGACTCATTAAATAATAACATGGAGAGGAGCAAGTATTTCCGTGGTGTGTGAAATTGACGCGGTCGACTCGAGCCTTTCTGCAATCACCTTATTTTCCAACGACCAAACACGCCAAGGCGATTTGACATGAATCAATTTGACAGCAAAATCAATAGGCTTGGAAGCAACGACTCAGAACGATTGTTTAAATATGAGCGAAAGAGCAAAGAAATTATTTTATCCTTTTCTATTTTTCTTCCTCTCAAAATCCCAAAAAAGTGCAAACACAAGACCGAAGTGCTATCATCGAGAGTGAAATTGCACCTTTCAGGTGGAATGATAAATTCCTCAGAACGGGAAAACGAGTAGAAAGGGAGAAGAGAGGGGGTTTGTGCTTTCAGCATACAAAAGCCTCATCCAATTGCACTGCGTCGCTTTGTCTAAGACTGAAAATAAAAGTGTGCACCCGCTATTTACTGCTACTGTCATGGCCAATACTCTGCTACTGCTGCTTCTGGTGGTGCTATTTTTGGATTTATTTACCAAGGCAATGCCAAGCAAAGTGGGACGGAAAGGGATGGAGAGGTAGGTGGGGAGAGAGGGTGAGAGAGAAAACGGGATGGCCAGTCAACCAACCAACCAAGGGAAATGGAGTGATGATGCGAGGCTCTCATCAAGATTTAACACACGCCCGCGCACCAACACCCACACATACACAAACACCGCGCTCAAAATTAATGAAGGCGCGAAACTAAAGACGCTTTGCCCTGTCGCTATGGTGCTGCGTGAGGGGGAAGGATTCCAAATGTTTAGAAAATAGGGAGAGGGGTCGTAACATACTCATGCCCACCAAAAACTACCTGACGTACGTTCTCATCACCTCAGGTGAATGTGTGGCAGTTTAGGATTCAAAGTACTAAAGATGCTTTCGCCCATTATACTGGTAGGACAAAGGAAATTTCGGTTGCAGTTGGGACGAGTCTGGAGAGTAGGAGTTAAAGTCACCATACCCACTCATCTATCAGTCCTTTGTTAGATTCAGACTGAAAGAAGTTTTATCCCGACATGACGCTGTGGCACCTCTGCTTTTCCGTCTACCGAGAAGTCGGCTCACGAGAAATGACGTTGTACTATCCACCAATAGAAAGGTGCTAATGCTGGAGGCTAAAATGATATTTTTGTTGGGTCTTCAATAGCAAAGGCAATAAAGCACCCACCTGTCCCTGAACAAACCGTCAATTTTATTAATACACGAAGATTAATGACTGGCCAGCCGTCGAAGACCCAATTACCCCGCTCTTGTTAGACAACGAAATGACACTCCTCAGAATCGCAAGAAAGGGAGGTTTCGACCAAAACAGGTGTAGAGGGCGTTCAAGGAGTTAACGGAATAGAGGCAGGCGCTGGTGCGCTATTCCATCCACTGATTGACAATAAGGGGATGAAAGGTAGCGAGGCAACGATATTGAAGCGAAAGGATGATATTTTACTAGGGGATAGGAAAGTAAAATGGAACGGACTATTACTTCACAGCCGTTGGCGAACCATTATTTACCATCCGAAAATTGCAAACGCAAACTTTCCGCAAATTTTATACCACAAACGGATAGAAAAAAGATTACCCATACCAATTCGTGTTGCTCTCAATGCCAAAAGAGTAAGAATTCCACCTCCTCCTCCAGATTTCATTAAAAAATTTCATATCATAAATGCAAGTGTCAACCCGATTACTGCGCGGTGTCGTTTTGTCACAAGGGCTATGTAAAGCAGATGAATCTAAATTCACGTGATCGCAAGAAAGACACCTGACATTGAGCTTGATTTCAATGAGTGAGACATGGAGGGAATGGTCCTATTTCCCCTTTAGTCAGCAAACTAGCCTATCGCTTTAGTAACGTCCTTTAATCTCTTTTGGAAGCACATCGACGTATCTTAAATCTGCTAGCATGCGTATGCGATATACGATTAGGAAATCCCGCTTCACTTTGCTTCAACAAAAGGTCTCCAAGACGATTCGCTGTTGCATCTCCCATTCGCATTGAGCTGGCGAGTTCGGGACGGAAATTTTGACCTACACGATGAACGGAGGACTTGAGAAACCGCAATGATGGAAAGGCTCCAAAAGTAGTTTTTACTGCTCCGACAATGGGAGAATACAGCAAGCTTTCTCTAAGGAGTCACAGTATAACATGTGTCAGTGTGTTAATGTGCGCACCAGTAATGTGAGCCCTGCCCAAGAGCCATCAACCTGACGGCATTGACAAGCAACAAAGAGAGTGCACCAGAGCTATTCACTATGCAGCTCGGTTAATATAATCAGCTCAAGGCTCAATCACCCCCAAGAGAGCAGAAAAAGGAACTGATTGCCACGGGCACTGCTTACCACTCTCTCCTGTCCGACTGCATGTGCCGACTAACTTGTATACCAAAGGAAGGCACATCACCGAGGGGGAAAACTGGAGTGTACAACGAGGCAACCGCTCAGAGACGGTTGTGATCTCCGCACATTTCACCCGACGCGTAAATAATCCCAAATGTGAGTTTGTTAGGTGGGTAGCAAGCGAGAAGGACGGGATAAGATTTCGCCTTTTGTAGGGCAAGCCTCATAGTTGCGCAAGATGAGACACTGAGTGGCTTCCGACGAAGGCACTTGAGGTATACTTTCGAGGGGTTTCGAAGCAATGACACTTGAGGTCTAAAGAGAATCCCTCAATAGCAGGCGATTTTTACGAGTAAGAACCGAGCTGCTTATAAGGAAATAATGTAAACGAAACCCAAAGAGTTGACGTTGTTATCGTGAGGAGAAACAACGGGATTTCGTGCAAAAAGGTCCAAAATGTCCCTATGACATCATCATTCGACTGCTTAGCGATCCCCACGTGAGATCGTCAGCTAAGTTTGGAGTAGGGCAAATTCCAGATCCTGGTAGACAGCTTTGCTTCAGCAAAACTAGAAACCCCATTGGAAAAGGATTTGCGATTGTGCCATAACAAGAGCCAGGACGTGAAGAATAAGCATCTGAGAAGCCTGATACGAAAGCGTTCTAATTGTATGCAAAAGCATCCTTCAAAAGCGATCCATCAATTCGCTACTTACGCCCATTTTTGAATAACTTCGTGAATGACACGAGCGTTCAGAATAGCTGTCAAACAAGACAGATGCCCCACTCTCTCTTTATTTTGAATGGTTCTTCAGATATTATTGCAAGGGTTAACTGGTTTGTGAATCTAAATTAATACAGCCTTATTTGCTTACCTTTTGAACTCAGTGAAAGAAAGGTGTCACAAAATGGGACGATGCATCCTTCCCTTTTGAGCTAAGAGGCTTTCTCGGTCCTAGGAATCAATAGGCACTAAATACCAGCATTCTACATCATCCTAAATGCGCTCGTTTAACCAAACTAACCCCGTTAGACAGGCTCACTCGCCTACCCCTTACCTCATCATCCCGAGTTGCATAAATTTGCCCATATTTGAGTTCATTTTCCCCGAGAGTCCTGTAATTTTGGGAGCACTTATGAGTACCCATGTTATGATGTGTGTGTGCGTATAAATGGGGCAGTAGGAAGGAGGCAGGGCTACAAGTTGCCTGCGCTCTCGCTCCTCTTTGAAGCCAGAGGGAGGGCATAAATTCTATTCCATTGATCCCATTCTTTTTTTCAGAGGGATTTTAAGAATGATTGAGCAGAGGTAGTGGGTAATTCAGCGTACGATGACGAAAAATATTTGTCAAGGGTAAAGTTAAGATTACCACAAACAGCTATCAATACACTTGCCTCTATAGATGGTGACCTTGCATCATGGTAGGTGAACGTAGACCAAATTAGATTTTGAGGAGGCATGTTTCTGATAAGATTCATTACTAGACAAAGTCGGCACTTTTTGACTTGCAACTATTTTCTCTTAATAAAGCAAAAAGTGAGACACAATCACCGCACCCATAACTTCACGATATAAATAGTAGACAGTAAACAAGATTCTCTCCTTACCTACGTCGATCACTCACGCGTACTATAGGCTTGTAACTGCTAACTGGATAGGGGAAGAAATAGAGCGCTACTAAAAATAGGCCCACCTCAAGGATGAGTTGTGTGTCTTTCGGAATCTCCTTCATAATATCCAGAGCCTTCTGCCACAATGGCAGGGAGGGCAGTTTGGCTCGCTCCGTCCACTTGACAATCTCCGAGATGGGCAATTGGTAGCGCATAATGCGTTGTACTGGTTGCATAAGTAGTGAGACAACATCCTCCTTGTCCCCCACATGCACACGCCACTCATCGAAGAACTCTTTGTGCTGCTCTGCAATGTGAGCCGCCTTGATTTGGTTCTCACAGTATTTCGAGTAGATGGAGCGAAGACGGGCTCGTGAATCGATGAAGAGCTTGGGAATGCGGTCAGGATCCTCTTCCAATAGGGTGCGCAACTTCTCATAGAAGCCCGTATGCCACTCGAATAGTTGCACCCAATTACCCCAGAGGATGCGCCATCGAGCAACAAGATCCTCAGGTACCGTTGGACCCCCTGGAGGTAGCTTACTAGCGAGTTCCTCAAAGCTCGAAGGGCTAACTGGAAGAGCGGAAGATGCGGCCGCAGTGGAGGTTGTGGAATCGGAGTTTGGAGACACCCGATAAGGTGCAGGCATGTAGAGCTCATAAACCACACGCAATCTGCGTACGTAGCTCTCTTCCGAGTAGGCCAGTTCCATTAGGGGTTGTTTGCGTTTTTCGATGGCTTCCGAAGTAGCATCGGCTTCACCATTAACGCCAGCTGAAGCGTCGATCCTCGTATCAGGGATAGTGTTTGCAGGAGCAAGTAGAGACTGTTGATCACGGTCACTGAAGGTAGGATCGTCAGTGCGGAGAATGTCCACCGCTGGGTTAGGGTTGTCCACTTTTGCACACAACGCTCCACCATCTAGGAAATGAACCTGCTTTTCGTCTGGTGGTTTTTCCTTTACTATTTCCACCGACATTTTTGCACGCTGAAAAGGGAGACAACGGATCTAGTAGGTTCAAACTTCGGCACCCGTTCCTCAAGGCGATAAGTAAATGCTCTCAGCATACAAGGCACCATTCAAGCGTAGATCCAGCATGCAATTTGAAGATTAGATGAGAAAGCAATTTATTTTGCCTTAGGGAGGAAATTAGATTAGTTTAGTAACTAAACTCTAAGCAATTGTTTTGTGATAAATTCAAAAAAATGCATATTCCACGTCGATTTTACTAATTACGCTTGTACAATCAGATTTTTGCTATCCAGTGCAAAAATAGAGCGATAAATCTTAGTTTTATTTGACTTAAAATGCATGAACCGACTTTCTATGCTCTGGTGCATGAAATGCTACAGTGTGAAATTTAAAACAAAATCAGGCAATTTAAGTGCTTATAAAACAGTTATAGATTAAGCTTACTACTTTAGAACAGATAGACTTTAAGGCTAACTAGGGTTAGAAGTACGCGAGTAAAAAAAGGGAATCTAATAAAAATACCAACACAAGATTTTCAGCTAAAACTAGCACTTCAAATACACTAGAAATGTTGCAACAGGCAGCACATTTGGATTTTACGTAAGCCTACTAAGACGAATGTTCTAGAGGCTGAGTTAGATAGAGAAAGCTGCCGCTAAGAAGCTACGAAAAACCAAGTTCAAGAGCAGCAAAAAAATCAATAACGACTACAAAGTTAAAAAGAAATAAGACAAATCAATCATGGCTAAATCAACAAAATGAAAGGGATAAAGGCGAAATTGCTAAACATGAATGAGATAAATTCAAAACCCTAGGATTGGTTCAAAGCATAAGCTATAGATAAAATTTAGAGCACAATCCTACATTTTAAATTACAAATCTGCAATATCCAGGCAAACCTGGAATGAAATATACACAAACGTGCACCACAATGTAAAATTAAATGAGAAGGCATAAAAGTTCACAATAACTACAGTAATAGTGGTACTAAACTTAAAATAAATAAGCCTAACGCAATTAATTACAATTAATGATGTAATCTAGACAAATTTCAAAGAAATACCGCTTGAAAAAGAGGAGAAGACGAACTCAGTTGGACAGGACCCAGCCGATCGTATGTAAGGGAGCGTTTATAAGCAGCTCGTGAAGCTATGCTACTATAAACAAATCTGTAACCTTGAGAAGTTGCATTTATTAACTTTATTAAATATTAGATTTTTTCCTTTGTCACCGTCTTTGGTTAAAATTATGCAGCGTGAATTTAATAAATTTTGCTTGGAATTTTGAACAGTGACATGATGCCTTGAAATGTATCCTGATGCACTTACTTGTTTATATCCACGTTTTTAGATAAAATTGTAAAAAAATAAGTTAACTTTTTATAGTTTAGACGTTTTGCGTTTGTAAAATAAAACGAAATGAAGTTAAAAACTTACTCAGAGCTCGCTATGTGTTTTGAGATAGCAATCTCTAAAAGAGTGTTAATTTTCTTAGGGCCACGAAGCAGCACCAGCAGAGTGTGCAGTAGGATTTAAAGTGTCTGGCATGGCTCAGGAGCTAGTTTACTCCGCTAAGTTACAAGTAAGAATGCATGGTGCTACTTTATCGAGCTCGGGAGTCAGACATTTAATTGTTACTTTTTTCTCACTTGTAGTTTGCAGTAAATGTTAAACTTGAGTATCTTTAAATGTATGTTGTAAACGAGAGACGGCAATGCGACTTAAAATCTCGTCCTCGAGGAGCATTTAGATTGCCCCGATTTCGACAGGGTCGTCTCTCCGCTCTTACTTGTGTAAGACTTTCTCTATTCACTCTCCTTCAATGTGACTATCCCTATTATGAAAAAACTCGTTGTTCTTTTAAATATCTATTGCCTTAGTGGATGCAGTGTTTTACTAGTTTGCTGACAAGTGGTTACAGAAGACCACTGTAGACACCAGAGTTATTAAATCGCTCTTTGAGGACGAGAATCGAGTTGTATTCTGACCTTCTGTCCAAAAAGGGCATTTAAGGAAACATGGGTGTAATAATAACTCTTAGTAATTTGTTAACCTTTAATTTCTCTTAATTTAAACCGAAAAAAATACGTTTCCCATTTGGCGCCTTCGGTTTTATTTCATCGCTTCCATGTACACCGAAGTTTTTATCTTTTTCATGCCTGCTAGAGAACTTCACTTTATTGCTAAAGCCATAAAAAATTTACATTATATTAAATAACAGATACTGTTAATCTATAGAAGCTATGGGGGGCATCTAAACTGCCTCGATAATCTTACCACGGAGTGGAACTACTTCATGCCAATCACCGCTACCAGGTTCCCACCCCTTTAGTTGCTTCCAAACCAGAAATTAGCACCCTACTTGTCCACTTGGCTTCTTGCGCAATCCATGAGCTGAACCTACTTCAATGAGCCTAAATTATACAGATCATTAGAGAAGACTATATGTTTACCGTCCCGAGACTTTCTTGAGGGCAAAGGAAGGTATAATGCTAGGGCAGAATGCACATATTTAACAAACAGAGGGTCCGAGGGCCAGCCCCAGCAAAACAGGGCAATATGGTTACTCAAGTGACCGCAACAGAAAATTGAAGTCAAGCAAAGCATTTTAAAACGGTGTGCACCCAGCCTCCGCATTATCGGTAAGCGCAATTGTTATAATTATTACGGTATTATCATCGTTACTGCCACTATTTTATTGGTGGTAGTATTACACTAGATAAATGGGGCCGCTTCCTATCAGTATGCATCCCTTAGGCATCGAAAGCATGGTTTTTTTTGGAAATTAGAGTGATTTTGGCCTCGAAATGACGTCGATTATTTGTCAATGTTTTATGGTGATATCGACAAATTGAGTGATAAGCATGCAGAGGTTGTCTTGTAGCCTCGATTTTTGTAATTTTAGAAGTAGCATAAAGGAAGCTGATTAAGGGGTAAATGATTATCATGTGCTGGTTTAATTTCCTTGCTTAACGAAAATATCTATGAAAAGTGCAACAAGGAAGATTATCGAGAGTTTAGGCGTTTGTTAGCCTATAGCTTTTGAGTAACATTGTAAAAGCGATTGTGGAGCTAATGCTAATCTAGTGGGAAATGGCATTTTTTGTTTCCTCGGGGCCGGAAGATGTTGTCACTGTTGCCAAGTTACATAAACAAGCGCAGTCAAATAAACACTTATTGTACAAGTCTAGTGACCCAAGGTTTGGGTGGATTCTAGGCAAAACAAAGTTACTAAACCCTTTTAAAGTTCAAATGTTATTGCGGCACAAAATAATGCGATACTTTGATTATTTGCTTAACTCTATGCTTAAGCTTCTCCTGAACTTAATAACATTCCATTAAACGCCCTCTGAATAGTGTGGCCCCAGGCTCACGCCACCAGTTTCTTCCCCTCTCCCTTCCGTACGCAAGCACCACACATTCTGCCCTAAGGTATAGCACCTTTCGTCTTTAGGGAAGACTAGCGTGGCTATAATAATTTATGAGAAATATGCTGTCTAACTACTGGTGAGGAAGTCGGACTCTGAATTTCAGTAGTATCTAATCCTTCTTAATGTTATCTTTTCCAGGCCAGCCTTAACAGCCAAATATAGCAAATCCACAAGAGGTTTGGCTTGATACTGTACACAAAAGAGCGGTCTTTTCTCCTGTTTCTGATGAATGTATTTTGTGTCTCGAACTCCAGCAGTCATATGCCAAATTTTTGTTAAAGTTATGTCAAGCGCTATCAGGATAAAGCTTTTAAAAACAGATTACTTCGATTCGTCAAACGTGAAGACTTGCCCTTACTAAAAAATGGCGCCTGCAATAAATCCCATTTTTTGTACTAGAAACACTAATCAAATTTGTGGATGTTGTAAGCCTTGCATAGTTTTCCTTACTTGCCTTGAATCTGCCTTTTATTGAGACCGTCGAGCATTTTCGCTATTTTGTTTAAATATTAAAACGTGGAGGCCTAAAGATTCCGCTTAGTAAAATAGTTTACGTACTCATTTAATTTAAATAGCACGTATATTTAACGCTCACGGTGCAGTTCTAAGATTGAAAAGGGTTTATCTCTAGTTCTGGTCATACGCACCCTAGAGATAGAATTTGTGAGACCATTTTTGTGATGTTGTTTAACATGAATGTGCAGCACTTGCCCAAATAAGCTCAGTTCTAGTCAGGGCAAATGAAGAACTTTGCTCTGGTAAAATTTCAAGGTCATTTGTAGGTGGCATCGATTATTTTTCCCACAGTTCAAACGACTCACAAGAAACGCATGAAGCGATGTGCGAATGTCGCTCTGGCACGGCCGTCCTTGGCAGCGTTGACTGCAATCTACTCACCACCTGTCAAGACCAGACATATGAGTCCTGTGATCCACCGTTTAAATTCATCGAAATCCATCAATGCTGTCACTTGACATTTCCCGATCGGAATAACTATAACGAATTTCCACGCCTCTGCCCTGTCCATGGATGCCTTTCCAAACCTTGTGTGCAGAAAGAAGTCTCCTGCTTGGAAAAATGTCTATTGCACTGTAAACCAAAATCTCCTCACAGTTTATACAGAATCGAAAATGGACTCCCCAAGGCTTTGGACAGTGTTGAGGACTATCTAAAATGCATCCACAGTTCTGGTTATACCTACCCTCGACCACAGCGTGGGAATCCGGGCTCGGCGGCAGATCCATTCGACAAACGCGTCAAGGCCCTTCAGGTCGATTGCATGGTTTCTCGACCTAAAAGCCCTGTTTTCACGGAAACCTTCTCATTTCGATCGCGCAGGCAAGGTGAAGTAGGGATGACGAAGCCCACCTTTTTAAAAGGAGTTCAATCCCAGGCTTACAAGTACTGTCGTGACCTTGGGTTGGTGGACGAAACTGCCCGACTATTTATTGCAGAATTGCGACATACATTTCCCGAGGGCTACGTTGAACGCCAAACATGGCAGTATGTGACCCTCTTCTTTCGACCTAACACCCTTGAGCACCTCAGGCTAAGAGCCCTTCCAGGGGACAAGTACTTCGTGTGTGGAATCCGATATCAGGATTTCAGCACTCCTGCCGATTTGCACTTTGGAGACCAAATCGTAGAGATGATGCCAATTTGGATGCAGGAGCAAATCAAAGATGCACCAAAGCAACGAAACCATGCAGGTAATACGGATGGCTTCCAAGCCATTATCATTCCCTCACCCTTCTTTCGAAAGATCCAACTTCGAGTCTACGATTGTCCCATTATTAATGAGTTTAACATCAAAAAGAAGACCAAGGAGAACACAAGAAGTCACCGAGATTTGGGATTCACGATCCACCGCGGTCGGATTGTCTACATTGATAAAACTTCACCTGCAAGCATGTCTGGATTTGAGCCGGATTATCACATAGTCGAGGTGGCTGGCGAGTCAGTACTGGAGTATGATGACTCCCACATCATACGACTTATTCGAATCGCTATCGAGAGGAGTTCGGCGAGAGTAGTGGAGTTAGCAGTGATTCCATCACGATTCTACGATATGCTAATGGATTCTCGAAAGGGCAAGGTCTGCACTATCGTTCGTGATGCTGAATTTGATGTGAATGCGTGGAGTGAAAACAAGGTCTTCGGTGTAAGGTAAGCCCACTAATTTATACGTATCAATTAGTAAATCATTAAATGTAATTGCATTCTTTTAAAATTGCCATTAAGAGAAGCTTTCTCCGCCTTTTGCGACTCAATGATCCATGCTTACAAGCAGCAAAAAGCATTCAGTGGTTCGCGTTAGGTTGTTAAAAATGGGTTGTCGATCTTGTGCTCAGCTCCTGGTCGTAGTTTCAGCAGCTTCGTCTGTGTTAGTTAGGCTTAGTTTTGTAGGTATTCTCTCAGTCCAAACGGCCAACAATTCTCATGACGCTATGATGGCCAGTGATAACTAGAGGCTGGGCCATCAAACGAATTTTGATGGCTGTTCAGCTTTGAGTCAGTGAGTTCTGTCGTTGTTCGCTGTGCTTCCATCCATACGATCGAAGAGCGATCATCTATCTATTGATGAATTTGATCCAATTTTTTCCTAGCCCAAATACTTTTACTATTAATCCGTTTTCCATGCGATGGTTCGCCCATTTACCATGATCAAATTGACCAACTCGTGTCTCACTGATTGACATTTTGGTTTGTCTCGAATCTGCCCGCGTACCTCTAGTGCATTCATACCTCCGTTCACACATGCCTGATAGGTTCATGAAGTAAAGATACCTTTTTTTATCCACAATACCTGCATCTATCTCCTCCCATTCTATGCATTGAAGCCTGGTTAACTAATCGATTCTGGTTCTCCTTTCTTTGCTTCCTTTTATTCCCTACCCATCCAATTTTGGGATCATGATGCGTGTGGACCAATTGCTCGTTCTCCAGTTCACCACGTTTTAATACTTGTATCGACTCGAGCTGCCCACGGAACTGTTCCATGTACGCATTGGTGTTGTAAACTAACTCCATTCTTTCACTGCTTCCATGCCAGGAGTAGCGATGGCAACCAGCGCCAGGATTTAATTTCATCCAGATTCCAAGGCCACACTACCAAGCTTTAGCAAGTCTAAATATGCCTCGGCAGTGTTAGTGATGATACTGCTGACCAGAACGCCAAACAAATTGGTAGCTCTAGTAAAACTATTTTTCACTTTCAAGCGCACCTATTTCAAACACTAACGCACCATTTTTGATTGTGCTGTGTTTTTGATGTAACGCCGAAGGAGATGAAAATAATTCAGTTTTGTTTATCACGCTCAGTATTGCTTATTTTCATTTTTTCCCCAATGCATAGAAGCTCACTTCAGAATGGCAACTAGGTTATTTTTTTGGGCTAAAAGCCAAATAGCTATTAAAGGTGGTTAATGAACTGTTACATTCGCCCCGTTGGATGTCATGAGTGTTCAGTAAGTCACGCAAGCCTCATGTGACTTCCATTTACGGCTCGAGACGAATTTTCGCCTTGAGAAACCCTCCTACACTGAAATGCATCGCCAGATTGGTTGCAAGAAAAAGCATTTTGGCCTACATTAATGCTTTTATGTGAAAACACTGCCACAGACTTGTTCCAGCTTAAATCTAGCAGTGGCTTGACGCCTGACAAGAAAATTAATCGGGAGGCAATTGACGCCCAAGCCTTCCCTTCCCCACTGAGCCTCTATCAAGTTACTCCACTTTATTCAGCTGCTTTGGGCTTCCGGGTAAAAAGTTGCTGATTTGGCACTATCTCAAATGCAGCGTTCCTGGTCATCGCTGAGTTGACACGTGTCACCACTCATCACCATCACCCTCCGATGTCAATTTTCTTTCCCACATATCGAATCCACATGACTTACTAATCGACTGAGAAAATAGAGCGGACCGTTCACTATCCATCGATTGCATTGAGTTTCGGTCGTCAAACGTTTTAGTCAAGACGATTGCCAATTTTCTATTATTCATCACACCTCTCCCCCACCCCCACCGTGCCTTTGTGGAAGCGTGTGTGGGGTGTAACAAGTGGCCGAGGCGCCATTTCATCCTGTCAAATTTCGACACCTCCTATTGGTGAGTGGACCAGCCAATCAGATAACCGGTGAAGGCTAAATTTAGCAGCCGTGTGATGGATGGCTCTATGACCGTTTGTAAGCCTTGCTGACCTGGTCCTTCACTGAATGGCAAGTGCTGCGGACCAAATATCGCTTTGGTGTACTACGTGAGGGGCACATGAATTTCTGGCTTTCAGTAGTTATGTGAGGACCAGGCTCTAACAATTGCGCAGTCATTAAACACGCTATGCGCTGTCGGTACCATCAGTAGCTTATATTTGTGACATGGAAGTCCTCCTCAATTCAACAACAGGTAGGAAGATGGGGTTTCCCACTTTAATCATACTGGTAGCAGATGAGTATGTTGGGGTGTGTTGATTCATTAAGTTCCAGTTGTGTGAGGTAGGTGGTGAGAAGATGGACCGAAATTGCCCCCTCTATTCACTTCTTTCTCTCACTCGCTTCCACTAATGACCCTACTCCTCGGCGGCAATAATAGCCTGCAGCAGCCTCGCGGATTTTCACTGCGACAGCACGTTCGATAACTCGCATGCACACGTGCACGTGCGTCGTGCGGACGTGCATACACATCCCACACGCATACATTGGTGCATTTGCCTTCTGGTTGCACGCACGCACGCATGCGTCACTACAGGCATGTGGACATATGGGCCAGTGGGCGTAACCGCTCGCGCTTTGGCCAATAGCATGCCGTGACTCATAGTTCAGCTTGATGCTACTGCCGCAGGCTTTTCCTCCCCTCGCCTGCCTTCTTGCCTACCCGTCCGACTGCACGCCCTCTCCCCATGCCTGCCTCGCTCTCTCACTCCTCTTCGTCAAGTCATCAGAGATGCCGAAGCATTTGCATAACTGCTACTGCTGCCGCCGCTGCTAAAGCATGCTAATTTGGCTTGCATAGGCACTAGGATTAATTGAGGGAGCAGAATGTTGAATAGCGCTGTTGTCCACCCACAACTCTTATTAGAGAGCTAAATCCCACAGAGTAAAAACGCTGGTTTGCGGATGCACTGGTTTTAGAGAATTCCACTTTGCACTGCAATGGAGGCCCCTCCTGACATCACATTGTGGGGACTTACTTAAAGCCTAAAAAGCTCCTTTCGCAATTTTCGTCCTTCTTTTGAGTGTCACAGGAGTCTAGACGTGAGGAGCAGATGTTAACACTTGTGAGGTCTTTGCACCACCAGCATGAAGTAAATTCTTGGTCTTCACTCAACAAATTCTTTTCCTCCACCAAAATAAATGCTCCAACATTGCCACCCAAAAGTGAGGTGAATCCTGAACTAGCAAAAAATAACCATGTAAGGTGAGCGTAGCACTCTTCGACCCTTGTTTCCTTGCACCACTAACGAAAGTCACTTTTCGATGCCATTTCCTGTTCTAGTCCGGCGGAGAATTCAATCCCTTGAAGATAAGAACACGGAACATGCCCGCCTTTCCTGTGCCTCCCAGTTTTCTTTTCTTCTCGGGCAAAATTTTTTCAATCAACCAGCCAAAGCAGTTAAAGGTTTTCTCCATTTCCACACCCGCTAGTCGCCTCACGAAACACGGCCTGTAATGTGTTCAGTTCACTCGTTCAATATATTGTACGGTTAAAAAGTACAATAGAGGGATGACAGTAATAACCTTCATTCAAGCACAGCAGCAACTGACCAATAGAATCTGGCTAAATGACCTTCTCGTAGAAAACAATATCAAACTTTAATTAAAGGGCGTAAGAGGGACAAAAATTAATTCGGGAGTGGCACTCACACGACAATGGTTCCCAATATATGCGGAATCGTGCTCTCTCTCCCATAGGATAGAGAGGGTAGGAGGACAAGCATTACTCGTATGCATTTGTGGCCCAGCGATTGTGTTGCCACGGTAACCAAAGCGGCGTTCCACACCGCACAACACTCGCTATTCCATATTCGTCTCATGATGTAGCGTTTTTTGTCCTGATGGCACAATTAATTGGGGAATGGAGGATGGTTGCGGTAGTAGTGATAGGGCTGTTCCACCTCCCGCATCAACCCTTCTCCAACTTCACCCAAAAACCTTCGAGTGGGGTAGGGGGCAGTGGACACACAATCCTGTGGGTGCACACCCACACGCTCTTTTTGAGATAGGAAACTGCATTAATCGTGCCAATAACGGGCTAATCGGTGAAAAGCCTGGGTGAAACTAAGTTTAGCCTGTACGACCAATCATGTAGGGGACTATCGAACCTGACATTGTGCGGACCAACCAAGAGCAATATTCACGGATAAATCTTCCTGTTTTGGTGAACGATTTAGTATCTCTTTTCGTCAGAGATACTTGCAACCTTGTGCTTGAATATGGGATCAAAATAACAATTAGGCTAATTTCAGTCATCATTAAGTCTGAATTTCCATTGACAGAGGACTGCATAATCTAGGAAACATTGAAAAGGTCGGAATCTCTTCGAATTCGCCCACTTTCGCATTAATTGGCAATAGTGCAACCACGATGATCAGGGAAGGAATATTTTAAGGACGTTGTAGACACCGCTTATGCCACACACAGCTTGCAGCCGTAACGTGCATTGGAGGAGGGGAAAGCGCTAGAGCACGATGATCCTTCCAACCAGCACATTGATGCATTCACAGGTAGGGTGGAGTCAGACAACCAAACCCTTTATCCCCGAGTTGCGATGAATGCGTAATGAAGACCTTCGTCTATCCGTTCCTCAATTGCTGCGGACTCGTTGGACATACTCAGACAAGAAATCTCTGCGTGATGGGAACTGAGAATCCATTGGCGATTTCATGAAGCATACTTTTAACGTCATCGCACGCGACCTTCTCTATCCTAACCTCATGAACAATCTCTCCAGCCATGGAATGCAAAAATAAAATCAAATCAGTTTGCGATACAGTGGTGGATTCGTTAATAAACCGACTCTTGTAGATCCACAGCATCGATGAAAAGCCGCATAAAACCACCTAAACACAGCTTTGCGTCGCATTAAGGCGCTCCGTATCGATGAAATGGGACTGATGACTAGGTATGAAACGCTGTTCGTTGGATGTGCACGATAACTCACTACTGGAATTTCTATTCTTGATATTTTCCTTACCTCCTCCGCTACATCCAAAGTGCCCTGAGAGAAACTCGGTGTAACATGGAACATATCAGCGTCGTCTAGTCCCCAAACTCCCGAATACGCCTGCGGAAAATAAAACATTAAAACCCTCCTCCTATCTACATTTGAAGTCTTAGTTTTCCATAACCCCTAAAAATACGAGGATAGTAGGGCAAGTAAATACATCCCCAGAGCATGTGTATCCGCAAAGTTCTCAGTGCGTGCCAACTTCAACGCTTCAAACTTAGAGATGGATCTCAAAGCTGGTACACATCAAACTACTCACCTGAACCCATTAAACAAATCCTCATCAAGTAGCACACCGCCTCCATCAGCTCTGCAATGGCAAACGCCTGTCGCAGCGGTGCCTAACGTAAATAGGCACCATAGCATAGATAAGCAAGCTACTCCATTGGAATAATGAGCAACGGAGAATGGACCCCATGAGACACTGTAGAGCAGTCCCAGTGCCGAAAATACCACACAAAAACCTATCCCTCGAAGGAACTAAATCAAATAACCGATACTAGACAGCAATCGTCTCGCCAGATAACACAATATTAGTGAATACGCAGGAGAATCAAGAAAACCTGGTCGAGGACACCCTCAGAACCCTCTCGAGTAAGGCTTCTTTTTAGTTGTTTTGAGTTGTAAGCACAACGGCTTGACTTACCTATCCACGGAACGCACCGAGAAACTACTTACCGCTACTTAACCGTACAGCAGTTCCCCCTGGTACAATTTCCAACTTCTAAAAAAACTTCCAGTTTGAAAAATATCGATATTTCCAACCCTATCAAATCTACTGACCTTTATCGGATAGGGAATGATGAAACCACTGGCGCTCGATACAATGGAGAGAGGTGAAGTACTCCATTGTGAAAATAGCCCCTTAATAATCAAAATGCAGTTTCCTAGCTTGATAAGAGATCTTTAGCAGATCCATTCTATGATGAAGACAAGATACTGATTGAAAAAAACGACCCTCAAACACTCTGTGCCTTAACGGGACTTCCGATTCAGAGACAAATTCCTGAGTTAGTGAATACCATGCATCCAAATCCCTGGTGAGTACACAATAAGCGCGACAGCAAGACAGGCGGTAACCGTCTGGGCGAGAACTGTTCTTTCCCATCTACTTCGTGCTGCTCCATCCACCAAAAAGAACACAAGAACAAAGCCATTGAAGAAAGAAGCACAACAGACACGCGGATACGTTGTTTTTTTTGGGTCAACAGCTTATTATAGGATTAAATTCACCAAGAGAAAGAGGATCTAACGCAGTTTTCCTTGCTGCAGGACATTTTACAGTGAAATTGAGTTAAAGATAGAGAGAAAATGCAGAAACATCAAAGGTGGTGGTGGCAGCGGCAGTGTGGAGGTGGCGGAGGCAGCAACGAAGAGGGGAAGGAGGAGGTGGGCGAGTTGAAGAAAAAGCTGAAGCTCTCCCGCTTTTCTCCCCTCCCACTCTCAAGGTCATTACTATGACAACAATCATCAAAAGAGGTTTTCGAAGAGCGCACACACACGGGCAGAGATTGAAAAGGAGCAAGGAGAAAAGTAGGATCGTATTGCACTGAAAATTGGGCAGTGAGGGGGTGGCGGCCGTGTGTATGCGTGTGCGCATGTGTGCAACCGCGCGGTTTGTGCTCTTTATTGTGTACGTGGGTAATGTGAACGATTTCCTTGTCAAAAAATAACAACGGCGAGCGGTTAGGGTATGGGAGGGAAGAACCTGTATTCCTGTATCTGCAGGAGGTTTCGCTTAAAGAACGCGCGGTTTCACAGGAAATGAGGTGAAAAAAAAACATTTATTGTTATCACAAGCACACACCCACACACACACACGAAGAGAGGAAAAGGGCGAAGGCACGGATTTTGGATCGCCAGTGCTTGAAGAGGAAAGAGTGCGGTTTTTTAAATTTTATGCGTACGATGGTGAGGCAGAGCGATGGAACGAGGTTAATTTATCGGTCGCGTCGGTACCTAAGCACGTGTATTTTCGTCACCAATTAAACCAAAAACCAACAAACCAACGAACGAACATGAGGAAGAGAGATGATGAAAAATAAAACAAAATGAGTAAATGTGAAAGAGAAAAAACACACAAAGAGAAAGGATAGAGCAAAGCAAGACGACGAGGCGTGTACGTGTGGTTAAATTTACAGTTTTATAGGGCGGCACACCTCCAGATACACACGCAGAGAAATACGTCAAGAAAGTAGAGAGGGTTATAGGAGAGGCGGGGCAAGAAAACGCGGTGCAAGTGGACAACAGCACCGAGGCAGAGGTCATGTATACACAGAAAAAAAGGGGGAGGTCAACGACATGCGAGAGGGAGAGAAAATGCAGGGCCAGCGGCGACGGGTGTGGCTAAATGGAGCGTCATCGTCAACATCATCACATTTGCTTTACTCGAAGAGATAGAGCCGAAGACAGAGAATGGGTGCGCGTGTGTGTGCGTATGTGGTTCGATGAGAGGGGCGACCTAACAGCACCTTGAAGAATGAATTTTGATCGAAGCGAGTGACTGAATGAGAGCCAGCGGTTGAAGAGAACAAGGAAGAAATGAACGCGCACATCACACGAACACACACATGCACACGCACACACTGAGAAGAGAGATTGAGACAGACGCCGGCGGCAGCAGCAGTAGGAGTGGTGATTGTAGTGGCGGTAGTAGTAGCAGTTGTAGTAGTAGTGGCGGTGGTAGAGTGAACAGTCTAGTTCCAAATTCGAAGAAAACTGTCCCAGGAGCCGGTACAAACCGCCATACCGTCCTCGGAAACGCCCAGACAACTCACGCGGTTATCGTGGCCCGCAAGAACACCTAAAAGATGGCACACACACGTGTGGGTGTAATAGTGAAGATGCAAATTTTCCACGACCCTAGTCCTAATCTCAAGTGATCCACACACAGATGCACCTAGATGCATTTATAAAAGGTTAAGCCGTTGGTGATAACCAACAAAAGCACATAATTGAAGTGAAGCTCTACTTCCAAAAAAAAGTTATTTAACATAGAGGTGATGTTTGCATCAACTTTATACTCGGCACCACGCCGAGGTGGTATGGCATCCCTTTCAATTCATATTAAAGCCTCACCAATCCTTTTGCAAAGTAAAGTACTCTAAAAGTCTCAATGGCTAAGACAAAACTGATTATGCGATCAGATCGGTAGTCAAACAGACTACGGCATAATACAGCAAACACAATTTGGTTGGTTTTATGCTTCGAAAAAAATCAAGATCAAAAACTGACCGGTGATGCATATGACCGACTTGTTTGGGATGGCAGCCAACATCTTAACGCCAAAATTTCGTATCGCTAACAATATTAATACTCCATAATTAACAAACTCAGTTGGAGGAAAGGCATTCAAGAGGATGTGAGAGGCAAAGTTTAGTAAAACCAGCCTACTTCTTACTTATCACTAAACAACCTATTACTTTAAATGTTCCGTAATATGACAAAATTTCACCCAATCAACGGAGAAGGTCTAACTAAGCCAATAAACCAAATGAATTTAGTATGAAAGGCATACTGACCAGCCCGATCTTGCTTGAGCGTGTCCCAGACGTTACAGTTGAAGTCGTCGTAACCGCCGAGCAGAAGGCGACCACTCTTGCTGAAGGCGACACTAGTGATGCCGCAGATGATGTTGTCGTGCGAAAACATACCCACTTCTTGGTCAGCGCGAATGTCGAAGAGGCGACAGGTCGCGTCATCACTGCCCGTGCCGAAGGCGAAGCCGCTGGGGAAGAAGGTGATTGCATTGATGTCCGACTCGTGACCCGGGAAGGTCTGTTTGCACTGACCGTCTCGTATGTCCCACAACTGCAGTAGAAAAACCACCCTTTACATAGCCATTCCCCTGCGGATTCTGATCGACATCTGGCTGTTCTACTCCAGCCGAAGTTTGCTGCTTGGCTCAACAAATCATGAATCAAAGGGATCAAATTAATAAAAGCTCGCAAAGTTTCTTCTGTATGATCGAAAAAGCATGGAATAAAGTAGAACTTTACTTCCATCGCAAACTTTGTTAGATCGACTCGCGTACTTTAAAAACATCCCAGCTACACCCATCTTGAGTTCAATCGATATTTGAAGGTCCTGCTTTGGCAGAAATGTGCTACTTCTTTGACGGTCCCAAGCTCAATAAAATTTTATATGAACTGAGGCACCACTTCCGCCCCAATGTCAGATCCAAAAACAAAGCCGCCTCGCAAGCTTCGAAACTGCAGTGGGGCGGAAGAACACATGATAATTACAACTGGTTATTGGGAATCTTAGTGTTCCCATATCTAATTACTTCGATTATTTGAACATTCAATCACAGACTTAGCTCACAAAAACCCTTCATATCACTTCCCAAGAAACAGAGAACACAGAACGTCCAAAATATTAAAGCAAACCCCCCCCCCAAACTGCTGCTCATACTACCAGGTTTTCTCATGTTGAAACCGATCGGTACTTCAGCACACAACTTCAACTAGCCCCTACTTTTCGATCAAACAATCTCTGGATTCAAAAAGTTTGGAGAACCTTCTTATTGTGATGAATAAAACTAAAAGACAAAGCCCACCTTCAGCCATAAAACCGAATTTGAAGACATAACTATCTCAAATGCCGTACAGCTTCAACAACAATAGGTATCCAGGTATACAGAGGGCAACTGCCTCTACACCAAACGAAATAAGGGGTTTAAAAGTCTCCCATCAGACAACAGAAAGAGAACTATCAAACTATCGTTTTTGACACAAAGCTAAATTCGGGGACATTGATAGTTTACCAAACTCTAGAAAAGTGGCCTACGTAAAATTTCAGCTGAATTGACTCACTAAATGCAGAAAGTGTCTCAAAAAGGAGAGGATATAGTGTAAGTTTCAGCAAAATCGGAGGTTTCAACATCGCTGACTGGATTTATTTTGAGCAATCTTCAAGGCACAAATTCCTTAAAAACTTCCCTTAAATCCAGGTTTTCACTCTGGGTCAAATCATATTTACACTGAAAGTCATCTGACGCTTGCTGCCTACTCGGATAACTCTTGCCGCACCCAACCATCACTGTATTAAGTCAGATCATTCTGAGCGTCGTCCTTTGATCAACGTTTATTACTCACTTAAGTAATTTCAAACTCACTTGGATTTGAAAGAAAGATATTAAAGTCTCCTTGTCAAACCCAAAAAGAGCAAAACAAATGAAATACTCTTTTTTTGACATGATCTGAAAATAAAACCACTGATCCACGAGCGGCTGACGCCTCGTCTAAATCAACTCGACAAGGCGAACAGGAATGAGAGCCCACAATAGAGCCTACCAATCCAAAATAATCTAGCTCAAATTTGCAAAAAGTGTAGCAATGCTTAGTTTGAAACAACAAATTGCGATTCAATTTTGCAGATGAACAGGAAATTTGTAGATACTCAAAGACATATTTATTCATTATTAAAAAATAACGAACGGGTATCCATAACGGAGAATTACCTCCAACATCTAACACTTAAAGAATCTAACAATAGAACGTGTAGATCAGTAATGGCAGGATGACGTCACGATTAATTGGACGTAGCTACCAAACGACAAAGCTACGATTTGAGCAGAGACCTTGACGAATTACTCTAGAGACCCAACAAAGGCTTCTCGACTCAAGGCTACCGAGTTGGGGAGGGAGCAGCATATAATAGACCTGATGTGTCATCGGAAAAAAGCAGAGCAGAGCTTGAGGCACAAGTGTTTCTCTAGTGGTAGTGGCAAATGCTGCTACTCGAGCAGCAAATATGGGTGGGAGCTCGTGGCCTCGCGAACGCACAATGCAAACACACGCACTCGGGAGGCAGGCAGACATACGAAGCAGTCTGGCCAAGCGCCAGCTGGCCTGGACACAACCTAGATAGGGCTCTCCCTCTCCTCCGCCTCCACCTCTTTCGCCTCTAAACAGTGAGAGAAAAGGGAGCAGGGAAGGCAGAGCAGCATTAGCAGCAGTAGGCTGAAGTGTTTGCTTCTGCCAGCGGTAGCACAGGACGCGCACACTCGCATAATGGGTAAACGACCTACTGTCCAATCCGCAACCAGCGGAGAGGCACTTGCGCATCAGCGCGCAAGCCTACCTTTCCCCCCGCGCGTCCACCTTGCCCAATCGATACTTGTGCGCGCGCGCACGCACGCGTACATGCAGAGGCAGCAGCAAAGACGTGTGTGCGCACGTAATGCAAGCGTCTAGGGGAATTGATGTAGTCCTCGTAACAGCAGTAGTGGTTGTAGTCCTTCTCCTGGTCCAAGTCTCTTCTTTGCAGGCAGAGACGATTGGGGCACATACGTACGCGTTTGCCTGCGTGCGTGTGTATTAGTGGGCGAGCTTTTAACCCCATGCACACACATACGCACACAAATACCGCGACCACGAGGAAAACGCACCAAGACTATTTTTGGCTTGACCCCAAATGGGCAAGCAAGAACGCAAATAAACACCCACAGACGCGAACACTAAGCAATTTAACTACCTCACTAGCTTGGCTTCGATTCGTTCTGATTGACTGTCTACCGTTTGAACACCCAATGCTACATGGTGAGAGTTCGATAAATAACTGCACATTAACAAATGGGACAAGTGATAAAGGAGTGGAAATAAATAGAAATCCCACCTTAGCGGAAGCGTCGCAGGCGCCCGAAACGAAAGTGCGCATATCTGGAGAGAGACTGAGGCTCATGACGTCGCCAGTGTGACCGGTGAAGCCGCATACTTGTTGGCCCGTTTCAATGTCCCATAGAGCGCTAGACATAAATCGTTTTGGCAATGAAATTAAGAGTCCAGCCCATCCAGCCTCGTTGGATTACTAAGACCCTAAAAAAAGTCTGGGGAGCGTACAATCACGATGGCAAAGAAATCGCATCACAAGTCTTAATAAATTCCCCTCTGGATTCTACTTTGATCGACCAGTAATGGGTTCCAGAGGACTACTCATCCTCATCAACTAGTTCTTTCGCGGTTTATTGCACCGTCATAGTAAGATTCGTCGAGTAAGCCACATTACTACGCATTTGGATACCAGAACGACACACTCACTTCAACATATATTAAGCAACGATACCGCAACTCGAATCCTTTCACTCAGTCAATCAATGGTGAAGTAAGTAAAAGTACAATGACAAAACATCTTCCATTGTAGGCTACCATAGTAAGGGACTAAAAAGACTAGAACGAGCCGAATGTTAGTCTCGGACAGCGCTCGAATGCTTTAGATATGGTCTAGTCATTTGAAACCAAACGAAACAATCATAAACAACATTCACTGCAAAGTGATCAGGGCCTAGCCAAGGAAGAGGATCAGACGCACCAGGTGACATCTCCAGAGCTGGTGACAATCTGATTGTCGTCAAGGAAGCGGCAGCAGGAAAGGTATCCCGTATGTCCAGGCAGTTCCCGGCTGACCCGGACGTTGCCCTCACGGGTCTTGAGACAGTAGATAGAGCAAATGTTATCCAAACCACCGCAGGCCACGTAGCTCCCCGACGGCGCGTAAGCGCATGTCATAACCCAGCTGCTCCTCAGAGGTATTGCATGCACCTTCAGGAGGAAACCGTAGACAATTCAAGCAATCGCAATTAAGAGTAGGATTCGCATTAACACGAAAGGGAGAAACAATGAACAGACAAGATGGTTAATTACCTCGCGTTGTTGTTCTTAGAAGGTAGGTAGAGATAGGAATCCTTCAAAGGCATGCAGAGAAAAATCACTCGCCTCGGTAAATTAGCATACTGCACAAATTTGTACCATCGTTAGGCGAAACACATACAAGTGTGCACATGCAACCACGCATTAAATATACAGGCTCGTGTATATTCACGAGTTTCGGCGAGACCGCAATCATAAGGGGCTGGCTAGCTAGCTAGATGGCTGAAAATGGCTGTTATATGCAACCCGACCGTGGTAATTACCCACAAGAACAGACCACTACAGTTAAGAAAACTAGAAGGATGGTAACCTAACCGTAAAAACAATTTGCTAACGAAAAATATTAAATATCAGAAGGCGCACACAAACTCACGGCCGTGAACGTTCGACGTTTTGGAACCTACCTTGTTAGTGGTGTAGCCGTCCCAGACAATAAGCTTGCCATCCTGCGATGCAGAGACGAGGTTACGCGAATCGGTAGCCCAGTGCATCGCGTAGATTTTGGCTAGATGGCCTCTGAGGGTGCGGCGTGTGCGCATTTGGATGCGACCGACAGGGTCCACGTTGGCCGCCGCCTGTGCCAACGTTGTGTCCGCGGCAACTTTGCGTGCCTCCTATAAATAGTAAAGGCAACGATGATAGCTCCAATTCTAAGTTAGTAAGAAGACTTAATTAGCCGCAGACCACGAGGACTCCCACAAAATAAAGGAGCAATAACAAGGTAATCCTAATTCCTATTTTAGGCCACATGAGTAGTACAGTTGGATGACGAGCTACGATTTTGAAAAAATAAAATCAAGCGAGAAAACGAACCCTGATTTGATTCTTCAATTGCTCGCTCTCCTGCCGAAGCTGGTCTAATTCACTCATTGTAAATTGGCGAATGAGGAGTTAAGAGCTGCAAGGAAATGTCAGAGAGACTAAGATACGGGCGAAATCTTTGGTGCGTAATTTCAATTGTTTTTAGAATGCATGTATAAGTAGAGGACAATGACGAGCGAAAGAGCCAAACCACGATGAATGCTTCAGGTATACCAACTCAAAAAAACTTGAGCTACAGGGAGATCGAAGGAAATAGGAGACGTAGACACATAAAATATAAAAAAAGTCTTTGACAAGCCAAAAGAGCACCATCAAAACGCCTACTGGGATCGCATAGGAAACTACCAGGTAAGAAAACTCAAAAGCAAAAAAGTATTAGACAATAGTGGAAAACTACCACTCGCTTGGAAGATTAAGAAAGCAATGCATAAGACTAGAACTACGACGGATTAGTAAAGAAAGCAAACCGAGAAACCAGTAGAGTAAATTGTTCTCAATTAAAGGCCAGATTGGATAATCTCAATACAAGACAGAACTAAGGAGATCGTGACCTAATTTGATGCAATAGGATAGGACAAATGCTGCCGACTACAAGATTAGGCGGCAACGATAAATACATCAATCAAACAGCAAAACAAAGTTTTTGGAACAGTAGGGCCAACGACCCAATTAAAGTGATGCCTCAACTGCCATGTCTGAGGGCGTAATGAATTAGGGGAAACAAGGTGAGAAAAAGGTGTGTGATACAAAATCCCTTAACAAAACGAGTAATCTCGCGGGTCAAGAACAGATCGAAAGACCACAAAAACAAAGTCCCAGGGATAAATAGAACGTGTAAGGGAATGAAGTTAAAATAATCAAAGAGTAGAGAAAGGATGCAGAACCAAAAGGGACCAAAAGTAATAAAATGCTTAGAGACAATTTTCCAAACTAACGCGAAATATATCCAACACGATGGCAGAAAGAAGACTTTCAAATTAGCACCACTTCGGCCAGATTTTTGTTTATTATAACAAACAAAAATCACTATGGCGAAGTTGAGTTCAAATCCCAGTTAGCTTAACAAGCTTGAATAAAAAATTAAAATTAAGATGTTGTTTTTATTGTTGTTAATCATTAATAAAAGAATTTTACAAAACCAATCTTTCTAAAATTATTCGCATCCATCGATGTATGTATAATTAATCAGCAACTTTAGATTTGCTGCGGCTCTACATCACATCGCTAAGACATGTTCTTTTTCCATGAAATTTGAAATAAATCAAGTAAATGTTGCGGCACCGTCTTACTTGGAACTTGAAGGAGCAAGGGATCTGTTAGAACTTAACAAGCTCCATGCATGCCTTCCACTCATGGCAAGGGACTAATATGGCGTCCACCATTTAAGCTTAGCCAGATAAGGTAATCTTCGTCTCTTCTATATTTAAAAGCATTTAGAAATAGTGAGCGTTTTCTTCTTTCGCCTTCAGAGCAGTCTTGAGACACTGCGGAACTAAGTAGCTCATTCTTTAAAAGACTACAAAGCTGTGCTGTGCTTTAGGTTGCTTAGTTTAAAATTAAGCCTTGCAGTGCCTCCGCAATCATTTTTTAATTCATCTTTTATTATATAGCTAAAACCTGGCATTTTAAAAAGCATTAGAATGGTTATGCAAATGCTATGAAAGTCCATTACTTTCGTGTTTACACAGGCATATTTACCGCGGTTTTTAACCTCTTTAATTTAACTGTTTCTCTAACCATTTGTACTAGTTCTCTGAGAGTGTGTATGTTCTGATTGCTGCAGCGTTAAAACGCTAATGCGCAAATTGATGGCAGATCGCTATAGGGCGTGCGCGTTTTTCCAAAGGGGTAATTTATGCTACTGGTTTGGATTAGCCTCAAAAAGACAGTAGGTTTCTAAACTTACCTATAATAATTTGACATCAAGCTTAAAATACTGTAACAAATTTCAATAGTCGTTTGTCTCCCGGTTTCGGTCGCGGTCGCCAAAGTGACTGTAATGCCTTCGGTGGGCTGTTATCTTGGCCATACAATAGTTCTAGTTTCCTTTCCGCTTCTTACCTATTTGTAGGCAATCAGAGCATTACGTTGTTTTTCATTACTAAGAAACGCTCGAGACACTATAGTTGCAGTCAAAGACGCGTTTAGAGCCCTTAGAGCTTTCAATGTCAAGATAAATGAATAGCCTGCGTGTCTAACTTGTCGCCAACAACAATAATGTCTTTGTGGAGGAAATAAATAAAGCTTTTTTTGGGCAAAAAAGGATTGGCAATCAAATAGGAAGGAATTCATGCAGAATTTTTTGGTTGAACTCTGAAACACCCACATAAATTTTTTGGAAAATTTGGCCTGTCAACCAAATAATGCACATTATTAACCAAAAATTTCGTTATTTCTTAGTTATGATGCTAGCCATCAATTTGTTAACGCGACTTTCGTGTAGTTCATGGAGCCTCAATTTGCCCCTTAGATCGCTGCCAATCCTTTCCCCATCAAGTTTTGCTTATTAAGGCTTTCAATAAAATTTGTTTCTCGGAAACTTAGATTTGTAGTTTTGATCTAGGTCTATAGTTCATTCACACCTTTATCTCTCCTTATCAGGATTTAAGGTTTTTAGGACGCAGGTGGTCATTCAAGGGCACGACCGGGCCTCGACACGTAGAATTCGCTTGACTCCTTTTGTGCGATCTTCTTTGAAGACTCCTATCGCAAAATATTAAGACTTCTCTGAAAACGGAAGAAGGTGTAGTACTCAGGCAGAGTAGACATTGTCAGCCTACAGAAGGGAATAAGACCTCTGGTGAGGCCCGGAGGTCATGTCGTCAGCTAAGGGCTGACTCCAGATCCTCGAACTCGTACGCTACTAAAATGAGGACGTAAACGAGTGCCTAATGCAGACCACCAAAGCCATTGTTTTCTCAGTCTATATATTGTAGGGAGGAAAGTAGGTAGGACTTTGAAAAAAATAAGTGGAACTTTTTAAGGATTGCGCACAGATTTAAAACCATGTGCAAATAAGCAACCTTCAAAATTAACCCATTTTCACTATAATCGACAGTGCTTTGTAAGTTCGTTAGTTTTATCGACCCCCTGGCAGCTGTTTGAAATTTGTGCTTGTGGTGGGTTGTCTGACCGTTGGTGGCTTTGCTACTCTAGATTACTTTGCGTCATATGCCTTCCTTATTGGCTGGTCTTTTCGCTTTTCCGTTTCTATTTCGATGGTTACTAGCTATTACTTAGAATGCTCCATGACATACTAATGATTTTATGACCCTAGGAGTTCTCATCAACCTTCAGTCTGCTTCGCCTTTTCGATTTTTGATGCTGAATGGGTGACGATCTTGTCCTGCGTAGACTCCTTGCGGTCGTCAAATATGATATTTTGCAAGAAATATTGCTGAACCTTGAATACGAAAACGCCTGTGGAGGATTGAGTCATAACGAAGAGGAGGTACCATGCGCTTATTTTGTGTTTCTTACTAGCTAACTTAGTTGTTGAATGTTTATCGTGAGGCATGGATTGACTGTCATATGGGGAGATCTCCGTTCTCTCAGATTAGAGGACCGCGCAATCCTGAGATTCGCGATTTGTTTTGGAGCAGATTTGAGGAGAAGGTTGATGATAAATTGGCAGCGATAGGCGATGATTTCGTGCTTGTTGAAGATCCCGAGACCATCAGTCAATTAAATAAAGTTCAGTGGAGCAAACTTTGTCGGTTGGTCATGCGAATAAGAGAAGTAAGCTGTTTCCATCGCCTGGCTAAACGATGTTATTGATTGATTAATAAACTTGGGCCATTTTTTAAGTTAGCTGGCCTCTGAGACAGTTTCCACACAACAGGAGTTATTTGCTCGGAGGACTACTCTTCAGAAGGACTTAATGCTTGCCCTTGGGAAAGTTTTAAGACGTGAGGTAAAAGCATTAGTTGCTCGGGCTGCTAATTTGGAGGAAAAAATAAATGCTCGTCTTTTGCAGCCATCTCAAAGGTCCAGCGATCTTCGGTGCATGTAGTACGTTCTTTCGTTCTATTCGCATCCCCTTTTCACATAAATTTTGCATTCGCTCTTGAATCGATTGGTAATTTCAGTGAGCGGTTGGCACGAGAAAAGGCCGAATTAGAGGATCGGGTTTCCAAACTTACTGAACTCTCGAATGCTTACGATGCACAAAAACAGCATTTCCTTGAATTGGCTTGTCGGAAGGCTGACGCTCAACGCCAAATCAAATTTATTCGGCAGCTTAAGGGAACGGTTTCTTCGGCTAGTAGGAGGCAATCACCGAACGAAGAAGACTTGAATGATGAAGATGTTGAAAAACCGAAGCAGAGATTTCTATACACCAATCTCTGAATTTTGTTTATTCTTGTATCTACTTTTTCGGCCATTAAATGGTTAGACCTTGTTACGCTCGGTCGGTACCCTACTTGCTCTTCACTTTGGCTCCGTCTGAATGATATTTGGCGGGGCTTGTCTGTGCTTGTCATTTCAAACAACTTGGCGCATAATTTGCCGAAGCATTTTGGCCGTGTTTTCCTATTTTGTCACTTTAGTTTTGTGGTACCTCTATCGGATTAAACGCCTTGCGAATCGGCTAGTATTTTTATCCTACTTTTTGGTATTGATGCTCTCACGATGTATCAATAACGGCCATGTAAGTGCTACAGGGGAGAAAAGAGATTTGCGGTGCTGATTGCTGATAAATCTGTGCAACGTGTACCCGATGTCAGCAGGTACTCATTTCGCTTTTTAGTTGCGGAAAGTCTTAATGAAGAATAGCAGAGGTAGAATTGCACGTGTGAAAACCCTAAATTAGTCGTCCGATCTAGGTTATGGGGGCATTCGGCTATCTCTTGATCTCCTGAAGTAGTCGCATTCGCCTTTATCAAGTTCATGGCGTCCTCACTCAATGGTTGCATGTCTATCCTCAAACATTTTTAAAGCATTTTCCCACTGGGAGTTTTGCATTGCAATTTAATAGCTAGTGCTAGCTACGACCGCGGCTTGTCTGTGCTGCTCAACTTTTGGGAATCCGTAATTTAAATAGCAGTGTTTATCAGTGGTGAAAAGTAGGCGTAATCTGTTTCCGCTCCAAATGATATGGTGTATTCTTTGTGATTTTAGCTTTTTTAAAGGAAATGCAGACAGAAAGTAACCCATCGAGGGGGAGGGGAGTTGATGATGCACCCGCCTCCTCCGACGTCTCTCCTAGGAAACAGGCGGAAGCAGAACAGCGTTTGATAGATGAGAATCGCAGAAAAGCGCTGGACCTCTTCAACGCTCGCGTTGTTGCTAACGATCGGTAAGCATTTAAAAATTTTACCTCAATCGTTTTCAATCTCATGATTCATCTCTTCCGATAGAAACGTCAAAATTGTATCTAAGGGTGCTCCCGTCCATCAATCACAGCCAATTGACTCTGGTGGCGGTTTCTTCCTTGATCCACCCTCCCTCTCGCAGGGTCAAGAATTGGTGCATTATGAGAAGTCGGAGGAGGAAACAGACGCGTCAGACGACGATGGTCTGGAACATCAGCGTCGAAAGAAACGCCGGAAATTGCAATCCAAGCAGCAGTCAGTTCTGCCACCATCATCACTACCTTCTGAAGCTCCACTGCTTGTCCCTCGACCGCCAGATGAAGAGAAGCCTGTCTGTGATGAGTGTTCACGCGAATTTGACGATTCCTACCTCTTGAGTAACTTTGATTGTCAAGTGTGCGATGGATGCCGGTAAGGTGTGTGAAAATTGCTACTTATTATTAATTACTAGAGTGTGATTCACTCAACGTTAAACTTTAGGGATTCTAAGGGAATTCACTCCTTAGTTACGCGGTCAACAGCTAAGGAGCGGTACCTCCTAACCGATGTTGATTTGGATGTGAGAGAGCCGCCACTTCGACGGATTTACAAGAAAAATCCACGGCATTCCTCTTGGGGTGATATGCAGCTGTTTCTTGAAGCCCAGGTTTGTTGTCTCACAACTATAAAATCTGGCTGAAGCGGGCAAAAAGTAGTTTGTGTTATGAAATTCCAGTAAAATCGAAACCTTTTACTTGGATCTAGTGAATAAACTAATTTTACGAGTTTTTGAAGTCAAGGTTTCGTAATTTCTGCGAGATGAATCATATCGTTGCGCTTTTAGATCACAATAAAATTGAAAATTTGGGGGTTTTCTTAAAAAAAAGTAATCAGTATTAGGAATTAAGTTTGCAGTGGGACACGGCTTCTACGCTACTTGGGAGATTTTAACAACTTTCAAAAATCGGCGAAATCGCTAGAGAAGTTGAACGCATCTTTCGACGTATGCTCTGGACGTAAGACTGTAGTCCTACTTCTTGCCATATTTCACTAGCTTATCGTTAATTTATTGCTCGAACGTCCTGATCATCAAGAAATGCAACGTAGTTTTTTTGCGAACGGGTCTTTGCTCATAATACCCACAGGTCGTTTACGGATTTTGGGACACTTTTTATCTGATCAAATAGGTCGCAGCTCGTTCGCTGGAGATTTGGGGCTCCGAAGAAAAGGTGGAGGCGGAGCGCGCTAGCCGCGTTGTCAAGCGCGAAAGAGCCAAGCTGCGGGGATTTCAAAAAAGGGTCAAAGGTAGGATGTTAGATGTTCCACCTTTTCTCTAGTTTTTGCTTCTGAACAATGTATCTAAATGTTATGAAAGTTCAACTCAAGGCTCTCTTCAACACGACTAAGGCGAATCTCGTAAAGCCTATTTGCCGATGTAGTTCCAGAAGTTCTCTCTACTGTTTTCCATAGAGTAATTGCTAGGCAAACAACAGTATTGAAGTCGTGTTGTTTTGCATTTTGCTGAAAATTATTTAGCGAATATCATCTACTCTCCACGATGGCGTTCTTGCATTTTGATAGACATATACACCAAATTCGGCAACCCTTAGATGGTGTGGGACTCCGAAGAGTCCATGTTTTGGTGGTCTGGGGATAATTCCTAGTTGGTGGTCCAGCTCCCGCAATGTCAATAGACGCGTCAATGTCGTTTTTTTATCTATAGTGAAAAATTTCCATTAGTTGAAGCATCCATCCATGACCAAAGTGTGTGAATACTTCTGAGTTTGCAATAAAAATTGCAACTCTGGTCACAAAACTGATGCGTAAGTCACATCAAAAGCTGAAGAAACAGCGCATTATCACAGGCCGAAGGTTGTCTTGGTTGACATTGATTAGTCTTTAGCCTATGCACTCAATGTAGAGTTCCTTATTCGTACTGCGGTAGTGGATGCAGAGCGTTCCATGTGCTCAACAACGAGGAAGGAAGGAGGAACCCGGAAGCCAATTAAAGGAAACGAGTGAACAACAGTGGCTGCAAAAAGACTAAACATAAGTGCTAAAGCTGTTGGCGGTGCTGCAATTTATGATAGGTCAAAGTGATGTAAAGGTACTGGTAAAAATTTTCCGATTTCATTAAAACGCTTGTGTTTCATTGTACCATCAAGAAAGTGGCAATGGAGTTTGAAATATTATTTAAAATGTAGGGAACTTATCGTTACATTGCATCTTCAGGCTTAACTAAAGTCTTTGCTGTGAAACTTTGACCCCTCTGAAACCAGGTAACCCCGTGTTACCTTCTGTAGAGCTTCGAATCCAGGTGCGTAGCAGCCTGTACGCAAAGAAGTCGACTCCACACGAGCACACCTTTGGTCCTGAGGTGTACGACGAGGGGACAGAAACCTATTCAAAATCCTGTACATCTTGTGGCTGCACCATGTCCTTTGAAAAGATGTAATAAATCACTTTTTTATAGTCCTTCCTATTACTATTTTGCACTATTTTTGACTTTTTTATCGAGCGGTGTTAGTGCTTATGATTTTTGTGTGTTCCAATTTGCGTGGTTTTGCAAGAATAAACAATGTTCCATTTGCTCTTAAACACCTGGAGGTTGACTGGTTGTCCCTGCTAATTACTTGAGTAGTGGAACAGCAAGACGGCGGCAAATTGGCGCAAAGTGGGCATTTCGTTTCTCGTGGCATTGTTTGCTAGACATTGCTTCCAGCAATTGACAAATAAACCAAAGCCCAGACCACAGTAGGGTTGGAATGACCAGGGTTAGGTGATTCATTTTTTTTGCATATGTGAAGTTTGATTTATGCTACTTGTTTGACCTGTCAGCAGCGTAAAAACTAGTCACGAAAAGTTGTTTCCACTGACGGGATAGTAGCTGATGTCTTGCACCATCAGAGCACCGGATCGAGAAGATTGGTTGGAGGAGGGTACGATGCATTGTGATGGGGTGGAAGGAGAGTTTGTCTCACAGTCAGCGTCTGATACAGTCTGCTAAGTGAAAAGGTTCCTTTCATCTGCTAGCTTGGCATCTAAGCCGCGTAGTCAAACAAGCATGGCAAATTGGTATTTGACCGTGATAAGCTCCAGACACTGGAACACCGGTTGAACCTTGAAGGAACCTCGGAGAGCAACTTTGATTCCAGAAAGTTGTGAAATGGCACTTCCAGATCTTACATCACATTGACGCTTTAGGGACGGCTATTCCCGGGCCCTTTTTGAACGCTGCGCTTGATTAGTTGTTGCGGTTGTATGTATATTCTGTCCCTCCTCGGACGCGTTTTTGTTGTATTTTACCCTATTCAAAGTCCAATTATTAGCCAAGCCGCAAAATAAAATAGCATCACAGAACAATGGTTTGCATTCCTCCTTCCTTGTTAATCCTGTGCTATTCGCTCCGGCCCAGTCATCCGCTCAGTTTTTCTCAATTCTTTTTTTTTAGTATTGACTAACTTTGGTTCAGCTCCGTAGATGACCACGATGTAGATCTCGGAATTGCGGTTGAGGCTGTCAACAAAGTGCGTCTTTCAACCGTAAAATTAGCGCATTGTTAACTGCGCCTAATTTTCCTTTGAATGGCTCTGTGATGGGAAATTTAGGCACCTTGGAAAGGTGAAAGTTTTGCCTCACCAATATCATTAATATGGCTTCAGCGGTTTAGTCCTGGTGGGCTACTTTAATCCTGAAAGCGAGCCAGCCGCGAGCAAGATCTAAACCGAGGCGAAGGTGCTGGGTACTGGGAAGGACGAAGCTGCAATTGGAATTGTAGACACATCCACCTGGTCTCCCATTCCGATAACATCTACTGACCACTTTGTAATCCTAATTATTTAGACATTCAAGCATAGTCAATAGTTCGACCATATTTATACGATTCTCCTGCTTTCCACTGTCTCTTGAAACTGACGCGACTCAATTTTGGCAATTTCACAAATTTAAACTCACCTTCAAGGCCACTGACGCCTTCCATGAAAGGCGTGCAGCGTTAAAGAAGGTGGGTCAGCGGAACGCATTGTCCGGTGATGGCTCAACCAATCGGGTTCTCCCTAAGGTGGAAAATAGCTTCAAAGACGCATCACATCCCTCTGCACTTGATAATAAAGAAATCCGCGATTAATGTGCCAGAAATTACTTTCAGCAGTGATCAACACGAAGGGAGACTCAAAAGCTGTCCCTGTTCTTCGCTTACAGGTTGTTTGCCGATTGACTTGTGACTAGAAAGGTTTCGTTTAATACACGAAGACATCATTATTTATTTCAACACGATCTACTTACTAACAGTTTTCCACCTTCGAGGTGTGGGTGACATTCGTTCTCCTCAGTAAAACATGCTTTGTGTTAATGGGGATGGGATCATTCGCATCCTCTGCACCCAAACATCGCTTACACCTGCGACCCATCTTCCTGATGCAACGGCTTGAGACAATGAGGAACAATTCCACCCTTATTTGTATAAAAAACAACTTATTAGTTTAAGAACATCGAATAAACTTCAAGATGCGAAGGGCGGATACTGCTTTCCGTTTTAAAGTAGCTACTACCGTCTTGGCTTTAGATAAATACTTGATTGCATGTGAAGCAGAGTCTTGCTCGATCTCAATAAAAAGCGAGGTAGAAGTGTCGAAAACGATAGTATTTGTTGCCAACTTGTGCCTCATCAAAAAGGACTAGCTTGAAAAAAAGCCAACTTTTGAGCCATTAACGTAACTTCCAACTTCTCCCCTCCCGGACCTGCACTCCAGCTCCAATGTTCACGGTCTTTTCCAAGCCTTCTTTTGGATATTCCAACCCCCACTCAGCAGGAAAAGGTCCCAAATTCGCCCTTTTAATGGGTACGCATAAGTATAACAAAGACCTGGTACAATATTTACAAATTGTGGCGTCGCGCCGATGATAATACTACTAATGGAGGCACGCAAAAGGCAACACAAGGAATGCTGTTGTGATGAATTGCTTCGGACACGTCTACTGCTCATCGTTTCGTCCCTTTCATTACCCTCTGAAGTTCGTTTTGTGGTCTAGTTCAAATTCATCATCCCCAAAGCGCAGCATTGAAGGACGCTTCAAGTTACACTTTCACAGAGGTCAGAATTGATGACGTCGGGACTCCGCCCCCTCCCTGGTAGGTGCTTCAACCAGTCCTTCATACATTCCGCCTTGTTGAGGAAAAAGAGGTCCTTATGACGTCGTCTTACTACCACCTCCTCTAGTTTCAAGAGAATAGCACGCTCTTGGACGTTCAAAGGGCCCTTTGAGACTTTGGAAGTGTATTTTTTCCACAGGTATCGAGGAACAAGATGAAGGTTGGTCTCCAAGTCTGTCATATTCCTCGGCAGAAACTTGAGTCCTTGAAAAATTCGAGAAAGGCTTGGATGTTGTTTGTACGCCAATAGAGACGCGTCACTCCAAGAGGCGAGTTTTTTAGTCCTATCAAAAAGACTTCTTATCAACTTTCGCTCTTTCCAAGCCAGGTTTTGTTGCTTTGCTTTGAAAGTGGCATAAACGTCAATTTCCTCCTCCACAGTTTCTGGGACTTTGTAACGACAACCGGAGATGCCAATGAAACCTTTTTGATCCGATGCAGTGATGCCTTCGTAGTCCCACTGTACCATCTTCATGTCATGCCTCACCTGCACCAACTGGTTGATGATTTGAGTGGTCGCATGAACTGCCTTTAACCTCTCGCCTCGTTTTAAAAGCGCCAATTTGAGCTTCTGTTGGGCTGTTCGAAGAATTTGCATGAGCAATTTGGCGAGGTAAAGATCCTTTTTAGCAGCGGGTTGAAGGATTTCTCGTGCCTTCGAACAGTCATCGCCTTGAGAAATCTTCGCTTTGACAGAGCGTTGAAGGCGCAGAACTACGTCGTGAAAGGGTATCGTGTACTCACCCAAATGGATGTCTTGTTGAGGATGCACTAGTGGTAGAATGCGTATTCCCATCGATTCCTGCACTCCCGTCCATGAGCACTCTTTTGGTTGGGCTTCATCGAGACAGATCTGCAAATCACGGCAAACGTTTCGAAGTGTGCTTGCACCCGACCGTCTACATGCTTTAAGATGCTCGACTCACCTCCATACTGATAATTATGCTGCCATTAAGACACAGGAGCCATCGCCTCGACCTGTCACTAAAAATAACTTCATATTGAGGCTCCTCTACATTCCCTTCCTCCTTCTCGTCCTCCGACTCCTTCTCTGTTTGTGGGGTTTTTGGGATCAAGTGGACCTTTAATTCGTCTAAATAGAAAGTGACAGAGATGTTGGGAGCTCAATGGTCGACAATTCATGAACCTGTGCAAATAAGATTAAATAGAAAGTTTTAGATTCCAATCGTGCAAAACCGATTTGACGCGTTTGTCGCCAGCGTCACTTATGTGTGGTTAACGGTTCCTATCAGCTCATGATAAGTGGTTGCATTAAATTATATCACAAACTAATTGCTTGGGGTTATTCACTTCCTTGTTTTCGGATAGGCGGAACCCTAAATTGATTACATCTTGTCCAGTAGAGGTAGTTAATTTTCCTCGCAAAGCACACCGAATATTTTGGATATGTTTTACAATCTTCGAAGGGACTTCAACAGTGGTTCTCCCCACAAATGACAATTTCTTTAATTTGGACAAAACCTAACTGCTGCCTTCTCGAGCCGTTAATGTATCCCCTCAACTGATGCTTAAGTTTGACATGAATTTAATTGTTGGTAGAAGTAAAAGTCATGAAAATTGCGTTACCAGACACACAAACATACATACTAGGACGGAACGTGCGTATACACAGTCTTCTCTAGCAGTCCAAAGTTCATTATGGCTTAATTTACGTGTGATTCAAGGGAACTACAAAGAAACCAACGACGCTGATACACTTGTAGCTATCCGCGCGTAAAAGAAGTGAAAGGTGGTGAGTGTCTAGCGGCCTCTAATTGCTACAGCAGAGCAGTCTATGCAAAGAAAGTAGTTCTACTCCCTTGTCGACCCACCCATCGGCTGTGAAAGGTACTATCTTGATCCGCTGTAGTAAATATAAGGCAAGTCTGGAATTTTTTCCCTTTAAGACTCTATCCAACCGCTCACAATAATAATAATAATAATTCGCAAAGCCACAAACTCATAGGCGAGCACGGGGTTCCACTCCCAGATCCACACAAGCCACAAGCGGGCGCGCCCTGTTTCGACTACGGTCAACGCAATAAGCTTCGTTCTCTTGCAAGAGTAGAAGAATTAAGATTTATCGCTTATCTTACGCAAAATGAGTGGCCTTTCACTAATGCGTAATCAGTAGAATTAACCGTTGTCAAAACTGATTTTGCTCCAACTATTTAGGCGGTCAACCACTTCACCAGTGACCCAGTCACAACATACACGATCGTTTTGGAATGAGAAGGATATTAAGTTGTTTACCTAAGTTCCATTGTAATTTAAAGCTTGGAAGGTGTACCCACGATGAGTGTGGTATTTGTGCATTGAAATTGGGGTCGTCAACGGGTGTTTAAGCAAATACCGTTTTGAAACACGCAAATAGGAAGCAAAAGACGACGATATGGCGTAAAAACTACCTTTAGAACTGAAAATTCTAATGTAATCTTAAGATATGGGTTTTAGCTTATTTGAAGTTTTAATGCATTAATCTGGTAACAGTTGCCATCGCTACTAGTAGAAAGTGCCGCCATTGAGTTGCTAGTAGAACAAGGCTAAGTTGCACGTTGTCCAAAAGCAATCCTTTGCATAATCGCCTAAATGTAAATGCAAAAGGTGTAAATGCAAGGCCTTTATTCTCCTAATTGTTGGCTGTTCTTAATGTGAGGGTTAAACGATTGGGCAACGTGGGTGAAGGTACAGGTGCACTTAAACAACGAGGAGTTCTGAATAATGCGCCTTTTCAAGGATGAGTGGGCTGGTTTGTTTGGAAGCATTAGTACTCAGTGTGAAATGCATTTTTCAATCAGTAGCTCAACTAAGCAAGAAATAAGCATGCCGTTCACCGTCAAATGCTTGACTAACAAGGCTAGCTGGAAGGATGACGAAAACAGCACAAAAGAAATGGAAGTATAAACGAAGCGCTATTCAAATTCTTACCAATTCATAATTCCATTGGCTTTCAAAAAAGGTAGAAGCTACAGACTTGAAAATAGGCGCCGTACCTAGTCGGCTAGGGCTATGAAAACAGTTGACTTCGCATACAATGCAGCTTCCGACCCCGTGGACTCGAGTCAGTGAGGAACTATTGTTTTCACAAGTCTTGGTCAGCAAACCGGCCATATCAACTGCGGGCAGTTCTCAAGTCGCACACAGGTACAAATGTCCACTTGTGTCTCCAAAGTGGGATTTTAAGACATGTTTTCGTACACTTCTTTACAACCAGGACAAATACATTGTTGATGATGAGGATATAAGTGATGATGATGGTGTTGTCTAGACGAAGTGTCGAAAAATTTTTGCATTGGTGATGGAGACTGAAAAGCATCGGTCCTGTTGGTTCCAACGGTACACACACGAATTGGCGCGGTTCTGGATGTGTAGCTCCAGAAACTTCTCCTTTCCCCTGAGGTAGCTACTAAAGCAACGAGGAAGTGATGAGGAGAAACAAATCTCCATATTCTTTTGACCTACCGCTTTAATGTAACGCATATTGCCACTACCTTTTCTGATGATTTTACTGAATAACAGGAACATCCTGAGTGGCTGACAGAGTCACATATATGTGATGTGCCTGCATTGTCGCAGTCATGAATTGTTGTTGAATTGTTGGATTCTGAGCAGATGTGGAAGCAGAACTTGCTAGTGGACTCGTTAGCCGCACAATATTTGGTATCGAATCAAGGCTCGATTTCTATACTTAACATAAAGTTGCACCTAGCTTGCCATCGTCAACAAAGTCTTGCTAATGCTACTGAGACCCACAATCAGGAAGTGGCGTTTATAGCTTGCAAGTCAATCAAATACAATGGTCAGCGTGGAGCCTCTTAAGCCATACAATTTATGCGCGAACAAAGGTGAATATAGAAGGCATCAGATCTTGGAGATGTCCTGCTTAGCTACCCAACGTGGACAGGAAATTTTGGTTCCGCACCCCCATAGACATCCCATTGTGGTCCGACCTAAGCCAGTGTGCGCACGCAAAAGGCACAAAGGGTGGATCGGTCATGCTTTGTGACAGTGGTGGCGTTGATTTATTTCCAAGTATTTACACCCAAGTGTAAAACACAATGCGGTTCTGTCTACTGACGGACACTGCGTTTCCAGGACCTGACGTAAACACAGTAAACCACTCTTGTGTGCCACCCTTCAATGAGTCTTTCGAGACTGCAGACACCCCGAATAATCTCATGCTTTAAAGTAGACAGTTCCAGGGAAAACAACTGATTTCTCAATGAACAGACATTTGTACGTTGCCTGCTTTGGTCCATAACCACAAGCAGGTCACAATAAAAGGGCTTCTGTGACCAACAAGTTCTGTACGCCCCAACGTTAGACTCCCCATTAAAAGTGATAGTCTGAAGTGACGCAGATTCGCGTGGAGAAACCTCATGGCTAAATTGCCCAAAGTCACGCCATCCAAAGTAAACGACTGTCCAGCCGACAAGGCGGCAGTAATTAACACCCACACACAGAGTCCATGTACTTTAATTGGTGTGCAAGGTTGTCTAGCCGAGTCGGACCAAACCATATTGGCATAACAACCTGGAACTCATGCACACACAAGTTCCATTCCATCGACCGATGTACAGGAAAGGCGATTAAAGTCAATGACATGCTCATAAATCAAATTCTAAGTATGCCCAAAGGTGACAAATATGGTGCGATAACCAGACCTCCAGACATGAAAGAAAGCCAGATCCCAAAGCACACAGCAGATTGATGTTTACGGTCGTTAGTGTACTTCACAGGTAATTTCCAGCAGCTGTTTTGCCGATTCTCCAAAGTACGATTTTCATGCTGCTGCCTGTGTGAGCCAAAAAACTCAGAGAGCAGGCAAAAAGATCGAGACGCTCATCAGCCAGGTTTGGGAAGGTGATTAATGCTTAGAATTGGCTAGAAGTGGTGTCAGTCAATCAGTAAACGTGCCACCTCCCCGTCTGGGTCTGGACGGTGGTCACGCCTAGTTTATGGCATTCCTTCTCGCCTCCCCTGTAGAGGATTAAAATGCCAGATTTTGTACAGGCTATCACTACCGCAGTTTGAAAAAAATTACACAGTTACCTCAGCGTTCTCAATGAAAAGTGAAACGCTAACAGTTACTTCGACATGTAGTTGGAGAGGAGGATGTCTTATCAGCAGTTTGGTAAGATTCTGATGTCAGTGTCGCTAGAAGCAACTTATAAGCCAAGGGAAGGATGCTCACGTTTAGGCTCTTTCGTGACAGCCAGTGTTCCGTTCTCGCAAATCCCTAGGAAGAGCTTTGGCTCCACCATTTCAGAAGTGCCATCCACAAGACACAGGAATCCGACATCCGTCTTAAAAAGACGCTCAAAATCCTGTGTGCTCCGCTGACTTCTCCCCAAAATCCACGATAAGTTGGAATGACCAGAGACTCGCAATGCCACTCCAACACTAGTAGCTCGTGCAGGAGAGGCAAACAGCACCAGACCGTAGAAGAAGATGAGACTGATAATGAACCACCGCCAGTGTCGCAGATGCGCCACAAAGGGAATACACATGGGTGATGGAGGTGTAGTTGACGCCGTTGTTGGAGTTCTCGCTTTCATCATCACGGCGATGACAGTTGTGGAAGGCGAAGCATTGAATGGTTTATTTACACTGTACAGAAGGAGGAGGAGGCGTGGTGAGATACGCTGTCGATTATGCTCTGTGCTGAGCATGAAGTAGACAATAACGCTGAGGAGGCAGCAGCAGAGATAGAGTGCTGAACAGCCCTGTAGGTGATTAGCTTTCCCACGTCTGGGCAATTGCCTGTAGACCCTGCAGAAGTGACAATAGGGAGTGGAGGCGAAGGTGGGACTATCGAGAGGCGAATATGCCATAGGTTTTGTGGCTGTTCCGGCAGAACAGGCTAGAGGTGAGCAGACGACGAGGATCATTATGAAAGGACATCGGCTTGGGAATGAGAAAACCCGTCAAATAATCTTCTGCGTTTGCGTACTCGCTTTTACACCTGGGAACGAGGATGGTAGACACTTGACACACAGACACAAGCTGATTGCGGGCACGCTGCGTGCAAAGGCGGGGAGAGCCGCACTGAGAACGCGCATTGACCAATCAGCATGGTACGTCAGATCCACCACTCACAGGCTGCGATAGCGAAGGCTACTTGCAACAGGATGATTCGGTCAAAATGGGAAATTACCGATTAATTTTCTCATCGCTTTTTGTCTCTCGGTGTGGGATCCCTCACAGTGAGTGACCAATTTGTGTTTCTCAGGTTGAATCGAGTTGCGACTGATACACCTTCGCTGACATTTCTGTCTGCGCCAGTGATTGCTTCTAGGACACAAACTTTTCTTCTTCAGAGAATTAAAAGACAAGATCAAAAGGGCTTATAACCTTATTAATTTGGTGGTTTATCCCACTGATCGTTCAGACGAGTTACCTGAGGAAAAGTTTAAAAAAAATTTAAATCACAACTTATTCGTCGATGAGAAGGTACCTTATTATCCATCAGTTTTTTTGCCGAACCATGAATTTGATTATTTTCATTCACTTTTATTTGTACAGATATATAAAAAATTTTTAGCATTAAAATGTCTGTTTGATATGAATTCGGCAATAGATGCCATTTCATTCATCCGGAGCCATGTGAGGCTTTTCAGTTTAAGAGTTAATTAAAAAAGTGATGGTAAGTGCTCTACAAGTTTGATGGTTCCACAACTGAAATGAATTCTACCTTACCTTCAAAAAATCCTCGTTCGTAGTCACAGGAGCAGGTCCACGGCAGGTGAACATGAAACCTTGGCAGGGGTGAATCTCACCTGGTCTATGAAAGACCATGCACCTCATGACCACAGATGATTGAAGAGAGGAGGGGAAAATGGAGCTGGAGGGAAGGTGCTGTTTGTCGTCGGACTCGACCACACACCAGCACTGTTTGACTGTTCTGGGTGGTCGTCTGACGTCACTTTCTGTCACCCTGTCTCATCTACTTCACCATAAACATGCACACACGCATACTGCACTAGCTACCAAACCTTGGACCCCCAGTGGTGACACCTCCATGCATGTTCTGAGGGTTTCTTGAAAGGTGGTGACAGAGAACGTGTGGTTGGAGAAGAGGAGCATTTTATTTGAAGACTGGGAATAAATCGAGCTGAGTGAAATAATAGAGAGCGGCGCCAGAGCCCATTTCATTGGCCAAGAAAAAGCCAAATTTTGGCTCTTCAGTGTATTGATGTGAAGTGTACCTCTAGGGTCTGAGGGTTTGCCTCTGCTGTGTGGTTGTGGTGCCTTCCCAAGAGGAAAGTTATACCTATATGCTGATCCAGAGACCATTAGTACTGGTTTTATCCAGCTCCGCATCCGCAGGATGCCTACCTGCGATGTAAGTGGAGTTTTGTCCAAAAAACATTATCTAGAATTGGTCATTAGCCGTTTGAAATGAAAACGCACGGACTGATCACCAATTAATGGGATACTAAGCAACCGATAACAGCATTTCCACTAGGACAGAAAGGGGAACCAACTCTGTAGGAACTTTGGAAGTGAGTCTTGCCACTTTACAAACAAATGGTACATATTTGGTTTAAATCTGTGCGTAATCTTCCTCCTTATTGGCAACAACCGGAAGGAGAGGGAAGCATGGCGAACAAGTGTGGCGGATAACCACAAATCTTTTACATAGGTGGGTTTTTTATTACTAGACTCTAGTCATTATTATTATATTCGTACCTTAAACTCTGTTGGAGGGGGACGATACAAAAGGGAGATTGATACACCTAAACACTGGGGACTGTAGTATTTGCTACTGTGGAGGTAGAATCGAAAAATTTCTTACATTACCTGGCGATAAATCTCCCCCAATCCATGGACCCCACGGGCACCCAAGCTGATGGATGAGGAGACTTATGTCCCAAATGCAACTCATACGATTTTCCACTTTAGTGGATAGTGGACTATGGTTACTTGCAGGAGTAACTGGTTGGTTGCGCTCAGAGACGATCTACCAGCGTAACTTGTGTGTGACGCCTCAACTTTCCTGTCTGAGCCTGTACGCCGTAGATACTTTACGTATTTAATTTACAAAGAAAAAAGTTAAATGAAGACAGCCAATTCCACTTTAAAGCAATAAACAACTCTTCTATGAGACTATGGAAATGCATGGGCTGATTAAAAGTAACTTCAAAGCGCGCCTGACCGTCCACTACAACGTGAGGTTCCCTCCTCAGCTGCTTTGCAGAATTGCATGTATCCAGTACTGTTAACTCTTAAAGAGGTGTTTTGGAGAGGAAAAAAGGCATCATGGATCTCAGTCTCGCAATAATTGAACATTCCACACCAACTGTCTTCAGTATGAATAGTGGGTGAGTTCAGGTGGTACCTTCCACTCCCTCTGCCCAGATAAAGTCCGCATCTCACGGGAATGATGCCCCTTTTTTTCACAGGAGAATTTGTAATGTGGAGGAAAGCATGGAGTCCTGTCCTGGATTGCCGTGCAGAAGCATGACCAGGACTCTCAGCTCATGGACACAGCGATCCTATCCCTTTCCGCAGTCGAAGATGTACTTCTACTCCTTAGAAGCTGTTGCATCGAGTATCGAGGCAAGGATAGATGACATTAACCTGCCCTTTGGCAATAAAATAATACGTGGTGTAGAAGTGTTTCATCCCCATTCATGACACACACACTTCTTTTTATTACGAGGAACGGAAGGAAGTGGTGGACATGGCGCCTCTTCGAGCGATAACGTGATGACGCCGCACCTACCAAATGGCAACCCTTAAAGATGATTTCCCAAAAAAATTCCATCACTCCGATTGCCTAACATACCTGAGGTGAAAGGTAGCCACAGTTTTCTCTAACACTTCAAAAATAACCATATTTCCTGCCTTACATGTCTTCCAAAAATGCTTTCTTTTTCTGTCCAAATTTAATTCCCCCCGCAATTCAGGCCTTCGTGCCGTTTCATAACTTCAGTGGGAAGTGACTTTACACATGTTGAACGCTGCCAAATCCCGAAAGGTATCGAGGTTTTTTAATCGTGAAGGCACCAATTTGAGCTTTTAATAGCTTCTGCCAATGATGTACCGTGTTGACCATCATAAATATCCTTAGTGCAGCAATACAGAACATCTGATGGACCATAAGCGCGTGTAAAACACCAAATTAATTAGTTTATAAATGAAAGAGGGAACGGCGTTTTTGCAGCTTAAATATCACTGATACGACTGCATCAACTGCACTGAGTCAATTATTTTTACAAGGAGGCTTCACCGTCATTACTGCGCAGATTAGGTTAAGGAGGACATCTGTGAGGAATGGATGCATTTGTGGCGACTCCCGACAGGAGGCTTCTAAAAACTACGCAGAACGGCTAGTAGTTGTCTCATATGTGGGTAAATACTAGGAGTGATTAAATTTGAAGGAAACTTAGCAGATGGAATTGAACTTAGAACGCGGTATTGAGGTGTTGGCCCCTGATATGCACCCACTTTAAGAAAGTGCCTCATTAGACGCAGTCTTTGTGGAGAGTCCTCGGCTCTCCGTCTAGGCATCTTTCGTGCGAGGCGGCGGCACAAACTATGGCAGATGGAAGTTTCCAAGTCTACTGCTTTAAGTGACTGCGTCCTTTTTGGATTGTGACATTTCACCTGGGAATGAGCGTGTCGAGGCAATGCTCAATCCAGTGGTCGGGGCTGCAAAATAGACACAATAAAGCGAATTGTTGAACCAAAAGGAATTCCCTCTTCCTGCCTCAACTGATAAATGGAAGACTGGCAATGTTTGCGTTGTTTAATTATGTAACTGGAAATTATTTTCTGCCACTCTATTAAAAACGCTTTAAATTTATACAGGAGGTAATTTCCTCACATTTTTGGTTAATAATTTAAATACGAGTTCGTTCTCAAACGCTTCGCAATGCAGGTGGATTAGGATGCAAGTTTAAGGAATAAGTGCAAAAAGAATTGAATTGCCATCGGAATGTGATAACCGAAAACCACGGAGGTCCGGGTGGACAAACTCATGGAAGCCTTCATATTTATCTAGCCAGTCCCTTCCCGTCCTGACCTAGCGATCGCACCCTCTGTAGCCTCCCCTGAACCGATTATTAATGATTGGTTGTGGGGGTGGCCAAACGAGCCAAAAGTTGGGAGGGAAAAATGAGCCAAATTTCGGCAACGTATGGCTGGGACAGTACTTCCACCTATTATTTTTATATACTCACAAGAATACGCACGTTAGATTGGTTTTGGACGCACAGTTAGACTCTTCTAAAGCGAACTTCTCGTGAGATAGCAACATAAAAGCCTAATATTTTCCCCGGTTTTTCAAAAAACAAAAGAAACCGTTGTCCTATGGCAGAAAATGTCATGTTAGCGAATAGCAGGGATGGCGGCCGTCGCTATACCTCTGAGGGGTGCCCGCTATACTAAAAAAAAAAAAAAAAAAAGAGAAAAACAAAATAATCGCCCTTAGAAAGTAAGTTGTTACAGCTCAGTCGATACTTTAAAAGCAAAACCCATACGAATCAATTGTACTAGTCTTTACATTCGCGTGCAACTGAGGGACTAAGTGATTAGAGCACCAATGATCCCTTTTGGTAATTCTGTCGTATCGCCCAAAGGAAAAATGCACAGGTCCATGGTCACAGCTACTATCGTCACATTAAGGTGCAACCTTCAGCGACAAGAAGCAGGCTATTCGACGTTTTGGATTGGGTTTGCTTGCTGTTAGCGTCGATGGAGGCCACTGGCACAACTTGAAGGTCATGTCGCCACGAGCAAGAAAACTTGTGGAGTGTCCGTGTCAGGGTTAAAAACTCTCTATGGCGCACAGCCTATTACCCGTACATATGCAAGCTCATTTTTTGAGTTTGGCAGCATTTCGTTACGCAGCTTTCAATGCTAGTGCCTAAAATTTGCTTTTGGGGAACAGCATCACCTTGTCGAGGTCAGGTAAGGCATCGAGATTGCCATTTTGTGTTTGATGCACTAGAAATGTAAGGAATCTTCTGCAATAATCTGTGATAGGCTGTAGGAATTTGAGAAATGTGCAATATGCGACACATGCCTCCTGATTTGTTTTGTTTCGTTGGGCTCTCTACTGTTCCAGCCGTTATCAACTGCCTGTTACACTCATTTGGCTCGTCTTTGTGCGCATTACGAATTTAATCTCAGCTTTTTGTAAAGTATCCTTGACCGTTTTCGTAACTCTATTACAAGGTATTGATAAGGCTGTGATAGTTCATCTGTGTGTTACTTATTAATAGGTCCCCTATTATTCCATTCTTATTGCCGAACCTTTGTTTAAAGAGTCTCGTAACTCGTTATTCACTTGTCCATTTTACAAACTCTGTTGTAAAGATGTATAGTCTCACCGAATGTATTCCTTATTCAAATTGTGAAGACGGTGAGGCACCTGGATGTGCCGACCGACGAGGCGTGGGGAAGTCTGACTCCAATCTTAATTAATAAAAGGAAGTAGTGATGCACTGTTTTCACAATGTTTTGGAACCGTCTGCCAGTATTACCAAGTTACCTCAAAATTACCTTTTGCCGGTGTACAGTAAGAGTGACGGCAAAAGAATTTATTTTAAGCCCCCATCAACTGGGAGGATAGCGTCGTCGCAGAAGCTTAGGACCTGGACAACTGGATTCAATCTTTTATTAGTAACAGGCGATTTAATTGTTTGGAAAATTGACTCCAGATTTCATATTGTTCAGCAAGTCTGCCAATCAGTTTCTTCACACTCCTTCGCCACCCGTCTTTTCGTCCTCAGAAGACGATGCTAGCTTGTTGTTGTGCGGTGAGCTAGCTAAAGAAGTTAAATTTAACTTTAATCTAATTGAAATGGTTACCTTTTTGCTTTTATATTTGGGCTGTTTTGCACTATGATTGAGCAAGTAGTAAGTTTAATCTAGCAGAGCAGAGTTTATCACCTCACAATTGAATCCTTCCAACTTGGCTGTTCTGATAGCCTCAACGTTGAGAAGCATAGCAGGGGCATTTAAGCTGTTGGTGGGGCGATTTCACAACTGTCTTAAACAGAGTGCAGACTTTTAGCCTTCTTGTGGCATCGTCAATCGCCTACCAAAAAGTCCGTTTTGAGTGCTTCCCTCAGTCCTTGCACTCATGCATGTACAGTTGTCTTGACACCACCAAACCACCGTAAACTTCTCACTTTGTACTTTGATGTCTATGGGCGGGATTTTTTCCCAGTTCTACACACATATTAATGGAGATGACTTCTTGCTTCTAGTGCTTGAATAGTACCCGTATCTCTCTTTGGTTCAGTGCTCCGGCGAGATTTGCAACCGTTTTCATCTTACGGTTACGGACGAGAAGTAAAAAATAGAGAAGCTGTGGGAGAAAAGGGAAGAAAGGGGAGGAGTGGTGGGTTATGGTGACCAAAAGATTGCCGCCCACTGAAAGCTTAACATTCGCGACGATGGCGGATTAAGGCCTATCTACTACCAAACGAGCGGTAGTATTAAACCGAGTTACTGGATCCACAGAGTAGGAAGACACCCAAATTGCCATCAAAAGTAACTTTTCAGGCTTCTGTGGAACTTAATTAATCATAACGCCTGCTGAGTTCCATCTCTTTTTGATTGGCTACTTGGTCACCTCTGCACGATATTTTTTAACCAGTAAAATAAAATATAAAATCTACTTTTCATTAAACACTTTTCGTCTCTAGAGAGGAATAGCGATGTCTGTCCTCAGGTGCCTAGAGTTATTTTTCAACAAACTGACAATCCCACTTTGCGTTCATTTACAGCATTTTCCAGTGGCGTAGCCAGAATTTGAGGGAAAGCATGACCCAAGGGGTTAAATTTGGGGAAATAGGGACGATGAAATGAGACAATGGCACTTTATATTCTTATAGTGTCAATCACCTCACAGCTATGGTGCCATATCTTGTGCTGTCAAGCGAGAGTAAGGGCAAGGCTTCTCCATCAGTGATTACTGGTCCTAGCTCCTTCTGCCACCTCATCGTCGCCCAATGAAAGGAAGCTCCTACAGCTTCGGAACCAGGTTTAGCTCAACAAAGCAAGCAGGATCGCAACACTTGCATCACTTTCATTAAACTCACCATTTGATGAGGATTTCAACCAAGAAGAAATGATTATTAGACACAATTTTGAATACCACGTTTGCTTGACTGAAGCAGTGCTGTGCGTTATAGTCCAGTTCGTACGTTCCAAAAGTTTCGGAAGTTATCATAGTAAGCCTTACAAAACGTCCAGCAATTGCCTTCAGTCCCCTAATCTGATTAAACTTCTGATCCCAAAACCGCCCATTACCGGTGAACAAAGAGCTAACAACTTGGTGTCTCAATTCCTCCACCACAATTCCGTGGAGCTAACATGTACTTACAGTCAATCTCGACACTAGGCCAGTACGGCGGACCATGTTGCTGACGTACAGAAGGTTGAGAAGGCTTCCAGCTTGAGTAAGAGCCCACGTCAACGAGCTAAAATTACAACCATAGGTGACCTACTAATCTGAGTATTTGACCAAAATCTCAAGTCACTGTAGCAAACGTCTCCGAGATTTCTCATGTTCTTTTTGGAAAAATAAAGCTGGCCTTCAAATCATTTTTTGATCTACAATTCCGCTTCATGTAGCAATTTCATCCTTATTCCAAAGCACGCCGTATTTTTTCAGCTATTGTGTTTACACCTTTCGAGGCTTTCACTTTTAGTTATGTGGCTGGTAGACTTTTAGGATACACCTCCTTTCTAGCTTCAAATTGGTAATAAATGTGAAAATAACTTCTAGCTGTTGCATTAAAATATTTTCACTAAAAATCCTAGAGGTAGTCAAGAAGTTAATGATTGTTGTGACTTAATCCGGACCAACTTTCTGTTTACGATTGATATGACGGATCCGATTAAGGTAGAAGTCGAGTAAAATAAACGACAAATGATTTGATTTCTTCAGAGCAATTGGCAAACGCCCTTCGAGAGGAAAGTCGTCTCTTCAATTTATAGGAGTTGAGAACATTTGCAACTGTGAATAAAAAATTCAGTGAATGCCCTCAATGGAGCTCCGAATTTACGATGTACTTACGGTTACAAGGAAAGCGCTCATGGTTTTCTTTCCGCTCACATAATAAATTCGCCAACTCGAAAACCGTGGCTTGGAACAAAGCGTCCATCAGTAATAAGCCTTCAGTAAGTCGAGCTATTCACACAGCTAGGAGCTCTTACCAATTCTTTTAGAGACAAAAAAAGAACTGTTGTGGGATCAAAGTGTCAAATTTTTTTTTAGAATGTCCAACAATTGAACACATAGGAAGCTAAATGGCAGACAGTGTCAACTTCTCAACATTAAAAGACATCGGAACACCAACTTTGACCCAAATCAAACGAGGTAAACACTGATTAATAATTAAAATAAGCCCTCATGACTAAGTTGCCTGAGAGAAGGCATGACAGCAATCGTTTTTTTCGGCTCGACTGACCTTTTGTCCCTGCGTGCGGGCGCAGCTGAGTAATGCCAGCACGTAACTAGAACAAACACTGTGACTGGGGCCTCGGTGACGGAGCGACGCTTTAATCTTGCGCCATCCGACTGAGGCTGGCTGTCCGGCTGGGGGAGGGGAGGCCGGTCGGTCGACGATTGACCACCTGTTTGTTGCGAATCGGCGTCTCACCTGTCCGAATGACTTCCTTTTTCCGCCCTCTCAACCCCACCACCGTTTGTTCAAGTGCGCAGGGAACCTCAACATCAGCAATGGACAGACGTAAGTGCGGTGGGTGACGTGTCAACAGTGGTTCAATGGTTGATCAGGTCTTTATGGCGGTGATAAGTAAAGTGCAGGTAAAAGCCCTCTGACATGGTAATTTACTTTAGCGTTAAAACCGATCTCGATCTGCCGGCTGCCATTGCTTAGCAATGAAAACCGAGGTCTTTTAGAAGTCCACACCGTCTATAAATTAATTTACTTACACCGGACACCTTCTTCGCCAGATATTTAGAGTCTTTGACGCTACCAACAAATTCAGAATCGCTGCTGAGACGAGTTAAGTTCCTGTTTTTACTAAGGTGACTCTCCGAGTTGTCTCCATTGATTTGGCGGACCATACCAGTAGGACAGGGAGGCAAGTTCCTATTTGGGATTGGATGGCACCATGACGCCAATTTAATCAACAAAGGCTCAGAAATCCATAGTGAGCGAATATGGTTTCCACGAAATGGATGAATAAAAAGAAACGTCTAGATGCACAAAAGATGTTTTAGGGTAGTAGGAAGCACCTTCAACCAATGTGATGTATTTGAGTCTATTAGTTTGATTCTGAGCGGATCAGTTTAAAAGATGGATATTTTTCCTAAGCGTACTCTGAGGTTCCTCGCAGTTTCGACTACCATGGTGTCCTGACCTTGGCACCAAGGTTGTCAATTTTCCAGTTAGCCCTGCTTTACGAGACCAGGAATAACTCGAACACTGCAGTTATTTACCTTCCTAGCACCAGAAATCATTTTATTTAGAGTTTGTGTTAGCTTAATACAAGTAATTAATGAAAGTTGTTCCGCCAATTTAGAAGTCTTTGGCTATGGTTTCATTCTGCTAATAATATGGTCTTTGAGCAATGCCACCTAGTCCCCCAGCTCCACTGTACATGTTTCCTGTATTACTTTATCTCGGAATGCTGCGTAAAATGGGAAGCAGGCAGACAAAGTTTGACACATTTTGTACAGAAGGGATAAAAAATTCACCAAAGACTGCTCAAAATAGGTCTTTTTATTCTGAAAAGAAATACAATGCCTTTTAACAAATGCGTGGTGTCAACAGTAAAAGCAAGGCAAACCAACCAGCAGTATCTCCTAAAAAAGTGCAAAAGTATATCCACAAGGAAAACTAAGCCTTTGGGTTAAGTCGATTAATTGTTCTTTGCCTCACTGTATAATATGAGGTGGAAGAAATCACGCGTTATGATCAAATGCATTCTCGTCTTGAAATGAATGGGTCACGTTTAACAATTTCAGTTCTAGATGTTTTCTACTTATTAAACCTTTTCTATCGATTTTATTAATTACAATTTGTATTGTTACTTCGATTTAAATAGTTTACAGTTTGCATCTTCTTAATTAACTATACTTCTTGAGTGCCGTATGGAACCACTCAACATCTATTGGTGTGCCTTGGGTAGACTAGTTCCCTTTATGTAAAAGCACCTTCTTCAAATGATAGTATAAAACTGAAATTTCAAACATGACTTCAATCCAAGGTGGAGGTTTGCACAGAACTGGCATGCTTTCGAGGATTTGGGGTTAAAGTGCTGTGCAGGAGTATCGTGAGAGGCACTGGTCAGGTTATAAAAGTAAAAGGATGCGCTACTTATAATTCATCAGTAGATGTAACTGCTCACAAATCCATTTGGTGGTTTAGAGAGCTGTTGGGTAGTTATCTGGCTCCATTAAAGCCGCGTAATCGCTATCTCTGCTCATAGCTCCGGACACCAGCTTTCATCTTTTTCCTCAAGGAGTTGCTGGCAGTGAAAAGGAGAAATACGTGAGCACGACAGTCTCTAAGGTTATCTTGTGAAGACTCGACTAAGGCAGCTGTTTCCTCTCCGATCTAAAACATCTTCTTAAAAGCATTTTTGAAGCCTAATACTAGGAATTACACTTTTTTCTCAACATTAATTGTTCATGCACACTTTAGTTGGTGCATTTGTGACCATAACCTCAATATTGAGACATAAAATTCACAATTGATTTTGTATCAGGCCTTCTCAAATAAAGTACGCTAATTCAGGACACTAGTACTGCCTTGGTGTAGCTTTTATTCTAAGTTGACAGGTAAAATTAATTAGGAGCAGCGACAACTACACATATTGTAGCACTTCTGAGATTCCTTTTGACAGCATCAATATGCCAACATTTGAGTTTAACCATTGAAGGCTTACAAGATGATGACTTTATGGTTGATATTTAAATTAAGTTCATCAAAAACATTAAGCCGTTGTATAGTTACCTTCCCTTTTAGAGTGTTGCCGTTCATTGCTATCCTTTGCTCATCGCCTTCTTTGACTGTCACAATGCAGATGGTGCCTGAGAAATTTTTACGGAATACAAGGCAATTCTTGTGAAAGTGGGAAGGCATTTGTTCCAAATTTCCTTAGTTAAGAGTCTTGGCACTTTTATTTTACTCGGAAGCTCAGCCACTTTTCGAGCTGCAAAAACTCATCAGAGATTCAAGGCTCATGGAGTACCGTTAGCAATGCTAACCTTGTTTAAGGGCATATTTACCTGAAAGTGAGGCTATTTAATGAAGCGTTTGATGCAATAAAATTTTCCAAAACTCGCATTCCTTAACTACTCCTTCTGGCTGCCCTTTCCTACTTTCTGTAGTTCCCAAACATACATCTGTGTTCCTGATATCAACACCATTACTAACAGCTCCATAATTGGGCTTTATCAAATCATTCGTGCCCAGAGCGGCGGCACTTGTAAACGGCGGTCTCTCAGAACGCGTGCACCTTCCATCCTTAATGGGCAAAATACCAACGAATGCAGTTCACCACTAATGCAGTTTACAAAGGGGCAAAAGTGCCTGATGCGATGTAGTCGATGGAATCATCACCGTTCATCTCCAAAAAAGGTTAATCCCTACCGGTGCCACAAAAGCATTGTCTAATTTGTTATCCGTAAAGGCAAAAAATGACTGGGAGTGCAGACTGAGACAATCAAGTGGTGGCAATAGCGCTCATTACTTCGATAGAATTGCTAGGTAGTTACAAGTCTAATAGCAGCTGACAGTGGAGAGTATTTTGTGACACCATAAGGGAAATATTGAGAAATAATTGCCCAATTGCATATTCCGTTGCGGCAACTGTTATTCTAAAAAATTAGAAGAAAATATTTTTATAGGACAAACCAACGTTTTCTGCCGCCAATTGCAAGGCTTCATTCCATTTTGCTCGAATGCGTATTTTCCATTTTTTTTGAGAATTTACACAAAGATTGTAAATGGATGTGAATTTAAAGGAGTTGTAGAAAGCTGAGGAGGAGGGCGCAATGACTGCCATCTATGCGTAGAAGCTCCCACCACCCGCGCAAACGAGCGCGAGTGGACGAGAACGAAACATGCATGGCACACAGTGTCCGGATCAGATAGAATACAATGTTCGTGGATTTACAAGAATTCAAGACATTTCTGCTCGCAGCTGCTTGCAAAGGTACCAATGGAAGCGGGGAGATGGACTGTCCATTGCCACGTTCTCCAAACAAGGCAATATACATTGTTAAGTTTGGCAGCTTTTTCACATCAAACGATAACAAAAAAGTTTCACCACATTTTTACAATTTGGTTTTGTTTTTTTATATATTAGTGTCATTTATGACTAACTTTGAGGTATTCGATGTGCTGATTGGGTTAACGTCGAGATGAGGCCAGTATGAGCGTCAGGAGCACAACTTCACCTCTGCTGTGATGTATTTAATGTAATGATGAAATTTTCCTCCTTGAGAAGTTCTGATCCGATCCCTTTGGCTTAATCAAAGCAGGGTTTTTGGAGCATATTCCCACCAGTCGTAGGTACGGCTGTGAAGGCTAATGAAACGCCAACTTACCGCCTGTTAAAGAAATTGCAGGAAAGTTGATCGGTCTGTGCCTTGATAACTGACAATCTCAGATCCAGTCCGAGTGCGCGTCTGGGCAACTGCCAACCGAAATGCAAAAGCAGCCACACCAAAATCTGTTCGCGCAGCACTCAGACGGTTGGAGGGTTTTTAGCTGTCGATTGCAATCACCAATGAAACTTGATATAAATTCACCCCAAAATCACTTTCGCGTATGTTATTGGTCAAATAAAGTGATATAAAGTGAGTTTTTGGTACTCAGTTACTTCGATAGCATCGTCAATCGCTAAGGGGTTGGCGAATTCTTTTTCCCCTTCCACACAGTAAATTATGCCGCCGAAAAATTTATTCCTTAGTCTAAAAATGGAGGTCGCTTGTAGACATGGCCAAAGTTCTACAATACCAAAAGTCATAAGGCTTAAAAAAACGTTTTTTTCACCCAAAAATATGAACCTTTTGGTCGTGAACGGTTTTGGTTTGCAAAAAAATACACAGTGATGAGAAGAAAAAAATGGAGCTAGTTTCACCTCACAACATCTATTTTAGGATGCGTTTTCAGCTGCACTCCCAGTAACCAAGCCTGTCTGGGTTGCAACTCTTCACACCTCTTTATTACCACCACGGTGGAGTTGAGCCGGCAATTCATATCGCGCATTCGTTATAGCCTTATCCCTTTTTGTTCTGACTCACTCCCACCATCTTAGTTGTTTTCCAGCCCTCCCGCCGCCGCATTCATCCCCACCGTATTCCGCCCACTGGCGGCAGTTAAGGGCCTCTCATAATTAATGACTTCAGTTTTCACGGGGAAAATACTCTAACCATTCCGCAGGTTGACTCCTGCTCCCCTTGAATGCCTTCAATTTACTTATGATAACAAACAGCAACGAAAGTGCAGATACAACTGGTTCTTGCAGAAGTCATTTCAAGCCATCGCATTAACACTTTAATCGCCTTTTAAGCGGATCCGGACTCAAAGTCCATGAAATCTCGATGTCCTGCATCCCGGTATAGCGCGATTCATGATTAGATGCCCGAATCCAGTCAGTCCGCTCCCTTTTACGGGTTGTGAAGGCAAAGCGGAGGATAGGAGCGCCAGGTCCGTTGCAGTACACTTGTGGCAAAGAATCTCTCGAGATAAGCACACCATATGGCGTCCAGAGAATGGTCTTGGAATCTAATGGCCCAGAAGCCAATTCTTTGTCGTGCAAATAAGAAATGTGAATAAGGAATCTTGCTCACCCTTAAGTTTGGCATCAAAGATGTAAATAGTAAACAAAACATTCGTCCTAATCCTTAGGCATTAATTCCAGCAAATGTCAAGCTGCCAATCATGGAGGCAGCTTTTGTTTACATTTTTAAAGCCGCAATCATCCTAATTTAATATTGCAATAAAACTGCCATTTCTGTTGTAGTGCAGCAGCTCCCCCAACGAAAATGGCATCTTGACTTACCGTACTGTTGATACGAAGCAAGGCGTTGGGAAGGCTTGGAAACCAAATTGGAAGAGATGTAAGAAGCAAGAACCATTCTCTGTATTTTTGTGTTGTTGGGGACGGAGGACAATTTGATGTATCCACTTTGCCTATTCCGTAAAAAAATAATATTTTTGCAACATCCTTATACATTCAGAATAGCTGGAAAAATTTTATTTGCACACATCTCCCAGATCTATCAAATCTGTGTTTGTGATATTTTGATTACTTGTTCACCCCTTATCTCGGGTTTTCCAAGTACCTAAGGCCTTGCCTATGTACTTTCGTTGCTGGAAATGGCCTCTGGACCATGGCAGTAGGTGTCTAGCCCTCCCGAATGACTTGGAACGCCACGCTGATCTTCAGCGTCAAGCGAACTCAATCCCGTGGGGCAACTTTCTTAATCTGCATTCCTGATTACCACACCCTAGCGTGACAGAAGAAGAAGATATGCAAAGATCTCTAACAGAACGACCAAACACTTGTTTCCGCTTTTGGCATCTGTCTCGGTTCCGTATTCTGCAAGAATGCCATTGACAACTGAAGCGATAAACATCAGCCCTATAACATCTGGAAAACTTTGTCATGGAGTGGTTTAAAGTACCTGTGTGCAGTCATTGAAGTGAGCCCACCTACCTCTCTGTTTGCCACATAAAGCCTAGATAAATGATTGGGTATGGGCGGCACTGAAGCGAGAAAAAAGTGACAAGGAGGAACAGACAGAATTCCTTATCCTAACGAAGCTACCTTAAATCTCATAGGCCAGTGTTCTTACAATTGGCAAAAGCACACATGATGAAATACACACTTCCTCTCCACTCAATCCATTTTCAAAATGGGACAAAACTTCAGAGCCTATGGAACCTGAGAGAGATCACCAACGTTAAAGGCGAATGCCCTCTACTTTATACTCAAATTCGACGGCTGTTGCATTTTGACCAAATCTCCTTGACTTGAGTTACTCCGTTGTTAAAGAGAACACAAAGAAGTTGAATGCTAAACATCGGGATAGGCAAATGATTTGAAGATCACTAGCTAGAAAAAGCTACATTTTTGTCCATAATTCTAATTTAAGCGTCCTCTTTAAAACTGGTCCACATTTAACTGACAGTTGACGACCGGCCATTAATATAGCGACAGCGATGAACGCCAACGCGTCAAATTCCACCTCATTCTAGCATCGTCAGTAAATTTTACATTACTTTAGTTCTTAAATCAGAGGTATCTGTCAAAAAATGACCGCTCAAAACACTAGGTAGCGCTTTAGCTATTAAGGGAATTGGACAACAATCTCGTCCTCTACCTCTGTTGCTATAGCGCCAGTAGGCATAATAAGTTACGGTCAGCAAACCACAGCGACTTTTTTTATTGTATTTTAGACTCTTACAGGCTTCAACAAATATTTTATTTGGCGAAATAGCCACCCCTGAAAACTATGACTAAATTTCTTTTTTAACAAGACGATGGTACGTCACAAATCCAATCCTTGCAGCATGCTTTGCAATCGAAGGCCAAGGAATAGCTACCTCTCTCAATATTCTCTTTTAACGAACTGTTGGAGTCAGGGGAATATGGAGGAAGAGACAAGATAGTACCTCCCACTCTTCCTTGTATTGTCTAGCACTATCTTCAAGGACAAAGAATGATGGGTTCCTCCTCTGGATTACTTGTTCCTGACACTTTCTCAGCCATTTTCGAGAATTGAGGCATGAACGGAGTGAAGGACAAACAGGTGGCTCTTGAGGCTCATTACGGATCTAAATGTAGGCGAAACTGGTTAGTCATTTTTGGATGACGCGACCTGCATGTAAATGTACTAAATACACTGATGAGGTGGATGATGCATCCCAAATTGGATGACATGCTTAGCGTGGACGATCAGGCTGCCTTTCATCAATGTCGCAACATTCATGGGGTGCGGCAATACCCAAGTCACAACTTGCTAGTAGTGAGGCGAAAAAGTCGCGGAGACGAGAGCTTAGACGCACTTGCCTTCCTATTTTCTGGACAGAGTAAACATTGGGTAGAAAAGGAATCATTTTATGGCCAATAATTCAAATTGGTTAACAATAGCCAACTCTCTTTTGCTAAAAAGTGGCAGAAGTGCGTCACCCGCCAGGGCTAAAGTCCAATCAAGGTCTAAAGTCGTCCTCCCACTTTATGGAAAATTAAATGTTTAAGGTTTGGCATGATTGTACTGGAGAAGATAGTAATCTGCAGTTCAAATGATTGCTTAAAAATAGAATTAGAAACAAAGGGTCAATTTCCATGATGGTGGATAAATGTGCGTCGTCAACTTCACCTCTTTCATTACCAACTTCCTCGAACAGCATAGCTTTCTCTCAAAGAGGAGCCACATTCCACTCATAGAACGCCATCATGTCTTACCTCACAGTACAGAGGCTACCGACTGGTAAGAGAAGCATTTTTAGTTTGATCCAAATTCTTGCAGGTGATTTGGACTAACTTAAGTGTGCTTTAATTACATACCGGGCTTGGTAGACGCTAACCAGAGGGCAGATTTGAGGAGAGGTGGAACATTACCCAGTTTGGCTTACCACTTCTGTATACTTAGTTTACTAAATAAATTAAAACTTCACCTCATCCTGCTGATTTTCTGCAGTGGCGCAGTAATGCCAGCCTGTTCGCTGTGTTGGCAACTGAAGGTGCTCATGCATCACTGCTCCAAGTGGATGTGCTTTTCAAAACACCTTTTGGAATTTACAAGGCTCATTTGAACCAAAGGATTTTATTTATCCCTTCAATTGGATGAACAAATAAACTAAACAAGGTCGTGCTACTTTACATCGAAGGCCTTTTTGCATGTTTGGATCATCCTTTCCAAAAAACACAACCCACCGTAAAATCTACGTTTTCCAGTCTTTTGAAGATGAAGTCAGCTTCCAGCACTTAAGACACGCTCTAATAAGCTTGTCAAGAAATAAGATTGGTTAAGCCCAACAGTAAATGCTAGAGACGTGGTCCATCACCACCATCAAACATTCCTGTAAAGCAACGACATTCTAGCTCCTTGAAGTTCCAATAGTCCTTGACAAACTATCTCCATCAAGAATAGAGGATTGCAGGGATCTATTGCACTGCAAAGTAAGAACTTCCAACAACGCAATTTCTCCTTACCTTTAAGTTAAACGCGGTTCGTACATCAGACAGGCATCTTATGGCGTGGGGATTGGAAACACCAGAAAGTGGAAGTTAATAGTGGGTGGAGAGATCGACGCCCGCCTCTGCTTTACTGCTGCAGGCGCGTATGCGGTCGTGAGTAGGTTACAAGTTTCTGTAGGTCACAAGAAGTCTTCGCTGCAAGCGAAGCCATAAAATGCGCAGATTTTGTAGTCATTTGAGGGAAGGACATTTTAGTTGATGCTACTTAACCCGCTTGCCTACAAGAAAGTGGAAAGGGTATGCAACTCCCCGTTTCAGATCTCAGTAATTAGCTTTTTGCATGATTCGGTGGAATCAATTGCCACAAACTAATGAAGATGTGCTATGCATTTGAGACAAGCAAACTGATGCCCAAAAAATTGGCGGAAATTCAATTTAAAATGGTTTAATAAGCCCATCTGAAGAGAGGTCTAAGCACTAAAGGCAAATCATTTTACTTTCAATCAGATTCGTTTTTATATCAAATTATATGGCGTAATTTAGTTCGAAAGCCTGGCTTCTTTCTAATTTAAAAATGTAAAGTTGTTAAAAATGTAATAGAAATTTGAAGGAGGAAACCATCCAAAATACCATTGTCAGTAAAGTGGAGTCGAAACTGGAAGTGGCAGTAAAAAGAAAAATCTTCATAGGCTGAAGTTTTGGCGAAAAAACACAAATACATAGGAAACACATTAACTCTTTTCCATTTCCAAGCGACTTTCTGCGTGCCTCTAGCTTTTCCCGCCCTTGAAGCCATAGAAGGTGTGAAGACCTTAAGAGGCGGTCTCTGAGGTTTGCGGAACGAGTGATAAAATGAGTTGATGCTGAGTTTTGCTAGGCTGAGCGACTGGAAGAAAATGGATTGGAGAAGCCAAGACTTTCAGGTTTGTTTGTGCACGAGGCAATAAATTTGCGCTCAGATTGTGTGAAATTTTTTTGCAAAAGTCTCACGACTAAGCTTCTGAGAATCTCCAAGAGGCATTGCAATGGTGGCTAGAATTCTTACCATATCACCTGAAAAATTGGCCGAAAAGGCTATTTATGGGAGCTAAACTTGTCCACCTTTTCTGCTAACTCTCAGCCACTCGAAATTTTGTGGCTTAAACATTTGCATAAAAAAAGGAGTGTAAATAAAAAAATGTCTGCGTTACCTGTAAATGGAAGATCTTTAGTTGTTCTCGTTCTTAAAAGATTACTTCTTGGTCTTTACTGAGTCGAAGTGTCATCAGGAGAGGGACTTCATCACCCGACGCCCAAGTGCATTCACTGGGCTTTGTCCAGGTGACTTAAAATGCAGCCAACTGTGCATTCAACAATGCGATGTGAGCCTCTAGTCAAGACTTGAACCTCCGAGCGTTTCCCTGTATTGGTAGGGCTCGAGCTTTTTGGTTTTTGCAACCAACTGCCCAATTCTGTTACAGAAGAAGGTTGTCGGTTTGAGAGACGCCTTCGAAAGCACGTCTGCTTTTGACAATCAGTCTAGTTGTATGCTCAGCCAGAGGACGATCACAATTGGTGAAAAATCGTACTTGAAAGAGTTTGAACATCCACCAAAGAACTGCCTTCTGTGCCCACCCGAGGATGCATGATGTGTGCAACAATCCCTGATAGCTTTTAGAATCAAGACAGACGATTGAGAAGGGTTGAAAAGAAAGCGAAGTGACTTAAAGAACAGGTGTACTCCATCATTTCCTTAAGGCTGCTACATATTGCGCATTTTAATCAATGGTCTTGGGCTTATGCAGACGTTTTGAGGAACAGCGACCAGCAGATGAATTGCAAACTCACCTCTCCAGGGATTTTACAGGGAAATTAATGCATATGGAGAGAGTAGAATCAAGCGCCTTCTTCAGAGCCCCATCTACGTTGAGATGGCCAAAGCAGAAGAGTGATCAGTTGAAGCCCCGAGGACGGAGGTCAAAAGGATTACAAACCTACGTAATACTTTGGTATTCACTCACGAACATATGCAACTTCGAGAGCCCTTCATTTTCCGTGTTCTGTGCTTCCACTTAAGGGCCTCGCTCTGCAGCCATGCCTATAACCTCCCAGGTCTTCGTTATGTTGGCAATAAATCTTCCACACTGATGTGGCAGATTACGGCTTCAGGTATGATAATGGGGAGGCACTGTGAATTTTATTACTTGGATTTGACTAATCCAATGATTGAGACATCGCCATTACTCTACGAAGGGCGCACAAATTCCTTTTTCCCGTGCAGCCCTTGCCATCTGCAATGACCTCTTCCTAACCGGTACAGCACACCCTCAAGACACCAATCTTCCTTGGCAAACGCCTTTACAACCGTACACAGATAGATGAAATCTTGCCACGAGATCCATTTTTCAATGAAAGACTTTTTAGATTAATCTGCTACACTTAAATGCGCCTTTTGTCTCCAAGGCAAGCTTGAGAAGCTAAATAGTAAGTTTCTCCTTTTGTCGCTAAAATCCAACTTCGATTCACAGGTTAAAGCAATTTAGTGACTAAGAAAAGAGGCCTTTTGGCCAAATTAGTCTTTCCGTGATCGGTTTATGCAAAGCTAACAACAGAAAGACACTTAGTTACGATTTAGATGTTATAATCGCTTTTCGAAAGAAATCCGGTCATGCAAGAAAGAAGTTAAAATTCACAGCATTTTGGTTGCAAATTGTGGAGTAAATTAATGAGACGTAATGCGAATTTTACGCTCCCATTAATTACCACATCGGAAGAGATTAGGAACAGCCGAAAGTTTACGCGGTTGAGGAATTCATAATTCTTCCCATTTCATTCCTTCTTTAATTGACTATGTGGTTGAGTTTTTAGGTGCCACATCTAGACAAGCAACATCATTTACTTCGACGCGTGTGAGGTGATCCATTCAAACAATGATATGAATTATAAAAAAAGTCGTGACAGTAAGGAGTGAAATTGGCACAGGAACCAAGTCAGCAGCAATTCCTAGAACGGTCGGTGTGATGCCCAAATGCAAACACGCACAAATACCCAGTGTGTATTGATATACAGGAGTTGGTTGAGAACGGGAGGAGGCGTCCTCTCTTTCACATCCTACTGATTATATCGGCTTCACTTCCCTCATCGTATGCACCAAAACAGACTCGCGAACAGGACCGCACGCAACCGCGGTCCACAATTTTCGCATGACCTTATGAGCCTGTGTGTGTCTGTACATGCGGCGGTCTGTGGATGAGCTCGCATGTCGCCGGTCCGTTGTTACTGATTATCACGGCTGACCTGAGCTGAAGCAAACAGGGACGAACATGAGAGCTGTGTTTGCCTCACCGCCTTGAAAGGAGAAGGCAAAAAACCGCATAGTAGGGAGGTAAAGTAAGTGTCATTACCTCCCCAAATGTCAAAAGAAATGGGATAAACATCTCAAACATCAATTTTTTGGGGTACCTGATTGACACTGATGATTTACTTCAGCTCTGACAGAAAGCGGATTTTACCAGTCTATAACAGCAACGCTTTGCGCCTGAAAAATCAAGGCATTACTTGGCATTATTTTGAAGTCAGGATAATCTACAGGAGATCATGCAATACCTGTTTTTCCAAATGTACCTCCTCTAAGAGAAAGGCGGTCAGATTGGACAAAACTCGTTGTTGAGTGGATGCCATTGATTCTCATGGGAGAGATAAACACTGATTTTCCACAGACTTTCTGTAATTTGTAAAATTTATATGTAGACTACTTACACGTTGTCGGTTAGCTCTAGGTAAATCACCTACCACTCTCCCCCTTGACACCTCTGAGGCAAGATGGTGCGCAGGGTGGACGCCCGACGGAATGGTTCACTTGTGGCTGGGATCTGCCTACCGAATACAACTGGAAGTTGTCTAAGAACACCCCTCTCCTTGACAGCAGCATAAGACCATAAAACTTTGGGGACGGGGCACTCTTATCAGTCAACAGGCGAGGAGATCATCACTTTAAGCTGGGAGGGAGGTGAGGAGGCGCAACCTCCATCCATCCTCCCCAACAATGATTCGCTATACTTAAAGTGATGATAGACTTTTTTTGGGAGTGGCTATTAACAATCAGAAACAGAAATGGTATGGAATGCATCGTTTTTTCTGCAGTAAAACTCGTTTTATTCGAGTGGATTCCGTTGTTGTGAAGGGACAAGATAAGAGATTGCAGTGATTACTTCTCAATGACCTCGGATTTTCACCAAGACAAATGATGCTAACTTTTTAATTACTCACTCACCTTATTTCCATCGCAATCCTTTTGTCTTACTTCTGTAGGAAATACAAATCCACACATTTCTTCAAACTCACGGCGGCGAATGCAACAGAAATCCAAGAAATTTTTCTAATCCTCAAATTAGTGCGGGAATTTTTGAGCCTCTCGCTTCATTCCACTAGAAAGGACTACATTTCCACATGGAGCACACTTGCCAACGAAAACCTGACCACGAAATCTGTGGGTTAGAAATTCGATGCTCCAGCTTTCTCTCTCTAAGAATGCCAACTTTGCAGTTTGCATAGGTTTCGTTGGGGCATAACACTGATAATCACTTTTCACGAAACTAAGACACACCTTATCCACCCTTAAATGAAGCGATCATTAGCAAATCAGGGTTATTCGGAATACTATCCACGACGAAACTAACGACCCTTTGATGCAAGGCTTTGTCGTCACATGGAGTGATTATACAGTTGGAATGGGGCATTTTGGAAGGGCAATTAAATTCAATTTAGCCACTTCTGCAAAGAAAGTAAGGCAAAAAATAGCAACAAAGGTGCAACCGGAGCGAGAACATGGACCACAAAAAAGAGGGAGGAGGGCCAGTAAAAACGCCAACCTCGTGACATCCTGCCAGTTGAAGCGCACGACAATGCTCCCAGACATGGCAGAAGCAAGCAAAGGGAAGGAATAAAATGACTACAATCGGTATATTTGTACAGGAATTAAATGCACAAAATCAGCAAATTCAGTGATGTCGGAAAAAGTAGAAAGTTGTTTGCGCCTTTAGGCAACAAAGCACTTAAAAGTTTACCATACGCATGTATGCCTGTGTGGTTGTATGTCTGTGCATGTATGCACGATTTTAGTGTATCCATGGTGAAGAATGCGGTGTGGGTATGCATGCGTGTGTGCATTTATAGGCAAAAAAGAGGAGGACCTAGGCGTCTTTCTGTTCCCTAGATGGCAATGCATAAAAAAATAGGGCATACACGCTTGCTTAGGAGGGATGGGTGAGCGGATAGATGGATAGCTTCCCACATACACCCTTATTCATCACGTTTCTCCGCGCTGCTTAACATTGGGCGAACGAGGGATACGGTTATGGGATGGATGGCTGGAGGGCTATTTAACAAGCTGAGGCAGGGACACGTAAATGAGCCAAGTAGTAATGTGCCAAAAAGAAGATGAACACATCAGGTAAGAATGAATGACGTGGGTTGTTTCCGGCAAGTGCTAGCGTGCTGAGGCACGCTGATCATGCGGAAAGTGCCTTGGCAGTCGAAGGTGTTGAGAGCTCGCCAACGCGAGATCATACCGGGGTAACCAGTGCCGGGGCAGCGGTTACCCAGCTCGGGGCGCATGTACTTGGGGTAGCAGATGGCACTAATCTGTTGGCCGGGGCGCAGCAGAGCAGTTGACAGCCAGAGATGATCCAGATCATAACTGCGCTCGAATAAACTACCCCACGGATTCTGGGACTTACTCCGCAGCCTCTCTGGTAGTGCTCTAGGGGCTTTGCAGGCATCGTTGGCTTTGATTACTTCGTAGTAGGCACAGTATCTACATAATGATGAGAAACCACTGATTATTTTCAACCGAAAATTAGGCAGTGTTCGAGGTCTTGTAAACTGGCAGCACATTAATCCTATGGTGCACTGTTTTAATTAATGGCAAAACCGGTAGTAAGTTGAGGAGGTGGCGGTTTTGACAATCGGTCCAATGGTTATGTACGTTGCAGAAAAAGTGGGGAGACTCCCTAAGAATTACAATAAGGAAAATTAGTTGATTTATCAAACAAGCAACCTGAAGCCTTTTGAGCAAAAGGTGAAAAAGTTAAAAATAGTTTTCAAATCAAAGTCTTAAAAAGAACAAACACTTTAGTATGTTGACGCAAGAAGTTGCAGAAGTAAAATGTATGAGACAAAGGCGATTACCGACACCGCATTCGACAAAATATTTGTATTATGAAACCAGAATGATAATATAAACAACAATAATTCTCTGGGCATCAAAAAAGAAGAAAGGTTTACTAATATCCCTACAGTTTACGCATTAACTAAATTATGGAACATTGACCGGTCGGCTAATTGAACTAAATCGCAGTTCGCCCTCCACCCGGTTTAGTTTCTAGGGTGCTGGAGTTCGCAGGATTTTTACATTACTACAGGAGCTGCTCTTTCATTTTGTTTGTATTCTGCTCATTTCCTTCTTCCTCTACTTCGGGAAAGATGCGATACAAATTCCGGCAGTTGTGCATCCCCCTGTCCAGCTGCTTGATGGCACACCTACAGAATCGCGGTTACACACACATGCATTGCATATACGCAAACTAGAGTTGATGTACTGCGTAGTTTGCTAATTCCTTTTATCTGCCCAAATTCGGTTCCTTCCATTTGAATTAAGTCCGTAAAGGAGCATATACCACTTCGGATGATGTAAAAAATGGAGTTGCACAAACTTACGGCTCGGGGTCAGGTACATCAGTTTTATTCTGTTGAATCAAACGCCCATAGTAGAGTTTCCGGCGAATGTCCCAACGCATGTCGAACTGCTTAATCTTCTCCTCTATATCTCCATCTACCGGTAGTAAATTTGCAACCTCTAGAGCAAAGTAAGAAGAATAGGAAAGTTAGCTGCAGAATATGGTAAATGATGCCTCACCCATTTTTGCATCGACAAGAATGAACAAATGTACATAAAATCTGGAATGAAAAGACAGAACCAATTAGGGAAGAGCCGTTAAGCCAACCTGAAGGCAGTTCCATATGGCTATAGGAGTTGTACTCCGACCTTCCAACACGTCTTCGACTGCAAGTGTATCCGTTGCAGGGCCGTGATTCCATGAGCAGTGGACACTGGTCGCCACCATTGGCCGCCTCTCTTGTAATGCTTCGAGTTCGAGTCTGATTCCCACTTCCACAAAGACGGTTGCAGGGGGACCAGAGGCTCCATGCGCTCACATCACAATTGATTTCTTCATAAAAAACCCACCCATAAATTATATTTACTTAGAAAACAAAATTGAGGGCAGGACGAATGAAAAGCTGACTTACTAGGCTTAGCGCAGACATCTCTGTAGTCCCAGCAGCAGTCGTTAGTTCGCAAACAGTATTCGTCGCAAAAACACTTTGCTGCGTGCTGAAGGGATCGCTTGGAATTGGCTAACTTGTAGCCCTGAGGAGTGTAACTATACGAGACGTGAGTAACACTTAAGACACCTCTGCAATTAGTGCGTCCGGTGCAGCAAATTGGAGTTCCATCGTTGTTGCGACAGGAACCACTTCCATTGGTAGGCGCGGTGCTTAAGCTGCTAGGAGTCAGAAGCAGCGACAGTAGCATTAACTTCATTGTCAACGTGAAAAGATCGCTCTGCATTGGGGAAGCACCCTTGGTGGATGAGTGATGCCACCGGTGACCTGTTTTAGGCCTTATATACCACGGAGTAAGGCTCGTGCCTAAGTGCACAGTGATTGGCTGAGCGGCGAAGCGCCAGATATGAACGGGGAGAATGGCCTGTCCAATTGCAGGAGTGTGTGATTTTCGTCGGAATCGAGGACATTACGGCTTAGCTAATAGCTATCGCAGTTTTAAGTATAGTAGACAGGAATAAGCCAACTAAAGCTACGTGGGGAAATACCATCACAAGTCTGTTTAAAATTAGGCCTTCTGGCCCTTGAAACGGCTCCTTATAAATCGCCACCTTATCAGCCTGTGCCCGATCGAGCAATCGAATTTGCTACGACGCATTGAAACCTTGAGACATGACGAAATAGAAGGCGCGCCTAATTTCTTTTGTGACGAACTAGCCTAGAGGGGTATTTTTGTTTTAATTTGATCCAAAGAGGAGTAGGACTTGTCTGCCTTTGTTATTTCTAAAACAGGAAGGATAAATAATCGGAGATGATTAACAAAATAACTGCATTGGAAAGCACTGTTCGCAAGTTATTATGCTACGCAGTCGCAGTTATGCATGTTTAAGTGTTAAAAAAGCCTGATTTAGCCATTAAAAGGATGGAGTCTTGCAAGCTAAAAATTTCCAACTGTTGGTAAGCATTTCGATAATTCAATAACGGTTTAACTGGCGCACCTTCACAAAGTACGCGGAAGCTGCTTTATTTGATCACTCAAAACGTAATTATTACTATCACAACACTTTCACTTTCTCTTTTACGGAATAGAAGCTATTTTTTTATCAAAACTGCCCTAGTCCGAATCCACAAATAACCACGTGTCCTTTTACTTTAAAGTAGCATTTTTGACAACCTAGAAGCTTGACAATAAGGTTGCGAATTCCGCCGTTACGTGAGCTGCGACTCTGTTCACACGTAAAATGGAGATAAAAAAGAACGCTTTTTGTCTGTTGCAATTTGCAACTTTGAATCCTATGTAACCCGGCTGCGTAACTGTGTTGTGGCGACACGCCTATTACCGAGACCTCGGCGATGGCCCGACCACAGCAACGTCAATACCTGAGAGCCCTTTTGAGCGCTATGCCATTCAAAAATAAGGAGCTTTTGTTTAAAAGTTTATCTTCCTTCTTAGGCTCAAACAACTTGGTTTTATTTTTTGCTGTGAATTGATGAAGAGGATATGCCATGTATTTAAGGGATTTAGGGCCTCGAACCCAAGTATTTCCCTTATTTACCTTTGGTTCCAATTGTAGCTGGAAGCTAGCAAGTCTCTTTGCTAATGCTTTCAGCCACTGCTTATTTGCAAAGCCGGTTCAATTTTGCCACTCAAAAACATTTTTAAAAATTCGTAGAGAAAAGTTAGTTGTTATTAAACTCTTCCAGGTTGAATCATATGTAGCAGAAGCCGGAAATATGGAGGGACTGTTTTTCATCAATGAAGTCAATCTGTTCACTGTTTAATTCAGCAAAAAGGTATGCACGCTTAAGGTGGTGGTGATGGAGGAAGACATCAGAAAGGTATTTGAAGTCATTTGAGCTTCCAAAAGCCCTCGGTATTAATGCCGCCGATGGAGCTGAATTTGTTGAATTCTAAAAGGCAAAAACCATGAGTGACTTTGAATTCAATAAATACGAACGAGGCCGGTGATGCTAGAGAGTTCCTGGAAGTAACTAATACTTTTGGCAAAAAACGCACTCGTTAATGGGTCTTCTTGTAGATAAGAAGGGGCAAATAAAGAAGAATAGTCGGATTATGCAGTAAGATACAAACTAAGTGATAGTACCCCTGCAGCGAAGCCATAATGAGGGCATAGCGATCCAGAAGAACGGTTCAGTACTAATCTTCTAAAGGTCTGGTAGGCCATAAGGAAAGACAAAAGTGCAGATGGTGTTAATGAAAGAACCCGAGAGCTTCACAGTTTCAGAATTAGAAATGTCAGAATGTGGAAGCTTAAATTAACTTCTACTACTCCTTTGGGGCAAAATGCCTTAATTTTCAAACAAATAATCGGCTTGGTTTTAAAATTCTCTAATGCTGAAAATTTCGAGTCATACTTAACTCCACACGAGGATTTAAATTATGGAACAATGTTGTAGAATTTTAAAGAGACTGAGGTCAACTTAACTTTTGCCGTCATAGAATTTATGACCTTTGCAGCGAATAGCTAGCCATCGTTGGCCACAACAAAGAGCGTCTAAGTGGATCCCATTTAATGGAGCGAATGCAAATGCAATCTGCAGTTTTTTTAGTTATAGATTCACTCCTGCAAGATGTCCTGTCGTCCGAGCAGCAAGCCGCCCACATCACAATCTCATATCTACTTCATTGGCCCTCCACTTCACTCCACTCCACTCCTCTCCACTCCGCATCATTCCATTGTCTTACGTCGACGTCACTGGCAGGAACACGTGCTAATCGCTTCCACTCTCGACACTGAAATGCCATCCCTACATTGCTCACAGGGTGAGGCACCACCTCCCTCCCCCCAACCCTCCTTCGCTCCTTCCCCCTATCTCCCTCCCTCCCCCCTGCCTCCCTGCCTCCCTGCCTATCTCTATTGCATTTGCGAGCATGAATATCCCACTTTAATCTCACTCTCTCTGGAGAAGGAGGAGAGGATAGAGAAAAGGTCTTTTTAAAGACCGCTTTTTTGGTTTCCTACGGGTGAAAACTACTTTTGCAGCCTACTGCACACCGCCACACAATCCAACCATGTTCTTCTAAACATGAGGTTCCATCCTAGAAGTGTACAGTGGATAAATCATAGACAATTTGAGAACAGGCAATGATTAATACCTCCTAGCGCCTCACATCGGAAGAAAACAGCAAGGCCACTTTACAATGCCATCGAGATAGCGCAGTCTGCAAGCCATCCGAAATGCACACTACAACTTTATGACAAATGTAAAGGAGGTGAGAGTGAAGGTAACTGGCAGGCTCGCAAGTTTTTCGGTATCCAAATGCATACACATGCCACTACCCACTCCCGGTTTGTGCAAGCATGCACCAACTGTTTCGTCACCAATGGCCACGTTAAGCGTGACTCTGTGTCGATCGCCATTTATTCTGCTCAGTGTTGGCCAGTACCTCTCATGGAGAATAGGGTGTCTTTTTTACCGTATTGTATGGTTCGATGAACGGCACGGAGCAGGCCCTTGCTAAACCACAGTTTGAAGCGTTTCTGCCACTGCAAATGCTGTGTACTGTAGTAGACGAGAGATTTCTGCATCTTCTGGAACAGAGTTTGACTTGTTTTGACTGCAAAAAAGACAAGCTCAAACCAAGCACATTATGTTTAAATGAAACTTTTTGTTCTGAGGGACTGGATTAAAGGTAAGTACCGTAGAGACTGAATGACGGACTGGATGTCTCTTAGTGCAGAGCATGGGCATAAAGCATGGGAGAGATTTTTCCTGTCTCTACCATCTATAAGAAGTTACTGTAGTGAAGAAGATTTGAATTCAGACTAAGTTTTGCAGTCACCTGATACTTTTGTGCTGACACCATCCCTTTTCCTTCACTTCAGGCATTCGAATGAGGATGGAGGGTGAGCAAGGATGTGAGCAAATTTTCCACACAAGAGGGCACTAATGCCCGTCAGAATAGGGATAAGGAGGTGTAAGTGAATAAAATTTATGGTAGTCCACGAATGAGGCGGTAAAAATGTCAAGCCACTGTGGCATTTAGAGACCTCCTGAGTTAACCTTTTTGTGCTGGATGCGCAACTATACGCTTGTATGAGATGCAAACCCCAAGTGAGGTGTTAGTAGTTCTGCCCAATGCAGTTAATTTCTACGGGTTAGGGTATTAACCGACACCGTGGTGGGCAAAATTGATGGAAGAACAACTTACACTAGTGTCTGCGCTAGGAAACCCACTTACCAATAAAGTAATGATATTTACAACTCTCCTGCAAGTTCATTTTTCTTTTCATGGATTATGCCACCCAAATTTTACGGTCCAAGTAAGCCAACTACCTGATCAAGTTGACCGCTAACCTATGCTTAGCGGACGGAGTTACTTTTCAGCCTCTTATTTGATCCTGGAATTGAGTACAGCCGTTTCATGACTCTTCTCAAAAGACAGCTCGCATTTTCTGGTGGTTTACAATCGCACTAGCTTTGATGTCTCTAGTAGCAAACAGTAGCGAGGATTGGACACGATGGACATACTGTTTAGCGAGCTTCATAGCGACGCTGTTGAAGCGCGGTAGACAGCGGAGCTCAAGTCATGTCAATACTTCCGATTTTTACGTAAATGTAGTATAAAATGCATTAATTTTTCTACATAACCCTTATTCACCTCTATACATTTATCCCAAAGTCTGGCTGACTACGTGATGCCTGTTTCATTTTGTTGTTGCCATTCTGTGCCGAATGTGTAAAAGTGTTAATGTCTATGAATGGTTGCCTAACGTAATGGTTCGTCCATTAGACGTTTTCATGGCAGTTTGTTTAAATGTTCTTTTTGGTAATGACTGGAAACTGCACTAGAAGCCATCAGGTGTGAACGTTTGTCCATCGTTTAAGCGGTTATGAGTGAGATCTTCTTCTCCCACCTGGTAAGCATTTCATGAATGTGCCCTTCTGTGTCCCCCTTCACGCCTACTTACAAACTCACTTAATCTTGAGGATATTCATGCTCGCAAATGCAATAGAGATAGGCAGGGAGGCAGGGAGGCAGGGGGAGGGAGGGAGATAGGGGGAAGGAAGGAGCGAAGGAGGGTTGGGGGAGGGAGGTGGTGCCTCACCCTGTGAGCAATGTAGGGATGGCATTTCAGTGTCGAGAGTGGAAGCGATTAGCACGTGTTCCTGCCAGTGACGTCGACGTAAGACAATGGAATGATGCGGAGTGGAGAGGAGTGGAGTGGAGTGAAGTGGAGGGCCAATGAAGTAGATATGAGATTGTGATGTGGGCGGCTTGCTGCTCGGACGACAGGACATCTTACAGGAGTGAGACTTTAGATTACCTTGTATCCCGTCGTGTGGGTACTGGGCTTCTCCTTCGTTTTCTTATGCTCGGTTAGCATTACAAGCGCTAAATTTTTCCAGTGTTACATTGCTTTCTTGATCGCTTGAAGATTTTATGTGGGCTAAGGCAGATGCAATGAAGGCTTTGCTCCTTAGTCCTTTTGCCTTCGGATTCTCGGACAGAAAGCCAGCACCGTATTTTAGGTGCTGTATTGATCTTCCATAATATCATTTGATGCATTCCTAACTTCCTCTTACTATTTCCTGCTCAACTACTGCATGTGTACCACGATGTCGTAAAGTTTATCAACAAAAACGACTAAAAGATAGTCTTACATATGTAAATGCTGAATCACCAGGTTGTCACTTTTGGGCTTAAAAGAGCGACTGAATTGATCAAAAGAATGTAAAAATATATTTGAGAAACCATTCCGGTTTTTTTAAATACAGCTTATCACCTGTCTGCTGCATTGTTATGCAGTCTCAGCTTTCATGGTTCCAGATTCATCTTGGAGCTACAGCAAATAGAAGTTGGCATAGATTAGCTTGACAGGGATTACCTGAATTGCTTAGAAAAAAGAGCTTCACAATATTTTAGTTTTCGCTCTCGAATGAAGTTTAAGGTGCATTACTGGTTGCAGCTAGTGATAAGAGATCTTCAAATAAGTCAATTTTACGAAAAAGCTTTATAATCTTTGGCGTTTTTTTTGCGAAAGACACTTTCAAGACCTTAATGGCAATACAGCTTGCCGCAAATTCGGAGATAGGAGAAAGGTTTATGTGATTCATTGTCCTTGCTTTTGCGAGTGTGGAGGACAGAAGAAAGACGATATCCCTCAAAGTTAGGTGCTCATCTGTGCGTGTGCGGGCACTATTTTGGGTGCTGAATCATGCCCTCAAGGTAGGATGATGCTGAAATGCATCACTTCTGCGCATCCTTAAAGTGGCACGTTGAGTGACCAGCACTTTCATGTTGCTTTCACATGATACAGTTCTTACAGCACGTCACTTCTGATCTATTGACTGCCTCTTTGCAAGGTGTGTTCCGCTCTTGACAGGTGATAATCTCTCATTTTACAATCACCACTTATTTTTATCTAATAGCGCTACACGGGTGAGTCTCTGTAGTGTCACATGGTCCTCCAAATTACTCCAAAGTCTAGTCAAAGTTGGCGCACTTCTTCCGGACTATGACACACCATCTAGTCATCGCTGTCAATCAGTGAAACATGGAATTTTGTCTGACCCGTCAGGTCTGTGTAACTTCGTTTGATACTTTAACAGGAATGTAGCAAAACTAAGGGAAAGGTTGTCTTAAATGCTGTCTTTCCTATCCTTTCCCAAGGGGTGTCATGAGTCATACAAAGTTTCGGTCAATGACCGTTTCGAAATGCCATACCTGCCAACTGGCTGTAGAAATGACCTTTGTGTTCCACTCTCTCTGTGTGTGTATGTAAATTTACTTAGAATTTGTAATTTCATCTTCTAATATGTGGCCAGAATACCAGAAAAGGAGGTTTGCATCCATTGGGCAGGAAGCAAGGAAGGTGGTAGGGGAGTGAATTATACGTGAGTAACCGCTTTGGATGCTTTTTAAAGCCCTTAGAGCGATAAAATTTGAGTTCTTGTTATTTTTCTTTGCAAGAATGCCTCCCAACATCTTTAGTGCTTGTGCTCAAAGGTTACTCGGAAAGCAGTGCGACGGAGATAAGGCAAGCATTTCACCAGCAATGTGACTCCGGATCCAAGTAAGAAAATAGTGCCATAACTTCATCAGTTGACGGATTACTTAACACTCCCCATAGCATGGAATAAATGTATTTGCAGTAAATTACTAGGCCATTTAGGCTTTGAAGCTCACAATCCCTTTGGTAGTGACAACACGACCCGGTCACTGGTGCAAGCAGTTATCATTGTTACCAATGGTCTGATCTCTTTACGTGAAAATATTTTTAAAAAACAAACTACGAATAGCAAAGTATTTTTAAATTTCAAATAACATTCCTTAATGACATTTTTCTGAATATTTTATACAGAAATAACCATTCTGCCTTTCGGGATAGATTACAACTCAACCTTTGAGTAGTTTGGCACTTTTGTAGCATCTTCTCTACAAGTGACTGCACAGATAGACGACCTTTTCTTTTTTCGCAGTTTTTAAGCTAGAGCGTATCATCTATAGCCATAATTGGAGAAACAATCCTATTCGTCTGAATTGATAGGGGTTGAGGTGCCACTGGTTGGTGCAGCCTTCCACGGTAGTGCAGACAACCCGACCTCGCACAATTGGAGAGCACCACTACCAGGTCGCGGTGATTACAATTCGGCCGTCCGACTCGGAGACGTGGTGAGTGATGCTCAGGGCGTAGGGGAGATGTTGAGGTGTTGTCAATATTGTCGTCGATTAGGGATGCGCTCCAGCGGGTGACCACCCCCGCACATCAGCGCAGCAGCCGAGTGATTAATTCGAAAGGATAAGTATGAGGAGCGAAAATTACTTACTAACATATAATTATGAAAGGGTTGTAAAGTCTAAACAGACATTTTGACGTATTGATATGCTATCACTTAGCATTTTGCCAGTAAGTTCTTTTAGATGGATTACCTTATTGTGGATTAGTCCTTATTAAAGAGCTCGAGCCTTTCTTGAAATTGTAATAAGGCATACCTGCATAAGGGACTTGCCATTAGTAGTGGCAGTATATACACATGGCTGGGTCGTCATAGCAGTCAAATATGAGAGCGATTGAATGTCAAAACACTGCAAAATTCTCTCACCACTTCGGTTTCTTGAAATAAGCTCCCCTACCCATTCATCAGCTATTCCTCTGCTCTGATAATCTCAATGAGCAGTGAGGGAAATGCTTTGATCGTCTTTTTCCCCATTCTTTCTAATCACGCAGGCGCTGAAGTCTACGGCCATAGTAATTCTGCTGGGTGGTACATTCTCCGAGTCATACCCGTTCCCCTTAGCCCTTTACATGATGGCAATACATTTTCCACCTCAGTATTACGACTACTTTCGAAATTGGGAAAACCCGAGGCGCTGCAGGAGAGAGATCGTATAGAGACAGCTAGTGGTGTTTTCTCTGGCCCAACTCCATAATCTATTTCGCACCACAGGGCAGTGAACAACCAAAAAAGAGTATTGTCTTACAAGATGATGGAAATTAAAGAGAAATTTACAGTGCTAGGGCCATTTATCATCCTCTAATACCTATGTGTGACGCATTTTCGCTTATCTTCAAAGAATTTCCACGTTGATGCAAAATATGGAGGGGTTCCCAATAATTTCATCACAGTTTTATTGTATATTTCCATTCTTTGAGTGCTTTATAACCTCTTGATTGTTGATCTGTCTAGTTCTCAGTTTCCAGACACCAGGGCTTTGGGTCTCTCGCATTTATTTCTGTTTCATGTCAAACATCGCCTTACGCAAGCCAAAACTTGCCTCGATAAAAATTGCATCGAACTGCCCTAATAAGGATATTCACTGTCCGGCTGATGAGGTTTCCTTTAATTTTCCACCTATAATCTTCACTGACGTAGCAATAAACCGCAAATGGCTCCTTTGTCTAACAATGGACCGTTTCCTTAAAGTGTTAGTAAAGGCTAGTTGTATTCTTTCTAGAAGGAATTAGGGTTTGGACACAACATACAGTTTTTAACTGTTTGGCATTAGATTTTCACCTTGAGGTGCGAGAAAAATGATCCACAGTAGCTGATGTTAGAAAGCCATAAAATGCTTGAGGAGGTTATTAGGTCTGGCACCACTTTATGCTACCGGCATAAAGGTCTTTATCGTTCTTTTTGCTAGGAATGCGCTTTTGAAAAGCCTTTTCTTGCAGGTGACATCTGGTTCTAAAAATTAGCTGCCCTCAGCTAAAACCAAATCGTTAGATCCATGTGGTCTAATTTTGTCAAAGTGGGTGCTTTGGTAAAGGTGTTTACCAACGTAAAGGTTAGGGTGAGACCATGCTTTGGTTCCCTTTGAACTGATTGGCCGATGCTTCCTAAACAGATCCCACAAACAGTGGAAGTCCCAAGCCCCAAATCTCTCTGCCTTTAAGGGCTCTCTGTGTTACTTCTACTCTGTTAAAAGTTTACTTGTTATTTGATTGGCAATGAAATAAGTTTCTTGCTGCTTGAGTCAATGAAAAAAATACTTTTTACATCGGCACATCTCTACCTCCTCTAACTTTTCCTAAGGTCCGAAGAAGACCTTATACTAGGGCAGAGGGATTTTGAGGCTACTGAGTGTTCTGTTGCCTACGGGGACAGTTAGGCAGGGAAGTAAATTGCTACAGCGGTTTCTCCGGCTTGTCGAGGTTACGTTTAAGGTCATGAAAAACTGATTTGCATAAAATTTTGAGAAATTTATAAGTACTGAGAGGTTAATATTAAGAAAATTCTGTAACAGTATCTTATGAATAAGGACAACTGACATGCCTGCTAGCAGCGCCCAGTTTCACGATGCCCCAATTTTATCATCCATATCCACTCGCTTTGCATGTGACACATTTAACCGAAAGTGGATTAACTTAAAGGTGATAAATCGGTAGTAGATCTCGGAAAAAAAGCATCTGGGTTTTGAAGGACGGGTTTCTCCTGAGACCCTGGTAATAGACGGCTTAAATGCGCACAGAGAAGCTCGAAATAAAACCAGCCACCACGAAAGCACAGCCAAAATTAATAGCGAATGCTGCGTTTATCTGTTGCTCAGCAAGCTAGGGTCAATGATGTGGTCCATTAGTCACTTGGACGCCGAAACCGGTCATGTGGGGTCAAAACCATAACTATCATCACAACTACTACCAATGGCGCTAATACCGAGGCTACCCACTTATCGAGCCATAACATGTAAGTATCCGGGTCACCATTCCATCCCGGGGCCCTGAACTCATAATCACATGTACAAGTGGTGACACATGTGCACCAGCCATTCACGTAGGTGCCTTTTTACTTCTAAAAGCAGCAATAACGGTTTCACCGAAATCGGCTTAATGAACTTTCAAATTTAAATGCGTAAACACTTTTTTGATTTATCGGTGATTGGACCATTGCAGGTGACCCTCGACGTGTTTCTACTGAAGAGACGATGCAAAGAACTGCTTGAACCATTCAATGTGTCTCAAAATATTACAATATTACTTTTGAAAACTGGGCAAAGTGAAGCAACTAAAATGGACAATAAACCATACTTGCCACTTTTCCCCTTTTCATGGCTAAAAAACGAAAAGGATATTTCATTATTAGCAATTCTTGCTAAGGAATTTGATGCTTTATAAGTTCGGGCAGGAAGGCAGACGAGAAATGTGATTTGGGTTAGTTGAAACAATGGCAGAAAAGTAGTACCACAGAATCAATTTCCTACCAGAATGCGTCCTGCGAAGAATTCGCCTTCATCATACGGTCGTTGGGTTATGTTATGGCATTCGCAAACTGAGGTATTCAGCTAAAAATATGGCTTTTGTGGAAACAAGTGAAAACCAGAACCTTTAGCCCAACTGCGGCTGTGATACTGCAAAGACAAAATCTTTACTGTCAGACAGGATAATTAGGCCTTAAAAGGGAAGTCCAATGCTTCAGTCTTTATATATTATAGTCTCCAGTTGGATGCTAAATGCCAGTAAACTTCTGCCCAACGACATAAGTGCGTAACTGTTGCCACACTGAAAAATAACATAAGCTCACTGCGGAGTTAGAAACTAAATTATTCGGAGTCACTCACTTGTCATAAATTGGCCAAGAGTATAGGTCACATGCTTATGCCAATTCAAGTCACCCAGAAAAGTCGAGGGGTCATGTCGCAGACAGCGGATGCGTTAAACGAAGAAAGTGAGCCACTGATGCGGGATCAACGATAAGGTGGTAGTTAAGATGGCAGCTGCAGATAGTACATTTTTTAAAAAAAACTTTAGGTGACATCATAAGTGCTGCTCTTCACTGTTATGCGGCTGGCTGGAGAGGGCAATGCAGGACGAGGATTTTATATTGTTGACATAATAATGTGAAGGTGACCTGAGTGCCTTCTAGTACGGAGGACAGCAGTAAAGGCTCCGCCCTAATTGTCAGGGGTTACGCCTATGCGTGATGCAATGTTTAACTCATTTTAAAGTGGATAGTTACGCTTTTTCCCTTTATTCATAGCGGTTCGCCATTCTGATTACCGCTCTCTTTTTGCGAAGCATTGTCTAACTGGGAAGGGAGTAGGCGCCCAAGCGATGCTGGGCAGGAAATTAAAATCCCCTAGTTACTGAAGGTTTATAGGAAAGATTAATCACTGACATATTGCGTATAGGGTGAATGGTAATAGTGGTCTTCATCCGGCATTTGAGGAATGCTGAAATACATTTGTTACCAATTAGCCATTCGTTTTGGTTTCGCGGTCGCCGAATGCTCTAAACTATATCAGAGGCCTCTCAGCTCTTCTGTAAAATGGCAATGCATATTTTGCTTTAGTAACAGGCAGGACTCGAGGCATGTAATTGATTATAGTGAAAACCAAACCCGATCCCAAGGGAAAACCATTCAAATTTCCATTCCTAGCTGCTAAACCATAGAGTGACTGGAGAAGAACACACAGCAGATGTGGGAGTCTGTGATGACAACGGCAACTGCTCAGCTGGAAAGCTATTGACAATAGCATTAGCTGTGAACCATTTAGACGCGTTCGTTATGGAGTTGTTCACGATACCTTTATGGGGATGCCAATTAAGCAGACATGCGGCACTTCCGCTTCTCTATTAGCTGCAGTACATTCAAATGGATATGCCATTGGGCAGAACTGAAGTGGAGATAAATTAGCAAGGGAAATGGATGCAAAGCATTAAATATACGAAACCACGAAAAAGTCCATCCATTATTGCATAACTGCTTTCAAGCCAGTGTTCTTATGACATTCGTAGTGACCAACAAAAGCCCCTACGCCCCATCAAGCGTATGGTCGAAACCCTAAAGCCAATGTTGCGCTGTCAAGAGAGATGAGTGGCGTTTTAGTCAACTGCCCTCTTAGTTGCATTTAAATTCACTGACTGAATCGACTGGCACGTGAGTGTTTTCCTCTACAGCGCTGGTGGCGTTGTGATGTGCGACTTGAGAGGACCAAGAGAAGCACCAGCGAGAAGAGGCTCTGCAATACTTTGATTGTTTCCTTAACTTTACTTAGTATTTTTGAGTGCTTGAGGCTCCGTGATAGTGCTTCTGTTGGATGACCTGGCCTCTAGACTATATGCCGACGATGCATTTTTCCTGCCTGCCTTTGTCTTCAGAAGAGGTTCTGCTGTTTTGCTTTTCAAAACAAAGTGATGTGCAAATTAGAACATTTTAAACTACGAGTAGATGAATTTAGTACTTATTTGTCAGTCTTCATTGATTTAAGCACAAAGAAGCCGCAGCTCATTATGATTAGAGAAATTGGCGACTTGATGAAATCCTTTTTTTGTTGAGACGGCACTAATTTAAGGCTATTTTAAATGTGCCCTGTTTTTTTGGAATTGGATTTTTTAAGGTGGATTTGAGAAGAAGCTTTTCTGTCTTCTAATATGTGCTGAGATCCAAGTTTCGATCCTTCAAATGCATATTCCGAAAATGCACCTCTGTAATGCGGTATTGTAGGCTTAAATGATAAATCCAATAGTCCTACTTTTTTTATTTTTTTTCGTTTATTCAGTGTAAATAAGACAAGCATTATAAGGTGATTGCCCATTAATACCAACCAAAGAACTAAAGAGGACTGCGCCATTGGGGCAAGGGCCTGTGAAGGTGGACACTGCGCCCGCCATCAAGGCGGAGGCCGTAGCGGTAAACGCTTTCTGGTGCTTTGATTACCTTCTGGTGGTGCGTCTACCACTTCTATCAGCCGCAGCCGATCTATGTATGTGGTGCCCGCTTAAAGCAGGTTCAGACCGAGGCTGGATGCCATGATACCAAGACGATGGCCAAACCCAGTGCATTTTTATAACAGGGTACCATTATCTACTGAGGTTCTTTAACTTACTTGACAGTTATTTGCATTCATTTCTTGCTAAAGGGTTTTCTTTTCGTACGCGAAGATTAGACTTTCTCAGACCACACAACAGACTGAACCTTAAGTAGCTAGTGAATAAACAAGAAGCCACTATCTCTAAAACCGTTAAATTAAAGGGAAATAAGGAAATTATAATTTAAAAGCAATTGTCATGACTTACATTGGCAACTAAGTTAGTAAAGCCTATGGGTGTCATGCTCCTGCTTCTTATTCCATTATTTCCCCATTTCTACAAGGCAGTAATAGCTCTGGAACAGTTGAAAGCTTATCAAGATATGCAAGTCAGCGAATACAGTACATTTTATTGGGTGTTATCCTCAATGAAGTTTATTGCCTGAAAGCAACTAGTCAAACGGGTTTCCTCTTTGACGTGCTTGATCACCAGCCTGTGTGTCTAGTCATTTATATCAGGGTAAATTTAAAAAAATTGAAAGGAAGGTGGCAAATCTCGCCTGGTAAGACCCACTGGATGGAACAGTAAACATCATGAATAATATAATCCTATGCTAAATAAAGACATGAATAGTGGCATTTTGGAAGGCTTACCTTGACATAGAAAGGGCCCATCAAGGAAGGGTAATTGAATAGGATTTTCACTAAAGTGGAATTTATTTTGGTAGGTTAAAAACTATTCCACTAAGCAGGTTTGACGTTTGCTGTCTTACAAAAAGGCCTTCGAAGGCTGGATTTGCCTATTTACTCTCCCTTGTTTGAATTTGTTTGAGAGGGAGTTGATTCCGGGTCATCGTGCGCTTGAACTTTGAGACTAATTACTTATGAAGGTAAGCGCTGTCGTTTTCATCAATCAAAACCAAACTGTCGGAAATTCAGGAGAAATGCACCCTTTCTACGAAGAAACTGTTGCAATTTATACGCATTGGTTGGAGTTCACCCAAGGTTACTGTTCACACGTCTAGGATTTGAGTCCTCCTTGATGACGTGATGGGACGTTAGGAGTTTTTGCACAAAGGAGTTGATGAGATGTTAGCGATAATAACATGGTCGGAGCGCCGTGGCACAATTTTGGTAATTAAAACCATGCTAAATGAATAGATGGCGTTTTGACAACTTTATACGATCATCAGCATTGCCAGAACTGAATAAAACAACGAGTTGGAAATGAATTTTACAATGATCGAAAATTGTAAGAGAATTTAATTGGTGCCATCGCTAACTCATCTTTGAGCAGAATGATAGGTTTTGCCCCTTTTATTTAACAGAGGGGAATTATTCGGTGTGTGATAATGGAATCCTCTGTAAATTAATGTTCCTTGAATGCGTTTCGAGCAGCAGACGCTAGATCGCAGGAGTCAAAGTCCTTCCACTCTTGATAGTTTGTACTGTGGATTACCTCATTCAACTGTTATTTAGTTACTTGTGTATCTATGTCCTTTCACCGGGGTGGATGTGCTCCAAATTTTGTTCCCGTTCTCTTTTCAGACTGTTACAAGTCCTTCACAGGGCAAGGGTGGTACTCCATTTACTGATGCTGGTTTGCATTCCCTTTTCCCGCTAGCAGTGGTTAGAGCATTCAAGCAAGATTATAATTTTCTCCTCAACTCTTTGCTTTACTCGTGTTTGCAACAAAGGGTATCGAATCTGTGACCCTATCGAGGTTTAAGAGCTTATTCATAGATCTACATCCCTGTTGTATGAAGTCATGAGTCTCCCAGGGAGTGCCTTTACTTTAATTCAAATGTGTGGTTTTTTTAATATGCATTTAAATTAAGATCGTATAAAAGACGCAAAACAGAACCTGGTTCCCTGTGCCTTCCATCACGTGCCCTTCTGGAGGAGCTAGGGTTTTAAAGTGCGCGTTACAGGTATGTGTGAATGCGCATTTCCTTAGTTTTTTTTATTTGATCACACAAAACCTAAAAATCTGAGTTGAAAAATTAATTCATTACTTGGAAATTACATAGTCCTCCCAGTCGTTCCTGAAGACAACAAAAAAGTCACAGTACCAGTTCAGACTATTTTTTTACCGACGTAGAAAGGGCTGAGGGAGCTAATGGTATGATGTGGTGGCCGATCCGACCAGTGGAATTCCGAAAGCAGAGCCTCAAGTGCCCGCATGGTCAAAACAAGTAATTAAGCGAACACTCTTCTTTATTTCGTTACCGGTATTTCCTTTGGTCAGTCTTACTCGTTAGCCATCAGAATGTAGTCGATACCGTAGGGGAAATTTCAGAGGTCGAATCCATCTTTCATTGAATTTTTATGCAATTGAGACGAAATTTGGTCAAAATGCCACTGATGCCTCATGGATCTACTGAATCTAGAGCTCCATCCTGTTTGGGGGAGGGAAATTGTCCAGGCCAGTAATTCTCACTCACTAGCAGTAAGAGCGCCGACCTGAAAGCATCCATTTAATAAGGGACGGGATTTACAGTACTTTAATGCGATAAAGGATTCGCGTACATTCCTACTTGGCACTTTGTTCTCGCTTTAGTACTGCTCGGCCACATCTACCTGAGCTCTGTGCAAATGATAGAGGTAGAGGAGGTATCACGTGTTTACTTCACCGACATCTTCATACAGGTACCGTAGACAGCTCCGTCGCGAATGTTTTAATAAACTCCCTGTTATTGTCACTTCACCCATTGACAACATTCTCCTGAACGCGGGGGTTGATGTGGTTGCTTAAGGTTGAAATCCTTGTCACACCTTTTGTTGGTGATCATCGTAGTTTCTCACGCGCATAGCCTGTGCTCTTCCGCGACTGGACAAATTTTTACCGGTTGGTAGCAGAAAATAGGCTGGGTGTTCTTTCAAATGTGTTTTCCTTTCCAGTGCCATCAATTTGGTGAGAAAAGTCTTAAAAAACGACGAAAGAGGTCATACCACCAGGACAGCAAATATATTGTCGACGTACTAAGCTCAAATTGTCCGGTTCGGAGGTCCGGTTGGGTGGTTAAAGTACAAAGCAAGGCCTTTGGTGCTCGTGTGGTCAAAACGGATAGATTTAGTGTTAAAGTTTTGGATAATTTGCTTTTTCCTCTTCATTGACTTTATCCCTTCTCCCCTTTTTACATCCGTACATACAGAATCATCGGGAGGCAACAATAGCTTGAATGTGTTGCCATGTATTTCAGAAAATGGATGCTTTAAAACTAAGTTGCCTGCTTAGCTCTTACTAATATTAGAGGTATCCCTTAGGAGCAACGCAGTTGTAACCCTATGCCACGGTCGGGCTTCTGAGCCAAATCAGTAGCCCTGAAGTCCTCTGTACGTCGAGAGCGCATATTCTGTTCAAGCATAATGTTTTTTTTTCTCGAAGGGGTTTTTGGACGCTTCAGCCTGCTTTAGTGGGTTTTCATTTGGCAAAACAAGATCATTATGGTAGTGTGCACTGCCATGCACAGGGTCGTGCCTCAGAGCCATTCCACATAGCGCCCTCCAGCGCGTTTGAAAACATAGTGAGCCATAAACTTGTATCCAATTACTATCAAGTGCATTTGGCTCGAATAGGTAAATAAACTTGGTTAATTAAGCTTTTGCCTTGATCCTGCAACGGCTCCAATGGAGAATGGGGAATGCGTGCTCCCTTCCCCTTCACCTCCAAACATTTTTAATGCTAACAAAATATAACATCTTCAAATGTCTTAATTATTTTGCATGTTTTTTTTGGTAAAACATGATTGTTCCACACCCAGTTCACCTCTGATCCCACCATAAACTGGAATGTCTGCTCCTTTGTTGCACTTGAGTCTTTGAATGTGCCTTGCATATTTACAGAAATTTATCACAACTTAGGATTACAAACACCCTGCAGCGCCCTTAGCTTTTTCAGTAGTCGAGCAATGTTGCGGCGATAGTAGAGAAGATGTAATGGCGAAGTGCGGAAGGTTTGAGAAGCTTAACGGCACGACGGCGCAATCCGCAGCGACTTCAGCGTTCACGTAATCAAACAATTAGCGCATTACAGCAATACATTAAGCTATCGCTCTAAATTATTTATTTATTCCGACAGTGAACAGCTTCGTTCATAGCAGCCTAAGTTATCAAAGCCATCATCTTTGACGCTAAAGAGTGGTAGATGAATGGCGAAGTCTTTTTATACAACTTTGGGTATGACCAAAGTCATGGAAAGTAGACATAAAAGTCTACTACATTCATTTCCTCTTCACCCTCCAAGCCAACTGGATGTGGAGATACAGCTAAAATGACAATTTTAGAAGGAATTTTGCCATGAGGAAAGATTGCCCCTTCACCTTAATTACTGTGCACCCCCAAATGGCAATGAATCGTAATAAAGAGGGAATAGCCTCAGTCCCTCGCTGATTCCAGTCATCAGTTTCTCCATTAATCAAACAAGCTTTGCCTCTTGCATTAAAAACTTGCAAATTGTTTGGTGGCAGCAACTTATTACAATTCCTTGTTTTTCTGCTTCTCCAAGAAAATTTAATCCCTACTCGTCATGTGTTGCCCTTCTCAAAAGTGCCACTGGCACTTGCTGGCCCTGAACTTCCCACCTCAGCTGCTGTGGGCAAACCAGGAAGCAACAGCTCCACACCGACCATCCTGTTTGCGTCACGACCACCTGTCAAAAGATGTCAGGCTAATGGCACTGTGGTGTCATGTGCACCGCCCGCCCCTATCAGAGGCACTGATGCGCAAAGCCACTATGGTTTAGACTGACCCAAAAGTCTGATTCAAAAACGGTAGAAAGTTTTGGTTACTCGGTGTCTATAATGACTTTCCATTATCGCAAAAAATCGTGCACTAAAAATGGGGAGTAACCTTAGACAATTAAAAACACAAAACCATGGAAACTTTTGACACCAAGAAACCTTGGCTGCGATTCTTTTTAAAAAGGTCTGCGTTGCATGGTGCTTTAAACGCATCCAGTCTGTTAAGGCTTTGCAATTTCAGCGACCATGTTTTACCACTGCCCTTAAAATTACTTTTCTTTAAAGAAGGGAATCATGCATACATAGGCCATACGTTTGTCCTCCAGGCCTTCTGGCCTGACTTTTGAAACTGCATACGAGTGCACAGTAATCAGTTGTCAGTTTCCCTTAGCCTGAAGCTCGTAGGTCGGCGACAGGTGAAGGGCCGAACTTTGACACCAAAAATCATTTTTGGGGTCGCGTACACTTGTACCACATGCACATGGCTTCAGGGTCATGAACTTTTGGCTTAAAGTGATCCCTACCTTTGGGAGATTTCGGTAACCCAGTTGAGGGGCTGTCACCTCAAAAGCTTTTTTTGTGGGAAAGAGACCCTGAAATACGCCAGAAGTGGGAAGACGCTACCACTAAAGAGCATTAAGAAGTAGAACCAAAAATTTGCAAAAAATTATTCCATTCTGCCGAATTGGCACCCGAATTCTGTCCTTTTTCCTAAAATTTGCCTTATAATTAAAGGAAAGTCCGTCATTTCGGCAGCGTATTTCGCGAGCTCTTAAGGGATGAAAAGGCCACTCGTAAGGGTATTCATCTGTTCTATTTTGTTAAAAAATTTGTTTCAAGTCTTTTCCCTTAAAGCACATTGAAAATCTTGCAGTTTTCAAATCACGTTGTAATCCTTAGTAGTACGTGATGGGATTTAGCTCAGTAACATGCTCCATTCAGACGTCGAAGAGGGAGAGGAACTGCCACAGCATGGACTTCAAAGGAGAGGAAGGTTTACCTACTTCCAGACAAAAAAGATTCTGGTTTTATTTTTTTACTGAATGGGATTTAGTCATCAAGAAGTCATTAAAAATGCTTGTTGCATATAAGTGACACTAGATCTTAGGTTTCGGGCTAGATTAGCTATTGGGATGGCACGCTTGCTTACTTGCAAGGAGAGTAATCTGGATGGTGAAGTGAAGCCGCTTTAAATAACTACTCACAATGAAACGCAACTTTGGATTATCTTCCAGCCTTCAACATACGGAAGGTCTTCGGTACCGATAAAATCTACCTTGGAGGGACGTTAGTTTCATAAACTGTATTCTGTTGAGGTCTTTTTTGATCCGCTAGCAAAGAAAATTTTTGGACTAAAAACTAAGACCAGTAACTCTGAGACCTCATCAACTTTTTCAAGGCTTCAAGTCTTCAAAGGCCTTCCAACGTCTGTCTGATTTGTTTCTGGAATGCTGAAAAGAAGAAAAAGTCGAAGGTATAGGGCAAGTGAGCCGTGGATGCCCTTTGTAAGAGGTGATGTGATGGATAAAAGTGGGCATAAAGGCGAGAGGAGCCCCCACAATCGCCAGGGCTGCCTCGATACTAAATATTAGGCAAGGTATTCGAGCAAAATAAATCCAAAAGTTTCGCCTTTAAGAGGCAATTCGAAAGATTGGAACCAAGTACATCAATGCCACTGGGCAATTCCTGCATCATTTGTAGGCAAATTTGTTGTATGACTCTAAAGCTACTCTGAGAGATACACAGAGGATGATCTACTTCAGCAGATTATGAGATAGACGGAAAAGAAATTGAAATTGGTAAGTTTCATGTAAAATTAGTTAAAACTAGCAAGCACTGCTGGCTGGACCAATCGAGGTGGAACAGAAACTTGCAAATGAGCCGTTGCAGCGGTTTGTTCCAAACCTTCCATTCCATTTATTTCAGTCTGGCAGGAATTCAAATTTCACGACTACTACTATTTTATGTAGCTAATCAAGTGTTTTCAAATAAGTAAAGCCTTTTAAGCTTTCATCGCGAAGTAAGTGAGGATCTCGTTTTCCTTGGCAAAATTTTCAAATAAGACTTTTTATTTGTGGCAACAGGCATCTTGAGTGCCTACAGTGGTAGGTTGCTTTTCACGCTTCAACTTCAAAAGGAGCAATGAAAAAACTTTCGTCCACCTTTTACCTTCAATTATTTTCTGAAGACAGACGATGCTTTGCAATTATCCATCAAGAATAGTAACTGTCTGCACTTCGAGGCCTAAATCAAGCCTAGAAATAGCTTCGAGTTCTATTAGAATGCTTCTGAGGCAGGTTCGGTGCAGCCTTACTATGGCAGCATTATCGCCACAATTTTGGATTGCAGAATTTGAATGAGTGAAACATTCTAAGGACTCCTTTGAGAGGCGGGTTTAGGGAGACAATTTGGGCGAAACTTGTAATTGTGTATTCAGTGGTGATCAAAGTGCTTCCACCGAACTACCTCAGGAAAAGGAGGCCAATTGTCCCCCGCGGTACTTCTTTTATTAAACTAAATAAGCATTAAGGCACCACTTTAGAAGGCAATTTTACCGCTTTATTAATAGAAGTCTCGTCTGTGTGGCTGCTGCTGCAAGGCAGGCTCCAGTCGTTATGGCCTGTTCTCTAAAACACTTGTGCGTTATTTCAGCTCGAGAAGTATCCATCTTTCCAAAAGTAACTTTTGGAGTTATTTTAAAAAAGTAGTCATTGGCGACAAGAGATCGGCTCACAAAATAGCCAGCTCATTTTCTTTCTCGTTGAAATACTCAAACAGGACGATACTCCCGATCTATTGGAATTTCCAGAAGGTAAAAGGGACACCCGATTCAGAAAATTTCTCAGTCACCTGTGAAATTGAGAACTGCCGCGGTACTAGTGAGTGTTCACCCCCCAGCACCAACGTGGTTGCGATAGCTGACATGGGAGGTCGAACGGCAGGAACGCCTAGAACGACGTTTAATGCAATGGTCTCCGAGTCAGAGTTCCTCAGATCCTCTGTGCGGCTGCAATATATATTCTGTCTTAGTATTATGTCTCCTCACGAATTTATGGAAGTCTCAGGAAGCTGCATTACTACTAGGCGTTGTAATAAACAGAGGAGAATCGGACATTCGCTTTCTACTTATTTTCTTTTCCATTAGCCTCTTTTGCTTAAGCAGCAAAGTACCCATCTATTTATCCCAGCGATTGTTTTTACAGAGGTATGATCCACCTGTAAGTACAAGTAGAGTACTACACAGGCAACTTACATTTCGACCCCCTTGTCGCACCTTTCACTCCATAGATCACATCCAATATGGCGTTCCTTGGATCGTATTTCCACAAGGAGAACCCAAAAACAGCACCTCTATCAGAAATGCATTGCCAAAGGTGAAAAACAGGTTGCCCGGTAAGTTTGAAGGAACTGGATCAACAAATATTAGCGACATACTAGTAAGGTTTTCGAGTAATTAAGGCCAAATTTGTGGCCGGTTTGAGGAAGAGATACTTAATGGAACCATGTTATGCACACAAATCTCAGTATGACTCATGCATTATGGCCACCACTTATAGTTTTGATTCTCTGGATCCTTTGGTTTCGTTCTACGGGAAAGCTGTTTTTTTAAATTGAAACATTTGTGATAATAAATGAAAGGAATGATCCAGACGTACAAAGACTGCCATCTGCTTTCAATGCAGTCCGTTACCTCCGTATTTGACTGACTACCGAAAAGCATGGGCTTAGGACCGGCCTCAGCTACCAACGCTTTGATTACCAATGTTCTTGAGGCTTAAAAGCTGTAAATCTTCGTGAATAACAGTAACTAATCTTGAAAGGATAAGAGTTGATTAAATATTTAGAAATTATGCAGGTTTTGAAAGAAATTCATACTCTGGCGGATGCCGACTGCGAATTCTAGCTGAAACCAAGGCCCATCATTGTACCACGGGGTGCTTGAAGTTTCCATAGACACGTTTATGGTTGCCCACCCCATTAATTAGCAACGTCTGGGCTGATTCACAATATGAACAATCATCTGTTGGGAATTGCACCACATACGTGGCACCTCCTGTTTCACTTAAGATCGCCGGGAGACATTGCCTTGTAGAAGTCATTAAAGGTGAGATCCCAATTGGGCTTAAGCGTTTACTGATGCCTGCCATTGAGCAATGGCTTAAAAGCCATCCCTAAAGAGGCGATAAAGCAGATAAAAATAAAAGCCCATAACGAGTCTACAAACAATGCTGCTCGGAGGAATTTTAGAAGTGATTAAGACCTACGAGTCCGCTCTCTACATATGCGTTAAAATGGCAACTGGTGGTACGATTAGCAGTTGGGACCTTGGGTTGCCATAGCAACTTGGATTTACCTAGAGGAAGGTTATTTGCGTAACCTTTTGATGTCGACCCAGATGGAAGTCCACTTCATAACCCGATGGCAAATGATCAGAGGAATTACTATCACATTTCAAAAGGGCATTGCGGCATGCGCAAAGAAAAAAGAAAAACAATTGCATATTGCAGTGTAATCCCGGCGTGCAAAGGCTTAAGGATAAACACAGGGTATCGGCCAACCGACGCAAAAAGGACACTCGTGAAACAGGCGCGGCCAACCCAATGATTGGCTTACTAAGCGTCTAGGGGTTCTTGTTTCTGGGTTATTGTCGGTGATGGCGTGGTTGTTGTTGCTGCTGTTTCCAGTGCCGCTGCTCTTGCTGTGTCAAGCGGTCGCAGAGCGCTGGTTTGTGGACAGATTTGTGCTAGTGAGTGTAGTTGTGGTTGTTCGCTAGCTAGCTAGCTAGCTCGGTCGACCGGTGGGTCGTTCCTTTCGATACATGTTGAAGCACTGCAGTAGCCAGTGGACCAATTTCCATCTCATGCTGTTACTGTGACATTTGCGATATTTGGACTTTCCTCACCACCACAGGCATGTGGACTGGTTAAGAAGAAAATGAATCTCTTTGTGCCTCTAACCCAACAAAATTTAAAAACCAAAAAAAATAATAACATGATTTTTCTAAGCTCAAAGGTTTGATCAAAGGACGCGTGAACATCTTGACTCGAATGCTTTTGAATGAATTTTTTTTAATAACCGTCCTGAAAACCGTTTGGAAAGGGTTATTCATGCTTTTTATTGACATACAACGCTTGAATTGTGGCTTCACTAAGAACGCACAGAAGGCCTGATATTCGCGTGGAGGAAATGGGTGGAACTGCAGTCCGCCAGCAGAGCTTTTAAATTTGTATCAAGCAATCTTTCCGGTCTATCCACCTAGGTGGACTTTAAAGGCAGATTTCTGCTGGTTGTAACCGGAGAACCTCCTTCCATCTGACTCTCCGCACAAAAATGGACGTGGTTGACTCATACAACCTGTTCCACTGAGGGCTTTGAGAACTCACTCCCACTAACGTTACCTCATGTTTGGCAGGCTTAATTTCTTGATCAAAAAGGCATTTCTAGCGCGTTTACTATTGACTTTACGCATATGCGACAGCTGTACTTCATTAACTAATGCAGGGTGTTTTGGATCAGGGGAAGAGTTAATTTTTTAACTCTAAAAAAGTATTGAAATTGCTGGAAAGTTAGCTGAGGTGGGTTGCCGTCTCAATCGAAGACTAGCAGTGCCTTCGATGATTCAAAGGTCGTGTTTGTATTCGGTAACTGTGTTCTCCCTCATGTCCTGTTCCATTGTTGATTTTTCACGTTATGGGCTCATGGTGGAGGATACACGCAAGCGTAAACAAACCTTCAGAGCCTAAGCAACGCCCATAAATCTACAAGCACTTTTTAAGCAATGGCGAAGCCCCTTTACAAGGAAATCAAGATTAGTCAAACTAAGATACCATAAGCGTTCATCCTCCGTCTTGGCTTTTGATTTCATCTTTGATGATACATAGTGTGCAGGAAATTGGAGAGTTTCTGTAGATGACCTGTGAGGAGGATCCATGAGACCTACAAGTAAGCGCCACTCACGTAACTGAAGACCTGACATTTTGGACTTTTGCTCTCAGGTTAAATGCATTTTTTAAAAATCTCTTACAAAGCATAGTCTTACAGTCACTTTCCTCCTTTATTACACATCTCCCACTATTATTTCAAATGGTTAAAGAGTCACAAGCTGACCTTATTGGATCGTTGAAATGGCTCCAATGTTAGGCATTTGTTTCAAGCTATAAACATAGCACCAGTCAAAACCTAACTCACAACCACACTTGATAGAGGCACGGTATCTAGAGCTTGTAAATAATAATCGGGCACTGCACATTTTTGAAGGTAGAAGGTTTAATCGCTAAGCGGTGACACCCTTAATCGGTGTCAGGTGAGTCAGTCCAGCTCGGATACTGGTACTGTTGAAGATAGGCGACAGTGGTTGAGGTTGACGATTAAAGCTTTATGTGAATTTAGACGGCAAACTCCAGACTTCCTTGGAGCTCTGCCCCTACATAGGACTATAAACATGGTAAATTTTAGATAGCGGAATGCTCACGCACTTAGCAACGCTGCAAACCGAATCTACTACCACTGAAGTCATTCCTCTGGGCATATACTTCAATCAAGGCGTTGATTGCATGTCTGATTCCATCTACCTGATCGACGCCTAGCACTTTCAGTTTGCAGAAGGCAGTTGACAATGACTATTGCCACAACGATTCTCGTATGAATGGATACCCACTTTATTAACTGAGCTTGCAATGCTATCAAATTTGTCGAAATTACTGCGTTCCTCTAATTTGGATAGTCATGCAAATTGTGGGATGACTAACCAGGTTATTACAGTGGCAGTGATAAAGTGAGGAGATAAAATCGTTTAGTCAGGCCGACCAAGCGTTAACTTGACAACTGGAGGGCCAGGTTTGGCCATGTGGCCTCTCAGATACGATCAGTGCATACTTGAAGACTGCGTAAATGGCGAGGCGAAGTAAAATTGGAAAAGGATTAGGCACTCTGCATTGTCAGGTGCTGGACGATGTTTCACAGTCAGCAGTGCTTACGCTCTTCTTGCATATTATTAATAACAAGTTGAAAAAATAAATTACTTGGTCAAGGAAGGTGATAGGAAGCCCCTCTCTAAGATCACCCAAAGTTTGGTGAGACTGGTTCTCCCAATTTTGCTGCAGAACTTAAAATCGGAGGTTCAGAAGAGGTTGACGCTGTTTTCATTCTCCTTCAGCCATTCACAGAAGAGGTCTTTCTTCTATAGTGCTCAAAATCGGTGACTTGGAACAGAAATTTGGATCACCCTTCACTCAAAATGAGGTCCTCTCTGAAGGCGTAACAAGGCAAGCCAATGTAGTCATTGCAGCTGACATGAAAAAGAGCTGCGAGACCACAGGCGTGGCTGGAAAGTTGCGCCGTAAGGAGAGCAGTCTGAACCTACTCACTGCAATGCGACTAATTAAACCGATGGTATTGCTTTTATTACCAAATGTAATTAGATTTTTAAGTTTAACAATACTGCTATTCTTTAGGAAATGTCTTAAGATAATGAGGATATCTTTCATTAAAACCGTATGAAATAAGCCTTCTTTCAAATCCTTTTTAAATTCCACATATTTTTTTAGTCAAATTGACTGGATGATTGGATTCCCTACATCTCCTCAGGACAATTTTCTTAGCAATATGGAGAAATTTTTAATTTTCGTTGATGAACTTCTTGAGCACACAGTAAGTACATTCCATTGGCAGGAAGAATGGTGAAATCAAGTAGCTGCAATACCTATACGTGTCGAGAAAAGTGAATAGCTTTTATAGTGACTTCAGACTGTAAAAACAGAATTTATTTATAACCAAGTGTTTGTGTTGATGTTGAAAGTGGGACAAATGTTTTTCTTTTCCTCAAAATACACAAAAAGCATGAGCCCACTTCACCCAGATGCTCGATGGCCTCCATACCACGTGGCATGTGGAGTTTGGTTGCACAAGTACTTCAAATAACTATTTCGTCTAAAATTTGCCACTTGTCGTCATCTCGATACGGTTGGTACTAAGGTTATTCTTTGATGGCAATTGGTAATCGCGAAAACCTGCACCTCCACACTGTCGACTCCACCACCTTACTTTCTGCTCATCACCGCAACAAAAGCCCTAACGTCTTTGCTGCTTTAGACGGCAATATTATGGTTGTAAACAGGTACACCAGCTACATGCATCTTAGACGACTACCATGTTGGCTTCAAAGAGAACTGTGTCTTTGGTAATGGCAAAAACCTGCAAATAAATGAACTCGGAACTCATTCTGCTTTATCAGCTAACGTCGTGTTGGCAAACAATTTTTGGAGTTTTTCTGCCATAAAAATTTAATCACTGTAGAAGGTCGTGTAAAGCACTTCATTCGTTGGAGCAACCGTTATTGCATTGAGTAAGACTTTGACTCTGGGAACGAATAGTCCGACCTTCCTCCCTCACTTTCTCTGCCACCAGACGAATGCATAGAAGTGTATCTGGTTCCTCTCCCTCCTATCCAAAGCCCTTCCACGAGAATTCACTTGCCCATTGTGCAGTTGTCTGGAGTCTAGCATTTTACTGCGGCCCTTGCCGCATAGAAAGATTGCCTTAAAAACCGTTGAGCTGCATTGAATGAAAACCAGACAACGGATCTCGGTTAGCGTTCAGGGAAAGAACAAACTGAAGCGGGTACCTGCGTCCGCAGAAGTGCGCAGTGGGTTGAGAGTTTGTCCTTCGAGAAGTACCAACGGATGATCCAAAAACGCCATTCCTCGTTCCAAGTCAGCTAGTCAATCAGGCAGTCAGCTAAAATAAATCTGCAATGCATTGTACATTCCAATGAAGTAAGGGAAAAATTGAAGAATAATGACTGCCTTTCAAGTTAACTTTTTGTCATTTGTCAACGGGTAGCATACAGAACCTGCTTGTCCAGCTTCTTGGTGCCGTCCTCATCGAACCTTTTCCTTTCTTCGTTGGCGTGTATGCGCTAACGAATTGTTTTATCAGTTCTCAAGCTAAACATTAATTAGTGTTGGTTTTGACATAATAATCGGGAATTATTCTTTCTAGGCGCAATGCAGCAAATCTGAGAGATTCGTTACCAGGCTAGTTCTTTTAGCCTTACTTTTGGAGGATGCGTTCGGCTGCTAAGCCTCCTCTGAATGCGATCTAGCAGCTCTTAGTCGAAGCCTCTACATACCTGACACGGACTTAGCCTCGATTTCTAAGGCAAGGAGGTTCGAGTTGATGACGTTCGTTTTGGGAAGGCCAGGATATTGACAGAGGGTCGCTCAATGCAGAAGTATTGATTCTACAAGGCGACAGAAAATATTCAAACTTTAAAAGGTCACAGAAGTATCATCAAGTAATGCAGCATTACACTCAGCTCTGGACTTGACAAGGATAGCGGCATCAATAACAATTGGCTCCCCAAAGCATATGAATGGCTTTATTTCTTTGAAAAAAGGATCGCAGCAGTTCAGCGTTTGCACTTTCAGAAACAATTTTTTTCTACTACTCATATAATTTGTCGCTTATTATTAAGTTACGTGACCATTTAATGTTCGAGCCTTTTCTTATGCAAGACGACATGGCATTCGGGAAGGGCCAGCAGCCCCTTAGCCCATCTGTACGTCGGCAATGCACTTGCTGTTCCAGTAGCACGACTTATTCTGCCTTTAGGAGAGGTTCATGGCGGTTAACTCCTTTCTACTCTTTAAAAAATTGCTCCACTTTTTGTGTTAACCAGCCCTTTTCGTACCCATACTACTCTACCATCCACTTTCGTTCCATTTAACTATCCATGCGCATCATATACATCCATGGAAATATCGTGGACAACTTCGAAATTTATGCTTGGGAATGTAATCGGCCCGTCATCACCTCATTTTATTGATCTTTTATCGTTTTAACAATGTTCCGGTCAAATGGTCTTGCTATTGGGTCGATGTCAGTGTTTTAACAGCAAATGCGTTACTGGAGAAGCGCCATGTAACGTGTAATGCAGCACTGGGGGTGATAGAATTGGCTATGAACTGGAGACAAATTAAAGGTAGTTAAATAGCTGTTTTGATTCACAGTTTTCCTTCCACTCTCCATTTAAGGAGGATCTTCTTTCTAAATGGTGGCAAATGGCGTTGATGTCGAGGCACCTTCATCAAAGGTGACCATGATGCCATTCCCGATAAAGTGGGTAGAGTGGAGTAGGATCCAGGAATAACAAGAAGTTTGCCCCCATTGAAGCCTAGGGGTGTAGCGATTTTGTTTTTCTCCTTTCTGGTTGACTTCACCTTTTGTCAGGCAAAGTGCGTCACAAATGTGTGACGTATGGTCTCAAGTAAGGAAATAGGAGGATACCGTATGTTTAATGTTGATAGCTAAAGTGTCAAGCGAATGCAACAAAAAAGGATAGGTAGACTGAAATCTACTTTCTTATAAAGGTGGAAGTAAATGGCGCGTCTTTCTTAAATAACTGTACAATGGAAAATGCCTTCCTCTTCATAATATTTATTTAAAAATCAAGAAAAAGACTTCTGCAGGAAGTGAACTTTAGAGCCAATCTGCTAAAATTGTGGTGGTAAACTTTTTTGGAAAATTATTATTATGTCCCATTGGATTTTTACGCCGATTTAATGAAGATGCTAGGCCAATGAATGTACAGTAGGGATCTTGGATTCAGAAGACGGTTCTGTGCTGAGGTTCGGATGAGGGAGTACGATGCATGCACTGCTTGGAACATCGGTAGCCTTTTTTATCTGATAACTTCTCCAGCGAAGTGGAGCATCTCAAAGCAGTGATGTTCAGACGGCAGGTCTCTTTCTTACGAAATCAACTGTCGCACTCTCAAGACCTACATTCAGTAATTTAAGCATTTTCTTTACTTTGGCATTAACAGTTTTACTCCTCAAAACGAATGTTAGAAGCCTGAAATTTTTACAGTGGTGCTGTACTTACATGGTTCAGGACGCTACAAAGACCGTTCGCCTCAAATCAGTACTTAGTATTCAAAACTCAACATGGCGTGGATGCATGCAAAAGCAGTCAGCTGTACAAACTGGCTCGAACCCCACGAAACGGTCTAGCCCTGTTACAGACAGTCCGGGTGGCAGGTGGCAGTGATCGGAGGCAATTAAAACACATTTTTAACGGAGGCATTGGAATTAGACTCCCGTGGATCCCGCTCTTACAAAGTATTACAAACGAGGCATATTTTTAGTAGCGGAATGCCCAGCGGTGATGCAGCTGGATGGTATAAACTTTTCGAAGAGGGCGAAACTTATGGCTGTTGGTGTTTATTTGACTCCACCAGCACAGCAGTCATTTCTGTTGACATTCACTTCCGCTAAAGCGTCGAATGTTTGTGCAGCTCAGACAACCTGATCGACGGCCAGCAAGTTCAGTTTAGAAAAGCCTGTTTTTCTTCCTTGAGGTCTTAATCGGTATAAGGGCGTAATTTAGCAAGGTATGTTATCATAATCTGGATGGCTTCAGTTCATGCAATAAAACCTGGATGGATCCTATCGCTCCGGATTAAACCGAGTTAGGCTGCCCAAGGGTGGGTTTCTCCAAATTAATCATTCTTTCCACCACTTAAGCATCGGACTGGGGCTGCAAAAGTATTCGAGGCTTTTATTCACTCCCCAAAATTTGTCCATTTGTTTTATGGTCTGAATGTTCGTAGGCATCACATAACTGGCATTTATTTTTAGTACGGCATCCCTTCTCCGAATTATTTCACGTTTTTGAACATGGATGGTTAAGGGAAGAAGGACCAAAAAAGGTTCTAAAAACCACCTCTATACTTAGCTTTCAGGGAAAAAACTATCCTCGGAAGGGAATTTAATGTTTATGGCAGTGTTTGCAAATCACCATTACCGGCGCTTCGACCAGTCTGCATAGCAAAAATTGCAACTTATAGTGCACCCAGCCTTGTATAGGGAGATTCTGTTATGAGTTTTGTGGTGCAATCGCACACCATTTGCCCACGCATTAAGGGAATAAGTGGGCAAATAATGTGAAGTGCTGCTTGAACAGCCCTTTCTGCCTGCCTCACTGAATGTGATGAACGCGAGGACTCGGAGCTTGGATTGAAACAGCTCACTGCATCCGCATTTGACTCGAGTTCCCTCAAGGTGTAAAAAACCGTAGTAGCATAGTTTTACCTTATTAGGATTAAGCATTCCTTCTCCACTTCGTTGCTGATTATCCATCTCTCTGCTTCCCATTAAGCCTCCTACACGAGTCATGCGTATTTCATGCAAATTTCGTGGACAGCTTCAGAACTATTGCTTGGGAATATATTCAGCCTATTCTTGCCTCATTCTTTGATTCTACCATTGAGTTGGCAGCTATCCTGATGTGTTCTGGTGTGACCATTCACTGTACCTGACCCCTTTCTGTCAGCTACATTAGGATATTTGGTGTCACGAAAAATAATAACTCATGATCTTTTTCATATTAAGGGAAAGAGGATCAGTTATTATTGTCATGGTGCTAAGAAGGTGACTGAGACTACGGGGCAAGAAGGTCTCGCTGAGTCACAACATCCGTCCTCTGAATGTACCCCTGTTCTGCTTTAAAGTCAAAAAGGAGAAGAAACGCTTTTTCCCAGTCAATGGGAAGTTAATAATTTCCACAGGTGTGAGGATTGGTGAACCGCCATCCGATGTTATGTGAAAGAATCAACAGGAATGTCTAAAGTACAAAGGTATTGTGGGTAGGAACTGTCAGTTTATGCCCTTCACCATTTCATCTCCTAAAGTGCCCTTTGGAATCGCCCTCGCGTTGTGATTACTTACACCTCGCATTCGGGGAATTTAGCGTTGATTATAAAAAGTACGCTGAGTTTTGGATACTCTCGACACAGCAACGTCTTATCAGGTGATAAGAACAAGACAGTACTACCATTCCTCACTGCATTGCTGAATTTGAAAAAAAATCCTATTATGACTTAATCGAACTATTTCAATACGCACTTTCTCAGTAAGACTCTACCGCGTCGGCGATGATGCCTCTCAAAGAGATGAATGACATTTGCTCGCCATTTGCATCATGGAGACGGGTGGGTGAGCTACTTGAGGCGCTTTCTTAAAAAATGGTGAAGTTAGGAAGGATTTTTCTTGGATTTTAAAGACAATACTCTGCATAGAGGTGGAATTTTGAGGCAATCCGTACTTTGTTGGGGACAAATCAAGTTGCTATTTGCAATGGGAATCAGTTCTGTTTGGGCACTATACTGCCGCCTCCTCCTCCTCCACCATCTGCGTTGAAGGTGAATCACACAAAGTAGTGTCAAATGCCAGGCATCGCACACCCCTATTATTCGTGGCAATTCAGAACCGGAGAGCAGGTCGAAACTGGGCTGACCACTTCTGAGACATAGATGCAGATATGGAGGTGAGGGCGAGGTGTTGCTAAGCTTTTGAAAATGCACCAAGCCGCTTGGCGATTTAACCAACTGTCGGTGCACACGACTATTTAGACAAATACAAATTCTTCCAAGCGTGTTACCAAGGTATTAAACTTTCGTAAAATTTAATATTATCTTTGAGGTCTTCTTAGGGATTGAGTTAAACTTCAACAGACGACAAAGATTTGATGGACTGTCAAAAGAAGTGTTTTCAAACCCTAACATTGTGACCGATGTCATGCCAATAGAGGGGCTCGGGAAAGTGAATCGGTCTGTTACAACCCCATCCTGTCATACGAATTTATCTCTCAAGCACCATCTCCCATGTAAATTCCCGTCATTATAGGAAGAAAAAATTAGCAGAAGGAAGAACAAAGGCGTCATAATGGGACAGAATGAATGGGAGGATAAAAGAGACTAGAGTGCACATGGAAGAAGGATCACCCGTGGACAATACTTTGCCATTTGTGATCGGGAGGAAATCCTCCACGTTGGCTCTTGACTAGAAAGGCTGATCAAAAATATTGCTAGGTTTTTGAAGCCCCTAGTTAAGTGGCCATCACGTACGGTAAACATTAAAGAGGTGACCAAGTGGATCAATTGTGAGGATAAAAATACTGTATAATCCTAAAGTTTGCACCACCTTATGCGTGCTTTTATGATGCAGTAATTAAACGATCACAGCCAAGATGAATGGACTGGACAGAGATGGAAAGACCTCTGCCTTAGTGATGGATCATGCTGCACATCGCACTGTGATTCACCCCAAAGACGTCGGCTGATCCGAGCTCTAATTAGTGACCTTAGTGGAGAAGCCGTCCCCAAACGGATCATCTTCGGAGTGGCCGAAGTGGCAAACGAGATAATGTCCCCGCTACATTTCATTTACAACTTTGACTCATTCCTGACATTTGGGTTTTGCCCTCCATAAATCTACTCATATTGGTACAGAAAAAAGCAACGTGTTTATAAACTTCCTGATTAGTCTTCGAATTTCAAAATGACTCACTAATATCTGGTAGATTTTATAGCAGTACTAGAAGAAATCACCTTTAGGCTAACACAAACGTTATAGCCTTGATTATGACCCATGTTTCCCTATTCATTTTACGTCAAAACCAAAGTAGGTACAGTTGGGGACAAGGATGTTGAGAGGATTATAAATACTTTTTGAAGAATGCTTTGCTGAAATCAATGCTGGGAACCCAATTGCAAGTTCCACTATCAATGACCAACATCTGAACGTACCGTGACGAGGAACCACACAAAGAGGAAGCCACATTCTTTCGACAATCAGTTGACCATACCTAGAAACCGCCTGACTGAATGAAAGCTACTGCGCATTCTTCATTAGCTGGGAATGGCTGTTCGATGAACAAAATTACGACTTCATTTCCACTGATGCCGCATTGCCAAAGGGCTTTTGTACCACTTGTGATTCAGTTGGACAGTTTTTCGTTCCAGTGCACACAAAGCAGAATTAATTTGGACAACGTTGAAAGAAGAAAACAAATCTACGAGGTTTGGGAAGCAGGGTCAGAGGTATAAGGGAGCATGCCAAGATGACATCGTCCCTAAGTTGGAAGCCTTATTCCTTCAACGAAATTATTAACGCCATGTCGACAGACAGGTCTAAGTCGGTGGCCGCCTTGGACGTTAGGTGGTTAGACACACCGGAATGCTTTAACTGTTTTTAAACTCGCTGTTTTAGCAACAAGCCGCCCAGGACCCCCGTCACCGCATCTTCGGTGATAGTCCGCCCTTCGGGGCATGTCAGTAGCCCCAGGCCCTATTTTAAGGCGAAAATATACATTCTGTACCAATGTTATGCCTTTCTTTGTCTCAAAGGCGATCTTGAAGCCCTACAATATCAGTTAGACAAAATAAATGTAAATATTTTTAGGACCACTAAAAGTGGGAATAGAATAAAGATGGACATGATACACATGCCTATGTTGCAAAGCTGATCCGGAGGCAGTGCTACGCTGCCAAGCTGACCCTCATCCCGACACACCCAAAAGGTATCCGCTTTTTACCCTTGAAGAGGCTTACAATTTAGGCGGCGTAAATCGACAACTCAGATAGTGGATAGATCAGGATGCAGAGGATGACAAATAAACACATAATTGCACTCCCCTTCATCGAAAAGAGGAGTCGGTTTATTCACAAAATTGATGGCTTCAGAATCTCGTGAGAGCAGACGCAATTCAACAGTGGTTTGAAGAGTGTTTCAGTGGAAAGGGATGGAATTCGCCTATGATTGGCTCGCGAAGAAAAATGCTGTAGCCTTCGTCATCATTTAAAAATAGTTTTTGTTACACGTTTTGAAATACAGAGCAAAACAATAAAAATATTGCTTCGGGGGAAAGGGTTGATAGCAAATTTCTGAATCCAAAATCTGCTTGTAATCGTGTAAACAGTTTGTTAGTGACATCAGTGCATTTTAAAAGCAGGTGGGAAAAAAGAAACCGTGACTGTCTAACTTTACCTCGACTCAAAAAGTCCTTAGATTGTCTTATTCGTGTTTTCGTCTTTGATAAGACTATTTCCATTTTAGTGCCATTCAGAGAATATGAAACTGTTCAAAATGAAACCGTTCTACGTCGCAAATGACGCACAGTAATTTCAAACATATCACACTCAAAATCTCCTCAATCCCAGGCACGTCGATACAGACTTCAACGAACACCTCTGCACAGCGTCCTGCTCGCCCAGGTTGTGATGCATTGCCTTCATGGTTTGAGAGGTCTTTCTGCTTAGCAGGAAATTGTGGTGCTAACTAACAAGACGCGACACGAATAAACGGTTTCCAGCGGCTGAAACTGGTTGAGAATAAGCCTGTATCCTGACGTCAGACAAACTTTTCTCCGCTGCTGTTGAATCACACCCCGAAAGCACGCATCTAGAGGAGCCATGTCTTCTGATTTGCGAAGGAAAGGATTACGAGTCCTTTTAGTCCTTTTAATATCTTTTGTTAATTTCTAGTTTAATGGTCGAATAAGTTCTCGGAATTCCTCAAAAGGAGGCTTAAATAAGAATCGAAACCCTTATAAAATACCCTACTGGCTAATTTTAAACAATTTTGCAATCATGGAAGCCAAAGTCAGACGCCAGTTTCACTTTTGTGCAATGTTCGCTCTACAGAGGTCAAATAAGCCTAGTTCTGGCCGCTCCCCTTCCATGCCATTTTTTTATTTTTGAACCGCCTGGTCCACTTCCCATGATTGTCTGGTAGGGATGCCAGGACAAGGGGTAACCAGCCTATTCAGCGATAATATCAAAGCTCTCTGAACCGACCCAGTGGGATTATGAAGGCACTTAGGTCATGCTCTGTAATTATTTCGCTCTTTTTCCAATCGTACATAGGGAATATGTATCACCGTTGTCATTGCTACTTTCCTCTCAACTGATGGAAGTTTCCCAGCGTGCAATTGCCCCTGCAATTTGCCCCACACACACACAATCTTTCGACGGTAAAGTAGGCGTAATGGGTGGAATGGAGATGCCTACTGTATTTTTAGTTCACTTACTGTTTGAATAACATGCATCCCTCATTCACCACCACAGATTAGTCACTTAGTTGGCCATTTAGTTGGCTAAGGATCGAACATCCACCCTGGTGTTCTTGAGCTTTCGCTTCTCGAGTTTGGATCCTGAATATTCTAAAACTTTCCCCATTGAGCTTGTCGAACTTACCGATGTGGCGTGAGGCTGCACAATGTACTAATGATCACCACAAGGACAAGGCCGTTCGAATTCACGTTGGTGCGTGATAATAAAAACTATCAAAACTTTATTCTTCCAGCCCGGAGTCACATGCACGCTGCCCGTAGTCTTGATGGCCAAGGGTTATTAGCTTCACAGACGTCGGTGCAACCGCCCTTGCCTCCCAGTTGTACTGGCTAGGCATTTTCAGTATCCGTGCTCAAATGCGTGAAGATCGCATTAGCAAAAGCCTTTCTGTACAGTAAGTTACGATGAAAGTGGAGGACAAGAGGATCTTCGGGACTTGACTTAATTTTTAAGGCAGTTCGAACCACATCGTTCCAGTTAGTTCAACAGATATGACCGAGGAGGTGACAATAGCGAAGATCGCAATGGAAGCATTTTCAACTGAGCTTCATCATATACGCATACATCAAAAATTGCATGAACTTTAAAAGTTCACCCGAGGTACAGATACGCAGGTTCTTTTATTTATTAGTCATATGGTTCCCATAAACAAAAAAATTGGGAGAGACGAGAGATTGACTCGTGAGAAGAATTGAACACCCTGAGGACACGTACTGCTATTGAAGCTAAAAGCAATGATTTGCATAACGTCGACTAGCGTTGCCAGGACGAATCACTTGTGTTAAACCTTTCAGACCAGATTACTTATTCTTTTTCCAGTTGATGGGGAAGAAGGGGAGCAATCAAGAATAGTTGAAGAAAGGAAGGTAACCAAACACCAGCGAACTTCTGTCATGCTAGTTCCTGTCCTTAATACACTAGTAAACAAATTGTGGGTATCTAAATGCCATTTATGCATTGGAGAATGCAACTTCTCTCGCTGACGAAAGATGATATGCGGTCTCCAGGGTAGCTTGCAATGAGCAATTTAGTCTTCACGTTGCATATTCTGCATTGCCATAAAAAAGTAGCAAATCTCACTTCCACTTTCACATCACAAATCAGAGTCCATATCATATACAGCAACACTCCTTCAGACTTGTCTCTGAAAGAACAGGCAAATATGTGAATCAGTAAAGATTCGAGAGACTCAGGGGAAGGAAATGCAGGAACAGAGAATGAGCCTCATGCCCCTCGTTTCCACTCCTTTGAAAGCCAAAACCCAGCCGATCGACCCGAGAGCACTCGTGCAGCTGTTCCACTAGCGACACTTTTGCATTTGTTTCAACCTCTCTTTTCCCACCACTACCAAATTCCAATATCATTTTGTAGACAAGCACACCAATCACTTTCCATAGCCCACTTCTGACTCTGTGGTGGGGGCTGTATTCGTTACGACTGCATTGGCATGTGCATGGCTTGAGGTCAAGTGATCACAAGAGTGCTGTGATTTCCCTTCACAATTACCCGCATCTCTCCGACAGCACATTGCACGAAGTTGAGGCAGTTTTGAGGCAGTGGAGCGGCGACTTCCAGTTCTGTGCGTTAGTAATGCAATTGCGCACTTCAGGGGTGTCCGGGTGAAGAATTCACGTCAGTGCCAGTGTCAGTGCGCAAGTCACTAATCACGGATGAGGCGTGTCAGAACTCCGTATATCTGACTGACCATCATTGCGCAATCGCAGCTTTCAACACACAAAAGTGTGGCAACGCTGAGGCCACGTCGTCTGGAGGCGTAAATGGAAGGCGATGCCCATGGTTGAAAATGGTAGTAAATATTCACAAAGTAAACATTGGCACGATGCCCTGCTCGTGTTCCGTTTTCTACAGATCGAGCCCATTGAATTCAACATAGCCGACCCTACCCACGACTACAAAGACTGTTGAGTGGCGGTTGATGGTACACAACCACGCATGTCTGCGGGGTTTTGGAGGGATGGCCAAACGCACCCAAGCCTGCTAGTGAAAATCTCCACTACTGCGAAACCCACACTGGAGTTGCACCTAGACAGTCCCTCCATGGAATGGCGAACACACACTTTCGCCAATGCATGCAATATGTGGCAGTACACACTCTCCGTCTGTCATGTTTTCGTTTCTTTGTCCTCAACCAACGACCTCCACCGCGTCGGCAACAGTAAACAGACAAATCAGTTCAGTGAACCCGACAAGGTGACCAGTACCTTAGGCTGATTGTTGTTTGTCAGCAGTTAACAGCCACGACCATTTTTGTGTTACCTGACGGCATTAGCATTTCTACCGTGGCCTTGGCATTAGGAGGCGAGTGTAAAGTCCAGCAGGTATCCGAATCTCAAAGTGGACACAATTTGCAGAGTAATAGCCAATCAAGCATAACTGAATGCTTTTATTTTGACATTCCTCGGGGGGCGTCGTACGCGGGACCCATCGCCGGCCTCATCCGGCGGAGCTGTGATTTTCTGCTCAGAGGAGGGAGGGTCTCTAAGGTGCGATTAAGCGTAGCTGACGTTCATACCAATTATATTAAGGTGCTAACTGGCAAGCGAATGCCCGTATTTGTTCAGTCCGCCATTGCCTTAGACATGTTCTGCTGGCAGTTTGCGATTTGTCCCTCATCAATGTATCACGGCAAGGCATAACAACTCATTCACTTGTTCGCCAAAATTCAATCCGCATACATAAGTATGCCATATATGCGACGAGGTACGATTTTTTGAGAAGGGTGGTTTATTCAATTTTGAAGGGTTCATCAGAATAGGTCGGTGGGAATTATGCATTGCAGTCTAGCTCTGTTACAGACCCATCCCTGAGCTCCTACAGTCGGCGTTTTCCTACGTTACTGCAATTGGTTTCCACCCAAACAAAGTAAACAAGGTGCGCACTCTTATTTTTCGCCGTAAATATTTATGATTACTTCGTGGGGATTGCTTAACAAACGATCTACTTGACCGGAATGTCAGGGCACTGGCACTAATTGGTCTTTCAGAGGGCACACATTTACTGGGAGATGGGAGTTTGGTCACCTAGGTGTAAGGCGAGCGAATAAGCCCGTGCGGTTTATATGGCAAAAGGCAAACATCGACAGAAGTCTCTTCCCAATACAGAATTTATTCGTTTTAATAATCACCATTACGAGGGACTGGGGAGCTGCGCATTCAACTTTTGCCACTTCCTTCCTTACCTCATACGCTACCCATGATCGCCTGAGACTGTTACGGAACATGTCGCCATGCCCCACGGACTGGGACTTGTGTGCGAGTTATCAACCATTTCACTGACTCCTCAACAAAGGCTCTAGCACTGAGACCATTGTTGACCGACGTACGTAGGCAAGCCCAGTGGTAAGGTGACTAATGGAGGTTTCTCTTCCACCCAATCCTCATCAGCGATTTGATGCTGATGCCAGCTGTAATTGGTGCTCGGACCTCAACAAGTAAACGGGTCCGGCAGACATTCCTGCTAGCAATCTACCGTAAAAAGGGAAACCTATTCCCTCGGTAATGAAATGGTGGGTGTCCCACGATGCGGGGATAATCCATGCTTAGCATTTTCATCACTTCACAAGTCAGCCCACTATTAGGGCTCGTTGTTATAGCAACTCTAAAGGAAGTAAGGAGGTGACCGTTTTGCGTGATTTTTATTACGACTGGGCGATAAGATACATCATTTTCATCTTACTGAATGGGATTCAGTTGCAGGATGCACAGCAAAGACAGTGCCTTACGAATATTTTCATAATTACCGACTCCCTCAATTGGCACCTTATGTGCGGTATTTCAAAAGTCTTTCGTCGTTTGAATGCTGTTTGCCACTTTGTCCATTATCTCAAATTTGCCTTTCGTCTTTACCATCACGATCTTCACTCCCGCCGTTCTAGGTGAGCTCGGAGGGCTGTGCACTTACCTCCCAACCACCCCAAAGCATTCATGGCTACAAACGGTCATCTTTCCCGGTGTAGCTACGTCGGTTTCAGTAGTTTTGACCTTGACTTAAGGGTGCTCACCTAGGGCGTCTCCGCATTGTACTAATTCAATGGCAGCGCACATAGAGAGGTGTTCTAGAGTGTCCGGAAAAATGCGCACGAAAAAAGGAGTTCATCTATCTGGTAAAGGACCTTCTAAAGCGTCAGCATTACAGCGTTCCAAGTCTCTATCTATCCGCAGAAAACCTATTTCAGGTCTATTTTTGTAACCTCAACTAACTTATATTTGCTGCATAATACGCTAGAAGCATTTGTCAAGAACTGAAAAAAATGTGCATATCACACACTTGCGACACTGGCATCAATAACTCAGATACTTACTTAACACAACACCTCCTTTCACAAAGTGAAATTAAATCTTTGTCATTAGTCATTTAGTCACCGTGATCGCAATCGACCCTATAGGTCTGCATGAGAACTCATTTACCATTTTTCCCCACGCGTCTGCTGCGCTTCTGTCTCACAGGTAGCTGACACTTTTTAGAGCCTGTAACACCTCGATTGGTTAGCTCCCCCTTTTTAGTTTTTCGACCACTTAAGGCTCTGCCATTGTACTTACTCTGAGTGGAATTGCATCCGAGCCAAGCTGGTAGACCTTCACCCTCCATCTACCGCCTTCGAGACCATCTGTACGTTATTAATGTTTTATTTCGACCTATTATTATGTCGCCTTGCTTCGTCAGGACAATCTCAATACTCCACACCGGTAACAGTGGGAAGTTAACCAAATCCTAAAATGCAACAATCCCCATTTTCATCCCTGATTGCTAGACCTGAAAATGATGGAAGAACAGCATAGGCTACGGAGGGGAGTCTTTAGGTTATCTCTGAGGCTAGGATAATGCTAACAAGTTTGAAAGAAGGAGTTGGAAGTCTACAGACATCTACAGACCAAATAAACTACAAATTACGGGGAACGAGAGGTCCACGAAGTTAACTGAGCAATCAAAACCAATATTAAATAGTCACAGGGCCTTTTAAGGCCATCCTCTGGCTTTGTTTATTCTAGCATAGTCAGTGGCCTGTACATAAAAAAAAAAATCAAGAGGCAGCTGATTAAGTCAACGATGAGATCCACTGATGCTTTTTCATTCGCTGCTTTGCCCTTCTTGACCTCATGCTCATCAAGGATGGGCGAGTGGCATTCCATATTCCAGTCTCTATCAGCAGAACCATTTGCCAAAACGCAAAACTACTGAAAGAAAAGTCCCAAAAGGGCGTTACAGAAATTGTTCGAACCAACTACCTCTCTCCCCAACTTTGTTTACATTTCGGTACTGTCCAGTGGTCCATCATGATTCCATTCAGCCAGTGATGCAGCTTAAGAAGGCGTATCACCTGTTCCCACAAATCACCTTCCCAGAGTTAATTTCATAACGAATGTTTTCAGATTGTTTAACTACAGCTTAGCAGATGTGGATTTAAAAGTCCCCTTATTGAGCAGCCCCAAAATTCAGTCATCTGTGGGAAATGCCTCTCACATTTGATACTAGGGTACAGAAACCAGAAGAAGTTAGAAATAAAAGTTGCTTAGCGCTTACGTAGGTGACGCGTCTCAAATTATACCCAACATTTTAATAGATAGGAGACTGTAAACATGGCGAGATCTCACCGCTAAAGTGGAAGATAAGAGCGTGGGGACTGGGGTGCCTTTGTGGTTGACCAACAATAAATGCTTCCTATGTCGGTTAATCCTACCTAACAGATTAATTGTCAATAAATGACGCTTCACACATCAGAAAAATGATTCGACTTCCTGAATACTTTATCCATCTTTACCACGACACAGTGTATTTTATCTTTGCGCTGCCGAAATGTCAACACTGTGGTAGAATACCAGATGTAATTCTAAATACCCTGCAGAAAAGCCTGACATTTGGCTGGATGCATACCTAAAAAGGGTGTTTCATAAACTGCCAATTGTGCTTTCACTGTAAATCGGTTCTCAGACATCAAGTGTAGCTTTCCGAACATTTTATTCGGTAGCAATGTGGTTTCAATGCTAAAATGCTCATGAAGACTCCGAGAGAAGGTATCACCAGCAATATTGCAAGGCTAAAACATTTTTACTATGGATGCATATCAGCAGTAACTTACTTAAAGTGAACGCGAAACTACATCAATAACAGTTTGAACACATCCAAAACTTTCAGAATTTTAAATCGATCTTGGCTTTTAGGAAAGCGATACACAATTTATTTATTGTATAAAACAAAGGGTCGTTATATGCTTAAAATAATTAAGCTATAAAATCAAAAGGCAACCCCTTGCAATTTGATTTCGCAATGTCCGTTTTGTGGCAAGTTTGCACCATTGTTTTATTTTACAGTTATGAAGCAGATGACTCCGCACAAATCAAATATTGTGGCGACCATTCGTTCGTGTCTGCGGTCTTCCGGGCGGCTCTCGTTGATCTGTTTAGCTACATCTGTTTTCTTCAAGGCGTAAAATATGTTTGAAGTTCATGTAAAAACACTCGACGGCGAATCGAAAACCTTCCAAATCGAAGACGATGTAACTTAATGAATTTCACTTCAGACAAATTTTATAGGATTTCACAGTAGCCGCCTTCAAGCAAAGGATCACAGAGGAGATGGTGCGTTTTTACCTTAGTTGATTTTCCTTAAGAATATCCCAATTGAGAGGCAGCGATTGATCTTTCAAGGAAAGGTTCTTATCGATGACAGAAAAATGAAAGATTGTGGTAATTTTACTCTCAACCTTATAGTGCATTTTACGGTCATTTTGCGTAGTGTACCGTACACATTTTGCCTTAAAATTTAATTCATTAGGGGCTATTTGTCTTTTTTACAGGGGTTGCATCGAACACAATTCACTTGGTGCCTAGACCCCCACCCCGAGCAAATGCTGGCGCGACCGCCTCATCTTCAGGCCCAAGTGGCTCCCATCAGCCTCCTCTCAACCCTTCAAACTTCGTAAATTTCCGACAAACCATGAACTCTCTTTTCTCAGCTGGGTCAAACTTTCCTTCGGTTGGCAAGTAGGTCATTTGGACCTTTCCCTCTCACCTTAAACAATCTCTGCTCTCTTTTAGCATATCTTCAATACAAACAGATAACGGTGGTAACATTGATATTGAAGTTAATATCCCCTTCGGAGAAATGTGCAATTATCACTTCCGACAGCTTCAGCGTCAAACAACACATTTACTGAACGCGCTGGATGGTGTCAGTTCCTCTGACTCGACTACATCAACTCCATCTAGTAATGTTGATGACCGCTCTACTGCTCCCACTGGTGCTTCAGACAGTGCTCTGTCGACATCAAGTTCAACTTCACAACAAACTGTGTCATCGTTAAATTTCCAGCGCCTGGCAGACATGCTAGCTGAACAGAGGCAGCTGTGGCAAAGATTAGGACCTCATATGGACCGTTGGGAAGCAATGTTGCGTAGTGAGCATGAACTCAGAACTAGGACTTCGGGCTCTGGTGGAGGCGAAGCCAATGCGGATGTTGCCGTTTCTGATGCCGATGCGACTTTCGGTACTGCTGGTGTTGCTGATATTGGGTCCGCTACCGCATCTATAGAGCAGGAGCCCATGGATACTTCTGAGTCATCCACAAATATTGACTGGTCTCAGGGGGTGTGTTGGCTCGCTTTTTTCTTCAACTTAGAACACCCATCCGGGTCGTGCCTGCTAATTATCGTATTTTGCTTTAGTTTTTCAATCAAGTCAGCGCTCTTCTCCATCTTCATGCTCACATGCTTCATCTCCTCTCCGACTTTTATGTCATTTCGGCGAGTTCGCCAACTGATCAACCGGACACTGGTTCATCCGACGTCTCTGCGCCCGCACCGTCTCCATCGCCTGCACCAGTAGCTGAAGGTCAGACGGGTCCTGCTTCCACTACCAGACCTCATCAAAATCGCTCTCTCGTCATTAATGAGCCGGATTCGTCCATCCTCTATGCTCATATCAACATTGAACCAACGGTGGTCACCATAGCCAGACCGGTGATCAGTCTGTCGCGCAGGGACACTGAAGAGCCTCGAGGGTAGGTGTTATGCCTCTTGCTGGTCCTTGCAAACGCGCCACTTGCTTAACTCCCTCCTTGTGTAGTAGACGAAGAAGTCAGTCAGCAAATCCACCCTCTTCCGCCCCATCTGGTGCTGGCGAACATGCAACCTCGGGTAAGGATTGATGCTTTTTAGGGATAGCTGTTTCATTGATAATTTATATACCAATTGTACTGTGGATTTTACTGGTGTGAACTGCTTCATAATGGAATCATTTAAGTTTTGGAGGCGACACGTTCGCTTCCGTCCTAGCATATTTAGTGCCCCGGCTTTACCTGATCCACCACTTCACTAGCGCGGTGCTTCTTCCTTTATGATAGCTGGTGGTATTTTGCGTTTAAAACGATGAAGAAAGCGTGAAACATTCTTGGTTGGAGGATAATTGCTTCCTTTGGGCGGTTGTCGTTCGCTGGGTAATCCAAGCATTAAAATAATGGAAGGAAAAATCTGGGCTACGGTGATCAATTTCACTTTAACCTTGAATGCTTGGTAATAGTTTTTTGTGCACCAACTACCACGTCTTGTACTGCTTCTCGCCAGCTCAGCGCGGGCATTTTTTAGACTTGCTGATTTTGAACTCAACCATTTCAAAAAGTTTGATTATCATTGGTTAGGTGACACTGTAGATGTTTTCTCCTATTGGATTTAGCTTTATGATCTTTTGTTCTTGCGTTGAAAACCATCTGTAGTGACGAACTTATTTTCACCTGGAATTGGTTTTGGTTCCATGGATCATCAAGGATTAAGTGATAATGCTCTTGTGTTAACATGCTATCGTCCATTTCCCGGGCTTCTGCACACGTGTAATTATCTCTTCAACGGCATATTTTCGTCTTAAACCCAGATTTTATTTCAAACTCGAATTTATTGGAATTTACGGTCTGTTGATCAGTTTTGGCATAATTCATTAGGCATGTCATTCTGTTACCTCTATCCCATTCAGGGAATGAAGCTCAAGGTGGCATGAGCATCCCGACTGCCGTTGTGATTGAAACACCGGTAGGACGCACGGCCCAAGCTGCCATACTCGATCACTTTATCGATTCGGTGACGTCGCGCGTCATGTCACATCCGCAAACGTCGCAGCAGCAACAGGGGGAGGGGCAGACAGCAGCTCCAAGGGAGTCGCACACACGGGTTCGAAACATCGCGTCTTCGGGAAATTCTCAGCGTTCTTCAGTTTTTAATGGCCTCCTACCGGGTCGTCACGGCGATACCTTCCTGCCTTGCAATTCGCGTCACTTCTCTGGAGCTCCATTTAGCGCTTTTCACATCCCCATCCGTCGTAGACGCTCCTACGTTGGCCCTACATCGGGTGGTGGGCCCTCTACACCTCGCAGACAATCTGTCGGTACCGCATCGCGCCGAGGGAGATCGGCTGGCGCTCAAATCGGTGCAAGTTCAACGACCGGTGCCTCAGCTCCCTCACCAACCACATCGGGTCACGCACCACGGGTAAGTATATGTTCTTTTTTGACCCTAGAGGCGGCTCTTATCTTTTTATCGTTATTCGCATCTATCCATATAGCCACCTTACCAAAACTTCCTGCGTTCGATGGCCACCGCAGTGAGCTCTAGTGGTGTCAATGCGGAGCTTTTCAACAGAGCTATTGGTGACGTGACCAATCAGTTAACGCAGCTAGTGGCCCATGGCATTGGTTCGGGTTTCGGTGCAGCTACCGCCTCTACCACCTCTGGCTCTACCACGGTCGGACCTTTCACCTGGATAATTAATAATCCTCAAAACGGAGGTGTCCAGTTCATTCCACGTATGTCTTATTCGCACTCCACGGAGGCCATTTTTAGTGACTGCTCTGCAAACATCGCTTTCATTTTCATGGTCTGATAAAGTTCGATGAATGAGTTACAACGCTTAACTTTGGTACGTACTGTTCCTTATCTTTGCCTTCCCCCACCTGTTCTGATCTTCAGCACCCCAAATCTTCTTTCATTCGACGAATAGTGGCAATGCGTCACCAGAACCGGGTATCCGCCTTTCCATGCTTCCAGGCCTCCTGGTTGACAGTCTCATTCGATCCATGTGGTCCTTCATTATCGGGCTGGCGCGAGGCCAACTTTCACCGGAGTCATTGCGTAGGCAAATTTCTCATTCCATTGCATCCATTTCGTCCTGACCGACTCTGCCGTTGCATTGACACTAGTGCCAGAGGGTTTTACCGATAAGGGTGAAGGGGCTTGGTTTTAATTGAGGCTTTTGAGCTTCTGAAGGTGAGGAGCAATCCGGAAAGCAAAAACGCTTTTGTGTTTTCACTTCTGGATTTGTGCATTTTTTCTCCGCTCTTGGCTTGTATTCCCAGGCCATCTTGGAGATTGAAAGGCGAACTCTAGGGTTTGGGTCTTCAGTCAATGTCCAAGCGCCATGCTGTGCTTGAGGTGTTCTATTTGGGCTTGATACCTTTGTTCACAAGAAACTGTCCACCACTATGGTGTTTTGGAGATATGCTTTCATCTCCATCTTCGCTAGCTGTCTTCACTAACAAAGTGTGAATTTGATTCATTCACTAAATGCCCAACTTACTTCGCTTATACTATTGGCGCGGAAGCATAAGTTTTTTAGTTGCTACAGTAAGAGTTAGGGTTTGGCTCGGTCCTGATTAAGTAATTCTGATTTTCTATCTTAAGGTGCTATTATTTTGGCTCAGTAGAAGCAAAAACGCTTGCTAAATGCTGTGTAATACCGTCTCGGTTTTGTCGGATTACTCTACCCGATTTTAGGGCTTGAGGTCTGCTAAACTTCGAATTTGCATAGGATTTTAATCGATGGATATAGTGCTCACATTAAATGGCGGGATAACCATGGAACTTTTGGGCGTAGCGGTTTAAATTTTGAATGGGACAAGAAAGTAATTTACTGCCTTGTAGTAGGTGCCATATCAAAGACTAGTTTTCAAACTATTTGCCGTTATATGCATCTCGACGAACGTTTAAATGCCTACACATAGAGGCGCTGAAGGCCACAAGTGAAGGCGGATGAACCTAGTGCAATGGTCCTACTCTTTCATGTGCTTTAGAACATTTGCTGAATAAGAGTGGGGATTAATTTCAATTATGAGTCGTTATTAGCGGTTTTGTAGTTTAGTAGTTTTAGAAGACGTCGTCAAGTGTAACCATTCGAAAGTAGCTTTTGTTACTAACTAGGCGGCACTTATTAGCACGACAGAATGCTGAGATTTGAAAAGATTTACTACAGAATCACTAATGGCATAATGAGAAGGAGATGTTCTTTGCGGGCATCTCTCCATCCTCCCATACTTAGTCGTACAGCGGGTGCGAATTTGGCAATGGGCCTATTTTAAGCCCATATAACGGTCTGTAAAGGTAACATCAGAAGTTATCTGCATATCTTTGTGCAATTTAAGACCCTATCCCTATTCCTATAGCAAACGTAGATCTTGACGGTTGGAGGAACGGTAGCAACTTCCCCTTCATCAACCGCAGTGATGAAATCTCACGGATTCGCCCAGTGGTGGTGGCCTTGGTGGAGAGTTTACATATTACCGCGTCCGAAAGACAGGAGGACGGCTCAAATTCTGTGGTTCGCCATGCTGTGGACCGCGTGAGCCCTCAATTGCAGCGCATGCTTGAACGCAACCTCGATCCGCACAGCTTCAATGTGCGTCCCGAATTGGTTGATCTCCTGCTCAATGACCACGCCAGTGACGAGGCTGTTGACAACATTCCGGAACGCGATATTGTGGCGTGGGGAACGTCGCTTGCGGTGCCTCTCGGTGTGGCACCTCTGGACTTGCGTAGGAGTTTACGCAACTTTTTAACGGTATGTTTCACGTCTTATGCAGCATCCAAGTTTTCCCAGAATACGTAATATTCTGGTATCACCCTTCTGGAATTGGTTTTATTACCATCAGACGGGCTGATATATTTGTAGCAAAGGTGGTGACGTTTACAGGGGCTCAAGATTGATTGAATGAATGGAGGCAACTCCTGAGAAAGAAACAGGGGTGGCACAGCCTGTCGTGTGGAATGGGGTGAATTTTTTTTGTATCGAAGAGGATTGTTCATTTTAGATAGCAATGCCATAGACTAAACTGTATTCTCGAGTGGTCACTTTTTACACCAGTCAATACATTCAGGCTGTCTTTGGGCAGTGCTGTTAACAAATCTGAGGCCAGAGCATTGGCAAAAGGCAGGCGTCTTCGGCATTCCCTGGGTTAAATAATTTTTCTGCTACTTTTTGGAGTAGTATTCACACCAATGACAGTGATTTGGCCAACCTTATAATCAATGCTGTCATTGAACCATAACCATGGACATTATCATATATTTGAGTCTGAAGGTAGCTGGCGTGTCATCAGTGGATCGGGCATGAGCATAGTCTTGTGGCTCCTATGTAGGAGGAGAAATACTGGCTCATAGGGGTTCGCATGGATTCTTAGAACGTTTTCCCTACTCACAGCAATTTAAACATTCTGGTCTTTTGCTGAAAAGTTTCGCAGGTGAGAAATTGCCGTCTACTGCCTGTAGGACGCTACCCACTTTAGGCATCCCAGACCTACTTTTTAAATGCTAACAGTTCGGTCTCCCATCTCTCCATTACGATCTGGCCTAGTTCCCTTGTGGCGTTTTGAATTTCATGAAATGGTTGAATGTTTGATGACCTTATTACACGGTATTGTATGTTTTTTTAGGATAGTTTGTCACGTCAGCTTCCTCTATGGCGCGACACCGGATCTCACGGTGTTCTCGGGACCATCATGCTGAACTCTTTGAACTCTATTCTGTTAGACTTACTCGGCTTCTGCGACCTCCTTGTACAACGTGCGGTTGAACGTTTAGGCCTCCGGCTTGACTCCACTACTGCCTCTGATTCTGCTGGAACTGAGGGAGCTGACAGAGTGACGACCTTCGGCCATGCCATGTCCTTTGAACCTATGATATCTATGCTAAGGGACTTTGCTAGCTCGTTACGTGGTGAGCCAGTCATCTTCTCTTCTAAATTCTGTGATAGTAACCCTGCGCCAGTGTCCTTCATTCAAAACTTTTCCAATGCTAACCTTCACCCAAAGTCGACTGTCTCATACACTAGTAAGAATGTCTGTGGGCCAGTCTGCGAAAAAGGCCGCTATGTCTGGTTTTTGGGCAGTGTTTTCAGAGAAAGCGTTAAACATGAAGACACCCAAAGTGCATTTCATCGCTTTACTTACTAAACAGTTCCAGTGATCACCTTATTCTCCGTGGTCGTACTGGGCTCTCAGAGTACTCAGCTTCATTTTGTCATTTTTGGCCATAAGCTTTTTCATAAACAGGAGATTTATCCCCATTCGCTTTTGCAGAGTCAACTTAGTGTTCCTAGCATGCACTCATCTGCACCACCCCGTCTACTGCAGAACACTTATCTTTGCTATTGCAATTTGCGCATGGGCTTCGTGCCTATGTTTTTTCCTGGTGCTACATTTTTCATATCAGATCTTAAGGCCAGCCATGAGACGAGTGATCATGTGACAATGGTAATGCTTTCAACGGGAGTATTGCGCTGTGAGCTAAGTGACCTTCGCATGTCTGCCAGTTTTTATGCAAATGTGCATATTCGTGACATTAGTCACAAGGTACTCCCTTCTTCTAGGCCCTTAGCTCTGGTTTCCATTGCAAGTACCCCTTGTCACAATGATTTGATTTTTTCCTTAGTTCATTTTTTGTAATTGCTACCATGTTCTGTTTTATGTACCATGTTCAGTTCAACTTAGGACGCACGAAAGAAAGGGAATTGTGGGCAATGAAAACTGTGTTTGATTCCCTATGCAGTCCCTTGTTGCTGGATTAGCATACTTCTCTTAGCAGTTAACCAATACCCGCCAATTTTGTATCCGGCGTGGCCTGACCTTTGGTTGTGGCAAACCTCGGACTTCACATCGCTGTTCATTAGGGCCTTCATTTACAAGCAAGTGTTGCAGGATGCTCGCTCCGCCGCTGCTATCTTCCACTTTGATTAATTGTGCGTGGGCTAGGTCATGTCATACATCTCGGCTACTCGCACTCAGTGCTTGCCACTACATGTGGCGCCGCAGCATGAAATTAAGTCTTGACTTTTCTCGCAGGACCGCCGCAAACAGTGCTTTGGTAGTACGTCCTCTCGATTGATCAAATTCCGTTTTATTGTTGGCTCCCAATTTTTACCATCAATGGGGTGCGTTGCAGTCACTCCACTCTGAAAACCTTTATCAGAGACCAGCTTGTATAACTTTGACGATGCAGGCTGTCTCTGAAGTCGCTAGTTCTCCATTTTTACACTTTTTCAGTTGACCATTGAGGTCAAAAGACTAGTTTCAAGATCATCCCGCCACTAATCATCACCTTATGACAGTCGCATAGATTCTACAAAATTACTCGAGGTGCGTGAGAAATTTACCACTTCTGTAGCCATCTAAAATCTGGTGTTGCTTCACATAGTGTGGAAAATTTGCTACAAAATGGCCTTTTTTCCGTAGATTTTAATTGACAAATAATAAGTTTCCACCAATGTTTGCGTCCTTCATCAAAGTATTCTTTGTTATTTTGGGTGTGATTGTCTAGTCGTTTGTGGACTTGTTCTCTCGTAATGTTTCTCTGTCCAAAGACTTCGATGCACTGATCAAGCATCACATTGTCCAATAGACACTTCTATTTATCCGTAGCCTTGATTATGAAACTGTCCTTTAGCTTATTTTCAGCTCCTACAGAGGCGGGGAAATGCTCTTCACGTGTGCACAGTTTAATTAACCATACTTGTTTCATCGATCCCACTGAAACGAGTGATTCAGTTCTGTTTTCACAGTCGCTTTCGAAGGCATGCAAGGTCAAAATAAATTTCTGTGGACGCGGTCCATTCAAACATTTTGATGCCATGACGATAGTCAGTGCAATATCTCGTATTAGGATGCTTTTGGGACGGGCGTTAACCAATGTTGCACCTTTGCCAATCCGCCCATTGTGACCCCTCGGGTCTTCTTTGTAGTCGTAGAAAGGAGCGCTAGCATCGAAGACCTGCTGTGGCTCAAAGATGGACATTACTAAATAACGCTGCAGTGGTGCAACTTTTGGGGGATGAAACTCCGCTTGGTAAAAAAAGCATCTTTTTCACACCATTGCTACTAGTATCAATGTACTTGATCCCAAGCCTACCTCTGTTGGGAGAATAGGGAAAATTTCCTGTCGATCTCGGCTTGCTTTCTGAATTTTTCACTTTTCAGACGATGGTAGAGAACGTGAAGCTATGAATTTGGTCCAGCGGGGTGTGGACGCGGTCATGAGCGAGTACTTGAGCAGTGGAGTGACTCGCTTCATCGAAAATCGTGAACGAATGCAGTCATACCTTGTCACCAGGCCATTGTCTGTCTCATCCAATATTTCTCCTACTCCTGATGCTTCATGTGTAAAGGTAGGCAACTATTGCTCCTCGTTTTATCATCAAGGGCAAATGTTTCTTAATTCGCGTCTTCTTGAGCTGATACGTCATAGAGGATGATGAGATTAAGGGCCATTAAATATTCTCAGAAGAATGGATTGTGGTCCGCCATTCGGTACAGCTACTCTACCCTTACCTCCACACAAGAGTTACCGTCGTAACAAAATTCCGATTAGTGTCCATTTGAATTGGATTCGCTCACTGGTGTCAATGTTGCATCAATGTAATAAAAAAATCAGTTTTGGGGGTGGTCCCTTATCGACTTATGGGAGAACGGTACATCATGGCACAGAGCGATGAATAATTGTCATTTTATTGTGGCATTTTCATGTTGTGGATTGTGTTAGCACGAGCACTTATTATTCTCAACAAGATCTAAGAGAATGGGAACTTCATTCTCAGGATAATGAGGTTCCTGGACTACCTATTTAAGCGTATTATTCTTCAATTGACTTTGATAACAGTCAGTAGTGCCCCGTACGAACTGCATCCCCGAAAAACCCTCAGTAATCTAGGAAAACTCCCCAATATTTCGGAAAGGCGAAAGGAGGATATTCCTAAATGGGGCTTTCCAAATCTGCGTGGAGGTCTCTGGGGTTGTGAACTGTATCAATGGTTAGGACTATACTCAACCTTAGGTTCTGTTTTTTTACCACTAGGTTGATGTTGCAGACGATTCAGATGTCTCAGAGGTCTATATGGATGCCAGCGAGGACGCTCTACTGGGTTCCCCGTCAGCTGGCATTGCCGTTACTGTACCGAACGATGTCGCCACCAACACGGCGAGAGCCGAAGCCATTGGGGCGGCGGCGCTACCTGAGTGGAACTCAGATCCGGCAAGTTTGCCGACAGATCCACTGGCGCCGAACCCGGATAGCGAGTGGCTCGCATCTCACGATGAATGCTCTCCACTACTTTCCACTCCTGCTTCCTTCCCACCTGAATGGACCACACTCGTAGCTTCTGACGTGGCTCAGATGGCGGTGGCCTCCCCCACGGCCTTCACCACCTCAGAAGAAGGGACCTCGGAAGGCAATGACGCATCATCCGCTGTGCGACGTCTCTCCGACGCCTACATTGCTGGCATGCCAAGCAAACGTCGACGGGTAGGATTTTATTTCTCCTTGTCACCTCGGATGAATGTTCTTTTCAACCTTGGGAGAAATTCAAAATGTATTGTATTGGCCAACTCTCCGGTGTCTCGTTTAGATGCATTTGTTGCCAATAGTCTGAAATGAATTTTGATTGCTTCCGTTTAGGTTGCATGTAGTCGCTCTCAAGGCTTTATGCTCTGGTCAAGTGGACTGATCTTTTTTATCACTTCACCTCAAATGAGGATGCGTTTAAATCGGAATGGGAATGCCAATTACATTCATTTTACTTGTTTCTACCATCTCCCACTTTAATTGTACACTCATCCTTTAACAGGTGCTTGAACAGCACTGTTGCTGGTATCAGTGTGCAATAACTTTTCGGGGTCAGAAATTATCTTGTGGTACTAGCTGGGAACTACTTAGGTATGGATCGTCGCAGGCCTATGGCGGCCCTTGAATCGTGCCTTAATGAGTTTGAGGTCTTCTGTAAAAGTATATATTGGTAGGGCCTTACGCTTTTGTCTACGAGATGCTCCATCACTATTCGCTGTTCCCCTCACATTACCGACGCTATCATTTTGTTTGACTGTGTATGGAATGGATTGATCCATGTGTTGCTGTGTCTTAAGCTTAAGGACGGAGGAAATTTGGTACTTTCGAATTCATTTAAGTTTTTATTTAAAAGCTACGGTTTAAATTAGATTCCCCCATAGATTCCCCATCGTACCAACACGAAATGGAAGAAATGCCTATACTTTCACGTCTAGAATACGAATTTGATTCTCCCCATGTATTGATGGAAAGGTAACCCTATTCTGTTCATCTTCATGTTCTTCGTGATTGCTGGCTGTAGCGAAGGCTTTACCGGATTTTAACGAATAGGTTCACTGGAGCTTTGGTTATTTGCTGTTCTTGCTACTGCCTTAGCCATCGTTCTTCGTTTAATTCCTTATGTTCCGCTTCACTTTTCCGGTATAAAACAGATTTCTTGCCAAATCTTTGAGTATAAATTCTCATTAGTCTTCGCGTTTAATAGTAGTTTTCTAGCTAAAAATCCGCATTTTTATATCAGCTGTTCACCTGGTGCATTTCTCGTGCACTCCCAAGGCAGTCGGATTGCTCACTTAATTCTCGAACTGTGGCGCTCTCACTGGAAGCGTTGTTCTTGAAAATATAGTTTACTTGCTTGAATTTTAATGTTGCTTAAGGATTGGGCTTTGTCACATGCGAAAGCTGAGGACGTGATTTAATTTTTTTGCTACGATTGTTGCCTCATTTCAGTCAAGTTTTCTGTAAGTGTTGAATTTTTCCGTTTCAAACCAAAATGCCGACTCGATTTCTTGGTGTTTTCACTTTATATCGTTCAAGCCTTTCAGGTTTATGTTTAAATTTATAGTGCGATTGAAAACCGAGCTATCCTAACTACTAGTGTGAGCACTTTTTTCCCAATGATAATTGAATGGTTTTGTATCATGACCAACCCTTTAATCGTAGGAGGTTAATTTAACTGTGGTTCTCTTAGTGCCTGAAAACATTTGACTGGTCGTCGCAACTATTGTTGATGCAGAGCCATACATTAGAGATGAGAGAGTTGTCACCATTTTAGTAATTAACAGGTCTCTGTTATCGACCAGTCGAAACGAAAATTAGGCTTGGAATTTTTGCTGAGGCTCAAGATCCCTAAGTTGAACGCGAGGTAAGGCCTTAGTTCTTAGCCTTTATCATCTATTTTGGTTGATACCCATACCCTTATATAGCTGACAAATCCTGTAAATCAAAAATTTTATTTACAGAATTCACTAAACTCCTTCCCAGACTTTGGACATCAATTACATTTCCCTTTCCTTCAATCTTCAAGTGTCTTATGTGTATCGGGTGTGAAAGTGTACTCATTTCAATAAATAGCACTCTTGAAAGAATCCCCACCCAAAGAGAATTTCAAAGCAGGGGTTATTCATGATGTTCATAGTAGTACGTTTGACCAATAATATGACATGACTGCAAATAATAACGTCACATATTGATTGCTGTCAATCAGTTGACATCCATTTGATAAATAAAACGCGTCACGCATTTGTTATGCTGGCAGTGAAAGGGCAGGGCTAATAGAGCACTTTAAAGTTTTTGCTTTCGCACACAGTTGATGTCTTTAGGTAATGTTGGAAAGGAAGCAGGGCTTGGCGTGTTCAGCCAACCAACTCTTCATGGCTCTCCTCAAGGAGGCGATGTCTCTTGCGCCACCTCCGACGGCGGTGACTGCAGAATCCTCAACGACAACGGCGGGTGACAGCGAAGGACCAGAATTGAGGCAGCCACCGCCACAGCACGTCTCCGAGGCGTTCAGAGCCTACGTGTGCGAACAGCTCTCTCGTCGTCTCGCCACCGATCCCGACTTTGACGCAAAGCGACATCCAGCGGCTAAAGAGGCCTTCGGTAAGCGGTCGCGCCATGGAAGGCAGTAGTGGTGTAACGATCGCGGTGGGAAAATTGTGCCCTATACTGTTGTCGTATCCAACCTTATCGCTCTGCCTCCCCTTCCGACCTTGTGGTATGCTGATAGTGTTGCAGTAAGATTTGAACACAGTATGCTAGCACTGTTTATTTGTTTTTTTATTGCTTCTCTTTTGCTCGGTGAAATTGGAATGAAAATTCCTTAGCACTTAAATTTGACTGAACCTCCGAACTGTCAGTTATTTGAGCAAATGACAAAATGAACTGAGAATTGTTAGATACTTCCGAAAGTAATGAAATAGCTCAGTTCCACTTATTAAAACCATTTAAGAATTGCATCAAACTTCCAGACAGCCAAAAATTGGTGTAATTTCAATTGTAACTCGCCATAAATTGCATTACGAAAACTATCGCGACCCGCACAATGCGTGTGATAGTTTGCGGGCATTTTCTAGAAATCTAAGGTTATCATTTGTATCCAGTGCATAAAAAGTGAACTGGGTGGCTAAGATCTTGTTTGAATTCGAAGTTAATTGGATCTCGAACTCTGGGCTTGGGGAGAGATTGCTCTTGCGCCTCCCGGAGCTCATACTGTGTCAACCTTTTGATCAGGAGGAAATTATCCATGATATACAAGTTGGGTTTGTAAGCTTTATCAGCCCAGTAGTGTGCACTTAATACAAGGACATCTTTCGTCAATGAGGATATCACCACAGCAAATGCATTCGGTATGAGGACCTTTTATTCTGGATATTTTAAGGTGTGCAGGCTATTCTAGAATGGTTCAGTTTTGCTGAGTCATTTCCACTGAAACTGCTTTTCAGGTACTAACTACCGCCTCATTTAAAATGCCAAGGTTAGAGTGTGCCGAATTGGAGCGAGGTCTGCTATTTTCAACCCTTTATTAGCATATTACAACGGATTATATATTTCTATCGGAACTTTCTGGAAATTCGTTTGCATGCCCTTAATAATAATGTCGACGGGTCGTAAAAATGGACTGCCGCCTCACTAAAACGGTAGCTGTAGACCCTGGAGAACGGCACTTAAAAAGGGCGCACACATGCGTCCAAATCACCGCACACGAAGGTGCGATCCATCGTAAATTCTTGAACTGGCTACATGTGCAAAGGTTAGGCGTCTTAGATTCCTTGAGAATGAAATGCCGTCTTCCAGTGGTGCTAATGCACACAGCGATTTTCATGGGTCCTGTGCAGTATTTGATCCTGTATGATCAAGGCACTCTGAATTGTTTCCCTTTGTGTGTGTGCGGCCATCAAAAAGGCAATTTTTCGTTGCAAAATTTGATTGAATTCTGTCGCGGCTTTGGATCATGTCGAACCTGTAAGGTATTTTAGAGCACTTTGGCATAGCTTATAGTCTCTGCAATAACAATTAAAGTCATGTTTTCTTGCAAAACACACGATTACCTTACACCTTAGGAACAACTGTCTCTCTGTAGAACACTATGTGGTGCGTAACAGCACATTCGAAATGTACCACCTCGATCTTCAATTCGTCTAGCTGACGATATAATGCACCGAGATCCTCGATGCTTTACCAATGGAATAGGTAGTATCATTCCTGTGCTCCTATTTTCGTCTCGCTGCTGGTGTCTGTCAACAGAGGGAGCTCATGAGACGGAGAACAAAGGAAGGGCATCGGTGTAGAAAGGCAGCGCTTCGATGGTATGATTAGGTGTGGGATTTTCATTTTTTTGATCACCGTCCCGGCGTCTTGACGTCCCTTACATGCTGACGGCTGCCAAGCTTTTCTATGTTTACAACGATCCTCTTTTCATATTGCCACCTCTCAGAGAGTCCACCAGGATTTTATCAAATGTGAGGATTGACTAGCCGGTTCAATATGTCAACTAGGCGTGATCGCGATGACTAAGGGGGAGTCGGTTCTTTGCCGTGATCAGACATTAAGAGTACATAAAAAATTGGAATAAAGTGAAAATCCCTACAAAGGTTTCACGATTTGGGATGGTGGATATTTGGAAGAACGAGCTTGTAAAGAATATGGGTTTTAAGGGAACTAAACGGTTTTTCAGACAGGCAGTTAGACCTTTTACCAGTGCTACAAGTACAATTTCTGTTTCGAAGATGATCAGAATTGGCCAGTCAGCGGAATGAGCCTTCCACTATTTGTTCTAGCTTACAACGCAAAAAAAGCCCTTCATCTACTACTCATCACTTGCTTGTAGAAGATCTTTAACTGGAAGGAAACGAGTGAGTGAGGCAGTGTTTTGGTCCCTTCTATCACTAATAATCCATGTTTCCATGACGACACTTTCCTGAACTCAAAACTATTAACATCTCCTTTTGCCATGAGAAGGGGACAATTGTGAAATATAACGGGCAGTTGCGAAATGAAAGCAGAGGTAGTTGGTGTGTTTTCTTAGCTTTTGGATGTTGTAGTCGGCTCGCGTCTTTATGCCTTTAATTGTTTTTCAATCGTGCAATTATTTTGAGGCATCCGAGGCCATTGTTTTCTCTACGTCATTCTTAAATGACTTCAGAATAATAGAGGCGTTTTCGGTCAACATTTCACCACTATTTAAAGCCTTAAGTGCCTTATTTGAGGTTCTTTTCGTTGCTGATGCTTGCATCGAGGCTACAGTATTTTAAGAATCAATTTTTTTGGTGAATTGACTTGGCTTTGAGAAAGAAAAGTGGTGAGTTGCGTAAGCTACAGAATGGGAACTGAAAAATACTCGTAAAATCCATTTACCTTTGTTACAGGTAGGAGACAGTCGAGAGCTGTCAAGGTCCCACTGGGTAACCCAACTATTTACATTATGAGTGTGCACTCCATAAATCACGCATAAATGGCAAAACCAATTCCATTTAGCATTTCAGTGCCGTTTGTTTAAGAAATGGCCTTCAGGTAGTGAGGTGCAGTTGGTGCCTTCTAAATTACCCTGTTAAGTGACCAAACGAGATTTATCAATCACAGCAGCTACGGCAAAGACTTGCTATTCCATCTTTGAAGTTGGTGGTATGAGATACTTAGATGCTTTTAAGTAGGCTGCGAGTTTGGTGGAGGGATAGAGTAGAATCAAGTCTTTGTGAGAAAAGTGGAATCGGTCGTCGGTGGGACTTCCTCCTCTTCAACGATGGTGTCGAAAGCTTCCGGAATTCTCTCTAGCGTCTGCCGTGCAACGTCTCCAAGTTCCTAAAAGAATGGGTTTTTAGATGCTGCATTTTCAATTCGATAGATGAAACGGTGGGTCGGTTAGTTATGTGCCATTGGCATCGGTGCTTAGTTGAGGTCATCTTCAAGTGATAAATGGCTGTCATGCCGCCTGTAGCGCTGGCAGCTGAACCAATAACAAGGTGGTTCCATCACTCACACTTTGGCAGGCTTTGTTTATGAAAAGTAAAAAGCACTTATAATTACTTCATTCGTCTCCACCCCAGGCCCTTTTCACTCCATTCATTGGCAGAACGGGGAGAGATTCGACTGGTTCGGGAAGGTGATTATTTTTTAGGCAAAATTTCATTTGATGTAACTTACCTCTATGTTTGGAAAACGTTCACAGATCTCCACTAGAAGTGCCTTCAGTGCCGGTAGATCATTTATAATGGCCTCTAAAACACCATCTGGAGAGACGAAGAAAGCCACCTTGTTAGTTTATTTAAACGTTTCGGTAAAATAGGGCAAAATAGCCCGACATTACTGACGTAGGAACAAGCTGATACCACAGGGCCAACCTCTGAAATTCACCTCTGAAATTGCTTAATGGACATCATGATTTATAATTTCCTTGGGTAACACTGTTCAAGAATGGGACTTGTTTCCTACCGACTGATCAGTTATACAGGGCAGGTGTCCTCTGTCATCGCTATTCGCCTCCCTCCCCTTCTCAGTAGGCAAACAAATTCGTCTGCAGTCTACCGCACATACATGCGCACACACAAAAAAATGCAGACTTTTGGAATTGTGGTGGGTTACCTGGAAGTGTGGGGTTGGGCACCGGGTGGATACTACGTTCGCTGCCCTTTCAAATAGCCCACATCCAGCCGTTTAGTCAGTCAGCCATTCGACGAGTGGTCTAAATGGCATGACGCGCTCCCACAGCGTGCGTAAAATATGGCAATATGGCAGTCTGTGCATGGGTGACCGGATGAAAACAGCAAACGGCACAACTAAGACTACCGCACTGATGGATTGACATTTTTCTGCCTCGTGATGCACCCTTAAACGACCGAGCAACAGTGGACGCAAAGCTGATTGCAGAGCGGTTGAAGAGACGTTTGTTGAAAATGGATAGAACCATCAGTTGGCGTTTTGGATAACCAGTGTATAATAAGGAAGCGAGGTGCATTAGTATTTTGCTCGAAGCAGAACTGAAAAGGCGATTTTTTGTCTAAACCATGTCCTATCCTTTTATGGAATGGAGCAGTCTTTTGGTGCGCAGTTAAGGGGGTCTCGTGTCTCGTTTTGCATTGAATGGTTTGCCGTCGTGGGATGGCACGAGTTGAGTGGAGAGGAGGGAATGTGGAGAATGAGGGATACTACACTAACCGTTGGCCATGACGACTTGCAGAATGCTGGTGAGAATGCCCAGAACTCTGTTATCATCTCGATGCGCGCTGTAGGCCTTGAAAATGAGAGCCACCAAGCCACGTTGACAGTCCTTGAGACGTGGTCGCACGAAGCGCAGCACCAGCTCAGCTTGGCAACAACATGACAAAACAGTTAAAGATGGCAGAAGTCGTGGTAAAGTTAGATAAAATCCATGGCTTGCATTGAGCAGAAGAAAATGTGCCTTTGATTAATTTGTTTCCAACTGGATGCATGTGCAAGTGCGTGCCTACGAGAAGCTCTGGCGACAACTGGGAACCTGCAGTTTTGCATGTTGTTCTGGTGGTGACACTACGGGCATATATGTCCCGCGACTACTGATCGGTACGTTCACCGTGTTGTCTAGGTGTCGTTAATCGAAGCTTGGGTGGTTATGCCGGGTTTACTGAAGTCTTATTGTCACCCGCATTGAAGTTCGATTACTTCTCGTCTCCAAAACTGGGTTTTGGATTCGGTTGCCTCGAAATCAAGGCTAGAGTTAGCTGCAGTGTATTGTCTTTATTTTGAATCGACACAGCTATTTACTACACCTTTTGGCATTGAAATCCAACGGGCGATTCTTCGTGTTATAACTCTCACAGGAACAGTTCTGGGGTCGGCTGGCCATTATCAGCACTTGCGCCATTACCGGCATCAACCAGCAACATTCGGTGAAGCAAAACTGTATAGAAAGCTTGTATCGTGCGAATGCATACAGAACGTTTACAGGCATTCCTAGCCTCGCTCTACTGAATTTATTGCAAAGGCCAAAACTATGGCTATGAGGGTGGCCTGAATTGGTCCTTTCACAAGGCATTTGCGTGCCTTCGAATCTCGACTCCAAGTTTGCAAGATTTTTAGTCACAAAAAGTGGACGACATAGAGGTGGACGAGAATCCTTACCTGATCTGTTAATTATTGCACTGACTGCGTAGAAGAGGTTGTAGCAAACATCACTGAAGAAGCAGAACGCATGAATCGAGTTCAGCAAAAGAGACACAACGTCAATACTCGTGACCGCCTCCTCTTTCAGTGATCCTAATAGATGTTAAAAGCATTTTATTCAGTTAAAAACGTCTCTCGCACTCATTTAATGAATTATTTCATTTCTGGCCAAAAATTGCTTATTCATTTACACTTATTTAAAAAGTTGGAAGGAGGTGATACTCCTTTTGCAAGGCGTACGAGTGTGGTGATGACTTTATAATGGCGTAGAGGAAATCTGCAAGGTTGTCAAAACAGGGAACTGAAAAGGCATCAGCTCCACCAGCAAGGTAGCTGATGCAAAAGCCTGAAGGACTGGCCTCAAGAGTCCTTCAAAAGGGCGGCCATTAGCCTGGTATTAAGTGGCAATTGTCGGTTCGGTCTACGCCGTGTCGGTTGAAATGGCAGACAATTGCGGCGGTGGGTGCGTGCATGCAACGGCGCGGTGTGAATCCGTTTTGAGGGTAAAGGAATAAACGTAAAACCTTAGCTTACATGTTTCTACAAAACACTTCTAATCCAGTTTGTGTAAGGTGATAGGGGACTTGAGCGTAGTAAGACCTCTAAGGAGTGCAACCTTTTCAAGTACAAGCGTAATTGTAGCCTGCCACAGTAGCACTGACCCCTATGAGCATTTGATTCAGTGCGGAGAGATCACACACAGAACTGCTCACATCTCCCAATAGGGGGAGAGGGTTGAATGTAACCCTGAGTTGACAGGAACGAACACAATTGCATTTTCGTATATGAAAAAAATGCAGTTACAACGCCCAATTCAAGCGTCAAAATGAGTATCAATGCAGCGGATGAGCGTAGAGGTCAGGATTCACATAACGAAGTAAAAGCCAGATCCTCCTCGACTTTTCAACAACACTGCCAAACCTTTCTAGGACGAGACCATCTCTTGGGCATCGGTTAAATTCTAGGATAGAGATATAAGTAATAGCAACCGGAGACTAAGCCGACAACCAACTGCACCCTTCAATCCTTGAGATTAGTTGTACACTTCCATGGACTGAAAAGTTCCCAGTCTAGTCAGTAAATTCGAAACTGTTCTGTAACCGTTCTTGTTGACACTTGGAAATAATTTATTTAAAGATCTTCAAAACTTACTTTGTGAAACTAGAGCAGCGAGGCACAGAGCGCCTTGATTAATAATGCCTGGATGCTTCGGAAAATAGAACATCGCGTCATAGACCAGTTTAAAGGCGTGCATTCCAACGAATCGCCTCGCATTCACATCTGCAGAGGTAAGGTATTATGACCTCAACTCACGGTCAATGCTAAGTTTCCATAGCACCGCCAGAGCTACTCGTAGAATGTTCGCATGGCCCATGTGAACACTCATAAGGGCCTTTGTGATTATCTCCGGGAAGTCCATCTCACAGATCTTACGGATAATGGCTCTGCATTTTGACCAATAGGCCAACTGCGACTCCAATTCGAGATTAGTGAGTCTGAGAGGACAGAGAATGGCCTCCAGAAGGACCAACACATTTACAAGAACTTGGACACTGTCCACATGGCGCTTGGCGAGCTTGGAGACAAGAGCCAAGCTGGTCTCGTTCCAGCAGGTACTGTTATCAATCAAGGTGTCGTAAAATTCCGCAGAGGTTGGATCTTCCACACCACCATCAGCATCAGCAGAGTGTGCTGCTTGAAGACGCATCTCTCCAACACTGGTGCAGTGCGCAAGGATGGCAAAGCCATGCTGAACGATTGTGGGGTTATCTTGATGCACAAGGAAGATCCTCCACACATGGAGGGGTAGGAGAGGGTGTGTGGAAGCTTCGTTACAGCACTGCATCTCAGCAATCCAGGATAACACACCTTCAACACAGTTCTCATGCTCCAGTTGGTCGACAAGGTAGTGAAGCATCGTGGAGAGTCCATGCTCGGAGGGAATATTGCCTAAAGTATGAAATCTTTATCAGAGCCATTTTGCAAGCATTCATACGACCTCAAATTACACCGTCTGACTAAGAATTTTTCACAAGCACATTTCAACGGAGTGTATGCTATCCTTTTTTGTATAAAAAATTAATTTTAATGTGTTAAAGTTTTTGACTGGTGCAACACCCGATTAACCGAATGGAGAAGTACAATCGTGGCATTCCCAATTCGTCCATTCAATTCCTTCTCCTACTTGACATCTCGAAATTTGGGCAATTCTCAGCTTTATGAGCTCAATTTAACCTCTACTTCCATGGGTTTACGGCAAGATACACCGCATTTATTTACGGTAGTCTCCCTTAGCCCTTATGTAAAACGAAACAGAAATTCATAACTTAATCGAGGGACTAGTTCAAGAAAGACTCTGAGATAAAGGCATAAACAATCATTTGTGTCATCTTTGACTCACACTCACACAGCTGCTTCTCTAGACGTTGTCGTCGCAGCTTCCGCCGGTCATCATATCGGTCCATAAGAGATTGTACATAATCATTCTGGGACGCCTCTCTAAGGACTGGTAAGAACGGAAAAAGTGTCAATGACTTACTTGATACCAATGCGACTATTTGCGTCCGTCATTACCATGCCCTTGACCAATTCGATCAAAGCCCCTGGATACATCTGCGGATAGGGGAGAGTAAAGTGTTTTTAGCTAAGACTACCCTTTTGAGCACTTCCATAGTTTCATGGGATATTTCTCCACCCCCTCGAATCGTATTCAAAACGGTAGCAAGGTCAGATTCATTGACAAAACCGCAGTACATTAGATTGAAGACGAGACATCCCAGAGACCAGGCATCACTCTTGTCCAATACATGACCACAGTCTTTGGCTTCCGGTGGAAGCCACTTAAAATTTTCATCTGAAGGAAGAGAAACGGCGCAAACAAATTAGATGTATCCCAGGGTAATGATATTAGGATACCTGTCTTAAGGCGAAATTATCAATTATTACATAATGCAACAAATGGCGTTATTAAAGGGATTTTATTGTATTCCCCACTGGTTGTTCAGCTAGACTGCTAGTCATGGCCGCGCGTAGCGCACGATTAAAATAAAATGCGACCCTTTAGTGGATAACACAGAGTTAGAAGGCTAAAAATGCTTCCAATAAACAATGCCGCATGGCTTGCTTTAGACTGTTGCAACAAAGTGTATCGTAGATAACGCAGCAATTATTTACCAGAAGATATTAGACTGGTTTCCCCATTTGATGGGTCATTTTTTGCACAAATGTGGCGGTACATGATCTGGTCAAACTTTGACACGGGCCTACGAATGCATAATATTTAAAGCTATAATCCAAATTAAATAACGAAAAGTGGATATTGCAACCGGAGTAATATAAAAGCGTCTTAATTTATTTGTAATATGAAAACTATTCAAAATACCTATATTCCTTTGAGAGGTTTCCCATAAATAGGTAACAATGGCTTCAACTGCAGCATCGCTGATCCGCACCTTCGTGCCATCGGTGAAAATGTTTCTGGGATGTATTGCTCTATACTGCTTACTTATTACTGAAACAGCAAACCTGTGAACGAGACCCCTTTCTTGCAAATCATTAAGAAAGAGCAAAGTTGAACACAGAACCAGCTCAATGAGCTAACCAAAAGTCCACCTGCGAGCTATCGTTCTTACCTCCAAAGGCATTGGTTCCACTCCCTGATACTTGCTAACTGCTGCAGCCAAATTTGGCATCCTGACATATTCTTTAGTAATATATAAATAAAATGCCGAAATCTAAAAAGTGGCTTTGCAATTTAATGATAATACATCTGGATCCCACTGTATGAAAATACTCCTAATCTTGACATTCATTTCATGATGCAATTCCCTCAGAACAGTGTACTACCAATGACTGTAACCACAGCAAGATACCTCTTCAAAGGCTCTGTTTGCGTGTCGTTCGTCTACACATTCTATCTTAATTCGAGTTAAAAGAAGATCCATAGTTACCCTTTTAAGAATTAGCGTCTCGCCTGAGAATCTATGCTCCACTATTTCTGATTGAGAATGCAAAGAAGAACCCAAAACATGCTTAACCTTAAACAGTAACTTGTTAACTGACTTAATGGAACCAAACATCGTAAATTTTATCAATCCGCATTCTTCAGATTTTAAGACAAGCGGCTCAATAGCCGCATTGGTTGGCAAGAGTGATGACAACACTTATATGAACAAAATCATTTAAATTTGTCGAATTCATTGCGATCAACATAACTTTGTCCTATTTTCTAAATCGTCATGCGTCGAAACACCTATTATAATTTATATTAAAATTATTTAAGGGAATACAGGAATAAATCTCGATAAATGCGTCTGAGCGATAAATTTTCTCCTCGTTGGTCGCGTTAGAACTACAAGAGACCTCCGTAATCTGGGGCGAGAATAATGTCGTTCTAGGGGTATTGGTATCGGAGAGGAGATGGGACAGATTCGTGCATTTGATAGCTTAACTTCTTGACTCGTTTTCTATACAGGTAGCAATTTTTTAATAAATCGAACCTTGAGGCCTTTTGGACTTGAAACCGCGGGATGCAAAATTTACCGCCTAAAAGTTTCTAATGGATTCTGACACTTTTACGACAATTGGATTTTGTAACGAATTGCCTGGCTGTCAGCGTATAAATCGCCTTGGATATTGCTGCACTTCTAATATAATTCGGTCTTGGTCTTCTATTTTTCTAACTAATTTTACGTCTCAGCTAATGAAATTAGAACCCTTCTCCTTAATATTTTTACAAAAAATGAGTGTTGCATTACGGTTTTAACCAAATTCTTATCCCTTTTAGTCGACTTCACCGAGGGCGGGTCTTCTCAGTTAGCCTAGGCACGTTATGTTAGGCTGGCTGATGATGCTTTGCTCGACTGTGGGCGATTATTTCTGTGTGATTTATTATCCGTGTTATTTGCTATTTAGCCTTGTGCTTTTGGCCCTTGTGTGGATGCTGTTCTTCCTATGTGTCTACCGAATTATTCCTTTTTAGATGCTTTCATTTTTCTTTATAGAATCGGGATGAAAAATCGTGGCAAAAATAAGAAGAAACAGTGGAAGCGTATTCTGAAGAATATTTCCACGGAACTGCACGATGCTGCGAAACATAGGGAGCTGACGTAGGATATGTCTTTTCGGATAACCTGCTTTCCCAGGGCCGCAGGTTTCGTTGTTAAGAAGGAGAACGAAGTCAAAATTGCCAAAGGCGATAAGGAGGCAGCCAAAGACCACCCGGAAATTCCAACTGCCGTCAGTTTCGTTGAAAGGTAAACCACATTGCGAATAGCGCGCATTTCCCCTCAGAAGTGTTTGTCGACCAAGGAGGCGTTCCGTATTCCAACGTTCTATTGATGTTTGGGATGGTGAACAGATGAAAAGTGGCAGTGATTCCGTCAAGTCAATGCCGATCGCTCAAAATTTACCACCCGTACGCCATTTAAGTTTATGCTTGTTTCCTAGTTGAAGTCTAGGTGATGCTTTCAAGTGCGTGCATATTTTGGGACTCATAGCAGCCGGAGCTTATCTGTCCAGCCGGCCAGTCATACAATCCCAGCACAGTGGACCACCAGGTGCTACTGCTCCATGTGGCTAGGGAGGAGGTGAAGGCCCAGGCTGTGGCCAACCCGCGCGCTGTCAGGAAGCAGAAAAAACGCCCGAAGCTGACTCAAGCTAAGCTAGAGGCGCTGCGTATCAAGTCGAAGGCAAAGGGCAAAAGACCCACTGCTAAAGAGCTGGCAAAGCAGATGCATACTGATTTGGAGAAGTGGGTCTGCTCTTTGTGTCTTTATGTCGTCCTAGTTGGCATGACATTCCGGTCATTAAGAATCTCAATTTTGACAGTTGAGACTGTGTTAGGTACTGAAACTTAGGTATTTACTTTCGTCAACTGCCCACTTTCATAAACCTTTTCACAACACTTAAAATTGTCTCCGTGTTCAAGTTCACCTCCACTCCATTGGCCGCCATTTGTTTCGAAGGCAATCTATTTACTTTTTTTAAATTGGCTCTCATTTGTGCTGACCAAATTTGTTATTCTACCACTTTTGCGCCTTCCCTGTTGCGGCCGGAGTGGAGCTTCATTTCTAGCACGGAGGAGTTGAGAAGCTCACACCCTATGGTAATTTAGAATATGCGTAGTTAAATGCGGCGACTTTTTTAGTCTGTACTATTTCTATTTTGTGAAACTTAAATTTGAATATTCATTATGCGTCTTGGGAATACGCTTCATTCCTTCCGCTTGAATAGGCCGGCTGCTGAGGGAAGTGCACAGTGATTTTATGCAAAATTTAGTACTCTTGATGGCGCGTAGTCTTCACTTTGCATCCATTTCCTGTTGCCGGTCCAAAGGGAGTCTATCAGGGGATCTCCTGTTGCATGGATTTTACGGCCTTTACTTCTCATTTATTGAAACATAAGTTTTAATTTGGTCAAGCTTTTGTTCTCAGCACCGTGATTTGTAGTTGCTTCACATAAGGCGTGGCTTTCTTGCAAACTTTAAGGCGTTTTTCGTGCCTCCAGCTAGATAGGTTTCAGGCTACTCTTATTACTCATTCTTGGAACGGTTTTGTTGTATCCTTAATACTTCCTTCTAGTACTTTGAAGTCACCATGGTGCTAACATTAATAGTGACGTTAGGTAATTTGTAATTTGTGTCAAATGTGCATTTGTTGCTAGCATCCCAAAACTGGTTAAGGAGATTCGCAAAGAGGTTCGACAGCAGGAGGCACGACGCCAGCGGCGCCAGTTGAGGGCAGCCATACGCAAGCATGAGAAAGCGCCCAAGTTTCCCACCTCCTTCCAACTGCCTGGTGAACTGGCCCCGTCGTTACGTCAACTTAAGGTGCGCTCCCATCTCCTTTTGCTCATGTGACCACGCTTCTCTCTCGCGGTCTGTAGGTGAAACAGTTCAGAATTGTTAGCACATTTGGACATCACTTTGCAAGATTAATTAGGATCACTTCAGCGCGTTGTCGGATTCATATCCTAGGCTTTATTTGTGCAGCCGTGGTCTGTTCTAGTGTGCAGACCTCTTGAACGGGGCGAAATACAGTAGCCTTTGCTGCCATCCCTGTTGAACCGTCGCTGCAGCTATAAGAACGATAAGAATTGTGCTTTTGAAGTGGTACGAAGACAGTTTAGGTGGTGTGTAAACGCCTGAATCGGTATATGTCGGTTGCGGCCACCTAGCTGGGGTGGAGGAATTGGCAACTTTCTAGTTTGTTTCTTGAACATGCCACTACGTCAAATCTCGAACAAGTAAACTGAATTGTCTAAGAACTGGAGCAGTGCTTATTCATCAATTGTGCATTCTGTGCTCACCCACATTCCATTCTCCCCCTCCCTCGAGTTGCCTTTAAAATCCTGTTTGAGGAAGTCTGATCCTTTCATGCCCTATGGCGCAACGCCGGTCAATCCGGGTAGAGTGTATGGTTGGAGTCGCTGCACCGATCAGCTTTGGAGCCATTGTCTAACAAGGCATAGTCTTCGACTAATGCTACAAATTGATTGCAACTCGAATGGTTTTGCTTTGATTTAATTCTTCACTCCTATCTTTCTTCAGACTGATGGGACTTGGATGAGAGAGGTGGAATTCAAGCGTAACAAGCTGCCACGAGCTCGGAAGACTCTCGAAAAGAAGGCTGAGACCACATCCTATGTGCGTAGGAGTAGAAGGAAATGATTACATTCCTCTTCCCCCTCCTACCAATTGTACATTTCTGTAATCCTCCAAACGTGAACTCTTAGACACTTCTGACCAGCTAAGTACTAGGGTTTTGTCCCTATCAAATAGAGGTTAATTTTGGATTTGGTTTGACGCATAAGAAACAGGTAAGTTGTTGAAGGGATTACCATTTTGTTGTGTAACAGAAACCGAGCGTAGGCTCCTGTCAGCCTGCCAAAGTGGGAGCGATTAAAGAGTGCCAAGGTGGCCAAGTCACTTGAAAGGCAGCATGGACGTGGCAGGACTGTCGAGACTCCTCACGCCGTTGGCACTACAGACTCAGTGGGGGAGCTCGTTGGTAGTGTGTCCTCAAATCAAAGTCAGCGGACTGATTCCTAGTTGACACTGGAGGTGACGCTAGTACCTTTCACTGTTACAAATTGCACAAGCCTCGAGAAGACCTCCAGATTTTGGAGCAAGGATCATGGCGCCGATTATTGAAAAATTGAAATTAGCTGGGTAGCTATTTTCGCCACTACGCTTTTAACACTGTCTCCGTTCAGACCACATCTTGCTGTCCGCTGGCACTACATGCTCTACCTGAGCGCCGTGGTTCTGCATCGTTGAGAAGAGCTCGAGGCGCTGCGACATTGCCTAAAAGTTGCGCATTAGACTACTTAAACCAAATGCTCACAGCATCTCAGATTTTCGACTCTTTTACACTAGTGCTTCAAAATAATAAGCTAAGTGAGATTACCGCCTTTACTGAAACGTTAATTGCCTATGAAAATGCCATGAGATGTAGGAATATAACAAAAGCAGGAATTTTGCCTTATAAATGCTAGCATTAACCCTCTGTTAATGATCTGATGTAACTAAATGATCCCTACCTAAGTCTTTTCAGATCAAACCCATACATATACAAAGCATTTATTTTACTGCACCGACTGGCAGTTACTCTTTCTTCTAGGCATGCCCACGCAACAAAGCGCCTACCACTTATTGGTTATTACTCAGTGTTGCAGGAATTATTAAAATACGAGCGGTAGAGGTCCAGAAGGTTCTGAAGAGGTGCATAGAGGAGTCACCCAACCCCGTCCTGCAAAAAATCGTCGATAGGCAGGATCTTATTCGCTCTGTGATTCAACTACAATCAAAGTGCCTAAATGTGCCGATTCTGCTGTTCATGTTCCAGAATTTGTCTTCTCCTAAGAGGCGGTGCTGCAAATTCAGACGATGGCGAGCAATACACGTAAGTCATTTAGAACTGTCAGTGCTTAATTGCTTGCGAAGCTGAGCAGCATTCCTACAGCCTTGTTTAAGTTTGCTCGGCTATGGGCGCCCTAGTGGAAACTATGCCTGTCCGCATAGTTTTTTCGTTTTTGATGCTGGTTTTTGTGCCGATCTATTTTCTCACTAAATGTGTCGCTACTGAGTTGGGTATATCAGAAGATGATTGCATAGGTGATCGATCGTGCTTTCACCCCTACTTGACTGACGGATCGTTTGATTCTGTCACTGGTGGCGCTGATTCGTCAGATCTGTTGTCCAAATTGATTGTACGCCTTTGGTTTTACGTAACTATTGTCCCTAGTTATCCACTCTTCTTTTATTCATCGTTTCACCTATAATCGCAGTTATTATTTTGAAGTTAGTTCAGCGTTTACGGTACAAAGGTACGGTGCGTTGTTATCAGTGATTTGCTGCAATCTTAGTGCCCTTTCGCCGAGAACATAAAGCCACTCGTTTCCGTTTCCGAAATCGAGATAAAATTCGCTATTATGCTATCCGTCTGAGTCGCAATTTTAACGCAATCGCTTCAAAGTCCCGCGACGAACAGCGGAAACTCATTATCGGTTATGTTAAAAGGTTACCCATTCTCACCTTACTGAGCGTACCAATTATAGACTCTTCAGTGGCGATTCGGAGGGTCGGAATCCCCTGTTGAGACAACGAAACCTACCCAGGTCCTTCTTTGAGCCGGACTCAGGAGATGAATCTGGTGATATGCCTGAGGACTTAAAGTTAATGGTCAATCGCGTTCGAATTCTCTCCTACCTCGGTCGTGATGTTGTTCAAGCTCTGTCTGGTGTCATTAGTACCATTGAATTACGTGCCAAAAGTCATCTGTTTCGTGATGGAGATCCTGAGGATAAGATATACGTTGTCAAGAGTGGTCGTTTGGACCTAAAAGTCACCGACAAGGTATACGAGACCTCCTCTTGTTGACACCTTTCTTTGTCGGTCATTTCGACAAACTTATGTGCCTTTTAGGATGGTCACGCGACTGTGATCCACGAGGTTACAACAGGAGGGAATCCTTACAGCCTTCTAGCGATTGTGGACGCGATGAACAACCGCACACCGAGATATCACGACATTGAAGCGGTGGCTGTGACTCCTAGCAAGGTTATCTGTCTTGCGATTTCGGATCTCATCAAAGTTTGTCGGAAATATCCACCAGCAAACCTTCGACTCGCACAGATGATCATCATCCGTCTCCATCGCGTCACATTTGCAGCTCTGCACAATTTTTTTGGTCTGGACAAGGAGCTCTTCTCTCAGGTACATCATCTTTGGATTCTTCCTCATCCGATGTGTACCTCTTACTTTTACCCATTGTTCTTTCAGGAACCGCAAACATTCCTCAAAGATTCAGCTGTTGAGTTATTTTTGAGGTGTCTTGGTGAAGGGAACAAAAATGTATCAAATGATGACCGTAAGTGCTACTTTTATTCCGACCATACCCTTACTTTACATATTCTCAGTACTTTTTTCCATTCTTCATATGTTTTCCAAATTGCGCCACGACTGTGTTTCATGTGGCGGTGGTTATGAATGCGTCAAAACCTCGTGCCTTACATTTCTATTATATTCAAACTATGCTACACTGGAGTCTGATTTGCAATACCGTATTGCATCCCTCTTTCACTGAGTTTTTGGACCATGGCAATTTAGATAGCTCTGAAAGTACAACCGCTCATGATTCAGCGAGCTGTGGTTTCGCTACCAAAGCATAATTGCAGCACAATCTTGTGGCTTTTCTAGGTCACCAAACTCTCAATTCCCTTCCTTTTCTGCTAAAATGTTCTGTAGCGTTCATGTTTACCCCTCTGTGCCCACCTGGTTTTTGGCCTTTCTAGGTTTAACTATATATTCGATAACATCAACTCCTGAACGCTACGTAGTTAGATGGTTTAGCACTACCTTTATGAATACTTTATCTCTCAAAGACCGCAATGTGCTGCCATGAGTCGGTGGGAAGCATGTTTGTCCTAATCCACGCCGATGCATCTACTGTCTTGAGTATCTCTTCATCCCCAAATGGGTGGTCTGTCTTATACGTTGTAATTTTTTGGGGTTCCTATTTTCCTTTTACAGATGAATTTGACCTCCCACCTGCGTTTATTTAAAATATCCTGACCTTAGTGCAAATTTCGGGTAGCGCTGAGTGTGTTCCAATGTTAACAGTTGGGTGTGTCGCTCACTTGATTCTTTAACTTACTCTTAATGACCAGCTTTTTTGTCTTAAGCCATGCATACACTTTCTGTATTTACATTTTTGAGTAGGTCCTCTTTTATCCGAAACTGGTTTTTTTATTCAGTATCATTAATATCAACTGGAGTACTGGAAAATACCTTTCACCTACACTATAGCCCATGCACTCAAACGGAGCAAGTCCAAGACAGCCAGGCTAATGCCTGCTGGCTCGGTCACAGCCGATCACCTGGTCCCAACTAGGAAGTTAGCAGCAACATCATCTTCCACCGCCGCCAAAACTGTTGAATCAGGGCCAACAGTGGCAGCTGCAGGAACTGGAAGTCTTGATGAGGTGGGGTCTCTCGTTTCCACTGCATCTGTCTCCAAGCTTCTCGAACTCGGCGAGGTGGCAGACAGCGCGATGGGCTGCGCTGCACTCTCCTCTCCCGCGGGTTATGCCAAGGCGCAGGTGGGATTGGTGCGTGCGGCACAGGAGGACCTTGCACGTCTCTTCGGCATTTCTGAGGGTGCTGCGGCCTTTGAGGATGGCATGATCAACGTAGTAGAAGTCAGCCCCGGTGAGCTGATCGCCAAGGAGATGGAACTTCAACCAGCACTGTACTACGTCCTCTCAGGAGCGTTTGTGGTCACGCAGCTCTCCACTGTCGCTGGACCGGTACTTTGGTGACCTCTTCTGTGGTTATGATTTTTAAATTTGCTTGACCTGTTTGCAAAGTTTCCTATCAATATTGACGGTTTTCGTGTACTCTTACTGGTCTACAGTCTACGACGGTTTTTTCTGTATTCTATCTTTAATACGGAATCGACGTAGATGGGCAAAGTGTGAATTATCTTCTCAATTTGGCCCCGGATATAATCGGTTTATTGATGGTCGTAGTCTAGATACTCACTTCTATGCTCTAAGATTTTGCAGATGGTTACGCAGTTTTGTAGTGAGAGAGTCTTAACAACTTGGTGTGTACTGCTTTATCAATGTATTCCTCCAACTCAATGGTGACGATGAGGTCTATCCATTAGGCTTAGGGTTAAACTCTCTCGATGCAAATTTTGCAGAACTGACAGACTGCCTTTCCGAAATGGTTGAGGGCGGTTCTTACTTTTCTTAATGCCACGCTTTCGAAAACTTTGCAGCGTTGATTTATGCATTGCTTGCACTTGATATTGCGGGAGGTTTATCCAGCGTTACAAAGTGCCCCATAGTGTGCACTTTTTAACCCGTGTTACGTAATTGATGTTGCCATTTGGCAATATTTTACTCATATCACGTCCACACATTATAGGCCGCCTTGAGCTGTCCATTTTTATCGAAATTCTGGATGCTACTTTGCTGACATTTGATGGCGTATGTTAGCATCTTTTTCTCATCATCGAATCCATTTCTGACTCTTCTATTGCATAAGAGATGCGCTGAAGTCATTAGCAGTGTAGCGGAATCTCTAGAGCTCATGGCGGCAATCATAAACTTGCATTCTTGGGGTACATGGCTGCTCATTAGGCTCAGGGTACCAAGGAGTTTTGTTCGTTCCACTTCGGTGCAACCTAAATGTAGGTTTGTCACTGATTTGCATTAGACTACAAGGAATGTTGGTTTGTTTGACGGAACTGGTTCCCTGACGCTTGGAGGTGACTAATTCTCCCCCTACCACCGTTGACAAACACAACAAAGTTGTTTGGAAGCTTACAAAATCGTGCAGGTAAATGAGTTAAGCCTTAGCATCATATTAGCTTATAGGTTTAAAAAAAGTAATATACCCCATTGCAACTCCCAGAATGTAATGTAAGTTCTTATCCTGTTATTAGTCTATTGGTGATTCGGCTTTAAAATAGCCTCAGGCTTGTAGCAACTTACTCTGCTTAGTGAAATTTTTTCTTTGCATTTGACCCTATTGTAATGGCTTTTTGGACAAAACTGGCTAAGTTAAATTAGACTTATCTGCTTTGATTTATGCTCAAGTTTTTAGAGAAGGCTCTGATCCAAGCTGGTGCAGTCTTTGTGAGGTAGTAGAAGTAAAACCTTGCAAAAACATCTAAATAGTTAATCATCCATCGCTTTACGAATCTGTTTCCAATCTATTCGGCAAATAATAATACCGGTTCGAGAATCGTCGAAACGAGAGTTTGATTATGAATTTGCACACCGAATCTGGGCTCGACAAAGCGCAGGATTCGCAAACCACCACTGGCAAATATTCCTGAATATTGGAATGGCTGAAGTTTTTTTGATAGCCTGAGAATCGCAGCAACTCAGGGTTTAAATCAGAATAATCCTCCATAATTCCCTTTTTTGTTTCCCTTAGGGAGTGATGAAGTCGGTGCCGGTGCTGCACTGTATGCCCGGTGAATTAATTGGTTTGATGTGTGTGATTACGGGGGAGGCGAATAACTGCAGCGCACAGGCCTCTGTCACTTCACGGGTGGCGGTACTGTCCCGAGATGACTTCTTTCGGCTAGTACGCTCCTATCCACAGGTCCTTATCAATGCTGCTAATCTCGTGAGTTTGCGTTTGTCGCGTCTTCTACGGCTGGCCGATTTCGCCATCGAGTGGCATGGAGTGGATGCGGGAAAGGCGCTCTATAAGTAAGCCTTTTCTTGCCTCCTCTGTATCTTGTTAGCTGTTTGGGGTAGATAATTTTCATTGGCTTGCTATTTCAATCATTTTGAAAGATTTTCTGTGTTTATCGTCAATCCTCATAGTTCATTTATATGAGGTGGAATCCTCTGGGTGCTTGATTATGGAACAGCCACCGAGTTCCTCCATTCTTTTCTTCATTGATCGTGTGTTTATGAAGGAAAATTTTAAGTAGCTAGGCAGGACAAGTTTATGTTCAACACATGGCAATGTAATACGTCAACTACATTTGTGATCCATCTTTTTCCGTTCCCAACTTGCTGTAGGACTCGTGGTCAAGGGTAATGAAGCTGTCTCTTTGAGCAGAAATGGCAGTTTGAATAGCAGATCTACGAATTTTGAGCAGTTCTGTGATTTCACGAAACAACTCGTCTTTGATTTGGCTTTTTATTGTTAGTAAAAAGTCGATTGTTTCGTTCTCATTCCGTAATCTTGAGCTAGACCTCCTTCGGTTCGGTACCAGATTCTTAAAAACGTAGCTATTGTCATTAAAGGCTTTCCTCACAGGTTTTTTAAGGATTAGTCCTGTAAGTGTGCATTTGTGTACTTCAGAAAGTGTTAATCTCAGATTTGACCAGTGTACCATCGCGGGATAGTTGGCCTGTCTGTAATGTGAAGTGAGGGCATTTCATTATCCCTCCCTCTCACACCCTTTCCAGGCAAGGCGACGGCTCAAATTATGTTTACGTGGTGCTAAACGGTCGTTTTCGAGAGGTTCACAAGAACTTTGATGGCAGTCGCAACGTGATTGCTGAATCTGGTCGCGGTGCCTTTCTGGGCTATGTGGAGGTCACCAGCGCTAAACCTCGCATGAACACAGTTCTTGCCATCCGGTAAGGAATCCTTGTTTTTCGCTGATTTAGATATCTGCGCTTTACTTGGCTTTATGCTGAAATTCTGTGATTAGGCCTCTCTCAGCTTGGATTTTCCGACCATCAAATTCCGACCCATTAGATTTTGTTTTAAATTGCCTCTACTTTTTGTGGTAAGGCTCTATTCTTTTTTAATAGAAGCTTGACGTATTCTACACGACCAAAAAAGGTACTGCTAGATGTTGTTTTCTTTATTGAATTCCTTCTAAGTAGTTCACCGGTTTACTTCGCTTTTATTAGTAATTCATTACCTAGATAAGGCAGCCTTTGCAGTCAGTTTAATTATCAAATATCCACGTTCATTTATTCTGCAGCGACTCAGAGGTGGTAAAGATGCCCTCCATTCTGCTGAATTGGTTGAAGCGCCTTACTCCTCATCCCGTGAGTCGATTTATCCAGCTCCTCTCTGATCGACTGATGCAGCCCACTGCCTATGGCATCTTGGAGGGAGGTCCAACCTCCTCCACCTCCTTCGGACCCTTAGTAACCGGATCGTATGCTGAAGGCGTTAACAATGGTGGTGTTCCGCAACAGTCACAGCTCAATGCTGCTGGCAGTGGAGGTGCCATGACAAATCTGCGCGCGATTGCAATTCTAGCCACTTCTCCGGATATCAACACAGAAGCCTTCACGCTGGAGTTACAGCACGCGATGTCGGTCTTCGGTTCATCAATCCGACTCACCTCCGGTATGCCATTTTCTTCTCTGAATTCTGACCGTTGTTTGCTTGACTCATTGAAATATTATAACACTACGCATAAGCGGCCATCTTCCCATCCTTTTCCGTCAACCACCATCCATGTTTCGTCAAAACTATTTTTATGGAGGAACCTCAACTTCACTTGTTATTTATTTGGTGGCTAATGATTATGCGGTCAGATGTGACGTATCACTCCAATGTACTGCATGTGTTTTCAAGTAGAGATGGTGTGTTTTGCCGCCTTTTTGGCAAGCTCGTATGCCTCTACTCCTTTACCGTTTGTGGATACGGTACTGGCGTTCTGTTCCTGATTATTTGGAGGGCTCTGTACCTTTCTCACCACAGAAGCTTAAAAAGGAGCCGAAATTTTCCTGAACCGATTACCTCTTCCTCTCCCCTTTTGATGTTGTCAAATCGTTTTATACGAAGATTAAGGGAAAGCGTGGAAGACCACTTCCAGAAACGGTTGAACTTCTATATTTTTTCTTTGACTTGGATCCATTTGATTAAACTCTCATGTGCTTCCCAGATGACCCGTTCGTGTTGTTTTCGGTGTACCTCGCTGCAGTAACATGTAATTTGTGAAGTTTTTGAAATGCACGTGATTGTACCCAATGCTTCGTACAAAGTAAATATTGGGTCACTCTATCCGTTGCTTTGGTGATGGCAAATTGTGTTCACCAATATTCTCTATCCTCCCGTTATTTATTAAAATAACTCATCGCTCCTTTTACCCTCCAGCCATGTTTATCTTCTCGGGTGATGAAACTGTCGGTTCACACCTACCTTGGTTGAAGAGGCAGTCGTAGTGGAAGATTCTGAGCCAGTGGGTACTACGCGCTAACCGTTACCAGATAACAGACATTAGACTTTAAAGATTATCAATTGCAGATATGTTGACTTGATATCCTTTTTTCATATTCTCTCGCGATACCTTTTTGAAAGAGTGTAGTACTGAAATTCACCGACGCTTCGATTTATGTGCTCAATTACCATCAAAAGCATTGTTGTTGTTGAGATAGTCATTGAAAATTCTTGAAGCTTTTTCCTTTTTTTGCTGAGGAATGGATCAATGTTTTTAATACCACATTTAAAGTAACCATCCTTCGTCCATTTTCATCCTCTCTTTCCAAAAGCAAATAATCGCTCGTCAATTTCAAATGAGATCTTCATTTGATGATCGTTCTTTTGCTACTCCCGATTTAATAACATGATATTTTTTCATTAAACACTAGTATTGCCCTGTAAACCGATTAGTTATTCTTCCCCGGAGTAATTGGTCCTCGGAGTCTTTAATCCATTGCCAATTTAGCCTTTTCTTTGATGTTGCAAATGAGCTTTACCAGCATTCATCAATGCCTTCCTTTGTTTGTTATTTGTTTGCCATTTACGATTCAAAAGTCACGTATATGTTCGAATAGAAGCCTAAATTGTGAAATACTGAATCACTTCTAAGTTAATCAAGCAAAAAATAAGTCTAAGGTAATCCATCTTTTTGAACAGCTACTGTGGACACAAGTCTCATTCTACCCTCTTCCTTTTTCCCCGCTCTGGCAGGCATAGTGAAAAAGCGTCTGGGCGAAAATGCTTTAGAATCCATTAACGACTACCGCCTCTGCTCATGGCTTAGTCACCAGGAGGATGTCCACCGAATGGTCTTCTACATTGCTGACAGCCACTGCAGTCCCTCTGCATGGACTCGGCGCTGCCTGCGCCAGGCAGATTGCGTCGTCCTTCTTGCTCTCGCCTCCGCTGATGAGCCCACAAAACTTTCACCCATCGAGCAAGCGATGAGTTGCCTCACCACCAAGGTGACAAAGATCCTCGTTCTTCTCTATCCCCTGGAGACGGAGTACCCACCTGCGAAACGCACCGCGGCCTGGCTTAATGCCCGTCCCTGGGTTACACAGCATTACCATATCCGTTGCCCTCCCCGTGCGCTAAATCCTACTGTGAAGAACCTTATTGCATACTACAGTAAAGTTTTCCTTTTGGAAGAGCCGAATCAACACTCCGATATGTCAAGACTGGCGAGGTATCTCACTGGGCAGGCGGTGGGACTGGTGCTTGGTGGGGGAGGAGCTAAAGGCGCTGCCCATGTGGGAGTCATTCGAGTGCTCCAGGTGGGTTTCAGCTACCCCTTTTGTTCACCATTTATTTTGGTCATATTGAATGTATGAATGGCTTCCGATGGTGAAGATGGTGTAATATATAGGGCCACCTGCAGACTTCTTCCTACCAGCGTATTTGTCTTAATAAGTCATCCAGTTTTCTGGCATAATTGTGGTGCCTGAGATGCTTTTCTATCATCCTTTTTGATGTCGTCACCGTAGTGCTTGAGTTACCTCAGGCGATGCTACAAGATGTGGAATCCTGTAATTGTCTTTTTTGCATTCACACTAGCTAGCAGAGGCAGCATAGCTATGTGTCACTGAACTATGCACAATCGCATGCATTAAGAACACTATCATCCTTCCATAGCTTGTTAACAATTCCAGAATTTTCGTGGGTCCTTTGATTGATCTCGAGTTGCAAGAGTTCCCGTGTGATAGATTACTCTTCATTTTTCTATCGACTCTGTGGGAGGTGGGAGATTGAGTGGGTAAGTGATAGATTTGATCCGTGGCATGAGCATTCTAAGTGTACCTGACATGGTACGTCGTCAAAGTAACTACTTAATGCGATAAGAGGGTAGAAGCGCAGCAGATGTTATCGAATTTGCACACCTCAAGTCCAATTGAAACATGCTATTGCTATTGCCCCTTTCTAGTGCTGCCGGTTAATACAATTGCACCACTGCTGATGAGTACATTCTTGGTTTCATTCCTAGGTTTCTGTTTGACCTTCTGTTTAAAGTAAACAACTTCTACGCATGCATATTGTCAAGAAGTCACCTTTGACCATTCAGTCATTATGCCCGCTCTCTAGGCATTATATCCATAGTCATCATGATTATGGTAAAGATTGGAGCTACACTAGTTTCATTATTTATAGTTTGTCTTGCCATTGAGAGGAGAATGGTTTCATGGTTGCTTTTAAATCTATCGTGTCTACTTTAAATTCACAATATCTTTGTTTAATACTTTTGCGGTGTAATTTTCTTCAGCTTCATTTTAGCAGGAACCTTACCCAATTCTTTTGTGTGTTTTTTTTTTTTCTTCTCGGTGGGAACTCCTCCCACTTTTTCGACTAAAATTTCAGCCCCATGATGCTCCTAACAAGTCAATTTTAGTCATGAGGGAAGGTTGTTGCAATGCTTCTTGACTTTGGTTATAATGCGCATTCCATTCCAGCTAGTTTCTTTGTGGAAATGGTGCCCCACATCGCCAAGGCTTTTTTGCTCCATCTTACAGGAGGCAGGAATCCCAATCGACATGGTCGGTGGAACAAGTATTGGGGCGCTGATAGGTGCAATGTGGTCCGAGGAAACACGAGTGGCACAGCTATCTCAGCGTGCACGCGACTTTGCTCGTGTTTTCAAGTCCATCTGGCCCAAACTGCGGGACATCACGTATCCCACTGTTTCTCTCTTTTCTGGTGAGTGGAGGCGCACCGGGTCGGTGTTTGTCTCTTGAAATTGCCATTTAATCGGTTGTCCCCATTTTAGGCTACGAGTTTAATTCACATATTGAGTCCATTTTCAAGGATCGCCAAATTGAAGATTTGTGGGTACCTTACTTCTGTATCACAACTGATATCAGCAATTGTAAGATGCGAGTCCATACAAGCGGTAAGTCTTGCCTGCCTTTTTCTTACCTTCTTTTGATACGATTTTATCGATGCAATTTTTTGGCAAAATTTCCTATTTATAGCTTTAAAGTTTGAAATGGAAGAAGAGGGGAGGAGAGGAATTTAGAGTGATCTAGTTTTACCGGAACGTAGGCTTTTTTTTCCGGTTATTTCAGGGTCAAGAATTAGCCTCACTCCTATAACTTTTCTGTCTCGAATAAATCACTTCTCCTTTTCCCTCCCTCTTTCATGCTTTCCCCATTCGCTTCCGCATTAATATCTCAAAATGGTATGCAGTTAGCCACGTCTGCGAGACGTTAAAGTCAAAGAGGACTTTTTAGTTTCATTTCTTTTTCCACATGATTCGCTGACCCAAACATGTACTTATCTCGACGTTTAATCAGTGCCTGAAATGTCTTGGCAGAGCAATTTGTAAACAAGGCTGAAACATTCTGTTTTGGCGTCGATGTGTATCAAATGTCCTCATTGTGGAAAGTACGTGAATGACCATGGTAGCGGGTTCATCATTCTTACAGCAGTTTTGTCCCTTGTGGAACTTAACTACACAGATTAATTTGCGCGGGTCATTGTTCTACACGCTAAAATGGATGATGGGTCAAGAACTACTACAAATTGGGAATGTCAGTGACGTACAGGAGAACGATTGGCTCTATAGCACTTGCATGGTTGCTGATTGCTGAGCTTCCCATCGCCATCTTTCGTATGAGTTCGTCACATCCCGCTCATGTGCGCATTTGAGTAACGGCGCCAGAATCGACTAGTAACATGAAATACTATCTCAGTGGTATTGTTTTTTGCACTTGCGAAAATAAAAATCCCGATTTTACCCAGAGGCACTCCAATGACTACTTTTGAATTCTTTCATACTGAGTGGCCCTGAGCTCAGAATAACTCGGTTTTTAATGTGTATGCATTGGTGCCAACGGGGAAAAAGGCTGGCTATGGCGATATGTGCGCTCGAGCATGACCTACCCTCTGCTCCTGCCGCCTCTCTGCGACCCCTGTGATGGCCACTACCTCATCGACGGCGTCTTCGTCAATGTCCTTCCAGGTAGCCCCTGCCCTCACCCTTTTCCATTCCGATTCTCCCCTCTCCTCTCCTTCCCCTCCCTTCCCTTCCTTGTGAGTGGGGTTGAGATGCGCTCACTAGTCAAACAATTAGGAGCGTGGGTTATTAAGCTACACACCATTATGTTTCTGTCGTCGCAGCTTGCATGCTGCCGTCTCTCAATCTGAGCCTATTTCGTTTTTCCCCTCCCCTTTGATTCGCTTGATATCTGCTGCCACATCGACCTATCCATCTATGCATCCGCAAATGCGATCAGGCTCACTATGGCGCTACGTGCGAGCCAGTATGTCTTTGTCGGGCTACATGCCGCCGCTGTGTGACCCGGTGGATGGCAGCTACCTCCTTGATGGAGGCTACGTCAACAATGTGCCTGGTGAGTTGTTGCTGTTCCTCCCGTGCTCTTTTCATTCATTCACCTCTTCCCCTGCTGTGATTCGTGCATGCTTCTTTCCCGCTCTCTGTTCGTTCAGTACTACTCTCAGCTGCACTGACTTGTTACCGCGTTTAGCTGGTGTGTTCCGTAGAATTTTCATTAACTTTAATTTCCTCTTCTCACTCACGTTTGTGGTGTGCCTTTACCGAATTGCCTCATCGAATGTGCGAAGTAAAGGAAGGGCACGTTTTTAAAAAGGATTCGGTTTTGAAAGAGAATTGTGTTTTACTTTTGCATTGCGTCAGTTTCCCTGGGCGGAAGCTGCATTTTTATAGTAAGAGTTTTCAAATTGTCTAATCGTATTTAACTGTCTCTTTTTTGTCTTGTTTGCCACGAACAAATTTGCTCGGTTGGAGGGACAGTGCAATAGAGCGTTGTTTTTTCTAAGTATTTGAAGGGGCTAGTCATTCACAGAGCATTTTCTATTTCATTGTCAATAAGAGAATTTCTCATGTAACTGATCGAGATCTTTGTTAGCTCCATAACTCTCCGGTTTGAAGCGGACTTCACTTTGTACTCACATTTAGTGCTTCAGAGGGATTGTTGCGCTTACCGCACTAACCAACCCTTCCCACCTTCAAAATGAAGCTTATTTGCGATAGGGGAATATATTTGTCCATTTCTGCGACCGCTTTTGTCCTATCGTGCTCTTGCATAGTTGACATTTTGGGATCAAAGTTCCTGTCCAACGGCAGTTTAGGAGCTTAATGATGCTTAGGAAAATCGTAAATTTCACAGTAATCCGGCATTTCTGAATATTTGTCATCAGCCAGTATAACCCAAATTTTCTACTCCATAGTATTTAAACTCTCCAAGCACTTGCCCACTTTTGGGAGGCTGCTATCGCGATTGTTAGCTGTTATTGGCAGATTTGCCTGGCGGATAAGATTTTTGCCTTACCAACCACCTCATTGGCTTCCATCTAATGACTAGTGAACTTTCACTAACCTTCTGGCCTTAACTGGCAACTGAAGTTCATTTCTCTGTTTCGGTATTTCATGTTCCCCAGATTTGGTCGGCCGCTTTGTTCATCCTATCGCACATTCATTTGTGGATGGTTGCACAGGCCTGGCAATCTTACTTGTGATTCATGAATCCCATAATCCTCATGTGGATCTGAATATCTGAATATGTACTCCAACTTTTTTTGGTGTTTCGTTGCTGAGATGGAGAAAAAGCATATTCTCTGAAGAAGCGTGTACAAATCAAATTTTAATCATCTGTGTCTAAGGTGAAAAATCAAGAAAGATCTTCGAAATGGATTTGAATTATTATAGTGGTGTTGGGCTTTTTGTGGAAATACTTTTTGGATTTCATCACTACGTAAGTGATTCTGAGAATTAATTCGCTACTTGTCATGCATTGTGAATCCGTGTATCAATTTCAAGCGGCTGCTAGATGATTTTGAGGTGGTGTAGGACAACCATCCGACCGAAAAGTCAACATTGATCTTATGTCATATATATTCAGATTTATCGACATTTCATCCACGATTCGTATCGTGTCGTTGCTTGGTGGAACTTTAAAGGTTTTCTGCTGATTGAACGCGCTTCCACTAGTTTTAATTGCCCGCATCATCGAAAAAGAAGGTGAATATCATGCCTTTCGAACCTACCCATGATAAGTACATCGCCTTCAAGCTGCGGTTCAGTAAAGGCCTTTATGACTGCAGTTCACCACTAACCCTGTGGACTTTTGGGTCAATCGTCACATCATTCTCACTGCTTGTCATAGCTTCCAGGTGCACTCACCCCGTCCCAACTCCCCGCTTTTCCCGTCCCCCTTCCCGTCCCGGTTTTGTTGCGTGCTACCCATCCTCGTCGCCTCTAAAATTAACCTTTTCTTTATTTGCCCTCCAGCTGACGTCATGGTCTCATTTGGCGCCAAGACAATCTATGCTGTAGATGTAGGCTCCGTCTATGACACCAATCTGACAAACTACGGCGATTGGCTCTCAGGCTGGTGGCTCATCTATCAACGCTTCTTCCGTTGGTGGGGTCCTCCCATCAGGGTGAGTCACTTCAGCCCCTAATCCGAAGGCTAGGCTGCAAATCATTTGACTCTTTTATTTATTCTTAAGTGCATTGCTACTTGAATTATTAATTTGCGTATCTTAGGGCCAAATTTTGGATTTGAAGTTAATATTCCCTTTTGGGAGTAGTGCTTGAATTGGCTTATCGTAACGGTAATGATAGGTTTTATAGCTTCCAAATTAGCTCCATTCAGACAACCGTAAACTGATTTGTAGTTTTTTTATATTGCGTATCCAATAATAATTCTTCCCACAATTCTTTCAATTTGAAACTTAGTAGCTGTCAATTCTTAACCCTGTCTGCCTGAATGGGAGTTTTATCTCGTAGCAGACAAAGCGGTTGTTGAATGTAGCCCCTGACTGAAAAGACTGACCTAATTGAATGGGAATTGGTGCGGCATTGATATGTGGAACATTCTAATTTGCACAGAACCTTCGTTTTTTGGATTGTTAGTCGTTTCTCGAGGTGGGTATTCAGTTTAGGTAAACTAAATGGTTTCAGTGGAAAGATTGCATGCCCTGATAAGTTGGTTTACTCCATGTTGAAATTACTTTAAGCTTCTAGGTCGGGATTTTGTCCTAATAATATGGGCACAAGGTCAATGTTTTGCTTAGCGTCACTACAGTTTAAGGTCGCATCAACCTGCTAACGACCTTTTTCCTCCTTGAGAAAATGGAAACTTATCACTGAAATTTGTCTAAATTAGGTAGCCCTCCCTCTCACGGCCAAGCTCGGCCAGTCCTGAACGTGATTGGCCTTCCTCTCCCTCATGGGAGGTCAGTCATGTGGCAAATGCGAGTTAGGGTTACTGAGACCTTGCTCGATTGACCAGTTTTAGAACTTGTTTTTGTACCCGTTTCCATGCCAGTGAAAGAGACGTGAAAGCTTCTTGAATCCCAGTTAATGATCTCTTTGTATGGCATTGCTGATTAAAGGCTGATTTTATACCTGTAGGTCAGTCTTTTTTGGATAATAGTAGGAATCTCCGAATTGGTTTCCTTCACACTGAGAAATGGACTAAAGTTGGTATACCCTGTATCAGTTGCTTTTACCACTTGGTTTTAGTAATTCCTGTGCAGTGATCACACTGGAAGCAGAAGAAGTTGCATTGTACCAATGCAAATGCATAGGGGAGGGCAGCCTTTATAGGTTTATTTTCCTCTTCCCCCATCTCTGCCTCTGCAGGTACCCAATTTCACAGAGATTCAATCGCGCCTGGCTTACATCTCCTGTATTCGCCAGTTGGAGGAAGTCAAAGCGAGCGGTATTTGTCACTACCTTCGCCCTCCAATCGATCGCTTCATGACCCTCCAATTCGCAGCCTTTGAGGAGATTATGGTATTTCCTTCATGTTTTGTTTCTATCTCATTTTTAATCATTTAATGAAAAAATGCTGGTATTCGATAATATCAGTTTCACGTTTATTAAAACGTGAACTTTCCTTTTTGTAAACAATGTCTGCTTAAGCCTTGATCCTTAGCCAGGACATTAAGACGTTTGGTCTTGCTGGGAGCTTACTGCGACTTGGATTACAGACCTAAGCCTTAATTCACTCAGCCAAATGGCAGCTAAAGTTTGTATTCCCCTATTTTTCATAAGGCTTGAACCACCCTAAGGTCAGCGAGTTTTGACCATTAACCTATGGTTTTTGAAATCATTTACCACTGGAATGTGAAATGAAGCAAAGCTTCGGAGCACCCGTCCCCGGAATCCTTTACCTATCTTGAGTAGGCGATGTCGCAGCAAAGCTTTGTGAATCGGAATTGGCGTGATTTCATATTTGTCGGCATCAATACCCCTTGTCACCAGGACTGATTATTGATTTTTCGGCCTTTTTTGCGTAAATATGAATTTCGTTTAGGGGTTGCCTTTTAATTTGATTAGATTTTGAAGCAAGTTTTTTGAATCTCCAGATTCTGTCGAACCAGTTTAGAAGCGTAGGTGACTGAAGGTACTAATGTGGGCGATATTCGACTGGTTGAATTGAAAATGCAGTGCATTGTCGACCAAGGTTTTAAGTGAGATGCTCATTTTTCAACCCTTTTGAACTTATTGACTGAGATTTCATTTTCTCTTCATGCCTTTTTTTCTTGCTTAAAGTTACAGACATTCGTAAGTCGGGTTTTTGTTGTGAAAAGAGTCCCACGGTGAGGGTACAGTCGGTGCAGGTCATGGAACCCCGAGACATTCATTGGTATCTAATAAGACATGCCATTGTGAAAGATCATTTTGCTCCTAGTAAACTGTAGATGAAAAAATGTCATTCCAGGCAAAATTGGAAGCTAAAGGTTTCTATGGTTGGAACAGCGACCATAGCTTTCATCTGGGAATAAGAGGAGGAATTTGCTGAGGCTGCTTCACACTTGAACCTGGCTGAATAGGACTTTCTATAAGTATTTGCTTCACTGCTCGTATCGTTTTCTTTTCGCAGTCGGTGGGCCACAAGTATGCTAAGGAGACACTAACCATGTGGCAGGAGACCGGCGCCTATCAGCAGATGATCCCTGCGCTCTACAAACGTGCTCGCTCCGGCAGCAGTAGCAGCAGTGGTATAGGCAGCACCCATCGCAATGCGCGCTCCGTCTCCATTGGTGTGGCACCGGCTTTACCTAACTTGGGCAACGTAGCTGCGGCTGACGAAAATGTCGAGCAGAGCTCGTCTCTAGCTGATTCAGGCGTCTCTGAGCTTCATATAAATCGCGTAAGTCACGCCCCACCGGGTCGGATTTCAGGCGAATATGTAGAATGGGAAAACTTGCGCAAACTATTGGTGAACGTTTTTAAGCTTAACTAACTTTTTGATTTCGAAGGTTTAGGTATTCTCATTCTTTTAAAATTATAAACTTGATGAGTGTTTTGGACTGCAAGGGTTTGGGTTCGTTGTGGAAAGTGTAGTTTTACTGAACGCAATTGAACGTAGTTTCACTTGCATGAATGCCCTAGGTACCTTTTCTGCTTTCCTGTAGGTCCTCACCCTCCTGAAGTGATGGAGTCTTTTCTTCTAAAGTTTAAAAAGTGCAGTTGGTCACCAGTGATGAAGCTGAATAGCTTCTTTCAAAAATACTACCCCAAGTATTGCATTTTTGATTAGCACCAGATCATTAAAGTCAGTCCTATACACTTTGTTGCAAGCCCAGGGAGACAACCCTTGAATTGGTTTTTATTTGTCCTTTCAGCGGCTCGGCAGCATGGAAAACGTCTCTTACAAGGATTTAACGTCTGGTGAGACTCGTTCCCGTCCTGGTAAGCTTCTGACTGTTTTATGTACCGATTTTCCCACTTATTTCAACTAGTTAACTTAATAATGGTTTTCATTTCATCTCACGGGTCCGCTTTTAGACTTCGATGGAGAGTGGTGTAAGACCTGGCTTCGCCTCCATCCTGATCGCATTTCCCACCTTGCCATGGGTTCTACAGCCTTTGACAAGCCCGATGATGCTAAGTTTCTCTCGATGGCTGAACAATGGCTCTATGCACCGACCACGAGGCTGAAAGAGAAGCATCACCGTCACCGGCAGCACCTTTTCAATCATCCACTCGGCGCCGACCTCGTCAAGTCAGTAACTCTCGATAGTGTAATGAAACGACGTCATCACTCGCCCGGAGACACTCCCCCTTCTCCCTCCCCTTCCGGCTCTGAAGTTGAGACTCATCGCGTGGCGGCTGGTGGCGGTCGAAGCCACAGTCGTCACAGTAATCGCGTTGATGGAAATAGCTCTGAGGATGACTTCCTTGTCACCGCATCAGACCCTGAGTTGTCTTCCCTCCGAATCTCCTCAGAGGGACGGGTGCCAGCCTCGCCGACGGTTCTGCCATCACAGTCAGCGCCACAGTCGTCATCGGATCGTAGGGTGCGACAGGCGAATGTCACGGAGATGGCGGGGGTAGAAGGAGCCGAAAATGTGGAGGAAGAAGGTGTCGGAGGCGAGGATGCGGATCCGATGGTGACTGTGGTCAGAACTCGTCAACATCGTCTGCACCGAAGAGGCTCTCTCAACAAAGTGCGTGGTTTTATCACTTCTGATTTTCGTTGGTTTTGATTGCCTTGGTAAGATAATTTCTTGAAGGGAATTAGAGGTGTGCATTATTCGGATATGAAAATTTAAATAGTCTTTTCCGGATACGTTTGCGAAAGGAGGAAATGCCGGATTTCGGGTTGAAAGTGGCCTAACAAGAATAGTCTTATTCAATCTGCCCTAGAAGAGTTGGCAACTCAGATGTCAAAAGACCCAGAATTTGCTAATGCTGCTCGTCTGGCATCATGTGTGACAGCTTCAATTATGAACTTGACTCAATTGATCACGGTTTTTGGCTTCTCATCACAGTTGAAACTGGAAGTAATCTTTAAAACCCATCTACCCACCCATCCACTTCATCCTGATCATTCACCCGCCTTATTACGCAGTATGCTGTCAAAAATACTCCTTATTGGCGACAAAGTGGCATCGTTAATAGCATCGCAGTTCGGAATTTAATGTTTATTGATCTAGCCATCGGTTAAACAGAAGGAAAAAAGGGAGGTAGAGAACCGTGGGGGAAGCTTTGGTGCCCCAACCTCTTCACTCTCTCTCACTTCCTTCATTCAGCATTCGAAACGGCAGCTCTCAAAAGAGGTGCGGCATCAGAGTCTCTCTTTCTCTCCATTAGAGTGGCGATTCTGAGTAAGATTTAATTGCCTAACTCGTGCTTTCATCGCTTGTCACCTGCTTGAAATCAGCTTCGCCTTCTGACTAGTTGCCTACTTGACTTCAATCTCACTGTTTCTTTGCCTTTCTTCCTCATGTAGGTTCTCCGGGAGCCTTTGTTCCCCTACCGCGCCTCAGGAGCAACTGAGTTCACCGGGTCCTCAGATTAAGTGAGACATGTACAGCACTGTTGCCATTATTTTACCTCCCGTTCTCGTTCCACCGCATGCCTTATTCGCGGGCTCTCCTGTAAATTCTACTTCTTTCATCGTCTGTCCATCTGCCTCTGTATGCTTTTTGCTTTTTGCGGAGGAAGGGGAAGAGATTTTAGTTCGCCCTCCCTCAGTTACTTTTGCGTTTCTTCAGTCTTTCTTAACGGAAGGTGGGATAGCACGTGCATCCTTCGCGTTGTGTGTACAAGTTGGAGTAAGTGAAAAAGGCCACACCTATTTTGATAGATCTGGCACCTTTTTTTATTGTGGGTTGGGCAGGGGATGGTGCCGTTTGGGCTCAACTGCTCCAGATGGGAAGGGGTCTTGATGGCGTAAAATTGCTTGAATTGAGATTTGACGTGACATGGGGTGACGGTTATTCGACTGGAATTTTCACGGATCTGTTAGAGCTTTAACCTTAGTTACCGCACTTTCTATCTGGAGGACTTGATACCACGATAGCAACCCCATTCCTCACGTTTACGGGAATGGTCGATTGTCATGGGAATTTAACTCCACCCGGGACGAATGGCGGTCTGTACTTTGCATGCATCCATCCGTCGACGTGGTGTCATTTGCTTCATTCCAATTGATTATATACTATGCAAAACGGAAAGGGGTCCTGGTATTTTGATTAGTCTTGAATTGTAGCACTTTTAATCGATCTCCACATCAGAGAAGACTCCCGGTGGCCTTACTTTGACGCGGCAATAGTGTATTTACGTAGTGTACTGCTAAAGGCAGGTAAGATGAGAATTTCACGTCTTGGTTGACACGTCACTCTCATGACGCAAATCAACTGAATCAGATGGTGCGGCGCGCTGCGAGCCGTTGCTGATCTGTGGGTAATTGCATTTTGCGGTTGTTAAGCAGCAGCCGATTAGCTCAATGGGGAAGTATTAATTCTGTTACTGAAGGGATGTCCAGACTATGGTGACATCAACTGTGACTTCGAACTCTCAATTCGATGGTTGTGCAGTGCCTTGCTTTTTTGCTTGAGTGTTCGGTGAGGCGTCCTTTTTCCTGGGATAAAGGGAAACATGCATGGTTTCCTTTCGGTGAGCCAAATTAAACCGTTGAAGGAGTCAGTTCTTTTGGTCTTATTTGTTGAGGGGTGATGAGGATTGTGGTGCCACAAGAGGATGTTTTCACTGCTCTTCTACAGTCTTTAGGGGAATGGGGGGAGGAAGAGCTGCTAGCTACAGTCTAGCTCTACGTTGAAAGGCACACAAGAAGCCATATTCTAGAAACCATTTCTGGAAACGTTTCAGTACTTTTTATTGATACGTCCTACACAACTTTCATGAATGTTAAAGATAACAAGTGGTTTGCTTGTCCCTTGCTCATTTCTGGGATTCTGCTGCACTTCTAGTGGCAGTCCATACTACGGCATTCCGAGACTGCCATGGAAACGAGAAAAGGGGTAATACCTGAGCATGCTATGTATTGACAAAGTGCAAAAAGGCCCAGTGGGATACAGGCATAGCAATGATGGCATGCCACTCAGCGAAAGCACAAAAGCGGAGCTTTAGGACGGTGGCTGCGAAAGGGTAAGCAAACCATAAAGGTGTAATACCGCCTCTGGCGCATCGTCTCTGTCAGACTTCGAAGTCAGGGATCTCAACGCAGTTTGCGTTGTAATAAAAACAACCACGAATCTCCTGTGCCTGTCATGGAGTTTATGAACAAATTGAGTGTTTGATAATGCAACCGATCTCGCTTGGAAATTCCACCAGGGCTGGAGTTTTGTCTTGTTTGAAAACTGCGACGGCAGAAAGTAGAATATGTGGATCATCAAATATGTCCACCGTTAGTAATAAGAATACGAGGTTAAAGACAGAATAGCCTAATAAGGAATAGGGTTTGGGGCAGGTTAGTGAGGATAAGATTCCCCATCCACTCTCTTTGCCATTTTGTTCTCCAATGCTGTTTAGCTGTGCCTATTCGAGTGCATGAGGTGTCGTTTGTTCACTTTACATCGCAACATAGGTGCAAGAGTCAGTTTTTTGTGACGAACTTTTCAGATGGCTCACAGTTTGTGTCACTTTAGCTATTAGCAGCATTTCTGCATAACATGGGATCAGAACAGTTGCCGAGGGCAAGAGTCACAGGATAAGGTCCATCACTCAGCTGCAGAAGTCAGGGCAGTTGTTCTTTAAGATCGGGTTCCCTTTCCCACGGCTTTCTTAAAGTCAATGAAAGGGATGAATAGGTAGTGCCAAAGCGTGGAAGGGTTGAATGCTACTGGCATGATAAGGAGGCTATGTCAATTAGCGCAAACACAATCACGAAGCTTTAGGCGTCCATCGAGAAACCAATGCAAGAAATTGAACACATGATCACCCTGTAACAACTAGTGCACAATGATTACCATCTAAAGTGACCATGCTATCTAGGGTGACTTGGTCCCTGTTTGATCACGCATTTGTTTACTATGCTTCTTCAATCTCCATGGTTTGGACATTCATTTTAACGATAGAGTTCTCTGAGAGCGTCTGCAATCTTTCCAACTAGTCTGGTTTGTTATGACCTCAGATCGGATTCAAGTAGTGGAGTCAGCAGTGGTGTTTCACTGTCCGAATCCAAACAAAGCTCAACCCCAGTTCCCTTTGCTGGTTGAAGAAAGATGGCATGCCTAAATAGGGCTGATTATGAGGAAATTTATGGCAGAATGATGAAGACAGCTTAAACATCTAATTATCACTTCATACAGTAAGATCAAGGCTCGATAAATCACAGTTAAAAACAAGGAAAGGTCCAGCATTGATTCATAAATAAAGTGACTTGCAGAGGTCTGAGACTACGATTCTTCCCTCTTGCCTTCTCTTCGCTAGTTTCCTGAGGAGAAACACTCTTCAGACAGAAGCACCACCTTATGGACAGATTTATCTGCAATGTACTTCGCTTCGCAGTGGAAGCGAGTACAACCGCCATTAGGTAGCATTCGCCACAAGATGTGGACCGGCCGCTCACCTTCAGTCCTGTCTGGCAGTTGGTTGCCTCTCCTCCCGAGTCCAGCCAAAGGCCGGACTACATTAGCAGAACTGTTAATCACCTTTGTAAATGGTGTACCTCAGTATTGTGCAGCATCTAATCCACACTTTCCGTTATTTACCTGCAACGACGAGTGCAATGTGAATTTTTGCTGCGAAATTTTAGGTAGGACTTCTTATTTTAGCACTACAACCAGTGAAAATTATATATTCATGATTTGCCTTAAGTTATGCTGAACCAGAGTTTCCACTCCTCTAATACTGCTTCACCATCGGTAAGCTGTACCCGACCCGTGGGAAGTGAGTGTTTAGAGGACTGTAAATGCATTAATTTGTGTCGAATAGCTTGAATTTCCGAAAGACAAACCACAACCTCAGAGGCGTTTTAGCCACTCAAATCAATTCGAGGATGTGCTGGAAGAGCTCTCCAGCACACCGGCGGTATTTAATCGGTTGAAAAGCAATACTTATTCGCATTTGACCCCACAGGTCTCCACATTGCTGCAAAATTGACCTTTGGCAGCCTCTCACTGCAACTTCACTCTGTATTTCCCTGGCAATGTTTCTTCAGCTGGAAATTAGCATATGGTTTGCAAACAGAGAAGAGCAAAAATGTGTAAAAAGAGCTTGGAGTTGTTTTGACTTTTAAGGAAAAGCATAGAAAATAGGTGGAGCGCATTGATAGGCCGTCGCTTTTAGGGAAAGAAATTGATATGCTGAAATTAAAAGACGCCATTTCGCCAAGTCTGGAGCAGTCCCCCTCCTCCATGCTTGCATTCACACGTGAATGGCTTAACCTCTGGCTGCTGTTCTTTTAAATAAATCCCGAAAGCAATTTGTGAGTTTGGCCCATCCAACTCAACGTATTTCAATGCCTTACTTGCCCTCATTGCATCATTAGACTGATCATCGAGTTAGCTCCGCCTGACCATATCTATACAGGATTTCAGCTAAAAATGTGCCTTTATGTGTTTTAGTGACCTTGGCAGTTTTACTCAAACCTTATTTAAAAACAACCGCCATCGTATACTGGTGAATAGATTACTTAGACAATCTATAAACGCGAGGGATTACAAAGGCTAAGCAATCAAACTATCTTTTTCCCTGACCATGCGTCAACCGATCAATGACATCATCGATCAGCCTTGTGCACACACTGCCCCCTTACGTCCCCTTTTGCTCCCAGTTGCCTCCCATTCTGTGTCACCACATTGTGCTCGCATTAAGTCTCACACCATGTCTCAAGGTTGTGTCAGCGGCTACATTTTAAACCTCTCGCCCTCGCATCCACTTTCAGCATAACTATGAAGGTCAGCTGAGGCATTATCCAATTATCAACTTTTTGTGGCGGTCTGCACACCATCCATTATGTAGTTATCATGCGCTTCAGATGTCACTCACATTTGGTAGAGGTGAAAAAATCTACCTAAGCAATAAGGTGAAGAATTGCAATTGCTTCAAGTCATGAAGCAGACATAACCTTTGCAGCTTGCTAAAATTTTCAGCCACCCCAGGAAGAATAAATAAGAGTGATAAACTGACTTCATTGACTAGACAAGTGTCTATTAGCAATTCCAATGGCACCTTTTCTATTTGACAGACGGGAATTCAGCTAAACAGTTAAAGTTTGACTTGCAAGAATAAGAATCGCACTTGCCGCCAAAGATGGTGGAATTGGCGGCCCTGATAGTGGCATGCAACTTGCGGAAACAATCAAACTCAAATTGTGTCCGATGGTACTATGCTTGGATTGGAGTTAGCTTCTGAAACTCATCCCATTCGCCCGTGGTATATTGCGCCTTACTCAAGTTTTCATAGACTCTATCGAAATTACTGTTTGTTAGGGCGGAGGGTGGGAAGTGTGGGCAAGCTGAAAGCGTAGTGTGAGCCTCTTCGTGGTATGCATTAAAAGGGAGGGTCCTTCGATCTCGCAGTGTCAGGAACACATGATGCTATACAGATGGTTTACTTAGAGGTAAACGGTTGAGTGATGCAATAGGGGATGTCTTTGTAAGGCTGATACGTGTTCCTTCGTCTGTGCCGCCATGTTACATTGTTTGTATCGCATCCTTACCCAAACGCCTTTCTTAGTATGATCTATCTAATGAGGACGTTAAAATGGTTCGAGTAAAGTACCACTTTAGTTGCTCATTGCCACCCCGCAGAACGTGAACAGGGAATATGGTGTGAATTTCTTTGACCTTTAACCTTTCATTGCACCCGAAAAAATCGGGGTATTTGATCATTTTTACCAAATTGGTTTATTCATTCATTCCTGAGGACGCGATAGGGGATGACAGTGTGAACTAAGGGGATGTTGTTGCCCACAGATTTGGTCCTCCAACAACTTGGCGTTACTGGGCACCCAAGTACAAGCACCCTAAGCCACCATTTTGGTTGGCAAAAGTATTAGCTTGTGGCGGTTAACAGCATAAAATGTCCGAGTTTCTACTGGCCATATTTGACCATTTACTGATTTTACTAGCTACTTCTGACTGGCCTCCATACAATCCTCCTTGGGTTGCAATGTGATCGAATCCGAACACACACTTACGAAGGCGCTCAAATTGCTTGTAAAAGCATGGGAGGTTGATGTCATGCGCTTTTACACGCACATTCGTGGTGACTCGTGGCGACGGCGGCGATAGTGGTGAGATTTGTAAGGCAACAAATTATCAAATTTTCTACTTACAGAAGCCTTCGCCACCACACCCTTAGGCTGTTTTAGCAATTGTAGTTGCCACACAAGCTTGTTCATCGTGACGCAATTTTTTTTATTTCTGTTCCTAAATGAAAAAGTGTTTTGCTCAGGATACTGATACACAAAGCCGAGTACAAAAAAATGCGTTTTTATGGACGCAGGATCAGGTTTGAGGATTGTGTTTAGGGATTATTTAGGTTTGATTAATGGCAAGACATGTGCAAAACTCATTTCAAACTCGACTTCCAGCAATAAACTGCAACAAATAGTCTCACGTAAATGGATGAAATAGTGGGTTCAGTGTTGTTGGTCCAAATAATTCAACTTTTTTCAGCTAATGGTTGACTTAAAATATGGGTAAAACAGCTTCTGGGCGTTATACTACTCGTTATACTCATGAGTAGAAAATGTCAGATGAAAAACCAGAGCTAATTTGCAAATTTTTTCACACAATCTAAGCTCAATTATGGATAAATGGGAGGAGACAGAGAATGATCGTAAAAGTAAGACAGAATAATTTGGAAGTGAAATGAGGCAGCAGTCACCATTGCATTTCACTTTCAAACTCAAAGTAACCTGCTCTCCTTTGACTTCTAAAATTTGAGGAGAAGCTCACCTAATGTGTTTGAGGTGTTTGACATAAAAGCAGTTGCTGGTTTATTCAAGACAAGACCATTATGCGAAGCATTTACATTCTCGATGAGGCCGATAAAACGAACAACGGCTTGCGCACCGATGCATGCGGAAGCGCTTCGCTTGCGCCAGGCGGTTGCCTAACGGTGCAAAGAAACCAACTCTCTACGCTCTTTTTCCTGATTTCCGAGACAGTTACCGATACAGTTAGAGCCAACTACGTTAACCTCTGACCCTATTAATCCTTGATTACCTTAGTAATCAACACAAATTCCTCTCTATCCATAATGCCCGAAATCACCCCATTTCATCTGATTTGTGACTATTCCACCACTGCATATTTGGCTTGTGAGTTTAAATGGTCCTTGGAAAAACACAAGAGATCGTTGCACTGAAACACGGTAATGCTTTGAACAATTGTCTAACTCGTCGTTTTGGTCCCTCAGGAACTTAAGCCAACGACAGCACGGTGTCCAGACTGCACCAGTAGCCCTGACAACAGTATCTACTCCGCCTGCGCTTTTTCGCACACTGTACCAAACAACCCTGTCTATTAACCACGTCATATTTATTCTCTTTATTGAAAACAAAAAGCCGTCAGTTAGTGCGCGCAAACTGCAGAAATCCGAAAAGGAAGCTGGATTCTTTGGGAGTAAGGATAAGGTGATGTGTGAGCACAAATTCTTGATTCAACGAAGCCATCCCATGCTCTTTAATTGCTCAGCTTTTGGGCAGTGACTCTCGCAAGCACTGTGCGGTACAGAAGCCTAGTGCACTGGAAGCTATCAACCGATGTTGGGCAACATCAGATGGATAAGGCCCTAAAACGATGATGGATAGGAAGACTACACTGCGAATCCGCAGAAATTGACTAGATACGCCAATGACAGCGGGAGGAAAGGTGACCATAGAAAATATAGTCATCCACAGGATCGCTTAAGACGAGCATAGAGCTACCAAATCCAGAAACTGAATCGACTATAATTCATATGCTGATCTAAACTTCCCCACCACATTTGCAAGATGGTAAACCAAGTAAATATTCACCTTCATCCTGGATTATGCATATTTGTATGTGGATATATATATATATATATATATAATATGTATAACAGTGCAGATATAGAAAGAATACTAGCAAGCAAACAAAAATGATAAGGGTGGGACACACGCATACAAGAGGACAGTAAGGGACCGGAGACAGGCACACAAACGTATAAACACACACAAAAAGGAGATGAAAGAGTGCGAAAGCGAAGGGCTTCAAGTCTTCTCTTCCACCCCACTGGCGGTAGAGTCTACCGGAGTGGCCGGATTACTGACGGCTTGTTGTTGTTGCTGCTGCAACTGCTGTAGTGCCAATTTGGCCTGCTTCGCAGCGGTAAGGTGTTGAGTCAGTTTGGTGAGGAGACCTGTGTGGCTGAGATTTAGCCTATCGGATACTGGAGGCATCCGCGGAACGAGGGTGAGGAGGCGGGACACGTCCTGTTTCATCTCTGCCAAGTAGTCTTCCATCATTGTCAAAGCTGAGATGGAAAAACTTTCTACTTATACGGCAAAGGTAGACTCAAACACGCATTAGATACACATGAGTGGAACTCGAACAAGGCCTAGTGCTCTTCCACAAGCAGACCGGCGCCTACCGCGATGAATCAGCTGGACAAGAGATTTGTTGCCGGCTAGCGCCTCTGCATAGACCTGCTGTTGCGCCACTGCCAAGCACTCGAGCTCATTGAAACGCCGGTTGAGACTCTGGACAGTGTCCTTGGGGTCACAAACAATATTTTGGTGTGCCGCGCGCCGCAGCTGTTCCTCAATAATGAGCGCCTGCTCCAGCAGTTTGAAGCGCCGTGCAAGGAAACGATTTTTCATTTCTAAGTAATTGGCCTTCCCCTGGTCGCCGCGAAAGGGTTCGTTAACCAGAGCGAACCGCGGATCGTTGTGGATGTCCTGTTTTTGTTTAAAAAAAGCAATAATGGTTACTTCTAGCGTAAATCTCGAAGAACAATGAATTTGACATTCGAAGGTTTCATCAAAGTTGGCTGTGAATACTAGACGATTGCAAAGGCTCGCGTTAATGGCCTTCCGAATTTTTCGCGCCAAGGACAAAATCACGCTTAGACGCAGAGATAGCTTGTTCTGCGCACAAAACGCATTTCAATTTAACAGCGGGATACCCACAAGAAGCTTCTACTACTAATGAAATGGTGCGCATTCAACGGCAAGAACAGTCTGTCTCCTGGCAGATTAAATTTTGCGGGAAGACTCACGACGTCCGAAGCAGAAGAGTGGCCGATTGCTGAGAAAAGCTAAAAATAAGGACGAAATTCGCCACGTGGACCATTGGAGGGGCTTTGTTCCTCGTCTAACAGCCGTTTCATATGTCAGTAGCAAATTAATCCCATTCCCATAAGCATCATGAAGTTCTCAGGAGTAATTCAAACACTGAACGTCACCCACCTGCCAGCGTCCATAGCCATGCTGCACCACACCGGCCAGGAGCCAGTAGTCGTGTTTGCGATGCCAAATCTCATAGCCCTCCGTGTTCTCCTCCAATGCGCGCTGCTCGTTCAACCATATTGTGTGCAGCTCGGTAAAACCGCCGTCGGCGATGTTAAACATGAAGGAGGAACGTCGATGGTGCCGCCTGTTTTCCGCATCTGCCTCTGGCTTCACGGCGCCCTCGTCCACTGTGTCCACCTCCATTGCTTCCACCTTAGGCTGAAAGGATATAACAAAGCTACATTGAACGGTTGAATTCGTACTTGAAGGACAAATCGGAGACACATTTGATAAAAAAAATAGAGAGCGAGGGACTACCCGATTTCAGGTTTGAAAAAACTTCTGGCGTGTTAACCAACTCGGAGTTTAAAGTAAAATACATTGGTTTTGTTGAATTCAAAAGCTCACTTTTGTCCATATACCTTTCTGCAACTTTATCCTCTAGCTCCCATAAAAAAAGATTGCTTACTGCTACAAGCTAATACAACTGGTGGCAGAGGAAGCGTTTGGGAAATAATGGATTATTCAAAGAAGCACTGCATCACCTTTTCGTCCACATCCATGGAGTCACAGGCAGAGCCAGCACCAGTCTCATCGATTTTCAGTCTACCCTCGGGTTCCATCGCCTGCCGAAGGCAAAAGTGAAATGGGCAAAGCAATAGCCTCGAAATGCATTTACACAGTGAAGAAGTAAAACCCCACACGTTCCCACTATTCGGCCTCCGGATCCCACGCACGCCCACATATCAACCTGATCAGGGGCGACACAAATGAAGCGTGAGCTACATTGTAGTCAAAGCTACATTAAGAGGACAAGGTTGACTTTAGCTTAACAACCACTGCGCCAACACCTTAAAAAAGATTTTTATGACTAAAGCTACAGAGACCTGATGCAACTGCGTCAAGTATCAACAACCGCAATAATCTTGACCAAAACTGAAATTGAAGAATCGAGTTCGGTTTTAAAGAACAGCTCATGGTATTGCCATAAACAATTTAATTTTCAGTCATTAAAGTGAAGGTAAAGTACGACAACTACGATCAAAACAGCAGCTTTGCTTGCTACAGAACAGTGACCAGGTTTTAGCACAACTCCCACACGATACCTATTTAAATTCCCAACACCAGTCCCAATCATAAAAATAGGAGGCAGCCGTTACATAATCTCCACTTCAATTGAATACTTGTGATGGCTGATGGGAAGGGCTACTACAGGAAGTCCCGAGAACGACGCCGTGCTACCAAGCTCGTACTGGAGGCATGGGATTCTGTGCCGCCAGTCTCTCAGATCCTCCGTTTGCCTCATAATAAATATCAGCTTTGAATTGTATAACCTTTATACCTACTTCTGCTACTGAAAAAACGGCATCACAACTCACGTCTCCCTCGTCAATTGTCAATGGCATCGTTGCTGCTGCCGCATCAGCTTCCCCGTTCTTGACAGCTGGGACTGTTGTAGTGCTGACAGGAACGGTAGTTTCATCGACAATGCTAATGTCCATCGGTTCAGTCTTATCACTAGCTTTGGACGCGTCATCAGAGCAACTTGCACCTCCATTACCATTGGCGTTGGAGGTAGTCACAGTAACGCAGAGGGGTTGAGTGAGCGGGGTGGATGCACCCTCCGGCCTACCGCAACCGCTGCCTTCGCCACCGACCGCAGTGTTTGATGTTGCTGCACCTGCCATTGCTGCCATCGTGGTGTCTGAAACAGTGGCAGAGTCTGGAATGCTGTAGAGGCCATTGATTTGCTCGAACTCCTGAACCTACAGTGAGGAAGACAAAGTAGAATGACATTCCGCACAACAATCCTACTAGACTCAATTTCTAACTCTTTCCATTCTAACCTGGACCAGCTGGTAACTTTTGTCGATTGCGGAACTTACAAATTATCACAATCTCAATAAAATCCTACATTGTTGAGGTCATTAAGCCACCTGCAATTCCAGCTTTGTTCAAAATTAGCCAAGGAAGGTGAAGGACTTGGAAACATTTTGGAAATTCAAATATATGAACTAAAAGTAGAGATGATAACGTAATTTTTCCGATTGTTTTAAAAAGTGGCGACATTCTGTCCTCGAAAATAATTCCAGATTGAAAGTTCAAAAATCAAAAAGCATTTATGGAGTTATATCAACAATTCAGAAATCTAGCCTGAATCGTTTCGGCATCCACACTCACTTTTTTGCGCACCAAGGCCATAATGCCAATGCGCGAGAGGATAGGTTGATGAGAGATTCCATCCCTTGGGGTGCCATCCGAGTAGGTGGCATTATTGTCCTGATTCATGCTCTCCGGCTCACACAGGTGACGCATGAAGAGAGCCACGTAGGCACGGAACACGCGCTCCGGTTTGCCCTTAAGGTCGCGCGAATGCCAAGCCGTGGAGGCAGTAGCTGACGCCGCAGATACGCCTGCCATGGATAACGAGGAAGGCGGTGGTGGCAGGCCATAGCGCAGAACTGAATTAACGAAGGCGCGACGCTGTCGAATGTTGAAGCCGAGCACTTCGATTTGACCGTTGACGCGAGACAGCAGAGGAGGCATCTTGCCCTCACGCTCCCGACGAACTCGACGGCCAATCTGTGAGCCCATACCCTCGCCTCCGCCACCGGCTTTCTCATCATACTCGTCATCGTCCTCGTCCTGTGCCAGCAACACAAACAAGATGGACGATGTCTTAAAAACGGCTGCCACGGTACATTTTTTGGCCAATTTAGAGGCGGAGAACTTAGAAAGAGAATAACCAGCCCTCCTGAACGATAACGATAAATTTCTTTTAACAGCACGATAGCGGCAGCAGACCGGCCCAACGAAGTCTAATTCTAATTTTATTTTATTTCATACCGTCCATACAGAGGTCCAACAAGTGCCCACGGGAAGGCTCGCCAGTCTTCCCAAAACTAAACAGATTCACATTTGCCATTGCAGCTTTTTGGCAATATTGCCACAAAAATGTTCTCAATTATTAGCACTACCTTTCGAACAGATTGTTCTGCAATAGATGGAGGTTCATACCGAGATACCTCATGATCGAAACATAAAAACGCTCAAGATGACAAAGCGGAACTTCAGAAACGACATGTACTGAGGCCATTGCTTAACGGAAAACCTTCAAGAAAATGTAGGGATTAACCTCTATGACCTTGGAACACATACATATTTGCACTCCTCAAGCTAAGGGACCTGAAACAAACATAAATAAACCGAAGAAACGGTCACAGCACACCAATTTCTTCAAAGTATCAATAGAAGACAACTGCGTTTTCCCCAAAACAGGTGCTCCTAATGTCTGCGGAGATCAATGGAGATTAAGTGGAGACGCGTAACTTTTATGAAGAGATAGTCTCTACGCTAAGGCATTCGACACAATTATCAGGTGTCATCAAATCCGTTCCCCACTCGATATAAACCTGCTGCTACAGGTCTCACTTTCACACGAAATGTTGTTGCCTGAAGAAAGAAATTAGCACAAGCCACTTTTACTTCCAAAAGAATCGGGGAACCGATTCTCCATGCCATCACGTGACTATCGAATACTAATGTCAAGAAAGAAGTGACGATATCGCTTTCAGCCTGAAAAGACAACCAGAGGATGTGAGCGCAGCGTTAAAATCTTCTCACGGTTACATCGTACAAGAACTTAAGGTCATACGCAGACGGAATTTCCTGCCGGCCGATTAATCAGTCCCGGGTGTTTCTGAAGCAGTTTTCTTTTTAGCAAATGCTCAAACCTTACTGAACTGAGTAGGCAGAGCTCAGCCCGACTTGCTGCTTTACCTTCAGTAAGTGAACATGTACACATGCATAACCATACTTGGGCCGAAAATATTTTTCAAAGGCAAAGTTGTGAACAGCCTAAAAGTGCGTGTATGGGGTGGTGACTAGATTGGTTGCGGCAAACTTGTTTCACGAAGGATTGCAGAAGGCATTTCTTATGAATTTTGAAATGCCAGCAAGCAATTCAAAACACACAGCGCGCCTTTATAAAGTGAAACAAAGCTTTCAAACAGTGCCGTCAGTTAAAGCATACGATGCCCATCTACCTGGGGGAATCCAAAAAATTCGTCCCTAAGTTTATGTAAGCATAGGCCAACTGCTCCATCACTAACGTTACGTTAAGCATGCTCAAAAGCCGTTCTTGGGATGTTGAGCTAGCATAATTCTCCACACTCACCGAGAGTGGGGAATGTTCCTGACAGCGTTTTTCCGGCCTTAATTAATCCACCTTTTCTAATCCGACTCCTTCCGTTATGGGAAGCAATTTCTGCTACAGGACCCTTTCTAAGCGTTGTACAAAAAAACTTACCGTTAAGTTTGCAATGAAATCAGAGTTCAGCTCATAAACCAGAAAACCTTGAATCATAGCCACTGGGTTCAACCAGCGAAATTCACGGGAGTTAAAAATAACCCGTGAACAATTCGGGGAGCCGACTGGATACTTGTGAACCTAGAAACGTGCCCATGTTGAAGGTCTAGGCTTTTGCAGCCCCAGTTTGCACAAACAAAGTGAGCATTTCTCAAAAGAGAAAATTTCACATTTTTAGAAACACGAGTAGCCAAATCTTCAAAACGGGAACGTTTTTGAAGCATTTGCCAATCTCTTACAAAAGAAAATTATTAGAAGAACCTCCTTAATTCTACATAAAGCCACTGCGCTCCGCTTCTGCAGAGCAGGCGCGATCGACTCCAACACCTCCTCCAGGTACCGTTACTGCTCTACCGGTCGTATGATTGGCAATAGTGACGACCTTTTTCAAAATAGCTTCGCAATATCGGAATCACCGACATGTTGAGCAAATGCAACTTTGTCTCGTAATTGGCCACTCAGGAACAAATAATTTAAAGCTCTCCGAAAAACTAATGAGACTTGCTACAAGGTGTCACTAATTGCTCCCCCTTTTCCCGTAACCTCAGCAGTGCCAGTGTTGTTGCGTTGACTATCCACTGAATTAAGGGTAATACAGTGAAGAGCCAATATAAGTGATAGCATGCTGGCATCCGGTGACGGAATTACAACAGTATGAATCGTATCCATTAGCATGAGGTGGGTGCTTCTGACAGATCCTGGTAATGCATGCAAAATCGTCGTTGTTGGCGACCTCATGCAGCTGACACCAGGACGCCCAGAGCAGTAACTTAGGCAACGCAACGCCTGTCAAACGCCAGTCTTCCGTAATACAAAGTGATTCACAGTTGCAGAAAAAACAGTTTAAATTAATCTTATTCGCAATACAGTAAAAATGCCAAAAAATTGACATAAATGAGACCGACAACTTCTCGACGTAAATTGAAATTGTAAACTGTGAATTCAACTATTTCAATTTGAGGTTGTTAACTGACAGTCAGTTCAAGCCAATTTCTTTTCAACTAAGTCCTAGAGAACGAAAATTTGAGGAAATTCAGCCCTTTACAAAATAGGATCCGAGGAGCACGTCCAATAAAGTGCACGAACGTTTGATCAGCCCCAATCTGGGAGCCCAGGAGGCCTCAAAAGGCTGTAGGGTGTAGCAATCAAATTAAAGTATCCTACACAAACTTGGCTCACCTTGGTGGAAAAGTTGCTGTCGTGATCGCTAGTATTGTCATTCCATTCTTCCTCGTCCTCCTGCTGATTGGCCCAGTAATTAACAGGCTTGCGATGTCGTTTGCCCTTGCCCAACAGCTTTGCCTGGTCCTCCTGCGCTTGCTCAAAGTGATGACGCAACAGCTTCTCCCAGTATGCTGGGTCGTTAGTATCCAACTCCTGCTTGATCACCTATATAAGTGGATAGATAAAAGTACACATGATGAAGAATCAAGTCATAATCACGATCACAGGAAGCACCAAAGATAAAGTACAAAGTAAGATGGTAAAGGCATCATCTTGATTCCCGTTGCAGCACTTCAGTTGGCGTGATAGTCATTACAGACTAATCACTGGAAGCCTCAAGAATAATGGCAGCTAAGCAAGTTGTTCTGCCACAAATCGAATGACCCCTTACCTCGACATTAGGGTCCTCATCCTCGGGCTCCTCACTGTCGCCATCCTGAATTTCACGTTTCTCATAGTGTGCCACTTTGAAGGAGCTAAGGTAGTCGTTCATCTCCATCTGCTTCTCCTCCATGCCTTGCTGACTGCGATCTAATAAACGATCCAGTGCAGCGTCGTCGTAGACTATGCAGTGCTCGTCCGTGGCTGCAAATGAGTCAGTACACAACGAATAAAGATTAGGTCTCATTCCAGGCCAAATGGCACCATAATTACGAAGAAACAGTTTTGAATGCGTAACGACTTCTTTCTTCAAGGGCTGCCGGCAGCAAAAACTGAGAACAAGTGATGCTCAAGTCGAATTAACACAAAAGTAGCGTTGCTGTGGAAACACTACAACATAGGAGTTGCAAACACTCCCTTCGCATTGACGACCAACGTACATGTCATAAGCTAGTCCAAATCCTGAGAGCAGGCGAAAGCAGTAATATACACGGATACACCAGGGTTTAGTGATAGTCTCTCGTAAACGAAGATGTCGAAATCACGAACACTCGCATTCACAGAAGGCTTCGGACAAAGAGACATTCAGTCGCAGCAGTTAGAAACTCGACATCGGCCGTGCGCTTCTTTTCGCAATCATTAATGTCAGGATTTGCCTGGAATATTTTACATGGTTCGGAAACAATAATTACGATGGTGAACAATTGGGCCTTCTCAGATTGTTTCTCACCACCCACGCCTTAAACACGGAATCCAAAGCCGTTTAAAAGGAAGAGTCGGGTGTCAGAAGTGCCAACGAATGCAAATAACATTCTTCCGATGAAATATAACACTCGTTTCTGGTCGTACAATATTGTTCACAATGAAGTCGATAACAGCTCGAATAGACACTTATGCGAGTGTTTTTCCAGTTTTTTTCGATCATGTACACCAGTCAACCTTAGAGCGCTTCGTTCCTGATCATTGTAGCTATTTGCAACTGGATATTTCGTCCCGCATCAGACCACCACGACCTATTTCTAATATATGAGAAATCCCTAGGACAGAGACCTTTGCCTTCGTACTGAGTGGTCACATGGCAAGAGACTCACGTATGCGTTTGACACGCATCTACTCACAGCACCATGTGCATAAAAAACACTTCCTTTCAAAGCTATTTAGTTCGTGGATAGGTTTCGCCGCAATTTTGGTATTAAAACAAAATATTTTTACCCGACATGCCGAGAGGAAACCAGTTAATAGTAATTCCTCGGCTCTCATCGTTTCCTGTGACAAGCTTAAAAGATATGTAAACTATCTTTACCGTCGTTATCCTCGTGCTTGAAGAGATCCTCCGTTCCAAACTTGAGAATATCGTCGAGCTCCTTTTTGGACATCTGACTGGCGCCCTTACCGCCCAGACCCGGTCGCACCACAAGATGAGTGAGCATCATCTTCTTCTTTGCTACTTGTGTCACTCGTTCCTCCACCGTTGCTCGTGTTACGAAGCGGTAGATCATCACCTGTACGGAAAGCCAAGCAAAAAAAATGGATCGCTATGGAACTGATTGTTTCAGGGCAGATGCATGATTGGAGAGGTAAAAGGCAAAAATACATAAGTGCCCACTTCAAATACCGAGCATTCGTCCAACGTGGGAAAAAAATCGCCTCGGCAACCATATTCGCGTGTAGTTGATAGGCTATTAGGTCGGAAAAGTTCATTTCGACTAAAAACTTTATTCTCAATGGAAAATACGAATTTCAAGTGTGTGGATGGTTCTAGAATGACTCCTGGATGAATGAGGTTGGACAGAGATTTGAAAGACACATAAATTAGGGCATTAGGGTTGCTTAACTGATAACACCTTACCAATGCAGTTAGACTTAGCTTCAGCAAATTGTTCAAGAGAACTTATAACACTTAAGTTGAAGGGGTTCATATAGTACCGTTGAGATGAGGAAGATTTCAACGTCCAACTGAAATTTCGGACAATTTGACTCTCACACCAATTTTCTGACTGTGATTATGGAAACATTTATAAATATCATTGCCTTAACAATAAAAAACCCAATTGAGTAAATTCTATGCTCTTTCATCTCCGAAATTATTCTTCAATCGATTCAAAGTAGAGTCCCAAAGATCTTCTCAACATTGGAGCATTTAGCTGAAAACAAAGATCGCTGGTCCCAAGGCAGAGAGTGAGAATTTACCAAACCACACATCTTGCCGATGACATCGGCTAAAAATAATTTTTAGGAAAGCTTGACAGATTCCCTTAGCTGGTAGTTGAGAGCCAGTACCTCATTTGCAGCTCAACCTGACTTGGTATGACCAGCAAACACGCAATACAGAGCAATCTTTGTTGGTTTGGATGAGAAACCTCTTCCTGGTAAGTAATTTTAATAGAGCGAAAAGGACAAGTGAATAATAACAGACGAGGTGGGACAAACCTACATGCAGCAAAACATTTATTCTTGCATAGTGAAGATTGAGAGACAAAATGGACCACTCTTGCACAATTCTACGCCACCAACCAACACGTAATCTCAGGCCTTGGATAGCTCATGCAATGGGCTTTCAAATGACTCACTACCGAGCTTTAAAAGTTCATTTTGATGACAATTGAAGTTATTAAGACAGCACCTCAGTCCTCAATAAACTGCTTAATCAATCCAAAAATTCTACTTTTTGGAATAAAACAAAGCAAACCGATTAAGATCGAACGAATCATTTCATGTGTTGGGAAATCCAGTACCACAGAAGAAGGGGACAAGAAACACCAACTTGCCTTATTCGCTTGACCAATTCGATGCGCCCGCGAGAACGCCTGAATATCGTTATGAGGATTCCAATCAGAGTCGTAGATTATCACCGTATCTGCTGTAGCCAAGTTAATGCCTAAGCCGCCAGCCCTCGTAGATAATAAAAACACAAATGACGTGGAATCAATGGCATTGAACCGGTCAATGGCATCTTGCCTCTGCTGACCCGTCACGTTGCCATCAATGCGCTCAAATTTATACCCCTCGGCTTCGAGAAAGTCCTCCAATAGATCCAGCATCTTGGTCATTTGGGAGAAGATGAGCACTCGATGGCCACCAGCCTTCAGTTTCTGCAGCATGGCGGAGAGGAGCTCAAGTTTGCCACATGCCTTACGCAACGCTGAACCCTCAAAGGCTCCGTTGGGTAAGCGAGGCGCGTCTTCGGCGGCGGATGGAAAGAGGTAGGGATGGTTGCAACACTTCTTAAGGTCCATCATCACGTTGATGAGGGAGGGTTGGGCTCCACCGCTTCGACAGCTCAGCGCGTCAAAGTTCTTCGTTAGGATGAACTTGTAGAACTTCCTACGGGATAATAACGCACACGATCAACAAGTTTGGTATGAGCGGCATATGATTTTTTTAATTTGAATCCAAATTCTATACATAAGCAGAATGTGTTTGTTAACAGTTAACAAACACATGGTGAATGCTCTTTGGCTCGGGAGTAATTTTCCAATCTTTGACACACTATGGCGCCTAGACTGCATTTTAATTTACTTGGTAGTCAAATGGTTAAAACTAGGAATGAAGTACAACAAATTTCAACGTGTTCCGAATTTTCAACCATCTGCGTTCCACTGGTATCCCATTTAAAGCCTACCAAGGTGTTATTATTAGCTGAACTCGAAGATGACTCTATTGGCTACTCTTGGACCACAATGAGTTGGCAAAAAGTCAAGATAAAAACTCCCACTGGCATTCGAGACAATTAAAAGCCTAAGCAGTGCCGTTATAATTCAAGCAAATTCGTTCGCCTCGACCCAGAAAGAGTTCTCAGGGCGAAGTGAAAATAATTTATTGACTGCAACTTTTCAAAAGTGGTGAGTTTATTCAATAAGCTCAGCATACCATCAACAGCGCACTATCCATTCCAACCTGTTGTTCCATAAGATTTCAGAATCAACGATGCGGTCTACACCCAAACAATACAAACTAACACCTAGATCCAGATCAAGGCGCCTGCAGTACGCATGAGGGAAATCCCCTGCCTTTCTGACCGAAACGGGCACTGATAGTGTGCCAAATAAACAAACCACCCCTTATCCACGCGTCATGAAATTTTAAGCTTCTAGCCCCTAATAGCAGATCATAAAAAGAACAATAAAACAAAACTCACTTTTGCATGGGACTCAACTCAACGCGCACAATAAATTCTCCTTTTGATGGCATATTTTTGAGCACATCTGCCTTGAGCCGCCTAAGTAGGTGTTTCCCCAGCATTTCATGGAGCTTCTTCACCTGGTCCTCTTTTGAGATGTCTGCAAACTCATCCAGGAAGCCCTGCATATCATAGAACTTCGCTGGTGACATAAAGTGAAGCAGATGAAACAGTTCCTCCAAGTTGTTCTGTAGCGGTGTTCCGGTGAGTAGTAGCTTGTAGGCAATTTTGTAAGTGCTGAGCATGCGGAAGAACTTCGATTGGTTATTCTTTAGTCGATGCGCCTCGTCCACCACCAGCACCTCCCAGTCGATGGAGGATAGTAAGGCCTGGTCAATGGAGATGAGCTCGTAGGAAGTGAGGAGGACATGGAAGCGGACCTGGGCGCCCGAACGCATTTTCACTACTCGAGATCCGCCACGCACTCCGCCCTCCTCAAAGGTAAACTCGTGCTCACGAATTACCGTCCGAGAGTCTTTGTCTCCAACGTAGGTTACCACGTAGAAGTCAGGTGCCCATAACTCAAATTCACGCTCCCAGTTTATGATGGTGGAGAGGGGAGCGGCTACAAGGAAGGGACCTCGGCTGTGGCCCTAGAAGGAGCACAGAGGTGAGTAATGGACGCTTCACACTCTGCTTAACGTTTGGACCATGCTTAACACACCACAGTTACGCCAGCTGCCAGGTTGCCAGTCTCAAAGGAAGCTCACACGTATCATAAATTACTCGATGGCCGAGTGTCAGACCCATGGAATCGTTAAAGGAAAGCCTCAAGTATCACTTTACTCTTATACTGCCTGCATGAAACATGAGTAGATAGTAAAGAATTGCTTATATCATTTCGGCTTAAGGAGTGAACCTACCAATTCTCTCAAAAATTGGATAACTTTGGCCTACATACTCAGGACCAATTGTAACCGTATCGTTGAATGAAAAGTGAGGCAGTTGGAAGGAATGAAGTGCAGTGCCTTAAAATCGGTCAGAGAACAGGGTCCCATCCCTATGCAATAAATCTTCGCATCAAATCTTTTATAAATGAAACCTCCTGAACTCGCTAGTTCACCAAGTTTCAGCTGGAAATGATTAGGCAATTCTAATCAGAGCATATTCTAGGTCGCAGGGCTTCGGAATCAGCGCAAAGTTGCTTGGTGAAGACCCTGTGGTACAGCAAGAATGCGCCCTTCGCTCCTCTGGAGGGGTGACTTGGTCAGAAAGCAATTGAGAGGTGTGCCAACAAGTGTGCTCATGACACCAAAGAAAACTGCTGTCATATATGCCGGTAAAAGGACAAATTATAAAATGAAGTAGTCGCTGTTTCAAAGACGGCATCCATGCACGTAGAGATAGAACTTAACTCATCCAAACAGGTCAACCATCACCAACATGTTTAGCATGGTTTGCATCACAATGAGCGGTTACTGACCGAGTTGATAAAAAATCCACTCCGAATCCCAGAATCTACTAACTGCTGGTAACTCAATGATTCCATTCATTGTGAATAATTAGCAATTCACGCGTTACATAGATAAATCTTGATGATTCCCCGTTATGTCCCCCATTGTGAACGAAAAAAGGACTTATGGGATCGAATAATATGGCTAGTAAGGGATAGCTTTCAACAATGTCGCCATACAATCACACATAATCTCTAAATGAAAGTCAATTTTGTAATGAGTAGATTTAAGCATTATAGATCTATAGATGCTTTGCCTCCACGTTGACCAATATCGAAGTCGACTGCTCCCTCCTGCAGTAACACCTATAAATTCCATTCATTGGCAGACTTTTGCAAGCATTTGCTTGCCTAGTATTTACTCGAAGCCGTAATTTATGTCGCGTGATAGAACTAGATTCCAGATCTCGTGTTCTGAGAACTAACCATCTTACAGTATCCGAGTTAACCGTGTGATAAGATCAGCACCCGAGATCTGTGGTCATGGCCAAGGAGTATTCCATAGTTCCATACTCCTAAACCTACACTGATGTTGTATCAAAGGAGGAACGCCGATCTGCATTAGAGTGACGTCTCTAAATCAGACTATTCAAGCCAAATAAACCAGCCCTTTCATTTTTCCGTATACTGATAATTTGGTAAATTGCAGATCAGCCGGTTCCATCACCTTGCAAGGGAATCTTTTTCCTCCGATGCGGTATTTCCAACAGAGAACCAAACTAAGAACCCCCATTAAACCATGCAACACAACCTCTGTTAAAAGAGAATATTTGAAGTGCAACATGAAATTCGCTTTCCTGCTTAGGAGTAACTGGAAGAGCTATCACAGGGATCATACTAGAAGAGGAGCCCTTTTAGACCCTAGTGATTCGACCTTCACGCCAAAAAAAGCACTGGTCAGGCTTTAATATCACTTTCCAAACAAATTCTTGATATTGAGAAATCCAACCTAAATCCATAAATGCATAGAAAGCTCTCATCGTGAATCAAATTCATTATACTATCTACGTTTTTTGCTCAAAGGTCGACTTCAAAGCATTCAAGCATTAAAGTGATCAAATCATCTGAATGACTATTGCAGCCACAAAGAGCGCCAAATGACAATGCTCTTAAAGGAAGACGGAAGCGAGTTTTGAATTCCCCAAGCATCGGCCCCCACTGAACCACGCTAGCAGTCTCCAACGTCTTGTATGCCTAAAATAGAATTACTTCCAGATCCAATCCTAGCAACCTTATCCCTATCTTCATCTTGCTGTTTCGCCGATAAGCATTAACTACCGCTTTGAGCACAAAGAAGCATAAATTATAAACTAAAAATACGCAGAATAACCAAGTAACTTACGTCCTTGTAAAGGGAGTACAAGAAAGCGATAGTTTGGATTGTCTTTCCCAGACCCATTTCATCTGCCAAGATGGTATCCACTTTATTGCCATAGGAAAATCGCAACCAATTCAATCCCTCCAGTTGATAGGGATGCAGTTCCCCACCCGTCTCATCCATGTACTCTGGCTGTTTGGTTAGTTGTTTCCTCAAATCCGTGATCGGTTTTTCAGGAGGGATTTTCTTCAACAAACTAGCACTAAGGCTTGTTTTTTTCGCGGAAGCAATAGCAGCAGCAGTGGCAGAAGCTACAGAAGAGGAGCTCCCTTTCTTCTTGCTTGTCGTCACAGAGCTCGTCTCGCCCTTAAAGAGACCTCGCATAAGACGAAACTCCTCCACAAATCGCTCAAACTCGGGAACTTCGGTGGTGGCCGCGTCCTCCCACGTGCACTCATCATAGGGCAGGTCACGCCACTTCACTAGAAACCACTCCTTCTGACGTGTCACCCGGCTGTCGATAATACGTTGGGGCTGGAGCCACTCGGGACGAACACCCCACTTGTAGAATCGCTCCTCAAGGTTTTGCGGATCGGGTGCCTTCTCTCTGGCGCGTCCCCTGTAAAGACAGGCGGGCAAAAAAGGATTACTTGATTTAAAAGAATACTTATTTTTACATAAGTCAATTTGAGTCTAATTGACCCCTTCCTGCTGTTATCAGCATATAGGGATACCTCCCTCAAAAAAACTGAAAGCGGGATAAGAGAGGAAGGGGAGTAATTAGCCATTATCAGTGAACGTCATGAAGTTAATCCTGTCAACCAAAATAAGGCATCCTTACGGGTCGACAATGTTATTACAGGAATAAATGGGAAATTCGTGGGAAAATGGCGAAAAAGAATAGAATTCTGTCAAACGGTAGCTATTTCATGATCAGAGAATGTCGGAGGAAAGGGTGAGGTTTCTATTATTAGTCGCTCATTGATAAATTTGAACTTTGCAAAGTATCGGCAGAAGGTATGTGAAAATAAAGGCCTTCCCTGTTGACCCATTGCAAAGCACTCCATAATTGGCGGTACTGCTGCAAAGTTCCACGAAGAATATCAAAATGGATTTGATTTGACACTTAAAAAGCCCAAAAAAACTCCTTGCAAATAATTAAAATAAATCGGTGAAAAAAATTTCCAAATTACCAGCTATGACTAGTAGACACACAGAGCAATAGAACCCGTAGAACAAATTTAGCATTCCACTTCAAAATATCCATTGATAGTTGTAGATCAACAAATCGACATTTTTTGCACTTAGCGGTCAGAAATTATTGGAGCAAGAAGTTGCTGTACCAATGTTTGTTTCATAAGGGACCAGTGCTGAACAAAAGTTAGCTGCAAGCCGTACCACACGAGGGGCTCGCACACCCCAAATCACCATCAACAAAAAGAGCTTCCAGTTCTCTCGATAAAGTGTTTGATGTGTGAAAGTGTGCATAGCGCTTTTAGAAGTATATTTGGAGAAGCAAACTCACTTCTAAATGCAGTAGGCTGAAACAACGGCTTTTGAATACCATGACGAGTAAAATAGGATTAGGAACCTCAATATACAGAAGTTGGGCGAACGCATGGAATTGGGTGAAATCAACAAAATAAGAAACACTTTACAAGGCGGTATGGTTGAATGATCTGTGTCTATACTGAAACATGCAACTCAACCTCAGCTCCAGGATCCGAGTAATTGGTCGCTGGACGATTCCACACATAACCCCTCCGTTTTTGGTCCAACAATGCAACGATAAAGTTTACTTACTCTTTTAAAACAAAAATGACTAGGAAGCTCTGGAAGTCTACAGGTGGGCGAAACATGGCATAAATGAAGGTGGATATGAAGAATACCCAATGAGTAAATGGAGAAGGCAGATAAATAACCAATTGCCCCACTTTGTCAAGAAATAAAAGGCCCTTATTGAGTTAATTCGTATTGCGAATATCACATGCTCTCAAATCGCCAAGACTATAGTGATTAACCTGCGGTATCCGAATGCACAGAGGACAATATTTGTTTGACGTTTCCTCATCACACCAAATCAGGTTGGCATAAGTCATAGGCCATGGTATGATGTCAATAACCACGAAACCAAGGCAAGGGGCTTTGGTATAAAACTATGCACAAGCACAAACCGCAGCAGTGCTATTGAAGTTAGGCACGGGAACGCGAAAGAGCTAGAGAAATACCAGCAGATTCAGTTTTGCGGCTCACAAGAAACATCTCCAATTTCTCCAGCTTGCGTGGAAACAGTCGTCCCATGGCTTATCCTTCCGTTGTAAAGCGAGAGTGACCCATGAAAAAGTTGTTCCCGAACTTGAGACATGATTAACAGATTCTAGTGAGCAACATCATGATGATAAAGCGAACGAGACCTAGCTGCGAGTCATCAGAGCTAGATTCTAACCTCAGACACTTCAATTTTCGCCTACCATCAGAGAATTATTTTTAGTACTGACCGATAACTGGTCTCCAAAAATGTATCCAAAAAGAACCAAGACAAATCAGAAATGGAATCCTACCACAAAGCCTTGAAACAGTGGCTGCATCAAAGGCGAATGTGCTAAAACCGTTCAGCATCAAAAACTGAATGACACATTCCAGTAGACGAAGTTCTATTGTGAAGGAACAATGAGAGAGCCGGCAAGCAGAGGCGAGCCTTAATTCCATTAGCTTCCAAAAAACTCCCTTAGCACACTGGATGAGCAGAAATCACGAAGGGATGGACAGACTACTTCGGTGTGGAGAGTAACCGTGGTGAGCGGTCATCCAGTCTTCCTTGATAAAGAGGCCATGAGAGTACAGGACAGATGCAACTGGCCAACACGACATCAATGGACAGGAGGGGAGGTAGTGGGGTGACTGATGCGTTCACCACCCCTGCCTCTAGGACGAAGATGGTAGCAACGCAAGCATCCGCACGCACGCACATGCGCGTGTGCGGTGGTGTGTGCACATATCGAAAGGCCGATCAATAAGACCACAGCGCGTTGCGACAGCGCGCTTGGGTATATGCCTGCGTGTATGGCGATTATATCGGCAAGCCGTTTTTTGACATCACATACACGCACAAATCCACACCGCACACCACATCTGAACCTCAATTCTCCGAGGCACCCCAGATGTATAATTTTACCAACCTGGAGAAGGGGACGGCTTCCCGACCTCCAGTATCACCGATGCGGGGTCAGGGATCCAAATACAATCAGGAATGGGTGATAAAAATCAATAGCTAGCATGCCTCCTGACCGATGGATGATCACTTCTGGGTCAAGCATGGCTTCAGAGGAAAGCTTCAGGTCGTGACTGACTATCCGCATGGCTCAAAACAATACCCAAAATCCTTAACGGGACCTTCGAACCGCTAATCTCGTGCGCTATGGGGGATTTCTGGAATCTGACTGTGAAAACTGGACCTACGATCCTAGCGCCAATATTCAGGACTTGGGCTCAAATAACTTCCTTGAAGCATTCCTGACAAAAAGGGTGAACAAACTTGTAAGTTTATTCTGCTAGGGGAATGCTCCAGGACAGTGACAGCCAACAACTGTTGAACGCAGATCCGCAAGGAGGTGAATATCCATCAAACTCATGAATTAGTGAAGCTAGAGACCCGGGTTAGGACCAAGACGGCGGGATCAAAGGATATGTTCACCATTGGAAACAACGTATGAATTAGCTAGAGCGGACCTCAACTAGTGTAGAACTGCAAAACAAAGAAAACGGTCAATTTTTAATTGAGCTGCAGCTGCAGCTTTAGCAATCGCCATCAGGGTATAAATATAAGCCTCAGGCTTGAGATCTACGATCAACTCCTCTTCCATGGTGGCGAAATTGAAAGAGCGAACGGTGTCAAAAAGAGGGATTTCTTGCGTCACCAGAACGTGTAAATTGGCGAAAATGACTTCCACAAGAAAAAGCGTACGAGAATGAAAAACTGAGGCAAGCTAAAAACAATGAAACCATACTTCTTCAAAAGATCAGATCTCAGCCAAGCACATCGAGTGCAGTCAACTCGAGTCCTCTGACCTTCAAGTTGAACCATCCAAAACCCGATAAAGTTAGGCAGTCTTTAAGCTAGTACAGCCACCTTTGGAATTCCCTATCCATTTGTAGGCTACTACGCAAGATGGAAATTTATATTTAAACAGCCCGCAAGCCGACAGAGATGAATCGATGGTTCCAGCACACAAAGCAAGATGGGCAGTTTGCTAGAACATTCACTATCCTTAGCAGAACTATGAGATGAGGCAAGAAACAGATATCCTACAAGTTGCAAAAAAATATTGATGAATACTGACCGATAAGAGCTACCATCTTCTGGCAGTGGTGGTTCCTCCATATCATATTTCTTCGAAAAGACTCGCAGCATAAGGGAGTGGAAGACCTCCAACTGCAACTCCGTCACCCACTCACAAGCCCAGTAGGACATTTCATGGAACTTCACAAAGAACTCCCTGGTGGGTTTCTTCCTCACCGACGTGTGAGGTGCAGTTACCGCAGCAGCACTGCATGTCAACGCCTGCCCACCCTCCCCTGCCTGTGAGTCAGAAGTGGTAGCTGGAGTCGGAGGAAGAGGACCATCCTTTCCCCCTCTGTCCTCCTCTATTCCCTTCCTCTCAACGTCCTCCATCACAGAAACGGCGGTTTTAGGGGGTTCACGCCACCTCCAGAAGAGAATCTTTGAAACTCGAGCCTTGAGCGGTTTGCAACCGCACCGAGGACACAACCACACACCCTCTGGAATTTGCGAGAGTGGTGGATCCAGACAGCCCAGATGGTAGCTAGCAGGACAATTCTCACAGCAGATGAGGTCGCCGCCATCACGACACTCAGAGCAATACTCCTGATGCTCGTCCCTTTCGCCCTCTTCTTCAGCGCCACCCGCCGTAGCTGCCTTGCGGGGGACGTGAACGGGACCCTCACTGGCCGTGGAGGTACCTTCGTCCCCAGCAATGGCAGGATCGGTAGTGCTGCGATGTGCTGCGGTGATGCCCTGCTTCTCGCAATGCGGGCAAGACCAAACACCTTCAGGGACCTCTTCCAGCTCAGGGTCAAGGCAGACGAGGTGGTAGGCGCGGGGACAGGTGTCGCAGAGCATAATATTCCCACCCTAAATAAAAATAAGGCAAAAGACCACTACTTGTTCAGTTTAACCTACAATATATCGAGTTTAATACAAGCATCCATCAAATAGAGCAGATGGCAGACTGCAAAAAGCAAGAATATAAAACGAGAGATGAGTATCGAGAACGCTGGTCGCTAACCGACCGTACTGACGGCAACAGGGCATTCATCCGAAAAATTGTCCTAAAAGGTAGGCTTAATAGCAAGTACGTAGTGAGTCATGAAGCAGATTCTTCGGACAAACGTTAAATTTTTACTTTCTGCACTACAAAATCAAAGGCAACTGGGAGATAAAACTAAGACCAATGCAGGAGTGCATTAGACAAGTAAAAGGCTTAGAAATTTATTCCTACTTAGCCGAAAAGTGTATGCCGGTCTGGAGTCTTGAAGAATGGCTGCAGATTTCAGCCCTAGAAGCGATCAGTCAAAGTCAGAAGACACAAATATTTTACTACGAACAACTTCTATCCCGACAATTGGACGCAAAGATGCTTCCAGTCGTCTCTGTGGTTCCTTGAAATTTGGATGAGCAACCTAGCCATGCCTAACGTTCCATTATTGACACAAAAGTGACTTGGGCGTTACCTTCACCCTTATCACTCGAGACCGCCGTAACGCACTTGCTTCCTGAGGGGAAATACCATCATAAAATAAAATTAGAAAGCAATGTAATAATAACGTAAGCGAGTTGATATTCATGTGTTAGCAGATGCTCATTACAGTGAATATGTGATAAGTGAGAAATCCAATCAAACAAAAAATATCGCCAATGTTAAACAGTGGATATTGGAAGAAACTACATGAAATCAAGGATGGATACGAGCAACTCATTACATATACTACAATGTGAAGAACAGCTGAGAGATAAGAGGTCATTCCATAACAATAGTTTAACGCGGTAATTCAGGACAAGCGAGGCAAAATCCCAGGTTGCTTTTAATTTCACGTGAATATGATGTAATCGGCAACCAAATGCATCCAAAAGACCTATAAAAGCCATGGAGACGATTCTTCCAACGGAGACACCCCTTTGAATTGCCATGCCCGTAAAAACTCTACCGACAATAGCCCCTTAAATTAGCATTAATAGGCCAGTTCATTCAATTAAATGAGCGTTAAGTACAAGTGCTCTTATGCTTATCACCACTTTCTCAGGCGTAATGAAATAACAACCTCAACAGCAAAAAAGAAAGAGACTCACCTGCTGGCAAACATCACAATAATCCTGGTGATCCGTCTCATATCCATCTTCCGCCTGCCTATTTCCACCCATAAGGGGCACACGCGCAATGATGCTACGCTTTACCCCACTAGCACTGGCAGCAAGATTCGGTGCAGACGCGCTAACATGCATCTGCCCCGTCGTCGCAACGACGGAGGCCCGAGCCGCGGCCGCAGCTCGACGCGCATTGAGGCTGCGCTGTTGTTTGCGTCGCTTTTGTTCTTCCTCCTGCAAGGCCTCTGCTTCCTCCAACTGGCGCTCAAACTCCTCGTCACTCGTGTTGTCACCTGCCAATCGACCCCCACCCTATCGGAGCGTGAAGGAAATAAAAAAATGTCAGGTTAAGTAAACAAACATTCTGGACGCAATCACAATCATTATTCACCTCTCTACGACGACTGCCGCTTCTACCTCCAGGAGTCTTGCGCTTTTTCTTCTTGCTAATTTTAATTCTCAATGGCGCGGCTTGGGAGGAGGCCGGAGTGGCTGCAGCTGAGGAGGAGGCAGGCGAGGATTGACTGACCTCTCCGCTTTCGACCGGAATCTCTGTTGCTGTTGCTGTCGCTGCTGCTGGCGCTGCCACTGCCGTCCCCACGCCACCACCTATAGAGGACGCCGTTGCGGTAGCCACCACTGCTGATGCTGCTGCGGCCCTCAGATGGCGGGAAGAGGCACGGCGGGGTACAGCGGGGGTGGTGGGAGTCACTACTACTGCGCTCTCCGTATCTTCGGCTTCGGCCTCATCCTCTACCACAAAACTGCCGCTTGGAGCTGCAAGAGTGCTACTTTCTTCTTCATCATCCGGGAGATCTATGGTAGAAAATGAAATTATTGAAACGGCGGAAAACGCGGTGGAAGAGGTGTGTTATGAACCCATGTTACGCAAACAAGCCAACAAATATCGAAGCGAAAACACGGAACGTGAGTTATGGGAAGGGAAAGCGAAACAGTTGAAGGGAGGGGAAGGTTAAGAGGGCTAACCAGAGCTGTTGACACTGCTGCTACTGCTGACCTTTTTTGACTACAGTTGACGCGGGGCAATTCATCAAAGGTTCTGCACACAGATGAATGAACGGGAGATTAAATCAAGTTTTTGAAGTGTTCGCGCGAGTGGAAAACGTACCCTCTTCTCCCTTGGGAATGTATGGATTCATTATGGCAAACTCCTTCCATTTGGCATCCAAAATTTGTACGATGTGCTCCTTCGGCACATGCGGGTTCTTCTCTACGATTAGGGGCTGCACGTACTGATTGAAGAGCTTCTGAACAGTCCAGTTCTCGAAGTCATCAGTGGAGTATGTCAACTCAACATCCTCCACGCCCAGTTCCTCACAGAGCTGCTCCAGGGTCTTCTCCTGAAAGGAATGAGGAAAGAAAAGCGCTTACCTTCGTAGTACGGGCAGTTCGTCGCTTAGTAGCACTCCCTGAAGAGTCATCGCCGGTGTCGATCTGAAATGGGAGAGGAAGGTTGTGAAAGGGGTGATGAACAGGGAAACATACATTCCGTCGACGCATCTTATTCCTGCGGCGTTGAGCCTCAGAACTTAAAGGCCGGGACCTCCGCTTTTTCGGTTTGCGATCAGTAGGGACGATTTCTAGCAAGAAAACGAAACCGAATTAACGCTACAACTATAATAAGGCTCCAATGTGTCTTCGTCTATAAGTTTCGCATCAGTACATTGACCAGAAGCAGGCATTAAGCGTCAAAAAACATCAAACAGTATTTGGTGACAGCATCCTGATTCAACACTCAACACAGTGGATCACAATTGCACATGATAGATAAGGCGTATAAAGCAGAAGCCACGATTTATGAAATGAAAGCTTATATAGTTAAAATGGTGTACAGGACCGGTTAATATGAAACTGATGAAGATTTAGATATCAAACTAGATTATAAATTATTTACACAAAGACGGAATTACTAAATAAACTCAAGGATAAAAGAGTTCAAGGTATTTTATTTTTGTACTCATAAAATAACCGACTGGCTGATCCATATAATTCTAACGAGTTTTCGTGCTATAAATGAATACAAGGCATAGGAAGGCAAATCGTGAACGAAAGACAACGTAAAGAACAGCATTTTGAAAAGTTCTACGTAAAAACCTTGACCAGATTAAGGAGCACATTTTCGCACCTGAATCCATTTTCCAGCTGACCTCCAAACAGACGAGCCGATTAAAACAGTATAGCACTAGGCGTTCATTTTTTTTTAAAAGTGACTAAATATATGTTTTACAAAAAGGATAACAGAAGCGCAACATTTTAATTGCAAATATGCTTGATTACAGCAAGTTGCTTAGTTAACCTTACGATACTGATATAATTGTTTTAATATTATAAATCAGGTTTATAAAAAGTGGAGAAAAGTAAGTTTACCTACGGGCCTTCTAGAATCACCTAGAGTATGAGTCATGAAATTTAGGTGTTTGTTACAGTCCGTAGTGTGCTGAGACCTCTCTGAAGGCAAAAGAAATCATAGCACTGGGGTAGGGCATATACACATATATTCATCCAACGAATTGGTAAGTGCAGCTGGCATGGTCCAAAGGCCAGCCCCAGCTAAACATGACAGTACGGCCGTTCACGTGACCTTAACCGAGAGTCGAGCAAACAAAATATAAAACAGTCATTTGAGTCAACTGCAAAACTACTGGAGACGTCTTGACCAGAACCCAAGTTAACTCGCTAATCTGGTAACACTTTCTCCGTTTTTGCCGTTGTTGTACCCCAGTCCCATTTTCCCGTCGTTACGCCTTAAGTCAAAGTATTGATGGAAGGATATAGTACTTCACCCACTTTAAAAGGTTTGGTTGTAATCATAGCACTGGTGAGAAATAGATCATAAATTCCATACTATAGATTGGGAACTGCACAAATTAGGCATGCCACTTATCAGGATGGATAAATCATGCACCTTCCCAGTCTTTCATACCATTAATTGCTCCTATGACTGCTCCAGCAAACTTGCGGACACCTTTATCACAGACTCCAAGCAGTGTTCAGAAGTAAGAAGCACGCCACTACACTTGCCATACTCCGCCCAGGCAAACCATCGGGCATAACATGAATCACCGGAGAGAAAGCACGCGGCACTACCCTTCTTCAGTTATAGAAAACCCAACACTGAACTAGGGCGCGCGTAAAGGTTAATGTCTTTAACTTCAACTGCCTGCTTTTAAGATACTCGATTAAGCCCTCTTAAATGAATGAACCCATCTGTATCATTTCTCTGGCTTCATGAAAACATAACCGAATTGCTTTTTAACTCATTCGCATTTAAATTTTTACATTCAAGTTATTTGCAAAGCGCCTCAACCGATGCAACTGCTCTGAAACACATGGAAGGTGGAGGGCAAAACGCTTGATACAGGGTACGAAGGTCATCGTGGTGTGAACAAACGCCTCCGAGAAGCGTCCCAACCGTTCTAGAGTGACGCCGTCAATATCACCTTCGCTGCCACTCACAGAAAGACGGGTCTCCATCGAGGAAACGACGGATCCAAGGAGGCCGAGAAGTGCACAGACCAGACTGCAGACAAATAGATGACCACAGAAATCGTGATACTTTGAGCCCACGCAATCAAAGCATCTGGCTAGCCTGAGGCCCGCTTCTAACATCAGATCGAGTTCTTCACCTGGAACGATTACGCAAAACTCAGAGTAACCTCATATTTGCTTCGACCTTATTCATAAATTACGCTATTACGGAGATTTGTTATGTCTCAGACGAGTTTTATCACTGCACAAACTTGATTGAGTTTTCCTCTGAATAAGACGTGTGAGACTGCGTATTGGCTCAGGAATGTTATCAGGATGAGAACGACTAAATGCAGGTGTCCCGCTCTTTCAGTCTATCGTAATTTAGTCTCCATCACGGTGGCATTTTACTTGCTCATATCGCTTATTGATTGTTTAAACCTATGTAAGACTCAAAATCACCAACAGACTCGGAAAAAAACTGGCACTCCATTAAGGACAACAAGCTCAATGCAAGTTGATGCCGTTTTAAAAGCTTAGATGTTTCGAAACTCATTTCTAAACATTCAAAGGCATTCTTAAATTAACACTTGCCGACTTTCTCCTGGTCGGTCACTATGAATTGGAGATAAAGCATATATAACATCCCCGTTAGGGTCAAGGTCATTCAGGACAGTTCCGTGAATGGCTAGTACCAGACTACTCAGAAAGTCGACAATGAAGACTTCTGTGATTTCTATCCCCTGGGGTCGTCTAGTCAGGATAGCAACAAGGTGCAAGCCCATATGCTCAAAAAGTTCAAAAAATTAAAAAAACTAGCCTGCCTATCAGTTGATTCTACTCAAAATAGAACAGAACAGCCCACGCTTTAAGACTTATTCTGAAGGTACAGGGCTTCGTTTACCTCATATCGGAGCTACCACTCTATAAACTCTTTCATATTTCAGCAAAAAGATGTTTATACTCATAACAGCTTGGGAAGAAGCTAAGGCGCTAACATACCATCCAAACTGTCTTCGTCTACCTTGTACGTTACGACCATGGTACGGCAGAGACGCAGAAGGGACAGGCTGTCTTGGTGGTTGTAGACAAGATGCAGATACCCATTATTGCCCGTATTAGCAGCTGCGGCACAGGCTTTGTAGAGCTCGATAGCGTCTATGAAGGAACCTGAGATTGGGTCACAAAAGCATGCCTAAACCACCTCAGTATAAGTCCACAATTATTCACAAAACTACCGATCGACTGGTCTGCCAAAAACGTCACCGAGATTCAGCCAATCTCACCTTTCTTATTTGCATTTTCGAAGGAAGGCATGAAAAGTAATAGGATGTTCTGAACTACCTTTCAGTTGTTTAATGACAAATAAGGCCACACGCAATGCACACAGGCACGCTTAATTTAGCCAAAATCTCTGAAAACAATACCTTCAAATGTGTTAATCTCATAGCACCGACACTCCAGTGCATCAAAGACGGCAGTGTCGTAAGACCTATGACACTTTTCACAGATGTAGACCTCATCTGGCGCAAGTGTTGAGTACCTAGCCAGACTAGGCAGAAGAGAATTTGCCTCCGGTGGCCAGGAAACAACCTCCCCATCATCCAGTGCATCGACTTTTAAACGTCGCATACGCTCCCCGCAGCACGGAGGGATTCGAGCATCGAAGTCCTATCAAAAGTCCAATACAAATTCGAAACCTCCTACCTGTTCAAAGTCAGAACAGCGACGACAATTGCAAACAAAAAAATACCCATTAAAGAGTTCTTCTTGACGCTTTTTCGTCGACATCAGAACATCTACATAAGATATTCGTATCTAAGGGAAAGGTGGACGGCTTATGGCTAGAGTGAAACTAACCTGTGATGCATCAAGTATCTCGTCACTTGCAATGACATTTATCCGTTTCCCGACAAACGAGAAATCCGCGTTGGGTATGCAAGAGTGGTCTAGCTTGGCTGATCTGCAAATTCAAGTTCAGGAATGGAAGTCTGGAGATACTAACCTTTCGAATAGAGCAACACCAATCGCGTCTCCAAAATCATTTGTTAAATGGAAGGCATTTATTTTAATCCTTCCAAAAAGACGAAAGAAATGTAATTTGGAAACATTCACACTTTTATTAGAAAACGCCATTAGCATGGCGTAAGCTTGTTCCATCATTAGCCTGGTCTCATCGTTGGCAATTAACTCTTCAACATCTAGAGATGCATGAAAGTTGAGTAAAATAAGCCTACGAGAGACAAGCGACTCAAAAAATGGATCGTCCTCGTAAATCTGCAAAGGAGCCGATAGGATATTAGGATTTTTTTCACCTTAGAAGCAATAATGTTGAAGAGAAGTCTTATGGTTGCGGTAGGGAAAGCACCACTAGAAACGATGCAAGCACATTCATGCTTATGTAAGGCCCAGTGAGCTTTTTGACAAGTTTTGCTACAGTAGAAAACGTGTTTGCATCTGGAACAGCGAAGAAGTGGACATTGATTGACTGAGACCAGACACCGAGCGCAATATTGTGAACTGAAATTCACGTGAAGCGCGTACACCCGCGCCTCTTCTGACCATATCAAATCTCCTGGCTTAAAGGAATTGTGCGAGACAGGCATACTAGACCTAGGATATAGACATGAAACCGGTTAATCTTCAAATACATAGACATACTGCAATCTCTATGCAACACAGCCTTGAATTGTTAAAATGCTATAGACACAAGTGTATTATTTCATATTTCATCATGATAAAGCAAGCTTATGAAGTCAGGCTACGCTAATGTAAGTTACTTCAGAGTGTTTCACGTTCACACCCAGAAAATTCACTTCATTGCATACGACGTTTAACCTACTCTAGGTCATCAGCTTCAGTAAAAGAGGTCTCCACACCTGTAAGCTGAGGTTATAGAGTAAACTTGAGTGTGGAATAAATAACCTGAAAAATGTGTTGCAAATTTTATACATCAGAGTTTAAAGTTATCTTAAACAGGTTTTGACTTTGTTTTCAAGTTGTTCGTATATTCCATTAATTTACACCTTTAGGGCCATCGATGATTGCAGTGGATTGACTGTTGGGGTGGTTCCAAGTTTTGCTTGTGCTTATACCTTTATAAACACTTGTTACTAATTGTACACCCTTAAGTAGCGTGCCCCTGTAACACTCGAGAAAATCGCTCAGCCCACCCAAGACATGAAAGACAAAGCCACCTCTTCTATTTATTCACTTTGACAGGAACCACACGTGATGGAAAACAGACGGACGGAGAGAGAGTCAAAAACGTAAACAAGGAAAGGATCTTCCTCAGGAAAATAGCTCATGTTCGGCTGGTGAAAATAAGAGTAGCATGCTTTCCTTCGGTGCGAGCGATGCTACCATGCGTGAATACACATCTGCACGCACTTACATATACACAGAGGACAGGCTAGATGTGAGACGGTGGAGGGGCAAGAGAGAGTTGCTTTCTTATTAGGCCTCTTCATCATCTTCTTCCTCATCCTCGTCTGAGTACATACCGGAGACAACAACACCTTCCTTGCGTGCAGCAGGCACGTTCTCGAATATTCCACTTTCCTCCGGCATCTCGCTCCAAATGTCAATCTGTTAGGGATTAAAATGCAAGAAAAAGACAGGCGAAGAAGTATTTTGTGATTTCGGAACACGAACGAAGGTTCTTAACTGCATAGTGCATTGAGCTAAAAAACAACCGAAACTTCCGACATTCTCCCGATTTAACGCAGATTGTGCATGGATCTTAGAGAAATTATCTCTTGCCCTAAAAATATTTTTTATAATGTTATTTAACTCTGAGTTCTCGCAGATTGTACTCTCTTACGTCGGCAACGCCTCACTTCTAAGACTTCTTACAAGCTCGAAAAAGGCTTGGAGCCCTGCATTGTCTTTCCCAACTTATTCCTGGAATTTCGGAAGTGGGACAGGTGGGGTTAAAATACATAATTTTATCAAATAAATTACTATTTCTGTTTCATAAATCGTATCAATATTTATTGCTTGTTGTCGTCTTCGTCCGAGTTTTTAAAAGTCACTAAGTAAATCAGGTAACTTTCTTGGGCTTGGCACTGTATGACATACAAATGACAGAAAATCAGCAAGCATTAATCACAACATCCTCCTTACGAAACAAAGGGACACCATCAATAAACCACAATAAGAAACGGCTTAGCGGAATCAGTAAATGCATTCATTAATTAATTAATTCGAATCAATTTTTCATTTTTCTGACCTCATTTCTGCTTGACATATTGGCTGGAAGGCCGCGGTTATTTCCTCCCAGACATTCTGTACTTTGATGATAAATTTCCCTGCATCTTGCTGTGGTTCATTTTCCCTTCACACAGGGTTGAGCGTACTACAGCACATATGCGCAGACACTTTCGCGAAAATACCCACAAACTCTATTCACCTGTTTACCAATGCAAAATCTCTGCCACTATTTTTAGATTCATCGCCTCTGAATACCTTGAAATTGACAGAAAAAGGTTTGATTTCACCTTGCTTGACAGAGGCAACTGATGATAATGGAGAACTAATGACTAGAAGGAGTAAGTTATGCGCTTCCTTCTCTCACACACAGACGTTGGTGCAAGGGAGTGGCTATTGTTAGATCGCAGTATAGTGCACAGTTCTGTACAAAAATAGTGGAACAAACTACCGTCTCCCCGTGAAATGCTTATAAACGCTTAGCTGGAGAAAAATTCCAAAGGGCGTTTTGTTGACTGAGGTTATTAAAGGAAGTAAAGATATGCCTTCTGTTAAATTTAGAAGTAACAATGCAAGAGGTGCTTGCTTGAACACGGGCAAAGCAAACGAATCCCATGATTGGTGGATGTTATAGGCCTTCAAGGGAGAGAAACACTGTGATCGCCCGTAAAAAGTTAGCTATTTGTGAATCGCAGCATTACGTGGAACAAAGTGTCTCCCACCTCGATCCAAACCAAAGTGTGGCACATGTTAAGTGTTGATTTCCGGAATTCAACCAAGAAAGTAAAAGCCTTATGGTCCGTAAAAGCCTTGGGCCGTACTACTTATTCTTTGGAGTTTGATTTAGCACCTTTCCAAGGAAATTCGACAACCAGACAGAAGACGTAAAATCGGACGCCATCAGGTGACGCCAATACACGTGCAACTGGAGGTTGGCAGAAGTGGAAACAAGAATGCAACTACCCCCACCTTTATAAATGACCCTTTTAGCTCTACGCAAAAGGACATTAGAGGTGGAAAGTTCCTTAGCATGTTCTTATCAATATGGATGCTGACGAATCACCTAAGCTAATGAGGAGCAAAGGGAACTGGCGTTGAACTCTGCAGCGTAACTTCGGCCTTTCCATTCTCCTGTGAATTTGCTTTCAGGCTGGGGCATGTTGCCATTCATTCCGCCCCTCGGGAGAGTTTATAGTGAAGACACTCCCTTAAAACCTAATTGCAGTGAACTTGAACAGAACTAACGAATCTACTTCCACAGGACAGCGGCTTTGTTTTACGCTCTTGGGAGATTACGTAAAGAAGTGGTTAAAAGCGGGGCACGTGAGACCTTGGAGGCAAACAACAAAAAAACTTTAAAAGTCTTTTCAACAAATGAGATCATTTTGAGGCTCACTTGACCGTCACCAGACCTGAACCATTAAAAAAGGTTTGCTACAGAGCTTAAATAGTCGGAAGAAAATTATTAACAACCAATTAACTCTGCTTAAAACTCGACATCTCATGGCCTTGTGAGCCATAAAATTATTGTGGTAGGTGGTAAGAAGCTCCGTCTGTGTAGTAGGCATACTCCTGGACCCCCATCAAGACTACCTGCAGCTTTGAGTGTCCTACAACAATTTCGGGAGAAAATGGAACGACATAACAGGACGATGAGAAGGATAACTCACAATGCCTGGTGTGGACTTCTTCTTGCCAGCCTCTTCAGCTTCCTTCTGCCTCTCAAGAAAGCGCTGTTTGGCGCTGGAGGCGAAAGTCCCCACCAAGTGCTCATCTTCATCCTGATCCGCCTTCGCGTCTGCAGCGGAATTTGTTGGTTGGCTCTCAAACACTGTTGGCCCTACTGCACCTTCCACCAAGACAATTTTCTTCAAGGGCATTAAAAAAAGGAATTAGTTACTCACTATGGGTCTTTTCAATCGTTAAATTTATTTGTTTGCTTATGCATCTTCCCTTTTATTCTGGATTGACTTTAGTGTCTCTGATGCAATCCAAGTTTATCAGCAACAAGTGTCACTTTAAAGGCTTTAAGCTGCCACAAATGAGCGTCACTAGTGACATTTTCATTCTTCTCTTAACTACGGTTCACTCACCTCAGTCCGCTTCACCGCTTTGGCTCGCTCCTCAGCATCCTTAATGAAGCGCTCTTTGGCTGCAGAAGCCCACCTCACGTCTCCCGGAGTAGGTGTATCATCCACATCCCCACTTTGAATGACATCGTCGCGCTGCTGTGGTTCATTCTCATACACCCCACCTTCTCCTCGAAGCTCAATTGTCTAATACACCCAAGCAAAAGGTGGTGATAAGTGTAAGGGAGCAAGAATAACCTTCATCTGGGACTTCCAATGTCGCAAACATGGCAGTCGACCAACATGACACTGTTGACCACGACGACAGGGTATAGCGTTTGTGAATATATGAATAATGAACCGCGCGATGATGAAGCTTCTTGCCAACGAAGGAAAATAAATCCCACTAATTCCTGTATTATTTATTGCCATCAATATTTTAAAAACAACTCGGTGGTTGACAATAATGGTCTTGGTCTTAATGGCTTTTGGTGGTTCAAAGCAGCCACTCCTGTAAACACCCAATTCGCAGAACGCCTGTCTAATCCTGGACACTCGATTAGCTCAAGACTCGTCTCCAGATCCTAAAATACATTGATATTCTCATAAAAGCAGTATGCGCAATCAATCACAAGCAGCCGAGATGTTGAATAGCTGCCTCACGCTAGGCATTAAACCGGACGAGCCCCACTAATAATTCCGTATATGTGAAAGCTTTCAGGTGATACTTATCGTTCAGATTAATTATTGGATGACTCCCAACTCGCAGTTCAATCTGCTTCTTAAGACGACTGCATGTAGCATAATGAGATTTGTTTCTGCAGAACTCACTGTCTTCTTCACTTCGTGCTGTAGTTTACTGGGGTCCTGGAACTTCTCTCGAATGGATTTCGCACCCGAGAGATTCTGGTAGTCGTCAATACTGGAATCCGCAGTGACGATGTCCTCTGGCCGGGCAGCTGGTGTACTCTCGTAGATCGAATTCCTTTCCCTACTCGCCAATTCTTGCAGTTCAGCCTTAAGAAATAGAAAAGAAATGCAGAATTGGTTCCTCACTTTGAAGGCGCTTAGTTTATAGGTGCCAGCTTGGCTGACCTAGGTAAAAGGACTGATTAATTTGCTCACAACCGGACTTTGATCCTATGTCTCCCATTAAGGGATGGTGTCAATGAATAGCTTTGGCACTCTTTTGCTTTCCACATGTATGAAACGGCTGTGGGATTAAACTTTCTGATTTGGCAGGCATAATGGAAAGAGGCAAACCAAATTTTGTATCAGTCAAGAGACATTAATTCCCTTCAAAGTGTTCCACTAACTTCCGTCCTTATTTGATAAAACTTGAAGAGAATATAATCCCTGACACAACTTCTATTGCGTACTAATCAAGCCTCCGAGGAAATTTTTACTTATCGAGTTTCAAATTTCTGGGTTTGGAAGCGTACATTTAACTAAAATGACTCGGCCAATTGTTCCCATCAGATGAAAGTACTCTAATGGTAAGCAGAGGCTTGTGAAATAATTTGCCTTCAGGTCCTTGATAAAACAAACAAACAGATTGCTTTTTGCTGGTGAAGCGCAAAGATGCAGCGAAATTATGTAATGCAATGCCCCTTGAAACTAAGGCAATGTCCGTCTGGCCAGATTCCAGTTTCTCAACCGCCTACTCGATCTGCCTGGAAATTACATGACTGTTTTTTCCAAAGCAGGAGGGCAGTCGTCAATAGGAACAGTATCACCAGAGAAAGTGCGTTGGATGATGCGAGCTAGTAGCAGCAGCTGCCCACCTCCGCCCCTTCCAAAGCAGGGTATAACTTTTACGTAACACTGATACCGCATTACCCTGCCAAAAACAGAAACCAAAATCGCCTCGCCCTCCCAATCCCCACCCCAACCACAAATACATTGATCGTACCTGTCCGTAAAAAGTGATACCGGTGAAATTAAACGCCCAGACCTCGGGTGGAATTCAGCAAGTAAACGCTGAAAGTACACATTTCTGGTGATGAGTGGCTTTGAATTGCAGGGTGTTCAGTGAGTGAACTGTATGTAAATAACCGATGATATTTTCCTCTGCTTAACAAATACCAGACTATAAAAGCCATCGCTTATTGCACATTGGTCGGTCAGCAAACAATCTACTATGCATGGCATTTCGACCACTTGTATCGTGCAAAATACGCTCCAACGCACGCAGCATCAGACTGGCCTTAGTGTTCGCTTAGTCGATGTCGATGTCACTACCGATTCCATGCAAATTTGGTAGGCTACCCAACTAAGGACAGCAGATAAAACAAAAATGCATCTCCTCGAAAATGCTTTTCCAGCTCGAATCCGTATTCTGCCCTCGTCATGGCCTAACCTAATGAGACCCCTTTGCTGATCCTGAACCGCGCCTATAGTGATTCACCATCGGAAGTGGACCCAATCTTTTGCTGCCGCATGTTACATCTTCCCCGGACACTAAAGTTCCACGCGAGGTCACTACACCTTTGGGATTTTTATAATCGCGGTTAGCAAATCATGCAATTCCATTTTATATCCATTTCCTGGCCATGACTCTTCATTTCGTGCAAGGAGTGCTACAGAATACAATACAGGGCGCCCTGGCGATAGAACAATCTTCGATAGCTTACGGATCTCTACCCCTCAATGTTACATTGTCTGTATTTTAGACAGCATTTACAAATTTACAAAACGAAATATTAGCAAACTGTAGCAATCAACGAAACCAAAATATCGCCCCTTTAGCCACAAATTCGACGCAGCTTTTACTTGATGAAGGCGCTTTAAATGCCACGCATTGTAACTTGCTGATACATATAAAAATGGCTTTTGGGTTCTGGTGATTGCTAAACAAACGCACACATCGTTGGTGATTTGCAAGCGATTTTCCCACAAAGCACCCTGCACTTCGAGGCCAAGAAATTCAGGCCCGTGCTGTATGGGCGTTGTGCACAGCAGAACCATTGATTCACCATGAGTTGTCCATTTTTCAACCTTCAGTCCAGATCCAGGAACTCAATGTATCTATAACTCCTGCAACAAAACGCTGGTAAGGCTGTAGAAGAACGGCACAATCCTTGTTTTCGCAAAATAGCACATTATTGTATAATCCAAAGCTGCTCAGGAAATTTGCGCTTTTTAAAGGTCTGAACTCATCTTTTCGTGGCCAACAATTGCATTTGTATAAACAGCGATAATTTTGAAGGTGTGTGTCATCCCCAATTAGCCAAGGAGGCAGTGTTGGGGATCTCTGTGAGGCGAGGCGACATTTTCGTCACTCTTCACAACTGACGTATCGGGATGTCAATGAAAGAGAACATAAGTGCAATTTCTCCCTACTAATGCTAGGTAATGCAAAGCAGAATAGTGGGCCAAAATATATAATGCAAATAAATTATCGTAGAACAAAGATACATTTTTCGGTGAAACTACTAATATCGACTGATGGCTGAATGCAAAATACCCAAAACCCCAAGAAGAGTCACTTCTAGTACGACATTTGATCCGTTAAACAATTGAAACATAACACAAAAATTCAAAAAGACCAACCTTCGGGTCGAGACGCTTTACTTTGCTCTCCTCTGCGGCTTTCTTGAGAAAAGCATTTTTCCTCTCAGCCGCGCTTGTAGTGACAACCAGATGGGTATCGTCCTCCCTCTCTTCACTCCTCGCAATGTCCAGCAGACTGTCTGGCTCATTTTCGAAGACCCCACCTTGAGACTGCACAAAATAAATCAATGCAGATTGAGTTAAAAGGGAACTTTTCTTCAGGTAAGTAGGAGGCTGGCTTTGATTGGTCAATACATCCACACGAACCAATCAAAAGGTAAAGAAAGGAGAAGCCAGAGGCATAGTAACCAATCAGCGAAAAAGCACGAGTGGAAGCATTGACATGCATAAGACACGAAATCAAGGATTTTCCTCTCGTGCAATTCGAATACAGCTCCTTGAATAAGGAAACCATAAGTGGAAACATGGAATCACTTTTGCTGGTGATTTGGAACATAAGCTCCACGTGAAGAAGGTAATTGACATTTATAAGATTTTGATAACAAATCAGAGTCGGACGCTGCAGACTCATCAGCATCACCGGTGTCACGAAGTGTGCATACAAGAATCGGACACTCTCACAGCCGATGCATGATGCAATAAACGCACCTGTATATTTCTCACTTTAATCTAATTGAACAAAAGACGCTTTTCACCTTATCTGTTGTACCTTTTTTTGCCTTTTTGGTAAATAAAAATTTTGAAAAAACCGACGGCATTTAATTAGTTAACTATGCAATCTCCGACAAAAATTCGTTTATCTTTGAAACTCAGAATTATAAGGGATAAATAGCACACCCATTAGCTGTGAAACAAAACGTAGTTTCCATTCTTTGTCAGCAAACATCAAAATAAGTTCGCATGACTTTGTTCACCAACGCATTCCAGCCTGTTACAAATCATGTGGTTCGTGAATCAAACTAATAAAAAGTAGAACTGGCCCTTGTTTTAGAAAAAAAATATGTTAATATCACACTTTGTTGACTGTAGCGGCTTCAATTTGTTGGATCTACTTAAAGCAGAGCATAAGTTTCCAATGGACACTCAAAAAGTGTCCCACCTTCACAATTCTTTTGATTGCGCAGGTTCATCGTACTTGAATGTTTCATTCAAATGCCCTCATTCTTGTATCTAAGCGTTTATCATCATTGTGGAATGAAGAGAGCTCAAAACGGGTTAAAGAATCGTGCCGAAACGGTGTATGCAGTGTATGCGCCAACCTGTGTCGGAGGGTGAGCCCAACAGACGTTTTTAAAGTCCCAAATGGGCGCGTATAGGGCAATCTGCATAGTCACCTGGCCGTGGCCATGCTAACAAGGGGCCAACAATGAGCTCAAGCTTTAGTTGGTTAAAGTAAGAATGTGATATTTAAAGGGAATGCAGAAAGTCTGCCAGAAATATGAAATAATTTATAAAGAGATCTGTTGCTCGTAGTCGCTTCAAAACGGTGAGCTATTTTAAAGGAACATATTTATTTGTTTAGAATAGACAGTGTGTGTCATAAAAACACTTGACGCAAAGGTGTTAGCCAGGCATCACAAATTCCTAGCCTGGTCCTGTACGTCACAAATGCGTGACGTGTTTAGCAAAAAGCAGATTAGTTAGAGAGTTACAATTCCTCTGGGCCGTAGTGTCCGATCTCGATCCAAATGTAGGTACCGCTGAGTGCTGCGATGCTGAGCGAATATGACGATGGTACTTTGAGACTTAATTTATAAATGCGGGACTTTTTGGGTTCATGCTTATCGATGTTGCACTATCAAGAAAATACATGCCAAATTTTCTAAATCATTGGTTAAATTATTGGTTACAATATCACTGGTATTCGCTGCTATTTTCTCTTTCCTTCCTTGTGCCTAGTTTAGCCCATCTACACTTCACATCCGTCGAAAGAGGAGGAAGGCGACAATAAAAGTAGCCAGTCAGGGTTGTCGGCACAACTCACGCTGTTGCCCAGATCAATCTTCGTCTTTTCAATCTTCGTCTCCACTTTACCCGATTCGATGTCCTTCCATCGCGCTTTCGCGGAGCGAGTAGCCTCGGTTGCAACTTGACGGAGCTCCTCGCGTTCCATGGGCTTTTTCTCTCCATTTTCTTCCTCGATCTAGAGTGCGTATCAGGAACTGAGCTGACAAAATCCCCAAAATGGCAGCTCAATATCTGCAGCCTGAATTGGACGTCTAATTAGCCACGAGATTCAAAGTCCTGCACTTGGAGAGTTTCCTTAAGGTTAGATCGAAAATGCTTCTCTCAGGAGCTCTAAGTCTTCTAACTCTTACTTTCATTTTTGTAAAAAACGTCCTCATCAAACAATCATACACGGACAACAATTTAATCCACAATTCGTACGCCTACGGGCATGATGCACGAAGTCAATTTGAATGGCTCTCTTAATGGCCAGTGCACTTGAGGACCAACGGTAATTTTTTACCAAAAATTGCAAGACAGTTTAACTGCAGGATAACATTTACCTTCAAATGGTTGTTTTGTGCTAATCAATTACCGTTCCTCCGACTTCGACAACACTATGCAAAAATGGGTGTTATTTTTGTGTCCAAACAGGTTTTTCTAGCCTAAATAGGCTGTATTGTTTGTGAAAGGACTTTTGGATGCCTGGAAAAGCTACAAAAACAGACGGCATGAATGTTCACAGAATGTCAAATCAACGAAGGAAATTAATAATGACTGACTTCTTTTTCGTGGCACCTTCAATGTAAACAGTCACATTTCCTTACTCTGCAACCGCCCAATCAAATGCTAGCGGATTATTTGTGTTTAGAACAAAAATTGTTGATGGTTTTTCATTTAGCATCTCAATTTTAGGGCAAAATCATAAAGGCGTGTGTATTTTTACAGAATGGTCGCAGCATTCCTCCAATCGCAGTAACGCTTAACTTTCCCGATTGGTAACCTATGAAGAGCTTATCAAAGCAGAAACAAAACTTATCATTGAGTAGATGAACAGTCACAATAACTTGGCAAATCAAGTGAAATTCAAATGGGTCCCTGATTCCCGATGCATTTTGGTTACTCACCACACCACCAGTCTGCTCCAACCGTTTGAACTTCTCCCTCATGTCCTTTGTGTTCTTTCCAATGCCGATGTAGTCCGTAACCGTGCTCTCTCCAGTGTCTGCACCCTCCACACCTTCCGGTCTCGCTGTCGGTTGACTTTCTAACACACCCACAGCGACACCTTCTCTTGGTGGTGTGATTTCCTTCAACTTGCGCGGCTGTCCATCCTGTGACCCATTCACTGCTCGTGCTGCCTCTTGCATAAACTTATCCTTCATACTGCCCACACCGGCGTACTTCAGTTTGGTCTTGCGTTTTCGCACTTCCTTTGGTTTATCGGCATCCTGGAAACTCTCACCCTTTTCAAAGCGGTTGCGGATATCAGAGGCGCGTGCGCCAGAACCCCCCGCCACGGAGGCGGCATTGGCGACGTTCTGGCTCACCTTGGTCACCTCTTTGGCCGCTTTCAGGACCTCGGATTCCCTGGAGGTCCTCCTTTTGTCCTCTTCTATAGTGTTTTCTGCAAAATCAGAGAATTGAAGTCTTAGGCACTTCTTCAATCTTTAATCACCACTAATTCTTTCAAACAGAATTATGAGCAAGCATATTTATCTTCTTTATATCTTGTTTTTCAAAGGCGATATTTTTGAATTGTTAACCTTTAAACGATGATGACTAGGAGAGCTCTTGGCATGCGACTTAAGCTTTGACAGCCAGACACCTTTGGGACGCAGGTGTAGAAGGAAAAGAATTAGTGCTGCCATGAATTTGCAAAGGTCAGTGGTTCACTGAAAGCCTCTTTGGGTGATGCTTTTTATAATACCTGCTGTTTCTAATTTCAACACACAAGCGTTTGGATAATTTTAAAAAATAAATTCTCTTTCAGGTGGAAAAGTTGTGTGGTTTTCCGTACAATTTGGGTGAAATCTGCCAAGAAAGCGCATTTACGAAGTCGCATTGTCATTAAGTGGCGTTGAAGTAGACGCAATTTACTGGTAAAAGAGACTGCTTGCATACAAAAGGCAAGCAAAAATAGGCATTTAAGGATGATGAACCTTTAAGTATGGGCATTTGATGCAAAATTTAATGTCCGTTCCGTATTTAAAAACTTAATTCCTGTTTATAAAAGGGAATGCAGGCTGAAACGGTTTCCTGAAGATGAGGCATCTTTCCGATGCTTGCTGTAGAAACGAGCGTTCACTTTTGGTTTACGAGCACTTTACGACCTCACTGCTGCATTGCCACTAAGTGATATGACCTCGGGGCCATGGCGATAACCCTAGCGCTTTTGTACATCAAGCAAGACTCGGGACGCTGCTGTTGACCCATTCGATGATAGTCCAAATCAGTTTAAACAGAAATACTGTCCGACTGGTGCAAAGCTTTTAGACAGGCGAAGTAGAAAATGTGCTAATCGTAGAAGAGCAATGCCACAATAAGCCAAATTTTTGATGGATAAGGGGATCCATTATCGACAGTCTTTGTAGACAAATCGAGAGAGATTTTCCAAATGACCAACCTTATTATGGGTAGGTGCTTCAAGTCACACTCTCCACGGAACTTGATAAATGATTAGTTTGCATCGCAAAGGATTCAAGCGAATAAGGTCGGCTTGTTAATAAAAGAGAATTAGGTGAGCAAGGCGATGGTGCCTGTGAACGAAATACATCTTTTACTAAAGTCCCCCTAACTCAAGTTGAGGAGATGAATCCCTGTTATCAAAGGACGACTTTTACGCAACAGATTTGAGCTATTATCATAGCAACCAAATTTGAGGTAAAATTAAAAAATGACCCGTTTTGCATTATAAGAACTCCAGTAATAGGCATAACCGAGAATCATCCCCACCAAAGAGGTCTCAACAACATACATGGCTTCAAAAAAGATGACCCTGATGCACAACAAGATTTCATCAGCGCAATCTTTAAACTTGTGGAGCGAAGATGCGTTCTTGGATTTACTCCCCCTTTAAACCTTTTAGTACGGCAAAAAAATTTGACATATTGACACAGGCTGTCAAACTCGAGTACATGCTTAAACTATGTTCAAACGCATTTCTTAGCGAAACACATGTAAACAAATCTTAAAATTTTTGACAACTTGTGCTGCACGTCGGAGGATGAAGTGGTACCATTAGACCGCAGAGGTTTTGAGTTTAAAACGTGCCCACCCATGTTGGCTACAGGTACTAAAATGAAGAAGCGGAATATGCCTTTCTGAACCGTTTGACTGGACGGACCTCAAGTAACTGATGTGTCATGGCACGTCGGTCTGCGGACTGTTTGGCAGCCCCTTTGTTTGACCCAGACTGGGGCAGTCACCAAAGCTATGAGACAGGGCTTTCCCTAATCGCTTTACTTTAGGATATTCCGATGAGAAGATGCATTTATACCGATCAGGAGGTATGGAGTCTTGTCTTCACTTAGCGCCGTTTTGTTGGTAAGACTCTGCATCAAACAACTTTATTTTAACCGCCAACGTGTGTTTTGAGAACCTTAGCACTCGTACCAAATTTTGATAGGAGTGTCAACCCTTTTACTAAATTACCGTCAATAAAGTAGCCAATTTGGATGCAAATCTGTTTGGTGTTCTTGTGGGTCAATAACCCGCAGGTGGATTTGACCTTACCGATGCTACACAATTGGTTTGTTCTTTATGGTTCACCACTTTATCAGTGTGAGGGATCACTGAAACGTAAACGCTTTGCGTTTTGACCTACGTAATATAAATTCTTAGAGGCACTGTATGCACCTTTCCTCATATTTACATGTCGGTTGAATCAGCTAGACGTAATTCTAACCCCCTAAGCTTATGTCCATGTTAGCTCCTATTCAAAAGCTGTATTTCATTTCGCCCAACAGTTGTTATGCGGCCTCTGGAGAAGGCATAGCACACGACAGCCGAAAACATCGTCTAGAAACGGTGATGTGTGGTGAATCATTTTAGGGTGGATGTAGCACGTTCTGCAAGATCGCCTTCTTAATCATGAAGATTGATGTATTGTCAAATGCAAGTCTGTTCGTTTATATCTACATCAACTAGAGAGGAGGCAAACACCATGGAAGGGACCCAATTTATTTGGATGATGGGCTTAAAAATTGCCAGCGACTTTCTACACCGTCCTTCGATGAAGGGACAAATATCAGGATGGCACCTGAACGATATGCTCTTAAAAAGACTAGCACCTGAGGGAAATGTTGCCTTAATCTCACTCTCCACATTCTTCTGCTGACATTTAACCAAGTTCTAGGTGCATATCACCTTTTCTTGGTATTGCCCTTGGTCAATCACATTATCATGTGCTGAACAGGACGGACATTCGGGAAATGGAAGTGGAATGGGGAGGTAGATAGCTAGGATTAGTTAACTTTCATTAACTACGGATGAAAGGTGTCGAAGGAATGCAATAATCGCAGTCTAGATTTCACACCCTGCTCCTTGAAGCAAAGTTAACGGGCCTTTTGGAGGAAGATCTAATTTTTATCATTAATTTTGCACAGTGGTAGCTGGTCTTCCAGTACTCTCAAAAGAATACAAGATAGGTTATTGCGTTTGTTTATAACCAACGGGGCAGTTTTCATAAAAGATATGTCACAATTGATCTAGACCATTCATAAGCGAGCATTCAAACAGAGATCCCAAATCCGCTTCAAAAGTTGGAGCAAATTTGACTACTCACTTACGCATTCGAACAATTTTGTTGTTGGTAACATAGGGATGCAGGCTTTGCATTTTAGAGACTCAGCAGAGCTTTACCAAGCATCAAAGAATAATTCGTCTTGTTTGATGTTTCCCAATGGGAAATGCTTGACTTCTTGACAGTTTTTGTACTCTGTAAACAGCTTTATTGTGAAAATGAGTCAAGGACTTTCGCTTGCTCATAACAGCCTGATACCAGATGGTCTGCAAAACTAAATTTTGCAGCGGACGTATAGTGGTTAGTGGTAGATGAGGCCTTATATAGGGAATTTGGGGATAGCACATGGCAATCAATTCGGCTTTTTATTTGAAATTGCAATATATACAATTGCTGACCAAGAAAGTGATCGCTTTGATGAGATTTTTTAGCATAAGAGGGAGGAAAAAAACCAAGTACATCATTCAATGCTAATTTAGCGTGGCTCTTCAATTTACCTTCTTGAGATAACTGTGCTGCGTAACCGAGCCTTTATAAGGAATTTCGCGGTTAATTACCCTCTTTTGGGATTATTTTTCTTCCATGTACCCACAAATGAGGTGTTTTTCCCTACCAATGTTAAAATACCATGCGAACTGGCTAAAAGACGCAGTGCCAAATTCTAATTAGCCCAAGGCACGAAACCACGTGCCATTTTGAAGGAGAATAGCAACCCGAAAATAGCTCCCTGCCAATGGAATGCTACCATACATGGTGCTGCTTTTTAGGGTCTTTCTTAGGCAGCTGGCATTATCAGTTATTTGTCTGCTCGCACATGCACACAGGGATTGGTGCGAAATTGCCACGGCAAGGTCACATAGCACTTACAACCAATCGATCACTTCAACTACAAGATCAACCAATAGGAGGCAAGTCTGATTGTTGAGCCTAAAAATCGTGCATCCAAATTTATTACCTGTGATTTGGAATATATATTAATGTTCTCTCTACTCATACAGAACCACGCGGGATATAAATAAGAAACGTCAACTTCTGGACAGAAATTTAGGCGGCGCCACCTTAATTCTACAATAGTTAAGAATTTCCCAAACTTTTACCTATGAGGCAAAATCGGAATTAGGATGAATGGCACAGGTGGCACTGCTTGACATGTATATGTGATATTTTTGTTTTTTGCTTGTTGTTATGAGCCTTTGCTTCTGAGTTATAAAGCTACTTCAGGACATGACTTTAGAGGGTATCGATGCATTTTCTCTGTAACTCCTTCTGTCTCGACTTACTTGTTAATTAATGTGTATGTGCAAACGCAAAGACATTTAAGCATTCCGCTCGCAGCAAGTCAAAAAGGAATTGGAATACTTTTACCTTACTTCAGAGAAAACGCATTTGGGCAAACCCTTGTGTACCAGATCGCGCATGCAACTTACCGACTTTTGAAGAGACCGAATCTTTGCCTAAAAGCAAATGTTTTGGGTGTAAAATCTGTCCACTACCTCAGTCATTCACGTGCAGTAAACAGATTGTAAGAAGGTGGTAAAGGAAAGCATGCTTTTGACGTCTTTTTTTTTCTAAGAGGTGAATACGCGAGGATAGGACGAGGCGTGAGCCGTGCAATTCCACGTATTTGAGTAAAAAATGGCTTCAGAATTTCTAAAAAGAAAAATACGGCAGTCTCAATTTCAAAAAAGCTCATTTGCTTATTATTAAGAAGATAAGATTTGGCGTTCATTTAACTTGATAATAAGTGGTAGTTAGAAAGTGCGAATTTCATAACGCCCTTAAAGCTCTGGGGTAAAATTTCATCGCCCTAGGGGCATTTGGATTATCAAAAGTAGCATCGCAGTAAGGAAGAACTCACGGTAGTGAACGGTTACAAACTGCACACCGAAAGCAGGATTTATGAAGGACGTCCCCAAGGAGTTCAATTCGATTCTCGACTTCCACTGGTTGTCCGCATTTGTGGCACTTTTCTTGCATCTTAGATAAGAATATGAACGAAATGAGGAACCAGCCGCCACAAGTGGAAGAATAAGACAACTTTATTACACCGTTTACGGGCTGACTTCCAACAGAAGCTATGACAATGGCGTCTACCTTCGGCAACTGCCCGGTCTTGTGCTATTATTAACGTGAAGCATCTGGAGAAGTTCGAAGTTGCCTACTGTGTTGGTATTAAGATGTCAATAGGATTAACTTCACCTCTCTATAAACGGATTGAACTCAGATAGATAAAGTGGGACAGCGCTAAAGTCAGAGCATAGTAGCAAGGGGAAGTGGATGCGGAGCCTTATTCCCACTAAACTATCTTAATCCTCATCTCCCATTAAATGACTCCGCTTCTAAATTTTGTATGCTTACGACTGATGATGGACATGCTTGATGGCCTGCACATTCCCCACATCTACATCCAGTAGGATTGCTAGGAGGGGTAGTTGACGCTGTGGGCAACTATCGTATTAGTTACAGACGAATTTGCTGACTGAGATGGTTGATGGGCGGGTGTGATGGTCGACGAAATTAGCAGATCAGGGGTAGTGCTAAGGAAGTCGCTTAAAAGGTGAGAATTATGTAATATTTTGATTGCTGGCTTATGTTTTCGTTTCTTTACATGGACACGTAATGCTCCTCCTTTGTACTTTTACTTCCGTCCCGAGTATTGTGACTTTTTACAACTTCGATATTATGCTTATTGCAATCACTTATTCGAACCCTATCAATGTTAAGCTAATCAAATAACTTTCCTCGCAAAATGAAGGGCTATCATGGGGCGTAAATCGCTGGTTTTGGAAACCAATGACAAGCACGTGTGCAAATCCACCGTCTTAACCCACCCGCCCACAACCACGCACACACGTGTTCCACCGATCGATAAATTGCCTGCCTGTCATTGGCCATCCAGCTAAGCATTGCTAACCCCGCTTTTAAGTTGCCAAAAGTAGGCAAAAACAAAAGTTTTGACATTTAAAAACCTACCGAAGGGAACGGAGTGATGAAAGTTGCCCATGCTGGTTTCAAAATAACGACAGAGGTGGGACTCTCTCTTTCATTGACTAGATGACATGCCTCATTTTTCATTGGCTTGGCTTGTTTACCTAAGCAAAGAAGTAATAGCATGCAATTCATGCAACAAAAAAGCAATTACTCCCATGCGATCTGCTTTGATAAGTGCATTCAGGCAAATCATTCTCTTTTGCTATGTTATTCCATGAGCCATCAACTACCACAAGTATATGCGAACATTTGCTTCGACCAGCTTTCATCACCTTGCCACGGTGAAGTCATTGGTGGTTAGCAAACCATCAAGATCAAGCAAAATAGAGTGAGGTAGCAAAGAGTTATGGGCAGCTTAATCATTCCTACCTGCTGGTATAGCAGCCGACTTGGTTTTCTAGAAAGTGGAAACAGAAAGGGTGTAGAGGACGTTCCAGGACGACGATAAATAGCAGTGTGACAACAACCGAGCAAACAGACACAAAAGTTACTTCATCCAAAAGGTAACTAAATTCTCTTCGTTGTGGAGACTGAAGATCAAAATAGGCAAAGTGATTAGGGTGTGAGCAATGATGATCGTACGACAGGTTAACAACGCGAAGAATTACATGACTTAGGGGGGAGATACGTGGCCTTCGTATGAGCTGAAATGGCAAGAGATCATAAAGGTGTACCTCCTATAAAGACTTTTATAAAGTCACGACAATAATCATGCAATATGTGGAAGACCACGCTCCTCCTCGCCGTCTGATTGGACAATTAGGCGAAGAGTTCTTTGTTCCTATTGGTCGGAGGAACGATATGTTTGAGGGATGTAATTAAAGTGTTTTGGAACAATGTCCTCTAGGATTGAGGACAAATAGATAACAAGTTTCTGAAATTGTGTAATAAAGCGATTGTTTTAATGACTACTCACAATCCATGATAATACGGCTCGAGTCGGTTGATGCACGCTTAATGATGGAGTTTAAAGCGATTGGCATTCTAGCACATGTGCTTGCTTAGTAGGGCTCTCCTCGAAATAACTTCGTCCAATATTTGGGAGACGAATGCCACTCAAATCAAAGTAACCATATTCTCTTTCTGCCTAACGTTGTATTAAATATGGGCTGGGTAAGTTAGCCGTGTTTGTCCAAAAAATCTTATGCATATAAAATTATTTTATACACTTGGAGCAAGTTGCCGGGTGAGTCATCATCTTTTGGCCATCAGTTGGAAAATGATCCATGTGGATAGTGAAATATAATACGATTATTCGCCCTCCAACAGAATTCAAAATGCCATCTTCTTCGAAGACTAGTTAGGGCAACGCTTGTGGAGGGAAGCATCACTTGTTTGCCACTATTGCGAGGCGCTTTTGAAGAAGGCATCCACCTGTTCACTTACAAAGTCAATAAAGGTCTTGTTATGATCACAACACAAAGTCATCATTGGATCGGACAGTCGAATACAGTGAGTTCCCAAATTTATTGGCTATTTTCCCATTAGTTGGGGCTGTACCACATTAACTAAACCAGATCTGGAAGAAAACCTTTGTATTATTCCAGAAGCCCTTGCCTAGAAAGAATAAATAATCACTTTTGAGTGTGTAAAAAGTAGGCAGAAGGTCACACAAGAAAAGTACCTTTTAGCAATATTTATGTCTAAACTTCTAGGATCCTTAATCCTGCAAACGTGGTGTTGACTTGGTTTTAAGCTAGAGCACTTTAAGCACTGCCCTTTTTGGAATAGCCTTCATCTGTGTCCTCAAGGTTTTAGTCAAAATAGTTGAATTAGCTTTGTTCCAGGGAAGATAAGAATCCAAAAGAAAATCTTACGGAAGGGAGAGAGGTTCGCCTAAAAACGTGCTGTTTCAAGTTATGGAAAAGGGGAATCGGTGTTCTGCAGGGCTCGGAGAGGGTTCGAGATCTCACAATCTGTCGCGTCTCAGGTGACCGATAAACCAATCTGGCAAAAGCAACCTTCATCTTATTCTCCTCTCCGATTGGTGAACGCGCCACACCAGCTGGATAAAACGGTCTTTCGTGAGACGCCGTTGGTTGGGAGGATTTCAACGGCCTGCGGGGTTTAGTCGAATCCAATTTCCCGAAGTAGGTAGTTGAAAGGGTCACAACTTCGGGAAGACCATTGTAAAGCCTCTCTGTGAACTGTCTTTCCTGCTGTGCCTCCTTCCACTCCCACGATTGAGTGCGCTCTATCTGTGGAAGCCTGCGTGTCTCGGGTTGTGGAATGACTCTACGTTTACGACTTTGGATGAAGGGTTGAGGATTCAGATCAATGTCACGAGGTCGTGGCTTAGTTGTATCAGCCATCTTCGGCTGCATCCTTTCTTTCCCCGTGTTGAAAATAAGTGGTGCAGCAGATCGCACTTGCATGAGCTCAAATGATCCACCATCCAATGGCATTGCTAGGATGGGATGCGTGTGACCTTGAACTTCTCTGCGTTTTAAACTGTAACTTGCTTGGATGATCGGGTTTTTATCGCGTAGAAATAGCTTTCTTCCGTCAATATTTTTAAACTTTACGGAAATCTACGGCATGATTTTTCGGCAAACTTAGTTATGAGAGCTCCTTGAGCAATAGTGTGCAAAATTGAATATTTTTCCTGGATTTTCGCATTAGTGAACCAACTGATCCAATGTGAAAAGGTATAATTGGTTAATTGAGTTCTAGAAGACTTATACTGTCCTGAAGGCTACGAAATGTTCTAAATAGATCGAAGTTAATCCCGAATTAAGTAAAGTACAACTTCCAATTTCAGGGTTGCCTATATGACCTGCAAGAATAGCTCGGTATCGAATCCGCTAAGATAATTTAAAATGGTCGATGCGTTTCTGACATCAAGAGCACGGTTTGATGCGCACTACGGTTGGCACTGGCCACCAATCGGGACATGCAGTATAAACGCTACACACGGCAGTTGAGTAGATGAGCCATGCTGAATGAGGAGAATGTTCGAAAGAGGGAATCGGAGGATACCGACAATAGGTTTATAATAGGCGAGTTTAGACAAAGGAGGTAAATTGTGCCAACAGATCAAGGAAAAATGCCAGGACAACAAGTGGCTGCTTTAAACCTACTGTCAAAAACATGCATGAAAAAGTGACCTGAACAAATATTGTTGGAAAGAGGGCAAAGTAACGCATTGTCACACTTGAAACATATCAAAAGTGCTGATACAAGGCTTGCATCACCCACAGAATGGCCGACAGTTTATAAGCTGGTGCTCACCTGACCAATCACATCACCAAACATACAGAATGAGCTTCCACATTTCAATAAGCAAAAATAACAGTTTGGATGTCAGAAGATGCAAATGGCTTTGTCATCGGTTATGATGGGACAATACGGTGTCAAAGGCACGATGATTACAAATGCGGGAGGTGCAATAACAGGTCTTACCAGCGGTTCATTTCGCCTGTTCATTGCAGTCTTAATCTGCAAATGCATTTACGAGGTTATTACACTATTTAGCAAACAACCTCTCCCTCTTTAGCCTCAGAAGGCGACTCAAGCAGAAAAAGAGCAGGGATCTTGCACGAGTTGACACCCTTCAGTTTTATTAAATACGGTAATTCCATATTTAAAATGATTGGTCAACGATTCTATGTAGCATTTTTGTCAAATTTAAAGCATCCAAAGCGTTAATGGAGGCGGTTATTGGTTAACAGGTCAAGATTGGATAGTAGCTATCCCAGTAGAAAAGTTTCCTCCACTTTTTGAATAATGGAATTTAATTTCCAGTGTCTTAAAATGCTTTTATCACACTAACAATGATCGTCAGTCAAATCCCGCCTAAAATGCCTGCAAAGAAAACGAAATCAGTTTTGTGTGAACTCAGGAAAATAAAATTGAAGCTTCCAAGGGGAGAGCAGAAGCTTTTTAGCCCACGCAGATTATGGCTGTGCCTGTGGCTTCCCAGGCCTCTTCTAGGGCAGTAGCAATTCAGCGGACAGGCCGTACTACGGCTTCAGAAGGAAGTAATTAAGGTGCTGGATTACTTCAAGACTATTTTCATTCTATAATTTGCTCTCGAAAATGTCGTGTGATATTTACACTAATGGGACTTTATCCTTACAAAACACCTGCAATCTTGAATCATAAAATGCTCAAATAGTTAAAAACAAAGTAATTGCATTGAGACACTTGTGCGACTTACCGCGCATGTAATAAGCTCTAATGCTTAAATTACTTGACGCTAGATTTTGGTTAACAACGCATTTCGTCTGTTTTGATTAACCAATTACCCTTTTTTCTTTGGAATGAATGACTAAATTTTAATTAAAAAAGATGAATCCTTGAAACGCTCCAAAAATCTACTCTACGAAACAGCGAGCCCATTTCACTTGGTAAATAGAGTCCTGCCGTAAACGGTGGTATATTTCTTAAACTAGACAATCTTTGGTCAACATTGACAATGTTACTGTGTAAACTAATGAGCAACAATTGAAAGGCAGGGGTAAGGCATTGGTGCAACTTACGCTACTGATAGCAGTACCTTCAGATTTCCCCGTTTCTGGCATTTCTTCGTGACGTACCCAATAATCTTCTCGAAGTGTATTCTTCCACTGTTCCTTTTGCCTTCACTGCTTGGGCTAGGTCCTGCACTATTCGACGCTTTTCGTGCGTGCGTGCAAGTATGCGTGCGTGTGTGTCCACGCTTCTGCGAGTGTTTGTGCGACCACCGACGGCTGAGGTTAACCTCGCCTCGTCAATATTCCTGCCATCCCTTCTTCCCTTGCAGCCTACCATCCACGTTCAACCAATCAGAGACCGTCTGTGTGGCTGTAGCAACGCGGATGCCTCGGGCTGTTTGTTTCGTGTGTTCTCCCAGCTGCCGTGATTGGCCTCGTCTTGGGAATGAGATCGTGGGTGAGGCGTAAATAACCTTGCTACTGATTTTAAATAAGTAAACTGTTTAATACGAACAGTCAGAAATCGCTGTGGCAGTTCCATTTTTCTTTTGCAAAACGAAGAAGGCTTCGCGCGAACCAAGGGTTATAAAAGGCTCATGTTAACTGCAGCATCTTGATGACTTCACAAGTGTTTATCAGTTATGTGTGATCAGTTCATCAAGTCACGTGGTAAACTCCAGGACCATTTTCAGCTTATAACTTGGATCGTTGTGCCAGCTTACTAGTCGTGATAAAAAGCGTCTCATGTTCTTAAATCACATAACCAATACGAAAAACGATAACATTCCAAAGCTCCATCCCTAAAATATTCGTTTTTACAGCCTTTGAATTTCCCAACATAAAATATAGACACATCGAAACCTGTTTACTGAATTCTTTTCTAATGAATGAGTAATTTACCAGTTATGTATTTTCATAAACACATGGATGCGTGATGGGCACCATAAAACCTGCGTCTGGCGGGCGTATTCATAGTTATCCTACAAAACCCATCTTCATGGCTTCTGTACTTCAAACATGTCATAAAATTCCACTCTTACAAATAAACGAACATGTGACCAATGGAGAATGCCCAGCGCCTGGTATGAAAACTTTTAAAAGGCCTTGCTACTGTATGAAATTAAACAACGATGCTGTAGTATCTTTGGGATTTGACATGGAAAAGCGATCAAGTCATTCAAACTGCGTCTTGCCATTTGTAATCATCATTCGCCCCCTGCAAATATGCTTCGCGTTTTTTTGTTTCGTAAAAGGAGTAAATATTTACTACAAACTCAATAAATTACAAACAGGTGAATATTAAGTCGAGGCGATGGAACAGCATTTAATTTGACGCTTCGTCGTTGTTGTAGGGGATATTATAGCTTCAGTTCACCCTTGTAAACCCTGAAGGTACCCTCTGTACTAATTGCATGCTTTCGCTAAAATCAACGACGATATCGTTAAATTGAAGCCGCTTAAGAGTAAAGATGAACTTTGCAACGAAAAAGTTTCTTTGTAATGACAACTAAGTTTGGGGCACTTTTCAGCATCATGCTACTAATGAGAAGGCAGTTTAACAAGATTTAAAATACAGGTAACAATGTCACACCGTCCAAGGCAGTTTTGAGAAGATGAAGCTAAGGGTTACAGATATCACGAAAAGAAAATTGAAATTGCTTTGGATAGGTGGTGGAGAGATGTGTATGTATGATGCCATTGGATCCAGCCAGGTTCGTATTCTATGAACTGTTACTGAGGCAAAAGTGCAGTCCAACTTCTTGCCCCTCTCCACATCAAACTTTTGCCCTCGCTCATACACCACTCAACTCTTCAATGCACATGCAAGTTGTCAGCTCCACATTCACTCCTGTCTTAGGAGTAACAGCTTTATTCACCCGTCTTTGGAGGTTTTTTGAGGACAATAATCCTGCAAACCCATTTATTAATTGACCTAAAATGGGAATTACAACTGCTTGAGGTGAAAATGAGACTACGAAAGTTAGTTCAGTGTCCTGCAACTCGCTTTCGAGACTAACAGCAATTATGATCTGTTGAAAGGCTCTGGCGTTGTATCTGGACTTTGGACGAAGCCACTTTATCAGTTTGCACGTGATGCGACGTGTTTGAGAACGACAGTGACAGTGCTGGCTGCAACTTTTAGATTTTATCACTGGGGCGGTGAATTTTTCTCCCATGCATTTGCAGATGATGCAAGGGAGGGAAAGTGATCAGTTCACCATTCACTACGTAAAAGCAATCTATGCAGTTAAGATTGTCTACTGTTGTTTCCTGTAGTGTGGATGAGCTAAAATCCACTTCATTTGGCTCTACATAAGCGTTCCACTCACTCACTACCCCACACTTCCAGAAGACACACCAATTGATTGCCCCAGGTCCATTCCAGATGCATGCGCACATGTCAAATTCGGCTGTGCTCCATGACTTTGCCCCCACTTAAGCAGTTGGTTGTGATCCACCCTACACAAGTCGATTCAAATCCAATATGTGCACGAAGATCTACCTCCCCTCCGTCGTTGTCATCTTCTTCCATTCTTCGGAAACAGTCGCAATCAGTCAAGTAATGAAAGGAAGGCACACTTTGCACGCCCGCTTTTCCCACCCAAATTGTCTACGAAACCTACTCTGCATTTTGGATCGAATTGGGAAAAGAATCGAATTTTTCTGGACAAGGAAAGGATTGTGTAAGTGGAAGGAGTGGAAACAAAGGTAGATAGAGTAATTTCTGTTCTCAGCTTCTACAAACTGACCACCTTAAAGGCATGAACTTTTCATCTGCCCATTGCCCCATCGAGGAATTAATATTCTTTAAAGAGACATGCTGTATATTTACAGGCGGAAAATACCGCCAACTACTTTGGCGACCTTATAGAATGCGTTTCGATTATTCCAAGCCCTGCAGAGGCTGCCTAGCAGTTTCGAGATGGATGCAGTGCGGATATGATGATGAATGAGTCGCATTAGTGGTAATACATACCTCGAGGATGAATGTGGGATGGGGAAATACCACTGCCTCTCTTCGATGAGCCGTATCGGGGCAATTCATTTGGAAGGCGCTAATTGACAGTCCACAGAGAACGTAGTTTAACAATTGTTGTAGAGTTAAGTGTAATTTTTTTGGAAAATCCTGATTCTGCCTAACGCAAGATATCCGCATTGCTTGATGTGGTTTTTTATTATTAATTTGTGCTGTTAGTGGAGGTGATCGCCACTACAAAATGTCATCCTTTATCAACGCGATACAGGCCAGGTGCAAAATTAACTTGCACAGTAACTTCCGTTTCCAGCTCACTTTCGACCCTCACTTAAATGTCTGCCCTAGGCCTCACGCGACCACGTCAGTGTCCGAAGATAATGTCAGGAAAGTAGCCAGTCAGTCCTACCTTGAGGCAATGTTTAGTTGGGTTGTGAAGGTATGACTTTTATGGCACCCATTCCTTTACTTTGAAGCGACCACAGACGAAGGGACAAAGTTGTTACTCACAGGACAGGGGCGGAATGGAGTTGGATACTCGTATGTGCATAAAAGTGCCGGTTAGGCAAACACTAAGTCTTGCCCGGGCTGGGACAAAAGTTTACCGGTCTGCCTCTCTCCCATAGAGGATGTAAAGCAAATCTCAGAATCGAATTGGGTGAAGATTAGGGTATTGTAGACTTTTCTTGTGCTTTGCGTAAGAAGATCTGTAGAACTTTCCTTTTCCTATATCTCCAATTTTTACTGTCTTTGTAGAAGAAAGAAGTTATTCCATGTACTGAAGTTCCATCGAGTTGTGTGACATGTATCGTTTTTCGATGTTTGGACTGCGGCATGTGAAAACTTGTTCACAGGGCCCGTTAGATTCCGCCTCGTAGGCATAAGATGTGATTTGACCCCTGGGAATGAATCAGTGTGTTCCTCAGAGGCATTAAATAAGTGGTTTGGGAATATCCAATGTCACAAAGTTGCAAAAGTAACTTCGCATTATAGGCAATCAACCGAAAAAACTTTACCAATTAGCGGTTTTGCAGACCACTTTTACTCCTCAGTGGATGATAGGTAAAATGGATTTACTTTACAGCTTCAGCAACTCTCGATTTCCGCCTTGATTCAGATGCCAACGAACTCATTCTTTTCCAGTTAAGATTGCATCTTCTGACAACACTTTCGTGATGCAATCGGCTATTGTGTATTCCCTATGTGGTGTAAAACGTTCACAAGACTCGTTTTGCACTTTATTAGTCCAAACAGGCAATTATCGAAGCCATCAGGTTCCAGCAAACTTGAAACAAAGCCGTATTCCAAAATGGCCTTTATGCGTCCCGTTAACTTTACCGTATGCCAAAAGCCGAATCGACAAGATCGTTATTGATGTCTCAAGGAAAAGGGACCATCGTAGATCTCAAAATTTGGGGTCTGCATCGAACTCTGCAATGAACCTGCTCTCAGTACTCAACAATGGCTCATTTCTATATCTAAGATGATATCATTTAGCTCACGTGTTTGATCATGGCAAGCTTAATTGGTAGTCCGTAGTCGTTCCAAATTTCATTGAGACCTTTTAGTTCGTTACTAAGAGCTTTCCTGACCTACCTCAACATTGTGATGGGGTAGCGTTACCCCAGTGGTCACGTTCTTTCCAGCCAGATACTATATCTTTTTGAGTTTAGCATTCCCCCTGCCGGGAGCAAGTTCTGAAACATTAGGGTTATTAAATCATAGAAATGATGAGGCATAGTCCTAAGGATTTTAAATTTCTGTCGTTTGCAACCTAATTGCAAAGTGATGAAGTCATTTTGGAAGCACCCCTGGATAGGGATGGGGTGAGGTAGGGACGGAAGGCCAGTTACTTTGGTCTGATTATTTCGTTCACATTCAGCTTTGTTGGTAGCGCTAATGAGTTGCCTAGCCCTATCCCTGAGGTATTTGCAATATATGAGATTTACGTAATTGACTATAATTCAATTAAATTGAGTGAACGCACTGAATTCAATGTGGTGTCAACACGTTCGCAGCCAACGTCACATATATGTGACGCAGTACATTGCATTGTAGGCAACAACGAAATGCCCGCAGAATTCCACCTTCTAATTCTAGAGGAATGGAGGGCAGATTCCTGGTGGTTGGTTCCCTTCTAAAACTATGCTAGCAAAAGTACTGCAACTCCATTGCCCAAAGGTGTGCACACATTAGATATGCCAACATTAAAAGGTGTTTTAGCAGCGAAGAAGGCCTATAATGTGACAGTGGTGGAAGGGATTCACCCTTGGTGTTTATTTTATTCCAGCCTTGCAAGTGCAAGCATATTTTCTTTGCCCCTAAGACGACATTCCGGTGTTTACCTGATACCCAAAGTTCAGCTTTTATGAAAGTTTTCGCAGGACAATCAATCCATCTGACCTGTTAAACTTCAAGAAGTTGGAAAGGCACATTTTTTGCTTCTAACAAGAAACTTTAGCTCAAGACTGAACGACAAAACTCCCCATTGTCCCATCTTCAGCCAACCATTCAAAGCCAAGACCTTACCATCAGAGCGTTCATTGGTTAACACCCATATGGAATCCAAGTACTCCCTGCAGGAATTTCAAAAGTCCACTAGAAGTCAAATTCCAGTTTAATGTTTGATGTCAACTTTACCCGCAATAATCACATTCCGAAGTTGAGAGATATTGACGCCAACTCATCACCTAGGGAAAGGGAAACTTTGTAGTGAACCAATTGACTATGTTCTTTTCCTTAAGTATTGGTTGCCGATTCCAACGCTACGCAGGTAACTTTCGTTGTTCCAAGACCCTCAAATGGCTTAAACTTGTCTTCCTGCCGAACCCTATGCACTTGCACACCATGAGAGGATAGGCTTGACCAAAAGTACAAGCGTACACAAGAATTAGGCTGATTACGGTTGTTGTAATGCCATTAACTTTCGCTGGGTTAATCAAGCTTCACTAGATTCCTATCGTGAGCAAACTACCACTATTAGATGCATTGTTCGTCTTTAACTTCTGGTGGGCAAGCTTTATAAAAAAGAGGTGGTTGGAAAGCCTCTAGTTCGTCTGACAGCCGCGGAGAGAGTCTACTAGATAAGACCCCAAAATCTGATTGGTTGACTCACGCTACTGATCCGCATCTTGGGAGACAGCAACAGAAATTGATCGACTTAATCAAAAATGAAAGCAGTTGGCCTTTTTTGAAAAAATAATTTATCATCCCAGTCAAGTAAATGCCTTACTAAAGGTGCCTACGCACAAGAATGCCCAGGGTTCGGAAGAAGGTGGCTTCAAGTAGCTGTTTCTGCATTCTGATTTGATTAGAGATAAAAAAGAAAGGCATCAATGCGTAGTTGCTACTTTCACAAATTCCAGGCACTCGTGTTTTCCCCTTCGATGATGCTCTGCATCCGAAGCTGTGTCAATCCAACTTTAAGGAGCCTTTCCATAGGATGACAATAGATATTGCTGCTAATTAGTTATAAAAATTTGCTAATTCGAAATTGGTGGGACCAAGGGATTTGGTGGCTTATTTTCATGCCTGAAGGAAGCCTGTAAAATTTAAATGGCTGAATAACGGAGAAAAAAGTGGAAGGACTGGAGGATTTGCGAGTTTATCTTTTTATCAGCACCTATGTTGATTATGCTGCCTTTTGTGCTTCTGATATAAACATTCTGTAAGTGATTGGATGCAAATTATCTTTTTCAAACAGCTCATTAAGGTAATAACGAGACTGTTTTTTTAGGCAATGAATAGGGCACTTAGAAAGTTTAAAATGTCATCAACGGATGCTTGTCACATCAGGCCTCCACGATTTTTGCTCATAAGATCCAAAAGTCAACTGAATGGTCTGCATTTAAAATGTGGAGACAGCTGTCAAGCTCCAAATAAAAGGAAAATCCCCTGGAAAAGGCTCTACACACTGGTGCGAGGCTCCTCTCCTGCCTTTGCAGAAAAGGGAGGACGACTTTCCTCGACTGACTTTAATTAATTATACCAAGTTTTTGCAAGTTGTTTGCAGAGCTACAGAAAAAGCGCATTCCGAGACCGAAAACGGATTGCAGATGTTTGCAATTTAGGCTATTCTGCCCGAAGTATCTACAAACTGGCGAAAATGTCAGGAATTGGTACAGAGGTCTCATCGAGATGTCAACCTCTTCTTGGACAATGTCCATTTGTGCCACTTGAGGCACTCCATACACTCCAGCTACCGACCGTCTATGTTATTATGTACAAGCGAAAGCGGATCCCTTTAGTGGGAGGAAGCGCCCAAACCTCAGTGACATAGCGCATTGATTCTAAGCCCAACCAACAAGTTAGAAATTCTCTACCATTGCGGAAAATTAGGTGATCATTATCCTAGACTTTTGCCTGTTATATGAGGCGGCACTCCGAGACTTCACAGGCTATTCATTGCATAACGCCTAAAGAGGATATTTCACGGTCAAAGTCGAGAAATCGGTTGTGGCGGTGGCATCGCATCCACTAATACGCATGGAGAAAAGCTCTTTCATTCGCGTACTTTTTTTAAAGAAACTGGTCATTCTTAAGAAAGAAAATCTTATTTTCCCTCTATTCTGTCAAAAGTGAAGGTGGTGCTTCTCACACGACTGCTATAAGTTAAAAAAACGAAGGCGTTTTTTTTGCGTGCTCTCCTTTCCACTTCTTGGGGAAACAATGACCTAGCTTTAATTTAGGTGGCACTTTAAATTGCATAAGAAATGACAAAGAAAGTACAGCCGCGAGTAATCACGACCCATATGGGGTTTGGTGCTGCCAAAATGTTTGCCAGTTTTTGCCTCCATAGGAAAGTTGTTAATATCTGCAAAGGTCGGTGAAGTGCAACTCAGGAGCCATAATGCTACAGTTGGAATGGCTCCCTTTGCCCTAGATTTTCTGATGAAGTGAGGCATGATATTGGTAAGGTCGCGGAGGGGGACTGGAGTGAAGACGGACTTCTAAAAGAATGAAATTGCAACTGCGCCACAGGCAGCAGCGAACGTCAAGTGTGTTCCATGTCCAGTGGGGAGGGCGAATGTGCACACCTTAAATGGATCAGTCCAGACATCGTAAATCAGGGAACGGGGGAGCGGTGGTAGTGCGTCTGCATAAAAAGGCATGTAGTGATAAGGAAATAAAATAAGTCTCTAATACCATAGGTGGAAAGCTGTCTTGCAAGCCAACTAGACGGCTCTAAAAATCTTGGTTTTTTTAGCGAATATGGTTATCGAATAATTTTGTAGCCGAAAGCCTCTTCAAACACTTGACAGGCTGAAATTATTACCATTTTATTCTGCCAACAAATTCCATCCCAAGGGGACAAAAGCTAGGTGCAAAGTTCATGCATTTCCAATGCCAAAAGGACAGCTACACGCCCACGATTGGAGGATGTTGGTGTACGTGGAAGGCGATAATTAGCATCAAGTGGATACGGAGGACAAAGAATGACGACAAAAGTGAGGATGGAGGTCAGAGAAGATGAGGTAAGGTATGAGTAGATGCAATGAGTTGTTGAGTCTTGTTAGACTGAAATTAGGTCTTTTGCCTTCGCTAATATCCTGCACTTGAGCATTTCTAAAAAATTTTGGCAAAAGGAAGGAGGAGAAGGAAAAGGCGAAGACAGAGGACGAGGAAGAAGTAAGAGAGGGAGAGGAGGATGAGGAATGCGTAAATGAAGTTGAATAGGCTTTTCTTAAAACACCCTCAAGGTCTGCCAAATGCCATCGTATGCAGGCTACTACATGTGAAAAGGAATGGACTTCTGCGAAGATAGTGATGCCTGCCTCGGAAAAGGAGGGTGGACGATAGTGCATAAAGTGTGGATTTATCTGTGTGACAGTAAGGGAAATACGTCTGTTCTCCTAACATACCTTAGCTATCAAAAAGGAATTGTCATCACACATTGGTCAGCAGATGCCTTCAAAGCAGCGACTTTTGAAACATTAATCAAAGGAAGTTTGGCGGTCTTCGAAGCTCCATTTCAGTAACGTGTGTGTGTTTGAATGCTGCCTATTCCATGCTTGACCTTCTCCTACCAAACGATGCAAGCGGTGGCGAAATTTTCCTCTGGGTACGCATTACTGCTAGTTCTCGACATATATTATCAAGAATCTCGCCTAATTATTTACCATCAAATGCCCATTTATTTGCCCTTAGGTGCCTCATCACTAAGTGAGTTTCCATATACCAGTTTTGCTCAGCCTGAATTTCGGGAGGTGGAAATTGAAAATACGAGGAAAATGGGAGAGCATTTAGCGCGGCTTTTCATACTAGCGGGTAGATACATTTTCTTTGCTTGATAATGCAGACTTTTGCAAGTATTTAATGACTTCCACTGAAATGTACACAAACTCTTCTGAGAAAGCGCAATAAAAAGACCATTTTATAGTGAGAAGATTGCCTTCTTTCTGTATTTACTGTCATTGTCACAAAGACCTGCAGTCAAAACTTGTGCTTCCTCCACTTTACACTCCCAATTTCCACATTGATGACGCTTCAAAACTGCCCGATCACTTGCCTAGGTCGTCCCTTCGTCTACTTCGTGAATAGGGAGGTGCCATATCCGCATGTAGCATCCATCGGATCGTGCTTCAATCAAAAGTGTGCAGCTTTTTTGTTTCTGGTCTCATTGAAGTTTTGGGGGTCCCATTCTTATTGTGGACATTTAATTACCCACGGTGGTGGAAGAAGACGCATTCTTCACAAGGTGGCGCAAAGCGCAAAGGCCAACTTGTTACTGAAGTCCTGAAGAAGCGACATTACAGGTGAGCTGAGCGACTAAGAACACAGGTAGTATTGGGAGGACTCCACACCACCAAATCAAGGGCCATTCAAATCATCCATGCAATGGCAAGTGACAATCAGCATGTTATTTAATAGTTTTCAAAGTTTAATCATATTTTTCAGCAAGATGAGGTAAAGTGGATTTTATTTAACTTTCAAGCGCAGACAATAAACAATCTCTCCGAGAAGGAGGAGGAAGACGGTAGGAAGGTGGTTCATGAGAGAGCAAAAGCTACCGGAATAGTGTAACATTCTACCTTCCTATCAAACCATCATTCATTATTCAGTAAAAACACTGCCATCATGCGTTCTTGACGCTTGCACGCACCTTGATTCCACCTTCGCCTTCATTTGGTGCCTCGTACCGTAGAATCTGACAAATGCTGAGCTAATGAAATAATTCTTCCCTTAATTCAAATGCCCTCAAGGATTTTAGATCTAACGAAGGCAAAAATTTCCGCACTTTGCATGGTGGGTTTTAGTGACGATCTCCTGTGACGTGCAGAGGCGACAGTTCATGTGTACCCCGCATAAGGCTGGGATGCTAGCCGGTCTACCGATGCGGTAACCTCTATTGCACCGCCGACCATTTCCCTTTTATTTTGCACTCTGTTGCCTCTAACGAAATCCAGCAGAGCCCGATTACTTTTAGGATTCCAGGAATTGTTTAACCCGAAGTAGATGACGTATCGTCTACATCTGAGTCACCCAGTGAGGTAGTGCCAAGAAAACCATGCGAATGGACATCACTCAGGCTTTAAATACCATCACCTATACTTCGCTTCATGTTATGAAAGACGCCGTTCCCTTTAATTTCTGCTACTCCTTGAAAGAGTGAGTGTATAGCTCTCCTTGCCAGCCAAAATTATCCCCTGCCTATCCACTATCCACAACTTGCTGGCCCCGCTTACCACTCACCACTTCCTTCTTTGCGTGCAGTGACTTGCTGACGCAATTCTTTATCTGCTGATGGTCAAACCGTACAGATCGTTTCTTTTGATTACCCCCTCTTCCTCCCTAAAGGGCTCCTGAAGCGTTCAAGTTCACTAGTTCCAGTGATAGGACTATCCCACTCCCAGCATAGCGATAAGAGCCACCACGCGATGTCACTTCACACCTAATTGCATTTCTTCCCCTCTTCATATCCACCTGCATTTTCCTGATGGAACTCCTCCAAGGTCAAGATGCCCATTACCGTCTAATGATCCTAACCTCCGGAAATTACTTTCAAAACTAGTTGGGAGGTAGTGTGTTTGTAAGCTTTTGCTACCTAGGAACAAACTGTTGTATCACAATTTAATTCCATGACTGAATTTTATGTCCTAAATAAGGCGTTGAACGATAAAATAAAATGGCGCTTTTTTAAGAAGTAAGATATTTAAAAGGCTTTCTTCACCCAAGCATATGGTATGAAACTTCCCATCTCATTCGTCCATCCAATTATTCTATCAGATCACATGACTTCCCCATCAGGTGCCGATTTGAAATGTCTTTCGTATTTCACGGACTTTTAATATCTTCTGCTGTTTTTTAACAGGGCTGATTTTGTCACAGCCTTCGCTCTCGAAAGAGATTCGATCTTTGACTCAGCTATTGCAAGAAGATCTTATTCACTCGAGCAGTCACCGCGTTATGCGCCTTTGGTGATATCTCGTAAAATGAACACACTATTTATCAGGCTGCTTGAAGGGATTGGCGGCTGCGGACATGACCTGAAGGTCATGCAGCAGAGCGGAAGTACAAACCTCTGGGACCGAAGTACCCGCGTGGCGGAATAAAATCTCAATTTACTATATTTGGCAAAACGATTAAATAATTTTTTTGTTTATGGTATGACATCTAGCTGCGCAGAGAGGCTGACACGAAACGAAGTGCTGTGCTTCTTCCATTGCCACTGCTGGCTTACCTAGACCCGAATTTTTATCTTCGAGCGAGAATAATTACGCTTTAAGTGCTATTTTTCAACGCCCTTGACGCCTGTCTAACTCTCCTTTCCGAATCAGGGAATGGATCCAATGATATTTGCCGTATTCTATAGGGGGATTCATGATCCAGCAACTCACGGGGATGAACTCACGGAGAGGCACACAAGCTGGCGTATTAGATAAGCGGAAATAAAATTTCGTTCTATTAACAGACCACTTGTTTTTTGGGGTTTAGGAGGATAAGACATTATTAAGAGCATGCTCTGTTCATTGAAAATTAGAAGCTGATTTATCCACTCCTGATTAGCGAATGATTGACTGATTGAAAGTTGACCTAACAACTTACAATTGCACAGGACACTTCAACTTCGGATTAAAAGGTAGAAGCATTTCGACCAATTCTTGCTCATTTAAACCAGGAACTTCTGTCAAAAGTGAAACCCATAATGACATTGCTGGGTGTCACAATAGTTTGTATTTAGGTATTTCTAATTGCCTCAAAAAATTGGATTTTTTCCGATTTGACAAAAAAATTATTTAATGGAAAATAAGAAAAAGACTTTTAGGACACTTTGCTCTCTTAACCGACTGTGGTGGGATTGGAAAAGCAGCCAAAACCACCAGCTCTCCTGTACACCTACGCACACACACACACACACACACACCAGGGATGGGGCAGGGGCAAAGTGTGTTTACACCATTGTTATCGCATGTCATCGCTTCCTGAATTATTGATTAGTGTCAGACATTCGGTCCGCAATGACGTCGCTCATTCGCACACTCCAGGGCTGTAGTGCTATTGGTCGAACACCTGGTCATCTGATTGGTCCAGACGAAATGGGCGATCTTGGCGCGCAGGGAGCGACCTCAAGGTTTAAAGGCACGCAATTTCTGGTGGTTTGGTTGAATAAATTCGTCATTGGTCTCGGATTTATTGGTGGTGAGCTAATTCCCTCTCAGAGTTATCTTATGACAATAGTTTTGTTTTCTGCATTTTGACGCACTAATTATCACGCTTATACATAGATACGATTCGTCACTCCAAAACGCTCGGTGTATGAGACTGATAATTTTTAAAGACTTGCTTGTTTTCTACTATAATCACCTATTTCTCGTAAGCTGGAATGCATATTTACTAATTTTCCCAGGCATCCAATCACAAATTTAACAAAGTTATTTGTCCACCTCCGGCCGAAAATACAGAGGTGGTCAATTCTGAAAGCAAAATAGGTATAAATTAGTAAGTTACTTTTTAATTCCAAAAGTCGTTTCTTAGTCATATGAAGGGATAGTTGGTGTTTTTTTAATTTTTTGACTACTTTCCTAATTTTCCTATCAAACTTTAAGTCGGAAGCTTTTAAAAACCTAAACAATGCATTAGACAACGCGACTGCGATGCCTATCAGGTCAAATGCTACATCAACAGCACTAAATATAGCCATAAACGTTGCCTTCCCCTCTCGGATGCACAGGCCAGCACCTTTGAACCCGCTTTGGATCAGAAAGAAACTATTAATATAATTGTATGCTGCATGCTAACTGATTCAACGTTGATATAACAGCTTGTCTACTTGGATTTACTAACTTTTCCTCGCTAGAAAAATTAGCAGAGCTTAAAATAGCACAGGTTTTTGAGTGCCTCGGTTTTAGTTAGCTGTCAGGGCATACTTCCTTCAATCTTGATACTTCAGTCTCGTTTTTTCAATGCAATAAACAAAATCGAAAAGGGAATTTAAAATTGAAAATTAGCAGACGTAATAGCTAATTTAAAGCAAGAGCATAGATGAAGGTTGTTTTAGTAACACACTGCATTGGATTCAAGCACATTAGCAAAACCGCCATCCCTCCGTCGAGCGAAGAGAGGCGACAACTGCAGTAGGTTTTTTGCCACACAAAAACTCATTTTCATGCTGATAAACATCTCATTTCGCCAACTTTAATTTTGGCGTCACTCTAATGACCATGGCAGAGAGTAGAGCAAACCCACTTTATGAATGCCCCTATTCCTATCAATTTTTGAAAAATGACTGACGTCTTCCCAAGTGGCGGGCGCCATCAACAGTTTTTTCATTTGTCTACTATCCACTGCAAATTACCTAATTTCATTCTAACTTCTGAGGCAGTTTACTCTATCTTTCTGGCTAGTGAAGGATCACTGCAAGATTAGCCTTTGGGCCATTGAATTAATTAAAAATAAGCTGCAGACTCGTTAGGTTTCCAAAAGAGGTTTTTAAATAATTGATATAGAAGGTTTGCAACGGTCGGCATGCCCTCCGGTAATGCCTTAAATTGGCCGCAATGAGCCTAATTTCATGCTTCAGAATTGCTTCACCTCAGCATAAATTTTATACTAATGACCTGCGGAAATTCCTTAAGAAGGATCGCTTTTTAAGACCCTCTCAGACCTGCATCTGAGGGTCGGCGTGATTTTGGCGGGCTTCATAAACACTACATTCTGCACCCAAAAATGTGGGTTTGTTTATTCTCACAGCAGACTTAAGAGGCGGTTGTTCCTGCCTAGTCTCATTTTGTAAATAAACAGTTGAAACTTATTAGCTGTGGTCATGAAAACACACTTTTTCCAATCTATGGCCATTAGGCTTGCTTACAATTTTTCTTGTTTTTCCATTCACCAGTGCACATACCTTCTCCATTCCCCTTAACAACTCAATTAGAGTGTCAAACGGCTTCTTTTCTGCTCGCGAAAACTGATTTTTTACTAGAGATGACTTTTTTCTTCCACTCTATTCCTCCCAGTGTGGTTTTCATGGTTTTAAAAAATTCAAACATTTGCATAGCTTTTAAATACGTTTTTTTTTGAGACCAAAAAGGAATTTTGTACTTGTTTGCCTTTCTAAATAGAAAGAGAGAATTTGTATTGGTGGAGAAAAAATCGATGCCTTTTGACATTTGACCAAATCGACCAAAAAAAACCACGCATGTCATTCCAACAGCTGGTGGGACAAGAAAAAAGAAAGGGCGAACCTTGTTTTTTTCTGAGATCAGCGATTCCAGCTGTCAGATTAATCACCTTCATATTGTTGCCCTATTGCTAATTAGGAGGTTGAAAGAAACGCGAGGAAATGTCGAGTGGAATTTGTGCAAAGTGTGCGAAGCCTTTCGCGGCTGGTTCGATTTTGAACGCCTTGGATAAGCGATGGCACCCGGAGTGCTTCGTATGCGCGGGCTGCAAGCACCAACTGGCCAACCAATCCTTCCACTGCAAAGACGAGGTGCCCTATTGCGTTAACTGCTGGAAGGAGAAATTTCAGCCCCGATGCTCGGTAGGCTGATTCACTAATTGCCATGTAAATTCCTCATAGTTTTCAACGCCCAACAATAAGAGGTAGGCATCTGAGGGTGTGCAAATACGATAGCTCATTGTGAATTTCAGCAATCCGATCCTTTTTACTCAGCGCTTCAAACAAGCATTAAGTGTTCTAAGACACAGAAAGGGGTTTGAAAGATGCCAATCCACTCATTCGTAACGAAAGTGGTATCATTAATTCAAGTTGCTGCCGTAACGTAGAGTGGTGTAGATCTTAATTGCGTTGAAAGAAGAGCGAAATTAAGTGGACTTTTTTTAAAAGGACAAGATGTGCAAAAAGAGGATAATGAAAGCATTTTTTTGCCCTCAGGCAGATTGGATAAATCTGGATTTGTAAAATAGAAAAAACTTTTGAAGACGCCTTTCGAATGCAGTTGAGCCAGACACTTAAAAAGTGAATCACAAAAGCGAGTAAAGTTGCGCCTTGACTTGCTGAATTCCTTCTTTCTGTAGTCTAACTGCGTCAGCAATGCCTTTTGCTAGGCGGCACAGTTAGGAGGGTTTAAGGCGGCAATCGTTGTGAAGGAAAACTGAGATTTTTTGTTTTTTTTGCGCTTATTGATACGAAAAAGGAAAAAGGAATACTTGAGAAGTATCGAAAAGAAAACTAAGAGGTACATGCTTCGCTAATAACCTCGTTTTTCCCATTTCCGATGAATGAGGCATAATTGGCTAGACAGAGGTAATCAAGCAGCAAATCACACATTTAAAATAATAATCTTAAACCAAAAAATTTCGAGCACAATGTGAGTTTTGGTAGAAGTGCTTTTAAATTGATGCAGAAAAGAAAATAGAGTGCCGCCTCTACGAATAAATGGCAGGAGTACATGAAAGCGGTTCCTTTGACGAGTCCTCTCGGACCCACCGTATGGCTGATCCCTTTTCAGAAAAGTCACATCTTCTATTCGCATAAATACCTCAGAAATGGCACCTTACTTAAAGATCTCCGCCATTCTAATCTTTTAGCGAATTCCGTTGTCAAATAATCACAAATATATTGTCTGTTCTTACATACTTTTTACCAAAATTCTCGACTCCGAAAATAGGGTATGAAAACAACCTGAAAGATAAAATGACTTTTACTGTAACTGTGCATTAACTAGCTGTTGATGAGTATGAACAGTAGAACTGACTCAATTGACAGGCACAGTATTTAGATGAATTCACGTCTGAATGGCTAAGTCCTTTATTCTATTCTAAAATTAGACTACGAGCTGAGGATAAACTTTTGGGATGCAAACTCTGATTGGCTACTTGTAGAGTTGCGGCGTGATCATTGACCCTTCGGAGCAATACGTGCTGTACGATGACAAGGCCTATCACAAGGGCTGCTTCAGGTGCAGTCAATGTCAAACTCCCCTCAATGGAAAGCAATTCTGCATCGTCAACGGCCAGTATTTGTGCCCCGAGCATGTGCAATAGGCCTGCAAACCTGACTTAACCTGACCTAGCCTGACCCAAGATCAGCACTCCTTCTCCTCCTTCTAGTTTTTCGCATGCAACTTGGGTTCCATTTGTCCCTGATCTATCCGAACGCTCTCAAGGTCTGGCACGCGAGAGCTGGGCAGTACCTAAGCAACCATTCTTCAATACGCGCTCCTGTCTACTTAAAAAGAGAAGTGAATAACAGCTACAATAATTAAATCGGTCACTTAGTGCTTTTCTCCTTTGCCTTCTTGCACAAATTTGATAAGCTTAGCTGCTCAGAGGTGGCAAAAGTTCGCTTTATTTAAAGGGATTTGGGGTGCAACGTCTCCTCTCCTTACGCGCATACAGTTGTAAGAGCGAGTATGTGTGAGAGCAGCAGTTCAGTCAATTTGCTATCTTGTCATCAATCTACGTCCATTGAATAGCGCATTTACATTGATGTTAATAAGGTGAATTTTTTCGGGTTCGATTTACAAATTCCAAAATCAATTGTGAAAATTTGTATTACTAGCACTTTAATGGTGGAATCGAAGGCTGAGCAGTGGCGTTCAACTCTCACTAGCCCATTCCTCTAAGGTATTTAAGCTCCCCAAAACCGACACATCTTACAGCTTTTGTCGCAGTTTCTTTATAATGCTTTTTTACAACCCGTGGAGACTCTTAAAAGCGGTGTTGTTACTTGAGCGGCTGCACTGGGATGAGTGTAAGCACATGCGACATTTCGGTGCTCGCCTCTCCTCCACTGAGCTTTCCACTGTCAAACTTCCACTTTGAGATTGCATTTCATAAAGCGTCGCTTTGACGGAAATGATAAATGCGAATGGAAGTTGCGAGCTTTATGCATTTTTAATGTAGCTGCAACGGTACTTCTCGTCGTGTTCTCGAATACAGGCTTTTGGAGCAGGTGCAGCAACTTATCCCGTCGGCTGAGTTGATTAAAAGAAACAATTTGACTGTACTGTGGCAGCAAAAAATGCAGATAAGTGTATTGTTGTACGATTCTTCTGCATTTTCTCAGCATGCGATTAGGAGCGGCTTTTGTGATTGGACTCCTGGGTAGCTTCAAACGATTATCTTCTTACCACCACACTTAACTTGCACATGTAATTACCTCTAAGGCACCACTTCATCTTCAAAAAATTCCTTTTGTTCTGCATGTATGCAGTAGAATGCAGACGCGTCTATTCGCCTTGAATAACTGACTAACTGAAGACCAAACGGTCACTCTCTATGGACAAAGTTGTGCAAGTCGAGAGAGTGGCAGAAAAACGTACATTCCTCTTAAAGGTGTAAGGATTAGTAGCTCCATGGGAAGGAAGCACCTCATTCCTCAAATTCCATTTCACCGTACCACCTGCTTTACCTCATCGCACTGCCACATTCAAAGTATGTTAATCGGTTGGACAGTTATTGCTGCTAGTGATTTTGAGTTAAGATTACCACCGATTACTTTGTCAGAGCATTAGGCAACCAACTTGTCGCATGCAAAGTCGTGGAGAAGACGGTTTCAGGGTAAAAGCGTGACGGAAACGAGAGTAGCTAAGAGTGAGTTTTCTCTTTGGGACAAAGACTGCAATTGAGGCAAATCTCACGCCAAAATAGGCAAATTTTCGTTAAAAAATGACATTGCTTGGTGACCTTGGTTTAAATTAAATATGCACTCCTGGTATAAATTGGTAGCACAAACTCAGCAGAAGACGTAATTGTCACCTCAGATAAGCTGGATGAGGTTCCTCAAAGTTTTAACAAAAAAAGCCAAGTGGAAAACAATTGAAATAAGCCTTGAAACACCCATAACTTGTTGCAATGTTTGACAGAATTTATAAGGTCATTTTTGAGATTACATTATGGGCTGAAACGAAATAGGAGAATCAGCGTTCTAAATGATGCTGAAGAAGATTATTCTTTAAGAGCAGAAATGTGGCTTTACTGAAAAATATTTTAATTTGGGTGGATGGTATGTTAAAAGCGGTTGCATTTAAATGGAGGAAAATTGAAATTCCGGGGTCAGATTTGGGTCGGGAGACTTTGATTGGTTCAGAGTGAAGTGAAGCCGCTCGATCGAGAAGCTGCTGACCGGGACGACATAAGGCCGTGATTTTTGAGCTTACGTTTGTAGGTGATTTTCCCAAACAGTCTCCTTGAATGCGATATAAAATGTGTCCGATGGTATTCACTCTTTAGGCGTATAGCACTATCTTCTGTATAAGTTACAACCTTTCTGTAACTACACAAGGAAAAGTTGTCCAAACCAGAAATTAATTCTCAGCTTAATTATTAGCGACACCTCTTTACCACGATGATCCGCCGTTTGATGGATTGCACAATTGATACTGCTGACACCTCAGTTTCTGCCATTTGCAGTTGATTTAAGATCTGCATCCTCTCAGTCCTGAGTCGACTCTAAAATCCTTTTATGGCCAACCCGGCTTGTGATCACCTAGCGATTACCCTGACTGACTGCGAGATCTTCAAGTCGTAAGGGAAAGGCATCTGCAGGGGTTACAGCGGAAGGGGTCTCAAAGTCGTTTTCCCCAACCAATCCATTAAGTTAGTCAAATCACTCCCAACAGAGTTGCCTCTGACCTTCCTCCATGCTTGAAGAGTGGAACTGAAAAAGGCTTTTGAAATCAGTGACAGAAAGGAATTGATTCAAAATATGAACTCTGTAAATGTGTCTTAAATCATGCTCTTGATAAAAGGGCTCTAAGTTAGGGCAAAATGCTCCCACAAGTAGCGACTGGCATACTAGATGCACCTTTTTACTCTACCTCGGCAGGGCCTGGCATCCTCCAAGCTGTTTCACGTTTTAATTGAATTCCCAACGACGGGATCACATACCTTCTACCTTTCACAACCATTTTATGAACGACTTAACTGAAAACAAAAGAATAAGTGCATTTATTAGGAGAAATTGACTCTAAGTGAAACAGCTACCACTTCAATTAGGTTGACATTTCTAAAGCTCATTGAAATGGCCGTAGTGATTTGTTTGAACGCTGTAGATACATTTGTGCATATCCAATCACTCAAAGTGGAAAAATCTGCGCTTGTTCTAAAGTACCCACCTGAGATGATATTTGATCCCCAAGTGGCGTGATTGTAGCTTTGACTGCCATGGCCCAAAGCCCCTTCTTGTGGAGTTCTCGAAATTTTTAAACTCCGCCATATCGCTGTTCTGCGGAGCGAGGCAAATTTGCCCAAGTCTCATTTTTGCTTGTGTAAGACTGTTTAGCCTTGCAATAAAAGGTGTAGGCGAATCAGAAGCCTCAAACCTACCTCTGAAATTTCCTTCAAAAAAGGCTGTCAACTAATTCCCTGCAGTTCTACCTCCCTTTTGTTTCTCAACCATCCATCTTAAGTTCTACGCAGTTGTTGGATGTCAGCAGAAGTTGACAAAGACCTCAAACGCATGGCAATAGCTTTAAGCGAATGCGGGGACGAGGGCAAGGCGCAAATCTCTGTGGTAGTTTGCGGTGAGAACGTTTGCATGTTACTAAAATTAAAGTTTCTGAATTGAGAGTTGAGATGGCATTGCTAATATCGGCTCATTTACAATCTGAGCTCCCAGCATTCCTAGCCTGACTGGTTAGTGGTTAGTGAATTCACAATTCAAGTGCGCCATCCTCAGGGTCAATGGAGAAGACCTACACACGAGAGTGGAAGGTGCCTATCTACTCTACTTCAAAGTTGGATATCTAAGTTCCTTATCCCGAAGTCTTTATCTGTGGACACTAATCTTGCGCGTCCTTGCGCATGCACTAGTGGCTCCCAACGGTATAGACTGTGAGGTTTGAGGTCTTCTTGTGCTGTCTTTACGTGACTGGGGTGGTCTTATCTCACTGATCTTGATTGCCTCGGAGAAGATATTTTAGAGCACCTTCGGGACGGATAAGTTTCAGTGATTAAGTAGACCTTAGTTACAGCAGGAGTCTACCCAACTACGGTGAAGTAGTGTGTCCTCATGGTGCAAGGTTGAGTAGTGAGAGCTGTTTGGCAATAAAGAAATAACAGTGCGCATATTCAATCAATGGTCGTCTAAAAGTGAATGCCATTTCTCTCTATAGATCAGTCTCCTGGTAAGTTAAAATGGAAGTGAAGGGGGTAATAGTTGAGGAGACAATGGAAGTTATTGTACTGGAAGACTGACGCACGTTTATCTACACTTTAATCTCCATTAGTGGTTATCTATTGAGAATACTAATTAGGTAAGGACTAATAAGAACGTCGTGACCTGCGAACCGTCTCTGAACTTCTAGAATACTTTTGCTCAACAGCTAATTCTTTCAGGTCGCCTTAGGCTGGGCTACCGTGTTCCTAATCCTGTCAAAGCTTAGCATTCATACTTTTCTTCATTCCACTTGGGTTAGTACAACTTTATAAATACCCAAGAATGGTATCAACCTCTACTAGCATCACCGATGATAAAAACGTTACAAACATTTTGGCGCTAAGTGAGCAGTATTTGGCAAACTTAGGAACCTGTAAGTCTGTGACATAAAAAGGAAAGTTCTATTAACAAATTCATTGCTATCAGAAGAGCACATTTATCCTGTTCCCTAGTGCACTTTGACCCACAAGTATTTGCCCATCACAGTTTGTTTTGTGAAGACTGACACCTTTTGGCGACTTGGCCTCGTGCTCTTTAGCAGCAGTATAAAGGCTTCGGTGCTTTTAAAGTTCCCTGAAGCGCTTACATTTTGCGAAAAGGCATCATATCAGGATGCAAGGACCTGAATTAAACGTTAGCACGGGCGCAGGGACGCGCGGGGCGCGTACAGAACCCAGGAGGGCTAACCGATCCAGAGGGGTACTCTGAGCCACTTCCCATCCAATAGCCGACCGGTAATTGGTCATACAAACATTACATAAACCCAAGATATGGTTAAACATATAATGTCTCGTGCTTCTGATGCGAGTATAAAATAAAAGTGCCAAAATTGGTGCTTTCTAGACTAGTTTGAATGTTTAACTTTACACCATAGCACTAGGATGGAGGTACGTGAGCATGCGTTGGCCGCTTGGGTGATCCATGGTGGCCAATCAATTGGACGTGGTCAACCAACCCTCTGGGGTATCCTCAGCAATTTCTGGCCAATGATTAAGCGGCAGCTGGCCAGCCACACACTGCATAGGCTCAAGTCTTCAGGTCTGTTTTGTCAGCTAGGCGGGGCACCGTTTCCGTTGACTGTTTCGGTTTGGAACTGTCCATTTTCATTTCTTCAAATTGGTTTGTTCTTGGACAGATTTATGACTCATCCTCCAATTAAGGAGGCTTAGGCAGCATTCATGTTGTAGAAGAGCGAAAGGCTGTTGTCATCACAACAGAAGCATTTTCTCTTTCTCGTCATTTTTTTGAATAATGGTTATTGGAAAATATGGCATTTTTACCGCTATGAGCGGTTTATGGAGTTATTGCTCTCACTATCACCTGCCCCTTATTTATAAACTGGAATAATGGGGGTACAAAAGGGGATGTCGGCAATAAGTGTATCCTGTTATGGGCGCAAATAGCCGGCATGAAATTGTTTGAACGCACGCAAGCAGAACAAGTAGCCGTTTGGACGTCTATCGGTGCTGGCGGCAAAAAGGGATCAAATACGGTCTCCCGATCCACCAATAGCTACTAGACTGACCACTCCTTGACCGTTGGTCTGGTAAGAAGCTCGGATCTCCAAGCCTATTCTGTCGGATAACATGAGTCCCCTTTTCTCTGCCATATTCTGCCACTTACATAGGCTAGCATGCAATGAATATTGAAGTAGAAAGAGGGCAAACACTTTTTGCATGCAATTTTTCGATCTTTTGACGTCCAAAATCCTTAATTGGGTTTCTTATCAGTGCTTGCTAAAAAGGCCAAGTTCCTTACGCATTTTGTTTTGAGTGGACGTTGGGAGTGGTCCACTTTTTATCAAACGCAGCTCTTATCAAAGCGGTGGTTTTGAGACAGCTTTGGTAGTAGCGACTTTGTAGGCGCCACAAATGGCCTCCTAAACAGAACCTCAAATTCTAGGTTAAAGTAAAGTACCAAAGCTCAAAAGCTTTATCGCTCCTGATTTTTTAAAATAAAGTAGTTTGGAATTAAGGGTAGGAACGGATTAAAGCGACTTTTCGGGACTGTTAGAAAAAGTTGAAATCCTTCCACAACTTTAAATTTACAAGTAAAGTGTTTAGCACAATTAGTTTAATTTATTTTTAGGAGATGTCAATAGGTTAAACGTTTATAAACTAGTGGAATTTGGAGTATATCATTTCCGAAACTTCGACTCACAGGGCTCAGAATCTTTTAGAAGGGCTGGAGATTACAGATATAGCCCAGAGGCCTTGACGGCCACCCGAAGCACAGGAGCAGAGCCTTGAGTATCTGTAAAACGAAAACAAGGAGTTGGACAAATAACAGAGCATTGGGTAGTCCTCTTTTTGAGAATCGTCGCTGGCAATGTCCAGAATCGGCCTCTTGCAGTTGCCTTCACAACGCATCCACCCAGGAATCGAGCGAGCCAGTCCTCGAATTCGCGTGCAGCCGATATACGTTGCCAATTTTAGCAGTAAATGTGCATTGTTTGGGAACTGCATTGCCATATGTCCATCAAGTAAGGGATAAGGTTTAAAGCGTGACGAGGGGATACAGATTCACGTCTGATCCTTCTTACTGGCTTGTTCCCACTTCATTGCATGCTAATCCAGATTCTGTCCAGCTGGAAGAGAGATAAAAGTAGATGCATTGCGTGATCACTTGATTTTCCAACGAACTTTGCAGACGGTTCGTCGTGTCACTTCGGAAGTTAAGGACACTTTTTGCGGATTATGGGGCTGGAACGGTTGTCGAAGGTGGACATCAAATTTAACCTTTTGATTAGGATCTTCACATACTCCATCATCCCTTTCCATTACATTGTATTCAACAACAGCCACCAGAATAGTTATTAATGAGTATCGGGGAATGGGAATCCGCTGATGTGGCCCAGAGGCTATCCTGTCAAGCAGGTGCACGACCTGTGGAGACTGAAGTGGCCGCAGTTAAACCTTAACACAATCCCTAATAAATTAACTGGTTTATATTGTGCAATTCACCAGGTGTTCACAAACTGGTACCTATTAGTCATTTGTCATGCCAAAAAGCTACTTCTTTCACAAAAGTAATTTTGAATTATCGTAAAACGATTTTCTAAGAAATGCATTTTTAATGATTCGTTGACTAAACGTATTTTCTTTTGTGTTTGGCTTGAGAGTATTAAATAATTCCATGTTTTTATGCGTCTCCTGCCGGCAAAAAAAGGAGAAAGCATCCATTGTTTGCCCCCGAATGACCTCTGAAATTGTAACAGGTTCAACCGGTGTCAAAGGAAGATTAATCCATAGAAGGGTTGAAAGCTCTGACCACTGACGCCAATTAGGAGATCGTAACCATGACAACTGAAGGGCTCGTGCAATCCAAACACCTTCTGCCTTGTTATTTGAAAACTTCTTTAAGCGTCCTTTAAGATTTTTTTCCATTTAAACAGTATTTTTAAATTTCACTCTACCTTTTACTATATGATGCGAATCCTTTTGGAAATTTGAGAAGCAGTGGATGGTCTCGATTAATCCTCTTCACATGCTTGAATGCATTGAGCCCACTTTAATCATCCTTGGTTTTGACGACCACTGGACAAATCATTAGACACTCAGTGACTGAGCATCACTTCCTCACTCAATTGTCCCTCAAACAGGAGGAAGTAGTTCTGTGTGTTTTACTGGCTTGCTTTTATGCCATCTTTGCCGTTTTGCCTGTGTGCTGTCAAAACCTAGGTAATTCCAATTTTTGGGGAATTAATGAGGCTGAAGGGCTGAAGGTCGGTAAAAGTGTCTATGGGAAAATTTTAGCAACTACACAAAACCTTTTGATACGTCAATGTCATCAATACTCTGCAATACCTTCACTTGACACAAACTAGTTGTAGGTTCTACCTTTACACAGCCCTTTCTCTCCCTGGACGTCAAGCACAAGCTCTGCTGCCTTTGTTTTTCAATCCATCAATAAAGAGTAAAAAAAGCGCTTTACGGTTAGAAGATTTACATCAGAATTACTTGAAGAAGGAAGGAAGTGCTCCCTTTCCACTCAAATTGAAGCACATCCAGGAGTACCTTAACCTGTCCACCCACCTTGGACTTCGCTTCACCCTCAGCAGACTAAGTCAGTTTTTCACTCTGGAGGCAAGATTTTGTGCCTAACGTAGGATTAGCAATTGGCTAAAGGTGCCATAACAAATTAAGGCGTGTTTTGAGGTATCCTCTTTACCCTAAAACGACCTGATACCGAAGGAAAGGAAGAAAAATTTAGTCGATAAAATTCTTGGTCTCAATAGGCTCTAAAAGTTTGCTGTCTAATATATTATTTGCTTAAAAACCAGAGGCGATATAAGTTAAGAGGATAAAAAATAAGCTGTTGACATTTATGCGCTTAATAATTCACTAGATTTTTTGTCTGGAAGACGACCTTTCTTCACCAGAGGTGCTCAAATGTTTAAAGGGACAGTACTGTCCCCTGCATCAGTGATGCAGACAAATATTTCTCGAATATTTAGGCAATCCATTTGGTTGTAAAGAATCGCTAAATCTCCCACAACTTTCCACTATAAGCTCACTTCTAATGGCGACCTCTTTACAGAAACAACTGTCCAAGGGTGCCACGGCAAATAAAAGTGCCTCGCCCTCAGTTTAGAACACAGACCGCTGCCAAAATTGGCAAGCCCCAAATGTGTCTTATCGAAACGCCAAAACCTGATACAGCTCTGGCCCTTTTCGTTAGAGGAAACACAATTTCCCTCCTTAAACAATCTAAATGGAAGATTTGAAGTGCAAAATTAGCTTTTCATTCAAACAGTGTCACGGAAAATTTCTTGAAATTTTATAAGCGTTTTTAGTTGGAGGGCCAGAATATTTTATATTACATTGGTGCTAAGGCCAAAATAGCTACCCGTATGTAGCTGGGACCTTTTTCTCCCTCCAAAAATCCACAAAGATGGTGCTTGGGGGTAGTAAAAAATACTCCACCTCGCCTTTGTTCACACACACTACTGAAATAGTGACCACAAATGGCAGCTTTTCGCGTAAGGGTTTCCTCCGCTTCCTGCAAACTGATGAGGAATTTTATTAATCGCTCCATTTCAAGTTTCGCCTAAGCGGGGCTGAACACTTACTAAGACACACCCAGTAAAGTTGTGAGGCTAATTGTTACGAATAAAACATTCATTAAAGCCATTTTATTTAAGCAAAATTATCACTACTAATTAAATGTTGGACTTTCCTTTTAACCAAAAATTTTTGTATGTGATGCCTTCTATAGCACAGAGATAGCTACTCCTTTCCTCGAGGTAGGATGCATGCATACGGGCAAAGATCCCATTCCCTACAAAAGACAAGAGCGAATCTTTCGTTGGGTCATGTGCAGGCATTAGAGAGAAAAAAGGCAACGGAAGTAGTAGGGTGTATGTAAGCATTGGCTTATAGCGTTTTGCAGCTCTCAGGTCATCGGTCTGAAGGGTGTGTTGGTCGCAAAGGAAGTAATAGGGAGAGCATGTGTGGATCGTTTGCATTGTCACATGATGGAGACTAAAATTAGTAGTCTACAACAGCAAGTGGAGCCCGATCCCATTTGACTGAGGAAACAGGTGCGCAGATCTGAAAAGGCCTAAAAAATCAAATGTCTTCATTTTCCTGTGGCAGAGAATAGGGCAAAAATTTGCTCCAATTTCGAATTTGGAGTTGGAAACTAATATGAAAATGTTAATGGCACTTCCGTCATTCTGGTTATCGGCAATAAATCTTCATCCAAACAGCCTTGCTATTGTACACCTCTAGAGATGGCCACAGAGCTATATTAATGGCAGTGACAGGCAAACCGACTCACAAACGACTATTCTGACCTTATCTGATTGACTTCACTTAACGCCGCCGGAGAACGATATTGTGGGCCACGGAGACTACGAGCATTGGAATTACTGATGTCAAGTCCGCCTTAAAGACTCACCTCAAGATCCAATTCTAAACAAATGGCAAGTGTTAAACCGAGGTAAAAATTGGGACAGGCGAAAAGCAGCTTACCATTTTAGGTCAAGCAATTAGAACATGAATGGGGGGGCAAGATTTGCTATTCCTTGCCATCTCTTTGTGTCACTGCTTTAACAAAAGCATTTGACATTCGATGGATCAGTCGGCAGCCTTTAAAAACAAATCTTTTTCTTCCGCAGCATGTCCAACAGAAATGCAAAGCTTAATAGGCTGCATTTCGCCTTGTAAAAACTTAGGTGAATTTTTGCTGAAATATAGTCTTTTGAAGCCTACTGCCTTTTAAGAGGAGAGGCCTTAGCAACCAAAGCAGAGTAAGCATTGAGACCGAGCCCGAAAGAACAAGCAAGCACGATAATAATTTCTGCATTGTAGCGTTCTAATTGTGCCTATAGGTCCTCGATGACCTCTGGATCCCCTTCCATTGCAAGGGTAGGCACAGTACCATTCTCAGCCTTGAGTCAAGAGGCCGCTGCTGAAGCAAAGAAGGACGCTGAGTAGATAAATGCAGAACAAAATCAAAATAATGCCAAGTTGGCGCTGCAACCATCGAATGCAGCTTTATTATCTAAACAAAATTTTAATTCGGTATGTTTATGTTTTTAAGTGCTCATTTTGCCTGGTCATTATAAAAGGCCATGACCACCACCTTAAGTATCTACAGCGGCTTCGCATTCCTCGTTTAATCGAAATGGATTTTTGTAAAAAATCCTAAATTCTGTTTTTTTTTACGGTGGATCAAGCTAAACAGATCATGCAGTCAAAGCCTCACGCAAGAACGAGAGCGCCAAAAGCAGTTTTTGCGGTTTGCTTTGAGCAGAGACTTGGGTGTCTCAAGCGAATTTTCTCTGACTGGAACTAAGGAGAAAGCTAGGAGGTGAAAGCAGCTGCTGCAGAAAATTCACTAAGAATATACAGTGCTTAAAGATCTCCATGAAGTCGTGACAAGCTGTAGTACTTAGGCAAAACATGTATCGTCGATCTAATGTAAAGTCTTGGGGCAACAGACAGGGCTTGGAGGCCAGCCCACTTAGTGGGGTTCTTAAGTTGACCGTTGCCAAAACTGAGGGTTAAACAATAACCGTATCATATAACTCCTCTCCACTTCTTTGTTCTTATTTTAGCACTACTCAGCCATATACCTATCAGGGGCCCATTTTCGACACTTGAGGTGGGGGACTAAGTGTCTCATGTTCATTTTATCCACATCTTCATGCAGTTAAGGTAGGCAACTCAGTAAATAAAATTTTTGACTAGTTCACGGCTAATGTCCCCCCGGTTGATGGTAGCTTTTCTTCAGACTATAAGATCGAGGCAGTTGCCAAATTTGGAGGTCATTCTTAACCCCTCCTTTAGAGGCCATCACAGATTGAACACTATGCCATATAAACAGGATAAGCTACCCTCTGCTGCTACCATTGGCTCCCATAGCCTCCTCTAAAGAATAAAGGAGTCAACGGCACTCTGAAAGAATGTGTTGCTGACGTGCGGGAGAGCTGAAAAGTGGCTACTGACATGGCGTGGAGGCAAGCCCACCTGGTAAAGGCACAGTGACGGATCCATTAAGCTTCCTGTTATGAAAATAGATGATTTACCAAACAATCAAGCCACGACACACTTTAATAACTGCGGGTATAGACATGACACGTACAAGTGTACTTCATTTCTCCTATCATCACTGAAGCGAGTTAATTACCCTCAACTTTGCTATCAACTTTATCCAGGTTTAAAGGTCAGAAAGTCAACATAAATTAGAGGCGGACTGAATTCTTTATTAAACCAATGAGAACTTGTGAACTGAGTGCTAGTGTTTATCCGAGTGCCCTGTGGAGGATGTTTGGATACACGTTGTGGTCTTGGTGAGAAAGCCCATGACATCATTCATTAAAATGCTTCAAGAGGAACGTATCAAGGAATTTTGTGCACGATCGCTGCTCAAATCATTCGGAAAGTAAAAAACTTGTGAAACCTACAGGAAAGATAGGTCTTGTCGACGAAACGCTCACGGATAGATGGCAATAGGCTTTATGATTACCATCTTTTGGCAGCGTATCAGTTTGTGTGCGGCTAGCAGACAGAAGTGAATAGTCAGATAGCCTCTTTATTACCTCGCGTGTTGGGCGAATGATAATATTTTCGACCACCCCCAAAGGGTTCGCTAATTGTCCACCCTAAAGGACTAAGTTCGTGTGTGTGCATAACACATGGCAGACAGACCAGTCACCAGATAACGTTCACCAGTTAGAGGAAAACAACAATCATCTCCTTGATTTGACTGCATCGGAGACAGAAAGATCTCCTCCATCCCCTTCCCCGAGCATTGGGCAAATGAGCGCAAAACTGGGAGGTGGGAAACAAATATTACATTGAGATGGCGACTGTCGAAGCTGTATCTTCGCTAAGCGTCTAAATGCATGAATTCTTGATAAAAGCGCGATTTAAATTCAAATAGTGGTAGAGATTATTTCGGTTATGCATATTCTGGCAGCCGGTCCGCAATTTTAAACTTTTGGCATGAAATCACACAAGACATTCGGTCAGGTCAGAAATGAAGATTTCACGCAATGTCGAAACTTTTTTTATTTCTCCGTGCCACATGACTACTAAGTAATTGTTGAAATGCAATGTGCCGTTTGGTCAGTTTCTAATTTTACATCTCATCCTTGTACTTTGTAAGTTTCGTTAATTGTTGACCGAGTCTGAGTACAATAAATGATTTATAACCGAAGGCACCATCCATTAGAGATTAAATGTGCGAAATCTGTCGAAGCCTTTGGTATAGAAATCGCATTCATCTCAATAAAATTACTTTGCAATGGGGTACACTAAGACAGCCCTGAAGGTAAAAGAGGAAGTAGCATTATAGTTCAATGTATGCTGCCGATGAACAGAAGGGCTTGGTGGGGTCACTTGCTTGGTCTGGAGGCCAGGCTGTCCAGTGAAAGTACGAATTAGAAGCCTTAAGCTCCTGCTTAACCAAAAACGAGGTTTAGACAAGCAATCAATCAAACTTCCAGATTGAAAATCACAGCACAGCACTTGAAACGGTGTTTGACCACTCCAATACTCCTCTTAGTAATTTTACAGAACGTGGAGTTTTGTCCTATTATGGAACTGTATTAAGGAAAAGTAGAATGTTCTGGCCAATGGATATGTCCATAACCAGCCGTGGGAACACAGGCGCAATAGCAGAGGCATTTACTGAAGGAGGCGTATAGCTTTCTCGTTTCTATTCAGCTAGGGGAGAGATGGAAGAGATTCTGCATGTTCCCTTGGTTTAGATCCTCACATGGGTACTGTAGACAGCTCCACAGCAGCTTTCGAGGTGATTTAATTGGTCTTGGGGAAGCGATCTCATTAGCTTTCATCGGCTTTGCCCCATACAGCCACCAACGAATGAGCTAAAAGCATGAAATTTTGCCTACATTTAGTCGGGCCCGAATCCCAATTCTTAATTAAAGGGCATTTAAGAGGTAAAAGGTGGACAAAGTGCAAAGCATTTGAAACATTGCAGGTAATAAAAGAATTGCATTAAATACCACAAAAAACGTTTTGCTGGAAGCATATCACTTTGAAAGCTCCCTATACACATTCTAAGGACAAGACCACGAATGGAAAGAAGGGCCTTAAAATGTCATGTCTGCCATATTTATGTGGGAGAGAGAGAGGAAAAATGGCAATGGCTCTTCATGATGGGTCAAAAAGCAAAGAATGCACACCCTCAGAGATGGAAGAAAGGATGCGTTTTCGCCTTGATTGGTTGCAAACACTATAATGGAAAATTCTGCTTAATTTGTGAAGAGTTCGTTACAAACCCAGTGCAATGGTGCTTTTCTATTTACCTGCAAGGGTTTTGCAGTCTCCTTAGCAATGGGTCACCGTCTTGGCAGCGTGGCGCCACGTTAATGGCCTGATAGCTCTCCTTGTCATTTGCTCCTCAGTTCTCTCTGCTTCCATAGATTGTACGGCGTCTTTAAGCAGTTTCCTCACAGCACAGGATAATAATTGTCGCATTTTTAGGGTTTCAGCTCTGACTTTTCCAAGTGACGGATGTGAAGCTCGGAAATTTTGTAAGTATCACAAGAAATAGGAAATGTGGGAGTTAAGCTTTTCGATACTTCAAAAAGAGTCGTCGTTTATTGTAAATTTCATCCCATGTTCCAGAAGGCGCTATCCCTGGATTTGTTTGCCTGACATTGACTTAAGAGTATGGACTTTGTTTAATCAAGTAATTATTCAATCTGGTGGCTTTGACGCCTGAAGAAAGCCTTGTTGATCGCCTTAACTCCGCAGACTCCAATGTTCTAGAACAGTACAACTGACACATTGACTGCATACACCGACGGAAGTCCCGAGTCGGTGAGTTGTTAAATTCCGCTATTTGAGAAGAGAAACCGAATTTGGATTTACACATACCTCTAAAATCTGGCAATCCTTCTACTTTTACAAGCGATTTTAAATCGCAGCTTACGTTTTGACGAGTGATAAGAAAGACCAACCACTGAGAGGACTAGGAACGTTGTTTTGATGTTGTGTTTAGCAATCTGAGATCCACAATTTTGGTGTTTAGCGTCAAAATCTTGGTGTACTTATTCATGTATTGCAAATTCTGCTATTTACAAGTTTAAAAAATCTATTTTTGGTAGATGACAGTAGCGTTGTTGCTCTGCTCAAAAACCGATTTAGTATTGCCTTTTGCTGTGGCGCTTTGAACCTTTTGGAAGCGTTGAAGGGCTACTGGTATGACCCTGAGGTAATGCTACCTAGAGAAGGAACAAGCCAAGGAGGATTAAAAATGACCGTGTAATTGAACGCAAAGTTAAGCAGACTGTTCAAGCCTTGCATGGTCATTCCATTCTTTGAGCGCCACTTCCTCGCCCTCTTTGGCCAAGCCACTGTCGTTCACCACGACGTAGTTGATGCTGGCGAAAAGACAAAAACACCCTCGAACCATCCATAACAGTTATTGAACTTCCATGTAACTGATGAGGTACTTGATCGCACTGAATATTGAATCCCACCCTGCATGGAACCTCCATTCTGGGACGGGAGAATGTGCCGGCAATTACCCGTGTCCATAGGTAATGGTAGGAACACTGGTTTAAAATCAGCGCCGCTAGATTAAGAACGGGGTTTACGCCTATTCATCTCTGCCAGTTTGTTCTCACCTCAGTGCTGCCTAGCCATATGCCTGGGTTCTGTCCAGCTAGTAAAGGAATGGAAGAGGCGCACTGTGTTCGTTTAATTAAAATCCTTGCTCAGCTAACATTAAGAGTTCTGTAACCAACTTTTCTTGATGGTTTACGTCCACGTCTACTATTGTTACTGTTGTGATAGGCATTCCTATATAACACGGGACTGAGACAATCTTCAAGGTAAACATCACTTTCAAAGTTACATTAGGAAATCACCACTAAATTTACTAACCATAACACATACCCATCTTTTTTGGCATTCGAAATCGAAGCAATTGCTCTTTAGGATAAATTTTGAATTCCACTGCCACTAATTCAGCGTACTGGGTCTTCTGCGATAGCTGAGGGGCTGCCAACGTAACCCCGGAAACCCTGCATTCACATAAAGGTGTAGTCTGCGGAGAACCAAGCAGTCATGCAACTAAATTTAGACTTAGGCAAACAATCCTATTATTACACTGTTTCAAAGCAACTAAAGCTCAAGCGCTTATACTTTCTGCCTAAACAGTCGAAAGCGCAATTAATAAATAAACAAATAAATAAATAAATAAATAAATTTTTTGCTGCAGATTGCACGGGTTGTAAATAGAGCCAAAAATGAAAACTTCTTAGGCTAAAAACTTTTGATAAGACAATAAATGTGGCATTTTAAGATTTAAACAAACATAGACGTAGGGCGGTTGCAGTGCTCCAAGTCCTTTTTGTGGTCGTGTCAAGCCATGCCAGGATGGAAGAAAACCTGACGGTAAAATGAAGAAAGCCCAAAGGGTTGTAGCCTTGGCTGAACGTCGATGTCGGTAAGTGGAAGTATCAAGTGCACTGCAAGCAACCTTAATACAGCATTGAGAGCAATAGCCACAGGGATTACCTCGACGGTCTGAAATTAAAATCACGTAGGATGCCTTTGTTGGCATTAGGAAGGCGCTTTAAGAATTCAGTGTCTCCAGCGCTATTTGCCTGACCTGATTGCGGACCAGTCATTTTGGTGGTGAGCGGTCCACCTCACTGCAAGCTTTTGCAGCAGCATTGACAGCCGGAAAAAGTTGATCGCGACGATAGCAGTCGAGACCTTCAAATCAAATCTCGTGCTGCATACATGTGACTAAATCTCTCGAAATGTGGGTCAGAAATTTCTAAATTAAAAAAACTATATACATATATATGCAAGTTATTTTAGCCCTACTCTATTGCGCGTTAAAATCAAGTTGACTTGAGGTTAGCAGAAAATATTGTTGGTCCTCTGCATTTCAAATGTGCTAATGGCAGAATTGACGGCTACACAGCCATGCTCAACAGACGTTTCACACAAATCGTTTAGGCCACTACAACTTGGCGACTGTTTCCAATTTCTTGCATTACATCAATTATCATCAATGCCTTTTGACAGTTTTATCTTTTCAGGCTAAAAATATCAAATACATGCGGCAGTGTCCTAGGAACTGCAAATCCGCTCGCACTATGACATGATATTGACAGTTGTTATAAAGGAGAACACATCACATGTGTGTAATATCAGATTTTGACAAGAAAATCTGAGTGCCATACACAGCTGTCATTAGTATTAACCGTGCAGATTTAGCCCTCAGACACGTTTTTGCCATTAATGAGTTTTTTTCAAGGTGGTGGGTGAGGCTGGGGCGGTACACTCGGCCGCTTGATAACAAGGAAGGGAAATGTTCACCATCCGCTCAGCCTCCATTGCCACTATTGAGGTGCTTAACAGTTTGAGACGCATTTACTTATTCAAGTGATACGATTTGGAAAGAGTGCTTTCTCTAAAGAGTACTTTACAACAACTTTATTCCTAAAGAAGCAGCAAATGATAGGACGCAGATTGCAGTACTGAAAAATTGCAGAAGACAGAAGCACTATCAAAATAACCAACGTCATAAAGACATACATCACCGATCCCCAAGGACTTTCTGTTAGACCGTTTATATTACCAGTAAGGGTAAACTTATTTTCTTACGTCCGGTAGCCATTTAAATATCAACTGTTGTGGATTGAAAAGTTGGAGTCCATGACGAAGATGGGTACAATAAATCAGCTCCGTTTAATGGCCTCATTTATTAACCAGTCGCATTCCCCTTTCAGAGACATCAGCGTTTGACCATCTTAGACGCAATATCATGTCAGGTTTGAAGAAAGGACACCAGGAACGTCCCATTCTCACTTTCATCAGCGTTTAATGTTCCAAGGCACCCTAACTTGTTCTATGCACCCATCAGCAACTGCATTTATGCTGCAGTCAACACTGTGCGAAATTCCGTTGTGAATGTCCTTTACATTGCGATTAATCCACATTTTAGAGTTCCTTTATAACGTCATTTCAAAATTTAGGTTTTGACAGCCTTTGTGCTTGTTAAGCTCAATTTCTCATCTTGAATGTATAGATTGCATGAAAACGGTAATAAGGTTTGTGTAAAATTGGGGTGGCTGAACACAAGCCTGAGAGTCACCGAGGAAAGGCAACGGCAGTGAGGAACTAAATTAGCACTTATTTACCAAAGCGGAACCATTGAAAGTCCGCTAGCCTCCAACAGTCGTCCCATCCACGTCATGTTCTGTATAAGCGGTTAAAAGTTATGAAAGCGAGACCAAAGTACAGCGAATTGATAGGGTTGCAGTAAAAGCAACCACGGCCTAGCTTAAGAAGATATCTTTGCTTCCCACTTTGTACACGAATTGTCAAGCTTTTAACAGCGTCCTCCAATTGTGTTCAACACAGTACGGCTTGCACTGAGAAAGACACAAAAAATTCGTTTAAGCTGTGTATCGCGACTAATAAAGGAAGCGATGCTCCCAATCAGGCGCAAATTTGTCCTTTTACTTTAAATTTTGCCCTTGGCAGAAGAATGCCTGCTAAGCTTGCAGAGGTTGGGGCTTAAGGCAAAATAAGGTGTCCAGGAAAAGGAAAATATTAATTTGGCCTACATTTATTGACGCTCCAGCTCTGTAGTTTTGCAGAATTTCGTTCCTTGGCCCATTCGTTAGTGGATTATAAATTTGCTCACCTCTAGGATGACCTGCTGCCCTGTATCAGGTACTGCATGAGTGTTTTCTTTTATGGAGGTTATCGCAGCCAGTTTAAGTCTAGTGCTACCAATTTACCCAATTTAATACCTCAAAATCATAGGATTGGAGGCAGATTTATTCAGACTTTTGCTTGTGATTCATCATGGATTTAATCGTTTACGTCAGAAACCTTCTATTTTAACTCTTCTGGTTATCAGAAGACTCTGAGTACTGCGTCAGATGCTGCCATTGAAGACGTCATAGTTTGTAATTCTCTAGTGGAGACGTCATGCCATCAACGGTAGTCAAGTTCCAGGTCAGAAGGATTGTTTAGGGTAAGCCTCGAGTGTTTTAATCTGTCGGATCCCAGAGCTCATTACCGAACTGCGTGGACACATTGCTTCTACCTTGTGGGTTGGAGCTCCTGAAATGACAACGTTTGGAGCGGCGTTGAGGAACTTATCAACACGCCAAATGTCTGCAGCTCTTAAGTACGCAAAAGTCGTCCTTCTATTGCGAGTATACGAACGGCTAACCAAAGTGAAAAAAGAAGTCGGCGCTTTGCACACTTCCTTCCGGCATCGTGCATGCGATATTGCAATCGTCTTTAAGTATCGGTGGCACGCTTGGGCGAGAGGGATAAAATAAAAGGGTCTGGATTGTGCTGGTCGATTTCACTTAAAGGCGGTTCCTGATTGAACGCTTTACAGGCATTAATGCTTAGTCCTTGAACTTTAGAAACAAACCGGGACAAAGGGGTCTTCCGACCTCCTCTTTGGTGCAGTAACCATCAAAGCACAGGGAAGAATTCGTTTTGTCTTCAAAAAACATTTTCCACTCTCTTAGTTGGGCATTAAAAACAGGCGTTCGAAATACCCTCACAAGTAGACAGTGTTGGTACCCTTTTTTGCCCCTCATCCACCCAAGAAGGCAACATTTAGTGAGGAAGCAGTTGCTCTCTAACCATCAGACGAGCGTTGCAATGGTTAGCGGATTGCGTTACATTTAACAACTCGTACGGAATGCACGTCGGCGAGGTTTGTCTAGGGGCATTTGTCTACATCTACGGTAGAAGCCTTATTTACGCACAAAAAAACATGAATTCTTAAATCGTTTTTTCACTGTTAAATTTTCAGTTCCCAAATAATGATCCAACCATGTACCATAAAAACTTGGGACCGAAATTATCCGAATGCTTTCAATGAGAAATAAGGTCAGAAAATATCTTCAGGTTAGAAGAAGAAAAGAACCGCCATTGCAATCTTGCATTAGGGCTTTTCCTAATTTTGCGATTTTATGGAAGGTTTCCTCTGCCTAGAATCCAGGGCAGTTGACCTTTATCCTCGGGGGAAATCGTGCATTCCGCTTTTCACTTGATCATGTGATTGTGGAGGGCTAATCCCAGGTGGTAGGGTTAATGTGTTGGTTACTTGAGGAGGAAAACAATATCTGAAGAGCTTCTGGTTATATTTTGCCTCATGGTTAGGTTGCAGGCATAACTGCTACTTTGCACGCAGTCTCGGGTGAGTGGCTGCGCCTGCGCAGACACGGCCTCCTGTGACTGATGGAAAGCGAGTTAGGTAACAAGTGAAGGATTGCGCGTAAATAAATATCGAAGTAGTGAAAGCATTTCCTAATCACGAACTGGCTAGAGAAAATAATAAAAAACGAGTTTAATGAAATGAAAGATGTCAACATTTGGCACGTTACACCCCATTTCCTTAGTGGTTCTTTGTGGTTTCCCTCCTCGATTGGGGTGAATACAAGGCAATTGCTACGGCACTCACTTTAAACACCTCCAAATAAATCGGTACACAAGAGGAATTAATTATGCACTATCAGGAACAGAGATCCATGAAAATGGGTTGCTAAATTTACTTTATTTAGAAAACTGCATGGCGCCACCGCTTACTGCAATCACATCTTCCGAGCCTGACTCAACCTGTATGGGCGGGGATTTTTGACTGCATGTATTCGGATTATGATGGTGGATTTACAACTTAAAGGGAAATAATGACAAGTGCAATGAGGAGTACTTTTAGGGTAGACTTAGGTGTACTTACCCATCCACCTCAGGTCTTCACATATCGCTACAAGTTGCTGACCTTCTTGCCTCACACTTCCCTGCATTCGAATTCCATGAAGTGGTTTACTAGGAGGGTCGTCAGCATGCATCATCAAGGATAAATTTGTCAGTCTGCAAGTCTTTAATACGTTTAGATCGGAATTGAAGCAGCATAGAGTCAATTTAGTGGTGCTTTTGAAAACAACAAATAGTGAATTGTTATCAACTATTAGCCCATCCTCTTCAGTGTCACATATATGTGTCGTTTAAGTTTTTATCTGAGCTGACATATCGCAAATGTGCAGCGCCTTATTACAACTCAAAATAATGAGAGACGCAGATCAGGTCAAGTGCTGGTGCCATAGCAGCTCTGCACTGAAGTGGTTACTGCTCTCTGAAACTATGATCGTAAAGACCAGAAGGTCAAAGTTAATACTTTTACTTCTACCTGCACTTAAGCGATTCTTCAAAGCCAAAAAAATAGGTCAAAATGAGAATAATCTTACCATGATATCCCAAAAGGTAGCCTAATGTGCACTGCCAAATTTTGTTCAAAACTGCGTGATATGTGCTGAAAGAGATTTGATTAAATAACGTCCATTACCTCCCATGAGTTGGCGGCCTCCTACTCATCAAACAACGCTGACTACGGGGTTGAATTATCTGTTTGATAGGCTGCAGTCTGTGGTAGAAGAATGTGGAATAGTTAATGTAGCCCATCCACAGAACCACAACTTTTCCATGTCACTTTACAGTAAAATAGGTTTCAATGCCATTTTAAGCAGTCACAAAAATTTTTTAGACCTCGTCTTCATGGCTCCCTGTAACTTTTGGCCAACTTCAAGCAAGGACGTGCCATTCCAGCAAGCCGTCGCGTAGTAAAATGTGAGCCAAGTATTTCGATAGTGATTTGAGGCAGCCTGCCTCGTAAACAGAGCTCGTTCTGGTTTGCAGAGGCTTTCGCCCATTGTCTGTTTCCTAACGATTCATGTCTCATAGTCAGACAACACACATTCGACGTTACCTGTGATCCTTTAACTTGCAGAGAGATATCATCAACTTGGAAGTGAAATTCTGCTACATTATTCTTACCGTCAAATAATCCTACTTAAATGTGTTAGTAGCGCTATACGCAAACCACGTCTATCTAGCATAAAATTAATTCTAAATTGATATTTTATTATTCAATCTAACTTGCTCACCGTGGAATTTTGATACTTTGAGGGAGCCGAATTCACACATATCGTTTTTACAAATACCTAACAATTCTATGGCAGGTCAACAGGTCTTCATACAATGTAACGAAATTTGTCATTAAAAGGTATCCCTTATAAATGTTACCCCCTAAATTGAGTTCAGGGTAAAAAGCGTCTCCTTGATGAGCTTCGCTTTAAGTGATCCCCACAGATGATATTTTACAACCCTGATAGCTGTGGCAGATCTCGTAAGGCACCTGACAGTCCAGGGATTTCCATGTTGTGCTTCCTTTCCTATTTGCATTTGGTGATTACCACTAAGCTAAGAAAAATTGGAGCCTGTCTTCCACTAATCTTTTGCAAAAGTACTCCCCTTGCGAGTTCACGAACATCTCTCAGGCGGTTCAAAACCCGTGCCTATGTTCCTAGCAAGTTACCTTCAGACCACAAATGGAACCCAATGTCTTCTAACTTTGATACAAGTTAAAGAAAACAATTTTTACCAAAATATGGTGCCTGAGAAAATGAAGATACATGTGCATGTACACTTTATGCCTACAGCTAGAGATTTTGGAAAAATCTATGACAAAACATTCACTTTAACCCTCTACCGCCCACTTATTTGGTCTTCAAAAGCATTAGAATATTGCTAAAAGCTATAAAAATACATTTCATTGTTGACTGATACCTTTTGTGTCAAGCGTTGCTTTCAGTCGCCATGTCTATCGCCTTCCGTGCCTCAATCTGCATCCCATGTTCAGCGCACCTCCTATGCTTCTCACTTCGGCCTTTGAAGAAATAATTACCTTTGACTAGCGCCTTGCCTCTTAACAATGCAACACAATTTAATGCTGTGGGTATAAAAGGAAGGCACCGCGCCCTTAAACCGTAGGCTTTTAAGCCTTGTAAAAGACCCTCACCTAATACAATAGGCCCGCACTATAGCAAACCGTGCTTTTCCTAAAAATCAACAGCACAGTTAAAGTGTTGCGCAACATTTGTTTTAAGTCCTCGACCTCCTGCCTCATATTTAGCGTTTAGGCATCTTTTGGGTGAAATTTAAACGAAAGGAAAATGTATGCGCATAAAGTAGATTAAACATTCCCCTACATTGTTGTGAGACAGTAATTTGCCCCACTGCATCCATAAACTAGCACAACACTTTAATGGGATATTACTTAAGGTCAATGATAAATTTAGGTTGAATACAATAATACATTTGTTGGTTGTTTAGCTCCTGACCACTTGGTTGAGCAAACTGCCTGGCAAACGCACATACTCTAGCCGGGTATTGCTTCCTCTCTTGCCTTCAGAGAAGTCTTGAGAGCTGTTGCACTTGAACAATAAAATGGAAAATTGATTCCATGGGATAGGAGTTATTTAAAAATAGTAAAAAATAAAAAAATTTAGTGCAGTTTTTTGCACAGTTTGCCACATTAACCTAACATGCCCTTCGGTAACCTATGGCACCCGTCGAACTGGCGCTGAAATACTCTAGCTCGTGCCTTTAACTCCCACCGCCTTTGCCTGGACCCAAGTTGCGTTTATAAATAAGAAATTTCTTGATGAGCTTTGTTATTAAAACTTTTGCTACTCCTGCCTTTATATTCCCCGCAAATTGACGATTTTATTCAGAAATGCATTGAGTAGGCGCCCAAAATTATTGTATTAAAATTTATGTCCTCATCAAGTTATAATAGGAAGCACCTAAACCCTTTTGGAGATATGTGTCTTATTACCAAAAGCCGGCGATTTTTTTCGAAAATTTCCCACAAAATTGTGCAATTAGGCGCTCCAATTGAGGTGCAGATGTCGTTTGCCCTCTACAGCCGGGCACAGTGGGTGCAATCATCTGCCCTAAAATCACAGTTTTCATCTGCAATGCGTCATAGCACCCAAACATTCCCCTCCAATTCATTTAGTTATCCTCTCCAAAACGAAGCAACTCACCTCGTTGCGTGGAAGGTGATATTGAAATATGTAGGAAACGTCTAGCGGGAACGGTAGTTGCTGATTAATACTAATAAGAAGAGTTGAGCGTTTTACTAGTGCTGAATAAATGAAACAATAACGTCTGAGTGGAGGTTAAAGTTGTGGTATCAGGCTACCATGACTAGAACTTGTGAGCCTTCCTTTCTGCTTTGATGCGTCTGCGGGCCTTGTAGGCCCTGTAGAGAGATGTGATAAATGTTGCCGACCTGACCATTTCATCCTGCTCCTTAATAGCCCGCAATCGAGCCTCTTCCTCTTTTGCCCTCGTCTCCATTATAGCGTCATATTCCATCTTCAAAGGCTGCAAACCAACCACACTAGCTAATGCAGTACTCATTCTATCAGCCACATTTTAAGTGTCTCTAAGAATTTCACACCTGAAATTTGGTATTTAGAAACTCGTAGGCCTCCATTTCCTCGTCATACTGACGTTTGGCTTCATCGTACTTAGTCTGCAATTCAAAGAGTTGGTCGTCCATTTTCTTCACCACGCTTTCAAGTTGGTCTTCAAGCCGCCACTTCTGGCGACGAATGGCCAATTCACGTTTGCGAAAGGAAGCCGACTCTTCCTCGTACATTTTCTTCGCAGCGACAGAATCCTCAGACAATATTTCCACTGTTTCTATGAGAGCAAAACGAATACCCTACAATGACATGCTTGTCAAGATTTGCATCTGCGATCATGAAAGGAGCTATGCCTCTAGAAGTCCAACTCGTTCGTGCCATTATCTATCTACTACTACCTATACAGTAGTAGTTTAAACTACATGAAAAAACGCAAAATTAGCATAAAAATGATTTTCATACTGTTATGCTTTTTTTGAGCCATCTTGTGGTCCTTTATAAACTTTTCTCGCATTTCCTCAATCGTTTCTGTGGCGCTTTTCTCTGTCGTCAGAAGGCAGGTATTTAGACGTTCAACTTCACGGATCTTCTCCTCTGACTAAATATGCAGAATGGGAAAGGTACACACAATTACCACCTTTTTGTAGTTTAAGACATTAATGATCTCTCAAAAAGCATTCCACATTTTTTAGTTATTCAAAGCAAAACTGTTAGAGATTTTGTTGTCCACTTTAATATGACCTAAGGTTTGAGGTATTCGCCAGAATGCGGGCACTGAAAGAATAAAACAATTCCTACTGCTGTGTGCTCTCAGTTACGGGAAAGGTATTCTTCTCCTCAAGTTAATTAGAAGGTTAAAAGATGAACACTCTGGTGAGACGAACGCAGGGGACTACAGTCGTCTAGCCAATTGGTAGTATAAAAAATTACAAAATAGATTAGCGGTACCTCCGCGGTACCATCGCAGCTTGCCAGCCTTGCGCGCCTCTCCTCATATCGCGTGAGGTGACATTCCACTGCGCAAATTTGGATTGGTGGTAATTTCTTAAAATATCTTGACGTAGGTCGAGTCAGAAGTGCATTAAAAGGTGAGACACGTATATAGCGAATACCTTCCATGAGGAGTGAATTTAACAAAATTTTTTACAGGGAAGCGGAGAGATCCTTAATAGTAATTTTCTTTGCATTCGATACTTTCATCATTTCGTGAGATATTAGTTATTCTCGCCATTCAGGTGTTGCAACATCAAAATTAACTGTATTTTGTACCTTCCTCCTCGCTTTGAGCGATGGCCCTCCAAAGCGAAATTCGTAGGATCTTGAGAGATTACCTACATCATTTGGAGTAGGACAGACGTAATTCAGTCTTCATTGCTAGCCCAAATCGCTTGTTGAGTGTAAATACGAGTGAAGAGGATAAATGGGAGCAACTGAATGACTTTGCGTGCATTTTTTTTAAAAAGACGGCCATTATAAAGGCCTGGATTCAATCACCGGTACAGCCACACATTCGTTATTTGTAAAGCAAAAGGTGACTGAATTTCTCATTTCCATAATGCATTTTCTTCCCGAGGCCTCAGAAAATGCTTAGCACTGGCTACTTCCGTTTCTGCCTCACCTTATTTTGTTTTCCAACCAACAGATGAAACAGTGACAAGAAAAGAGGCATAATCGCTTTGAGCCTGGAGCAATGCGAAGAGCTGAAAGCAAAACAGTCCTCTTCGAGTCAAAATCCCTATTGAGCTCTTGCACACCCAAATTCGTTGTTGGGCCCGCATAGAAGCGTTGGATGCTGCCTAATGTGTTGCTTGTCTCTTGCCATTTAATTGTGAGTTACTTTGCTATAGTCCTAGCAGTTTTCAAGTTTGACAAAATATCCTCTTATAAAATGCAGTCATTCGCAATTGTTTTAAAAAAAGCACTCTTAATATTTTAAAACCCCTTTGGTTTTCGACAGGTTTACCTTCGACAATGGTGCGATTACGCCACAGAGGACTCATACAGAGACTGGAATTAACAACGTTTTTTTGCTTTCCTTGTTGATTCACTTAGAGTATGCTTAACTCGCTTGATGAGTTTACACCTATGACAGAAAAAACAAAAGCGGAATGAATTCCCCATCGAAAATGCAACCACCACTAATTGCCTTAATTAGGATGCTTGGAACTTGAGGAGAAAAACAGTTTTACCTTGGACTTTCAATATTAATCTGAAGTTCCTCCATTTTTCGTCTAATTTTCGGACAATCAGGAGATAATTTTGATCGGTGATCTCTCTGAGTTGCTCCTGATTAATCAGAACACTTAAAACGGACTGACATCTGCATTGACTATTTCAAACGCAGTTGCTCCAATCCCACCCGCCCTGCCTCTCACTTACCACTTTATTGTGCTCCTGAGTCATGACTTCTAGTCGATCCATCAATCGTTGAAGTGTCACCTCCTGTTTGGCGTCCTGTTTCTCCGCTCTCTCGATGTACTCGTCTCGCGCCGCGGTCTCGTGAGGGCTCACAAGGAGCACCTGACGCAGAATGAATCGCAGTTGTACCAATTGACTGGCCAACTCGCGCATCGGCCCGCTCGGTTCGACACGCCACTCGCGGTAATGCTGAATCAAGGCTGCTGTCACCACGGGTTCTGCCACGATGCATCGGGTGATTCGACGAGTCACATCGAAAAGGCGTTCTTTTAGCTGAGAGTAGCATTGAGAAATCAGTCTTATGATGAAGGGTCTGGTCGTCTGTGCAGGAACTCATAAAATGGCAGGTGCAAGCGGGCTGTACTAAAATGTGTCAAAACGCAGTTTCCTAAATGCTATTTACAATCAGCTTCAAATTAGAACCAACTCAGAAGATTTAAAAGCATTGAAGTTTCCTTTCCCAAAACCTTATGGTTTTAATAACTGACAAGTGCTGAGTTTTTCTAGGCAGCACGAGCAGCTTTAGCTGTGCCATCAAGTGAGTGACATCCTGCGAGGCGTTTGTAACTTACCCAGGATGCAGAATAGATGAGAATTTAGACTAAGATAAAAAGTGAATTGTGCAAGAATGGCAAAATTTTAATTTCTTTCTGCAAAAACCAAAGTTGCCATAAAAATAATTTTTTTCTCAATTAGCAAAGAGCTGAGTGGTTTTAATGGATCGGATGATGTCTTCAGCTTGACAACCTGGTTCGGTGATAAAATAATGTTTATCTTGCTACCATGTTAGTTTATGTGATCCCCTCAAACATCACAGTTTAGTCACCATCTTGATGCTATAGCGCACCCCCGATGCATGGAGCCTTTTGGTCCAACAATCATCCTACCTCAGTGACCTGATGGATTGCATCAGCGGTGGTAGCAGGTGAAACCGATCCGACTAAAAAATAAGCTTAATTTTGCTAGCTGAAAATCCCGTTTTGAATGCTAAAGGGGAAGAACAGCGACCGCTGGGGGTCGAATCCGCCGACGCTTACAATAGTTGGAGGGAACCCCGGAAAGGTACTAGGATGCAGAATATGCCTAGTGTAAGGCGTTGGTTAGACTTCAGCATTATCTTTTGAATAAATCATTTTCCAAATACAATTATTAATAGTAAGGAATTTAAGTTCTTTGCATTGTGCGAATTCGCCTTGTCATTTTTGATCTTGACTTCCTGCTTAAGAGAGGCTCATCACGTGCGAAGAAAGAGGAAGCTATCCTCGAGGATGAGGTGTGGGAGTGTGAGAACGTTCAATGGCCGCTTTAATTAGCGTAGGCCTCCATCGTGCCTGCCGACGACCCACCCTGCAGGAGGTCAACGGCAAATCCTTTCCATTGTCCAGCATGCTTTATTACGCCTTCGCGAACGGCTCAGAAGTTCCATAATTTAAACCTTACTTAAAATTTACTCTTTCAGATTTCGACACAAAGCTCACCCAAGAGGGAACCCCATGAACAAACTATCTAATGGACAATATAACTTACCTTGTCAGCCCCTTTGCAAAAAGTCGGCAAGAGATAATTTTGTGTCCTTCAGACTTTACACGAATTCTGTCTGCCAGGAGGTATGGACATTTTTAGTGAGCTATTTTTAAATCCAGCAGTCGTGCTTGTCTATCAAGCGTCGAAGCCCATTTTGGGGTGAAAAGGATCGACTCCTCGCCTTATGCTATTTGAAGCCTCATTTGTACCGGGTAGGCAAAACGAAGTAAGAAAAGGGGAGGCGAATGGCAGTGGAGATTAATCTAGTTCAAATGCAATGCCTTGTCACGATTAATAAAAGTGAATATGAAGGTGTGCGGAAGGTGAAGATTGCCCTAAGTATAGAAGGGAAAATAGATAATCATGTAGGTGTTTATTTGCACTTTGGCCTTCGTGTCTTTTGTTTTTTTGGCCTAATAACTCCTTTGTCACATTTTTAGGCTTTTGATCCTTCCTCAGGAAAGTATCAAATAGTTTTGCCATACTGGCACGCCCTACAATGATCTCAGGGAAGCCACTGGAAAACTGCCAACAGCTATTCTAATTTCCTCTACTGATTATCGCCTCCAATTTCACAGATAGAGGTTATCTTACAGGAAGTACCTACAACTCCAGTTGATAGCCCAGCTCCAAGCATTCCTGAGCTTAGTAATCTCGCTCAGGCTCACTTTAAGTATGGATAGACACATCTTGGGCTGGGAATCTCTGAAAGGCCAAGATTAATTAGTTATGATAGCTCAGATTCCGAGTCACCTTCGCTAGTCAGCTGTCAGGCGGTATACATTTGGCATTTTTCTTTGAGGTCTAACTGTTGATTTTGACTGTAAGTTTAATAAGATCCGAATCGCACGAACGTAGAAAGCTCAGCCCATATCAGGCGTTAATTTAAGTTATGGTGGAACTATTACGAATGAACATGTTTGTCGAACCACAACTTGAGGAAAGCAATTAAAAAATGAAGCGATGTTGCACCCAATCAACTAAAACATCTCCATTGTGTAGCTGCCATTAGTACTCCTATGCAGATCTGAAAACTGCCCAAACGAACTGGGTTTCCGCATTTTCGGTTATCAATGAGCTGTGACCAAGGTGGCGGAAAGAATTAGGTGCTGATAAATGACTCCAAAGCTATTTTAGGTGTTTCAATCGAGTAATTGGACATGCGTTTGGAGGGGTGATCCTGCAAATCGGACTACCTGATGACATCCACTGGCTACGAAACGGTCCATTGGTGCACGCCAATGGGAACCCTTGGCCCATATGGGCATAAAGAGCTTACACCTTGGAAGGGCGAACTGGGATGCTGCTAGTGAGAAGCACCTTTAGAAACGCCTATGTGCATTCTTGGAATAGCTTTGCTGTTTAGTCAAGAGTTTGAACAATTATTGCGATGGCTTGGATTTACTTGCAAAAAGGAAACAAGGATAGATCCAAAATAGAAATAAACATTTTTTTCACACGACATTCGGTTTTTTCTGACGGTAAAAAATCCAAGCAAAGCGTAATTAACTTGTCACTACTAAGATTAACTGGAATTGTCACAGCTGATCAGAACTCCGCCAAAGCTTCAAAATCGCCCTCAAGACACCTTCCAATCTTAAATAAACCCCCAAAATTTTAATAAGTGATTAAGCAGCAATCGAAGAACAAAACAATTTTTGCATCTTAAAGGTTAGTTAAAAGAAGGACCCCCGTTCCAGACGGGAAATGCCGCAGCTTATGAAAATGGAACAGGCCATTCACATTCTGATCCGATTTGCCCCCTCAGACCTTAGGGTTGGGGGAAGTGTATTGTCGATCCCACGGCTCACTTCGGATGTCATAAGACATCTTCTGACTCTTCACCAGAAGTAAAGCCGCGAGCATTTCCGATGCAGAAGCATCAGAAACTCAAACAAAGTAGTCCTCTTTCTGCAAATGGAAGACTACAACTGCCTGCAACCTTGATTGGGTTTCTTTAAAAAAGGAACCAAAACTTGTCTTAATCTCATTAGAGACTTCGGAGGAGTATTGTCTGCCTCGCCTCGATGATATTTCGAAGGTATTGGCAAAAGGGAAAGACAAGCACCCTTAATGTAAAAGGGAATTTACCGTTATTTCATGAATTTTTGCTCGGAAAAAGGTAAGTAATATTCTTCGACCATGTTAATATAGTCTGTGTTAATAATTGAGACGAATTTACGGGCCATTTAGGCTAAGATTTCATTTTCTCTGTCAATAATTTGAAAATGGATAATGGTAAAAGTGGATTTTATGAAGCATTTTGGCCTAACCCAAGAAGGTCACTTTAGACTTCATCTCAACCTCGAATAGACTATTTTGACGAGAAATAAGACTGCCCATTCTTTAAGGGAATTTTCGGCTTAAACACGCTGGACACTTCCCAGTAAGTCCATTGATGCCTTATGAAATTGGTCGGGGAACCTCGATCCTCTAGCCAATTGCCATTGCGGTTAGGCTTGTTCTAATCGGGGCCCTGGCAGTTTGTACTGTGGTTAAAAATCAGCTTCGGCTAGCTCCCACTTTGAAGCAAAACGCTCCGATTCCGGAATTTGAAGCATTTATACGAAACGGATTTTTTGGTTATTTGCTTGTAAAATTGAATAGCAGAGACGGATCAGGAATAATTTAAAAAAAGCACACAAGAGAATTGGCAACTCGACCTAAGTTTTATGACAAAACGATAAATCATAAGCAGAAGTCATATTTAAGTATAAATTGTGTGGATGAATGAATGGATATAGGATAGGCTAGTGTGGGGTAGGTGGATTAATATGGGATGAAAGAAGTTATGAAGTATGAGTTAAAGCAGAGGAGAAAAGGTGAGCATGTCTACCTACTAACATGCATGTACCATCTAAGAATAAAGGTACTAGACCTACCTCACGCACTTTCTGACAACTGACATTTGGTTTTGCGGACGGGGTATTCACTACCATCTCGTACTCGGTTGAAACCCTCTTGTACTCATCAAACAGCAGTTTTACCTCCCTTCCAAGCAGCAGCTCATAGTGCTTAATGTTGGCAACGATTTGCGGGAAGGCGGCGACCAGTAACACCTTAGAGATGCACGTGTCCATTATCAGCATTGCACGTTTGCCCTCAATCGTCTGCATGTGCTTCTGCGTCGGTTTCAGCATTGTCAAGTGCGGTGATTTGTCCAATTTGGAGGTCTCCTCCGGTTGCATGAGCCCCACACGGCTACTGATCGGTGGTAGGTGCTCCCATACAGCCGTGGATGAGAGATCAGACGCCATTCTTGCAATCCAAGGTTGTGGTTCTATCACAGGCAATAATATTGTCACCACCTTGGCCACTGTGCCACTTAGTCATTGCAATCAGCTGATTGAGCAGCTGATGCAACCAGTCAATCGATAATGCAGTCTAATTCAAAGCTCATTCGCACAAGGTTGTTCAAATGATTTCTGCCTTGCTATTCGTAAGCTAGCCTATACAATGAGATAAAATTGAGTAGATTATCCACTAAATACCACACTGGAAGTGTGTATAGATCTCTTTGGTTTAGTCTCAAGGCAGAGTACCAAAGAGTGTTTGGATTTGTGGCAGAAGATCAAAGACTAATCGAGTGAAATATTGGGAGTAATGAAGACTGGCGCAGCGCCAAGGCCAACTGGTGGAGTATGAAGAGATGAAGTAGCCCAAAGCACATTGAAACTGTTTTTATTCAATAAGCTATTGGCTCAGAAGCCCTCTATGGGCGGATTGCAATGAACTGGACTATAGGATCACATTGTATAGGGAATGTGCTTGGTGTCCAGTCTCCTTCAGGGCAAATCATATCCGAAAGTATCCACCTCGGCAGTTTTGGTTAGGGTTGGATAATGTGATGACAGCAAGGGCAATTTGTGCGCCAAATGCTTATCACATTGGCTTACCCCAAATGCCAGAGACTAGCACATCCTAAATACTGATGCGAATTGAATCATTTAAGGAAGCACACAAGGCTTTCCTTTTGTCTAGAAGCCAAAATTATGGGTCGTTCTAAAATGGACGCTTGTATAGTCTCCCTGTGAAGGTCCTCCACCGATTCAGCTGTTGACAACCGATACCATCGAAACCAAAATGACTATTATCACGCGAATCATCCTCATTTACCGCTTTTGCTGGCGTGCCCAGACTAATGTAGAATACGGTTTAGGGCCCTAAGAAAAAGGTCGGAAATCCATGCTGTCAGGTGAAGCCTAAAGAGAACGACTAGATTGCTAAGTCAGATTTAGGCTCCGGGTACTGCATATTGTTCCTTCGAAGGTGTTTTTGCATTGACAACGAAATATGGGTCAAAGGTTAACTACAGTCTGAGAACAGATCATATTACTGCTCAATACATTGACACAAAATTCCACGATTTCATGATTGGTTATCTTCCTCTCCTCCCGTACTAACCAAAGTAAAATGAAGTGTCAGGTAACTGAAAATTTTCTGCGGTGGAAAAGTCGAGAGATCAACAAATTACACGGAGTTAATTATACGCATGAATAACGAAGGCGTGTATAGATAGGCGTTAACCTGTTTTGTGGCATTGTCATCATGACCCCAATTAAGCCTGACAAGTGTGTGCATCCAGCATTGGAGTAAGGTGAGCTTAGTAGAAGCTGCTTGAAGACTTTGAATTTAATGAATGACAAGTAAGCGACGCGTATCACATCACCCAAGACTATCCACTCCTCATATTTAAGAGGCACCCGTAGTGGGCACGTAGGGCTTCAATGGATGACCCAGTCTCCAAGCTTTGGCAAGAGGCCTTCATTCAGCCCTTCTGAACGTGAACAATACATATTCTGCCTTCTTACATCTCCGGCGCGGTCTTAAGAGGTACCAACAATGCATGCGTCATTTTGTGATGAAAGGTCATGGTGGAGGGAGAGCCCATTACAAAAGTGAAAGTGGCCACACATGTAAGCGAGAATTAGTCGCCAAGCTCCCAAATCTACCCTTCACTTCTTCCACTTGCAACAGTGAGTGGCTTGTTGAGCTATTGATCGTGCCATCATTGCGTAGCCCCAATCGGTTCACTCACCTCTCATGCCACACCTCTGAGCCCTGCAGCAGCGCACCTCCAGGTGTGGTGCACCAGAGACAAAATTGTTTTTCTCACCAACTGAAACCAAAATTTACCTCCTCTTCGCACCCTTAAGGCGTATAGGAAAGAAAAGCTGATCAACAAGTAGACGGCACGTTTTGTTAAATGCTATCACACATGTCAAGGCCTCAAGTTACACTTCAGGACTGAGGAGAAGCTCACTTCCACAATTAGGAAGGAAGGACATCCAGATGACGAATAAACGTGAGGCACAAATGGAGGTGACTAGAAGATAGACAACTTGTGGCTGCCTGCCTCCATGACAATTAATAACAAAAGCCTAAATTAGCGGTCCAGGAAGCTATTTTTGATAATTCAAATCCACGTACTTATTTGCCCAATATAAAGATTTGGCCGCTAGAATTCAACACTTTGCGCGTTTATTGTGAACTTCCGAATTTTCACCGGATCGCTAGACTACCTTTTAACCCTTCCACACATCCATGACCGTGGGAAGTCTCTTTTTGAGACTTGTTTTGGTGGACAATAGCATTAAAAGTCGGTAAATTCTCCCAAAAGGTTTGCTTGCAAAGACTTGGGCCAGTGTTCGTTATGTGACAAATCCTCACTCCGACAAAACAATTTTGCCCGAGGACAGTGAGGAGCACAATTCCCTTTTCCTTCTACTTCAAAAGAAAAATGCAGAACGCTTGTGATAAAGCGACCAAGTGACAGGCTCTAAGGTTGGCAAATCATGGCCCTCGATGAATGCTTGCATACTTCCGTTCTACACTCGTCACCAACTATTACCGCGTTCAGTTCGGATTGGCTCAACAGCACTTCGACACATTTGCCGTTGAAGTAAGACCAGATCCAGACGCTATTTAAGGTGTTCGAAGAATGGTAACGGCAAAAGCTTTAACGAAGTAGCTTGGAAAGGCATTTTTCCATGGAGAAATGAATGCTAGGACAATTTTTTGTTATCATTTCAAGCCCAACTTCTAAGATATGGACATCTTCAGATCCCCACTAATTGAACGTAGACCAGATGGACGAGTCAATGACGAGCACTTCAATAGGTAGGGATAGGAGACCCCTCTCAAACTAGCTACACTTTCCATCATCGTAAAAGAAGGCATCTACTACAGTCATTGCAATGGTGAACTGGGGACCTTAAACGACGCAATCTACGTGTTGGATATACTTCACTTTCTGAGCCGTTGCGCACAGGCTAACTTCAAGGGCGCAAAAATCCATGCGACTCAACTCGATAGCCTCCCATTTGGGAGATTATTGTAAGCGCAAAGCCACCTATTCAAACACACACACGACTGAACGGTCGACTAGCGGACAACTCCTTTACAGGCGAAGCTCAACTGACGACTATCAACTGGTTCCAAGTAAAATACGACACTCGAGACGAGCACTGTATAGACAGAATCTGGAACAATTCTACAAGGTGAAGTCGCTAAGCGTCCAACCCCGGGTCCTTCCGGCTCGTCAGAATCATGGCATAAACGATAAGACCCGCTGAGCAAGGGAAGAGAAGCCAGATGCCGGTTTAACTGGAGTCGGTTAGTGATTCCCATACAACAACCACGCCATACACATCACTAAACAGGCATTTTGGCCTCACTCCACCCAATGCTACGACTACGCCTCTTGACCTGAATGGCGATAGCCCACACTCGCATTAAGGAAGGCTACTGCGGGTTTGCACAGACAGCCACCCTGTACACTGTGTTTAAGTTAAATGCAACTTAAAGTGCCAAAATATACCGATAAGAGGAAATATGCACAACGCACCTATCACTTACCCTCCTTACACAGCATTGACAGACAATTTGATCGGGGCAATAGCAAGACCACCATCACTACGCTAACTCGCTCAATCCAAGTTACGTGCACCCAAGAACGCGGATTGATCAAAGTCATACGTTGAGTACAGAGGCTGATATTCTCTTAGGAAAATAAAAAGTAACGCAGCAGTAGCGGCTATAGAGTAACATCCAAAGAGGTTCACTTTCGGCAAATGCTGTTCAGAAAGTCAGTTTTAGGAAGAGAGTAACAAACGTGTTACGATTTTATAGCCCTGTTACATACCTTACTAATTAGCCATCAAAATAAGACTTACGCATACATTGTGACAAAAAGATGGGATTTAGACCAAAAAGAGGGAGATAGAGAGGAAGGAGACAGAGGGGGAAAGGTTACACAATTGGCTGCCTATTCCTCGTTCCTTCCCGCCTTCTGTAACTGTACAAAACTTCGACCTTTTCTATACTCCTGTCGCTTCTCTTATGGCGGCGCAAAAGTAGAGAAGTCGATCCCGCAGCGTTGAAAGCGCTCCATGATACTGCGGCGGAAAGTAAATTTAGACCGCTTGCCGGTATCCCGCGACCCCACTGCGGTGATTGTGGTGCCCTCAGACTGTGCACCGTCGTCATCATCCTCCTCATTAACCTTGTCATCACTCTCGCCCTCATTCATGGCGGAACAGGAAGCAACACTGCCTCCAGTATTGCCAAGACTGCCACCGACAACACCATTGAAATTGGCATTGTCATCGCTGCTGATTCCAACTTCAGCGATAGTGCGTTTGGAGACGTGAGAAGAGGCATGACAAGGCAGAGAGCGTAGAACTTCACCACTTGTTGCTACCTTGCAGTCTTGACCAGCCTCCAGCCGAGAGGTTCGTGAGACCTCAGGCATCGGGACGTCAGGAGGTGGGCAGTTCTCCTGCTCTGGACTGTCCACAACTGGAAGCGGCAGACCATTGTGCCATACCACTAAAGGTGCAAAAGGAGACCACTTATTTAAATCCATAGAATTGATAAGAACAAATCCCAACTAGCTAATTACTGCAGACGAGTTTGTGAAAATGCAGCATTGCAGACCCGCACTGCAGGCAAAATATCATTTTCTTTGCGGTCACTGATAAGCATTAAAAACGTAATGCGTTCCCACCACCAGACACCAAACATCAGTGGTGTCTATTCAGTCAACTTAAATAAAAAAATGCGTCGATAGACCCAAACGCCACGATTTTTAAACTAAGTACCCCTTCACATGGTCGAAGAAATGCCCTATAAAATCAAAAAAACTTATTTTACCCCTAAAGCTCCAATTTGAAAAGCCACAGAAACATGGTTGTCACGCCTTTAAGCAGTGGGTGCCTTATATGTGAGCAGAACTAAATTGCGAAGAACCCAAATTGACCGAAACGCTGCAAAATAGGATTTTGAAAAGACGGTATTACTTATGGGGTAGTGCCATGGGTTCATAGCAAGCATTCCTCCTCTAGTTCCGTATCAATGATTGAAAGGGGTTGACATGTGGGCTTAATCAAAACTGACACAAAACGTTCCTTTAACAGTGCCCTCCCCCAAAAAATTCGCCGACAATAGAATTAACTTTATAGCACTTTGCCAAACACTCATAACAGAAGGAAGATAATTCCGATCACAACTCGACGTAGGGAGGCGGATTCCCACTAAACCTAGATTCAAATGCGATAGAACGACGAAAGGTAAAGTAAAAAAACCTGCATTGGCATGCACCAAAACATGCAGTTCTATAGTGCACCATGAAGCACTTTATGCAGGCTTCTAGTGCTATTGTTCGTCAAAAACGGTTAAGGTAAATGTAAATGCAAATGACAGAATTACAGCAATTCATGGAATCCGCGTGGTGGAGTTTGCCAGACTGATATCCTAACCAGGTTGGAAAAACCCTGCCTTGTATCATACACTAATAACGTGCCATTTGAATACCGGGTTTTGCAATACCATACCCGCAATGCACATCGATCCCACCAAGGATGCAAGCTTTCGGAAACAACCAAACTACAGTCCACTCAAAAACCCATACAGCGCATACAACAGCCTTTATTGGAATAAAAAACGGACAGATCCCTTCAAAAAGCACAAGAATTTGCACCAACGTGCTTAAAATTCGCAACAGCAATCAAAAGCATTCAGAAATGGCCTCTTTAAAGTGTACTATGAATAACTCCCAAATGTCAAGATAAACATACCTCTGGAGGAAACAGGAACGTGGTGATGTCGGACAGGGGGCTGACGATAGCAGGAGGGCATTTCTTCATCTCCAACTTCCATGTTGAGCGTAGGAAGGACTTGATCATGAAGACGAGAGGCGCGAGTGGGTCGAGTGACAGTGCGTGGAGCGATGGGTTCATGAACGGCGGAGTCAGCAGCAGGAGAAGAATTGACGTTGCCAACGCGAGGAGCGTCTGCAGCAGGAAAAGCGGAACAAGGGGGGCCGACCGCCTCCACTGAGGTAATAGCAGCGGCGACTTGTGGTGCTGCCGTCTCAGGTATGGAGATGTACTCCTCCGGCACGTGGTTGCATTCCACCGCGGCAACGTAACTCATCCACGGATTCTTCGAGATTAGCTCATTTGGCCTAGACGTCGGCTGCTGCCGATGCTGCTGCTGGCGGGATGTAGCTGTTGGTGCCTGACGGACTCGTGATACAGGCTTTTTCACACCCAAACCGTGTCGCGATTCAACCGTCGAGTCTGAACCAATCGATTAGAGGGCTGAATAAAGCCGTCGTGGCATCTTTTATTAGAATCCTCATACCCTGACTTGAATAGCCCCTTTGAAATCCATAAAAATCAGATGTACAAGTCTCAAATTTATGGAGCGTGAAAACTCGCTTAGCACTGAAAAATGAAGAGTAGCAAATGTTCAAAAACCAAATCCCAATTATATACAAAGCGTTTCTACTGTATTACTTGAAATGCCTGGACGCGTTTGAACGCATCCGCGTAGCAAGTGCCTTTAAACGGCAAAAGGCACACTGGCCGAGGCAATAAATTCATGGACTTCGGCACTTGCTGCTATCATCACGGAAAGCATAGAGTGCACACGAATACCGAAATTTACTTGGGCCAGATCGCGTAGAGCCTGGTTTCCGTTTGACGGACCCCTCTAGGAGTCCTGGAAGGAGAGAGGAAATGGAAGGCCCGTCCTGCTGAATACCCTTTCCGTCATCGAATAGTTCTGAGCGCATTCCAAAACCTGCAACGCCAAAAGCTTTTGGTCTAGGCGAAACAACGAGGCAGGGAATTCTAACGACAATGTATTTCAGGTATTGCAAAAGAAGCGTCACAAAAACACGCTCCACACTAAAAAGCAAAACCTTTACAAAGGAAGTAAGAAGGTAACACACAACCAATGGCTATAAAATGTACCCCAGGTCATGCTTACGCGAACTTATAGGGCGGGAAAAGTGAAGCACTACACGCAATACATCCGCGACGCAAATGCCGAAGGGTGACACTCTTCGGGTCAAGTTTGATAAAAGCGTGCGGTAGACGCATCAAGAGACTTCGGGTCATGACGTTGGAAAAAGGTTAATGGACCTCTTACGAGCATAAGAAATAAAGTCAAACTGGAGCAAAAATATATTTAATCTCCACCATTCACTAGACGCTGATCCGGTAAGCAACAGGGTACAGTTAAGCCGTACCATTGCTGAACTTGAACTCGAGACCTGCACTTTTAAAACTGGGTAAAGCTCAACATCGACGAGCGGCAGCAAGACGTAATTTGGAAATAAGCAGAATAGGAATAGGAATGCAAAATCAAATAAAGGTAACTCCAAAAAAGAGACCTCAGGAGCTTCCCATTTACTGACGACAAGATTGTGTAATTTTACAAATAAGGACAGAAAACAGGAATAAATCACTATACTAATGTAAACGTGTCGGTTAAGATGGGACAACAATGCGGTGACTAACCATCAGCTACCTTGCCAATAAGAGAAGGAAGGTAGCGGTGGAGGAGAGCGGGTCCGGCAATCAGATTGAGCTGTTGTACAACGGCCAAACTTCGCGCGTGCTCGGCCTGTGAGAATTGCAGGACGTTAATGAGGCTACCATTGTAGCATTGTAAACCCGCCAAATCCGAGTTTGAGAGGCGGGTGGACATGGCCGAGCGGATGGACTAAGAAAAAAACAGTGACGCTTTAATCTAACCCGAAGCCAGGATCTGGGACTATATTGGAATTACCCTGACCACGGTGAAAAACCACCAGGGGAAGTCGCGACTTTTTTACTTCAACCATATTTAACGCGAAAACAGGCCCTCCCAACGTCATATCACATCTGATCTTTACTTTTATAAATAGCGAAAATGGCAAGTGGCACCCCTGTGCCTGACGTAATTCACAGGTGGTTCCGACAAAGAGAAGAATAAACACTCAAGTTTACACGTCGGCTGTGGGATAAAAGGCCTTTGCAAAAGCGGGACACCCTGGAAGAAGCCTCAAGGAAAGGAGCCATCCAGAATAGTGTTTAGAGGACAGAAAAGCATGGCCATGGTAACCCAAACCAAAGCGGCTCAATTTTAATCTGAAACAATTAGACTGGGTTTAATTCGCATAACAGCCCTCACTATATTCCTCCGCCAAGTTGCGTCCTAAAATAGCCTTCAAATTTTACAGAACAAACCAGAAGGCAGGAATCGAAACCTCCAAAGTTTTGAATTCACAAACCCGAAAAATGCAGGTTTTCCGTGTCAAACAAAGCAAGCAAATCACCTCTACTTGTATGAAACAAGAAACCGTTTTCGAGAAGCAGTTCAGGTCTTTGAGCAATGAATATACGATGCTTAGCATTGCACAAAACTACCAGCACCCACTCACCTGTGGTATGTACTGACATGAGGGCGGAAAGGAATGGACAGCCCGCTCAACTTTGCCCAGTAGATCGTGAGTGGCCGCGGCAGACTTGCGCAGGGCCTCCGCTAGGTTGGTTACCTGTGTTGCTGCGTCATCGATCTCCTTCTCCAAGGTCCGCATGTGTCCAACCAATTGATTGGCCTTAAGACAACCAAAATAACCATAACTACAAACCCGGTCGATTCATCATTTTAGTACTCACAAGCTCTATAGCCATTATGATGGCAAGGACTCTATGCCTTCAGTGCCTCCCAGATCCTCTGTTCTCTAAGCATTCCTCAGAAATGGCATGAATCCAAAGATAGCTGGGAAACAAAGCAAGCAAAGAATGATCCTTCAGCTCATTCGCATTTCTCTCAGGGTGCCAGGTTGGTGGAAAGAATCTGGGCCGGGTGTGCTCAGAAAATTCCCGAAAAGCTTGCCTGCTTTTTCCTGTGAGTAAAACTGATACATGGGTGAAGGCGACTTGCATGGCGCTTAAGGCGGTGTACGCTGCATGAAGCACGGTAAATCACGCAAGACTCACAACTACTACGCGGCCAGACCAAATTACTACCTAACCTACCAATACATTGGATTGGGAAGCAGAAAGTCTAGCCCAAATCAACCCATTCCAGTTGTATTGGGAGCTGAATTCGAACAGTAACCGTTAAGACCGAGGTGATCGACTCGAAAGCCAGACAGTATCCTAACGCAAACAGCATATTAGAACAGAAGTTGCAGTAATGAGCATCAATTACAGCTTCGTATCACCGTAGATGTCTGCTCCGAGAGAATGACGTATTGCAAATTGAGAGCAAACGATAGTACAGCCAGCTTTAGCGCGAATACAGGCATAAGTCATCAATACTACGGAGTTTTTTCTGTACCAATGAGGACTATACTAGCTTTAAATAGAGCATAGGAGATAGACGTGATCTCAGGGACAATCGAAAAACTTCATCAGAGTAAACGTAGCACCCACATGCCTCGAAAACTGAAATTCTAATGAGGGGAATCTGAGATAGGGAAGCATTCAAGCACTATAAATTTGATAGCCGAGAACAAGATCCCAAGGATTCACGCAGGAAAACACCGTGTAAACAGCTAAAACTGACCTGCGGATCGCCGCATCCCTCAAAAACAGCATGTTGCATCCTCAAGTTCGTTAATTGCAACATCCTCTGAAACCTTGCAGCGCTTGCACTCGTTATTTCACTCATCTGCTTCATCCGAAGAGCCATAATCTTGTCAAAAGAACTAGCGATTTGTGTAAGGTTCTCCTTAGCCCGCAGAGGCAACAGAGGCCTTGCCGATGGCAGACGACTCGGCGAGCGTGAGTGTGGCACAGCTCGTATTCCCGAAACCTACGTCAATAACGGCAGAATGAGAGCAAATACGAACTTCCTTACCGATTGGGAAGTGACTAGCTTCAGCTGCTGCCGCAGACGACGGTTTTCAGCCAGCAATTTCTTCAACGTCTCCGCGTCCGCTGACGTCATGTTCGCCACATTGACAGATATGGTGTTTCGGATCTTTTTAGCACGAGTGGCATACTAGTAGAATCGGTAGACGAAATAAGAATTCTATTACCTGAAGAGTGTTAATAGATTCACTCATGTCAATCTCAGCAGGAGAAATACAGGCAATGAGTACAGTGCGAGAATTTCCCCCTAGAGAGTCGCAAAGAAGACGAGTTAGCTTGGAGTCGCGGTATGGAACATGCTTCTGATTCTCCGAAAGTGCGTTGATAACATTGCCCAGAGCAAGCAATCCGTAATTAATTTTTATTCCTTCCTTTGCCCGCTCACCCTCTGCACCTGTGCGACCCAACCTCTCACTCCCAGCAAGGTCAACGAAATGAAACTTCGAAGAAATTAATTCGACACGAGAATCGCCCTAGAGTTGGTGTGTAAGAACTAGCGACATATCTCGGAACACCTACATCAACCTTCTTCCGCTGACTGATATGTAAAGTCAGAATAGCGTGCGATCGAGAACTATGAGCATTCATTTTGGTGGATCCGGTGGACCTAGATTCGCCCCCTGCTCTTATAAGATGCAGAGCCTTTGGAGAGATAACAGAAAAAATCGTCAAATGCTTACATCAAACACAGAATTTATTCGTACTGACGTTGCACCACAGAGGTAAATTCCACCGCCAACCTTTTCTTGTATTTTAACCGGATTCTATGGATACAACACGAAAAGCATTTGCAACCATACCTTTCTGGGAGTGAGCAAATCCCTTAGCTCCTCGTTGTACAACTAGGAAAGAATAATCTATAAAGCAGGCTAACTTCGATAAACTGAGCTTCCACCGCAAATTCACTATCTGTAGTATTTCCAATTTGTTCGAAGAGATTCACGACAGCACGCGGAATTATTCCCACACCATCTGTCACTAAAAAATCTTCGACTTCATAAGATGTTCCCATGGTGTAAGTTTTTCCTGAGCCGGTCTAAACACAGCTAAAGAAAATCGGTGCAAACGAACCTGTCCATAAGCAAGTACCGTAGCATTTATTCCAATAAGACAGCTAAAGAATAAAAGTGTACATAAGCGATAGCCTACTCCTTGACAAGGGGAGCGACCAAGACATCGTAAACCGAGGTTTGGTCCGTTTCTGGTGGAAAAATGTGATCGAAGGTGAAGGAACGATCAACCCCGACTATAAGGGAAGAAGAAGCCGGATCATGTACAACAACGTCTCCCACACCATGTTCGCCAAGCGGACGGACGCTGAAAAAAGAATTGAAAAGCAAGAAAATCGACTACCGAACTGCCACAGTTATCTTGTCGGAGCCCACCATTTCAAAAAACGGCGTTCAATAGTGGAGCCGAATGCGCTCCGTTGTAGTTCGGAAATTTCAAACAATATATAGCGTGCGTAAGGACCACAAAGGCACCTACTTACCAACTTCGCACTCAAAACAAATTAAAATACCTGAAATAGCTTTTTCTCTAAATTGTCGACATGAAAAATTTGAATAGCTTAAATGGTTTGGCCTATTAAAAAGGTTATCCAAGTTTTCGCACCTCAAAACATGTATAAAGTTATGGGAATAGTTAAGCTAACAACGCCCTGGTAAGCAATTTTGTGAATGGAAAAAGTATTAGACAAGCTGCACTAATGAACGCTCCAATTTATATTGAGTCACCCTCTTCAATTTCTATACTACTTCTTCATACGTGGACTATGTATGCATAAATATAAATATTAGGGAATTTCGCTGAATCAATGTTTGAAATTTTCCTCCGATAGTCATTACCGTACACCTGCGTCAAGGCCATATGCTATGTGTGTGTTGGTGCAGAAGCGGTGCATAGGTTTTTCGCTGTGATTTCATTTTTTATTAAAATATGTCCCCTGTAACACACAAGTACGAAGTTGGAGATAGACTTTTTTGCTTTGAACCTGATCCCTCCAAAGCTAAGCTTATTTACCAGGCCAAGGTTCCCTCTATTTATTTGAAAACGATTCTTTAGGTCACACAGTTGTGCGGGTTCACTAGTAGTGGACGCTCGCGTGTTCCCCTTTATTTTGTTCACTTTCTTGGTTGGAAACAGAAATGGGACAGAGAGGTTTCCGAGGATCTTCTTATGGACATTAATAATTTCACTAGGATGTTGAAACAGAAAATCGATGAGCTTGCCATTAAAGTACCCGCTTTGCCAACTCAAAATAACCTCGCTGTCTTTAGATAAAAGACAAGGAGAAACGTAAGGAGAGAATTGACACTGTTCTGATGAGTGCAGCCAAGGCTCGAGATGATGTTGATTGGGATAGCCTCCCTGGCACATGGCAAAAGGACGAACAGCTCTCCAAGACTCGTGCTGTACGCCTGTCCTATTTTGTAGCATAACTTCTCTTGCAGCCCAACCCCTCCTTAGAATCATCGCAATCACAGCCTCAGCTCGAACCTCTCGAGGAAACGGAACTGGACCCAGATTCCCTTGCCCAATCTAATTTCGAGTCCCTGGAGGCACATACGAATTTCGCGCCCAAAATCAAACTCCCTGATACATTGTATGCCATATTAGAGAGTCATTGTCGTCCCTATGAGATGTCTCGGGGTTCATCAGTGAGACCACTCGTCCCAGTGCCTTCTTGGTGCTCTGTTTTGCACCTTCTCCAAACTTATCTCAATGGATTTCCCTATTTTATGTCTGTGAACAATTCAATGGGACTAAATAGAGGTAATAATTCCCTCTTTCCCTCAAGTAAGGCTCAGCTTTACTCACCAAATCTCTCCTAGCTGTTTTCCGGGAACGTTTCTCCAAGGCGGCTGCCGCAGCGTACACAAAGACAGACAGGAGTAGGCGTCTTTGTGCCGAGTTTTGCTGCAGCGTTCGAATTCTCTTCGATGCACTGCTGGAGGAGTATCTCCTTTATCCTAACGAGGAAAAAAAACACTCGTGAGTAGTGAGATACGTTTCGGTTATACAATGTTCTATCCATTGTGTTTATGGGAATTTCTGCTGGAGTACATCGTGTTAATCTGCCGATTGCTTAAGGCTAGTAAGATATGGCAAGGATCGACCATGCGGACAATAAATTATTTTACAAAGGGTGTTTTGAAACAATCTTTGCCTTGGTAATGTTGAAGTCCTTTTTGCCACAAGCACATTTTTTTAGCGAATAACCCTAATCCTCTTGGCTTTTTACACTAGTGTCGGGTTCTTCTCATCAGGGTCAGACCTAATGATACTACGGCAAGACACGTGCAATCAGCGCCGCTAGTACTGGTAACTTATAACAACTGTTTTTTGAGGAGCCGGCAACACGTTAAGGGGTAATGCTGGCAAAGCATGTTCATCAACTATTCAATTGGTTGAAAGCCCTCGTTTTTAGTTCATCAAGGCAGCACGAGATATGACCTCGTGCTGGCTCAAAAGCTAGTACTTTAGGATTGGATTAGGAGGGAAGAGGGAGGAGGAAGGGTGAGGTACAGCTTCACCTCTCGCCATGTTTCCCAAATGGCATTACTACAAACTCCACATGGTCGTAGCCTCTTCCTGGCCACAGATAAACTAGAATAAGGAATCGCTACATGACCACGTGCAAAATGGGCGGGAAGTAAAAGTAACATTTGCAATTTGCATTATTCTTTAGGGGCAAAATGCTCAATTCCCGTTGTGCTTTCACTTGGCTTTTTTGGTTATTAAAGATTTAGCTCAAATTGTACTTTTCGTAGTCATTCCTTTTATGGAAGGGAAAGGCGCAGGATCTTATTCGCTTGTTATTAATGTGCCACCTGTGAATCTGTTCCTCTTGTACTCAGCCAGAGGAATAGTCGGTACCTTCGCAACTGTTGAAGGCCGACCCCGCTAAATAATGCCCTAGGTAGCTCTTTGTTGGGACCACTTATGACTTAAAGATGTCCGCTTGTTGCGGACTGGTATGGTTCGTTACAACTTAATTCTGCTCTGGCCTAGTATCTTCTCAGTAACTTTGGGTTATTCGATGTAAGCGGGATTTAAAGACGGTTTATCTCTTTTTTAACTGTAAATTTTCCTTTAGAAATGGGCTGGACCTGCCACCGAAGAGTCAGCTCAATATTTTGCCCAGTGAGGAGATAGCCAAGAATCCCCTCTTGCCGTGCCTCGTCTATGATGCAATCTACATTCTCAGGTTAATTGGTGCGTCTTTAATAAAAAATTTTATCATTTAAATTGCCGTAGAGTCTTGCATCTCAATTATGAATCCGATGGAGGTTCTGCTATCCACTTACGATATGCATTGTGTTGCCTTCAGTGTTATATGTGCCACGACATGCATTTGCAGTGTGTGTGTGTTATTCATAAACTTTTGGAAGTTCTCTTTTGTGTGGATGATGAATTACGTGGGCCTTTGAATCCTAGCATTATTCCTCTATCGGTCGTACCTCCATTTACTCCACTGAATACAAAGTCTGGCTTGGCTTCATTATCTTTGTTTGTCCCTAGTACAGATGATATCATTTCATTTGACTTGTTAAATAGAAGCTGGTGAAACCCTCCGTTCAAAGCTGACGATAATTTTGGGATTTTTGCGACGTCAATTATTGCGTGCCAAAAGTATTGTGTCCGTGGAAAACAACACCTTGCTATTTGGCGCCATTGGCTTGAGTTAACACATCATAGACCCTTAATCAAGATTAAGCATCCCATTGAGTCGGAAATTCTGCTTCACTGATGACCGCTGCGATGCTAATTGGTTGAGACATGCTAAAGCAAACCTCAATTTAGCTTATTGCGTAACCGTCTTGAACTGGGTTACGACATCTTGTTCCTTTTTTGTGGCATGACCTCTGTCATGGATTTGATGAGGTATAAAAACAAATTCATTGCTTTGGGTCAGCTTCCAAGCGTCTACACTTAGACTAGCCATCTCGCCTGCTATTAGCGAAGGCTGTCGTGAAGGGAGGTGATGCTGTATTGTGGGTCACCTTTTCTATATTCGACTGTGGATTTTTGCTCCCTTATGAACGTACCCCCAATGTGACTGAATGAGCACTGGTCTTTAGCTCGTCTCAATATACCCTGCCAGCAATCAGGAGTAGACTTCTAGACCGTTTGTTTAATTCGTGACTATTCACACCGGGCTGCATGCCTGTTTTAGGTAGTTTAGCTCTGCTAGAACTTTAATTACTTTGAACTTTTGCGCTTCGAGCCATCACGTCCGTCAGTGGAACTGTCAGCCTTAGGCTGATCTCCGTTTAGTCATATGATTAACTTACCACTGGATACCTGCCTCTATTTTGGTTGAAACATGCAACTTACACTGAAACGGCACGAATTGCCTTAAGGTGACAGTCCGAGGCATGACACTCCTAAATTAAAATGGAGTGATGAAGGACCTTCCCCATAGCCTGATGAAGAATAACAGGCGAGGGGACTCCACATATCGGGCATTTTTATAAGGGCGGAATTGAGTTGACGCTTTGTGCATAATAAGGTTCCCCTTGTGATTCCATTCTGGTTCCGTCTTCCGTTCCCTATCATCACGATCTAGCCATGTGAACTATTTTTAGGTCTCGAAACGATCGTGTTTGATCCTGAGAATCTTCAGATTCTCCTTATTCATTAAGTTTTATTTCGACGCTCATTACTTTGTGGACAGTTTTGGTCCTCTCATTGCTGGTCTAGATCCAGGACGCGGAATTGGAGTTGTTATCTAAATCTAGCGGTGTTTCAGTAGTTCCTCTTGTGCGTGTGGCTCCAGCCTTTTGCTGCGGTGAATTTATTTAGGGCATTGGCCTTCCTTCAAACACTGATGAATGCGGTTATGCTCTACAAAGGGAATAGAGATCAGGCATGTTTCAGTTCATGCCTACTTTACTAATGGAAAAGTGGATTTGTTATAAACATGCGAAAGAGCTGGTGTGGAGAGTGGATCAAAAGAAATAGAAATAATCTGTGTGGCTGAATGACATCCACTTTCTTAGCCTCTCTTTTAAGCAGGGCTTGGAAGGGCTTGTACGCATAATCACAAATTTGGGGGTTGAGCCCCTGTGCCAGCTCCACACAGCTACTAGTGCATCGGAAGCTGTATCTGACGCTGTTGAAGGTAGACTTATTATAGGTGTAAATAAGGGGTAGAGGACGGGTAGAGCAGGTGATAATTCTAGGGAACTAAAAATCTCTGCTATCCAGTATCTGCTTATGAGTGTCACCTTTGGATTTAATGGGGGAAGACCAAGACGAGTAAGTTAATTTGTGAGAATTTGAAACGCAGTATTAATTCTTTGTCATTATCTTTCAGTTCGTCTACCCGCCCTAATCAACCAGATGTCGCTGACTAAGTGTCGTCGATCAATTGTTTTGCGCCATCTGTATCTCTTCATTGCCTACCTCGACGCGACGCGCGACTTCTGGTTCACTGCCTCGCGGCCCGACTTGGCCGCTCCCATCCTCCCCTCCCTTGTCTCAAAATCCATTTCTACTGATGCTGCTGCCACTCTCTGCGGAGTGAAGCACACTGAAATGCGCTCTGGACCCTCTACCACCGATGCTACCGTCACCGGGGCCACTCTCCAGACCACAAGCAGCATGTCCAAGAAGCGACGCCGGGTTATGAGTTCCGAGCCTGAATCCAAGATGTTAATATCACCTCCGTCACCACCGCCCTCGTTGTCATCGGTCACTTCGAGTAAGTTATAGTTTGAATGCTTGGTGTATTGAAAGAGGAGCATTTGTTTGGTGACTAAGTATCCGTTAGTTTTCTATCATTCCGTTTGAAACACCAAATTAGCAACGAGTATGCAGAAAACATTTTGCGGTAAGTGCCTTCTAGCTTCAATTTTTCCATTGGAATTCTTCGCTCCAAAACATACTGATCACCATCGGGCGTTTAGGAATGAAGTTGTCTCTTGCAAAATAAGCTAAACTGAGCTTCTTGATAAGGAATTGCAACAGATGCATTTAACTCGCGCGTAGCCATGGAAACTGCTTAATCTTTAGTGATACCCTCCATCGTCAATATCGGTGCTCGTTACCTTACGACTTTTGGAACTGGTTTCCGTTTTTGTCTTCATTAGATATTCAAATTCAATTTAGGCGACGATTCCGCATTTCAGTTGCATTTCATATGAACCTCTTCAGTGCCTTGGAATAGTGGATTCAATAAAACATACTGCTGTGACTTAGGAGATTTGGGCGAAGTGTTTGAGTTACTCGTACCTGTAAAAATACGAGGAGCATTGAGGAGATCTCCCCACTTTTTTTTCATCGCATACGATGAAGGCGAGAGGCAGTTATTATCCAAGTGTACAATGTGACTGCTTCCGTCCAGGGAGGTTGGTTTTCCTGGTGGTTTATTATAATGGTTGTATGGTTTTTCATTGGTCGGTACGCCAATGTGGATGAGTATCATATTCAAAGATGGAGTTCTATTTCACAACGTTGTCTATGAATTTTCAAAAAAAAAACATTGTTATGCTGGCTGCCAAATACTCTGGTCACCCGGTCGGCTGCAGCCACAATTAAAGCGCGCAGAGGGAAGGCGCGGAATCGATTCACCACGAAACAAATAGGTAGTAGTTGCAGAACTCTCGGAGGTGAACATAAGTCTTGGGTCTGTCTGTCCTCTGATTTCTATCAGTCTTAAATGCATAGCATTACTTGTCAGGTGTGTGTACTAGTGTAAATATATTTTTTTTGAAGTTGTTGATGAACGTCTAGAAACTTTAAACTGACCTCCCATTTCGCCTTTAAACGTAAATGTTGCCTAATGGCGCATACCATTCGAAAGCCGGTGATTTAGAGACGAATGTTTTGCTTGCTATTATCGCTGTAATATTAGTCGATCACGAGTTAAAAATTCTGGTTGGAAATTCACGTTATGAAAGCATCACGGGTAGCTGAAGCATATTTTTAACGTTTGTTAAAATCATGCTACGTAGTTCACATAACTTCCTTTCCCCCCACTTGTGGACGTTTAGCTGCCTCGGTTTTTTAAAGGTCTACCACATCGAGATGCCGCCAAAAATAAAAAAGTGGAATCGATTATGCTTAACCTGTTTGTAAATTTGCCAAGACACAGAGGGTTAGATAACCTTGTTTCGCGTTGCAACTCATCTTAATTTGGGTGGCTTCGGTGCATAACTTTGTTTGATCCCTAGTTCCTTCCATTAGTGTTGGCACTGTGCTCCGAACTATGTTCTGGATGCTCAGAGCTCGAATAACCTCACTCATGGAGCGAACGTGGCGTTTTCTCTAAACGCATTTACCCTAACACACAACTTTCTTCACTGCACTTGTCATGCTTTTTGAAGTAATCATTTCTCCACCATCTGAAGGTTTTTAAAATCAAAGGTCATTTCATTGAAACTCACTCCGAATGAAAGGCTTCTTCACACACTTTATTGTGGGATCACCCTGTATGGGTCACTCAGTGCGACAATGATATAACGAATGAATTAATGGTTCTTCCACTGCCTTGAGGTTCTCCTAGGTATTGGAATATCTTGTCATTGGTCTTCCGGTCTTCTGTATATTGTTAAATGCTACAATGGACTGTTGGTTCTTTTTTGGTCGCGTAGTTGTGTAAACTGAGTTTCTTGATGCTTAATCAATTTTCTGATATAAAAGCGTCACCCTAAACACGCTCTTATCTCCGAGAGATGGTGCTGTCGTTGCTATGTGGTGATTAGGATCGGCATTTATTGTTTCAATGCGCCCTTGCATCATCTGGTGAAAGCAAAATTATGAGATACACTAGACTCTTATTTTTGGGCAGTTTGGTGCAAGACTTATGTAATATAGGGTCATTTTTTACTGTTCTGACCTCTACGGCCTACATCGATATCTTCCCAGGTATTGTTGGCTAGGGAAGGAGAGATGATTCAAAGTGGGAGAATTAGAGGTAGCATCATTACAACAGACTATTTACTGTTTGGAATGTGCAAGCTTTAGGATGAGCGGAGGCCTGTCTCTCGATTCCGGGTCTGATAACCCTCTTAAACATATAAAACGTTCTTTTAAATAAAAGGTTGGATTTTGAGGTCAAATTATCGATATCCCAGTCCCATAAAGTAGTTGTATAAGAAAGAACACCATTGAAGTGGAGTGGGTCCTTGCAATTGTTATTTGCCACGTCAGTTATTTTTGGAAAGTCATTCAATGAATTCTTGTACCTGATATCCATACCCACTACAGATACAGATTTTTCAGTCCCTGCTGGGACGCAATCCTTTACTTCAATACTTTGTTGCATTGTGCTAGAGTCTCATAGTTTGCATCTTAACTTGGATAATAAAAGAATAATTGGTATGGTGATTTAATTGATCGAACTAATCACAATTGCGATGTATTATCCAAATCTTTTCCGATGGGGTAGGCAGGATGCGAACCCTGCCTTCAGTAAGCGTCCTTTTCCATAAGTCGCTTTTAGTACTCAAATGTTTTCTGGTTTGCCTGTGGTCGGGAAGAGGCTGTAACCATGTAGAGTTTGTAGTAATGCCATTTGGGAAATATGGAAGGAGAGGTGAAGCTGTACCTCACCCTCTCTCCTCCCTCCTAATCCAATCCTAAAGTACTAGCTTTTGCGCCAGCACGAGGTCATATCTTGCGCTGCCTTGGTGAACTAAAAACGAGGGCTTTCTTTTAACTACTTGACTGGTCGCGGGTTCACCTGAGGAAGTTTCTCCACTTGCGCAAGTTCGGATCGTATCATACCAAGCAGGCGGCAATCCAAAAGGCATTTCGCACTACACGTTAACCAGTCTTCATTCCAATGAGTCGGTTAGCAGTCGGCTCTAAAGATCACACTTTCATGAACTCAAGACAAATTTAATGTTTTTGTAAGTACATTTTTTTCACCTGTTGTGCACATCCTGCGAACGGGATCAGATCCAATTGCTTACCCACGTAGCTTCCACCCCAACTTTCTCGCCTCAGTCAATGCGGGTGTAAGCCGGCCGTTGTTCCACTCCTATTATTGCTAAGCATAAACGAAAGCTTCTGGCACATTAAATTCGGTTTGCTTGAATATATAAACAGAAACGTACAATGGTTTGGGGTGAAGGATGGAAGGTGTTTGATACTCTATTATCTGGCGCTTGACAGCCCAAGTCAAATCGTCTACGCCATGTATTTCTAGGTAGCGCATTCTGCCACCTCAGTGTTTCAACGACTTGCATAAGAGAATTCCGTAGTTCTGGGGTCGAATTTTGCATTTTTTGCGGTGAACAGACTTGGGACGCACATATCAGGTTCAACTGAACTGTTATGAAGTGCGTGTAGGAAGGAACGGCAAACCGTTACAGCATAGCATTTGTACTGTGAGCGAAACATTAGCTGCATAAACCTGTTTGGTTGTCTGAAAGCGCATCAAATTTTGTGTTTGTGGATTCTCTTTTTCATTTGGTTAGCGCTTAAAGCATTGCTGGTGTGCTTCCCATAAGCATAAATCTTCGAATATCCGCGTGAGTTATGTAGGCTATGTGTTAACAATCTCATTCCAGGTACATTCCCTTAATCAGATATTTTTTGCACCTCTTAGGTAATTGTTCCTCTCCATCGGTTCGGAGTATTTATGTACTCTTGTGTATGACCTTGAGGTACAATTTTTGGGTCGTGCTTTGGATGCACTTGCGTTCTCCTTGCATGACACACAACTTGCTTTAATTGCACTGCTTAATGCCCTCTCTTCATGCTTAAAATATTCATATCCAAGAAAGTTGATATGATGGAGACCATTGGTCGCTTTTTGCGGGTCTTTTTTTACAAAGGCTGACCAAGTGTTAAAGCTGAAGCAAAAGGGGTATTGGAGCACCACCCATCAAATAGAACGCTTTTCAGCATGGCTAAACCACTCTAGGATAGCTTGTCTATCATGACATCTAGTGTTTGCTCTCTTTCCGGTATTTTAATTGCCTGTGAAAGGTTGAGCTCGGTGTTAGTCCAGAGAGAATCGTGTGAGTATTTGCGCTGTTTTGTCACTCAATAGGTTGGTTGTGTGTCAACCGAGATTCCATAACCGAAAATCTTGCGTGCTATTGGATTTTCATGGGAATGACCCACGCGTCTGGCATCTGCTAACGTAACCACCACCATCATTGAGGTCGTCGTCAGTGCACGAAAGTACTCGTGGGCGTCCTTGAAGTGATTGCATCATTTTAGTGGCACTGCTGAGTGTCCCACCACTGCACCGCAATGTGTCTGAGGTTATAGGTGAGTATTAGTGCTCAAGATATGAGACTTCATCGCAGGATGCTCCAAGTACGCACTTGTTATCACTATTGCCCGCGGTATTGGGTGACGGTACCCTAACTGGCGTGCTCGGTGATTGACGCAGCATTTAGTGGGAGACGCAAGTAGCATCAGTCTTGATTTAATTGGAAATAATTGGGAGTTCAGCGATTTTGACGGCTGCGGATATGGTGGTATTTAGTCATTTTTCTATTTTAGCTCTGTTACGGTTGAGAGTCAAATCAAGGGAAATTTTGCGTACCTTCTTTGTTGTTCCCTCCGGATCCAAAACTTCCGTACACCTCTGAATTTCGCCCAGTAGTCTGCGTGTTCCACTTGTAATTTTGTTTTATTTTATGGTGTCGTGTCAGCTTTAAATGTCGTCCATCCCCGCTGAGGCTGAATTTTCGTGGGCGATGTAATATGGTGTAAGAAAATGGTGTGCTTTGAGGCTCAGTGTGTATTGTGAAAAAATACCAATCCAGGGTATTGTAGTTGCGGTAACAATTGTGTTGCGCTACAGTCCTAACTTGGAAGCGGTGGAAGGTGCATACATTTGGAAGCTGTTTTGTTTCCGACGGACGGGCGGGTGGGAAGCCAGTGACTCCTGAAGGCAGATTTATTCTAGTGCTTTTTGCCTTTTCTATCATTCTGAACCTCCTTCGTGGTATTTCGACCTTCGTAACAGAGATTGAGTTTTCTGCAAGATCTGAGCGAAAATTTTTCATGACTTTCCAACACGAGTTGACTTCCAATCCCAACATTAGTAATGTTTGTAATTTATTTGGGCCTTGACCAGCTATTACCGTTTCATTCGCTAAGCAGTACTTAAAGCGCGGGAAATTTTCAGAGGACCATAGTTCGTCCGCTGCGTATCCGTTTTCATGATATCTAATAGCATACTTGGTTTGTTTTCAGTTTTTCGGTGATTTAGAGAAGTATAAAGTCGTTTGACCTTGGGCTCCTAGTTGTTCATATGTTGTCCCGCTTCATTCGCTACTACGAGGTCCAGGTGGTTGCCGATGTTCAGATTTTTGATAGCTCTTCTGTTCTTAATCTACGTAGGTTCAGTCGCATGCAATTAAAACCTATCAGCGTTTTCCGTCTTATCTAGCTATCACAATCAGTTGAATTTATTGTCCTCTTAGAACGCATTTTATGGCGTTGCCATAATCGTCCCACCCGAGTTATCTCTGAAGATATATGAACTCAAAAATGGCATTACAAGCGTTAGCGATACCTCTTGTAACCATCTTGGGAGATTGTTATTTAAACGTTTTCATTTTGCTTATTAGTGTCATGCACGACAGGTATATGGAGTTGCAGCGCTAATTTTTTCGCCATTGCAGATCGCAAATCGGCAAACAGCCAGCTGCGCACCTCCCGCATAGAGCTTCGAAACCTGCGTTCACGCGGCCCACCTATTCCGGTGACCACTACTACCACCAGTACTTCTACTTCCCTCCGCAACCGAAACACCAAAACTACCACCCACGTTAAGACGCCGCGCCAGTCTTTTCCACAACAGCGTGCGCTCTACATGACCTCGTCGGTGAGATCCCAGCGGCGCTTTACCCGCGCCTCTGTCACTCCGATGATTCTTCGTAGTGCTCGGGTTTGAAGGCGTCTGCGTATCCTGCACAGTCTTCAAATTGCAGCATTTTTTCCCATCCTACTCTAGCCCTTGTGGTCCTTCTCAACCTACTTTCCCTCTCCCTTCCATATTTGCGTGTTTAGCTCTTTGGCTTGCCTATCTCGAACTATTTGGATATCTCTCTCAACCTGACTCAACTACTCTATGTTCTGATCCTGCTCTCCTGTGTGTATTTGTTTTAATTCAGTCAAAACCGCTAAATAAAGTTGATGCACAAGTGATCTTTTTTGTCTGCGATGTCTGTTTATGCGCTTAGATGCAACTTGAGGGCTTGCTTGGCCTAAAGACCATACGCATTTTTCTCATAGCTGTTCTTTGCTATTGTGGGCATGCTTGTCGGCGATCCTCTCACTCGCTTTTCAGAGTTCAAATTATGGAACCAGGGGTAACATATTCGGCTGTTCGTTTCTGAAGCACTCAACCTGGCATCTTTGGATCTAGAACTCAATAACCGTTTGCAATGCGTATGCTTAGGCTATTGCATCAGTTTGATCGTCCTTTGTTTTGTGACACTAGAAGTCTGCTTGTGCACTTTCTGTGGTGTGTTTTGAGAGTTTTGGCATTTGTGCCTCAATTTGGTTCATTCCAATTCGACTCCGCTTCATGCCTTTAGGGGTCTGTGCAATTTTCAACCCATTTACTCGACTAGTGGAGTTGGTCGTCTCGATACTTTGTCTTGACAAGTTACCTGTCCAGGGTCGACTTGCCCATTTCCCCCTTATTCACTCGTTATTAAAGGCTTTGCTCCCAGAATCAGGTCTCTTACGTAAACGGTGCGTTTTTTGACCCATTTTTTGTTGAACCTCTACTGGGTGCGTAGCCCTAACCTATTAAGTAGGTGAAGTTTCGTTTTTGGAGAGCCAAATGCACTCTGCTTTGCATTTATGATGTTCGGACGACTGTGTGTTTCTCCACTGGACTGTTTTCATCCTCTGGGCCCTGGTATTAAATGAATTTTCAGCTTATTTCATGCTTAACACTACTTCGTCACTGATCTAAAGCACTGCAATTGATGCCACTACTTAATTTCAATCGACTTTCCCGATTTCTCTCCCGATATTTTGATTAAAGAACATGCTAATTGTTCTATCTTTCCTTAAAGGGATATTTCCTGATTCATTTGGTAATGATACGTCTCCTGAGTTTCCATAGAGCTGATCTATCACATTACCTGTTTGGTGAAATGCGCTGAACCATAGCTCGGCGGAGGCGATTTGCACGCCTATCGTGGTCCGTGAGGTCACTTGGCGAAAAAATGCTCCATATTTTTTTCCCATATTTGTCTACTTTAGTATCAACCAGGCGTTTATCGTCACATCTTTACGTGTTGTTTGTTAATTTCTCATTTCATTATTGCCTACGGAATAAGTAAGCCCTTATGTTACGATTCCCCATGTTTTCCGTTCCTCACGATCAACCACTATTCCATCTGCTTATTACTCGACTGTTGCCGTGCAGAAATATCACTGATTTACGAATTGAACTAGTTGCGTTTGATACCCATTTGTGATCACTTATTTTAATTCTAAACCCACAAATATACTCATTTTGAGGCTTTCGCGCGAGCGCCTTCCTGGAGTGTAGTATGGAATGGGGACTTCTGAAGCCGCCGGGCCAGTTAGATGCAACAGTTAAGTCGAATTTCGAAGATCTCGTTCACTGAAAATGCGATGGACCTGACTCGTATATAGCCATTGATGATATCGTACATGTTGTGAGGCAGCAGGGGAATTGAAACATCGATGATTGTCTACTGCTAAATCTCAAGTTTGTCCAATGAGCTTATGCCTCTGTAAGGTCTGGGCGAATAAGATGTGCTTCGTAGGTCTTAAAGACCATAACATGGTCAATGTCTGGGATTTTTACGAAACATAATTCCTTAGTAAAAACGGAGTGGAGGGTACCTGCGATTTTCTTCTTCGTTACTTTCAAGGTATGAACATCGCACACGTGAATTGAACCTTTGGTTATCGCACTATATAGGTCATTGTTTATTCCAGCCCTTTAAGCGATCCATTCATGTTGTTGGTCAATTTTGGGATTAATCCGACATGCTTACTTAACGCGAATGTCTATAGCTCATGATGTTTTGGTGTGCGGTTGAAGTGGTGCAATGTCCTTGTTTTTGATGAGGTAATTTCTCAAACGACTCAGAATAAACAACTGGATAAACAATAGCTTCACTTTCAGCTTCCATTCCAGGACAAAATTGTGGGATTTTGGAGGTTATGAAAGAGTTGAAAAGTAGGAAGCTATTCATGGTAGCTCGTGAAGATTAAATTTCCCCAGTTGTCAAAAGCAGAGGTAATGGGCTCAACCGACAATTTGTCCTGTTTTGCAAGGAAATGGAACCCTAATGAGTTGAGGATAACCATTCCATCATCAGTGATAGAAAGTAGTTTACCATTCGGCTTTGGTACAACGCTGCCGCTTTTTTGACTGGTGAATAAGGGTCGAAATTCCTCCTCACATCCTTTCCCAGTCAAGACCTTGTTTCATTCACCCCTCTAAGTCACCTCCGTACCTTTTTTCCACCAGATGCTGCCACGGATCAAGACTCTCTCACTTCTCGTAGGTCGTACCCTGGCTTCGGTAGTAGAGACACCGAGGTCTGCACGGTCAGTGGCGGCGGAGACGGTCGCTCCGCCACATCGGCGTCACCGAGACGCAGTGTCAGTCCTGCGCGCTCTGGCGAGCTGTGTAACGCCTCACCTTGGTCTGCCCGCCTACGGCTGTGCCCTCGAGCCATGGCTCGGTGCTCCCGGTCTGCGTCAACGATCAAACCGTTTGGCCCTCGCTGCGGGGCGCAACGCCGCCCGCCATGTGGCTCGCAGGTGTCTTGCCAATGATCTTACAGCTTTAGCCACGGAGGTACGCCATTGTATTTTGTGTTGAGGGCTGAGTCGTAAATGCTGTGTAGTCTGAATTGCAGTGACCTTTTACTTCAACTAAGGCACCTTTCCGTCCCGTCTCTTAAGCTCGTCGCTAAATCTTTGGTGTCTTTTTGTATGGTTGGGATAGGCGTACTGTACAAACAGGAGGCCATCTTCTTTGTTCTTCGTCTTGGTTCTGCGCTGCGCTAACTTCCTCACCTATTGTACTGAGAAGTCAACGGATAATGCGCCGGAATAGAGTTTTTTACCTCTTTTATGGAGACAGAGGTGTACTTTTGCCCCATTTTTCTTGAATGGTAGATTCGGTGTTGTTAAAGGTAGGACTTTAGTTAATTCCTAATTTTGGAGTTCTCTCAGTACGTCAACTAGACCTTCAGCTTTTTTGGAGCTCTGAATTATTGATGCTGCCTTGTCCGCTAATACCTCTGTCTGGTATTTTTGTGGTTTAGATAGGAAAATGGCTTATTCAGTACGCCCTCATTTCATCGTGTACCCATTCTGAGGGTAATGGATGTGTACTGGATAGAAAGCCTTTTGATTTTTACGCCTTATCGATTGCAACAGGGTTTGTAGCTTCTACTTCACCGAGTACTTAGCTCTGTGGGGTAGACTGGACATTGGCCAAGCTTTGTACTCCTTTTAACCCCTATTCAGCTATCCGGTTCCATCCAGCTTTAAAGTGCCATCGTTTGGTACGCATGTTAACATTTGAATTTCATTTAGACCTTACTGAGGTCATGAATCAGAGTGCCAGTAGATTCACGGAATGCAAACGCTTTTGCCGATGTCCCTTCGTCGTTTTTCGTGGTCTGGTCTACAGTTGGTCGAATGTTGGAGTGCTACCGATCTGGTGCATTAGCACAATTTATTTTTTATTCACAGGCGATTTTAAAAGTTAGACTTAATATATGTGGAGGTGAACTTTTGCGTTCAGTGCTCACGTTGTCATGTTTGTGGGAGATTAATCTGATTATCGCTTAGAGGTGGCTTTTTTGTTGTGGTTGGACAAAGCTGCGAATTGCTTTACTCTTGCTTTCGGCTTTTATAACTCAAGCACAAAATTGCGCAGTCTTTGGACTTTTGCCTGCCAAAACATTTAGGCACGTTCTGTTCGTAAAAAAACTATGTTTAAAGATCAGGTGTGGCGATGATGGCCATCAATCCAAAGTGCCCAAACCTGTTGAGCAATGTATGTTCGATAGCGTTTCACAAGCCGCTGATCCATTGGTTCTCTTCAACGGACACCAATAACGAAATGGAATTGCATTATATTTGCTCGATATACGTGGGAAAAGGAAAGGAACACGCTTTTAGTGCCTCGAGTCATCTTTGAGGGCTTAATGAGGCATGTCAGTGATGAAGTAGGTTTCCTATTGACTCCCAAGGCTAGTGGACAGTGACGTGGAGATGTCGATTAAACGCTTTTATCACATAGACCCTTTTTCTAATGAGTGCAGACCTTGGTACTCCCCACATTTACTTCAAATTCGTCCGAATTCGCTTTCCTGTACACTGTAATTTGACTTGAGGCAGTAATGACGATGCGTGCAGTCTGTGTCGTGAGAAAATTGGTTCAAGGAGCACCAAGCTTGAGGACTATACCATATTTTCATACCGTGGTGGTTCCCTAAGATGACCCAAATTGATTAAGACTATGGAGTCACCATTAAACAATATTATATTACTTTCTTGCAGCCTAATGCGAAGCATATTTCAACATCTCTTCAAGAATTGCGTCTCTGCTTTTGTCTGCCGACTTGTTGGTATGCACGTTTATGGCGTGGGTGGTTATTTTTCTTGAAAAGAAATATTCCATTAACCAAGGTGCGCTTTTTTTATGCGTCTCTGTCAAATTCTCACCCTATCCTTCTTCCGCAATGCCAATGTTACGTAGGATACTGTCAGTTGCGGTTTTGCCTTATAAAGAAGCTGAGGCAGCACGTGGGCGGTGGGTGAAGAATATTGGGTTGTTTTTTTTCCAGCCTTGGATGGCGATTGCAATTGGCAAAGGATGATCAAACATCCAAACAACCTTTGGTGACCTTTTAGGCTTTCTCATTTGTAGGACCAATCGTGATAGATTGATTTTTCCCTGCTAGCCCGCAACAAATAGTGCTAATTTCAAAGCTGAAAGTTCGGCTTTTATGCTGTCGTGGAATCTCAACCACTCCGATGAATTTCCATACAGCAGTCAAATTTGATGAAGAGGGACCGAAAAAAACGTTTTTTCCCTGGAGGTTTCTTATTCAATTCCTGTGTTGGAAAGCATCCAGCACTTTTGCACCCTTTTTACTGAAAGCGCACCTCAACATTGGCTTAGGTTTATCGCTTGTATTGTATGTCATCCACAACCTAGGCGAGAAGCAAAAACACATCAAGTAGTGGAACTTCAGTGTAACATGCGCGATGATCTACCACTCCGTAAAGGGATCATCAAATAAGCCAATTTACGAGGCTCCATTTGAGGAGGTAAAAGCAATTTAGGGTAGGAATAACAATGCTTCTTTACAGTAATTATTGGAATCTCTCAGAGCTGGTACTAAGTTTCCAACGAGCTGTACCACTTGATGGAGTAAGATACATTGTGCATAATGACTTAGGTACAAAAAAATATATTAAATTTCTCTGGCACGTTGTCTTTCCTTGATACCCTTAGCGGAGTCTAGAAAATGCTTCCCTTCATAGCCTAGCCTTTCTTGTATCCTGGTTGGTTTTACGAAATACGTTCAAATTAAGCCGAAATTTTAAGTCTGCGCAGAAAAATGTGGATTTCAGAACGTTTGAACCCAATTTTTTTACTCGGCTTTTGTTGCATTTGGGCTGAATTGTCCATCATGCGCTAACTCTTTAATATTTGATGATTAAATTTGGTTGGTTGTGCGCCGATCCCATAGAACCACCACCGCTGGACCCGTCGCTATTACGCAGATATACTAACTGGAGCCTTTGAAAAGTTTGAATTCCTCAACCCTCTTCCTCATAATTGATTGAGCATTGCACTGTGATTGAGGCCTTTTTAAGTCTTGATATTAAAGCCAGAAGGTAAGAGCCTCATCACTACACGGTACTTCGTGCGGACACACACCAACACTTCAATCTCTGCCTTGAATTACATGTGGCTGGATCGGTTGCTAGTACTGTGAAACTTTGCGCCAACTACGGGATGTGATATTTCTGCAACATTGCCTCAGTTTATGCTGTATGATAAGATTGTAGCTCAACAAATGTTCCTCCCAAAGGTATTGACATTCTAAAGCGCAAGTTTGTATTGGCAGCAACAGCGTTTTGCCTCTGAGTTTTGCTGATTTCTACAAATTCTACCATCTAGTAGCTTCATTGTAAGGAAATTTTTTTCTAAACCATCTCTTATTTGTCTCTGAAGAGAAAAGCAGCTTTATTCCCCCGCAAAAGTTGTTTCAATACTTGTGACTTTTATAGGCACCACGAATAGACTGTCTCATGCCGCTACAGACGGGTGAGTCGATTCGCAAAGAACTCGCCGAGGGTGCCATCTCTCAGCAAGAGGCGATGGAACGTCTCCTCCTACTCCTTGCTCCCAAGGATACCTGGGAGCTCTACAAAGATTCTGGGAATGCGGTGAGCTTCGCCATGTCTCTGTTACTGCTTTCCAACTTGGTTAAATAAGCCACTTTACAGGAAGGAAAGCCGAGTTGGTGTAATGAAATTGTTGATTTGGATTACATTCCCTGGAAGTACAATTATTCTAACGCCATTTCGGCTTCTCTCAAACCAATGATGATTTTCTAGCTCATTTAATTTCTTTCACATTTTCAATCGGTATTTTTTTTCTCACTTCTCGATTTCGGTTTTCTTTTGGTTTCTTGTAGCTAGGGTGCTAATTGATCATTATTAAATTTAATATTTCAGCCACCATTGTTTTCTTACAGAAGCATCCTCTGATGACAGCTGCTGTTTGGATCACAATAAGTTAACAGCTCTGCCTCCAGTGCACCGCACATGCATGCTTGTTGGGGCCTGTGTTGGCGTCTTAGGGGTATGGTTTGGGAAATGAATTGAGTGAGCCTGACAAATGGTATCTTTCTTAGCTTAACGTTGAAATGCAAAAGCCAACCCTATCATAATAAGGCCGGCAGACAAAGTGCGCGCAAGAAGTGCAACTCCAAATTATGGCCTTTGAAGTCTTTTGTCAGCTATTTGTCCTCGGCAGGAGGGCCACTTGCTTAGCTACCATCTCAATCTACCTACTCGCGTAAATGCAAATGACTTGGTTTTACCACGTTTGTCATGGTCAATTTTAATACGATCCTTTGGCAATCTTGAGTCATTTAACTTTGAATGATTGTTTGCCGGAATTAAATTGCTCGAACCATTCCTAGACAGTGCACCATGCCACTCCTCCTCCAAATGGCACACGGATTTTCATGGGAGGCTCTTACGACTTTTGATCCAAGTTGAACCCGGTTTGTAGGCTAGAGAACCTCTAATCCTATCCATCCATCCTAATCAAGGTTTCGTGAATTTATTATTTGAAATAGCAGGGCACCGTATATGTTTTATTCTCCTATAAAACATGCAACTGTTGATTTTGTTGCTAAAATCTCATTCACAAGAAGTTTGGATAATGTTATGTCTACTGAGTTTCTTTGTCCTCCACTTTTTATCTTCGCCAACGTAAATGCAGCCCCGATCTGAGAACCCGAATTGACCTCAACTCAACACATAGCACAAGGTCTCGGCTAAACCCTAAATTTCGTTAAGGCCTTATACTCAGATTTGTATGTTTAGAAGTGGGACACGAATACGCTCCATCGGCTCCTCGATCTGCATTGCGCCACGAACAGCGGTCTTGGGGGTGCTGACTTCTTTGAAAACCTCCCGTTCATTGATCGTGGGTCTCTTCCCGAGCCGGAGGAACTGTTCTACGCAGCGGAGAATCGTGTCTTAGAAGCTCAGAGAATTTCCAAGATTTCGAAAACTCATGGTGCCAGTTTAGAAGTATTGGAAACTGAAGAGGAAGTTGAAACTGAAAAAGAATTGGAAACAGATGAGTTGGAAAGGATGAAATTGGATGCAGAAGGGGTATTATCAGTCGAGCCCTCTTCCTGGCATAAAGACTGTCCTGCTGAACAGCTTTGGGCGGCTCATAGTGACGTTCTTCGATCACCCGCCGCCTATGCGGCTATGATCCGCGGTGCTGCTCGTTTTGGTGCCGCCGACAGAGCCTGGGAATTGGCTGAAGAGGCTGTTGCTGCATCTCACAAACTTCCCCTTCCCGTGTACAATGATCTCCTACGCTGTGCACATGAGTGCTGCAACATTGAAGATGTGTGGCTCCGTCTCTGCCGAGGTCTTGAACTCCTTAGGAAAGCAAAATTACCTCCCAACGCCAACACTTTCACGTTCACCCTTCACTCTCTCTACAAGAGTAACACCAAAGCACTAAGAGACGGAAAGGCTCAGGACCATACAGACAAGGCGCTTGGATTACTATCGGAAGCTCGTCGTCTAGGTATTCAACCCACTCTGGGTCTCTACGCTAACCTCCTTCGCACCGTCCTTACATCACGCCTTGCACAAGCTGGAAGAGGCTACCGCCTGACCGAACTGCTGGCGGACGTCCTAGCCGATCTTGAGACCCATTGCTGGGAGGAGATAAGTCGAGCTGACGTCTTTAGCAGCACAGAAGACTATGATTTTGCTAACACTGCCATGATCTGTGCCACTGTGGACTCTTCGTCTGCCTCCTCCCTTCATCTGGTTCAACGAGTCTATGACCTTATACATACTCGGTGTGGTGATCGACGTTTTCTACTGCGAAATAGTTTGGAGGCAAGGAACTTCTATTCGCGATACCTCTCAACGAAGCTAATGAATGGATGTGGAAGAGCTGATGAGTTGCGTGACCTTTACCATCATCACCGACAAGTTTTCCACGCCGATCAGAGCGTCTATAAGGTACTCGTTCGTCGGCTGAGGAGTGTGACAGCAAGATGGGAGGAGATGTTTGAATGGCTTAAAAAAGGCGAGATTGCAGGAAAAGAAGTTGATAGAAAGACGCTAGAGACTCTTGAGGCCTCGGCTTCGCTGGCCTTTGAGGTACTGGGAGAGATGATCTTCGATTTTGTGGCAATCACCACGAAACTGCCCCAACGACTGCCTATGCACATCTCTGACAGTCTGATGGCCTTCTCTTTTGTTGGTATGAGTCATTGCATTGGCGTGGTTACTATGGCGGGCGAATGTCTGTTGTTGTTGTACCTTTTTTATGGGGAGGGCGGTCAATTCTTTTAATGCATCGTTATATTAGTACTTTTATTCGTCTCAGATTGTAATTTTTCCCGCCCTCTGCTACGCTTTGCCAGAAAATAGATTCCTCTAACTCATATCGTGGACATAGCCGACTGGTCGAGTGTCGCACTTCGAGCTCACGCTCAGCGCGCTTGCTGATGCGGCTGAATTTCCGCTCTTAGCGCAACCACACCGAACTATGGTGCCCAGTGTGGTATAATATGCGTATGGTGACACCCTTGTACTACGTTGCAGGGCTGTCGGACAACTCTTTTCTCACCTTTAGCATTCCAAATGCAATTGTAACCCTGCAGAATTTCGCAAAGATATTGCCCACTAGGGTGAAATAATGACGTAGACTGTTCTTGGTGTGTATGCTGAAGTTGTTATCAGCAGCGTTTTTTCCGCTCTAACAGATCCTTGGTGTGAAGTTCGCTTGCCCTCCTTGCACAGTCGTCCCCCGTTGCGACCTATTTCAGAGGCGGGCAGTCGGGCTGCATACCGAGCAGCAGCAGTATTCTCAGGACTGTTGCGTTGTCAGGAAGCGCGTACCGCTATTACCACCTCGCAAACTTTTACCTCTCCCCTTTCCACCGCGGAGCTTACTGCTCTGGTCCGCATGGCGCTCCTTCCTACTGCCTTCAACACTGGGACAGATGGTCAACAAACTGTAGCACAAAGAGAAGCAAGCGAATGTGCTCTGACATGTGCTGTTGATTTGCTAATGATCTCTCGTGGATCTGTGGCTGGCCCTGAAACGCGTATTTCTGATGTGGCCGCGGTGGAGGTGCTGCGGGCATGTTGGCTGTCGGGCCCCAACGTGATGAAGTGAGTTTTGTGGGTGAAACATTCTTTCTACTTATCCTCTCATAAGTACGTGACACCTAGTCTAATCAAAATCATGCGCTTGAAATTATGGCACGAAGTCAATTGTGGTGCAACAGGAGTTCAGGAGGATTTTTCAATTTTTCAGTTTAAGTGTGCACTTTTTCACACCCATTGAACACGTGTGTCCGTCTTTTTATGTCGCTATCAATTTTTTTGCCATTTTATCATATAACGCGGTATCCAATTTATGCCCGAAGGCTAGGCAAAAAATAGGTCCGGAATTATTTCCATTATCACCTTGAAGAAGGCCTAAGTGATTAATGACAACGTGTTGATTGATTCTCAGGGGTCTATGAAAGCTCACACAGTCAAACGCACCACTAAAACCAAAAGCATTCTACTGCACAACTCTCATTATATTCTTGGGCGTCTTAATCGGTACAAGGCGTGATCACTCCTAGTTCTGCTATCACGAGCCTCTAACTGAAGTAGAACTAACTGAGAGACGGAAATGAGGTGGTGTGATGAATTGGCTTTACAGTGGTAAGACTCCTTCTCCTTGTGATTGTGTATTTCAATAATTTGTTTTGGGTTAAAGACGAGTTTATTTGGGATGCGACGCCTAGGGCTGTGCAACGTTTTGTGGCTACCTCACTCCTCACATAAACATAGTTTCATCGCACGCTTCCAATATAACACACAATATAAAGGGGATTTACGGAGCTGAATTTCACTAGCACATGTCTTCCCTGCTTACTTTTCATTTGAGCTCCATCATTGAATCTCTTTTTTCTGTTTTATTACCCTCTCCACAGTGGATCTGTAAAAGCTCAGCCGTGCGTAACAGATGCTCTCCTCTCTAACAAGATTTAGTTAACGAATTTCGACTTTTTCTTCTAGAGTGGTCTTACCAACGTTGTCACCATCGTAGTTCATTTGCCATCACCGAAGACGCCATAAGACAAAATACTCGAAAAAAGCTTTATTGGAAGCGTAAATAAGGACTAGGAATCGGGCAAGACTTCTGCTGTCGATTTGGCCACTGACCCTCGGAGGCTAAAAAGGGCTAGCATAGTTGACTAAATTAATTGACTAGATTATTGATACTCTTGCGTTTTGTGGCGGCAACTACTTGGGGAAGAGTTGCTTTTACCCTTTAGCGAGCGTATATGGAATCTGTTGGAGTACTTGGCCGGCGTAAAGCACCTCAGTGAACAATGCGTTCAGCACGTCTTTGTAAAGGACGGTTCCTTCGAGCGGCTCCTTGTCGCCGCTGAAGCCTCCTTGACCCCCGAGGGATCCACAAACGGTCGCGGTGTGGAGACCTCGCCGCCCCCTCCACGTCTTCAAGTAGTTGCCGCAGTCCGCCGCAAATTTCAAGATCACGATACATCCTCTGTGTCCAGTAGATAAAATGTACTAAGTTATCCCTTCCTCCTCCAGCCTGTGTATTCTTATCATGCCTACATGTACAGTTTGAAGGCTTCAAATGAATCGGGTGTAGGTTTGAGTTAACTATTCAACTTTATCAACATCGAAGGTAGGCATCTGAATCGGATGCATATGTAGGCTTGTGAAGGTGAACAAACAGCAAACCATATTGCCGGTCAAGGCTGAGGTTGTCCTGGCTACGAACCTCGTATGTGCGGGTTGCATGTTTGATTTCCTTTTCAGTGATTGTAGATAGTCTGCCTTCGGTAGCAAAGGGCGTTTCCCTCCCAGGGAGGTTGATTTTCAATATTCTCTTCGATATGATTTTGGGCTCTCAAACCGGGCTCCCTGCAACTATACTGTGCGGTCCAGATAATTTTAACTGTTATCTACAGATAATTGGGTCCGTCTGCAGTTGTGAGCAAGCCGACTGGGAATGTTCTATTTTGAGGCTCTTTTTGAGCAAACACTAAATAGCACCCATTAAATGATTTGAGATAAATTTGGCGTAGTGCACCTGAGTTTATTTCGGAGATTCGCCACCATTCACCTCTCATTCCGCATGCATGTGTGGTGACTTGATATTTGCTTTGGCGCAAGTTCAAACTGCGTAGACTCCTTTGTCTCCGCACTGCGTGCTTCTATTCTGAGGGCCTGCCCAAGAAGCCCTGCCTCCAGCCCCTTTGGCATTATGTACGCTAACCATAAATTTCCTACAGTAGTATGGCTTATCGTCATCCCTTGGAAGGCCCTGGGTCCCGTTTTTGGGCTTTGTTTTCCCGACCCTTGAAAGTGCTATTGGTTCGGAGGCATGATTTATGCCCCATAGTTCCAATGTTGCTGTCTTCAAGTTAAAAAGTATCCCACCAAGTTAAAGACGAGATGGCAATCTCATTAATTCTTCATGCATAATTGATATGGCCTTCTTCTGGGATAGGATTGGCAGGGATTCGATGTGCAGATAACACTAAGCGCCGTGAATGGATCAAACTAGTCTGATCGACACACTGCTTTGATCCTATACTTTTTTGGCTTCACACGAGATAGAATACTGCCATAAATGTCTCTTGTTGCTCTGCACCATTTCGGCTCTGCCATAAAGTTGCTAAAAGTCGGGTGTGAGGCGACTGGTTAGTGCCAGGCGGAGAGAGGCCAAAGCAGAGGCACATCATGGGGCTGGAGAGATCGTTTTGGGTGATATGCAACTTGTGTAAGTGTCGTTCTTTTACATCTTAGAACAAGATCTAAATTCGTGCGAAAAAGCGAAAGAACTTTCAGACTGACACTATCAGTTAGTTGTGATTGGCTTTCCAAGGGTGGCGGGCTGGCAGTGATGAGTTACGCAAGATTTTCTGGAAATACTAGCTTGTCGATTCTGGCATCCCTTAATTCTAAGTCTTTCTCCCACATAATTTGCTCACGGTCTTCTTCATTTCCACTTCTAGGGACTTCAGTCTGGTCCGTCTGGTATTCTCCATTTCTTTAATTTATATTACCAATTTTCGGTTCTGACTTTCAGCATAAAAATGCTGTGGTGCAAATAAGGGCTGAAAAATTAGTTAATCCAACCATTTCTCCACCCTACCAAAATGTTATTTCGGCTAACTCACCCACCATTTCGGGTGTAATCTGATTGAACTATTTCGATGACCTTTGATTGACCAGAGATTTTGCCTTCAACGTAGTCAACTGTCGGATGTAATGTGTGAGATTAGAATTACGGACTGCACAGGCTGCTTGAGATCTAGCAACGGCAGCAGTGGCCTCGGGTCACTATATGTGGACGAAAACCGACTGAATGCAATTAGGTCTGTAAGCAGGCAGTAAGTTTACCGATGAACGTTCATATTCTCCAATGGCGGAGATGGCGATACTAAGTAGTACCTACATGGATTATTTGCGGTCGCAGAGGTACCAAACCCCTCCTTAGGATTGGAAAGGCCCATCGCCCCGATGAAGAGCTCCGTTCCTCACTGAGACAAACCAACCTCCTGTTCTACCGGATGACAACTACGGAGAAGAAACGAGGCAAGCCGCACAAGTGCATGTGAGGAGCCGGCTGCGCATTATAAACCGAAACTCTCCGAATTCCTTCCAATGCTACACCAAATAGTGTAGGCTAATCAATCACCAGCACACTTCTACACAAAAAACACGAATTACATAAGGGCACACAAAAATTTATTGATGCAATAAAAATCTTATTTAACAATGTGTTGATTTAATAGTTTCGATATGCCAAACATCTTAAACCGACTCTTTCCGAACAGTTTCTTCCAGCTTTCGTCGCAGATGACGAATTGCTTGTTTTCGGGGTCCTAAAGGGGAATGAGATAAGACTTCCTTTCACAAAAAGCATACGAAAAGTTGTTTTTCTCTGGCTTCCTGCCAGAACCGCTTCACAAGCTCGGCCCGGGAGAGAGCAGTTTCGCCTAGATGAGCGGCCAGTTCATCAGAAAGTGTGACGGGTTTTGTAAAACCACCACCACCACCACCACCCCTACCACCACTTTTGGATGTGCGCTCTTGCTTCGATTTTGCTAAAAAAGAGTAGTGGAGAAATCAGTACATACGAGCAGCTTTGCGGCGTCTCATTCCATTTTCCTCAGCATGAACAGCACGAGCATATTTGTCATCCGAGGTTTTTCTGCGCTTAAGGGAAACCGATCCATCAAGAGAGCTCCCACTTTCGTCACCAGATTCAGACCCGCCTATCAATTAATCGCAAGCGGAATGGAATTACTGGTAGAATCAGTTGGTTTGCCTTCACGAGACTCCAAAACTTTCATTATCATCTTATCGATGCTGGCCTTTCGGTCATACAAGTCTATGTTAAAACGGTCTTCTAGAGTCTTTCGAACCGTTTTGGCGGTAACAACAGATAGATCAGCATCCTTAAGGATTTCTATAGGTAGAATGTAGGAAATGTTCTGGAGGAAAACATACCCTTTATCGCGGCGTTTAGTTGACCATCAGTCGGCTCTGCCATTTTAAGAGCGTCGCCTGTGACGGCGTATAACTAAACAATGAGTATGTTCACGTTCAGTTTAAAGTTTAAATATCCAATAAATGTAGACTGTTTTTAAAAGTTGCTACGTATATTAAAGGTATAATTTTAGTGAATTGACACTTTGTTGTTCTGTAACAACTGTTGATGCATTAAAGTAACCCAACATTGATATCTTACTACTTTATGAAAGCAGTTAATGGTCGCTAACGTCCCTGACGCAAAGCTAAATTGTAATTGTACACTACAATTGCACAAATTACAGTCCTCAGGGCGGATCCATTACCTAATATAAACTATCCAAACTCGGAAATGCTACAACTATTAGGTACTTATTCTTAGTTTGTTTCCATTTAAAGATTTTCGGATTAATCAGCTTTGGCACTAGGTATTTGTGTCATTTACTTAAATGTCATTGTTGACTTGTTTAATATGATGGGTGGATAAATGGATCGAACTTATAAGACCATTTAGAAGGGACATTCATTTTTTAACCACACGAATAAATCGGCCTCATATAAAAAATTTCATCTCAGATCAGGGATTTGTAGATGTTACAGACATTTAGAATTTCAAGAATGTGTCAGCATGGCCCAAAACTCACTCTTCGCATTGGCAATGCAATCCACGGCGACGTTAGCACTGGCAAGATCCCACAAGTCTCCTTCAGTTTTAATTAATAATCTAAGTGTGGCAGAGGCCATTTTTGATGCACAGAAAAGCAAACGCTTCCGGCCTCTGGGCCAAGCTAACAGGCAAAAGTACAGTCGGTGGAGTCTTAAGTGTCCGCCAAACAAAAAAATAGCTAAACATACAATCAATAATCTACGCTACCCCTTATTTTTGGAGCTTCATCTCAAGCCCTCCTTCGGTCAACCTTTTGCATCTGTGGCTACAGTGTAGTCGGTGTTGTGGGAGTAGTCCGATTCGACTGCACTATTTATTGGATTTTTGTATAACCGAGACGATGCATGACAGCAGGATCATTTATCCCCCTTGGCGTGCAGCAGACCCGGAGTCTCGTCCCGTTTGGCAACAGAATCAAGTGCCACTCATCTTAACCATACTGGCCTAAAATCGGTTATTTAATAAAAGACGGTGTTTTAAATAGCCTCATTAGGGTCAGTTTTTGTACCGCTTCCTCCTTGCCATTTTCTTCTCCAGTGCGGTTCAGTTATACCTATCTTGGATTATTCCAGCTAGTAAGGAGATGGCGGAGGTGTTCCATGCGCACTTCATTGACATCTTCATAAAGATAGTGTAGACAGCCCCGTAACAATTAGTACCACCTAAATTGTTGTTCGTATTCCTGCAGAATGAGACTGTGATGGCTGCCGAAAGCAAACGTAATTCAAAACAGCCTGTCAAAGATTGACACAGATTGTCCTGTCTTTAGCAGATGCCCTTCCTCCGTCACACTAGGACTAAGCATCCAACAGCATTATTCTGGGTAGTTGTACTTGACAATCGTGGTTACTTCCTGTAGCTGCTGCAGTATCCCCCAAAGGATTTCCCTGAAGCCTAAGGAAGACGCAATGCTAAAGCATAATATGCTTTTTCGACGTACATAAGAGCTGGAGACAATGGCGCTCAGTGGGTGTCTACAAATCAAAATGAAGAGGTAAACAACTAATCAAAGAAATACATGTAAACAAATAACAAGAAGTCGATAATCTTTTAAAATTTTAACATCCACGGTCGATGGTCACTAACATTTTGTTTTGGAAATCATGTCGGATTAAAGGTTGAATCGAGATCTATAGACAATCTTGCAGCTACATCGGTCATGGCCTAGTTGATTCGTCTACTGTAAGTGACCATGGGGTGGCATGGCACTCATCCCTGATTTTAGCCCTCGTCTGCCTTTTAATTTCTTTTTATTCTTCTCAGTGGTAACTTAATACAGATTATACTGCCCTACAGACTGCAGCACAGAGTATGAGATTAATGTCTGCACCCTCTTTTTGGTAAACCTCTGTAAATTTGGTTCTTCTGTTCTGACTTTTGCGATGGGATTCAAGACTTTTTTGGAGTGATAGTTGTGGCTGCGAACTTTGAAGGCTTATAGCCCGCCTTGCTGCTGCCAATGTAACACTTGAGTTACTCCCGAAGACTGCTCAACATCCAAATCTAGAGGGCATCAGGCTACTAAAGGTTTGGGAAAGTACTGCATCATTAGCAATGTAGGTGTTGTAAGTGGTGAAAGGCTAGGGAGGCCCCCGAAACAGTTGGCATCTGTACTTTCTGTGATTATTTCTTCCTCACCTCCAGTGCCCCACCACAATACGAGTAAATTAAAGTTGAAAGCGAAGCGGAAACAAGCTCTACAAAAGGTTATGCATTGGTCAATGGTGAAAATCAAATGACTGCCGTGTGGACGTGACGATCTACCGCCGCGACTTTCCCAATACAAGGGGTACAAGATACGTCTGCAGCTCAAAAACCTGGCTACCGAGAATGAGCACTGGCTTGAAAATAGTGCAGAAGACGACAGGGTATTGGTTAGTAGGCGCACAGCTGCGCTTTTAATCGAAAGCCTCACAAATCCTTTGTCCGTCCGATTTCTTAACCTATCGGTTGGCGTAAAAAACACAATTTCTTGCTGTTATAAGATGCCCGTAGTGCCAGTCTTTTTACTTTGATGGAAAAAATACCGAGAAGACCCCACATCTGCCCTATAGGCCAACGGTTCTAAAGAGAGCTCTCAAAGTTGGAGTAGCAAAGATACTTATTAAAGCTTAAGAAAAAGGGCATACGAATTCCTTAAAATGGAGAAACGTGCGGCTATTCTGCCCCTAGGTTAAAAATCAGCTGCAATAAGAATGCATCAGGTAGCGGAGAATTGGTTCTAGGGGAAAAATATCTCGGCCAAATTTAACCATTTGGGCAAGATATATGGTCGCCATGCTTGAACTTTACTGTTCTGACCGGTAAACTGGACGCGAGAAAAGGAAGTCCAAAAAGGACCAGTAATTGGTAATTCTTCCATTCCGCCCCCGTTCCCCGTACGGTAACTTTAATGAACTGAGGGACGAGACGAATGTTAGCCATGAATTCCCTTCAGCACTAAAAAAATCGTCCAATGGCAAATTCACCCTGATTTAATTTCGCTTTGTGCTTATTTTATTTGACAAACTTAAAAAACAGGTAATTTGCTCAAAGATCCTTTCAAAAGAGTGTGTTGTGCGATTTGTGTCTCATTTGCAGAGATCATTTTTGCGACAACCTAGTACGGACTTGTGAATAGCCAGTTTTGCACCTCAAGCCCTCCTCAGTGGCAACCAGACCTACTGCGACTTTCATCTTTAAAAAGGATTTTGCCTCTAGCAGGCGATAAAAAAATTAGCCCTGACTTCTTTTCGTTTCTGCCTCATTTTTATTTTCCAATTCCCCATCCCGTTTCGCATGCAACCATGCGATCGTCCAATGATATTGCCAACAAAAGATGATAGGCATCACTTGAAGACATGGTCAGGAGAATAATGGGGAAAGAATGTAAGATACACGAAAGGGTAGGAATTGTCAACGCATAAACGGGCTGAAGGGGCTACTGACATGGCAAAGAAGCCAGCTTACTAGACAGAGGTATCTCGGAGAGAAATTTAGTGCTAAAATAACCAAAACGAAGAGTTAAACTACCTAAACGTAACATGTATGCAGTTCTGTGAAGATTTTTTCAAGATAATTATTGGCTAGTGCAGCTTTGGCTGTTGATAGTATTCCCATGCTGCACACATATGGGATGATTGCTGAGGATGAAACCCCTTTTCAACCGTTTCATTGAATGTCATCACAGCTTCTCTCAGCTGCAGCAAAAAAAGATTCTCCCATCGCGCTAAAGCCTAGTGTTCCGGGATTAAGGTCAGGGTATATGTCCGTTACGTTTAAGTATGCCTTCTCCTGGCAATAGTGAAGAGACTTGAGACTTCCCTGGTACTGGAATAAGTCGTAATATTAGGCCAGAATGTGTATTACCGGCATAGGGAAGGGTGGGGAGGAGTACTAGCATAACCCGAAAACTGTCATCCTACAGAAGTGACTCTTTACCAGCACAGCAGTTGAAGGTGTAATTAACTGGCGCAGTACGGTCATGTCCCTGCTCTCCGTAAATTCCACATTTTTTCATGGGCAAGCCCTTTGTAAATGGGCAAAAGAATGCATTGACAGTGTTTGGGGTGTGCGACTCGTTACCCATTGAGTTCGGTGTTCGTCACGGAAGCATGCATCGCCTCCTCGAGGCAATTCGTGAGCACCTCAAAAATGTGGGAAGGATGGTGGGTAGCGACAGCTGTGAACATATTTGTTCTCGTGAATGGGGAGTGAAAAGCCATTGCATTTCTCTTATTTCAGCCGGCTAATAAAGTTATTAAAAGCGAAAAATTGCAAATGTGGAGTTCATAAAAAAATATAGTATCCTCAACTTCTCACAGATCTATCTCTTTCTCAGGAATACTTCACGGTGCTGATCGCCATACACAGAGCTGCATTTCCCTATCAATTGCTTTCCATTTCTACAAACAAAGCGCTGAATACGCAAAGTGTAAATGGCTTCGACGCCCCCATATCGAATACCAACCCTCTAGTGGGATTTAAACCAAATAACCAAGCTTTAAGCAGCGAAATTCTCTAAACCCAGCTAATGCTTGAATAATGGAGGCATTGGGAGGAAGATTAATTTCCACCTCCTCGCACCAACTGTTCACCAGATTGAATTTTACGTTACAACATTCCCCACAACATTTCGCTACGCTGGCAGCTGTTGTTGAAGGTTGGCTGCTAGAAATAAACATGAAGTGCGCTGGCTGGCAGCATTCATTACGGTCTGCTTTCCTTCCCCGAGTACAACCGATCTGCTCGGAATTTAACTATGATTTCTTACTACCTTTTTGGGGAAAAACCGAAACAGATTTGGCGTCTTTTTCGGTAAGCAGAGTGGCACTGTTTGAAAGTGCATAAAAGAAAGCTGACTCAGTTGCGCTCTATTTTTGCATCTTTCATCGTATTTGAGGTGTCTTCAATGCTTCCAAAAATTTAAAATCATTTAAGCCAAGAGGTTCTAGGAGAGGTGCTAAAAGAACTTTCTAAATTTGACTAGAAGACACACACTGGTAAGCCCTCTGTTTTTTAACTATTTTCGCCTTTCTGCCACGCTTGTAACCCCTCAGCTCTCCTCACCACTGGGGATTATTGAATCTCTAGGCGTTGATTTAAGAATCTTTTAACAAGTTTTCCTATGACGCATGTTTCATTGCAGGCACCTTGGAGCGAGAGGATGTGAAACCTGCGAAAACAGTCAATTGCACTTGGATGCCGTTCATCTCAGCTTGGTTACCTCATCCTGAGTGGCCTTTAACCTGAGTGCCAAATAGTTCGTCAACCGAATTCCTTTACCATCTATTTGAACATGTCTGATCCGTAGACTGGAAGCAGAACGACATTACCCGATACGCTGCATTCATTTTATGCCCAAACCTATCCCCTTGATGGGTCAGGTTTAATCATCAGGACACTGGAAAGCAAAATGTATAAACTTTAAGAAACCTTGTTTTCAAGCAGAAGAACGATAAAGATTGCGTATTTTCAAGAAAAGGTAGCAACAAGAGACAGTTCCAGTCCATGTCAGTGACGGGTAGGAAAACCTTCTAAGTAGGCGGGTAGATCTCTTGTGAACGTCACTAATAAATGCTTGTAATACACTAAACGCCAAACTCTTCATTTTGGCTACGTGGTCAATTAAAGCTTTAGTACTTCAGTGCCGAAGTGACGCTAGACCCAAACTGTCGGATTATTTATGCTATGGATCCGCCAAAATGCCCGCATTCAGATATGAATGAAATGTATACGCGACGTCCCCTCTATTCCTCTATTGGCTGAAATGAACTTGGACAGAGGCATAAATTGCCAGGACTGAAGCGAGAAAAAAGTTGCAAGGATGAGTAGACACGAAGCCTCATCCCCAAGGGACTATTTTAGGCTGTGTCGCTTATTCAACCACTCTGCTTTTGGGCCTATGTTCTTACTAAAAATCAGAGGCAGTCGTAGTGGGCAGCACATTCTCCTCTCCTTAGCCTAAATCCTGATAGAACTGCCAAGAAGAATCAGTGACTCTGCTTTCTGATATCTGCTTAGTTGCGCTCAAATTTAATATCTAATAACCTCCTGACCCCGATGCGATGGGAGCCGTAGAAGGTTGATCAAGGTGGCCGCCGTAGACTAAGCTAAACAAGGAAGGAACATGTAAAGCTCGGGTTATTTAATGGGCTCCTTCATTGTGCTTCTACTGAGCGACATGGCTTCTTAACCATAGCATTAGCCTTCCAGCTCACTTGTGTGCGTGGGCATTTCATAGATTTTATTATTTTTGATAACAAACAATGTTCCTTTCTGGGAACTTTATTTGCTTCATTTAAGTCTTGCTGCTCTTGTAAGTAAATCAGGTAAATTGAGCCCTTAAGTTATTTCTGTGAAACTAAAACCGAAATGAAATGTATTACTTATAAAATCTCAGCCAACATTCGTGCGTTTAATTAAAGCTGCATTTTACCCCCTAATTTCTCTCGATTCCCTTACATTAACACACATTGGTGGTTGGATTATTGTTTTTTTTGGAAATTCAAATACCTAATGACTTAATTCCATCTAAAATATAGGAAATTCCGGTCACTGCCACACTTTACCAGTTAACGTTTTCATTTTTTTCAATGCAAAGTAAACTATGCAACTCGGAATTTTGTACTGATAAAGACAGGGCAGTTAAGGTCCTCATTAAGGTAAGAATGGGAAAAACTCAATTAGTAAGGTTGGAATACGCAACCAGCCTCTTTTGTCTGGGGGGTATATGGAATTAAGTTCTCCTGAGACGCTACACACGCATTCGTGTTGATGTCACAAAAAAGTTCAACAGATTTTAAAACTCTCTACGACCAATCTGGTCCTATCGATATCCTATGTTTAGCATTCATTATTCCTTTAAAGAGATCTTTTTTAATGGGTCACTACTGTCTCCGTCACTGTTCCTCGGCTGGGCGGCTTGGCTTCCGAGCCGTGACAGTACCGCTGGGGTCGTCCATTGCGCCTTCAGTAAAGCATCCCACCTCCTTTCATCTTCTGGGAATTCTCAGAGTGCTACATTTCTTGCCCTAGAAATCAGTTGTGGCTTAAGTGGAAGGTATTTTGACTGAGGTTTTTTTTCTGTTTACGCTGACCACAGATAATGCTATTCTGGGCAAAATGCACTCAAATTCACGCATTTATTTAAAAGTAAGGAAAGGCTTGTTTTAGGCATAGTTTCTTTGATACTTGCACACTTGCAGGAATGCAAAAAGTTGTTTCATCGTCTTTTCCTGCAAGATAAAACTCAATTTCAATTGATAACGTCCCAATTCCTCCTTTATTTAGTGCCTCTGTACACTACGACTTGGTCGTTTAAAAAAATCTTCTAATAACACAATAATGAGGTTATTTTTCGGCTAGATCACAACAAACGAATGTCTCAAGACTCGTATTTTCGTAGCTTTTTGCTTTCATTTACGGGTTCAACGCCCTAAGTTGGGAAAGATAGGCTTGGGAAAGAAATCCCATGCATTGCGATCAAATCATCCAAGAAGATTTCTTGTCTTCCTACCTCTTGAAAATTGTTAGGTGTAAACTGACATTGTTATCTCTAAGGAGGCCTCAAGGAACCATGCATAACGATACAACAGTTTACGCCAGATCTGTCCATCGTTCCACACCTTGGATCCTCCAGTATGTGAAGGTCGGCTGCAAGATACGAATGATTTTTTGACACTTACTTATCAATACTCTGGTAAGGCAAAGATTGAACACTATTCATTACAAAAATGTCAAAGACAGCTCTTGCGAACGGCTGACTTGTTTCTGTTTGGCACTTGATGATGACGAAAGGCCAGGAACTTGGATGACTTTTAAGCTTATCGGACCTCAACTCGATTTAAAAAGGCCGTTCTAGTGGTCGTTAGTGCATTTAGCAAAAGTGACTTCTTGAGAATCATTGCATTACCGAAGATAAAATACAATGATTTAAATGCTTAAGCATGCAAACAGCGCTGATGGCTTTCGGCGCAATTTCCCTAATACTTCTTAAGCTTCCAATTTTAACTTGTCTTTTAGGTGCTTTGAGCTTGAGCCTCCCCAACACTCCAGAACAAAAGGTCCACTCGCAGAATGCATGTCATGGGAGGGCCGAGGTAAATAAATAGAGCTTCCTGATGCTGCTCTCAAAGAGGTGCCACACCTCACTGTCATTCTCGCTCTCTCTCGAGCAAGAAAACATCCGGTATCACAATTGGATAGGATACACAGTAATTGCTACGTAATTTAGCAACCTTTATTGACGTATAACGTAACCGTTAGGGAAATCTGCTAGCACCCGCATCTACGTTTGGGGGAAAGTGTTCGCTATTAGTAGGCATTCATCCCTATTTGGTCCATTCTGTAGCAGCCCTATCTTCTTCCTGCTCAGAGGTAGGATGACGCAATACCTTGCTTTGAGTGATTCATCAGGGGCTAACTTTATTTACTTTAGCACTTTTTAGCCACCCATTTTGCTAAATTACCCTCTCTCCTGCTGCTAAGCAGATTTAGATCTTAAGAAAGTGTTTGATTGCAAGTCAGCTCGACGCTTCATTTGGGTCCTTCCATTCAGAGTTGCCCCAGAGTTCTAGCCCATTTGTGCTTCAGGGACAGACTGTTGATTGCTACATAAGGCAATGCAAATTCCGACCTCGAAATCGCAACGTTGCTTTTAAAAACGAGTATTTACTTAGGCGGGGGGATGGATTAACCCTGGTGGAAGATTTTGGAGTAGGGCATGTAACCGATTGTGCTACTTACGTGTAATGTTATTGCTATTGTAGTTTCTCCCATTCTCAAAGTTAAATGCATGCAAAGCCTAAAGCTGATTATTTCAAAGAACAATCTACCCAGGCTAAAATCTTAAGCCATCTCATTAGGTGAACTGCATCTATGATCCTCAATCCAATATCATTTTGCTTGAGCAGGAAATTCAGCTTTCATCTAGGAGGTTAAATCAAACCCGATGAAAAATGCCAACTGCTAGGCACCTCGCCCACTCCATTTGAAATCCGAATCAAATTAAAATTAGGTGAGGATTGAATTCTAACTCCCTTCCAGGAGTCAAATCGAGGTGGAGGACTGACTAAAGTAGTCCAATCGAGGCAAAGAGGCATGTGCCAGTATATGCCAGAAGTGCAATCTGATCACTGGGTTCCATTTTATAAGAACTTGTACCACAGGATTAAATGCAACCCTTATGGCCCAGGTGGACTCAAAAACCCTGCACTCAATCGCACGACTCATAAATGTGTTAATTTGTGTGGAAATCAGAGCCCAAGGCTAATTAATTTAATGGGAAGGAAAGAAAAAAATCAGAAATTTGAGAAATATTAAAACTTGTAAAGGCGGAATTACCTCAAGCAAGGAATTCCAACCCAGCACCGAGTAGACCACCACTAACTGCTATTATTTACCATCACAAATTTAATCTCCATGGAGAATCGACGGCAATTCCGATACTACCCCAAATAAATGATATTCTTAGGACACATAAATGTAATTCTTTTGGTTTAAGAATGTGAAGCTTTCATCGATGAGTGGGTCATTACTATCGCAGCTTTGGCAAAACAATGCACCCCAAAAGTCGTATGATACAAGCAAATTAATGCTGACCAACGCTATCATTCGATGGGTTTTTTCTCTCGTCCACATCATAAGGCGTCGGTCAAATGCGACACAGGGGATTCCACATCCGCCATGTGAACCGATTCGGGTCCTCCTTCACCACTTTGGAAGGGGAGGCACGCCAGCAGAATGGGCTTTCAGGTGGCGTTAAAATAAATGAAGTCTCCTAATAGAACCCTCAAGGAGCAAATCTGCACCCTAAAGTTACGAGAAAAAGGTCGGTATCATCACTGAAAAGGCCAAACGGATTAATGCGTTAAGTAATTACCCTATTTTGATTCTTAGGCAATAACAAGCAAATGATTTCCACTGATATGCAGCTTACTTTTCACTTTATTTTAAAAAAAGACTTTGAGAAGGTCTTTTCTAGCTAAAGTATGATGCCGAGGGGTTGCATTTCGCCTCTATTGTGGTCGCCTAACCTGAAAGGAAACTACGTGTATCTGGCAAAATCAGCTCACCGTCACCCAGTAATGTGGACGGTAGGTCCTTAAAGTATGCCCCGGTCACACTTTTTTCTCAGATACCCTTAAATTTGAATAGTCTTAAGCCAAAGAAGATGGAGGCCTCCTCAATTATAGCGACTGATGCTGAGACATTCACTATCAACTCTGACTTCGTCTTACCGTGATTACTCATGGGTGAATTAAACCGTTGAAGAAAGTTGAAGTGACTTCCTTTTCCCAGCTGACTACTGATGGGTTTAAAAAAAATATTCCTCAATATTAAATCATTTTCAAGAAGGATTAAAAATGATGTATTCGGGAACCCCTAAAATAATTGCGCATAGCGATAAATTCAATGAACACGAAGAGCGAAGTTGAAACGATAATTTTCATCAGGCAACGTATGACCTTATGATAGCCTTCTGTGGATAATAATTATTAAAAAGCCATTGCCACAGAGCAGTCTGATGCGCTTCCGTTCTGATCACAAAATTAAAAAAAAAGGCTAGAGTGACCAGTCACTACAGTTCTGATCGGTAGAGGTAGAGAGACTTAATAAGCTTTGGGTGCATGCAAAATGAAGCTAAAATTTTCGGGGACTAACCTAAAAAATGAGAGAACATACATATAAGAACAGACACATTAAATAAATGAAGGGAAAACTAAAAAACTAACCCCATATACACTATACCATTAAGAAGAAAGACCATTTATATTAATTTAAAAAAACCAAAAAACTATCTAACAAAGCCACAAAAGACAACTTAAAAGCCAAACATAACAATAAAACTAAAACAACAAAGTGCAGAACGTAAATAATGCATTTGGTACCCGCGGCTACAGAAGAGAAACCAGAAACAAAAGAGTCAAAAACAAGAGGCGAAAGTCAGACGGCTAACAATGCCTTTGCTAGACCGGTTTGGACTCAGGCAAAAAGCGGAGGAGCTTCTATTCGCCACACCGTTTGACACACAAGATAAGCAAAAATCTTGGAATAACAATCTTTCCCCTTTCTTCTGTCCCCGATCTCCGCCATTTGCACTTGATATATTTTAGGTTCCAAGTGGTCGCAACCCTCTCCTGGGATCTAAACTCCACAGCAGCTTAATCACAATCGGGAGGAAATGGACAGTTGGGAAGTGAAGGCCACGGCGATGGGTAAATGGGACATAAGGCTCCTAGGGATGAGTTTCTCCCTAAACCTTGTTGACAGCTGATTGATAATAATGGGATTTTTTCCCTTTTCCTTAGTGAGAACAAATGGCAACAAGCAATGATAAGAAAGTAGCTGTTTAAAGGCATCAATTTTTCTCAAATCATTTTCTCTTTGATAATTAGGCATGCAATGTTTAAGGTGATGGAAAAACGACCTCATTGTGCGAAATGTGTGAACATGTTGCATTCCTCGGGTGGAATTTTGAGGAAGAAATTTCCATTCCTAAGGAGGCAAAACCGAACGGGACTTTGGCAGCCAGTCTGCAGTGTGGCAATCCATTTAGACGCATAAATCCTTCATGCATAGCCGCGGAAATACAATCAAACTTACTGATTACCTTCATAACTCCCCGTACATACCAGCACAGGTGCTAAAGAACTCGGACGTCTAAAAAATCTAATTTCTAACGAAACCTTGAAAGTGATGTCTAATAATTTAGACACAAAGAATTTAATGCTGGCAAACCGAGGCCAGTTAATATCAAATTATTTTGGCAAGAAATATGCATGTAAGCTATACAACAAAGATGGAATCAGTATTCCCACTGATGCAACTGCAATCAGTAGTATCAGTTGCAAATAGGTGGAAAAACTGGCATTTCACGAATAGGTTTAATAAAATTCAAATTGCCTATATAAAGGTATTTTGGAATGCTGTCAAATACCGGTAGATTATTAAAATCAGTTACAACAGAAACAGGCGCAAACATAAAACATTCTATAAAGAAGGAATCAGACGAATTCCAAAAAAACGCAAGCATCAAACCCTTCATATTGATTGATTCGAGGTAGGAATATCCAGACTAACAGGCGAAAGTTAGAGGGCAAACAATGCCTCACGACATCTTCCACCAGCGATTCGGACTTCACTCATTGCGTGGGAAAGCCCATCACACTCCAGCACAGCACACCACAGCACATCACATCCACATCTGCATACTGCTTGCCCATAGAATCCACAACCTCGCCGTGCCTACGTTATCCTCACTGACGTTTCGTGACGGCGTAAAGGAAAGATCATTTTATTTGGCCTTCAAAGTTAATAGCCAAGTCTTCCTAGCGACATACAATCATGCAAAAGCACGGCCACTTCAGAGACCTCTAATTCAAACCAAAGTGAGGCCACGATCCGGCCACAAATATGTGACGAATGATATGGAGCATTTCGCAGGCGGCAAAGGAGGCTGTAGTGGTGGCTGTAGGACATCTGCACTGAATACGCTGATGCGTTGCAGTCAACGGAGAGAAGGCGGATGAGGCAGACAGACGGGCGGGCAGACGGGCGGGCAGGTAGGCAGGAGAAGGAGGAGGGTGAGAGGAAGCCAATCAGTCAAAATCACCTGCTTCCACCACTTCGAACTGTCACAGAACAGAAGTCTCTTGCACAATTCAATGCCATCCACCAACGATGCCTCAAACGCTGCACACTGAGAGGGGGAATAAGTCCACAGGTCTCCGTCTGTTAGTAGAGCAACGCAAACACACAAATCGTTGGGGACTTGTAAACGCCACTCCAAGAGGCTGTGGTGCTGGAAACAACATCCTAGTTAATTGTGCCACTTCGGCTAACACAAATTGTGCACAGGCACTGATGAAACAGCTCCCTCCTTAGGAAACCCACCAGAGCCTGCCTTCAGCCGTAGCGAGCCACCAATCGGAAGTAGGTTTGCATCGCCCATCAAGACACCTCAATACGCAATTCATCGTGGGCAATGCATACACGATGGAGGAAGCGAAATGGCTCTACAACATTTGCATGTCCTCGCACCAGAGAACGACAGCCACACAATACACGACATGTAATGATCAGGTGTTATTGAACGCGGTCCAAATTGCATCACATGCAGAAGTCTGACGTCATGGCATATATCGTCGCTTTCGCAGTGATGCAGCTCGACCACGGAATTCTCGCCTTCTCTTGTCTGTGTTCGGTGCACTAATAGTTCCGCTTATCTCCATTTCGTTCAGCTCAGTCCGGTCTGGTCTGATGTGCTGTAATGATATGGTCCAACGCACTTCACTTTTGCCCACTTCAGTTTGTAGAGGAATGCAGACATAGGGTTCTTGGCGCACTTGTCGCATTCACTTCATCCTACATCACACCACCTCCTACAACATGCAGCACTGTGGAACAGCACATCGTGTTGCATCGAGTCGCCTTGCAACACACACTGCGGTGCGGCGCATTGTATCGCGCAAACGAGGGTGTGAACAAGGATAAACTCGACTGCGCCGTGTCGCCAAGCCAAGTACACGAATCAGGAGGCATTGAGCGTGTGTTGGTTCATGCCTCGGCACGTGCTCCTCTGCTCTCGTGCGAGGACTGCTCACTCAAAACTGTCGTCGTTCAGCCTACTGAACTGCCTCCATCGACGTATCTTGAGCAAGGCAAAAAACTGCTGTCTACCATGTGTGTGATGCTAATCGAGCGTCGACTCGGAGAAAGGGAGAAGGAGAGGAAGGCAGAGAGACTGGCAACACTGCCACCATACACGAACTCATTTGTTAGAACTCATCGCAACGTGTGCCATCTCATTTCCGTGTCTTGAGCTGAACGCCACAATCAATACCTTCCCTTTCCTCCCCTCCCACCTTCCACTTCTCTTGCTCCTAGACTCGCCATCATATTGAACGCGTTTCCTGGCTATAACAAGTCATCTGCACATTTTCCTTCCCATCCACACACCTCACGATTGGCCTCTACAACACCTGTATCCTCGCACTCCCACCACCGCATTGACTTCATATGAAAGTAGGCTATATTCTCCCTCCTTCCCCTGCAGACGCTTTTCTCGCGCCTCGCTCCTTTTAGCATCCAATACCTCCACCAACTCCTACGCTGACACTCAACATTCGTGCCTCTCCACCTACTGTTTGCGTTGGCGTCATCGAAGCACCTTCCCATTCGCAAATCAAACCACTCAATGATGCCTCCTTATTGCCACCACAAATGAACCTATCACTTCACAATCCACCCAGCGTGCCTTGTACTTCGTGAACAAGGGAAGCCAACGCTCGCTCCCCCTTCATTGGGCAAACCAACTACCGCTGGATATTGTGACGCTCAGTGAGTAAATACTGCAGGAACACACAACTCACTCCCCCAATTCGCCTCCACCACTTTCTCCACACACACACACACACACACACACACACACAGAGATTTGTAGTGGTGGTGGTGGTGGTGGTGTAGGAAGTACTAGACGAGTGCATATTTCTGCGTCACCTACGCATTCATAAACTCCATTGGTGAAACACACTGACACTCTGCTGACCCTTCTTAACCAAACAAGTCACACAAATGAGTCGGCTGTCTCCACTCATCTTACTTCTTAGAATTCGGGCCGAGTCTTGGTCACCCACACGCAATTTACACACCGCCCCACTTTTCCTCCACACGGCTCTTCTACCACGGGTGTGCTGAGGCTGTCCCACCTGCTCGCAAACGACATTACACATTAACGATCGAGCTGATGCTAAAGTGCGTCGTGATCCCAGAGGAAATGCCTCGCTCCACAGTGCACAGATGAGGCAGCAGTTGAGGTATGAATTAGTTAAAAGGTAGTGCATTTTGCATTCAAAATGCAGGGGTATGAAGATGGGAGGGAGGATGGGGGTGAGGATGAGACAATTTATTCCAGAGGGAGCAACAAACACGGTGTGTGTGTGTGTGTGTGTTTGTGTGTGTGTGTGTGTGCACGTGTGGCTGCGTCCTCCTGTGTGGGCAAGTAGACGAGGCGATATGGAGTTGTGGGTTGAGAAGTGCCCACTCAAAGTGATGAGGCAAGTCGATTCGTCGGTGTGCACTGAGCTACAGCAGATACCAACCACAACTCCCACTCTCCAGCCCCATCCCACTTCCTCAGAGCATTCCAATTGGGAGCTACACTCTCTCCCACCCCTCACCTGGCGTGTCACGCCGATTCCAGTCGACTGGGTTCGTCACCTCACACGCATCGCTTAATCCCATTCACTGTGGCTTTCCACCACAACATCTACCTCAAACCAATCGACACACACGCTTATTCCAACCTTGCTTTCAACTACAACATCGAATGAATGCGTTTCTGGTTTAGTGAACGCAAGGCAACTAGCCTCCAATCACAGATCTGTGTCGACTCTACAGTCAGTCAATGCTGCAGCGGGTGCAAATTGGGACCCTGTGTTCCACTCCAAACACGCATGTGGGTGCATTATTTGCAGGTGGATCGTGCAGTGACCAAGTCCAAGGCTCCACTTTCTACTTCCATGTCCGCGGCATTAGTACTGCGGTTAGCTTTGGTCTCTTATTTTCGCATTTTTAAGGGTGAGAAGGAAGTGTCAACATTGACCACACTCATCAAGTGGCACGTGGCCGGGCGACGTGGGAGCGATTGAGACGCCCTCCTGGCACGTACTAATGCGCCACTCCGACATCCTCAGGTGGGAATCCTGCCAACCCTTATCTATTAGGCATCCCATGTGAAACTCAGCAGTTCGGCGTGCTTCAGAGCTTCTGGTCTACTCTACACAGTCGATGGCATTTAATTTTTTCATCAAATCGGTTTTGGGTTGCAAGTTTTTGATTGTAATTAGCTAATCTTATTTAATATTTTTTTGCTATTTACTTTATCTGTTCAGCCATTGAAATGCCTTGATTACTCGAAAAATGAGTGCGTGAAAATGAACATTCTGTTATTTGGGTAAGTAGGCAATATTCATATGTAAGAGACTATTTATTAATCGCAACCTGATTACCAAACGGGAGTAACGTTACATTCGCTATAAAGTACATGCACTGCTTCCTGGAAGAGCCAGAGCAGTTAAGTGGTTGATGATTGGAAAGACGAAATCGGTGTCACGGTCACATGGATGAACTAGTTGCATGGTTCTTAACGAGGTGACATAATAGCGACTAAGTTTCACCTTAGAATGAACTTTGGGGCTGGCGTAATCGTAGATTCCGGTAAAATTTCATTTTGGATGCCTGCGTAAATGGCGCTGGAGGATTCCATAAAGGTTTTCTTTTCACTGGCACAAGAAATGTTGCAATAAATATTCTTGTTTCATTTTAATTATACAAGCGATGGAAAATTTGAAAGGAAAAGAAGAAAAACAAGTTAATCCAACGACTTGTTTATGTTCCCCACTCCGACTTCGATTCTCTAACAGGGTGGGAAGAAAATGTCACGACGATTAAGTTCAGTCACTGACATGGAGGGGCTTGTAAGGCAAAAAAACGGTCGACAGAATTGGTCAATTTCGTAGCTTTTGCATTGACATTTTGAGAGTGGAACTATTCAACGTAAAGTTTACAAATAAAAGCTAAGGATTTTTTAATTTCGCCCAACTGCATCTCCTCACCAGTCTTGCTTTTTGACTTCCGTAAAATTGAAAAAAAAGTAAGTGAAGACCACGCAGTCGTTAATGGTTGCCAAGACGGCTAACGAAATCACCTTGGCTGCTGCTTAGGAGCGAAAATGATTTAATCTTTTCAATGGGGACAAAAAATGTCTGCCTATTGGTTTTCTGATGGGTGAACTTGTGCTAAAGCTAATCCAGCCTGATGGTTTACCTGGTAATTAAGAGTGTTGAATCAAGTCTATCTCTTCAGCTCTGAAGGCAGCAGGTTAGCTAATGAGGCAATGAAAACATGTAGGTCCGTCAATGCGTGAATAGGTTTTGCGCCTGAGCATATACTGCTCCTCCATGCCTACCGTTGTGGCAGGGACTTGCAGCCAGGCCTTTATTTCCGTTCCACGCACAGACAAAACTGTTTAATATTTCATGCTTCCACTGAGGTAGAACCTCAGAAATTGTACACAACAATTGTGCTCGCAAGTTGTGCGCACAGCTCCTCCATGGAGAGCTGCACTGAATGAAGAGGTGGAAGTACAGGTGCATTTGAGGTGTAGGCCAAATCTGTGACAATTACAGAGTTGTAATGTGAATTCGATTCGCACTTGACATCTGACGTCTTGACGATTTATGTAGGACCATATCTGGAAATACACCGTTGGTACATTTGAACTCAGAATGCACCCATTTTGGGGATGGTCGTCCCAAGCCTCTCAGACCTCAATACTTGCCAGACTGTTCACACATCTGCTCCACTTTCATCCGGAATCGGGAGCTTGGCAGTGGTCCTCAATTAAAAATACTCGTATGTGAGGCGTGTGTTAACAGAATCTACGATGAAGTTTTTGATGAGGTTAAAAAAACTGACTCTAAGTAGCCCAATGATTGTAACACAGTCATTAAGGATTTAAGTAAGGCTGTTGGTGGAAAAGCTGAAAGACTTACTTCACATCTCACGGTCCATCTTATTCCTGTATGCTAAAAGGATAGTTTTTGGGTTAATGAAGCAATATTTAATTCATGGTTGCTATGCTTGCACACAGCACAAAATGATGGTTAACCACATTCCTTCTCTTCCCTGTCGTCAAATGAGATCAGTAAAGGATAGGGCAAGTTGCCGTACACCCAGTAGAGGTAGCACAACATGCAATCAAATGTCAACGAAGAGGAAAAGGCTTCCATAAGGTAGAAAGTCAGCAGCATCGAATGACAAGGAGAAGGTTGAAGGCTGAAGGGATTTCATCTGTTTTAAGTAACCCCTCTGGTGGCATCAAGTACGATCATCTTGTTAACACGATATGATTCCTGACAAGGGTGACAAACTTGATGCATAATTTTCCAAAGCACATCACGCGTACAGACTGAAAAGCAAACAAGACCGCGTAGGTACTGCCTTAGCGCCTAGAAAAGCTGTTTATGCAATTCTTATTGCCTATTTCGTGGACGGGCGCGATACTGTAAATGCATCCAAATGTGGACCCATACGATGGCCAAATTAGCACTGGCTGATGGAGAAAAGTACACATTCCCAAACAGGTGATGTTGGCCAAAAAACAAGAAAATTTGGCGACAACAGCAAACAAAAACATCATTAATGGGTTAACTGTCCGCCTACTTTGCTTGAGTTTCAATTTACTCATTGGCTCAAGGCACTATCTAGCTCCAATGGTACTTATTTTCAATGCGACAGGAAACATCTATCAAACCGAAAATCCCAGAGTTAAAACCCCTAATTCACATCATTTCAAATAATTTTTTGGGATTCAATTATTTATACCAGATATATGGGGTAAAAATTCTGCTTTATAATATTGCCAAATATTCTGCCCTGGGAACGAAGGACAAAGACATGGATGATTGCCATCTTCCAAACAGGTGCTCAAAAGGTATCATCTAATGTTTGAAACGTCAATAAGATTATTCTCCATAAACAAGATGCAACGAACGCAATTTATTACCGGTAAAGAATGCCCTCAGGCCGATTTGCAAAAGGGTTTTTACTCAGTGCAAAGACCGGCGGATAATGGAAGAAAGAGTACCAAGAATTGGAGCAAACACAAGAAAGGCATTAAATACCATCGACTGTGTAGAGTAGACCAGAAGCTCTGAAGCACGCCGAACTGCTGAGTTTCACATGGGATGCCTAATAGATAAGGGTTGGCAGGATTCCCACCTGAGGATGTCGGAGTGGCGCATTAGTACGTGCCAGGAGGGCGTCTCAATCGCTCCCACGTCGCCCGGCCACGTGCCACTTGATGAGTGTGGTCAATGTTGACACTTCCTTCTCACCCTTAAAAATGCGAAAATAAGAGACCAAAGCTAACCGCAGTACTAATGCCGCGGACATGGAAGTAGAAAGTGGAGCCTTGGACTTGGTCACTGCACGATCCACCTGCAAATAATGCACCCACATGCGTGTTTGGAGTGGAACACAGGGTCCCAATTTGCACCCGCTGCAGCATTGACTGACTGTAGAGTCGACACAGATCTGTGATTGGAGGCTAGTTGCCTTGCGTTCACTAAACCAGAAACGCATTCATTCGATGTTGTAGTTGAAAGCAAGGTTGGAATAAGCGTGTGTGTCGATTGGTTTGAGGTAGATGTTGTGGTGGAAAGCCACAGTGAATGGGATTAAGCGATGCGTGTGAGGTGACGAACCCAGTCGACTGGAATCGGCGTGACACGCCAGGTGAGGGGTGGGAGAGAGTGTAGCTCCCAATTGGAATGCTCTGAGGAAGTGGGATGGGGCTGGAGAGTGGGAGTTGTGGTTGGTATCTGCTGTAGCTCAGTGCACACCGACGAATCGACTTGCCTCATCACTTTGAGTGGGCACTTCTCAACCCACAACTCCATATCGCCTCGTCTACTTGCCCACACAGGAGGACGCAGCCACACGTGCACACACACACACACACAAACACACACACACACACACACCGTGTTTGTTGCTCCCTCTGGAATAAATTGTCTCATCCTCACCCCCATCCTCCCTCCCATCTTCATACCCCTGCATTTTGAATGCAAAATGCACTACCTTTTAACTAATTCATACCTCAACTGCTGCCTCATCTGTGCACTGTGGAGCGAGGCATTTCCTCTGGGATCACGACGCACTTTAGCATCAGCTCGATCGTTAATGTGTAATGTCGTTTGCGAGCAGGTGGGACAGCCTCAGCACACCCGTGGTAGAAGAGCCGTGTGGAGGAAAAGTGGGGCGGTGTGTAAATTGCGTGTGGGTGACCAAGACTCGGCCCGAATTCTAAGAAGTAAGATGAGTGGAGACAGCCGACTCATTTGTGTGACTTGTTTGGTTAAGAAGGGTCAGCAGAGTGTCAGTGTGTTTCACCAATGGAGTTTATGAATGCGTAGGTGACGCAGAAATATGCACTCGTCTAGTACTTCCTACACCACCACCACCACCACCACTACAAATCTCTGTGTGTGTGTGTGTGTGTGTGTGTGTGTGTGGAGAAAGTGGTGGAGGCGAATTGGGGGAGTGAGTTGTGTGTTCCTGCAGTATTTACTCACTGAGCGTCACAATATCCAGCGGTAGTTGGTTTGCCCAATGAAGGGGAGCGAGCGTTGGCTTCCCTTGTTCACGAAGTACAAGGCACGCTGGGTGGATTGTGAAGTGATAGGTTCATTTGTGGTGGCAATAAGGAGGCATCATTGAGTGGTTTGATTTGCGAATGGGAAGGTGCTTCGATGACGCCAACGCAAACAGTAGGTGGAGAGGCACGAATGTTGAGTGTCAGCGTAGGAGTTGGTGGAGGTATTGGATGCTAAAAGGAGCGAGGCGCGAGAAAAGCGTCTGCAGGGGAAGGAGGGAGAATATAGCCTACTTTCATATGAAGTCAATGCGGTGGTGGGAGTGCGAGGATACAGGTGTTGTAGAGGCCAATCGTGAGGTGTGTGGATGGGAAGGAAAATGTGCAGATGACTTGTTATAGCCAGGAAACGCGTTCAATATGATGGCGAGTCTAGGAGCAAGAGAAGTGGAAGGTGGGAGGGGAGGAAAGGGAAGGTATTGATTGTGGCGTTCAGCTCAAGACACGGAAATGAGATGGCACACGTTGCGATGAGTTCTAACAAATGAGTTCGTGTATGGTGGCAGTGTTGCCAGTCTCTCTGCCTTCCTCTCCTTCTCCCTTTCTCCGAGTCGACGCTCGATTAGCATCACACACATGGTAGACAGCAGTTTTTTGCCTTGCTCAAGATACGTCGATGGAGGCAGTTCAGTAGGCTGAACGACGACAGTTTTGAGTGAGCAGTCCTCGCACGAGAGCAGAGGAGCACGTGCCGAGGCATGAACCAACACACGCTCAATGCCTCCTGATTCGTGTACTTGGCTTGGCGACACGGCGCAGTCGAGTTTATCCTTGTTCACACCCTCGTTTGCGCGATACAATGCGCCGCACCGCAGTGTGTGTTGCAAGGCGACTCGATGCAACACGATGTGCTGTTCCACAGTGCTGCATGTTGTAGGAGGTGGTGTGATGTAGGATGAAGTGAATGCGACAAGTGCGCCAAGAACCCTATGTCTGCATTCCTCTACAAACTGAAGTGGGCAAAAGTGAAGTGCGTTGGACCATATCATTACAGCACATCAGACCAGACCGGACTGAGCTGAACGAAATGGAGATAAGCGGAACTATTAGTGCACCGAACACAGACAAGAGAAGGCGAGAATTCCGTGGTCGAGCTGCATCACTGCGAAAGCGACGATATATGCCATGACGTCAGACTTCTGCATGTGATGCAATTTGGACCGCGTTCAATAACACCTGATCATTACATGTCGTGTATTGTGTGGCTGTCGTTCTCTGGTGCGAGGACATGCAAATGTTGTAGAGCCATTTCGCTTCCTCCATCGTGTATGCATTGCCCACGATGAATTGCGTATTGAGGTGTCTTGATGGGCGATGCAAACCTACTTCCGATTGGTGGCTCGCTACGGCTGAAGGCAGGCTCTGGTGGGTTTCCTAAGGAGGGAGCTGTTTCATCAGTGCCTGTGCACAATTTGTGTTAGCCGAAGTGGCACAATTAACTAGGATGTTGTTTCCAGCACCACAGCCTCTTGGAGTGGCGTTTACAAGTCCCCAACGATTTGTGTGTTTGCGTTGCTCTACTAACAGACGGAGACCTGTGGACTTATTCCCCCTCTCAGTGTGCAGCGTTTGAGGCATCGTTGGTGGATGGCATTGAATTGTGCAAGAGACTTCTGTTCTGTGACAGTTCGAAGTGGTGGAAGCAGGTGATTTTGACTGATTGGCTTCCTCTCACCCTCCTCCTTCTCCTGCCTACCTGCCCGCCCGTCTGCCCGCCCGTCTGTCTGCCTCATCCGCCTTCTCTCCGTTGACTGCAACGCATCAGCGTATTCAGTGCAGATGTCCTACAGCCACCACTACAGCCTCCTTTGCCGCCTGCGAAATGCTCCATATCATTCGTCACATATTTGTGGCCGGATCGTGGCCTCACTTTGGTTTGAATTAGAGGTCTCTGAAGTGGCCGTGCTTTTGCATGATTGTATGTCGCTAGGAAGACTTGGCTATTAACTTTGAAGGCCAAATAAAATGATCTTTCCTTTACGCCGTCACGAAACGTCAGTGAGGATAACGTAGGCACGGCGAGGTTGTGGATTCTATGGGCAAGCAGTATGCAGATGTGGATGTGATGTGCTGTGGTGTGCTGTGCTGGAGTGTGATGGGCTTTCCCACGCAATGAGTGAAGTCCGAATCGCTGGTGGAAGATGTCGTGAGGCATTGTTTGCCCTCTAACTTTCGCCTGTTAGTCTGGATATTCCTACCTCGAATCAATCAATATGAAGGGTTTGATGCTTGCGTTTTTTTGGAATTCGTCTGATTCCTTCTTTATAGAATGTTTTATGTTTGCGCCTGTTTCTGTTGTAACTGATTTTAATAATCTACCGGTATTTGACAGCATTCCAAAATACCTTTATATAGGCAATTTGAATTTTATTAAACCTATTCGTGAAATGCCAGTTTTTCCACCTATTTGCAACTGATACTACTGATTGCAGTTGCATCAGTGGGAATACTGATTCCATCTTTGTTGTATAGCTTACATGCATATTTCTTGCCAAAATAATTTGATATTAACTGGCCTCGGTTTGCCAGCATTAAATTCTTTGTGTCTAAATTATTAGACATCACTTTCAAGGTTTCGTTAGAAATTAGATTTTTAGACGTCCGAGTTCTTTAGCACCTGTGCTGGTATGTACGGGGAGTTATGAAGGTAATCAGTAAGTTTGATTGTATTTCCGCGGCTATGCATGAAGGATTTATGCGTCTAAATGGATTGCCACACTGCAGACTGGCTGCCAAAGTCCCGTTCGGTTTTGCCTCCTTAGGAATGGAAATTTCTTCCTCAAAATTCCACCCGAGGAATGCAACATGTTCACACATTTCGCACAATGAGGTCGTTTTTCCATCACCTTAAACATTGCATGCCTAATTATCAAAGAGAAAATGATTTGAGAAAAATTGATGCCTTTAAACAGCTACTTTCTTATCATTGCTTGTTGCCATTTGTTCTCACTAAGGAAAAGGGAAAAATCCCATTATTATCAATCAGCTGTCAACAAGGTTTAGGGAGAAACTCATCCCTAGGAGCCTTATGTCCCATTTACCCATCGCCGTGGCCTTCACTTCCCAACTGTCCATTTCCTCCCGATTGTGATTAAGCTGCTGTGGAGTTTAGATCCCAGGAGAGGGTTGCGACCACTTGGAACCTAAAATATATCAAGTGCAAATGGCGGAGATCGGGGACAGAAGAAAGGGGAAAGATTGTTATTCCAAGATTTTTGCTTATCTTGTGTGTCAAACGGTGTGGCGAATAGAAGCTCCTCCGCTTTTTGCCTGAGTCCAAACCGGTCTAGCAAAGGCAGAGTATCCACTTATATTCAGTAGCTTGGGAAACTGAAGACTGCAGCATATTAATGCTCTTTAACACAAGAGTATAAGCAACGGAGTGTATTTTAAGTTCCGAAATGATTACAAAAGTCCGCAGCGAGGGGCGCATCAATCCGACGACCAATCGTTTGGCTAATTTTGCTTTGCTTTGCAAATCTAAAGAAAATAAATGAGGACAAAGAAGCCATTTTGTTGAAGCTAACTGGAGGGCTTTGACGATACATCTGCCATAAATTATGCGTGTTCTGTTGTGGTAAGTACACACTGACATTATTGTCCGCCAACATCGATACGCTAACTGCGTAGAAATGTCATTGCCCTTCCTTCATTTGATCATGGCATTAATGCTTCTACCTTAATTGTCTTTTTCTTACATCATTTGAGTCTTTTTCACCAATTTTACTCTGATATGGCGAAGAATTCGACTACTGTCTTATGCATATTTTCATTCAAAACCCATTGAGTGGATGACAAGCCCTATTTCCACAGAAAGACACTCTTAAGAAGGCTGTTCCAATGTTAGTGCCTCTATTAGCAGTGGTTGGAACATAATCATGGCATTGAGAGCTGCCTGATCTACTTTGGCCTTAGGATTGATCAGGGGAGTCGACAATTAGAGGGTGATTGGAGGGACCGCAAGAGGAAACAAATGCATTAAAGATGCTGGTAGAGTTGCATACAGTTCATTCAAACAAATTGTAACTGGAACAGGCCTGTTAGGCCGCAATCGCTGCAATTCGACCCTCTTAAGCAACAAGAGAACCTCAGGTTTTTGAGAGTGCGGATGGTGAACACCTGCAACCATCCCATTGTGGCGTTACGTCAAAGGGCGATCCATTTAATGTGGAAGAAGGCGAAAAGTCAGACTGCAAATTAGATCGCATGTAACTATCTTGTTACCCGTACCATGACTAAACTCTAAGATACAGGTAAAAGGGGAAAAGAAGCACAACTGTGCCCAATGCCGCCTTTCTAAACGCTTAATAATAAGGGTACGACCGTCTATGCTTTGTATCTTAGCACACTGAGACTACCAAGCAGAAGAAGGAAGGCAAAACGCTAAGGTGGAATGTGCACCTCTGACATAAGGAATGGCTCGGAGTTCACTACTATAACGTAGAAATCAAGTCATCTGGCAAAGGTGCAATGTTGGAGCACTGGTACTGAGTGTCAAATGAACGATGAAAGCATTACAGCATATTATATGGTCGAATTAGAGGCTAAAGATTTCAGAGGCCTGCTAAGAGAGTTGCTTCCAAGATTTCGTAAGGATTTTGTTGTTTACTCATAGACTGATAAAAGGAGAATTCGGAAAGTTGCTATTACAGTCACTTATGTATTATCCAGTGACCTCTGTAGTTACTGGGATCCTCTTGCTTTGTAGTTATTTTTAACCAAATAAAGGTGTGCTGATATAAAAGATCAAACAATGGGTTTATTTCAAAGGCTTTTTTAATCCAGAATTGTGGAGTTGAAGTACGCTGAAGTAGAAAAAAAGGATAAGTCATCAAGTGTAAAATGTCAGGACACTGTTTTGTGGGCGACGAATTATTATCACGATTGGAGAAAATGATACCTCCTCGCCTTGACCACACGAAAAGGAATTGGAACGTGACAGGCGCCCTGGAATAACTTACTTGTCCATGAGTTTGCAATGCAGAGCTCTCAATGCCAATTGGAAACCTAATCTAATGGGCATCATTTCTCCCGCAACGTAAGTTGTTTCATGGTTTCGTGTCTCGCGCCACTTGACGAATTTTTGCGGTAGAAATGAAAGAGGAGCTACTGGCGAACTTGAAGAGGTGCGGTGGGCTAATCTCTTACTGAATGTTTGCTTAATTGGACGAACTCCTCAACGTTTCGCCACAGGACGGGCTCATGGCCCTTCAGTCCCCTGTAGGCCATTGATGTGCCGGCATTGCATGGGAGTTCAGCACGTAGATTCAAACCTCGGTGACACCTTAGCAGTGCTTAATTGCGAAGGAATTATCTAAAATATAACTACATTAACTTGGATGTTCTGTGAAATTTATGTCTCTCCATTGTTTGGCCACTATGTTTGTAGATCCAGCACCACGTCAGTGTCCAATCCATTAATAAAGCTTCACTGCTCCTTTTGGTAAAAGAAATTTCAGGATTAGGTTGATAGCTTAGTGGATAAACAGCTTATATATATATAATGCAACGAATGCAAAAAGATGAATTATGCGAAGTGGCTTTGATAATGTTATTATCTTAGACGGCTTAAACAAAAAAAATGGGAAATTTAGGCTTAAATTTTGCCCTCTTTATAACCCTAACCACGTCCTTCCCAGACGTAGAACATGCGGTCTTAATCAGCCTCGAGGTGATTGAGATTACTTCTGGTGGCATTTACATACCAACTGATTAAGTCGAGAACAGTAGAATGAATGCAAAATGTTTACGGTCTAAGGATACTTACTACTTCTGTTGGCTTCTGAGGAGCTCAACCTCGAGTAGGGCGGAGCTTTCAGTGATGTGGTAGGTAATTTCTCCCTAGGCCACTCCGCCGGAGTTTGGCTAATGCAGCACACTTTTTGACAGGATGCTTATCCAAAAACTCAAAATCCAATCTGCAGAGAGGATAAGGTGTTGATCCGCTTCCTTTAATACCTTCGACGCCAGCGTCAATCTTTATGTAACTAAGCGTAAATCTGGTAATCTTGCTGACGTATGAGTTTAATCAAGACCAGAGACCAGACGTAAAATGCTTACAGTTTCGAAAAAAGATATTTTTAATTCTGAGCACTAAACTCTTCGTAGACGACAGTGGGTCGGGCACTAAGCGTTCTCAGTCAACATCATTCTAGGTTCCAATTTGATGGCTCATATGTAGGTGGGACTTTCACAGAAAAATGAACCAGACAGTTTCAGACCATCTCTCTAATGGCCTTGCCATCAGCGTCACATTTGGGTAACTCGGCTTTTATAAGCGACTGGATAATCGAGCTATCATTACAGGGTATCTACAGACAGGTATCTAAGCTGCATAGCTTTTAAATGCTGTAGTTGGTCGTTCTAAAATCCATCTTAGCCTACCTTTGGCTTAAGGGTCAAATTTTACCACAGAAATCTCAGTTCATAAAAAAAATTGGGAACCCGATTCATCGGGAGGTTAAGGCTCCAATTAAGCTTCTTTAAAATCTCCACCACCAGCGTCACATATTTGCGACAAGGTCATAACCACCTTCTAGACCACTGAGACCCCATGAAGTGATAGTTGACGGTGGATTGATTTACTAGAGAACAGTAAGATAAATTCAGAATTTTTTTACAGCCACAGGATAGTTGCGGCTTTGTTTGATTTCTATGCAGCGTGACCTTGAGTTGGGCGGATTAAATTCACTATTTTACTTTGAGGGTTCTAAAAGGCAGCTTTTACTCCCTCCCCTCAAAGGCTCCTCCCAGGACAGAGGCTGGGTAGGTGTTTACGCATCTGGATACCTTAATTGACGGAGCTCGAAATTACCAGCCCTAGTAGGTAAATTATTTTAAATAATAAAATGCTGCCTCCTTCTTCCTTCCCCTCTGTCTGAAAGAGACAATTCCCTGGGGATTACTCCCAACCTTGCACACTTCATGCGGCTGGGCATAGTGGGAAAAGCCAGCTTGCTCACGATGTTATTGCATTGAGACTAACGATGCGATAACAACATTGGCTGCTTTTACCCTTAATTTCAGCGTCTTTTTGTTAAAGTGAAAGTTAGCAGCCAAATCTGGTCAAAACTGTGACGAGAGGCGGGTTCAGATCTCAGGTCATGTAATGACCTCACTCGATTTTAAAACATCGGTGAGTCCCTTCAAAACCGCTAATTTTGAACCCGCTTTGTTCTTGCGCGGTAGCTCCCAATCGCCTTCACTTACCTAGGAATCACCAGTCAAAGGACTAATTATTCAACCCATTTGTTCCCTTTGTAGGCAGAAAAAAGATAAAGGCATTCAGCCTAAAAAAACTAAGCTAAGTAAACACAATTATTTCAAACCGTTTTGCTTTATTTTTTGTAAAAAACATCGAACAAAGGACTAGTTTAGAGAAGAGAAACAACTGTTTATTTGTCATAATTTAAAAGTGAACAGTGAACTAGGTGGGACGCTACGGCGGCTACTTGAAGCAACCCTTGAGAGGATTATTAAAAAAACACTCTCTCTTAAGATCTAAGACTATGTTGAACATTGACCGCTCTTAGCAGTAGGAACTAGTCGATCCTCAACGACAACAGATCTCTTGACATTTGGAATAGACAATACAGGTCCTGCTGGGTGATCTTTACCAGCTACGGAAGTCAGCGACAACGCAAGTCTCCTTGGCCAGCGAACACATTCGTACGTTTCTTTTAAACTACACAGAAACAGTCAAATTGCAGTAGAGGGCAGATGGAATGTGGGGTGAATGATATAGCCCCTTTGGAAGCACCGGTCAACCCACTGGTTCACCATATATGTTGATAGCAATTACCTAAGTGAGTCTTTAAACACGTCAAGCAGACAAAACTAATGAATTCAATCACCTGATATACATTTTTTTTAAAATAAACTTCGCAGAACTATGGAGGCTTGTTCGCATGTTTATCCTATGCTGAAAGCAAGTGATGGATGGTTAATCCGAGTGTCTAATAAAAGTGAGGTTTCCACCCGACCATTTAAGGCTTGTGCAAACCTATGTCTGTGCCATTAAGCTCCTAAACCCTTTTTGCAGATTTTACTGATCGTTGTTCGTCTTAAATCACAAATTACAAACATTAATGCATGTAAGAAGTTGTGAAAACAGAAAAATGACTCACCTTTTGCAGCCAAGACTACATTTTGGAGTGGTGCACACATGACCTTCCTGTCGAGGGGGTTTAAACGTTGTCAGCATCCCTGTCTAGTGGATAAGTGCTACTGCAAAAGGCATCAGATGCCATATTTTCTGAAAAAAGTCTTTAAGTCGTTAATATGATTGTATGTAGTCCCAAATCACGAATCAAAGCTTAGCCCAATGTACGTTAATTGGTTTCCCTTATTTGAAAAGCGGATGGTACGAAAGCAACACATGAGACCTCGAAGCCTAACTGAAGCTAACGGTGTGGAAGTGGATGCCTACAGACACCACCGGAAGGCCATAATGATAGGTGGAAGCCAAAACTGCAGAGAGTGGGGAGTTTGCACAGGGATCAAAAGCTCACCTAGACCTTAAAGAGTCCCTGCATGGATGAGAGCTAGTCGTGAGGCAGACTCTGAGATAACAGTGAAAAATAGTGTCGTAATAAGAAGACCTCCCAAATTAGCGGTGAAACTTGCCATATACTCTTGTGAGGTTCTCGAATCTCTTGCTCTGTGCCAGGCGAACTGTGGCATGGACGGGTGAACTTGGCCGACTGAACCAAAGACCGAAACACCCTTTCGAATCGCTAAAATCTTGAACTACAATGCAATGTTCTGTATGAGGAACTTAGGGTAGGCTTTTCTTCAATGCAAAAGCGCAATTCACTGAAATGTGATTGTACACTTAATTTTGCTCTTCTATGGGGAGTCTTTGCGAATCGAGGCAGTCAAATTTGATCATAAGCCAGTGTAATTGGAACTGGATTCAAGTTTACACGCTGCCTTCAGCTTTGAAACGGCTCAGGTCATTTTTAGGATTGCAAAAGACCACATTAGAAGGGAGATGAAAGAAACAACAGAACTATCGTATGCTTATGATGATTTTTCTACTCTGTGGCGATAATCCACGGAGTTTCACATCAATTTCTTATTACAGGCTTGAAATAGGGCGAGTGGTGAAACCCGAATTTTCGCACCGTAAGGCATTGAAATTAAGGTAATAAACAAATTTTCTCATATTATAATTTTTAATAGAGATCGAAATTTAGATGCTTTGAAGGCATTTTAAAAATGTTTTACTAGGCGCAATAGCGTGACTTAACAAGTCATCTCATCTTTCCAATTGATAAGACAGTATAATGCTAACAATGCAAAACGTTTAGCCATAGATGATAGCGCCTTGCCTTAAAAATTATTTTAGAGGGCTGTATAACTTTGCGGCTATTTGGCATTGCATGTGGTAGCCGCTTTAATAGTTTCGACCCATAATCACCACAAAGTAGGATGCTATCATCTCCTTTTAACATGCTTTTAGCCCCCATTCCATTTAAACCCGAATTCAATCTATTGCCTGTCGTTTCATCTTACACGACGACGCCCAATTCACGTCTACTTTGATTCCTCACCCCCTTCACACAGCTATCTGCGCCTCGTGCGCATCACTAATCTCCTATTCCCAGCCTAAACCCACGCAGTTGCACAACCAAACTCCCCAGTCGCATCCTGTGATACCACTTTCCCCAACGAATGCTCTATCGGTGCATCGGTGAGAGACATCCACTTCCCATTCTGCGTTCAGAAGTACCTGCCGCTGATGCAAGCACGAAAGGCGTATCCAGGATACATGTGTCGCGAAGACCTCCCCGTCATGCTTAATACCAGTGACAGCGAGACACTCGGGGAAGGAAAGACATCGAGAGCACTAGAGTATGCCGCAAATGGAAAGACCGACTGTCAGTTCTTCCACCAGCACCAGTTCCTTCCCCGCCTTCCCATATGCCGCAGCAGAACACAGTGTGTGTTCTCAAATCCTTGCTCTGGTTGTCGACTTGTTACCTATGATGTAATGTGGCTTGTGCTAGGAAGGGAGGAACGACTTTGCAAAGTCGCATTGGTTTAATGAACACGGCACAACGTGGTGCACTCCTACCCTTGAGGTGGGCATTTCCGAGGCACCGCTGCTTCTATCATCCGCTGCATATCGTGCTCCCTTTGTGTGTGGGGCGCTACAGACACTATTTTTCACGAAGGACTTCCCTTCTCCCCATAAAAATCCTCTCACAGTTATTTATTCGCCTCGTGTTTCCTGAAAATGCCCCCTCCCCCACGGGTATGCCATTTGGACCTGGTGATTCGTAAATTACGTCCAAACTCCATTCCTACATTGCCGAATCCACTCGCTCTCCATCTAATCCCCTCCTTTACCACTAATTCATACCCTCTCAGCCACTTCAATACCAAAGTCATGAAATTCTGCTTTGATTCGCAAACATTCTGCCCGGAGGGATGTCAGTCTAAAAACACTCCATCCACCTTCCGTTCCTGCCCCAAAGCCATTGTCCACTTTGCGCTAGGTTGCGAGGTGTAACCACGATCTCCCGCATGTCTGTGCACATCATTTTGATGCTATGCAAGCAATCCATAAACCCGCTTCTCAACACGTCTCACTTCTGCCCCACTTTTCATCATTCACTCAATGCCAGCTTACCTGTATAATGCACTGTTCATTGCAATTCTTCCGAGTGACAGGTCAAGGTCCTTTTGCATCTCGCTTGCACGATCATTTCACCACCAACACGTACATTAAAATGTATTAATTTGACAACTAAGTACTCTCCTGACATCTTGAAATTCATCACTAGTGCTTCTTTTGCTACCTAGGCATATTTTTAGCTTCCTGAGGAGAAAGAATACGCATTTCTGGGACCGATTACATATTACAATCAAGCGGAAGAGATTGGATTATACTAAATTTAACTGCCCGAAGGAGATGCAATTACGGAGCCCTTAAATGACCCGCAGCTCTAACAGAGTTCGAGTGTACCAATGTATTATGGCAATTAAACTGATTCAATGTAATAGGATAAATAAGTGTATTTTTGCTCAAAGGGTGCTTTTGACTTCGAATGTAATTAGTCGTCTCGCAGAGAAGAAGCAATTAAGAAGGTTTCCTTTCCCTCTTTTAGCTTAGTAATATAAAGGAAAAGCCCACGCTACAGCCGAATTTAGCGCAGCTCCGTGAGATTAACTAGAAACAGGAGAGGGTAAGAGGGTAGTGGTGACCCATTTGAGGAGAAGGAAGGCATGTTGAAATGACCCCTGTGGAAGGAGGAAAATGAGTGCTCCACATGGTGAAGTCCCCTTTGTTGCAGGTAAAGGTAAGATGACGAAAATTAATGATTGTTCCTTTTCTCTCCGTCCTATAGCCAAATCAACGCATATTCAGCAGAAGTATGCCCCTAACTGAAGCCTTTTTTCTATTTGCCGTCTGGCGCTTAGTGGGAGTCACACCATGTCAATAGTTATCTGCAAGGAGAGGCGTAAAGAATATTAAATCACCTTTCAACATTACACTTTATTGAGTATCATGCTTGCCTCATGTAAGGATTAGGTAGAAGGTATCTCGAGTGATGCATTTAAGCGTAAATTATTCATTAAGAAGTATTCAGCTGCTAGCATCCAATTTGCCCAAGACTGGGTATTTTACACAATGCAGAAGTGCAACGCCAAATAAATGTCAAGGTCGGATAAATCGAGAAACGAATTCAAGGTGATGAAAACAACGCAAATCGATCCACTAAAATCGTGGTATTCTAATATTAATTTCTGTTGCTGGACCATAACCATAGGATCCCCTGTGTGGGAACACTGCTGCACCATGCAGTTTGACACCGCAGACCAGCCTGTATGAGCTGCCATTTCAGCTCCTTAAAGACTCCTAAGACACCGCAGGACACGCCTTTCACTTTCTCAACTTCGAACTCAACAACTACCTTACATTTTAAGAATCAGCTTTTAATTGCAGTTTCCAATGCTGCCTACATTTTTAGTAATGAAATTATATAACTAGTGAAAGCGCAGTTAAGACTGAAGGACCCAAAGCTGGCATATCTGAGCAGAGGAACCTCCAAAAATAACTCATACCAAAGCGTTTATTTTTTATCGAGAATGTTCATCCAATTGCCAACATTCGTTGGGCATAAAATACAAACGGGATGCAAAAGGACCTTGACCTGTCACTCGGAAGAATTGCAATGAACAGTGCATTATACAGGTAAGCTGGCATTGAGTGAATGATGAAAAGTGGGGCAGAAGTGAGACGTGTTGAGAAGCGGGTTTATGGATTGCTTGCATAGCATCAAAATGATGTGCACAGACATGCGGGAGATCGTGGTTACACCTCGCAACCTAGCGCAAAGTGGACAATGGCTTTGGGGCAGGAACGGAAGGTGGATGGAGCGTTTTTAGACTGACATCCCTCCGGGCAGAATGTTTGCGAATCAAAGCAGAATTTCATGACTTTGGTATTGAAGTGGCTGAGAGGGTATGAATTAGTGGTAAAGGAGGGGATTAGATGGAGAGCGAGTGGATTCGGCAATGTAGGAATGGAGTTTGGACGTAATTTACGAATCACCAGGTCCAAATGGCATACCCGTGGGGGAGGGGGCATTTTCAGGAAACACGAGGCGAATAAATAACTGTGAGAGGATTTTTATGGGGAGAAGGGAAGTCCTTCGTGAAAAATAGTGTCTGTAGCGCCCCACACACAAAGGGAGCACGATATGCAGCGGATGATAGAAGCAGCGGTGCCTCGGAAATGCCCACCTCAAGGGTAGGAGTGCACCACGTTGTGCCGTGTTCATTAAACCAATGCGACTTTGCAAAGTCGTTCCTCCCTTCCTAGCACAAGCCACATTACATCATAGGTAACAAGTCGACAACCAGAGCAAGGATTTGAGAACACACACTGTGTTCTGCTGCGGCATATGGGAAGGCGGGGAAGGAACTGGTGCTGGTGGAAGAACTGACAGTCGGTCTTTCCATTTGCGGCATACTCTAGTGCTCTCGATGTCTTTCCTTCCCCGAGTGTCTCGCTGTCACTGGTATTAAGCATGACGGGGAGGTCTTCGCGACACATGTATCCTGGATACGCCTTTCGTGCTTGCATCAGCGGCAGGTACTTCTGAACGCAGAATGGGAAGTGGATGTCTCTCACCGATGCACCGATAGAGCATTCGTTGGGGAAAGTGGTATCACAGGATGCGACTGGGGAGTTTGGTTGTGCAACTGCGTGGGTTTAGGCTGGGAATAGGAGATTAGTGATGCGCACGAGGCGCAGATAGCTGTGTGAAGGGGGTGAGGAATCAAAGTAGACGTGAAGTTGGCGCAATCGCCTGCGCTTGGCGTCTGCGTCAACAAACTTTTGTAGGCTTCTACACTGTATGTCGAAATTCGTATTTTTCTTAGGCACATGATATATGCAGACTTCTCCTCTTTTGTACATTTGCGCACAATTTTTTTTTTGAAGAACAAATATTCTTGTTGAAGGAATTTTTAAATTTAGATGGATTTTGTGCAGTTTATAGCCTATTAATGCCACGCTGCTATTGTGTTGCAAGTTGTCTGTAGAAAAATTTTGTTTCGGTGCTATCATTATGCGACAACACTTTGGCCAACCAAAACTCACGATCTTAATACCTCCAATCATTGGTCATTCAAGCATCAACATCGGGAGACAAAAATGTTTTAATTAGAAAATGTTTTAAACATACTTTGTGTGCTCTATGGTCACTTCTTCTTTAATCTCTGACTGCTAGAAAAGGTTTAAACGAAAATGTGAGCAGTTGCGCAAGTTTTGAGTCGGCATCGGATAACACTCATTCCTGTGGTCAAATAATCCTCCTTTACGTAACAGCCCATTGGGAAGTTTAAAGGAAAAATCAAGTAAATAAAAATGACCCACCAGTATAATCGTTCTTCATGCAAATTTGTGTAAATGCCCCAATCGACCTATTAAACTGACCCTTTTTTCTCTAAGGTGAAAAATGGTAAATTTCATTTAACCTATATAGTAAAAAATTATTCATTATCTACGCCAAAACTGTTTTCTGCTGTACAAGTTGGTACACTGTCTTTCCTCGCACCGTCGGAATGGCCTTGCAGCAGTTGAAATTTATCCGAAGGTCCTTTAGAATAAAAACCGTTTGATATCAGACAAGGAGAAGAGAGAAGCGACCTTTAAAGTATTTTTAATGCAAAAAGAGGAATCTTCGGCTTTGCTTTTTGCAGTCTTGATAAAACATCTTCGATCTACAAAAATTTTTACTTTACAAAAATTTTTGAGACATTCTTTAGAGCTGCGAAGGGAACTTGTGCAGATAAATAAGCCCGAGCGGAGGCAGTTGGGTGTCCTGTTTCAGTCTCCATTCCATTTAAGATTACAACCCCTAGATTCCTGCCTTCGATATGACGCAATAGCAGAAAAGTTGGCCATTTGAAACAACAATTACAAGGCACAAAAAACAACTGCTGTCGAGGCAGGACCCTGATATTACGTGGGGTTGGCCCATTAGCAGGCAAATCCTTTGCCAGGCTGTTAAAAGGTCCAAATTTTGCTGGAGTAAACAAGTAGTCTTGCAAAGCAACGCGATTATTTTCAAGGTGCTACAGACTATGAAAAATTGGTGCTCATTTTGGGGAAGAAGAAGGAAATACCACAATTGTGTAAATTAGGAAATTGGACGGGTGTTTTGGCAGCACAGCGATTTAGTTTAGTGGAAATGTGAATAAAGTAAGAGGCGTTTTCCCCTCAACATCAGGCATTTGTGTCGGGTAAATTGTAAATCGGCAATTTGGGACCGTTGATTGGCTGAATCTAAATCAGCTAGTCACCTTCCAAAGTTGGCAAGTTGATCAGCCTTGCAGTTCTTGCATATGCTTTTAAAAGGCGAAACCGCTTTTAATGTGAACATTAAAAAGTTTTGTTGTAATTTCCCACCATTTTGAATTGAAGTGCGGCTTTTATGGCAGCTTTTAATTACTTTGCCGAGGCTCCATCTGTATGCAAACTCACTAAAACCAAATTCGAGTTTAATTTGTATCTTTTTTTCGAAAAAAAGGCTATTTTCAATGCCACTTTTCACCAATGTATCATTGTCATGCAATGCGGAATGGGAAGAGGAAAAATTTTGACAATCACGAGTCCTAGTGGCTACATAAGAGGAAAAGTTACGTGTGAAAGTGAATGGATATTGAGAAAAATGTCCACTTCAGAACTACCTAGTCATATCTAATTACCCGGGTTCCATGCATTAAGTAGGGAGGTTAAGAAGCACATTTTGCATGTTTACTTCATTGACTCCTCTTTACCAATATTATAGGCGGCTCCGCAACTTTGTCAAATGTTCCACAACCACATCTGTCGCTGCTAACAGGCGAGGACGACACTCCAGCAAAAAAAGGCACCGGGATATTTGTCGTCAGGCTTAGCAATTTTGGTGGGGATCGCTACAAATTCTTCTACCTCCAGCCTGTACCCTTCAGACTTCAAACTATGGCTTTGCTTTCAGCAGAAACCTGGATAGTTATCCCTTATGAATGGGTTCAGTTATCTCTGCTGTGGATTTGGCCTCCTGACACTACTCGAGGTTGTAAGACGGTATCATGCCTGAAAAGACTGTGCATTGTCGTCGAAATGACATTGGTTGGAGGCTATGCCGATAGGCGGAAGTACAATGGCGGCGTTTAGTGCTCACTTAACTAAAACGATTGGGTACACAGAGTATTACAATTGTCCAATTCGTGTTTTGAGCTAATAGCTACTCAAGCTGTCATTCAAATAATTTTGCGTACCCCATTGACCTCCAACTCGAAGACTGCTGAATTCAACCAGAGCAAATATAGGTTGAAATTGCAGAGCTACTTTGTTTTGTCTCACTAAAGGTAGACAGTTGCAGAGAAATTTGCGTAATATTGTTTATCAGTCCAGCAGATCTTTTCCTTTCCTCCACAAAAAAGAATATTGTCCAATGGGTACAAGTAATTACTCAAACTGTCTTCCTGCCGATCTGGTGCACCCCATTAGACACCAAATGCAGCGACACTGAATTAGCTGTAACAAAATGCGCGTTGAGATTGCAGAGTCAATTTGTTGTATTGCAATTAGTCTAATAGGGCGAAAATTTCAAATTCGGAAGATCGGCGGTACTAGCAGGACTTCTGTGGTCGCCTTTTGTGAATTCTCTTGTTCCCCAGTGTTTACTTGATCAAAAGATTCATTTTCCGGTCAAAGCGGTTAATTTTTTGGGCAAGAGGCATTTTGCTAGGGCGTATTGTTGGATAAACAAGCATTATGCTCACCATGCTGGCAAACCGTATGAGGTAGAGGCAATTCAAGACGAACAAGCTAACTGCGCTAGAAACTTTATATCCTCTTTTTTAAGCACATTCTACTTATTGAAGAAATACAAATGCACTCCTGATGGAGGAATTATTATTAATTTATAAACAAATAAATGCCAGGCATCTCCTGCCATTTTTGACAATGCCTAGCACCAAACCTGTCTCTTTCCAGCCCTCTTGAAGTGAAGAAGAGCTTCTTCTCCAACTTCTTATGCTGCATTAACGTGAACCTCTTTAGTAATTCATGCAGCCCCAAATCGTGTTGAATTTTCTGCTTCCCCTCTGGGGTGTGGATGGCTTCTGACAAAGAGCCCAGTTCAAGGTCGCATTTGGTCCCTTTTCAGTAAGAGCTTGGGGTCAAATGGACTCCACTGTAAAATGTTATAGTGCCTTAAAAGCAATGCCAGTACTCGAGGCACCGAGCGCCATGGAGCCTGAGGATTACTCAAGGCCTGGTAATAAAACCATTTTAGGAACCAGGGAGTACTGCATAGCCCTTACGATCTCGATCTCCTCTGTTTGGTTGATCCCGGCTTTTGACAATGCAGACAACATTTCCGTCTTTTAGAAATGAAGACGCACACTTCAACAATCAATAAAATTTTGATAACAGTCAAGTAAAAAAGAAGTTACATACTCAAATTTACTTTTAGTAATCAAAAATAACTTTTTTGAAGTTACTGCAAAAGGAGGGGCTCAGAACAATTGCTGGGAATAATTCCAGTTTGATTGATTGACATGAAGGTCTGCGGACGTGTGACGCTGTCAACTGCGTGACTGCTATTGCCAAGCGCGCAAGACTGCATCATACATCCTCCTTCACCTCCATCATCCGCATCCTCTGTGCGTGTGCTTACACGCAAATGCGCGTCCGCATTTCTACTTCGAAAGGTCTAATCGCATTCCATTGAACTCAGCGTAGCACATCAACCACGGTCACGCTTCTCGACGAAACTACAAGCTCGCAATGCCTCAGCTGTCAGACTGTCGCTCAAAATTTATGGGTTCCACTTATTGTCACGGAATTTAGTCCCGTTTTTCAGGAAAAGCGAGCAAGCAAGTGACCACAAAATAGCCAGCAAATTAATTTTTCCGTTGATTAATAATAATGAAACTAATGGAAGTTTTGGAGCTAATGCATGGTAATGTAAAGGGTTTTTATTGACCTTATGACTTTTTTATTTTAAACGTTGATCTTGATGACAACCAACTTACAGTGGCCAACGGTCTTTCTCCCAGTGATTTGATGAATGCTTTTGGTCAAGTCGAAAAGTGGGAAATTAAGAAATGGTTTCACTTAATTCGACTTGGACTTCTGAAATTACGAATGGATTTGAAGCTAGATGTCTATTTATGGTGGAAATTTTGGGAATATTTATTTGCACCTTTTGTAATGAAAGAAAGCCGTGTTAGCAATTGCCGCCATCTTCCATGTGATCGGTGGCTGCAGCAGCCCTTCAGCTCTCGTAATAAATTGAACTGAATTACAAAGTAATCCTTATTTTCGCCTACTCTTGCGTTGTGTGTACTTGGATCTAAACAAATTTGACGTGATTTCCGTTTCTAAGCAGGAAATTCAGTAGACCTTGTGTTTTCTGAGACAAATTGATGCCACGAGCTTAAAAATAGACGCCTACAGTTGAGCCTTTGATTTTGGAATCCAGACTACGAAGTTCCGGAGTATTACTTGGGAAAGCAGCTGAATTTGCGTTGTCTACAAAGCTTGGCGGAAGTCGCACTTTCCAGAGGCCAACCAACCCAAATGTTCATTTTCACGATTTAGAGCAGCAAAGTGCTTCACGTGCCCATTTTAATTAAGTGCTCTACTCTCCCACTAACAGTGTTATAGCTTGTTTATAGCTCCCAGCCCAAACCACATGAAGTGGAAACCGGTTTATTACTTCGTTAAATCCAAGTGTCAAATCGATCGTGGAGGTAAAATCCCGTCTCATAGTTCTCTGAGGAGGCGCCAGTCGAAAAGGGCGGCAACAGGAGGGAATAAGAAGGAATGCAAAATTAAGTACGAGGTCTGGTGCGTTTTTTGTAGTCATTAATCAGTGGATTCATTTGTCCCTCCCAGGTCAGCACGATCTTTGCGCCAGCCTTTCGTTGCACAAGGAAGCTTTTTTGTATCCGGAAAGCCTGCAGATTTAATTTTTTAACCGTTCCATTAATGTTTATTTCGAATAAATGTTGAATCCAAATTGCTACATATTGTCGAGTCCAAGCGTGATTATATCATTTAAGTTGAACCATGCAATCAAAGAGATTAGTTTGTACAAGGGTCTGCACCACTTTTTAAGGTTTGGTGGACTGTAATTCTAATATCGCTACCTCCCTTCAAAACTCCAAGGCGTTTTTGGAATGTCCAGTGCCTACTCTAGCTACTTTGAGACAACTTTTATGCCTTAATAGTTTTAAGCACAAAACCATCATAAAAGCCCTTAATTCCTCTATAAGGAATTTGTGGATTTTGGCGATCGTAAATATTTTAGCGTTATTTTAACCTTTTGAATTTCAATGTGGCGATGGGAGTAGGTCGTACGAAGTCACCTTAATGTGCGAAGGTAGCAGAGGCGAAGGAAAAGGAGGGGAGGGAGAGGGGATGTAGAGAAAGGAAGTTTACAGTGTGTGTGTGTGTGATTAATTTTCTCTCCCCATTTCTGCTGCACATGACTTGCCCTATCCCACCCAACCAGCCAGCCATCCACCCACTCCAGCCAATCCTAGGAAGCCAGTCGTCTTGAGATTTATTACTCCAGAAACGGAATTCCACCATCAAGCCTGTGACTGGTCTACTGCGCCTGCAAATTTACGATCACGAGGCCACTCAGGTCTGCTCTCCTCCCGCCTACTACTACCACCACAAGTGCAAGACTCCATCTCAATTAAGGCAAAAAGGCTTTGCCAAAACTGTGTGTAAATCGCTATATTTTGACGATATGGCGCTATCTTGCAACATTCAGTACAAATGCTGCTAAAATGGGTGCTGCAAATCAGACCGAAGTTATCAAGGTGCGTAACCTCACGCAAAGTTGGTGGAGCTCGACGTCAAGGCCGGGACATTGTTCATTTTACTTACTCTTGCTTATCATAAAATAAAGCCATAAAGGAATTCCCAGTGTTTGATATTATATTTTAAAAATGGTACATTTGACTGAAATCATTAGAGTAGATAAATGAGTGCTTTACTGCCACCTATTTTAGTACCAAATGCAAAGTATTTGGAAGGAATTAATTTATGACTACTCGTCACATCAAACAAACTTTTTCTGACTATAATCGCGTATTGTAGATGTGAGAGTAAAGCTTGAAAATACAAGCAACGGCAAGTTCAAAGGGATTGTAACATTGAAAATGATGTCATTGCTGTAGGATTATTAGGCCTTTAAAAAGGCTAAAAACAAGGATGAAAGTAACGATTTAGTGGCTGCAGGGAAGGGAGAGCAGTAATTATGTACAGCACCGTCTACTTTAAGAAAAGATAAGGGGAACCTATACACGTGCGCCTTAAAGAAGGCGTCCGTTTAGGGTCAACAAGCTGGTTCGTCCGCCCATCAGAGACGACAAACACTCTCAGAGCGACAAGATGTAGTAAAATGCAGGGTCATTATGAAGTCTGATGATCGGGTGTAATAAGGGAAATTAATTTAGGGATAAACGGCCCGACGATGCTAAAACCGCTTCAATCTCATGCATCCAACAGGAGCAAAACGTAGTCAGAAAAAAAGTACACATTCCGCGAAGTAGATAAGCACACACGGAAGTATACATGCTTTAACAAACAACCAAAGACTACGATGGAGAGCCAGCATCGATATCTATAGTACACACTCAAACTAAAAGAAAAAATATTGTAAGCTAATCACCCAATCAAAAAAATTAAAGCAAAAATTTAGAGAGAAAGTCACTTGTCATAATGAAGGTAAAATCAAGTAAGCAGTGGTTTGGATAATCTCAGGGGCGCCATATGAGGATTTGCCACATCACAATCCCGCTCACAGCACTACACTTGTGTACCACCTCCCACACACTCCACATCTACACCGCCGACTTTGAGAACCACCCAACTACAACAACTGCTTGTCCTTCCCTACGTACCACTTCATCTTTCACCAATCCCTTTACTCCACCAAACGATTGCTTCATCCGTCCTTCGCCAGCTCTCACGAGGTCGATCCTCCTTAGCCACCGCCTCGTGGAATCCCTCCCACGGTCCAATCACCATCCAACGTGCAATACTACTCGTACGTCAAGCATGACCTCCCATTAGACTACAAATTCGAAGCATGCATACGCAATGCCAAGGTGCAGGCCGGCGTCTCAAGGCAATGGAGGGTGTCCCCTTGGAGCAAATCACAATTAATCACAGCTCTTCGGAGAGGACTCTCGCAGACACTCGGTGCCGTCGGGACACACGTTTCGGGGGAGGGGAGGCACCAACACCTGCAGAAAGGCGCCAGCATGAAGTGAACTGTCCACACGACTGCCGCGTCTCCAAACAACAGACGTCTGACATTCACTCGCCCACCTGCTTTGTCTACCCGCTCGTCCATCTAGTCAAGCATTGCAAGGTCGAAGTGGGGGTACGCAGACTGCACGCCGAACACGGTGGATGGGATGAGGAGCGAAAGCAGTGTTTGCTCTGCACGAGGGAGAATGAATGGTTTTGAGAGGAAGGCCTGACTGCTGCCACATTCGACTGCGTTAGTTGAGTGAGGTGGTACTGTGCAAGGAGGCAGAGTAAATGCACTTTACGCCACACCTCTGCAATTTCCTGCCACTCACACGTAATAAAAGACGACATTTTTATGTCCTGCTCAGAGGCTGCAACTCAGAACTTGAGTGTTGCCTCGAGCGAAGCCATTATCATTGGCTACTCACTCAGTCCAGTCCATGCGATGTAGGGATGGAAGGAGCCAGGGACCAAGATCACAACACTGCCCCTAGTCACGACAAATGGCTGCAAGCATGTCAGGATCTTTACAATGTTTGTGGATACGGAGGGTGATGCTGACCACCTACCCACCTCTTAACAGGCCACCTTTCCAGTGTCAAATCGCCATGTCTTTCCACTGGGATCAGCACGAAGTACACACCTCCACTCAACGCCATCCACCTCCCTCCATTACATGGAAGGCAAACAAGCAGTGGTGCGCCAGGGGAGAGAACGCGCACCGAGAAAACACTCTCGCAAAGCCATTGATGTCTCCACCCCTTGACCATATCATAGAAGGCGAGCAGTGCGGATTCGCCAATCCAGACGGAAGGGGAGGAGGGGAGGGGAGGGGAGGGGAGGAGAGGGAGAGAGAGGAGAGGAGAGCGTCACACAAAGCTCGCCTCCTCAATCCCCTTCTTCATCCTCTTCGTCTCACACCCACTGTGGGGGTCAGAGTAAAGCGCTCTTGTGGTTAGACAAAGAACTGGTGCTTCTTCATCAACCTCCTTCCCCCTCAGTTAGGACAGCTTCAAGGTCAGCGAAGCTGGTGCATACGATGTTGTGGAAGTGAAGTTCACCAAGACCAAATCCAGTAAATCTGCAATAGGCAGTGGAGAGCAGCGACACTTAACCCAACTGCCTGCCACTCTACAGTATCTCCTCCAGCACGAACAAAGCGCGTCTTTCCACCTGACCATTGACTACTTAGCCAGCAAACGGTGATTGTAGGCCTCAGGGATGCACTTCAAGTGGTCCGCGTCGGCAAACCGAAGCGACGTCGATTAGCATTCCCTTCATCACATTGTACCACCACCGGCGAGATGCATGCATCCTCTCCACTCACCCACTCCAGCAATCCTCTAACCCCTTGGACTGCAATCGCAATGGCTCTTTGTTCCCCAGCTGTTCGGTGGACAATGGACAATGGAAAGTGGAAAGTGGACAAGGCACCAATTTCTACAGAAGTCAACTCGCGTCCAGCAGATCACTCCACCACTCCTCTGCACTCCTCACCGTCCATTGCATTGCGCTTCAATCAACTCTACCCATCGCAGCCACACTAATGACTTAGCGCACGAGGGAGCAGACACGAGGGAGCAGTAATGAGCCAGCACAAATATCACCAAAGTGAAAGGATATTCACCTCGTGATGTCTGGGAGGGGAGGAGGGACCCCAACATCAATCTACATCTGTGTCTGCTGCAGCTGGGCAGTGGAAGTGGAAGTGGAAGTGGAAGTGCCACACCCCTCCTCATGCATAAACTGGTGTCAGAATGTCATTATCAGCGGCCATAGCCCTCAGCTTCTCTCCGAAGTAATCACTTCCCAAATCCCTCCAATCCATTAAAGGAGAGAGAGGGAGAGAGAGTGAGAGAGGCATGGAGAGACAGGAAGAGAGAGAGTGAGAGAGGCATGGAGAGACATGAAGAGAGAGAGAGAGAGGGAGAGTTCTCAATTCCAACAAGAAGTCTCACCAGGTCCACCTTAACTTGATCGGACAAAGCATCCAGTCAGACAAAAGTCAATTTCAAACGCGTAACACATGTCACCTCATTCGGCCACATGAGAATTCTCTCCCCACCCATCTTCAGCACCACAGTCAGTTGGATTGAGACACCCTCAGTCAGACAACAGACAACAGACATCCATGCTTCAGAAACAACACTCCTTCCCTTCCTCCTTCACTCCCTCACTCCCTCCCTTCTCCATTCCTTCATTTGGCAAGGCAATAAACCGATTAGGTCAATGGACTAGCAAACAAATGATGCTCTGCTCTGGTACACAGGTGGTCGTTAAGCTCACAACGCACCCTCATCCTTGTTTGCATTACGAGGAAATGCGTCCACTCAAAAGGACAACGATGCATTCGCGCATTGCGATCCGATCACAGTCACCACACCCCTTATTCACCACCACTCACAGCCGCAGCCCCTCTCGCTACCTCCACTCATCTTCTCTCCCTCCACCTCCATCCCTCCTCCTCCTCCTCCTCCTCCTCCTCCTCCTCCTCCTCCTCCTCCTCCTCCTCCTCCTCCTTCTCCATATTGACTGGCCTTTCTCCCCCACCATCCCGTCTCCTCACTTATGACGAATAGTAGCAGCTGACAGCCCATCACTTCATCCAATGCCTCATGTCAAATGAATAGACAACAGGAGCCTCTCCTGTCAACACACCTTCTCACCACCCACTGCGCCAACCCATCACACCTGCGATAGGAGTCACCTTTCCACCAATTACCACTATCACGAATGCGTCGCTCATCCTCCACTGGACCAGCATTCCACCGGTGCTACTCAGCACTCGTTGACAGTAAACGCGAGGTGGAAGAACAATCGATGTGTGCACGCCTATGGGCATTAAGCTAGAGAAGGGGAGAAATGTCTGGGCTTCTGGTATTCACCTTCGACCCGCTCTGACATTACCATTGTTGGCGTACACGTACCCTCGCAAAAAACGAAATGCTGTTTGCTTTCCTTCTCCTGGTACGGAGCAGTTCTCTTCCATTAAGTTGATGCAGGTATAACAGTCAAAATATTTACGCTTCTGTCACAAAAGATGAAATCACTTGACTGGCCATCAGTAAACCTATTGGAGAGAAATTTTTCTTTCATTTGGAAGTACCTTTGGAGTTTTTGGGCGTGCTTTACGACTTCCGCTTTAGTCGAAATCTACAAAGGATGTCTGCAGTTTTGATGTTACCGCTAGAAGCCTTGGTGCCCTTTCTTATTCGATCCATGTTGAAGGCACAATGAATTGAATGCGGCCATAATACTAGGCATTTCCATTGACGGAAAGTTTGTTTATTTTGGTCAAATTAGAATAAGGCGCATAAAATGCTGCTTTTGCCGTCAGAGTTGGCGCCACTTTAAAAATCGTGTTTTCGTTTGAAAAGTGACCATCAACAGTGTTCCAATCTTTAATAAAGAATACGATTAATAACTTTTGCTTCACTCTATGATTGTGTGCATTTTTTTTTCAAAGCTGAAGTTATTCTGACAGCATCATTCGTTTAATCACAGACAAATATACTACTTAGCATTTGCCATTTGGTCCCTCGTTCCAGCTGAATGTTTTGCCGACGCGTTTTGGAAAGGGAAAAAAAGCATTTTCAAAAAAGATTGGGGTTATTTGCACCGCCCGATTTTTTAGTCAACCTTTTTTTTTTACATTTTTAAGTTGATTACTTTAGTGATGCTTTGCAGACCTAATGATGTCGGAAGATGCGTCTTGTGATGCGGTAGTGTGGAAAAATTTGCAGTCAATTAAGAATGACAGTTTGAATAAACCGGAATTCAACTGAAAAGTCATTTCTATGCTAATATATGCAGTTGAGATGGTTGGCGATGCTTGTTCTGCGATAAACACAATGACTATTTGGGAGAAGACCTTTTACTTTGGTTGTCAATCGGGACAAAAGATGACGGGGCAATTTTAAATATTTGGAGGCAAATATTAGCAAAAGTGAGCATATTTAAGCATGAAAACCGAGAAATTGTAGAAACGCTAACTCTGGCGCATTGACCATCTAAAACAGGTGTCACAAATGCGTGACGAATAGCTTAATCTTTTAAACGGAAAAGTCGATGCAAAATGTTGTGTATTTTTGAAGAATTTTTAAGTAGTACTTAACTTAGTCGGTGGTTGCTACTGCATGTGATGGTGCCAGTAATGGAACTCTACGGCGTCTCATTTAGGCTGAACGACCTCCTTCAACTGTGTGGTCCTTTAACTCAGGCAAACTTGGAAACACTCGGGATGCAATTTCTTAAGAAGTAAATTCAACATACTTCCAACTTCATTAACTGAGCTGTTTTCCCACTTCGGTTTTGCAAGTCACAAAGAGTATTTGCACCAAAACTCATCTTATTCTCAATTTCAGGTAAATATTCTCCTAAAGAACGAAAAAATTACGTAACCGAAAACACTATTAGCAGTCTTAAACCACTATGAAAGATTGGTATCACGCATTAAAGTAAATTCACTAGCTTCTTTACGATTTTCAATATCGTCACGATAGGCAAAAACCGAAAAAGGCAGTTGAGTCAAGTAGGAAAGCAAGCATTTTTTGTCATAGATTATCAGCTTCTATTAAGGCTTGGTTGTCATGGCAACTACTACCATTATAAGTGAATGAACTAGAGTAAGAATACCTTCGCGCTCCCACTGAAGGCAACAATGGGGCGTCTCATCTTCCTAGTGCAGGATAGGATTAAACCGTACTCTCTTGCTTCCATTCAGAGTCTTTGTAATTTGCAGGAGAAGCTAATGGCTCACTAACGCATTGTAGATGGAAGAATGAAGGAACCAATTTTAGACGGACACTCAATCTAATGCGACTATTCGACTGGCTGAGGGACTTCGGATCCGATTTCATTTGGCTTATCTACGCACCTGTAAAAATTGTTTGAATAAAGCGTGAAACCTGTAAAGAATATATGGAAAGGATTGCTAACTGGCGTCAAATTAGAGTCCCTCTAGGGGCTCAATGCTACACGTATGCCAAAACCTATTCTTTTTATTATTGGCCCGGCACATTTCGTGCGTTCGTTACATGTCTTCTTTACCCGCCTGTGCTGCCGATCCTTGCACCAAACGGATTGATTAAATTTTAAAAGTGGTGACTTAAATGAAGCACTTCCATAATCCATGGATTACGCCATGATCTCTTACTTTTCAGCCGCGACCGTTGCTGTCGTTAGTTCAAATTTAACTTGATTCGCGCAACAAAGTTCTTCTTTAAAGTATCCAAAACAGAACACATGCAGCAGTACTCTGGAATCAAGTTACGAAAAGTCGAGGCCTCCGTAAAACCGCGCTCCTTCATATCCAATTTAAGAATATTTGAGTTCATCCGGAAAAGGATCTTTCACCTGCACCCATCCTGTCTCTCCAAAAGTACAATTCATTTCTTAGATTAGCAGTCAAGAAATAAAATTGACTCCTCCATCTGCAAAGTCGTAAAGAACGAGATGAAGAAACACGCCTTGTAAGAATAAACAATTATGGCGACTTTCTTTCTCCTTTCCCTTCCTCTACTCCATATTTTGGCCCAAACGTAAAAAGATGGTCAGAAGAAGGGGATTTATAAGAAGGGTCAAAATAAGTCTAAATCAACCTTACGATCGACAGAAAAGAATACTAAATTGATTGTGTATCAAGTACTTGGATGTCTCTTCAAACCAAATTCGGAGAAGCTCTTGAAGAGGGAAAGCATAATATTTAACCCCTTACAGGGTTTCTTGCCTATGTGCATGAAGGCAATAACCTCCTTGTACTGTCCACGTACCAAGCGTCTCCATTGGGAGAGCGAGGAACAAAAACATATTCCCCTGCGCACACACACGCATACACGCCGCTGCTGCATTCCGATCCTACGCAGAAGGCGCTAAAAACATGAGCCCGCCTTCGGTGCAAATTGCAGCCAGGCCGTTTCACCATAGCAACCCATGGGGCTGTCCCTGTAAATTAATGTATAAGCTCTGTTGGAACCTGCATGAGTACGTCCGTCAGCTTTGCACCGTAACGAAGACTAAGTCGTACGCACTGTCAATTGTGATTTGGGTATGTTTTACAGGTGAACGATCATAAATTGTCATTGTTTTGATTTTATCTGGATGGAGATGTCTTGCCTTTTTTAGGAAAAAGGGGTACTTTTAGAGGAATTTATAACTTCTCGTTAACATTTATTTTCAACTCGTAAGATGTTAAGTAATACAATCAAAACCATAAGAACAATTTTGCTTTAAACGGCATTCTAAAGACTATCTGTGCCACCTTGCATTTCGCCTACAGATCCGAACCCTCAAGCCATCGAATGCCATGAAGTCAGTCACCCTAGCATGTAACAGTCCAGTACCTTTAGTCTGAATCATTAAAATTAAAATTTAGTTCCTCCTTTTAGGTTTCTCTGTGAGCAGATTAAAAGATAAAAACTGGCAAGGTGATTTAATGAGTACGTAGCACTTTAAACGTGCAGTAGGTAAGTGGTAGATCCACAAAAGGGAAGACGGAAATGATACAACATATTTTGAAACAGATAGGATCAGGAGTGTATCGGAGCTTAAAACATCCCCTGTATGTCATACACACAGCTATTTTTGTAAAACTTCTGTCCAAAACAGCCAATTATGCTACATGGATATGAAAATATTTACCCGAATTTGAAGCTATTAAAGATGGGCGTGGGCATGACACGGTATGCGCTTCTTGTACAGCACTTTCCTTTACTTCTATTTACTCCATTTTTCCATCTTCTGTCCGTCTATTCATCCGTTATATCTATCATGCATCCATCATTAGCTGCGAACGACTGAAACTTCAGAAAACTGCATCCATTTAGATGTACCAAAAGTTACATTCCAGAGGTTGGATGTTCTGGGAATTGAAGCCACGTTCATGTCTGTACTATCGCTGAGTTTTCCTTTTGTTAATTAATACGAGGCAGAGACACAATCTATAGGCGGTACTGATCGCTGCAGCATAGGAGCCATTCGAGATGACACAAGTAGGTGGGAATGGCGGTTGTCATCTCTGGTGGCCAGTCGAGTTAGCAGTCGCATTTGCAAGCACTATGCTCCTGGTGCACTCTTGTTGCCATCATTCACCTCCGTTTTGCAGCCTTTGCCTCCTGGTTATTTCGGTTGGGATTTTGACTGATCTGATCACCAGATTTGATTAATTTAAATAATAAAATCGTCCCTCAAAAGCCTCTAGGGTAAGTGATCAAACTGTCAAATGCTTTCTCTTGATTTCCTCAGTGAGCTCCTTTAAGCCACCACTAAGGAAATTCCCGTTACTTTAAGCACATTTGCATGAACTACCATAATTTATTAAATGCTTGACAATTCGATCAGTGCTATCATAGCAGTGGGTACTGGAATACTCCCTACCCAAAAAACTCCTCCATAACTCTGAGTTTGACCATCACTTAGGCTTTGCTCGCTCACAAAGGAGTGCTCAATTGGAGGCAAGTGAAGAGCGCCAAGGTTGAGCAATGAAGGAAGTTAGCATAATCGTTCAGTGCAACCATTTCAGAAGCCAAATAGATGGGAAAATAAACATGTTTCCATAACGCAACATCATATCCGATATGAATTGGCCAAATATACAGCAAAGAATTGTGGGGAAGGTGCACATATATTAGGATAGGCAAAACCTATTTGCTATTATCTGCTAGTTGAATTATATTTTTGGATACGCATTACGCCGCTTCAATAACTGGCACTCCTTTCTGAAGGCCCTAAGAATGAGTGGCAGTAGTGAGGAAGGGAGCCAAATCACAAGGGTCATAGCTTTGAAGCAGCAAATGCTCACGAATAATGGTAATGTCAGAGCGGGTCGAAGGTGAATACCAGAAGCCCAGACATTTCTCCCCTTCTCTAGCTTAATGCCCATAGGCGTGCACACATCGATTGTTCTTCCACCTCGCGTTTACTGTCAACGAGTGCTGAGTAGCACCGGTGGAATGCTGGTCCAGTGGAGGATGAGCGACGCATTCGTGATAGTGGTAATTGGTGGAAAGGTGACTCCTATCGCAGGTGTGATGGGTTGGCGCAGTGGGTGGTGAGAAGGTGTGTTGACAGGAGAGGCTCCTGTTGTCTATTCATTTGACATGAGGCATTGGATGAAGTGATGGGCTGTCAGCTGCTACTATTCGTCATAAGTGAGGAGACGGGATGGTGGGGGGAGAAAGGCCAGTCAATATGGAGAAGGAGGAGGAGGAGGAGGAGGAGGAGGAGGAGGAGGAGGGATGGAGGTGGAGGGAGAGAAGATGAGTGGAGGTAGCGAGAGGGGCTGCGGCTGTGAGTGGTGGTGAATAAGGGGTGTGGTGACTGTGATCGGATCGCAATGCGCGAATGCATCGTTGTCCTTTTGAGTGGACGCATTTCCTCGTAATGCAAACAAGGATGAGGGTGCGTTGTGAGCTTAACGACCACCTGTGTACCAGAGCAGAGCATCATTTGTTTGCTAGTCCATTGACCTAATCGGTTTATTGCCTTGCCAAATGAAGGAATGGAGAAGGGAGGGAGTGAGGGAGTGAAGGAGGAAGGGAAGGAGTGTTGTTTCTGAAGCATGGATGTCTGTTGTCTGTTGTCTGACTGAGGGTGTCTCAATCCAACTGACTGTGGTGCTGAAGATGGGTGGGGAGAGAATTCTCATGTGGCCGAATGAGGTGACATGTGTTACGCGTTTGAAATTGACTTTTGTCTGACTGGATGCTTTGTCCGATCAAGTTAAGGTGGACCTGGTGAGACTTCTTGTTGGAATTGAGAACTCTCCCTCTCTCTCTCTCTCTTCATGTCTCTCCATGCCTCTCTCACTCTCTCTCTTCCTGTCTCTCCATGCCTCTCTCACTCTCTCTCCCTCTCTCTCCTTTAATGGATTGGAGGGATTTGGGAAGTGATTACTTCGGAGAGAAGCTGAGGGCTATGGCCGCTGATAATGACATTCTGACACCAGTTTATGCATGAGGAGGGGTGTGGCACTTCCACTTCCACTTCCACTTCCACTGCCCAGCTGCAGCAGACACAGATGTAGATTGATGTTGGGGTCCCTCCTCCCCTCCCAGACATCACGAGGTGAATATCCTTTCACTTTGGTGATATTTGTGCTGGCTCATTACTGCTCCCTCGTGTCTGCTCCCTCGTGCGCTAAGTCATTAGTGTGGCTGCGATGGGTAGAGTTGATTGAAGCGCAATGCAATGGACGGTGAGGAGTGCAGAGGAGTGGTGGAGTGATCTGCTGGACGCGAGTTGACTTCTGTAGAAATTGGTGCCTTGTCCACTTTCCACTTTCCATTGTCCATTGTCCACCGAACAGCTGGGGAACAAAGAGCCATTGCGATTGCAGTCCAAGGGGTTAGAGGATTGCTGGAGTGGGTGAGTGGAGAGGATGCATGCATCTCGCCGGTGGTGGTACAATGTGATGAAGGGAATGCTAATCGACGTCGCTTCGGTTTGCCGACGCGGACCACTTGAAGTGCATCCCTGAGGCCTACAATCACCGTTTGCTGGCTAAGTAGTCAATGGTCAGGTGGAAAGACGCGCTTTGTTCGTGCTGGAGGAGATACTGTAGAGTGGCAGGCAGTTGGGTTAAGTGTCGCTGCTCTCCACTGCCTATTGCAGATTTACTGGATTTGGTCTTGGTGAACTTCACTTCCACAACATCGTATGCACCAGCTTCGCTGACCTTGAAGCTGTCCTAACTGAGGGGGAAGGAGGTTGATGAAGAAGCACCAGTTCTTTGTCTAACCACAAGAGCGCTTTACTCTGACCCCCACAGTGGGTGTGAGACGAAGAGGATGAAGAAGGGGATTGAGGAGGCGAGCTTTGTGTGACGCTCTCCTCTCCTCTCCTCCCCTCTCCTCCCCTCCCCTCCCCTCCCCTCCCCTTCCGTCTGGATTGGCGAATCCGCACTGCTCGCCTTCTATGATATGGTCAAGGGGTGGAGACATCAATGGCTTTGCGAGAGTGTTTTCTCGGTGCGCGTTCTCTCCCCTGGCGCACCACTGCTTGTTTGCCTTCCATGTAATGGAGGGAGGTGGATGGCGTTGAGTGGAGGTGTGTACTTCGTGCTGATCCCAGTGGAAAGACATGGCGATTTGACACTGGAAAGGTGGCCTGTTAAGAGGTGGGTAGGTGGTCAGCATCACCCTCCGTATCCACAAACATTGTAAAGATCCTGACATGCTTGCAGCCATTTGTCGTGACTAGGGGCAGTGTTGTGATCTTGGTCCCTGGCTCCTTCCATCCCTACATCGCATGGACTGGACTGAGTGAGTAGCCAATGATAATGGCTTCGCTCGAGGCAACACTCAAGTTCTGAGTTGCAGCCTCTGAGCAGGACATAAAAATGTCGTCTTTTATTACGTGTGAGTGGCAGGAAATTGCAGAGGTGTGGCGTAAAGTGCATTTACTCTGCCTCCTTGCACAGTACCACCTCACTCAACTAACGCAGTCGAATGTGGCAGCAGTCAGGCCTTCCTCTCAAAACCATTCATTCTCCCTCGTGCAGAGCAAACACTGCTTTCGCTCCTCATCCCATCCACCGTGTTCGGCGTGCAGTCTGCGTACCCCACTTCGACCTTGCAATGCTTGACTAGATGGACGAGCGGGTAGACAAAGCAGGTGGGCGAGTGAATGTCAGACGTCTGTTGTTTGGAGACGCGGCAGTCGTGTGGACAGTTCACTTCATGCTGGCGCCTTTCTGCAGGTGTTGGTGCCTCCCCTCCCCCGAAACGTGTGTCCCGACGGCACCGAGTGTCTGCGAGAGTCCTCTCCGAAGAGCTGTGATTAATTGTGATTTGCTCCAAGGGGACACCCTCCATTGCCTTGAGACGCCGGCCTGCACCTTGGCATTGCGTATGCATGCTTCGAATTTGTAGTCTAATGGGAGGTCATGCTTGACGTACGAGTAGTATTGCACGTTGGATGGTGATTGGACCGTGGGAGGGATTCCACGAGGCGGTGGCTAAGGAGGATCGACCTCGTGAGAGCTGGCGAAGGACGGATGAAGCAATCGTTTGGTGGAGTAAAGGGATTGGTGAAAGATGAAGTGGTACGTAGGGAAGGACAAGCAGTTGTTGTAGTTGGGTGGTTCTCAAAGTCGGCGGTGTAGATGTGGAGTGTGTGGGAGGTGGTACACAAGTGTAGTGCTGTGAGCGGGATTGTGATGTGGCAAATCCTCATATGGCGCCCCTGAGATTATCCAAACCACTGCTTACATAATTTTGTTATCATATTATGTATTTTTTGAAATTTTTTGGCTTTCTTACTGCACTCAGCTTTTATTTGTGTTATTTTTTGTTTCCTTCTCTTATTTTTTTTAATCACATATTTATTAGCTGGGGATCATTAAATTTGGATTCACTGAACTGTCACCTCTGATTACTTTTTGCTCTATCTGCCGTAGAGGTTAATTTTTCCACGCACATTAAACTTTTACCTAATTTATTCGCATCTCTTCTATACGGTCTCGTCTAATTGCATTGTCTGCGTTGGGACTTCCGATTCATACTTGAATTGTTTTAAAGATATGCTAATGCGGCTTTATTACCTGTTGCCATCTCAAACGAATTTGGGTAAACTGAAATACCTTTTCCTCGTGATAAGCTGGGCACTCTAGATTAACTCACGGTTGGGCGAAAATTGCTCACTGGCTCAACTCTGCTCCTAGTCCAGTTCGGCCAATCGATGCTTGACAAAAAGTAGTCTTCAACAGTCTAATTAATTTCTATGGCTCTTACAAAAATAATTCGTTTAAATTCAAAAAATTCATGATTTATTTTTTTGACAAATGGAGTGAAGCCATTGACCATAAATTTAAAGTTCCCTTCCTGAGGTTAAAGGAAATTGGTGAAGATCCAGTGCAAGAGGAAGATGCATATATTATTTAATGTAAAAAATTAAAAATCCTACAAAGCAGCACTAAGCAAGCGCAGATGGAAATATAAGTATGGGTGTGTGGGTGAATTTTGTGTGTATGTTTGGAAATTTCGAAGGAAGGGAGGGAGGGTAGGAAGAGGAGGTGGATATACGAAGACTTGCAAAATATGTTGTCACAACGCTGTTCGCTGTTGCCGCTCTATCCCTCCACTGAAAGAGGCGACGAAAAGTCAAGTCAAAGGGAAAGGAAAGGGGAGGGAGAGAGAACTGGAAGGTTTAAGAAGAAATTAAGAGAAGTAGCGGTTCTGTGTAGCCAATTGCCACGACTATGTATTGCCGAAGAGTTAATATATAGGATGGCGAGCTAAGAATGCATCGCAAGCTTTTGGAAGAGATAGAGGACAGGAGGGACCGCAATTAGGAGGGAGAAAATAGGGCTCTGAATTCGATTTAAGAGATGGAGCAACGGAGAAGGCCAGGGGAATTAGGGTGATCTGATTATTGGCAAGCCTTGGAATTGGTTAAGCAATTTTGGGTGCATTAGTTGATGGCGCTTCTTGATTTCGCCCTCTTTACCTTCCTAAAAATGCATTCATTCTGCTTCCTTCTTCTCGTCTTTCCAGCCCTCTCCACCCTTCGAAACACTGTAGGAATGACACAAACAAAGCGCTATTATCAAGCCGCTGGTATTTTCGTTGCTCTGGTGACAAAGGCTGCCAATCATAAATATGGGTGCCTGTACTTGTGCGAGCGAAGAGAGGGGTAGGATGGAAAAGGAAGTTTATAAGATGTCGCTATATAGATATATATATATATATATGCGCGTGTGTAAAGATAGGCGGGTGGGTAGGTTGGTTTGTTGGAGGTGACGGATAGATATGCGTGTGTGCTTAGTATAGGTTCGTTTGTGAAAATAAGAGAGGGCGGATGGAATCGTAATACGCGTGCTCGGGTACGAACATCATCATCAATGGATAGGAATCACTGGGGTGCCTGATAAGCAGTGATATCAGGCTTGGAAGACAGTCGTTTACTCTTGCTTTCTCTCCTCATAAATATGTATGTGTGTATATATGCAGTTTGTTGGTTCGAGGTTAAGTAACAGCCCAGATCGAATGGAAGGCCGACTGTGAATAAAGAAGGACTTGAAAGAGGGATTGGATTTTTGAGAGATAAAGACGCAGGTAATGCAGCGACGAAAGTGCACCTTTCTTTGTGTTATTTCTTTTTCGTTTTTTTTCATTTCTTTCTCTGAAGAGGCAAGAAATACAGCCAGGATGTAGCAAATGCGAGAAGCTCTCTGAAATGTGCGCGTAGATACTCTAAAATACCGTGCTTGGGTGAAAGTGTTATTGATATCGCGCCACTCAAGAATTTGGAGTTGGATTGGGTAAAGCTGTCACCGTAGTTCCAGTTGTGGCTGAATTTGCCGGCCACACACCCCGATTGTGGTCAAGACCCGTGGTCTGTTGAATGATTGTGGCAACATTGCCAAAGGAGGGATGCGGATTCGTTGTAGCCGCCGTGGTGGCACCGTTTGAAGCTGTGAGGAATAGAAGTTGCTGTTGTTGCTGTTGCTGCTGCTGACTGACTGGAGCCCTGCTGGCAGCTTGTGGAAGCCGAATGATTGTGGAATTAGACGAGTCCAGACAGGCCTGTTGGTGGAATATCTGTTGGCTTGTGCTTACCTTTCCTCCGATCACTTTGGTAGTGTTCGTTCCACTCCGAATCCACTTTGAAAGATCACCTATTTAAAAAATAGTTGAAAAATGCAGGAAAACTAGTACTAGCTATCAACAGAACGTCCGCAAACAACCAGGACTTTATACGTCTCAGCCAAATTCTTCGTAGTTGTAGGCGACAGTTTAGGAAGTGGGAGATAACAAATGTCCGTCGATCGCCCTCACCTGAGTTCTAATTATATTAGACTCTGACGAATGTCACTTAGTCGTAAATCCACATGCAGCTCACTACGGCAATCGTCAAACAGTCTCGTAGACTTATTTCTCCTTCTCGACGCATTAGCAGAGGAATGAAAGCGGCGGGCGCCGCTCCATTCCCTTAATGCAGGTTAAATTTATTACCTAACCACAGAAGTGAGTCATACAGGCGTGTACTTCGTTGGGTAGTTAAAGGCATGGCAGGACTGTGAGGCTGAAAAAAGGCATTTTGGAGGATATAAACAATATCCTTCAGCTACTTTCACTGCAAGCTTGTCATTGTCACATATGGTCAGCAGTACTAATTACTTTTGTTTAACTGCCTTTTGCTCCTACGAAATGCCAAAATAGTCTTACACTCGTGCTGTTTAAACGGGATCATCGTTTACGGTAGGGATTTTATAATGTATACTTAAATTGCCTTAATTGAAAGCTTTGCTTTGCTTTCTTGGCGTGAGGTCTCGTAGACAATGCGTCAACTCGCCGGGTCACTCTGCCTCCACCATTGATGATCTACACGTTGCGTGAATAACCAACGCAAAGTAGAGATCCCTTTTTATATGTTGCATGGGAGAGGAGAGGGAAGAAACTGCGTTCCATAATCATCGGCCTCGTCACCGTTATTTTCTGGAATCTGCCATTTATGGCAATATGCGTTGTGTGTCTAAGGCTGCGCGTGATCTGCGCTGCTGGGCCAAAAATACTCCACACCATCACCACCACTCTAGCTACCAAATTTAGCAATGCTGTGGTTATCTAATTGCAAAGTGAGGGTTTTCAATGTCTCTACAACTAGCACATTCTATTTAGACCTTCTCGTTGACCTTTTCCGAGGCTCATTCATTAAAGCCTTATATCTTAGTGATTACCTATACATGGACTGCGATCAAACACGGAAATCACGGCAAACACGGTGGAAAAGTCGCCTACCCTGCTTCAGGGGAAAAGTTGGCCCTCTGAGTTTTACATCCGGGACTTTTTAACTTAAATGTGATCTTTTAGTAGAGTGGGCGTACATTATGGTGATAATCTTGATGCATGAAACCATCTCCATGAAGAATTGGGATGTAATGCCCAACTCTATGATACCAAAAAGACTGCTGGAAATGTTTGCAGTCATTGTCACCGCTTATCATTCAAAGTCGACAATTTTAATGGGGAACGTCTAAAATAGAGCCCGATAGCCCATTTTATGATGGTAATTAATGAAAAACTGTTTTTTCCCTACCTCTAGTACTAATAACCAACAAAACGAGTTTATACGGTCAGAAGTCTGTAATTTGTTAGCAAATTTCCATCTCCTTGCAGTCTTTCTTATTGCATCAGATACTCTCCTCACAATCTCAAATCTACTTTGCGTAAACTAATTACCAGGATTCTGTTTTTACCTTCTAACTCTTTTTTGCAAAGTTAAAAGGATATCTTGACGATCTTGGCCGATTTATTTGTATTTGTCGTGCCGTAACACCTTAGGGAAATTAGAATACGTGTCTGCTGAATGTCGGCTTACCTGTAGACAAAATAGATCCGGATCCATCCACCCCGCTGGCGGGAACAAATTCAATGATACCAGAATTTGTAGCCGTGGCGGCGGTAGTGCTGGCATTTGTGTCGTCAGCCGTGGTAAACTGACTGCTGGCACAGATACCACTTGTAGGTGCGTGGAAAAGTGGGGTCGCTTCATCTCCCTGGGGAACGGAGATATACCCGGTTTGGAGAAGTGGTTGAGTGAATCCTCCAGCTGTGCCGTTCTGCTGTCGTTGCTGCTGCGGCTGTGGCACTGGTGGTGGTGGTGGCAGCAGCGACACACCGGATGTTGGTACAGCCGTTGCACGACCACAAAATTGGTTCTGCATTGTGGCTGGCTGAAGAACCATTGTGCCATCAGGTTGGGGGATCAGTAGCTAAATATAGCACGAACACGGCTTTAAGACGTTGAATATGTCTACTTCTGTTACTGCACTCAAAGTTTGGCCAATTAAAGAGAAAATACTGCGGCCTAAAGGCGGCAATTTTATACTTTATAAAAGGATTCTCACTAAGATTTGAGAGGAACATTATCTACCACCGCAAAGTGCTCTTCACCGTCTTGTTATGATTTCGGTTTGACTGATGTTTAAAGGCTAAAAAATGTCATCATATTCCACCTTCGAAGAGCATTTGTTTTGTCTCTTGAAACCAAATTCATCAATTTATGATACGCTTTGATACGATCATGACTGCCAAAAATTGATATCACATATTTATGGCGCATGTGGCAAGGACGTTAAGAAAAATAGCCCCAATGGATTTCATGAATCCGTAACTTGTATTTAAAACAGTTAAACTATTGACGGAAAAAATGTCAGGATTTTCCGGCTGAGGAGTGCTTAAAAGTTGAGGCATCTGTTTTTTGCCTTCAAATTCCTTCGATTTAGGGAGCCACTGAGCTATTAGCACACCACGCGTCACATCTTTCACCTCATTCTTGTTAACTTCTCCTTTACCACGAATGCTGTAGCTTAAACTTCAAGCAGCACCGGGGAATGGAGTTGGCCGAACTGGCAGTTAAGTCACTTTTATAAAGATCAGCTTTTCCTATCGTAATTTGATAGAAATTATCACGCGGCACACCAAAGAGGTGAGGGATGAGGAAAATGACCGTGTCTGCGAGGGAGACTGCATTCATCCTGGACAACAAGGCAAGAAATCCAGTAGCACAAACACTCGTTCAAATAAGTCTTACATTAATCTCTCCTTGATTGGAAAAAACTGGAGCATAACACATCAACACATCATTATAACATTTTCCTCATGACATAGGATATCAAGTAGTCAGGGCTCGCAGTTACTGCCTCTTTTCTAACAACCCAGTGGATTCACGTCATAAGTAATTAAGCAGTAGGTTTCACTTTCAATGACGTTTTAACTAGGGGAAGGAAGCCGTCAAAATCATATTTTTGTGCTGAATTAAACAGCTACGGAAAAAATAAATGAGGACGGGATAGCACTATTCTTCCATCTTGCGCTGCCATGAGGGGCGGAAATGTTTGTCTGCTAGATCACTCACCTCATCCGCGGAAGAGGGATGCCGCGGTGTTTGGAATTTGTGATGAATGATGGAAGCACTATAAAAATTGCATTTTTACCAGTAAATGATACTGCACCGCGAGTTCAAAGGTAAGGCAATACCAATGCTGAGGGTAATAAATGTAAATATTTTTGTTTTTCAATTAGAATGTGTAATAAATGACAAATTCAGCAATGTTTGGACTATTTTGTTTCCTAAAGCAAAGTTAACTAAAATGGAATTCTATAGGATTAAGGAGTAAATAGCTTTGAAGTGTATTTTAAGGATTTCACTGAATTTGGCAATTCCTTCCCAGCTGCATACTCCACTTAGAGTAAACCTATTCATTCACCTCCATTTCGCTCTCACCCTCACGTCCTATGTGTCTGGCTAATGCTAAGCAAAGGATGAAAATTCCTACTAATGGGGTTATCATTCCTTCCTCCACTCCTAAAGTATGAGGTCGCAGACAGTGACGTACGAGGTCACGTCTGGCGTTGTCTTGTGGCTTTATAAAAAGCTTTGATTCTCACTGGTCAAGTATTCTTGATTGTTTTTAGAGGCACAGGATTAAATCGCCCACCGAGGTTCACTGAGTGGATAGCCGCCCGCCACGATTGTTATTTAGCCTTCAGGAAGTGAACAATTACGTCTGCAGCATGCCATATGCAAACCGTGCATGGCCTTCTTGGGAGTTTGGCGTGGGCAGTGAGTGGGTTGTTTGGACGCCCAATTTCACAACGCAAAAGCCATCTTTCATCTCAGGTGAGTCAGCTAACAATCATTTTACAATGCAAGACATAAAAGAAGGTTTATTGGCTTATTATCATTCTGTATTGCATTGCATATAGCTTAGCAGATACCATCTTTCTTGCTAATCTGTGTGTGTGTGTGTGTGTGTGTGTGTGTAAACCAACTGTTTTGTCTGCCACGACAAATGAGACCAAAAGTTTATTAAAGTGCTTTCAAATCATGTTACTTAATAGCGATATGCCATTCTCCATTACTATCCAAGAGAATGGATCTTTCCTAACACCGTGCGCTTGTCATGAAGTGATTCATCACTCATCCTCTCTAATCAGTTTGGGCGGTGCATCCTCTTGCCTCGCCCTCCCCACATAATGAGACTGAGCTAAAGACGAATCATGAAGAAGACGAGCCTGAGTCAGTGTCATTTTGTGGCACAGAAACTCAAGGAAAGTTGAGTCAATTGAGGCGCTGGTTTTATATCCATTAAATGCAGCTAAACAATTGGACTAATACCAGATTTCATAACAGATCACTTGGGTCTTCGGCGATGTGCATCGGCTAGGCAGCATTATCTCCAGGCTACGCCGGTAGACCCAAGTTCTTCTGTCTGGGCATTGTGCATTCCTCCGTCTTGGGCACTACACCATCATATCTTACAGTGGCACCGCTCGTGTATCTCATTTCGGTGCGGCGCAAGAGAAAATTTATTTTTTAAAAGCGTAAAGTTTGTTGTCCTAATGATAAATCGTCAGACGAATAGCCCAAAAAATCGTAATGTCTAGACGCAATTGGTGTTTGGGGCATTGGTAAAAAACTATGATTAACTACCTTCACGGTTGAACCATCGAGGAGGGAGGGGGCAAAACACGGTCAGATTTGGCATTTTGGGAGGCCCAAATTTCACTTTGGAGGATTAAAAATGTACACTTAAAAATTAACTCTTAAAAATTTGTGTAAATAAAAAGCAAAAAATATTCCCATTATAATGGCAATGATTCAATACCCACATTCTTGGGCTTGTGGCAGGGTTTATCACCTATTCTTTGGTCATCTTTGGATAAAGGGTAAATTATTATTACTTCACCGCCATATGGTGGAAAAGGAAGTTTCCAGAGCTGGTTCAACTAAATATCTTAAAATAAATTCTTTCTACAAAAAGACCATTGCAAATACACATGCTTTTGCTGTTCTTTGCGATTCTACAGAACTTTTTTTTAAGAGGGTATCATTCACCAGAATGGAAATACCAATCGAAAAATGTCCCTTTACGTCACTCGTCGATAAAAGCATCCAGAAAGGGCCTTAATTGTCAACTGGGGCCACTATGGTTCGGTAGGCGATTATGAAACAGTGACGTTATTCTTAGCCTTTTAATCTAAAACTTTACACACTCACTCATCTAAATGTAGTCTCATTTTTCCTAGTCAAGTAAGGCATTTGTCTCACCTGTAATGAGTTCTGTGAGTTGGCGCCACGCACTAGAACGGTCAGAGTTCCAGCAGATGACTGCAAATGCGGTGGCTGTGCGCCCGTAGACGTTTGTTGGAAGGCGGTGGCCATCGTCGGTGTCTGAGAGGATGGAGGAGTGTTCATCTGATCCCCACCCACCCCACCACCACCTCCTCCCCCACAGGAACCGCCTCCAGTCGCAGCTGTGTTGCTACTGACGGAGCTCGAACCGAGGTCGTTTATGTGATCGCAGGCTGTGGTGTAGCAGGTGTTTTTGCTGCCGGAGGAGACCATCACTAGTCGTTGCTAAAAGAAAAATGGACGAGTAAAAATGTCGCTACAAATTTATTTGATTTTGGTTATCTTCCGATCCCGCTTCGTAAAAGTATCATCTAAAATAAAGATAGAGGATCTAGAGATCTTGAAACCAGAGTTTACTTTGAGTCTGATGTAGTAAAGGAGGGCTCGCTTGCCAAATGAGCTAGCTTGGAGACTCTTTACAGGAATATTTATCCCGAGTCGGAACTTATTTTTGCTCCCTCTTGAGAAAGTAGCGTTTTGATAAGTTTTGGCTCTGGCTGTCATTTAATGAAATTAACCCAAAATATTGTCAAAATGGTGGATTTGATAGTTAAGGTTAAACAAGTCCCATGGGTTAAACGATTTGGATTAAGTTATTCCCTCAAAGATGTTCTTACCTTGCATTAATTTACTCCTAGTAGAGCCACATAGTTAGCAGGGGCAAAATAAAATCAGTCGAGACATCTAAATGGCCATCTGCAGCCGCAGGAAGGTTTGTATGCATGGCAAGACTCAAATAACTCTTCAAGAAGAATCGCCAACAGTTGGAATTCTTAAACCGCATAAAAAAGACATCAATTCTACAAACATGTTTCCGGCAGCACAAGAGGCTATTATTTGCGGGATTGCGATCGTACATTTTGAGACAAAATATTTCGCTAGAAGAACTTTGCTTAGCTGAATGGAGCAACCTTCAAGCATCCTTCAACCTCCAGTTGGCCTTTTGATTGCGTTAAAAGACTCGAATGAATTGGGCAAAAGCAGCGGTCTCCCCTTACCAATAAAGGACTTAGAGCGCCAATTCCCCTCTGGTCATTTTTGTAATTAAACTAACCTGATGTTGGAAATGCGGAGTCTGTTGAAACTGATAGTTTCCGTTGACAATAGTGAGATTGGTTGTGGTGGCAGTGGTGGGATCCACAACTCCCTGGCCGGGATCAAATTGGTCACTTGTTTTCTGAAGACTTGGATGATGTTGGGGGTATCGCAGCACCAGAGTCGCACCGTGACTTTGTAGGACTGGTTGTTGTAGAGGTAGTGGTGGTGGTAGTGGTGGAGGCAGAGGTGCCGCAGCCAGGGTCACCTGAGTTCCTCCAAAGACGGTACTCGGCACTGCCGCCAATTGACCGTTAGGCAGCCGGACCAGAGTCAATGGAGATCTTGTATCCAGACTTTTTACCTAGTAATGTATTAATGAGGAGGAAACGAAAATGATAGCATGACGCATTACTTATGTTTGGAATAGTGTTTTCTGAGTGTAAAATGCTGCGTTAAAAATGAATTCTGAATTCGAGAACTTGATAAATGGACGGGTGGATTTGAATTGGATGTGGGGTGATCATTGACTGGATGGATGAGTTAATGGATAGGTGAATGGAACACCAAGGATGGTTACTCATGAGAGAAAGACTCTATGGAGCCTGTCTTGAACAGGAGCTTGAAATTATGATTCCGCTGTGCCGATAAACATCCACAACTTCTGTTCTCCTACGATAAAGATGTTTATAGACTGGTATTCCACGCAAATCATTGAAAACAGCCATATTAGATTATTCTGGGGCACTGATATCAATTTCCTTTTGCTCCAAATAGAGGGCCATCATGGAATGCCAGCACTTTGGTCCACCTTATAGTCAGTCAAGTAAACCATAAGAGTGTTTTCCTGCGTCAAGGTACCCTCATTCCTATGGTAATGGCCAAATGCACTCAACGCCATAAAAATGCTGGAGGCAGGGGAGAGGTATGAACAGAAAGGGAACTAAAGTACAGGCCATTGAATTTGACATTCCATGAAGCTCATTTAGGGTGCATTCAGGAGATGCTGAGGAGGGTGAATGATTGGATGGATAGTTGGTTTATTGACCCTAAGGAGTGAGTAAACACATGCTAAAGTGGGCGAACCCAGTGGTCTGAAAATTTTTGGTAAAGGTTAGGCCCTCCGCTGACTAATTCCTTCCTCCTCCTTCCCCTTCCATGTTTTAAATATACTTTCCAAAAATAAAATTGCATAGCAGACGACCACTTATTCCCTTTTTTTATTTACAAATAGGCGACGGGTGTTTTTCAACCCTTCATCCTCCACTTATCAGATCCGGTAATTATGGCAACGCACTCACTGCCTTTCCTCGATTCAGTCAAATGTGGCGGTACGGCGAGCGGACTCGGATCATGCCGTCAGAACATTAATAATAAAGAGGTTTATAGACAAACGTGTCTTCCGGCAATCGCTGAAAAAGGTTTAACAATGTAATTTATGGGTATTGCTTAGATATATACCAGAGCATATTAACAAGCCAGAGGCAAAATTAGTCACGGAGGCAGTGTATAGCTTCGGCTCTGGCAACGGAAGTGGTGATTGAAGTGCCCATAAGGCGAGGGGGCAGGAAATAAAATGCCATTCACTTCCACGTAAGTGGTACTTTTACTTCATGAAAAACAATAAAGATTAACCTGTTCTAAAATAGCAAACTGGTTTCTCTTCTAACCGGAAAGGATCCAAATCTTTCATTGGACGAAATAGGCAATTGAAAGTAGTTTGTTGGAAGGAAGGCAGGAATAATCCAGAAGGAGACAAGTAGGAGGAATTCAGTCCTCTTTTCTAATAGTTAATCTGTCTTTCCTTCTCATTTTGGCGCGAAGTTTCGGAAAATATCTGCCTTTTTGTTTAAAAAAGTCGCAAAAGTGGAAAAAAGATACTTGTTAATTTGTGGAACTTGTGGAGTTCTGCCTCCCAATACTTACAAGATTTTCGTGAAATTTGGCTAGCACCAAATCGCATTAACATAAATTTACTTTCTTTCCAAGCATTTTATGGACGCTGAGATCGTCTATTAAACATAGCAAGGAAAATAAAACATTCACGGTGTGAATTTGAGGCCACTTGTGCGGAGAGATGGGGAAGAGGAAGCGAACACCGATGCGATTTAGTGAATCATAGGGCAATTTTTAGGGCGGAAAAGGCGTAGTTTTATAAACGATTTAACATGATCAATTTACACACTGATTTAGGCTTTTGTGATTTTAAGTAGTGTTTTCTTTGAGGCCGTACGTCTCAAACGCATAGTCTTCCCTTCTTGGGTAGCAGAAAGAGATGTGCATTACATTAGGGTGAGAATAGGTTAAGTTTAGCACAATAACATGGACATGGGTTGTTTGCGGTCTGAGGATATTTGAGCAGTAATTGTTTTGGTCAGTTCGACAGTTTGAATTTCTCCGGGTGATTCCCCTGAGACGCTGGTTACAAATATGAGAGCAGAAAAAGGCTAAGCATGCCACTTGAGCAAGAAGGAGCTGTTTTATACAAATTCTGGTGCTTCTGTTAATAACACCGTCCTTTCCCTTATTTCCCTCCCGTTACTCCTCCTCCGCCTCCTCCTCTCATGCCCACATTGGATGGAACGACCTTGAGAATGAAAGCGATTAATTTTGATTGGAGATTAGAGTTAGGTTACAAAAAGGCAGCTAGGCTACCAAGCACACTGTTTGGGCCGAGACAGAGAGTTTGAATACGTAAAGTAGTAGTTGATCTGGCTGGCCAGTCGAAAAGAAGGGTTAAACTGAGAAAATTAGTAAGATAGGCTTTGGTCTCTAAGACGAGTTATTTAAAACTGCGTGGAGACAATACCTTCACTGTTAGACAGAGGAATGTAAGTTGTGCGCATTGCCCTAATGCCCCACTTTTGTATTCAGTTTCCTCCAATTGGTGCTTTATAAAAGGGAACAGAACTAACTTGACAATTCCACGTTCCAATCGACGCTGATTGCTGTTGCTGATGCTGAATAGCAGTAGCAGGGGCACCGGAACAGATAATGATGTTTCCACCGCAGTTAACAGCAGAAGAGACAGGTAGAGTGATGCCCTCTATCTGCTGAGCTGTGCCCACAGAGAGGCGATTAGCCCCGGCGCCGGGTGGCTGTAGGCTGAGGATAGTTCCGCTATTAAGGGTAGCTGGAATCTCCATCCCAGGATTGACATTGGAAGTGATCTTGGTGGCGGAGAGTCGTGGATTCATTGAGGATCCTGTGGCTGTGGTGGAGGCGCTTGTGGTGTTGGTGGTGGCAGCCGTAGCAGATGAGGCAAGCAGAATCGCTGAGTCTTCAGACTTCTTCTGTTTTAGAGGCTAAATAGAGGAAAAATGCTCTGAGCAACCCTTCTAGTTCTTTATTTATCATTGAAACCTTGTATCTTTCAATCCAATATTCTTGATTTATTTTTTGATTGTTATAATTATTTTCCTAAAGTAAACAATTGGTGTTTCTGATGTTCAAATGAGATCAGTTTTGTAGTGGAAAGGTGTTTCAAAAAGTGATGGAGGACACAGGAATGCGAGGTCAGAGAAGACCAATGACCTCATTCATCAGTGTATCTGTGCTCGAGCCCACGCGCGGAGGATGACACATTGGTAGATGAGGTTACACTAAGGTCAGGTTTTAGAATCTCCCAGGCGAGAGGAGAGGTAAGGGAAGAGAGGGGGAAGAAGCACGACTTGACCTCGTGAATTACATCCTCACCGATCCTCGTTGTAGGAATTGCACGGTCAGAATTTGACCTTACTGAAGTCCTTTCTAGGAAAGTTGCACCGTAATGACGAAAGTCCACTGCATTTCTTAGGGGACCGTTTCGAAAACTCTATTTATTTAAAGAAGGTTTAAAGGCAAGTTAGTTAATCTTAGAATGGGAGAAAAAGGTGTGTGAAATAATCCGGAAAATTAGGCACAGAAAGTAGTTTTAGGAAGGGGACCTTAGTGGGTACCAAATGTTTCTGCAATTTTCATGGTCTCAAAAAGTGGGTCGCCTAACCCTCCTCAGAGGCTGATTCACCCCTGCTGAATCACCTCCGTTTTGTGTAGGAGACAATGAGGTGAGTTGCCCCACTAGATACGCTAATGATTGAGGGGGAATTGCCTTCTCATTTGGTTTGTGTCAATTCGACTGGCGTTGTGCCCAGTTTTGATGGGAAATACGGTGCTTTTTCGAAACTGATGTGTCCTACTCCAGTTACCACTACTCTTTGAAAACTCCTCCACTTTTTCATTTTATTGTTTAGCTCGTCGTTGGAGCATCTAATTTTGATTAACTCTTAAAGAAATTGGGATGTTTAAAACTCGTGTTTGAATCAAAGTGGGAATCAGCTCTATTCCCTCCTGAGTGGTGTAAACACTGGTGCTGTCGAACTGACCCATCCAAGTGTGAACTAAAATTAGACGAAATGCAATTGTTCTACCAAGACAAAAAGACCTTCTATCTGCTCAACTCTATTTATCGCAGAAATTGATGCAACAAGGACCACAAGTCGCATATCCGTGACGTGATAGCGCATGTATGAGGCAACCGCGATAATCGCGATAAGCAACAACTCAAGAGGCAAAATCGCGAGGTCCGGAGAAGGTTCTTTGACATTCTGATTCAAGATTAATAATCGACCAGCAAAATGTCTTCTCTACATAACGTTTGGTCTTAATGACAGTTGTCACTAGATTCATTAGAAATTCCTCCCTCCTTCCGTGATCAGTTGAACCAGGGCAGAGAAAGGATTTGAGACATCTAATAAATTTTGTCAAATCCTCCAATATCTCAGTATTACCAACTTTAAGCATACAATTCAACTGGCTCAATTAAAAAAATTGGTAATTTTTTTACAATCGTATCAGTAGCCCCTTTATAGAAAGGGAAATTCGCTAGAATTTTGCCCCCATAAGAGTGTACTTGTGTACTGGTGTGTGCGTTCCAGGCATAAGAAATCTCTCTTCCCCTCCCCTCGCCTTTCTTCCCTTCCCCCTTCTCCTCCCTCACCTCCTCTTTCTTCTCTGCACTCCTATCAACCAATCTCTCCATTGTTAAATACCTTGCGTTGGCAATATTTGTGTGCGTGGTCACATTTTGCCCCTTCTGGTACGCCCTCACTGCCTGTGCTACCTCTTGTCCCGACGCAAATGAATTTCTATTTTAGGAAGAGAAAAAATGGAATTTTCGGAAAAGGGCGCACCAGGGATCAAAAAGTGGTGACAAGGTGGTATTCAGGTTGCTTCCCTGTAGCAACAAAGAAAATAGTTGTTACTTCACTAGTGGTCCATAAAAGTAGGACTTATTCCTCCTCCTCCTCAAGTTTATTAACTTCTCCATCTGGCGCATTGTGAGCAAACGGCAGTTAATGCATCAACTTAAATAATCCAAAACCGATTGAAAAGTGTTGATTTTTTTTCTTTGTAACTGAAGGAATGCCTTTTCATAACATGCCAAACTTGAGCAGACAGATTTTGAGCCACGATGTGAACAATAATCCCTGTTATTCATCGCAGCCTAAAGCTTATCGGATTTCTCGTCCTAAAGCAGACATTTGAATCCCCTATTAGGAGGTCTTTTAACACTTGGATTAAGCCGAAACCAAAAATGATGCTTTTTCCGGTGTCAGCAAAATATCTTTGCCATTTTTACGGCCTCTAAATTCTCCTGCAGTTGACTGATCAAGGTTTTTTCCTCCTTTTAAATTGTAAATAGCAATAGCAAATAGCAAATAGCAATCAAGTAGACAGGTTTGAAGTTATGGTGTGAGCATTAGCGGTCTGTGGAACTCAGTCCAAAATCTATCAAATAGCGACCACTTTGAGCTTCCTCCCTTCCCTAGTGGCACGAGGAGAACCAATCTTTTAGGACAGAAGCTAAATCGTTTCCTTTTTGACTAGAGTCTTTACTGCAAAACCATGTTTAAATGTTGGTAGAGAATAGGGACCTACGGAAGCAGAAGCAGAAGCGGAGGAGTGGAAACCATTTGTCTGTTGTCCATGTCCACTTATAGGCGAAAGACGTTTTCTCTTGGCAGCTGATAACGGTGTCATGGGCTTTTCCTTTAAAGAATCCTTCGTTCCCTCCTCCACGTTGCAGCAGTTCAAAGGGCTTCCAGAGCTACTACTGCTGCCACCACAACTATTGCCGTTGTTTGTATTGCTTGCGACACCAGTAGACGCCGTCATTGCAATTGAAAATGCAGTGGGAGCCACAATAGCTGTTGGAAGGCTGGCAGTACTTCCGACCACGGAACACCCCTTGAACAGTCGATTCTCCTTGGATTTATCCAATTGGACAACCTCGCTCGAGTTTCCCCGAGATTCCATGCAAGTAGGTTCAAGCTCTCCTTCTCCTACTGCTATCGTCTCAGTCTCTGGCACAACAGCCTCCTCTTCGTCCTCATCTTCCATGTCGAAGAGAAGGACTCGAAGTTTGCTGTGCTGGTTTGAAGAGGTGGAGGAGGAGGATCTTTTATCCCCCGACTCCTGGTCACCTGAAGATGGTGGTTGACTCAGTGGAAGTGGTTCTGCGAAGGATCCACCATCGGTCGTGGTGGCTGTAGTAACGTCTTTTGTGGTTGATGTGGAACATAAATCAAGCCATGTTGAGGTCCCTTCTTCCCCTTTTTGGTCCTGTTGAAGCACTGGAGGCGCTGTGTCGTAGAGGGTTGTAGTCGAAGTAGCAGTTGAAATCTGACCCATTTCCGTAGTGCTTTCACTGGTGTTTGTGGCTGCTGCTGTTGCCACCGCTGTTGCTGATGTTGGGACCTCTGCGTAGCCAAGACTACGAGCTGTTGGGAGAACAATGCTTCCGGTCTTGTGTAGCTGGTGAAATGAAGAGGGTCAAAATCATTTTTGAACAACCCATCTCTAATAATGGCATCTACTAGTGTTTTTACTTCTTCCTCCCATTTTTAAGTGGTATAATAAGAAGCAAATGTAATACTGCTAGAGTTGGGCATAGTCTCCTTTGAATGTCTTAATCGGTTGCCTTGAAAGCATTGCAGCAGTCTCAGACCCACTTCGCTGGTCTAGTCTTTGGAGGTAAAATGCGCCTTCTGATAAGGAGCTTGTAAAAATTCTGCTATTCTAAAATAAATTACAATGAACAGTTTGAAGGAATATGATGGAACAATGTTAATACGACCTATTTCTTACTTTGCTACAACCAGTTTCTAAGGACCAGGTTCCTGACTTCTTTCCAGTAAATCAGTATACAAGTATAGCAAAAAGTCTGAGCAATGAAAAATGGAAGAAAGAGAGAGGAAGCAGTTTGCTTTCTCCTTTTGCTTTCAAAATAATTTAATTTTATTTCCACTCCCCCCTGGAACAGCGGCAGCAGTACCAGGCGCGGCAGCTGTCAGGGCGTTCGGTGTGGCGCAAATCTTGCCTCAGGTACAAACGAACCAACAAACAAACAAACGTCCAGCTTAGTCACACCTGGAGAAGAGATAGGGGCAGAGAGTGCACCGTGTCGAGGGTGAATTTGATAAGGGATAAGGCAAGCAACCAGAAGTAGCAGCAGTATCAGCAGCATAGTGTCTAGTCGATGCGATTTCACGGTGGTAACAATTTGGCGGTAACGCTGCTGAGGTAGTTGGCATTGAAAACAAATTAGCCTGACCCGGTGGAATCAGGCGGAAGACGGTGAGTGGAGGAAACCGGTAGGAGATAAACTATTCATGGCACGCATAATGTTGGGCGTGGAACAAACAGGCCTCCAGCCATTATCACAACCAGGTTAAGGAGATGAAAACAAGTCTACTGAAGGCTAGAATTCGCATCATATTCGTAAAACCTGACCTTTAGGTCATACCTTTTGCAATTCAACTCTCTCTCTCAGAAGTGTAGTGGAAGGAATTAGTTGAATTGGACAATTAGCGCCCATGACGTGAGGTGTCCATAGTCAAAGTTACTCGGGGAAAGGCAGTTTTATTTAACTTTGGAGTTTTGGTTAATTCAGAGGCTATACTCGGTTTTTTTGGTGTTGAATCCCCTTAGTAGTTGGGCTCTGTAGCCTTCAGAAGTTTCTCATAAACCTAGCTTCTTCCTTCAAATGCCTGACTGAATAACTGCTTGATGGGTTAATGAGTGCGGTGGTATTTAGATGGCAATCATGCCATTCAACAGCGAAATCATCCCAGCATCAAATGATCATTGAAGCCTTTATACTCTTCAAATCAAGTTTTATTCCCTTATTTGGGGAGCAAGTCAGTGCCATTGATTTAACTTTTCTTGGGAGAGGGTCGAGAAAGGCTATCGCATCAGCATCGCAACGCATAAGTACTGAAGCTGTTTCGACCAAAACAGCTGCAAATATAACACTCGCTGCTGTATTTTCTTACCGACCCTTTTGTGACGCGATAAGCAGAGTTTGAGGAAGCTCTCTACCCTCGGCGCATAAAAAGGGCAATGCAGGTTTTGTGTATGCTGGTTCCGTAAATGGGGATAATCATCGGGACGTATAATCAAAGAGCGTTTCTTGCTGATAAGTGGCATTTTTTAAGCAATTAGTTTGCTTCGCCACATGTTTGCATAGAAAAAGAAATTGCTGAAACAATGTACCATTCAGCCACTTTGTCTTAAGAATTAAAAACTTTAGTGGCAATGGAGCGGCAATCACTAAATGACGGGGAGTTTAACGGGTAAATGCTCCGTTGATGACAGCCGTTGCTGAGTCAGGCGCAAATTGCATGCGATAGGGGCAACAATTAGCCTCAAAGGCGGTATTAAATCGGTTTAGAATTTATGTTGCATTACCTGATCCCACTCTGCAAGGGTTAGCAGTGACGATGCATCCGATTGCGTTGTTTTGTGTGGATCCATCAACTCCCCAGATGCCTGCAATTCCACCATAGTTGACTCCTGAAGATGGGCCTTCTCAATTGTTGCTGCCGTCGCTGTAGCTGCGGTATGGGGATCTAAACCCGTTTCAAAGACCACTGGGGTCTGCTTCAGTGGGATTGTGGTGGTTCCAAGATTGGCAGATCCCGTAGTGGTTAATTGAATCACTGAGGCAGATCCCATAGATCCTGGATGCGGACGCAGCGACAGTGCCGTCGCCGACTGCGGCAAAATGAGTTGAAAGACTCGTGCTGATCTTGGTGGAAGGGAAATGCAACCAGGACCAGCGTTTGGTGAAAGTAGATTGATGGAATCCACCTTGTCATTAGCATACTGAACTGTTCCGGAAGTGCCTTCTGGGTGTCCCACGATTATAGTTGCAGCTTGAGCATTTGGCGCCAAATAGGTGGTTGCCGGAGTAGTTGAAGTTGTCACCGCCGCACCACCAGTAGTCGCTGTTGTCGTTCCAGAGTCGAACTGAGTCATCGTTTTCTGGGCTACGCCGATAACCGCACAAAGTTGGCGATTTTGGAGGAAAGCAGCTGTGCGTGTCCCAGTAGCCGTCTGATCAAAGTGGAGATAGGGTGTGGCTGTTGCGCTCGAATGATGCGCCAATATACTCTGGTCGCAGTGAACTTGAGGTTGGAAAAAAGTGTGTGAACTTCAATGACCACGAGGGTTAAATTAATTAGAATTAGAGCCTACGTGAGGATGTTTGAATACCATCTGAAATTAAAGTCAAGCCGGGATGAGGAGGTATACCGGCCGTTGCCTGCGGATATGTGGTAGATTGAAGATGAAGTGGTTTCTCAACAATCTGCAGTCCCGCGTGGTTGGGTAGAAGACCCGTGGAGATTTGCAATTGGTTTCCAGTATAGGCACATCGCAGCAGAGCAGGAGTACTTGCAGCTGTTGCTCCCACCGCCGTCGCATTGGCGCTAATGGCGCTGAGGGGCTGCGGCTGGGACACCTCGATGGCGGGCTTAATCGGTGTCGCACCTGAGATGTACTTGAAGCTACTATCTGCCAACTAATGAGGAAAAAAGAACTTGAAGGAGATCTTTTTCTTCCTCTACTTACTGAAAGGTATACCTTTGTAGCATTGCACGTAATCATGATTTCGCTACCTTTACCGTCTGTAACTTGGCGTGTTACAGTTGTGTATAGGGCGAAATGCTATCAAAAGTGGGGTTAGAGGAAGAACTAAGTATCTAACTTATATAAATCAAGGGTTGAAAATTCAGTAATGACATTGTTACATTACTTTCTATGGCGAAAGTTAATAATTCTTTCCTGATAAAGATGCGTATCAGTTGATGAAATTATCATTGGTTCGGAGTCATAGCAGTTTGCTGATCGTGCTTTTACCAAGGATGCAAAAAGATAGCTCCCAATTGTCACTTAAGGTAAAGCTCTGGCGATCTAAATAATGGATTCCTACTTATTCTCAGATGTAAGGTTCTCCCTTGGTGCATACTTTGGGTAAAAGGCGCCTGGGATTATACACTTTGGCCACTGAATAGCCATGCGTAGCTAAATACTCAACGCTCAATACAGACGGCCAAATCCAATTCTACGTCTGTTTTGTCCAATTATGGCAGCAACGACTACTACGCCTGGAGGTGTCTCAGACGTAGCAACGACAACGCTTTTTAGAGGTAAATGTAATTTCAGTGTGTAATTTGTTTAACAAAGTCATTCAATATCGCTCAAGAAATAGAAACACACAAACCTTTAAAGGTCCTTTTGAAGTAAAAAGGGAACAATTGATTGTGGTTGTGTTTTTAGAGAGGAAATGAATAATTTTTTTCCCATTAATTGGTCAAAATTGACCGGAGACAGTTTATCAAGCGAGAAAGGGAAGCAGAATTCGCATGGGACTGAGGAGCAGGAGGAGGGGGACAGAGGGGTAAGAGAGGAAATGAATGACTGAGCGCGGGCAGAGTAAACAGGCTATTTTTAATGCTCTCCATTAAAAGGCCGATCGATGTGACAGCGCATTGGCTCATTCTGAGCTGTCCGGTTTGCAAATAACATTCGGTTTTTAACCATAAAAAGTCGAGAACTCGGCATGCGGTTTTTGGCTCAGAGCTGTGGCACCTGACTTTATAAGGGGGCTGGTGAATTTCTTTTGGAGGAATAAGGAATGATGTGAAATGAACGTTTGTAAGCAAACATTTTTCTTACCGAATGGTGGTCCGCCTTGCTTCGCAGGGGATCCGATGAGTGGTTGGATGTGGCAAGAGAGGTATTGGGCAAAATAAATGCTGATGAGCCTGTTCTTCGTTCAGGTGCAGTGGCTTCTGAAGTCTCTGGCTTTGGGAAGGATCTTTTAAAGAAAAGGGGTCATTATGGGACTAAAGAGCACCGTCAGTTGACAATTGCCACTAATAAGCCCTAAAATCCTCTTTATTCCGCATTTTAGGTCCTGGGCCAGAAATGTTTTTCTGGTTTCGGTAGAGCTCAGCACGGGCATGTGTGCGGTTATTTATAAAGCCGCATTATAAGCGTATGCTAACCTAAAGAATGCCATTCGACTTGGTCTCCTTAATGGCCTGGGTTAAGCCCGATCCCACCTCCCAAGAAGCCTCTTGCTTGTTGTATTTCATTTGCCTAGGTTGCGGTAATAGATGGTATTCAGCAGCATTTTTCCTAACAGACCACTAAATGTCTGTGGTAAATCACCCAGAGATGCGTCGGGAATTAAGCCGATTCTCTATTCTTGGTAAGAAGAATGAATAATGTGTAGTTAGGGTTTGACGTGTCAAGAAGGCCATTCAGTCATGCTTAAGGGAAGCAATGATCTCATCCACCATCCCCTTACATAGAGACACACACTTCCAATTCACGACTACCGCTGTCGTCCTGACATGACCACTGGCTATCTGTCTGGTGCATAGAAGATTCAACTGCTCGCAGTAAAATCTCTCGCTGGCTGAAGACCAAACAACTGGCTAAACTCTTTCAGGAATAGCCACACTGCTTGATCGGTAGGAAGACTCCTTCGATTTAATTTTAGCGACCACAAAACTCTTATCTTGCTGTAAGATAAAGATAAACGTTTCCCAACCCTCACTCCACCTTCCATATTCCCCTGGCAATACTGCCCTCTTTTACAACCTTCTCCAGACAGTTTATTTTGGTAACCAAGGCTAGATTGAAAAGTGAGCACTGGCACTAAATATTTATCGACACATCTCCGGGTAAAACACTGCACTTGCAAGCTCGTTTCTTAAAGGGAAAGATTTGGAAGTGGTACTTGCTACCCTCACCTTATTTAAAGAACCTAATTAAGCTGTTTGGCTACCCTCCACTGGCAATGAGTTTTAAATTGGGTGTTAGAGCGAGTATAAGTTGAATAGGATCTTAAGTTTGGTGCAACAGTCATCAACAGTAAGAATGGGACAGCATTTCGAAATACTGTGCTTGTGTCAGTAGGAAAGAATGTGGAATACTGGCTATCCCCGCGAATGTTAAACTTGGGATGGAGTCGAAATGGAATGCGACAAACAAACTCTGGACGTAGAGTGGAGTCACAAGAGGCAGAGCTTACAGTTTCTTGAGTCGCTTCGCTTCTCGCAGTTGTTTGACGAGGAGACCGATGTCTTGTGGCCTTTCGACTTGTCGTTTCAGTCCCATTGAATGCAGCTGAAGGTAAACAAAGTTGGCAAGTTGGTTGAGGCAAGTACAATAAAATGCCACAAAATTCAGCAAAAAAAGTTGGAGAGTAAGGCAAAAGCTTCGGGTTAGATGCGTGATGCCTGATATTTTGACTACGAAATGTGAAGTTTCTAGCATTCAGGGTTGAGTTTCGACAACTTTTGCATTCGTGGTCATTCGGCCTCCTTTAAATGCTCACAGTAGAAGCACTCCAGCACCCGCGTTCGCCCGATGATGCCATAAGAGGTACTTGGAATAAAAACTTTAGTTTCCAAGTTGTCTGCTTTAGCTGTTCGGTTGCCGCCCTGATATCGTACCGTTTCTGCTTCACGCAAGTCTATAAAAGGCCTTCTTCAATTCTGCCACGACTTGCCAGGTTCTCTAGGATGATTTGAGAACTAAAGTGGGGGAATACAAACAAACCCCACTTTGCCCTTTAATTCATACTTTCTAGCAAGCTGCCACTAATATAAAATGCAAAGACGATATTTTAATTCTACCACAACTAAATGTTGCCTTCAGTATGGCTCCCAGGCGCGCGCGGGTGGATACTTGTGCCTTTTTTGGCACCTGCCAAAAAGACACACGTATACACTCGAACACAGAGGCAGGGAGGCAGGAGTTCCGTCTACTTTTTTCCTCTTTCCTTGACAAGGAGAGGGAAGCGCACACACCCACACACACTTGTGATCATCGCCTGCATGACACTTTTTTCCTCCCTCCTCCTTGCTTTATTCCCTCCTTTCCTTCCTTCCATCCCTTCTCCCTATTGCTCTCGCTCCCTCCTGTTCTATGCTACACGAGGGGCTATAAATCCAAACACGCATACACACACATGGAGGAAGAAAACTTTACCTTTTGCTGAATACAGAGAGGATAAAATTTTGTGTTATTCTTTTCCCAAAATAACCCCTGACTATTTTCAGCTCTTAAGGTGTAACAGGTACAAGTTTTAGTGATTTATTTGGGACAAGGTCTTTACGATTCCACCGCATTCGTGGTGCCCTTCCATCCACATTCCTGACTCCGCAGACCTTCGGTCTACTGTTGCGAATTCAGCCCTTCGCATTGGCCTCGATGGGATCGTCCAGAGTGTTATATTCTGTTTATAATCTCCTCAAAACTAAACAGCAGCATGTTTTCCTGCATTCACATTATCCTCAACACTCCATGAAGCTGACTCACGTAAGCACTGTTTATTTCCAAGGCATGGTGTCTGTTAAAAGAATAGGGAGAGGGCGTAACTTTTAGTCACGCCGAATTGCCATTCCCTTACATCCCTTTTTGCCCTCCAAATTTGGAATTTTGGACGAAAAAAATGCCTGAAGCGTACAAATGGAAAGATAGTTATTTGGTAATTATCCCATTTCTAGTAAAGGCATAATTACAGGAGGATGTTCGACACCGCTCTTAGAAGTCCCTCCAAAAGTAGAAAGCAAACATCAGCGAAAGCAGTTTACTTTTCGCCTTCACATCCCCACGGGGACTAAGTTCTCGAGTCCTCAGCATCGCTTTGATTAGGCACCACGGATTCTACCGCCAAAAAGTCATATTTATGTGTCTGTACCCGCAAAAAGCGTTGTTTTCAATTCCCAACTTACTTTTGTGATTCGAATTTCTTTTATTTCAGCAGCTACTACTTTTTGTAGCCCCTCCTAAGAAGCGCGTTCATTTTTTATTCAAAAAGTGAGGGAAACTTTTTTAATGTTTGCATCCAATAAAACCCGAGTCATTATTCCGGCATTATTAATGTCCAAAGTCTCATTTCGCCTTCCTACTAATGAGAAACATCATCTTCAAGTCATTTTTTGTTCTCTAAAATAGGCGAGAAAAAAATAATAGCACTTGCGGCACTGATTTTATTCACCAAAGGGTAGAGGGGAAGCCTAAATTCTGGCAATTCCACAATCTCTGAATGTCGTCGGCATATTAAAACTCCTTTCCTTTTGTGCCATTGATTCAGTTTATATCCACTACTGTGGGCAGAAGAAATTCCCCGGCATTCCCCACTTTAGCCATTATGAGGGCAGTGGGTTGAGGAAAGAATCCTCTCCTCGGCGCATTACAAGGCGGCTTTTTTGCTACTTCCTACCAAAAGCAAATAGACAAGCAATTGAAGCATTAAACGCTCTTTAAGTCTTAACTCGCAAGGCTGTGAATGCGTCTGCTAACAGGGACTCGGTTACAGGGAAGGCTTAGAGCACCAGTCACACACTGCCTATTTTATGCCCAATGTACGATACGATCGCGGGAATATTATGGAAGGGACACTTCCTTTTAAATAGAAATGCTCCATTTTCTTTAACTTTACCACCTTGAAAGACGAGGCAGTTCGAAACTCGTGTGCATTGTGGTTCCCCATAGCCGATCTGTCTTAGCTTTAACCGAAGTGGAAGCATTCGTGCGCTGGAGGAGTAGCCTCTAAGAAGAATTAAGAGTCCTACTAAATCATTCCCTGTAACTTCCTTTTTGAACTTGATTTCAAATACTTTTGCTGCTTTGAGTCACTGACTAACCGTTTTTTCGAATTTCGGCAAATCTCGTTAAGAGAGTGTGGCTACCCAACTCGCTCTTGAGTGAATTACAATGGACTTGTGTATTGGCAGGTGATTGGTTGGGGTTTGCATGCAAAAGTTACCTGATATGCGAGAATAAAGGAGAGTGAAAGGAAGAGAGAGAGAGAGAGAGAGAGGGGGGAGAGAGATTACCGTTTTCCCACGTTAATTCGGCCATGTGTTCTGAGGATCACATGTGGGATTTCCGTGAACATGGCATTTCAGTCCTCCCTTTTATTTTTTTACCACTTAAAAGTTGGACATTTTCAATGAGCCAAATTTCAACTATGTACTTATGGCTTTTTGATTCTGGGCAAAATAGTCCTGTCAACCTATCAAATCTTCCATTTTAATAGACGAAGCAGTGGGCTATGAACGCAATATTTCAGGCAATTCAATAAAATTCTTAACCTCGGCTGTCTAACTGAAATTATGAAACTCTTCACGTTGCATTAATAAGTAATGATCATGAGGCTTTTGCATTTGTCAGTAGTATAGAGCAACACACTCATTTCATAATTAATGATTACTTTGACTTATTTTTTCCCAAAAAGATTGCATTTTTATCCCTTTCACTAGTATAATCTAGTCGGCAATCGTGTCCACGATAAAAATGGAGGCAGGGGAAAGGCGATGCAGAGGAGCAGACCAGATGTCTATCTCGAGGTGTTAATGCATTAGCGTCGACTTGGGAGCAGAGATATGAATGCAGACAAAAAAAGGGCGGGAAAAAAAACGGGTGCAACAGCACGAGAAAAGGTAGTAACAACAATCTCCACTTTGATTGTTTGTAAAAGAAAATTATGTCAGACCTTCTTCTCCTTCTTCTACCGCCTGGAAAGGCTTCTTGATCTCGTCTACGCCAGCCGAAAGTGCCCCATTCATGTCGATCGAGGAAGCTTGGCGTGCAAATGCTGCCATTTGAGATAAAGATTTTCGCAAAACTTTGCTTAACTCTCGGTTCCGGTAATGGGACATTGAACAGCTTCTCTGTTGTAGCACGCGTTCTCCGACAGAACGTATTGTATTATATTATACTATATTATATATATGATATATATATTATATTATTACATTATATATTTCCAAGGCGCCACAATTTAAAGGCTCTCTTCCAAAATAAAGCAGTTAACTTGTCTGAGCCCGCTACTGAGAAAGGGCCCATCAGCTTTGTGCTGATAATTACAGGAGTGTCTGGAAGCGAAATCCTCCAAAAAGGATGTAAAATTGCTTTTTCTTCAATACTTCCTCGATGTCAGTTACTTAAGTTCATCTTTTAATAAGTGAAGGACGACAGTCTCTAAGGTATTTTACCGGATCAGTTGAGTGCTAAGTCTGTCGTGGAAAAGCTACCTGAGAACTTGTTGAATCGTTGTTTGAAAAGTTATCTGTAAGCTAAGCTAAAGCCCAAAATTTATCCACTAGACAAATGAATTTAACCCTTAAAAACAATTTAGGGATCATGGAAAGCGTGATTCATCCAGACATAAAAATAACTACTATAGCATAAAGCTAAGATAAATGGGGAAGGAACCACACAAACTCCCTTGCATCATCAAGCCGTCTTAAGCAGAACCATTGATGGTTGGCTAGACGGCTAAAGGATTAGATCTGTGCCAATGGGAACGAAAAAGTTTACTTTGCGGATTCGTTTTGGGGGAATGCCTTTGGGGTAATAATTACCTTGCTAACCATAAATGCGACGCCCCGCCAACTGACTTGCAAATATGTGAAACACGGGCAGGGCGGTGGGGCGGCGAGGAGAGGAAAAATTGGACCATACCTACTTTGAACCAACCATCCTACCGACTAGGATCGTTGTGTAGTGAATCATTCAAAGGATTGACTGAATCACCCAACTTCCCGTAACATGCACACACATAGGAAGACATGCAAAAGTCAAACTGTGATTCATTTTCCCATTACAGAAGGTGCAATTCATTAAAAGGAAATAGTCTTTTAATCCACTCTCCTCTTCCTTCCCCTTCTCTCACTCCACTCCACCCCACCTTTGTCTTCTTCCCTCTTCCCTTCTCTCCTCTTTTCTTGTCTTCCTATTCATATAGCTGCAATTTAATTATAATTGATGATGATGATGAGGAGGAGGAGGAGGCGGAGGAAGGGGAAGGGAGCAACTGTATTTCCCTTGCTACGGACTTGCTTAAAATAACCTCCCGTCATGTAAATTTTATTGCATAAACACAACTGTTTTCAGCGTTCCCTTTTTTTACAGCAAATCAGCATGGCGCATTCAAAGTTTACCAACCCACGATTGCTATTACGATGGCTTTCAATCCTATCTCATCAATAAAATCTTTCTTCGCAATTGAAAGTTATACTGACTACGTTATACCCCGCAAATACTCAAAACAAGCCCCTTCTTTCCATTTGGGCATTGTCCTCACGATAGCACTCCGCGTCGCTTCATCAAAAACAGCATTACTTCCTCCCAACTATCAATAGATAAAGAGAGAGAAGCATTTAAACATTCTTTAAAAATTTCCAGACAGAAAGGTTTAGTAGTCCTTTCTATTTTCCTATCGGTGCAGAAACAATGAATCACGCGGCAAACTATGAAGGTCTCGCCCATTCTGAATGTCGAAGCGGACCGTGAAGGGCTACCTGTCTAGACGGGGGCACCAAGATACGGTGCACGTGAATGATTTATGCTAATGGAGAAGGGACCGTTTGCCTGCGATGATTTCCAGGTTAAGGATTGAATAATTTGCGCGGGAAGGGAACCAACTTACCTTGCAGAGAAGGCTCCGCCGACAGACCGTTCCATCGCGTTGAACACCACAATGCAGACGCGGATCGAAGGGCCCTACAATAAATCCCCAAATCAATCAGGCTGAAAAGTCTAAATGGGGGTATTGAGCACCAACTCGTAGGTCTGACTCCCCAAATGGACTCTTACTGATACTTCTACTCTGGACTGCTTTTTCATTAAAGGATATAACCTTGATCGTAATTCTCATCTTTATCTTCATTATCGCATACTCTGGCGATCTCTAGATCCTACTAGACGTCATTTTGGGATTTGTGAATAGAATAAGGCTCTCTGTGAAAAATCGTCACTACATATTAGGCTCGCATTTAAATAAACCTTGCATCAAGAGTAAGTGAAATTGTCTATTTTATGTTTTGTCCTGCTAAGTGCAGCTGCGTTTGTGATAGACGCTAAAACTGCCACCGAGAGTGGAAAGCTTTGCAGAGATGACATTTGTATTGGAAATCTTTTTCCTCTCCCTCAGCATCACATTCCATTAAGGAGGATTCGTCTTCATGTGGGAAAAAAGATCCTGCCTGGAAACGATAACTGGAACACAGGGGCAATTTCGCCAAAAAAGCGAGAGAGAACGAGACGGAAAAAGTGGGGCTCCCGCATTCACCCATGTCTCCAGAGAAGGAGTAAGAATGTAAAATTCTCATAAATAATGCGTGGGCATTTCAGTCTCCAGTCTCACTCTCTGTGTGTGCGTATGTGGGAACTGTTGAGCTATTATAGGATCTGCTTGAGATGCATCTGCCCTTATGCATACAGACTCCCAGAGTTGGTGCCGCCTTTGACCATAAACTTGTGTTGCTGCGGCTTGTTAAATGCCTCCCAGTCCCTTGCTCTCTTCTACCTATTCCGGATTCAGAAATCAGTTGCTCATTCACTAGAGCACACAACCGACCTACCAGAAGCTCTTACCTCAAACTTTTGAGTTGTGTCTTTCATTTACAAGGACAAATGTGAAAGGAGTGGCAAAATAGGGGAGCGGGGATGTTTTTTTGCTCACATAACCTAAAAAACTTCTTCTTCTTTCCTTAAGGTTATGCAATTGCAAAATTGGCAGGTGGAATGCGCATTTTCGACCATTTTTTAAAAAATACATCCCATTCTGACGTAATAAAGTCCCAATTTTCGTTGCTTTACCACTTCTATTCCTCGATTTGAGGAAAATTTCACCAGCTTTGCCCAAAAAACGCAGCTAGTAGTTACTGCCATTTATGCATTTCGTGTCTATGAACCGTCCCAACTCAGACTCACATTGGGAGATTTTTATAGGCACAACACAAAGTGGACATTCGCTTGCTGACGACTGTCACTGTTGCTGTCGTTGATAATATTATTGTTGACATCATTAACAGTGGGAACAACAGGAGGCAGAGCTAAAGGGTGGTTTTATAGCAGGGTAAAGGTGGTATTTCCGAGGAAAAGGTTAATGGAGCCAAAAGTTATGGCGCCGTTGCTTCTAACGTGACCGATTTGCCCATCCCCTTCCTCTAACCCCACTCCAGCACAGAAGATGAGTCACCGGGGCAAATTTTGCGTGCCTTCCCTTCTCTCCCACAAAAAATGGTTTCAAACCCAATAATAACCTCAAGATTGGGGTCATGATAAGCTCACTGGACACAGCATTAGGTGAAGCATTAGGTGCGCTGCTAGTAGGTTGAATTTAGCAGACTCAAAAACTCCAGCGGAATTCAGGTAGAGACAAGGAATGTGGGATACCATACCCTTATGAAAGCCATAATACATCTCACTTACACAGGTGTAGTGGAAGGGAGCCATTCAGACAATCCATGGGACGTCGAGATCGAGAACTATTCTCACCTTTCACAGACTTTGAGTCTGTGGTTGAAGATGCGGGTTTCACCATTGGCTGTTCGCTAGTTGTTACGGATACTACGACGGATTGTTCGACAGGAAAGACGGTCTGTTTAAGGTGTGTCTGCTCTTGTTGTTGTTCCCGCTGCTGTTGTTGTTGCTGCTGAAGTTGACAAGCCTCCATAGGCACTGACACCTCAAAGGGCGCTTGCGACTCACTGGATTCTGGGAGATATGGTTCTAAACTAGAAAGTAGATCGTTTGGTTTGAGTAGTGGTAGACTTTCACTTGTATCCCCTTCTGTGTAGTCACAAGTGGGCAGCTCTAGTGAGTCCCAAATCTCCCAATCTATATCAGTCGTCCCACCTCCTACGGTCGAGTTCTCCACCCAGCCATTAGAAGCAGAATGGTCGGGAACACTGCTGCTCATAGTGTCCATAGGAGATAGAATCGGCAGCTTCTCATCGACTTTTTGCTCGTCCGCGGGCTGTCCTGATACTGACTTATTTTCGCTTATTTTCTTGTCTGTCGGTTCCTCGTCCAAATTCACAATGGACGCAACGGCTTGTTCTACTTCAACGTCATTTTCACCATGAAGACGAGCTGGAGTTGTGTTATTAAACCGCACTAAGATTGGCATAATAGTGGGTGGCGACTTTATCTCATAGCTTTTAGAGTAGACAGACTGATCAAGGAAGCAGGTATTTAGGCATTGAGAAGAGGAGGCATCCGTATTGTTAAAGACACTGGAATCCACTGAATAGGTAGAGGAGGAGGCGGCGGAGGGAAGAGTAAAGAAATCTGGTGATGGAGTTTCCAGAGTGTGTGAGTGGCAATCGGAAGCTTCCGAACGGCCCATTGTCAGATATGGCTCCGACTCATTCAGGGTTGAAGGACAAGTGTTCATCGGTTGTGTGACTACCTGACCGTGGTGTGGCACGACCGTAGGGATCTTTTCAATTTCACCGCCTTGAGTGGAATGCAGAAGGTCATTAAAGTAAGCATTTGAATCCTTTAAGTCAGCAAAGTTGATCTCGTTGCTGTTGGTATTGATAGCAGTGGCACCATTATTATTGGCGTTAGTGTCATCGTAGATCTCTGAGGTGTCAGGGAATATGTCGTAAAAGTCAAAAAAGTCTGGTGCTGTGGATGCATGATTTCCTTCCCCAATTTGAGCATTATCGACTTCGTCAATAGAAGGTGGTACATCCACAGGAATCTCAACACTCGAAACATCATTGGAGGAGTTAAAAGGATCGGAGGCGTTAAAAAGCCTTGGGGCTTGTCCGCGACCGTCATCGTGATTCCAACTTTGTGGAAAGCAGTCTTGAAGCATGACGTGTCGATAAGTATCAGAAGGTTCCAGGTTTGTAAAGTTTGAGGAGCAAGAAAAGAGGTTTTTGGAGTGTTTAAGTGAAAGACTGCTCTCTGAACCCGAATTCGACGTAAAGACTGCAGTGCATAAGTCCGTCGAAGGAGCGCTTATCTTCTTATGACGCACACCTTGAGAAAAGGTATGAGTTAAGTACAGAAAAAACTTACAAAAGTGTTCAGCAAGCCGATTTAAGATAACAATTGAGTTGCAGAGCGTACAAAGGATTAACTCCGCTCTGGCGTCTGATTTGCCGAGAAATCGTATACTGAGGGGGTCGTTAATGGATATAAGGGGATCTACTGAGGCAATTGAAGGCAGACTGAAGTAATAAATACCTGAGTACTTGAACTGTTTATTTTTAAATTTATAATGTAAGAGCTCCCAGGGGTTTTGATCAGACATGAGCCATACACTATACGAAAGCTGACAGATTAAGTGTCAGCCTTATGTGGTTTATTCCAGGATATAAACTAGACAAAAAACACCAATAAGAACACAAACGCAGACTTAAAACAAAATAGTTAACTTAGTTGTCAAATACATAAAAGATGCTTTTATAATGGCAAATTTAGATATTCCGGTATATTTAAAGGGGGTGAAGGAGAAGGCATATTTAAATAATTAACAGAAGTAAACCAAGCCATCAAGGCTTTAAAATGTTTAGACTTATATAAACTAATACAAAAATAAGTTTTAATGCGTAGCCGTAGTAACGATACAGGCAAAGGTAGAATATCAGAACAAAAGTCCTATTGATAATCAGTAAATTGCTAATGGTTGAACGAAGCAGAAGCTGCCTGGGATTAGTCAGCGCATCCTTAAAAATAACTAATTAACATCCATTTATTAGGCAACTGTTTAAAGCGAAATATAATGGGATATTTTTACCCACCTAACGCGATATTCCTCGGGAATTCAAAGTCATCTCAATTACGCAAAATGTTTTTGGCTGGCAATACTTGATTACATGTGGTTAACTAAAACAAACACAAGGTATAAACTTTTTACTCCTTTTTGTGATTAAAGTAACATTAACTGTAATAATTAAATTTAACCTAAAATTTCGCTGTTGTAACAAAGTTGTATTATAAAAATTTCCTAAAAATGTACCTAAACATAATTAGCTTAAGAAACTGCAGAGTTACGAGGGATAGTTTTTTACTGCAATATATATAGACCTTCTTAAATGCAAAAAAAGAGAAAAAATCAAAATGGAACATGTGTCTGACAAATAATTGGGGGTCAGGGCTGCTAACATGGCCCAGAATATAGCCCGCCCGAATAGTAAAAGATGGCCACATAGGTGTCAGAAGCAAAATCAGAAGTTAAACAAAGTAACATTATCACAAGCAAAAAGGACTTAAACAAAGATACTGACCCAGGGATTTCTAGGATATACCTGACAAATTAGCGTGAGCAAAGTTAATAATTATCATTTATGATAAGCACTCTGATGTTCGATCATGTAAATAAAACCTGTTCGCATATTATTATGTCATTTACAATTTTGCGCACACTTAAGTATGTGCATATGATTATTTTTTGTAAATGCATGCTTAAATATACCTTAAAGAGAGTAGCTTCAATGAGCACGAGCCTTATGACGGCAGAGCAGTCAGAAAACTTTCTGGCAATTGACAAGTCTACCACATCAACGACTGCCTTGACAAGTTAATTTTTTTCAAGTTTGCTATTGTTTTACGTTCTTTAAATTCATCTTAAAATTGGGAGGCAGGAGGATAATCTGAACGTGGTAGCGGACAAACCTGGCTCCCTCTCGTTTCTGCTGGTCTTGCCTATTCTCCAAGTAAAGCTGCCAAAAAGTACCCATTTTTTTACAGCAAGGGAAACGAGAGGAAAGAACAAGGATTGAGAGAGCCCTCTACATCAGTGGCAGTGCTGGCGAGCCTTTCCCATTTTAGAGAAGGAATGAATTCCAGAGAATTGATGAAAACCGTTAAGTTGAACATCCAACTCAAGCTCCAGTGGCAGTAAATCCCACTAATCTTTTGTACTTTCTTGCAAGAGTTATCCATGGCTGCTTTTGATGCAGGGATTTTTCCCGACTTGAATGCCGATAAATGCTGTGAGAATTCCTGCACAAATTGTAGTTGCTTAGAGGGAACAGTTGCTGGCAAGAAAGTTTTTTCACCGCAACTAAAGGCTCAAAAAGAACGACGAGGAGTGCGCTGGGAATTTCCAACTCCTTGCAGCTCGAGCATTGCTGGGATTGGTTCTGCAACTTTTTACAGATAAGACACGTAATCGCCAGAGAAAGCGGTCGAGTAGGTTTTACCAGTTTATTTTCTACTCCATGTCAATCAGACCAATTTAACGAATAAATTAATTTGGTGGTGTAATACTGACTAGTAATCATCGGAGCATGTGTGTTTTTAACTTTTCATCTGGAGGAAGTCTGGTGATACGTCCATTACGAAATGGTTATTCTCCATACTATTCGTACCCAAAATAGGCATTAAAACGAGTGCGCACCACGCATTTCGTCAAACAGCAAAGTTACGAATGCTAAATTTGACGTCCTGTACCTTTTAAATTCTATAAAGCATTTACAATTTTTACAAAATCACTGAGCGGAAACTGAGCAAATAATTTTGTCCAGTTATATTGCTAGGTCTGGCTAAGCATCCGCACACCAGTTACTTTATGGCCGGACCTGATTATTCACCACACTACTCATTCAAAGAAAGTGAGTTTATATTCGTTCGATAGTGTAGAGCCACTTTAAGCTCAATAGTTTGTCGAACATACCTCAATAGCCACTGCTGAATGGGTTCGTTGGACGACGCTGAATCTAGTATTTGGGATGAAAGTGACGTTCAGGGCTTCAGTTTTGATGTAGTGATTTCCTTCTCTGCATGATTGAGATTTGTTAGGACATTGAAACAAAGGACAGTCAAGTATATTCCGGTAAGACAGTGTGGGTTACCTCGTCTATGTTCTAAAGATGCCCTTGCAAAGAACATAAGTGGGAACACTGTCGAATCATCTTTCACTCCGAGTAATTAAAATTTCAGTCATCATTATTTCAGGTCTGACGAGCGAAGATTGTTCATTCTGCAACCAACGACTCATTAATGTGATCAAATATGAAGATAAGACTGCATTTTGTTCGGAAGTATGCAATTCCTTACTTTGTTTAGCAAAATTTGGCAAATAGGATTGTTGGGTTGCTTGCTTGCGATCCTCTTTGTCCGATTTGAGAAGTGGCGGAATAAGCTCATGGCCAATCGATATGTTCGTCTCATTAGGAGCTAAGCGTAGGCTCATTGAACTAGCTGCCGAAACGCTTGATGGTGATTTCCTAATAAAGGTGATCCTAATCGTGAGATCACGACTTGATCGAGATCTTTTCTTTTCAATTCTTCTTGAAAACGAGCTCGGCTACAAGCATTACCTGCATTTCCTCACCGAGGCTTCGCAAACGCTGGAGGCGGATGAGCTAATGGCGTAGGACTGGTAATTTTTCATCTGATTCAATGTTATCTAGTGCTCATGGAGCCTTGGAAGACTCAAAAGTATGGTTTTTGATGGTACTTTTCGAAAATCATTTCAGATCTCCTCTTTTAAAGGCCGTATGGAAGCCATTCAAACAGAAAGTGCTGACGAGGCGGAAAAGGCTATGCATCAGTTGCATCTATTCGCTGCGTATGATCTGATAATTAATTCACTCCTGTTGGCAGGACTGAGCTGAAATCTGCGCCTTCTCTCGCGCTCATGCATGAGTCGATTACCAACGCCGCGGAGTTGTTGAAATTTCAGCTTAAAATCGCATGGTTTTTTTCCTGTCATATTCACAATTTTAGAGGTCAGAATGGACTGCATTTCTTAACCAACCGCGGGAAGGACCGATAAAACTGATGCTCAGCGAGCTGGAGGGATCAATTGTGGGACAGAATCTGGCAAACACGGTTCTCGCCTGTGTTTTGATGGACAAGAATGCATCCAAAGGCAGTCGCGCTGAGCAGCTCAAAACCGCACACAAGGTATCTCTCCAAAACGTTTCAGTTCTTTGAGTTTCGTGGGTATCTGTGAAATAAAACGCAACGTTATTTTTCTTTCCTTGTTTAAAATCTGATTCTTCCTTGGTCATACTTCGTTACTAGTGTCATGATTCATCAATTATCAATTGTGCTTGATGGAGGCGCTCTGAATTCCTGACTTTAGGGATCGGATTTAACGCAGTTTGGACATTTATTGGACATTATTGGATATTGGACATTTTCAGTAAATTAAACGAGATTAAAAATTTGGCTCTACCATTCTTTAAAAGGAGAATTATTATTTCTTTGGTACATTAAGCGAAGAGAATAGTAGTCATGAACGAAATGTTGATTGGGAAATTCCGGCTTCTCATTTTTATTCTCGCAGATGTCAGATGAACACTTTCGGTGGCTGGTTCTTGAGCCCCTCATTCGTATGGAACTATGGATGCAGGTGGACTTTCTACTGCTAGAAAAGGTTTGTTCATTTTTACCAAGTTTTTTGCACCAGCTACTAATTTATCTGTGGTTTAACAGGGAGCAATAGATCTTGTTCTAAAATTTCCTTGTAATTTTTTTTCACTTCTCAGATCTCACTTGTGGCAATAATGACCCCCTGTTAGCTGTTCCTCTCATACCTCTGCTCAACAGGCTAATAATAATGGATGTTTGACTATTGTTCATGAATTACTCCAACGCACTTTGTCGAAGAATTTGCGGAATTTGTAGCGTTTTATCATCTGCATCCACAATAGCGGTGTGATAGCAGCTTTCAGCTCCCATTTGTTCACCTCGTTTTGAAGCTTGGTTTGCAATTCGATTGGAGAAAATACTTCATATTACACAAATAGCATGTTGGTTTAAAAACGGCACCTTCAGCTCATCACGGTTCCCTCAGGCTGTCCGAAGGTCGGTGTTGCTCAAATGCAGTTGCCCTCATTAGAGGTCATTCTGCCTCAATGCCATCGGTCCCAGCTTATTTTCGAGTATTATTGCCTAACACTGACAAAGTGCAATGCCTCAAATCCTGGTGGCTTCTTCGGTTCATGTGTTGGACCGTCTGTAATGACGTGTTGGCTCTTGCGCGACCCATCATTTTACTTATTTATAAAGTCGGCTCGCAATGAGTACACAAAAAGTTTTTGTTTGAACGGTGATAACATGCTAAACTTTCTAGGCGCAGTGTCTAACGTCTTTCGTATAATGCATCATCTATTCCCTTACTCTTTCAGAAATGGCTAACGCGAAAGCCGTCACCGTCTCTGCCAATTGATCGCCTCATTCTCCTGCTTCATTCAACCAAAGCACCCAAAGACGTACGCCCATTCATCTCCAGCCTCCTAGTTGTCATTTTCACTAATTTTAATTTGTCTCCTTTTCCTCTCTCCAAGGTCATACGCAGATTTTTGCAATACCTACCAGACTCGGAAAGCCTGATCGATCTGGTTGTGCGTCTGGGTCTCTATGATCTTGGTTTAGAGGTAAGTTTTGCGCTGAAGCTCCCTAGAAGACGCCAGGTATAGGCTGCAGGATAATCTATTGAAAGCCCATATCAAGTTTATTATCGAAAAACTATGTGGAAGAGACGGAAACCACTCCAGTGCTCTTCTTCATAATCACTACCTCGACTTTGACCCCTTCCTGCCCTCTAGCACTTCATTCGTCGGCGCGATGTCGCAGGACTACGAATTCTGCTCTCTCGAACCTCTAGCAGTAGAGAGGAGTTCAGGATCGGTCAGACGTACTTAAACAAGCCGGTAGGTTGATGCACATTACTCTTCCTCACCTCTCCTCTCATTTAGACAAATCAGTGGACAGAGTATATGCCTAAGGACTAAACAGCATCAGAACACTTTCGCATCAAATGTTTTTGTAAACTTGACTTGATTTTTTTATGCCCCTTTTTGCAGAATTGGAAGAGATTAAGAAGCTTCATAAGATCTCTTGATACCTGGAACAGGAATAGCCATGTTGGAGAGGTAGCTGCTAAATTGGAAGCGGTCATTCTAGTGTAATCAGCGAAGCGGGCTAGCAACAGTTGCCCCTCAAGTTGCCATCACTCAAATTTGTACTCATATCCTTCGGAAACTAAGTAAACTTTCAGAAGCATAGCTGCTATTACTCTCATTAAGGGTCAAAGAAATTCAAGGCTTACAAATTCTGCTGGTCAAGAACAGGCACTAGGCAAGGAAGTCAGCCCCTCCGGTGCGTGTGCTTACCAGTGTTGAATCTGCGCCCTGGGGGTGTTTAATTAGTGAAGTTGTTATCGTCGCCAGACCACGTCGACAAAAAGTGCGATTACTAAGTGTTGTTCGGAAATGCCGCCCATTCGTGAAATACCTAAGCGACCGTGGGCAATCAGCGAACTTTTACTGTCCCGCTCATCTGATTCCATCCCATCTGCTCTTATTTGCAGAGACTAAATGGTTTTTCCTTTAGATTTACAAATACAGCTAAAGATAATAGGAGTTGCACCTAATTGGAAACAAGTGGTATATTCTTGTGAATTATATACAAATAGTAAAAGGAAGTCTTCGTGAGAAAAGGCGACACAGAGTACATCGAGTTAGGGACGATTACACAGATGAATTCAGCCATTTCTGCGGCCCGATGTGGGGCGCTGAGCATTCGTATTCATCACTGCATTGCGAATAGTATGCAGACAGAAGGTGCCAACTCTATTAACTTGCCTGAACAGGGACAGACGTTCATCAGGCTGTTTTTTTAACTCGTACGAAGCCTCAGTAGTCCAGGTGATTTTCAACAACAGACCGATGAAGCCCACCGTGAGCGCAAAAACCGACTTCGCCACTGTGGCATAGAAGAGGTTATCAATCTGTTGTTCAATGAATCTGAGAGAACCTTGCGAGAAGTAGAAGAAACATACCCAAAAATGGAGAGATGAAAGCAAGCGGCAATGAAGGTTATAACCGAGACGCAAGTGGCAAGAAAATTCCGCTTCTTGCGCATTAACAACCAAGGCGTCAGAAAAATAACAAAATTGAAAATCTAGGAGGCAGACTGCGATGCAGAGATTTTACCCTACCAGTTCAAAATTGGCATCTAGACTCAGAGCAATATAGGCCCAATCGAATTCCAGAAGACGGGTCCCAGTCCAAATAGGAACGACCCTGTAAAGAACACATTTTGCTAGACAAAAAAACTTGCTTTGTGAAAACCAAATCGCCGTACGACCAACCAATGCATCCGAGAAAAACGGCGATTTCGCTGCGACCAAACATACGAGAATAAGTGAAACGAACCGCGAGCAAATTAATCAGAACCCCAAGCAGTTCCTAAAAGATCTACAGTTTCATTCTCAAACCGTAGTCTTACGTAATTAAACAGCCCATCGGGTGACAGCATGTCAAAGTTGAAATACACCAATGTCGCTAGGAATATCCGTGCCAGTTGAAAAATTCCGTACATGACTATGACCTGAATGCATCGCCAAAATGCATCATGCTCCTTCCTGAAGAGGGCATTGATTTGAGTAAAAAAGACGCAGCATACAATCCGGCAGCTTTATAAGCAATGACGTGAGGCCCGCCAGCGAGGGCTATACAATTGAAAAAATAGAAGAATCCCATAGGAGAGACCCCGTTTGGAAAAGGGCTAGAAACAAAGCAAACCAGGTGCCGCAGATATCGTCACAGGTTAGTAATGCGAACACTAAAGTCGTGCTTAGAAAGCAAGATGGCTAGAGGGCCCAATGGTGACCACGACAGGCATAAGCAAAAAGCGCACATCTATTTCAGGCCATATAAAGAATAAAAATTAAGTTGTAACATCAGTTGCACGATGGCTTATTAAATGTAAATTTCTGTTCAAACCTTTGTTTTGTATTCTTTTTAACATTTTGTGTGCACAAAACTTTACGCTTAAATAGTCATGCAATCTTTGACAAACAAGAAAATTCACCTGCAATAATTGATCCGAGGTTGTGCATAAGATATCAAGCCTGTGTATCATTTCGTTTCTTAAAATTATAGTCAAGATATACCATATATGTTAAATTTTTCGGAGTCCCTATCGTAAATCGGCAGAAGCCTCAGCCACTTGTCCAGTAAGTATTGACCTGGACTGCTGGATATTTTCAATCGGTATAGGATAAGAAATGGTGATCTTTTCATTCGCCTCTTTATTCTAATGTCTTAAAATGTACATATTATAGTTATAGAGTTAATTTTCGCATTATTGAATGGGCTACTTCGTTAGTTACACAATTATTCAGGTGGGGCTTTTTCAAGTCTTGCAATCACTTCCTGAACTTCATAGGATCCACTAATGTACTGCTGAAAGAGGATGTTTTCTTTCTCTGAGATACACTGGGATAGCATATTTTGGAGGTGCTTAACTTCCTTCAACAACACTCTGGCATCCTTCACAAGCGTTCGATGGTTATCGTTTAGTCGGTTTATCTAAAACACCACGAAACTAAGATTAACTTCATAGGAAGTTCCGCTTACCTCAGTGTTTTTAGTAGACAACGTATGTTCCAGCCGTGATACTTGCCTGGCCAGGCAGTCAGCTTGCGTAAGATGTTCCACTGTTTCACTGTAAAGTCGATCGCGCTCTTCTCCATTAACTTCTGCTATTTCCCGCACTGTTTGCGCTTCATTTAGAAGAACCTGTTGCCTCTTATCCATCTGCGATACCGTCAAATCAAATGCCTTAATAAAGTGAGCAAATAATTGTTCGAATCATCCATGAATACGCCACTCACGTTCCCGTTACTCCTTAGTAAGAGACGAGAACTCAAATACTTAACTTGTGACGATCTCCAGCAAGCCTGAAGGAAGTTATGCAAGCCAGAGTTTCTCTTTCAGACCCCTCTACTTGATCTGGGTAATAAAGGCCTTAGACCCTTAGACCCGAGTCTCCACTAATAGGAGGGACTATCAACCTCACCTCCACATTGGATTGACACTCCTCGCGTAGTTTCTTGAGCAGTCGATGCTGTTGATTAAATAGGTCCTCAGCATGACTCAGCCTTGCATCGTAGAGGTGAGTTAATTGTTCCAGCGCTGACCTGAGTTGAGTCTCTTGTGCCGCTGCCGTCTCCTTGACCTCCCTCATCTCCGCTTCGTGGCACTGACTTGCAGTGACAAGATCACTTTCCATTTGTTTTAACTAAAAGAGAGGTCGGCTAGTGGGCTTAAAGAGAAATAGCTATAATTCATTTGAACTTATTTATCCTGCTTCTATAGTGAATAATAGGACTGTTAAAGTTGTGGAGCATTCCAAGCTTGCAGTGATACTACTTCCATAGCCTCCTCACCAGCAGTTAGAGTACTGCTTCTTAAATAAGCGCCTTAGTCCTGATGGTTCAAAGGCAAATAACACGGTTCAGAAGTAGCGTACCCTCTGTTCCAGAGCGCTGTTTCGTGACAGAAAACGGACTTGGGCCTCATTAGCTAGTATCAATTCGGTCTGTGACTTTTCCGCCCGTTCCAAAGCTTCGCGCAGTTGGGATCTGAGCAAATTGATCGAGTCCCTCATTGCGTCTTCATCTAGGTTGGCCTGCTCTTGAAAATGTGTCAACTTTTTCATCACTTCTTCTCTAGATGTAACCGGTGAAGAGTCATGTCATGATCAAAACCTTACGATTGTATGCTCGCCTTAGCAAGGGACTTTTTCAACTCCTCCGTGAGCCTCGTATTCTCCTCCCGAAGGCACTTATTCTCTGCATCCGTAGCTTGAAATCGCTTCGTAAGGTCAGTCAGCTGATCTTCTGCATGGGAGACCCTCGCACTCGCCTCAGCCGCTCTCTTCTCAGCCAATAGGAGACTGGCCCTAATGACCTCCAAACGCGTGTCTGATTGGTTGAGAGTGTTACAAAGAGCTTCTTTTTGCTGAAGTTCATGATGTCGTAGGGCGTCTGAGAAACGGGTTTTGAGTGATTCCACTTCCTCTACGGCTCTATTGCGGGCAGCATCCGCCTGAAAGAGGGGTCTTTTAAACACTAGGTTACAAATAAACTGATGAGGCATCCCGTGAGTCTTGTTTTACAGGGGAGATTTGAATTAGGCCCAGGAAGGCCTAGTAAAGGGGGCTTAGTCTTAGCGGATGTCGGAGAAATTTGTATGACCGATGTCCGTGCAAACTTCAGTATTTGGCAGACTTGATGTGGCCAGAAATCTGTCTACACATTCGTGCTCTGAAACATACTTTCCAAGCGATTTAAAAGTCGTATTATCTTTTATCAGATGACGACTTGAACTCCAGTTTATGAAGCATGAGCGATATCTTCAAGTTTTAAGATCTGAGAGAACTACTGGTTTTTAAAGCAGTTTACATACAATTGCTAGTTGACGCTTCACAGTTTCTGCAGCTGCACTAGCCTCAGCCGCCTTGGTGGCCAGTTCGACGTTCTCCTTGGAAACCTGCCTCAAGCGGCCACGCAGGTAGAGAATAAGTCGTAGAAGGTCTATTTGCTCTCTGGCAAAAAACACAAGGATAATTAAAAAATTCGTGGCCTTTAATGCATTAGCTGAAAAATAGCCTTATAACTTTTAATCAAATTTGACTTGGTTGGCAAATAGCCAGATTGCATCAGCCTTGGGGAGGGGAGGGGGTGTTCTTACAATAATCAGCCAAGGCCCGCAGATGCGCGTCGGTTCACCACATCGAAGAAGCAGCAGTCCTCACTTGTCCTCCTTACCCCTTTCCCCCCTATTTTAAGTGGCACTCAAAATTGATTAATTTGATTTCGAATTTTTCTGCTGTACCAACTGAGTCAAGATTAATTATGGGGCTCCTCCAAACCTCTCGCCAGCTTCCCTGTGTGTAAGTGGTAGGAAGACACGAGATCAGAGCGCTACCTCCAGAGAATAGTTTAACTGAAAGACTCTATTCCGGCAGTGGGTCATTGAGAGACATTTTGGCAGCGCATTCATGGGGACCTTCTAGTCCCAAGCAAAAAGGTTAGGAGCCACCCATTACTGTTGACGATTTGAGGTTGAAGAGTCATAAAACAGTTTGTTTGCATTGCTTTTGAATGAGATGAGAAAAGTTGACGTAAGAGGAACATTGCAGACTATTAACAATATCTATTGTGTCTCTGTATTTCAAAGCTATGGCAGTGAAAGCATCATCAGGTATTCCAAAACGAAGCACTAACGATCCAACCCAGATCACTTGGGCATTTTGGGAGGAACAATAATTATCCTCCATATCTATCCATTAGGAAGAACAAATAGGCCTATTTTTGTGCCTTGTAACCTCTCACCTTTCTAACTGAGCAATGGCGAGTTTGAGAGCTGAAATCTCTCCCGTCAAGGAGACGTCGGGGAGGGATTTTGACAACTCGTGATGGCCTTCCTTCCTAGCAGTTGTTCTGAAAGCGTAAACAAAAAAGATGCATTAGATGATGTAGAAAGATCCTCTGTGTATCCATGTCATGATAACGAAATGTGTTAACTCTCTACCCTCTACAGCTTGTCATTTTTGAATTTTTATGATAGAGTAAGTCTAGGCAACAAATTTAGACGTCCTAGGCGCAAACCTTAAGCAATAAATAAGAGGAAGATTTGCATTTTCAGGGATCATTCAAGTTGTGAGCGATTGAGCGTTTTGTCCTTTTGATGAAAAGGCGTCTATCAGCGGTGTAGGGGAAAAAAAAGACCTCATGCGGACTCCTGATGTCGGAGTCGCCTCCACTACAATGGTGTAACGCCCTGCTCATGTCCTAGGCCTCTTACTTCCAGACTGGTATAAACGTAAAAGGCCTAGAAACGTAGCTTCAGCACCACCATATAATGCTGATGACATGGGAGAGCAGCAAGACCGTTTGTGGAGAAAATATTCATCCGTACTTTATAACTCTCACGTGGCAAGGAATAGGAATCCAGAGATTTAAATTGCCCGTACCTTATTATGCATTTTCAATCCCTAGGGCTAATGAATGTGATGTTGACTGTGTGTTGCGTTGCGACGCATAATCTCAGGACTACGCCGCAGCCACTTCCATTCGCCGACTCCCTCAGTGCTGTGACTTGGATGAATGCACTTAACTACTGAAGTGATAATAACTGTTTGCTGCGAAGCCGCGTAAGGTATCAGCATTAAGATGAAAATCAACTAAACATGCGATACCTTCTCCCTCTCTCCACTGGCTGAACAGAGACGGATGAATAAATATGACTGGGCAGCACTAAAGAGCAAAGGTAATGGGGAGAATTTGATACAAAATCACAGCCACAAGAAACCATTTTATTAATCTTCTTGTTCCATCAACATTGGGCTACCCGACGCGGAGAACTGGCCAAGGGCAGTGCCGAGAAGACCGTGTAAGGTTTTTGTAATTCTTTTAACTCTTTATTTTGGTTTTGTGGGCTAGTAGAGCTCTGCTGCCGTAGTCTTCATAAATGGCACGGCCTTGGAATCGTGTCAATAGCTCCCCAGTTGACAATACATGCTCTGCCCTGGTATTATGCCTTTTAAGACCTCAGGAAAGACTCTAGGCTCTGCATCATATCAACCCTCACTAAAAAGCCACCAATGAAGTGAATGCAAAACCTATCAACTTTATAGCAATTCATCTCAATTAGCAGCTCTTAATGCAATCAAAGCGATGATGTCGATGCGAATAGTTACCTAAAGAAGCGTAGCTCCTCACTCATGCGTGCGATCTTCGCCTTATACAGCTGCTCCATTCGCTGCTAAATAAAAAAGCAATTTGGACTCCCTTCAAATACCATAGACCTTACCAGTTGAGAGTTTGGTGGGTCAAACCTTTGTGGGAGGTTGAGTTGCAAAGTGGGCGGTGGTTGTGAAGTAACCTCCAAACCTCGGAAAGCCATTGGAAACTCGGAGTTGGGGGTGACCTAAAAACACGATCGACTGCCCACTCAGTGATTGCACAAGAAAGCCAAAGTTTTAATCTATCAAAGAAGGCAGTGATGACCGCGATCCGATGCGTTTATCACATCAATCAACGGTGCCGTATTAATTCCCTTACGGCGCCTAGGAAAGAAAGTTTGAAAGCAAGAACCTGTTGTGATCAAAACACTACGTATCACCAAGTTCATTAAAAATCATTTAGCCCTCTGGTAATGTTCGTTACTATTTAGTTCTCCCACTATCTATTGCTGTTGGTAGAACTTCAGGAGCGACTCAAAACGCTGCACTCTAAATCCCCTTTTAAATTAGAGTCTGCTAATTTACATATTTGGGGTATGGAACGTCGTCATTTCTACTGCACTTCTTCATAAGTGAGAGGCTGGACTGAAGTTATGGTTTTAAAATGAAAAAGACTAACTCGTAGAAGTCGGACGCCGTAGATTTCACTCCCATTATCTCGAGCTGAGCAAATTCTCTAAAGTCATCAAGGAAGATTTATCGTAAATATTCATATTGCTAATTTTGGCAAAGGAATACTTAATTCATCCCCTGGCATACCTCAGAATTCGGCTTATAGTACGATGTGTCGTCAGGAGGAGCCTGAAGTGTGAGATGTAACATGGAATTGGCTGAGCGACTTCGCCGAAGTTGATGATGTCGGCGTGGAAGATCGACATGATTTTGGTAAAAGCCTCCCATCGACTGGCTTCTTCTAACAAATTCTCCTGCTGCTGAATGGAAACATACAATGTCTTCACATCATGCTCACCGAAATGTGGAATCCACGATTTCGATTGTGAAACTTGTTGGATACCAAAATGAGGAAGACGATGCTAGTTATATTCAGAATAATAGTAGCAAATGGCTAATTTTCTTGCCCAATTTTAAAATTATGCAAGAAGAACACAAAGCACTGAATCATCGACTGTATATTATTCCAGTCAGTCCAAATTTCTGTGGGAAATTTTATTTTACTAAGTCTAAGAGTTCTTTAAATATTATGTAGCAAGCTTTGGCATCTTACTCCTAATCAGCTTAACGTTTTGGTGCAGAGATGTCCGATCGTTTGTATCCATTTTCAGTCTACAATGAATTAAAAAGCTAAAGTATATGTAGATTGGACACCCATTAAGATAGTTTGTACAACAAAATAGTTAGGTTTTGTTTACTTACAACAATCAGTTGATACCAAGGGCTTGTCGGCAACTTAAGTAACGTTTAAAGAAAGGCTATCTGTGGGGTCAACCGATTACAAATCAACAGCTCTGTTAAAATACAATTCCTACAATTATGAGGACTACGTTCAACTAGCTTTGTAGCGAAACTACATTTCTATTCGGAACAAATGTTATAGGAAATCACAGGGTGACTCTAGGATTACATGATCGTCTACTTCAGTACCGCTGTCACAATTAGTTAGAGTAGAATAAAACAGTTTGCCTAAGGCACACACTTTCGTATTTCTAGACGACCAAATTTGATACATTTAAAATTCACAAAAATCCCCAAAAGAGCAGGTACTTCAGACATCGTTTAAACTAATTAGCAGTTAAAATTTGATGTAACTGTAGTCGAAACTATTATTTCCGGCAAGCACAAAATTGGGGAAATCAGACTTGCTTAAGTAATTGATTGACAGGGTTTGGGGCACCAAATGTAGAACTAGCTGATTGTAAGGTTACTAGGCCAGACATCATTCAACTTCTATTTTGCATAAATAAAGTTTGGATAAATAGTTATTCTACCGTAAATACCACGCCAACTTGATTGGACGATAAATGCTTCAAGCAGAGCACAGCTTTGTCACCATAACATCACTTCATTCTTGTGCATACAAACATTTATGCCACTTCCGAATAATTTTGTTTTACCTGCCCAACTTTATATACTTCCAATAGATTAAATCGTGTCCGTTTCATAATAAAGCAATGCAATCGCAACCCTTAATTATGCATGCAGTTTTGACGCTTCCCGGAAAATCCGATTATTCTTGCAAGAAACTCTAGTAGATTTACCAACTTTAATGTAATGTTTATGCATTGAAATTTTTTGTACACTTTCTTTGTCGCTGCAGCTCATGCATGCCGCAATTCTGTTAAACGAAGTTGCATGGACTCACAAAGTGTAAAAATTCAGAGCGCTGGAATGGATTGGCTAGATCTACTTCAATTACGATGGCCTGAGTCTTCATTAAACCCGTAATTACCCAAAGTACTGTGGAGAACGTGTACCTTACGGAAATTTTTGGACTCAGCCACCATGATTATATGATCATTTCCCAGAGTATAAATCCAACTTGCGAAGATTCTAACTTCCGAAAAATTAGGCATCTAGCCCGACAAATCCCTACATAAGAGAACATCTGCGTGGGGACACTGAATCAATAAGTTTGACATTGCTACAAGAAGCAAACTTGGGGACAATCACTAGTTTACACCGAAATGAGTCCTCCTTAATGAATGCAAAAGCCAGTTCAAACAACTTAACAAGGCGAGCTGAGTAAATCCTCTCAGTACTAGGAGGCTAAGCCACTCTGAAGGCTTCTAAACGACCCACTGACAAATACGCTCGTGCAACTAAAAGGAAAACCATGCTTTACAACTCTAAACAGGATATATTTTGATATAAAACGCGAGAAAAAAACCTACAACGAGCATAAATTGACAGTCAGGGATGGAAGGTGAAATTTTCAACAATTATATCAGAGAATAACATCAGGAACTAGACCTATTTGAAAGAAATGGCAAATGATCATTAATTGGGCATATAGGCGCGATAGCGCGGTTTCAATGCCTCAATCTCCGCTAGTAACGCCGGCCTTTCCACTACTGCGTCTCTGATTCGCGACGTCCTCAGCGTTCTCTCCTCTTCATTATCTTCATCTTCAGCGCGATGGTCGCTCTCATTACCGTTATCTTCGCAGCGAAGGAGGTTTTCAGCAACCTCCAGCCATTTCATCGCCTCAGCGTAGTGCGACCCTGCATACTCGCATTTGGCCAGGAAGATGGCGTTTATTGCCCAGCGGCTGGGCTCCAGACGTTCGGCCTATTAAGATTAAAGTCGATTTGTACACCACTGCATCATCAGATTTTAATTTCTCTGCCCACTATCTAATGGCGTAGCGCAGGAATAGCAAAGCTGATATCTTGATCAAACCCTAACACCAGGTCATTAACTTCAAAATACTCGGATTATGGTTGATCCAATCCTTTACGAAGGTGGATCATCGCCACTGCGAAAGTCTTTTCGACCGGTCTGATGAATCAGATACAAGACGATGAAAACTTCTTGGCGAACGTGAGTTAGAGCGAGAAAATATCCACTGTAACAAGTTTAACAAGTGCCAGACACAACAGCTGTGCAGCTGAAGTTATGCTGAGCATGCGAGCTTCATCCGACTCCTGAGATCAAGTCTCTACGTCAAGGTGCCAGGTTCCAGCCTCTCTGTGTACCAATGCTTCATGTCGAAGTGGGGTTACAAAAAACCCACTAATGAAGGGGAAAATGGGACAAATTTTAGAATCTAAGGGGGAAGGGGGGCGAGGAAATTGTAACTTCGAACACCTCTCTGGCATTTCACCATTCTTCGTACTGTTAATTCTTTTTAAGAGGCAACTGTCATAGCTGTCTCTGAGTCCCATAATGGTAAAAGATTTTCCAGAGCGAATGATGATAAATCGTAGTTCAGAAACGATAAACAAATAAAGGAAGCTTACTTCCTACTGTTTGGATTACGTGTCGCACGAGCAGTTCCGACCCTCACCAATTGGCATCCTTTAGGATATTTTTTAAAGCACAATCACAAACACAAACATTTACTATTGAAATTCCAAGGAAGCCTTAACAGTCAGAAACCGGTGTTTTATGGGTCTAATTTGACATCAGAACTACTAACCCAGCCAGTTCAGTGGCTACTTGGATAGTTTAAACTCATTCAAACCCCTTGCGCCACACAATTTCGTGCACTAATGGAAAATTTGTTGGCGAAATAAGGCTTATCGAAATAGTCCATCAAAGGAGTGACCTAAGCTCATTTTTATGGCAAATGAAACTCAACCCAGTAGTATAAACCTCTTGTCCAACTGCCAAAAGGCAGCAAGTAGAAGTGATGACTTGTAAAAGATAAGCTGTATGGAGTTGAATGAATGCGCACCTCCAGGAACTCCGCCATTGCTTCCTCGAGGGTGGCCAAGGGCGGAGATGCGAAGAGACGCGAGACGAATTGTCGCTCCAGCCAAGAGAGGTTGTAAACCTCAAAGACAATCATCACAATGACAATTAGCATTCCCAGCCTTGCGGTCAGTTGAGAGACTTTGAAAGTTCTTGTTGCATTTTTGTCTACTACTTTTTCACTCTAATTCAGTGCCATATTAATTCTCGCTATGTCAGTACCTGAATAAACGAGTTCGACGAGCACCATTCGAGTTAAATTATGGCGGAGGAATGAACTTTGGAGGCCTTACCCTCATCCTCCATTTTGATTTACAACTCCTTAATCTCATGCAATGCTTCAACGCGTCAGTATTCATTTGTCCCGTTATCCACATTTTCCAGTCTTGGCACAGGTACAGCACCAATTGCAGACCATTTAGACGATTAAAGAGTTGAAGCACGTATTCCAACTAACTGATTGGATTACTTTTTCAAGTTCATGAAGCTCCGCACCCACTTTGAGGCTGCAAGGAACATTAAACCATCCACAATAGCACTTCCATTTCAATTTGTCAGAGAATCAAGACGATAAAGCTGGATCCGTGGGAAAAGATGTTGAACAGAGATCAAATCGCACCAAGTCGAATTCTAGTGTCACCTGAATTTCTGCTTTGCCTTTTTCGCCTAGCCCACTTTGATCATCTCATCTACGTCGGACTGACAAATGACCCAAGTACGGCTTTCATGTAGCCCTCCCCAACAGCTTGTTAAATACTATCGCTTAATTGCATGTACCATGAAGCACTGACAACAAGACATGCTACTTCATCCCTCCTTTCAGTCCACCTTCAGTGTGAGCTGTTTAGACGTGATGCATGTTAACGCAGTGTATCTGCTTTACGAGATTTGGCATGCGACGACAGAACATATCATCCAAAAGGTATTTTAAATAGCTATCCTTTGATGCGGATCACTCACTCAGTCGGAAGCACGTAAACTTTCTAAAAGCAGTCGACGATACGCATTATCTGTGTCGCCTCATTCGCCCGGCCACCCAGTCAATCAATGTCGATCACTCGATCGGCGCACAGAATGACAGCGTCGTGTGATGAAATCACACAGGAAACCATGCTTCACATACAACCTGTTCACGCAGTCACCCACTAGCTTCTGCTATCTCAAAATGCCATAGCACCACTAGCTATCTCATGACACCGATGACAATAAGAAGCAGGCAGGCCGCCCTAACACAACTCATTCATACCAAAGCCTTGCAGCGACTCTTTCAGCGCCGATAGGTGTACGCGGAAAGTTGGGTGAACTTCTCGTCCCCCTTAATGTGCTATTTTCTGCAGTCTTCCATCGTTTAAAAAGTCCCGATTTTACTACATCTCAACTAGCATCACCGAACACCGGCAATTCAGATCTTGTTCTTGCTTGCCGTGTTGACTCTGGCCGTCTGTATCCATAACTCTCCAAGAACAACTGAATAGAGAAGAAAAAAGTGATTGCATATGCAGCTGCGGGAAGGATCTCAAAAAAAAGAACGGTCTCCGGTAGGACATGACTACAGGAAGGAGTAGACCATGTGCGGCTTCAATTGAGTCAAGTAACTTGATCGCGACCTCGTATTGTGAAGCTTAACTCGAAGAACTTGGTCCCCATCAAGCGTTTAGGAGCATCACCAGTGTGTGAAAAATGACGGTTACAAAAAACAAGGAACCTTGGCGTCAACACACAATGCGTCAAAAAGGCATGAAGAAGCTTCGCGACTATTCGAGTGAAGGAAAGTGGCCCTAGAAGACCAACGCAATCTATGGCATCCAGAAGTTGATGGCCTGACGCTTGGATGATCGTGCTATTTCCCAACTCTTTTGATATGAATCTCAATAATTGCGGCAGCTTCCAGCCATTAACGGGTACGTCAAGGGATAGCTGACGCCTGCAAGTGAGAGTACTTTCAGACAACAAAAGCAAGCCTAATTGGTTATTTTAGGGATTACAAAAATTGGGATCTTGCTGTAGTCATGACAACACATCCACACCAAATTCTACAATGAGGTACTCAAAACTTTTACCCTTATTGTCAAACACATGTGACATGTTATTAATCTTGTTACAAACAATAGAGAAGGCACGATGCCGTTTAGTCTGGGGAAAATAGACTCCTTAGTTAATAAGTAGGCATATTTTTGGTGAACTCTGATAATTATTTTACTTCCGAGACCCCAATAGCGAAAGTGCTTATAGTGTTCAAATAATAAGATTGGAGAAGTAGAATAAAACCCACTTCAAAGCACCAGCGGCCCTTCAGGATGTGGCAGTAGGCATTAGTTGGGTCCAATTCAAGCGCGGTGTTGATGTTCTTCTAAAACAAATCAACAACCAACGGCATTTAAGCTTTGGATCCAAAAAAGCGAAGTGTGGCTGGGCAAAAGAATCTCCTAACATTAAAATCATAAATGTTTTCTTGCATTTAATAGAGCAGGATTATTATAAAAATAAAATAAACGATTCCATCCTTTGCATACCTACTGAAAGAAACAGACCATTTATACTTTCAAGAGGCACATATATTAGGAACGGAAAATAGCCAAGGACTTCAAAACACCTCTTCCTCTGGTGGTTAGGACGATAAAGTGACGTTAACATCCTCCGAGTCGGTAAATAGCGTCAACGTCAAGACTAATTTACATGGGACTTGAAGTGTGTTTGGTTCGCCCACGTTGTGACGTGAGGGCGCCCAATCACTTCTGGGCTGCCCCGTCTCGGGAGAAATGGGTGCACATGACACCTCCCGAGGGAGACAACCACAATGGCATTCGTTTTAAGCACACTGACTAGTGGCAGATGGCACAATGAGAATAAGCCTCAACAATTAGTAATGGCTAAACCCTAGAAACATCATGCAGTCGTATGAATAGTAATGCAGAGAAAGACATGAAACTTTCCCTACTTAAGTTAACAATCTCTACTTGATAGTTAAAGTGAAAAGTATTGGTGGTAATTTATTCGTCCTTTACAACCATGTGAATGGATAATTCCAAGGCAGAACTCATTATCCCTACTTCAGATGGTGGGAAAAAGTTACTCGAAAATTGAAGCCATCCATCCGAACACGGTCGACAAGGTGGTATTTACTAGTACAAAACAAAACGCGAGCTTCTAAAGGTCCCATTCAGCTTCAGCCTTCACAGAGGTAGCTGAAGGCTCAGCTCCCCAAATCATCTATAAAGACTTATCAAAGCGAAATACACATTCGTAAACCTAACGAGGTCTTCATGTAGCAGCTGCCTAAGTCCCTACAGTTTTCAATTTGTCAAAGTAATCGTCATTACCATTTGCAACCTAATCCTTTTCAACAAGGTACAAACTTGCGATTTCCACTGTTCACCATTTTATTACCTAATACCAGTGCCAATGGGAGGCGACAATCAGCCTGAACTTGAAGAAAAGTGCTCAAGCGAATGGGAAAAACATTAGTGGGCACAATGAATTGTAGTATGCCGACAGAGTGGCACGTCATCATCAACACTCTGTAGTGCATGCATTGAATCAGATGCATTTAAAAAGTCACCGTAAACTGCTAACGTGATAAAACCTCCAGCTGGGATGGCCTGCAGTGCATGAATCAAATCCCGATGCCACTAATTACCTGGAACTCATAACCCAGTTGGATGCGCTGTGAGATACCAGTGGAAGGGGAGGTGGCAGAGAGACCCAAAAAGATGGCAAGCCACTGGTAGGCACGAGCTGCATCACCTATTTCCTCCTGCTCACCAGTTGCCTTTGCTGCTTCCACCTGACGCACAGCGCTACGCGCTATCGACAGACCCGCATCAATCCAATGGTTGTCAGACGAATTACCGTCACCAGTGCTACTGTTGCTGAAACCCGCAGCATGCCCCGCTACAGTCGATGTCATCAGCATAAGATGAGTGGCGCGCGCAAAGCGCCATAGGAAACCAGGATATTGCTTGTACTGCAAGTAAAAGGGAGGCAAAAATGGTATACATCATGTCTAAAGGCAAAAAGGGAGGCCCGTTTAGTGACTTCATTTCAACACAAGGTGAAGGGAGAAGGGAAGTAAGCCTACCTGCTTTTTATATTCTAAACAGCGATTGAAAGCACGACTAGCTGCCTCAGCAGCCGAGGAGGTACCAGCCAGACGAACGACAGCCGCCAGGGCGTCCAACTCCTCCGCCACTGCACATGGAAGTGGTTGATCTGGCGGTGACGCCATGGAGAAAAGTGACATGGTGGAAGCAATGGAGCGGGCAGAAATTTCAGAGCCTACCTCGCTGCAACGCAGTAAAAGCCGCACTGTCAGTTACAGAGGTGACACAGGAAACGTTTAGGTCAAACCGACAATATGATTTTTAAACTTCTTACGAAATCCACACCTTAAGATGATGATGGTGATTATGGCAGCCGGCGTAAATTTGGCTCGAATAATCGGTTAAAAACATCCACAGTCGGATGGCATAGAACAGTTATTCCACCGATGACCGCCATACAACAAGCTGTAGGAGTGAAAGATCCTACCAACTCTCATTTTCGCACCCACTCCTCAATTATCTGTTCCCGCCCACGGCTAGCCCCGAGTACAATATGCAACACCAGATTACGCCACGCTGTGTTTGTACGCTTTGCTGCTCATCTATCCTCCGGTACAAAACTTTAGTCTTATCATTCCTTCATACATGGCCCACGTTACGCTCTATCCGCGTCCTCCTCTCAGCCATCTAGCCAGTCAGTCAGCCAGCCACCTGATCAACACACAAACCGATGATTTGTCGTGTGATGAAATCACACAGGAAACCATGCTTCACATGCAATTTGTGCACACAGTCACCCATTAGCTTCTGCCATCACAAAATGCTATCTCATATTGACTAGTTTATGACACTGATGACAATATGAAGCAAGCAGACCGTCCTAATTCAATTCCCCAACACTGAGGCTATGTAGGCACAAATTAAACACTGGGAAATGCGAATAAATACAACGATGGAGGTATATAACAAAATCGAGAAGAGGTTTTGCCCTTTTAGAATGCTTTCCCCCTTTATGAGGCCCTTAAGAACCACCTATGATCGGCCAATCCGTGGGAAAAAAGCCATATTCCTGGTCTTGAAAGGTCTCATAATTCCGCGAAATTGACCCGTAATACAGCCTTAGACAACACTCGAAGATGGGAGGTAGGGAAAGAAAGAGGAGAATGCTATCCAGCCTCATCTTTATTCATTATCTCATCTTCCATCTTCCCCTTGATGGAATAGGTAGCAATGACTACACCAAAATACTGAACCATTCAAGGATTTGATACTTCAATGCCTTACAAAAAGCCAATATAGGTAATTAAGTAGGGGAGACATAGTACAACAGTTAAAGGAATGAGGAGATGAAGGAAATAACTAAATAAAGTCCCTTGATGCTACGACTTGCTTCGGACCAACCCTTTCTTCGTAAACTGATTGCCTATAATTGAGATTGCAAGTCTTCCTCTCCAACTCGAGAACCAAACTGGTAGCATAAAACTATGATAGCCGTTAATCAACCTCTATTTGTATCAGTGGTAAACCCAATTCCAAGTTGGTGTGCTTTATAACGTCTTTAGAGGGGTAACTCACCCGCTCATTCCACTGGTCACGTCGAAGAATTCATCATCGTCTCCTCCAGCACCTTCATCTTCATCCAAATAGACCTCAAATGCGACCTACACAGAAGAGATAGGTAAAAATTAAACGATTCCATCTCAACGCCAGCAAAAACCTACGGGACTGGAACGTCCAATGGAGCGCAGCTGATCCAAATCACGCCGAATTATATCCACCTGCGCTTGCAGATGTTCGCTGTGATTTCGACTGCGGAGACGGTGGGAGGAAAAGAGGGCATCTGCACTAAGCAGACCTACTACCGCGCCCAGAGCGAAACCGGCAGCAAAGGCGGTGGAGAGACGGGCTAAAGAAACGCCCGAGGGTTGTGTCTCGGAAGGGACGGGGGATGATGCGTTATCTCGAACAATGTCGGCAAGACGAGCAAGGCTGGAAGAATTGGGGTCGGACTGGCGTGAGGAGACGGGAAAGCATAATTCAGCATTCATTATTCAGTGCTCTCATCTTAGAAAACGTGTTTTGGACCAATCAACAGAAAGCCTTGATACTTCAGTAGAATCATAAAATCGAGTGAACACTTCAATCTGCCTGTCGCGATAGAATCACATTCAGATCGGCGGAGACGAACGGGATTAAAGTTACAGCACAGAAATGAATTCCCTCATTGCATTGCAGTAGCATGACACTAACCTTGCTCTCATTGCAAAAAGAAAATTCATCGATTTCGAATATCACCGCAAGTGTAGTAAAAAGCGCAAATGGCAACGGTCTGCGTTGCAAAGACTTCTATTGTCGCATGGCTTCGATAAATCTGGTAATAAATAAGGTGCACCTTCCTGCTTGACGCCTCAAACAGAGCTCACAACAGGGTTTACTGTTGGGCTATCAAATGAAATAGTCAAAAGTGATTATCGATTATTAAGCACTATTTTCATATACGGGATGAAAAAGTTTTCTTCGACGATGAGCAAAGGGCTCCTACGTCCAACACAAGTATTAGAAGACATAACATATAGGATGGCACTTCTTGCCAAGAAATTCTGATCAACCAGACGGACGGCATGATGGAACTTTTGAAAGGGTCAAAAAAAGTTTAACTCGAAATAAGATGCCTCAGACATCTTAAGATTCATCAAACCGCATGGAGAGAGTTCATATTTGGATACGAGCTTACATGGGGTAAAATGCAAAGCCCACAAGTTTAGTCAGAAAAATCTGTAATCAAATTTAAGATTGACGAATGGCCCGTACCCAAACACCTGGAAGATTCTCACCATTGCACGTTCAAAGCACAGGCCCCCGTACAAGCCCACAGATCAAGAAAGTTTACAAACAGCTACGATGAAGCAAATGAAAATTTAATATATATGATTGACAATCCGCTTTAATGTAAGACTCAACGAGGCTATTGCTGCGAGTACTGAGCAAAGTGAGACGCCTCAAAACACTCAGAACCATCCACCAATATTACGAAATACAAACCGCAGTCGAATTCTTATAATACTAGTAAAGAATATCGCATTTTCCAAGGTGCTCAAGATCTTCGAAGTCGCAGTAGGCAAACTAAACAAAAAGAATTAAAATATGTATTCCCAATTAATGAGAAAAATCTATTCAAGTGTTACAAATTTATAGCACTATTCTACCAATTAAACTACAAAATTTTAAATTTATTGGCCTTCATCGTCAATAAAGTACAAGGTAACAAACATCCTCTCCATTTCATTAATACGAGCGCATTAAGCATTCTCAATGGCAAACACACCATGCGCAGGGCGACTATTGGTCGAACACTACGTCCATAAAGTGCGGAAAAATGCAGAAAATATAAACAAAAATACCAACGTTTTTTGTGACTGACTTACATCCAACTATTTCCTTATTTAATCAAATACAACTATTTTAAGCGCATTGACATGATTTATTGCTGAGGCACCTAATGCGCAAGTGAGGCAGCACGCGCACCCAGCACCAATGCGTATTAGTCCCGAACCCTGGAGGAGCAAGCACAACCCACACCGCGAAGCGATCTTTACACATTGGCCACATCTTCGAAGAGTACAGATAAACACACAGTGACTGAGAAAAATAAATCATCCTTTAACGCATCATTTGAAGACAATTGGGACACCGGCCCACTCCTCCCCGGGCTTTGATGTAGCCCTTCCGTTCGTCTCCTTCGCAGTCGTGGAGGATATCACGGTGTTGGAATTGACAGTACTGGCGCCAGCACCAGCGCCAGCGGAGGAAGAGGGGACGGAATTGGCAGTTTCAATGGCAAGCAGTTCTCGAAGTGCCTGATTCTCCGCGTTTAATCGATGCAGCTCAGTCTCCAGCTCGGTGGAGTAGGCTTCGGACTGCTCTGCCACCTCCTTCGCGATAGCTGCCATCACCACCAGTCGTTCGTCTGCCGTTACTGTTGTCCCTGGTTTGCCCGCATCCACCCGATTTCGTACGCCATCGGTCTGCGAGGCCACGCCGCTACTGCTGGTGGTGCGATGACTCATTCGTCTTTCGGTCTCGTTTGTCCGCATCAGATTGGAGATCTGCGAAGTAAAAATTGTACGCTAACCTGGAGAGTTCAACTCTTACGCGAGGTTGGAGTTTAAACCTTGATTTAAACTTCATGGTTAAATTTACAGGACGATTCAACAGTAGCGACATCTGGCAAATTGTGATGCAGAAGGAACGATTGAGCACAGTCGTTTAGTGCTTAAAAGGGCCCAAATCACTAAAGTTTCAATTGTTGAGCACATGAATAAGGACCTCGAATTCACATTACCAACTTCCAAAGCAAGGCAGCATCTAGGTAGATCGCCGTTTTACAATGGTTTCGATTCTGAGGTGACTCGAGCATTAACTAGGACAACTCAAATCTACAAAAGTCACTACTAAAATGAAATAACGCAAAAGACAAAGAGGAAAAATCCAATGAAGAGGGAGAAAAGGCAAATGTAATGCGTTGTTTCACTGCCCGGTAGGGTTACCTGGACGTCCATCTTGTCCTGTTCGGCTGGGGCTGGTCTACGGGTCGTACAAGCTGCCCCTACCTCTCTGTTAGTTGAATGAATATTCTGCCCTAGCGCTACACCTTCTTTTGCCTTCAGAAAAGTCTTGGGACGCTACAGCTAATGTTACTTATTCATCCCAGCTTTCCGATAGGGAAATAGAAACGATACCGTCTTCAAGAGTGAAATCAAGGTGGCAAGCAATTTTTGGCTATTATGGCAATAGCGGAGAGTAACTAGTCGATCGGCAAGTGGAGCCTTTCAAGTCCAGACAAAACGAGAGAATTATAATTACACTCAGTTCCGGAGTCATGATTCCAAAACCCAAGTCTTCTAATAAAACGGTTTAAAAAAAATCGGGTTTTTTCAGATGAAAACACAATCATAAGCATGCTGTAAATTGAAAAAGGGGGAAATTGACTACTTCAAGCTCCAATACTTGCAAGAGAATTTTGAGAAAAGAATAGCCACCTACTCAGAGAGGCGTTCCTTAATTCGCTTATCCGAGGCCAATTCAAACCAGACAAGAGAAGCGGTAATGCACACACCTGTTCGCGGTACTTGGACATGATCATTTCCAAGGTGAGTTCGTGCTCCTCGAGAGATGTCTCTAGAGTGCGATTCTGCATTTTCAGTTGCTCCAGCTGCTTATTTTCCGCTGCCAGACAGAGGATCAGCTGCTTCCTCGGATTCTTCTCCGCCCGTTTTGCAATGTCCTCGTACTCCAACGTCTCTTCTTGGAACTGTAGCATGAAAAACATGCAAATGACCTTCAATCCATAATGCCTAAACCAGTCCTCAAAAAAATAGAATCAAAATCCCAAAACAAAATAAAGGTTCCCCTTTCATTCTTTTGAGTAGTAAAAATTCTGAACTGAAAAGAACTTATTTGAAGACAGAAGGAAAAGTAGGAGGCAGTAAGAGAGATCCCAGATAGCAGGGAATGATCCATACAGTCTGTTAACTAATTTCCATAAAGAAAACAACCTCGAACTCCCTAGTTCTAGTTAATTCTGCCTTACTGTTTGCCGACTGGAGGCGAAGACGCATGAGAGGAAGGGGGAGGGGAATAACGAGAAAGTCCTCCTCTGCTTATTCAACTGGAGCAGAGGTTAAGGTGGAAATATAAGCCAAATTCCTAATATATATAACCATTTCAAAGCTCATTGAGGCAGCAATCATTAAAGTCCGAGGTGATTTAACGAAAGTGCATGGTTGTAATCTGACAGTATTTATCTTAATTATTGTGGTTATACCTCCACCTCCACAGCATAAAGTTCTAGTCGCCTTAAATGTACTTCTATTAGTGAAAAAATGCACAACATAAACGTTTCGGTATGAAAGATCTATCGAAAGGTAGAACGTGCCAGCCGACGATTTAAGGCCATTCCACCAACCGATGGAATATTTAAAAAATCACTTAGGAAAATGTAATTGATCTATTCAGCGAATATCGTACAATGTGATAGTGAAAATACGAAATGGTGGTGCAATCTATGGAAAGTATTCAAAAAGTAAAAGGGCATTAAATCCCCAGTATTAGCCCATCTAAAGTGGGGACTTTGTTTTTTTAAGCTACATGAGAAAAAGTACTGTAACACGGTTTTGTAGTCTGGACGATTATAAAACAGAAAGGGGAGGTTCCAAAAGGAGTATGAAGTAACGTGTGCGTCTCTAGTACCGTGCGGGCAAGTTGTAGTGCCGCCTCTGAAGGCGCTGCTTGTCAATGCATCAACACGCACAAAAATTCGATCTCCTTAGTCAAAAAGGAGCACAAAAACAAGAGTACGAATAAGAACGCCCAGCTCACTGATACATTGTGGATATGACCCTTAGGTATCTCTGTAAGTTATGTAATATTTCAGTAAGTTGTATTATCAGTACTACTTGGGACCATATAAGTAGCAGGCTCCATCAGACAAGGGAAACTTAAGTGAAACTACTCAACAACTTACTTATTCGACTCCTGACAGCTTGGTGATGTCAAAAACAGCAAACTCGGGCATCAACTCTTATACATTGCAAAATTGCGCAAATGAACCAGATTTTCTCGAAGAAACACCACTCCGTTCCTGGTGGCAACGTTTATAACCCCTGAAAGATGCTCCCGTTTCATGGTTCTCAGTTCCCATTCTGGATATTTGAATAACCTCTATTTGTGCTTCATTTTCAGCATTAATCCAAAATATATACACTTCCTGTCCCTCCATTAGGGCCGTTTGAGATCAAGCAAACACGCAAGAGTAGCATTAAAGGCAGTAAAGGATCCCACCTTCGGATGCCTCCCGGTTGGAATTGACCCTGCGCGTCTGTGCCTGAGGCGAAATTAGCCTCAAGACTTTGCGTTAATATGAATGCTGCACTAAATTCGTTCTCCCTTTACACGATTTACTTCAATTCAACCAGTGCACGAAAGCACCGACTATGGGACAAAAAATATGCACCGCCTTAACCTCTACGACGATACGGATCACAACAGCATTCCTTCCACACTATGGTCAACAAAGTTGCAGTTTTTCTCCAAACAAAGTAAAGATGCTTAAATTCCAAAAGCAAGGACCGAACCATTCTTATCAATCATTGTATACAACTCAAGCAGAGATCTGCTTTGCCCCACCTTCTACAGACAGCGCTAGTCTTTCACATCTTCCCTTCATCAAAGAGCGTATCCACCTTATACAAAGTCAGTGAAATAAGTGCAGCACGACTAGTTTAAGGTAGTGAAAGGAAACTCGGATTCTGATCTGTCTAATGGGAAAGCTACTTCGAGATTTCCAGAGGCTACACTAACGACGGAATTGTTGAGTTCCTTCCAAAAGATTGGCAATTCCAGTTCCCCTGAATCGATATTATTCCAAAATGTAGAAAAGAAAGGTGTGAGGAACGACTGACTTTACAGGGACACAAGGCTTAGCCCAATTGCATCCACCCTTGACAGTCACCGCATTTTTGGATTCCGCATAGTGATCGACAGTGCAGAAAGTGGGGATTAGTTCTAGTAGATGGCTGGACAGGTAGTAAGTGGCAGATCTCGAACAACGCCTTGCGGATCAATCTTTGACATGTTCAAGTGCTCTGAATTCAGGCGTTTTTTCCGGTAAACAAAGAAGTAGGCCGCCGATCTGCCTGTTACACTAGAATAAGAGCAAACTTTTTCAGTTCCTCTAGGCTCAGCCTCCAAACTATTGTTATGAAATTTCACTTTCTGGTTCTTCAGAGCATTCATAGTTGAGATACCTTTGGCCTCAACAGATCACATCCACATAATTACCTCGATAATATGTCCGATACAGTTCGGATGGTGCTGATGCCTTTGCCTTGAAAGGTTCAGACCTAAATTTACGAAAACTAACACCATAAGAAACGCGCACAAAAGTGAAATGTTTGACAGCTGACAAATCCTGCTATTCATTTTCCTCTCTCCAATTTTTTTCACGCCTTTCAAATCGCTACAGTCACCCGCTTTAAAAGTTGCACTTCCACATTTAGCCATTCACTACAAATGGAATAAATATATCTTCATACTTGTACTGTTCATCCGCCCAAATTATTCGCTGTCCTAGTTAAGCATATACATCAGATACTCAACGTTAGTCAGATTACCGGTTGGTTCCTCTGATGGCCTTTCCCTCCCTAAGCTGTAAGCCCGCTTTACTACCATCACAATGTCGAGAACACCACTGGAAAACAAGCTGAAGCTAGTCCAAATTAAGATGCAGAGGCTAAAGCTTGATTCGGATGTTTTGAGCGCTTTGCAAACGTGAAGAACGAAATTTTGAAGGAAGTTCAAGACTTGGAGCGGCGGAAAAAAATTTATTATATGCAGGGATGTCCTTTGTCCACTTACCTCACAGCTGCCCGAAATTATGCCGATTCAGTCAGGAGGACACCCCTCTCCCCTTCCTCCTCCCAAGGACTGCCATTGATGCGGCACCCTTCTATGCATGAGGCCCCATTTGCTCAAATAACGTCGGTTTTCATTACGTTGACCGAAACTTTATTAACAGGTTAGACTAGAACTACAAGGAGTTGCCGTTCTACTTACTGGTGAGATGCTCAATGTAGAAATCACAAATATGAGCCAGCTTGGTGTCCTCTGATTGTGATGAAGGCATTTCGAGGTCCCAAACACGGCTACATAATGCCTTTTCAAGGCTGAAGCAATCGAAGAGGATGCTACTGCAACCAGTGGATGATAGTGAAGCTCCCGCTTTGGTCGAGACCTATGCTTAGACTGGCAAAACGAGACTCACACTTTGGTGACTACAAAGTCAGTTTACCCCCACACCAAAGGAGTGTATGGAAGGAGCCCTACGAAAAGCAATGTCTTATGGTAGTTTCAACTTGACTAGGTCCGTCGGAAATGTCTTAGAGGATCCAGTGAACTTCCCACTATTACCCCCAAATCGTCCAGCTCCAAAAACCAGATTTTGGGCAATGAGTGGGACAGCAGGTCAGACAACTACATTTCTATCATCGCACTCTAGGAAGAGCTGCTACTTTACACTATTTTACTGAGCGATCTTTTGGGATCAATCACTCTTGATGTGTAATCCACAAAAATGCTTATGCGAGGCCTCTGCCGGAGGTAAATTAAGTGAGGCGATGGGATTAAGCAAAGCCCGATCATCTGCTGGGATTATCGTCCTCTGATGACGCCTTGTCTGCTTCCCCGAGAGTGAGAGGCAGAAACGCAGGTCGAAGTGCACACTAGAGATCTGCCAACGGTACCGTAGTTTATTCACACCTCTTAAGGTAGTTGAAAAGCCGATTGTTTACTACTTCTGACCAATGCCAACTACACTACCACTCTCTCTTTATCAACCCCAGAAAAGGGGTAAACTACTAGCTGCAACTTGTGCCTATTTTAGAGCAGTTTTTGTCCTTCTTTACTACTCTTCCTTGTTGATGTTTAAGTAACCGTCACAGCCATTACAATGGAACGGTCATATCATCGTCTAACTAACTGCAACGAACGAATGAGGCATAACGCTAAACAAAACTACCGATTGTATCTGCCCATCTTCATTTAATAATTGCAGCGGATAAACAACTCACCACCCGCATTGATTCCAGTTGCGACTGCAACGCCCCCACTTTGTTCAACAAATCGTCTGCAAAGGCCTCCCTCGAGCGCATACGTTTGGAGAGGAGTTGGACGTCCTTCAACACCTTGTCTACTGTTGGTTTCATCATCCCAATGAAGATTTGGCCTGTAAAACAAGTAGGAGGAATCAATCGCTACAAAGCTGAACAAGGAGCGGAATAGTCGACATAAAGAAATACTGCGTCGAAGACAAGAATCAAACTTCAAACAAAAAATAGGAACATTTCATTTCAAGTAAACTAGTGCGTATGTTGATGAGCACAGACAGAGCAACTCGACCTCGAGTTCCTCTCGTGAGCACGCACTGTCCGACCGCGGATTAAATCTACCCTTCTCAGCGATGTTTGACACCTGACACTTGGCATAAATAGTTTATGTTGCACCGATCAGAAATGGATGTATTTGACCTCATCAGTACCATAACTTTTCCACCGTACGATTTAAGGGTACAAAGAAAGCATACAGCATCGTCACGAGCACTACTATCATGACACTAAAAACCTCATAGGTTACAAAAAGCAGATGAACTTTTAAAGCTTTCAACCGACGGATTTATTCCTCCTTAAGGTGTTTTGGAAAGTTTTGCATTAGTTTTCTTCTGGAATCAGGACTCAGTTCTAGAAAGTATCGAAGAAAGCTATACCTTCTACTCATTACCTTCAGACACGGTGAATGACCACGAGAAACAGAATCTAATGGCTGAGTTCGATTGATTAATCAAAGAAATGGTCAAAGAGGCACCTGAATTTGGGATTACAACTTTGTCTACATTGGCCGAGTTCCTGCTCTTGAAGCTTCACCAATTCCGATTACCGTAAGTGGCCGAAACGATGCTGTTGTGAAAACTTGGCCTCAGTTCAGGTCCATAACCCACATTTGTAAATAATCCACTTTAAGATCAAAAGCCCCCACCAAAATAAAAATTTTACTTAAGTCAACGACCAGCAAAAAAATTGTTTTTAATAAGGTGTGAGTCTATTCATACGGACTGCAGACCAGGACGTGCATCCAAAACATAATTACTATTTGGCATGTAGGAAAAAAATGCGGTGCAAATAGGAAAAAAATATACAAACATGCACACACAAAGGCACTCTCAAAACAGCAAAAACCCAGTTTCGACTCACCAATCTTCATTTATTATCAAAAGGGTTCTACTTTCTGTACACAAGTCAGGAAAGGGGTTACAAACTCAGAGAATGGCGAATTGGTGATAGAGGATGTCCCGAACAATGAAGTAGGTGGGTGATATCACCCCTTCCAGGGTCATTCGCCCAGTCTCCGTGCGTTTGATAGACACACAGTTGTCCACCACCAAAACACCGCTCACGAACTCTGCCTGGAGGCCCTGATTTAGTAGTAGCTGCTTCATCTATCCACGAGAGGGGAGAGAAGAGGGGAAAAGGGAAAGATAGAGTGGATAGTATTCTTTTTTATCACTACCCGGTCCACCAAAAGCTTTGACTTGTACCGCGCTGATCAAAAAGAGAGCAGTACAATACCGGGACTTCTTTAATAAACATGCATATTGCAACCCAATTATGACAGTCTCCACCATAGAGGACTTTATGCCAAATGATCTTCGCCCAATAATCTGGCTGATTAGTGATTGTTCCCTTACTCTCACTTACTGCTACAAAAAAATTGAAAGAATCCAGATAAATGGCCATGTTGACAAGAGACTCACATCAGAAAGCTTTGGCTCATTCACAAAAACAGTAGGGTGGTCGACGATAGGGCCGAAGGGTGGCGCTAGAACGGGCAAGGCATCGGAAGCAAGAGTCGTGATCAACGAGGCTTCTCCATCGGCACCTAACTCCACCCCGTTTGTTGGGTTCGCATTCTCCTCCGCCTCCAAAATGTCAGCATCTACCCAAGCCAACTCGTACTCGCGGATCTTGGTGAAGCGTAGACCCGTCACCAGGCTATCTTTCATTCGTGCCTATTGTATAAAGAATAGACAGCTCTAGTTTAAATCGCTTCCCCTTGAAAACTGGTAACGCAGCCTAGCTCATTTCCCATTTCTCGCCAGCTGAAATGTGATTCAACGCAAATCCGCATAGATGTCCTTCCACAATACAACAGAATGTTGTACGGAATGAGTAAACAGACCCTCCCAGTCATCTTGTAACCTACCATTCCGGCTACTAGACCGCCGATCCTCCGGGTCGGTGACAATACTACTCCTACACCCCGGCATGATTTACTGCAGCATCGAAGGTGACTCAGACGCTGTATCAGTAGCAATGGTAAGCCGACTCACTCTCAAGCACCACTTCAACTTTCCAGGCCGAATTCTACAGAAAACTGTTGAATGAGGTCTGGCCACTAACAACCACCCCACGCTCCAATAACAAATGGATACCAGACTTGATGGCATCGAAGTCGTTTAATAAGGATGTTACGCATTAATCCTATGCAAATATTGAAGAGCCTGAGGAAATGATACCCTCTGTACTGCAAGAATAACTTTGGTCACTGGAGAATATTGAAACAATAAGCGAAGCTACTACAAAAAGCAATTTGTGTAGTAACCGCGAAAACAATGCGTAAAGTATTGCGTAGTTTTCAGCGAACAATTGCAAGTGATAGAGGTATGAAAATCCCGACTACTTTGTGATGGTGGGAGAGACTGACGAATACTGGCAACGCAGAGAACAAGATTAAAAGAAAAGGAGTAGCAGCTCTTCTTTGTCTATCTAACACCACAACACCAGCGATAAGGGATTGGAGGAAGTTGGTTTACCTGATAGATATCTCCCTCTTTGGTGCAGTTGACAACATCCAGTCCTGAGGGCGTGTGAATGACCTCATCCTTAAGTTGGAGGTCAGAGCGACAATGCTCAACCATGGCGTCGATGGCAGACCTCGTGGCACCTACCAAAATGACCTCATGTGGTCGTAGACCTGTGATGATCTTCCGCAACGCCTTGCCATCCGAACGACTCTGCGGGAGGGAGGAAGAATGAGTTCAAGGTCGTCTACACTTCCCACTACTCTCTTCTCCCACTTTCGAATGTTGGCTGTGTTCAAGGACACGCAAAACATGTGCTACATTTCTAACAAAAAAGGACAGTGGTAAAAAGGTTAATGAAAAAAGGAATCGACTGAGAACTAGTTTCACAGAGAAAGAGAGGGCTATAAATTAACGAGGAAGATATAGCAAATTTTAGAAAAATCGAAGAAGCACATGACGAAAAACTGGTCATATTCCTCCGTTTAGAGGCATCTCCATTTCCAACTTGGAATTTGGACTATTAACCGGGATGTCCTTCTACCAATACTCCATTTTAACTTATGCATGATGGATGAAAGTTGGCTGTATCTCTCTATCAGAGAGTCTCCACCTAACGCCTTCAAGTAAACTTCATCAAGAATGTATGAAATCAAAGTTAAGACATGTCTGGAAGATTATGAAGTCGCTTTTAGAGAAGCTTACTGAACAAAAACTGATGAGAATTTTTAAATGTTGTCCTTCCCGCCAGTAAAATACAGTTTCTTCCACCAACGCTGCCTTCTACTTTTGCTAGGGGTGGTATTTATCGCATACGAAGCAAACACAACTTGACAAACGTAAAAATAGATAATGACGTAAGGGTTTCAACCGGTCTTGGTTAGGGTTGGAAATAGAGGACTTCACGATGATATCAGGGAAAGCGAGGTAGAAAAAAACATTACCAAGCCTTTAAGGAACCTCAAAAAATTTATTTCGACTATTATCTTGGAGACTACAACATATACCCCCAGCTCACGAAATCAAAGGTGTTTTCTTTTCGGTATTAGGGCTTCTTCTGTTTGTTTTTTAAAGAATATGTCTTAACAGTGACTTTCTTTTACCATGTGTACCTTCCAGCGCACCGTAAAGCACACGAAACGAGAAGGCTCTGATGAAGACGCACAGTGACGTAAGGATCTAAATTTCTGCCATTCAATTCGCGTAGAATATTAGGGGATTCGCTGGCAAATCCTTGGTAAATCGAAACACTCGTGCAAATGCAGTTGCCCGCTGCCACAAAACGTATCAATTGCGGTTGAGATGTATCCGCCAGAGGCGATATAACTCAATCGTGCGGGAGCAAAAAACTTGCAACTCAGGATCATTCAAAACTGGCCAACTAGTGAGAAGTCCTGTTTTTTGGCGTTCAACGACAAGACTGCACAGCTATGAGAATAACCCATATCACAATTAAGAATGGAAAGACGACACTGCTTCAACTTATCCTTGCCTTGGCCCGGTGATAACTTACCATGGGATGAGTACTACCTTGTCCCAACATCAGAGCTAGGCAAGCACAAGGTCAAATGCCGGCTATAACCAAAAATTTGGAAGCAAAAGGGATACGGAAGTGGAGGTTGCTAGAGCTGCTTTTCTTAGCCTCCGGAAAGAACAATGTATGGAAGTTTAATTCCCAAGCTTGTGTGCCGACGGAAAATGATCATACACTATTGTGTTAATTTTCGCATATAAAATAGTTGGCAAAGATCTCCAGAATTTTTTTCAGTCCTTATTGTCTTGGCAAAAGGGACAATTGCGGCTATTATAGCAAATGCAACAGCACAGTGCAGCACAAACCCAATTCCCCACTGTTGGACAGCATTCGAATGTCCCAAAAGGACGTTTGCCGATGTGTTTTTAACTGAAGAATACACCAAACTGTGGATAAACTTCAGCTAAAAAATGCTAACTCAATCTTGAAGGTAAGGTGCTAATATCCCAATAAACGTGGCGTAATAAACCCGGTGGTCATTAAGTGGATAGACATAGCTTCTGAACTGAATCAGAACGCTTCCAGAAACTAGCGACTTTGTGTTGTAGTTGGAGAAAAGTGCGTAATAGACAAGGACACATCGAATTCCCATTAAACCAAATCCTGTGTTTTATAGACACCCAAATTAAGGTAGTGACACCACACGATCAGAGCCTGGCGATGGAATCAGCTACGACATCCGCTCTTATGTCCTTCAGAGGTGGAAACGACGCTGATCTGGTAGGGATGTAAAAAATTGTCCAGACAACAAGCAAAACAACAGAAACTCACTTCGTAGTCGATAAAGCTAATATCACACCGCAAGGGAATCTCCAACTTCACCGACACACATTTTGTGGTGAGGTTAGAGGGCATCTGGAAGCCAGGGCTGGTGAGACTGGCATTCGAGGTGTTCTGTATCACTAACAAATTCAGTAGCTGATCTGAGGAGGCCGAGTAGATGTCGAAACGCAACTTTTTCTCACTTCGCGTCGACGCGCTCTTTTCCACTGTTGAGGATGTAGGCAAAGAACGCGAGCTGTTACCTTCGATGGCAAGAACAAAAAATTGGATAATGTAGTCCCAGAGGCTTCCGCAAAATATGTTAAAAATCATGTCCTGTAGGTAGATAGGTATTGTTTGAGATGGGAGAACCTCAAATGTTGAATTTTCTTTCTCTGTGGGTATTATTCCCCCCTTATACATTAACTATTAATTCGCCCTCTACGTGAAAGGGAGAGCGAGTCAAAAAACATTAACTAGAATGTCCAGAGCGCTGCGGAAGCATGCCATTAGAAATGGCATCCATGCAGATCTAACCCCATTTCGTTTCAAAGTATCACCAACCTCACCTCAGACCGCCTCATGGCTGAATTCTCCGTACAACTGAAATCTCCTACACTTCCCAAGCCACTGAAAGCACTCCATCGAAATGCTCAGTAATCCAATGTTGTTGGAAATAGAATTCAAATCTGGCTATGTAACCATTTAGGATAGTCAACCTTTCAGCTTAACTCTTTGGCCTTAGTCTTGGAGCCGATCGCCCAACCGAACAAAATGTTCCCAACCATAGGCTAAACATTTTGCGCAGTCTATCAAATGCACGACAAACCTTTAAAATTTGTACCGTACTAGATATCGCAAAACATTGCGACTGAGGGCCTTGTACCCTCAAAAAGTATAATATCAGGTGGAGATGCTGATTGAGGTAGCCACATAATGCCGGAAACAACAGTAATGCCAAACAATGGATCATTTACCCAATCAGCTCACGTCGACCCTCACCTCTAGCCTTATCAAATACTTCGTTCATCTTGATTATGACCCATCAGTATTCATGAACATGAAACACCAGTAACAATGACGCGTCGTCACAGTCATAAAAAAGGGTTGTGGAATTGGATAGAAACTCAACGCCAAAAAAACAGCATAAAAGAGAACTATGAAGGCAGAAAAATTTCATTATTTTCCATCCTACAGTCTTAGCGAGCACCTCAAATATTAAATTTGCGAGTGGCCTAAGTCCCGGTTACTGACTTCATGCAGATGTTCACATTTAACAATGCAAGACATTGGGAAATATAGCATGCTCTAACAGCAGCCACAAAGTCCTAGGCGGAATAGAACAAAAATACAAAAGCCAGAAAAGTGGGAGACAGAAGCAAACTACTTACTTTTGCTACCACCAGAAGTATTCGAACTCTGACTTCGTTTCTTGACGCTCTCAGGCCCACCGACCTCAGCGGACATACGATAGACGTTCGTATCAATTTTTTCTCCATACTCGTCCCACTGAACCTACCACAAGGTTGACGACGATAGCCAAGATAAAAATACGCAATCGTTAAACGAAGCAGGGAGACAAAGAACGTACAACCCGCTCAGTGGTAGGAAAGGCAGGCTGGGTCCGCTTAGTGGAGCGGAAAAATTGCCCTCCGGAATGGAGTTGGGCACCCGGGAAGATATCATAACAGGCCATGTGGCGACCGTGGGTGAGTGATCCACTGTTGCTGGGGAGGAGACTATAGGGTTGGTTGTAGAAGGCACTGCCGCCAGTACCACCGCCAGACGCGGCGGAGGGCGCATGTGTCTGACTGGCGCCGATTTTGTCATCATCATCCTCGGTTTCATCTTCGTTGTCATCCAGGTCATCAATTGGATCGAAAACTTCTGAGTTACCAACTGAAGGGAAGGAAAGGATAAATTAATCTCTGAGTACATCTTGTACCACATTCATCCACCTATTCCAATGTTCAGTTGCCATCCGTAGCTCTTCAGGGCAAAAGAATCAACTACTACTGGTAAAATATACCAGATAAACTCCGCTACTTCACTTTGTCGTCAGTGCTGGTACCCACCGAGCCCTGACTCTTCTAAAGTATAAATTTTCGTGGTTGTGCTCACCGTCAGTTGAGAAGGCGTTGGCACTTTCACAAGTTCACGACGGGTTAGGCGTCAGTTATCTATGATTAGGCTACCATGTCCTGAGTATTCACATGGACCAATACCACGACTGTGGCGTGGAACCGCCACAATCTAGATCGTAACTGATAAGTGTACACCATTCGGACGCTCGGCTGCCGAGCAGATGAGGATTCCAAAAATGTGCCGATTTTGATGAACTTAGTAGATATCTACAAGTGTTGTTTTGCGCCTTCAAGCATTAAAAATTTGCTATTATACGCTATTCCACGCAAGTATCCACTGGCGCTGAGACTTTTCACCCTAAATGACGGCGTCTGAACCGCTGCACAACATACGCCTTGGCTGTAACTAGCGATGCACACTTGGCACTTGCCGCTGTGCAATGCCACTACTGTCATGCCATTGCGATTTAAAGTTCCTGTTTAATTGGAACACTCCTCGTGAATTATGAAAAAGTACAGACCCAAAACTGATTACTCATGAAGAACCATCCAGTCAATTCTTTTCACTGCCAACCCACAAAATAGGTTGTTCTATCTGAGAATATAGCAGTTAAAAAAACCAACCAAACTGCTAAAAAAAACGGGCCCCCCGCAAGTTTGTCGTTGAGAAAACCTCACAATCTATCGAAATAAACAAACTGCCATCAACAAATCTGTCAAAATCTGGATTTAGACTTAAAACCCACAGTTTCGGAATTGGTTGGTCGCCCCGGTGTTAAAGCCCTTTGATTGAGCCAAGGCCGTCTCCACCATTGAAGACCGCCCTGCCCCAGCCTCAGAATTCCCTTTATCTCCTTCCACCTCTACTACTTCGCTAGCCTCTGTAATAGGTACGCGTTGAGAAAGGTCGAGAGGGATGAGAAGAGTGTCGGCAGCCGCGGTAGCAAGTCCTTCATGAGCCCATTCCTCCCCCCGACTCAAGCCAATAAGACGCCGGGCCAAGGAGATATCAGGTTGGTTTGGTTGCTGCTGCTGCTGAAGGAGGGAGGGATCATTTGCTTCGCGGAAGTCGCCGTCCCTGGAGGTGATTACCACTGCATTCAACTCGTTGTCAGCCCAGTCGGCAAAGAGGAGCCGAGCGAACCCTGTTCGCAGACCAGCATCGGTAGCCAGAATGACCTAAAAGTCCCGACAATTGGATGGGCTCGAATAGTTATACTTTCCTTCAAAATTGCATCCAAAAAGGTAGACATTTTCGTTTGCCTTTAAATAGCAGACTATTTCTTTAACCACTTGGCTGATTATGCCCATCTCTTCAGCTGGATGAAGGCGCAGCATCGGACAGAATAGGGGGATTTCGAAATGGGGCGTAGGGAAGTAGGCGGACTCACCCCGACATGGATGCTAAAAAGGTGGATGATCCGCAAAAGTGACCGAATTCAGATTCCCTTAAGAGCCAATATTTATGATACAAAATTATGGTATTTAGCGCCAAATTCCCGGATCGAATGGTTCAATAAAACTGAGTCTTTATTAACAAAAAGCCTGGAAACGTATTCTCGATTACGCGAAATGCGATATCAGAGTGTAGTCTAACATGGGAGGAATTTGAAAACTGAAATCCCAAAGGCCAAAATTCGTACACTAGCAAACATCTCAAACTCAAGTAAGCGTGAAATAACGGGCGTCAATAAGGGAAGTATCACCCAGCGATGAAGGAGGAGTTTTAGGCAGTATTATTTAATGGTTTAATAGGATAAATCTCGTGTAAAATCTGGCACTCTTTCAGGCTTATGAATAATTCCATTATCTGACAATAAAAATCGGATGGGAGGAAGATTTGCCAGGCCCCTACCTAATTATTGAGTTCTGCTAACACTTAAAAGTAGCAGGAAAAATGGATAGACGCTTCGGATGATGAAGAAGTGAGCAGGGCTCGAAACCAACTTCTACGACATAAAAAGCATTCCAGCTGTGATGCAGATTTCATTGTCCATATAAGGGGCCAAGATTACCAACATTTAAGCAAAAAATCAGCGAGAGATAAAGGGAGGAATGGTTGATGAAGAAAGTCCGAAGATTTATGGAATAGTAGAAATAGCATTCAAAATCTGACTGACCGCCAGAAATTGGTATTTAAACTGAATTAAACAATAAATGAGCCATATACGGAGGCTTTTTTGCTAGTAAGTGAAAAAGGAGGTGTGCGTTTTGTGCCACTAAATGACATCCTACAAATCTATTGCATTACCAGGATGACAAGACGCGAAGGAAGGACCGTGGCGTAGAACCAGGTCAGCGACCATCATGCCGAATTAGGAGAAGGAATGAATTAAGGGTACTTCATGAAATTTGAGAAAGTAAAGACGCGAAGACAACCAAACATGCCTTCAAAACAACCAGTAAATGACAATGCATTTTGATTTGGCGCAAGCTCAATGCAATTTCAGCATATTGCTCGATGACAAATTCATCTCGCTATGAAGAAGCTATATTCTGGTGTAGCAGAGTAATCGGGAATTCAATACCACTCGTAACTATGAGGTAACCCGAGAATTTTGCAAGACTCTCGTAACAAAGATTAAATGACTAAAAAAGGCCTTTCAAGTTGTCTCTGTTGATGATAACTCATCACCCCTGCCCAGTGAGACAAGAACTTACTGCGAAGTCTACTCTCAGGAAAAAAGTGTTGGTCCTAGAAGCCAAGGAAAACAGCCCAATTCACCTCCAATTACACCAAATTTTTATTTCCCAACCATCCATTTCCCATGCGATTATGTATTATCGAGAAAATACGGTAACCACTTGCGCACTTTAATGTAATGTATCGAGTAGAACACTCTCAGTCGCATTCGTTTGGCCTTCAGCAAGCGAACAACTCCACCTGCATTGCATCGTGTAGAGTGGATTATTTGGCAGCCAATGTCGTCCACTCCTCCTTACTTCACATTAGAAAAGTACAAAAGCCAGTTCTTACCATAACTCTCTCAATCAGTCATTCAACAAACAAAAAACGGTGCTTTTAATGACGCAAATGAAAACGGTAGAGAACAAACTGATGACCTTGCAAACCTAATAGCACCGCTAATACTCGCCGCGTCCATCTGCTTAGCATATTCTGTCATCACTTCTCTTCCCGGAAGAGGACATAAATCGGTCGATTTGTTACCAAAATGCCCGAAACAGGGTGCCAAGAATACCGAGAGGTAAAGCTCTGCCTGTATGTGATACGTCTATCTTTGAGTGACTCACCAGTATGATCAAATAGATACTGGGCCGTACATTCCGCCCCGACACTTCTAAGCGCCTTGGAGCTCAATTAAAGCCAATTTGTAAGGCAGTCGATTTCAAACCTCGGCAAGCAGCAGGTTATTCAATTAATACTTCCAATAGTCCAACTATGCGCATACGTTAATAGATACGAGTCACTCAGCCCACTTGATGGCATGGCTGCTAAAGTGTCGACCGATAAGAAGTCTGCGCCACAGCGATCATATGCTAGCAACAAATCAAAATCTAAATGCTTACAGGCAAATCTCAGTAAAGACAGTCAAATTAGAAGTCCTCCATGGATTAGTTTGAGGATCGTAAACCTGACCGAATGATAACGCAGTGTAAAGGAGTGAAAAATTGCACGGTACCTAATAAGCGTAGCACCTATTTCTACCAAAACCTTCCATATTTAACACCGGAACTTTGCAAGTAGTGTCCAGCTTCATTAAAAAATTGACAGAGGAACAGAGAACTCACCTTTGGATTTGATACGCAATCCAATTGGTCAAGCGTGTGACAGAGTTGCATATGTCTCAAATGAAACGGATTACAGCGCTGATCTTCAAAGGACCGCAAAATCCTTTCTGACATCCACTCAACCAGAGATTTGGTAAAATCGAAGACACTATATCCCACGTGTGACAACATTGCCAATCCATAAGCCATGAATCCTGAGTCCTGGAATGAGACGCGTCAGTGGAGGAAAAAAGATCATACTGGACTGTGCCAAAGACTTTCCAGCATATTTGCGATTTCCAGACAGTATCCAGCCGTATCTACAGCAACTAAAACATTCCCGCCACGACGCAGCGTCTTGAGGAGCAACTGACGCAAGGCCTCGTTGCGATCTTTACGTCCAGCCTACAAGTCAACGACTATGACAATAACTGAGCCTACGTGAGCGTATAGTGCATTCGATACGTCGATTATGAGCAATCGCGGACGAATGCAAGCATCAAATGCGGCTCCATTAAGGTGACGACTCTTTTCATTGTTAAAGTCGATTGCATATATGATATCAGTCTCATCTTTGACCGCTTTCCAAATAGTGCCACCCAACATATGGCCTACAGTTTTATTAGGATAAAAAATTACCAGAAGGTAGTGGTGTAACACTAAGTCCGCGACCCTTTCCCTGAAGATTTACGGTTTGAGAGTACTTGACCTGGACAAAAAGTTCGAAAGCGTCATCAATATCATCCAGAGAGAAGAGTGAGAAATCCTCAGATAGAAACCGCGATTGAAACTCATCGTAGCAAAAGAGTTGACCAAGTTTACAAACAGGAGTGGTGGAATAAACGGGGCATTTAAGACCGTATTTTCCAACGAGAACAGGGAGGAGACCTAGATGCCTCATGCTTGGGTGACTGATCAGAACCGCACATATCTTCTTCGCCCATTTGCCCACCTCAGTTATGCGGGACTTTGGCAGATTTTCTGACCATCCGCAATCAAGGAGGCAGTAAAAATCATCAACTTGGAGTACAAAACATGGCGGATAGCTATCACCAGCACCTGAGAATGTGTGCAGTTTAATTATCGAGGTTGCCATTATATTGTGTAAGCAAGCAAAAACTAAAATTGCTTGAAATGTCTGGCAAAAGAATGTCTACGCGACAGCCTCGAGAAGGCGCAACAGACCAAAAAATCGCCTGCGTTTGAAAAACCGGCATACTAACCAATTGTTCATAACAAGTTTTGCAACCTATGGGATAGTTGTTTTGCCTCATTGTCACCATAACTATCAGAATATACATAGTTGTTTACTGACTAAGGATGCCTATTTTAGCTGCATGGTTGTGTTTGCCTTGAAGTAATATTTGCCGTAAAAATGCATTTCATTACTAGTGCATTATTTGTTGCCAACATTTTATAGAAGGTCAATTTTTAATTAAAATGGCACACCTTTTATTGAATTTTGCTTGTTTTATGTAGCTGAATAGCTGATCTTTTCGTTAATTTTCTGCATACTGATTTTAAATCTGCACTTTGGGTAATATCATGTTCCTTTCGTGAACCTCTCACGTCAAGCATTTTCTTCGTGATTTTTGCTCCGCGGAAGGAGCGCCTCAGTATGTTTGTGAATAATGTTATCCAAAATTGTAATTGCGATCTATGTATAGCCAAGGTTGGTATGCTCCTCTGAGGGTCGCCACAAATGGTATTATGACGTTGGTCTCACTCTCCGCCTCGCGGAGTAAACAGCCCGACTGAAATAAAACAAATTATGTGACATATAAGCCTCCTCTTGATCTCATAATTTAAAGGCGTTGTAGCGTCCTGAAACTTCTCTGAAGGCAAAAGCAGGCATAGCACTGGGGTAGCAGCGTCTCAAGGGTGTATACTACGTGATAAGGGAAAGCGGCTCATATCTATCATGTCAGCTACAAATTCTTCGCTCTATCTTTCATTTACGAAGTGGATGATTTGAGGGATCGTAATCCGTCCCGATTTTTAGAGGTTCTATAACGGAACATCCGTCTCAAACACTGGTTTAACAACACAGGAAGAATTCATGCGCAATGCTTAGGAGGGTCTTTGGGACCTAGTACTGTAACGAGCAGGTTTTAGAGGACCTACTGTTATGCACAAGAGGTGGACACATGATGAGTCACATTGATCCAAGAGCCTGGTGGACGCCCAAGTGGCGCTTGATGCTGTTTAGGGTCACGATTCGAAAATAGGCATTTAGTGCTCGGAAGGGAATATGAGAAGACAATTGCACCATTCGGAGTTTTAATGTTATTATTCTTTTTATTTAAATCGATGGTTAAAGTTTGTCCATTCTTGCTTATCTGGTTCAAAATGCAACTTACCGAGTAGCAGAAAGTCACACCATAAAGTGCTCTTTTTGCCGAGTTGGAGCAAGTCGAATTGGCTCGCCTAAAATCGCTGCACTCTGCCATAAGAAGAGTGTATCCATTAATTTTCCTTAACCTGGAGTATAAGGGCACCTTAAGGATGGATAATGACTTTGAAATGACAATTTTAGAGAGTGAAAATTGATCAAAATTGCGTCGAAAATTAATCGCTGTGCCCGTCGGTTCGTCGATTGACAAGTAATCGTATTCTACACTGTCTTTTCGGTTGTGTGGAAAGTCGGCTTATCAAACAATTGCCTGCCACCTGGCTGCCACTTCCTGCTTCTGAATAACGGGCTGGACTGACCAAACAACTTCCGATGACTTGTACACCTTAGGATTAGCTTCTGAAGACTGCGAATTCTATTAAGTTTTCATTAGTGAGGTCGGCAAGCTGCTATTGCATCTTTTAGCACAGTTTAAGCCGGACACTTCTTTATTGTGGCTTGAAAATGGGAAGAAATAAAATTTAAGATCTCTTAATACACTCTGACAAGTTTAGCGATCGTAAGTTGAAAACGGTGTCATTCTTTAGCCACGCTCAGATTGCTTAGTCGATGGTCCACTTACGTTTTACAGCACTTCTAACCTTCAAGAGAAGTGCAGCAATCCTCCGTGTACTATTCAAAACCGAAAATTGTCTCATCAACTTTAAGGTTTTTGCTGCCACCAGCTGGAAGTAGACATGACTTGAAGCATCAACCCCGAATGGCCACGCCAAAACCTGACCCGTTGGCAGGAGAAGAGAGAAGAGGAAGGCTCCTTTCTTGCACAATATTTTCTCGCAGTTTCTGGTTCCCTTTTGGAAACTTTTCTGAATTTACGACTTGATAATTATCCTGCGGATGAAGTTATAGGCTTTCAACCCTTCAAGGTTAAGTTGGGTTCTCACAAGGCAGATTTATGACAACGATGAGGAAGGGCGATGCGTTACTTTGGGAAGTCACAAAGGCTTCTCTTTGGAAATAGCTCTTGATTCCTTCTGGGGACCCGTTTTACTTAAGGACTAGCTGCTAAATCCAGACTTTCAGCTTTTCAGTGGTTCCTTTGAGCTAACCAGGTCCGTTGTCAGGACGTTTAAACGTGCCTGAAGACAGTGTCTAGCATATGACGACTTGAAGCGGCAATAGAATTAAGCTCTTTTGAATATGCTAAGCAGTGAGCATCTATGATTCTCCTAAACGCACACTTTTCGATAGCAGATAGATCTAGACACTGCTCTGGCATGCCTACATCGACAGTAGGCAAAGCATGCAAACCACTTACTGGAAAGCAAGGAACATCATCTCCACACCGATGTCATCCGTGACCTGTTGGTGAGCGCTTCCAGTTCCACTCACTCAGAACGCCCTGGTCACACGGGTGTCGCCTGTGCACTCCATTCCACTTCTTCGTTGTGGAGGCAGGTGGAGGTCACCTGGACAGAAAAAGGTGTCAGTGGGAGAGTTCACTGAAGTCGTAGCCTAGCATTGGAAATTTGGTGAACTATTAAGTAAAGGCGGAACTCTGCACTGCTTCAAGATAAAGTCTTGAAATTGGAGGTGCCTTGGAGGCATCCAAAAGGAATAACAAAAATAAGAATTCGACGGATGAAAAGTTTGTTTTAATCTGAGTTATCCTCCACCTCAATTGGCATCACTGTTTATCAAAGAAAAAGTACTGTGAACAAGTGATGGGATCGCAAAGATGAGGAAGTGGTGATGAGCACACGGACATTTAATTATTTTGTAAGGTTGACAGTCCACTGCATAGTATTGTGGCCTCGGAAGTGTTTGACCTCTTCAATTCATTTTCCAGCTACCGCACATCGCCGTCCATTCCATGGTATGCCTCAACACCTTAGCCAAATCGACCAAGTTGTTTGCTTGATTTCTTTCAAATTACGCCTTCGGATTCGGTACTATGCATTGAAGCACTCTGTCGATCTTATAGATTCCCCTTAAATACCGTTTGTGAACGGCATTTCAAATTTGCAGTAACATACGTTTGTTCAGTGAATCGTGAGATCCCCGTGAACAGAAGGATGTATAATGCATATTAAGAACATCAACTACTAATGTAAGGTTTGCTGATTGTCTCGTATTGAAGCATTGCAATCATCTGCAACCAAAATTAAGCCTCCAGATGCATTTTTCCTGACAGGCACTTGTTATAGCCGATGGCGGCAGCACTCATGACCCAGTCATTGGAGTCTTTTAGTACAAGTCCTTGGATTCCCGATCCCTAAGTTAGTGTCTGATCGACTGAAGTCCTACTCTTTCCTATCCTAGCCTTTGCCCAACAATTTCTTTTCCGCAGAAGGTTCTAACGCAGGGCCACCTTTTTCACTGTTGATCGCCAGCCTCCTTTTACGAATTGGTCTACAGCCGTAAAACTGAAAGCTTCTCCCTGTGCCATAAATCCAACTGCCCCAGTGACCTTTGGTAGCCTTCTTACTTAATGTACATAAGCAGCAAATATTATGCTCTTACGCTTTATACTTAACTTATAGAAGAACGAAAAATGAGACACGATGCTGGGTACAAAAGTCTTAGTTGATAGTTCCTAATTCGACATTTATTTGCCTGCGGTCTTTTCCAAGTTAACAGTAAACACTTCTACCATCGTTTAGTAATGGCGGTGTCTTTATTTACGCGACCATTTTTTCGGTCCCTTCCCAGTCGCATTCGCCTCAATCGCCACTTTTCATTGATCCAAATGTTGAAGAAATATTTCCACCTTTTCTTCATGATACCCTGTTAGGAGATAAACGATGACAATTCGCAATTATGTCTACAACTCTTGACTAGTTGCCGGGTGAAAATGAGTTTCTTTTTAGCACTTACTTTGACTGTCTACGCTATTGGTATGCAACTAGTGAGTTCTTTTTGCCCTCTGTGTATGGATGTGGTGTCTGCTGAACGAAGGAAATCCAACGCTGGCATTACGCCCTCCAACCCACCAACAGAAGCCGCAGCTCAATAAAATAAATTTGGATGCTTTATATCGGGCAAAATGTCAGTGGATTGAGCCTTTGCTCAGCAGTCAATCACCACGAGGCCTCTGTGTTTTGCTTGACAAGGAACTCACGCAGACGCAACCGATTTTGTCCTACTCGGTGGCAAACATGATTTCCCTCAAATATGGCACCCAGGAGAACTTAATCTGGGGACTTGAGGGAAGCAGCTTTCACTTGCGTTTGCCTGCTGTGTAAATGGCATCGAATCAAGCGACTTCGAGTTGTGGCCTCTGTCAACTCACAAGATTACCACGTAGTGAGGGCGGCTTGTAGGTGATAATCCATGAGATTACGAGGCAAATTGTCGACATCAAACCGCATGTCCAATGTGATCATAAGTTCGCGCGGGTCACCTCACAACATAGTACAGCAAACTTTTTAGTGTTGTTGTTGTTGTTGTTGAAATTGCCACGTATGCAAGGACATGATGCGAAATTGCATGCCACAGCAAGATACATCGTGGTGTTCTCAACCACCGCCCTCACCTTCAGTCCTCGCATTGCCAGAAATTCGTTTAAATAAGGGAAGGTACAGGTGATGTGGATGGGTTTGTTGCATGGCATTTGGGAGTGGCAAAATATGTCAAGGGCTGTAAAGCGTACTCTCGATTAGTGGTTTGTACTGCTGTCAGTGGGTTTCGGTGGGAGATCACTCATTCTTTTAATCACTCCCTCACATGGACAGATAAGTTGATAGGTGGATGTAGGGGCATCGTGAAGAGGGTGAAAGTTAGAAAGGTGGGGACATAGCAAAGGCGAGAGGGACTCTGTTTTGACTCCCCTCTTCGCCTCTCCTCTAATCTCCTGCCTCTCTACTCCGCACTGTGTCTTCATCTTCATTCCAATTCTCTTCTTCTGTGAGTTCCAAATCATCTTTTTCTACATTACACGTGTTTCAATTACAAAGTTTCCCTGACAATGCACTGTATCAACGTCTGCAAAGTTGGCAATAATTGAATGGAAATGAGGCGGAAATCAGGGTTTTCAGTGTCAGGTTGCATACTTCGAGACACTTTAGAAAGAGGCATATTGTTTTCATGGGGAGAAAATTAGCAAAACTTGCATCCCGCCACGAATAAAATCGAGGTAAGCCGCGATAATGACGAGTGGGTGGGTCATCTTAGCCAACTTTGCTTAACACTTTATAGTCACATACAGATTATACAATCCAAAAATTGGAATGGAAGCAGAAGAGGCGGGCGCTCAAAGCCCTCAATGAATTAAAATGAAGATCTACAAGTCTTCTGCCTCAAGCAAATCATTGTTATTCGTACCAAAATCGTCGCCATTGGGTTTTGCCCCGACGGCTCCGCGCAAAGAGATGCAAATCTCCTCTTCACTTCTAGGTGGCAGGAAGAAGTGCAAAAGCATCTAACACGTCTAATCAAAAGGCAGCGAAAGTATTATGATTGAAGAAAAATGTGAATGCAACCTCACCCTATTAAGCCGAATTTGCCTTTTCCAAAGTCCACATCTTTCCCCTTACACTTAAACTGACAAGCATGTATGGTAGGCAATCTAAGGAGTTATTTTATTGATTGGAGTATTCTGTTCATAAGCTCAACTCATAGTGTGTAATGCCTTATATTTTGTAGAACTAAACAGATTCTGTTCAATGGAAAGTCTTTAGAATTCTCATTTCCAATTTATCCACTCATAATTTGTGCAGCTGGAGCCTTCTCTACTTATTAAATGTAAGTAGTACACTTCACTGAAGGGTTTTCTTAGGTGTACTGCGAAAGATTCGCACAAATTGGTAGCAAAAGACGATTTTTTCGGCATTTTTTGAGGTGTGAATACAAATTTGCACTCGAAAAAGCAAAAATAGAAGTATTTCCTTTTAATTGGGTCGCTTCTACATCCCACAAAAGGGAACAAACTTACGAGTCTAAAGCCTCAGTCAGTGTAAACAGAATAATAAAAGAGGGCGCAAAGTTCTCACCTTTACTTGCTTCATTTGCATCCTTTTAAGCCAAATTGAACACAGACATCACTTTGTGCACAAACATTGTTAGGTGATTTAGCCCATCTCGATGCCGCAATCCCTACCTCGAACAAGATGACCTGTTACGGCTTTTTTGTGCCAATCTTGATGTTTTTATGCACAAATCACCTTTTACAATAGATCGCACTTTCTCATATAGCTAGAGATATTCACTTTTACCTCAATAGCGCCATCAAGTGAGAAACAAACTCTTTTACGATCCCACATCAATGGAAGCGCCAAATTTATTCATACCTTCCCTACTTGCCGTGGTGATTTTGGCATTCCTTTTATTGGTTGCTTGTCAATGTAACTTTGAGATTAAAGCACGTTAGCATACAATTTGAGGTAGTTCAACATGAAGGTGTAAATGAAGGTGGCAAAGTTTATTGCTTGGCAAAGTATGTTATAGCAAAACCAACTTTGAATGAATCACTCGACGAGAAAATTACCTTTACCACCACCACCACATATTTCACTATCACCACTGTTAAATTCCATCATTTATTACTTCCCCATGAAGTGAGTTGCCTCCCATTTCCTCTCAAAGTTACCCCCAAAGAAACAGTCTGGCTCTGTCTGAGATTCTTCCTCACTGCCAACTACCAATGACTATTGACTCGACTGTTGAGATTGTCCATTGTCAGGAGAAGGTTGCGTTGCAGGCACGTGTGATGTGAAGAAAGATGATGAGGGACATGCAGGGAAGGGGTTTGGGGTGAGGATGCGCTCTTTTCTGCAATCCCAATGTCCGTGATGGTGTTGCGACGTTGGCGTTATGAAGTTGCCTCATAAGTCTTGGAGTTGGATCAGCACTCTCTCGCAACTAATTACCTAATGGTTTCCCCACATGCGTTGCTGTTGCAGTTTTTGCCACAGTTGTAACGTGGTGAGTGTACAGCTGTCAGTGAAACTTGTTGTGTGGATTTCAGCAGTGAAGGGATTTAATGACAACTGCCTTTTCCTGTTATTCACCACTCATCCTGTATTCATCCACCCGTCCCCTGCCCTGGAATAGTGCAACGTGTATCTAGGTTGGGTTGTATTGAGGTGGAAAGGAGTGATGTGTGGTGTTATGTAGATGGCAAGAGATTAACCAATGCGGAATTCAAAACTACGGAAGTTATTTCTCATCGCCACTCAGTCGTTTAGTCAACAAACATTCTAATGTATACCGTACGATTCCATAGGAAATGCAATTATCTACGGTAAATACTGTAAATACCCAAAGTACCCCCTACAGACATCCACTAGCAATGGTCCACACCACTGGTAGGTAAACGGTTTTGCTCCGACATACTCTAACATTTTAAAGTGCCATACAACCGAATCAGTGCAATGCTGCTGCAATCGCTCCAACATCGGAACAGTGGAGTTAACCTCGGTGCACGGAGCAAATCACCTCACATTACCAACATCTGTTTTGTTCAAGCGAGGTTCTGACGATACACAGGTTGAAGGAGGAGGCAGTGATGGAGAGCACAGCAAAGTGTACCGTGTGGTGCCGTTTCATGCATACAAAAACGCCAACGCAAACACAAATTAGTTGGTGTGTCATGTAATGCAGTAACCTGGATGAACTTAATTCTGATCGGATTATGCCAACTGCTCCAGTCCATTAATTTACTAATTCGCCAATTCTGATTTCACTGATTCCCTCCATTTGCTTTGGGACCGTAATGTGTGCCTCAACCACTCCAACACCCTTTTGTTGGAGTCGCCAAATTCCACTCCACTTATCGCCTCCCTTTACCACATCACAATCTCAGTGTCATGTTGGGCGGTTTCGGGCCCGACAGTGAAAACACTTAACCAAACCAACGAGGCCATTCCGAAGTAAATTGAATTGAGGCGAGTCCAAAGCAATTTTTGCTATAAGTGTACAGCAATGAGAAGCAAACAGCACATTTCCTGAGACAGAAAGATCAACTCTCTCTCTGGCGCAAAATTCCCAAAACCTCCACGTAGAATAAATGATTAGAGAATTTTTTGGCTTTAGTTACCAGCACCTCTTGCTTGTGTGTCACTGTAGCCTCGGTGCATTTTGGCCTGACCGTGACTGACGTGACTCCGGCCATAATCCTGATTTACATCCAGTTCTATCAATGCCACGTGACTGAATTCGGTGCAAAATTCACTCCAACTACACGTGTTAATTTTAAGTTCATTCCGTGGCATAATCACCTGTTTTGAAACATGTTCTACCTCAACCCTCACGTTTTTTTACCGAAAAAAGGCCCCCTTGATACTCGGTAATAGAGTCAAGGAACCCTCCATTAAATTAATTCACTTTTCAATGGTTTACACCTTCCTTAACTCCAATTCATCGCCTTCAAATAATATTACTGGCCGCAGGACAAAACTACTGAGCAGATTTGGTAAAAGCGCGAATCCAGGAGGTTTAGTCTCTACTAACTTATTTAAAATATTCTGGGATTGATGTGTTAAAACTTCAAAATGCACCAACTTTTAGATCAGTTTGGGTGGAATCTATCACTGAGATGTGGAGATGTGCACCCTTTTGGATGGAAATAAGCCACATAATGTAGGGATTTGACAAATTATATAAGTTTTCTGTCTCATCGCCCACCACATAGGGCATTTGAGACGAATTTTTTCCAAGTAGTCACCCCAGTTGACCGTTAAACTGGTACCCGAACCGGAAAACGTTTATGCACTATTGCCAACTTATTTTCATTACTAGGAGGTAGAGGGGAAAGACACCCCAGCCACCAACATCAAACAAGTTTGTCCGACATCCGATGGTTTCCAGAATTCAGCATGTTTTAACCCACTGCATAAATCATCCGCGCAGTCTATGATCTAAATGTTGGAGTCTCATCTGTCGACATTGCCATTGCTTTGATGCCCTCACCGCTTCCATCCGTCCTCCCCCCTGCATCCACCTCACCAGCCCCTCCAATGCAGGTACCAACAAGTAATTGTCCAATCACTAACACTTTCTAGAAGATCCGCACTCTCCTCACGTTCTTCCCCAAATGACCACTTTCATAGCCTTAGCAACGCTATGGGGACAGCGATTCAGGCATGAGCATACGAGACAGGCGACAAATATAATTTTTCTACCGTCATTCCACCTATCTCAGAAGTATATTTCCTTGTGGAGGTACTGATAACATTTGCATGGATTTGACTTCACCCCACAGACAACCTAGCCTAGTGCCTATTATGCATTCGGCAAGACTGCCAATGCTATATCAAAAGGCTGCCAAGTTAGATGTCATCAAACCCACCGCGCTCTCAGCCGTGGTAAATCCTGGCTAATTCACTGCTCCCCTATGTTTAATGACATTAGTTTTAACTGATTTAGCCCTCCCCAAGGGTGAGAGGTCGGTTTCAGGGCTAATAGGCAATTTCCAGCATATCAGGATCGATATTCCAACTATCGAAAAGGCGACTCTCTTGAGGCATTACCAACGTCTATCCGCCCAACTCACAAATCAAGTATCCCACTGTCGTCGATGCATGTGTATTGCTAAGTCTTTTGGTCCAACACATGGTTGATCCTATTACAGCCTACTGCCTTCAAGCCTTTAAACTACGCGCCTAGTGCCTACAGCTAAGAGCGGGTTTCATTTTCTCGTGCCAGCATCACCGCAAGTAAAGCGAGGTCATCCTCTCAGGTTTAAACAGGTGTGCCTTCTACAGCATGATGAAACGTGTTGAATTGAATAACTGCATACGCTAGGTTTCTTGAGCGATAATTGTATTGTGTTCAACCAATAATTGGAGGTTCAGAATTCCTTCCAGGTAGAAGGTAACACCGATGGGCGATTGACAATTTTGACGTGGACAAGAATATATTGTGGGGAAATAACCACGAACGACGAGTTAGTTGCTACCATAAATTCAATCCCCACCGCGCGCATTTTATGCTCCTCCCAACTACTAAAGTCATCATCATTAAGTCTAGGACTATTCTCTCCTATAAGTACACCCTTCATGGTCACATCAGGAGTTTAACTTGATGGGATTCGTTAGGCAATAAGTGCCTGCAACGTCCTTATTTAAGGCAGTTTTAACACCGTAGAATCTACTTAACAGCTCCTTCACCTACGAGTCAACCCTACTAGCTACCAAATTTTTGCTCCATATCATTCAACTCATGAAAATCCTTTTCATCCTGAACCGTTGATTCCTCCAGCTCATCAATTTGGTTTCTGCCGCACATAGCCAATGGTTTAATTAAATGCAGCAAAAGTGATGGAAGTTCTTGTGTATTTCCATGTGGTACCACGGGAAACAGCTTATTTCTAGCCTTTGCCATCAAGCAAAAGCTAATGAGAGAAGTTATTATCATTACTAGCACGATGAGAAGTCGCGCCTTCATGCATTAACAGGTTTGCCACCCAATGATGCGTGATCAAACACATCGCTTGTCACTATCACCCTCCCCCTCCGCGTATGGCGTGCGGCAATCACTGGGTCGTCGTTAGGAGGATGACAATGACAAAGGTGGCGACAGAGGGTGAAAGCCGGTGCTCAGTTTAGCAACTCGACTCAGAGACCAACAAACCATGGCTATCGCTAACCTCACCCAAAGCTTCATATGCGCCTAGCATCAGGTATTTGGTATTCTCTCCTACTCCACATGCAATCTTGGCAAGAGGCCCACTCAGTGCTCCAATTTTGAGGGAGTTGAGCTGTTCGAGAGAGAATATATGAGGACAGCCGGCTGATGAGGCTCAGGAGCCCAACCAATTTGAATTGGTCATTTGTAGCTCCTGACAACCAACACATGAATGCTTTTGGCCCTAAAAGTCAGGGTTTATTGATCCAAAATGGGGATCCTTGTATACCCCAAAAAACACTCCCCTTTGACTGACCAAATGACAAAAGCTCAACCAAATAAAAGAAATGCCACGTTGAAGCAAAGTGTCACAAATTCTATAACAATAGATATAATCCAGTTACTAGTTTGCCTAGGTGTTTGCTGTCGCCACAGAGTGGGGTGCAGGGAGTGGGCGGCAAGTCTGCAGGAAAAAGTGTGCAGAGGTTGAACTATGGTACGAATCTTTTAGAAGAAAACTTTTCATCCACTAGACTTAGCTACCATCGCTGCTGCCGCGGGATTGGCAAACCAAAAAGACCTCAATACAACTCGACTTTATCTCACTTTCGATTTACTTTTCCGGCTAAGTGTACTCCATGACGAATGAACTGAAGTTTCTCTCTTTTCGCTTCTGCATGTTTTCAATGCTTTGCGGCATAGACGTGGCATTGAGTCAAAGCGGACGCGAATTTAGACGAGCAGTGGGCACTCACAGTTTACTGAAGATAATGGAAGGAGGAGAGAGGTAAGGGATTCTCCAAGTGGCATATGCGGTTTTGTAGCGTCTGGATTAAGCGCAATTGCGTTGTTCAGCTTAAGATCACGTCGATTCTGTCAATCTGATCAGGCATGTCCACTCTGCTGATAACATCCTCTGATAGTCCAACCAATTTGTAGGGGCTGTAATTGGTGTACTTTTAGACCCCTTAAATGACCTGATTTTATGCGTTTGTAGTACTACTTCGACTTTATGTGAAGCCCTCACCTGGGGCATTAAGCACCGACTCCACCAGCAGACTTCAGTCCGACAAAAAAATGCATTAGGTTAAATTTTAATCCTCCTTCTATTCCTGACTGCTGAAATCTCGAGCAGCGGGATCTACGGATCAACAACTGTTACACGATCCTCGCCTTGAATTAAAACATAAATTTTGCCTCCACCCCCTCAATATTAAGAAATGCCAAGTTTTTATTACCATGTTTTCGGCATCGTTGAAAATTATCTTTAGCGCACTTGGAGTACAGATTCTGGTCAAAAACAAGGGAGAATCCTGCATTGACTAAGTTTATTTTATGAATTACAGAAAAGAGCACTAGTTCATTTTCATCAACTTCGACGGCCTATCTGGGGCAGGCAACCACTTTAAATCCTTTTTTCCACTTTGTAATCAAGTTCACATTAGTACATTTCATTTATGCTGGCTGGTGGTAAGGTACCAATACGGTTACCTAAAGGGGACAGTGTACTGATTAAAAATGGGGGCTCGAAAAGTCTAAACCACCAAATTTATTGTTGTATTGTAGTGCTTTATTTGTTTGTTCCACTCTCGGTTTTTGCTTTTTCAGGTACTGATTGCTCCATCTTTGAACTTCTGCTGTATTGAACGACCTTTAGACCATCCTCACAACCCTTCTACTCATCAGTAATACCTATGCTGCCCTAGCATTATCTTATTTCGCCTTCAGGGAGGTCTGAAAGGTCAACATCGGTGGCAGTGGAAAAGATTTCCATCAATGAATGCCAAAACTCCACACGGCGAAAGAAGAGTATGTGCTACGAATGACAACAGCCTACCCTAATCCCTTGCTCTAAAGTAATGTTGCCAATAGCCGAAGTAGCAGTGGCTGTGAGCTACCACTGAAATTTGCCACCAAGCCGTCTTCGATACCCTCATGACAACGACAAAAAGTAGAACATGCGATGTTTCCTCTACCTCTCTACTAGCTGGTTAGAACCTAGCTGGCGTGGCTTAGAAGCAAGTGATGTAAAAAATTGTGACGAGGCGGGATAGGAGCGATACAGTATCCCAATCAGTGTACGCTTGAATTCCGGCATTCTTGTGACTGGCGGTGGGCATACAAGGTGGCAGGTGCATTACCCCTCTTGCAATGCAGTTCACAAGCATGGTAGCACTCAAGATCGGTTAAAGTGTTTAAGAGAGATAAGTGACCTCGCGGCAAAGTATACCGCTAGATGCCTCAAGTCGATGACTGGCATGGTTGCTTCGTGAGTGTTTTTCATCACGGCATCGGCTGCGTTGTGATTGGCCCACGTGGGAGGATGCCAAGGGGGAGCGTCAGGGACAACGCTCGGAAAGAGAGCGGAGCTATAACATGCTTTGGATGTTAACTTACTCCTTCATTTTGTTTTTGTGGATATTTGGAGCTCTGCTTTTGTATTTTTTGTCACTGTTTGTAGGCACTCACCCCTCTACACCTCCATCGTACGCTTCCTGCCCGAGTATTATGCCCTCTTCCATGTGAAGGGGGATCTCGAGGCGCTACAGTACAATAACACTAGGTAATATTCCAACTAGTGAAATGAACTACTACCCATGAAGGCTTCTTCCAAAATACGATTGGTGATAGTGGTCTACTTGGGCTGAAGATGGCCAAGATCCGAACCAAAACAGATGGCTTTGCAGCGCCGTTGGATGTCTGAAAACCAAGTCCCTGTGTCGACATGGTATAGCAATGGGCGTCAGACCGCTATCATCAACAAACGAATTTGTCGGCGTGTCCGATTTATGGAACACTGGCCGACGCGATGATGGCAATAGTAGTAGCTCGAAAGTTATGGATATTTACGCTTCAAACTGTATATTTGTTTACCACTGTTGATTACTACTGCCCTGACTAGCACCATGGGGGGCTCTCGGCGTCGTGCCGAGTTGCCGTTACCAGCACCTGAAACCCTGTCGATAGGCTACGGCAATTATTCCTCGTATGGTGTTGTTTTGTCTCCCCCTGTCGCTGTGGTAATCTTTTTTGAAGTTTTACGACCCTTGCATGAGTGGTAGTCGCATCCGTTGTTAAGTATCACCCATAGAGGTGCCAATACTTCCGTTTTGAGTCACCGGACGACACCCACCCACTCTGGCATTGCTGTTGTCGCTACTCCCCTATAAGACCGGCTGTTCACCCAGTAAAACAGGATAAGCAAACAAATATACTACCTAGCTTGACTCGTTCTGCCGCACTGGTCCTGCATTCCATGCCCCATTGCGAAGCCGATCTGGTGTCGTCGTCCAAGTACCTAATCGTCAGCTTGTTAAACAATCTTAAATTTCAATGTCCTCGGTCCAGCAACCCTCCGCTATGAAAGCCACAAGGAAGTCTTCAACGAAAACGCGAAACCGCCAAATTTACGACCTCAATTTTGGAAGGAACCCAAGAACCAGGAAGGTAAATTCACACAATGGAAATGGAACTCCGTGTACGTGATGACGTTAGAAGTTCAAATCTTCCCCTTGATCTTCGCGACCTTTCGGCTGACTAAAAACCATGTAAAATTATCCCTTACCCTAACGACGCCTAGACCTCTCTGTAAGACGTCTCCTAAGAAATCCGCAACCCGCTTTCGCCCAGTCGAATCCAAAACGGTTGGTGATTTTCGCAAAGCCGATTAGCTTCTCCAAAATTAGTGACGTCTCCCCCTGGACACCGAATTTATTAAGAGAGCAAATTAGCGACATCCTAACTTCATCAGGAGCCGTAGCAAACTAAACTGAGCGCAATGTCTGCCTCGAAACCGGATTACTCTGATTCGCTAATGAGACTACCAAACGGACCCTGAGTCAAAGACCATTACTCCAGCTCCAGACCGCAGCTACTCTTCCGTGATAACCCACATAGGGAGACTAGTTAAATCTCACAACTAGTCTATTCCCAAGATAAAGGCCCAAGTTTCTGTACAATGATTGCCTCAAAGGGGTCCAGTTGCAGAAGTACCCTGGGCGTGCTATCCCCTCCCCAAAGCCCAACCTTGAGACACCCACCGGACAGGAATCTCCACTTGTTTGAGATTCGCCATCTCTAATCACATCTTGTCTGTACCACACTTGACGTGGTACATCCAAATTCGCATGATGAAGTTAAATTTAGTATCCTACAGCACCTAGAAAATCAGCCCAATGGGTTGTTCTTGATCAATTAATGCTCCTCCAATGCAAAAGTTAATGGCTCATCGCGTGATTTGTGTCTCTTTGAGGCTACTTCGTGTCCTTCTTACCCAAGTTGGGCCCAGGAGCAAGGCGCTAAGACTCACATAACCTAACCTAGTAGCACAGTAACCGACCTAACAAGGGATTTCTATGCCGGTAATCGTTCCCCTATTAAACGGGTTGCATGGATGGGCAAAGTCCTGTAAGATGCACAGCTGTTTTAACCTCACAAGCATCAGTAATGGTAACTAACCCCCCCCCCCTTCAAGGAGAAAGGAAGAATTTGGAAACCAAGTGGGTCTCATGCACGAAGTGGGCAACTTCTTTACCTGGTCAGATTAGGAAAGGAATCCACGGGAATCGAACCTGTCGTCCAGCCTTGCTTTACCAAAAGACCCTTTTGGGTTATTAGCCTCAAACGCACTTCCCCACGATCCACTTTGAAGGAAGACAGATCGGAACGATGAGATGGCGCATGACGAGACCACTAGCTGCCAGAAGTGATATCAAGAACTACAATGAAGACAATCAAGGTTATACGTTGACGAAATCACACGGATTGGAAGCCAAGTGACAACCGAGGTTAATGTATTTAGCGATGCATCAACAGTCGTGGTACTTGAGTCCATCTGCGATTCGTCAACGGTCAATGAAGTGCCGAGCGTGTATTACACTTGGCCAAGTCATGCGACCAGCATTCCGAGTCAGAAGCTTGCATCAGAAGTTGTGTACTGCAAAGATTTTGCACAACGGACGCTAGCACCCTCAGTACAGTGACCAGAATGGGCATCGCCTCCAAAAACTGGATGCTGTGCAATAAATTCTTCCTCATTGTGGATGTATCTTTGTGTATGTCATCCGGCGACCAACTTATTCCTTTCAGCATTCTCGGGATTATCCACACAATGAGGATAACATAGAGCCATCTACAGCGACAACAGAACTAATTTTGGCCGATCAAGCTAAGCCCTACAACAGTCCTACCCCTTAGAAGTCCCCGACCACTGTCGCTTCTGATGTTGCTCCTCCATGACTTTGGGAAGGAAGAAATTGTTAACTGTAACAATTATTTACTTTTGTCTTCCTCTTTTGACACTTTATGTCTTATCGCTCATGCTTAAATAATTGCTCTCCATTGCCGAGCGACATCCAAGAAGCCACCACGTGGTCCGCTTCAAGGCACCAATCAGCGCCAGTGTTATTGTAAAACCAGTCCCCCACGCGGACGAGCATCACAATGGGGATAAACGCGGTTGCCTACTTGAATAATTCTGCTGCTCCTCTCGTGCGCTGAGGGTAGTAAGACCAAGTCAATCCATCGAAACATCAAGCCTGTGCTACCACTTTAATACTACAGATGTCTATTAGTTATGTGGATCGCCCGGCGGCCGAATTCTAGTTGGAACCAATATTGCAAACAAAGACGCTGGGAATATCACTTCTCTGTAGGAGTCGCTTCATTTACAAGTGGCAAATTGTAATACATGCATTATAAGATTTGATGATGCCGAGTTTTTTTGATTCCAACCTAATTCATATTCATTTTACTTACAAAGCAATTCAAATAACTGCTAGTGTCGACAAACTAATTTCAAAGACAAATTTATTCTAAGCGAAATTCCCAGATCTGAGTTTAGAGCAAGAGGGATCGAAAATTAATAGAATTTACCACCTACATAATGGGGAGACAACTCATCACTTGATCATGCAACCCCCGCCATAGCGGCGACAGAAGCACTACCTTCCGGGCAAGGTAATAAGCAAATGGCGTTGAGATTTTAGGAGAAAAACCATAACTTAAGATTTATACTAAAAAGAGTGTTTTTGTGGAACTCCTTCCTGAGTTACGAGACTAAAGGCGGTTCAAATTTAGGCATAATATGAGGCTGTCCAAATCCTCCTAGAGGAAGCCATGTTAAGAGAGTTTTGCTACTCGGGCCTTCTTCACTAAATATGCCGAAAACACGCGCAAATTCATGCAGACAAACCACCTATGTAGGAGGAAGACTCATCTGTCCGAAAGGAAAAAGGCAAGGAGGAGTAGATGTCGAACCTTTTCGGAAGAAGGCATCGGTTATACACCCACCAAGTGAAGATTACCATAAAGGCATGAGCTTTATTTGAGCTCAAAGCCCAAATCACTGGGTGCAAACTGCGATTTTCGATTTAATAAATCACAAATCAACTGGAAACTGACGGATTAAAATTAATATTTGAAATTTGTTAAAAGGTCAATGATATACGAATCGTTTTATGCAAAATATGTTCTAGTCTTGGCCACATTTTTGACCGTTACTGTCATCGTGGGCGCAATGAGAAAAGATGACATTAATATGAAGGCACGATTGATGTTGAAAGAGGCTTAAGCACAAACTGTTAGACCCAGTAAAGTTTTAAGAAGGGAAAAACTGAAGTATACTCACTGCTGTTCCTTCTTATGCCCCATTGTTCTGCAAGCATCCCAAGGTATGCTAATCCTTCATAGTCTACAAGAAACGATCCACTCCAGCGACCGTGAAATAGCGCCGTACTAGTTTCCCATCCCTTTTTATAAAGCTAGTATTTCCTTATATTCGTTGCTATGACTTTTTAGTCATTCCCACATTGCTTTGAGAGGCAGATGTTCTCCACGCACTGTGTAAGAAAGCAAGAACAATTATTAGCATTATCAGACAACTAACCACCGGAACGGGGTCGCTTCTACTATTACAGTAAAGAAAACTGTTAGTTGTTTATCAAGACTTTGAGAAGAAATGCGTTAACTGCATGCAAAGTAGAAGGTGCAACTGCAGTCTCCTAAAACAGGCTAAGGACAGCGTAGTGATAGTGGCTATGGTCCTTCTGAGTTAAGCTGACACCTGTTCCGAGCAAAACTAGCTATCATGAGGAAGGCATCGAATTGATAGTTAATGTGAAACCCACAAACCGCGCACCCGAACAGATCCACATCCCAAGCTGACCGGCCTGCCCAACTCGCACTTGGGCACTTTGCACCACCGACCGTGAAGTGTATTTGAAGAATCGCTACCCGTTGGTTTGAATTATCACAAAGACAGAAGAGCTGCCCGTGCTTTTGATTATTTCCTACAAAACTGCGATTATTTTTTGTTGGGCCAACTGATTACCGGTGTGTTTATCACCAAATGCGAGCATCTCTAGGAGCGACATTAATCCAGTTCAAGCCAAAAAAAACTGAGCGAGATGTAGAATTAAAATTTAAAGTTAAATGAAATACCACAAGTGAAGGCGATGCAAAACCCCCCCATCACCCATTCAGGTATACATACACGACTTCTAACATCGTATCAGATGATTTAGCAAATATTTTTTATCAAAAGGCACACGTCCGGATATAAATGACATATAATGGATTAACTGCAAAAATACCCTCAGAATGTTATTGCTTCTGCGTTTCTTGACACTTTGAACGTCAATGCTCGAATGCATCACATTCTTCTTATGGCAAAAATTCATTTCGTAGAAGTCAGTGGCAGTATCGAGCTTCCCTATAGTCTTACCTATTCTTCCCCACTCCAATGCTGTCAGTCCGAGAGGCGGGTTTTAATGGATCGACAGTACAAGCGATGCGTTGGGCTGCAGGTTTTACGTGTTTAGAATGCCCATGGGGCATTCCGCCCTCCTCCATAGGCCAGTTTTGATCAGTACTCGTGTCGAGGAAACGTGTTTAAATCGTAAGTGCAGTCATATTTCTTGAATAAGGCGAGAGATTTCGTTTTCTCTTCCCGATTCGTTGATTCACCAGGGACGAGTCCTGGTGAGGCACAGGATTGGCGTATCTCAGCCTAAGTACGTGTGCGTTCAGGCCTTTGCTCATCCAAGAATACTGAATGAGACGCGGATGGATTGCCTGCTAAAGATGCTCTCTGGGTTAGTTTGCTTTGAGGATTCTGTGGGAGGATTTTGCAATGCTCCTTAGGAACTGACGATCACATTAACAAATCACGCTTCTCATAGCCAAATAAAAAAAATTAAATAAGGATACGTCATTATTTATCCTACAATTCCATTTATGAACAAACAGGTCCTCTTTGAACGTTTCTTGGTTATTTTGCGGATAGCACTCTCCTGAATTGCAGTCCTTCTAACTTCCACTGCTTTTCGAATTCAGACGTCGGTGCTCAAAAGCTGACAGTCTAACGCATTTGCATCGTGTGTATTTATGTCAGCTCATATTCATTCACTTTGACCGGATGAATTTCTGGTTGTTTGTCCTTTCTAGATTTCTTACACATCTTGATTTTGAAATCACTCAATTACTACAACGTCTAATGAAATGTGGCGTCGTAAGATTGTACTCATTTTACTGTTCGCCCGTGTTATGATTAAAGTAGCCTACGCAGGTACCTCTTCGCAGTCGCTTAGATTAACCAAAGTCAAGGACGTTTAGAGCTGTCGATAAAATCAGAAGACAAATAGTTTAAGGTGTTCATGTGTATCCTTTGCGGAATATTCTTGCTTATTGGTAACAAAGAGGCGATTTCCTATTTTTTTATGGATTTTGTTTTTAGGCAGTTAAACGAAGCACTCAATTGGGGATATCGAACCGCCCCACACCTTCACTGGTGAGATCCATCGTGAACAACCCATTTGAGGCGAACAAGTAGCGCAGCCGCTAAAAAAAAGGTTCTTAGGCCAAAATCTGATTCACCTCTCTGGGACTGTGCTGAGATGGATCTAGTAATTCACGGTGTGACAACGGGATCAGTGTAAATGAGAGAAGAAAATTGTTTGTCCAGGTAGGGATCTCCACCCATTAGTTCTTGTGATTTGTTCGGTATTGAAGTACCAGTAAATTGTTTTGCAGTCTTAATTTCTGTCAATTTTTGTGGGTTTTTCATCCCAAGAAGGCCTAAAAGTGGTCCCTCAATCAGCTCAGGTGGGAATTTTGGGATGCTTCCTAGCATAATTTTACAACTCTTCACGGGACAAATGAGCTCAGATTACTATGGAAGATTTAAGTGTGGACGTACGCACCGTTTTTGGAAGGGATCTCATTCGTTGATATGCCAGGTCTCCTACTGCGTACAGGTGGGTGCTTGTATTTAGATGGAAAAAGGCAGCAAACGGTTTTTAGCTAAGAGTATTTGATGAATGACATAGTGGCTGCTTTAATTAGGCTTCCCTAAACGTTGATGAAGTTAGGAATTCAACGGCCAAAGTTGCTGGGATTTCCCAAGAGAAAGGTGTACTCAGTGGTATGTCTGATATAACTTAAACCTTTAAAAGAAGGGTTCGTGTTTGAAGAGCTTCAAAAAAGCATACAAATTTTTTTGAATTAGGTGTGGAAGGCCTATCAAACATGTGAGCGAATAGTGAGCACTCAGGCTTCATAGAGCGTGGATGTTAAGAGAAAAAACGAATTACCATGTCAGCGAAAATGTCTACGGTTCTGCCAACGGAAAAAAACGCTGTGTGGATGTGGGGGAGTTGACGCCATTGATTCCTGCACTTTAAAGTTGCCAATCAATGCGACATTTTGAAAATTAGAACGACAGCTGACACTTGAAAAATCGCGACCCTTAGGGTGGTAAGGGAAAAAACAGAATAAGGAAGAGTGGTGTTGTTCCACATTAGGGCGTAAGCTCATTCTTGGGGGATGACAATTTTCGATGGATTTTCCCCTCATCATTTCAAGGCGTTCAAAATTGTTCTTCCCGCATTCCTGTCGACTTTTGATAGTGCTTATCACCTTTGTGACAACAAGGTCAATCTATTTTCTTTCGGACTTTCGAGTGCTTTATGCAATTTTTAAGCCTTGTGACCAGATACTTATGTATGAAATTTTCTCTCATTCTGGAAATAGAGTTCTTTACTGTAATCAGTAAAGTAATTTTAAGAAACTTTTCACTTTTCGACCTATTCAATGCTTATAGCAAGGGGGACAAGATATAGGTTCGTCCTCAAAAAGGCAGGAACCCAATGGGCAGAAGAATGGAGAAGTGCGAACAACTCTTATTAGCGGAATTTATGTGGAAGATGTGTCTTACTGGTCCACCGCTAGAGCCTCCAGCACACAGATTTGATAAGAAACTGAACACCGTGGTAAACAAATTGCTAAACAACACTATTTTGTGCGTAGCAGATTGGCAACGGGTTTAATTTATATGACGCCTGTCATTTTTTGTCGTTTAGCGCTAGAGTGCACAAATCATTTATTAATCAAAATCTGGTGAAGGGGAACTCCATCGACCAAAAACAGGCATTATCACAAAAGCTCATGAGAATGTTTAAGTATCAGCATCGAAATCAAGCTTTATATTGTACTCTAAGTGAAAAAAATCGCCTTTCCTTGAGGACGGTAAGTATTCAATTTTGAGGAAAATTGACCTCACTTGCCACCTCTATTTCTTAGTGTCTTTTGCACCAAAAAATCCACACTCTTCAGATCCTCATGGCTGTTCGTGAGACTTGGAAGTCAAGAATTGGTTGGTATCAACAAGCAACGGCGAACCAGAATTATTCCGGAAAATGTACCACCCCTTCTATTTTGGCTAAACTTGGCCGATTAAGGAACTGCAAATTTTGAGGTTTCATTTTCTTGGTGAGAATGGTGGCAAAATGCACCTTAGGCCTTCTTGAAAACTTAAAGTAAATGTGGTACCACCACCACCACCACCACCACCACTAAACATGACATTTTTTAGAAAACATCCTCGCATCATGTTTACCACTTTGTGCAAGGCTGAATGTTCAGAGTTCATTTATTCTACCCTGTAATTTATTTGGCAAATTGGGAATACCTCAAAAACCGTTTGAACACGAAATGCAAATAAATAAAAATAGAAAACATTTTGGGATTCTTAAAACGGTTATGAGAATATGTTTCGGTCGATTGAGTGCTGTGACGAAAGTGGAACCGGTTTAGTAGTAGCCATTTTATTTTTTTATTAAAAAAGGAATTTGATCCCATTTCCTCATGCCCATTCGTCGTCCAGGTGGATAAACAGATGAATGGGGCCTGACCCGTCCAAAGGTTGACACCTGAATAATCCTTACTGAATCCAAACTATACTATGTTAATACATTTTGACATTATATTGCTTTACTTATCCGGTTCACGTTTTTTTTAGTTTCACGAGCACTTAAGTCCCTCCCCTTGCCCTTTTATTTGAGAGGATTGACCTCCAAGCCGTGCCAGTAGCCCCCAGTCCTTCTGTACGTGTACAATGTATATTCTGTTGTGGTGCCCGATGTGGCTTCAGGGAGGGCCAACTATTATAATAAGCACCATTGATACTGTTATTATTAAACAGGTCTAATTCGCTGAAAATGCATCAAGCAGTCAGATGGGGAGCGAGAGTGTCAGTGCGGCTTGACCTCATTTGGAAATAAGGAGTAGCAGAAATTTCTTCATAAAATAAAATTAAGGGTGTTATGCACTTGAACATGACAAAAAAAGTACAATTTTTGATCCTGGTTACTCTTGAACCAGGCCCGTTTTTATTAAAAAGTGGATACCTTTCTCCCATCTCACTACAAACTTTGTATTAGCAAAAATACCAACCTGCGACGAGAAAGCTCGTTTTGAATTTTAAAATAATCAATCTGGAAGACAATGACTACCAACTGCAACAGGTGTTTTATCCCAGCGCTTACGTCAAATCCAAAAGGATGACTGCTTTAAAATATCCAAATAAATGGAGTAGTTAAACATGACCTACTTAGAAAGAATAGAAGTTGAATAGACAAATCAAGAATATTATAAGGGCTGTCCAAATTCATGCATTGAAGGCAACATCAAAATCCCTTAGTGAAAGCAGGCACGTCATTGGTGTTAAAATAAAAGCCTTTTTCTCAACCAGTACTCTACACGATAATGCGAGAAATTTGTAAAAGTATGTAGAATACTCATTAAACAGTATAAAAGGAAGCTTCTAAATTGCACCAACTGTTATGTAACTCGTCTTTTTCGTATTGAGCGCATAGCCACAGAAGATCAAAAGGAATGTGATAGTCACATTCCTTTTGATAAGTAACACATGATTTTAAGCATCTCTGTTGGCCATAATGATGTTAGCTGACTTACTTAAAGGTGCACAAATTATATCGGCTTGCGTGTTTGGCATGACGTTGTCGTTATCCATGAAGAGAGTAGACAAAAGAGGTGCACTTGCCTCTGATTAATGATAGTGTGACTTTACGTCAAGGATTTAAACTTACGAGATTACGATAACACTGAAAACATACCACTTAGGTGCCGAAGGTTTTAACTCGAACTAAAATGCTTGCAGACCGATACTGGTGATGAGTGTTTGCGACATAATTGAAGCAAACAATAAGAACTGCGTCTTGTGACCCAGATCCTTTTTTCTGTCTCCCAAGGCCATGTTTTGCTTTCGCAGAAGTCACAAAAAACGATACTGTTGTCCTTTTTCTCCCCGATGAAGTATAGAGACAGGCCTCGCAAACCACACGTCGTCACATGCACTGTGCAAGTCCATCAAAAAAGGCTCCTTCAACGACTGTTTGCCTCCTCTTGGAGTTCCTGTCAAATTTGGATTTCATTCTGTACATTAACGCACGCAGTGAAGTGCCTTTTAAGAGTGCGCTCCCTGACCAATAAAAAGGGAGACAAATCCATAATCCAATAACGATCGATAATCCATTGGCGCGAATGAGTCATCCGTGCAGGGCGCAAGCAAACTTTACGTCTAAAACGGCGTTCTAATGCTGAAACGCTTTTGATTCTTCTCATTTTTTTTCAAATGCAATACTTAAATCTATAAAATGCCACGTCTCTGAGGCTTTGTTGTGCCAGCAAGGATCTAATTTGCTTTTATTCTGGGAACACTTGAAGTTAATTTTTCTACTTCAAATAGGACCTAATTTGGTGAGGATTCGCCATCTCGCCGTATCTAAAGTGCTTTGATGTTCATTGGGAAGAGGGGAAAGGTGGGGAGAAAGCAAACGGTTTTTGATGTGAAATCTTCGTTTTTAACCTCCCAGTCCAGCCGCGCAAATAATCAAATTTCGCCAAAATATTTGTTCACCGGGTTTTCTAAAATGCCCAAAGTTAAATCGGCTTATGGGAAAACAGCTAAGGAAGGGAAAAAGTTTACCTTATTGCTAGCCTTGAATAGATAAGGTGGAGAAGGTTGAGGCAATCCACTATCTATTTCGTTAAAGAAATTCACAAATCATTAGTGACACATCAAATGTGCCCTTAATAAACGGCTTTTATTCAGTAACTAAGACTTGTAGTTTCAGGAAACAGGTACAAGAGCTTTGGCCGTACCTCATTGAGGCCATTTTCTCAGTTTCAAGCTATGAATCCCTCCGGCTTCGCACCTCATTGAGCAATGAAGCAAAAAACTGTGCCTCTCAAACCAGTACTTTCGACTGCCTAGAATTAGTCAAACGGAAATAACGATGCTAACGGTCCTTTTCTTTCCTGACCTCCCTTCCCCTCTCAAACAAGCCAAAATGTCACTTGTCGTTTGAATGGAAGGATAATTAATTCACAACCGTGAAAATCTTCTCTGAGTCATTTTGGAGACTAGAAAAGACTGGGAAAGACTTAACTTTGGCCATAGTTTTTCCTCAAAAAGTGGCGAAACAAAACTAATTTTGAGAAGCAAAGGCAGATAGGCTCCTTAATGCGGGAATTTTCTGAGTTTCTGGGATTAAAACTATCCGGTTTTGGCATCCACGGGAAGAACAGGTGGTGGGGAGGGAAGTGGAGAAGGAGTTTTTGTCAAGATAAAACGTGATTGTGACGATGAGATGTATAGCATTGCACCGAGACCATTGACTGGAGACAAAGAGAGAGGAAAAAAGCTGCATAAAAACCTTCCCAACCTTGAGATTTTAGTGGGTGTGCATGTATAGGAAGCTAAACAAAGAATAGGATCTTGTATACGCACACCCACGCACTCATGGGAGCCCTCCTGGCGTTGGCTCATGTCATTCGGCAGATTTTCTATAAAATTTCATTTCTCAAGACCTGACCTTGAGGAATCCTTTGAGAGATGTGTGGTCCCTGATCCAGACGCGTGATTCGCGAGCACACGCAAAAGTTAAACAGATAAAAAAATGTAAATTTAGTGGTCAGACGTCACTCGGCGTTGAACCTGCAAAAGGGACTCTCTCCTGGACTACGCATCCTCCTTATGTACCAGCACTTCAAATGCCATCATACATGATTATCCACCGTTTCTCTCAGCCAATCCCTTTCTTTGAAAAATAAGATTTCAAGGCCACATTAAGGAAGACTAATACCACCACTTGCCAATCATCACACGTGATGTGAAGGGGATAAAATAGTTCGTTTTTTAAGGTCACTGTAGAAGATACAAACAGAGGTGAGGGTAAAGGGATGAAGTTGGGCTTTCTAACTAAGTATAACAGAATCATTTTATCATGGGACAGGAAGTTTCTTTACGTGTACATCTTAATTATATTGGAGGTTGGAATTTCCCATCAGCGGATCTGAAAATGATTCCGTAACAAGAAACCAAGAACTGCATTAGCAATGAACTTTGATAATGGCATTGCTAAATATCTTGCTCATGAGAGATGTAAATTTTGCGGTCCAAAAAAGATGACTTCAACTTTTCTTTGCGTGGGCGATTGGAGGGTAAGTAAAAAGTTTTTCCTACTTGGGCATTGTGTACCAGCTTTACAACTGTGGAACTGAAGACTATGACTTGAATGTGAGTCACCAACGTCTACCTCCCACAACATCAAGGTTCTCAACTTGTTATAAAATCCAGTCCCCCTCATCTCTTCGGGTTGACTAATCAAGTATTTACTCGGTAAACAAACAATGTGAAAGTGGAGCGTCTTCGCACAGGACAGATGAGTCTTCCTTCGTAATAGCTGAGTCGAACGTGCTCGCATTCCGTGATATCCCTTGTTGAATTTTAATCTGCCGAGGCTATTTTCAAGTAAAAATTAGACAAGATGACCCAAAGGGATTTATTTTCCACCAACCAATAGGAAAATTCCCAATTTAATCGACGAAAGAATCCTGTGATCTCATTGGCTGTCGATCTTAGAGCAATAATTATGGAGAGCCAATAAAGAAGTTGTCTGTTCAAACCATCGATACTATGCGAAACATGACCCAAAGTTGCATTGTTCCTCTTACTATTGTCATTATGGGACCCATTTTCAATTTTTCCTTTGGAGAAAATTTCTTTTGGGTTTTGCAATCGCGAAGGTGTTTCTGTGCTCACGAAAATTTTTATTTTCCGCTTCTAAAAATCATTAATCATTCATTTGTATCAATAGTTTTTTTTCAAACAGAAGAAAGCACAGCAAATTTTTTGTACCGAGGGTCATTTTGAAATTAACTTCCGGTAATCCGTCTTCTTTTGGGCATCGTCAAAAGATGAGCCTCCATGTCGACTCGATCCGAATTACCAATTTACTTAGCCCAAAACAAAAACGAGTAAACAATGCAGCCTTCGATTCTGATCTTCGTAGGAAGGTCCAACCCGCCTAATCACTAAATCGGACCAAGAAGGCTAAATTGAGAGTCCAATTTGGGAGAACAATGCTGCTAGCTCTAATATTTTTCAACCATTAACCAAAAACAGCAAAATTAGGTGGTCGAGTCAAAAAAATCGTTTTTAATCTATAGGTTGCAGGGATAATTGCCTAATCACTTGATTAGAAAGTCTTAAAACAGTATGAGGATTTTGATGGCTCAAATTTAAGAAAAAAATCGCACAAGTTGACTTTTTAGTAACATTAGGTATTGGAAAGGAAATTTGCGCGATGATTAAAAGGCAACGAGGAGATGGAGGGAGAGGGAGTGGGGCAGCGCTACAACAGATGACGTGTCTTGTCGGTGCTTTGAGGTGCGTCTCGTCTGAAAGACGTAATAAAACTTCTCATCCCCTCTGCCCTCAACTCCCACCAACGCAGGCATAGTCGTAGTCGCGGTTGTCGTAATAAAAGTCATGCAAGGATCGCTGCCAAACCAATCACAGATGTTCTGGCAATCACTAGCGGTGTTACCAAGTCCTCCCAACCAAGTGAACTCACTGCCCGTAATGCCCCTTTTCCGACCTCCTAATACTGCCCCATGACCTTGAAGGGATACGTGGTTTCTTCACTTAACGCGTAAAACTAACAACACTCCAAGCCACGGCGAAGGAAGTGTTGCATTCCGTCAAAAACGGATTAAATAACTGGGGGGGGAATAAAAGTGGCATGGTTGGGGGGAAGTGGAATGAAATTTGATAATGACAGGGAGTAAAAAGAAGGATTTAGCCTTTCCTGTCCCAGAGTTGCTCCACCACGACTCGGTATCACCGGTAGGCAAAAATGCATGAAAGAGCGAAAAGGAGAAAGGAGAGCAATAAGTTGCATCTTTCAGACTTAAAACTGAGCTGCGCTTGGTCAATGGCTTATCGAATCTTCCACCTGGAAGGACGAACCCTTTGCTTGTGTTACCATAAAAAATAGATGCGTTAAACCTCCAGAATCTGCTGAAAGGGATTGCACCCCAATCGACCAGGGTCACATGAGGTGCGAAGTGTCCCAAAACCAGGGCGTCCTGTTTATTTCAAACCTGTTGATTTGTTGCACTTCTGCCCACTGTGAGGTGACCAACGAACCGGCCAGAAAGGAATGGAAGTAGGAGGAGGGAGAGGGGGAAAGGCGAGGCAGGGAGAGGAGGGTCTGTGCTTTTGCCGTCAATGTGATGCTGTTGTTGACGCAGAGTAGAAATCTCCACCGAGGTAAACACCATCGTCAGGCCGATGTGATTCACTGGTCCTTGTTTTCGCTGCCTGTCAATTACTCCTCGTTCGTCTTCAGCTCAAACTCCCCACCCTCCAGGTTCGGCACTAATTCCTTCACCCAAACCACCAATTGCTTCATTGTATCTGCTTAGACGGGATGCTCCACGCTCGTATTGATTTTGTACTGAGGAAAATCGATATCAATGCGTCGTTTGATCATGACGACTTAATCGGACCAATAGGAGAAGTGCAGTTGTTTTAGCACTTTAAGTGCACATCGCTGAACTTTAGTGTGCTACAGTTTCACTTTTCATGATGAGAAAAAAGTCTACACACAAGTAGAGTTACAAAATCTGTGTGAAGTCGTGGATGCGACAGTAGATGAGTATGAGGTGATACTGTCCGAGGTCACTAATTGATTCTTCCAAGATGCTCCCGTGGCTTTAGATGTACACATTAATTTCATAGAATAGATTTTCCATGAAAATCGATGACCATTGGCCTTCCAGATACTTAATGTGACTCACGTGATTACATTGTACTGGGCTGTCAAAGGATTTTAAGTATCATCATGCTTAAATCTACTGACGTCATTAGTGACGTATATAAAGTTGTGCATTCTGGTAATCCACTCTGAAGCTTGCACCATGTCAAAACACTTGTTAAAATGGAATCGACACCAAAAGTTAGAAAAATAGACAACTTACAAGTAAGCCTTTCAAGACCTTCAATCCAAAGAAATGATAAGACACTTTGATGGGCTTAATTTTCCCAAAGGAGCTGTAACATTGCGCAGTTAAAACGACCTTCACCGGAATTCATTTGTCCCCATAACTGCGGTGCTTCTACTCACTACCAACACTCAAGTATGGATAGTTGGTAGTGTTTTGCTTGCCAGAATGCAAAGTTCACTACCCCTAAGATGGCGTAGCAGCTTCCACCATTATCATTCCCTTCAATGACCTGATTCACATGATTGTATGCTTAGCATTGCAATTTAACAAGCACCTTGTCATACTCAATGACATAAGAATCAAAATGGCATAACTTTTGCAGCTCCTTTTCGGTCAACTTGCAGCCATTCTGACAGTGCTCTCCGTGAAGACCGCCTTGAAGACACCAAAAAACGCAATAACTTGCAGTGCAACTGAAGGAAGACGCTGCTTCAACCGTTATTCAGGCGAACAGTTGGATAAATAAATGTGGGATGGCGGTTTGCCTAGTTGGCACACTATTGTGAAAGCTCCCCAAAAAGTGTTTCAAGAAGGTAAAATGTAAATTCTCTGAATTGTGCCCCATTTAAAAAACCTTTATTTTTTCCTATTTATTAACCCCTATTGGAACAAGTGAGGCTCGGGCACAATATTCTGCCGCTCAGTTTGTCAAACGTTTCCGCGTGGATGGACATCCACGCTTTATCCGCTCACGTCTGCCCTTCCTTCCTGCCTTACCCTCCTTCTCTAGTGTGATGCCGCTTTGAAGTTTATCGGGTTTTTATAATGCCTCTCTTATTGCCACTCCTGTAAAAACTTGGACCAACCCATGCAACAAATTGTTGGGTCTATGGGGCGAATCGGTGGCGCAGGTTTGCATGGACCACGTAGACTCCAGTTTCCTGTTATGTCAGGCTGTTTGAGTTAAATACTTGTGCGGGCTTCCTCTAGTATGACATTCAGTGAGTGCGCTGACAGTTTCTCCCACAAAATGGACACTTACCTCAATCCATTAATTAACTTAGTCGGCGTTCACTTTGTAACTTCTTTGATTTAAACCCAAGGGCATAGTGCCTCCTTCAGTCTCGTTGATAAGGCTTAAAGACCTTGTTAACTAGAGGCACGAAACGCCCCGTTGAAAGAGCCTACTCTTTGCGTTGACCAATTTTACACAGGGTGTAGCCATCAATACGAAGACTCTGGTTTAGTTCATTCTACATTTTTCCGGTCGTGATTTGCTCCGCCTCCATTCCTTTATTTTCCAGATCCATCCATCCACGCAGCCGCATTACACAAGGCATCAAAAGCGCATATTATTAGAGATGACAGGTTAGCGCCCACCTCAGTGAGGTGTGGCATGGCGGACCACGGTGTAGAGAGCGCAGACTTCACCGGTCGCGATTACTCGCACAATCCTGCAACTTCGCTGCGGCGGTGTGTAAGTGTGCATTTGTATTTGTTTGCATAAACAAGCGATCAGACTGGTTTCAATTTTCGTGCCTTTCCTCTCCACCCACGATGCCTTTTTCACCTTCACACTCTCTCGCGCCCTGTCTGCCTGTCTGCTTGTCTGCCTCTCAATGCGCATTATAACCACACATGACCGAAAAAAGTAGAACCTTTGCGATACCGAATGACTGGGACAGTCTTTGATGCGCCACGAACTTTCGTCTTCACCTCTCCTCTCCAGTTAACAGCTCTCGTTGTGTCCTCCATCCGCTGAGACATTTGTAGTCATTGCAAGACTAAAAACGCACCCAAGCCAATGCAACTACTGTCAAAACACTTTTTCCATCACTTCTGCGGACCTCTAACCTAAGAAGCCAGCCAATGCTAGTGTCAGAGAAGGCTCTATTGACATACTGCTATGTATTGTACAATTACGTGGTATTGCAACTTTTGATGGATAACGAGTAAATCATAAAGTTCGGATTATGCACCTATCCAACCATCCGCCCACCAAGTTCGCACGGTTTGCCACGAGAATAATCAAGCCAAGTAACCTTCAGATGGCACTACAATGACAGCGCTTCAAAAAGGATAACTGAGCAATAAAACTGAGACCACCTTTTTCACCAAACTGTTAATGACGAATCTGAGTTTCCGAAAACCAAAAATACTTTCCTGACATTGAACTTTCTCGCATCAAATGGACTTATTTTTCAGGTGTTGAAAGTGCTTAATAGGAATGAATTGATGGAATCGATCCTACAATCAATGTTGGATACAAGCGCAATGCCAGCGGCAAAAGGCATTTTGGCTGTTTTTTTATTCAACTATGCAATGGATAGATAAATTACCAAATTTGCTGAATCTGTAAGTTTATATTTTCACCCCCAAGGCTTAGCCACTCTCACCGAGGGAGGGAGACCATCCATAGCCGAATCCGACACCTTTCTACCTCATTCACTTTCGGCATCGCTACATCCGGGCCCCTTTATTATAGACAGACCTTGACATCGATATTCCCATCGGAACTCTCCTATTCCAAACCAAGTGGGGTAGAACTTACAGACTTGGGTTAATTAGAAGCCGAGATATTGCTGAATGTTTCAGCTATCAGAGTGTAGTTAATCTAAACCTTGATGAATGGAGATGAAGCCCCTTGCAGTGAAATAACCATTTTCTAGGTCAGGACTATCTCTCCCCACTGATTCAATAGCTCTCCACGTGTCCATTGCGGTGATGAGGTGTGGAAGAAATGGGCGGGTGGGGGAGAAGGGGGGCGAGGAGGGACGAGACGAGGCGAGAAACAGCCGCCAAGACCGTGATAAGGATGACTAAAAATCTTTCCCTTTGCCCAACACACAAAATGCCACAATTTGCATAGACGAATGCACACACCTAGTTACCGATTTTCACCTCCTTTGGCGGGTTGATGATTAGGTGTTGAGGGCGGTTCTGACGGATTAAAGACTACTTGCTGTCTCCTGATGCTTTATGCCTGGATCTGGAGTCCTGCATTTTCGACCAGTCCACAATGAGGAGGAATGTTTTTTTTTTGAATAGAATCTTTCATCAAACTCATCCAATGCTTCCTTTGCAAGCATCCAATCATTTACTCAGGCGTGAGAGTCCTTAGAAATCCTCCGGTTAATTTGGAATCCTATATTCAATTTTTATAGCCTTACTTCAAGGAAAGCGCGTTTGTTTGACTGTGTTCTATGCAGTGAAACCTTTGCTCAATCTACAGATTTGAAAACTTAGTTGAAGACCCCATTAAAGCCGCATTCTCCTTCGAAATCAAGCACCGAACCCATAGATTTACCCTCCCTGTTGGCTGGATTTTGGAGTAAAGAATTTTGATCTTTTGTTTTGAAACCGTTTCTCAGCATTTTTTAGATGCCAAAAGCCATCCGTGACTAAGTAAACTCAAATATTCGTTAGCTGATCTTCGATGAAGAACACTCGCCATGCAATTCTCCATGTATAGGCCGCAGAGGAACCACTTTGCAGCATCCCTGAGCAAATAGCCACAATTCAGAGGTGGAAGGTAACTCCTGCGAACACAGTCAGGCAAAACCAATCAGCTGTCACTGCGCTCAGGGGTATGGATGAAGTCGGGCTCCACCACTTCACAGTCCATCCAACCACCAGTGGGGAGAGAGAGAGAACAGTTGGCGTATAACACAATAGCAAACATTTATTGGTTTCACAATGCAAAAAGAAAGTAAAAACGGTCTGTGTATGCTAAAGCCAGTCAGCGCGTGAAAGTGCACCTACACAATCAACGTACTAATGGGATGTTCACTCGATGTCAATTCACTACTTTTTACACTTTCAATGGAGATCATAAACGCTTCTTTCCTTTTGTTGCTTTCGCCTTTTTAGGACAATCGCCGCCAGACTGAGGTAGTACTAGGGGGAAGGAGGAGGGGGAGGCAGAAGGTGGAGGGAGGACAGAGAGAAGAATGCTAATAATAGCTCCATTATGTGCACGAAAACTAAAAGTTGCGCGGTTTGGAGCCACGAGATTGTGCGTAAGCATCCCTATCCCCCTCGCCATCACTGGCACTCCTACCAATACTGCTGCTGCTGCTGGAGGGAGTCGGCATAGCTTTGAATTTGCTGCGGCTGCTTCTCTTCCCGATGCCTTCATTGGGCCAAATGGTAGTCCTCCAGGCTGTATTGGGATCGCGTTTAAAACACGAATAGGTGGAAAGCACATCCGGTTCAGGAAAATCGTCATCATCACTCCCATTAGCAGCAGCAGCAGAAGTAGTGGCACCAGTGTTGATGACCGGCTCTCTCCGGCTCAACGAGGGATATGTGGAAGTCGGCAGGACAAAGTGCTGGCTGACTTGTGTGAGAGTGGCCATGTTTTGAAATGCTGTAGCCTGGCCATCCTCCCCCTCCATTGAGTTCGAACGGGTAAAATAACCTGAGCTGTTGTGGGACTCGTTGGAGTTGGGTCGCGTCGACTCCTCCTGAAATTCGAAGTCATGCAAGATGTCCCAGCTAAACTGTTGCTGCTGCTGTTGACGAAAAAACGGATGTCCATCGGGTTGCGGATGTCGTGCGTCATAACGATGGAGAGGACCGGGGGCGGTGGGGTTGATATAGATTGAATTTCTACGAAATACAGAATTAATGCTGCTATCCACATTAGTGGTAGGTGGAGAATGTCCTCGTCTTCTAAGATAACCACTGTAGACATGGCCGTTATACATTGAGCTAACCGATTCGGGAGATTGAATTGGTAGCAGATCGGGTGAAACTTCACAGTTTTCCTGAGCTTGGGTTCTAACCCGTTTTTCCTCCCCTTCACTCTCCATCTTCTCTAGTTCGGATTCTTGTTCTGGGCTTTCCTCCCCTTGCATCCTCTTCTTCAACTCCGATTGACTCAACGAGATATTGCCCTGTGCAATGCACAAGTTCGCAAGATCGCAGAGTCCAGAGCGAACAGTGACGGAGGGAGCCAGCGGTGATGGCATGTACTTTGCCGACTCATCAAGGGCGTACTGAGAAGGTTCGCACTCGAGTCTAGCAATTGTATTACGAAATAGTCGCATCCAAGGATGGAGAAGGATCTCCATTAGCGTGGGACGCTCACGTGGATCTTGACGACAGCAGCAACTACAAGGCAGGGAAGGGAGTAAACAAGCCCGCACAGGGGAAAGCGGAAAAGAGGATTTGAACTAAAAGAAGGCTCACTGTATGAGGTCCATAGCCTCATGGCTGACAAGGGTTCGACGAAATTGTACTGTGCCAGAGAGAATCTCATTGTCAGTCATAAATGGAATGTCTCCGTTGATCATATCAAAGAGTAGAATTCCAACCGTCCAAATTTCGGCGGATTTACCGCGATACCCATTAGTTTTTATCCACTCCGGCGGAGAGTAAACTCTTGTACCTGTTATGGAATAAAAGCATTGATATAGTCAAAGTCAGGCTGACCGAATGGATAAACAGACAGACAGAAAGAGTAACTACCATCGAAATCACGGTAGATCCCATCATGCAAGAAGGCGCCGGAGCCGAAGTCAATGAGTTGAATTTCATGATTATCCGAGTCGATGAGAAGATTCTCATCCTTCAAGTCGCGGTGTAGAACTCCAGCTTGGTGGCACTTCAGCAGTATGCCAACAAGTTGGTACATTATGAAGGCAGACTCACATTCGCTTAAATAGCCTCGTTTACAGATATAATCGAAGAGGTCTTGAACAGCAGGTGTATTTCCAGCCATCACAATATTCCACGTTCCATGGAGGTCGTAGACCTCTAGCATTCTGGGAATCCCATCGATATGTGCAAGCTTTTTCAGTAGAACCACCTCCATCGGAAGCATATCTCCATCCAACTAAGGTAGGGGCAAAACAGGGGCTCAGTTTCTACTCTTTTGATAGTCGAGAGAGCGCAACTGCGTGTGACTTACTCGGCACCAGCAAGGCACGCGATCAGAATCCACCTGCTTTATAACAACCTTTGCACCGTTTCCATTATGTCTGGCCTGGAAAACCCTGCCAAAACCACCCTTTCCCACCTGAGTGCATAGGGAGTAGGTCTGATCAAAGATATTCGGATCCCTTATCACATTGAGCTCTATGTTTAATAAAGTGATGCATAAAGCACATGTGAATGAGGGAATGAGTAAACGGTACAATCACAAGCAAAAGCATCACTTACTGATGCCTAATTCTGTCGCAGTTTTTTCCACATACCGCATATGCGGGTTGAGCTTGCGAGGTTCGGGAAACAACTTGTTCACGTCTCTTGAACTATCGTCCGTCATGCCAGAAATAGCCTCAACGGAGTCAAATAAACGGGAGAACGAGGGGAAACGGCCGTGATCAAAAAGCACCTCCCACCTCTACCGAAGGACGCGTATATATGTTTGGTGGAGTGTGTGAAGCACTGATGGCACACTGTGCCTCCAGCCAACCAATTGCAGAAAAGCCTTGTAAATGCGCATTTCTACTCGCATTCACCATTCATGCTGAGCCAATAGTCAATCGACTCGAAGGTGATTGGTGGGTGTAACACACACCTTCGCACCAGCACGCAAATTGCGCTTCTAGAGCGGCTGTCCACTAAGGAAAGTTCTTTTTTCCGTTTTATTAATTTTTTTATCTAAAATAATATATCTTGGGGAGTAATAATAACTGCCATATATGGGATGATTTTTGCCTACTAAAAGGGGCACTTTTTACGTTCATATCACCTGTCACACGCATACCCAACTAATCTGCGTAGTTTGAGAGGTGGCTGGATTATGCACCGGCTAGACTAGATTAGGTTAGCACCGAAATTATTCCGTTTGTACACTCCAAAAGTACGCAAATTCACAGGCTATGGGAGTCAAAAAGGACTAGGAATGCTGCACAGATGTGTGTACTTCTTGGGTTGATAGTTCGTAGACGCACCGCTACGCAATAAGAGACTACGTCAGTCTTGTACAGACCTGAATTTTACGGCGTGAATCAGTACTCCCTCTTATCCATCTAGTGTGGTGGTAATAAAGCATGTATTTTCCCTTATATTTTCATCCCTTGTTAAAGTCATGTGCCCTGCCAGTTAGCTCTTCAAACTATGAATGTGATGTCGTTTTCCCCAAATTTGCATCCCTTTTGGGCATTTGCTAATTTGAATTTTCTAGACTTTTGGCTCTATCTTCCTCTAATTCTATACCCAAGGAATGTGGCATATTTGGGATGAGTTTATTATGGCTGGGATCTGGAAGTATCAGTGTCAGGTGGGTGCCAAAGGTCCTTGTAGCGCCAGGATAACTAGCGTTCCTAATGTGGGAAAATGTTGTCCTTTCAGAACAAACCCTTTTCATAATCGCCTTATATTTTCCTTATGGCATAAACTGGCATGGAATGTACAGGCGACACGGGAATAGCGTGGACTCTTAAGGTAGAGTGTTGGTGATTTCTGTTGGCTATTGTCCCCCTGCTCTTGGCAACTTCATTTTCTCCGCCTTCGTGATTGATCACATCAGAGTAACTCCAAGTTTTCCACTATCTCGGCTAATTGGTTGGGGCACGTGTGTGCATGAGCATGTGTTTTTCCAGAATTTAGACGCTACATGGAGTCTCTCTATATTCTCCTTTTTGGGTTAGATTTCACCGATTCCCTGGGATCAGCTCATCCAAGCCTAGTAATGCTTCCACAGGACCTTGATTATCTCCAAGTTTCATGCCAACATGATATTTAGTAACAAATCCCAATTGTAGTCCCGATCTCTTGGCACAGGAAGGAATCTGTTGGCTTTGATCACGTATTTTTTGCTTCTTCACTACCATTATGTGAATATGTTTCTCCAGATGGACTGGACCTTAGTAACCGACCACCACCAGGTTTCCAGTAAACACTCAGCCTATTCGTGAATGTTTTGGACACCACATGGAAGGGATCATTAGCTCTGTCAAAGGTATTGCCAAGACGAATGTTTAAGTAACCTTGGACTGTGGTAGTAAAATTGCCTTTTTTGAAAGTGGAGAAGAGCGCTGCCCCCTTAAGAGGTGAGGGGTGATTTAATCGGTGTGGATTAACACAACTAAACAGGGTACCCTTAAGGAGAATGCCTTTCACAATGTTGGTCGAAAGTCCTCCTATTTTCACATTGCTAAAAGTTTTTATCCCTCAAACTCCAGCGGTTAAAACAAATTACAAAAGAGGTTTCTGGTAGCAGCCATTTCCTTTCCCTTCTTTAGTCCACGGAACATGCCGAGTGTCTCGTACGTGAAGCTACTAACAACTTAATTCATCCTCAAAACTGATACAGATCCTCATCTTATGGAATTGTTGGATAATTCGTAGGCTGTCCCTCCAAGTAAGCCTGACAATCCTACTTCATTTTAAACCTGAGTGGAATGGCTTTGCGATAGCCACAAAGAAAAGAAATTGCTTGTTTCGTGAAGATTTGCACCAGGAAATGAGTAAATGAGATATCTCCATCTTGTATCTATTAAAGGTCTAGTTTGAATGTGTTTTTTCCTGTTCCAAACTCAAGCAGAAGCCCACTTCACTTCCATATGTACTAGAAGACTGTGTACTTTGGTGGGAAGAAAAACATCGTTTGCTTGAACCCCCGCCCTGCTGCGGAATAGGTGGCATTGCCTCCTGGTCATTGCGTTAGACAGATGAGGGCAGACCATTTCCATCCCTGTTGGTTGGTTTGGGAAAAGAGTAAAATAAGTCCACATACATGAAACTTGCTGCAAATTATGCGATAATTGGGTTAGTAAGATTAACTGAACGGTAAGGCCATGATGAGGTCAGCCTAACGCCGCTGCCACCGCTCCACTCATCACTGAATTGACGCTACTGAAATCCCCGAAATAAGTAGTAAGATTACGGGCCTTAATTTCAAAATTTGCGGAAACGGAATTCTATGTAGCCTATGACCGTTCTTCCAGACAATTCGATTTGCCAATAAAAACTCCTGCAAGCAGAAGTACCGTTTTTAGGCCACTTCATTTGTGGCTGTAAATTCAACACATTTTTTTATGAACATCAGTTCTCGGAGTTGCAAAGTTGCAAAGAAACCCTGTCTGATGCATTTTACTCCTCCCACGAAGCCAAGTAGGTTCGTGTATGTGGGCGGATTAATCGGAAGTGCATGAGCAGATCCAAACAATCCGCCCTCTTAAAAGTGGGGAATTTGTAATTTTGCAGAATGGTCAAAGAACTCAAGGGGAGAATTACATTGTTCAAGTCTAAAAGGTTTTAAAATGACCAATTAGGATAACATTTCGCCCTCCTCATTTTTTCCGTGCATCTTCGAGACAATTTCTTCCACGCCTTTTTGGCGCTGAGCCACAAAAGCATTTATCACACGCACACTCACTTTTGTCCCCACACCGAGGCATAAATAAAGTGGCTGTGCTACCAGCAATTGTGATTCACTGCTCTCTGCAGACAGAGGCATTAGTTTCGCCACCTCCTCGTGGTGCGGTGCTTTGCCTCAAACGACCTGCTCCACGAAAGCAACCTGAAGGGGCAGAATAAGCTCCAGGCAGAGATGCCTGAGAACTGGCTAATCGGAACACAATCGCATTCAAGTGTAGTCACATTCGAAAGCAAACTTCTGCCACCATATGAACCTTCCACTTTGTTAAAAAACGCCCTTATTAATGTAGTTTGGCCAAATTTGTCATTGTCTTTTGTGTAAAATGCATTAAAAAAGACAATATTTAGTTTTGATTGAAATCCTTTGAGGGTGCATAACATACTACTGACCTTTGGTTCAAAAATACATTGAACCAACGAGTGAGGAGGTGAAAGATGAGTGTTTCAATTTTCTACCGTTTAAATTCTGCACAACTCAGAGAGGCAGATTTTGTGTCCCATTTACACACCAAGAATAAATGATGAGGTGAGGGTGATACATTGTTTTTCGTATCTGCGGCAGTAACATTTTGGGGCATAGATCGTTTTTTGGTCAACCCATTGAGCATGACGATGGAGATAGTCGTGGGACCCGCATCGCTTTACGTTGCTTCACTACAGAAACTGTTAACAAATTTGCCTTCTTTAGGTTGAGTCCGCAATTTTTCACAATTGACGACCAGGTTACAGCGCTGCAGAATGAGCAACTAATGTTGGACCCTGCATTCTCCTCCCGAATCACCACTCAGAGAGCAATATCTGACTTCTCCGTTTTCAAGCTAAATTCAAAAACAATTCTGCATCTTTTTTGAAATTTTCTGGATCAAAATATGCCACACTGCCACCTCCTTCAGTCGAGAGGAAAGCAGGCCCAACTCTTGCAATGTGACCCGCCACCCACCGCCCCAGAGAGATGACTCTTTGGTAATGGCACTGATTACCATTGGCGACGAGGTTGTGCTCGTGGGATGCACAGCTACTCTCTCAGGTCTGAGAATGACAGGACGCTGTGTCCTCCTCCCTGGTGCAAATTGCGCATGAGTTGCGCAGCATTCTCCATCTCGGAGTGACAGCTCTCATTACCAAGCTGCAGGATTGACAGTATCGTCTGCGAGAAGCACGTATAGATCATGCTCAGACATGATTGTGCTCCACTTTGCTCATTCTGACTGTGAAACTGAGCTTGTGTTGGCATCTCGAATCGGTACCATGCACTCACTGCAAAAGATTCCTCCAAAAAAGAAGCAAATTATTTGCACCGTCGTGAATACAATTTGATGTTACTGAAAAGATGTAAAATATTTTATTTTGAGATCAAAATGCATCATGTACTGGGGATCATAGGATGAGTTTTGCCTGTTCTGTTAGCTGATTAAGTTTTAAAGAGCCGCTATCAATTTCGCCATCAACTTCACCTCAAAAGAACTCGCCTTAACATCAAAAGAAATCCTATTTTGCATGCATACTGGCATTGGAGAGACGAAAAAAGGCGATTTTTAAGTCAACAGAAAGGGCAAAACTTTTTGGATGTTTATCTGACTGTACTAAGGTTATCATAAATCATCACGTCTGGATATCACCAAGTCAGGGGGTGGTAGGCCATGTTCAGTCTTCAAAAGAGGTTCTCGTCCACTTCGTCAAGAGGAACAAGATCTGACTTACAGAAATGTTCGAAGGAATACACGCCAATAAACAAGTCAAGGTTCATTAAAACAAAAGCATTACAATGGCATATTTCCTATCAAAGAAAAACTTCCATACCGAGATGTGCTTGAGTTCCGCCTTATCCCCAATGATCTATCTCTTATGTCACTGAAGTCCTTTGTGAAGAGATCATATGATTATGGCCCTTAAGAGAACTTGATTATGAATATTTGAGAGATTGACAGGATCCTGTCTTGTGACAGGGGTGTCTGCAGCCTTCAGGCCAATCTTACCGCATATAACGAACCGGTCCTTTGCCTCGGCACATACCGCCATGACTCGACACCGGTAACAGTGGAAGGCGGGTCATGTCCAAGGGTAGAACAGACCTTGCTCGGGTGACTCCTTTTTCAGTTCAGGGCGTCACGAACGGATGATATCTCATTTCGGGACTTAAAACATGTGGAGTACCATCATAAATGAGTTAAAGAAATATCTGCTCTGCTGTTGCCAAACTCAAAATTCCCGCCTCCACGCAAATGCTGCTGTTGCAATGAGATCGAATTCCGACCAATCAAAATTAACTAACGTGAATTGGTTTGCATTGTAGGCCACATAAAACCTAGTGTACTCTTTCATCATGTGGCTTTGAGACAATTGCAACCACGAGGAGCAACGAGTAACTAGAAAGTGCTCGTTTTAGAAAACGAATCAGTCTTGGCCATCGCCTCCTAAATGGACTCTTCTTCGCCGCAACTTAACCTTGCACGAGACGTTTCACACAGAAGTTCCAAAAACATCCACAGCCGGCACAATCACCAATAGGCAGCACTTTCATGCTAATGTGCATTCACCATCTTCTTCCCCTTCGATGCCTTCACCCGAAGACTCCCTGGGTGAAAGGAGAGGTAATTATGGGAAGTATAGATGGTGATGTATGAGAGAAGAAGAAGACGAACAAGGAGGAGGAGGAGGAGGAGGAAGAGGAGCTTTTATTATGACTCCCATTTGCTCAAATACAAGGCAAACCACAAGGGCTCTCCAACTAACAAAATTCTTTTCTCCACCTTAATTGTGGCCCCCTAATCTTTTTACAGACCCAAAATAGGATTGCCGGGGAGTTGGAGAAGGTCTTGTACCTTAAGACTTGGAATTTTATGACCAATTTGAGTTCATTGCAATACATCTTAATTAAAAAACTCTAGCAATTATGTTTTTTCACCTGCTCACAAGAAGCAGTAAATCAGGCACTAGAGCGTGTCGTACAGCTACGTCTATCAGACATGCCAACTGTCTTCTCACCACTCTACTGGCAGATGTCGGTGGACTGGGGTAAGGGTGTCTGAGAAACTTATGCAAATCGCACCATAGAGTGGCATCATATATCATGCGGAGAGTGTGTGTTCCAGACCCACAAACGACTTATTCGTTAGCGCAGCCACTCACCTGATGCAATCGTTGCCCCACTAGCGGATTGGGGGCTGAAGAGCGGCCTTGCCGGGTGTGAGGGGGACAGAGTGCGGTGTCAGACGTCCAGCCACCATCAAGTGCAATCAGGATGAATTCAAAGAACTACCCTCACTGGGTCGGCTACTGGAAAACAAAGTGAAAATGTGGGTTCTAATTATGTCCTAGGCTCCAGTAACATCAAACTCCATATTCCATATCCCGTAGCTTAACTATCCTCTTAAGCAGCTTGACATTGACAGCTTTGCATTAAAATTTTTATTAACTCATGAATACACAATGCCCAAATTATCAAAAGTCTGCTAGCTCCCCGTCAGTTTTTAATGTCTGCTTTGAAGCACCACTCCAAACCGCAAATCAGACGATCCCGTCACAGAAGGCAACATGCGCCAGTCAATGAGCCAAAAGAATAATGTCTGTCTCGGCTCCAATGTGAGAATGTGCGTGCCATCAGTCTCACTAGTTTTTAGTCGTCGTCTGAGTGACACGTCCATGGTAGACCTTCACAATTGCAAACCCTGTTTCCATCTTCGGGGGAAAATGAAGGAACAATGGTGAATAAATCTGAGAATTAGCAGGAACGGCGGAGAAGCCAGAATTCTACGAAGGCGGAGTATTATTGTTAGAAAGTAATAAAACAGGAAGCTGGTGAGAATATTTTTGGTTCTTGTTGGCTATGCACCTTTTTTCCCTGAAACACAAGAATGAAGTAAAATACCCTGACACATTTTGATCCACAATTTCTAGGTTAAAAAAAACATAAATTTGCACTATTTACAAGTGTTCATCCTTGCATGTTTGAACCTATTAGGGAGATTGTTATGCAACGCTATGAATACTTTGAACAAGGACCTTTTAGGTTGCGCGGACCCCCAGTGATCCAACTGTAGACTGCTCGGCGTCTCCAGCCTTCCGCCCCATCCCACTGTCTGAGGTATCCCTTTTTATGCCCACTCGAGGAACGCTCGTGGCACTGCAGTGAAGAACAAACCCTCAATAAAGTACACTTTATAAGCCCCAATGTTAAGGAGAGGCGGATTCTTGAGTGGTTATTTGACACCACAAATCACTTGGAACAACGTCCAGTCTGGTTTTGAGCAAACTCCTGCTTCCCACCTCCATGCAATTATCGCCACAGATGCAGTGCAGTCAAGTTCCAACCAATTAAAACTGACCCGCAAACCTCATATTTTCCTTCCCAATGTGGCTTTTAAGGTAATTACAACTGCGAGAGGCATTCGGTGAGAAGAAAAGCGTGACTGTGTTATTAGTTTTTGTTGACCCCAATTGAGCATTTACAAGTAGCTCTTTTCCAAATTTTCGTTCCCACCTTTGTAAAGAAAGAAATTTTAGTGGTAAAAGGTAAGGATTTCTTATCAGCCTCTGCAATGCTCTGCATTAAATGTTGCCTGCGACTGATGCAACAACCATTTGACGCCCTTCACGTGCTTAGAACACCACTTTAAGGGATTTCGAGTCAGGCCTTAAGTCAGGTCAAATCACTCCACACAATTGCATCGTAACTTAGCTGGGGGTATTAAGTCTACCACCACTTCTTTATTCTCAGGTTAAGCATCGCTGTTGCATGAACGTCCTCGCCACTGCTACCACCATCGCAACCACTACCACCGCCATCATCGCCCCCTCCGGTAAGGCTGATTTAATGGCCTCAACCGTTAGAGTTGCCGTGTCCTTCCGGTCATCAGCGCAAGATTACGCCCTCTTCTCCAACCGGACGTTACACTTACACATCTTACGTTTTAACTGGGTACTTCTGCTGTTTCCAAGTTTGGTCTTTGGAGACCTTCAATCGGCGCCGGTGCTGCTGCTCCTTTATTCCTGCTGCTTTTCCATCGCAAATACACATGCCCGTTCTATGGCATGAAAAGTGACTCAAATTTGTTTAAAATGCAGTAACCGCTCTCTGGAATGGTTTTTTATCTTAGGCTGGTAATTATCGCCATTCAAAGCATTTAAATATTTGTGTTAATACTTTTCTTTTGGATTAATTTAAAATCTAATCAACTTTGGCAGTTATGAAACCAAATTAATAAATTTCTTACAAAAAATATCAGGTGATATTCTTTTAGTTCTCACATTCAAATGAGGCATAATTTAGTCGGTTGTTTCAAAAGACGTTCACTAAAAATGACTATTTGGCGCAAAATGTGTAGCGAAATTCCCTAGAATGTATTTCAAACAATTTAAAAAAATAAGATGGACGTTCATGGAAGAGAAAAAAAGGCGTCTGCTATCAGGATAGCATAAAAAGATCTGTTAAAGTCCACAAATTCCCATATTTTGACTGCTCAAAAAGTTTTTCCCTGAATACCAATAACAGAATGAAGTTCCTAATAATAAATATATATATTCTGTTTGCATTCACGGTCTGCTTAAATTTCCTGAGTCTGTGAGGCCCACGGGGTCCCCTTTGTATGCCGCGCTTCAGCACTGGGAGGCCGTCAGCCTTGCGATCACCGCCTACTTCCTATGGTCGGGGAATCCTCCGTTAAAGTAACTCCCAGGGTTTGCTAATGCTGTGATTTGGTATTTTATTTTAATGTACTTTCAAATACGCGGGTTCGTCATCCTCCGCAAGCTGCACTTTCGTCTTGGCTATTTGGCTTCCGGTCACGCCTACAGTTGCTTAGCCTTTTCATTCAGTGTTTCTTCTTACTGTTTCGAAGGCATTTTGTAGTCTTTCTGTAGCACTTATAAGAGTTTGCCATTGAAAACGCAACTTATGCCCGCTCAGTCATGAAGGAAGGTAAATTACGGATCTGGTGGATGGGGAGAATAATAAGAGGTGGTGTTGGTAACCTTTCTGCTTTATCCTAAACCGATTTTAAATTCTCAATTGAGGTGTCTTCAACTTGAAAGACTATTTTGAAATTGAGTAGAAATATTCTATGCTAATGTTCTGTCGTCTGGGAATTTGTTTAGCACCTACTACACCGGCTATTTTATCCTCTTAGGGGATAATACGACCCTCAGCAAAGTTTGACTAAACTCTTCCTCTTTGTAAAAAGTGCAAAAATGCTATCGCAAAAGCAATACTTGCAGTCACAAATCAAATCAGCACCAATCTGTTACCTTTTTCAACAAAAAAATACTGAAAAAAGAAAAGCTATTTTAATGGATGTAAATCACGGCCTCGCCATTCATTGCCTTCTGCGTTTGATGCAGTTCAGATTTTCCTTGAAAAGTAGACAAAGCGATGAGGAATGGGTGTCTCTGTGCTGGCCCTCAATCGTTTCGGTCAGGGTGCCCCGAATTTTATCGGAGCAAAAAGCAATATTGATTTTTTGCCGGTGGTGTGAAGGTCACTGGTGCAGCGCAGGAAAATCTTGAGCGCTGGAGCAGCAGCAGCAGCAGCAGTCGAGGGGGAGGGGGAAGGGGAGGCGGCGGAGGTAGAAGAAGTGCATTGGCAAAAGTGTTGCAGTGGTGAATCACTCTGCCAGGGTTCGTTGGCCTAGCTTCCGGACAGGCAGTTCCCTTGCAACGCCTTTTTCCCTCCCGGCCAGCCAACCAGCCGTAGGCGGCCGAGAGGCTTGGACTTTAACACACCGGCTGTGTGCACTTTGCGCCCTCCCTGCCCTTCCTCTTTTTTCTTGCCTTTGCGACCTTGAGCCTTCCTTTGCATGTGTGCGTTAGGTTGGAGGATGGTAGAGGAATGACGGCTTTAGCTTCGCCAAGGTGGACCATGCGAGGATTATGCAAATGGGTAGGTGAAACATACAAAATGGTACATAGTGCAGCTTTTTTTGACTTCTTAATTTCAAATCTGATAAATTGTGCTGGTCCATTTTGGGGAGGAATTTGTGGGGTTTTTTTGTCTATCCAAACGCTTCTTCAAAATTTCACTCAAAAACTGCTTTGACGATATTTTTGCTTACCTCTCATCCCTCATGGCAAATTTCCATTATTCGGTGAGGATAGTCAAAAAATTACGAAATCCTAACTCATTCTTTGTTAGGCCCAGAAAATCAGTGACGAGTAAATGGTACAGCTTAAGCAGCGCATAATTTCTACGTCTTAAAGTAGCTCACAAAAACAATTCTCACTGTGTTTGTTAAGGATGAAATGTGCTGGCTAACTATTAACAAAGGACATAGGTTGGAGAAATAGCTTTACCTTTTGTTCCTTCTCCCTCTGGTTACAGTCCCCTGGATAGTAAAGACCGATCAGGGGAAGGCAACACTTTTCTGTAGTGATGTAGAGTTTCACAAGGGACCAAAATTTTGTAGGAGGACCACAACTTGTCGCTTCCACCCTCTTCGCGATAGTAGTGGTTTGCCTAATCACTTCCTTTTTTTATCTCAATTACACTTAAAGTACAATCTCGGGAATGCCGAAAGTCAAGGGGGAATAATAATTATCGTTTTGAGAAATATCCTCAGGGAATGAAGATTAATCGGTATCTCTCTCTCGCCCTTAATCACAAACTAAAGTGCAAATCTACTCACGTGCCAGTTTCACGGTATCTGACATGGCGGTTTCGTATTGCTATGGCTTGTATGAATACAAAAAAGACCTTCTTCCCGCTGATCCGGGAGTCCCACTCACGCCTTCGGAAAAAAGTTGGTCTCGCGCACCTTCGAGGGATTGGTTATGTTTGGATTTCATCAGGTGAGGGTTGCCTCTGCAGTCCTCTATCCACACACACACACACACGTTTTGGCGCATGTCTTAAAAGTACGGATTGAGGTTGCAGACGGACCGTTTGAAGACTACCAGTGGTAAGCTCGTTTTCTGAATTATAAGGAAAAAAAAAGCTAGAAATTGAAGCTATAGCAACAATCAGTTTGGCGAGTTTTTCTCCCCCTCCATGAACCCTAACCACTGCCGTCCATTGAGACTTTCCATGCAATCTGATAAGGGCATGGACCCATCGCTTATTATTTAATCACTTTGTCCTGTTTAGGCATTTATTAAGAGCAAAATAAACAGACCGGTCAACCATGTGGATAACCTGTGATAGAAGTTGTTTCCTCTCTAGGCGGAATCTAGTTGAAGTTCCTACAATGCATTTTGATAGAGGAGTTTTAAGTGGATTTTATGGAGCACTAACACTACATAGAATTCGGTGTCCTGGAGCAGTTTATTTTCAGTTGAAATGGTTTCGGTTGAGGAAGCAAGCTTACCAAAAACAAAGAACAAAGAACAAGTGAGCAAAGTAAGTAAAAAGGCGACCAAACAAAGGCTTGGAAAAGGGAAAATGATTGACTGTTAGTACAAAAAAGGGCTGGGATATACCACAAGACACAAATGTCAGATTTGTATGCTATACTCTATCCGAGGCGTTGTTCAAAGACGAGCATTTTCTGTTCTCTAAGTGCTCCTTGTGGTTGCATTTGTCTCAAAGCCACACAAAGAAGAAGACGAGCATCAGGTTGGTGTGGTCCTTCTCAAAGTCAATTTTGATTAGTCGGCTGCTGGGAGGTGGAAAAGGCAGTTCGACAACATTGGACCAGACCAGACGCTGATCCAACTCACCTTTGTTTAATTCCTACAAATTGTAAGCATCGACATGAGAAGCATCCGCATCAGTGGGAATTGTTCTACACTGGCATAGCAACTGCTGGCTACTGTCGCCGATATGATATTACTAGTTTTCCCTAAATGGATAGAAATGTACACCCATCCACGCCGAAGATTGGATAATACTCGGGGTAGGGATGGGATGAGATGTTGATGTCTCCATAGTGGATTCCCAGTTTGCAAAATGGAAGGATGCGTACACCCGACTTCCCGCATGCGCTGTTGAATTAATCCGTTAAAGCATCTGAGTTTGCCCTATTTGGCTATTTCACAAGTTTCACAGTTTCTTCCACCATATAAATTTAATTTAACGGTGATAAAAAGAAGAATGGAAGTCTGCCCTCTCCCCTCTTCAACTCTTGATGGCTGAGTTGCAAATCCCCTTGCCCATCCAGCTATAAAAACGCAATAGGATCCACTCGATTTCTTTCCCTTTCTTAAAGTGGAAAGTAAATGGGATTTTAGGCATTCGTCGAATTCGTTTGCGTTCACTTAATCCCAAATTTGTTTGCAACGTGAAATAACTTAAAGCTTTCCGTTTAATGCAGCACTTTACGTAGCCCTCATGTCTAGAGGCGCCTCATTATTAACGTACAGAAGCGCTAAGGGCTTGAGCACAAGGAAGAGGCACTTTGACACCAGGATGGTGGTCGAATGAACAGTCTGTATTAGCAAAGCATTTCGTTTACTTGCGTATTTTCCCCTTCGGGGGCATAGTCTCCGGCGATTCCTACACCTACTTCCCTTTAGACTGCCACAAGCTCCATGCATCGTGGTCAACCACAGAACATGAATAAGACCAGATTTACATTATGGAGAGAATGCTACCACTCCACCCGGGATCCTTCAATATAGCATCCTCTGCAAGGTGATTTACATTGGGCAGGGATTTATCTGGAAGGCAGTCTCAAGACTTCGAAAATGCCTTCCTTATGGTGCATTTCCATCTCTATGAATGGAAAAAAAATTCCGCTTTGAAGAAAAAGGCATAGCACCCAAGTTCCCCTGTCTGATTTGAGTCCTCTCAGGCCATTGACTTATTCACAAATCAAGGTATTCTCAAGGCACCACTTTAACGCCTTCTCCGTCAATCCAGTGCGGGCGTTTTGACCCTAGCTACCTCATCTACGCCACAACACACATGCACGTACTCTCTTTCTCAGGTCACTTTCTGCCCTCATGCATTAATCATCGCCTCACCGAGGTCACGTGATCTCTCCCCCCCTCCGTCCCCCAGAGCACCCGCAACTCCAATGACTCATCGACGAGGTCAGTAGCTGTGTCCTTGGGAGGCCATTTCATGCCGCAGCCCGAACTGCGGCCACCGCCTGTATAAAATGCCCTCACCACCAGGTAGGTTTGGGGTAGGTAAAATCACCCCGAGTCAGTCGGATCGTTTGGAGCCCCTGGTAAGAGGACTGGTGGTGGTTACGATAGGACTTCATGTCACCTCGCCTGATGGCGTTAATGGGGCTTAGTTTAACAGACCGCTCTGCAAGTCATGCCGATAATTCGGATTCCTGTGGTAATATTTTACCTGGGCGGTTCAATATATTTGATGACTCCGTAGATGGTGGCCCAGTGAAATGTAGAATGGCTCTCGACTTGCTACTATCAGCCCACCGAGTCGAGCCGACAGTTTAAATAAATAGCTTTTGGGTTATTATGCAATTTCTGCCCGACTTTGCTTTTGCAATGCTATTTTCATTCGTTTGTTTGACACCTTGCACAAGGTTGGAAATTTGTGCAAGGAATACTGCCATTGGTCACTTTTCCCATTCCCAAGGGGCGAGAAAATAAGAGACCGGTTTGTGCGATGCGAGGCATCACGTTGATTCCGTCTAATCTTGCCTTTGGCCAACACTGGCTTCTTAACTGCATGGTTTGACAGTTTTTTGTGTTGAAAAATGAAAGCATTAGACTTTATGGCTTGGATTAAAACAAAAAACGTCATTTCGTTCTCGATTTACAAAAGGCAGGACAATTGGTGCCGATTTTTTAAACTTTGCAGTGTCTCTGCGGTTCCTATCTCTCGAATTTGGCACTATTCAAGTTAAATCGGGGTAACGGTTGTTTAGTTGGTTCCCGGTATTCCTTTCTTAAAGGCCCCAAGGATATGTAGTTCTCCTGTGCCCAAAAACCGCTCGTGACACGGACGCATCGGGGTCTTTATTCCCTATGCGTCCTGTAGTTACCACTTCATTTCGTACGCATTGAACCCACCTATTAGAAGGGAATTGAGGTCATGCAAACACCGCATCAAGGCTGATGCAACATTCGTGCTTATGATAAATCTGTTTGCCGTCAACGAATTCATGCCTCCTGCTCAGCCTAAGGGTGGAGGAGATTTTATTCCCCTATCTTTGGAGAACTGGCCTAAAAGTGAATCCACCTAATACAAGAATCCGATGGGAGGTGACTTCACAGAAATAGGCGCCCTACATTACTTAGTCGGTTATCTGGGTTATTCCGAGACACGTGCGACCAAGGGTGGGACCTAATCTCTGGAAGACACCCAGGTAAGGATCGCGTCCAGGGCTTCTGCTGATGTTATTAACCCATTTGTCGCTAGATCCACTTTGGTACCGGCCACTGTGCGGAGGTGGAGAACCTAGAAAATGCTTCTATTGGAAGTGTTTAAAGATTCAGCTGCTCTGGTGTTGCTTAAGCCTAACATACAGGCCTAAAACACTCATTGCCAGTGCAGATTTGAACTGGACGACCAGTATCGCAGACTCATGCCGAAATCCAGCCAGACGTATCGCAGAAGACTCAAAAAACTCGTGCATTTGAGAATTCAAACAATCTACTTCAGTCACTCGCATGGTACTCCATCGAGTCGAAGTTCGATTTGAGGCTTTCAACGAGCATTATGAGAAATCCTCCGCTACCATTTACCGTTTCGTTGAGTACCTAGGGTGACCTAGAATGGTTCAGTTATAGTTAAAAAAAACTTCTAAGTCCAAGGTTAGAACAGATTTTAGCGCAGCAGAGGACTCCATGAAAAAGGTGGCAGTTTCCAGCCTTTGCGGTCTATCGCCCTACTAAGGGTGCGATGCGTCCTTTGGGGTATTGTCTACTCTACAAATCTTTGGAGAGTCTATTGGATATGCTAAACCCTTGCGTGAATAACTCAATAACCGCATGACTGGGTGGTATAGAGCTGTCACCAATTAAATGGAAGGTAAACCGAATCATGGTAAACGTTTATCAAGGATGCAATTGACACACTCCCATAGCAGCAGTTTTTGTGCCCTGCCGAAACCTTTTCCCACTCGGGCATAGAAGGCTTCATTAGTGGCAAATCCGAGCCGCATCCAGTCGCCACAGAAGGAGGGTGTCGATGGTACCTGGCTTGATGCATGTGGAATCACTTCGTGGGCTCGAATATTTGCCCTATAATGGTGGTTAAACAAGTCACAACACGCAGAAACTTGCGATGCGATGCGATGACATATAATTTATCCCTTTCTCGTCCTGTATTTAGACAATGCCCCGACAGGACGGATGGATGGCAAGCTGCTATAGATTTAGAAATTATGTCATTGCGATGGCGGATAACTGTACACTGTTACGTATCGTCCATCAGCCGATTCCAATCTTCCCTACAAATTTGTTGTCAATGCGGGAGAGTAGACCCACGAACTCGGAGGAAGAAAACGACGGTCATGCATCCTCATGAAGATGCTTTCAATTATGTATGCAAACTAGGGTTTTTTTGCAGTCTCCCCATGGATGGGCATGGAGTTACAGCCATGTTATCCAGATTACCAATGTCCCGGGTGTTGGGGATACACCGTACTCTGCACACGGTGTTTGCCTCTTTTGCAGAATGTTACTCCTCTCTCTGATGTTTCATGAAGGATTTGGGCTATGAGCATTCAATTCAGAAAAATTTTCAAATGGAAGAGGAAAATGTGCATGAGAGGAAACTCATTCACGTTCTATGATGAGAGGTGGGAAGGGAGGAAGAAAGGAGGCCTATTCTCATTCTATGGCCCCTAACTGATAATTAACAAGTTTTCTTGGAATCGGAGGACCTCATGATCACAAAGAAACTAAAAATTAACAGTTGAGAAGTCGAAGTGGGATGAAATTGAGGGTGGTAAAACTAGTAGCAGGCTCGTGGACAACAGTTAACTCTATAAGTCAGCAATAATGTCATGGTTAATTAAAACAAGCATTGGCATAACGAGAATCTTCAATTTTGCTTGAGAGTTAAGAAAAAAGGGAAGAAGTTCGTTTGTCATCTCCACTTTTAGCAACGAGAGGGAATGAAAGATGGGGCAAGGAGTCTGATGAAAACGACCTTGAGAGGCGAGGCTGAAGGCAAACTAGCAGCTCAGCAATGCATTCTCCTTCTGCTCCGCCATAACTGGCTTTTTTTGGCTTTTTTTGCGCGTCAACTGATTATTCCTCGAATAGCTGACGCATCTCTGTCGCTGTGGTGAGGATGATGTGTCAGTTGCTAGGAGAAGGACAGCCAATGTAATCACCAGCACTTTCGGGGGCTACATATGGGTCTGACCCTACGGTGACTTGGATAAAGGCTAATTTCGGGCTGCTGTAGCCCTATTGAAGAAATACTGTGGCAGTAAATCGTCACATCTTTTAAATGGTCATTATAGAGGAGTTGTCTGGACCCTGACCAAATCCAACAAACAGCGTGAGATAGTTCTCTCTTGTGGGCTACTTTAACCCGCATAATAGGTCAGTGACATGATAAAAAGGCACCAACTGAGATGTAGGTGGTGACTTTAGTTGACACTGTTTGATCAGCGCTTCTTGCTTAGTCAAATCGGTTGAGCGTGAGTTGCAGGAGTGGCTTCGCCGATCCAATTTATGGGAGAAAACTGGGGAATTGGAAATTAATCACCCTGTGGAACTGTTGATCCTCCCTTCTGGCATAATGAAGAATATTCGAATGCGAATGCCCTCCAGAAGTGGATCGAGCATCCTTCCAGTGGTATGGTGATGGCACCATCCACCCAGCATTGTCACCTATTAAGAATAGGTGATAAATGTCACCATACCTTCAATGCAGTCAGGTGACAGAGAAGACGGAGACAAGAATGTACTTTTACAATGCACTGAGGTCATGAACTGGGCGCCAGCGCTTTCCCCTCCTCACGCATCATTGTCGGTTGGAGCAACAGAAAATGCAAGCAAGCAGCGTGAGATCATTTAACTGGAAGAAGTGGAGAACTGTAGAAAGAAAAAGCGCCCATGCATTGATGAGCCTGCAAACACATTGTCTATCATCTGTTGATGTATGTAGGTAGAGCAGGGTTGACGAGTAGCAACCACCTTCCCAGGGGATGCAGGTGGAAACCAAATGGTTCCTCACTCACTCACATGACTGAAAGTTGTTATTGACACTTAATAGCGACACGCAATTCTTTGTAAGCATTTTGGTGTGTATAGAGAGAGGGTATTTCCAAAAGAGATGCATTCACTTCTGAGTGAATCATCGCCACAGTCAAATTGTTTACTTAAATCACTTTCGAGTCATTAGCACAGGAAAGGTACTCTTTATGGAACAGCCACTGGAAGCGAACAATGCCAACTGACTACCGTCGTGGATAAGTAATTGCAGAAAAGCACTAAAGTCAATAATTACTCCTTCAGCCTTCGTTGTGTGGCCTCAGTGGCAGCACAAGTCCCTAATCTCATCAGCAGAGCTTTTAAATTCGGAGGCAACTTGAACACTACGAAACTACTCACACAATTAACTTTGACCATTCTGGGCATCCGCTAATCTTTCATGGGGCCATTTTGCGGTTCGGTGATCAAAAGTCCTTGTATTTGCAGTGTACCTGTTTCCAAAGCCACTTTAGAACATTCAACAACCTTGTGATAGCCAGAATGGAGGCGAGATTACGAAGAATACAAAAAGCATCTACGCGAATCTTTCCTATCAATCAATCTTGACAGTAGCGTAAGGCGCCATCATTTGATCTTATGTTTGAACTCTTGTGATGTATTACGACTTCAAGGCATGGTTTCATGCATACCCTGTACCGATCTCCGAGCGATAGGTGTGAAGTCGTGAACAAGCTGTGTTTGAGATGGGATACACACTCACAATAACGACGAGTTGTGTACAATCGCCTGCCGGCCTGCCTGCATGCATGCGCGCGTGTCTGTCCGTGAGGTCCGCTTCACTTCCAACAGTGCTTGGGTGTGGGTGCTGCTGTTGATGTCGCAGGCTTTGGGTGGTCTGGTCAGCAGAGCGCGATGGAAAGTGGGTCTAGGTCGGTCCATTGCACACACCCACACGAAATGCCGATGACTCACAGCACCATTGGTCGTTGCCACCAGCATGTCCACTCTCTTACACAAAAGGAATGATGATAGACCTTCTCCAGAGGCGACTCGTTCGTTTGAGCCAGCAGAAGTAACTCCACCCTCAAAACTATGTTTCGAAATTTAAGGTTTAAAACCCCTGACCACCGTTTTCAATTGTGTAGAATGCTGTCCAGGGGCATGAAATGCCCCAATTAGAGTGGTCAGGATTTCCGCTAAATCACTTGAAAGTACATCACCAAAATGACCCACAAAACCTGTTTGGCCTGAAGTTTTGCCACCACATTACCAAAAATGCTAATTTGCATACGCGGCAGAAGAGAAGCAATCCTTAAGACCTCACCAAGGCACACTGGAACGCCAGTTGATGGGTGCAAATTACTTTCCAATTTCACCTCATGCAGGATCTATGAACAACAACGCTGTTTATGCTTGTGGCTGGGCTTGATCATCAAAGGCACGGTGTCATCTTTCAACGGATGCAGTTTTGTGCTTTTCCACTGTGTCAAGTACCTGTCAAACTGAAAGAATTCAATGACAAACCAATCTGGCTCATCACCTCACCGCAATTGGGTGAAGGAGGATGCCAGCTGTTCCTCTGACGTCTCCTCGCTTACTCGTTTACCTCGCCTTGTGTCTGAACAACTGACTAACGCTGAAATAGAAACGAGGATAAAATAGTGAAACAGACGTCTCACAATTGTCGCCAAATGTTAAGTCATCCATTAGAAGGCAACTTCTTACTTGCCACGGTTTGGCTTCTCAAGCACTTCTTTCAAAGATGCTCTGTGCTACTGTTTATACGCCTCTGCAGTAAAAAAAAAACAAACAGTTATTGGTGTATTTCAACTTGCTGGTCAACCACTTGACAATGGTTGTCAGATCACGTCTATTTCTCCATTAAAAAAAAGGTTATAGTCAAGAGTGGACTTTAATATGTTGGTCCTAGTAGTTGATGCTGCTTACGAAAAGGAGAATTATGCAAAAGGTAAGATTTAACAGGCTAAAGGCACTGCCAATCTGGTGGGTGTCATGCACAACTCCCTTAATAAACGAGAAGTACACGTCAAAGTGTATTTTTCGAAGCTCACTTTCGTTTGGGCCTTGAAAACTGTATTTCCACTGTTGTAAGGCATCTATCAGTTCTCCCTGAAGTCGCACTAGAGTAGTAGCTGGTTTTATAAAGATCTCTTTTCAGCTTGCATCAGGACTGCAGGGCTGTAGACACTGCTTGGAAGGCCAGGCTGTGGAGCAAAGATGGAAAGGTCTGTTGAACGAATATCAAATTACCACACAGCTGCTGCTTCTTTGAGGCGTTGCCTTCCCCTGCGTTGCTCATGGCCACTCATTGGCTTCTACGGCCACATCTTGGCCGGTGCTTTCACACCCGCCCTCACATAAACCGTTGGTGCAGCTAGCCGATGCCATTGTCTGTGAATTGCGCTGACTTCGCAGTGCTCAATGCTGGACGATGCTCTGCAATGTGTGAATTTCACATGCCAGTCGTTAAGACTTCGAACACTTGCCCTTAATCAAAGCCACTTTTATTGAACACAACTTGACTTAGTTGCTCTGAGCTGAAATTGTGGTATTAATTCCTCCTTGCCACGGTGTTTCCCCTTCAATGCCTCTCCCATCAGAATTCCGGCCATGTCGCCGTGGCAGGTGTGCCAACCCCAGATATTAAGAAACTGGCAAAGTTCTGTGGCCAATCAACCAAATAGCAGATTACCACGGCAGGAACTTCCTCGACAGCGATTAAAATTCTAAGCTCCATGACAACCAGTTCGGAGTCTTGTTAAGTTTCTACCAGATTTCTTGAAGCAAATTTCTCAATCGCTTTGCACACCACCAAGTTAATTGACCCTCTAGCCTTTTTTATCCCAACAATTTCGTGCTTTGATAGTGAAAAAAAAGATGGATGTTCAGGGTTGTCTTGCCTGTTCTTCTGCACATTAGGACATCACTCCAACTGGAAAACCATTTTCGAGTCAACTACAAGCTGCCATTTAGTGGGTGATTTGAATGTTCACTGGTGCCCAAGCTTAATTACACTTTGTTTATAGCATCTGGCCTCAAGCCAGATGCGGTTGAATAGTCGGGCCGTGCGATCCCACCTTCCCCGTCCCCGCCCCACTCCACTTTCTCATATTTATCACGGTTTTAAGGTGACTTTTGAGGTCAAAGGACTGGCGCTGAAACAGCCATATACGTCGGTGTTATGGTCCACCCTGACGAACAGTCGTCATAGCTGACGCAGAATGCTACCCGTGGCAGTCAGGTCTGTCGAAACAGTGACCTTCAGTTCGCTCCACATTTATTCTGCTCTCTGTAAATGAACCTATCTATATTTTCCTAACGCTCCACTGGTCGTAAAGACCCACAGATCGAGGGTCTGCTAAAATCGCTCTCCCACGTTATCCACCCACTCGGTGGCATGACCACTAGGCCATACAAACACGCTTTCCCACCTTCCCCAGCTTATTACCACTTCGGGGAAGCATCTGAGAACTACTTTGGAGCATAAACCACTTTTGAGCACTACCCATCGTACAGATTCCATCAAGTTAGTGAGCTGGCGGAAGGAATCAGTACTATCCCCATTAAAAATCCTCTGTGATAGGAAATTTCCTGCCCCAAGGGGAGTTTTCGAAAACCCTAATACTTTCCTGATGACCAATTTTAAAAGCGTCCCTACGTGTGTTTCCGTCATACTGAATGTATGCAAAGTCTCTCGACTCCTCCGAATGTTTGTAAAAGACCCTCTTTCCTTCTCTTGAACCCTATAGCATCTCCAAGGGTAAAGGTCTCATTTAGAGTTTAAATAGCCTCCCATTCCTCATAATCTTTTCCCAATTTTTGCCCCCTTTTTTAAGTCTAAACACTGATTTGAATGCAAATACCCTCACATCAAGCGCTTTTGAAGAAAAAGTGGTCCCTTAATTAAGCTAGCCATGACGCAAAAGGAAGTGAGGTGTGTCCAAGCCTAATCCTCCGATGCTGATTTAACTGACACAATAAATCTCCACGCATTGCGTTTTTGCAGCTGGAAAAAAACGAGAGAGTAGCTTTAGTTGAATAAGTGGTCCGAAAAGGCGAGAGAGTGAGAGAGAGAGGTCTGCATACGAGATCACAAACCCCACCAAAAATCAGTTGACGATGTGGCGGTGGGTGCGTTTATTTACAACTGCGCCTGTGTCTCAGACGGCTAAATAATGATGGTCTGGTGGGGAGGAGGGCGAAGTAGCCGCCTTGATTAAATTAATGAGGGTAAATGTGCCTTGGGGACTCACAGTGTGGTGCGTCTCCGACACTAAACATAAATTCGGGCTCCTTTTAACTCTATAGCCTATTCATCACTATTTATTAGAGGAGACGAAGTGGAGGAGGTATCGCGGGTCCCTGTTTGTTTAATTTATGCGTTCATGACGTAGCTGGAGGTGTAAATTGACATGACAAGGGCACACACAACCAGTAGACTAAATAGTCAAGTAAACCTCCTATTTAAGCAAAAAAATGTCAACAAGCCTGGTAAACATGCCATTATGCGCATAGAAACCACATGCAAAACAGCAACAAAGGCGGTGGATGTGGGAAGCACTAACATGGCACAGCCTCGTTCAGCTGAGATCAACGTAATTGAACCGTCTGGTCAGATGATTGGAGAAATTTATGCAGTTTTAATGTTTACCTAAAACTTGCATGTAAACATTTGGGTGGGGCACTACAAAGCATCACACACGTCTATGTATCACTGGCGTGGGGCCCTCTTTCGTGGTTTCTCCCACCTTTCGCCCACTTTCAATCGAGCTTTACATCCCCAAATGCTGGTCCATTCAGATGGCAGATGTAAGCCGAGTCTGTCTCCTACAACCCGGTTCCAAACATGCAGGTATGGAAGGTAGAAGCTCTGCGCGTCGAATTTACTGTATGGTATATAAAGAAGGTGCGATAGCGGAGTGAGCCGCCTGGAGGCGCTTGAAGTAAAAAATTTCGTTGTGGCGATGATTCACTCAAAGGTGGGCGCAACTCGTTCAAGAAGACCCTCTCTCTTTGCATTCTCTGATACTGACGAAGGATTACGTGTCGCCGCTAACGGGGAGGAACAAGTGCAAAGTGGTGTGCAGTGAGCGGTGGTGAAACCGACGGAGTGGAAGCTAGGAGGCTGTTAAATTCCATCCCCATGCAGCAAACAGATTAGGTCATTAAATAATTATTTGTTGACTGCGTGCGTCGCTGATGATGTGGAGATGCTTTGCACCCATCGTTTTCTTAAAACCGCCCATCCATTTCCTCTCCACTTCGTCTGCCATTCCCGCAACAATAGTCCGTTCTTGCGGATCAGGTCAGGCAACAGCTGCGGCTTCGATCCAACTTTTCAATGTCTTCAATAAAACAGCATGATTGTAATTGCCTACTTTTCGTAAGAGATTCAGCTTCTACTAACTTTTGCGTTTCGAGAGAAATATCTCATAATTCATCCTTACCCCGCCTAGGCCTCGGTGGAGAATTGGGTCCAACTCGGAAATTGCATGCGTTAACCAATCAGCTAGCAAAAGTGCTTTGTATATACTGCTCTGACCTGCCATCTGTCCAGCCGTCCCATCCCGCCACCCATGCCATCCATGACGGCCACGTATCGTGCAGCCCCTGCATCATTGTCGCTATTTTTGGCATTAACCAGCAGAGGGGCTGCAAAACAGAGACTCGTGCAATCGGGGAAAGACTGACTGGCCTACCAACTGACAGACTTCAAAGGTGCAGGTAAATGTGCGTCTCAAATAAACACGTGCTATTCAAATTATTACATTGCACCTGTTTCAACCGAACGCAGCATTCGCCTTCCACTTAGGTCATTAACGTAGACTACTTATATTAAATCAGCACACAACATAGCAATTATCACTTGGAAAAATATTTCAATACAAGTAAGCGGTCATCGTATGCGGCTTAAGTAGATCAAAGTATCGCTGAGAAAAAATATAATCTTCATGCACTTTATTTTTTAACAAGGAATTTTATCCCCAGTAATAATCATTCCTTTTTATCAAACTTGGTGACCCACAAGCAGGTGGAGAGCATTCCAAATCGAAAGCACAGTTCTGCAATTTCCCCTCTTGTAGGCCATTACAGGCTGCGTTCTATCGGCTTAACTTTAAAACTTTTGTTGAGTCTATGCAACTGCTTCACCGCTTCCTTCCTTCCCTCCTGCCTTCTTGCCTTCCCACCCTTTCTGCCACCGTGGTGGTGGAAACACTCCACGGTATTAAAACGCATTCCTCCTCAAACACACCACCTCCCTTCCCCCTCACTCCTCCCTCCTCCTCCCCTCCCCCTTCTCCCCTCCTCATCCTCTCCCCTCCTCCCCCTACCCCACCCCTACCCCTACTCCTACCCTACCCTTGCCTCACCCAACTCCTCCTCCCCCTCCCACAGTCTACCACGCAACGTATTCCACTTGCTTCACTTCAATACCTACACCTCTTACTGCACCCTACCCCTCTACCTCATTGTTGTGTAATGTGCAAGGCACTTGCACAATCCGTCACCACCTTTGCCACGCACCACACTCCACTCTTCATCCCAATTGTTGGCACACCCTCAACAAGTGCAGGTTTCCTCTCCATCTCGTTCCAGTACTGCCAGCCACACACTCTCCTCTTGGTGCCTCGACAGCGCCTCGACAGCGCCTCGACAGCGCCTCAGTGAAACGTGCGTGAAGGGGTAAATGGAGTCAACTGCGCGAGTCTTGAATGTGGGTGGTAACGATGGAGGCATTTCTGTGCAAGAATGCAAGTTGGCTTAACTAGTCACCAAGTCTGTGCTCACATCGCCCGAGCTGACAATTGTCGTCTTGGCCCAATTTGGTCGTCCGGGCTTGGAGTAATGAGGTGGCGAGGGTCTTTGACGGTGAGTCAGACGCTACATGGGTGGCGGCAATGATGGAATGTGTGCCAATTTGAATCAGGGGGATTTAGCGCCCAAATAAAGTGAGTACCTGAACCCGTTGATATTTACAGCAGAAATTCAGCGACTTGGCATCCAGTCCATTCGTCCGTTCCGCGTTATATGCAATGCAGAATTAAAGTAATTGCAAACGTCTACACCCGAAAGTTCTGATGCCTTTCCATGACGGAACAAACCGAGAATACCCGTGGCAGACCGTTTAGCAGTAAGAGAGAGGAATTGGAGGATAAATTTCCCAACCTTGTCCTGATTTCTGTTTTGTGAGAACCATTAGTAGGGCTGATGGTTCTGGCTGCCTGAAGAACCTTCCCAGTAAGAAGACATTTAAACCACGAAAAGTAGCCCGGTTCCGCCTCTGGAAGCTAGACACATCCTCCCCTTAGACAATTTCGTTTCCAACCCCCCTTAGATTGTCACCCGTGGCAAAGAGAAACCGCTAATTACTTGCAATTTGACAAGACATTAGCAAGGGAGAGGATTAAAGAGGAAGAAACCGTACTTTCCCTTCTATTCAAAGTGAGAAGCAGAAGTCCACTCTCGTCACAAGTCAACAGATTGTCGCGTAACTTTGTGTTCTCAAAGCTTACTTCTATTTTGACAGCACTCATTTGCTTCATTCCTTTCACCGCGATATTCACCTTCTGGAGAAAAATTTTACCATTCCTCCCTTCAGTGTTAGTCTCCACTGCTTTATGATCTTACAGCGATGCTTAATTCCTTCCACTTGAATGCAGAGCATCCTCCTGAATGCACCACACTTTCAAGTAATTCATTACCGTCATACACTGTAAAACCAATGTTGCAAAGTACTTCTCATCTTTGAGACCGCGAATAAATTCGAATTCGCATCTGTTGGGTTCAACTGATCGCTATAAACCGAAGGTTAAGGGAAGGATGAAAGTGGTAGCAAGGATAATAAAAGGCCCAAAAACAGGACGTTACACCTCATTTTAGGAATGGAATAGCAACAGTACTTATCCTCACCTTCTGCCTTGCAGCCCCCACTTTTTTTCAAATTCCGAATCATCATCACCTCATCCCCGCCTCGAACTACGGCACGATCAAATTTGCGCCTGTGGAAGGCAAGCACTTGCTCCTGGAGGCAAAGCGTTTGATTGACCTCCAAGCTTAGGCTAACCTGTGTCTTCTTGGCGCATGCAAGGAGATTGGAGATGATCCACAAACAAACTGTCTTCAGCGCCTCTCCCAGCGTGGTTCGTTAACAAAAAGCAGCAAAAACTTGCGTCACAACCATTTCAAAAGTTAAAGCAGTCCTCAAACAACTGGAAAAGTGGCAGCAAATCTTCTACTCTAAGTATCCATCCAATCCACTACCCCATCCCATCCACAGCCTTCCAACAGGGCCTCCATCCATCGCTACCGGCCGCCAGTCATGCTCTTGTTTCTCCAGTGTTACCACTTATTGTCATGAACAAATAGAAGTGGCATGAGCCCAGTCCTGTGACACTAGCATGAATGCCGATTAGTAGAAAACCGCCCATCCAACTGACCGACTGGCTTCAAAGACGCACGTAAAAGCGTGTCTACCAGAAAAGTGTGCATTTTGCCTCATAGTGGCACATTGCGTCCTCTTCAATCGTCACAGCCTTCCATCACTTCGGTCATTAGTGCAGATCGCCTGAAACAGAACAACAAACCACCTGACAACCATGTCCAGTAAACATTCATATTCAACTGAACTGCACTGTTGCCCAACGACCAACGCGGCACCAATTCCACCAACCTGGTGGCCATTCTGTAGGTCTGCACGTAGGCTCTATTTATAGGTTCATGCGCCTTGCAGCTTACTTGTCTCTAAGTTCCAAAGAAGGAATACCGCAGGTGTGACTACTCACAACAAGAAGTTGCTCAGCCACTAAAGTAGTGAGACGAAGCTTACCTGAAGCTTCAAATCGTTTTATTTGCTCTCCCTTAGCCTCTTATGCGCATTGGCAAGACGCCTTATCTTCAAAATGGAACTCTCTTCCGAAGTGCGAGGTTAGGGCAATTTTGGGTGCCAAAATGACGACGGTGCGATAGAATAGGCCCGACATATAAGGAGTTTTTCTAACAGCTTCTATGCCTCTTCCCAAAAGGCGCTGGCAAACGATGGGAATGCGAGTGGGATGGAAATGCATTAGAAGACTTCCCTTTTTCAAATGGTTTGGACCAATCCTTGGAAATTCATTAAATGGAAGGACCTCACAAGTGAAACGCGCTCGCTGATCTTGGCCACACAATCAGCACATTCCTCGCACTTCTTTTGGTTTAAAAGCAGCCATCTTGAAAGGGCGGTCTGCTTAATGCCCCCAACCTCCCATCTCCTCCAAATGCCTTCAAGTAAGACTCGAGGCGCAAGCTGCGGAAGCAGGTCTCATTATCTGAAATGGAGCACAAAATGCAGATCTCGTTCCTTTTAGTGAATTAATTAAGCCTGTTCATAAATAAGTCCTTAAATAGCATTGACTGACAAACGTCTAAGTCGCACATTTCGTAAAATTTCCTATGAGAAATTCAAGTTTTTATCATAATTTAAATGCACTTTTCAGTGCACCACCGATCACTAACATTGTGGTTGAGGTGTGCGGTAAGAACACACCAACACCCGAAAGTCGTGACAATATAAAGTGACAATAAGAAGGAAATTGGAGCCTCAAAATAAGTTTTTTAATGTTATTTGGCCTGTCAAGTACGAAGAAAACTATTGAGAACATAATAATTGTCTATTGCTTATCAAACAACCAATGGCAAATAAAATTAATTCACATTTGTGATCACTGGGTCAACATGCCCATCCATGTGTGTCACTACTACTTTCCCTTTTTTTCTCAAGTACTAAAATATACTTTCAATGATTTAACATCGAAGGTATGCATGGAAGCGGCCCCCACATCTTCTCTATGTTTTGTCATTGTAAAAAAGTACAAATATATTGGAGGCATTGCCAAGTACGTGTACTGCCAGTGATTTCACTTTAAGGGAGTTGGGAGGGGGGGGGGCGAACGAGAGGAGAGGGTTGCGCGCACCACCAGGCTGACTTGAGGCACAAAAAATCGATACTGCGCTCCGGCCCGTACTATTAGCGCGGTCTAGTCAACGGCACGGGTGCAGTGCTGCTTCGCAGTCCTCTACACACATAGAGTGTGAGTCATCCAGGACAGCAATAAAAGAGACTGGAGAGGCATACACAAACACACACACACACACTAACTGCTATTCTCACACTAACTGTGCTACCATAGCATTACAAACGATCGTCGATGCACTTTATTATGCCTGGTAGCGGTTCTGTGCTACTCAGAATAAACGGTGACCATATTAAGTGTATGCCTTTACTACTACAGGTGTGCTAAATTATAGTAGCACAGAAAAGGGGAGACCACCACTAGGAAGCGCTTCTACGTGGGCGATATCTTTTAATCCTCTGTTAACTGTTTCAGCGTTATTTAGGCTTCTTTAAAGCAATCCTCTTCAATTTAGTCCATTATTTCCTCCCAAGACGACCAAGAAGCACAAGATTTTATCCAAAGCATAAATATGATTAGAAGCGCCTATTCAAATCTTATTTCGTGTAAAGCTTTTGGACGACAGTTGGGAAAGCCCCGCCTGCTAACTTACCTCTTCAATCCGCCGCCCATCACGTGAATCACATGCTCGCGTCAAGCTCCAAAAATCAATACCTCTTTCTCACTGGCGGGTTAAGCCCACGTGGACGGGCAAAAAATCAATAACGCTGGGAAAAATCGATACTGACATCCGATTTTGGCCTGTCGGTCCTCACTCGCACGTGTGCAAAGCTCATTCGACTCCTTGATGCTGTAAACAAGCCTTAAATTTAATGAAGTCTGTCTGATTTAGTGCAAAACCAGACACAGAAGTGTTGATTCAAAGTAGCCGTAGGCGAAAACGGAAAAAAACGTCTGTCAGGGGATTGTGGTTGTTCAATTCTTTATTCAAAACATCGTTGGTATCCTGCAAGGCAACGGAATGGGTTGCAAAATAACTGCTCCTTATATACTCCAAATAATAGACCATTTGCATCATAATGGCGCTTAAGAGAAAGTGGGAATGAAAGAGCACATTCCCCACTTTTAAAAGTCTGTAAAACATTTGTGTATGATATGCTGTTATCTTGGTGAAAACCAAACAACAACTAGCACTGATTTGTAGGCTCGAAAGCGTTCAGGAAGATCGTCTAACACCGGATACCACTGCACCCTCCATATTCGCCTTGTGTTATTTCTGGCGATTCCGTATGATGATTGCCGCCATTTCTTGCTATTCAATTACTACTCAGTCAAACACACACATGAAAAAGACTGGAAAGGTGAAGGCAAAAGCTGTACAGAAACGGAGATGAGTTGGAACTAGCCGTTGATTGTGTAGGTTGCCTCAACACCTCAATCAGATCTCCAAAGTCATTTAACTTCCATTCACAACACGCGATAACTTTTTGCTCACTGTATGCCCTTATACCTTACAGTACATGACATGTTTCCACAGCACAGAGGTGAGTCTGAAGTGCATAACTTGTTCACATTAGTCTTGCTTGTGAGATCTTCCCCACCCATGAAATGCGGTTGGCATGCGGAATGAATCCATCGTAGACCCATAAATCAACCTCCACTACTAGTAAACACAAATTTTTTTCAATGAACTTAGCCATTCAGAGGAATAGCTGTCCATCAGGATTCACTGGGCGTGAAAGCTGGTAATCGTCTCACTTTGGCACCAGCTATTTTACTCCACCATCATCACCACTCCTCTCTCATGGATCTACAGGCAACAGTAGGGGAAATAGATGGATAATGTGTCACAGATGCATTTTTTGGATGCCACAGCCAGTCGCTCATCAGTTGCCAATAGCCCTGGTCTCACGCAGTTCCGTGCCGCCTTCGTGGAGATTTGTTTAGCATTTGCCGGACTCTACCACTGTTCACAAGGCTGATGCAAAACCGGCACTTTTCCGGTGACTCTTCTGTTTTGAATGGCTAATAATTCGACCATCCCCAGTATTTACCTTTCACTCATAGTAAATAGCCGACCTGGTTAAATGTAATCCCTTTTTGAAGTATCGTCGGGAGTGGGTTAAGGACATTGGGCAAAATTTTCCGCTCACCTAGTAAACCCTGCAGACATTAACAGACGACCCAAGCACTTTATCATCACCGTGCGGAGCTCGAGACATGGGAGACCAAAGAGGACTGTGTGGCTAAGATAAGCATTCCGGTAGTTATACGACCGAGTTACTTTGCTCTCTTCAGCCAAAGCACAAGCTCCTCACTCTCGACATAATTACACCCATCGATGTAGATGAGATTCGACTCGGAAACATGTCAGAGGAGAGTTGGTACTTTTCTCTGCAATGTCTTATGTGGGGGGCAAATCTATTCACGCCCCTATCAACACCTTTCCTCACGACAGCTCGGACACACGCATACACTCTGCTTCCTCCTCCTCCAATTTTATTCGTTGATGTGACGGAAAAACGGCTGAGATGTACCGGCGACTGGACGCGCGTCTGTCCACCCGTTCGGTTTGTCTGTCACCCTGAACGGACCTCAAGACTAGCATAAATAAAGTGCAAGCTGATACCTTCCCCATATTCTCTGGTTTCGTTATCCATCCTCCTGACCCGGTAATCTATTTTGGCGGTAGACACTGAAGGTGTGGGTCATCAGGCGGTGAGGGAATGGGATTCCAAGAGATGTGGGCTCTGGGATAGTATTTATGATGAATACTATTATCGTCTGCCTCAAGGGCCTGAAAATGAAGTGGATTATTGTAGCAAGAGGACAGGATATTGCAGTAAAGAGTTTTTTTCAATCGGTTTCTGCCTAGCTATTTGCCGATAAAAGTAGCCGTTCCTCTGCGTCCAGCCACCCTTTCCCTCGCACTTCCATCCGCTTACCGATGATCACAAGGTGTTACAGCCTAAGTTATTAGTCTATGTCTGCTCAAATCTGTGTTGAAGGAAGCCGCTTTACAGGATTTTGATGCCGTTTTCTGGACTAGACACAAGGATTTGATTAAGTTCAACGTCCTCGATAGCCAATCAAGGTTTCGATCTCAACCATCTCGCAAGACACCACCCTAACTGTGATTTCAAAAGAAAGATATTTACATGATGCACAAGTAAATATCCTTAACAGAAGATTTTTGTAGTCGCTGCGGCGCACTAATCGACTGGTATTGATCGTGATCAGCTGATACAGTGATTGGTGCCACCCTGGCTGCCTATTGGTCCCTGTTACGCACGAGTATGACTCACACCTTGGAGGTCACAACAGTAGTGCAAAACAAAGCTTCTTTTGTCCTCCATCTTCTTCTGCATCGTCGATAAAGAGGAGAATACACAACAAGGCAAGAAGTGAAAACAAACACACGATGCTAATTTGCTTACACACATTCTCTTTTACTCGGGATAGATGGCCTTGTTTATCAGACAAGGTCACACAACCTCTTGAGTCAAATTACCGGGTTAGTGGACATCGATGTTTCCGTTTGTGGACATTTGCACGTGTATTTGTTGCCGAGTTTGTCCGTTCACAGTATGTGCTCGCTTGGGCTTTCAAATGACAGCCTACTGGGTGATAGGACTAACTGGCAGTACAATTATTCCCCGCCTTCCTTCTTCACGCATTTGGAACAACATATTGTTTACTTGCGCCTCCTTCCTACCAGAGTGCATATACACACACACATGCACACACCAGCACGACAATTTGTGTGGCATTTGAAGAAATCGCAAATGGATGCCGGTGTGAATTTTACGAATCACAAGCAGATTTTTTGGACTGTCTGTTTTCCGAAGCAATCTGGCTGATTTCGGTTAAATTTTCATCAGCTTCCTTACCCTTGTGTTGAATTACCCCTTCTTAGAAAAAAAAGTAGGAGATACCTAAAATCGAATTGAATATACCGTTGTCAATATCCACGTCAATGATTGGTTCGGGTCAAGTCTAGTGGTGCTTTCAAACTTGATTTCAGCATCTATTTAAGTTTAGGTGCCTGTGAAGGAAGAGGCTAATTTATTTGATTTCTTATTTTACTCAATATTGTGCCAACTGCTAACATATCAACTGAAGGGGATTAGAGAATGACGAGAGAGGGAGGGAGAAAGATGGGAGGCACGTGCCAAAGTCATGCGCTCTCTTGGCATATCAAACGCCTGTCGCTGTTTATAACTCATTATTATGCATCCATCCGGCGTTTCATGTGGCTAGGACCCTTTATTGGCAGTAAGGTTTACGTCTTCGGAAAATTTCAACTGATAAAACAACTATGCATTACGCAGATGGTGCGTCACCTCCGTGACCAAGTGTTGGAATGGTGAGAAGGGCGTTGGAAACGTTGTCCAAACTATTATGTATTAGTCTATCACCGAGATGATTATGGCACCCTAGTGGACCACGCAAATTCATCAGCATCCAGTAGTTTTTTTCACCATCTTAATTCCCTGACCTTCCGTTCGTTTCATGTAAGATGAAGCTATGGGTATCGTAGGAAGGAGAAACAAACTAGCCAAAAGAAGCCTTAGTAACCATTGAGTAGTAAGAAGTCGCCTCGGTCACCGTGAATTGGTCCTGGTCCTCGGCGTTGATGTTATGCTGTCCTGTCCGCCCGGCTAAAAGTTCTCAGACCTTGCTATGCACTGGTAATTGGCTTAATTCAAGACTGGTACATTTTATGCCGTCCGGGTGGCGCTCCCAAACGTTACAAAGGGAAGATATCTCCTGTAAACAAGTTGTTTGTGAACACTAAAAAAAGAAGTCAATCAAAAGTGCGTCGACATTTGAAAATTGCTCGGATTTAGAGGCCCACATCGTATCCACCAACGGAAGCAGAGTAACAGAATCTTGCATTTAAGTAAAGCATATGAACCTTGCCATGAGCACTTTCTAAGGGACTGAGAGTGTTCCAGATAAGTGGTTCTATGGGACTTTGACGGATTCAAAGTGGCAGTAGTAATGGTATGACGCTTAATTTGCACCAGATGCAAAACAGCCTCCTGTCTTGTTGAGGTGTCCGAATGAAATTTACAAAGTGCTTTTGACTAGATGCCACGTCAAAACGAGATGTACAAATAATACTTATTTTTTTGAAACTTTCTGAAGTTGTGGACCACCATTGCACGCTTTACCATCTTCGCCTTCTTGTGGCCCTAACACAACGGAGGAGTGGATACGGAGAGCATCGAGAAGGACTTTGGGGAGGAAAGAAGACAATTTAAGTGTACTTAATTGATGCATCATTTAACTTCCACAACAGCGTGATGGCTTCGTCTAGTCGCTCTGGAAGCCGAAAATAAACACCTTGTAAGCTGCTGTGGCTCAGGCATAGCTTAAAGGCCAAAACCTGAATTAAGTGCAGTGACTCACAGTCCAGTAAAAAATCCAGCACCTATTTGACCTTCACAAGGTGACTGACACGGCATAAAAGGTCTTGGAGTTATTTGTTTAGGACTCTGTTTGCGACTAAGGTTGTCAGGTAGAGACAAAGCCTGATAAACACAAGGTCACAGGCATGTCAATACTCGAAAATAATGCGCCAATTGTAGCACATTACTTCAGCTATGCTAAACCAATCCCAACCCACGCGTATATCAGCATATCTAAACAGGCATTTTTCCTCTTGAAAGCATGGGACCAAGCATAAAGCGGTATTTTTAGACACGAAAACAACGTGGAATTGGCAGCCTACAGAGAGCCAGGCTAGAGGGCTATGACGGAGTCGATAAGGCCTTGCACAAATGTGACCGGCGCCGCACGGTCTGGTGAAATTTAGATTGAGAGTTCTCGGTTCCTAACACAGTGGTCTTTATGCCAATCGACTTCATGCTAAACTAAAAAGCCGTTTTGAGCACAAATGTATTATCTCTTTGCATTTGTTTTCCTGCACCTTGTTGATACGAGCCTAAAAGCTCGGCTGACTTTTTGGATCTTCATGAATCGACGGACACTCACGTGGAGTAAGCAGCAGTTAACAATTCAGTAACTTAGAAACCCCGACGCAAATTATGCTTGTTTGACTGACTGCTTTCACATCTGCGTAGCGTTGCAATGGAGAAGTGTGAGAGAAAAATCCGCTGCGGTGCAGAATTTATGAGTCAGTTTATTGGAGAGACCTTGACATGCTCGGAATAACGCATTGTATGACTCGATAGTTGATGAGCCTCTATCCATCCGCTCATTCATCCATTAAATGCAAATTGACGAACGCAAGCTTTGGTCAGCCCTTTGCCTAAAGATGGACACCACAGCCATAAGTTTAGCGGAAAAAAGAACAACTTCTAGACCACAGCAAGACGGTTTTCCTTAAATGCTTTGTGGTGATATGTTTGTTTTAGCACAAAGTGGATTGTCGGCCTCATTGAATCGACTGGGAGGCATCAGATGTGTTTAATTAGGCGACAATGTAAGAATAAGCATAATTATGTACCTTTGAGCTATGAATTCCTAAACTTAGGTCTATCATGTAATTCTACTTTCTCCTTCGACCTTTCACATGAATTAGTGCACAAACATGTTCAGTGAAGCAGTGAGGAGAGCATCCACGCATTAGGTCTTGAACGTTGTAAGAGTGAATCGACACCCAAATTGTCAAGCTTTTTTAAGCAACTTCTTTTCAATTGCACATTCGATCAACGTGGTTGTCATTGACGTCACGCCCCTTTGCCTTTCCTGCAGTCGCAAAACTTCATCTACGCCCAGAAGTGAAGTCGTAAAACCCGTGATATGCTAATGGATGGCAGATCACGTGAGCCGGTATTTCTCATTGCGAATATACACAAAAAGGTGCACTGACACCTGCGATTGTAACCATAGTAAGAGCGTGGGAACAAGTTAGCTAAGGCGATTAGCCTTGAGAACATCCTCGGATGACCTTGACCAGCCAATAAGATTGGAGAAGAGTCGAGGCTTCGAAATTATGCGATTCTCCTTGAATCTCGTCCGAATTGAACTTGTCAGTTTCCCGATTACACTAAGCTAAAGACCTGTCACTATACGATCAATACTAGCGTTTTTAAGCTATCTTGTTCTTTGTTTTGGAAGTCAGTCAAGATTTACCGTTGGAAATATGCTCCACCTTGTATCAGTTCAAGTTGACCGAATTAGTAGGCTTAACAACCAGCCTATTTAATTTTTAAATTCCCTGTCAATAGAAGCGACTTGAGCTGTTGATGGGGAATTTCTGAGCTAACTAATTGATAACTCATTTAGCCAGTCCCAAACCTCTCACGCTTATTTAGCTGTAGAAAATCAGTAGCAGAAATATTTTAGTTCCATAAGTCTCCGTTCACAGCCCTGACTAAGCCTTCGATGAATAATTGCCACCTCATCAACAACGGCAGTCATTTCAGCTGAGAAGAAATCGTGATTCACTTTACTGCAGCAGTTATTTCTCATATTCACTCACTCTATTGCATGACGGTGTGGCAGGCTCAGTGTTCAACCACGGGTCAAAAGGCGAAAAAATGGCCAGGCGGATGGATGAGGTGACACGTTCATCCACTTCGCCTTTCCCCTCTGGTGGACACACCTTTTTGGCATAATGAGATTTACGTGGGTGAAGCAAAAACTCTTTATTTCTTCCTACCGTGACAGATGGACAAGCGCGTCTCTTGTGCTACAAAAGGGAGTAAATACCTTCAGTTTTTCGGCCGTTATTTTGGGATGAGGAGTACAACAAGTGGTCATCTCCGTTCCCCTAGTTTTCGGTTTTCGGCTGACGCAAGTGAGTTTTCACTTCAGCTCGTGTGAGATTTACGAGACTAACCCATTTTCCATTAACAGCAGTTGCTAGATGCTGCCAGAAAATCCTTTCCCTCAGCCTGTCACCAAACAACAGTTGCGTTGGAGTGGCCATTTTAAATCAAGCGAATTCAACTGAATTTCCCTCTTCTGACGGATTTTTAATAAAACTTCCTCCGAAACCCACTCACATATTGGAAAGCAATCAAGTGAGTCTATTCATTATTTAATTTCCCCCATGTAATTAGAAGTATCCTACAATAAGACGTGACTACAACGTTCCGTAATGCTTTGAGGGAGGTTATATGAGGGCGGAGGCTATAAAAAGGGCCTGTCTCGCCTTTTTCCCTTCATAGAGTCATGAGTACACCAGACAGTGGAGCCAGCGCCTACTCTCCTCCAGTCAATACTGGCTGGGCTTGAGCTCGTTAATGGATGCCAGTATGGCAATCTTGCGAAGGAATTCCAGAGTATGAAACTCTTCCGCTATTACAGAATGTTCGAAATGGACAAAATAACGCCAAATTGGATGCTAAACTTTTTTTATCCTTCGCGCTGGAACGATAAAGAGCTCTCAGGTCAGAATTCTGACACAAGAAGGAAATTTGGCAGCAAGCCAACCCTGCCAGATGGTCGTGGTTAACGTCGCAACGTTACTAGCTCATTCCTTTGTACTGTTACAATTTGAAAAGTCCATCCCGAGACAATGGCAAGGCACTGCTGTTCCAAAAGTGGCGAAACCTATTTAGTTAATCACTCAGAGTTCATCCACTGCCATGAGGGTTAGTTGGTCTCGTTTTATCACAACGACAGAAAAGTTGCGTCTAAAGAACTCGGACAGAAGCTCAGGATGGGTCCATTTATGGGGAGGTAGACGATTCTGAAGATCAAAGCCAAGCCTATGAGGCTTATCCGGAACCCAATTCACCTGGACTAGAGAACTCACAAATTGCTGTAGGACAAGCCGATCATCTTCAAGACAAATTTACACCAGGCAGATCCTCAGTCAGCATGCCTCCTCTCTACGAAAACGCTAGTTTGCAGTTAAATGAATGGAGCATCTGCCCACGACGACATCAGTCCGCTGGGCCTTCTTCTATTTCTGCAAGTTTTAGGTATGGAGAAATACGCGCAGCAAAGTCTCTTGCCGTGACTGCTTATCGAGTAATGACTCATGAGACCTCATTGAAGTCGCTTTGAACATGGATGCACACGCGAAAAAGTCTTTGTCTTTTTACATGTAGGCCTTGTGTTAACTACCCAACGGGTGGCCGAGGGACATGCCAGCCGAAAGCCACACTGTGCTGTCATGCCCACTCCGCCACAGGCAACCCTACAAATGCAAGGGGCATTTGAGACTCACCTCAAGCCATGTGATTCCACCCAACTGTCTAGAAAGAAAATTCACTGCGTCCTGCCTTTAAAGTTGTCTAGAAGTCCTTCATTGGTCCTATTTCGATCCTTCGATACAATAGCGTGCTTATGAAGGCAGCCATTAGTACTGCTTTCTTGCCTGTCATGTGCATCAATTACCATAGAGAAATTTTCCCGGTCGAATGCAGTGTGCTATGGGCTAAATTGCCCTTATTGTGGCCAAATCTATAAACCAGATTCTGGCTAATAAATTATTCTTAGCAAATTTTAATGTTCAATGGGTAAGCTAGTTCGAGTCACTTCGAGTAGCCTGATAATGCCTTCAAGCGTTGTCAATGCACAACTATTAATCAGTGTTGGTTTAATTGAATGCCATTGAGTTGACTGTTTGCTTGCTTTAAGTGCGGCAAAATAACAACCTTTCAGTTAACCAAATTTAACCAAATTACGTTCTAAATGATAAGTACAATTGGATATAATCTCCGTATGACCACCAATTAATGATGTATTCGGAGCCACCATAAGCACCAGTCCGCGCCAATGGCGGAGGAGCTCCTAGCCATTTCAGTAAATCGCTGCAACCTTACAGGTCTTTGGTAGCCGGTGGTGTCAAGATTTCATACTTCGATGTAATCTTGACCGTTGAGTAATGCATTGAAACCTTGTTTAATTCGGCGTTTTGGTTTTGGGGACAAAATGACTCCGTCTTTGTGCTCAAACTAAGCACGGCGGCCCGCGAGCCATGTCAGTAGTCCTCGGCCCGCCACTCCTTCTGCACGTCGGCAAATGCGTGTTCCTCCCCATGTTCTGGGAGGTCTTGAAAGTGTTTAAGCTAATTATCCAAAATTATATTGTGCGGATTTTTGCATTTTCAAGTTTATTAAAGAGTGAATTTTGCCTCTGTAAAAGACGCAACACCGAAAAATTTCATGTCTTTAGTTTTGTTAATGATTTGGTGTCAGCAGACATCCATGAATGGCTTGTATAACGAGAGAAAATTGATGGCCGGGTGCTCCCCCTCCCTCGCATCCCATTGGTCTTTTAAATGAAGCTAAAATTAGTTTTATCCAACTTTGCAGCTATTTCCACACTCTAATTTAGACTGGATGGACAGCAATGCAAAAATAAGGTCATGAAACTATTAGGCTTGTGCCGTAGCAATGGCCTGTACTTTTCTCGTGCAAATAGTGCTTTAATAATCCTAGGCCATAGGTGGCCATGCTGGGTGGAAAAAGGGTAGCCAACTCAAGGCCGTCATTGAACTTGTCACCTAAATTGGATAAATTTGCTCAGGTGTGAACATGGCTTCTGCTTCTGCCACCCATGAAAGGAACTTCAGACAGGGGGAACTGAGAAGTGGCAGCAAAAGTGGAGTCTACACAGTCGGCGGCGTCTTTGATCTAGTGACAAAGGCAATGAAAGTGAAGACACCGCAGTGTCTTATTAAAGTGGAGTAGAAAGGCTTAATTGGCCCGAGAGGGGAAATACACGGGGCAACCGATTTGAAGAGGCGATTTATACAACAACATTTGCAATTGGAAGGTTTTTGTAAAAAGCAGTCCAAAGTGTTTGTGGACGTCAGTCTGCCACCTGCAGAGTATGAATCCGACCTCGCACCATCAAAGGTGGGGCGCAAGAGACGGATGAGGCTTGACTGTGTCCGCCCCAGGAATTTGTTTCAACGCGGTCCCAAGTTGTGTCTCCAGAGGCTGGATGCCAGTCGAATTTACTAGATGGCACTTGAAGAAGGCTTTAAGTAAGCAAACTGATTGGTTCTGGAGGACTCTCTCTTTACTAGTAGATTTCTGTTAAGTCTAGCGTAACTTGATTGGCATATTCGTCTCAATGACAGGCGAAAATATTTTTGTAAGAAGCGTCTGTCAAAAGGGAAAATTGGAGATGAGCCTCATTCGAATTTTCCAATGCTGTTTGAATGACCCAAGCAAACTAATTTTTCTTTTTCCTATCCTCTTTCAATGTGGCTCAAAACCCTCCGAGGATGTGTGTCACGTATGTGTGATGCAATGGATCACGAAGGATAATCAATCGAGGATCATAAAAGCCTTTCCTTGACCGGTGAACGGAAGTGAATGAACAAATCAGAAGGCAGTAATTGGTAATAAATCCCTAATTACTGCAGTTAGTTGGTATACTTTTACGAGTTGTAGGTTTCATTTGCATTAAAGTACAAGGATGCCTCTTAGGGGCAACGTTTTCCATCTCGGAGCATGTGTCAGAGGTCAATGCCAAGCCCGTGTGCAATTCATGGGCATTTTGGTGGCACAACTAAAGGATTCAAAAATGCGTTGTCTTCAGCATGATGACACATTTGAGAATGCTTTAGCCTTAATTCAACTGCTGGTCCTTTTGGAAGTCAACATTAAGGTTATTGTGCCTTCACTGCTGCCTCTTCCAGGCGCTGTTCTGCATTGAGCATCAAAGCAATATCAATGCGCCACGAAATGACGCTGATTCGGTAAAGTGCTTGGGAAACTATGCCTTACCGGGATGTCTATGCTGGTGAAATGGATAAAGGAGAAGCATTTGATAAGTTGCAGTTTAGACTTGATGCTGTTCTTCAAAGACTAAATTTCGTATGACAATTTCATTCCCTCATTTCATTGCTAAAAAGTGAATAAAAAAGCCCGGTTTCTAAGCAACTGCTCTGCTACCTCGAAACTGTCCAACCATTTGAGGTTTTTCTCAGCTCACGACCCCTTGAATAGAAACTTTGCTTTTTCATCCCTCGATGAAGGTCTCGTCAAATGCCAATTGTCAAACAGGTAATCGTAGTCGATGCGCTTCTACAACAGCAACCTCTTCACTGCCTTGGGGAAGCACTACAAACGACCGCATCTTTCGGCGGAAGTTAAAGCTGCTTCTTGAGAGGTTTGAAGTCCTGCTAATCTGGAGGGCGGAGAAAAAGGCTTGTGTGGCAATATCGCTGAGTGAAAGCTGAAACCTAATCTACTTGGCGGTCATGAGATTAAAAAAGGTGGATCACTAAGCGTTACAGCCATAACAGATGGCTACCCATGTGTGAGGCCTTCTTAAATACTACATCTCAGGCCTTTTTTCGCCCCAAACTGGTCAGACGACTTTTGAGTCAGGAAGACACCACCAGGGAATAGGCACGAAGACGATGTTTCATGTGAACATGCTGAAGTGTTGAGTTATTTGGCGTAGGTCACACGTCAACTAAACTTAGTGCTCAGGTGTTACTCGACCTTGTGACAGCTCCTCCCCTCTCCCTCTCTTAAGTTGGCGGATAGTTGCAAGGACTCAGAAATTAATTGGGCTGCCTTCTAGCCACGCATCAAAGGCCTTTCGGTCGCCCTGTCTCAGACACCCATGTGACCACTCCTTTGGAATCACGTGTAGTCGAGGTGGTTTGAGAGGTGAAAAGGTTGCTCCCTAGCCACAGAAGGCTTCATTAACCACTTATTATTCCCAAATTCAATCGTTTTTCTCAACCAGACATGAGGTTCTTGCTAACTTCACTTTCCTACAACACGTCGTCTGTAATTCAACTTGCTTGTTTGGCAACTGATCCTCCACGCTGATTGTCTGTTCATCTGTCACTTCTACACCACTTCAAAATAAAAAAAATCGCAGTTGTTTTACAGCGCTTAATGGTGTCGCTCAAATTTCCCACCTACTGGGATCCCTGTGTTTGAGCTCCTCGGAGGTGCTTCTCGTACCTCTTCAGGTTGAACAGGCGCAAAAATAAAAGTAGTGAAATTTTTGACGTAAATTTTAATTAAAAATTCAGTTTACTACAAAGAGGAGGCGATGAATATTCGATAAAATTTAATTGCACCTTTCAATTTTCGGACCATTTAAGTCACTTTAGCAAGTTAACCTTCCTCATCTCAGTTGTTCCAAACCTTCCCTCATTCCGAACAGTTTACGAGTGTCATCTCAGAGAGGCCGCTTATAAGGGAGAACTTCCGTAACTCGGCAGGAGCCTTCCCTCTCCTACGCAGCACGCGCCAACCCTGGAGGGAACGACAGAAAACTTCCATGGTGTCTTGGCTCGACTCCTTTGGTTAACTGCTTTATTTGTCGCTGAAAGGGTTATCTGTAGACTTGCTCTTAACGCAAAGGACAAATTCCTTGCTATTTGATGCCAAGAGCACAAATTAAAGGGCCATATTAAAAATGCATGCCATCACTGCATTCAGAGCAAGCTATTGGACACGGTGACAGTTTTATTATGCCCTCCTTAAGAGGAATTATTCAACTGGCCGTAAACCAATTTCCAGCACAGTTTGTAGCTGTTTAAAAGCTCCCTAAAGGCGTTACGCAAGCCTGTTGATCACAAAGGGTTGCTGCTGTCAGCCATAGTTACCGGTCTCAGACCCGATTTGAAAGCACATTTAAAACAAATTACACTTCAGTGCACACAACGGTTGGCTTTGGGAAAGATTGTGTTTTTCAAACCTCAGGTTCACAGAGCTTACCAGGCTGCGGTGTTATCCACCTGCGCTAATGGCTGCGATTTGTTGTGTTGAGTGGTTGCTAACCCACCAAAACAACAGAAAGTAAAAACAGCAATGGCAGCAGCAGCAACAAAAACTAAATGTTTCACCGAGCGTCGCATGGCTTAAAGGCGCGTGCTTTGGCGATATCGTGCATAGACGTACAAAATATCAGGCGAATTGGATATCCAGAGGCGTCGACTTGTAGTAACGCAGTCTTCTTGAAGCCGTTGGAAGATGTGTAAGTATTAGAAAAGGTTTGGGTAGTATCACGCAGAAACGCTCGCCTTGGATACACTCTTATTTCCATCGTACTGAGCCTTTCTGTAACTTCTAGCCATCAAAAGGAAATAACCGCTCATTTTATTCCGTAGGGCTGCTTGACACTAATTCGAGAAGTGGTGCTGGAGAAGAGGGAGTCCTCGATTTCAGCTGCGTTTGGACGCTGTAACCACTCTGCGTTGGTTTGGCTAACCATAACAGGCGTCCTCCTGCTATGATGCCGTGCCTTTGGATTGCATTGGCTTACCTGCATCGGCTTTGTAAACACCATGAGGCATGTGAGGATGCAGAAGGACTGATTTTACAACGACTAGAAAGATTTCAGGCCTATTGACATGACGGAACGGTCATGGCACAGAGGTAATGACCGAAAGTTGCAGAAGAATGAAGAGTTGGTGCAGTTGAATTCACACCTCCTTATCCGCCTCACAGAAAAGGCAGAAGACATGCGCACGCCACCCACGCACACTCGGCCCTGCGTCAGTCCATTGTTTTAATGACAACGGTGTCTCAGTCCTCCGCCTTAAAAACCTCCTCCCCTTTTCCTTCCGCAGGTCTATTAAGGCGTGTACTTTCGGCAAGCATAAAATGAAGCGCCTGGAGACCGTCCCAATGTCGCCTTTATTGGCACGCACCAGGACTTGGAACCATTCAGTCCTATGGCTTTCGGTCTTGACTAAAGCACAGGTAGTATAACGCGTTACCTTTTTGTCTAACCCTCGGTTTTGGTGGCAGGACACTGAGAGAGCTTCACCGGGTGGTTTGGCCTTCTCTACGTTGATAATACATGTTCTGTCCGAGGGTCATTTAGCCCAGGGACCCACACTACTCCCCTTGCCCTTAGGCTAAGCCAGGTTACTTAATTTTAACTTGGATTTTAAGGAGATGATGGAGACTTGCTTATTTTGTGAGAGGCTTATGTTAGGTGTCAAAGTAGACCGCCACACTTCCTCTCGCCATCCCTCTCGAAAAAGAAGAATGAAATGCCAAATTTATGCATTATTGAAGTGGAGAATCACACGAAATTGTTCCTTGGACGCAGTGTGCGAAGGCAAACTGGGTCATTTTGATGCGGGATGATAAATCTCCTCCTCTCATTGGAAGGCATGCTGTTTCCCAATCAGACAGCATTTTCGGAAATTTTTGAGTTAAACTTAAACTGTGACTGAGACTTTTATGAGCAATCCAAGTCTCCTCCGTAATCTGTTCAGAGCAAGTCCTTTGGGCCAGCCAGGAGAGGTATTTTCGGTCAGCTCGGCTTCCGTAAGAATCGTGAGGCGTGGGACTCCTTGAGTGCCCTCCAATGTCATACAAAAGTTGCATTGGAATGGCAGAAGAGCCACAATTAATTGCTAAAAAATTGGAACTCCACGATGACTCAGGATGTTACACTGGTGATGGTGTTGCGTGGATCCAATTCAAATGAACAGCAGTGCGAAATTGCCCAACTTGATGGAAATCTAAAATGTAGCAAAAAGGCAGCAAACACCCTCCAAAGGAGACAAATAAAACTTGACTAACCTTGGGTTAGATTAATTTTCCATTAACAGCAGCTCTTAGAAAAATTGATGCCTTTTTTAGCCCCAAATGCAGCCACTTATGGTGTGAGCGGAAGACGTGAAAGACCTCCTCCTTATGCTTCTTTTAGTCAACTTTTCCTGCTGGATATGATTGATGCAAGAATAAACGCTCCCCATGGAACACAGCTAAACTGTAGAATCTACTCCTTACATTAGTTCTACCGAGAGGGACAAATCATCGTCCACGCAATGGAATGTTCAGTGGTGCCAATAAGGCCAGCACCACGCATTTTCATCACTCGTTTGGTGTTTGCTAGAACTTGAAATGGTGAACCGTCGAAAATAGGGTTGGAAAAAATTACTGAAGAACAGAGGATTTTAATTTGCCTAACAAAGTACATCTTGCAGAGGCGAGGGCGGATTCGGCATGAGCAGACGTGCTGAGAGGAGCGTGAAGAGGAGTAGAGAAAAGGGGGTCTCTGGACAGCTGACTAACTGCCACAGTTGCTGTCGCTGATACGACAAACTTCTTCCGTGGCTAGACCACCTTTTTTTCTTTTTTGTCCTTTTGCACGCATACTTTTCCCGAATGCCTTATTAACTCGGATCTTTGTGGCCTTCTCCATTTCATTATTTCTACTTCGCTGACTAATGCAAAGCATTGTACATTATTTTTGACAACAAAAGTGTTTAGGAGTTAGAGCTTAGCGTGATCCTGCGATGCCTCTTAAAGGAAAGCTCAGAGCATGCTACAAGAACTGTAGAAGTGGAAGCACATGTGATCACGGTATGCAAACTATTTCCAAATCACAGGTCAAATTGGCAAGAGTTCTATCAAAGAATGAATGGCGTATAAAACATCATCAATCATGCCGCCACCCATGTAGCGTCTGACTCACCGTCAAAGACCCTCGCCACCTCATTACTCCAAGCCCGGACGACCAAATTGGGCCAAGACGACAATTGTCAGCTCGGGCGATGTGAGCACAGACTTGGTGACTAGTTAAGCCAACTTGCATTCTTGCACAGAAATGCCTCCATCGTTACCACCCACATTCAAGACTCGCGCAGTTGACTCCATTTACCCCTTCACGCACGTTTCACTGAGGCGCTGTCGAGGCGCTGTCGAGGCGCTGTCGAGGCACCAAGAGGAGAGTGTGTGGCTGGCAGTACTGGAACGAGATGGAGAGGAAACCTGCACTTGTTGAGGGTGTGCCAACAATTGGGATGAAGAGTGGAGTGTGGTGCGTGGCAAAGGTGGTGACGGATTGTGCAAGTGCCTTGCACATTACACAACAATGAGGTAGAGGGGTAGGGTGCAGTAAGAGGTGTAGGTATTGAAGTGAAGCAAGTGGAATACGTTGCGTGGTAGACTGTGGGAGGGGAGGAGGAGTTGGGTGAGGCAAGGGTAGGGTAGGAGTAGGGGTAGGGGTGGGGTAGGGGGAGGAGGGGAGAGGATGAGGAGGGGAGAAGGGGGAGGGGAGGAGGAGGGAGGAGTGAGGGGGGAAGGGAGGTGGTGTGTTTGAGGAGGAATGCGTTTTAATACCGTGGAGTGTTTCCACCACCACGGTGGCAGAAAGGGTGGGAAGGCAAGAAGGCAGGAGGGAAGGAAGGAAGCGGTGAAGCAGTTGCATAGAATCTGTAGAATTTGAATGTCAATTCGACAAATTGCAAGCCTACTGGTCTCATGTGCATTGTTCCCTCAAACAAGTGATTGCGTCATCGTTGTTGAATTCTATTTTGAATTGGGTAGCTTTCAAACGTTATTGCACTGAGGAGGACCATTTGGGAAATGAAAGTCAAGAAATAGAAAGGTCCTTTGATGAGGGTGTTTTTCGAGCTCACCTTTCCAAAAGCAAAGGAAAATTGCATCGGAGGTGATTGGAACCCGTAAACACTTCAATCTCCACAGGATTTACGCCCATCTGGCAGCAATGACCATCAGACCCTGTCCGTAGCACCTCAGCTTTCCTGTGCAGTAAAGCTTAGGCCCAGTTTGTGGGACTTGGACTGATTCGCAAACGTTACCACAGTTATTCCTTAGGGACGACATTGACCAGTCGAATGCAATTTTTCCTGAATCACTGGCACTAAATCCCAACAATTAAAATCGGATCTTGTCAGATTTTAACGCTTCAAAGGTATATCTTTCCTTCCATGGCGATCCCGACAGATTCGACCATCGTTAGAAAACTTCTTTACCTACGAGTTAAAATGGTTTGGCCATGGCTCACCAAAGAAAAGGGTCAGCCAAACGGCGTTGAGATCTCTTTAATATTCTACCTGATTGAAGCTGTTGCATCTTCAGAAAAATTAGCACATCTAGTGCGCTGCGGCCTTTCGTGGTCTGGTTAGGAATCAATCCAAATTCGCGGCATGCAAAATTTTACCGTTTCGAGGAGGGCATCATTCGTGCCATCGGCAATGGGTCACAACACCATTACTCCTCACTTTGATGCATTCCGCAAATTTAAGGGGATCAGCAAGCTGGTAGGGCGGGTGGACAGAAGTAACTGCTCGGTGGAAGTGTGTATGCTATGCGTAAGTCTTTGTTCCAGTGATTTTACGAAGCGGAAGTCTCTCGTGTTTTTCACCACAACACCCATTTATCCTATATTCGCGCACAGAGCTTCCGCCCATTCAGTATCCATCCATAAATTTAACTTCTCGAAGATTAATGATGCGGAACCTCCTACGTGGGAAAGCATTTCGAATTGAAGTGAGGTCATTATTGCAGCGAATCAGCTTCCTACAATCGAACAAACTTCTTCTTTCGAGTTTCCAAAAGTCCTGCCAATATCAACACCTGTCAGGAAAACTATACTTCCTTTACATCCTCTACCTTTTGAGCCGGTTTTTTGAGGTCATGGAGCGGTAAAAATGCACCAGAGATACTGAGCACTTCAAAGATGCTGAGTATTTTGGAGTACAGCAATCTTATGAATACGGCATGAGGACCAAGTGTACTTTTGCTGTCCACCGGGTCTCTATTTAATGTGTACAGACCTGATTATTTATAGTGCAAATTCAGAAGTGCACGACCATAAACAGGCTCATGATGCATTTCTTGTGTGTGCAATTTCGCGTGTCTTGTGAAGGAAAGCTGCGACGGCAAGCGAGAGAAAGGATGGCGAGACAACAGAAGCCCACATTTGGCTGTCACACATCCGCCAAATGTTTGATAACAAATAACTTTTTTTTCTACTAATTAAGAAGGCGTGGAGGAGATAAGTTTTTAATTTAAACTTAAAGTGACAATTTTTGGTTGGCATTCACTCACCTTCTACTGTCGATCATAACAAATTCAAAATTGATTAACTGATGTGAGCCAATAAAAGCGGCTACTGCAGAAGCCCTCGTTTTTATTGGTCAATTCATTAGCTAAAAATGGTATTAAGCATGCCGCAGGCGTAATTTCCATGGAAGGGCCAAAAAGGCTGATTGCAGCGCCTCTAGTCTTCCCCCATGTGGAGGCAGAAAATTGAGCCCTGAGTTAGGCAATCTACTAAGACATTACACCGGCTATGGGTTGTGCTATGAACAGCTTCAAGACGCTTATTGGTGTCTGCACGGCTCGCTATGTGATGTGGCGACAGTGCGTGCAAACGAGAACACGAGGTGGTTAATTGGAAGATCCGATCCTCGAGTTTGAGGTCAGGAAGAGCCTAATACAGTGTATCACGATGGCATAGCAACCAGGTAATTCAATTGACGTCGATTTTGCCAAAGTGGCCTGTGCTATTATTACTCGGATAGCAAAGTGAGTCCGTTCCACTTCCCACAAATCATACTCCATGAGAATGGCATGGAGCTCTACGCCTGCTACCAGTGCTGATGATCACGCAGCAGGCTACTTGCGGATTCGTGCATTACAACACCTCTAGTGGCAAGGCCAACGTTAAACCACTTACATCTTTGTGGGAAAGAGCTCAAAGCATTTCCACTCCCACAGAGTATATAAATGCTGTCGCCAATGAATGGCCTGCTTGGTGAGGAAAAGAGGCGATTAGTCCTTCAGACACTCGATTGAGTCGGATTGTGGAACTTTCTTCGAACTTCGGTTTAGCAAATGTGTGTCTATTTCTTTGATAAAAAAATCTTTGCATGTGCATCGTACCCAGGAGGCATTCATCTCCCGCCATGAAAAAGAATGGAAGAGGCATTATTGAAGACGGTGAGGTTTGTTTTAGATATTAGAGTCCCGCTAACATCAAAATTGACACGCACAATAGACGCTTTTAAACAGTCTGAAAGAAGCACTTAGTTGGGAACACTCCAAGAATAAACCACGCCTAACCCTTCCACGGCAAAGTACTCCTCCACATTCCACGAGGAGAACAACTTTGAATTCGGTTGTGAGAAACACAGGAGGCCATCACACCAGATGGTTCTAAACAAGGACAAGGCATTCCAATGCGTCCAAATGCGACCTACGCCCTGAGATTGAGCACCATTTCTACCCGCACCACACAGGTGATTCTATCCGACACAAAACACCTAAGGAGCCACTGAAGTGAATTGTGCATGGAAGCGCTCCAGAGCCTGAGATAGTGATATTGGTCCAAGGGGGTTAGGAGAGGAGTTGGCCTGGATGGCATCATAGAACACGTTGTTCAATCGAGTGTCCAGTAAACAAGCTAATGCCCACCACAGCCAGAAATACAACTGTCATACTTATAAATCTTCCGGTCAATATAATGTAATTATGCGAAAAAACGGATTTAACTAGCGCCCAGGACAAAGTTAAACCAGCTTTTGGCACAGTTAATTGGAAATAAAAACGGCAAACCAGTTAATATACATAAACCGATGCGATTGCCGACCCACTGTACCCTTGTTTAAGATCTCAATCTGGTGGTGGATTCCAGCCGAAATTAAAAATGCACATCTTCCAGCCCTTATCAAAGAGTAATCCAGCCGACTAGATGATTCAATACACTCAAAAACATCACCAGCACGTTGAATGACACCCCGGAGATTCAATCAAACCAATATCCCCAAAATAACTAAATATAATCTCTTGGTAAGATCCCGCTTTAAGTCATTCTATCAAAAGTGTTTAATGAAAACCACAATTAATGTTGTGCGGGCCTTCATTTGATGCTGAAATGAACTGAATGCCGGAGTGTATCGGATGAAGGCAAGACAATCCAGTGCATGCAAAGGTCACTGGTACGCCAGAACTTGAGCCCGTTCCCACACACACATCCAGCAAGAACATATCGGCGTCAAAGAATATGATGTATGCTAGAGTCACCAAGGGGCGGAGAGTTCAGCACTGCCGCCCAAGCGAAGCATTCAAGGGCCCATAGAGGCAGGGTTAGTGACAGGAGGGACAGTGGAACGATCATAGAATGCCATCGGTGGTTGAGCAGCACCAGCACCAGCACCAGCACCAGAATGAGGTTGGAGAGAAGGAGAATCCATGGAAGTGCGGTTGTAAGTCACATTTCCTCCCCCCCATTGAATCACGCGTGGAGGAAGCAGGTTCCCTTGGTGCAGCGTTGTCGGTGCTCGTGGCTCCGTAGCCAACGCCGGCTCCAGACCCCGATGAGGTCATATTTGTCCGTCGACCTCGGGCAACTTCGCTAAGGATCACCCAGGCACCTTCTAAGTTCTCTTTCCATAATGTAACCTGCAGCATCAATGGAGACGACGAAATGAGCTCCAAGGCACTATTTATGGAATGCTGTGCTGGTTGAACATTTTGCACTGCTTATTCTTGATGGTTTAGCTGTATCGACCTCAATCTACTACCTCAGCCACACGCTCGGATCTCTGACCAAATCCTTTCTTTGGACAACTGCGTCATTTTAAACCTTCAAAACAACAGAAAAAGAAAACAGAACAGTGACCAGGGATTTGCCGGCCAATTACCAACTTGGAACCGAGACCAAGATGGTGGACAAAACTGAAACGGAAGTGATGGACTCAGCCATCTTAAATTCAAACGAACGCGAAAAGGCAATTCGGCATGGCAAAGAAACTACCTGGATACTGAGAAAAATAATTTTCTCGGGGAAAATTTCGTGGTCCAACATCATCTGCCTTCCAACTGCTGACAGTGAAAGAGCTAAGAAAGAAATTGTGCAAATTTTACACGCTACCCATTAAGCAACATCCCATCCGTGGGGGCAGATTGGAGGTGAAGGTTTACACACACACACACACACACACACATACGCCACCAACCTTCAACACTTGTAGGCCGACAAAATAAAAAAATAATGACAAATAGACAAGCAAGGACTTGTATCGTCTACAGGGACAACTCGAACAGCGTTGATAGGTGCACTGGAAGGGGCTGAAAGTGTGAAGCCTCACATTATGAGTTTAGAGTCAACTTTTGGCGACTACATCAACCTGCAGTTCTGCATTGTGAGCGTTGATGTGGAGAAATCGAAGGAAGGTAGAAAAATAGCTATTGCTGAAACCCTTAAAACCGAGAATGACCGTCGTGCCTCAAGCTCTGGACCTTCCGCCTAGCTGCAATTCAAGAATAAGTTTCGCGGTCCTTCCTTTCGGCCCTCCCGAAACAGAGATGAACGCACGACACACCCAAATACGACCAAACTGCCCTTCTTTTTCATCTCCACCTTCTTCTCTTCCTTTTAGGAAACGCCTTTTTACTGCAAAGCGAAGTAAAAACAATTGTCATGCTTCATAAACATTGCCGCTAACATAATTTAACTGGAGGCAGGTAGCATGTCACCCGCGGTCCTTTGATGGGAAAAAGGAATTTCGAGAGAAATGTGCTTCCCTTCACCACAAGGATGGAGCAAAAATGTTATCTACAACGTATTTTGGCGATTTCATTGTCACAGTCCTTCTTATTCCCCTTTAGGTGGCAAAAGAGCGCTCGACGTTTTCCAGGATTTTAAAGACCCGCCGATGAGTGTGTTCCCTGCTCCCACAAAGGGATTCAAATCCTCTTCCAACCAGGCATTCCATTCGTTAAATACGTGCAGAACCGGTTACTGTGATGCATGTAGATAACCACCACAGTTGGGACCGTGCCCGAAGCCCTCTGTACAAGCGGATAGCTGCAGGTCTCACGCTGGAGACTTTTTTATCCCCACACGGCACTCCAAGCTCACGTCCACTAGGCTTACTGTCTGCCATATATTGATGAATGTCGTGCGGCAACTTCACAGCATAAGTGTCAGGGGCAAGAGGACATGGTCAGACCACATCACCAACTCTTTTAGGCGTGCAAGGCAAGGAGATGAAATTCCAATACCCACCCACATCAAGCAAGGTAGACGGTAGAAGCAGGCAAGCAAACCAAAACTCGTCTGATTGCTTGTGCAGGCACTGAAAGGAGAGGGAAAACGACGAAAACAACAACAACAACAAGGCCCGCGTGGAAGTAGAGAAGTTGAAATTTGCAAGAAAGCATTACATTGCGTGATGGCCTTGAGGTGAAATGAGACGAGCTGCTTTTGTCAGCCAACCAACCAGTTGTCATGCCAAGTGCGCTACTTTCATTTGAGAATGAGACGGCGAAATTCCGAAATCCTACTGGGATCTGAAATTCAGTTCACGCCTGAAAAGCTTACTGGGTGGAAGAAGTCATGAAGAATGGTCGCCTCAATCAAGGGAGCATTCGGATCCCCTCCTTTGGCAAACAAATTAACGCGTACCGTTCCAGGGCAAATCCCTTTTCACAGACTTGATACTCTGAGGAGAAAAAGATGAAAACAGAGGGTTCCTCGTAGTCTGCATCGTGGGAGCAAAGGCTGGAACAGGAATCCGAATTAATCGCTTCTGGTGCGTGCTCCCTAGTACAGGGAACACAGGTGGCCCCTCGGCTACAACTGGACTGAACCAGCGCACAGGTGCTCCAAATGCCCAGTTAGCCACAGACAAGCTTGGAAGGAATTAAGAGATGGAGTCGTCTTACTCAATAAAATATGCGCCCGAGCGGTGGTTCGGATCTGTGACAAAGGAGCTCCGATTTCAGGTCCTGAAACGGCGGGTTTCGTTACAGCGATGGAGACTACGCTTCTCCACAGTGGAGAGTAACCACTGGTAAACAGAGTAAACTAACAAGAGTGCAGCACTTTTTAATGACGCTTTGTTTAACCACCATAAATCACTGTCACCTTGTGTCAAGCCAGTATATTGGCAAAATTTACTACTGCTAAGCCCTCACCGCCTGAAAACTGACTATTCTGTTAATCGCTCAAAAGAAGTGAATAAAATTGTAAAAAAACTACAAAACCACACTGACAAGGTTGCAAAACGAGCTTCCAAATAGACGTCTGCCGAGAAGACAGACTTTGAAAACCCGGTGAGAGGATTTTCTCCCAGCTCCTGCGAAAAAAACAACGTCAAGCTAATCTAGCGTCCCTGGATTCTTCAAGACAAAAACAAGCAGAAATAAGTTTTTTTCCAGACGTAATTTTGAAAGGGCAAAAAAAAGAAGAAAAGACAGTTAATTTCTGACATCCTTATTAAAGTGGCTAAAGAGGAGACAATTTTAATTCCGTGTACTTCGTCTGGATGGGATGATTTGGAGGACAAGGTGATGAATCTGTATCGTTTGAAGTGGCAGACGTGAAACAATGAAAAATGCAGATTCACACTGTTAAAGGCCATTTCAAGGTCACGAAACAGCTAGATAGTTTGGCATTGTGAGGTGTTTGCGTCACAAAACGAAGTTAAGAATTCTAGTCTTGGTTGTGACATGCATTGAAGTGTTTGGGTGTTGAAAATGCAGAGATTCCTTCACTGATGGAACAACAAGAGGCGATGACCGACTATTGGGTGACTGAAAAAAGTTTTTGCGGCTCTCGGTGAATAGCTAACTGTGAAGACCCGCTGTAACTTTTAAGGACTTGTCAACGCATAGACAACCGTACGCATGTCAGTGTCGGTATGTCATCGGTGCAGCGCCCTTTGTCGTGAGCTCCACCACTTTCTGCCTACTTTGAGCCGAAGCCCACATCACCAGATGCTGACTAAATTCGACTGAAAATGTGATATGAGTCTGCCAAGCTTAACTCAGTAACAGAGCATGCTGCCTGGAAGCGGTTTGGGTAAACAATTTCGTTGTGGCGATGATTCACTCAAAGGTGGGCGCACCTCGTTCAGGAAGATCCTCCCACGTCTCTCTCTGCATTCTCTGGGGGTGACGAAGGATTACGTGTTGCTGCTTATGGGGTGAAATAGCTGGAGAGGGTAACCTGGTGCTAATAATTTACAGTCATAGCTGGTGCTATGTGGGCAGTGATTAAGCGAATCGCTTACAACTATGATCCCATGCCTCAAAGCAAGTGAGTTCCATCCACAGCCATTTGTATTTCAACGCGCTTAGACAGGTTTCACTCCATCTCCTGAGGGATGGGCTCGCCTTGGGTGTGGTGAACTGCAGACTGCTGAGAGCAACGCAACAATTACAGGTGAGATCAATCCAGCCAGCGTAGTGCAACTCAAATGTGCCCACAAAAAGCGGACCCAGTACCACACTCTGGGATGGGACAGGGAGCAACAACTGCCTTCTATGGGTTCTCTAAGTGATGCTTCACACTTTTATTGATGTTAAACAATTACATGATCACACAAGAAATAGAACAGGTAGTTGAAAAATAAATGCGAATGGAGTGGGGGTGGCCAGAACCGGAAACAAAAGTTCCCTTACAGATTAACAGTTGCCTTGTGTTTCGTTAGGAAAAGGTGACAGGTCGCAGTGGTGATTATGTCCACAACTCCATTAACCATGTGATTTCTTCAGAATCATAGTATTAACAGCAAATATGAGGAATCAGACAGATTTTGGGTCTATTGAACTCAAACCTATTCGCAGATTCGCATTCAAGAGTACAAGTTTAATAGAGAATTTGAGGTTCAGAAGCAAACAGTTCAGCACAAACGCAACAATTCATTACAGCACCCATTCATTCCTTCTGCCCTCAAGGTTACAGGAAAACCCAACTAATCAATAGTTAGGGCTGATTATGAACAATTTTGCTATTTTAGAGTTTAGTGCTCAAATTGGAGCCCAAAGAGAGTCCTAAAAATTCTTCTCTCTGTTTCCACAGAAACAGCCAAACAAAGTTTGAGGCGGTTTAATTAACTGCATAGGTTGAAACGCTTTGAACACAGACGCTACACCTATTGAGATGCAAAAGGACACAATATGGGATCAGAGTTGCGTAAATAGTAACAAACCCAAACATTCTTGATCCTCAGACAAGGGTGAAAGAAGACCCCTGCCCCAAGCAGTGGTTGCGTGCCTCCCTCACTCCAATTTCACCACGCGACCACCCAAACTGCCAAAACAGCTCCAACAGAAGCAGGACAAGCAGAAGCATTTGAAGCGTCAACCGGTTGGACAGAAGACGGGGGAAGGCGGACAAGATGGCAAGAAAGCAGACATTGGTCAGTGTTGCCTAGCTTTTACTGCCAAGTGAAAGAACCAAGGCAGCACCTCGAGACAGTTTTAATTTGGGAAAAGGAAAATGCCTAACGAACTGTGCAACTGTTTACCTCTTATGAGTATAAAGTGGTAGTAAATAAAGAAGGTTCCAGTCTTGATTTCTAGAGGCAGGAAGTAGGGAGACGCAAACGTCGAATGTGATTGCAGAATAATGAAAGCTAGCCTTAGGAGGTACAACTGTGGAGGAGCAGAGACAGCTGCAGTCACTACAAGTCTTCAAATGAATTACAGTTAACCACTCTTGAAACCATGCACCCTTTTGCACAAAAGTACCATCTCTTCTTGTACTGCCTTCTTTCAACTGCATTTCTACTGCAATACTCTCTGCATCAACCGGGGCAGTCTCGCTATTTTGCAGAAAGTGTTTTGGACTGACTAATGAGTGAGCTTACAAGCCAACTTTTAGATGTAATTTTATACAAGACCTGTGGCCACCGACTCTGGGGAGCGAGAAGAAAGACATGAAAGACTACGAAAGACTGTCCAATCCTAGAGGAATAGATGCCGATTTAAGTATTATCGAGGTTTCAGAACTGGAGAAATGGGCACGCCGAGGATACAAGTTGACGACCAAAGCATAGGATTTTAGACAGCATAAGTGCCTTCTTCCCAGGCAAAATAGCGCAATGATGAAGTCTGAAGTATAAGGCGTCTGCCACAATTACTAATAGTAAAAATAAAATGTATTTGGCATTTCGAGTTGAAGAAATGCATCAAACTGGATGTGGAGAACGCTGAAGATTAAAACTAGGTAGGGAAGAGGTGGCTCAGTTTTACACATTTTTTTAGTGATTGAGGAAATGCGACATTTGGTATGACCTCTCAATTCAACTGATTCCCTTCTTGTCTTCTGCTTCGTCGCCGTCACCCATTGTAGCCTGACCGAAGGACCTACACCCAGGAGAGGGTAGAGTAGGAATGCAATGACCAAGACAGAGGATAAGTAACCTCCAATTGAGCTTAGAGTAATAAAACGGAAGAAACCGAAGTACCCTGCCTTAACTCGGCTTTGCGAAAGAGAACGATTTCTGGGGTCATGTACCCGTTTGGTAGTGCCTGAAATATCAAATTTGCCTAGCAGGTCTAGAGCCGATCAACAGAGTTCGAAAATTACCATAACAACATTCATTTAGGCATTAAAAGAGGCTGTCAAAACGAGTTTTCAGACATCTAATGTACTTTCATCGCACACAAAGTGCATGCGCCAGCTCTCATAAATATGTTCCTTTCCAGTCCCCCAGACTTCAGCTTCCTGGACTACCATACTTGGAGGTAGCCTAAACTCGACCCTTGTTGGCTGTTTGATCAAATTTTCGATTACTGTCGACTTTGAACACTTCGACCAACAGAAGGTGAGCAATAAAACGACCGGCTGGTTGAGTGAGCGTTCGACCGCAGACTGACCCCAAAGTAATAAAAAGGGCTCTTTTCTTCGCAACCCCGATGTGTGTCTGTGCGAGCGCATCCCCGCGCGACGGCATCAATTATGTGGAAGTGTACAGAAGGACCAAGAGAGAAAACTCCACCAAATAAACAAACAACAAGAATGACGGAGCAAAAAACAGCAATGATGACAAACCCTATTTTCAGCCATGAGTAGGCCGAGTCCGCATCCACAATCGCCGTAAAACGGGTCACTGACAAACTAGAGCGCGAAAGAGGTGTTTTGAAGACCTTGACAGATCGTAGAGACCATCACCAGAGCTAACTTTGTCCGATGCCACATCCATGCTACCAGTATTCCAACGCATTACCATACCGACATTAAGGCCACCTCTAGAGAGGAGTATCTAAAAACGCCTTCGGGGGAAAAAGGAAAACTGCACTGGTGGTTGCGCATTGGGCTACATTCAATACCATTGGCTCCTCCTTGCAAAGAATGTGACAGGCCAAATGACTCGAGATCTATTTTGTGTGGATGATTTGACAGAAACTGCCAACAAAGGATCAAGACATTCGTCTCATCTGCGTCCTAAATTCCACCTCTGCGTAAACTAGTCACGAAATGAAACGAAACGTGGGTTCAGCAAATTTTCACTTTGGCTGTAGCATCGATACGCGACCATAATTCATTAGTCTTTCTGACAGGAAAAACTAGCTACGCATTCCACGTTTACCCAATACTTTGCCTCAAGAATCCGGAAGAAAATCACAATCCCAACCACCTTCACTCCTGTCCCAACTGTCTGTTCCATTACGAATGTGATGATTTGGTAATGCCAAGAAAAGGGCTATGATCAATAGGAGAAGTATTGAAGGAACTCGAACGAGGTGAGGTATTATCCCTCTTCCATTCCAAAGCGTATACCTGCACAAGCATAGCCTTGTGAGAATGAATTAACGTCCTACAGGTAAATCTGTACACCGGTGAGGGAATCTTTGGAGACTAACAACGAATTACCATCAAAAGTGCCTACCTATTAAGCATACTAAAGAAGTGGCCCATAAATTTGCCATTATTCGACATCTCAACCTCACTCCCTTCCAGTGCAAGTAAATGGAGTTAATTTGTTTAAGGGAGTCCAGACTGTTTCATCGTCACTCACCTCAGGCATCAGTGGAAGTTAACTTTGACACGTTATACGCCAATATATTTTAAAGGACCAGTAGCGACGTTCATTTCCTCACTTTCGTTAAGAACATGGAGTCTTCAAGAAGGCGATACACCACTAAGATGTAACACCACAACGTCTTCAATTACCGTAAATAATAGGATGAATCCATTCCCGTGGCTTTTGAACTGAGCCAAACTGGATCTGACTCGCGCTTACACGGCCCAACTTAAGGGAAAGGCAGTAGAGGGCACAATTAGGAGTACTGCACCGATGATAGACTTAAGCATCTTAATGTTTCATAGGGCGCGCATGTAAACAGTTACGAGCATTTGACAAGTCGCTCTGCATACCACACCACAAATTTTTTTTCTCGGTCGCTTAATCCAGTTTGAAATCTGACGCCTTATAAAATGGAAGTCATAAATAACCATCGCAATCGACCAATCAGAAGCATCCAGAAGAGCTATCGATACAATAAGTTTCCACTAATCGCTCCCGACGGAACGAGGACCGTAAAGTGACGTTGGAAATGAACCTGCTGTCATCGTAGATTTGTTTAAAGCATTCACGAAATAGGAGCTCAGGAGGAGCGCAATTAAATCTGTTTCAATACGGCTAAGTTACAGTTCATCATCGACGAGGGCCGAGATGGAGCCCGAAAAGTTGAATCCATTACCCACTCCCACCACTGCAGTCAGTATCCCACTCTCAAGGCAAGTGAGCGTCAGGGCACACTGCAAGGCAGTTATCTGTAGGTGTGAACAGGAGAACTTTGCCAGAGCACAGCCCCGCCACCTGCAGTTTGCCAGTTAAATTCGTTAGTTTACGATCAGGTCAAACGGCGTTAGGTTGACACATGGCTTAACACTATACACAAGATTGGCCTACCGCATTAGGCCCTCCATGGTGGTTACGTAGTGACTTGATGCCAAATTGTCCGCACTGCTTAGCCTTTCAAATCCTCGGTATCACCAAATGAGGCCGAAATTCACACGAGTTTTAATGTCAATTGAGGAAACAGAACAGGATGGACACTAACTTATGGATTGGCATTGCTCAGGGTGGATTTTTGACTTACGCAAATAAGTAAACATGATTATTCAGTCTTGATCCCATCCGAAGCTTCAACTAACCCAACCTCCAAAAGAAAGAAAGTGCTCAATCTACCTAACAACTCGCCAGACCGATTGATCTATTCTGATTGGACTCAGAGCTTGGATAGGAGACAGAGGGAGAGCGGATAAAGTGACAGGATCATCCACTTCCCCTTTTATCCTCCATTTTTCTTCCGCTGGTCTGGCATTGTTAAAATAATGAGATTTGCGTCGGTGCGCAAACCATTCTTATCTCCACGCCACTTGGTAGGCAAACTGGTGCGAAAGCATTGGCAGGGAAACACCTTGGAGGCAAAAGGGGAACGCCTTTCGCTTTCGACATTAAAATTCCTCAAGAGTCATCTCGGAGAGAGTGAAAAGTACAGGACGCTCGATATGCATAAGTAAAACCCATCCTTACTACTTCAGCACTTTGCTCTGCCTGGAAGCGTGCAAAAAAGAATGGGTACAACTGCCGCTCTTTCGCCGCACCTCGCGCAAATATCCCAAATTCGACGTAAGAACACATTTTTAGAGCAGAAAAGATAAATTTTCAGCTTTCCATGCAGTTCCGCAATCCAAAGTACATCCAAAGAGGTGTCTTTGGCAATGAAAACACCTGCCACTGTCTTTCAAAGAGCATCTGAGCGTTTTAGAATTTGAGTAATAAAATACTCGAGGGCAGAAATTAAGGGGAAGAGGCGATATTGTTGATAATAGCAAAGCCACGCTAAATGAGCGAACCACCTAAAACTCAAGGCGCTCACCACATCACATCTGCTAGACTTTCATCAAGCCGAGGCTCTGATTATGACTACAACTTCTGAAGTGATGCAAGACCGTGACTCCTTTGTCTTATCGTCGTCAAGGCGTATATTGCTAAGGACCAGGAGGTCCGCCTTGAGGATAACAGTTCTGCTGTGGCCCTGATCAAGAGACGACCGAAAATAGGTAGCTTTAAGTAACCCTTAAAATTATTAATCGTTTGCAAAGCCACTTTTCTCGTTTTTTTTTAAAAATATCCTGTAGTCTTAAAAAAACAGAAGAAATGGAGGACAAATCTGGTGGTTTATAAACTATCAAGGCCGCTCTCTGACTGAGTCGAACGTAACAGGAGTTCAGACTTGAATAGGCTCTCAAGAGTAGTTAGAAGGCAAAATACTTTTCGTAAGAATTAACGTAAGGTTTTGCATACTCTTCAAGTAGGGCTTCAAAAAAGGGGGGAAGACTGAGAGAAAGGAAATGTTGCTTCGTTTTGCCTTTGCATAAGTTGTCTGTTTTTGGCTTATTAACCGGCTGACTTGGTCGGTAGTAAATCTAACGCCTGCGACACATTCCATCAGTCCCACCAAGGGAAGGGGGGCGCGACGATGACGAATATGACACTAATAGGCCATTAGAGGAATGTGGGAGAGGGGCAGAATAGAGCCCTAGATGCTAGCATGACCAATTGGCGCAAATCACTAATTATAATATCACACATTCCATTGAGTGGAATGTTTCAGGACACACCCTCTGGGAGAAAACTTCGCACACACACACATACACACACACACACACTGTTACCTGAAAAATTTGATTGAATGTCTACTGAGAGGAGGGGCAAAACAGTGACACAAAATAGCAATTAAAAAGGGGGAAGTGGTAAGCATGATGGAACTTGGATCGCTCAATCGAATGGTGACCAACTAAAATAAAGTGAGCCAAAACCGTCGCCAAGATCGCATACACCCTTGAAAGTGAACCACGCACGTGATCACCACTCCACCGGAAGGTGAAAGTTCAAGGATAAATGAAGAGTGATTAAAAACATTTCACTCTATGCCAGTGAAGAAGATTCGGACCGAAATAAATACATTCGATGGGGACAGCAACACCAAAAGATGGGGCACTTAATATGATTGCGAAAAATTGAAAATATTTTAATCTTTCGCTTAAGGCTAGTACTTGCGAACATCTGTGACGGGGGTCAGAATAATAAGAGAGAGGAGATAGGGGGAAAACTATCGGAACGTTAACCAATCAATGTTGGCAACTTAAATAAATAAAGCAAAGCCATAAAGGGGCGAAATTCAAAGTTTCATCCGCAATAAGACAGCTTTAAAACAGGAGCTCTCAAATGCATTTCTACACTTCGACTAAGTTGGAATATTGGAAAGAATTTAAGGCTGGCCAATAGGAGTGCTATCTGAACGCACAACCACAATCAAAAGTATTGACAACTCAAAGATTGACAAACCTTCAAGTACAGCAAGGATTCCGTCTCGGATGTGAAACGCTTCAAGAAAGGGTTTAAAAACACAAAACCCATTCAAGCGCTTAGAGCCAAGTCCAGCTCTTTGAGAGAAAGATTTCGAGTTCATCGCCTTTATGAACCAAGTCCACAAAGAAAAGAGAAACGTCAAAGGGAACAAAATTAAAGGAACCTTACACTGAGCACGTGATTCAGTGGAGGAGTAATCGAAGGCGAAATTCAAATACCCCTATGATGTAATGAAATCACCCAAAGGCAATATCAGGCTTTACACACACCCTCCAACCACGCTAAAAACATAACTTCAACTTTATTTGACAACGGAATTGGACGACTGAAGGGAAAAGTCATATTATGTTTCGAACACGAAAGAAGAAATTTCGTGATGTGATTTCAAAAGGGCTCCACTTGTAATTCTGTCAGGATAAAAATAGGAGCCTTCTACACGCCTCACACAATCCCACACTGAAGCTGGGAGCAGAATCCAGAAAAATGGCTGGGGGCGGTTACTAATCTTGCCGTAACGACCAGAGTTCCCTACCCGAGAGATATGAAACCTCACATGCTCTAAATAATAGCCAAAGGCACAAGTTAAGAGCACTTAACAAAGGGATGAGGGGCCGAGAGGAAATACCGATAGGAAACTAAACGCACTGACCTTGTTGTCACCCCCGGACACGGCAAGGATGTTACCCGTGAGGGACCAGGAGACATGCCACACAACATCAGGATAGGTGGCCAGTACCACAGGCTTCCAAACATCCTCTGCCGCGCCCTCGCCAGCAGCACCGAGGAGAGCTGTGGCGTTGACGTCGGAGCCAGGACGGCGCCGCAGACTTTGCCAGACGATGACACAGCCGTCCTGCCCACAGCTGGCGATCTGTTGACGGGCGAGGGAAAGGGAGGGACACCAGGCGACATCGCGCACCCATTCGGTATGACCGCCTTCGAGTTGGGCCTCTTTTACCCAATCTCCGGTGCTCGGATTCTCCCTAAAGAGAGGACAGAAAGGTCCTCCATTAGGGAATTCGGAATGGCGTAGAAAAACATCGCATTGTGTAAACTTGGACGATGGTAAAGCAACTTCTGGTTCAATTATAATCCAGCTCAGTTGCGGTTGTCCTAAACATTATTTGGAGTGAAAAAAAGTAAATATACCACCAAGAAGTTTTAAAAATTTGAAGATGAATTTACAGAAAAAAGCTCTAGTTTGACGAGCAGAGTCGCGACGTACTAGACCATAGAGGAATAAAAACCTGCATGCAATTAAAGGAAAATTATAGTTGTGAATACTTTCCTCGGTGTTACCTGTGGTTGCTTTCCTACACAATCTCATGAGTCACTCGAGACTAGGAACTCACCGCCAAATCTTGATAAGACAGTCACATCCTCCGGAAACGATACGCTTAAGGAGACCAGAAGCTGTTTGGCTCAACGAAGGGTTCAGCATGAAGTCTGCATTGACGGCTGGTGCCCATGAGATCGCGTTCACACCAGACTGCAGCATAAATAAACGACAGGCCACTTAAAACATACTACTGTAAGAATATTAGTAGCACAAGAGAGGCTTCCAGATTTGAATCCACGCGGGGCAAATTTCTCCCATAACTGTTGACGTCTGACAATGAAAATTGTACATTTGTTGAATAAGGCTTAAACAATAAGACATGGAGGAAGATAACTACAGGAGTTTATTTAAATCCATGTCTTCCTGGAATTCAAATTAACAATGTCAAAGATTCGGGGTTTTCCACACTGACCCATCACAAACACACTCAAAAGAAGGTTCTCTCTTAAGTGGGGGAACAAAAAGCCATAGCAACAAAATTACACAACTTATGTGATCACAAGGACCTCTAGCAAAGGAGTCAGCGACTCACACTACACTGATCACTCCAATTCCGTGATCACAAAAAAACAACCTTTCTATGACCGTAGATTTCTACAAAAAGCTCCTTCTATTCATACGTATGTTTGCATGTGAGAAAAACTTGCTTATGACTCACACTAACAAACACACCCACACACAAACGCTGAAATCTTGTCCATGTAGTGATTTGATTCCGCTGAGAAAGCAAAAAAACAAAACCCTCCATCTGACCTTTGGCCTCTAGGTTTGGCACTAAACTCTCATCGCTGCTGACATGCTTAATTCTGCGGATAATGTCGAGGACAAAAAACTGATTTTTCAACGTGCGGATACAGAATATACCAAATATGAGCCATAGATTCGACTTCACCACTCAACTGTCAGAACTGCATCTACAACCACTATTCTCTCAAGCTCTGTCGAAGTATGTGGACTAACATAAGTATTAAGGAGATAATTACAGTCTTAAATGTGAGCTAAATGTCACACGATAAACTACAACTGAGGCTAGAGCCCACAAATAGCTACCTGAACTGAAGGCAGCAGACATTCACTTTAAACTGTTATTTCAAAAATAGGAATTTACTGAACGCCTGAATAAGCTGGACGAGTCTTTTCATAACTGAAACTAATCGCAAGCTTTTATTTCCAAAGCTAGCCATAATTTTTCACAATTGGCGCAGTAGGTAGAAATAAAAAAAAGTTATGGAAAGGCAATCCGCAAATATTCCACTTAAGCCTCTAAAATAAACGGTATTGAATCAGTCCATATAAACGTTTTCCTTTTAGAGGCGGCATAATTAATTAAAAGGACTTAGAGGGCTTTAATTGACTTAGCTACCAATATTTTTATGGGAAATGACTTGAAAGGAGCAATAAAAGACCCCAAAGAACAGGGACGCTAAATGCATTCACGTCAGCTAATAAGAAAGTGGGGGGTAAGAAATAAAGCATTAATTTCATGGGTATAGTCGCAGCGAAAGTTTGAGTGTCAGACTCGGCTAGACTGGAGAAAGTCAACTGGACGCACCAATGCTCTGCCAAACACAGGAGACAGTTTCATGGCTACTTGAAGTAATTAGTAACACTTATTTTGGGACGAAAAGTAGCGACCGACTGCACAAATGCACGATGATGCCCATTCCCAGTGTCCCAAAGCACCCAAGCTCGGTGATTTAGTTTGTCTGAGGAGACATCTTAATACGATTATCATTTGCAACTGAAATCGACAGCTACTTCCACCATAACAGACACATTTGAACTTGAAACAGAGGTCTGCTTGAGATGAGACAAATTCATCATGCAATTTTTTGCCTTATAGTTGATTTTAATAAATTCAGCTAACGATGTGATCGTCAGTAAGAACATTTAAAAGAGGTGGGCACGATTTCCATAATCACGATAATTTAAAATTTAGACTTCCTTGAGTAACTCAAACTGTGCAGAAAGCAAAGGACTGACGATAAAATGATCAAGATCTCACATAAAACCTCCCAACTTACCGTATGAGCGTCAGGTATCTTTACAGTATCCCAATTGCCGGCTGAAGTGTAAGTCAAGACTGAAATTATGCCATCGGAACTGCCGCAGGCTAAAACAAGTCCATATTCGTGAGGAGCCCAAGCCACAGCGTTGACGGAGCTCTTATGATCTTTGTACTCGTAGAACTTTACCCATTTCCCCTCATGTTCAGCCCATACGATAACAGTGCGATCGTAGCTACAGGAGGCCAGCAGGTTACCATGTATTGGATGAGACCAACTCAAACCCCAGACTGGCCCCTGATGCCTGCATGGAGAAAAAGAATCACCACCAGTTTGAACAAGTTTTAGGTTGTAAGATCGTGATTCACTGACCCTCTGAGTTCGGCGATAAGTTTCTGTCTCTTATCCTGCACATCAAAGAGCTTTATGGCTTCGTCGGAGGAACAAGTCGCTAGAGTTGTCCCATGATAGTTCATTTGAGCATCGTGCTGAAAAGCATTAGAACTAACAAAAATGTCGACTTACGATAACGTCTTCATGACCAGTGTCGACAGTCTGATACACCGAGACCTGCAAGGTATACCTAAGATTTAGTCCGATTTTGGCTAGACGGCGAATAACAAAACAATAAAATAATAGGAGTGAATGTACAGCAAGTAAAATCACAAGTTAATTCAATAATTACTACTAAAAAACAATGATTTATTTCCCAGAGCGGAGTGCACGTAATATTGCGAACTACGCGCTATGAGACAGTTGACAAAAATATCGCTTTTAAAGTTAGCGACGTACAGAAGTCTGCAAGCGTTCGTAGGCTTAGAAAGGGGTAAGGACAATAGATTTTACAGAAAAGCGCCCATATTTACCATTCCCAAACGTGTGATCCAAAAATCTGAGCACACAACTTCGAAGTCGTTTTCTACTACACACGTTCTACTTTGATCTATCTAAACAATCTGTAGCAAAGTTACTTTGCAAATTGTAAAAAGTAATAACATCCAAGGCAGTAAAAAATGACCCAAAGATACTTAATGATTTTATACAGACTAACTTTCGTTTGGTCAGCGGCTCTACTAACAGTAGCGTTTTGAAAATCGCTTGAAGGCACAATGCACCCTGCACCACTCACCCCTAGACAAGGAGGTACGCCATGGATGAGACCGTAACTTCCCTCCCGGGAATGCTCCTAGGCACAATCCGTGACCCCACTTCCACAAAAAGAACAGTTGGGCTAAGGGCAACCGATGCTTTAGTTGTGAAGGAAGAAAGGAACCGCATCACAAAAGCAAACAGCAAGATAGGACCCCTCAACCGCACATGCACGCACACAATGTAATTTTGCGATAGCACGAGTCAAAAGTAGTTACTGATATCACCATTTATGACAGGGCATCGGATTTGGTTTCATATCAGACTGAAGTCGTTCGGATTCTGCGCATTCACCGGCACCGTCGGTGCTGGCGCCGGGGCAGATGGGAAGAGTCCTGCTAGAAGATCCACATTCGATGTTGGCTGGGAAATGGGTTGTGTTATTGATGCAGGAGCAGGCGCATCAACAACGGTGCCTCGCAGACTCTGACGATTCCTGCCACCACCACCAGCGGGAGGAGGTGGAGGAAGGAGGCCAGGGACTCCTGTGGGCGCACCTAATTTGAGACTGGGCAGGGGGCGTGTGCGACCGCTGCCACTGCCACCGGAACCCTCGCTGGCGTCGCCCGAACGACGCGTATTGAGGTTCAGTCGAAGCCGTTGTCCCTCCTTCAGACCCAAATCCAACTTTGGCAGGTTTTGGTCTGAGGCCAATTCTGCCTGAAATTTTTCTGCTTCTGCTGCTTGCTTGCAATGCCTTCAAGAAGGGAGAAGGTGATACACTACTGTTTGGGGCAATTAAGAAGGTGGCTATTTGCACTTCATTTCTGTGCTAACAATTTACCGACTTGCCCGCACGTTGGTGCTTTAGTGAACCTACAGAGGTGACTGGGGACGATGTACTGCTGTCGTCATATATCCACATCCCTCTTCATCAATTCACGCATCCACTTACTTAAAGTGATCCTGAATGGCCACATTGAGGTCAAAGGCGTCACTTCGCTCGGCAAACCCAATGCCCACGAAAACCGTCCGCCCATCATCGGAGACCAGTCGGATGACGAAGTAGCGCGAAGAGTCGAGAACCTGCTCCACCGCCACACTGGGAAATGCCTCCACCGGACACTGTGCATAGAGCCGGCCGGATACAGCGTCCTCAAGGCGTATATATAGCAACGAGTCACTGCTGCCACTGCGGGTCACCACGCGCAGGCGGCCAGTCCAAGTGGGTGCGTCGAGCGACCATTCAGCAGCACGGTAGCCTCGAGTGGACTGGCGAGGTGGAAGAGTGTAGAGGAAGACTTCGCGCTTCACAAGAAGCACGGACTCATAGTCAGAATCAACCATTGGACTGGACGGGGGAACAATAGACTTTGAGTTACGTGACGCTATTTAGGAAGTAGTTTGGAAACAACCCTTAAGAATCTGATTTCGTTGAGGTATATAACAAGACTAAACCAATAGGCTTTGAGTGACCTTAAACTCCCAGTTTAAGTTGTAGAAAACAAATTATGTTTCACTTGATCGTTGGCTAAATGGGCTAAGGCGCCATTGATGTGACGTGACGCCTTACTCATGTCTCTCGAATCTTTTCACACTTTAGCTAAGTTCAATCCCATAATCGTGTATCGCACAACGCACCTAAAGTTAGCGTAAACGTCACATTGGCGCTAGAACAGAAAAATACAACCCAAAAACCCAACCATGCCTTTCGAAGACTGAATAAAGCTACGGAAAGGCCAGCGAAGCTAAGTCTACTGAAGGCATTAAAAAGCAACTGCTACAGGCGGCTGGATCTGCAAAAATATAGCAACAGAATTATCAAAGTCCAGTCGAGCCCCAGCAATCGCAGAAATCCAAACATCAAAAGACTGGAACTGCATGAATCGAAAGTCCCCTTAATCGGCCTTTTGTAATACCACTATGATGATGTGTGAGCATAATTTTAAGATATAAGTCCTTTCTCCCGTTGTACGGAGGCAACATTTTTCACGAAAAACAGTTGGCATGCGAGGAATGCTGGGTGGGCACCATCTATCCCTCAGCATTAGCGGTCAGCCTAACAGCGAAAGTAATGTTAGACAACCTTAACGCAAATCCATAACACATATCCTAAACATTTGAGTGAAAAGTCTGTTTCCCACCACAGCATCATCCTCACTTTTGCCCGACAAGCGGTTTATATCTTTCCGATGGCTTATGGCGATCAAAACCCAATAGTGATCCCGGAGTGAACCAGATATTGCTATCACAAGAGAGGAGACTACGATGTACAGCAGTAAGCGCCCTGCCGTTATTATGCGATTCACTCCCGTCATACAGATTCTAGTCGCCATAATGGTGTCGTAGGGCCTTACTTATGCAGTCGACATAGTCCCGTGCCATTGTAAAAGGGCTGCTTACAAAATAGGACACCAAGTGTATTACTGAAGACAAACAAAGCACATAATTGCTAAAAAAGATAGAATTTAAGCGTCAAATACATAGCGTATACGTGAGTACCTCACAATGAACTAACTGCCTACCCAAGAACAGTATGTGAACAAAGGAAGACATGCGCAGTCTAGCGTTAAAGTCTTGAAATGGATTCAAAAAGTTATCCTGAGTTAAGATAATAAATAGCTCTTGAGTCAGATGATCTGAATATCTAAGGAGAAAAATGGATAGACAGATAGATGGCGAGGAAGGTAAGGGAGGACATTTCATACCTAGTCTCCGATTAAAACTGAAAACGTAAAAGAAACGATGGCTAGAGAGAGGATAAAAATAAGAAAACCACGAGAGAGGAATGATAACGAAAAGGACACGTACCCTTACAAGACAGACGCTATGCAATTGGCCAAAAGTACAATTTAAAAAGGAGGCAAGTAGGGAAAGAAATGCAACGCTAATCGACGGTAGCAGTTGTTATATTTTATACAGCGCTGCTTCGAGGATTTTAAAAGAGTGAACGGTAGAGCATTTACCCAAATTAGCGTAAATTACAGAGGATAATGAAGAATTGCGGAGAAAGCGTTGTCCAGTAGTTCTGTAGAAGAAGGTTCGTGTTCGCATAATCAAGACTAATAATGCATAAGTAATCGTTCATGCTTTAGTCATTTCGATTAACCAAGGCTTTTCGCACTTAAGTAATCTTGACAAAATTAATATCGATAAAAAAACTTAACATTGTAGGAACAATGCTGGTTTATCAATTCAAAGGTCTAACGCTAATTTGCGCTCTCCCTTTTTTTGGCAAGTTGCCTTTTAGTGGACACATTCTTGCCTTAAAATCATTTTTTGTGCTATTTTTGTCATGAAAAGGAAGTTGAATTTTAAGTAAAGAGTTTTCCTGCTGTTGAATACCAGCACCGTGCTCGCGATTAGTCTGTTTGAATCGGTGAGTCTAGATGCGTGATTTTCAGTCCTTGTTAAGATTGTATGCTAATTTGTTTTGTTGTTCCGTCCAATTTTTCCACTATTCTCGAATTGGTTTGATTCTTCTAGTTCTGTGTGAAGATTGGTTTACATTTCTTTTTACAAGAGTGGCAAGACATGCGTTTATTGTGGTGGTTTCAGAAACATCTCGTCCTGTATGTACCGGTTGCTCATCAACATGTTGAACTTTTTTCCAAGTTTGTCACTTTTACGGGGATCATGTTAGATTTCACGCTGTGTGTTTTTGTGGGCCTTAGATTTTGAACCACTGTGCTATGGGACAACACAGGTTTTAACTAACTGACATCCTTTGACGACTGTGTATGTCAAGTTACCTTTTAGCCAACTTTTTATTTTTATTTCAGATGGCTGATATTGCGCTGAAGAATGAGACAATCCAGTGCACTGCCGGTGCGATTCCGGTCAAGAATGAGAAGGGTCAGACGTATATGCAGAAAGTGAAAGTGCACCGCTATATCGCAGGCAAGCGTCCGGATTTCGCTTCGGATTCCGAGGGGTCAGACATCTCTGATTTTGAGGTAGAGGCCGGTGGCGATGCTCGCCAGCAAAGACGCCGTCGAAGAGCCGATACCTCGGAGGAAGTTGGGAAACGTGAGAGTATCTCCGTCATCGAGCAGGAGCCTACGGCTGAAGAGCTCAGCGATCCGCGATTCCGTCGTCTAATGCTTCTGAAGGTAGTCGCTTTTGTTATTGTTGCTTTCTAGCTCTTATCTACCCTACTTCTTGACTAATTAAAGCGTGTGATTCGAAATATATATCTATAATTACCAAGGTTAGTGGTAAAATTATGGGATAGGAAGCTTCTCTGCCTTGTGAGACTTCACTGAAGAGAGGCGCCAGACTGGCTGGGTTGGTTCAAGCTTAATTCTTGATGGATGGAATATGAGGTGCCCGAATTAAACTTAGTTCTCACTGTAGCTTCCGGTTGATCGGTTGATTTGACTTAATGAATTTGTGTAACGCGTATTTTTCCTTGCATGTGAAGTTTTTTCATTTGTCCTCGAATTATGAAACATCTGTTTTTTAAAACTCGGTTGATAGCAAATGCGAGAAGCGGTGGTGACGGGAGATGAGGATGCGGAGGACCGAGTGGTACGTCACAAGCGGTTCCGTGGCAGTGGTGATGGTGTCTCCTCATCAGAAGATGAGATGAAAGATGGCGCCAAGGAAGAAGAAGAGGAGGAGGAAGTGGATGAGGAGGAGCTGGCTCGTCGACGGGAGGTGCGTTTCCCTTTTTTGACAATTGCTTTGTGATTTGTTAATTTCTTTCATGAGATTATTTTTCGCCTCCGGCTTAGCATTTCTTCTGACGCTTGTTTTTTCTTTCTAGTTTCTAAGTTTAGCGTGCCTAAATTTTACACAATTTTAAACACTTGAGAATAAAAGGAAGTAGATTCATTTCTCAGCTCAAAATGAATTGAAAGCATAGTCTTTTTATGCGCCTTCCGCAGCTGATTCGTCAACGAGCGCGCAAACGCCGTGCGGCGGAGGAAGCAGATCTGGAGCGAGCGAACGCCATAGATGGACGACGCGCTGTAGAGGCGGAGGAAGCAGAAAAGGAAGAGGAAGATGAGGAGGAGGAAGAGGAGGAGGAGTACACTTCCAGCGGCTCCGAGGACGAGATGGGTGCGTCCAAACTCAAACCCGTCTTTGTGCGCCGTCAAGAACGCATCACTCTCCAGGCCAAGCAGCGAGCCGACCAAATTGCCGCCGAGGCAGCTGCGGAAGCCAAACGACTTGCCGATGAGAGACGCAGGGACACTCTGAAGGTGGGGTTTTTCTTCTAGTTTTTTACCTCTTTCATGCTTTCTCCCTCTGGCTATCTATGCTCACCCTGTAGCTCCTGGAAGCAGAAATTCGCCGAGAGGCTGAAGAGGCGCGACTGATGCAGGACGAGCTAGAGGCTTTAGACTCGGATGACGCCACCGGCGATCCGCAGAAGGAGCAGGAAGAGTACGAGCTTTGGAAAGTTCGTGAACTCAAGCGCATACGTCGTGATCGTGAGGCCCGCGAGGCCATAGAGCGCGAGAAAGCCGAAGTACGCCGCTCCTCAACTTACATAAAACTTACTATTCGTTTACTTTTAAAGTAGCAACGTTTCATTGCAATATGGTTTAATTGCTTTTCAGGTGGAGCGAGTGCGTGCCATGACAGAAGCCGAGAGGCAAGCTGAGTTCCGCAAGAATCCCAAGGAGGTGACGAACAAGGCGGTGAAGGGGAAGTACAAGTTCCTCCAAAAGTACTACCATCGTGGTGCCTTTTTTGTGCAGACAGAGGAGGAGAAGCTCTATCAGCGCGACTTTTCCAAACCTACATTGGAAGATCACTTCGACAAGACCAAGTTGCCTCCAGTCCTTCGCGTAAGTGTCCTATCGCCTATTTATTCGATCCCTTCGTATTGATGTTCCCGTCCATCTCGGGCTCATTTCCCCCTCCCCATCAACTTTTCCATTATTCCATCCAACGGCTGCCCATATTTGTCGAACCCTCTCGTCTACCTGTTTACCTGTCCAGGATCGATAAGCCGTTTTCTAGGCCTATGTGGATTTGGTCTCGCAAGTTGCTGCAAATGTCTTGTAGGATATTAGGCCGTCAGAGAACTGGAGCGAAGTTCTGTTATCTCCCTTATTTCTGGAGACCATTCAGGTTCGAGGTTCCCTTTGAGACGAATGTAATCATCGCTGTTTTCTCTCTTTTTGGATTGTAGGTGAAGAACTTCGGACGAGCAGGTCGGACAAAGTACACGCACCTGGTGGACCAGGACACGACAGCTTTCGATGCTGCGTGGACCTCCAACGATCCGCTGGCGACCAAGTTCCAAATGTCTCATGGTGGTGGCTTCAAGGAGGTCTTCGAGAAACCAACCTCAAGGAAGAACACGAAGTAGTACGCCACGTTCCTTCTCTCAACGTGTATATACGTGCTGGCTTGTTTTTTTGTCCACAACCGACTTTGTAAATAGTCACTTTCTGTGGTGCTTACATCGGCGCCTCGTTTCTACTCTGCGTTTCGATCATATTTAATGTTTAATGTGGGTGCCCATATCTTTCCTCGAAGCGTTTACGTTCATTAGTTCAGTTGTAACTTACAGGAGCTCTCCACGGTTTGTCTTGTTCGGTGTCCGCTAGTGCATAGCCTACCGATCCGTGACGCCAGACACACCAAAATCGTCGGAGTTGGAGAGATAAGATCACATTGTTTTATTTGAAGTCTACATTTTCCGATCCCTAGTCAAGTATCGAAATCAAACAAGAAAAGTTAAAAGAATGTTATTGCACTCCTTAACCATTGAAGCCTTCGGTGATAGCGCGCTGCAAACGCCGGAGGTGGACGAGCAATTCCCGACGAGATTGGAAGTTTGGACACCCAATGTTGACGCAAACCTGTGACGGCGAGAGTGTGGAACGTATTCTACGGGGTTGGCGCCGATTGCTGCAGTTGGAAACCGTCACGCAGGCATCACACAAGTCCATGGATTGTTGCAAGTTTGCCTGGACCGTCTTCAGCTGTAAGGAAAGGAGAAGAACAAACGATTGTGGAAGGCCTTTCCTCACCTATTGCTTCAATCACATAGGCTTTGCTCACTTCAATACCATGTCGCACGAGTGCCTTTGTGGAGATAAGTGGATCCAGGGATAGACATGAGGCACAGCAAATTGAGCCATTAGCAACTCCGCTATCTCTACCACACGCAAGACAACAGCGTTGCATACTCAGAAACTCGTATAACATGGCTGATGCGCCCTGTTGACCAATCCATCGTCTACGTCCACGCCGAGAACCTGGAGATTCATGTTGGATCAAGTCATCCACTTTCTCTATCTCCTTGAAACGAACCACACAACGTGGAATATCTGACAACCACGAATCAACACGCCAGCCAAGGAGGTCGCCGATTCGACGGAGAGGCGGGAGAAGCTGATGGTCGATGTAAAAGGTCAGATGGAGAGGTGGCTGGATATTGCAGTGCTGGGCTTCCTCCATGGCTTTGACGCAACTAATCAGCGGGGAGTTGGGAGTGGGAGGTGAGGCGAGGTAGTAGGCGACGCGTTCACCGACACTGGGCTCTCGGGCTGGATCAACGGACTTTAGACGTCTGTGGGGGTGATGGAACAGGGAGGGGCACTCATCAAAGAGACAGTTGCCAATTTCTGGGGGAACAGAGATGGATAGGCAAACCTGGTGACTTGGAGGGCGGGCGCGCAAGCCCCGGGCCGATAAGCCTCAGGACCACGGTAGGGGCGGGTCAGAAGGCAATCGGAGAGAGGCACCTTCCCTGCACCCAAATCACGCGCCAGTGCGCGCACACATCCGCGCACTTTTGGCTCCACGTTGGGCAGCACATCTACAATGGTGAGAATGTACTACTGAATTAGGACTAAGTACAATCGGAGTTGCATTTGACGATTTACAGTGTGCCATTGAATTGATGTATGTATAGGCAAAGTGGAGGCTCGGATATAGTTAATACAGGGTAGAACTTTGATTAGCTGTCCAAGTATTATTAATCATCACGCCGCTATCTAGACCAATTCGTCCGGAGGTGTAAAGTTGCGAACTTTTGACTATCCCAAGAATGAAAGAAAGGATTATGTTAATCGACAACTATAAGGGTCAGTGACGCACCCGAGGGGCTGTCGTTCCATTGAAATGCGTCGAAAATTTGACGAATCGTTGATTCTAAAATCTAAACAATAAGATGAGGATGGAGGAGAGTCGCGAGAATTCCTAAGATGGAAAAGTTTGGCGTCTTTTAATGAGTATTTTAACCATGCCCCGGAAGACTCGAAGCACTACAGGTGCATGACGCGGTAAATGGCTCTTAAAAGTATACATTGGACGCCGGAACAAGATTTGCTGCGAGGGTGATGTGGCCAAAGTGCAATAGGATGCTGTCTCACCGTCCCAACAAAGGGTGCGTGATCACGGCGCACTGTTTCAATGCCTTTGGCATCGAATTTGGGCTCGGTTTGACCTGGTGATTCGTAGGCGTAGCCGACATAGCGTTTCTTTGTTTCCAATAAACATGGGTAGTACACCTAAAAAGGTATGTGGCAATGGGATGAAAACAGAAGCGACCGCACCTGTTTAACGCTATCACTGTCATCCAAATCAGGTACTAGGTTCTAACGACAGAACAATCGCAATTTGATACTTTGAAACGCATCAGGAAAGTTTGGTATAACTTTCAAAGCATCTAAAATTTCTCATTTAAAGTCAAGAGGAGAAAGCACCTTTTCCAACTTTAATTTGATCGGTGCAGGGTTGGACGCAGTAACAGCGTCAGCAATCTGTTGACCTAATTCGAAGGCGGTTTTCTTGTCAACAGGTGGCAACTTGACAAAGAGGCTGTCGGTGTCGCCATAGATTACCTTCGATCCCGACCAGGGCATTTGACAAGCCGTATCGCCTTCGACCAACCGAATTGCACGTTCTAGGCATTCTCTCCCCTTATGCACGATGCTGTCGCCGACCTGTGAAGTAAAGGCTTAAGGGAAAAGTATTGGACGACGAATGTGGTGGAAGAATGTGCTATGGGGTGTGGGGAGTATTATGCAGACGTAGGATGCGAATACAATTAATGTGATGGTTATTTTAAAACCATGGGGAGAGCAGCTTTTCGCGCATCGTATGGTGCACTTATCAATTTAATTTACTTTTATTACAAAGCCAATCGAAGGTTCTTTGTGAGACAAGCAAGCTTCCCCTAACTTTCCGAGTACTAAAGGCATCGAGACGTTACCATCAGAAGCTCAAGTTTCCTTCTACTGATGTTAATTTCAGTAGACGTATTTAGGACTCACCTCTACACATGGCATCCGACCAGAGAAGCTGGCCGCAGTGTAGCCGTACATCACGTTGGCGATGAGTTTTAAGCCCAGTTGACGCGCATCCAGCAGTTGTTTCAGAGACTACGAAGAGATTTCACAAATGATCTACCATAGACCGCCGATGTACACTTAAATAGAATGTGGCAACATCAGCTCGGAATTGAGAGAGATCACTCGAGCAAGAAACGCGTCCACCAATCCGTTTAGAACAAATGTTTTGCACTGATGACACGCAAATGTTTACGCAAGTCTGACTCTTCTTGCAATTCGGTCTCTACTCTAGAAACCTGGGATTCTGGTCATCTCACCTATGCTTCTGATGTCCCGGTCCCTCAGCACACTTGCTATAACCATCAGACGCGAATGACCCATGTCTACAAAGGTGACCTGGAAACCGCATTGCTGTTTTGATTCTCACCACAGTGACCAATGAAAAGGTGAAATGTGTACTGCTAAGACGTCACAAGACGAGGCGATTCCCAGCACTATGGGAATCTGATAACAAGCAGGTTGGGTGAGCTAGGATGACGCTTTTCGCTGTGAAACAGGCTTTCCCGCCAAAAAGCGAACAAAGTAGGGAGCGTACGGAACGTTGGATACCATCCAATCATAGGCACCGCCTCCTGGACGAATCTATTTAGCACTGGATAACGAACAAGGAGCACGATAGGTCAAATCCATCACTAATTTCTTATTTAATTACCAGCGTCGGTTGCTCATATAGCGTAGCAACTCAGGGAACACCTTGAGCTTTACAGAACTGGCGTTCAGGCTGAAAGTCTGCGCCTGCAAATGGATAACAGAAACGCAACAGCAGGCGTAGATATTCGCCAGTGCCATTCCTGTGCTACTAGTCTACCAGTTCTTTCATTTGCTGATAACGGGTCTATTTGCAGACTGCTACATCTTTTGCCGCCTGAAGAAGGAATCAAACTGTTATTGAGGCAACAACCACAGTGAAAAGTGTAGACGGAGAAAAAATGAGCAGCACCTCGGAGTGTTGGGCGTAGATTTTGAGAGAGTCCTTAACCATCAGTCGAGAGGAGAGCAGACCCCTCCAAAGTCGAGGCAACACGCCACGATAGACTTCCGGTCGCACGAAAACCACTCCGTTGGGTGATACTGTCACCGAATTAGCTAGTTTCTAGGAGGATTCCAAAAACTCGGTTTAATTAAATTCACCAGGCAATATGCATGCGAAAGACAATCTAAAAAAATACAGGATGGATCTCTTAGAAAGAAAAAGCTTCCCAGAGATGTATTTAATCCTCACTTCACATAATTGCCTCACAAAAATGCAAATAAGACAAAGAATGGTCTGTGTGATCCCCCTGAAAACCCACCTTCAGCGTTTTCTTGGAGATAGAATGAGTAAGGCAGCCAAATTCGAATGCTTCATGAGGCCTATAAAAGTTAAATGTTAATATTTTGGCGCGATTCTGCTTAAATTATGATGGGTAAAAGGTTTGCTGGAGGAAACCCCATTTAATTCGATCGACTCGTGGTAAGCAGGTATTTGCCGCGAACGGCAGTAGTGGTAATGCAATTGCGTCAACTTTTGACATCTACACAGAGGCCGGCTTTGCAGTAAGATTGAGTAGAAATACTTGGGAATCAGGCCATAGACGCTACCAATAAGATTATGAAGGCAAATGAAGGTCACTGAAGTCGCAACAAAGATGAGTCCTCTAGAGCCGCTTCTCCTGCAATGCTGAATGAAATGTACTGGATGTGTTGAATGCCCTCACGGAAAGTGATCGGCATAAGGAATGTAAGCGTCCTCAGACTGCATTCACTTTTTAACTACATAGTGCCTTCAGAGCTAATACGAACGATACCACCTAGTGGAAAGCGTACTTAGAACAAAATAGCTGTCATACTCTTGTTGGCAGCATTATAGACTCACTGAAGAACGCGTAGACGTCCTATTGCAGTGGAGAAGCAATAGTTGTGCGCGATAGCAACGGAGGGGTAGAGAGACTGAAAATCCAGTACCACGACCGGTGCGTCAGCATGGAGACCACTATACGGCTCCAAAGTGAGAGGAATGGCCTGAGGCGCCCTTTGGTGAGCCCGTTGAGGAGGACTGGGTGAGGGCAAGAGGAAGTTGAGGCGACGCGCAGTGCGTAATAGCAGTGACTCCACCCGGTACTGAAGATGGGAAGGGAGATTCTACTTAAAGTGGTTATAAGTAGCAGCACCAATTTCGATAGCAAATTCCCGTCGTCGACAGATGGAGCAAACATGGCACCGCTTACGAATAATAGTAGCAAGTAAATAAAGCTGTACCAAGTTTTCCCACAACTACCGATTGTCGATAATATGGTGCTCCCTATTTTTGACAGAGGTAAATGAGAGGGAGGTAGATGACCGCATTCGCTGTTAAGGACACTGAATCGTCGTGCCAGGTGTGAATGAATAGAGGAGGAGCTCACAACCGCCTAAATTCTCTCGCCTTTCATAGGGGCCAAATAAAGGAAGTAGACAAATTCAAGGGAACCAACTTGAGAACCACGGGAGAGGACGTGGAAGAACTCGATACCAAAGACGCGAGCGAATTCGCTGGTGCGAGCGACGAGGTCAAGATGTTTGAGTAGAGCCAAGTTAGTCTCGGAACGCAACGTCACGTACAATAGGGCTTGCCATCTGCAGAGAGCAAAAAAGGGGGCGTAGTCTTCAGAATCACTTCTTAACAGGCAAAATAGAGGAGAAAGAAGCGTGCTTCTTAAAGATACCGCGATAGTCGGACGTTCAAGGCCTTACTTAGTGGAGCCACGCACGTCGTCCATCCAGTCGGACAGTTGACCTTGAGTGAACTTTGGGACGCGCTTCTTGAGAACGTGAAGAACCACCGTTTCGAAGGAGTATTCATGAAGACTGACCTAAAAAGGAACAAATTCACCATGCTTTTTGCTACTGGCGCTTAACACATAACGCTCATTTGAAGCAAGTAGCCTGATTAAAATAAGGCGAATTTTTTATCAATAAAGAACGGAATTTCCGATTTCAAAGGCAATAGGGTCAGTAGCCATTTCGGCAGCCGGGATTAATTACCTGCAGAAAGCATCCTGGGTTGTTCGTGGATATCTTCACCATTATTATCGCCTACTGAGGTGGTTTAGAATCGTGAAAGTGTTTACATTTTAGGCTTTGGGAGATTCAAATCCCTTAAAAACTTGACACTTCCTGTGTCATGGCTAATTCACCATGCAGAGAATCGACGTCCTCGTTTGTCGCCTTCCAATTTGTCAAGTTTCCATGACAAATACTCGCATTCGAAGGTGCCCTGTGGTGAAGCGGTAAAGCCGTTTGCTCCAACGACTTCAGTTTCGGTGTTGACGAGGAGACAAAAGGTAGTCCAGCTCGGTGAGGATGGCCAGTAGGCACTGCTCCAAGCCAGGTCTGCACCCAACTGCACGCAGTCGCTCCGTTCATCATCTTCCCTCGACGATGCCCATGCAAGCTATAGGCTTTGTCGCCCGAAGTCAAGGTGAAGGGCGGTCACGAGTACCCCCACTTATGGCTCACACTTATGCACTGACCGCCTCTTCAATGTCTCGTACCATGAGAAGGAAAAAATAGATAACAGCAACAGCTTCGCCTAGCAGATCATTGGGGAAGGACTCATGATGGGCTCTTCCGTTTGGCGACTGTTGCAGTACGAAAGCACCCAATCCACTAGTGAGCGAAAAACCCTATCACAACGGCGCTTTCCATACAGCGATTAAAAGCCATGAAAAAAAGTTAACAGTCATCTCGTGATACATGTTATGCTTGTTTAACTAGTCTTTATCACAGCTTTTCTTTCTCAGTTGATGCAGGTTTAAACCAACTGCTGCACCACCAATCGCATTAGACATGACTGAAGATTGTTCTTGGCACGTCGTTCTCGACGCCCTCAAGAATGTGGAGTCTCCTTAAAGATAATAGACCTACGTGAGAAGCGTGTTTTACTGCCAAGAAAAGCCACTTAGGCTCACTCTGTGAAGCAGAGAAGCTTTGTCTACCTCAGATGATAGTGAAGACTTAAAAGAAAAAGGTGAAACCAAGCGAACCGCATCAATGGACCTAAATATATTTGCGCTTTACAGTGCAAGAAACCGTATGGACGTGACTAGTTTCTTCGCATGTTACAAGTCATTGCAGCAAGCCACACTGGAAGCCACAAGAGCTTTTCGAGTCGTCTGATCAACATGCAACTACTCCTGGGGGTAATAATGGAACGATAATGCATAGATTGTTGACAATACCCGCACACACCGACAGGATGCTAGCCTATCACTTATAAAAAAGGTGTAAATACGTAAGCTTAACTTTTAAAACCTCATAGAAATTCGGTGTCAACAGTGGTTCAACTTTTGGTGACATCATGAACACGCCAGACATTCCTTTAACTTTTGGTGGGAGGTGAGCAACGGAAAGACCAGTAAAATGGAAAAAAAACTAAAAATTGCCACACTTTAGCGGCCTATTTAAACCTGGCTAACATTTCCGAACTGAGAATAGCAAAATTCCGAGAATTCAAGATCGATTGAGACAAATCCATGAAGCAAGGAAGTGCACCAAGAATCTCAAGACAGTAAAGCAAAGCGAGAAGACCCCACCTCATATTTGAGGAGATGCCAGAGAGAGAAAACCAGGCGGCCAGGGCAGGCGAACGGAGCGTCGGAGCGCCCACGGCCTGGTTCGCAGGGCCATGCGGAAAAGGCGAGTCGGGTGCGCGAGCGGCCAGCACTAGCATCACAGGAGCATGAAGAGGAGACGGTGGAGGCGACAAGACGATCACCGGGAAGGAGGTTTGAGCATTTTGACATGCGGTCAAGACAAAACGGGCAGTTTAGGCGCTCTGGAAGGAAAGAATGGAAAAACAAGGAGCATTAACGCCTGTGAATAAGTCAGGGGGCAATTCACTAACTTATCTTTCAATCTTTTGCTGAGTAATTCATTGGAACTGAATCAAAACATTCATGACACGAACATTGACACACTCTAGTCGTCCATCCATCCTTAATCTGCCCATTCAAATGCTCACTTCTCTTTGATGTATCGATGCATGGTCAGAGTAACTAATCACTTCCGGCGCCCCCATCCTGCAATAGAGTATTCAGTCAGTTGTCCGTTAGTTTCTGATTGGTTATCCCATTTATATTTGACCCCAACTACTGGTAGTATCATAACCAAACCATTCCTTCGGTAGAAATTTAACTACCTTCCTGTCCCTACTCCACTTATCTGTTCCCTTGTGTTTGCATTGCTACAATTGATCGATCCACAATTTCCCTTATTCAATACAAATAGAGGCTTCTTGGGCTCATTTGTGACAAGACATGGTTCGCGCTATGAAACAAATGAAGCTATTCATCTGAACTTTAAGGGGCTATTTTAAAAAAAAACTACTGAGGGGATCAAACAAGCAATTCAAGGTGAAATACAAAAGGTAGTAGCACTTAAGCAGCTCGCAGAATGTCAATAGCAATCATCTTAGGAATTCGAAATCAACCAATCAAATTACGGAGATGATGGGATTGAACAGCCAATCAATCAAATTGGTGCTAGCGTGGTTCTAATTCAAAGAATTGAGTTGACTAGCTAATGGTAAACTAGGTGGGACCCCATTCAACAGTCTATTTAGCTAATTGGAAAAATTGTTGGCAACGCAATAAGTAATCTGAAAAGTAACCGACCCGGAGCAAGCCGTGAGATGTCACGCAGAAATCCTACACGCCCGATCCTTGCAGCTCTTTGAACTACATAGTTCCAGGACCAGCGTTCCACGTCGTAACCAATCAAGATGTCTGGATCAAAACTACCAGAAGCACAGTAATTATTGCAAAGAAGTAGAAGGCCGCTATTTGTTTTTTTCCAGTCCCTCACCTCTGGAGTAGATAGACAAGCCAGTTAAGTAGGTCGATCTCATTATTACAGATAATCAGAGCCGGAAGTGTTGAGCGCTGATGAGGAATGGGAAGAGGAATTGAGGCCTTTTGAGGCTCCACGACAACGAGAAGGAAAGTTGGGGAGGCAGAGGACGATGAGAATGTGAAAGAGGCTGCCACGATGTGATCAAACTGGGGGTCAGGAACAAAGAACCCGCCTAGACTAGAGATTGAAATAGCCTGATTGGTGCGTTGAATGGTGGTGGGGGATCCAGTTTGGCGACGGGTGTGGCAGAGGACTTCTAGGGACGCTAGAGTGCAGTGATTTTCCTAAAATGGTGATTGAATTTTCAGTGGATGAGGCTGTTAACTCATCAGCCTCAAAAACTTATCATGGAAATAAGCGATCGAAGCGAAGCCAATGGCAACACTGAACCAATCAGTGAATCCCTACCGAGAGACTAAGGTTGGAAACGCTTTCCAATATATTCCAAAAAAAGGATTAATAAGCAAAATATGCCAGCAGCAAAGCCTCTTTTAATCACTGTCATTGTTTTTTTTGACAAACTATCCCCGCGCAGTTCATCCAAGGTGTAGAATTCATAATTATGCACTCATATCTCGAGATTAGCGGCGATCAAATGGAAGGCTTGTGGCAGAAGAAGCAAGAGATTATCGAAGATCACACTCAAAAGATTGTGAAATGGAACAGTAGGACAGTTTATTCACTCACACCAACAGCATCATCAGTTTCTTAATATTTCTGTAGGCCAACAATGCTAATGAAATCAATATGACACGAAAAGTCAGGATAAAAACTCGACCCCACCTGAACAGGAAGAAATGTCCTCCTACGAATCGGGTTGGATGACGAAGAGGATAAAGGCGACAGTATTCTTGACTTGTCAGAACATGTCTCCATCCTCTTCTGCTGCTGTTCCTGGGACCAGAGGGCACTCAATGAGGTTGACAGATCAATTTCCCGCCTTGTAGCCGATGGCGAAGACACTGTTTTCGTTTGAGGGGGATTTTTCTTATGCAGACTCATTTCCGCCTCCACTTGAGAGTAAGAGGGTGGGGCAGGTGGATCTCGCAGGGTGAGGTAGACGGATGAATGAAGGGCAAAGTCAGTATCACCCAGATAACAAGGAAGAGGTTTAAGCGCTTCTTCTTTCCTCTCCTCATCCTCTAAGATTTGTGTTGCTTCAGGAGGAAATCGCAACACTAAAGAGGAATCAATGTCCTCTTCTGTCCTGGAATCATCGCTATCAAAGATGTAGGTCATGTGACAGCGCTGTTTGCGAAGAGGAGTTGACACTTTCGGAGGTGGAAGAGGAGGAGTATCCAAGTTTACTTTAGGAGCATTGTCGATAGATGAAGAATGAGAAGCGCTCAAAGAGGTGTCTTTTGTGCTAAATAAGGAGTGCGTAGTCTCGAGGGCAGCTAGATGCCTAGGTGTCAGATGAAGTCCTAGACGTCGTTTGCGAGGTCTCTGATTGACTGAAGAAAAAGAGGGAAAATCAAGAATGGTATCTGACGCAATTCTAAAACTCACTTGGCAGATGTTTCCCTTATGATCTGATATAAACGCTACCGGCGTAGATCTATACCTGCACCACTTTTACTGTTAGCCTCCCAGCCTCCAAGCACCCTGATGGCAGCGTTACTTTTGGAATCAAAAACTGTGCAAAACGATGCCTACTTTTGTGAAGCACTTGATCTTAAGCTCTGTATTATGGCCATCAATGAAGTGAGGCCTTACTCCAATGGATCGAAATCATTCACAAAATATCCTACTACTTTGTGGTTACGACACTATCCCCACGATACATTTAGACAACAGCGAGTGCTAGAATGTGCCCTCGTGGAGAATTTCCAGCCCTCTCCATGGGCCTCCAGTTGCACCTGCTACCTCTCCAATGACACAAGCTCTTCTGCACACCTATGATACCACCACTTCCAGAGAATCCGCCTTGCAACGCATGATAAAAAAATTAAAAACCCACATGAATGAAATAATGCACCAGAGAAGACCATTAAACGAGACAACGTTTCAAAGGCATCAAAGCTAATCAATCAGAGGACTGAACTCAAAAAACCAATTAAATTGCAGGATACAAACCTCGCCTATCCCGTGCATCATCAATACCATCAACTTGGGGTAGATGAAGGGAGGTAGATCTACAGAGTGAAGGATACTTCAGCAATCTCTTCAAATGAGGATGCTACTAATGAAAAGAGCGGTAACTGACGCTTCTATTGCTAAATTAGATTCAGATTCGGTAGAGTTTTCTACTAAATTCTCGATAAAGGATGGAAAAAGATCCTCATTGTCACTGTGCCCCTCTTCCTTGTCCTTGGGCTCCGAGATGACGGAAGAATCGAGGATGGACTATAAAAGGAAGAAAGGACAACGGCTTGCACACGCAATATAGAAATGATTTGTATCGACAACTCCCTCCTTTGCGATGAATTCAAGTCTGTCTTGAAGCGGCACATCCTCACATCCAGCGCTCATAGTCGGCATTCCAATAGTATCCTGTAAGCGTTTTCTTTAATGCTGTGAATAAGTTCCAATACCTCCTTTTCACTCTGTGTGATTGTGAGTGTAGTAAATTAAGCGCTCGGAGCGGTTTTTGTCGATCGTTTCGGTTTAACCATTTTCAAATTTATCAGTTTGATTAGTAACGACTCTGCAACCGATTTATTCCATCCCGAATCCATATTACCAAGGAAGGCAAAAGTTTGCTTCCGGAGCGCACTGTCGACTAAACGCACCACGCTTATGACAGAAAATTGTCACTTTCCTCTCTATGTAATCGCCGAGCGCGAATCGTACAACAGGAATGGGCGATATGCCATAGCCGAAATCATCCAGAAGTGAGGGAACTCATGGTGAGACAAGACTTTGGTACATTAAATTTGAATCACAAGCCAACCCACCGCGAAGAGATCGTCATCGCTTTGTTCCTCCGCACTTTCCACCATACCGTTCCCATCGATTCCACTGACCTCATCAGGATAGAGCAACATTGACACAGAGGCCCTTGCGCTATCCAATAGTGCCGCCTCTAAATCCTCCTCGGATTTCAATTGGTGTGTCGATGGTAGCCAATTGAATTTCGCCTAGGGCAGAGAGACGGAGATGGTAGGAGAGCTTTGGCCTTTTCAAATTGTCACGATAGCCCCATTTACTAAACCAAACCCTTTCCAACATCTTGGGCCATATTATAGCCTTTTTTCGCCACTAGAATCTGATACAATTCCATCCTCACTTTATTTGGCGCATACTTCTTCCAACACCTCAAATCTTCCTTTAGCATGACTACTCTCCAATTCGCAGGCATTTCAAAGTCTTTGGAAGAATTTGAGTGCTACATTGATGGAAGAGGTGAGCAAACTACTCCAGAAGAGCAGTAATCTCAAAATGCCATAAGGAGGAGCTAAATCTGTAGAGAAACACAAATTAGGACTAGGATATCCTTTGAATTGTGATAAACACGTCAATTTTGTGTTTCGCGTATCACACAGCAGCTGAGTAAAGCATAGTTAAAACCGACCCCATTGAAGAGCTATTCGTATGATCAGAGGCCTAAAGGCCGCCTCATGCCTCAGAAAAATGAAATTAACTAAATGGAGAGTTTAGGGACTTTACTCAAAACATTTACTAGGTGTTGAAAACTTTCTCAAAAGTAGCAAATTTCACATAAAATTCATTCGTCACAAAGCATTGTTGACCCAGCGGAATCTACAGGGAGATCAAATGCATCGAAGAAACGGTTTGAGGCGAAATACCGCCTTAATTGATAACATACTAAGAATGCTTATAATAACGTTAATTCAGGGATAGCTCAGACGCTACGATAGAATACTCGTACCTTTGATACCGACTGACTGGAATTTAGGAAAGCAGAAAGCGAAGAAACGAAGGAAGAAGGAAGGCAAGCATCATACTCTTCTGACGTCTCTGCAAGTTTACAGAGCTCACTGAGTGTCTGCTGGGAGAGTCCACGAGTTTGTCCTGGGGTGCTCCCAATGTACTGACTGCTCCCCGATTGACTAGACGAGAGTTCTGCAACAAATGACAAAAGCTCCTGATCCCTGAGAAAAGACAGCCAATGAAGTGAGGTTAGAAAATGGGACATGCCTTGAACTAGACGATTGAATTCTCCTATTTGATCCAATTCGTTAGCCAGTGGAATCGCGCCTGGTCTGCCTAAATGTAAAAAAGTGAGAAGCTATATGAAAGCATTCTTCAAGAACATTAGACCGAGTGTTTGTAATTCGTTGCAAAAAAGACTACATGTTTTGTAATTACACATTGCATACCACAGGCATTAAACTCACTGGCTAATGGAAGAAGATTGTCCACAGAAGGCATCTCCGCAGAGGTTTCGTTTATTATTCCAATCCTTGCCAATGCCTCCCTTCGCATGCGTTCTTCGGTCCAGAGGAAATCCAATCCAGCGTTCAGGCTCTCTGTGCCTGTAGAAAACAAAATGCAAGCACATCCCTCAGCATGCCAACTCTTACCTTCGCACAGGTCCAACCGATTAAGAATGTCGCACGCAGAAATATCAACTTCCACATCAGTACTGGTTTGCCGATTGGCAGTAGCGCGCGGACCAAATGATCTATTTCAGGGTAATGGGATAGAACTAATATCATCTCACCCTTCCTGAGACATGATAAACGTCAATGGATTACTAGGATTGTTGTTAGGGAAGGTTTTCCGAGTTTTTATGCCTTAAGGTTTGGGAAGCAAACGAGAAAAAATTCGTTGAGGTACTTGTGTATAGACCGTCAATAACCTGCATTTAAGAAACATGCCTCGTACTCGGAAGGCAGTTGCCTCTAGGTAATTCATGCCTTGGAGGTTGTAATCCGTACAAAACTATGACAAATTTGACGTAGCAAATGGCCTACTTGAAGAAGGTAGGGAATGTGAACTTCAAAGGGTTGGACAGGAAAACCTAACACAGCCCCAGAAAGAAGCAATTCAGCAAGGGTCGAAACGTCAGCTGGATCCGTCAGATAAATCTTCAAAAATGTTGAGTCGCTGTCACGAAAACCATAGATAGACCTAGGTAGTGTTTGCAATCAAAACGTCAATTTGCCTGGCCGATAGGGGCTGGACGTCGTAGATGAAATCTTTGCCGTCGCAAGAACTACCCAATCTAGAAGATAAAACCATTTCAATTCGCCTGACAAAGGATCTCAAATTGTTGCGCAGTTCGGTTCCATCCAAGCAGGATGCGATTGATTGATCTTCGATAAAGAGGTATGGCAGTACTCCATGAATGTGAGCACAGATTTTTTGACCTAAAATGGACAGAATATTGTAAGTTTAGTGACACTAGTTAGTATTGTGTGATAATTCTGTGTACCAACAATGTTGATACATTAACAAAAAAATTGATCGCAAGAAGCAGCAAGTGACCAGTAGAAATGGAACTCATTTGTATTCACTGAAGTACCTCAGAGCAAGCAAGGCAAAGGTAAATTAAATATCATAGGAAACCCCGGGAATCTATTAAATTCACATGAAAAATGAAGTCTAGGGAAGTGACAGAATATTTAACGAACCTGACGGAGAGGAACCGAAACATCGAATAACGGGTAATCGCGAATACGTCCGTCCTATTAGTTCTGAATACGGCAACTCAAATTCTCTTAATGGTTTGTCAAAGTAATATTCTAGCTTAAACAGCTTTATAAGAAGGTTTGCCGCCATCCTCCCGGTGACATCATCTGCACCCTATTGTCATACGTAAATACCTACCTCAAGGCCGTGGCCTTATTCATTGCCTTAAAAGTCAAGATGGGAGCAGCTAGTGACCTTTCAATTTTTCAGGATGCAGCCAGCCTAAGCGTAGTTATTATTTAGTTATGCAATTGCGTTGCTTTAATTTGAACAAATTCATATAAGGATGACTATTTAAATGTTTGCACCGAAGCAAATCAAGCATATAATGACCTCACCACCCCTACATACAAATTCTCGAACACGCAAAAATTTGAGTGAACTAATGGGTCTGCTCCACTGACCGGACTCACTAGAGGAGAAAATTCCTAATTGTGCCACGGCCCCCCAAACGCGCGACCCCACACCCCAGCCCCCCAGGATGACTTCACAGCCCGCCTCCAAGCCCACTAGTGTGTAAGCCACTTCTAGAGACCTCGCGCTTAGCCCCAGTACAGCCAGAAAAAACGAGAGTTGGACGACAAACCACAACACCGAACACGACTGCGCGGCCCAGGCGATTTCGTGTTAGCCTGCACCACGCAGCGAAAGCCCTGTTGAAATCTGTACGACATTTTAATGTTCATATAGTATTTAGGATGATCAAAAACATCGATCATTCACTCCTTAGCCTTTTTCTTCGCCACCTCTTCCTCATACTCCACGCTGCCAATGATAGAAATTATCTTCAAATCAGCCGCCATGTCAATCCTTCCCTTAAACGCCTTACAACTCCGTGCATCTTCCAATAAGGAAGACACTTTTGAGTATTTTGTGGGATCCTTGTGCTCTAAAAAGATAAAGAAAGCCAGGTGTCATTTTAACTATCTGTGACGCACTATTACAAATGGATGCACGTATGCGAATACATCCACTTGTAACGAAAGTACACATAGACTGAGTTCAATGAACTTGAACAAATGCAATTACTCTGGGATCGAGAGCATCATATATTTTTAGTTTTAAAGCATTAAAAATGCGTTCAACAACGATTATCGATGAGTGCTTTCATGCTCGACCGATGAAGCATCTGAAATGTGGTAAACAATTTTCCTCCGTGGCAAATCCTGCACTCAAAAATGCCAGCAGGTTCACATCAAACGCAATTCAACTATCAACTCACCTTGAGCATAGATGTCGTCTTCAAGGAATCGCTGGCTAAAGTGGTTTAACACCAACTGCCTCACACCAATGGTAGCAGCAAAAGCGGCGGCGGAGCGGGCGGTGGAGTGGCCCTTCGCGTACATCGATTCGTCACCCTGTTCCACCGAGTGGCCCGTGGCCTCGTGCACCAGACAGTCCAGCCGCCATCGACAGCCATCACCACCATCGCCACAATTATCGATTTTGGCATAGTCGGAGGGAGTACCGAAGAGGCTGATGAGGAGACGGCGCAGTTCGGAGGAGTCACGACTGTCTCCAAGAATAGCCACCCGTCGTCCACGAAGGGCGGAATCCAGCACGTCGACTGGGTTAACTGTCACCTCTTTGCCGTCGCGTTCGAAGGTCACCGGCTCACCCTGTGCCGAGGTTTCAAGTGAACGTATTAGTTGTAAATATGAGCAGTTTTGTGCAAAAATTAGCTCAACAAATTCATTCTTCATTGAAAACAACTCAACAGAGGCCGTTAGAGCATAGTAAGCGAAGTCGATGACGACCCACACAGTTCAACTAACCCGCTTCAGTCTGCCCATGAGAGGACCCGGTTTGACACCAAGTGCGATGGCCTTATCTGCCCGAAGGCGGGGCAGAGGCGCTGGCTCGAGTAGCAGGTAACCCACACAGGGAACTGGATGATCAAGCATAAAAGCATGAACCACAAAGTCTTCTCTTCCATCCTTCACCCCTGTCTCTCTTGCTCCAAAGATGTCATGGAAGAAGCCTGCAGTCGGAAGAGGGATAAGATAAAGATTTTGAATGCTAATACAGCAGAATATCCTAACTGATAGCCTATGAGTTGCAACACTGCACTAGTCGTCTTCCTGAAAGAGAGCCCCACCAAATGAGAAAACAAATTCGTCCACTTTTCAACAATGGGCGTATGTCGTTCTTCTGAAGTTCTATTGGGTAGAAAAGGATGATCGCTCACCATCAGGGTCGGGGTGAATATCCCTACCCTTTCTCTCAAAGGGCAGCATTCTGTCTCGCACAGGGTCAAGATCAGTGGCAGTCCAGTAGGGGAAACAATTGGCCACCTGTTCAGGTCGGGGATGCAATTCGTGAACCGCGTAGGTCATTCGCAATAGAGACCTGTAAATGCATACACGTGTTGTGAGGGCAATCTTAAACCCTCCTACCTTTGCATCTACTCAATAAAGAGGCTATTTAAGTGTGACACCAGCTCACCAGGAGATTGCAGTAGTGGTTCTCAGAAACCGCCTCAATCCACGAGGTCCATAGATTTCCAAATCCGGCGGAGCCGAGTCCTCTTCCACTTCCATTGTGAGAACCCACCTTGGATCCACTGCATGTTTCCGCATCCCTGAAATAGTGGCTAGAAGGCCCGGTAACCCAAAGATGTGGTCGCCATGAAGATGAGTGATGAAAATTCGTGAAATTCTCTGCGCTCGAACGGCCGTACAACTTTGCAATTGTACTTGTGTACCCTCACTGCAATCGAAAAGCCACTGAGTGCCGTTGGTGTGGCGCAGAACCAGACCCGAGGCTGCCCTGTGAGGTGATGGATAGGCCGAACCGGACCCAAGGAATACGAAATCCTAGGCAGTGGGATAATAAAGCGAATGCAAAGTGATATGCAAAGTAAATTGTACCCCCAATGTATGAGACGCATATATGTTCTTGTTAAGTGTGACTGAAGCGATCACACAGATAAAAAACACTGCCAAGCTGATTTTTTTCCATAAAAGGGCATTACAAAAGGGAAGAAGGTAACGGTTGAGTTTCAAGGCGGTCTCTTCTTCGCCCGTAAGACAATTCCATCCTTCTGAAGGGCCTCTCGAACTTTTTCCAGAAAAGCTTCGTTTGTCCACAAAGTATGGTCAGCATCTGCACCCATTGCACGTGCCTTCATAATGAATCTGAAAAGTGACAAGGATGAATGTCAATTCCGAGTCTTACAAGGAAAGAGGAGTTATTCTAGCTCAGTAAATTGAGCATTCGAAGCAATAAATAGCGCGGTTATTTAAGAAGTCACATTCTGATCATCGATGCCTCACAGTTGATGGATCTTGATGGAGTCTGGCATCGTTTGCACGAACAAAATTGGGGAACTCTTCGCTTCTGAATCACACCATTTATAGAATCGTTTAGTCAATGTTTTCAGGAGAGGAATAGAAGAACCTTACTTGGCCATACAGGTACCCTTGTCACTTGATGCGAAGAGATTATGAAGGTCTTCATCAGCGTTTTCAAACTTCTGCAGAAAGGCTCTACAGAGCAAAAACATCACAGCTGGAATCAGAAAGCTGCTAAAGAGCATTGTTACAGATAAGTACAAGTAATGTTCATTTGGAACATAAGCATTCCCAATTTAAGCAAAGCTCAATAACTCCCCACAGTGGAGCTCGTGTTGAAAGTGAATGCAAATTTTTTCATATTCTTCTGGCAATAAGCTTGTACTCACATGACGGCTACAGAGAGCGACGAACCACGAAAGTATACCAAGCCTTCATACTAGCTTCGTCGATTAGAATTCGCGTAACAACGATCCCCCACTTATAAATTTGAAGCGAGGATAAGCTTTTCCAGCTCAGCAACTGCGTAAAACTCGGCTCATAAAGGCGACAGTCCCGATAGATTAATGTTTACTTTTCTTTGTAATATATATAAGTAAAGTTGTATGACAAGTCCATACAAGCTACAGCAAGTATTTTAGATTTTCTCTGGCCAGATAGCACAATAGGAACGTCAAAAACGGGATTAACTACTCTAAAATTTGACCCTGCGCCATTTGCAAACCTGGTAAGCGATCCGCGAATAATCACGGTGACTCCCAAGTTAGTCATGTCGCAATATGCTTAAAACAGACCAATTAGCTGCCCACAATGAATCAAATTGGCGAAAAAATCGGAAGAAAATTATAAACGGGATGCTGTATCTTAGAGAAAGCAAGAACAGAAACTCAGCTTTACTTCCATCAATCGATTACGGGGGAAGGGAGGACTCACACTCGTCCGACGTCCTCTGCATAGAGTATCTCCCGGACGTGTAGATCAGCTGGTAGTGATCGCTCCAAGGTAGGCTCCACCCTAGGCGGAAAGGCCTTGTATACATCATACCACAGCGGTCTCTCCTTTGGTCCCATTGCGCCGTTTTCTAATAACCCAGTAACCCTATTAAAATGTGAAGCGACGAGGAGAGAAGACAAGATGCCTACCTCCGGAAAATGCTAGCCACCTTGTGAACTCGACTACCGTAGGAAGACATGACAAGTACTGTAGATAAAAAGCATTAAAAATTTCACGATTGTAGAAAATGGATACAAGTTAAATATGCCTATAATAGGCGGAAAGTGGACCCATACTTAAAATACCCATAAAGTATTAATTAGATCACGGATATCCCAACCCGAAGTGAAGGCTTGAGAGGATAAAAAGATGAAAAATGCAGACAGATGATGGCAAACAATGGCAGACAAGGAAGTGACGAACTGCACTGAGAGGCACGACTTCTCAACAAAGATTTAATATCATTGTACACCTAAGCCTAAGACTATCATTCATTAAGTCAGTCGAGTGATTTGACGCGATAGAAGAGAAAGGAAACATAAAGACTCATGCAAATAGTAGGAAAACTTAATACAAGAAGTAGCTCTAGAGAGATCAAAACTGGTTCCAAGAAAATACGCCATCAGAATAAAAAAACGGATGAAGGAAAGAAGGACAAAGCAATGGCAACGTAGAAAGGAGGAACTCAGCAGCGATTAAATGTAATCAAGTTATTCAGCACCATAACTAATTACCCGTTACCTTATTTGAATGTCCCAATCCCCACCAAAGTAGCCATCATTAGTTCATAACGACTAATTTTACAAGAATATACATGACAACTTCGAGAACCAACAAGCAACAGCCCGTGAAGTCCTTTTCAAAAACGTTGCCAAACTCATGGATGTTAACGCAAACAGACCCATGAACCGAGGATGAAAAAATAAGCCCGATGCAATACAAAATCTGGCGCTGTTACTAGCAGGGCAGGAAAGGGAAGAACTATCCACCTCAGCGTACATAGCTGCGACAGCCACGAAGAATGCTGACTTAAATCAGACGACCATGCAATTGTGATTTATAACAAAATTTTGTGCATGTCTGTAAAATAATACATAACACTAGGTCAATAATTTGCGAAATATAGTGCGTTTTGAATCAGGTACCGAAGTTTGGGCTGCAGAATTCATTAGTGCTCGAAGGATAATCTAGATAGACCCGCATAAAATACAGTGTAGGGCGAAAATCAATTATTCATATAATAATTGTGATGGTATGGGGTAAATAATGCGTTAAGCCTAGCTTTCATAATAAATGCCGTCAATTAAAACCACAACAATTGGCATCTTATTTTACATGGTATTTCTTAGTTCTTGCTTAGATAATGTATCTGAGCTACTATGATGTGTGGAACTTTGGATCGTTAGGATCCTAATCTTCCTCCAAATTTTTAGCCCAGATTTTTAGTGCACAAATAAGTATCCCTGTAAATAACCTGCAATTTGGCGGTGTATTGCATGCAGGTGAAACGCGTGCGTCCAGCCTGTAATGCTCAAGCACCATAAGAAAGGTTCTGCTGATTATATTCCCAAGGATGGAGTAAAAAGTCCTTCCTACGGGTCTGATGAAAACTCATGTAGCAAAAGTGTTAGGATATCAGATGATATATTTTACCTCGGAAGTGATGAGGCCGTGGTAACTCGAAAAGGTAATCGCTCAGAAACAGTTTCTCCGGATTCTACCTATTTTTCAAGCATTGTTTCTGATACGAGTGAACATCAGGGTAATGGTGAGTAGCTATGATTTGGATTTCTGTGTAATGGCGTTTTTAGAATACTGTTGTTAATATTTTTAAAATACACAGTCCCTTTTAAATGATGCTTATGGGTTAAGCCTTCGAAATGACTACGTTCTTTCACTGAAAGTGGATCTACTTTTAGATGACACTACCATCGCAAAGTACGTTTTGTTCTACCTTCGCATTTCCTTCGTATCGGTTTTGTATATTTTCTATGTAATTTTTATGCGAAAGAGTATCTGCATGTGTGTTTAATAGCTCACGTCGGCAAGGTAGCTTCACCTTGATTTATAAACTTGGAACAATATCCTGAATCTTCTGCAGATCGTCGGTGGAGATGAAATCGACGCCCATCATAAAACATTACACCATGCCGTCAAGAAAGGATCCATATCTACGGTCTCACAGTGTAATTTTTTTGCTCTACCATAGTGGCTTTGTATCTTAACGAAGCATTTTACTACAATTGATTTTATTTAAGGATTCCGTTTTTGGGGCTACCGATCGGTCAATCTCTTGCAATCATCTTACTTCTTCAAAATATCGCCTTGCTTCGGAAACCACGGCACCGATTCTAAAAGCTGCGGAGCTTCATCAAAATTTGTTGCAGTTGCGACTTTCTATGAATTCGCTTTACACGGAGCGGTTTCAACTCAAGAAGGAACTTGATGGGACACTCATGTAGGCTTTTCTTTCATCCATTTCAGCCCTATTAGGGTAGAATTGGGGCTTATTCTGTTCCTTCCAAATTTTAGAAGCACAAGTGCATTAATTTCACTTTTGGACATCTAGATTTTGGACTTGAAAATTTTAAATCGGTGTTCTTGTTGGAAATCGCATGTCGCATCCTCTGGTCTCGTTGATTTTTTTTCCTTCATCCTGGTAATAGAATTTGATGATATATTTTTATCTTCGGTCCCTTTCATTACCTGTGCGATCATTTATAACACAAAGCAGTCCTTTCGATACGTCAGCAATGAATAAGTCTTGTTAGAATCTTGTCGCCTACTCCAACATCAATCTGTTCATTCGTCGATGCTCCTATTAAGTTTGTTTTCTTGACTCCGTAAACAGAGCTCCATAGTGTCTTCCTTTCAGAATCATTAATTATCGAATCAAAAGCAACAAATTTAGGTGCTCAAGCCAAAATTACTGGCTATTTTGTCTAGAATGGCTCCCTAATGTACGCTCTTTTGCAATCTTTTTTGCTTTTGCACTTGTAGGCGTCGTGAAAATCTCCTTGCGAAGCACCAAGATCTCCAAAATGTTCCGTCATCTACAGTGAGTGGAAGTGCTCCATGCCTTCTCATTTTCTTCACAAGCATTAAACATGAGGTTTTAAACTTTAAACAGGTCAGGTCGCATTAAAGTTGGCATGGCTTTGCGTAGCATAGTGTGGCAGCATGAGTAGAATCACGTGTGTGTGTGCCAATATCGGCAAACTGGGTTTGGAATAAATGTGTGTTAAGGCAGCCCTAAAATTACTGCCACCGCTCAGCTAAACTCAGAGAGTCGAGCAAATTGACTGATTAAAATCAATGGAAGAAGGTTTGTGTGTTCTCTGACATGCTAAAAGTAACTTTTAAGTCTCTTGTAAATTAAAGCCTCTAGACGCGCGGCGTCTTCTTGAGCTTCGAGAAAGTCTGGTCCGGGAATCCGAGAAGACTGCTAGGTTACTGGATGCTGCGACCCAGGCCAAATACAGCGTCTTGGACCCAGGTTCTCTAGAGGCGATTAAGGTCCTCTCCATGAAACACACGAAAGAGCGTCAACGCATCATCGATCGTCGATTGGAAGCATTGGAAGACCAAATAGATCTTTTGAATCAGCATGAGGATAAAGTACGTCAACGTTGTTATCTGAGTTGCTCCAGCAGTCTGTGCTTCAATGGTTCAATGGGAGTTCAATTCTTTCGCCTGATAGGAATGTTTCCAATTCGTAGAGCAATTTTCTCCTCAAATTTGATCTCCCTTTTGCCTAATCATTGTGCTCTTTAGTGAACTCTTACAAAAAAAACTTTAAAGGACCCACATATTTTTAAGCAAGAAATGAGGAAACAAGTACTTACATTCTCTAACATTTCGCGATTCGCCTGGCAAAATTACTTGGTAAGGGTATGGAGTACCAAAAGACATCTTTTTATAGCAAAGAATACCCCTAATTGTTCTGATTGGTAGGCGCATTTTGGAGGGAAAGAAACAAGAATCAGATTTAGCCGTGTCTGGTATCTATAACTTGAAATTATTCGTTTTCAAAGATTATAAATAAATACTCCCGCAGCCAATACTTCATTTGCCTTTTGGGTGAACATATCTAGGTATTTGTTCATAAAAACGCCGAAGCATTGCGGCTGCGCGAGCAGACACAACAAAGCATGTTCATCCCTTTCGTCCAAACGTAGTTATAATTTGTTCCCACTAGTTCAGGTTCCCCGCGAGAAACTCGTGGATTGTTGTGGTCATCAGTCTGTGCTCAGAGGGGATTAGGAAATGGATTGTTTACAATTTCCTGGGAGCTGAAGGAGCTACGCTGCAGAGCGAAAGCGCAGGCCTGGGAGGCCTGAAGATCCCACGTATCCAAGCTCATGACCAAACCAAATACCGCATCATCACAATTTATGGGCCCAGTCAAAGTCTAGTTGTCAGCTCAAAGAAAGGCGGATTGGTTGTCAACAAAAATCACAGTATTCCAATTCGATGAGTAAAATTTGCACGCATTAGGCAGGTGAGATTGCGCAAAGCCTTGTTTTTGCAGAGGCGCTCTTGGTTTGGTCAGTAATGTGAACGCAGATGAATGATGGAATGTGAGAATTTCACGCTGCACCCTTGGATTCGAAATTACCATAATCTCATCATCTTTGTTCCCATGACGCCAGATCTGGTGGCTCAAGCACTCGATGAGGTTCTTCCAATTAAAATTGCCTAAGCTGGACACCCAGAGTCGAGTTTACTCCTTGTGAAGCTCGAGGGGCAGATGAGTACCCCTTCTCAAGATATCTCTTGGTTGTCACTTAACGTCGCAACGTGGCACCTCTACTTTTATATGCGCCTGAATGAGTTAAAATTTCTCGAAACAAAAGAGGCCCCAATGCCACCACCTACTCTTCCACAGGCTTTCTCAGTGCGTGCGCGGTCTAGTCTGCATGTCGCGCCACGCCTGAAGAGGCATTTGCAGACGAGACGTGAAATTGCGTTTTGAAGCGGCACCTACATAACCCTGCCTCATCACTTTCCATAGCTGGTTCGGTCATTGGTCAGCCGTGAGTTGGCGCAGCTTCAAATGGGCCAATCAGGCTGCGAGGGCAGCAAAAATTGGTGAATGTGACTCTCTGAGTTCTTTTTGCTAATTTTTTTCATCAAACTAGGGTCAGAAATATGCTCGGCATGAGGGCATTTTCGTTAATACCAGATTGTAAGCAATCAAACTAAGTCTCAATTCCTCTAACTTTTGGAAAATTGCTACCATATTAGGGGAAAATCTGCGTGCTTTTCAATACAATTCTGTCAAACATTCCAATAACAACAATTTTTTGATGGAATCTTGAAAAATTACCAGAGATAAAGATCTGGTAGCTTTTTGTTTTTCCAAAATGCTGATTTTGGGAACTTTATGCTACCTCGAAACAATGTCTTCTTTTAGTTTTGTAAAGTCTTGTGCGTACTGGCTATATCAAGGCTAAGCAGAAGTAATTGTTTCGATGGCTTCGAAAAGATCTGGCTACCGAAATAAGAGGTAATGTGCTCGCAGTCTTGGGAGAAAGAAAGGAACTGCCAATTCTGCTCTCGACTGATGTGGGACGACTGTGTGAGGGAAGATGCCTAGTCTGGAAGAGTCTCACATGGTTCCCGAAAATGCTTGCCAAGAACAGATGAAAAGTAAAAGAAAATTTAACTAGTGAGCATATCCTAACAGTATTTCCTGCTAGATAAACTGAGATACGCTTCATCAGTTTTTGGCGTTCTATTATTGCGCGATTTTCCCATAGTGATGCATTTTGGAAGCATAGTAATTCCATTTACTTATCGGGTATCAGCGTCATCTCCCCAGCCTCCCGATAACACAATTAGTGTTGCTACCAAGGTAGGAATGTAAGAGGCATTAAGGGGCTCTTGCACTCTGCAAGCATACTAGCACATGGGGGTAGCGGAAACTCACATTCTAGACCAGTCTCTTGTGCATGACTGCTCTCATTTTGGAGATATTTAGGACACTGATTCATTTAAAGATCAAAATCTCTTAACCCCTTCCCCCCCTCGTTGATGGCTTCTGGGTTTTCTTTTTTGTCTTATGGAGGTGCATTGCGCCGCCGATGGAGCCGCCGTATTAATAGGAGAAAATAGAGCAATCGAATTCGGCACTGGCTTCTCAAAGCAGCCTTTCAGAGTGTCATTAACTCAGAGATGTGTCACATTCATGATAATTTCCTTTTATGGTAACACTACTACTTGTAGGCTAATGTGTAATCAGTGAGTATGAAACCGTTTTATTACTTTTATCACACCTGTCTCAACCGGGAGGGAAAAGTATGGTGGAAGCGTAGCAAACGGCTTCCACATAGACTGAACTATCAAAATTTTCTCACTCATTTCCTACCGCAGAAAGCAATGATTTTAAATTATCTGCTGATTTACCCGTAATGAAGCACAACTTTTTTTTGCAATGGCAAAACCACTGGTTCTCCCTTTGTACACCACCCATTGCCCCAAACGACGAGATTCCAAGGCGGTGGACTAAACCTTCACGTCCGCATTTGAGCTGAGCACCGCAAACCTTGATACAATTCTCTTTTTCTTGAGAAGTGAATCTGTCAAAAGAAGACAGGATCAAATCTTTTGCCTTACAAGCATACATCAGCCATTGACGTCGCGAAGCGCCTTTTGAGAAACGTGGAATATTGCCTCGTTCTTCCTGCTTCCCACGGTGATTTGCATTTGATCTCCAAGAAAGTATAAACTACTAACACTATACAGTCACACGAACACACACAGAAGAGCTAGTTTGTTGGAAAATAAGCATCAAATAGAAGCGAAGTTTCTTCTCTCATGATGGGAGAGGCGTCGCTAAAGTTTATCTGTTCACCTTCTTTCCATTCCATCTATCCATACATTTTTGTTTCAGCAGTCAATTCATTCACTGATCCACGTTAGCTATCAACTGTGAGTTCAATGCAGCAACTGCATGAGTGTCTGACACCTCCAGTCTCATTAAGTCATCAATGCCCCACCACACCGGTCTATGTGTCAGGGAAATTTGTCAGCACCACGCAGGCCGCTAATTGCCGTTGCATTGCTCACATAAATGCAGTTGAAGGAGACACCGAATGATATGAGGAAAACTAAGGGGTCCGTTTACGCCCATTTTGCAAGAGTCTGCTTGTGGATTGCCCCAGGTGGCTCCTCATGGTTGGACGAAGGTGAGTTGGTTTTGCTCCTACGCCTACTAAATAACCTTCGCTGTGGCCAAATGTGACTACACGAAGTAGTCAAGTTTGTGGCCTATCCACGTTCAGGGCCTTTGAAATAGACTCCATCCCGCTTCATCTCGATACGTCTCAGGCGCTGCACTTAGACGGACCAGCTAAGAAGGGCTTCTTATTCTTTCACAAAAGGCCAGGGATGATTTAGTCTTGAAAGTATGAATAAACTCAGTAAGGAGACCTGCGCAGTCAAATCATTCTCCCTTTTAGGCGCTTCTCGGATCAACTCTCACAGCGTTGTAGGTGGTTTTGAATCCGCCTCATAAGTTTGGGCCGAAGGCTGTGCCTTGAAGCTCAACTCTTTTTGAGATGAGCTGTGGAAAATCACCGATTTCTTGCTGCTTGATGGGAAAACTATCCTTGTGGAGCTAATGCTCGGGAATGAAGTAGCTGTTCAAAACGGGAGGCCAATGAAGTTGGGATCCTTGTCCTTTAGATCTAGTCCTCTCGCCACCACGACCATTATCCTGCCCAAAGTTGTCTTTGGAGTCACAGTAGACCCGTGCGGTGTGGGGGACGATTGACTATTCATGCATAGAAGCACTGGAGTCTGCAGACATGGCCAACCCACAAGTAATTATTTCGTCATCAAAAACCTTTAGCCAAAACGTGATTCACTCAATAAGTAGGGTTCTTCCCCTCAAAAATTGGTCAACTTCATTTTCCAAATTGTCGAATGCTAAGGAAATGTGATAGCCATCGCTTGGCAAAATGCAATCGAGAAAACATGTTTGGTGAGGTGAGACGGGGTCTTTCTTCCTCTTTCTGAAGGGCATTACCCCCAAACCATAGAAAGGGAACATGTTTTTCCGCTGTTTGACTGTTCTTAATCCTGGCCACTTCTAAGAGGAAAATCTTAAGCCCAGTCATATTTTGTTGGGTAAATGGATCCCGGGTGCAACTGCTGCTTGGCTTCCCAGTAAGTGAAAAGTTGCGCCCACAGTTCAACGGCCTTCCTCACTTCAGCACAGTGTTGCTTTGGGAGGAGGATGTTGTGCATGCCTTGGAAGTGTGCGTGTGTGTGTGTGTGTGTGAGCAGTTGAGTTGATCTTTTGGAATGAGCCGATGCGGCGTGCGTTCGAAGGAGTCAAAAGGATAACTTGATGGAACTGCAAGCTTATTGTGTACCACTTGTTGGTGTGTGGCAGACGATACATATTTACCTTGTAACTCTCACCAAGATCTTCCCTTTCCAGTTGATGTATGTGCAATGTGTCTTTTTTTTACCACGACGAAACTCTCTTTAAGTGACTCGTAGCCACAGCCTGAATGGTACTTTCTGCAACAGCCTCTGCTCCAACAAATATACTAGTTTTTAAACTGAATTGGCTTCATTCGCAAAACAGACAAACCCAATTCACCTCAATCAGTTTATTTCAACCAACCTTCCACAGATAAGTGGCTCCCAAATAGGCGGAAGTGTCTGGAGAGTGAAATCGAGGGAATCGTATCCCGCTAAACCAGTAAAGTAACGCATATCTGCACTTTATAAACCACGCATATAAGAAATGACAAATTCTTGCTAAGGTCCATCAGGTTGAAACAAGTCCTTGTAGCGAGATGTGCCGAAAACAACGTTGTCTTTCACACTTCCATTCCTCGTCACCACCAAAGCATTCCAGGCTCCCATTTTCAGCTGATCAAGCGATAAAGACAAAAAATGTGTCACTTTTTCTGCTTTCGCAATTGTAAGTTATGCGGATGACGAATTGGATGTGCGAATTCATCCATTTAAGCTTTAGTACCATATAGCAATAATTTAAGTAAGGCTTCTACTTTCGACCGCTATTCATCAGTTTGGTGTAACTGGTGGGTGAAATACTAAGGAAATGACTCTTATAATCGTCGGTGGGCTTTGGCCATAAAAGCTGCTCCTGAGGCACCCCTGAAGCCATATTAACCCCCAAGTGCTGTAAAGGTGCATACATTATCGGCGAGGCGAGGAGCTGGAGGCTACTGACGCGGCTTTGTAACCCATCACTGGGTCCTTAAACGAGTATGGTAAACAGGAATGTGTTTTTGGTTATTTTAATCTGAGCCCAAGATAACTTCAACTGTCTTGCCCTCTTCCTTCATCATCCCTGTCAACCACTTCACAGCAAATGGGAGCGAGTAGAGCAAATTTTCCTTCCTCTTGGTACTCTCACCTCTTTTTTGTGATGGCAAATTAGGCTTTTTTGCTTCGACTCATTTAGATGCTTTTTTGTGATTTCCTTGTCCAAAGCTCTGCATTTAATCCACTTAGAGGCCCCAGATTTATCCAAGACATGTGGATGCGCATTCGTAAATAACTCCTTCTGACAGTTAAAGAATAATGTTCTACAATTTTTTGCCTTTTGATGAACGATAGACCAACCAAACTCGCGTTGTTATGGTAAGATGTTGTTTTGGTCATAAAATGGCGATTACCAACGCCACGTCATTCCCCACGTTGGATCGCGCGTGTTTTACTGCGATCGTCAATGGACCAGTCACTCACTCCACTACCCTCCGTTTTACTACTTTCTTCACCATTTTTTTTTCAAAAACCTTCATCCACATCAGTGTTAATGGTGAATGATTGTGACACTAGGGATTTTTAGCACATATTTTGAGCGTTCTGAGGTATGTTGGAAGTCCTGATACTGATGTCGCTAAAGTCGTGACACAAACCACACCGAATGAAGCGGCATGCTCGGCCATTCGGAGTACTCTCGTCTATTTTGACCTCACCTCATCACAGGTTAGTACCAAAGCTGGTGCGACGATTTGCATTTCGCACTGAATGCTACCTATTGATGACAGAACGTGCTGCAGATCTAGTCCCATCCTTCTGACTATCACTTCTTCTGCGGATACGCTGGTTTACTATTTGAAAGGCTGGACGGCGTATCGTATCATGCGTACCGCCCTCGCTTGTTGGCTCCATGTTGCGGGAATATTTGCCTAATGGTAGCGATGGGACGAGGAATCTCGTACTCTGCAACCGTTACATGGTTAATTCCGCGTACGAATAACCGGATCTCCCCTCGTTGGTATGTAATATAGAGAACTTCAGATTGAGGATTCGCCAAAGGTATATGGTGTAGTAAGCCTTCACAAGTTTGGCTATCCAAGGCAGATTTTTTCATCTTTTGCCAAAGCCATGCCAGCATGAAAGAAGCAGTATACTTTAGAAGAGTTGGAAGGCCATAGGCACTGCAATCAAAGCGGAGGCAGGATCTGTGGGAAACTGAATCACTCCACTAAGCCGGTGTTGTGGCGAAGAGTTTGTACACTGCCAAGGTGATGTGTGCAAACGCATGTTGATAGGAGAAACTGTTGAAGTCCGCACATTTTTAGTGCTTTGATTTGTCTCATTAGCAAATTACCTTCTCTTCGAGGGAATTGGTTGCTTCTGGTAGAGGATTCATTAATCACCTCAGGTTATCACCGAACCTGACCAAGAATGTTCTTTTTTATTGTTTATAGACTGATGAAAGTCCATTGGAAGCAGAACATCTACAGCAAAGTCTGTTGGAATCAAAAAACCGTCTCTGTACCTTTTTGCGTGCTGAAATTTCTCGGATTCTGGCCCTTTTAGAAGAGAAGACTGGAATAAAGGTAAACAGGGGAATTGTATACCCTCTGACTGGCATATTGGTTACAGGTCTTCAACCCATTTGTCGATTCTTTTAGCAACCCGGAGTAAAAGTCTCGTTTGCAAGTGAGGCTGATCTAAAAATTCGTTTGAAAATTCTACGTTTCGGGCTGGATGAGCGGAGGAAGTAAGCATTAACTTAGTTGTGTTTCCAAAAATTTGATAATTGACGCCCGGGAAAGGAGATGTGAGTGTGCGTTCGAGCCTCAAATCTGTCTACTTCACTGCAAAACTAGTGGGAATTCCTGCAACCCTCAGCAAATATTCCCGATTCTGCATTCGTGGTCACCTCTCAAAAATCCTAGGATATGACGCTCATTATGGAACTGAGGTCAATCAAATACTGTCGATTTGCAGGACAGAAAACATCGGGTGTCTGAGTGTATGTCATGCTTCTTGTTCGTTTCCACTCGTCAGGGACGTGAAGACGTTGGTACCGAAGCCTTCGTCTACTAATCACATGCAAAAAGGCTCAGGCTGATGCGCAAAGACATCGCCTAGGGCAATACCTAAGGCGCCCTTTTAGCATGACTTGCAGTCTGTCATGATTGTGCCCTCCACCGCCCGCACATTTTTACGCCTCGTATCGGCTGAGCCAGCCTGATGCACATGGTCCAGGCTTGCCTTCTTCACAAGACTGGGTCAATTTTCTCCCCGAAGCTGCAGATATCTCGCCTGTGCAGAAGAGATAAGACTGACTAATTAATTACTCCCAAAATTTATTTAAGCTAAGAGTCTGTCAAAGAGAGATGTGTCCTCTTCGCGAAAACCTTTCTGTTTCAAGAGTCAAGACTTGTGTTCTAATTGGCACAATAAATTCAAAGTGAAGGTGCCGAGACCAGGTGTGGGTAATGTTCTGCATGAGCGGCTACCGAAAGACAGCTAAGGGGAGAAAGTTTCGATAACAGTCACCCATGTGCCTTTGACAGATGACAGACAGTAAGTTCCAACAGTCGTTCTAGGAACGTTCACACGCCATTCGTTGAAATCCATCCATTCGTCCCCCCATTGGATACGACGCAGTCTAGTTAAAATTGTAAAGGCCACGACCCCGGCGTTTGAGGGCACAAACTACGTCCACTGCAGTGATGTTTTTGAGGTTGGCATAGCTAGTGTACGTGACAGGGATGCGGAGGGTGACGTCCTTCGGTAAGACCTTGAGCATACAGAAGTTATAATATTGACAGATCACTTCAAATCTGAAACGAACGAAATGAAGTGCCTTGCTTTTTGATGGCACTCTGTGTGTTCTGTGATGAAAATTAGCTCTTCTTTTGCTGTGAGAAGAAACCTAGCATTGGTTGGTCCCTACTCCTCCTGCACTCCTAAGGCGCACACCACTTCTGTGCTAAAAAGGAAGACTATATGCCGCTAGTGGAGGACTAGCAGCGCGACAGCTCATTTGTCGCAGACCAAACAACGATTGAAACATAATTATCTGGCTGCTACAACGGGAAAAAATCGAATATCCCTTCCTTCTTTTTGGAGAATTTGCCAAAAGTAATAAATTTGTCAAAACCTAAAACCTCTCTGCAAAGCAGAAGGGTCTATGAGAAGACTTCACGGACCGTCTTAGGCTCACCCTCGTTACTCCCCTCTCTCATTTCCCCTTACATGGTTATCCAAACTGACACGCATATACATCTCGATCAAAGTGAATGTGACTTCCAGTCAAGAGGAGTGCTCCCGTCTCTATGTCTGCTTTCTCAGCCTCCATCATCCGTTCCTTGTCAGTGAACACAAGCAACTGCCACTTGTGACCTCTTTTATGGTAGAAGATAAGGCACCAGGCAGAACACCCTAGCACAAGAGATCCTTGCAACCAGGCAGTCATCTAATGGGTCCCGATGTTAGTAAACTGTCGTGTGGATGAATGGACACAGAGAATTTCAGGCTTTCAACCCAAATAACCGGACAGTGCCACTGCCTTTATTACAAGCATTCTAGGTGTAAAGCGTAGTGCTGCATTCTAGCAAATTTATGTCGCTTTGAGTAATTTTTTTGCTTCACACTGCCCATATTTGGTGTTGGCCAATCAGAGCAAAGTGAACTGGGGCGCCAATTTCATGTCTCTCTAGAATGTTCAGCTACAAAGTGTACAAAAGGAAAGTCCTTAATAATCGACATAAGGATGTCTTCTGGTGCGGAGGCGTCTGTTCCAAGGCTTGGGCCACACTAGCACATACCTCCAATTCACAATTCCCCTCTGGGGCAATCAAAACGAAATTTGCGCAGCTGACTTTACACCAGGGCGGTAACTTGTGCTAAGCTGCTAGAGTAGGCGAACCTGTTGAACAAAAGTAGTCGCATTGCATGCTAAGGAGTAATTAACTGCCACCTCTCTTTCCGCTTTCACCTCTTTTGACGGCAGCGCTTATGCGTGATAGTGCCAGTGGCGACGCCCAGCTCATGCATTTCAACAATTAATTGGTGTTGATAAGCTGCATTACTGATTATTACCATTGCTAATTTCTTTCACTTCTAAAAAATTTGTCTCCAATCTTTTGGAATATGCCAGTCTGTCATGAAGTACCACCGCCCCACATCAATCACTGACTTAGGCAAAATAAAATCAGGATTCTGACCTGGTTCTTTGAAAGGAATAAGAAAACACTTGTAGACCAACCTGGAGGTTATTGTGTTTTACTTTAGAAAATTGCAAAACTGTGAAAATACGGCCGCAACACTTGCTGCAAAACTCAGCTCCATGGAGCAGGAAGCTAACGAGAAAAGGGTTTCATTGCTCGCAGATCTCGTAACTTTAGTGGAGTCTCAACGGGAGCGCTATCGAGAATTTCGACAACAAGTTGAGAGCATGGTAAGTGTTGCTATGATTGTACAAACACCGTTCTTTATTAGCGCCGTGAATTGGATGAGACGAAGGTGAATTCGGAGGAGACTACAGAAATGACAATTGCAGAGAGAAATCAAAAACTTGAGGCTCTGGAATCCGAGATTTGTGCTGTTAGGGCGGAGATCCGTCAATTAGATGCCCAACCTGTTCTCGCCTGTCAGCAGCTCGAGGCCGCCCAGTAAGTTGTCCACTAAGGCCTAATTTAAGCAGGGATGATTTACACTAAGGCGCTTGAGAGATTAAATTTATGGTTAAAATTGCAGTTACTCCTATCCTATTAAAGGAACCCTTTGTTACACTGATAGAAACGGAAAGGCAACTTCAGCACACTTGCGAAATTACCAATTTCGCTTGAATGTACCCTGAGGGACTTAGTAAATAAGCATATGGGGGTTTGCAGCTAACGAGCACAACAGCTAGGAGGCGAAATTCCTCCTTCAAAACACTTGCCTAGTCACTCAGCACTAAAAATTATAGCGTTTTTGCATACCCTCCACTTTTTCTATGCGCTCATTAAAAGCCCACTCACTGCGCTTTCGCTTACATCTCCACCATCATCGTGAATAAGCAGTTTGACAATTTGACGCGTCTTCAATGACCATTAACTAGTAGCCATGAGGATTCTCTATTAAATTTGTCCGAGAGTAGCTTTGATATCAACGTGTAGAAAGTCTAGGAGACCGCATGCATTGGCCTCCTCGACTCGGATTTCTATTAACCACAAGGACAGGAGAGTAAGTCTAGTTGAACGTATGCCTAAACAACCATGAAGCTACCGCGAATAAATAAGTGAACCAGTAGCTGTTTCAAAGGCGCCAAGACCAAAGCATTTGGTGTTCTTATAACGCATTGCATCTGTTTCTTCGAGGAAGGAAATGGAAAGCGCTATCTCGGAGGCAGGGCAGAATTGCTACCAAATAAAATTGAAAATCCGGAAGCGATACAAAACGCTAAAGGACCTTCGTCCCATGGAGGCAGAAGTATCCGCTGTAAGTCTTATCCTCATCCCTCCTCCTCTCCTCTGGTGGCCCGGTTACTCCATCACGTCACGTCGAAAGGTGCTCACAATTCTCGTTTTTCACACAAAACTCTTGTCAGAAATTTAGCTGCCCTCCTAATCCACTACTGGGTATAATGCACGTCATGGGCTCAGAACACAGGCTACGATCTGGTACGCTCCAACAGCTCTTTCACTACCTTTTTCGATCGGATACTTTACTTGCTTCAAATCCACTGGGGGATCGAAGAGTCTGGTCTAACATTGCGTCTTGGTTTCTCCAGTCCTTCCCCATTTCTCGTGGTCGTGGCTGTAGTTAACTTTCCAGGCTATCCTACCTACCTCTTACTCCGATCAAGCGAAATCTGCCTCTCATCACACATGGGTCTACTACTCACAGCACCTATATTGGGTTAAAGTTGGGTTTCTGTCACTTTGCTGTCCTTCACGTTCACTTTTCGCGGACACCTTTGTATCAGCGTGGCACAACTTTTAGTAGCAGGTAGATGACAGTTTAGCGGGAATGATTGTCAAAAACCACCGTTCATGAGAACGCCCTTTTCAAAATGCCATAGCAATGCATTTTCGCCCTTCTCTAATCATAAATTTTGCTATCTCTCCGTTTCTCTCAGCGGCTTCAAAAACTGGACGATTTGAATCACCGTTTTTCCGTCCTTAGTAAACGGTATGCCAAACCACTCCTACTAACTGCCTAACAAATCGAAACGCACAATTTAATCACCAAAATCACATTTTTAAAATTACAATAAGTTCCCTATCCCCTTTCTTTTGTAAGGCTTGAAAAAGCTGAAAATTTGGACCGAAAAACACAGGAAGTGCTGGCCCGGCAAGAGTTGAGAGTGGAGGACGCAAAGTTGAAATTCAGTCGAGTGAAAGAATTGGTGAGGGAAAGGCATATTGGATTTATTCGTAACCCGTTTCTTTTGTTTTCCATTCAAAGTCGCACGCCAATTTTGGTTTTGCTTTGCCTTTTAGATCACAACGATCTGTTGGCTTTGTTCTTGTTTAATTTCTTGTTAAATTTCATCTTTTTAAGAAGAGGAGTGGTGCTACACCTTTTAAGTCATAAACACAAGAAATATGTTCAATTTCATAGTACGATGAAGAAAAACGCGTTCAATCGGAGCGGGTGAGAGAACTGGAGATGGAAAAGGAGGAATATGTGGAAAAGTTGATGTGCCTCAATCGCAAACTTGACCGACTGGGCAGACAGCACCTCCTCAAAGGTGCTCAAAGCGCCTACAAATGGCTCATGGCAAGCTTTGGTGAGCAGCTGGAGTGCACGCTACTGAATTAAAAATAGTAGCAATTGTCCAATTCATTTCATTAACTGTCAACATAAGCTTTTTTCGTAGGAATAGAATTGAGCACTTCGGAAATCGTCTATTTCACTCTTACCACTTTTCTTTGGTAGGCCTCTTTAAGTCATTGTCAATTAGAGGTGTCTGGAACATAATAAATGGGCCTACTTTCAGCTTGGTAATTTGGTGCCGCCTTATTTTAAGATTCGCATGTTTTTTACCCTCATATTTAATGCTTTTATTATTCTCTATCAAATCACCGTGCTTCCTGAAAGGTGGTTGGTGAGATTCTTTTTCACTCCAAGATTGAACACTCAGTGTGGTTTAGCCACGATGTTAGTTTTATGGATCAAAGAACCGCATTTTCTGCTAAACTTACACTTCTGGCGGTTTAACGCCTAAAGGGCTCAAATTTTTCCCTTGGAAATTATTCCTTCAATAGCTTGCCACTTACCACAAAATGAGCCATTTAATCTATTCCTCACTACAAAACAGACGAGTTCATTCTGTCCCAACAAATGAGATTTTTACTCGCGAAATTGTTAAGGGGTGTTAGGTCCATTTAAGAAAATTACTTCTCATGTCTCGCGCTTAGATGTCCAGGAGCCTGAAGAGGAAGAGGAAATTGACGAATACGCTGGGAAACGGTGTGCATTTTTCTGTCAGGAGATTAAACGTCTGCAACAGCATACTGCGTGGCTGGAGGGGACCTTGGAAGCGGTGCAATCGAAATCCCTCAGTCGTCAACGCATTAACGCCATTAAAGCAGTTTTGGATCGTGGCGGATCGCAAATGACCTCGTAGGTCCTCTTTATTACTCTCCCAGTGATTTGCTTGTCATCTGGTATAAGTGAAGACCGTGGCGCCAGTAAATTTACAATGCGTAAATTGTTAATGTAGCAAAAAATTGCCAATTTATGTCTGAAAAGCAATTTTCTCATTTAAATAAGCTCAACAAATCAGAGTTGTGGTAGCCATTGCTAAACATGTTTAACTTGGGCAAGCTGATGAATTCAAAAGGCTTTTGTTTTTATCATTTAATTAGGTATTACTAAATCCCTATGCTTTATGCGTCAGTGTTGAATAGCATTAGTGAAGTAAATGAATTTTTTCCAGGACTGATGTGAGGAGAAGGAATTTTACTCGATCCACGCGACCTCGTCCGATCAGTTTGATTGAGATCGGCACCAAGTCAACTGTTCATCGTATCACACCGAGTTCCCTCACAACATCCAACCACGTGGATAGCCGTCGCCGAAGGATGAATTTCGTCAACCCAGCTCCATCGCAGGAGGCTCCTACTGTTTCCGCCACCAAACGCCGTCTGGCCTACTCGCAAAGCCTGCGAGAGAGGCGCAACACCAATAGAACACCGCTGGCATCACATTCCTTTCAACATGGAACACCGACTTCAGCATCTTTGTCGTTCCGCACTTCAACACCCCTCATCTACACGGCCTTTCGAAGCACAAAATGCACAGCGTCGAGAACATTCGACTGCACTGACTAAGCCGGTTGTACAGAGATATACGAATGGCAAATATACACTCACCGAAGTCACTATTATCCCAAACAAGGATTATGGTCGACAAACGCCGATCTTGAGGAAGAGGTGGGAGAAGAATGGGCTCGGGATGCGAGTTTATAAATTTGTCACTGTAAAAGTACAGCTCAGTAGTGAATGTGAGACTGCTTCTCAACCATGCTTTTTTTTCTTATAACTGTCCAACTGCTCTTTTGGGAGGTTAGCAAATTGCGGCACAGTCTCATGGGCGAGCTGTGCTTGACCTCGTGTGGCTTACACAATCGATATCGATTTTTAACATGTTGGGATGTGCTGCTCTTGCCTCTAAAGCGTTCCATGTCCCCCCGTGTGAGTCATAGCATTGAAGGTATCAATATCGATTTGTTAGACAGCCAAGCCGGGGGTGCCATCATCAAATCGTTAAAATCGCCTTCTTTAAATTCGCCCCTCCTTAACGATTTATAGCAAACATGCACATTAAGGCGAATACGAAGTCGAAGGGAATCATCAAGCATCCACGCGTTCCCAAATGCGCTTGGACCATCGCCACCAGTCCAACAGCGAATAGTTAATGCAGAGAAGCTTGTTGCTGTGTTAAAGGAATGCCAACGATTTTACCCATAGCTAACACCCATTCACATTGTTACTATCTCGTGTAGTCTGAACCTTTTAAGGAGCGCCAATGTGTGTTTGTGTACTACAACGATGCCGTTCATGCATTAAGAGAGTGGAAGGGCTTCTTCACCGATGAACCCCAACGACGTCTACGTTGTGTTGTGCAGTCCAATTGAAATACTCACAAAGCCCAAACGAGACAGCAGAGGTGTGAGGCTGGTGAACTGTGGAAATGAAATTTCCACGGAGACAAACAGAGCATCTGGGCAATTCTTTCCCAAGGAAAGTATGCATCTTTAAATAGGAAAGAAAATTTATGATTATCAAAGCAGCAAGCAATGAATGGGAATTGAAGGAAATACATAGCACATAAAAAACTCAAAATTCAAGTGGTTGGTGAGCGGAAACCAGGCGTTTAGCAGAGTCCGTTATGAGTTTTGCGTACTTCTTATTAATCTCTCGCTGAAGCCGGGGCTCCAGAGGCATCTGAAGGTACTCCAACCCCCGTGGAATCAAAAATGGGGTGCGACCGCCACATCTACGGCAATTAGTGAAACGACCCTTACTGCCGCCTCTGCATTTACAGCGGTTACGTGGAATGGTTCGGCTACGATAGTGGGAAGCGAGGCGAGGCAGTGTTGAAGCGGGTCGAGGCGGTGGTCGAGCCAGACGGGCCGAAGTGGCATCAGAGGCATGAGATTGGGCATTTAGTGCGGCTATCAAGGATGACGATCTGTTGCTTTGACGTGGAACACTCCGGGGGCGTTGTAAGCAGTGCGCTAGAGACAATGAAAACACGGAGATGGTATTTTTTCGCATTGAATAAGTTGGAAATTGTCAACCCACCATAGCAAAGGGATGGGATAAAAAATCGTAGTCAGATTTAAAGGGTTCGATAAAATTTGCTCTTGGGTTCTCGGTTAAAAGTAAAATGATATAATGGGAGAAATTAGTGCATAGAAACGACCCAAGAGGAAATTTTTCGGTTCCTACAAAAATTACGAGGAGCACACTAAAAAAATTCATTTTCATAAGCCCAGAATAAGTTAGACTTCGCTGACTGTGCTCGAATAGCACTTTCATTACACGTAAAACACGTAGAATCCCAAATGGTCGCAAGGGCGTCTGATGATGTCGGAAGGCGATTTCAACATCACGAGAAAAACCTTTAGAAGGTCATAAAAATCTACGCGGTGGATGATCGCATCAATGCGATGGCTAATTACCGTCCAGATGAGGAGGACGACTACTGAGGCTTTTGTGTTCCCTTTTTACGTGTTACATACCATTTTGCATTTTATAAGAGCCTGTGTAGCACATAGCCCTTACGTAACTAGTTAATACACGTGTCACCCTGGAATACATCCTCTTTTCAGCCTTTTGGGATTGGGACAAGCCACTGTGATCTTAGAGCTTCGAAATTACCTATCTTCAAGCCGAATCTGGGGAGTCGATCATTGACGGTTTCCACAGAGCTTTGTTGTCTGTGTAGACCGCATCATACTGTCTACTTCACTCCTGCAAACATTGTTAAGCGTTCAAGTCAGGCAGTCAGGCCCAATCATAAAAGAGAGTCAGAAAATCGGCGTTTTGTCGCTAGAGGAACAGAAAAGTAGTCACCATAGCCTCCTACTGCCTAGCATGAGACCAAATTGAGCAGTTATTCTACGCCGCGTGCGATCGCCTGATGCCAGCGTCGGGCGAGGGCGATTATCACCTTCCTCATCGCGTCGATAAACATCGCCACGAGAATGCGTAAGATGCAGATGAAGACGACGATGGATTAGCACCGCCCACTCGCCTTCTCCCCGCATTGGTAGTTGTGTAATCACCGTGCAAAGGCAGAGCGGTCTGCTGTGAGCACTCTGCTCTCGAGGGAGGTAGATTTCGTGCACACACCACAGTTGCATTGCATCCTATCCAACCGTGCTGAGGAGGTCAGCTTGACTTGCAGTTGCGGTTAGCGGGCATTTCACGCACTCACATCTCTTCGTTCCTCCGCCCACCTGCTCATGCTCACATCCGCACACACACACACACACACACACACACACACACACACACACACACACACACACACACACACACACACTCAGCATGGCGTCTCCTCATCCGTGGCAGTGAAGTGGTACGCGCATGGAGCGTGTGGCGTGGGTGGGTGGTGGTGGTGGACGGCATCTAGCGAGTGTATGGTTGGTGAGGGGTTGGGGGATATCGTAGACGGGATGCGACTGCATCAACATCGTCACTAGAACCACATGCTTGGATGATGGGAGAGCTCATTTGAGTGGCACTCTTTCATGTCACACCCTCTCCAACTGCTCCGCGCTAGGTGTTGAGGGGGCTGGTGCAGCTGCGCAGCCCAGTTGAGGTCAGTGCGTGGAATAAGCAGGATCGAGTCATCCGCATGCGGCGAAGTGAGGGTTGAAGGGTGGTGGTGGTGGTGGTGGTGGAGGAGGAGGAGGAGGAGGAGGAGAGCACAATGGGGAGCACTGCTTCGTCACTGATGATGGACTGACGTATGCGTGCAAATACTTTGTGATGCATCTGATAAGTCTGCACAAGTTTGCAGGACGTCGTCACGATGACCACCAACTAACAGTTTCTCAAACAAAAATTCACCCCAATGCAGAGGATTAACTGTGACTCAATTGAATTCACTGTGCCACAAAGCCTTCAACTTGTGGAACTGTGACAAGCGATTACCCTAAACATCCAGAATCCAATTTTCGCTAAAATCGAAAAAGCTAGCAATCCATTGCGTGCTCCATTGTACTAACCGGTGAAATCATTTCAACAATCCTCGACATTAAAATGCTTATCATAAGCGAGAATCTAGAATCCAAAGATTCCATGCGAAATATACTTTTGGTACAAATTATGCTTCCCCTTGGTCTTCTAGGGACTTTATGCAGTTGTTCTTTCGAAGCCGATCAACACTTGAAGAGGAAAATAAAATTGGAATGCTAAGGGAAAGTGTTCGATGGTTTGGACATTTTTTTATTTTACTTTCGAGCCTGAGCTAGTAAAGCAATATGAAGACAATTTCACTACTCCGCACATAAATTTAGTTTGGTTTAATGGGGGTAAAGGCAATGTATTATGCTATTTTCCAAAATCGTAGCGTGTAATATTGCTTCATAAATGCTTCCAGCTATTCCACTGGTTGAATTAGTCCACTCCATTCCCCCACAGAAGCCAACTTTCGATTCCAGACGAAATTAAGGAGGCGCAAATAATAGCGTCAAGTAAACATTGTTTAAATTACCTTAAGCTTTTTTCGTAGTTCAAGTTGCCTCATCACAATGATTAACACTTCCCTGAAATTGCGGCGGTAGCATTATGGTACCACAAAAAAAGCAAAACTTCGACCACATTTGCTCCCTGTTGATGAACAGTCTGCCTCATTATCACTCATGGCGCTTGAAACAGTTAATGCATTCTCTCTTTTTTACCATCCACAACTCTCTTGCGCCTTTTCCTAATTACGTGATGAATTAATTTATTTAACTTTTCAAGCTTTCCAAATATTTAACCTTAAAAACTTTGTTTTAATAGAGCACGAGTTAAAGGACAGTAACTCACTTCTGCCGGTCCAATTGGCAGTCGCCGCCAATCGGCAGTCGTTAAGCTTGTTCAGTTCTTGCGGCCAAATACCCTCATTAAGCATGATCGCTGGGTTAAACCGGAGGTATTTTTCTTCAAACCTCACCTGTCTTTCGCCCGTCTCGTTTCACCGACCCGATGGGTCACGTGGTTTGGCTACCGCAATCGATGGGTGTGGGCCACGCGTGCAGGTCTGTGGGGCCTTTCGCCGTTTTGCGTTCCCTTTAAGTGTAGATTAGCGGTGTATAATACACCGAGTACTGGCAGAAATTTCAAGCATCCCCTAAGTCTCAGATAAGGGGTAGTAGAGTAAACATTTGACCGTACTTTGGGTAAGCGAGCGGACGAGGCATCAACTACGTGAGGATGAGAGATTGTTGGTCATCTTCAGCCTCACTTAGAGCAGGCACGAGGAGGCGGGATTATCTATCGCCCAGTTAATGGGCAAATCGTCGAATAGCTTAGAGAAGCGCCTGGCTTTATGCGCCAAAGCACAGATGGGGCTTAAACAATACCAGATGACCCACTCGGATGGTGTCCCTGCTGCTCGTTGTCAGATTCGACTTCAGGAGTGAGGCTCGAAAGTAAAATAAAAAAATGTCCAAACCATCGAACACTTTCCCTTAGCATTCCAATTTTATTTTCCTCTTCAAGTGTTGATCGGCTTCGAAAGAACAACTGCATAAAGTCCCTAGAAGACCAAGGGGAAGCATAATTTGTACCAAAAGTATATTTCGCATGGAATCTTTGGATTCTAGATTCTCGCTTATGATAAGCATTTTAATGTCGAGGATTGTTGAAATGATTTCACCGGTTAGTACAATGGAGCACGCAATGGATTGCTAGCTTTTTCGATTTTAGCGAAAATTGGATTCTGGATGTTTAGGGTAATCGCTTGTCACAGTTCCACAAGTTGAAGGCTTTGTGGCACAGTGAATTCAATTGAGTCACAGTTAATCCTCTGCATTGGGGTGAATTTTTGTTTGAGAAACTGTTAGTTGGTGGTCATCGTGACGACGTCCTGCAAACTTGTGCAGACTTATCAGATGCATCACAATGTATTTGCACGCATACGTCAGTCCATCATCAGTGACGAAGCAGTGCTCCCCATTGTGCTCTCCTCCTCCTCCTCCTCCTCCTCCACCACCACCACCACCACCACCCTTCAACCCTCACTTCGCCGCATGCGGATGACTCGATCCTGCTTATTCCACGCACTGACCTCAACTGGGCTGCGCAGCTGCACCAGCCCCTCAACACCTAGCGCGGAGCAGTTGGAGAGGGTGTGACATGAAAGAGTGCCACTCAAATGAGCTCTCCCATCATCCAAGCATGTGGTTCTAGTGACGATGTTGATGCAGTCGCATCCCGTCTACGATATCCCCCAACCCCTCACTAACCATACACTCGCTAGATGCCGTCCACCACCACCACCCACCCACGCCACACGCTCCATGCGCGTACCACTTCACTGCCACGGATGAGGAGACGCCATGCTGAGTGTGTGTGTGTGTGTGTGTGTGTGTGTGTGTGTGTGTGTGTGTGTGTGTGTGTGTGTGTGTGTGTGTGGATGTGAGCATGAGCAGGTGGGCGGAGGAACGAAGAGATGTGAGTGCGTGAAATGCCCGCTAACCGCAACTGCAAGTCAAGCTGACCTCCTCAGCACGGTTGGATAGGATGCAATGCAACTGTGGTGTGTGCACGAAATCTACCTCCTCGAGAGCAGAGTGCTCACAGCAGACCGCTCTGCCTTTGCACGGTGATTACACAACTACCAATGCGGGGAGAAGGCGAGTGGGCGGTGCTAATCCATCGTCGTCTTCATCTGCATCTTACGCATTCTCGTGGCGATGTTTATCGACGCGATGAGGAAGGTGATAATCGCCCTCGCCCGACGCTGGCATCAGGCGATCGCACGCGGCGTAGAATAACTGCTCAATTTGGTCTCATGCTAGGCAGTAGGAGGCTATGGTGACTACTTTTCTGTTCCTCTAGCGACAAAACGCCGATTTTCTGACTCTCTTTTATGATTGGGCCTGACTGCCTGACTTGAACGCTTAACAATGTTTGCAGGAGTGAAGTAGACAGTATGATGCGGTCTACACAGACAACAAAGCTCTGTGGAAACCGTCAATGATCGACTCCCCAGATTCGGCTTGAAGATAGGTAATTTCGAAGCTCTAAGATCACAGTGGCTTGTCCCAATCCCAAAAGGCTGAAAAGAGGATGTATTCCAGGGTGACACGTGTATTAACTAGTTACGTAAGGGCTATGTGCTACACAGGCTCTTATAAAATGCAAAATGGTATGTAACACGTAAAAAAGGGAACACAAAAGCCTCAGTAGTCGTCCTCCTCATCTGGACGGTAATTAGCCATCGCATTGATGCGATCATCCACCGCGTAGATGTCCATGACTTTCAGTTGAATTTGCTCCACTGTCTCGCGTGAGAGCGAATCTGAGATGGCCTGGCAGAGGGAAGAAACAAATAATTAACTTTTTCTAATTCACGGGAAAAAGGCATTTGAGAAATTTATTCCGTTGTCCACAATTAGAACAATTTTCTGATCATTTACTCGTCCAAATGTCAACCGACGTATCCGTTTACTGAAATATTCACTCATCCAACCATGTATTTGTCAAGGAAGCTGGTAGTTGTCGATAAGCAGTCCTAGTCTACCTGCCACCACGCGCTCTCCGAATGTCTATTTCCCGGCACTTCCACACCAGCAATCCGCAGTGCCAGGTGGAGAATCGAGGCTGCTATGTACTCTGGTGCGTAGTCCACACAGAGCGGTGCATGGTAGGAATCCATTAAGATGGCCCAGGCCAGGCCAGGTAGGCGAGCCAACGCCAGCGCACTGTGGCTTGCGTACATGCCTCCACCGTCTCCGTCCCCGTTATTAGCCCCAGTCTCGGGCGGATGAGCAATACCCTTGCCGATCCAGTGAAGTAGGGCAGAGAGGTAGTGCAGAAGGTAGGCGTGGGGCAAATCGGCACGTGTGCGAACTGCGTAGCCAAGGAGGCGCATGAGGAAGAGCTCCGCACTTACGAGACTAACGCGCAGGCGGTCGTACTCCTCGCCCACTTCCAGTGGAGGGCGCTTTGTTTTGTGCAAGGTCCTATGGAGAACAAATAGGAAAATAGAAGCCCGAAGGGTAGACAAAGACGGGAACGTCTCATTTTTATTACCAACTCTGTTGCAAATAATATACATTTGTATATTCAGCCTTATTCGTCCCTTCTTAGTCTAATCACCTATCCATCCACTTACGGTCCCGTGATACACTCTTCCCTGACGTACATCACGACCCCACCCATTTAGCCAGCATTAATACATCTCCTATCTATCCACCCATCCTACATCTTTTCAGTAGACAACTTTTTCATCACGAATTCGAGTGACAGTTTGGTCCTCCCTTCAGAAAAGGTTCATCGATTCATTGGCCCATCTCTGGTCCGCTCTAAATCCATTTACCTAAAATCCGCACATCCCGAACCGACCTGTTCATTCGTCCCAAATACTTCCGTCTATTCACTTCAACCACTTACTATTTCCTCGCGCACCCATCACAAAGAAAACCAAAGGTTCATCCAAATCTACTTACCCCTCTTTGAGGCATTCATTAATCCCACCCCAGATCACCCAAGAATCTCTAACATGCACATCGTAATAGTGAGAACACGGCTATAGAAGAGGTTACCCACCTGTAGTAAGCGACGATGACATCCCGGAGGCGTTGGTGTTCCTCCTGAACCTTAGCACCTAGACTGATGCAAGCCATTGCCATGGTCTGCAGTGTGGAAAGGTAAAAAATTATTGCGGATGAGAGTTGACCATCCTCCGCAAAATGAAGATCGACCACTAATTGTGCTCATGAAATATCAGGAAAAGTTAAATGGAGGCAGAATAGAGGTAATTTGCCATAGGAGAACTGATTTTAGGTCATCAGACAGAAAACATCATAGTTCTCCGAACACTACAAAAGGCTGGACGAGGAATGAAACCCTTCACCAACGCCGCTAACAACAGTGAAATTAACCGTATCTTCATAATGGAAAAACTATTGAACGTGGACTCTACTAAGTGGTGCTCCACTCACATACGGATCCACATCTCCCAAGCTCGACCTAATCGAGCCGTCAATAGCCGAGGGCAGAGGATTATCATTAGTGACCGAGTAGGTGGCCGGCTGAGCGGCAGCTACTTCCGATTCCCCCGACATTGCCATTGCAGCGAATGGTCCTGTCTCCTCACCGACGGTTAGCACACGAACCATGCGGTGAAAAAGGGTGCATGCAGTAGCCACCGCACAGTCGCTCATACCCAAACGCCGACCCGTCTCCTTTATCGTCTGGATGAGAGTAAAAATAGCCGACGGGGTGAGTGGAGGACGCTTGGGTACCGGAAGACGCACTGGCGGTGGGTGACGCGGTACCCCTATCCCAGTGGAGGAGGAAGGAATAGAGGATTGAGGACCCAGGATTGGTCGGTTAGATGTTGGTGAGACCGAGGACATCGTCCTTCTGCGAAAGATAAGAATAAACGTGATAAGTTTCTACGATCAGAAGTGAACGGAACGGAAACTTTACAAGCATTTGGACAAAAAGAAGGCATTCTGAGCACGGATTCTTCAAGAGATTTGATTAGCATTCAAATTACTCAAGATTGGACAGGCTTGTCGAGTTATTTATAAAATTGCAAGCACAGCACGGGACAAGGCAAGGATCAAGAAAACGGTAGTAATGTATGAATACTCCTTTATTACAGTTTTGCGTAGAACGAGCTGAGGGAGGGGGTATAGTATGCACGCACACATTAAGCGGCACGAAAATGGCAAAATGAAATCCAGTGGAGTGGTTGGGTGCAACAGGAAAGAGAAATGGGGAAGGCAGAGAGCAAACCAGAATTCTGCGAGTCGTGGCGCTTGAACAAGAGGGAAAAGAGGGACAGTGTTGTCAGACAGTCATAGCCAGCTCTACATCCTCCACATTTACACCATTGGTAATGCCGACGTCGTTCAGATTGGGGTTGCTACCACCCTCCACAACCAGTGAGGTGGTGGGTGTAGGGTCCTCCCCCTCGCTAACTTCTCCCTGTCCCACCTCCACCTCAAGATTATCACGAAGTGGCCAGGGCGGTGGTGATTGGTTGGGCGGTGGTGGTAACGGAGGAGGCAGGACCACCTCCTTCACCACAAAACCATTATTGAGGGGCCGCTTGACCGATGTCAGCACACCGATCAGAGAGGGACTGATTGAGACGTCACCAACATTTGTGTTTGAGGTGAGGGAGCGCAGTTCCAGAGCAGACTCCGTCCCCTCCACATGCACCTCCCGTCTTCCTGTCTTTTCCGCTGCAGCTAGGGTGTCCTCCGTCTCCATGTCGGTGGCAGTGAATGGAAGAAGGGGGGACTTTGGAGGAATTGCATCTCCGTTGGCGCTGGGAGGTTTCGAGTTGTAGACGACGGGGGAAAGAAGCTTTCCGTTGAAGAGACTCAGGTTCGCGTAGCCCGGGGAAGAATTGGTTTCATTGCCCAAGAACGAACTGCTGTCATCTTGCTGCTGCATATCCAAGAGGAACTGTTCCATCACTGAATAGATGAAATCAAGATCAGCCTAAAGAAGAATGTTGAAAACAGGGCCTTAAACAGGCAGATAAGTGGAGAAGAGGGAGAAATGGAGAAAATTTGAGTCATACAGGGGACTCAAAAATGCCCGTCCGTTGGAGATGGAGCATCTTGACGACGTAGTAGACGTCGAGGTAGCCAGAAAGAGTGAGTTGATTGATTAGGAAATTGACGGCGACGAAGATACCAGCGCGGTTTCCACCGTAGCTACAAGACAGGTGACGACCAATGTAAGCCAATAATTTTAAATGGCCGAGGTAGGTACAAGCCCAAAGGGCCGGCATATTTTTACTCACAAGTGATTACGACGAAAAACAGGTGGAAGGGCGAAAGCCTAAAAGAAAGTCCACCGGACAGCGTATATACTTCATTACGAGGTTTACGGCTAAACAGAAAGACAGCTATGCAAAAACCCAGAAGGTTCAACAAATTTCAGTATGATTTTATTTACAAAGAGGAGCTACGTTTTCTGCTCGAAATATCGCCCCAGTGGAAGAGGCAGAAAATTACAGATGCGAAGACATTGATACTTTAAGACATCTACGGACAACCTTTGAGCGTACCAGCAAAAAGAAGGTACGAAAAATCGACGACTTATCGTGATCTAATGTTTTAATAGGGAAAAAGGAGGCTCTACCGGAAAACGCTTTAATCTGTTCACAAATGAGGCCAATGATGTGGTCAGATCCGCAATACTGTTAGGGCAGTTAGAGGGAAAAAAATTTTGGGAAATCCACCAGATGCTGAAAGAAATACATAGAGACGCCAGTAACATGATTAAACCTGCCATTGGATGGAAGAGTTCAAAAGCTTTTCAAATAAGTAAGTGCCATTCAATGGAAAAGAGACGAAGGAGAATAAAACAAGGCCGTGAATGCTAGATTCAACTTACTCATCCACAATGATGGTGGATCCGTTGGCCGCAGCGGTGCGGTTTGAAACGAGAATGGATTGGAGTCTGAGGAAGTCACTGCAGGCTTCCTCGGTGACGGTGGTAGGCCAGGCGTGAAGGCGCCACAGCTGGCAGGTGAGAGCATAGTCCTCGCGTGATGAGGAGAGTAGAAACTCGTAGCGTGTAAGAGCCTCGCTCACCTCTTCTCTGTTGCAGAAACTTACTCGCAGCCAGCCTATCTCTCGGGGCTAAGGTAAAAGAAAAAGAGAAATACCGTTTTTACAGTAAGTAGAATGCTACACTAAATTGCACAAAAACTGGACTAGCTGCTAATTTTTAAAATCTCGCTATTTGACCTCCACGAGGTCTTACCCATGCAAATGGTATCTCAGGCTTTCCACACATTTTTAATGAAGCCACTTCCAGAACTGTGCACCTTGCAGTGCTCAGAGAAAACTTGATGCTACAGTGGTGAACTAACTTGCTGTCGCGAACATGGCTGCACAAACCTCAGAAGGGCATCGTTCGAGAGTGGCCGGATCTACAGAATTGCATCAAAAAAGCTGCCAAAACTAAGCCAACTTTTGCCAGGATACAGGACCAGGTTCTTGCACTGACCTTTTCAAGATCTCATGGTATGCAAGTCCGGCTGCATCAGACCCTATTAAAAATTATCAACCAGCATACTTCCAGATACGTAGTGTCTAATGCCACCTTTGGGGGTAACCCGGGAACCATATAACGCAATCTCAGGAAGGATTTATATTGAGGCTAAGTGAATGAAAATGGGTGTAGATCATGTGGTTTGGCATAGCCTATTTAGGCCCTACTAGCAAACCGAAAATTGCGCATTGTTTCAATGAGGCAGCTGAAGGTCGATACCAAGCCAAATTAGCCGATGCAGAATATTGGAAAATGGAAATGGATTTGGATGGTTTTTCAATTACCCAGTCTATGTATATCGGCCTAGTAGAATTCCAAACACATAGACTGCACCCCGTCAAACGAAACTGTGAGCGCACACTACCTGTGTTCTACTAGTAGTTCAGTAGGAGCAACCTACATCATGCACTTCAATCGGCCAAAAGTCAGGCAACAAGTCAGATTGCTCAGAAGAGAGAACAACTACGAGAGGCGAGTTCTTGTCCCACACCATGCGCCAGAAATCGGCCTCCGTGGTCTCAGGAATGGGGTGTTGGGTGATGATGAACTCCTGCAGACGATGGTAGCCCTGCACTACCGAGGCGTTGATGTAACTCGCACCCTCCACGCCACCCTCACTAGGCAGCACGACACGACGCGAGTCGGTGGGCAGAAGGCGACGCTGCAGACGATTCTTTACCACGTTCACAGGCTTCCGGGCTTCAGTGAACTCGTACACCCGGGGCAAGTGATCTGTGCAGATCTGTGAGGGAATGGCACGGTAGGTGTTGAATCGAAACGCGGATTAACAGACTCCTTCATATCCTGCATCTATCGTGGGGTGTCTACTTCCTAATTTAATTGGCAGAAGCAGGCAATCTTACAGCTTTTATATCCTCATTAGCCTTCTAACATGGGAATGGTTCCGACTACTTAAAAAGCCTCGTAAATCTACTCACCCAGTTCAGGTGACTGGAAGGGGCTCTGAAACGACCCGAATAAACACTTCAATGCTTGATTTCGACCAGATGTACAAAATCGAGTAGATACTCGGAGCCAAAGAAGGATAGTTATTCTTTGCCACCATTTGATGAGGAAAGAATTGACAATTCCATGGTTTGCTATGCTCTCGTTAGCTTAAAACAGTGTAATCTAGGAATTCGTTTACGATTAGGTAAAAAGGTTCTCGTAAAGCCTGGTATATTCCTCAAGATATAATAAGGCATGGGATTATGAGGACCGGTAGCAAAACTGAAGGTAAAAGAACTGAAATGCCTCATGTAAACCATTCACAAACAGAAGTTCTCTACTGTCCCAGTGAGGTATATGCAGGCCCGTCTAGCTATCGCGCAAATCCCAATCGACTGACTACAGAACCGGAAGATAGGAAACCGAAAAGCACTGTCTGCAGATGATACACCTTCAAAGTAAAAGCAGGTGAGCAAAGAAGTTAATGAGGCAACGACTTGCCATAACCTATAAAGACCTGTTAAAAGCAGACGAACATTTATATGCACGCATTTACGACAATTTCGCTTGCGTCATTTTATCGGTAATATACTCCTCATTGTGTTGTCTGACATTTTTCAACCGTTTACAATCGTCATGAAAATTTCAGTTGAACATAATGCATGCGACTCCAGCTATGTCGGTCCCAAAGACACAGGGAGCTAATTGTGAAATTTGCCACTTTATTGGTGTAAGGCGAGATGAGGGAATGTACCGCCAAAAGTTGTTTACTATTAACTATCAGCTTTTACTCAGGTCGTTCAAGAGAATATGGATCATATTCAGAGGGGCCTTCTGGTCTTGAAGGATACGGATTATCCATCTCCGTTAACGTAAGCTAGAAGTTCGAAGTTGACGCCTCAAGAAGAGTAGCGAGCAACTATCAACCTTTTCGTACCTAATAAATTAAAAAGAGAAGTCGCGACGATTACAACCAACTAAATTGAATCCACATACCATATAACAGACAGAAAGCTTCAAATGCCAAAGCATTTTTCCTTACTTTTCCATGAAAATTATGGAACTTTTCGAACATACGCTCCATGTTTCAGAACTCCAAAAATACACTTCTACTGTACACTTCCATTCATAATCAACAACATTGTGGATAAGATCTATCTACTCGATAAGATGCGATTTGAATGCGAACGAGACAATCCTAGTCTTGAAAAATAGTAGGGAAGAGTGAATTGAGAAAGCGCGAGACCTTAGACCTCACAGCGCAAAACTGACTCGGGAAAAGATCACAAACCACACTTTTGGGTAAATATTTTACCATCACTCAAATACGTGCAGAATGGAGTGGATAGTTCGAAACGGAGTTTGCAGCCTTGTATTTTCCTGGTAAAGGGTAATAGCAATAGTAGCTATTTCGGCGAGTAAAATATATGAAACAGTTATCTCTAGTTATTCAAATGCTTTTATTAAAACCCCACAATCTTATTTGACTACTCTTGAGGCAATAAAAAGTAGCGAAATTTTGGGATACCACATCCTTTCATTTCACACTCAACTACCGGGAAGAAATAACTCCAAAGCAGTAATGTTACGGTAGAAGGTCTTTTTATGCGCTCCAAAAAATTGGCTTGGAGAAAACTTTCAGTTAAGAGGCTGGCGCTTCCTTCATCAAATTGGATGTAGTTCTTCAAAGCACTTTATCACCTTTCCACGAATCTCTTTACTCATGATTCATATTAAGTCAAAAGCATGGCAATGAAAGAAGGGCTGAGATGAACAATGCCCATTAGCGAAAGGGAGGGTAGTTCAATAACGCAGTTGTGCCTAGAAGTCTACGAAGACCTTGAAAAACAGGAGGAGACCCCTTGCGAATCATAAAAGTAGGCCAGTCAATTGCTGTTGTTGCAAGAATCTCTAATGCACCAAATCCCAACTTTCCCTTCCACGCATAGCACCATCTATCACCGCTAGTGTCACAGAAGGGAGGAGTAAGCCAATGGGAAAGTTTTGGGCGTATGGGATACTGAAAGAGACATCAAAGGGTTGAAGTGGCATTGGTGACGGAAGTAAAAGTAGCGCTTAAATTGACTGATGTCAAACAAAGCTAGAAGACGGGAAACACATGTCCAAAAATACCAAAATGAAGGATAAGACGACATCACGCCCGTGGAAAGAGAAGACTAGGAAATCTGTGAATTTAAAGTCACGAATTGGTACACTAGCTCACTAGCTAAAGTCTGATTTTGAGAAGCAAGGCCTTATTCTTCTGCACAAATACTGGATTTAGCACCATTATTCCCTTGGGGTGGGTGACCATCACAAGAATGATTTGAGGAGACAACATCAAATTGCAATTATGCAATGTTCGGTTTCGTGGGGAGAAAATGAATACACTAAAGGAATAGATTGATTTAACATACGAAACCACAGGCACTCCAATGACTTCATTGTTTCAAGAACCACCACCTCTCTTTGGCAAATTTTAGAGAAAGCGAATTGCAACCCTGTTTTAGAAATGGGTTCCTATATTTGTCATTCTACCATCTCACAGAAGCAATGGGTAGTCAAAAATGTCAGCCAGACTTTAAAAAAGAACACATTTTTATAAATAACTCGGATGTGATTATCGATTAGCAGAAAAGCTTGAAAGGTAAGCATTTTCGATTTGCAAAAATAGTAAAAGACGGATTAAAAAGCAAAAACTTGATTGTGATTAAAGCAGTTGGGACGCAATGAAACCTGAGATGACACTTGTTGTAGGCCGTGAGGGCGGAAGAATGCAGGGCTTACAACATAATCGCTTTTAACTGATAGGCCGGTCCACTATGGGAAATAAAAATACCACGCTAGCTGTTTTAAGCCGAAATTACACGTACCATGAAGACAAATTCACCTCCGTCGGCGTGCAAGGAAACAGTGGATACAGTACTCACTTCTAGAGTTGTTTTGGAAGAATTTAAGTCCCAAATGGCATTTTTCGGGCAACGGACCCCGAGAACTACAAAAATCCCTAACCATAAAAAAATACCGGGACAGCTGGAACTATTCTACGACGAATGGTTGAGAAAATTGCAAAATTGCTGAATACAAGTATTAGAGCTGGCCATAGGTCGAGCGTGGCTGCCAGGTGGGTGCAATTATTGGGAATGAATTCTCATGGCAAATACATGGACACTTCTGCCCAGAGGTCGTGGGATTGGGCTGTTGCAATTCGAGACCACACAAAAAAGAGTGAAAAAGGAGGGAGTAGAAAACGTGCTCCATACGGCACTTTCCTATTCTATCAGAGCTGTTAAATGGACGTCAGATTACTACACCAAGGAGTAGTCGAGAAAATTCCATGAATGGGTATCACTATTCCGAATAGGTGACAACACACAAGAAAGAAACGTAACGATAGAATCCAGCTATTATTATTGGAGGTCAAGGAACGTCAGAGGTGCAGTCGACTCAATGATACTGGAATGGAGCTGAGTGGAGACAGGGGTGGGGATGACTTGCCTCAAATTGTTTCTGCAGCCCAGTGACTCCAGCGGCATCAGATAGGCGCAAGCACTGAACATAGGCGGGGAAGGACATAGCTGAGATCTCGTGCTCTGGACAGAGCAGGTACTCGCGTAGTGCATCGTGGATGAAGGCGTATTGTTGCTGACAGGCAGAACGGAGAGAAGACACCCATTAAATATCTCAACATTCACGCGAACGGAGAAGATAAATTAAAGCCATAAATTACTAGAAAACAGACAAAATTTCCACTTATTGCTCCAATAACCAAGCATTTAATGATAAAATGGCCAGTTCTGGTTTTGAAAAATACAGAGATTGGGCTTTCAAGGGGTCATAAAATGTCAAAGGGGCTAGCAAATAATTTTTTAATGATATAAGGTGTGTTTCTACTAGAGATTGAAGTAACCTTATGGATTAGTTAAAACTGAGCGTTATACCAGGCACATAAGTGGAAATGCCCTCCAAGTGGCTTATCCAGATGATGAGTGAAAGGAAACTTTCAGTTGGAGACTTGAAATACTCGTCATAACTTGGGTTCTATTATGCTTCAAACAGGGACTACCCAGAGTTTGCGTGAGACCGAGCACGTAAAGTTATTCGGTTGGCCTAGCAGTGGTAACTTGAGTTGAAGAAAGTTGTCTTCCATGCGTCGGGTACGATGCCTGGAAATGCGTAGTGGACACAAATTTCATGAAGCACAACAGGACCTACTTCGTTAAGGTACAAATTCACTCCCACACCATTCGTTCATTCAAGGTTGTCATTCCCTAACAACATATCCGGGTTCACGAAATTTTCGGCAAAAGAGAGAGGATTACCAATTCACTCAAAAGCCACCATATCCGATTCATCACGAACATGAAAACGCAATGAAGAGGAGGTAAGTTATGGTTTTGACGAGAGTGGAGACGATTTAAAGACAATTCCGCACAAAAAAGTGGAGAGAACTTGTTGTCTGTCTGGCAATAATGAAATCGACTCTGTCATTATCAAGAAAGCAGATAAGAACCGTGGTTTACAAGGCGAAGCCGTTGTTGAATGTGTCCCTACGAGTGGAAGATCCTTCAGTTACTGTGGATTGGATGGCTGAACAGAAAAAAAGTTGATTCCCCTTCAAAGTTAAGAATCGGAAGACTTAAAATTTTTGACGAAATTGCTTCAAAATTTGAGTCGACATGATGATTTCAACTAGTCAGGAAGGCAAATTTGAACCATTCAGAAATCTTGACGAAATCGAAGCATCAACGTCCTCAGGGGGCGCAGGTAAGTGGGGCGGTCTATTGCAATGGTGCCCGCCATTTGCTTCCCACCACCTTCCTTCCATCTCCAATCTCCATGTAATAAAATGTCAGTTGGACGAAAACGGCTGAAGCTGGTTTCGCATCAAATACGCTGTAGAGATGAAGCAGAGTATACTGCCCGTTTAACGTTTTAGCAAACTATGAATAGACATGAATAGCTATCGATGCGTTAATTTAACGTTAAGGTGACGAGAACTTATAAATATTTATGATTTGATTAATAATTAAACAATTTTCTCAAAACTGCATCAACTCGAAGGGAAAGGTCGCAATGAAAGTTAAGTAAATGGGTTCCTCATGCCACAAGTTGGCCTTCACATTGTTCGCGTATGCTAAAAAACCCAAAGGACTGGCTTTTGTATTTTAACGTTCGTCGGGTGAAAGAACACTTCATAGGATCCGTTCAATTTCCCACACATCCTTTCAGAGCAATCAGTCGGTAGGAAGAAAGATAACTTTTGGACTTCTGAATGGGAGAGAGACACCATCTCACATCCCAGTCCTCATATTCTTGGCTTCTTGATAATATTTAGGGAGAAACTGATATTAACTTTACCCGGTCTTTGATAGTTTGGAAAGTAAAACTGTATGGTAGCAAGAATGGCTGGAGTCTATATCTTTCCTCAACTTCCAGATACAAAACGCTTTATATTGGTGGAATCGTAGATTATTTTGGTGACAATTCCAACAGGCATGCTACGTCAATAGGTTTTGTTCCGCTAATTTTGATCTATTTTCTTTATGCGTTTACTGAGTTAGAGGACATCCAGAAACTTTTTGCCAACAAATTTAGGAAGCAACTGACTCAGGTACCGTCAATAGCTCGGACCTAAACTGCAGTCCACCTGAAATCAAAATACAGTTTGCACAACTCTCAATAGCGTATTTCTTCCCTCAAGGATGCGAAATGGCAAATTGCGTGTGTGTCCTCGAGTTTTTACACACACGCGCATGGCAACGTATCAACAACGCAAGTCCCAGATAGCATCGAGAACGTATCGAAACGGCGCGTTTAGAATACGCGTTTCATTAACGGCCAAAACTTTGAAACAACCTGGTGAAAATGGCTACATTACCCAATCCAAGAGTGGAAAATGCTATTCTGCATGCGTGACTATTTTCGTTCCCCATCTGAGGGTCAATAAATTTCAGAAAATTTTACGCAACCCCTCCCGCAGATCTACCCCGGCTTCTATCTCTCCATCTAGAACGCGAAGTTCTCAAAATAGCTTATCAAGAGATAAATGTGCGTTTGTGTACGACACAAGTTTGGGAAAAGTGTAGGCGAGGTAAAGAGCTGTCAACAAACTAGGTAGGTGCATGTTGCGGCTTTCACACGCACTTGAATGAAGTTGATTTTGCAAGTTCATGGAATCAGGAACCATGGACGAATCCGCACTTCCGTCTCCTAGCTTGAAATTTGATGAAAACCAACGAATGTGTAAGCTAACTGAGACCTGAAGAAGCCTTTATTAGCCCAAGTCATTGCGTACTTTGGTACATAAGAAGACCACTTCGAGTAAGCGTATTCTTGAGCACAAATTAATTCAATTGCAGTGAGAACTTGTGGTGAATGATTTCCACTACAAATTTGTGCAAAACTTTAAGCGTCAGTTCTGCTACTCATACCCAGGAAACAAACATGAACTTTGTTGTGTCACTGACCTGCAGTCGGCTCCTCAAATAACCGAGAAAGATTATTGGAAACAAAGTGGGTTCAATTCCATTTAGTGCCATTCCATCCTGACTTGTGACCTCGTGTTTTACGTATTTAAGCATAAAAGTAGCTTGTAGCATCTCCTCCAAATCAAAAACGCTACGAAAATTTACCCAGAGTCAATTTAACTTCAACTTAGGTAACAAAAAAGGCCACCCTTTAAAGGTGTAGTCCAAGCCCATCCTTCAAAGGCTAAATTTAAACTTCACCAATGAACAACAGGAATGAATAGAGGGCAAAGAAGTAAGAAACACTTGGCCTTACCTCGGTTTGCACCAGCTTCATGCGTTGCTGACGGATATGCTCAAGGAAGCCGCGGATATTGACTTGTTTCTCCGCCTCCAGTTGGCGAATGAGGCTCTCGATGCAGATGTAAGTGCCCGTTCGACCAACTCCAGCACTGGAAAAAGGGTAGAAGAGACGATTCAATTGTGAAGCCACCAGCTTTATGTTCCCCTCTTAGAAAGATTCCCATAAATATTTTAAATGTCACCTTCACCTGATTACTTATAGTGCCCAACGATTCCGCGACCAGACATATTTACGTATCATTGAAATAGCCTTATAAATTTGGTGTATTTGAAAGAAATGCTTTCAGGTGCAGGAATCTAAACCGATTGAACGCACACCCCGTATTTCATATACCCAGTGGACGACCTCACCCCTCTTTCCACTAATTGACATCGACTATGCGTGCAAATTAGGACACAACATATTTGCCCCATGTCAACTTCTACCACACCAAAGGGTTTGGCAGATGAAGCCCATGTAATCAGCAAAGGTAGAACAAACCATTTGGTGAATCCGAGCAAGGCATCGATGGTCTTGGTGATTGATCTCCGTGATTCTTTAAAGTCCTGATATTCAAGGGAACAAGAAGCCACTGAAGCCATACAGGTTAGTTTAAAACATCCGAAGTACTATTCTTACATGCACAAAACTTTTGAATAGCCCCAAGAAGAGCGCGAACGATGCGTCACACTAACTTTGGTGGAATGTTGACTATCCAGAGTAAGTTGAAAAATTCAAAACAATTCCCATTCCTCACCATCATTTCTAGATATCAAGGCGACGGTAAGGTCTTCTGAAATCTATAAAACCATCTCTAACGACAAAACACCCATCAAATTGGGATCATTTTTGCAACAAAAAAAACTTGGATTAGAAATTCGATGAAATTAGACGGCTGAATGCATTCATGGCAGAAATTCTTACTTGCCAACCAGTCCCAAGGGTATGTCCTCAGAAGAGAATCAGGACACCTGTCAGTAAAGTTGCTTAAGCCCAATTCATCCCAAAGACCACCGAAAAAGACCATACGGAAATTCATTAAAACACTCCGTAAAAGTGAAAAGAATCGAGACATGACTAAAAAAACCCTCTTAATAAGATAGACAAATTGAATTCTGCAGGTTTAGATCTCGTTTGATTTCAAAATTCAGTAGGTAAAAGGAAAAGCACAATGAAGGCTTGGAATGCCAACCAAACCCAGATTTAGGCTACAACAAAATTGTGCACCGAGCTAGTGAACCTGATTTACGTGGAAGGACACCTCTAGAAATGAACAGATCATACATATTTAATCAGCAGCCATCCCACCTCCAAGATGTGGTTTTTAAACAGGTCATGGGACTTAGCTACACATCCTAGAAACCGCAGACACATGCACACGCACATGCGGATGAGTCACGAGAGGGGTAGAGAAAAGACGTATTAAAGTAGCGTCCGCCGAGTATGTGAACAAAGGAGGACGAGATAAGGGGCGGGACAGGGGGGAGCTGATGTGACTCAACTCTGGACGCGTAAGCGGATGTGCACGTCTGGCCAGGGCCGGTGATGCAAGAAACGAAATACCTCTTGGCTGGCGCAGTGGTTGAAAAGGTCAAATAATGCCGGCGGCAATGGTATCACTTCAAATCAGGTGCCGCATCCGGCAGGACGGTAGCACATTGGTGATTCACAAATGATGAGAATAGTTGTGAACCAGAATTCAGATCCAATGAGCGTTTTGAACTGTGTAAGGAAGAGAACATGACCTAGGAGAGCAGCATTATTTGACGTTGACACAGATGATTGACTTCAGCATGGCCAAATCAGCAACGCCAGTTTTACCATTTGAAAGTAAATGCGTCCAGGCGACCCTCCTTTCAAACTTCAAATTCTATCGTTGTGGAACAGCATCGATCATTCGAGGACTGCCTCAAGGGGGAGTAAAAATTATGGGGGGAAAACACAAAAAAACAGGAGCTTTGTGGGCAGTTATGGTCTTCATTATAACCAGCAGTTCTACTTTGACGCCATTTGTGCAAACTCGTTCCTATTTTCACCTTCAGAGAATGCTTGAGTAAAACAACCCACAAATGAATTCAGTCCAGTTAAAAAAAGAGTAATTTCAAGTGAAAAGCATTCCAATCGAGATCTGCGCAGTGCAAACGACGGCAGGTCTGTTACAACTGACAGCCTCTTCAACCCCACCCGGGTGAAAGGTCACTTCAATCCGGTGTTATCAATAATCCAAAAGCCTGGGGCAGGGAGGCTTTGCACATGAATCTCCATGTGAAAAAAAATCCCTCGTGTAAACACATACGGACACATAGTCATCAGAAATGACATTTAACAACACCTATCTTAAATGACCCATGATTCATCGTATTACGGATGGAGAGAAGTGAGTAGAGACGGACTACAGTAATTGCAAGCTAGGTAGTCAGCGTATTCAACATCAACGAGTCATTAAACACGGGAGGGGACGCACGAATGGGTCACCCACTGACCAATCATGGTGAAGGTAAGATAGTAGTAACACTTATATCTTTAAACGAATCAGCTATGAAGATATAGGCAAAGGATGCTAATTTCCGGGACGGTCAATCCAGGCACCTGTTTGTATTTTGTCTCTTCCACTACCACAGTGAGTTTCATGGGGTTCTGCTAGTTTTGCCCCAGCAAAATGTCCCGTGACGTCTTGAGAGGTGACTGGAACGCTACTTTGGTGCAGATTTCAATGATCGGGTAAGAGGGGGGTGGGCTGCTGCTTCTGTTGAGTGAGAAAAAGCTCGCAACAGAAGAGCCATTAAATTCGCACAATCTTTTAAAATTTACTTCGGCCTCAAGTAACTGCGCAATGAAGCAAGAAAGGAGCAACATAGAGCTGCAATAATTTGAAGACGATCCTCAAAAAGCCTACGACAACATTTAGGAAAGCACTCAACTTTGGTTGAAAAAAAACTGACCAGTACGCCAAGTGAATGGAGGTGGAATTAAAACCGAAGTGGAGTATTATGAAGCACTGGAATGCAGACACGTGAACTTCTTCACACTAAATGCTAACAGTGCTACAGGGAAAAACCCATAGCAGAGGCTAATCCTTTTTCGTGAAAAAAACGACAAAACAAACAAGAGCATATGCACGGTTAAGCTTCAAGCTACAATGAATGGAATTCCTCGATGTATCGCAATGCCGTTATGACAGCATTCGGATGCCTGTGTGAAAAAAGATTGGTTTTTAAGTTATTGTGGTCAAGGAGGGAAGTGTGCCAGGAGCGTGACGCAAGAAAATGAAGTGGAAAGAGAAGGGGCAATTTTTAGACGAATAAATCGCTTTTAGACCGAAATTTCAAATCAGGAAGTATGAACCAAAACACCAAATACAAAATGTTCATTCCGAAACCAAATTAAGCACATATTCCAATCTCAACTCCCGCAGCAGTAGCTTTTTCCTCTTCTTGTCGCCAAAGCAAATGAGTGGCAAAATTCAGGCTCTCCAATACAATACCTCACATACTCTAGTTAAAGCTAGCCGCTAACTCACAAGTCTCCTAGATGGAACTGGATAAATAAACACGTACTCAGTAATTTGTTAGTCACGGGGGAGTATTCACAAAACCTGAATGTAAATCCCTATTTTCAAGGCTCCTTATTAGTATTGTGTGTGAGTATCGATACATTCAGACAATTAATTCCATGCACCCCTTACAAACAGTGCTATTCTTCGCATCTTCGATATTCACTCCTACTTTCGAGGGGATTATGAATAAAGGCAGGCAAGTTGGAAACGAATTGGTTAGCGTAATTCCATCGTTAGCCTGTTTGAAAGAGGATCAGTGTTGCTATAACCCAACTCCCTACACTTCTTTCATTCAAATAAAGACAGCCTTTCGGCCGTTTTCGACACTAAAACGTGGTGACAAAGCAGATTTTCAATTAGTTGAATTGCTCATCGGCCTGACCTCCCACCATCCAGTGAATTCAGTTTCAAGAGGCTCGTTGTATAACTTAGGCAAACAACACATACACCACCAATGTGCTATGCATTAATTAGCCAGCGTTAAGCGTCGAATCAACATTTGAAAGGAAAGGAGTCACGAATTACGAATGGAAGATTAAAAGTAGGCAAGCAGTATCGGAAACAGAGATGTCACGATCCAACAATGCAAACTTAAAAACTTGCACCATAGACTACCAGATTCAGAGCAATAGGTAAGGGGAGGAAAGGAAGCAGACCTGCAGTGGACGATTATCGGTCCGCGAGAAGGAGTCCACTCCTTGATAGTGGTTTTGACGAAGACCAACACGGGCAGTGGTGAGGGGGGAACATCAAAATCGCGCCAATCAGTGTACTGGTAATGCCGCACAATCCTCTCCTTGGCGAACTAGAAGGCAAAAAAGTGGCTTACATTTCTGGAGAAAAGCAATGTGAAACGTATGCGATGTTATCCTGGATGTCGATAGTACTATTTATAAACCTTTTTACAGTTACATTGAAATTCCAGACAGCAGAACGACCGCGTCTTAAAACCGTAATTCTGTCCCGGCAAGGCCCCTGATGACAAATTAAAGCACGTGACGCTCTTTCCAGGGTCTCAAAGTAGTGTAACTAGTACTACTTCCACCTCCTGTAGTTCAATGGTAATTCCGAACACCCAAACGACTGCGTGCGACCTCCTTGGACAGATTTTGCATTCCATCAAGGTAAAGTTTGCGCATCAATTCTTCCAAAGCCCAAAAGAACTGTTCCATATTCCTCTGAGTTTCAAAAGACAGTTAGTTTCAGTTGTCGTAAGACCTTCGAATCCAGAATTAGTCTTAAGTGATATGTGAGCAGCCCCATCGAGCAGTCGGGTGCTCGATCTCAGACTCATTTGGTAGCTCAATCGTCGCTTGCCTGGCTACCTGCCCTGTGCAAACGTTAACGCATTGGGGACTTTCATGAATCAAGTACGGGTCTTCTTCAGCTTCAGTTCTCACGGTTAGTGTCGTGGTCGGTTGTTCAGTCGCAGCACACGGCATCTATCGCACTTGTGCTACCATACCCCAAGTTTTAAAACCACCCTAATGTGACTAATGAGAGGGTAACTATTGCGCATCTTAACAAGCAGAATTATAAAAAAATACGTGCTTCCGGCACATAAATCCTACCTTAGCTTCCAGTCATGGACTAGCATGTTGGAAACAGAGAACTTCGTACGCTCAATCGGATGCACGAATGGGAGGGGGAGGGGAAAAACAACTCTCGAAGTTTGTTGGCGAAAAAACAATGAAAGATGACAAGGAGTCATGAAAGCCAAGCGCGCTGATTTATGACTGGCTTTGGCTCGGTAAAAAATACACCGCTTTGTGGGTGGTTAAGCAATTGCACATTTGACGCCTTTTCAGGTCACAACTTCCTGCATCACCTGTCTTCTTATGCTAACGACTGAAATTTGGATTTTTGGACTGATCCAACTATTCCTGGAAAAAATGATGACTGTGCAGCAAATTGGCGCGACCTGATTTGAAAATTCTGAACACCCCTCGATGGAAACCTGGTTCGCAAATTAGCTGTAGTCATGAAGCACTTGTAGAAAGTTCTACCTTCAATAACTCTGGACTGAGCAGAAAAGGATGGTGAGTTGAGGTGAAGAACAGCGAAGTTAGTCAATTACTCACGGGAAGAATTAGTAGCCTTCCAGAGACACATGGACATTAGACTATAAAAAGGAGGAAATGGGTTCGGCCGATCCCTAAAGCGAAACATGTTTACTGCTGGGAGAACGGAGATTTCACACACCACAGTGCCTCACTGAACAACTCGAAGTAAAAGAAGAGTAGGTCGCGATTTCTTGTCGTTGTTGCGGTTAAGGTGACTTTGCCCAGCACGACTGATTAACGAAAGGTGGTAATTAAATGTGGCAGGGAAAGGTGGTGCGGAGCACACGAATGAAGTCGAATTTGCTTGGCCGAAAAACCTTGAGCTCACTACTTCTTTACACAACGCAAGGCCATTTGTATTGTATGAGGGTAACTGGACCAACAAAATAGGGTGGACCAAGGAAATCTGCTGAAAGGTGAATGGAACTGAGAGAAGGCCGAATTATAGTTAGCTCCAAGGTACGATTTTCAGTGGTATCCCAGGCTAAATGATTTACTCCATGTCCCAAAAACGTAAGATTTGTTTTTCAGTCAAGTTTAGCTAAGATTATTGAGAAAAGCGACTACCACACAGAGTGCCGCCCCTATCGCCGTGTCTTTCAACTGAGTTTTCTTGCAAAGAATGTAATAATAACTTCCGCTGATTGAACTTTCGGGAAAAGGCACGGCTTTCCGTCTACAGCTACAGGCTTCCAACCTTTCTGTACATTACTAGTGAATCTTTCACACAACAATGAGTTAGCACGCCAATGAAAAAGTTCTGAGGAGAAATCCATAATCTACCATTGGTTTCATATTTGCAGACTAGTAATACCGCCAAGTGCCATACCAACAAACTCTTAGCCAAAAAGGAGTCGTTTAGCAGACAAATATCCTTTATCGAAGATGCTTCTAACCCCTGAGAGATTTTGTGGAATGAAAAAAGCGCGTAAGTCAATCAAATTGGCTACTTCAATCCTGTCGAATGGATGTGAAAATACTGTTAGAGGTTGTTATTTAGTTTTGCCAGATCGGAGGTCTTTTAGATGGTTCAATGTGCTAGAAGGAAGTCTCCACAGTATCTGCTTTCGTGGTCATCTCATTGGGTACATAAAATCACCAAAAATGAAGCAAAAGTAGAGAGGGATAACCTTTTTGCACTTGACATTCTTCACAAGAAAGACTCTCGCCACATAGCAAGCCAGGTAGTTCTCGGATAGCATTTGAACACTGATGTTACCGTAGGTCTGGGGTCCACTCGAGGGCCAGTACTGATCACATTTGCGCTGAAGAAAAAAATGAAGAATGTTAGGAAAGAGTAGCATTTTTACCAGATCCTGTAGAAGAATGATGCGTATCTTCAATGTGTGGATGACTATGCTGATCTTTCCAGCCTCTTACAACCAGACCTCTTCCTGGAGCACTTTGTCCACTTGCAGTAAACTGGCTTTCAAATCTGTGCAGATATTGTATGGCTGATTTGAATTCGCCTTAATTCGGCTGTGAAACTTAGCATAGAGAGCGATTACAGAGATAGAGATAACTGGGAATGAAGGATCCCATAGTGGGATAGCACTTATTCCAACGTAGGCCTCTGGACTTCCCTTGTGATCCGATCCCCGCGCTAAATTCTGCCAAGGCCACTCGCGCTGCTTTTAAGTGAGTACCTGGAAAAGTCTCGAGTTGTCATTGGGAAGGGAAAAACTAAGCAACAACTTCTTGCAGCCGTTTTGCAGCAGTCACAGGAAGTGTTAAGGAACACTATCAAAACAAAGTAGGGATCCTTTAACACATGCATCAACCCTGTCTTGTGCGATTTCAGCCTCCATGACGGTGGCATTGGGCTAGGTTAAAACCGCTTTACTTTCTTCTGATTCAAGGGTTGCATTGACTCCATAATTTAACTTCAGGAGATAAATCTTATTGAAGACGGCAAACGAATTTAACCCAAGAAGTTGAATAATCTGGAATTTTTGAAAATAAAGCCTGCAAATGATTGTGGAAATCAAGAACCACTAATACAAGATTTGACAAAGGAAACTTTCAATCTCATGAATTCTTTTCAACGGCGCAGTGGTTTCCAAAAAAGAATGTCAATTTAAATTCTGACAGCGCAGAAATGGAAATACTTTGCTTAATTTTGAACAGTTCCAGGTTCAACCAAGGCCAAACACTAGCAATAAAAAAGTGGAAGGTTAAAAATAAGCTAGTACTAGTGAAATGGGAACGGAGCGCCTTTCAGTTGTCAAAGAAGGGAAGGAACTAGCCCTCTAGGCTGCTGACATTTGAAAGGAGCAGACCATTGCTAGGGTGCATGTGTTAAGCTGCTTCTAAAATGCAAGGCAATCAGACCTATGCGCTGCCCAAAGTGCTGCCACTTTCTACATCGTTTGTCCTTAATTTTCCAAACAAAGCGATCTTAAAAACTCCTGATCCAAGGAGAGAAGTAAATGTACTAATGCAGAAAGGAGCGCTTTAGCCCTTTTCCTTCTCACGAGTCCAACGTAATCCCCGTGCCTTTTGTTTCGATGGAAAAAAGCCTTCCCCTCAGCTCGCCGCAAAAATCTACGTCAGATCACGCCAATCATTAAGCGGGCTGGTTCAAGTGAATACCATTGCGACAATCGCATCTACCACTTTTTTCACGAGTGCATATGGCAGAAGCTGGAGGGCAGAGAAAGACTTACTGCGGACGCCATTGCAGAGCATGGAAAAAAGTTAACGAATAAAAAAGCCAAATTCCATGACCTTTTGAATGAACTCTTTTACGGCATTTCCCGGCTGCAGACAACCAGTGCCTTCTCTTGTACAACACTGATAAACTGCAGCCGAAAAATCCAGTGAGAGTTAAATCAAAGGGTCACTGAATTTTGCCTTTTCATTAATAAAAAATATCATAAAACAATAGAAGCATTTACACAGGCTATCTTTAATTAGCTCCTTCAAATGTCGGGAAAAATCTACCTTTCATGCAGGGTAGTGTTAAATCAGGAGAACTTCCACAAGCACGGCTACTTTCAAATGATAGATAAAGCTCGACGCGGCAGGAGTAGAAAGTGAGTCCCCCATAAATATGTGGTTTTTATTGAGTGGTTAGAGACTAACTCGACTGGAGTCGGACATTATCAACGCGAGGGGCTAATAAAAGTAACAGCGGATTGTCATAAAACTTTACCAACAGGCAATAAAATAAACAGCTTACTTTTCTCCAATTTCAATTAAAGATGGTGACGGCACTTGTTTCAGTTTTTAACAAACGCCAATCCTCTAATCTTTAGCTGACTCTCAAAAAAGGTAGGTCAATTAATTGCCAGTTATAGCAGACGAGAATGGAAAGCAATTAGTTCCGCGGCGTCTAAAGAGAAATTACATGCCAACCGATTTTTGGGTTAAAAGTGGGAATTCGCAGAAAAAAACACTAAATTGCATCCACTAACAATTCGCCTTCACCAATTGAATTTAAGTCCACGACCTTACGAGAACACCTATCTAAAACACCTCCTTCCGCCTTTGTTTGACAAGCTTCGGAGCAAAAGCATATTCTCTGTTTACGCTCCGCAGGCAGGATGCTGTGCGATGCCAGTGGGCGCATGGGTTGCCCGACACCAAAAATTTCATTTCATTTTTTTCAGCCACACCATAAGACATGCACGTGCTCAAAAAGGGTATCCCAAACCATCGAATGGGGCGGAGAACCTACCCCTGAGCTGTACAGTCGTTTGAGCACAACCTAGATTAAGATGTGTTTGGAGCATTACGGAATGAATGCATTGAGTGTCCCGTAAGGAATACGCAATATCAGTTTCAACTGTTTCCAAATTAAAAGGAAAGCACCCGAATTAAGTATGTTTCACACACAGCTTACTGACTACAATGAATGGGTAAAATTCTGGAATTAATTAGGATTTCAAGCCTCACCAAATTGTTTACCCAATCTTATGACCGAAAGTGTCTAGGGAAAGTCGTAACACTTCAAGTGTCCGCTCAGCAAGCACCAAGGTATCAACCTACAACTCGTCAAAGCATAGGCGGGTGACCACTTATACCTGAAATCAATCTAGAATCAGGGGAAAACGCAATCACCCCCCACGCCCCGCGCAAAAGTGGATGGATGAGCAGACAACAGTGTTTAATGTCACAAAGGCTGGCAAATGGTGTGTCCACTCAAAGCTGTGTCAACACTGTCCAATAAAGCATGAAAAGGGTGCAGAGAGACACGCACACTATGCACGTGGACTAAAACACTTGTGCCTCATTAGCATAGGCATTACCATTGCTGCCCCAGATTGACTTCCTTCAACGCATTTCAATACTCTCAGTGTCAGGGCCTCCAGAGCAAGTGAACCACCACACCTTAGTTGTTCAAATACACCACAAATTGTCATAAATGGCAATGGCAATTTATTTTCGGCGAGTGCAGTCATTATGGCCTCAGTTTCAAGTCCACGTCCACCTTGTTTTGAGCTCAACGGGTTAATTCGCCACACAACCCAGTAGAATTATTTGCGAAGAGGGACATAATTTTAAGGCATTTAGATTTTTTGCTGCGTGTTACCTTTATAAAGTATTTTTGACTAAATTTGACTTGAATAATGCTAATGAGATAAAAATTCCGCTAAAAGAAAATTATGCCAGGAAAGACGTTGTCATTTTGGGGTAGGGACTATCTACTATCAGAAATTCGCACCTTTTCGTGACACCGTTAATGCGCTCGTGGATGTGTGCCTCAGTCAGTTGAACACTGAGCTAAAGTAGATACTAACCCAGCAATCCTTCAATCCGTTCGGGTTCATTTGCTCACTTGTCGTGATCGTAGACCTCTTGAGCGTCCTACATTCATCTCATAGGCATGGCTCCTTTCGCTTTTTAAGCTCACTTATTGTCCACTCTGCGAGAGAATTTTGTTCCATGCAAAATTTAAGGTGATTCGTTGTCATCTTGGTCAATAAAAACTCCAGAGGCAGTCGGCTTAGCAGAAAAAGTATTCAGATTAAACACTTAGGCACGAATAATTACTGCCTCTCCTGCCACCCTCCTTGTTACAAAAAACCCGCTGCGGGGATACGGCCCAAACACCGTCCACAAATCTTCAGCAAATGACTTTCCATTTTTTGTCCCCCCAAGTTTTCTCCAGCAAAATGCCAAGCGATCCGCTTTCTTGACAGGTAAGAAAAAGGACTGATCAGAGAAAATTGTGGCATATGAGTCAGTTTTCGAAGAGGCGCTAATGCGTTAGGAAGAAACTCCATTGCATATTTTAAACGCCTTTTAGGGAGGGTCCGATCGGCCATGATCATCTCCTAAATACCATCAAAAACACTAGTGCAAGTTGTAAAACATGTCTTCAAATTATCCACCTCACATAAAAATCAAACAACTTCGAGGAGGAAAGGGAAAAATTACAAAAACAGCTCGGAGTCTTCATTATGCTCTGCTTTTGCTCTGTAGCTTAGTACTTTGACTATTCGTTCAACTCAATTTTAGAAAAGGGGCCACCTTAGGTGTTCCGTCATTGTATGATCACCGGACAAGCTGGTCGCCGAACCATGCCAGAAGCCCCTACTCCTTATCTACGTCAACAATAAACACTTTGCCCGTGAGCCATATCGTCTTTCCTCTTTCGTTACAACAAAATCGCTCATGGGCCGTGCCTTTTTCTTCATATCTTTTTATACATGAATGAAATGGTCAACTATTATGCATCTTGCGCTCCAATCCTGACGAGAGGGAAGATTTTCTGACCACGAGAGCGGGAAATAAATCTCGTCACTCGTTTACACCAAAGTATTGCTGCCATTTGAGCCGACTATGAGGTCGTCCGCGCATGGAGAATCACAACCAGCACCGGTGTCGGCAGCTAGATGAAGTAGTGGACTGACATAATCAGCGATCAAAGGGCGGCATGAGGAGGATGTACTTCCTTTCCGGAAAAAAACAGCGATGCACATACACGCATTACGACCTACTGATTCCGCTCCTGGTTACGCACTCCAGTTTTGCCTGGAGTATCGGTGATTTCGACGTAAAAAGAATATGATGGAATGACGACAGATAAGTCTTCAGGTAAGAAAATAAAAAACATCCTTTTCGATGGTCTGTAGAAAAAAAATGGAAGAAATCAAGCGCTACTTTAGGTTTTCGTCTCCAAACGACGTGGTATTTAGAGAATAACACGAATGCGCACTTCCAACACAAAAATAGTAGTGATGGAACCCAGTTGCCACAAGCAAATTCAAAAGTAAATAGCAGGGATGCCAAAATTAGCTGTAGAAACGATTCGATCATAAAACCGACTAAAATGCTTTCCTTTAATGAAAAAAGTCTTGAGATCATGCAATTGGCTTTCTCGGTCAATTGAAAGATCAGTAAATAAGATGTACTATACAGAGGACAGGGATAAGAGCTTAGATATTGTGTGCCCGAACCAAAAAGTAAGCAGATCAGGTACGCTTTAGGGGTGATTTCGTAAATATTAGCCCACAATCCTTACTTTATTTAACTAAAACTTTGGAACGAAAAAGATACTAACATAAAGATGATTCAGTCGAGGAAAAGTATTTACAAGTGGCAAACACCGGTCAAACTACGTGAAGGACTTGATAATGCTAACTTTCGGTCCAAATTTGCACAAAAGCAGAGAAACCAAGAGGTACAAGCATTGTGATCAGAAAGCAGCGAGAATTATCCAACCAGTTGCACAATTCTACACCGTACTAATTTAGATACAGGAAATTGCTTTTATTTGCAACAAACACGTCGGCCACTAGTCGGTGCAATGTTTTGCTGGACAGCGGATTAGAATTTTGTTGGGTGAATCCTTTTGGTAATTATCTTGAATTGCGAGGTTACGAATCCGGTAGGCATTCAGCGTCGATCAACCAAAGTAGAACACAGCAGCCAACAATAAATCTCATTCACTGCGTATTCTAAAGTGCGTCAAAGTGGGGATCCCACCTTAGGCATTTCAATCTTGCCGACAACAGTAGAACCTTCATAAAATGTGTCGAGACTTACTCGGCCACGTTCGACAAAATTGGAGATCATGACGATGATGTTAGAGTTCTCGTCCCAAACCATCTGCCAGAAGTCGTCAAATGTGGTGTCTTTTGGACCTTGAGCGGCAATAAAGGCCCGCGGACGGCAGAAGCCCTAAAAGTCATGAAGAGGAAGAGAAATAAACTTGACCAGCTTGTAAAACTATAGGATCTTCCGTGCTAAATAGTTTTTCAGAGTAAGAGTTGGCTCACAATATCAGTTTCACAAGATGGAATTTGACCGTCTAAAACAAACTCAAAGAAACGCCTTGCTGGCAGATTTAGGGATCGACATTACTAACAGCGCAGAAGCACTTTCAAACGCTTAAAAGCATAAAACAACAATTCTTGTAGATCATTTTACGGCAAATAATAGCAAAAGTACTTATAAAAAGCTTATTCCCACTACTTTATTTGACAGGACTCTACTCTGATCTCGATGCGATAGAAATACTAAAGGGCAGTATCATGGAATCAAATTACGATTAAAATACCTAACCTCATTAAAAAACAATCAAACTCAGAGGGTTTCTGATGAAAATTTATGCTTTCCGAAAAAACAACATTTCTCTATAAAAGGTTATGCGATGGATGGAACCCAAGAAACACAAAGTTTCTAGTGTTCTGAATTCAGTCATGATGCTGTACCGCACCACCCAGAGAGCTATACAATTGACTTCTTAGAAGACGGCTACAACCAGATGGAATGAAGCATCTCCACACTCTCGGAGATTTAATCTCATGATGTGTCAGCACGATTAACTCCCTCGAAATAGACTTTTCATAGCACCTTTCCCGTTTACTGCCACCGTAAAGAAATGAGGGGCGCAAAACAGCTTTCGTCCGTCACACCATGGGTAACCCTGGCGGGAGGGGCGACGCCTTTTTCACACCACAAGTAACAGTGGACAGACCGCTCGCAACACTGAGTGTACACGAAAGCATGGTGCCTTTCTGTCCAACCACACCTGGGTAGCAAGGCGCCCAGATCGACGAATTTGATGATTCAGACAAAACCACCCTTTCTGACGGAAACATCAGCTCCGGTAGAGTGCTGCGCCAGCAAAATAATGGCAGATTATGATCTAACGCACCGGTGCATGCAGAAGACCCCACACCTTTTGTAGGTAGCCTGAGAGAATCGAAGAGATAAATACCAAATCGGACACATCCTAATTTCCACGTTCAGACCGGAATGCGAAATTAGTTGACTTATTCTTTGCTCCCCTGTTACCACATGCTGAAATGGATGACAATGCGCGGAGAGGTGCAGAAGCAAACTCGCCACTCAACCACGCCGATTGCAGAGCAAGCAGACCTTCTGAAGCAATTCTGCGGCCAATAAAAGCATTTTAAATTGATCACTCATAATTAAAAGCACACAAGTGGATTCAAAGGCAAAAAAACCTAGAAAATAAGAGTGAAATGGGTTGAAAAATGGAAATTTGACTTCCGCTAAAACGTGTTAAATAAGCAAAACCATAAATTCACCCAGGAGACAGATAGAAGGACCGAGCTCGGGACGCGGTTAACGGATAAGATGATGGCACTGAATGCATCACAACCCTACAATGCAATGCATCAGATCAAATCCCATCGAGCTACCAACGTGAACATGAAAGAAATGGGTACCAGCAAAGAGGTCCCTATGGCCAATTGGTAGGAAAAAAGCAAGAAGTCAAAATTGTGCGCATGTTCCTGCTGGCTGAGTGACAAAGACATTGTTTTAGTCCCCCTATCGCGCATTCCTAATGTTTTGATTAAACTTGCGGCAGCGCATCTAAAGTCTATCTGTGCGTGATATGGACCAACTAAAGAAACTGAACAAGAGGGGACGTTTCAAAATATTCCTGGTCGTTCGGGAAACAGGCCAGAAATGGAGAAATTCTAGAAAATAAGACCGAAGTAAGGGCGCTCTCTGGAGTTGCAGAAATCCTCCAGATCACCCCTCGTTAGCACCAATTTTCTCCAGGGTCCACCTTCAACTGCTCCATTCCATGTCCTCACTTACCGAAACTCCATCTTATCAAATGGAGCGAGTCTGCTGGGGCCCTTTTCACCTTGTAAATCTGTGAAGCAGAGTTTACAAGTATCATGTCAGACTGCTGATTCTTCGAAGTGAGCATGACCCTTCTGTGAGTTACCGATCGTGTCTCAGTCGATGGTCAGGTGTGGAGACGCTTAGGTTAAATGACCATTTGATCCGCCCTTTGACCTGATAAGCATCGATGCATTAATCAGGCAGAGCTGGTGATTGGCAATTTCGCGGGCAACCACTCCTGATTGTCCAATAACAGTAAAAATCAGTTCCCCATATTATGATGACCTCAGCGGTGCTTGGTTAAATGTTCAAACAAGCTAACAGGTTTGACTACAGGATTAAGGGTTCTACGGCAGTAGCGTTTTGATAGCGAAATCGGTAAAACTTTCATGACGCAAACTGCATTCTATGGCCTCTGACAAAGACCCCCAATGACATTGGAAGAAATAATGGTTGCTACCTCTAGCCACTTTGAAAAAAATCCACGATGACAAGGTGAGATGAGGTTATTATTTTGTTCGAGGAGGTGAAAGTGAAGTCGGGATCATGGCTCTTCAAGATGAGGCCAAGGCATAGGCACTATGAGTTAAATAGGGAGATGTAACTTTTCAAGGATCTTCGCATATTCCTTATGAAATGTTCTAGGCGTGCGCAACTGTCTGCAGTTGGTTTCGTCTGGTACTCGGTCCAGATTCAGCTGGTCGAATCGATCAAGGCCAAATATATTGAAGGCATCCTTGGTGGTGCAGTACGTCCCACAAAAGGACGCATCACACAGGAATTGACTTGAACGACTCAGCTGATAAACATACGAGACGAGATTTACCAGTTTGCGTCATAGGACACCGAGATGGTGATGTCCGGCTGTAGCCATCGCGACAGATAATTCCATAACTTTGGCGGCCGTTAACCACACGTTACAAGCCTTTTTAGACTCGATTTGAGCTTGCTAGCTTCGCTTGTTGGCATCTGCATTGGATTCCAACGAATGCGATTAACAGTGCCTTTCTTCGCTGTCTGTATTTCCAGTAGGGAAAAAGCAAGTGTCCCCGCTTCTGGTGCAAGGTAGCTACTCTTGCAACGTGGACTAAGCTTTGATGGAACAGGTTTCAATGGGCCAAGATGGAGAATAGAGCCTAACATAATTCCCAGATCGAGCCAAAGTTTGGTCAAACTACAGGCTGCATTGCCTCAGGCATGATTGACGGATCTGAATCCAAGTGCTTCTGCAAATTAGAGTAAGCAGAGTGACCGTTAAGAACATCTATTTAAACCGCTAGCACACGTAGTTCCCATTTCTAAATTGAACAAATTGGTGATCCCACGCAGATCCAGCTTCAGGCGTCCGTAATGTATACTGAAAAGTAGCAACCCCTCATTAAAGCGATTGCACAGCGAATTCGCTTTGAGATTTTAGAAGACAAGCCCTCTAACAAGATCAATGTTTAATAAGTCCTTAAACGCGATATTGTCTTCCGGATTATAGTGAAACTCCACTATGATATCACTACCACCATCCACGGATGGCGCGGCTATTGCGGATGACTAGGAATGACAGAGATGAAACCGTCTGTGCTAGCAAATTCATCAATTTCGGCTACTGTTCGAGTTGCAAAGCAACTTTTGGACACATGAGAGTTCCATCCGTATTAACCTTACCAACCAGAATACTAAACGGAAAAAGGCCCTACTGCACACGTCTGTGAACGAGCCGAAGAACATGGCGCGCATACACTGGTCCACGGCCTAAGCGCCGAGGAGATAGGATGGTCCCATTTCCACATATTTACAGCGTTTTAATTGGGCTTATGCTTACAGTGATCAGTAGCACATTTAAAGTTTGCTTGCGCGTGAGACTGGGGAGCTGAACGAGGGTGCAAGTGCCGAAACGCTGTAGCACTGGGTACGGAGAAAACAATGTTTAGGAGGTCGAGGCAGAAACGTTTTTGAGAGCTGCAGGAAGCCTTCTTTGCGCGCGAGTGAGTTGTGCCAGTCAATTCTCACTGCAATTCCACGAGGACAATCTGAGGGCCAGTGCCCCTGGTGTTTGTGTTTAGTTTAATAAAAAATCTTGAACACACTGACGCATAAATGAGACCCAATAAATAAACGGTATGACGAATGAATAATCAAATCACCTACGGTTCCAACAGACTGATTGGCCAAGTCATAGCAGAAACCTCCTTCTAGTGAAGCAGAACCCATCGTCGCAATGAAGGCAAATACCAAATCCTTGACAATCTTTTTTTGGATGTGGCAGAACTATTTCCAAAGCAAATCCGAAGGATCTCCTACTAACAACCTGTAAAACAAACGTGGCTGACTTGCCCTTGGTAAAAGAATGCCTAGAAAGCAGGTTGGTCTAGTGGTCAAGCAGAAGACACCCAGAAAAGGAGAAATTCAAGAAGATGACGGAGAAGGCATATCTGTCCAAGAGTTTGTTTACTCACCTCCTTCACTACTTGGGATGACTCAACTAATCGAATGGCTAGGAAAAAGGGGATCTCACTAATTCATCCTCTCGTTACGAGACGCAGAGAATGAAGTTACGGAAACCATTACGCATGAACTCCGGTGAAAGGGCGTTCGGTAAATGAGCCAGGCTGTCCCATTCATCAAACCTCATACAGTAAACCTGCATGAAGCAAACGACTTCAAGATGTCTGAAAAAGAATTAGCCTTCCCTACAAATCATGTGCCACTCCCCAGATAAAAACAGTGGGGAATCAACAGGTTTCCGCGGCACACATCAAAAGGCAAAAGATTCACCTTGATTATGAAAGCGCACAACCGACCTGGCAGGCCTTTTGAGTATGTCAAGCAAAGGAGCTTCAGTGCATTTACACCATATATAACGCCTACAGATTGCTCACGTACCTCAATGACAACCCGACACCTCTGGTCCTTGAAAAGGATATCACTAGTCAGTGATAAGCTTAAGAAGGCTTGTGCCTAGATGCAGGTTCTATCTACTGTGGGAAGCTGAGTACGGGATGGTAAATAATGTACTTTTACAGCTATTTCGACTTCTCCTGAACCCTGGCCAGCAGTGGAAGGTCGAGATGGACAATCCAAAACAGTCTACGAGGCAAAAACTGATGAAATTTTGACGTAAAACAAGTAAAAGGTGAGGGGAATATTTCGCTTGTTAGGATTACAAAACACCATAAAAACCAATTGGAAGTAGGAATGAAGTAAGAAAAAAACGATAAATTAGCGTGGGAATTCCATCATAGTAACCCGAATAAAAAGTACATGTGGGAGACGAAAATAAAGGAACTGAAATCTCTCAACACTCCAAGAGGCACCTAAGTAGCTAAAGAAATCGTCTACGAAAAACCGGTTTTGCCTACAATACAGCAGAGGAGGCTTCATACTTCTTGAAAGGTACCCAGGGTCTCAACGAGAAACTGCACCCTATCAAAGGAACCAAAATACCAGCAACCATCCCAACACCTCTTAGGAAAAGAGAGCCATTCTGATAATTTAACTCGTAATGAAAAACAATACACTGCTCCCAAATTCACCTACAGCTCGTTACCTGGGTTTGAGCGTAGTAAATTTGCAAGCGTGGCAGGGGACAAATGCGCAATCAGTGCGACGGGGAATGCGCATGCAGAGAAGTGGTGCAGTAGCCAAGCAAATGAGTGAAGTATAAAAGTGCAAACCACCATCTGTCCGAGGCGGGCGGGTCACTTACGTCAACGTAATTCGCGTTGATGTAGTCCGACTTGCGTCCGTTCTTCAGAATCACTCTCGTGTGATCATCTGCACGAGCGCGTAGGGGAGTAGAAAAGGAAGGAGTTATTTAGGCGTGAGGTGAATTTAAAAGGCTTATCTTTCAAGGGTTACTTACACCCCGGCATTAATTTATAGTTTCGCTAATGGATACGCATCCCAGTAATTTTTTAGTTTATTTGAACTTAATGTGGCGCATGAAGCACCCAAAGTTGTGATTCTCAGTCCCTTAATTCCTGACAGCAAAGCAAACTTCCTGAACAACGGTTATTTCTATAAAATGAATGCTCAATAACCGATGAGGTCTCAGGAAAATACAATGTCGCCAAATCAGTTACAGTTTCTAATACCATCAGCAAAATATACAATTCCACTGGGTTAATGTGGAGCATGATAAGTTCACTGTTCTAGACAAAAGCATACTGGTTCACTCAGTTTAGTCGAACCTTTTTATTTTCAACGCATTAGAGCAAAAAAATAGAGATAAATGCCGGTATCCCTTTGGATCGCACCGTATTTCTAAGCCTATTATTTTTGACAAAGAGTTTAAAAGCTGCTCTCTCTTATCTCCGTCAACAAACGCGAATCCCAATCTTCACCATTTGTGCCCGGAATAAATATTGAGACACTTTGTTATACTTAAAACGTGACAGGATCTTCAAAACTAGAACTCTTCCTATTTAGGTTTAAAACGACTGATGATGCAAGAGGGATAGGGACTGTGACTGATAAAGGAGAAAGGGCAGGTTTTTCATTTTAGTACTTTCATCTCCTTATAAATACACAGAACAGACTGTGAATGATAATGGAAATAATAGTGTGCAGGCTACGTAAATGGTAGATTGCTGATACCCAGCGTCGATTTCTGAAGGATACAGAACACGATCCCTAATGGATTGCTAAATGGGAAGCTTGCGTCGACAGCGGTAACGGTAATTCCCAAGGAAGAAGACAACAGAGGTTTGAAAAACGTTTACAAAACATCCCCCCTAGAGGTGATTACCAATCCATTTAAGGCATACTTCACATAGGATTCCGTGATTCGCGACCATCTCTCTTCTCTCCATCTATAGCAATGGAAGGCAAAGCACCAAAAAAAGCCATCAAATTCATGTAGAACACACCATAAAAACAGAAGCGATTGGGGTTTTTTTTGGCAAGGATTGAAGAAACAAAAAACAAGACTGCGAGGAGTCCCATTCCTCACATGATAGTCGGATTGCAATCATAGTATGGCGAAGTAAATACACGGAAACCATTTGCACAACGGGACAATGGGGAGTACGGAACGGAAAAAGATTAATTATTGAAAGGGAGTGACCCTTAGAGTATTTTTCAGCCATAACGAGATGCTTGTGAGGGGAGAAGAGGCCCCTGCCCAAACATTCCGAGGTTACTGGCCCATGTAGAGCCTGCCCATCTCCGCCTTCACCAGCATAATCAATCACTTACCCACATTAGATGCAGTAAATTTATTGCTATAGTAAATCCCCCAGACAAGGCATTCAATAGTCACCCGAGAGCCTATTGCTTCACTTCGTTGAGCAAATTAAAATTCAACCTCTGGCTTGTGAAACAACGGGAAGTTCTAGTCGCCGTCCTTACGAAACGTCATATGCTACATTTCGTGGAGCGCCTAAAATTGACAACACTGAAAGTGCATACAGAAAGGCATATGGGGATGTGCGGACATGCTCCTTCACCTTCTCCTACTATCAGTCTTTGGGGTTACATGTAATGAAATTTTCAAGAGACAGCCAAAGGAAATGCATTCAAAAGGTTACGGCACTTTTACAAATTGTAAGTGGCAATTACCCGTATCGAAATGTGTCACGTGGGCACTCCCCTCGAGTGCTCTCGTCATGAAGCATAAGTCGCCACCTTCAGGTAAAGATAGCCACGAAACGTATACATAAGCTATACCAAAGAAAGCCTTTAGTCACGTGCTTTGGTAAGGAGTACGAAGGGAGCCCAGACCTATTCCTTATTAACATACAAATTTAGTTATGAGCTCGAAGGCCAAAGAAAGCCGTGAAGTTTTAGCTGAGTAGATTCACAAATAAGGGGAGAGCAGAATACTCGGATCACTTCAATGGAAACAGTTTAGAGGATTCCAGATCTTTGCTCCCACTACTTAACTGATTATCTGCTTAAATGTGTTAAAGTTCATGAGTCAGATAAACGCAGGTGAGCTGACAGTTCACCCAGAAGCAGGCGATAAAGAATTTGAAAAATGCATTCACCGCCCACGCTATAAGTTGAAGTTTATGTGCGTGAACTTGAGGGCTGCCAAGCAGATATCCAAACAATCAGCGCACATGATATCGGTACAGATGTCTCTACTACTGACTTGTGTAAGTAAACAAAGGGGGCGCGAGGTGAGAACGGGCAATAGTTGGCCGGCCAGTGGAGGCACAGGGTGATCTCCGCTTGGCGTGGACATAGCAATTGATTAACCTTAGAGTTATAGTGCGTCAACAAGCGATATCAGCTAATCAGGAGAGCCTAGGCCTGAAATCAGTCGCGATAACAGCAACTTCTAGAAGGCCAAACGTTTTCTTTGGGACCATTTTAGAAGCGGCTATCATCGATGCGACACACTCCAGGTAATGAAATTTATCGTTCACTTGAGGTAACAACATCTACTTACAAACCGACCTTTCTTGTATTCACAAGAATGCAGACTGAAACATAGTAAAATGAGATTAACTTTAGGAATCTTCGCAACTTCCAAAACGAATCATATGCAAATTTAAAAGGCAATGAGTATATAGCAATATTCCAATCAGGTGATAAAACTTCATTCGAACGAGGTCACAAGTGAATACTGATAGCTAGAAAAGCAGAAACAGTGAAAATTAGGGAGGCACGTAAGTACGCAAACACTCAAAAATCTAATCTACTTTTCTGGGATATTGATGAGATCTCACCGGTTGCGTTCCAAATCGTAATAATATCGGGAGACTTTGAATAATGGAGTCTGAAAACCGTTGTTAGAGTAGTGGCAAGCAAATCGCTTCATGATCCGGTGTACAGCAATCTACCGCAGTTTGAACACTCACAAGCACGACGAACTTGCCATACCTTGTGCTTGTATAACTTAAATAGAAATTGTCTCCAGTCCAAACTCAACCCAATTACGCAATCCAGTCAACCAGTCCCAGGAGAGATGTTATCGGATCCCTAGCGGTGAGTGAGTCACTTACTTGGAAAGATAATGCTGGGTGAATTGGAGCTTTTAGAGGATGCGCTACTGGTCAATACCTACCCTTAGACGTAATTATACCCCTCATCATCCTGCTTTTCATAAGGTTAAAAGAAAAACTCACAAGGGAAGACGTTTGTGTAGCGATTCTTGGTCATGTTATCTGGCAGACGAGCAACCGACGTTGGCCAACTGGTGCGGACACTTTGTTCAATCGCCTGGAATTAGAAGATGAAGGTAAGAATACTGGCAATGCGATGTAAGCAATGACTCTCAAATGCACACAATCGAGCCTCATCATGATGGAATTTGACCGCTTCAAATGGGAAATAGCAGTGATGCTCTCAAATCTAAAGCAGATTTGGAGGAGAAAAATTAAATGAGTTTGCGACTTGCTGAAATGCAAGTCAATTAAATCGGGGTTACACGAGGCTTCTATCTGGTATTTGTTCCACCCATTCGTCTGGACACTAATGCATGGAGTTTTTGGTGCAAGCGAAAAAATAGTGCAAGTTGCCAAGAAGCCTTTTTGCTCGGTGTAGACAGTCATCAAAGTAATAAACAAAAACCATGTTTTGATTGGATGTAGAAATGTAACCTGCTGAATGGATGACATTCATTTGTCAAGACAGAGCAACATAGAATGTGATCGCGGTAATGCCTCATTACAAGGGGGATGCGCGGCCGACCTGTCCTAGGTAGACGCATCAGATGCCACTATCAGAGCTTTAACACCGTTTATTGCATCATGGTGGATAAGTAGACAGCCTGATGGATGAGCAGATGTCTTGGTAAAACAATTAATGCTTGAGAATTGCAGCCAGTGATAGCGTGTTTAGTATAAGTAGGCAGATTAGCTAGTGTAAATCAGAGGAGATAGCCCAAGTTAAAGCCTGAATGAGAGACTCCAAGTAGTTCAGCACAATTCCACTAAACAGGCTGGTGATTGATTCGGACGAACAGATAGGTGGGCGCATCAAAGGAGGCTTAGGCTCCAAAATGGATGCGATCCCAGATAGACGGATGGACAGCTCAGAAAGAACAAGTAAATGTGCGCCACTGAATGGACGCCTAAAAGACCGAGAAAGGAGCAAAACATCGAGTGGTTCCTCAACTTACAAGGTCCCATGGCAAAAACTGACCGCATCTGATCAGAAAATTAGATGAATCAAGTAGACAGAAAATGGGAGTCCCGAATGAGTTGGTGGATGGATATCAGCTAAAAAAAGCCTATGAAACGAGGTAGAACGATGTTATAGTTGAAAGCCTTCGCAGTTAATATTGATTCGCATCAAAAATTCAAGACACTTGGGCTAGACTTGAAATCGCGCGCTAGTGCAGAGTGGAATGAGAAGATTGTAACAGAAACACACCATCTGTCGATAAAGCAATAAAAGTGAAACTGATAGGGACCAACAACTTTGGCGATTTTCCCGCATCGGCATGGCTATAAATTTTAAACTTAATCGCTGTGCGTCTCAACCAACATAAATTCACTTTCAAGGGAAATGAAAGTGCCAAATTTGGAAAATGTCCGCAGCAAACCGACCGGTGAAAACTTGATAAGATAAATCCGGACTTAACAGAACTGAAATGAACAGTGACATTACATTGTTGGTAAGGGCACTTTGGGTACAGGCGATAGCGTGGAGGAATACACATGTAAGACCCCAACTTCAGCGTCAATTACGTGTGTGATTGTACATGGGACACTTGTAACTACCATTGCAGGGATTCGAAAGGATGAATGAGACATTGCACAAGTACATTGAGGGATGGACTAAAGCCAAGACGGAATAAAGAAAGGCTAGATGTTGATTAGACTTTGGTGAATTGATAAGCCGTTGAATATGCCGATGGCATCAAGGATTTCGGCTAACGTTAACGGACAGCTTAGTTGTACTACTAAATGAGCCAAAAATTGAACAAAGGGACTAGCGATTGCAATGTCAGACAGATGAGACCCTGGACATGTTAGTGGGTTGGGAGCCTAATCAGGAAGTTAAGTGAATTGATGGGTAGAATTAGATGGATAAAAAAGGAAGTAGCGGAAAGTGAGAATCCAGATGCACCTAGGTGGATTTCACTTAGTTTGGGCAGCAGTAGAAAAAATGATCAAGCTGAAGTGCCAAAAGTGGCAACAGACCAGTGAATAAATGGAAGATGGGACTTATCAATGGATGTGACATTGGAAAAAAATAAATGGATGGGCGAGTAAAGGTTTGACTGAGCAAATCCTGAATCGGTAGGTTGAGAGCTAAATGGATAAGCAAATTTCTGAATAGGTCAGGTAGTTGAACAGATCATATCAAATGAACAAACGGGCGGAGAAAATGGTCCAAGGTTCGTCTTCAGGATTTGCTATATCCATTCACAAAAGCTGACGATTAGATGACGGATTGAACAAGTTGAATGGGAAATGGAGAATTGAGGAGAAAGAAGGATGAATGAGTAGAGCTTCGCAGGTTCAATGGGCTTAAAATGAACGAAAATTTGTTCAAGATTCACTGATGTTAGTCTGAGGCGAAGACGTAAAAAATTGATACACAAAGATAGCAGGCACCTAAAAACAGAACTGTCCAAAAACATCGAAACCACATCCAAACAGCAAAGAGGATAAATGCTTGCCTCAAACTCCGCCTGATAGCCTGCATCATCGTCCACATGATAACTGGCCACATGTTGCGCCAGTCGGTCGGCCGGAATGGGCTTGTATGGACTGTCCTCGAAACTGCGCATCTTCGGTGCGACCAGTGGGGTTCGCGCATCGTCCAGCCGATCGCCGCCTCCACAGCCCATACCGAAGTCGTTGCCCAGACCACCACTCCCGCCACGACGCTTATAGACCCGCGAGGAACGACTGTGTCAAAAAAAGTTGAAATTATATAAAAATATTGGAAATGTCAAAGAAGAAGCTAATGCGCCGAGAACCAAGTAACCGAACCCTTGATAAGTTGCAAAGGCTTTGTGGTATCTCAAACTCCCTCGGATGAAAGCTTGCGACCATTGGCGAAATGTCCCACTGCTGGGATGTTAACCGGAAACCATGAAAACCGCAAAGCTGGCATAGTTGAATTACGATGACATGATTCGATCACCGTGCCGCCAAGGTCTTATCTGCGCTAATCATTTACTGACCCTTCCATTCCTATACTCGTCTGCCCAAGCAACCTCGAAATGTATGTCTGCCAGTCGTTGACTTTGAAAGAACGGCGCTTGCCTCTGACCATGTCACAAGCTCTGGAAACGGAAAAAATAGTTTAACTGACATTCGAATACATAGACTTTTCCGGTTCGCATCATCCAACACCAAGGCTGACGATACAAGCCTCTACCTACGCCACCCAGTTTCACTCGTTTACACTAAAGCTGAAGACAACGTCTCAGAGGTCAAGCCAATCATCGCATTGGCGGCTGAATAAATACCGCACATTGCCCTTTTGGAAAGTTGATGACTGCTTTAGACAACTATCCAACCAAGGGTTGGAGTTGGTGCTACAGCAACAGGAAAACATCCATTTGTAACAGTGTTCAAGCAATAGCATGATCACATTCAATGCCCATTGGGCCGACTTCCATGCTGCTACAAGTCTTCCGGTCCTTCTAAGCATCGATAATAAAGAAACCTTCGGATTTCTGTGCCTTACAGAACCTGCAGGAATAACTCAGGCGCTATAGTAAACAAAAAAGTCCTGTAAACGTAAAAAGGAGTGTGGTAAAGGGTCTAAGTGTAGTTTTTCATCATTTTAGCATCATCACCCAACCAGCTTTTGGTGAAAGACTGTCGTATTTAACCATGACGTTCCGTTTTGAAAATGAAATGCCATTCATATAAATGACGGCGATAACACTGTCCTTTGAGGAGAGCCGATCCATTTAAGCGAAAGCCCTAGCGACAAGCTTAAATAGTCGCCTTTCTACAAGTTACACTCGGAGCAATTGTTACGCTGACGGTTAAGCACCGATGAATTCCTGCAAGTTTTGGTCGCTTGACACATGCCAACGGTAGTTCTCTTTGCTGATTACCGTTTTGCCATGCCAAAACAGATTTTTGTCGCAGGAGGTCCCGATGCAGACAAAAAACAGTGCTAACGCCTATCAAATAGGATGCATGCAGAGCTAACCTGGAAAATGATGGTAACGAAGAAATGGATAAATGAAAAGATGAGCCTATCACATAAATGCCAGATCGTCCTGGTACCGCAAAAAGCGACACTCGCATTTCACAAATACGAGACTTGAAGAGGCACATCAGACTGGAAGTTGATGTGAGAAATTCGAAATGGGAGTGGGTAAACGGATAGACCTAACGTAGAATTAGTCTAGTTGAATGGAAGACTGAATGGAAAATGCGAGTTATTCCTTATGTTTTCAAACCAAGGAATGAACGACGCAATTCATTCGTCCCAGTGTTATTGTATCAACAACTATTTTAGCCTTTGTTGAAACGAAATCTGACAGCGTTCGAGGGCGGTGAGGTAAATGAAAGGCGAAAAAACCTTCTCTGCAAACAAACACAAACTAGTTACTTCATGACGAAAATTTTCTCATGCGAATAGCTAACCTAGGCAAGTGGGAACCCATAAAAGTGCACCTCGAGCACAGACTGCTCAAATTTGGAAGGTGTGGAACTGGAATCATTTATGTCAGTTGCATTCTATTGGGGAAGCCAAGTTTAGCTATTAAGTCTTTTATACCATTAGATTAAAATCCCCTCCCTTCCTAACCCACTCCTGCGCACCCAATAATCTGACTGCTTTGATCCATTTTCTGCCGGCACTGAATATTGAAGCTACGCGTACTTTAATATCTTCACACACAATTTAGAACCAACTGGCTAGAAAGACGCAGTCCCACACTTGGATAAAAGTTCCAATCAAAAAACCTTCGCCCTCTCCAGATTTCCAGAGAAAACATTGTTCCACACTAATATGGGTCTATGAGCTTTAACATAATAACTAACAGCATCATGGATGTAACATGCCAGTAAATTTACATTGGCTGCGATAACACCATGCCGTACCGCGGGCAAATCGGTTGATACTGAAGCAGCCAAAGAGATGTGGGACCTCCTTCACCTGAAAACAGTTATATTTCCCAATTCTTGAGCAATAGAGGTTTAAGTAAAGTATACCCTCTAGGGAGTGCGGCGGAACATCCTTCAAACGCACCAATGCGTCTACAGCGTATTTGGACCTTATCTAAGAAACAACCATAGTAATGAGATATATCCGATGCAGTTGTACAAGCAGAAAAAAGACCAGCCTGAATGAATTTGCGCATATGACAAAGTTCTAAAAGTCACCTATGGAAGTGAATAGGCGTCCAGCGGCTCGTCAATCAGCAAAAAAACCCGTATGTACTTCAAAGTGCCTAAGCATTATCTAATAATGTTGACCGAAGCAGAGCAAAGCATAAAATTCCAAGCTATCGAAGCCAAAAAGTGTAGACAAAAATTCCCCTTCATTAAAGTAGATTGATAAGGCTGACAACAAAGGTTCAATAAAATATTACATGAGTCACAAAAAGTCATAAGTACCAGTGGGTTGGGTAATAGGCTTTCCTAGTGACGCCAGCCTGAATCTAGGCATGTTAAAGAGCTCTCTTCGTGAATCACTATGGAAATAGTTCATGTCTTAAACAGTCGGCGAGACTGATACCAGAGACGATGGCAAATTGCTAATGCTACTAGATTGCGCAAAACTGACTGGATTGAATGATTGTCCTTGACGGACTCAACATTCATTACGCATGTGACAAAGATACTTTCGACAAAGACTTGCTGGTAATGAAGTGAAACAGGGATGTTGGTGCCATGGGAGCGCAGATTTGAAATTAAAAGATGAGTGATAACAACCCCAAAAACATCAACAAGGTAGTCCCTATGGAGTTAAGATGGTGGTATTCGTGATAAATGGAGAAGCCAATCGTTGTGTATCAATCCAACACCTATGTTTACAAGTTTTTGATTAATTGGAGAGCTTCGGCTGCAGCAATGTTGCTTTCACTCTTGAAAATAAAGAGCTGCCAAACTACTCAACAGGAATACCGAATGATACTAAACAAGGTGAGATTCCCAATGCATCAGTTTGGGTGTGGTGAAATTCATTTTCTTCAATGGCACAAAATTCGCATAGATATCAAAAAGCATTGCTAGACTTCAAATCAACCAATTGGAGTAATTAGCCAGCTGCGCCGATTCTGTCATACACTCTTCAAAGCCCATTGCTGCATAATTAAAATTAGGCCGCTTTTTAGGTTGTATCTTACCAAGTGGAAGAGCTACAATAAAGAATGCAAAGTGTGAGATGGTAACAAAAATACACTGAAGTCCGTCTTAAAAGAGTAGGATGGCTTTAACATAAGGTGTTGACCGTCCACAGTGGTCCGAAAGAATGAAACTAGGGAATAAATGGCTTCAGAGTCTCATACATAAGTGCAGCGAAAAGAAGGCCCTCCTGAATGCACTCAGCTGACTGCGCAAACCATCACCACCTAATCTCTTCAGCATCAAATTTAACAACCCCCGAGTAGCCTTTTTAAGCCAAAATGCACATTAATTTACTCCCTCCTAGTCTAATCGGCCTAAATGCAAACTCCCACTTACCAGAGCCCTTTTTGGACCTTGATCCATTCCACTCATTTACAGATTTATTAACAGGCTCAATACATAGTATTTGTTCAACCAATTTTCTACTATACCCGGGAAACCAGAACTAAGAAGGCAGCAATGCAAGGGCTCAATACAGTTAACGAATCTTGGATCTTAATGTTCTAGTAAAGAGCTAACTGACTGACTTACCAATAGAAGATGGAGAGCGCCCCAACACAGCAGAGCATGAGAAAAATCGCGAAGACGGCACCAATAATCCCACCGATAGCTTTATCGCTGAACTCACCGAATCCAGCCGGTCGATAAAACATTTCCGCTAGGTCTCGAAGGGAAAATAAGTAAGGAAATGAAGAAATGAGACTTTAATGCGAGATACTTACGATCAAGATCGAGTTGGAGAACGTTGGAGGTGTCGCCGAACTCCTGACAGGGCCAATCGATTTTACAGTCGCGAGGCCGACAGACCGACCGCACAGTAAAGTTAAGAACGATTTCGTGACCCCCAAGAAGATTCACACCATGGAAGGGGAAGATATACTTCAAAGATAACCAAAATGAAAATCAAAAGGAACGAGGAATAGCAACAAACTTTAGAGCTCAACTTACCGAGAAAATGCCATCACGCCGAAAAGTGGAATTGAAGATAACTTCCTCACAGATGCTTGAGACGGTGGACTGCATGCAGGTCAGGAACCAGTAGTTGCCATCTGGGGAAGCTGGGGGGTCGGTGTATACCCAAGAGACCTTGATTCCTTCTGACATGACTGAGATGTTGGACAACGTGGGTGGAGGGAAGTCTAGGCACACAAAAAAACAGCGCGGTTAACTATTACGCTTTCACTCAGGCCAACGGCACGATACTTTAGGCCTTCAATCCAATTTGCAGGACTGCATAAGTTATAACTTATTCGGAGGTAGGCCAGATGTTACATTGGTAGCAACTCGAAAACATTTAATCAAAGAGGATAACGATTCCAAGTTCACCAGTATAATGACGGAAAAAAGCTGCTGTGAGTGGCTGAATTTGTCAAGGCGCACAACAGAAGGGCTACCAAAATCATGTCGAATTTCCACAGCTATGCGCGGCCATAAGTTTTGCTGACCGATGAGGATTGGGTAAAATCAGAACCTTCCACAAAAAATGCTTACAATATTTGTGTGAACACAGTGAGCGAAAAGCAAGAAGCAAAATACTTCCTCAGGTTTTAGTGAGCTTAAAATATCGTGGGTAGTCGATTCGATAGTATTGAAATGGCAGTAAGATAGAAATGAGTATAACCCCACGAGGCCCCTTAATATTATGCGTTTTCCTGAGCGAAAGCCCTTCCGAAAAGCAACAAACACATGAAAATAATTTCAATATATCATTCAGACCTAAAAAGGACAGTAAATGAAATCCTTACAGTCCGGTTCATGGCAAGTGATCCATCAAGTAAATGTAAAATCGTAATGACTACTTTGTCTCACAACAGGCTATCGTGATCTAACCCCTATGCGAGTAGAACGGGAACCCGATCGTGCCGCCTATCTTACTGGTCTCCCAACCATTCTGCGAGCTTATAAAAACAACCCTCAGATTGGAAAGCACCAGAAAGCCTCAAAGGTCAAATAAAATGACATAAAGGGAAACAAACCTACCGGGGCAAGAAGTAAAGTCCTGTGTGAGGAGGCTGAAGCCACCTAATCCAACACTAGTCCTCGCAGCAGCTTGCATTTGATAGCAAGTGGCATTCCGGAGCCCCTGTATTGCAAAATACGCCTCTTTCGTCTCCGCTGATGCCACCGCAGAGGAATTACTACACTCTGTCCACTATGCAAAAAATAAAGATAGAGTCTAAAGCGAGCCAAACCTTGATGAGATAGCCCAACACGATTCCGCGGTTATCCGAAGAAGTGAGGCTGACTTGAAAAGAGTCTGTGGAACGAGATTCCACTTGCAATAGTGGTGGGTCAGGTAGACCTTCCCGAGTCGTGAAATTAAGGACCGATGGAGGTCCAAACGTTCGACCATTAGAAATGGACACATTTACACGATAAGATGTGTGTGGCAACAGTTGCTCCATGGTGTACGACTTTAGGAAAGAGGCAATAATGATGTTACACAATGAATACCTCAGTTTTGTTGCTAAGTAGTGTGACATTGACGGCATTTCTAAAGAACAACATCTCCAGGGCTAGTCGGAAACCAAGGAATGGACCGAAAAGGTGTTCGGGTGGTTTGTAAGATCCCGGACAGAAAAAGGAATCATCACTAAGGGGAGTAATATCACCGGCTGAGAGGTTAAAAGTAGCGGAGGTATTCGTGAAAGAGATTAGGGTAATGTTTGGCGCTGCTGTGGGAGTGCCGGGCTTCGTGCAGACACTGTCACTGAAAGTATCTGGCCCGAGACCAATCTGGTCGCGGGGAGTGAAACGGACAAAGTACTTCGAGTAGGGAGTCAGGCTGTTGACAACTAGCTCTCGTTGTGTCGACGACACACTGAAGCTTTTGTTTTGAGGTCTTGAATGAAAGGAATGAGGACAGAAATCGATAAACATACCCTGTAATTTGGACCTCATAAATAAGAGACTTTGGCACTTGTCTGTTATTCTTCCATTGTAAAAATATTGCAGATTGATTGAGAGCAGATAATTTCAAATTACTTGGGAGAGTAGGAATGTCTAAAAGAAGATAAAGTGTTCGGCCAATATACCGAGAACAAGGAGTGTCCAAGAAGCAATAGACTCCCCATTCCGAAAACATGAATAATTTCCTTTGTGACGTCTTGAAACATTAAAAATATCAAGGCGATCTGAACATATGGCAACATTATCAAACTGAAGGGTGTCTGTTGAATTTAGTGTATGATTGAAAGAAGGGCCCAACCAAAGCACAGAGCTTCGATTAGACGACGATCCGCTTAGAGGGCAGGAGAGAGAAGCGTTGAATCCTGAGCGTACAAACTGATTAAGAGGAGATAAATATGCTGCCAGCATTAGAGAAATGTGACAACTTACGTAATGCAGCACTAACGTTGACTTTTGTATCATTAGATATGGGCAAGCTATGTACAGTTAAGCCGGGAGACAAAAGGTGATACAGTAATACAAAAACCGTCAACATATTTAAATTAAGAATGGACGGAAGACCATTCTAAGCGCTTAAGACTATATACATTGATGCACATAAGGCAAGCTTAACTTCGAGCGGACCGCAATTACTCGCAGTCTGTTCAAACGCGATTGAGGAAACAAATTCGCATGGCCTTGTGCAATTTTTTAGATAGGCCTAAAAATGCTTACTTTTATTTTATATTTTTTGCGAAGCCGCACTTAAAGGTTTATTGATGCCTCCTGAATATTAAAATCAGTTCCCAGCCTTTGCTTGGGCAAGCATAACATGCAAACACAACATGCATAGCATACAGTCCCAAGTTCTTTTTAGGTTCCTAATTCTATCCTTTAAAAGTTTGTGAGACAATTTTTTGCATGCTTTTTCATTAATTGCCACATCAGCAGAAGCGCACGTCATTATTTATTCTCATAAAACAGTTGGTACCAGTACGAAAACGTCTTCTTTTCCAATAATTTTATTGTGATGAGTTTTAGGACTCTATAACCAGTCATACCTTTTGTTTCGTCACTTTTTGGCATCATCGGTGGCTGAATATTGTAGGCAGATTTCGGAACAATGTTCATTGTACAATCATATCGCTTAGAGCCCTGCCTTGCAAAATCTCCTTACAGGAGTCAAACACTCGAATTACATTTCGTTTATCAATCGCTGTTGTCGGAAAGGGGTAAATTTTACGCGTTGTTGTTTCCTCGCATTGGGCTAGAAAAAGAGTTTTGATAAAGTGAGTCACTGTGACGGTACGGTACAGGGCCACACTCATGAGTTTGCGAAATAGTCGCATAAACTCAATGTCGTTCAATAAGGTGTCAATTGTGCTTTCCCTCACATCCCCTGTCAGGGGCCAAGTTGTTATGGCCTCTCCGTGGAGCACCTTATTTAACGTGGTCTGCAACTCATTGTATTCCTCCATTGTAACCTCCTCCATACTCATAGTCCCCTTCTCGCCCTCCCTCCCTAGCACTGCATTCGAGGCAGCTGGAAGGAAGTAGGAGAAATGCTTTTTCCATACATCCATTTCGTTTTTTTTTCGCTTTTTCTGTACTAACAATTCGCTTAGAAAAATGATAGTAAACTTCACTTGTCCCTTTTTGTATTCAGGGAAAAATCTTATGATTGGGTTCTTTTTCAATCGCACCTTATCGGCCAACTTGTCCTGCTTGTTAAGAAAGAGGATGAATGACTTATCTCTTAGGAGACTTTTCGTCCAAACCTGACCTAGCAGCTGGCAGGATTCTCGTAGACGATTTACACTGTGATCCTCCTCCAACATTGTGTCATATGCCGAGGCGTCAGTCAGGAAGATAACAGCTGTTACACCATCTGTCATCGCTTCAATCCATTTCGCTCTCTGCTCCCGTTGTCCACCGACATCCACTAACTCGAAAGGGATGCCATTGTAAACAAGTGACTCCGTGTGAATGCCAAGGGTCCGCGTTCGACACTGAAGTACATCCTTATCATTGGGTGTATAATCAGACTGTCTAAGCACATTCAATTTTTCCAAGAAATAAACAGCACTATCAATCTGCTGGAACTCATTTCCGCGTTCCTGAGTGGCTCGCACAGCCCGATCTGACCAGAGACTTTCGCACATGTCAAAGAACTTCTCCCGAGTTGCGCTGTCCGCGTCCACTGTATAACGCGCAATTACATCTGGATTGATTCTCACCTCATCATAGATCTTGATTATTTTTCGCTGGAGGTCCACCATCTCTCCTGAACGGCTATTTTCCAGTGGAATGCCCTCCGCGATCATGAACGTGCAAATGTTGGCCAGAGCTTGGATGATGTTTCGCTGAATTTCGGTCAGGAATCTGGACCGATAAGCCTCGGGAAATGTTCCTTGGGGAGAACTGAGTAGCTTAAGCTGCTTCACGAATGTCGATTTTCCCGATTCACCAGTGCCTATGAGGAGGATACGATGTACACTACGATTCTCAATGCCATGCTGCTGCATAATGCGGAGAAAGTAGTCGTTGCGACGTTTTTCCTCGCTGGAGAAACAGTCCATGCTTCTAAGTCATGAAGCAGACTCACCATTTCGTGCCTCAGGAAAAATGAAAGCTTTCAAATTCCTTCATCGATCGTTGGCGAGGTTCACTTTGTTTTCTAGGTTTCCACGAAATTAAGTACATTCGGGAGGCCCATCACCATCGGAGAGGTATGCCGATAAACCTTTCATCCGCAACTATGAACTTTTCCTTTGCATTTCTATCCTAAGACGATTAATAATCACGTTTGGACTTTAAGCGTGCCACCTTTAGACAGGTGTATTATGATGCAGCAAAAAGTATTGATAAGATGGCATCCCTCTAGGTGGGGGGCTGCAAAGCCTTCAACTAATCGAGAATCTAGCTTGCGTAAAAAATTTCTTGGCTGAAATTGATCGAAGAAAGGAAGCTTTCCAAAACCTGAACAATATTGTTTTTGAGTGTTAAATACTCGGGATTAGGCAGGAAGCAAATAGCTTCTCCAATTCTGATGTATTCCGTTACAACTGAAAAGTTGGCGGTAATTCTGCTGCAATGACAAAGTCATCCCTGTCGATGTTGGTAGGCGCACCAGTCGGGAGGGGCACTTTGTCATTGAAGTACAGGAGGACTGAAGTAGCAGAGACACAGCTCCTGTCTACGCCGACCTGACGGGAGGACAGGTTGTCACAACTTGGGAGTCCGCGTAGTTGTGTTCACAGCCAACCGCGTATTACTTTGCTTTTTCGTTTGAGCAATGGCGACCACAATACGGTCTGTACTGTGAAAATTACCACGGTTTAGGAGTTGAGACCATTCTTTGCTGTCCTGTGCCAAGGGCACATGTAATCCCAGCGTTCTTAGTGTAGCTCATCGACCTCACTGTTGAAATTTGTTCGCCTGGTGCTGTCCAAGAACGAACGAGGCATGACGATGGGTGGATTCCATGTATGGATTTCATTCCATTACTCACTATTCGAGGAGCACCGCCGCACCACCACCAACCTGGTTTTTATTTACTTAGGAGATGCATGAAGGAGGCATTGTTTATGCGTGCCTTAAATGCATCGTTACACAGACACCACAATGTCTTCCTGGTAGGAACCTTTAGTTTGGTTGATTCTGCCGTCAATTCAATAACCGATAATCTTCTTAGGGAACACGAGATTTCTATAACCAGCAACAGCAGATGCGACATTGATAAATCTTGTCGAGTGTCTGTAAATGTGGCCATTAACGGCATAAACCTCCTCCGGCAACGTTTGTCCCCATAGTTTACTCGTACGAACTACGTTCGACTACTGTAGCGGCCCGAGTCGTCTCTGGAGAGGAATCGTTATTTATTGGAAAATGAAAGGCCTTAGACGCCGTAGACATGTTTCCGTGGCTCAAGCATCCATGTATTTGGCGATGCAGCTATAACAACTGCTGTAAGGTTGCATTTTTATAGAATCGCAGTCTTGCCATTAGATAACATGTGAAGCTAGGACGATAGGCTAAAGCTCAAATTCTGAATTTTTACAACTGCATTTTCATCACTGCTATGGCAAAAGTAGAACACTTAATTCCCTCGAGGACCAAGCCAGATTGAGGTAGATTGTGTACTCCTCAGGACTTTTGGAAAGATACTGACCATTGTGTCGATCTCCAGCTGATCGGATGTTGCTAGTTAAATGTGAAACTCTTAAAAACACCCCTTCTAGATTCGCAATCTCTTGTGAGTGCAAGCAAAAATAAGGCGTCGCAACTGAAACTCCACAACAGGATGGTCTCTCAGAGCAATGCTTTAAACCCAGGTCTGAATTAGACTGCTAAAATTCATGAGTCTACACCCCTCCTGACGGTACAGTAAGCTGGCCTTTCCAGCGCCTTCAGTGTTCATCCTTTAATTTCATTTACCGTTTGTTTCTGCTTTCTGAATGCCGATCAAATGAGAGTGTGTAAACCACTGAGATTTTCCGGGTTTGTCTGACTATCGCAAAATGACTGACTCCACAAAAACTTACTGAAGAGAATGTGCAATTCACGCACGACAACTCCACCAACAGCCGGGAAATCAAACGACCTAAATAGATGCGACCGCTGACCCATGTATTACCAGGAATCTTTTCGTAAACCCCAAACCATCGCTGCCTTCAATATTATCGATTCAAAGTCCCTAAATAACCACCTAGTTCAGAAGGCCAACGGGGCGAAATTGCCAATTGTTCAAAGCGCTAACCAGTCACGTTACCGCGTTGAGAACCAAATATGCATTTCTTCGATCTAGATGCGTTTCCAAATGGCTATCGAAAACGAGGGCCTAACGCTCCTTTGGATAACTCACCTATTAGTCTGACGTCAACAAGAGCAGAAATATTTGCGAACATCAAATTATTTGGTCAGTCATCTCTACCACATCCGTTGCATTTAGGGTGCTTGGGAAAAAACAATACAAGTCAATACCCTGTAATAAAATACAGACTTAAGGAGACATACTTACACAAAAATACAAAAGTAAAACGTAGATTCACGAAACACAGCCTTCTACCTCACAGCTCAGACGTCTTTGAACGAGATGACACTCTGACAGTGAAATGACCTATCAAGGAAGAGCAACTAGCTATCGATACACAACAAAATTACACGTTGGGATTTTTGGTATTTCTGCATTTACTATGCAACTGACCCCGAGACTTGATAAGCCACCTCTTAACAGTCCACAAGCGAAGGCCAGAATCTAAAAAATTGAGCGAAAACACAGGAATACCATCTCAACATTTGGGTTATACAACTGACTTTGCTCGATTCGGGCAAGATATGGAAAATCAGCATCTATAAGCACATAAACGTCCTAAGAATTGGCGGAATTCAGTAATCTTACGGCGTTATTAGTCTTCAGTGTATTAATATCTTTCTGGAAAAGGTGAGACCAATATCCCCTGCAAATAAACTTGACGATTTCTATCTCGGATGTAAATCTGGGACTATTTTTCGTCAATCTGGAAGCTGATTGACTTTAATGGAAAATACCTTTCAATACAACGTTGACCGATACGATAGCCCATATTTTCAATTAGATTCATAGCCATAGAGTGTCCATCAGAAAGCTGTTGATATAAGGCTAGTGTAGACGGCATACCTGATTCGTCCGATCTGTAAAATATTTAATGATTTCATAAAATAGGAACTCGAATGACTGCTTCACACCATCCGAATGGTCGCCCATCACTTACTCTCTACCTCTCCAAAATCTGCACACGAAAATGATCTTGTGGTGACCTTCACGGCTATTCTAATGACTTGCATAATTATAAGCTGGTCGAAATTCCTGAATTCATCTATATTTTAGCTGATTATCCACTGTGCTGCTGAAGCGATTTGTACAAAGGCTATTCTAGTATGCATAATTGAGCTGAGTATATGCATTTGTCCATCTGCAGGATTTTAAAATTGGGGTGAAATATTGCTCAACAGAAAAACTTCGCCAATTAAGTTAAAAACCCATAAACATTTTAATGGGGAAATACTGTGATTCCTATATTTAATGTGGATTACGCAAACAAATAAGAAGCAAAATATGATATTCTTAGGTCAAATTGGATGATCCTTAGAGCTCTAAGTGCTTTTAAATTTGTGATAGGACATAATAAATTGGGAGAGGAAATGTCACTGCTGCAGCTTTCCCCAGCTTCTCTGAACACAAAGGAGAACAAAATACTTGAGGCTTTTGGTATGGTCTAGAGACAGAGGCAATGTAACTAACCGCCTAACTGAAGCCGAAAGCCAAATAAACAACAAAACTTGTTGTACCAAGATTATTGATCTGGTCCAAAAGCCGTGCTATTATGAAAAAAGTATAACCCATGGCGACTTATCGTCTTTCGTAATCAAACAAAAGCAAAGAAAAATGTTTAAGCATTACAGAAGTCCGTGTTTTTGCTGCCTATTCAAAACTATTTTATCTTTGACAAACCCACTTTTATTGCCACTTTCGAGATAAACAGGACCATGAATTTTGCGCATTTTGAGGGAGCAATTTCTACTTGGTGTTCTGCCTATCACTGCCAAGTACATCGCCTGTTTGGTATCTACTCTGCGGCCTTTGCCAGCCAAATCACACTTTATTTAGATGACGTTAGAGTACCATGATAAAAATTCACCGGTAATTTGTCCTGATTATCAATGTGTCCTTGGCTCAGCCTTATTTATCAAGCTGCACTTTTCTGGAGCTCCATCTGCCTAATAGATTTTTTTGTTGTACGGAATACTTTTGCTTTCAAGAGAATTTGCAAAAGCTGGATAATCACGACTGCTTGACCGTGTGACCACAAACATTCATTTCATCTGTTTCATGTCATTTGACGAGATGAGATTCGAAACCCTTCGATTCTTGACTTTTTCAGTTGAAAATTTTTAGGACAGTAATTCAGAAATGGGCTATGTATTGTATCAGCCAGATTGTATAAGTCAGAAGTTTCTAGTCTGACAGGTGCGCACTGTAGTTCCCTGAATCTTCCGTGAAGACCGAAAGAAATAAAACCCGTGAATAGGACATGTATTACTGTCCCCAGCACTCTCCTCCCCATCGACCACCGACAACGTGGTTGGTGCTGTTGGGAAAACCAGCCACGAAACAACTGTGCAAGTCATCAGATCAGCATGCAACTCAGTTACTTTTTGGCTGTAACGTCACCGATTTCTTCTGGCTATTCATCTGAATAACGAGTTTCCTTCTACTTAGAAGCGTATTGAGGAAGGAGAATGTGGTCATCACCGCAAATACTCATCGTCAGTTGTAAGAACACTGACCTGACAGTCGAGTCTTTAAATAAGGAATAAGACTTAAGCAGCATCTTCTCTGTTTTTATTTCAATACTACTCAGCAACATCTGTATGCTCGGGTTCTTTTTAGCCAGTAGGCAGGTGGAGGGGTTACCTCTTATTCACCTCGTTGAAATCTCGATATGGATACCAATCCTTTTGGATAGTTCTTGACTAGTTTCTCTTCAGTAGCTACTAGTGTTCTCGCAGAACACGGGACCGGAACAATTGTCGAAGGCTGGCATTGGTTTCATTAAGGTGGACTCCGCCTATTGGTGCCTTTTAGACGAGAGGGTAGGAGGAGCTACTGGCCTGGTCGCATCACCCAACAGAGGCACAATTGTGGGGCCTTACAAACCCACAGGCAATGCAAAATATTCCCACCAGTTAAAATATTTGAATATTGTCTTCGCCACTGAAACCTGTTGGAGCAATTTGATATGTTCTTCGCCCGTGCATCTAGCCACATGTGAACCTTGGTTGGACTTTTACTCCGAGGTGCTGCCCTGGAGCCCTGCTAACAGTCTCTTGACTCTTCTATGCCTGGGTTGATGTCATATTTTGCTTTGGTCATTTACAATTTTGGGAAAGACTCAGGACACCGCATCGCAGTGTAAAGGTGAATTAGAGGTAACTTTTAGCGGGCAATTCTAGCTTGCGGTATTCCACTTTGTAGCTTGATCACCATTCCTTTGACGCTTGACTCGAAATGTGGCTAAATTATACTTTGCAAAACATCCAACGTATAGTAGAGTAGGTTTTTTTTGAAAAAGTTGGCTGACAAAACCACCAATGGTCCTACAACTGAATTTACTTTAAAGCATTTCCACCACTCTGGAAGCCCAATTGTTCCCCGTGAAGGTCAGTAGGTCATTTGCTTCCTTTTATTGACGAAATTAAATGCGGAGTTATCAGTAGGAATAAGTTGCATTATTGCTTGCAAATTAAGGACGACGATTCGCCATTTAATCACAATCATCTCCTGCTAAGAGCAAAAAACTTTGGGCTATCTTTTCAAGGTGACCCATTCACGAAATACTGCATACTTGCAAGGCTTAATGAGGTACCTTTAGTTGTCAAAGACGACAACAGTACTCCATATCTCCAAATAGGTCGTCGTGAGGTCTTAGGGATCAGAGCGCGTCGTCTCCTTGGGTCTCAGGGACAGCAGCTCAGGCATAAAATTGGTTTACATTGTGCGCTTGTCGTCTTCACTTATTACCACAAATCCGGTCACCACCTATTCTTTACTGAGATCTCTCTTAAAACGCTCACCACTATGACTGCGCTCTTGCTTACAAGACGAGAAGCTACTTCCGCACTGCGGTTTGGTGATGGTTCAAGCGTCCAATGGCAGTCGCGGTGTCCCTTCGCTAGTTCGAGGTTTACAAAGGCCTTCAAAATTGTTGACTCTTCTTCTTTACGTAAAACGTCCCTGTGGAAGCACAAGGAAAGCATGTAAAACACCTAAGACCCATTTTAATCCTAGAATTCGGTTAATGTGCTAGAGCGACAGTAAATTTTTGCACCACCTCTAGGACACAAACGCACAAAGACTTCGATGAAGAGACGCCTTGTTTGCTGAAGGCCATTTGTTCACACGGCATTGGCAACCACCTTCCCCGTTCCCAATCCTCACAGAAGGAAAATTTTGGAGAGACCACTGGGGCAGACATCAAACTGAGATATTGGATCCTTCGTCTGTGCACACATCACCCCATGCAAAGCAGTATAATATGGTGCCTTAATGAGGCAATAAAGGAAGCCAATTTGGTCCGTCTACTCCTCTGCTGATGTGTTGTAAATGGGTGCTCCGCCTACAGGGAAGTGCTATCTATTTACTCTTTTGGTTCGTACCTTCCTTAAAGTTCGTTTCCACCTAACTGGAGGTGATCGCTTAATATCAGTACGGGAAGGAGGTATCGACGTTAGAACGCCCTTGTGAAATCTTTCATACCGGTTTATAAACAGATGAAGTTAAATGGCATTTACTCCGTCACTCCAGACGGCCGTCGAGCATTTTAGGCTTAATATTTGATGGCGGTGGCGTCCTCACTGGCAATAAATACATACTCTGATGGTTATGCGGGCCTCCTCTTTAGTGCTTCAATGTCGGAGGTATATTGAACGCTAAGGGAAAGAAATGAAGGAGGCACCAATGAAGGCTGCTTTGGGGTCACCCACTTTCATCTTGAATGGCACAGCAGACATAGCTTATCGGGTCCGTATCCAACTTAATCGCAGATTTGGACGATACTCATGTCTTTTAGCTTAAATTCCCTTTCAGATCACTGCGTTTATTTAGGCACAAATTTATTAGTTTTAATTCAGCGCCCCGTGTCTTCCAAGGGAGCTGGAATACCATCAGATTATCTCGAATGTCTTACCATCCAGTGGAAGCACAGACTGCAAGGACCAAAGTTCACGCGCAGTTAGAGGCACAGACACCCGCCTCCTTTGAGATTTGTCCCTCGTGGTTCCCTTGGTCCTCCTTTCGTATCCGCTCTTCACATCGTAGTTGATGTTATGTAAACCACTAAAAATCATGAACATTCCTGATGTCCCTTGATTATTCCACCGTGTTCGCTGCTTTGCTGTATCTGTGACATCAATTGGGGGCAGAAAAATGCACTAGATTTATACTTTTCAAAGCCGAACAATGTCCATCAGCGAGGTGTACCCACATTTCGGTAGCTAATTGCAGGACGGAGGTATCGTCGATACAATCTGCCACTATCATTATGCAGATATTGTCGACGCCTTCAGAATGGGCTTTTCAGCTCTGCTATCACCTCAGATGTCAATATTCTTCTTTGGAAAAACGAGTTTTGTTCATCCCCATTCACTGCCTTTCTCCCATGAGGTTCGGTGAAGAGCCACAGAAATTGGAAGGGATCAGGCTTGCCTGCCCCTATTAACACTTAAAGTGTTCCTGGTCGTTCCGTAAAAGTGATACGAGAAAACGGCAAGAATGACCGAGCTTAATGCCACAGAGTGAAAAAAACAGGCAACAGGGATTGAAGCATCCGCATAGTTCAGCTGGCCATCAGATCGACGCAAAGTGAACATTCAATTCATTTTGGGTCTTTTATCCCCGAATGAAGACTTGGCGTTTTGTGCACCTGTGCAAAGGAGGAGTCCAGAGTCATCGCATGCTTCTCTGCGCTTTAGAGGCCAGAGTAGAGTCATCCCTCTAAAGGAGGTCTAATTTAGCAAATGTTTCTCACCGCGTTCGGCTAATCGCGAATTTGGAGGATGAAGGCAAACAGTGGTGGCAGCTCTCTGGTTGAACACTCCAGTAGTGTCTAAAGAAGGGTAAGTGTCTATGTCTGGTATTTTTTGTAATGCTGCTGTGTAATTTGAATTTTTTGGGCAGGTGCAGGCAGATAGGCGAAGGGATCAGTGTTCGTTGATGGCTAAAGGCAATCCCTTCTTTCCACCAGGTGGAGGCATTTCACTACTCCCACGTCCCCTGTGTGTGCTGGTGGATTCGTCATTTGACCTTTTATTTCTCTTTCCACTAAGAACTCATCAAGGTTAACTAGTTGTCGAGTTAGGATGGAAGATTTTATAATTGTGTTAAAGTTTGGAAGTCTTCTAATTCGATCAGCCTGAACCAATGCCGACTTTATAATCGCGTTTTAGTCCCCTCAATGACTTCTATGATGTGGAGACAACATTTGCAAGCACTGATGGACAGGACAAGATCACAGTCATTCAGAAGGACATAAGTTTAGAACTCCAGACAGCGATCATGTCCTTACATTACCTAGACGGAAGGCCGGAAGCCAGTTACTCCGGCTTGGATCGCTGTACTGTTCAGGGCATACCAGCCGCGTGGTCAAATGATTTTCCCAATACTAGGGTAGCTTTCACTCCCGGGTCGGATTCAAGGCAAACCACACATTCCATATCCAGCGTTAGTCAACTTACTTCACCAGGTCCCTTCGAGTGATCTGGGGAGGATCGAATAATTCAATTTGGCAGTCATAGCGTACGAGGATGCCGGCAAAGCGATGTTCTTAGAGCAACGACGCGCTATACTATGCAGTGATATGCCAAGATTTTAGTAAATTTTCTCTATATGATCAGTCCGGCAACTTCAAAATAGTCTTAATATGTTATTCAAGCCAACAGAAGGAGCATTATGAGGTATGATACCCAAAAGGGTCAACAAAAATACACCTAATTAGGTCATGTGCAATCGAGGGAAGATTAGAGGATCGCAGAATTGATGCGCATGCTTTAAATGGCTTTTGGGAGCTTCTGGCACATGAAGTATTCAACGATGCCAAGAGGGCAGAGCGCTGTAAAAGGCTAAGATCTAGAATGTGCGCTTGTGATTTCGATGCCACCTTTATGGTTCCCCTGTAGCCTCAGTAAAATTGATAAATGTGGAGAATCCTTTCTCAACTAGACATAAGTTGCCACCAATCTCTGCTTTCATGCAAAGCTTTGCCTCAAGGAGGCGAGAGCAAACTTGGCCTTCGTCGAAACTTTTGTCAATAATCCGACCGTACAATCTCTTTTCCTATGATTGGCTGATTTTTTACGGAAATGTCGCTAAATAACATGCACAGAAACAGAGGAGAAGGATAAGATGTGTCAGTGTCTTCGCCCCTTCTCATCCCCTCACCCACCGGATCGACTTCGGAGCTGGACGCATGAGGGTTTGTTGTGTATTGCAAGAATGCATGTGCTCCTCTCCCCTTACCGTTTAGGAGCCTAAAACCGTCGGGTAGACAGGTCTCAGTCCCATGTTCCCATTAGACGCGTCAATTAATCCAGGGTACCATAGGCACAGGAGGCAAAACATCTCGCTCTGATTACCTCCGCTTCTCTCTCCATTACCCTCAAGATGCCAACCGAGATTCGCAGGAATAAAATGAAAGGCGCACGAAGGCCCTTTGGTCTCTAGGACGTGAGCGTTCCCTAACAACTGGTCTCACCCACACTTCACCAAACACCAAATATGTACCTACCTTGGGAGTGAATGAGATGCGACAAGATGCGATAAGATGCGATAAGATGCGATGGGGATAAGCAATCCTCCTCTTGGTCGACTAACAAACGCCTCTTCTGAGAAGGTGCAGAGAGTGGATCAGTCACGTATCAATCAGCAAGGAAGCTAAGGTGCATGGCACCTCATTGTCTGTCGAAAGTGAGGAGGAGGTGGAGGGACTGGGGATGTTGGTGGCACTTGTTTCGACTAGACACCTTCAGCCTTGTTTGCCTCCTCATGGTTGATGCAGTGTCGGAGCGATCGGTTGGATGGAAGGGACCCGAGTGTGACTAGCAGTGCAGGTGACACCGGTGACGTGCAGATCAATGGTGTAAAAAGGGACCAAACTTCTTGAAAGCGATGCGCCACCTGCCCTTTTATTTAAGCATCTTGTAGATTTTGCCTCCTACTATGACACCTTCTTTAGAAGTCACATTGTAAATTTGCCAACATGCCCCAATGCAACAAGCTTCGCTCGCATTCCTTGGTTCAGTTCGCGCAATGCATTATGAGTAGGGATTGAAGGAGGAGACAAAGGGACTTCTAGAGGCCGATGCATGGTTGTATTTAAAACAGGCAGAGGAATCTCACACCGCCCTTCAGGTTGCAAGTGAGCATCTTTGCTCTCTTGGCCATGTTCGCGTATGCCAGATTTCTGTCAAAGAAGGCGTCAGTTGTTACCGATTCTCTACGATGTTGCCTTTACCAATAAAATGTCATAAGATGAGAGGACGTTTAGTCATTTGCATGCAATCTTTAGCGATGTAAGCAGAACATCTGATGGGTTCATTCTTTTGGCAAGGACAGATGATGGCTTACATACACAAGTTTACTAGGTTTATCAAAAATTTGTGTGTGAAAATGTCCCCAGTTGGTGAGAAAAGAGGCATACTAACGTCATCGTCAACTCTTTCTGTCACTTTCATGATTCCACCAAATCTCTCCCAACCGCTTCTTGCGTTGGCAGCGGGGGTGGCAGTTCAGACCCGAATACGCGCATAGGTACTGCCCCGTCAGCATCGCATCGTGATTGTCAGTAGCATGATTAATTACTGTTGTTAACCCCAGAAAGCCCTACTGTTGTGGTTCTAAAGAGATCACCTTTCTGCACATAAAGTCCAGACCTTTTGGAAGGCAAAACGTTGCCAGCCTAATCACTACCTCTAAATCGGTCAACCTCACCTGCAGAAGGACTTGAGGTGAGCCAATACGCAATACAAATTTAGGGTGATTTGAACACCATAATCACAAAAAAAACGAAATCCCTCCATCTCTATTGGTTGGCAAGTAAAGGTGCCTCCCCAACCCTCCCAAATGTAAAAAAAGCTAATGGAGAGCTGGATGGACTCTGGCCTTGCGTGGAATGATGCCGTAATGATCTAACATTTGCTCCTGAGTCTCTGTCCTTCCAGACCACCAACTGCTCCAACTTATTGCAAATTTGGCGAAGACCCGAACCAATTTGCTAGATGAGCATACACAATCAAAATCGAGAGTTGTCCCAACTTACTTGACTGATTTTTAGGCCTTAAATTCGCATACGAAATGACAACTTTTAGCAAGTTCTTGGCTTACAAGGCGATGATTAGTGGCCCAGGCGAAATCAGACACGGTGCTACTTTGCATGTCTTGCCTGTTCACTACCACCCCAATGACCAAAGGAAAACTGTTCGGCTGGTGGACGGAATCGCAATGGAAATTAAGTAGAATCAGTTAACCGATGCATAGCATCGGTTTAAATCATTGTTTCTTAACCGATTTAAGCAATTTGTCCTTCTAGTAATAACCGGTCTGTAAAGTTCAGCTTATACTCCAGCAGTGCGATGTTAGTGAAGTCCCTCACACAAATGCAGTTTGCAAAGAAGCCACATCTTCGTGTGGAGTGGAATAGATAGGTTGCCTCACTGGCTTTGGAGATCAGGCGTTTCTTATCTTCATGAAATTATACTGACACTGAAGGTGGAGAGTGACAAAAAGGGAAGCTGGAAACGATTTAGTCCTTAAGTTCCTTTGCGCACCTAAACATGGTTAGAAATCCAAACTATCCAGTCTATGTGTGGTCTTTGCAGTCCTTTGGAGTGGCAACAGTTAGTCTGCCATCCCACAATGACCTATTACAGTCGATGGAAAGAAATGTGGGACCAGCAATCACTTAAGACGTTTTTATGACTTTTATCGGACCAAATCATTGTGGCCTTTATTCCCGCCTTTGCCTTCAAAAGTAATTCAATGGCCTAGGCTGCAGCAATGGATCGAGTCTGACACATTTACCACCTCTGCTGCTGTGAATGATTCGAGCTGGACGGTGACATGAACTCCAATTCGAGATTGACATCCCTCGAGCGATTTGCAAAATTGAACGCTTCTTTCAGGAGGCTATCGCTCCTGCTATTAACGCAGCGTCTGCAGTCTTTCTGAAACTTGCAGAAGTTCGATGTGAGGAGTCGAGATAGCGGAGATGTTTGACAGTGAGGAGGAGTGGATCATCGCGCAAGACGGATACGTCTCAAAGCGATGAAACATGCGCACAGTAAAGCGTGCAAATAGTGTTGCCAAATCGCTACGAAGCTGTGACATTCACATGGCATTTCGCAATTCACTCAACGCTTAGCGTGAGTTAGAGGTGAGAATGGAAAATGGACCTCAAGTGATGTATGGGATGATTTTGCCTGCCAGACGGTGGAACAACTCAAAGAGTAGTGGCCTGGTGACCACCACGCGGATTGCATGAGAGTGGAGGAACTGCATCGAATCAGTTATTCGACACACTTTGCGTCACCCGCGCTGTGTGCAGGAATTTGTGCATGCGTGTGTGCGCCTACCAATGTGGGTGCTAACGCCAGGATTGGCGTTTGTGCATGCAAACACGCGTATCTCCTTTCATCACACTTAATACAGCCAAAAAGGCTGACACCCCAACCCACACACTGTGGGGCGAAGAGAGGGCGGGCGCCACGAGGGATGTTTCCATACCTCCGCCGTACCCTCAGCCTTCGACCTGCCACTGCTACTAGATCGGGTTTCTACTGAAATAATGGAATTACGCCCCGCTAGGCAGCCTACCTCTTGATATCCTGATTTCTGACAAGCAAATCACATTAAAAGACGCAAAGTAGATGATTAGCAAGTGCCTTGCAGCCAAATTACTTCCAATTAAAAGGAGCATTTGTTCTCCAAATGGAAGCTGCTCTAGTCACCGGAAAGCTTATGCAATATTTATACAAAGAAGTTAAAGTTTTGTGAAATTACTGACCCAAGTCTTCTCTTCATGCATTTTCTTGACACAAGTAGTTGTGTGATTAATTTGATCGAAGGCGACACCGTGCACCACATCGGCATTCCACTCGCCTGCCACCCTTGACGGGGCACGTCTCGTCGCCAGCACCGCGGTCGTGCCACAAAACTTCAGCCGATGGAGTTAAGTGGGTCAAACGTTTTCTCACGCCCTAGAAAGCCTGTTTACGAAGCCAGGCGAGGCATTTGAGACGCGCGCATATTCCTCATGAGGCAAATTCACCTTGTGATTGTAAACTTCCAATTTTGATGCCATTTTTGCCACCCACTGACGCATGTCTTCCAGTCAGCCGTGATTAGGTGGTGGTGCACCTTTCGTGTAGCAACAAACTGACACTTAGTTGACTTTGTTTTACAAGTAGAATTTACTACTTTATAATATATTTAATGGAGATTGAGAAAAGAAAGAAGTGAGGTTGCGTCACTCGGTCCTAAACGCGGTCGCCTCCAGTGCCACAAGCGGAAGGAAAAATACAAAGGTGAAGAATTCACTGTTTGAAGGCAGAGAGGCTGGATAGTCAGAGCGCACTTATCGTTGATGGTCACGCCCAGTCATCCTTTTTGAGCGATAGGATGGGAAATGGTGACTAAATTGTTTTAGAGGTAGACTGCAACCTGTTTGTGACAGTAAACGCTGCAGTTCTGGGGGAAAATTCTGAACTGCAAGGCGGAGATGATGCCTGTCATTCTAAAGCAGGTATCATCGGCGTGTCAATCGGTTTCCGAGGTCGCATTTGACCGAAGGAGACCATTGTATTTCTAATTAGCAAACCAGATCGCACCTCGTTAGTAGGTAATGCCTCAAGAGCAGGCAGTTTCTCCGCTTTCGGTAAAAAAAAACTTCTCAATTGATTGAAATCCACTTACCTCTGCCACCGCTATTGATGGAGCGCCTCAAGTGTACCTCCAAGTCGTGAAATGTCAATGTATGGCCCTATGATATTAGTGAATTTGACAGTTAGCGTGGAGAAAAGCCATCCCATAGGACCATGGCAAAATTGGCAGCGGTCAAGGAGTTTGCATAGCCAAGTGTAGATTAAAACAACTGCCAAATCACTTTTGACAACATTGTGGATTAAATTAGGAGAGTAAATGGGAATGACCTAGCTTTAAGTTCTTGTCTATCTCTCCGTCTGCCTTCCTGTTTGCCAATGAATCGGATGTGAGATTCAGGTTTTGAAAATTGCTTACTCCCTCTGTGTGATTGTTCGTGCCGCCTGGCAGTCCCAGCTGTTGACTTTGAATAGACATTGCTGACGTGTTGTCTGAGTGACTCACCGTGCAACGCTCTTGCACACCAGCAGCTCCAACTCGCTAAGCCCCAAGTATCTACCGCTCTGTCGGTAAACCCGGTCTTTGCACGTCAGCAGGCGAAGCAATCACCCGCAAACCAGTCACGCATTGGCGGCACCATGAGGCGACTGCTTTGACGGAATTGCCAGATCAGTTAACTCACAACAGTCTCCGTTTGAGCAAGTAGCAGCGCGGAAAGCTACGCAAAAGATCGTGTCACCTGTGATAGCGTAATTGAGTGAGGAACTGCAGGAGAGAATTGGTGGACGCTAACCGATTGTGGAGGTAGAAACGTAGAGGCATTGGTGACTTCATTCCCTTGCCGAAGGTCGACGGTGATCGTGCAATTGATTGCCTCATCGGTAAAGCGGATCTGCTGGGAAGCAAGTCCCACTGAGAGAGGGAGAAAGCAGAATTGCGATCATTTTACTAGTAAACAGCCTAATAGGTCTCCCTCCCCATCCACCAGGTGTGGAAGTCTTTGCGGCCTGCATTGAGTTCTGATCCTCCTTCAACGGCTTGGACGTTCTGCCATCCGTCGAATGATTTTAAATATTAATCGTTGCAAACACGCAAAATTAAAAATTGGGATCCATCTTTATTTGTTTGAACCTTGGTACGCGTCCTTTGAGAGCAACGTGTGGCTTTCATGTCGTGTTCTAACTGGTGTTGACTTTTGTCGTAGAAAGGTTGCCACGTGCTCTTATCACCTTGGCTTGCTCAAAGTGACGGAGAAGTGCTTTGCTTTATTCGTTCATTTACCTGCGCGATTTCTTCAGTCATGGTTATGTGGCTCAAAGGCCATACAACGTCGTTTTTGCCCTTCCCCGTGGAAATTGTGTCCCTTGCCTCCTCAAGGAGGTGCTGATTGGAGTCACTGTTCCACCAGCTCCCATAGCGCATTCCTGCGCCATTTGGGATTTGTTCCCGCAACAGCATCGCCATCTCACAGCTTCAATTTCAAAGGTACAGTGCCAAATTCAAACAAGAATAACGACACAAAGGATGAGTTCTTTAACAGGAAATTCTATGAATTTTAAGCGACCTGATACGTGGACGAAAATTAAATTTGGATTGTTAGTAATTTTTAGTGCTGTTGCTTTGTGTGTATGATACAAAGATAGATTTCCAAGAAAAAAATTAGTAGTTCATTAAAGCATTACAATCCGAACGTCCAAGTATCTTCTCGAAGAGCTCTAGAATGGCAACTACTTTAATACAGTTTTAAGTAGCATGTGTGAAAGTTATTGTAATGAATCTAAATGAAGTTACGCGCAAATCAGGTGAAAATCCCCCTTCCAGCTTATGTATAAAGTTGCGTAACTATTGGCGATATTCCAATTAGACGCGTCAAGTAATCCAGGGTACCATAGGCACAGGAGGCAAAACATCTCGCTCTGATTACCTCCGCTTCTCTCTCCATTACCCTCAAGATGCCAACCGAGATTCGCAGGAATAAAATGAAAGGCGCACGAAGGCCCTTTGGTCTCTAGGACGTGAGCGTTCCCTAACAACTGGTCTCACCCACACTTCACCAAACACCAAATATGTACCTACCTTGGGAGTGAATGAGATGCGACAAGATGCGATAAGATGCGATAAGATGCGATGGGGATAAGCAATCCTCCTCTTGGTCGACTAACAAACGCCTCTTCTGAGAAGGTGCAGAGAGTGGATCAGTCACGTATCAATCAGCAAGGAAGCTAAGGTGCATGGCACCTCATTGTCTGTCGAAAGTGAGGAGGAGGTGGAGGGACTGGGGATGTTGGTGGCACTTGTTTCGACTAGACACCTTCAGCCTTGTTTGCCTCCTCATGGTTGATGCAGTGTCGGAGCGATCGGTTGGATGGAAGGGACCCGAGTGTGACTAGCAGTAGAGGTGACACCGGTGACGTGTAGGTAATTTATCCACCTATGTATTTTAGGGTAAAATTCAAATTCAGCTTGTTAAGTGCTGTAGGTCCACGCACTATGCTTCCTCCGTGTAAACAATGGCACGAAGTCTGCAGCCGCTCGTGGCTTGCACCAAGTCAGCGCACCACAGACATGCCAGGCACCGTCCACTCCACTTTAGGTGACTTGACAAATGCGTGTTTAGTGTGCGTGGACTGAGGGTCGTGGTTCAGGCCTCCGGTAGGATGCGATGACCAGAGGCCACACTGTATCTGCTCTCACTCTCTCTGGCTCCGGTTTGACCTAGCTGCTCGTCGCTGGTTTTTACACCTCCAAATTGTTTGATTTCTCTTTTTTTTTTGGTTTTTGTTTTTTGGTCTGAAACCAAGCAACGCCTCTGAGAGAACTAATTTTGTTTCTGGCTGCTGCTTTAGCTTTGGTAACGTATTAAATTTGCAAAAAAATAAAGATGTGCCAGAAATCGTTTGAAGTTCTATTTTTGCATATCTGAGGGCGATGCTGAATGCCAAAAAGGCAGTTGCTCTCCCATGTAGAGTTCAACTTCAAATGTGGGGCGGTTGTGGGCAAGTTGGGATTTTTAGGCGTCTTCTCTTAGAAGGTGACTAAAAGCTTGATGGAATATTTAATTGTAGCCTTCTGCAATTACTCGGGTGGAAAGCGTTGGTTCTTTACTTCTCCTTCTTCCTCTTCCTCTTCCTCCTCCGTATTCTTTACTGAAGCACTTGGAAAATAGAAGTGGAATAGAGAATCCGATGGTGGATTGTATAATCGCAACTGTGGTGCCTTGACTGTTTGCGCAAATCGCAGTTTTGGTCACATGTGCACTTCAGGCAACGCAATTGCACTTCCACTGGGAAGAGATGGCATTGGAAACATTCCGATGGCCCTTTCGTACATCAGTGATGCGCATTCTGCCCAAGTGTAGCGCCTGTTTTCGTCTTCACCAAAGCCTCAAGGCACTACGATACCGGCAGCGGCAAGCGAACCCAATTCCAAGGAACAACTTTTCCGATTTCCATTGTTGAAGGCTGAAACTTTAAAGCAGCAAAAGAAGGACATCGGCCGCAGATTTTACGATCTCTAACAAAAGGGTAAAAAGAGATTCTGCCTTTGGCAAATGCACCTGTCTCGTGTTCTGCCAAATGGATCAAGAAATGTTCGCTGCCGAGCTGTCTGCGTTACCTGCATAAAGATACAAAAGAGGTAGCGCGTGATGCCTCCTCCTCCTCCTCCTCTTCCTCCCCACCAGCTTGGCAAAACATGGCTGATCGGCACAGAAGTAAAAACGGTGCAATGAGTAATGAATAGACGTAAGACCTCATTCCCATGTAGCTAATCAAATTCCATCCTTTGTTAAATGGCTCCGCTTTAGGGCCAGATTCCCTACCACCAGCAGGGACATGCACGATGGCCTGTATGGTGCCTTTTCCTGCGCTACAGCCTCCAAACAGGTCCAAGCTTCAAAATTCACCTGAATTTCAACAGGTGTTGGTTATGCAGCTAGGTTATGTGTGTTTTTTTTGCGTTTTTAAAGCACCCGCTGCACTGTTGTGGTCGTCGCGGAATGTTGACCAAGGGAAGCACAGTAGCCGCTCTTCCATTGGTTTCGCTGCCACTTGAGGCTCTGTGATTGCACCATCGCTAAGTATCACGGTCTCCGGGCCATGTCGGTGGCTTCCTAAGCTCATTTGCAGGTCAGCAATAGATGTCCTCGTCATGTACTATGTCTTCTATCGTTCGCAAGGAAGACGCGGTACGCTATGATCATAGTGGAACCGTGGAGACGATTATTTGCCAGAAAAAAAGACTTTAAGAAGTCTTTGGATTGGATGGATTTAGGTCAGATCAGTGAGGGCCTAAAAGTGCTCAAAAATAGCGGGTAAAGTGAACAAAAAAGTGGTGTTGATTTGATGTGATTTGGTGCGCCACTTCACTTTGAGGCCAAAAATGCGCACTGTTTAAGGTGATAGCGCCACTTTAAGCAAAGCAGGTAGTCTTCTCACTCCCTCTCTCTTGTGCTCTCCTTTCTCCCAGAGAGCAATCGTTGTTTTAGGTGTTCATTTAAATACACAACTTTTTCCTTTCTTGGGAGATGTTGACTTTAATTTGTCATCTACTTGACGATTCGCTTGGTGTCCGGTGTGTCAGTTACTCAGCCTTCCTTCTGTCCACGCAATAGCAGCCTTGACTACCAAATCGTGGGACGTTCCCTTCAACCTGCATCTAACCCTTGTGTTCTGAGTCAAGGCTGACTGAGAGGCGATGTCTGCCCACAGATTGAAGCAAACAACACGGGTGTGAGGTCACACCATTGTGCGGCTTAATCACGCATTTGGTGGCCCTGCGGACGCGCGTTGATCGGCCTGGCCATTACTCTAGTCCATTTGGCTCGCCATCCACCTCCTTGGATTCGGACTCGGACTTTGCTAGAAGAGAAGTCTAGTACGTGCACGAGGGCGTGTTGAGGTCTGAGGCGCTGCGCATCACACTTTTCTGCCAAGCAGGCTCATGACAGTCTGATTATTTTTTCCATTTCGTGTGGATTTGGGAGACTTTGTGAAATTTGATGTCGAAAACTAGATTCATGTTTTGCTGTCTAGACGTAGTTTAGTCCGCGTCTTGCGCACACGTCACAATGCAAATCAGGACCTTGTATCTATGACTTCATTCTCTAATCTCCTCGGGCTGACCTGCTGGTGGCTTCCCAACTGACACCCACATTGATGCTGGCAGCAGAGGGAGTGACAAAACTGTTTACTTATTTCATCTTCCATTATCTACAGAGTGCACAGACTGCATCGTAGCAGACGTGTAAGCCCTTGTGGAAGAGATGCAAACACAAGAGCGGTAGGTTGTTCGATTCTAGCAGATTTCAAGAACTAATAAGTGTACTTCTCCAACACTCATTAAATTGACTGCAGGATTTGGCGTTCCGATTACCTAGTTCCCTATTTTTTTGCATTTAATGCTTCATTGTGAACGAATGCCTCCACCCACCCAAGCTACCGAATGGTGCGTTCAACCAAGGAGCGCTCCTCGGTTCACCTATTCCGTATGCTCCTTCACTCTCCCGTCCACTTTGTCTCTGTCTATCAGCCTTTGCTTAACTTGTGCATACATTCCACTTGGATTCATCCGACCATCTGTTCACTCACACACACACACACACACACACACACTCTAAGGAACAATTTTGATTGACTTTGGCCCATCAATCGCAACGGTTCCCGATACTAAACCAATCTACAGTCTACAGTTAAGGCGGAAACGCCATAAGTGGTGCCACTTTCCACACATTAGCAGTCTGTGACCAGACTAGTCGCTTAATTTGATGGTCCAGTAAATGAGGGTGATGCTGACAGTACTGATGACCTCATTAAGGCCAATGGAAACTGACCTCAAAAGGGGCTTCGGAATATGGCCTTGTGATGTTATCGTGTCTTTTAAGTTGTAGCCCAAATTCAGTCCACACCAGCGACGAGGCTATACCGACTACTCAAATGCTGCTGCCTCAGCCTCTGTGAGCCAGTCCCGATGAGTCGAGACCGCGAAGCACGGCAGTAGGCGAGACGAGTCACCAAAATGGTGGGCAAACCGCCAGACCTCACAGAGCTAAATGCAACAGGGAAGCCAACCTGTGATCTGACGCGTTAGGAAATGTAATTCGTAAAAAAAACATCTCATTCCTCGTGGTGACTCGTTTTGGTGCCTTTGGCAGGGGAGAATGGGAAAAATCTTGCAACCATCCTCTCTGTAATTACTCAGAACGTGGAAGGAAATGCACGAATTAATGGCTTTCATCATCGGCAAATGAAGAACGGGAAAGATTCATCAGTCACGCAGTTGTTCAAAATCCCAGTCTTTGTGGATTATTACCCACCAGGCCATCCAGGCTAGCATTTGATCCACAGTTTTTTGGCTCCGTTTTAATTGTCGAGATTCTAATACTACTTCATCGATAAAAAGGAAATATACATATATGCCTGACGTATTTAATACAACTTAAGTGAGTAGTATCAAATGGCCTCAGGAAGGCAAAGTTAACTAGGGAAAAAAAAGAAAAAATTAACACTGAATTTCGTACCTGCCTTTGTTGCCGCAACAACTTCAGCACTAAGCTCCTTCGGTTCAACATTCATCTAACCACCACGTTTGGGCGGGATTGCGGCGGCGACTAAGACGCGCTACCTCAATGAGGACCGCCGGAGAGATGGTGACAACCAGCCATGACCAGCCTTTCGCTCAACTTTTCTCCTCAAACCCTTTTATAGGGAAGTTTGGCCCTGAAGCACGTGAAATTCGTCCCCACGGATGGGCTTGTCGTGCATCCCAATCGACACGTGATTGTGTCCAGGCTTGAGTATCATGCATGCACGCATAACCTTCTCATGTTGATTTCGAGACTCAAATGACAATGAAAGCCCTTCCCCACGAAGGCCCCACCGATGCCACAAGCATCGACTGGTAGGAGAGGGGACCTGCGAAGCTGCATAATCAAGTAGTTGACAAACCTTTAGCTCGCTTTACCCCTAATGCTTCAAAAGCGCGTTAGCTAACCCTAACTATGTGATCGCTGCCTAACCCTCAGCGGTGACTACCCCGCTACTACGTCTTCGCCCTCCACAGTCAATAAGTGAATATTAATTCATTCCCACATTCCCTTACTAAACTACACAAAAAGTACCACTTCCAGTTCGAATTCCTAGAACCTAATTCGGAAAGTGATGTCTTACACTGAGAGTTTGACACGACTGACCCGGATTAGCGTGTACTCGAAACACGTATTTCTCAGAAATGCATGATAATGCAAAAACCAGATGTCAGGCCTCGAAATGCGGCTTCTACGCAGTTTCTTACTGGCCTCCACCACGGTAATCCACTACGCGTCCAGTAACGGATATTCTTTGTGGTAGAACGGCGAGCACGAACACTACAACCAAGTATTTGCGGTACGTGAACTCACCACATGTATAAGCTTGGTAGCGACCCTAGCATCCATTCTGAACGATGCAGAATGGATTAATTCTAGTCGTAACCCTTCCCAAACGAGAAGTTGCAAGCAAAACCGGTACGAGTGCCTTTGGTCCGATTCCCAATCTAAGCTGCTAGTAAGCGCAGATGCCAAGATCAAAGCACGATGAGGTGTAGGGAAGCAGTCACCATCAACCACCCATCTTGTAGTAAACTAGAGGCTCAACCGAGACGTCTCAACACACTCGCCACCCGACTCAAAGTTACCCCGCCGGGAAACCGAACAAAACCAGCCTTAGACCAGAAACATTCCAGATAAAACTTTAGCCCGAAGCCAACCTATTCCACCTGCAGCATTATCTCGTGCACACACAAATAACAAGTACAGTGCACTCGTAGCGGGAGCCAAGTCGATAAATGGTACAGCCTGGGTTATGAAAACATCAACACGAATAACCCATGCTTTGCAACAATCTCGACAGGCATGCTCCCAACACTAGAAATGGTGTTAATCAAATGTCAGATCGTGCGGAAGCCATATCACTCGCAACTCCACCCAAAGTAACCAACACAACTCGCGGGATAGAATGTTTATCGATGCAATACCGAACAATGCATCATACTGACAAGTCCCAAATGAGTGACAACCAGATGTGAAAACCGTTGAAAGAGCGAAGCCACATTACCTGCGACAACGCAGTACGCCTCAAACATGAAGTAGTGGCAACCAAGGGACATTTGAGCTCAAAAGCCGGCACCTAACTGAAATGGTTGGTATCCCTTCAGCAAGGTGATAGGAACAGTTTTCCTTACTACCTGATAGAAACTATGCCGCAGCCACTGTTGCAAGAACAGCAAATCTGAAAATGGTAGCACGATCTACAAGTCGTAAAACAGGGTAGCCTGATAGTGGCAAAGCTAATAACTAACCGACCGCACTCGGTTCTTCAAAAGTTTCAGTCGTAGCATATATTTACAAAAGATCAAAAAGTTGCGTTGAACCGATAATCTTTGAACGTACACTTTAATATCTGATCACATCCAGGTTGTCTAATTACAGAAGATCCATAATATTGTCCGGCATTTCCAGTATCTGAGTGTGATAATAGTTCATTAACTGGTCCAACAGCGGAACGTCCTCCTCAGTAACGAAGTTAATAGCTACCCCTTTACGCCCAAAACGGCCACTACGACCGATTCTAGAAGCGTGAAATAACACAAACGAGCAAACCAACCTATGAATATACACCTCACGACGATTTGGGAGATCGTAATTTAGAACGAGAGACACCTGCTGCACGTCAATGCCTCGAGCCAAAATATCCGTACTCAATAACACTCTTGAGCTTCCACTACGAAAATCGCTCATAATGGCATCACGCTGCTCTTGAGTTAAATCACTGTGCTAAAGTGATCAATTATATTGAGGAAATCGAAGTGAGTCTTACGATGCACGACACCTTGAATTTTCGGCGCACAAGTTCCTCCTTGAGGTTAATAGCTTTTTTGACGGTGTTCACGAAGATTACAACTTGGCCGAGATCCAAAACGGTGTACAAATCCAATAAAGTTGGTAATTTGTAATCCTCCAGTTTCACTTGGATGTAGAACTGACGAATGCCGTCCAGAGTAAGCTCTTCTTTTTTAACGAGAATTTTCACTGGATCCTTGATCATCTGTTTCGTGATTTCAAAAATCTCGGGCGGCATAGTGGCCGAGAGAAGAATTATTTGAGCCGACTCTGGCAGAAAACTGAAGATATTTTTTATTTGTGTTTCAAAACCGCGCGACAGCATCTCATCGGCTTCGTCTAGGACAAATATCTTAATGTAATCCGTTGACAGAACCTGGCGATCCATCATATCAAAAACACGACCAGGTGTGCCGACTACAACATGCTGCCCCTCGGGAAGAACTTGAAAGTCTTGTTGCAGGCGCGTGCCACCAATACAGGCATAACACTTTACGTTAAGTAAATGACCGATCTTTTGGATAACCTGAGATGTGAAAACGATAAGACAACGACCAAATTACCGATTGAATCTGCTTTGCCAGTTCCCTTGTTGGTGCAAGAACCAGGGCTTGGCACCTCGGCAAAGAGACATCGAGTTTTTGCAAGATACTGATAGTAAAAGTAGCGGTTTTACCCGTGCCCGATTGGGCTTGAGCAATGACGTCTCTGCCCTGCAGGCAGGGCAAAATTGCGCGCTGCTGGATAGCAGAAGGGCGCTCAAAGCCGTATTGATAAATGCCACGCAAAACTTCGTCGCGCAACCCCAACTGGTCGAAGTTTTCTACGGTTTCGTGATAGTTAGTCTCAATCTCGCCATCTTCCGACACGGGTTCACTAAAAGCAAAAACTCAAACGCCATCGCGGACCTACCCCATATTGCACGCAGTGGCAGCGTAAAGCGAAGTAAGAGTTTAAACAAAGATCACCTGTTTTTATATTTATTAAAACATTATCTTTTACGAGACCAAATTACTAGGAAATCAATTTTAAGTTAAATCCACTATTATATTTTTATTCAATGTTAAACTGAGCAAATCTCTGAAACAAACTTATCTGCATTAGCACGACCTCAACCCTTATTATGCGGGGCATAACACCACATGTAAATAAAATTTACAAGAATAAAATTTACACAACTAAAATCTAAAAGAATACCGTTGGGTCTGCTGAAGTGTGCTTGATCAAAAGTGTGCCAAGGGAAAAATCGATTTATCTGCGCCAATCACGTGATCTAGAGAATACTATCGGCAGAAACGATGGCTGATCCAATGACTTTGTAAATACCTGATGTTCCCATATTCCTAATCCTTTTCTTCGAAGGCCCTTGAACAAAAAGAATGAATGAGGGGCACTTTACCGTAATGCAGGTGTCCAATAATCGAGTTTGGCGCTCCTGTTGTTGTTGTCCAAATGCCAGTTTGAAGCGGCTGACTAAGCGTGCCATGCATTGCTTGTTCGACTACTGGTCTCAGTTTCGGCTCCATAGGGGGCCATATCACCCTAGCTGGGTTGACTCACCTTTGGGCTACTAACGTAACCCCGTTACCTCTGTTTGCGAAATATGTGCATTTTGAACTTATCCCTTTCTGCAGTTGACACCGACATTTACCTTAACAACAGACTTATTTAAATGTTTTGTACCACTCTGATGATGCCTAGGGTCGTAATTTCATTAATACTGAATTGAGTTTTCCAACCTTGCGTTAAGTGCGTATTTTCCCGACGCTTGTTCGTCATATGACTTTTGCAAGGAATATGTGGATTTGCTCATTCGTATTGTTTTCCTCATCTTAGAGCCAAAAGCATTTACTAAGACAGTGGCTTCTGAATTCAAATTAAATATCTTAAATCCCGTTTTCATGATATTTGCAATTTCAGTAAGCGCAGTTTTGATTGGCTGATTAGTTAAATCTTAATTTCGTTTAAATAATGCAGCGCGTCCGAGCAATTGCACTTCCTCTCCAGATACAGTTGTTTCATTCAACTTCTGATTTCGTGTACGAACTTGGGTGACCACATTGCCTGTGCCATGTCAGCTCTAACAAATCTATTGTGTTTGCTAAATATGCATTATGATCAAGCATTATGTAACGCTCAGAGGCTTTCCTGAATGTAAAAGATGCCATAACACTAGGGTAGAATGTGCTTATCTCTACGTGTGCATATATGTATATGACCACTTACGTAATCTTAACCGACAGTCAAGCAAACCAAGCATCACACGGTCCCTCTCTTCTTTTGTGTGTTGTCCCCAGCATTTTTTTAAGTAACGTAAACAAAGCCGTTCTAGCAACCTAAATGTAATATATATAATAAACACTATTTTAGCCTTTTTTCTTTTTTCTTGCTTAATAAGGTGCCCTCTTGTTAAATTCGTTTGGAACTCTTGCATAAATAAATTGGCTTTTGGGTGTAATAGCACACACCAATAGCCATGAACCTCATGCTCTTTCTTCTCAAGGCCACTATTGGGTATATTTGGCCCATTTGCATACTTTCATGCTTTGAGTGTCATGTGGTTGTGTCCGCAGACCGATGCATAAATTTAACGTGTGTCTTGTAACTCGTCGCCTTAATGGTAACATATAAAACCGCGTTTACCTAATTTTTAAGGGTCATCTCCTGACATCATGGTTAAGAACTTACCTAAATCCCCACAAAGACACAGGAGGGAATACGTTGTGGCATCCAGTCTACTGGAACAGATTGATGCTGTTCCTGAAGTCCGCCTTTTCCCATCACAGCTCAGGCTTCTTTCAAAGTACCGGTCTTTCCTTTCTCTGAACTTTCCCGAGTCTCGTGAATTTGTAACCTCTGGGACGAAGACAGCTCACAAAGAACTGAGCGAGATCCTTGGTCGAATCTATTTTAATAATGATTCTTTCGCTGCCTATACGGACGCTTGCCTTCAAACAGCAGAGGTTTGCGGACCTCGCTCTTGCCTTGCCTAACAACTAACTCTTTCCTCAAATTACCTTTTTGTATTCTTTAGAAATTTCAAATGCTAAGGTCTTTGCTTAATCGTCGAAAAGAATCTCGCATTGAAGAAAATCTGGAGAAGGGCAACGCAATTCTCTCTGATGTCGTCTATGAACTTATCTGTCGATATTTCGCGTCTAGAGTAAGTCGTGCTGTTTCCATTGAGTAAAGTGCTTGTTATTTTACCAATAAACTGCTTTGGATTTTTTTTATACATTTATAGGATGATTGGCTAGCTTTAGAAAGGTCACTAACCTGGCTTCGAGAGGATGGCATTCCACCAACATTTAATGTCTTCATGGCCTCTCTCGAATGCCTAGGTGGACTACTTCATCGATCCATCAATGGGATGCCCTTTCCCAAGTCGTTGAATCACAAACTTGCGACCGAGCACCGCATTATTCACTCTTACGTTGAAGAAAAAGCTCTCGAAATAATTGCCTTAGCTGAAAACTATGTAAGGTGATGAAGTTGATTTATCTCAAAGTAGGGTATCAATGTCTATGAAGATCTTTTGAGATATCCGCGTCAAAAGCAATCACTTCAGAGGATCCTCACAGCTCTGTTCTTTGTGACTCCAGGCAGGGAGCCCGTGTTGTCTTTTTACGCCGCCCGTCCTACCACGCTTCGGACTTGCAAAACTCTGGAGATCACAAAGCGAGTTTCATCTGTGCTGGATAAAACCCCGGTGGGTTTATAGTCCTTTCAATTTACTCGTTTTCTTACTCCACAAAGAAATAACCCTATTAACTTTTACAGTTTTAAGTGGTAAAGCATTATTAGTGGTAACGTCCGTGCTTTTTCTTGGCTGGAATATCAAGTGACCAGCTTCATGACTGAAAAAGTGACTCCCCTCTAAGGGATACTGAGATAAATGCCTGTATCACTTGGGGCGCTAGTTTAATTAATATTTAAATCACGGCTTACACTTACTTGGCTATTTCAATGCAGGAATAAGTTATTCTCTGCTGTTTTCCGAAAGTTGTCTCTTTTCATACCACGGTGGTAAGTCAGAAATTCGCTGCTCTTGTTTTTACAAGACTTCCTGTTTTAAATTTTGAATTGCTGTTTGGGAAATTTCGAGAATGTAACTTAAAATTTGACGTAGTGCTGCCACCTATGCCTTTCAGTTATCGCCGGCCAATATCTTTGCCGATGTCTTTCCCAGCTCCGAAGCCATGGTCGAGGCATTCCAGGAGCAATTGCGCTTGGAGGTTATGGGACAGGTTCCAATTTCTCCAGTGTTACCATTTTTTGAGGAAATGCTAAAGGAAGCGCCAGAAATCGCTAAAACTGCTATTCATTCCTCCAAGCAGCTTCGAACTCGCTCTCGTCTTGCCGAACTCGTAAGCCGTGAAGAGCCACAGTTGGGTCGAATTTGTTGTTAGCGACTTTTCGTGCTTCTGACAATTGACGGGCACCATATTTTTTTATGAACTCCCATCGTTGCGTATTCTCAGTCACTTGGATGGGAATGTCCACTTTACATCCTGAACTGCAATGAAGGCCATATTTACAGTATACTCATCCACATTTAAAAAAATTTGCACTTTCTGTAGTTTTGTTGTTTTAGCTACTAGTTATTTCTCCCATTGGATTCGAAGTTACTCCACGAAGGCATTAGGGTTTGCTTCTACGCTAATTGGTGTAGTTTAAATTCTTTTCGCACCGTCTCACCTTATGGTAAGCAAACACTGCACGCCTTTACGACAAATGCTACTTTGCTAGTTGGTATTTCGGCATTTTCAGCGACAGTCTCTGGAAGCGGAACAGAACACGCATTGGCGACGTCAACTCACTGAAGCCTTTGAGGCGACTTTGCAGCGTCTTAAAGTTGCCCACGCGCGTAAGCTTATTCAGCTGAAGGGGGCGTAACTTGATAGGGTGGAATGACTCGATAAAGTTTTTTTTTTTTTATTTTCTAGGCGGGCAAATCACGGCGTATCCGTTTCTTAAGATACTACCAAAGAAATCCTATGTGGACCTGATGATTCAGGTAGCGTTCGACTTATTTGGGCCTCTGCCACTTTTAAACACGTCTCTTTTTCTGTTCATGTTTGTCCATTGGAGCGTTTAATAGACTCCGAATTTTTTTCCGATGAGGGATTCTCGTTCAACTGAAAAGTGCAGCACGTAGTGGAACAACTTCACTACGGATGAGGCTGGTAAACAATGTTTTGCCATTCATTATTGGAGAGGTCGTAGAGAGCTCTATTGAAGGCGACGTTATTTTCATATTGCGAGCATAGATTTGTGCTTTGGACACTTTCCTTACGTCACTTGGTGTAGGAAAGGCGCAAACAAGTGCGAAATTTAGCAGATGGTTATATGTCACATTTGGGTTGCAGCTGTTTTTTATGGAATCCGCCTATTTATTCATTAATTTGCATCCCTTTTTACTTGTTAGGTTGAAGTAGCCCGTTATACTAACTTTTTACCAGTATGAGATTAAGAAGGCGAACAATTTTATTCTCCTAGGCAATCAATACGATAGTGACCGATACTGCGCTTCAGCACGTCGGTAGAAGTCTTTTTCTGCTTCGGCTGGGTGAGCGTGTTGAAGCTGCATGCGTAGTGTGGCGGAAACAAAATGCTGGGATTCTTGAGGAGGCGAGTGAAGGTTATTCATAATATCTACTGCCTTATGTTCGGTGGATGTAGTTTTGTATGAAGCGTTTGATCTCTTTTAGATGGCCAAATCGTACAAAATTTATGCAGAAATGTTCACTTCTTCGACGCGAAATGTTGAGCATTTTCGTGAAATGTGGCTTCGTGCTCTTCAAGTGAACGCTGAAAATGGTGTTGGATTGGTATGCTACTTAAATAAACAAGTAGATGAGATAAATATCTGTTAACAGGTTTGCTGTTGCTTGAGCTTAAAACTACTGATGCCGTAGTTTCGCAAGGCTGTTCCATAATTCTCTTTGCCTTTCGTGCATTGATTTATTAAGCAGCACAATGTGATTCCTCCCGAAATCGAATTTGGTAAAAATTCACTCTCCGTCTTCCCTTAGGATCAAGAATGGCCTAAGTGGAACAGTCACATTCTTCTGACGGTGGGACATGAACTCTATCGCATTCTTTATGACAATCTAACCTTTAATATTAACGCATTGCGTTCTCGAGACACCTCAAAGCTGCGGCGACAGGAAGCTAACGTTCTGTTCGAGGTCTCATCCGACAATCCCGGCGAGGCGCGCTACGAAATTCGGGTTTGCCGCAAATTTTTCCTTTCAGATGCAAACTCCTAAGTAATCATAAACCCTTAAGTTATCATTAGTAAAGGGTAATTAAAAGCTTTGTTCGAGATATGATTTTCTTTTCTGGGTTTTAGGTGCACCCAACCCTTCTAAAGTGGTACAGTGCAAGTGATCGCTCCTCCCCTCTGATGTTCAATCCTGCTGAACTGCCGATGCTTTGCCCACCCCTACCCTGGATTGATACCAAACACGCGGGCTATTTGCTTTCATCGAGTAAGCACAACTCACATTTTGGTTGCATAGGGTTAGCCTGTGCTTTGAGGCGTTATGGAGTATGCAAATTCATAAGTAGCTATGCTATAGGCATGCAGAATGTCTTTACGATGAGTAGCACTGATGCAGTATGAATGGAGCCCTACGTCAGCGTCCACCTACTATTAGGGTTTTTTACTTCTCTCAGATGACGCAACGCGTTTCATCCGAAAGACAAATTACTTCCCTGGTGGCGATGCAGCTGCCAATGATGATCTGGATTTCGAAATCTCAACGGTCCCTTTGATATTCGATTCCTTGAATGCCCTTGCCGCGTGTCCATGGAAAGTTAATAAGCCGGTTGGTAGTTGAAGAATTTATTAACTTATTCAAGCATTCGAAAGAAGCTTATCCATCCAACCTTTTTCATTTTCCCCAGATCCTGGACGCAATGCTTCTAGTCGCACGAGGAGGTGGCGACAAAAATCTGAGCATACCCGAGACCAAATCTCTTTTCCCCATCCCTCCAAAAAAGTTCGACAGGTATGCTCTGCTTTGACTAGCTAAGCGTGTCCCTCTACATCTTCAGCACTCTCACCCGTGAAGAACGTATAGCTGCCTACCGTCAGGCACAAAATATTCGCAAAATCCACGATGAGACCCGATCCCTTTGGGCCACTGAGACCTATCGTCTCTCAATAGCCAATCACGTGAGTTGAAGGAGAGTTATGGTGGAAGCAGTGGGTTTCAGAGGAGTTTTAGCTGCAATATTGTCTTCTTTGCCTTTAGTATCGCGATAAGGTGTTCTGGTTTCCGCATAGTATGGATTTCCGTGGTCGTGTGTACCCCTGTCCACCGCACTTCCATCACATGGGTGAGTTGTTGCTGTTGGTTGTCTTTTGATACAGGGCCCTCACCCAAGAAGTTGAAGTTCACCAGGGAAGAGGCGTAATTTTGAATTTAGCCGGAGGTTCCCCAACCAGGAACGAGAGTAACCGCGACATATTTTACTGGTCAGTAAAAATTCAACAGTGATAATCATGTTTAGCCGAACATAGCTGTTACTGCTCATTCTGACAGTTGGTGGCCGAAATAGTGAAATGTTTTCGTCTAAAGTTCGGCAATTTGCTGTTCGTGCAGCATCTCAGCCAAAGTGAGGACTCGTCACCCCTTTTTGGAAGATAAATGCGTGTTATCCCGGAAAAAATCCATGTATTCCTACAATTTTTCTCACTTGTGATTCGAAAGGCAGTGCATTTTTTTAACACTGCGTTAATGTGGATCGGTCCGAAACGTCCCGATAGGGTCTTTATTACGATGTTTGCGTCTAATGACATCAATTCATGGGTTGTTCATGCCATTACAAGAAGTGGAAATTTCAGAACCTTTTTCTTCAGTTAATCAAGTTATGAATTGGTGTTTTGAAACGCGAACTGATGGACCTTAACAAAACAACATCTTGTTCTTTTCACCTCGAAAACGACTGAAAATCTTGTTAGTCTGAAGCGAAAATGGTCAGTAACCACCGGCTAGTTATCCAACATGAGTCACCAGAACTCATCCTCATCACTGGCTGAATTTACCAGAGTAGATACAATTCTGGAGTCAAAGTATGCCTCTAGGATCCGTTCTGCCCAAGAGCGCTCCGTTCCGTGTGGATCTTCTGGGAGGTCTTCCAAAGCGAACTAAGGCTGGCATTATCCTTTCACCTCACGAGTGGGAAATCAGAAATCCCTGTTTCTAATTCCGTCAATAAGAGGTATTTACTCTGCAAAATCGGAGTATAATGCTCCTGAATTTTTCATAGTCTTTTAAACGGAAAAGACCTCCCTATACCTCACCTGTCGTTCGAGTGAACGCAGGCCTCCCACCTTTTCATTCTGCTTTGGTCGGAAAATAAACCTGCCGCCCGTGCTGGAGAAGCGAGGCGAGGCGGGGCAGGGCGGATGGAAGGCCGGTTGGTCGAAGAGTATAAGGGATTGGGGCCGGGGCGTGAGGTAGGGGACGTGATAGTCCGGCTGCGATTAGGCGCTCCGTCACGCAAGCTCTTGGCGCCTTTTGGGAATACTTTTATGACATTAATTATCCGAGAATTTTGTGTTTGCAAAGTAAAAAAATACTACTTATCTCAGTTCTTTCGCACCCCTCTTCCATTGTGAAATGAACTTTCTTGTGTTAGAGTCGCTCTGAGGAGCAGGGATTTCAGCATTCTTGGGTTGGAACCCATTTTAACGTAACAATGGCGAAATTTTATTCACCGGAAATGCGCTCATCTAGTCTTCCTTAGTGTTCGACAACAACAAGCCATTACTTGCGACCCTCTCACAATCTGTGCCTGTCTAGGCAGCTCAAAAAAGAAGAGCAAGGCTATAACATTACAATGTGAACTTTCAGCCATCCATTACTGGATGATGCGAGTCATCTGGGAAGAGGCGCGGTTGTCCTTGATTATGTAAGGTTTCCCTCGGGCACTTTTTTATTCGAAGTTGCTCAGCTTGATTTTGAATGTAGTCCTTTGCACTAATCTCACAACTTTATGGTGAGGTTTCGAAACGATTATCATTTAAAGAGTGGAGGAATGCAGGTGTCTAGTTCCTCCCTTACATCTTTGATCATCTGCCGGATGAATTGAGCGTCGGTGTCACGACACTACGGCTTGTTATTGGCGACCAGAACAACCAAGAGATCTGGACCTCAATATGGAAGTCTTTAATACCAGCAAAATAGGCCCATCAGGAACATGGCGTTTGCACATGGGCCCAGTGGCTGGACTGATTACCAAGGTTGGCGGTCATTCTCGCGGGCCTGTGATCTTGAATGGTTTTGACTTTACGATGAGGCCGTAGCTTTGGTAATAAGATGAACTCAACGATAATAAGAATGTCGGAAAATTCAATCTGGAAAGAAAGAATTTAAATTCTGAGTTGAAACTTCCAGAACAGTAAAATGAGAAGCTTTTTTATGAAGTTTTAAATGCTCCCAACACATATTCCGTTCTACTTTTATGAAGAGAACTCGATTTTTACTTCTATTCTCTTTCTCCACAGGAAGCGATGTAGCACGGGGTCTCATAGTCTTTGCCAAGGGACTCCCGCTAGGAGAGAGAGGTCTTCGATGGCTCAAGATTCACCTGGCTAATCTCACCGGCAATGTCAAACGGTGGGTACAACTTTAAATGTACCTCTCAAGGTAGAAGTCACTACTTTTGCGTTTGTGAGGGCGAGGAAACCGTATTAATTTTTTGGCAGTCCTGTATTCCACTGGCATCCCTTTTTCACCGTTTAACTAAGATCCGATTCGTCGGCACCAAAATGATTGGTCATTAGGGTCAATCTACCCTAGGACAAACGGACTGTCTTGGCAATGCCATACACCGACCTCTAGAGATCATGCGTATATCAGATATCCTAGAGTAAGGCATTCCACGAACTTATTTGTCACAGAAATGACTGCTAGGGCCAATTATGGCCTAACTTTTCAGCAGCAGATCTGTAGCTACGTATGAGGCTTTCACACTCTTCAACTGTCTCAGTGGTTTTACATCCATTCATTGTAGGAATTGTACACGAAGTGTTCTGCTGATACATATATATTTTGTATCTTTTCACCGTTGCCTGCTTAAAGGCGTCTAGAATGAGTTGAATCACTACTTGTCTATCGGTTACCAGCCACAGGACTGATTTGCACACGTGAAATTGAGAGTCCTGGCTTGGCCTGAAGGATCATCATACTTTGGCAGGAGTGTCAATCGCTTACTACCTTTTAGGCAGGAAACGTCACGACTGCAGGCGGATATAAATGGCCAAGGTCAGGGGCTGGATGCACCGATCACCCGCGGTCAGGGCTCCACGCCTAACCGATGGAGTGAATTTTTTAACGGGATCTCAGCTATTTCATTTTCATTTTCGATCCTCATACCACTATGGGCCAAGATCTTTCTGGGGTGCTTCGAGTGGCTAATGAAACTGTCAGTTTACGCCTAAACTAGGTGGAAGTGGGTTGTGAAAACTCGGTGCATGGACCCACCCACATGCATTAATTAGCGAGAGAATGAGCTTGCAAGTGTATCAAGCTGTTATTTTCCATATTTCACGCACTGTGCAAAAAGTACCGTCTGAGTTTGCTTCCCTCCTTATTTGTGGTGCGGCAGATTAGAGTCACAAAGCTTCACTAACGCGTATACCATTGGCTACGCTTGTTAGATCCCTAGTACTTCTGGTGGAGGTGCCACGTCTCCTCAGGAGACTATGCTCTGTGCGTTCTTGACTGCAGACGCAGCTGTTCACAAAATGAAGACCAGAGAGCAAGTATGAATAGGCGATCTGTCTGCGCGCTGCATTGCAAAATGGCTCGGTGTGCAGAGGCGGCGAATTAGTTGCAAAAGTTCTTGTTTTCAAAAGGCAAAGGGACATCTCATATCAATGAAAATAGCTGGCCCATGAAAAGACCTCTTACCGTGCTTTTGGACGAGAGGAGGGCGTTGCTTGGTTATTTGTCTGTTGGGACAAATTTTTTGAAGGCCGAATTCGCAGTTTGCTTGAGTCTGGACGAGAGAGGTTTAGGTTCTAGACTTATTGGTAATTTCTTTAATGCCTCAAACGTAAGTAGAAGTCTTCTTTTTTACCCAAAAAGGCACGTGTCCTTCATTTGTGCTGTCATAGGGAATTGAAAGTATGATTATGATCATTGCTTCCCATCCATCTCTCTGACCGGTCAGCGACACCTTCAAGTGAATATTCTCAATCCGCTGACTCATCCCGGGTCCCTCTCCACTTCTCTCACCACGAACTCGGCCTAGTTACCGGTGCACTGCCGCAACACTCTCGGCTTCTCTCTTGTATTGTCATCTTTTGTGGGAATATTTATTACTCCCGCTTCCATAGTCCCGATAAAGGGACGAAGGGGAACTACTTATCGTGATATGAACTCACCCGTCCGCCGATGATAGGCCAGTTTTCAAGTCGAATTCTTGATGTGGACATTGTTTTCGGTCGAGAAAGCAGGACGATGACAGGAGTTTCCGAATGCACCATTGTCAGTGGGTAAAGGGGCTGTGCTTTCAGTATCCCAGGTATGGATACCTCTATTCTACGTGTCGGTGGCCCTTACAATAATAATCTAATACACCACTTGGGAAGCCGACCACAAAGGGATGAAAAAAGGACTTTTGGGTGACTGATGGGCAAAGCTTAATAGAGGAGGTGGAGGAGGCAGTATTTGCAGTCTAAGTAATTCCGGCGAACCGTACCCGAAAACGCACGAACTTTTTCAGTCAATTTATGATTATAACAGACGTAAGTGTTGGGAATAAATACTTGTGTTCTTCGGTCGAGATCTTTGATACTTTTCTGGCAGACACCTTAATGCATTCAAAGTTGCAACGAGCTGGAGCGTAAGCAGGCCTAATACCCACGAACAACTGTCTTATCACTTCTTTATCTTGCAGCAGACGCTCTAGCGTTCTTTATTCTTCCAGTCGACAGGGGACGCATTGGGATTTTCCACACATACACACACTGTAGGAAGTAATATAGGTGGCTACCTATGATTTTGGCAGTTATCTTCCCTCCAGCTTGAAAGGCTAGCCGACCTGTCAGGCAGAAGTAGTTGGCGGTAACTTTACACAGCCAATTACTGCCTCTCACTTTAGCTAAATGACTTCCTTCTGATTGAATCTAACACAGCCAATTTACTCTGCAATTTATCTTCACACCACCCGATTTTATAGCCTCCTAAACCAGTAAAAGTTGATCATTTCAATGCCAAATCTGCCTAGTTTTGTTTATCCCTCCTTTTCCGTTGCAGTTCCTCAAATGACGAACGAGAGGCCTACATCGACAGCATTTTAGACGAAATTGTCGATTCTGCAGACAGACCCTTCGATGTGAGTTAGCTACCTCTTTCGACTTTAAAGGCACTAGTATCGGAAGGCGCTAGTGAGTTCTCTCCACGGCGCTCCAAACACGCGTTCAGCACACTCATAGAGCTAAGGATTGACATGTGCATTCACCACCAGATTGTGTGGGCTGTAAGGGAAGGAGTTGTCATTCTGAAATGTGAAGGCCCTCCTCTTTCCAGTTCTTGATCCACAAATTGAAAACACCGAGTCTCCGCATTGGCCATGAAATCTTGCTAGAAAAAGTGAATGCTTCAGTCTCCGAATCACTGTGGTGGGCAGCTCAAAGTATAAAACTGGAACGTGCCACCTCCTCTTCCTCCTTTTGCTTCTGTCAACCTCGGAATCCCTTCTCGTGAGAGCTGAGAAAACAGGACGATAAGATCTAATGAAAACTTAAACTGTTTGGTTTACTCTTGCATAGGTGATACATTGCCTTGGGGGTAGCAGTGGAAGATGGAATTTGGAGATTTCTTTTCGTCGTCAAAAAAGGAGACGAAATTGCATATTTTGGCAATTTTTTGCTAAAAACTGCATTCCTTTCATCCAAAATAACAGCTTACGAAGCAATCCCATTGCTGTACAACCTTAAACCGTCAAGGGGGGTGCCTTTGGATTCGAAAAAAAGCATGTTTCATTGTTCAGTATTCCGCAAACATTTGGCTCACTCCCCAAGGCCTTATAAATTGCTTGTACAAGTTTGACAAAATTGTGAACTGTTCAGTTCACAAGTGCCCTCATTGCACCCCTTTCCCCTGACAAGATCACAAATACACATTCCTCTTTTTGTTCCTTAAATCGTGAATGATTGAGACAGATTTTTTACTTATCAAAGTCGAAACGAGGGAAATACGGCTCCCTTTTCGTGAACCAGACGCAGAAGGGATTTCATGGGGTGGCTTATCCCTTCAGCTCAGTTGTCTCCGCCTAAAATTAAGATTTCTGAGGCATGGCGTAAAGAGAAGGCCAAACACAACAAAACTAGTGGAGGGCGAGGGAGAGAAGTAGGCAAAGTGCCGAACACCCTTTTACTCTCTGTGTTAAAGGACCATTTCCAATTAGTTAACTGCTGAATTCACTTCACCCGTCGAGTTGATGGACGCTTTTGAGCCCAACTTAAACGACACTTCTGAAGATTTGTAACAGAGACAAGAATTGTCGACCAAGGTTTCGTTTCCTTCTAATTCCTGTCTGTGCAATATTTTGAGTTCGCATTCGTATCTATTCATCTCACTTACATGCAACCATTTCTCCGGGTTCCATTTTTAAACTGGCTCATTTTCAAGACTGTGGGTCTCTAAATGAAATTCTTACTTCCATTCTCTTTTCCCATGCCTCTTTTAGGGGCGGGGCTGGTGGCGTGAGCAGGAAGAGCCATGGCAAACACTCGCATGTTGTCGAGAGTTGACAGCCGCACTGCGTCATTCTACCTCGCCCTCCACCTACGTCAATCACTTTCCCGTACACCAGGATGGTTCGTGCAACGGCCTTCAACACTACGCCGCCATGGGACGTGACGAACGTGGCGCTGCTTCAGTTAGTCTGGAGGACTGTGAGCGTCCTCGCGATGTCTACTCCGATGTCACAGAGGTGGTGCGTATTACTTGGATATGCCACGTCGGAGACATTACGTTCGCAAACTAAGAAAATTTTCTGAATGCTGACGAAACCCGCTGCCACTGTTTTGTCTCCTCCATACTACCTGTGACCTCTTACTTAAATAGGTGCTTTTAGTGCCACCGGTATTTGTAATTTGACCTTTTCTCTCCTCTCCAGTTTGTTTAACATCCAATACCTCTTAACATGTTACTATAAGTAATATGTGAGTGTTGGTTAATCTAATTAATGAACCAATCATAGGTGGAGGCGCGGCGTCGTGCTGATGCTGCTGAAGGTAATGAGATTGCAATCACACTGGAGGGCGCGGTGCAGCGACGCGTAATAAAGCAGTCGGTCATGACGACGGTCTATGGGGTTACACTGTATGGCGCAATGGCACAGATCCGTCGGCAGCTACGTGAGCTCCCTATCTTTCAGACACCCGCAGGTGCTGATGCGGATCGGCGCCTCGGACCGGCCTCTGCCTACCTGGCTCGACTCACGCTGTCTAGCATTGGGGCTATCTTCTCCTCTTCCACTGCAACTCAGGCTTGGTTCGCGAAGGTGGGCACCTTTGTCGATAATCTTTTAGAGCCTCATTTGGACCACGTTTTCCCGTGTGTAGAGCATTACTGGGGATCGGGTCCCCAAGATACGTAATTTCTCACCCACTTCATACCTGCCGCTACTTTTCAGCGAATTGGCGATCCACTATGCCCACTGTCTCAATCTTTTGTTTTTGCGTACTTTTGATCTCGCCAAAGATCCTCTTTACAGTCCACCAATTTCAAGACCACATCCATTTTCAGAGGATGCCTATTTAGAAATGTCATTTAAACAAATTGATGTTTTGGGAGTCAAGGGGACTTCTGCTTTCAGTTCCAGTCCGGCCTATCGCTCGTTTGTTGCCTGATGGTGCATGCGATTGTTCGTACGTACGCATTATAAGGCACTCCAATGTGTCCGCCAATCCACATGGCAGGCTTTATTGTGACAGTTGCTACTTACCCTATTTTTTAAAGTCGTATGCCACGAGGTGCTGGTTAGACCTGGTTATCGCAGCCTGGATTTGTTCACCTCATTGGCAGATTTGGACTTACCTGCATAGTCGTGTCAGCTTCCTGCAGCATCTACCGCATCGCTCTTGACGAAGGTGTGGCAACAGAGTGTACTATCCACGAATAGATTCAGTTTGGACTACGCAAAATTTAGGGATAGTCGCATCGCGTTCATTATAGTGAATGTAATTGCGAGCGTGTGTACGTATGTATGTGTTGAAGGAGTTTCCTAACCCATACACCAGTTAGAGGAGGGGCTGAAATGACTGGGTGCTATACGTGCCTGCTGACTGACTTGCTGTTAGGGGTAGGTTTTTTAGTGTAGTATTATGCAAACCCACCAATCACTGGTTTTTTCCTAGCGACCTACTCCCTGCTCTATGCTTAGGCCTCCCATGATTATACTTTCTTTGCTTGTATGGAATTCTTCATCAGATATTTATGGGCTAAGCGGCTAATTGAGGTGAAGATCTACTCAGTCGATAAGATGCAACTCGACTGTGCATAAAGATAACCACTCTAGCAACCAGTGAGTCAGTTGGAAGAAAGTACTCTTCTCACAAACCGAGACAAGACCTCATGCCGCCTCGAAGCTGACTCATGATAATATCTCTTGCCGCACTTTAGGATAAAAGCGGAAGCAAGGGAGGCACTGTTTCATTTCATCCTCGTTCACCGTACTCTCCTCTCTTAATGACAGTCTCCCTAAGCTCTGGTAATATTTATCGCCTTTTCGTGGGATTAGAAAATCATTTAGGAGGTAGGCCTTGGGATAGTAAAATGTGCAATGGAATTGATGATGGCTGAATCTAGAAAGGGTTACGCTCTTCTCCAGACAAAGAGACTTACATCTCGTTGAAAAGGCGTCATAACTCGACGCAAATTCTGACCTTGGACGTTGTCTAAGCAGTAATTGCAGCTGATTTTTGGTTTAACGAAGATTTTGCTTCCACCCTGTCTTATCCTTCGGCACTATTCGTTTTCCAAAAGCGCTTCTTCGGGTTGTCGTTTAAACTAAACAGTTTGAACTAATTGGGGCCAATTCGCTCCACCGTCTGGCAGCTGGTCTATTTTTCTAGAAGTTGGAAGCCTGCCTGTCAGCGTTCTCTATTTCCTTTGATTTGCGGTAAAGCTCCCTTTCAATTTGTTACCTAAATGCCTGTCTCATCTTTAAGATATTGCTTAGCTACCGCTTTTGACTAGTTTGCCTTAGTGTTTTCATTGCTTGGTAGCTTAAATATGTATCTCTATGGGTTCTCCACAACCAGTAGGGAAGTAGGAGAGGTGCCGCGTCTTTACTTAACTTACACCCTTATATATGTGCCGTGGATAGATTTGTGATGAACTTTTCTGAACAGTTCACGGTCATCGGCGCCTTAGCTGTCAATAGCGTTCTCGCAACTATGTTATTTTCCGAGGTTAGGCGTCACTTTCAACTTTTCTGTTAGAGGCCATCATCCGCGGCATCTGTCCTTCTTGTGCCTCGCTAACGTTAGTGTTTAGTATTTGAAATCCGCCACCGATGTAGCGTCCCGAGTCCGTCAGAAGGCCCGGAGACTAATAGGCTAGTCCTTGGATCATGTCGATCGCGATGCTAAAGCGGAGAACTGAATAAACAACCTAAGTATAAAAGGTGAGTTCTCACTTTGGATGAATTTGATGCAGTATTCCCCTTTCTTAATAGAGATTTTGCTAGACCAAAAAATCGTCTCATCTTTCCCTCTCATCTTTTTTGCTCCTTTTTAGTGTCTGTCCTCAAAAGCATACCTTCTTTTTTCCTAAAAATAGTTTAACTTTTGACCCTTCAAGAGTTTGTTTCGATGAATAATGCTACTCTCATATTCCATTACTTATCTCCAAAGGATCCATAATTCAATGTCCGGTGCTAATTTATTCGAATCTGGGTATGCGTGGAAACCAATTGAGAGTGAAAGAGCAAGCAATTCCATCACTCCTCCTCTTTTTTTCAAGTCTACTTATTTTCGGCTTCTCTTTTTGCTTGTTTAAATTGTGGAAATTTTTTGTCCTCTTTTGATAGATTCTAGTCCTCCTCTCTGTCACCCCTCCCCATCCCAGGCCATTCCTCCCATCCCCCTCCTCGCTCTCCTTTCCAATCCTCCTCGTTTTCCTCCTCCGTCTCAATATTCCATGAAAATTCACAGGCATGCGATTTTTAAACATGGCGTCAAAATTGGGTCGGCGTGGGCGAACATACTAGTGAATTCCCAAAGTTGGGAAAAACCCTAACAACACCCATTTTTCTGTTTGACTTATCATTTACCTACCTCCTTGGCCGGAAACTTACCCCTAATTTTGCTGTCTTGTTTGTCGCAGCCTTTTTTCTGACGCCTTTTCATTTCATTTGATGACGTCCAAACAAGTAAGACTGCTGACTATAAACGCTTGCTTCGCAATTTTGTCCGGCTGACAGGGGAGTCTTTGGATGCCCATTTAATGCACCACCTTGTGTTTTCACACCTCAACTTTCTTAGGAGTTTTTTTGTGAGTGAAAACAAGCCTCTATCTTCTGCAGTTCCAAAGCGAGTGGTATCCAGCTTCCAACGAGTCAGATTTTACTGTTGAAGGACTCCTTTTGTTTCTCTAGAAGAGTTGGGATTTTCCCCATGCATTTTTGGGGGATGGGAAATATCATACACGACGGACTAGTGTCTGCTCATCTTACCGTAGACTCGTGAACGCCACAGTAAATGGGATTACAATCCTTTACCTGGTCCTATTAGAGGACCGTCATTCTTGCTTATCCTTTCAGGTGTAAAGGCTCCGTCGGTGGGTCTCCTGCAAATGTCAGTCTTATTAGTGTCAAAACCGGGCAGGTATAATACATACGTGGGAGCTTGTCTTCGTTCCTCCATCGCGATACGAGGACTTGCGACTCCAATTTTTGTACAGTGTTGTGTCTATAGGAGCTAAGAACGCCGATCTAAAGACCTTCATGTCAACTTCACTTCTGTTTCCCAGCCATCTCGAAAGCTAAAAAGGAATCGGGATAGTCATTTTGAATTTGGCGAAATTTCATTAGGGTAACGAACACAAAAGATGAGGTGAAATAGTGCCTCTGCATGCTTTCTTGTCGTGGGCCATTTTTGCGGCCACATGAGCCCTGCTTCATTGCTTCAGACCTTCTCCAAAAGGCGATTCTCTTGCGCACCTTTCAGTCGCACCGGGTAGACGGCTGTTTCAATTCGTGCAGAATAATTTCCTTCCGTTTTTTTGCCGTTAAAGCACAACTCCAAGCATCACTGTTTACAACTGTTGTGGTTGTCTTAGTTGTCTGCATTTCTTCGAAATATTTTCAAATTAACTCGTTAATTTGGATAGGCGATTGTGGTGCTGGCGGCGGCGGAGGAGGTAGAGCAGGCGGTCGTAATATTTAATCGTGCCATGGAACTTTTAATTTAGGCCTCTCCTCCACCTCCTCATCTTTTAAAATTGACTTCTTGAATCAAATTAGCCGAGTCTTTTTTTTCCTTTTTAACTGTTGAAAGTTAGTGGGTAGTTGTTTTGTTTCAAGCAAACCAAAAGGTGATATTGAATTTGTTGCTTATTTTCTCCTAAATATTCCACTTTAGATGCACGAAGTGATGATTTCGTGGATTAGATTGAGCTCCTCCAAATCAGGTGGTCAAAAGGTCGTGTGAACATAGTTAGAATTGTGTCTTTATAAATCTACTTTCAAGTAATTGTGTAGGGACTTGGCAATGATTTGTCTATCTTGATTGAATGTATTCGTTTGGCCTGGATTTGTACATTCAGCAACCTAAATTCTCACTATTTTGTAGTGAAGCGTTTTAAATCTGAAGCACACCTTTAAACCCTACTTTCTCATGGGATCTTCCTGGAATCGACTATTATCACCAAATGTGAACTGACTTCGTGTTTGCACAAATAAGAGACCTGTTTTTTGAATAAGTTGAGAAAAGGTGGGAAAATTGTTGCGGTGATGGTACGGATCAGACGTAGCCGCTGTCGGCCTTACTCTCATCCTCTTCTCTCGGTTTACGAAAAGTGGGGGGTGTGTTCGTGTGCCTGAGGTGATAAAATTTTCATCGCATTCCGTCCCCTCCTCTTTCTCCGATTGGCTGGATTTTTGGTTTTGCGCTCCTGCGAGGAGGTGGACTTCAAAGATGGCGACTGTCGCCTCGCTGCTTCGTGACATCCACCGAGTTCGGTTTAATAGCCACCACTGGACCGGCATTTCAGCTCTCTGTGTCGTAAATAATTAGCTTTAATGACCTGGATTTGATCGGGAGAATGATATGGAGAATTGGTTGCGGTGCTTTTATCATCGAATAATTTTTACCGATTTTCATAACATTATCAGTTCTAGTCCAAAACGCATTTCCTTCCTTCTTTCCGCCCTTCCAACCCAAAGGTCGTACCTTACACCATCACTAGGTGGTCACTAGGGCAACACGAAGATGAAGAAGGGGTAAGACAGGCAAAGACAGGCACTAGGCCTGGTCAGTGGGCAAAAATTACCACGCTGCACTCATCACTGACTCATCGTCTCCATGTCCAACCGACAAATCAACATACCTCCCTCAACCTCCTACTCCTCCCCTTCGCCTTCACCACTGCCTTCCTCCTTTGCTCCTCCTACTCGTAAAAGTCCCTATCGGATACCGAGCAGAAAAAGTGCACGGCTAGACTTCACAGACTGTTTACTTCTTTACAGAGGGAAGGCCATTTGACAGCAGTCCCCGTCACTTGACAGCAGAATGATATTGGCTTCTTTACTAACCCTATTTGCATATGTGACTGCATCCATCTTCTTGGCGTCTTGCGATCCGATCTGCCTGTCGTTAGCATGGAGTCTCGCCTATGCCATGCCCAAGGGGTGGTGGGGAGAAGAGGAAAAGGAACTCACTTCCAGACACCCAATGCTCCCTGACGTGTACAGCGAAAACTGGTACCTTACCGTGTGAGATGTGCTGACTAGATGTTGGACTGACATGAACAGAGGTGTCTCTTTCGATGGAAGCACGCTCCGGGTCGGCTGATTCACCTGTCTCTTTTTTTGCGATGTGCTGTTGACAGTTTAAAAACGTTTCTTTTCAGCTAGCGCGTTGCATAGGCCAGCCGTTTTCTGACAGAAACACTTACCTGTAAGCTTTTTAGAATTACGTTGTTCCTCCTCGTTACCGCCTCATTAGTGTCCAACTCCTTTCGAGTTCAAGGTGTCTCAGCTCCCATCTCAAATGACATCTTTTTGTTTCGGGCCAATACGGTTTTTTTTTCAGGTGATTTCAATTACTTTATCTTGGGTCAAGCAAATTCTCAACCATGAAATTAAACCTGAGGTCAGTTTGTTTGAGGTGGTTGTTGAGTATTTCTTGATGGGAAAGGTTAGCGGGTGTAAATATTGAGCCTATCTTACCGTATTGCCACTGTTATAACCCCCCGTTCACTCTTGAATATGTTGGATGACATATCAGTCTATAAAAAGCTGACAGACCAATGACCGCCATCCCAGCGCTACAAGTAATTAACCCTCTGTACCAGGGTTATTCGACTCACACATGAAGTGAGGATTCGGGGAGGTCTTTTCCTTCTCTGTTAGTCGTTCATTTAGTATCGTTAAGAACTCCTCCAATCTTATTCTCCTTACTTGTGGAATTCATAAAGTCTTAGCAGCAAAATGCAGCCGACCGGGAAGGCCGAATAGTCATTGTGAGGATTATAGCACTGTTTCGTTTCTTTTCATCGCGGATTGTTTGAAACGTCTTTTTCGATTCCTCACTCTTACACACACGCATGGATCAGGACTAAATGCGGCTAGAAGATTTCCCACTTCCGTCGGGGCTTCGTCCTGTTGATGTTTAGTAAGGAACCCTAAACCATGTTCTCGCCTTTGAGGTAAATCATTTAGGGTTCGTATGGAAGCGTTTACAGCCACATTTGAGGGGCGCAATATGAGGTAATCACATGGGTTCGGCCGGTTTATAGCATATAAGTAAAAAAGTCCTTGCCACTTACTTTCGGTCACTGCTTTAATCACCACTGAGATCGGCGAACGAGGTGTATTTAAATCCCTTCCCTTCTCTTCCAGCTTGCCAAGCACATCACTCGCTTTCGTGGTTGCCGCATTAGTTGGATAACCCCTCTGGGTTTGCCTGTCGTGCAACCCTACGTCAGCCAGACAGACTTCGAGATCAATTTGTGGAGTGGAGAGCTTTCCAAGGCTGCCGCATCCACTACATCGTGGGCCACTGCACTGACAAAGGCGGCACGTCATGCGGAGCGGCAGTTTCGCCGTGGCGGTGCATGCGACTCGCTAGTTGGACTGCCGCTGCCAGACCCGGTGAAACAGCAAAACGCCTTCCCGCCCAACTTCATCCACTCCCTTGACTCCTGCCACATGATGCTCACGGCGCTGCACTGTCTCCGTGTTGGTGTGATGTTCGCCTCGGTGCATGATTGTTTCTGGACCCATGCGGCATCGGTGGATCAACTCAATCGGGTCAGTTGGGAGAGGGAATGAAATTTGGCCTACCTGTTTAGGATATGAAATTCTACCACAACTAATTTTTACGTCATCTAAGGGCATTGGATCTTGTGCATAGTTTCCTGCCTTGCATTTCGGAGTTGCACTTCACTTTATTTCTGTGGTACCCATTTGGTCGATTCCAGTTCCTTGCAAATTAGTAAGTCCTGATACCATAGTCACGGCTTACTAAATCCTGCTACTGCTTACTTTTATAAACGATGTCAACTGTTTGCTCCATCGTTGGTCATTGCGTAGAATTTGAATCGGCGAAAGTTGCCCCCATTTGATTGGTCTTGCAATGTTAGATTTTCGTGGAGCGAGCCATTCATAATGATAAAATTTTATCGAACTTTTTGGTTTATCATCTAACAATGAAAGTCCGACCTGTGATATTCTCTCGCGATTAAGTTGTGAATGTTGCTCCCAGTGTGCCACTCTCCAAAAGCACCATGTGAAGCTAGTAGCTTAATTGGAGTTGGCAGGATCCTACACCATCTTCGCGGAGACGAACGTGCTTGTTGTCGGAAGAGCCTGGCTGGGAATGTGTGCAAGTTAAATTTCACTATGTACATACCTTCCATCTTTCCTTGAGTTTCCTCTGTGGTCGCTTTTCCTTTTCAATCACTTCTAGGTAATCGTCAGTATCACAGGAATGAAGGCGGTATGATCGATTTGCATCTCCGGAAAAGGAAGCGTTTGTGCAGTTGCGTCTCCACGTTCCTCTAGGATGTGAGATTTAGATTTTTTTGGGTCTGTACGCCACCCCTTTGATTGTATTCCCTTTACTCTCATCCATCCAACCGAATCTGACCTTAAAATGGGAGGGGAAGTGTAAGAGGTGAGGTAGTTAAGTTGGGGACTCGGCCCCACTATGTGACATCGTTAATTGTTGGTGAAGTCTATCCTTGCATAAATCGAAGATTATCGCAAATTTTAAAGTCTACCCAGAGGCAAAATAATTAAGATATATGAGAGATTTTTTTAATTAGTAAACGTAGTTTACATTCTGCCTTGAATTTAGAAGTTCGATCATATCGAAGGGATCAACCAGCTCCTGTTGCCAAAAGCGGCCATTTGGGTTACGCGGACTCGCTTTGGGTGCAATCCACCGGCGAGTAATTTGCAAAAAACCTGGCTACCTTTGGACGGTCCTCTTATTTCCAAACTTCTCTATACCAATTTGTATCCACAAAAGATTGATACTTTTTACCATTTCCATAGATCTTTGAGGCCTTGCGAAATCTCACAGGCATTCTATACCACCCCAAAAGAAAAAATCCTGCAGTAATTCTTATTACTGCATATATAAAGCTCATTTGTCTTATTTAGCACAACCATAAAGATTTTTCTGCTTGCCCCTTATACAAGGAAACAAGCTGGTAATATTTCCTGTTTTAGTTGTGATGCGAAATTGGCAAACACAGCCCAGATTGATGTTAGATTCATCCTTGAAAGTCTCGTAGTTTGGATGTTTGATAAATGTCCAGGATGAACTTGTGCATGGGAGTGGTTATTGTTGCTTCTTGAGTCCATAGATCTGTGCTGAATCATTCCAGGGTATCGTGGGTTAAGTCGTTGATTCAGTGTTACTTGGAGGGATTTTTCGGGACGGTAGATGATGTTCTTTGGTGAAATTCATAAGTTTTTGAATGGGATAAGTGAGCTCCTCCCACTTGATCGGAACATTTCTCAGAGCGAATTGAAGCGGTTCATTAGTTTTTTGCTTGAATGTAAAACCTCATAAGGGACTTTAATTAGGCTTTAAATCCCCACTCCCTCGTTGGATTTCACAATGAGTTAAATTTGAAAACAAGGCCACTTCCTATTGGGTGGGTTTTTGGCGAGGTCAGTGAATCGTTAAGTCTTGAAGAGGTATTTTCGTAGCATTAAAAAGGAGGTTGTTAATGCAATATTGAATCCATTGTTGCTTAAAGGGCTTATTCAAGGCCACAGGTGGTACTCTTTGTGCAGCTTATACGTTTTTCAGATGTTTTTGGTGGCTGATTCCATTGGATTGAAATGGTATTTTTAGCCAAGTTTACTAGGCCTTTGACTGGACTTGAACTTTTGAACCGTTTCGCTTCTTTTTCATTTAATCGATTGCCATTGGAACCTCGTGAGGATCCTTTTATCCTGTTCCTAACCCTTGGTTCATCGTTGAACCCCAAAATGAACGAGAAATGTTGATAGTGGGCCTAAGATTGTAGTAAAGTCGCTTTTAATTGAACGGATTTTCAGCAACGAAAGCTTATCATTATGGTGTGGAGGTTGTTTTTAGGTCGTTCCTGCACCTCTTCGTCGCAGTCTGAACACGACTTATTTCGCATTCCTTTTCTGGAAACAGCGTTGAACCAAGTGATAGGAATACTTGCAGTCACTTATGATTTACCAAGACTTGAATTTGTTTTAAAATTTTGGCCAAAAAGGTGTGAAGTGAACTGATTAGCATTGCTGCATTTCTACTCCTTAGCTTAGCTATTAGTCTTGTGTTCACGCCAAATTCCAGTCGAGTCCACACAGAAGTGCTACTTTTTCACCACTGCATTCGAGTTGCTTGTCGAAGTTGCACAATTTGTGAGGGAAAAAGAGGGAGCTGATTGAAGATGGGTGCTGTTGGTGAAAGTTAGAACATGAGGCTTCAATCAAACGCATGAATAAACGCTAAGGTGTTTACTTTGGCATTCGTTTTCATGGCGTCCGGGCGTGATGTTCCATTTGCTAATGAATATAGCTGTTTCTTTAACTTTTACTCATTTTTCAAAATGAAAAATGAGTTGATGGCGCTGGAATTAATCCACGTGGCTTTGTAAAATTTGTTGCTTAGTGGAACAAGGCCAAATGGTTTGAATATTGAGGTAGCCACCACTATAATCCTTTTACCCTAGACTTCATCTCTACAAGTGTGAACAACAAACCTCTTCGTGGTCATCCTTGTTTCCACTACGCTTCGCCTTCCCAACGGACTGTCCAATTGATTTCACATGTCACCCTGTCATTGTCGAACGCTGCAGCTCATACCTAGGAAGGGTAATATTCAACACCTTGAAGCTGGCGATGCTTAAGGCAGTAGGGCGGAGGATGCGGATGACACACTGCCTCTTTCCCATTCATTCAGAGGTGGAATTGTTTACACAAATAGGTTTAGCAGCACTACTAGGTCCTGCGTCATGTTGTCAAAACAGGCCTTCCTTTCGACTCCTTGACAAGTCCCCATTGTTCTCCAGGAGGAAGAAGGCGAGTAGAGGAGAGGCGGAAAGAGGAGGAAAGGAGGCGAGGGGGAGAATTGTTCTGCATCACGATATATCACGCTTTCATTTCACACAAATTATAACTCCTTGTATTATTCTTCGTTAAGTTTTTTTGAAACCATGTCGTAGTGAAGGGGGCACCAAAGTGGCTCATTCCAGTGGCAGGAGGAGAATGCTCACCGAAGTTAGTTCCCTTCCCTCTCCCTTCCTCCAATCCCTGATGTGCTGACTTGCAACATTCAGGTGATTCGTAGGTAGACTGACACATAGAAGCAAGCGGGAAATTTGGTTGTGACTGGGAAATTCCTCCTTCCGACGGCATTGAAAGTGAGGACGGCGGTAGTTTTTCTTAAGAGACGTCATCTGTGGCTCCATTGGCCAGTCATTAACCGGACGGAGAACAGCAATTTGAATGCTCCGTCTTCCCTTCCTTTCTCCCCTCTTGATGAACTAAATCCTTGTGGTTTTTCCGTCTGCTTGTTTAAGTGTCATTTTATTGTCATCCAAACACACTCCCTGGGACGTGGCGGCGCCCAACTCAATTTCAACATTCCGAAGTGTTGACCTCCGCTTCGGCTGTTGCGTTCTCTCAGTGGACTCCATTACTCCACTTGAATACCACCTTCCCGTTTTCCTCGAGCATTTTTCGCTGAAAGCGGCTGGATGAATAAAAGTTTGAATGTTCTTCTGGCATGCTTACAGAAAGAAGGAATTGGTCTTCCTTTCCGGCGCCAGAATCAAGTACATAAAATTTCCATTTTACTTTCTTTTGAGATAAGTGTAAGTTTGCTACGTTCAACATTGCACATTCATGATCTCCTTCCTATAATGCCTGAATTAATTGACCAAAAATGTTTTTTCAGGCCACCTTTTTCGCTTTTTGTTATTTTTCCATAAACAACTTTCTTTTCACAAGTTGAATCCCGTGCTCTTTAAATATTTTGCTTTATTTGGCTTAAACAGATGTCTTCTGTCTTTTTGTGGGAGAAGTTTTACTTTCGAGGTCATTTTCGTGCTTCACTGACCCTTTTCTTGCCTCAGAAAAGGGAAGTTGATGCTTTTTTACAAGTGTTGGTGCAAAAGTAGTGAGCATCTTCTGTGTTCAGTCCTTTTTTCTCATCAATGTTGTGGTCCGCATCTGTCGATCCTACGACAGCACCAATCGCTGCCTCCTTTTTGCCATCCCAACCGTGTTATCCGGATCACTCCTCAAAATTTTGTTGCGCAAGTTAAACGGAGTTGGCGAAGTTTCACATCAGTTCCATCCTATTGCGTTTTGAATGAGACGGCTATACAGAGTGTGGTCGTAATTATTTTGGTTTTTACCCGCTTTGTATAGTGTATAGAAATGCCCGATTCTACTATTTTTTCGTGTATTAAGTAATCAGGTTATGGAATAAATATTTGTCTAATTTTCTTTAATCGTCAGGGGCTGCCATTTTTGCCTGGTGCTTTCCGGCGTTAAAGTAATGTCCAGAGACGTTATGGACTTCCCTGAATTCGAAAGAAGGCAACAGTATCACGATAGGCAACTGGTGCTACTGCCATGCCCGCGAAAACAAAATGGGGAGTTAAATTAGTAATCGACCTATCACCTAACCTTCCTCCCTTCAGTCCGCCTTCCAAGCGTCATTCTTGGCACTTTCCTTGGTCGACTTTCAGCATGGGCCATCACAGCTTAGTCGGTGTCGGAAGAACCAGCAACACCAATAATTAAATCAGAGAAGATATCAGGCTGTAACTTCCATGACCCCACTTGGCAATTCTAATCCTGTTTTAGAACTGTGCTAGGGGAGGGAGGAATATGCTGGTCGTCAGGTATGTCCACCTCAAGGTGGGGCTTAAAATTGTTTCCTGGAGCTCAGGTTTCGTATCTACTTCTCCTTTCCATTGTTCTCACTTCAGTGTTGTCCAACCCCACGTATCTACATGAGTTTCATTCAGCTAGTAGGGAGGTGAAGGAGGTATTTCGCGTTTGCTTCATTAACTTCTTTATGCATGTACTGTAGACATCTTTTCAAATAATTTTTAGATGGTTCAGGGCTGGCATCACTTTTGACCCTAGCAGCTTTCCTGTAGTCCACGAGACTGGAGTAGTTTCCGAAGACGAACTTCGTTTTCAACCCTTCTGCTGGTAGTCGTCATATATTCTCCCATCCTCAGTTTATGCTCCTCTTCTGTTACTTTTGGGTTTAGCATTTGGTAGAGGAAATCAGGATTGAGTTTGCTTCCCGCTACTACCAATTTATTGCTCCAAGTCCCTTAACAATGGTGTGAGTGCTACTGGCATGGCCTGGAGGTCGCACTACCCAGCAGAAGGTTAAAGGGTTAGGCAAAAGTTCAAAGCATTACAATGGCATAAATGGGTTTAAATGAAGCTCTATCGCCAAAGAAAATAGGCAGAAGACTGTGAAGAAGGTTCCTCCTTCTAAAAGTAATTTTGCTCCAGAAGCACAAGCTCAAAGATTCGCCTATTATTGCAGTACAAAAGCACTCAACTCGTTTTACACCACAAGTTATCGGGCGAACAATCAGGGGTTGAGGCACTTTCCTGACTTTCCTGGAGGAAGGGAATAACAAATAGCTGGTCTTTGAACCATACTGTCTGTCATCTGTTAATGCTGGGTATGTGAAATCCATTATTTTGCCTTCTACCACGCCTTCTCTTCGCCGATTTATACTAATTCTTGGCTAAGGGTTGTTTTTGACACATCTCAATTCATTTTAAAGTGTGCTCACCGGTATGCTACTCTTCTTTTCTGCCAAGACTGGAAGGTCTTTGTGGACGGCGATATTTTCTCCTGCTGCGCCTTCTTTAAATGTTTTGCGGCAAACGTGATAAGAAGAAGGTAGCTACCGATGTAAACTTGGTCCGTCCAGTCAAATCACTTCATTCAAGACCAAACAACATGTTTAGTATGAGGCTTTAAGTAGTAAAGGCTGCGATGCAAGTTGTTGCATGAGTAGGCCGATGCATTCGACTGATTCATGCTGCCTGCGTACATGTCACGGACACCTGTGTGTGACAATGGGAGGTTGTGCTGAGCTACTGCCGGAAAACGTTTGAACTCGGTTGGTTACAGGGAAGTAAAGATTCAGACTTGCCTCCTCTAGTAAATTGAGATGCCTCTTGATAAGGAGGGGTGGTTGGGCAAGAACTCAGAAGGCAGTTGCATTCGAGTGGGGATTGTCCAATCAAACTAAGCGCTCATTCCATTAAGCTGGTATCGAAAAGTCCATGCACTTTTTCGTTATCTGATAACGAGAACAAATGCTTAGCCATTTTCATTTTATTTTATGCCATTGATCACAGAATTTTCACTGGTTTTGCATGTATGCCGCATGTCCCCACTGTGTTGGAGCGAATCGAGATGAATTCTGGGATAAAAATAGCAATTCTTCATCACAGCGAAGTGATTTTTTGAAATCGATGTTAGTTGTACATCTGTCATTCTCTGTTTCACTATCTTCATTTGAATTGTCATTCCTCCTACAGGAATCAAGCACTCGGCGCATTGTATCATCGTTTTCAGGGTTGCTTCCCACTGCCTTCCCCACTCCTGCATCGTGTCGCCACCTTATTTCTAAGTACACTTTGCCATCTAAAAATTGTACTATTTATTCCTCGTTTCAAGTGTTTCGTCGTCCCTTTTAGCGACTACTTGAATTTGTTTAATTTAGGTCTCACGCCGCTACCGTCCGCAATGTAGGATTTTTGTCAGAAGTCAATGGGACCTTAATAGCTCGGAGAATGGAGCTGTTAAAAGCCGTCAATAAGGATGTAATTGCTTGCATAAACGACAGGTTGGCTTTGGAAGCCCTACTTTTCATCCTTCTCAATTGACCGCTCACTGAATAGCATCAAAGAGTGTCTTTTCTTGGATGTTAAAAACACACCCATATCATTTTGCTAAACGCCATACTGAAGAGGTAAGGACTTACACCTCTCAGTTAACTAATACCTCCAGAGGGGGGCTTCTTCATTCGCGCAACTGGAAGTAAGCCGATATGCGAAGATAATTTTTTCTGGGTCTGGGGAATGTCATTTGGAACTTGCTCCTTTGTCGCCTCCTGTTTCACACCTGCGTTAGCAAGAATAATCGGTAGTCATCTTTTGCCGGCGTGCCAAATTAGTAATGATGGCATTCATAATCGCAGATATTTGCAATATTATTCTGTTTCTCCTGGTGGGTGACTCCATCTTTCCCAAATCACTTGCTGCTTCGAGAGGAGAAGGTCTCGCATTGATAATGCTCACAGCTTAGTAAGTACGATGCTTTAGTTATCCTAGAGGGAGTTGTAAATTACACGAGTCTAGAGATTCGTATATTCTTGGTTAACAGGACGGATGAAAGGCCAGTGATAGGGCTCAATGTGGCCCGCAGGGAATCGGTCAGGAAGGGTATGCGTAATCACATGTGCATTTGAAAGGCACCATTCTGTGGTGTGAGAACTTGGCCACCGGAATTCCTCGTTGTGATTCTACGCACTCGTGAAATGCGTGGCCTTGTTTGTGTGCTGGAATACAAAGCGTACACATGTTTGCGGCTCCTAAGGCACGCATCGTTTCTCTTGGAGGGAAACTATCTTTTGCCTTGTGCCACATGTCACCTCTCAGCACATTCAAGGGATTCCGTGTTAGCACGCCATCTGCCAGCCAATCGGCACAGTTATATGATAAGAACAGAGCCTCTAGACGGATAATAACCAACGAACATACCTAGCACTTCTTTCTTCGCTTTGGTAAAGTAAAGGACAATTGGGTGGTTTATTTAATCTACCCATCACCATTGCCATGGCAATTCGAAGTAAAAAGTCATGCTTACCAAGCAGGATTACTATTGCATGCTACTTTTCTTAGCAGCAAAAACGAAAACTCCATTTAATTCCTCCCAGTTAAACCACCAGGAGGAAAGATAAAATAACCAGTAGTTGATATTCGCCCCGCCAAACCAAACTGTGGGCAATCAAGCGAGAACGTGATGGGGATCCGATAAACCACGCACGCACATCACATCGTGCCACATCTCGGGCAGGATGCGGCACTCTGATGAGATCTGGCGTGATAAGGCATCTGCAAGAGTTCACTTGATGGGGAAAAGGAGGAAGGCAAGAGGGCATACCAATTGTCTCACTTTTCACTTCCAGAACTATCCAGTTACCTTTTTTTTAACTGAAAATATCTTACTAATGGTTTCGCTTTGTTAATGTTTAAATCTAATCAGTTATTGCTGCTCTTTGCGCCAAATCTTCGCCTTTTGTCAGAATGTTTGGGTTTCCCAGAAAACAAATATTCTTGGTACTGCTTGATTACGTTGTGGCCATCGGTGTCTCCAGGTTGAACACAATTACCTACTTCTGTCCCCAATTTCTTTATTCAATCGCTTCAAAAAATTACTATCCGTTTTTTTTGCATTCAGCACCAATAAATTTATTCTGGGACCTCATATGTCGATGCGATACCCACGTTCAGCTTCTCTGATGCCTCTTTAACAAGCATTCTTCTCTTAACATCAAGTAGTTCGGGAATTAATACTTTTTTGTTTAGTTTCTGCGGGTAAATTCCACCGGATTTCCAGAACGTTCTGCATCCGCCTCGCATCAGTAGGTAAAAGTTAATCCACTCGAAGATGGCGACTCAAGGGAGACGAAGCGCATTTAAAAGGGGATGCAAATTTGCTCTCTTGACGCATGCACCCCCTACCCTCAACCTCTACCGTCTGACAGGATTGTGTTCTTGCCTCTGGTGGAGGTTTGCGTGCCAATTTTGCGGTGTTGCAAATTTATCTGTTAAACTTCAGAAGCGGGCGGCTCGTCGAAAAGGGCCAGTCATATGGCATCCCTTCGGTGAGAAAAAAATAAGGCGTTCAGATGCACTGTTAATATCCCAGTCTCTAATGGAAGGTAGTAATTGTCTTCCATGACCGTATTTCTTAATTTGCATCATGTTCACGAACGAGGTTTTATGGGTTCTGGCAATCGGTTGAAAGTCGTGTTTTCTGACTCACAACGGGGACGCGAGATGTTTGGGAGCCTCTTTTGGCGAGCAGCTGCTAGCAACTGTATTGTCATTGGGGCTGATAAAAGGAGTCAATTGAGCCTTATTAATGTCAAATTTCCGACGTGGGTATGAAATACTTTGCATTAAGTATTCAGGATTTATGAAAAGGGTGGTATGTTTTGTTATCCGATGCAGCTAACAGTTGCATCAACGCTGTTTAAAATCACTGCATTTTGTACTACTCGATGTTGGGGCTGATTTGGTGCAGATGACATGTTGTTTAGAGATTTTTTTTATTCTTCAACAACTCAAATATTTGCTTTGATCTGTTTCATGCCCTTCAACTTGGGCTTTGGATTTTGCCCATAATATTTACCTAAGAGTCAAAATTGTCTTCATCCTATTTCACCGAAAGAAACGGAGTACACTTTATTAGAGAAACTTCCCATAGAGGGAGAGAGAGGATAAATATCTTCCAATCTGATTGTGATGGAATACAGATAAACGCTTTTCTGCATCAGAATAGTCGAGGTCGCATGTGACCTTCCCTAATTTTCTTGGAGCACAACTACTGATTTTATTTCAGCGTCCGAGTTATCCCCAATAAAGTAGGTAATGAACCAGTACCACCAGCATGCCAACACCAGGAAGGCATGATCATGGGAAGGTGGTAACTACGCACATAAGATGGGCATCATTATCCCAAAATATGCTATATCTGGCAAAGGCTGTTGCGGGGAGAGAAGTAAGTGTTTAACTAATCAAGCCAAAATTTTAAAGCATTTCGGCTGCTTTTTTGATCACAGAAGCATATAAACGGGACGCGTTCTTCTTTGACACTTCATTGAGAGACACCTCCGTTTATGTCAGTCCAACATCTAGTCAGCACATCTCACACGGCAAGGTACCAGTTTTCGCTGTACACGTCAGGGAGCATTGGGTGTCTGGAAGTGAGTTCCTTTTCCTCTTCTCCCCACCACCCCTTGGGCATGGCATAGGCGAGACTCCATGCTAACGACAGGCAGATCGGATCGCAAGACGCCAAGAAGATGGATGCAGTCACATATGCAAATAGGGTTAGTAAAGAAGCCAATATCATTCTGCTGTCAAGTGACGGGGACTGCTGTCAAATGGCCTTCCCCTCTGTAAAGAAGTAAACAGTCTGTGAAGTCTAGCCGTGCACTTTTTCTGCTCGGTATCCGATAGGGACTTTTTACGAGTAGGAGGAGCAAAGGAGGAAGGCAGTGGTGAAGGCGAAGGGGAGGAGTAGGAGGTTGAGGGAGGTATGTTGATTTGTCGGTTGGACATGGAGACGATGAGTCAGTGATGAGTGCGGCGTGGTAATTTTTGCCCACTGACCAGGCCTAGTGCCTGTCTTTGCCTGTCTTACCCCTTCTTCATCTTCGTGTTGCCCTAGTGACCACCTGGTGATGGTGTAGGGTTCGACCTTTGGGTTGGAAGGGTGGAAGGAGGGAAAATTATTTCCTCCTGCTACCCGGATGAAGTTTCCTCGAATGGAACGCTGGTTCATCAGTAAGTAGTTAGCAAATGCACCTTCAAGATTGTAAGGTGATTGGGTTGCGATTAAGAGTCGAACAGCCGTACAGAGCAGCATGAAAGTAATTACCATGACTTATCTAAATTGCCAAAATTTGTACTCACATATTCGGTTTTCGGGGAGTCACCGTCTGCTAGTCGGTAATTATTTCGGGGTAGACGTTTCGGTTTAGTTAGTCATAGTCGCGGTCATTAGGAGTGAAAGGAGCACCTTAGGGTACCTTCGCGGCCAACAGTTGAAGCCATCCCTTTGGAAAGGCATGTACCATGAATCATGCCAGCCATTAATTTAGCAGTTCAGGGACCTAAGCAAATACCCACGGAGTAGTAGTAACGTTATCATTTGGAGGTGTCTTATTTTTGGTACATGGTTTGGTGCCATCATAAGATAGAGGAGGAAATTTCTTCCAAAGATAAGACGATGACTATGCGGAAATGGGGCGAGTTAAATTCCTCCAGGCTATTCTTTGAAGTTGTGCTTTCTCATGCGCCCGCTCTCCGTTGCAATTCTTCATCGCTCGAATTTCTGCCATTTTTTGAACTAACAGAAAAGGAAATGTCCCTTGGCACAAGTTCAACTATTTGCGTTTGTCTATTGCACAGATTTCGGTATCTTTGGTTGAAACTTCTTTTCCGCCTATACAGGTCTCTCAATCATTTATTGAGGCGCCGAACTCCAATTAGCTCTTCAGGCGGCTTTTTTATCATATCAACAGCATTCGAGAAAAATTTCCTACTGCAATTAAACCCAATTAGGCCTTGATCTGGCAGGCTAAATGCCAGATGTAGTGGTGGTAGCTGTTGGCTCTGGCAAGGTGGGTGTAACGAGGTACCAAGGCGTCTGTGTCATTTGTGGGCTTGCATTCCTTGAAGTTTACTTTTAGATGTGCAAAACCAGCAGCCCATCCAATTGGTGAGGATGAAAGTCTTCCATTCCTTCAAGAATGATATGGTAGTAAGTAGTTTCTGTCTTAATTTTTCCGTAAAGAAGGGAGATAGCGCATCGACACATGAAGCATAGACTGATAAGAGGATCGTATCCGGGTGGGTGGGTCTGTGGCAGTTGAGGTAATGGGAGATTGGGGCAGCCATATGAATGGATCTGGAGTGAATGGACAGATTTGAGATAGATAGAGGGGTGAATATGGAATGGATGGATGAATTGGCGCATCTGAGGTGAGTAGGCCTTGAGTCTGGGTGTTGTGGATCCTTCATTTCCTCTCCCATATTTTCGCTCCTCCTTTTTCAAACCAACTTCTATCCATGCCTAAAAACCGAAACTGCCGATTCTCCCTTTTTTCACAATGGAGTAGTCGCCACACCTGGAACGCATACGAGCTGATTTCATGGACACAACATGTCCAAGATGTGTGGTCCGGGCGCCAAGAACCTGGGCGAATTTATTTCCATAAAGTCGCCAACTATTCCCCCTCCTCCACTCCTACCTGTTTCACACAACCCCAACTTCTTTGACTGGCGCCTAGCAAAAAAATTGGATTAGGTTCAGAGAATTTTGTCGAAGTAGCAAAAACCTGCAATTTGAGCTCGTTTTTTGTAGAACATGCGGTATGGACCAATGTCTTAGTTCCTTTTAGTGGATGATGGGTGGTGGGATCAGGTTAGCCTAGATTGCTGATGTTAGGTCTCAACGCTTTTAGCAGACTTCTTGAAGCTTATCTTGTTTTTTTGTGAGCTCCTCCGTTACTGAAAGTCGCCCTGTTTTTTCCGTTTACGGCGGCATTTTGCAATAATCTCCCTATCCATTGGCTAGTAATCTCATTGGTTACCCAGTTATACTTGGTTTATATTATGCGGTGCAATTTCATCACAGAAATATGGTTTTTCCTCTACTCAGCTTGAACTTTGAACTTCTTTTTTCGATTTAATATTCTGCAAGGCTTAAATAGACTTTAATGCTCTGTCTGAAATTTTGGGGGATTCGACTGGCCGAATTGTGGTTATGTCTTCCAAAAATTTTTGATTGCTTTTCAAGTCACTGCATCTAAATCCGTTTGGTGTTTTTAAGCTTCTAACTTAAGTTTTTTTTTCAAAGTTTGAACGAGAACAGAGTTAACCTGAATCACAGAGACAAAACTTTTGATAGATGTGGAAGTAAACATGAGTGAGCTTGTGAATGCCTACACTTAACTGACTTTTCTTTCTTCCTAAAGAATGAAAAAAGTTCATGGCGTCTTTGCTATGCCTTGATATAATAACTTTAAATGCGTGTAACTGTTCGTAGACAATGTCTTCTCACCTTGAGTCCTCATGTCATGGAATGTTGGCTGAGCCTGAGGGATGCTATTTGGGGTTGTCTGCTGCCTCACGAATCACGTGTAACTGGATTTCAAGCTTCTGACACAACTTGAAGAGATGCGGGAGGGAGTTTTTTTCCAAAACAGATGGGTTGAAAAGCTGTGCTTTATAAGACCTCCCAGCTCTACACATCTTGACTAGGAGAGAAATTGTACTTTGAGACGGGCGAGTGGAAAAATACTGCTTCATCCTTTACATTCCTCTGATGGTATTTCCCCAAGCTTCCTATAATTCTCATTTCCTTTCTTGACATTAGAAAATCACATGATCAAAAACAAAATGGGGTAGACAGTTGGAGGGTGAAAGTGAGATGAAAACGATGGTGGTTTGGAAAGGGCATGCATTCAATAGAGGTGCTACCAACTCTCATCCTTTTTGCAGCATAACGGTACTTAATATGAGATGGCTAGCCTTCTCGCTTGAGTCTTTCTAGCCTCCCTTGATCCGACCTCCACGCTGATTGCATCAATGTATACTATCGGCATTGCTAACCTCGAGGTTTTCTCACGCTTTACTGATAAGGCTGTCCTTCCTACCCCCTGTCTTCTACACTTTAACGTGTGCCTCTTGCGACACCTCATTAGCTACACCAGTCTCATTTTGGGTCGCATTTACATGGTTGCAATCGCTCGTCATAACGGAAGTTGATCAAATGCGATAAGCATTCCCCTCTCGCTGGGAACCTGACAACTTTACATAAATTCACTAGTAGGCCTTTGAGTCATTCAATATTTCAACGTTCCTTTTAGATCTGTCGCGAGGAATTTGTGGCTCTACACTCAGAAAATGTCTTGGAAAACCTCTCAGATTACCTTCGTGAGAAGTTTGAATACTCTCAGACGTAAGTGATGCGGCCTTTTGTGCTATTCGATTGCTTCTCTAGGATTGAAAAGTGCCTTGCCATCCTCCTCTCGGCTCAAATTTCTTTGTTGAAAGGCCTAAAATGCTTGTAAATCTTCTCTAGCATGAAGTTAGAATAAACGATGCTGAAGCTGTGAATTACATTAGAGATGCTCACACCAAGAGTCATTTCCTTTAATACACTCTCCCCTCTTTTGGATCCGAATGGGTGTTTCACACTGTGGACCATGCTCTGCAAAATGGCATGTCCCTTCAGCGAAGAAATGAAAGCGTTAGCTAGCCACCGTGAGGTATATGATTGAGCGAAAAGGCAGGAAAAAGCACAAAAGAACGAAAAACAGTGATCTGACGAACCTGGCGCCGTAATTGTTTCGTACTACACCACGTTCATTCTCCGCATAAATCTTGCTATCAATTATGTGGGAGAAAGAATCTCTTCTTTCCAACCTTGCGCAGATCTCCTGCACTTCCATCTCCCTTGACAGCCATCGAAATTTCCCTGGAACATTCTTTGTGGGTTGGCTATTCTTTCAATCAGCTCGCTGCAAAAGTGACAGAACGAAAGATCAATTCTTGCTGTCAGAATGCTCCTAAAACCAACTTTACCCATGTATATAGATGAATTAATGCTGGTTTTTCTTTCCCTCTTGCTTGTTCTAAACGAACAAAATCGGAACCGAGGATTTATGTAAAATCCCGTCTTGGTGTATTGCGGCTTTTTCGTTACCATCCCAGTGGCTCCAATATGGCATTATCTTCCAGCACCCTCGCAAATGCCACCTCCAATCCATTGCTTCATTATGCGACCTGCTAGGCGGCAGAATGATTGAAGTGGATGGCCGTGCTCTAGTCTCTTTAAAGTATTTCTTTTCCTGTCTTCGCTTGTCACTCCACGAGAACCGCTTCTTTGGACTGCCTGAAGGTAGTGCTTTTAAAGGGCAAGGATAAATCGGCAAAAAGGTGAAAAAGCAGTTAGTCGGACGATGCCATACACGTACATTACACCGACCCACCTAGACTGGGACCCCAGTTGTTATCACCTCTCACCCCCTAAGCTCTGGTCGTGGCGCCTTTGAAGCAATGGAAGAATATGGGCGACCGCGGCAGAAGTGGGTCAGAACACAGAGATCTTGCTGCGGTTTCCGTAATGACAAGCAGGGTTTTATTGGTTCCAACAAAAAGATCATCCTTTTAAATCCTTTGTTTTAGGGAACTGGACAAATTACCCGAGAAGAAGCGTGACGAGGCGATGAACTTCAATAATCTTCTGAAACAGTTTCCCAAAAGAGGCAAGTTTCACGTTCTTGTTTTCCCTCTTCTGGAATGAAATGCTAATGTAGGAGTGTTTCTGCTTTTTTGGAAAAAAGGAAAACAAACATTTTATCTCCAGGTGGCGTGGATAAACACCAAGTTGGTTCTTCCCTGTACCTGTATTGGCGAGGGAACCCTTTTACCCAATATTTATTGTTTAAGGCTTGGCATTATCGTTATTGTCCAAAAAACTTGGAAAATAGCTACGTTGACTCGTATTTGTTCATTGATAGGAAGCAAATTCAAGACCAACTCGGTTTTTCAGTACAATGACTTGTTACTTGTAAGGCACTCATATCTGACAAGGCGTGCGCCACCAAGCACTGACCCGCGTCAGTCGTTCACTGCGACCTCTCGCGCTTTCCTCTGATTTTGAAGCCTCAAATGATAAGCCTCGATGAATAGGCTTGATAGACGCGATTTGGAGTTTGTCTGCCCTACAGATTGATTTAAACTCGGCTCCAAAGTTGGGTTCATGTCTAGTTTTTCGAGCCTCATTTGTAGAATGCGTAAAAGCGGACAGCACTGTCTGGCTGTAGTGAGGAATTGTTTGTCCTTCGCGCTCATGCCAACTGGGAAGGGAAAATTATGGCGAAGAGTGGGAGAACAGATCCCATATGCATTAAAGGTGACAGGAAACAAGTCTCACTTTTTTCTGGATCAGTTGCTGACTGCCGTGTGACAAAGACTGGCTTTCGTGTTGCAACGTTAAGTGAACGAAAATGTCATCATTGCTCCTCAAGCCATGCATTCACTAACATACTGACTCGCACCTTGCAATTCTTGAATCCTCCATTTTCAAACGTCACACATTCAAATGGCTTTCCTCCGACCTTCAGGACCCTTTGTTAGTCTCTATCCCCTTGCACCGGTCCAGTAAAATAGACGTTGAAAAGATTTTGCAAAGTTCCTTTCTCTCATACAAGTCTTGCGGCAATGATGATCCCTCCGACCTTTCATTTAGCCTAAAACCGCTGTTTTTAAAGTAGTATTGGGATTCTCTTCCCACTTCCCATGGCTGTGACTCAATCCGAATGCACATCTGAACTTGTCAAATCACCCAGAGACGACTGTCAGAGAAGTAACTTTGTAGAGCGTACGTGTCGACGAGGGTGGCAATGTATGACAGACCGACTTTTTAAAATTCCTGTACGAGTTTCGCGGCCACCTTCACCTTGAAGTGATAAATCGCATGCAAAGCGAATGCCAAACTGTGCGATTGGTTTTGCAATTGACAAGTTTTATTATTTCTCATTTCACCTATGCACAAACTCTTTTTCCTCTGGTAACAGCAAGTCACAATGTTTTAGCAACGAAATAATGAATTTCACTGCCTACTTCCGTTAATCTGTAAACTTTCTCAGTCGTTGTTGTAACTTTAAGGTTGTGGTGCGGAAGTGGAATGTTAAAACTCAATTTATTACTGGTGTGCAGATTCATCCACCTTTATTTGCTACTTAATGCTCCTTCAACTCCAATTTTCTACCACTAATTCATTACCGCTTTTCCTTTTAGGCAACTTTGATCTCTCCAAAGTTCTTACCTCAACATACTTCTTCAGTTAGAACTGAGAAAATTGGAGAATTGTGCCTCCCAGCCTCCCGTTATATCCTCCTTCCCTTCCTTCCCCACCTACCTTGCTGATTGTACATGTTGTAAAAAGCCTGCCCAAGGAAGAGAGGAGAAGTAGAGAGAGATGGTGGAGAAATAAGGAATACCTCAGGAACACCTCTGGTAGCCAAACAGCTGCCCGTGGTGTGTATCCGTCAACTGCGTTGTTTCCTGCTTTTTTAGCACACTCTGTGAAAGGCGAGGGAGAGCGGGAGAGAAAGAGAGAGAGAGAGAGAGAGAGAGAGAGAGAGGCATAGATATAGGTGGGACTGATAAACGAAGTGCGTTCTCCTTTTCCCTCGGTGGATCAGATTGTTTTGGGTACTTTTTTCAACAAGTCTGATATTGTCTAGCCTAAAAAGTAGTTAGCAATTTCAACAAGTCAGATATGGAGTGCAGTCTTGAGTCGCTTCAACCGATTCCTTCGAAATGGAGCAAAAGCCCTGCCTGGTGAAGCAATGCAGATCTGCCAGCGACGGCCTTCATAGACCAATGGGATTGCAGACGGAACGGTTGATTGGATAACCACTGCAGACCAATGGACGATCAGTTATTAAGTAATTACTAATTAAGTTACCAGGTTCTTAGTCGTTTTGTATCAGTTGGATTTATTCTGCAAGCTTGATTTTGAGTGGGGCAAATTCCTTGCCTGCTTAACTAAAGATCCAATAGTGGCTCTGTGTCGCCGTCTTTTCGGCACTCGGGTTATGGTTAAGTCTCACTCTAATAAACGCTAGAGATGGAGATCAGGGTTGAACTGTGTGACGTCTTCATTTGTTTTTCAGCAGAGTCCGATTATTCGTATTTCCTTTTGGGCCAAACCTCGATTTTCCACTTTACATGAGTTTAAGCTCTGCTGAAATTTTCTGGGAGGGAGCAGCCATAATTCATGAACCATACACTTAGTTGACAAAGAAGCGCCTCTTCAAAGGGATCGGCTTCCTCCAGCAATCGATTTTTGTAACCAACAGGGTTGTGGTCACTCAAGCCATCGTAGAACATCCAAGTGGTTGGAGGGCAGTCAATGATGCTGATAAGTTGTTAATCTGACCAAGGTTGACTGGGTTTGAAAACTCTCAGCTTGCGTATGTTTCTGTCTGCCCCTTTTTAAGCATTGGAAAAAAAGCAACTGAAATTTTTGACATAGTCGTCGATTCCACTTCTTTGATGTATTTGTGTTGAAAAGATCGCACAGATGTGCACAGAGATAACAGACGAAGTGCAGTCCTCTTTCGCCACATTGACTAGGTTCTTCTACATCTTACCTCAGGCTTACTTTGCTTTGCAGGGATTGGGAGTTGTGCACAATTTTGATGGCCACTTTAACTGTCCACGCAAGAGGGGGTTCCGTGAAAAGAGTCTAATGGAAATGGGCTTGATTGACCAATGACACTGCAGGGAATTTTGTTGATTGCTGATCACTTTGACGGGCGAAGGGCCATCGGGTTGCTACGCCATGCACGGAGGGCGGGAGAGTGTGACTTAAGTATACGCAAAATTGGGAGATTGTAAACACTTTTGGTAGGCGCAAGAACCTTATTAAAATGGACCCAAAACAAGTAGCATTTGACAACAACCTCTGGCGGAGCCTAATCAACCTCAAAAGTAAACCCCCAATGGAAACAGGATTTTACTCAAGACTATGCTGTTATTCGATGGTTAAAATTTCGTGAGGCAAAACATTGAGTTATTTTAGGTGCCAATTGCTAGGGCAATGATCTGCCATCATGAATGCGGCGGCACAATACTGCTGCACCACCTTGATGGTGACCTGAAGATCCGCAAAAATTGAAGGCAAGACAGCAAGAAATTCAATAAGCACCAAAAATAGGCCACCAAAGATAAACTCCTTTCATATGACTTCGATAAAAAGGGAGAACAATGATTATGCATAGTTTCCTTCGAACAAAATACGCCTAATTTTTATTCTTTTTTAACAAACAAAAAACACACGTAGACGACAAATCAAATTATTGACAGGTTGCGTTCATTTTGACTAGAAAATACATCCTTTTTGATGTATGAGCGACCGAACAACTTACCAAGAGTGGGGGCTTTGGACAAATAGTTGCTTGCTGTCAAAGACTTGCCTCACAATTGCTTTTGGCATTAAATTGCCCCTCGGCACCCAGCAATTGACAGGGTGGGGCCTTACAATTCGGCAAGGTAGCTTCTCCATATCGCCCTACTTACCACCTTCGAAGGATCGGCCTTATTTTGCATCACCTTGGTTACCTCCGTTGGTTCCCTGTGTCAAACCGTTTGGTTTAAAAAGGGCAGATCGTTGGCCGTCAGTACCAGCAATGGATTAGTGTAGTTTTTTGGCATCTTGTGTGAGTTTGTGTGAAGCCGCTCGAGCACATCAGCCTCGGCGTGATGTGCTTCCGTTCTGGCGATGGTCTCCGAGGCCTCCTCTGCGCCGTCGATGATAGCACGTTCTGCTATCATGCATTATGGCTTCTGGGAGGGATCCGGGAGGTTAAGAGGCAAGAATTTTAAAGCCATTATAATTAGCCCCTCGTGAGGGAGAGTAACTTTAGCATTGTTTAATTAAGCAACTTTATTTTCACCGCACGCAACCCCTAATTAAAGATAATAACTTTTGATTGATGCAGGAAAGGTACGTTCATGACCACCTTCCCGAGATAGAAAATAGACGAATCACTTCTAGGGCAGTTGAAGTTAATTAAGTCATTCTCGTCACAAATTGATGAAAGTTTGAGCTTGCGCAAAAACTCTTGTTTTAAATCCCACTGGAACTTACGAGATTTTAGTGAAATTGCTTGCCTCTTCAGGCATTGAAATGATTAAGTAAACAGTAAAATGGGATAAAATGAGACAAAAAAGTGCAAATTAAACGCTTATTTGGCAGATTTAAAACTAAAGACATAGCGGCTCGATTTATGCCATTGAACAGGAAACTTATTCACTTGCATAATAAGTTGCGACTCCCTGAGCTAGCTGAAGAGAAGGTTGAATTTTTGCTAGTTTGATCTTACAAAGTTTGATGTTTTGTCAACTACACGGATGCTTAAGGACTTTGGGCTGCACCAGTAGTCGCCCAGTCCTTCTGTGCGTCGGTAATACACTTTCCGTTCCACTGTGGCTCACCGAGATCTCCCGGAATGCGAAAGAAGACACACTAGACGGGCTGGGAAGCTGCTGGCCTGTTTGGCAGTTTGGGTAGTTCGGCAGAGGTACGGAGACGGGACTCCAAGTGGCCAGTCACCAAAGACGAGAATTGAACAATTGAAGCCGTCAAAGTATTGCGCCATTCTTAATGGTCCTTTCATAGTTCAGGAAAGAATTGGACCGCTACATGAAGCACTCAGCGAATGATGCTCGGGCAAATTTAATGAAAAATTAAACAGGTTTGAAATTAAAAAAAACTTCATAAGCAAATCAAAGAAACTTCAAATTTAAGGTATTTAATGGAACAAAAAGGCAAATTTTTAACTGATACAGCTGAATCAGCTTATGCGAGGTTAATTGTTAGGGCGTCTCTAAGGGCAGATGAAATTTGCACAAAATTTTTGCATTTTTAGAAGAAGATCACATTTTTTTCATATGAAATAGGACGATTTGACAACAAATTTGCCAAATTTATCTTCTGCCTTAAAATGCCTGCCTGGCTAATTTCAGAAAGGTCAAAACGTGAGATACAGCAGGAGAGGGTTTCATGCATGACTGAAAGGCTTCCGCTATGGTCACTTCCGGGTGCATTTATGGGCGCTTAACGGAAATTTCCTGCCTCGGCAAAATCTAACCGCCGGAGTCGTTAGAGTGTTACAGCACATCCGTGTAAGGTACCATCATGACAAAAAAGCTAAAAAGGTTACATTAACAGGTGTGATTGCTAACTGACATTATTGGGGGAACTGAAAGGACACAAGATACCCATCCCAGAGCGTAACTGAAAATCCACTTTTTTACTGCTGTGCATTTCCGTTGGCACTGTGATTACTCCACCAATCTAACGAATACACTGCTCCAACCACTCCATCGACCGAAATTGCACATTATCGCTTTGAGAATTAAGAATTCTAAGATGCCTTCCTTATTCCTTTCTATCCGATGGAGTTTACATTGCCGCTGTGGTGCTTTTTGAGCAGATAAGCCGCAGTCAGTACGAGGACGATCACCCAAGGGTGGTTACGCAGTGGCTTCACCGCTTTCCACCCGCTCCATTGTACATTTGGCATTTGCTGACTAATTGGTAAATTATTTGCAAATATTAGTGCAATAAATTAACGGTAATTCCGTTGTCTCAAATATGAACTGGTATGTTCATGGTACATGCCTCTACTCTGGGCCAAAAATGGTGCAGAATCTGAAAGCTCAGACCAGAACAACCAAACCAGTTTCAAAAGTCTTTGTGGCTAATTTTGGCTGCATTTAATTAAGTTTAACTGGCCTCGTTGCTAATGAATTGGTAATATGATAAAATAGAACATTGTTTTCTGAGTAAAAGATCATTGTATTTTTACAATAAGCATATTTATATCTTAATTGCAATAAAGCTTCTTTGCTTTTTAGAAAAACCTTAGCTCAAACAAATTGAACCACCGTGAGTGGCTCCAACCAATCACGTGGTCTGGTCGATTAATCGACCTCTTAGTTGATTGGCTGAGCAAAGCATAAAGTGTAAGCAGTTGAAGAAAGATTTGACCAATGAGATAGCAGGGCCACCAAGACAAGTGCCAACTAGGCGAAATGTAATAAGCCGCTGGAGGGCGAAGGCGAGGACGAAGGCGAGAGGGGAGCGAGGGAGGAGGGGAAAGGCAGGAGAGGACTAAGCAACTGTTGGACTAGTAGTGATGGGTGAGAACAGCTGTTCCATGAACACCAGTAGCAGTAGCAATAACAACAACAACAATACCAGCAACAACGACGGCAGCAGCACCAATGAAAGGGGACTCCATTTAAAGGGATGGCTTTACATGTGAATCTCGTTATAAAGGTGAAAGGGGAAACGCGACCTATGCGTTACGTATGCTAATTTTCTGCATTCCCAGGACACCTAGCGCAATGATAGCGAATATTCCTGGCAATACGCGCCCATGGGAAGTAAATCCGCGTGGAGATTTTAGATAGCAACTTTATTTCACATTCAAAAAGCCGGTATTTGCTTTAACTTTGTGTCAATTAAAGTTCTATTGAGAGGCCTAAAAACCCCCTTAACCCTTTACGTCAAAAGAGATGTCAACAACGCAGGGCAGAAGTGTCTCTGTAGGAATGGTTTGCTTTCCTGCCTCCAGTTATGCGCCATTACCGACCTCAACACGCATTCTTACGATCGTATTGAGGATTTAGTAATTCCTTAGAAGAGACGAAAGAATGATCACTTTGTGGAAGAATCGGCCTTCAGTTACGGTGAGTCCAGGGCAATTGAAAAAATTTAGGTGATCCCAAACCTAGCATTTATGGAACGCGCGCGTTTTAATTTCCCCTCCAACTGCACCCATGTTCGAGTCGCTGTCTTTTTAGTGCCTTTTTCCGTTTGGTATTGTTTTGGCCATATCTGCATTTAAAATGACTGGAGAAGTGGAGAAAGTAGTGGTGGCCAAGAGGCTTTGTTCTTAGCGTGTTTCTTTAATCCAGATTTTGGTGCATAAGAATTAGATTTTACTGCACACGAAGGCTGTAACCCTTGGCCTCTCTTCCGTGTGACATTTGGGTGGTCGTTCCAAAGCTCCAGGCTTGTCTTTGCCACAGAAGTCAAGGGGCTACTATTTCAGCTCCATTGTCAAAACGAGACAAATTGTCCAGGCAAAGCTTGGATATGTACGTATATAAATGCATCAGGCACTTCGAGGAGGAATTAATGGTGGTAAAGCTTCACGTTCTAATTCGGCTAAAAATCTCCCATATTTAGGCAGTGTATGGCCAGTGTTGTTTGTCTGCTATGACCGATCTGAGCCCTTCCTACTGGCCAATTGCATCAAGCTAAGCGGTAGCTCGAGTCCAGTGGTGGCCGGAGCAAATCCCAGTTTAGAGATGATTGATGGTTTTTGTCCATGGACTTAGGACACTAGCTGGTGCTTTTAATGTGTTTGGAGCTCTCAGACTCGGGCGTCGTCATTTCGGTTATGACTTTACTCTTGTCTCTCAGGCGTAAGTTTTTCCTTTAAGTTTTCGCATTAAATGAGTCTTCTTCTGGGGTCCAGTTGAATCATGAACTTGAGACAGCTACTCGTTAGGCGCACTGCTGCTTCAACACTCTCAACACTTCTATCTCCACGGCATATTGACAACAAAACTTGCAGATGAAATTTGAGATGAATTTGTTTTTCAAGCAACTTGGCTGCGAGACAATAATGGATAGACTGACTAATGCCAGCTGCCACTTTGTCATAAAGGGAGTTTGCTTTAGCAAGCGGTGATCCATATGGAATGAATAGCAGACTTCTGTGCTAAGGAAATCGCTGACCCAAATGCGGCTGCATTTGCAGTCATTCTGCCTTGGTTGCTCTGTAAACCCGGTTTTTATTGATGGCTGAGTGAATGGCTAACTCCTGTCAGTAAACGAATAGGGAAACATTCAAGCTCCCTTAAGTAAATTTCCAAACGACGGTCCCGAGAACACTTCACAAGTAAAAAAAGCGCAGACCTCCTAAGTGCACGGAAAAGTGGTGGCAGTGGTGGTGAAAGGTATGCTAAAGGCACAAATTCATCTCGACTGGTAAGTATTCTCGGCAAAATCACTTCCCAGCCACTCTCCTATGAGTGCAGTGAAGGTATGGAAGCATCGCCTTTGGCGTGGAAGGTGCAAAGCGCTCCTCCGAAAGAGACGGTATGGATCGTTAGATCTCTCAATGGCCCTAGTGATGAAAATGCAGGTGAGTGTCCAACCAACTAACAGTGGAGAACTCTAAACGCGATCTCTTGGGAGACCTTAAAGGAGGATACAAATCTGTATTGCAGGTGGTCAAAAGATAAGCTACAAGACGTGTAATGGAAGGGTTGCCGTCTTACACAGTGAGGAAGTTTTGGATGCACTCATAGTATGCCAGTTTCATGTTGCCCGTTTTCTAAGCCACAGAGGGACATGCCTTTGAGGCGTCTCCGGGAGGCCGAGCACCTGCCATAACCGCAAGGCGCGCTGGAGAGAAGTAGCATCTCCAGTCTATTCAGTGTGGAAGCAGAACTGACATAATTACTGCAGAGCTTGCGCCTTTTTGCGTGTAATATCCACTCTCTATCTAGACTTCACTGGATGCAATCTGTTTGTCCTAAAAAAACAAAAGACAAAGTTTGTTATTGAATGGCAAGCTTCCCACTTTGTAGGCAACAATTATTCACTAATTGTCGAGCCAGTCAAGTTATTCTCAAAGGTTAACTTTGACTTACTGGATAAATTAGAAGAAAAATGCTATCAGTAGTTTTAATGTTGCAAAAGTATCTCGTCTCAGCTGGATGATGAGAAATGAAATTTGTTGGCTAAGGGCATTAAACATCCTTTGCTGCAACGGAAGGATTGCTTAGTGAAAATGGCTTAACCACAAGGAGGAAATTGCATGCAGCAGTGCATGAGGACCACTTCTCATTCCCCATTTCTGGCCTCAAAGGAAATACTCCAAAACCAAGGTATGTTTAAGGCCACACATTGATGCGGCGTTTGCAGAGGAGACAGGACTGTCTGGTTCAGTGCGAATACATTAGCCACAGTTGCAAATCGACTGGCCGGGAATTATTTGCATTCAAAGGGTGTGAACAAAAGTTGGCAAAACCGGCATGGATCCGAATGAGGCTTCTAGAATGACGGCACCGCTCTCCTGGATGGCCCTCATTCATGTCGGTCGAGGTGCTTTAAGGTGCAAGGCATTGACGTGACCTTGGCAACATGAGCATGGGTCTTGGTGATCCCCTAGAGGCTGCTCCAAACGCGGTAGTAGAAGGGATTTGGACTTGGAGTCAAGAGGTTGGATTAGCCCATGAGGAGAGAAAGGCCAGACTAAAACCCCGAAGACGACTGCATTGACCTTAAGGCTAAGGGGAGATGAGGAGTCAAAACAGGGAACAAAACATGAGAAGACTCTTCTTCTTCATTTGCAGGAATATTTTACACTTTTTTTGCTTTGCATTTCTTGGCAGAGTACAGAAGACTCTTTTTCTTTATTTCAGACAAAACAGTACGATGCAGTCGATTTCGAAACTACTGTAGCCAGCGGAATGACTTACCATGGAAGACAAGATTTTCCCAACCAACTGACTCGTCTCCCTACTGAAGTATGAGTTGGGTGCACCTCTCTCCACAACGTAGTCCCATTTTTGGAAGGGAAGAACAAAAATACATAAATTTGTGGACCAACTCATTTGATGGTTGTGCAGATCTGCGGTAATTATACCGTTCATGAAGAGCTCAAAGGGAGCTGTCTCTAAATCGGTACTAAAAAGACTCCGGGATGCACAGTCATCCACCCATCCATTTGCCTAACTTATGACTTACGCCTGTATAACACAGTCATAATATAGTCTCTGCCCATGATTAATGTGAATGGAGCAGGAGACTAAGCCAGGCAATCCCCAAAGGACAGGGAATTAAGTCCCGTGTTAACCATCACAAGGAGTGTAATCGTGATAATACAAGCACAAAGGTATAATATGTTACCTACCCAGCACTAAGACTCCCGGCAATGGTGATCGACAAGGTTTCCCACTTCTACAATTAGACAGTACAGCCAAATAACTATAAATGCATATGTTGTCATAATAAATAATGCATAAATGCAGGCCAAAGTTTGAGAAGTGAAGAAGAGTCTCCTTCTACTGGCTACGGAAGAAGAAGTAGACGTCAATATTTGCCCTCTTTGTCATATGCCTACATCAATCTGGGAGCCAAAATCTGCAATTGCTGCATCGCGGAGAGACGGATGGCTTTCTGTTGGAAAGTGGGAACTGTGCCCAGAAGATGTATGCATCAGGGACCCAAACTACTCTCCAATAGAGTGTTCTTAGTAGAGGAGAACAGAGGCCTCTACCTTTTCCTTGTTATGGATGTAATAGTAAAAAATGGAGTCTTCCTAGCCATCCATCAGACCGATAAAATGCGGAGCACTCCTGACTCCTAAGAATAAAGACGGGATAAGCCTGGGTGCTTGTCTCTCTCCTCCACCTCCTAAACCAGACACACCTTACCCCATATGTGCCTGGAATTGACTACTTAGATGGCAATCTTTGCTTATCCATCTCGCAGGATGCTATCGGTCAAACAGACCAGTCTCAACCTCACAAGCCCATTTCAAGGGATCCAGAACATAACGAACTAATCGAGAATTAATGAACCTCATAAATGTGTAAAAAAGACGAAATGGTCACAGAGTAAATAATTTAATAGTCACTCCAAGTCACATTGGCATAAGTAGTCGCATAAAACTGCCTCCGGTTTCCCTAATTTTCCGACATTCATTCAAATGGTGAACAATATATTTACTGGCTTGACAGCTCTATGCCAAAGCCAAAAATTACGTGTTAATCAGCACATCTGGATGTAATTATGGAATCGCAAAATTCGTCCCACAAGAACTGCACACAAATTATGCTAGATTGTTCGCATTTTAACGCCTGCAGGATGAGGAGGCCATCTCAGGTACTTCAGGTTGTAATTATTGTGGTAACTCAGATTTCGAATTATGCCTTTTGCCTTGCCACCTTTAAGGGCATTCCTCATGTTTATAAAGCATTGAGCGCTTTCAATGCGCATTATTCAAAATAATTTAGCGGACTCGAGAGATCTCAATCTAAAATCGGTCCAAGAGTGGGTTGAATGAAACCTCTCCATGTGCCATTTTAGCCGTTCGAGCACCTAAAGCCAACACCCAAATTGATGCTATTTAGGGGGTAGAGTTCCCCAGCCAGCAAATATGAAGCCATTACTCGCATCACCATTGGTTCAAGCGTAGCCAATTGTGAACGAGATCAATGAAAAATCGATTTTCACCTCTGGAGTCAACATCTCATCCAAGATGGTCATTTAGAAAACCAATCGGTTTTTGTACTTAAGTAAGATTAGTTTTAAAGGAGTTCATTAAATTTTGTGGGATTTTGCAAATGTTAAATGCTTTTTGCAAACAATTGTCAAATTTCTGTTCATCTAAAGACTGTTCTTTTGTTTAAAGCTGAGTTGAGCTTTTTGTAATGAACAAAGCAGATTACTTTTTGGGTGGGGAGGGAAAAGCTTTTAAACAAAAATAAAACGATCGTTTCTCTTTCTGCAATCAAACCCTTTTCTAGAATTCAAGGGTGACGGTAGCTAAAATGTTTTCTTTTGATGCCATTGGAATCCGCAAAGGTTAATTAGGGCCATTAGAAGCAGGAATTCCAACTAGTAAATAAGAATGGAGGATAATTGGCATTAAATTGGCATACCAACTTATAATAAAGCAGCCAATCCCTTTGGGAGATAGATGAATTGAGGTGACGCAAAGGCTAATAATCAGAAGACATGGGACCGTCTTACTATGCAACCAGCAATTGGAATTTATGGCAAGGATTTTGAAAAAGGGAAGGCAAAAATCGCTTTTCTGAATCAATGGGAAGAAGAGAAGATTTATAAGCCCATGTAGGACAAAGTTGAACTTCAATTTGACTTACTTCACACTGAAGTAACTGACACTTAAGGTGAACTGAGGGGGAGAGGGTTAATTTATTACAAGATCTAGAATTCGTCAGAGAAGGTTAAGTTCTATAGGTCTCACCCATAAAACGGTAAACAAATACTGATTTTGATCGGTTCGATGGACTCCGTTTGCTGGGTTGGGAGTCAAGTTGTACCACTCTGCCACTGCCAGACGGCAAGGTGTCCTCTTGGAGTCACTCATAACCGGGGGACAACTCTGGAGTCCTAACACAAAATTTTTTTGTTTCCACCTAATAATATGCCATACCATAAGGCGTTCGGTTTATTGCGCCCTTCTTTAATTAAGGCCTGGAAAGAAGCTGATTTTTAAATGGCAACATTTTGAGTTGGGCTTCTGAAGGCAGGTGGATCAAAATACACGTTTATTTCGTTTTAATGTACACAATGAGATGGTAGCCACAGTTTGTTTGCAGAAATACCTTAGGAAGGAGGACAAAGGAAAAGGAAAAAGACGGAGAGGGTGACGAAAGGTAGACGGACTGATCTACGTAGGTTCCCCTGTGCCGGGGGGAACTTCATTCAAGGATGTCGGTTTATTCATATTTTCCACACCTCTTTCAGCTCCAAAGATTGTGGAAGAATCGGGGGACACAGTGATGATGCCAGAAGAGAGAGAGGTGTTAGTGTTGGCATTAGTGTTTGTGATGGTGGAAGCGTTGACGGTAGTAGAGGAAGGCGAAGGGAGAAGGAGCCCTGCGTTTGCAGTGAACGGCGGTACAAAAATGCGGTTCCCCGTGATGGGATCAAGAATAGAGATGGAGGGTGGTGGATTCATCGACTCTCCTCTCACCAGGGCATAGGCGTCCGTTAGTCGTTCCGAGGAATGGCGGTGATGATGATGGTGGTGGTGGTGAAGAAGGAGACAATTGGGCGGAGATGCCTCCAACTTTGGTGTCTTCGACAACACCTCAGTGGTTGTAGTGGCACTAGTGACACTAGGATCCACGAAATGCACATTTTGCAGACAACCGTCTAGTTGACAGTAGGGTTTGAGGGTCACGTAGGCCTCCGATGATTTGGGATCGTTGGTCCAGATCTCGGTATGAACCACGGCCTCCGTGGGGATGGGCAGAGTGATCAACTCCGTCGTATTGCGTCCCTTGCTCAACGATGTCGGACACCCAACCAGTTGGTTGATGCACTAGGCAGAGGAGAATGGGAATGACATTCTAAGCCTCATCGACAAAGTCCTCTTGTCTTTGAAGTTGGCTTGAATGGATTTGTGTTGGGGAGTTGGGGTAGCAACTACCTGCCACTCTGCTTGCTTCCTACGAGAGCAGCATCGCTGGGGCTTTTGGTCGTGTCATTTAACTCGAGCAAAGGACGAGACACGGAAGCCATTCAGCACTCGCTCCACCATTGCTTGACTTGAGACTTTGCATGACAGACGATGGGTTTGGTGGCACAGACGATGTTCCCTACCCGAGTTCCCACTCGCGGACCAGTCCCATTGAATTTGCTCATTGAATCAACCGCTTTCGAATGGAACTTGATGAATGGAGGGAAGGAGGCCTTCTGCCACAAGTCTGCAACAAGTCTGCCACAGCGCAAACACTCCTGATCCCACGTTCATGACTCCTGGTGCGCACAATAACGCCTGGCATTTCCTACGATTTCCGTCTAGCATTGCTTCCATGCATCACTTGCTGTCTCGACCTCCTTCTGCACATCGTAGAAGGACACTGGTGCAGGTATCCTTCAAAGTCGCATCTCTGCTTCCTGCGCCTCTACCCACTTCCACCATTTCCCCCACCCCGTCCCCATCCCCATCTCCATCCTCACATCCACATCCACACCCACACCCACACCCACACCCTCCTGTGCTATCCCAGCTCCACTCAACAAGCGCATCTCCACACCCTCCACGCCTAACGCAAACGTCAGGTTGGCAGTCATGCTGGCACCTGGATGCTATGCAGTGCTGACTTGGACTGCTTCACTCGCTGAGGCGCCAGCCAGACATGCGCGTGTTTCGTGTGATGTATGTCCACACCTACCTCGTACAATCCCACCACCTGACTGCACGCGACCGGATTTGCAACGGCGGTAGCCAGTACACCTCGACTGTCGCATTCGTGTCTCTTCTACCGTGTGAATCTTCGACTTGTCTGCTACCGCCCAATGAAGTGCGGAGCCAAACGGCAAAAGTCTTGTCTGATTGTGCAATTTCGGATCGCATTCACCTGGTCTAGGCACATTTTCCCAAGTTGACTACACCAAAGCGATTCTTTATGACCGACAAACGTTTGCATCCAGTTACTTGAAATCGCCTTCCCTAAGTTACTTGCATGAACAATCATAGCAACCTCTTCGATCTTGTCACTCACCCCCTTGCCAATTACACGATCCACGTCAAATTCATGTAACCACGAAGTGCATTAAAATCATTTGTCCTGATGCTAAGCTAGGGACAGAGAGATTAGGAGTGCCTTGATTGCCTCTTCGAGGTGTGGCGTACTTCTGCGCCTACTTGCGAGAAAAGGTTTGCTGCAATTACAAGCGTTCTTCCTCCGACTGTCGACCTCACCAAGGAATGTATGCATGTATGGCTACCCAGCCCTAGGCAACTCCGCTTCACAGTCTGGAAAACGAGAAGGCATATTGCATTATGTGCCCCCAGTCGTGGAGCATCGAGGAAGTTGAGTTAAATCTGTTCTTCTACATGAGGTCTGGCAGCTTCAACTGTACCCATTTACTTATCAACTTTACAAGAGTCACATTAAGGTCGTTAGGATGACAGAGTTGGACAACAGCCTCGTTCGCAGTACTGATGTGGTAATAAAACGTCCTTCAAATTCTCAAAAACCGCATTTCCATTAAAACCACCCTCTCTTGACATCCAGAGATCCAAAATAGCTTAAACCGATGTGACTGGAGGAAATGAAGCAACTCCTTTGCCATTAGACGTCCCAAGTGCGCATCCAGTGTCGTTGGTTGCCCGCTGACAAGGCCAACATGAATGATGTGAAGTGCATTCCACAGTTGACGTTTGCAGTGCCACTTTGCCTACCCCTTAGACTTCACTACCAATTTCTGCTGAATCCCCACCCCATGATTAAAGGAGAACTTAGAGTGAAGTGGTCTCGCCTCACTCACACAAGGGGTGACATTTGACGGCAAATAATTTTAGCCAGCCAAATAGTCAACTTTTTCACGTTTTGTGAGATGATTTTCCTTAGAATGTTTAACAATCATTGATTCTGCTTTCCACTTGCCTTTGCATTGGTGCACTTGAAAATGGACATTTTTTTTTGAAGGGGGAGAACATGCCCGGGAGTGGCGAGCAACATTGGGTAGTGTTTTTTGTTAGCCCGTCCCATATGCATCTTAAATTTTAGTGTTTAATAAAGAAAGGCGCTAAGATCCCGCTACTCTCCTCTCTTCCAACTAAATACCACCACTGAAAAACTGTTGCCACCTTTTCTTGAAGTGACTGATTGAGGCGAGAAGGGTGGCTAATGGTCCCATCAATCATTGTCGGGTGATCTGTCCATCTCTCTACGCGTTTTCTAAGCGAGATCAAAGCTGATCCAAAGTAGACCAGCCAGTTCTGCTTGAAAAAGATCGCGGTCTTTCTATCGTAGTCAAACTCCCACGCACAAACTGGTTACCAGCATCATTTTACTGTAGACTAGGAAGGACACCTAATTTCTTACACATTTCTGCCAGAAGATCAAAAAGTATTTTCCCTGAAAATTTTTGGGGATGGAGAAATGGCAACAAGCAAACCAGCAACTTCCGGATTACTTTGCTCTTCCACGCATTGGTGGTGCTTCCAGACTGCGGATGGTAAGACACCTCGCAACAGCAATCAGCCAAGGGCTCGCCCAACCGATTGGGAAGTTAGAGTACTTATTTTTTTTCTTAAGTTAAATGAAATCTGTTTTACTAAAAAGTAATGGAAAATTGGTGAATAATTTACTTGCAGGGCGCGAAATTTTTCTCTACTAAATTTTAACTGGAAGTTAAAGGTGTTTCGCAAACAAAATGCTGCCATAAATTTTGTAGAAAATGGCCTATATTTATGTTGTGAGTTTGACTACGCGTGTTCTTCAATCTGTTTGTCCTACCTCCTTTAACAAACTTCCTGCCTTTTGCATCCACAATCCCAGATCCCCATGAATTTTAAAGTGGTCCTAGCAGCCAGTGGCCACAAGTCGGAGTAGCATGCCAAAAGCCACGAAGGAAAGGGATTCACTGCTGTCTGAGTGTCAACGGACTCACAACGGAAGTCATACCAAAGTTATGTTAGACCTTGAAAAATGTTTACAATATTTTTTGTGCCATCATAATTATGAGAAAACCGACATCTTTCCCATTCCATGAGACACCTGAATGACACCGAAAGGGGAACCTGGTGGCAAAAATAATCGAAAAAGGAGGGGGTCCACTTCAAGAACCTATGGCCAGTAGGCAAATACGTAAGCAAAAGCGTCTTTATACAAATTGCCTTTTAAGACAAAAATTAAGTGAGAGCAAGGAGTCTCAAAAGACATTCTATCTGTCGAGGTACTCGACGGACAACTGTCAACTATAAACATCACTTCGTTACTACGTTTCGCCTTAGTAGACCAAAAAATTACGATGCAATATTCCAGCTTTCAGCTTCCTTTTTCCTCCAAACGAACTACCTATCCGCCCTTTTGTGCTGTTGTACAATGATATATTTACACTAAAAGGCAACCATCATCACCTGGAGAGATAAGATCAGAGAAATGCGGAAGATGAGGATGAGGCGGCGCTCCTCTTCCCTACGTCCTCCAATTCCAACTCTCTCAGCCATAGGTTGTGCGTTGGGTAATATGAAGTTGTGAACAATCTCTTCTTCCACGACTATGATTAGCCCTTTCTCGTCCACCTCAGACCTGTAACAGTTTGTGCCGAGCAGACAGATCTCACACGTCATGGAAACTTGGCATCCAGTGAGGGAATAGGTCCTGATGAATGCATGCATTCGGAAGCCAAAAGGGCACAGGCTTCGTTTGCAGGGTCGATGACAACACAAAAGCCATTTTTCATCCTTCGTCATTCCGTCAGCGGAAGAGTCGTGAAGTCGACCGATCGGTGCAAAAGACACTCTCCAGAATGCCTATTGTGTCTACTAAATGTAGCTGAGGGAAAAAAATGAACTGACGGCCTTTCATTCCATCTGACCGTAAAGTAGCACTCAAATCCCATCCCACTTGATGCAGGAGTGAAAAAACTCGTCTTGTCACTCGAATGTCACCAAATATGACTAATTGTTCTCCTTGGTGCTTTGCTCTCCAATCATTCCAATATGTCATTAGCGAAAAGCAACTCCGACGCACATTCATCTTTGTGTAATTCATCTCAGGTAGCACTTCTACTCTAAACCAGAGTAAAGTCTGTTTGGAAACCATTCAAACTTGAAGTGCACCTATTGGGTTTGGCCGACTTTTACAGCATAAGGAAAATGAGAGGAGAATAGTGGATAGTGTGTTGAAGTGCATGTGACGAACCATTCCAGTAATCCAATGCGCCTGACTTTGAACACTCATTCAACTTCCCTGTCAGCGGCCAGACTTTCTCTTCATCAGCAGCACACATTCACTTTGTGTGCAAAAAGTCAGAAGATGGTGTCTCCGAATGACGAGCAGGAGTCTCAAAAGCTGAGTTCGTAACTCTCGGTAGTGGACTAATTCCGAAAGTTAACCCTGTGAAGGAGGGCAGGTGGATCCGAACCGCCCTTAAATGGATATATCGCTTTTCTATGGGCCTATGCGTCTGATGCAGGAGGCATTCCAGAGAAACTCGAACCCCATTATTAATAGAGAAGGAAGTTGCATGGAGCATTACATGAACTTGGCTAGAAGGTATGCGCGTATGTCTTTTGCAGCCCGAAGCCTGTGAAGAGTGATTTCTACCTCAGTGGTCAGCAGTTTTTCACTGATGATGAAGAGTAGCGGGACGTTCAGGATCGCTTAATCACTTTAACATTGAAAGTTCTTTGGGAATTACTTAATGCTATAGAAGCTGGTTCAAGAAGTAAATGGAGCCACCACCATTATAGCATGCAAATTTCCAATTCTACTCTTACTCAAACGTGATATTCAATGAGGGAATCAAGAGTCGGTCAAGGTAAACTCTTACCGCTGATACAGGTTGCCCGACCACGGAAGCATCTATGGAGGAGACTGGAGACTGTGGTAGAAGGTAGAAATCGCCACCACATCCATCGTTAATGCCATCTGCGGCACCAGCAGTGCCAGAAGCAGCAGTGACAGCAGCAGATACAGTGGCAGGGGTAGTGGAGGGTAGGAGGTAGGCAAAAGCCGTAGACGGTGCTCCCAGTGTTGTAGACGTCGTCGCTGTCGTAGCTGCGGCTGTGGGATTGCTAGTAACCGGGCGGTGTCTGGGGAGAGAGGTCATACGAATGGTGTAGCAGGAGGATTCGGTGAGGTGCGATGGGATCTGGTGAGCCTCCGATCGTCCACTTCCACGTGTCTTGAAGCTGTCTGCTTCGCCGCCATCACAGTCACCGTTTTCATAGTCTACAGAGAGAAAGACTAATACAGTGCGTTGATCGTTGCAATGGAATGATACATGAAGAGTTAAGGCTAATTCCGCGAAATTGGGGCTTTTAGCTTAAACATTAAGTTCTATGATAGACACACCCAACACTATTGTTGCCGACCATCTGGATTAACAGATGCCCAAACTGATTTACAACAGGAGCACCGAGGTCCGCGATAGGCTGCATTTGGTAACCACTTCCGGCTGTAGTGTTAATTAAGAACGCTGCTTTGATCAAATCGGCCTTAAAGTTCATTTGGAAGTAAATGCAAAATAGGAGCTAAATCTGAGAAACCTGTCTGTTGAAGAGGCTTGATAGGCGGGAATTAGTTAATAAATAACATAAATTCACTGTCAATTATCTTTTGAACTTCAGCGAGAGTTAAACCTATCAATATCCACCCGGAGAGGGGAACCAGCTTGGCAACTCCTCCTTTCTTGCAGCGGATCGCAACTCGCTTGGGTGTTCTACGAGGTGTAACTACTAAAGCTTGTCGAAGATGGAAGTCTAGACTAAAAGGAAGAATACAGAATTTGGTGCACATCTTCTGTCCTTCTTAATTTAACTTCCAGATCGGTAGCGTGAAACGCAGCCACCAGTCGGTCCTCCCTTCGATGCATTCAACAGAAATTGTAAACGACGTCGTAATGCCATCTGCAACACCTCAGATGGTCACATCTTTAATAGCCCATCAGCAGGCATTGTAATATCAATAATAGTGTCACCGATATGTCATTTATTAACTAGGCACTAAAATGCTCGATTTCTGATTGGAGCGGAATTTTTGCTTCGACCGAAGAATGACATTTGCCGCCTCTTCTATATGTTGCGGTCACAGCACCAAAAATTGTCCTCTGTTGGAGGGATTACGGAATATGAATATTTTATGTTGTAAAAATAACCTTCACGTCGATGACTAACACCCCGCCCCAGAGAGAGTAGTAAAGGACGATAAAATTCGGGAGGATTGGATAATCTATGCAAAATATGGGGAGCTTATTTGCCCTCACACCGAAATTCCAAATGATCTCTTTTGCAAGGGACCATTTTTCATCATGGACTTCCAGAATGAGGGATCGGAATTTGCGTAGAGTGATGGGAATGACATTTGAGTACCGATTGAGAGGATGATCAGATGTCAGATTGTAGACAGGATCTTCCTCACACCTGCCTGATGTTTAACGCACAAACTTCAACAGGTTTGTTTTGTTTTGTTTAAACTCGGCGCTTATTTCCCTTAGTGATGTTTTTAAACACTAACCAAAATTTTAGGCTGTTGTGAATCGGACTCGAGTGAGTCCATCACTAATTTTAGCTTCTCAGTTATCTCCCTTCAACTGCCATTTTTAAAATAATTCCAAAGCTTTCTCCTTATCTCCTTGTCACCGCGCCCACAACAGTTGGTTGGAGATCTGCAGTACCCTGTGTGGGTCTGGCCAGTAATGACATTTCCCACTAAATGATTTCACTCCTCGTTTACTCCACGAGAAGAAATGTATCCTCTTAGCGAGTAGAATTTAAAGTAGAAATAAATGCATGCCTTTTACACACAGTGCCTTCTCATAATATCTCGTCTTCCCTCTAGCTCGGCCACTCGAGTATTGAGGTTCCAAGATAATCACCTTTCCAGACAGAACGGGGCGCATGATAACCTTAGACATGGCAGTTGCCCCTCCCTCAGTCCTTACTAATCCGAGGAAATATATGGGTATGGGATTTTAGTTTGGCCACCCCTCGCTTAAAAATGCCAAGTGTTCATGCGTAGACAGAGCATCAGGCCAAATTATGTGCCCATTTGCAAATCCACGAAGAAAGAGGTGTGGTAGGGGAGAAGCAACTCAAGTCCGAGTAAGGTGAGATAGCCTAAACGAGCAGGACTGGTTAAGAGCAAAAAGTGGATCACTCTCTTTCTCCCTCTCTCTCTCTCTCTTGAAGGGGTCCTACTTCAGAGTTTGCTGATCAAAATCCACCACGCACCTTACACACTCAGCAATATGGCAGAAAATGCACAGATATCGATGCCAACTCAGCAACAGAGCTTTCTTCTCATAACTTTCTCACAAAAATATGCCCATGATTGCCAACAATCTCACCACATCGCAGCTATCGCCTAATCCTCAAGCGGACACTATTAGCTTCCGGCCAAATTGGTGTGGACAGGGAATGAAGAGTTGAAGCGCCTGAGCAGTTGTAGGGGAAATCAAAATTCAGGCGTCGCCCTCCCTCCGCATTGGTTCTTTCTCGTTCCATCAATACCTCCTAGTGCAAACAATTTGAAAGCTAAAGAGCGCACTATCAGCCTCATCATCGTTCGTGTTACTGTAAACAGTTCCACCAGGAATGGGTTGGGAACCGATGCAAGTGCGAATCCTCCTCTTGGGAGCAGTAGAGTCAATCAGGAGATATCAGGAATTTGGTTAAGAAACAAAGTCTTTTAGGAGGTTATTCATATCGCACAATAAGTATACTTTGTCATAACTAAAGAGCCGCCTGACACCAGTAATTTACACAAATGAAAGGCCTTATTACATCACCTCATCAGAGTTCACAAAGTCGTTTCTTGATATCGCAAAATCTAAGTTTACAAAATTTGCTGCTTTGAAGCAGGGCAAATAATTTGATTTGGGAAGGGGAAGGAAAATACCAGCACCGTCAGTCGCAGAATTGAGCATAATTTAATAAATTACACCATTTCAACAGGGTTGAGAATTGAGGGTAAATTTTTAGCCCTCGAACCCACTTCGACTTACCTCGCCATCACCCTGTTCCATCGCTTCGCATGCAAAGATAGTTTGCTCTACCACCTCACAAACTATGCCTCGATCCTTCTGTCCACATTCGACGCAGTTCAATTCGCAATTCCCCCAGTATGGCCGCTCCCAGCGTCGTGCATTTGTGACGCTCTAGTGTTCCCACTTGATCTCGGTGTTAAAAGCATGCGAAATGCGTTCTTGGTAGGGCTACTCTGAGCCGACCGCAGCAAACTGTGTCAGGAGCGGACTAGTTGAGCTTGTTACATGAAAGGAGGCATGAAATTGCTGTTCACACTCAAACACGACAATCAGTCCCGCGTTTTCAGTTCCAAAGTAGCAGTTGGAGTGGTCTACACTGGCACCACGTGTCTTACCAGCACGACAGTGGCGGTGAGTTCGTTCCTTAGAAAGCGTCTGATAGAGAATGCCTTCGAAGGTCTCACGCAATATGCGTAAAAAAGTAGGGCCATGAGGTATTCGCCAAAACTTAAAAACTTTTAACAAACAAAAGTGATTATAATTCCAATCAGTAGTGAGGAGGCTTCGAATTCAAACAAATATTCTGTTACACAGAGGCGTCAATCCTGTCACCCCAGCAGTCAAATATGATAGTTGAGGAGATGCAGGTTCCCTAAATGTCAATGGATTCTTGCTGCTTAAATTTTAAAAACATTCAGCCTAATGGTTGCTAAGAGGCAGAATTATTGTGTGCCAAAACAAATCGAGACAGTATGGACAAAAGCAAAGTAAAAATGGTGTGAATCATGCATTTGTTTTAATTTTTGGAAGGTCATGGAGACTGAGATTGGATTTCAGTAGGACTCGGCCTTTACCACCTTCTAAGAGAGGTACAAACAAGAGGGCACGCAATGCTGAGTGCACACTGACGTCTGTTGCCGAGGTCGAAGTTGAGATATTCTTAAAGGTATAGCCTTAAAATTCGCTGTTTTATAAAAAGTCATTGCCGTCTCTTTCTCCGTGACTTCATATAGCAATTAGAGCAAACAGATTAAAAAAGTAGAAAACTGTTTACCCGCATGCTTGTACCCGTTCAGAGTCTTCTGAAAGCCCTCCCTCGTGTTAGCATTCACTTCCACAAATCCGTTCACCTTTGATTCACTGCTTTGCCACTGTCCTTGCTGCTGCCGTAGCTGCCAGTGCCGCTGAAGTCTGCCCTGACGCGCTCTCAGACGCCGGCAGAAGACAATGATAGCGACAAGAAGAGAGAGGGAGACAAAGACCACACCAGAGATCACATAAACCACCACCATCATTTCCGTGCCGAGGAGACTCATTCCCAAGCTACTTACAGCGCCACCGACACCACTGACTAGTCCGTCGTTTGGTCCAAGACCCAGCAAAAAGTCGTTGTGTAGGCCCACAGGTGCTGAAGCGTCAACAATAAGGACTACGTCGGTTTGTGAGATCTGTGGACGTGTTCCGTGATCTCTGGCTTCAATTCGAAGCGTGTAAGTACCCTGGAAAGAGAAACAAAGACTACAAAATTTGATTGCTATCAGACTCTTAAGAGCAAATTATCTGTCGGTCCCACACAATGGCGGGTGTTGGCACTTTGCTTTCAAAACATAGCGTCACATGTGTGAGATGTGGAGCATCACAGTTACATGACGCTGGTGGGGAAAAGTTGATAGTCAGGAGATTGGCAACTCCTTTTTAAGGGTCCGATGCAGCATTTAGGGGATTTCAGAGGCCTCGTTTTCACTGCAAAAGGGATGAGTGCTCCTACATTTGTCCAGAGAGTCAAGGAAGTTATTGGTGGGAAACTAGGATGAGTGAAACATTCTTTCCATTTGCATAAATGCAATAAATGTACTTCGGGCGTTAAAAATCATCACGACTCCGGACACACTGAGGTTAATGGGAAATTCTCAACACCGGTTTGGTATGCTAGGATCTTAGAGGATGCCCAAGAATCCGAAAAGGAAAAAAAGCATCACCCATTAATTTTCCTCTTATAGCAAAAGCTTCATTCTTTGTTTTTTTTTCTGGTCGAATCCTAAGAAGAGTATCGGAATAGTGTGTGACAAGAGCACACAACTCCGTCTCCCACATCTTCCGCCAGTAGTAGCGATTTGAAAGTGTAAAATTTCTCAAATTGCAATGCATTTTGCATGCATCAAAGGTGGGGGGAAAATGAGGATTCTAGGACAGTTAATAAATCAAATAAATTTTCTAGGCCCCAAATATCCTCGGGAGAGAGAGCAGGTAAAGAGGACAGTTTGGGTCGTGCGTGGAGGTCGGCGGGAAAAAAGAAGGCAATTTATGTACAGTTACGCTAAAATGCTTTCCCCAGAGCATGGATCGGTGAAGGAACCCTTCCAAGTTGAGCCAAGCACTCACTGTCCAAAATGGTCGTTTTTGTGGTGCCGATTTCCGGAAGGTGAAGTGACATTAGATGAATGTGGGAAAGGGCCTTTTAAGCCCACCTGATAGTGAAATGTCATTTTTAATTGTGTTTGCAAATTAAGCTTTAGTTCTGTGCCAGTCTAAAACATCCTCATCGACCCGGCCATCTTGGGTATGCATCAAAGTGCCGGACAGGAACACGTTGGATAATGCGATCTTGCTCAACACGGTCCACCCGGGCTGCCACGTTCGAGCCTCACATCTTTGTGTTGCATCTTCCGACCAACGTATCCGTCTACAGTAATGGAATTGTCCTGATTCTCAAATCTTCGAGTAGTTCAACCAGACTCTGTCTTTAGGCAGTCTTTCCATTTCAAGTTAATGAAACATTGCCTGCAGCATCGCTGAGAAAGGCCACCAAGAAGCCTTGCCAACACGACGCGGCTGACACGCGAAGCTCATAATAGCACCAATTTCAAATAAACTCTAACTGTATTTTTTAAAAAAATTTGCCTCTTTTTAAGCAAAATTTTGCTATTTTACATGTACACGATGCACCAGGTATGAAGATATTTAGTAGACCTAGCGCACAGTTAAGTGCCTACAATGTCTCCAAAATTGTGCTTGGCGGTGGTGGGGCCAGTGTCATGAAGACGTAAGCCGCGGGTGCAAAAAGTTCACTCTTCCCGATTTAAAGCTACTAAAAATGCAAACCTGGATGCCATAATAAGTATCTTTGCGGTCTAGCAATAGATCTGGGTTTATTTTCGAGAAGAAAAGGCAAGGAGGCTCACTGAACGTTCAAGAGAGAAGGTGGAAAAGAAGGTGCTTCTTGAAGTCATTAAACTGCATTCAGCGATTGATTTGACGTTTCTATTCAACCTTCGGGTATAGTTTTAAATTCCTTTCAAGGTTATGCGAAGGTCGCAGTGAAAGTACAGTTGACATAATGCACGTCTGAAATGCCATAAAGGGTGAAGATAGGTGCAGGAACGGTGCTATCTGCCATTGGAAGTACTAACTTCAAAGAGGTTCGTTCTGGGGGGATATGACATTTCTTTAAGTAAAATTACAAATCACCAATTATGATTAAGTCCCAAAAAGGGAAGGAAGAGAGCTTAAACTACCCACTAGGAGAAGATGGATGAGTGACGCAATTAGCAAAGGTCAATCGAGATTTTTGGCTTTCTCCCTTCTAATGAACCTTCACTGTTTTCAAACAGTTTGGGTACAATAGCCTTAAGCAAATTTTTTCCCAGCCAAATGGTCCCATCCCCTCAACCACCAGCCTCCCTTTCATCCCCCCCCCCTTAATGGCAGCGGTGATTTATTCTCGCCCCATTGGACACTGTGCATGTAGACTTCCTGCAAGGAGGAAAGGAGCAAGAGTCCGAGGGCACGGGTTCATACGATCCACCGGAAGTTCTCTGCTCTCCGTAATTCACGCGTCCTGCTAACCAGGCTGAATGGAGGGTTAGTAAGATGAGGAGGGGAGGCCTTATAAATATCGCGAATTAGATCACAGTATCTCCAGCTTTTTGGCCCCAGTGAGCTCAAAAATGTGCGGTACCGCGGTTAAAATCACTTCTTGGAGTGATATTATTGTCGAAGGAACAGGGTTCCGGCTCCAGCCAAACGAAGGGCCTCACAGAAACACCACCGCGGAAGAGCCAATAAGGCGAGCCATTTTGCTCCGAAACACTTTCAAGACAGTGATTTGGGATGGAAGCAAAAATATGACACTTTTTAAAAGAAAGATAACTGATGATTTCTGACCAACGACTAATGACACAGGAAATAATGACAGCCAAAGCTGGGAGGAGGTAAATCTACCGTTAATTTGATGACTGTATCGAGAAACTTCTTTTTTCCATCTTATTTTATTAAAAAAAGGACAATCCTAAATAAACTGCAAGATTAATAAAATCTGCCAATTCATTTTAATCGCTCCAATGGTGAGCAATTTCATCGTTCTATTTGCTGGTTTTACAAGGTGCGCTCCTCTCATTTCCATTTGCATTGTTTTCAATTTAGCATTGTCAAATTATTCCTCCTTTCCATTCATCCATTCAGCTAGCCAACCAGCCAGCCAACCCCGAGAGCAATGGTTGGTAAAGCGTGAAGACGGTGGTCGTCCCCAGAGTGAAGAGGTGGAAGATGCTGAAGGCGACACGAGCAAGCAGAAAAGAGCAGTTGGAATTGGGTCGGGCGCTACCACTCCACGAGTAGTGTGTTTAAGGGGAGTAGAAACCACACAAACAAGTAAAAAAAACAGTTGGAATTTGGCTTATCAAGAGGAGAAGAAGAAGAAGAAGAAGAAAGGAAAGGAGGAAGGAGGAGAGAGATGAAACAATCCAATTGCTGGCCTCCATCCGGTTGTTAAGTGACCAGCGGCGCTACTGGCGATGTCCATCAAGATAACACCCCTTCACTCATTCTCTGCTGCTGGAGGGGAAAATTTCCGTCACAATTAAATTCCCGTCCAGGTCGCCTATCTGCCTGTGGTTGAGGTGCACCTGACTGCCTGCAAGTCGGCAGACCAACGTCTTTGACAAATAAAGCTGCAATTTTTTTGTTCACCGTGTTTTTAAAGGGATTGAAGAAAAGGGGAAAAACATTCTACCTTAGTAAAAGTGCGATCAGTTTAGCCTAGAAAAGAGAAGTGTCTCTCACCTTCAGCACCTGGAGGGGTACGGCGAATGGGACAAGAAAATGTCTTCTGCAAAATTTAGAGGAAATAAGAACAAAAAACGGACATTACATGTGACAATGGAGTGTGCAGGCGACTGAAAAAGGTTGAGACGGTTTTTCGGTTCGGTTCGTTGCCTTGTAGGGATTTGTCAAACGCGTTTGACTGTATATCTGACTGCATTGAATAGCATCCACATGTGACAATCTCTCGACGCGGTGTTGTTGACCTGGCAGTTACTTTAAACCTTCGTATCATGAAATGTGGACTAAAGCGAAAAGACACCATTCGAGCTTCAAAACGAGTTGGACACACTTCCGGGGCTAATGAAGGTGATTTTCCCACAAATTCTTATGTACATGAAGGCGTAGTAGCGAAATACTTCGTCCGGAAGAGCTGCACAAGCAACTAAAGGTTTGATGCATTGCATTGAGGAGGATGATTCACTTTTGAGCAGGAAATGACTGCTGAGAGTGGAGTGTCAAACACAACCTTCAGTCATGCATGTCGGTGTTTGGGGGATGCGACAAAGTTCTCATACACCCACACCATTTGGGATGAGGAAATAGTGATGAATGCTATGAAGCGAACGAACTGAAAGACCAACAATTTATTCGTCATCACCTCCACCGACTAACCGACTCTTAAACTGTGTCGCTGACTAACTTGTTGGTTGTGCCCACACTCCAAAGCCTGTTTTTTACGTCCCTATGCATGTAGTGGGTTGCAGATGTATTCGTTCATGTAGTGACAAGTGTCAATTTTTGTCTGACACGTCAACAAATACCAGTCGGAGAAGGTGCACGAAGGGCTTCTCCCTCTTCTGCTCTGGAAGAAGCAGTAAAAATGGGTTCTTGTTGTTATTTTTGAAGAAAAGACGAGACCCCAGACCCCATAGCCAGAAGCTAGCTACGAGAGGATCTGCAAGTGAGGGTGCGAGTAGACGCGAGATGGTGATAACCTTTATTTGACACAAGAAATCCCCAAGTCGTCATAGCAGCTACGAGGAGTGTTTCATTCAGAAAAAAAGGGTAAATAGTGAATGTGAGACTACATTTAATTATCTCTTCAGTCAAATGACGATTTCTGTAATTAATTTTTTACACAAAACTTGGACTTCTACTAATTGCAAAGTGCGTGAGCTGAGCACACTCCCCATCCGAGATCGTCTATCCCAGTCCGTCCGGCTCGAGCGCTCAATGGGAGGCATTAGGAAGTTGAAATGCTTCCTTTTGGGGGAAAATAAGTTAGAATGAAATGAGGATGAATGCCACTGACCTGATCCTCGACTTCAGTTCCACTCACTTACCGATGTCCTCATCCAAACCCCTATCCTGTCACCTAACGATCTCCTTTTGGTGATGAAAAGTGATATGTTGGTTAAGTAAGTCTCTGATTGTATTTGTTGACTCCAAAATGGGAGAGGCGCTCCAAGCAAAAACACTAGCATAAAAAAGAAGTCGGCTACTTGGCAGTTTCAAAGGCAAGCTATCCCCTCACCTTTTAGAGCCGACAAAACTTCACTTTTATCTTCCTGTGTGACATATTAGTGCGCAAACCTCGGCTGTTATCGAGGGCTCTTGAAACTGCCGATGGCAGGTGACAAGAGAGCAATTAACAATCGTGGAGCATTTGGTCACTTTGGATGAGACGGAAATCTGTTGCAACCCAGTTATGCAACTTATTACCTTTCCGCTGAGTCCTTTTTGCTATCAGAGCTAAAATGTGACAACTTTTCTTCCAACCGGCATTGCATTGTCCAGACAAGACACAAAATGGATGTGCACCGTCGTGCAAATTTGTGACTGCATCTTTTGACAAAAATCAGACACTTTTGCCTTCACTCGTTCCCTTAAAGGTGGCACGAGTTTGATGGATCATCGGATGGTTTGTGACATTAAGGTAGGAATGATAGACAGGTTGCATTCCCTTCCTATTTCCTCCAAAATTGGAGGAGGGCTTAAAAGCTTTCTCATTACGTAAAAAAACTCATGCAACTTAAACAAAGGCATCATTTTAGATCCACCTTCAAAGGCCGTTTTAGATGCCTCTTCCGGGGAACCGCCCCCAAAAGGGAAGAATAGCTTGCTCTTCCCAAAAATATGACAAAAGGTTAAACAATTCAGAAAAGGGGGATTATCCACTCAAAATTACTCAAAAATTGGAAAATTCCAGTGAAGTACTGACGGTCTCTGGTGTGGTCGACATTCCACTACCTTTCATTTGCACACATCAAAGTAGGGGCAATTAAATAAGGCAGGTCAATTCAAAAAAATTAAAGCTTCAAGGCTATTTTTTACAAGTAAAAGTTTGTACTGACAAGCTGCCTGACATTGGCACCAAGTTCGGAATAGCGAGGAGCCACTTCTGCTAACCCATAATTTCAATGGAAACTGACAGCCAAGATTACATGGGAAGTCTGTGAGTGACGGCACCTCCTATCTTTAGCATATTGCCAAGCAGTTCACGGACATCAGTACAGAATTGACAAGAGACATTTGAGGACCCTTTGATAGCCCACATCTTACTGTCCTGGTCCCTTTCTCCTCTGTAATCAAGCACTGCAGTTCAGCCTTTTCCTTAACTTCATTCCATGACTTGACATCGTTAAGTCCCCACATACGCCGGCGCACAACTGTCTGCCGAATGTGTAAAAGGCCTCAGAGATGACTTTGATCGCCATGAAGCAGTGCTATGAGGATTCTCGCACAATCCTTGCACATTCCTTGCAGATTTTAGACGTGAGTATTTCCTTAATGTGAAGTCCAAAGAAAAAGAACTCCAAAACAGGACGAGACCTAATACAGTCTTTCTTTGCATTGAATTTGACTAAGGATAACTGGTAACCCTCCTACTCACCACATGTTCAGGTATCATCCTCTTGCCAATGTAGAGGTCGCCTGAATGCTCTCCCAACTTAAAGATCCCGTGACGGTTGCCCCGAACAATGCGGTAGGAGACCGTTCCATTGTTTCCATTATCTGGATCTATCGCTACCATTCTGGTTAGCACGAATCCCACATCTTCTTGAAATGACACTCGAATCTGTAAGAATACAAGGTCACCGAAGATTGTGTTCGAATTCAAGTTACCGCCACTTACGGGAATGCTGGTGTTAGCTGGATGAACAAAATGCGGAAGGTTGTCATTGAGGTCTTGAACAATGATACTGACAGTTGCCGTGGCAGTGTTGTAAGGCATGGAGAGAAGCAGAGCTTCCGAGGTATATGCTCGCTCGTCAGTATTCTCGTTCTCAATTGGTCCGTCGGTTGCCAACACACGCAATTCATAAACTGACTCCTGTTCGCGATCCAGACTTCGTGTCGTGAAGATGCGTCCCCCGCTGTCAATCTAGAGAAGGACATTTGTTTCCAGTAAAAGGACAGCAACCTACTCAAACAATTCTCGACATTTTTGCCGGTACCTCCACCAAAAGCATTGCAACTGTGTGCTAGCGCTTGAGGAGATTCTCAAAATTTTGACACACCCAAGCCCATTTAGTCGCTTCCACTGCTGCATCCAGATTTTAATGTCTATGTCCGTGCAGTCCACTAAGGACACGTTTTATCGGGACCCGTATTAACCCAACCCCCATCCACCTCCTGCTAATTAAAGGGCCTTTAGCTCCTCTTGACAGCCAGTGGACTTTTGAGCATTTGTGCAGGCGTCGTGATGCAAAAGGGCGCTTAATTTCTCAACCCACAAGGACATTTGTTTATTTATGCATAATTAATTGGAAAAGAAAGCCATTTTCCTCTAAACGAGAGAACGTAAATTATTCAACAGGAATGAGAGATAAACACCCACAACACAGAGAGAGGGAGGAAGCCTCATTAAATACGCATCCACTTTTTGCTGGAATCGGCTTCATTAATATTACCGGAGGTACTAATTTCTTTGGTGGTGAAAAATGACACTAAAAATGCATATAAATTTCCTGAAAAATGACTCCTCCGAGGGTAGTCAAGTAGGGAAGGTGTCAAAGCATCAAAAGTGACACTTGGCGCTGTCAAATATGCAGCGTTCAAGATGGCTTGACAACGAAGTCTTACACTGAAGAGATGATATGAGTTTAGAAGAAGGTAGGCGACGCGATTGAACTCAGGACCATCGCAATCGGTGGCATGAATACTGCCAACGAGGCGTTGACCCTGGAAGGCTGTGGAATAGTCCTCTATCACTGTGAAGTTGTAGGCACTTTGAGGAAAGAGCGGAACGCAGTCGTTTACATCGAGAAGGGCCAAGTGAACGCCAGCTGAAGCACTTCGACTGGGAGTTCCATTGTCGCGACAAATGACCTTGTGGTGGAAAGAAGAGAGAATCTGAAGGTAGTTAGCCCATCTAGCTTCTCAATGCAGGTAAATACATGCGTTCTCTATTTGCTCTTCTGTCTCACCCTCTCTCTGCAGAGGAGAAATATTTGCTTATTTCCACAAATGAGGCAAATAACAACCAAAAAATAAGCACTGGAAGTGGACAAAAGCGGTATCAACTTTGACGACGAAACGTTCCGTCTGCTCCAAACAAAAGGAGTAAAAAGAGCAATCACAAATAACCGAGGGAGCACTCCCTTCAAACGTTCCTAAAGTGCCTCTGTAGAAGTAATTTGCCAACTGTATCCGTGAAAACCAGACGCGTTGCTTATGTCGAATCAGGCCCTTTTCCCAACCCTTGAAAAACTTGTAAGTACACACTACAAAGGCTTTGATAAGTAAAGAGTGATAGGAAGTCGCCCAAGTTGGGCTTCCCGTTGTCTTAGAAGGAGAACTGCCTGTCAAAAACGCTTTGTCAAGTGCCATGCTTCTAACAGGGACTTCCTGGCCAGACCTAGGCTACACATTTGCAGAGTACCATTAAGCGCGGCCACGAAGCCTAAAGCATTAAAAATGAGGAGACGAAGTTTAAATTATTCTAGCCTCTTTCATTGAATTTGATGTCAATCAATCAAATATCAAGCCAAAAACTGGCCTTTTCCTGGATTCCTTATGAATAGGGATGTTGCCTGGGTTAACCCTGGTATGGCACTGATCTCCTTCACCCTCCGAAAATTTGTTTGGGTTATGTCCTGAACTGAGGCGACTCCTTATCCATCCGAGGCCTCAGTTGCTGTCACGTTGTCGTGGTAGTTCATTCGTGCTTCCTTTGTTGCAATTAAACTGGCTCTTAGGTAACTTTACGATAGAGTTTTATACGTCCTCATACGCCTTTTTGAGTCCTTAGGGAGTGGCTACTTTAAGGTCACTCTACCAAACTCAAATGCGACACGAAGACACTTTGTTGTTGTGGATAAATTATGCATATGAAAGCCAGGTTGACATTTGGCTATCCTCGCTATTTGATGCCCAACTCTTCGTCCCGTGCTAACTGAGGCCAGACTCAATTTGAGCCAACTCAAACGCCTGTCACACGAGAATGTTGAAATAGATCGTTAATTGACATCGAAAGGAGGAAAAGAATGAAGCAAATATTATGAAAAGCGATTATTGACATCTGATTTACGCTCCGCTGCGAAGTGCGGACCAGTCTTAAGCAATCTTGACCCACTGCACGCTTTTCAATGGGCTGTAAATGGTGGCATCACTGGTGATGGAGGTTTCAAGGCATCGTCGTCTTCAAGGAAAATCGGTGCACAATCCCAGCCCAAGTGGTTCAGTAATCCACTCTCAAGGCGACTTGCAAGGGGACACATCACTGCATCGCAATCTTCAGGTCACAGAACTGTTGTAGTGGTGTTCTCTCCACGTCAGTTTTCACCATCACATTTTGACGAAAGAAAGATGCAAAACGTCCAAACCAGGCGTAAATACAACTAAGATGACATTTTGTGTTGGCTAAACCTTCTCATGCAACCTGTCAGGTAAGAGAAATGTCTTTTGCTGGCAGGAGCACGTAGGCAAAAAATGGACCCGTTAAAGTCCTGTCAGGCAAAAGTGTGGAAGTGCATTTCCCAACATCAAAAGAGGAAATGAGTTGTCTGACTGTTGGACAATCTCGTGGTTTTTACAGGAGGTACCAAATTCTCGACTTCAAATCATGGAAAAGGCGGAAACGGTGTTTTGGGTAATTTTGAGCGATAAGGCGACGCTTTATTGGCATCTAAAGCGCTGCTTGTTTGAATCCACCGACGAGTTTGCCAAATTCTTAGCACTTCGCGATCTTACGTAAGGCCAATTGCCTCAATCAGCACGGAAGATGAGGGAGAAGAGAGTGAGTAAAAAAGGCGAGCTGATTCCCTCCCCTTCCTCCTCCTCTCCTCCTCCGGCCTCTGCTTTTGTCCCCACCAATGGCACTGTTTGGCACTAACTTCAAGATGGGTTGGAGCTGTCTTTTCTAACCAGTTAAGATCCTTTTAAGGGTCCATTCGTAACCGAGTCAAGCCTCATTGTTGCCGTCTTCGGACAAGATCGTTGAGGGCGCCGAATTAGCGGATTAACAGGCGACGGCTACAAGTTTTTTTTCTCAACAATCCAATGGGCTTAAGCAGTCCGCTAGACGTCCAAGCGCCAGTCCAACAAAAAAGTACTGCTCTTTCAACCCTCTAGTAATTAGCCTTGGAGTGGGATGACAGACAGCACTGAAATGGAATGAGAACCACGTAGCAGAGTGACATTTTTGGCAATTCAAAAGCCATATATTAACTACTGCCAGATCTTACTAAAAAAATCATCATAATGGTTGATTTCATTCCTTACCACATGCAGATGGAAGTTTTCGCAAGAAGTTGAGAGAAAAATTTCTTTTAATGGAAAAGGAGTACTGAGGCAAGCCAGAGTTTCATCTTCGGAAATTAAAGGGGAAAGATAAACGTGGAAAAGATGGAATTAAGCATGAAAAAAGGTGGATACAAAATGGATGAGGAAGATATTAACTACATCCACTGAATTTTAGAAGATATTATCCAACATTGAAGAGGAAACAGGCAAATTCCTTAGGATTTACGCATCGGTTCTAACTTAAGTGCTAAAAGGCATTTTGTCTTTCGCCGTGCAATAGGAACATCTCCGCTTCCAATGACAGATCGCGGTTCAAAACTCGTGTACCCTACAGGCAGATGCGTGGTTGTGATCACTTTCGACAATGTAGGAGGCCCTGAGTACCGATGGGACTCGAGGTGACCGCGGCCAGTGCCAGTCAACAAATCGCTGGGGACACATTGGGGCACAAGGCGGGGCTTCAAAAGCCAAGTTTTGTTTTGGCTAAAGAAGTTGCTATAAAGTTTGGCACTATTTGTCCCAAAGTGATTACTTTTTGGACAAAATTCAGTCACTTTAGGATCGTGAAAAAGATTACAGAGGACAACGGAAAACAATGGGTGGCAGGATTGTTGGTGCCCTGCCTCCTCAACCCTTGGGAGGATCTCGCTTCAAGGTGCTTCGAGAACTCACATAAAGCGCGAGTTTGCGTGGCACATTTCATTACCTCAAAGTGTTTTCCCTTCTGTTTTCGGTGAAAATAACGTAGGAACAACACCATCCACACTAAAGGCAGCTTAAACAAACCAAATGGCGGCAAGTTCGGTGCTAGTTTTCAATTAATCCTTTTTTAAAGTTTTACCAGGCGTATCGTCCACAGTTGAAAGTTATCAATCTTATTTATTGCAAAGCTTTAACCATTTCCGTAGGCTTTTGGCCCAGTCGGGGGTGACTTGTGATGCTGTGTTGACGATGACTGTAAGCAGATCCCTTCCAAATAGGAGCGAATCCATATTCCAAAGAGTGGCCGCTAAATTTAGGAGTGACAGAGGGAAGACATCCACTGAAGGTGACTAAATCTGTGGCAGCCCATTGCAGGCAGCGAACCGAAGTAAACTGCACACTGTACTATCCTTCACGCCGTCGGCCCAAATCTGACGTCTAGAACTCCCAATGAAGTGCACAGCAAGTTTGGTGGTTGATTGTATTTCTCAGGAAGAATCGCAACAACTGGAGCAAAGGAGTGCTCACGAGAATCGCTCTTCCATCTTCGGTGTTCGACCGCTGCCTTGGTGTTACATCTGTCTGGCCTCCGAAGCCTCTAGAAGGCGTAAATTAACCTTCCTCAATACCGACTCGCCCTGTGGCTCATTAGAGGATGATACGAGGACGAAAGAATCGAGCTTCTGAGGTTAATTTTTATTTCAAACTGTAAAGGACACACTCTCTCTTGTCCAAATCAGGCACTGTCCGATAGCCAAATCTCTCAAAACAGTACTGAATACTCCAAAGTATGGTTGGTGAACCTTTCAGCTTTGCAACGCAATGGAGGTCCCGATTTCTCATTAAAAAAAAAAGATTTATCATCGCTAGTAATTTAACATGTGCCGTTTTTAGTTTGGTGTGTTCAAACAAAACAATGAATTAAACAACAGGTCAGTAAAGCGAGAGAGAGAGAGAGAGAGAGGGGAGAGGGAAAGCGAGAGAAAGCGAGAGTGGATAGTGCATGCGAGGGAGAAGAGCGAGAGGGAGCGGCAGCGAGCGCGAGAGGCAGATTCTCCTCAAACATAATTTATTTGTGCAGCCAGAAACGAGCAAACAGAGGTGATAAATGACACTTTATAAGTTATGAACCAATCTGAACCCGCTAATATTTCTTTCTGCCAAAGAGCAAATGGGAATGCAGTTTTTCTGAATTTAACGCAATTAAGGAGTATTTTTTTAGAAAAAGGCGTTCACATGTACTTTTAATAAATCATGCCACAAAAGTACAACATCTAAAAGATAATTTAATTAGCGAATTAGGCGGATCGAGATCATCCCATTTGTCTGTCTAAAAATAGTTTCCTATTTTTATAAACAATTTAAACTGGTGAAGAGCCCCACACATGCAATTTTGGTTTGCGTTTGCTGTATTTGCCCACCTGAATACGTGATTCTCCTTTTCTCAAGGCCTTGGACATTTTGTGTCCTTTACTTTAGCAGATCCCCTTGTGTCCAAAGACAAGCAGAGGAAAGGTTGTAGCATACTTTCTCCGAATCCGCAATGGGACAAAAGGCGCAAATGAGACAGCGGGTGCTGTGGGCGTCCGGTGCCTCCGCGAGGGCGTCTAATAATTTCGCACTAAGGAATGGGAATTACTGCTGCATTGGTCCATTTCCTCCCTCTTATTTGGTCATTTTGTAAAGAGGACTCGGAAGTTTTCCTATGCGGCACAGAATCATTTGCACCAACGTCACGGGAGTGGGGCTGCCTTCTGAAGCACGGATTAATCTTAAAGTAGTGAACCTCCTCAAGGCAGTCACCTTCTTCTTGATGAAGTAGCGAGGATGCTTAAGTCTTGCTCCAGCTCGTTCAGTCATGCCAACAAACGCCTTGCAATGCCAACGACTACAAGGCCACGAGTTGACAGGCTTGACGTTTCGGGCTCTTCACCTGGCTTTATGGAAGCCATGGTCCCGACACAAAAAATATCACGACTTTTTGTCCTTCACTTATCTACGACTGCTTCAAACACCGTTGGCCCGGAAGATAAACAAAAGGAAAGGCAAACAAAAATGGAATCAAATCACAAACCGCCAAATTTGAAGGTGAGTGTCCTAGAGCCTAAAATTTCTTAGCCTATTAATAACTGATAGGGTAATGAACCTGTCCAAAGCAAATGCAAATTCTCAACTGAGACAATATTAAATATTGTGGGTACGATAAAGGGGTATTCGGTTGCAAAGCATAATTTATTTCTTCCAATTGAGCTTATAAATGAGGGAAAAAGTGACAGGAATTGCGAAGCTTCCTTCTTTTGCGCATGGCTGACGGATTAACTAAACCGAGAAACGACTTCCCCCCTCCAGGCACACATTCAATTAAAACACTGCTGCAGTTCACGGCCTCGAAGTCCAAAATCCCAGTGAAAACTGACTTCTTGAAAAAACTGGGGAGGGAAGGAGGAAAAAATGGGGTGGTTTGACAAGCCACATGAAAAATTGACAAAAATTTTTTCTTAAAGCGAGGAGGACTGCTGGCACCCAAAATGTATGTCGGATTACATAGGAGAGCAAACCTTCGTCAGAGACCTCGAGCCGACAGCAAAGGGCTGAAATTTTTAAGCAGATCGCGGAAACCAGCAAAAATTAAAATAGGCTCCAAATAAGTTGCGTATTTTGGCAAGGAGTGGAAAATACAAAGACTGCTTGATAAGTATGGGGAGAATTAATAACACCGGTCTCTTCCTCAATAAAATGGGCATTACTAGGGATGAAGTCGTCAAATCAGTGTCAGCATAAAGAGTTTAACAAGCTCGTCACAATTAGGCAAGCAAAGACAGCAGAAGGGCAAAGCTCACTGTAAGATTGTATCCAAACGGTGCGCTTTCACGATCCAGCGAGATTTTCGCAGTTAGATTGCCATCTCGATCAATGGTGAGTACCTTGTCGGCGGGTCGCGTGCCTTTCGGCCACTGTATCTCGTAAGAGAGTCTAGCCGACTCGCCGTCATCCGCGTCTGAGGCCTTTACTTGACCCACAACACTGCCTTTCACTTGAGCCTCCTTGGTCTAAAAGGGGGGGATAAAATCCGAGGTCGCTTAAATCTAATTTAAGTAGCATGTGGAGTCGATGTGAAGAAATAGGACTAGTAAAATAGATATCTACACTTTCTGCAGAAAGAGCTCGAATGCAATTGAGAAAATATTTTGAGGCGGTGGGAACAATTTCTGTCTTTGGAATGTGATATGTGCAGAGAATTAAGGAGTATATGTGTTGATAGTTTGGTCAGTGGGGAAGAAAATGGGTGGTGCACAAAAACGTGACAATTGAAAAGAAATATGTGCGTTCCCATTCAGTTTTAGCGAAGAAATCACATTCACCATCATAAAATGTTCAGCATTCTTACTTTGCGAGGCTATATGTGGGGAAACATTTCCCAGTGGATGAACACCTAGATCCATATTTGAGCAAATTTTTGAAGGAATACTTCTAAAAGGCTTTTTATTAAATGTAACAAAAAATTATGGCATCCATTTGAAGAGGAATGAAGTGCCTTTGCTGACAGCCCAACAACTAAGTGTGAGCTTTTCTGTCAGCGTTTGCTCGGGCAAGTGCTTCACTGAACTAATGGCTACAACGAGTTGGGACATGAGCAAATCAACTTTTTCCTGTAATCTCTTGCCCTATCATTATCCGCCATTCGGTCTTTTTTCCTGGTGGGCTTTGAAACATTTTCGCTCCCTATGAGAGCAAACTCAACTACCGAGGAGGGAACCTCATCCCTTCCCCACAGGACAAGGCAGGGGCGAATTGGACACCACTCTTCGGTCCACAGCCGCAGCCAACTTGGCCCTAATCTGCCTGGGCAGCCGACTTGCCTGCGTATGGCCATCTACAACTAACATCCTGGACTGCGCATTATCTAATCAAAACATACGAGTAGAGGAAACCCTCTCCCTGCTCTCCTCTGGAAGAAGAAAACCTCTCCCCAAAGCACAATCAGAAACCGAGTTAGTCGAATTTGGCAAACACCAACGCCATTGTGACGAAGATTTGGACCAAGTTAATTGTCTCTTTTTCAGAAGCGGTTATTTTTAAGCTCGACTGGAGAGATAATTGAGGCGACAGTTGGAGCAACTTGACAGGTGCATTATTGTTTTGTGAACCGGGAATTTTGGAAATTAGTTCTCCTAAAATTTAAGCAAAAATTGGGCAAAAGACAGTTTCAATTCTTTTTAATTTGTAAATGCAAAAATGCGAAAAAAAGAGCATTGAGAAGGAATAAAATGGGTTTAAGGATTGGGGAAAAGAAAGTCAATGGGTTTAATGTGCAACATTTGAACACCTGAAGTCGCCCTTTTATCTATCCTTTCTTTGGAATCGAGAAAGCAAGGGAATAAATTGCCTCTCTCAATAAAATCCACCTACTTAAATGGCCATTTCTTCCAAATGGGAGCAGATTTTAGGGCCGCCCACAGTGCAAAGTCATTTTCCAACTCTGGATGCTGGGCCGATGGCCTCTAAACCAAATCGACTTCATTTTTAATGTCCCACAATCCAAAAGGAACAATGATAAGGGCATTAACAGCATAAAATTCTATTAAATAAGACACTTTGATTTTATGAATGAATAAAAAATCGCAAGAGGCTCGTAAGAGGCTCTTTGCCCGAGCAGCATCAATTCAGGGTCTAGCGACTGAGCAAGTGGCTTGACAAGGGATTCGCTTTGGCTGACAGACGCCAATGACAAGTAGCTGGCACAAAGTTTGACGTGCAGCTTGTCAGAAAAAGAGGCCTTTCCTATTCTGAAGGGGCATTTGAGTTCCATACAATGAGGAGGTAGGAAAGGAAAGAGCTTTGACTGGCCATTCGAGGTGAGAGAAAGCGTATGCAGGAGTGAGTTGGCAAAAGACCAAAACAACACGCCCCAATGTACAGGTACACTGAGATGCCAAAAGTTCAACTACTTCTTTCCGCCTCTCCTTTTGCGTCAAGAGGTGACGCGAAAACCCGCTATCAGTCCCAAATCCCGATGGCATTCACGCATCATCTTCACAATCGTGCCTTGATTTTCGAATCGACCCGTGGGCATATCGTCTCAGGGCAGAGGGAGAGCTCCCCAGGCTCGTTGAAGTGGGACAAAAATTGTTCGTAGTTCAGTCGAAATGAGTTGGCCTGCATTTGTATTCAGCAGTACGTAAGCAAATTCAGCGGAAAAGTCGACAAGAAGGCAGTGCTTTTAAGCGACTTGAAATTTGTTTTGCCACTTCTAAATGTCGTCAAGTTGTAAAAAATAGGGAGACCTTTTTAGGAACCATAGGGGCAGGCAAAGGATCACTTTAAAATGTCAGACGAGTCGATTCCACCTGCAGTTAGGCAACAAAAGCTGCAATTTTTGATTCACCCTCCTTGTTGGCGGATCAAATGGATTGTGACATTTGAAATTAAAACATAAATTTTCCCCTATTCTACGGACAGGCATTTCCGTTATCGTAAGCTAAGGAAAAATCCTGTCATGCGTGCCCAATTTTCTCCCCACTGTAACTCACCTAATCAGTTGGTGTGTGTGTGTGTGCATGTGAATTTCCGGAATAAGGATAAATTTCTGTAAAAAAGAGGCAATAAATGCCCTCAATGATCATCCGATTTACTGCCTATGAAGAGACAGTCTTATCAGCCTTCTATGGAACGGGATTTCCCTATGATGGGACAGAATGAAGGGAAAAACGTGATAACACTCTCCCCTTTATTATTTCCAAAAAGGGAGTTTGGGGAGGGACGCTTCTATTGAATGGTTTTTGACAGCAAAAAAGCCTTTCAAAATCCAAAACGCCCAGTCCAGGGGGTTTTTGAACAAACGCCTATTGACTACTGGAGAGGACCGTTTGATTTCTCACCGCAAACTTAAATGCAGGGAGTTGGGAATACTGCATCCTTGCTATCTTGGGTCCTTCATGGAAGCTGACACTAAGTAGTTAGTAGTATCTACGGGGAATGGTTTTGATGCATGCTAAATGGAGCTGAAACTCCGTTTTACTCCACTTTTGACAACCACAATCTTCATCCATTAAAATATTTTTTTCAGCCAACAAAATGCGTTTTTAGCTTTGCCCAAGTTTCGCCACAGTTCGGTACTGCAGTGCTTCTAGATAGCCACAACCTCGTCACAGACTCGGTACTTGGTGTTCAATCTGAATAGCTGTTGAAAAATTCACGCATTTTTTTAACCCCAAAAGAGATCTTGTCCTGTGATGGGGATGTAATGAAACAAACAGTCAGGAAAAAATGGTCTTCCTAAAGCTCTTGAGGCGACATGAATGGGTATCTACAAAGGGAATCGGCAATGCAGGCAAAGCATGACCATGCCAACTCACAGTTAACCGGTAGAATGGGAATTCGAAAACAGGACTGTTGTCATTTTCATCCTCAATGAGAAGTCGAATCTGATGATTGGAGGAAAGGCGCGGGCTCCCCTTGTCCTCACAGAATATTCCAACGCTTCGAATTTTTCCCGCCTCTCGATCAAATGTGCCACTCACAAAGAGGTCGTAGATCATTACTTGAGGCAGCTGACCTTTTAAAACTAGGGAAAAGTGTTCAGCGTCTTCCGATCGCAGTAAACAGTCAAATTCACCTCCTTCACTCGTATCTCTGTCATTCACAGTCACCGTGGCTAAATGCTTCTTCATTAACTTCACGTTCTCCCGAATGCGGACTGTAGTCACGTCCAAATCTGCATTATTTTCTTCTTGAGATCTGTGCAACATGGCGGATTGGATAGTAATACTAGGCGGGTGGTTATTAGCGTCCTTCAGTTGAATGGAAACTTCTGTGAATGAAGAGCGTGGTGGTCTTCCATTGTCTGTAGCAATCACCTGGAAATTCCACGCTATTGGACCATCGTCGTAACTAAGAGGGCGAGCCACTCGAAGTTGACCAGTATGACTATCAATGCTGAAGGTCTTTTGGGTCTCTAGAGGTGTTGAACGTGCGAAAGAGTAGTACACCCGCCCATTCGCACCCTCATCAGGGTCTTCGGCTTGAAAATGATTCACCAGTGGGCCCGTAACTCCATTATCATCAGATTGACGGGAGCTGGAAATCGGTCGCAGTTGGATGGTACTTCCAACAGGTGCAACTTCTGGTAGCTGAGCCACGTAACGTTGGAATGTAAAGATTGGAGAGTGATCATTTTCATCACTAACTCTGACGTGAATCTCTAAAGTACCAGTGTGATAAGGCGGACTTCCATCCATGGCTAGAAGGGTCAGATTTATCCATGGTAGTTTTTCCCTGTCTAGAGGTTTTAAGAGAATTAAAACTGGACTCCCGACTGGCGAGGATGCAGTTTTGATACGTCTCTGCTGGTCTCGGGTCTGGCGTCGTTTCAGCGTGGGGGACTGGAATGGGTTGATTTTCAGCATGAATAAATCCTCATAAGCTGGTGGTGTGATTAATTTGTACTCCTTGATGCCATTTGCACCATAGTCTGGATCATGAGCTAATGATAATTCTGTGGTGAAATTCGGGGCACTATTCTCAGGAATTGTTATCGTTACAAAGGGGATGGACCAGGAGGGAGCATTGTCATTGACATCTTCAATATGTACACGAAGGGAGATATAATTGCCTTTATTATCGACCAGAAAACTGCTCCATTCACAGGTCTCTGGAAAGCCCGGCTCTTTACAGAGCCCTGGACTACCCTCACGATCCAGGACCCCAGCTACCAAGAGGGATCCTTCGGAGTCAAATTTGAAGAATGGGTTTTGTGGAAGGGAGAATTGGAATCTCTGATCTAGAGGCAAACGGATTTTGTCATAGATACTTCCAATAATCTGACCCTGTTCTGTGTTCTCTTCCACCCGAAATATGACCTGTGGGAGGTCTCTGCGTTCGGTCCTGGTACTGTCAAAATTTGAGGACATGGAAGAGGTGAAGTGCATCGATAGGACCAGAAAAAGCTGCAAGGAAACCACTAATCCAGCAGCCCGAATGAGCATTTTAGGTGGAGACGATGGAAAGCGATAGGGGGATTCGGTAGATCCATGAACAACCAGTCTCGATCAGTATTTGCATTCGAGACGGCGACCCGAAACATGCATGAATAATGTGCAGAATGATATGTTCATGCCCTTACCTTGCAGACACAGCCGCACCCTCCGATTGGCTCATAAGTTAGCCAATCAGAAAAAAGGCCAAATACTATTGGCTGGCAAGATGTTGTGTTTAGGTTAGCGCATCCTTAGTCAACTGTCGGGGGCTTTCAGTGGGTTTTTGTGCTGCGTTTCGGCTTTATTTTGACAAATTACACACACTCACACGGACACACATACACACACACACACACACACAGAGATCCATATACGCATGCACATGCGCAGAGATTTTCGGCGTACGTTGTAGATATTCGGGGATTTGAATTGGCCGCAGGGGTTATATGATATCACTACTGTTAGAATTAACTGGTTTCCTTTTGTCTGGACTCTTGTATTGTTTGCTTTATTTGGCTAGTTTTATGCAAGCTATTGTGACAGCAATACCATCACCCAGTATGGAGGCCAAAGTGCGGAAAAAAGGGAAGATTTCATGTCTTCGATTGTAGATCTTGTTAGGTTTTTTTGTCTAAAACATCACCTCTGTTGATTAAATTCACGTTTTTATCGAATTTTGCCAAAGATACGATTTATCCGAGGCAGCATTATATTTTTACCATCATCAACTAAGTAATAGTGCAATGCTACTGAAAAAAAGTTTGTTTGTGAGCAGGTGGGGAAAAGACTTCACAATAACCTTCCTAATTTTGAGGTGAAACAAATAAGAGACACTTTCTGCATTTAAAGAGCATTGCAACAAACTCTGGGAGCCATTCATTCGATTTTAAGATTTTGAAGGGAGTTTGGAGTACCTGAAACTCCATTGTAGCGCTCTAGACGATTTTGTTTGAAACTTGAACGTCCTCTTCATACCTTAATGTTTTTAGACTTTACCGTTTCGTTCTCTTGTGGCGTCCGCTCTAACGCAGGATGTGTTGTGAGGAAAAACTCTGCTATAACTGGTAGGGTCAACCACATCTGGAATGGAATGGCTGCATGACAATGATTACTCTTTCGTGGTCGCTTTCGTTGAAGCTACGATAGTGGCTATGGCTGCACAAACAAATGCTAATCATAACAGTTAGAGATCGCAAACCGAAGCAGAGTTGTGTAAACTGCCAATATGGCAAAGCTCGGTGTCGTAAGAGAGTAGAGGGACTTAATTCTCTCCTGGCAAATTGGACACCAAAAGATGGAGTGGAAGGATCGTGCCAAGCAATCGCATGTTTCCACGTGATTTGTAGTGAAAAAAGGTAAAGACTGGTAGACATCTTAGTTGTGGCCACAAGCGCCATCGCCGGCCGTCGTTTACTCCTTTCTCAGGGCGAATAACTCTGCTTAGGAGCTGTGCCTTTCCTCTAGAGGCATACGTCCTGTCCCCAGGCAATCTAGTTTCTGTTTGCTTTTTTTTGTCCCCAAATTACTGCCGACTTCTGTATGCATCAGGATACTGAGGCAAAGCCTTTCCCTTTTCATAAGTGAATATTTGGCTTTGAGTAAGTTTTGCTACCTAAAAAGAAGGGATGTGAGTTGTTAATCAGAAGGGCGCAATCCATCGGCTAATGTTGAAATAAGTGGCGGTTCTTTGGAAACTTTGAGTTAAAGCAAATCACACCCACCGAGTAGGCAGGCCGACTTCTGACAGACTTGAGTTTGGCTTCCAGCAGACGAACGACTGGATTTGCATTCCGCTTTCTGGAATGCCGATTGATGTGAGCTCTTGTGTCTGTGGCCAGCAATGCGATTCAGCGTGCTCGGTTGATGCTGCCAAATAAAGCGCGGATAACTTGACTGCTAGTAACACTTATTGCCGCATATTTATGGATCCGCTTTCAATTCCACTGAGAAATCGCTTTCGGTCTCACTGAATGCTCTTCTTGACACGTCCTCCTCGATGGTGGAGTTTGAGTCCTCGCCGTTAGCAAGATGTTTTGCCGTCCTGCACCTCCTCTAAAAGAATGAATAAGAACAGTTTCGTTTATTTTACTCTAATTTGACTTTCTCGATCTCCATCACTTCCACTTTTGTCTGCGTCTCCAGCGTTTCTTCCGGTCTTACAGACCGTTACGACTTGCAACGGCTTCTTGTAATCGCTGCGGCAGCGGAAATTTTTGAGGCTAAGGAAGATAGGGTGCATGGGAAGAATTAGTGGATTGCAGCTCTTCTGCCCCGTCTTTGGTGTCAACCTTTGGGTTCGGGCCGTGGCAGAGGTCTTGACTCAACCACAAAAAACAAGGTGGAAGATTATGTCACTGATAAGTTCTTTTTATGCGCTCTCCCACCCTCCATGATGGTGTTAGGAGGGCGCATTCCTTGCGCGACTTTCTTTATATGGAAGCATTTAAACTGAGGGAGAAAATGACGTCCGACTCCCTTGATTTCCTTGCAAAGTGAGTCTTCTTAATACGCCTTCCTCTTTGGTGAATGCTATCTAAATGCACATCGCACTTGGAGAAAAGACTTTTCTTTAGACATAAGGAAAGTCAGTAGTAGTTGGTTTTCGAAATTCTCTTTCTCCCTTGACACCTTTGACTACTGTTAAGTCATCTGTCTCGGAAGCCGCCAATCTCTGACGCGCATAATTTAATGATTCACTGGTGTGCATCACCTTCTTCCTTTGAGTCCGAGAGGATCCTCTTTCCCCCTCATCAAAACATCGTAAAGTCCAAGGGCACGGAGACAACTTAGGACTACGGGATCGAAGAAGTCTCCATTCCATAGATGCGGAGGTCTATTTTGGGGAAAATGAAAGGTTTATGAGGCCATTAATCACCCCAAAATGTTTGAGTTAAGCCAAAGTGGCACTAGTTCCACTATTAGACGAAAACTTTTCCACTAGTCAACCGCCTTAATAGGCGCGTAAATGTTACAAAATAGTGTATTGAAGCATAAATTCACCAATTAATATGAGAGAATAAGCCAATGAAGGCTTAAAATCGAAATTGGCAATTTTTTAATTTGCCTTCAATTTTTTTCCTACCCCAAAAAGTCCCAACTTTTTAACATTAGCGTGAATGCGTTTCGAGGAGTTTTGGGTGCCACTACCGACATGGCGGTCCGTCGGTGGTGCATTGGGTTGAGACGACTGTGTAAAGGTAAGGATATTTCCGAGCATCTTTGAACACAGACAGGTCATATGCTTCACTCACAGTCTCAGCGTGGCAAGTGTTAATTTGTTCAGGAGGTTCAAGTCGGTCACCCAAAGGCTCCCTCAGGCACGAAACAGTTGTTCGAGTGATGGCGGGTGGAGCGAGGCATAGTTTGGTGCTAAAAATGAAATTTTATGGAACCAAGCTTCGTCTTGCCTTGGTCACGCACAAAAAATAGCTCTACGGGGCTGAGGACAAGAGATGGCACCAAAAGACCATCACTGGTTGTGGAACACACAGACATCAAACCAGTTTATGCCTTAGTGGAGATGTTCGATGTGGAGCACAGGAGGCGCTAGAGAGGAAGAGATTTAGTTAAGCAATAGTAGGTAAAAGAAAAAGATGAAATACAAGGTGGTCGGAGGCGTAGAGAAGCCTTTCTTGCTAAAACAGTCACATTTGATGCCCATAATCTCCTGTCAAAAGGTCTAACATGATGGATTTTACTTTAACGCAAGCAAATTGCCCTTCCTTCCATCGCCTTCATGCACTCCAACAGTCGCATCCGCTATTGCACGCAGGTGGAGAGCTTGCTCGGGACACTTTGTGAGACTGGTTCTCAAGAAGGAAAGATTTCGGCAGCATTAACTGCTTGATGCTTTTTGGTTTGGCAATTCCTTCTGCACAATCGAGTTCTTACTTCATCTCAAGGGCAGTCCAGTCTTGTGGACTTAAGATTAAGAGGTCTAAGCGAATAGAATGGATAGCTAGGAGAACTAATATTAGTTGGGTCCATTTTATGCGGTAAAGATAACAAAACGCCACTTTTCATTACAAGTCAGGGAGTGAGTTCACGTGTTTTTATAGCCTACGGTAAAGAAGCGACGGATCGCTTCCCTGTCTTTTGATGAAGACCAATGTGTAGCTCATTAGCTTAACCTTTGCACTGGATATGGATGCAAACAATCCATCACTTTGAGTTTCGCTGAAAGCTCTTCTTGTCATACCGTCCACGAATGTGGCGTCCAATTCCTCAGCAATAGGAAGGACAGCGAATGCTTCGCCGCCTGTTGAGAGCATTCACCTCTCCGGATTATTCTCGTCAGAGTTAAGCAACTTCAAGCTATTTTGAACGGTCTGTTCTGTGAATGCTCCACAAGTGAATGGGCGAGAGTGCGATACCCGCAACCCTGCCATCGACTTGAATGCAACTGTCAAGGAGGCGTAATTGAACCGTAGCACAGGGTTAGACGTCACGGTGGGATGGAAACAGCAGAGAAGGCAATCAGACACGGATCGTAGACCGCAGCCTGACAAGTTCCTACAAGTTATAAAAGGCTCTAATGCAACGGCACACACCAGCCTATCGGTGAAGTCACGCTCTTGATGATGCGCTCCGCTGCCTTATTTCCAACTCTCATAAACTTGATGATTTCCGGTTTCGCGTACCGATAGGAAGTTGGCTTTGCATTAAGTTTGTTTTAGCACTGCTAGACGAAGTCGCATTCAGCACAGCACCTCTCAATGCGCAGTTTTGCCTAATGGATTTGGTTCTAGCTTACTCACTTTAGAAATCTAGTCCAAACCGAGTTCCAAGGCTAGGTAAGCCTCTTTAGTCTTTGGCTGTTTGAATTCTAACAAATACATGAAGACTGAATGTCATCCACCCTCAACCCTCAAGTCACCAACAGTCGGTCAGACCCGACTTAAGCCTCATTCACTCCTGTTTAAAGGAAAAATTTTAATTGCATACTGCTATGGGCTAGTAATTTGAAGACCATGCTGACCCTCCATCTTCTTGGCATAGCGCATTTCAGATGCGTTTATAATCGACTCCTTTAGAAACAGGCATGACCGGTTATTTTCGCAGGGAGAGGGAGCAGGATTTGGTCTTTTGCAAAGCCTACACCGCTTTTGCTAGGAGATTTTTACACTTTAGGCATTTTCAGCACATTTAGCTGCCTTTTCTTGTCATTAGGCGATCGCATGATTGCATGCCAAGTGATGCAGTCGGTTGGAGGATGGGCGGAGTAGTGACGGAGGTGAATTCAAAAAGACCCTTTTACCGTCTACTTCTTCTCTTTGGGGAAGGGGTAAGTTTCAACAAAGAATATATTCTCTGACTTTCCTAGCATCGCACAACTCACCATCACGTGTGTTCATCGAGGCTTTTTTTTATTCTGTCTTGCAGTTAATCGCAGTTCATGCACCGAACTGTTTTGATCGCAAATGGATAGAGCTTCGGTCTTGTGGTGCAGGCTCCCATTTGACTTTGGGGAGGAGGCACAGTGCTACAGGTTTGACAGCTATTAGCCCCTTAACATCACGATGATGAAATTCCCGTGACGTGACGCAGGTCACCTGTAAATGAAGTTGCCCCCATAAGCTACCTGTGACCCTGCAATGGAGGCTTGACCGACTCCGTGCAAACGGGAGGGAGGCGGTGGGTGCAATGTTCAAAGCCACTCAAATAAATACCTTTTCATAGTTTTAAAGCGTTGTGTTCTCTTGACATGCCCAGCTGCGGCCTAGGGAGAGGCTGAGAAGACGGGACATGAACAGGATGGTAATCGAAGCAAGAAGATAAATTAACACCCGCCTTTGCGTCTACACTACTCTAGGCAGTGGTACACTACTCTGTTTGAAGTTTCCTGTGCAAACAAGTATTCACAGGCCTGAGTTTAGTGTCCTTTTTCATCAACACCAATTGCCGCATGCAAACACGACTAGACTGGTCCATGCACGACGCACCTATAGGCAGAAATGGGTTAACTTGTCCCGTACTGTTACGCGAATAGCCCCTCTTATTAAGTGTTTCGTCTTTTACCTCCCAAAATTCGGTCAATGTTTCGGTTTCCTTTAAATTATGGAGATGTGCCCATGCGTTTGGTGATGGGATTCTCCATCGAAAGGCTTCTCCACACGTGCATAAGAGGCGCTTTTTTTCCCTTAGCGATGACAACGATGGAATTCCACTGTTGGTTTTCTATTCTTATTTACCCTGAAAACTCTAGCTGCGTGCTGTTAATTCTTGAATGCTTCTCGAAATGCCTCGGGGGGCATTAAACTCAGTAGAAAGTGATTCTAAAAGAAATTCTCTTTAATCTATCAACCGCGTAAAAATGAAGTCGCCTTGTTTCCTCCTCACTCCTGTTCCCTAATTGTCTGTTCTATTACGCACGTAATCGTCGGCTTCCCTCTCGCCAAATGAACAGCCCTGCCTGGTTCCGAAGATAGATTTATCCAAAATGCCTCCGAGTCAATAGATCCCACCCGCACCCGCTGACCTGCCTTCAGGAGATATGAATAGTTGCCTCTCCACCCAACCGCCTACACATACGAGGAGAGTCCCGTTTTATGCGGAGGAAATGGGACCTCAGAAGTAGCCAATGGACATCTGGTGAATTGTTTGAGGAGAGCAGAGGCTGATTTACTCAGCAAACAATCCGTCTGATAAGCTTTGACGCCTGTCCTCACCTATCAATGGATGGCATGTGAGATCCATTTGTCTGACCTCCATGGCTTTCTATGCTGATGTAAACTGGGAAGTCTCCTGACCTTTTTGGTCTTTTATTTTATTTTATGCATCTACACAATCACGCGATTCTCCACTAGCCTGGACAAAAGAAAACCTTCCTGCAGCTCGACCTCCTTCAGATACAATACCACGACTTCAAGCAGGGCTGCATATCCCGAATCTCCTATCCACACCTAATCCATAGATTGCTCTCCAACATACAGTAATTAGCGTCAAATTATTTCGAAAACTCTAATTTCAAGACCCTTCTTTTAATACACCACTGAACCAAAACTGTTGCCATGGCTGACAAGTATTTAAACAGGATGGGGAGTTTAACATGTTTTACTTTGTGAGGAAAAGTGCAGTCCTGAGGAAGCATAAAATGAGAATAGTAAAAGGCGATTTTTTTGCAGACTGACGGTGTCAGAAGGTCGAGTGCGAAAGAAGTACGGCGTCGCCATCGAAGAGGGAGGAAGCGGGAAGGCAGAAAAGGGCGCGGAATAGTTTTTTGAATTCAAACCTAAAAGGCCACATCGAACACAATAACATCACTCAAACTGTCATTTGATAAGCAAATCTGAAGTTAGTTTAAGCGATTGTAAAGTGTTTGGAGTAAATAAGACAACTGAATAGCGGATGATTTCGAGCGAATATTCCGCACATTTGATAAGAAGCGTGCAACGAATGATCAGCATTGCGGAGAACCAAGAATTTTATCGGTGCTGCAGGAAGGCCTACATCACATTCGCTAGATGTTGATTGGGAACCGAATGTGCCGATGGAGAACTTTTTCAAGGGCAGATGTGATTATGTCCAACAAGGGGGAGAAATTGCAACACTCAGTCGCCCTCTCTGTGGAACTCCACTAATAAGACTCTCAATCTTCGCCTAAATGGAATATCTTTCACACGGTAGATCACCTCGGAGACAGATTGCACTTCGTTATCCACGTTCCATAAGTCCATCGCTTTTGTGTGAAAAACTTTGCCGCATAGCAACATGAGGTGTGGACGACATTAGGTCCGCTGATCGCTACGCCAGAAGTTTTAGGAAGTTCTTTCAGGGCTGACCTCTCTTGCCTACTAACGGCTGCGCAGTCGTATGCATAATCCTTCAGTGGCACGCATTCACTGAGTTGACTTCCTTCCTGCCGCGTCCAGCTGACAAAATGACAAATTCTCTTCCCGTAGGCTGGATTTTGCCCATCGCTGCTGCCACTGATACAGACTCTTTAGTCTTCCTTCAAGACAAAAGAAGGTAAAGGCCCTTCATAGCCAGGCTAGAATACTTTTTCTTAGGCCATTAACACGGGTTGGAAGGACCGAATAAATCAAACGATTGTTCCCTAATGCGGCGCTCCCAAAGAGATCGCAAGGTCACTAAAGGGCCAAGAGACCAAAATCGCAGGTGGTAGAATAGGATTTATGGCCGCCTTCAGATTCAACTTAAAAAATCCAAAATACATCCCCATTTTTCGCCTTTTAACTACCTTAAAAGTAATTCCCCTGAGGCAAATGTTTTTTCTTTCTTTTATTAATTACATTACTTGAGAAATTAGGTGAGGAAGATAAAGATTCGAACGAAGGGCGCAACAAAAAAACATCTGGGGCATTTTATAAATGTAGGTACCGCTAATTGCCATAAGTTTTTAGGCAGCCGAGAGCCAAGGTGCACACACCCATAAATCCATTCATTTGTCCATGATTTCTTTCTCCCGTGTGAAAGCGACCCCAACTTGGTAGTGATTAAGCACCTTCAAGGCGGCTGATACTGTACAGAACACCACCTGAATAATCGTTCTCGCCTTCCCATCATAGTTCGTGCATTTATTACACCAAATTAGCCTATTTGAGGTATCATGAAAATTAGGTGAATTTTGACCCTAAAGTAAACAATCTCAAGATGCTCAAACGGTCAGCATTCAATAAAGGCTCGTCCAGACAGTACATTAAATCTTTCTGTCATACTTTTGCCTTCCTCCACATTTGATTGGTTCGTGTGCGGTTTTTCAGCGTCCGATTGGTGGTGGATTGTGGACCAGTGAGAGACAAGAACTCACAACCACAAACACGTTAACTCCAACTTAGGCCCAAAACTTGTTGGGTGGGCTAGAGGTGCATGTTTTTGGGGATCAGAATGGGTAGAAAAGTGGAGAAGCACTGTTTTCTCCTCCTATCATTGCATTTCACGCTTGATATACACTGGAGGATGGGAGATCCACTTCTGACGCATTTGGAGTGTGACAAGACGACTGCTGCTACTGCTACAGCTAATCCATTGGGTGGAAACACAGTTGGGTAACACTATTTCTTTTGGCAAAGCGCTGAAATTGAAATTAAAGAATACAAAAAAAGCTTAATCAGTTTGAGCTAATATCTGAGGTGTTAAATGTGTTTGAAAAGATAAGACAGTAACGATACATAAGCCATTCGGAACACACCTACGGCATCGCGACAGACAATGAGGCAAGGTCAACTTTTAACAGACAACTAGTATTCCCCAAGGGCCAATTACGAATAGGATATGAGCGCGATGAATCATGTAGTGATCAACAGAGGTGTTATTTCACCGTGGATGCAAGTGATTGGTGTAGGCGAAACGGTCTAGCAATAAAAGTGACCTCCAGTATTTTATACTATCGCTCAAATCAATCTTCCTCCAAAGCAGCTTGTCCTAGCCAAACCCATAGGTTTTGCTGCCACTTGAGAGATTAAATTGGATTTGTTCCTTACTCCGAATCCGTAATAACAGAGTAGTCTGCGCATCTCATAGGAGAATGCATTTCATGAGGAGAAGACTCATTTGAACGGCCACGGAGAAGTGTGAAGGCAGTGTGTACATTAACCAGCGCGCGTCTCTCAATCCTCGCTGTCTGTTCATCACCGTGATGTCATGGCGTCCCGTCTATGCCATTGTCCTTCAAAGCCGTACCAAAATCACATATTCTACTACCCCTTTGGAGATACTTCAAGACTCGGCGTTGAAAGTAATTGCGAATGAACTCGGAGTAAATCAACGCTTATCTTTAGCGCAGTCAATATCCCCTTCGGCCACCCTCATTCAGTCTCCCTAAGAAGGCGAGTCAGATTTGAACCGTTTTGAAGTACTTCGGTTGGAATGCTTCCAGGCTCAAGAACCTCGTGCCTGTTTCAAAGCAGCAACAACTTCTACAAACTCCTAATCTGAAGCATTCTGCATTTGGTCCATTTTACTGAGATTCCCTTTCTTTTGTACTCCAGAAGGGCATTGGATTTCGGCATTGGGGATCTTGCCATTTCCAAGGCTTATCGCTCGACCACGCCGGTTAGCATCGTAATTGTCTCCATGTTCACACAAGCAAATGAAGGTGATGAATATGTATTCCTTATGGAATCGCCTCAATACCTCTGATCTCCCCTGAAGTCTCCCAGACCCTCCGTGCCCTGCTGATAAATTCTAGAGTGTCGGTGTTGCATAAACAGAGAAAGCTGAGGGTGATTTCTCCTCCGCCTACCGAAAAGAGGGATTCAATCAACCACCCAAAGCCATCAGTAACTTTTCGAGGAGACACAAGTTCTAAAGACCTGTCAGGCCAGTTTAAAATGGGAAAAAAGATGCTTGTTTTTGAAGAAAAAAGTTGCTTTAACTAAACACAGCATTTAAGGAAGCAAAGAAAGCAAAAGTTGAGTATGAGGAAAGTTGGTTTTTATTTTAATGTGCATCTTGTTGTGGCGGCTCTTCGGCCTCGTGAAATCTGCTTTTTCGTCTCTCGCAGTGGAGGGCGAAATCCCCCATCCTCCTCCTCCTCCTCCCTCCTCCCCCTAATCCTATTCTTGACTTGACTCGATCATGAAAAGTGATCGACACAAAGAAGGTCCTCAGAGGGAGAGAATTTGTCGTACCTAGTCAGTGTAGTCCACTACGCCTTGAGAAGAACATGATAATATGAGGCAGATCCATGGTAGACGATGCCACTGAATGGTGACATCCTTCCTTCAACATGTGGAATGATTTAGCCACCTTTGCCTCGCCAGTCTTCGCGACTTCAATTGCATTTGAAAAGTTGGAAGAGGAATGGTTCTACAATGTTCTGAGTGGCGCATTTCATCATCCCTACGGAATGTCTGAGGACATAAAAGATGCTTTCAGCCATGCATCGAGCCTCACTGCAACTTACTTCTGCTTTCGCCAATCGACAAGTCGGATCAAACTCCGAATGCAGGAAGAACAACTATTATTCCTCTAAAAATGTGGCCTCATTTTGTGCGCAACACTGAATCCTTTAGCTCTCTGAGGTGGAATTTTCCAGCGCTTAAATGACTTGCCTAAGGTATGAAAGTAAAAGAGGTGATTTTGTCCAACTTTTAAAATTAATCATTTACATTTTGCTGCCCTAAACCCCAGCGTCGCTAATTGTTGCGATGGCGACACTCAATGCAAATGTTTACGTTGCCCCGGCGGTCGTAATGATTTGGCTGCGTCTCCCTGACCTTAGGCCGAGGTCATCTCATCATTCGACATTACCATAGCGGTGCGGTTAGATCTGCCACTCCCACTTCTAGGGCAGTGAATTAATTTCATTTATATTAAAAACTAATTATTTTAGCTCTAATTATTTATATTTATATTAAAATTTTTATGTTGACTCTTCTGGTCTTTCTAACATTATTAGCCTCCTAGGCTTCCTCCGCGCCGGTGTTAACTGTTTAATTGCCAAACTTCAATGCCGTGGAGCAGTTTCGAGGTCTAGTCCTGGTCAAAAGCGTTTTCCCCTGTGGAGGCGCTCAGCAACCCCTAAGCTATTCGACTTGCAGTAGATCTACGACATGACGAGCGGCGATGCGGAAAGGGAGCCGAGATGCCACAAGAAGCGCTAAAGGAGGATGAAGTGCCTTGAAAGAGTCACTCCTGCCCATAAAAACGCCAAAGGCACAACAGGAAGAGGCCTTATGGGCCATTTTTAAAGCTGTGCATTTTTGTTTGAAATATCAACGCGCTACTAAGCAGCGCCATTTTCAAATATGCCTTCTGATGTTACCAAGACGTAGAAGTAGTTGATTGACCCCTAGCGATGTCTTTCAATAACCTGTAAAAAAGTATGCTTTTATTTTTCTGCTTACATTTTCGAGCAGAAATAACCACGATTTAATATTCACGAGCACCTCAATGGTGCCTTAACATCACGTAGCTCAAAGGCATTGGCTCTACGATCCGATCTGAGCCCGACGGCAAAGTCCTTTGGCATTGGAGAGTAGGTGATTCTGGTGGAGCATCACCTAAAAATATGATATTTTAACAAAGATGATCCCTTTTTGATCATGTGTATCTGAAAACGAGCGCCCCAAGGGGAGACCTTGAGGTCGGCGCGGAAAAGGGTGCCACCTGCATACCGTTCATTAGCTAAGGTGAATCCACTTTAAATATCATCAATGCGTTCTTTGCTTATTCCCGTCAAGTCATAAAAATGATGTGTGCATTTTATGGTGTTTGCCGACTGACTGGTCTGTTGGGAGGAGCGTCATTTGGACTGCGGCATGGCAGCTTCTCCCACACACCCACTTCCAAGGCATGGAAACTTCATCCTCACGAGGAAACATGTCCACCTTATTAGTGCTGGGCTGCGGGCTCAGTTGTTCGTCTGCTGAAGATCACGAGGTTGTGGCCATGACTGCTCCTCTTTGCAAAATTAGCCGACACAATTCAAAGGGTTTTGAAAAAGAGATTTTCCTTTTAGAATGACTGTAATAGACATAGCAAATTAATTGCACTTTGGGCCTAAAAATTCGTTTCTCAATACCAGTAATCCATTCTTGTGGGTGGAAGGAAAACGCCTTCTTCTCCTTGTCCTCTGTATTCCTCCGAGACGGAACTGTCACTCGAAAGGGTGATTAGAGCGCTGAGAAGATGATAGCGAGATGATGGGGAAAGATACTAGGTTTTTGGCTACCAAGAGGAAAGTCTTCCCCAAATCTTTGCATCTCCACAGCCGACTTAACCACCAACGTCGCCATCTTCAAAAGCGACTAAATTAGATCCAACAGCGTATGCTCTCCCGCTTCCATTTCAAGGTCTCGGGCTTTGCAAAACTGTTCCAGGCAAAAGGCGACTGATTCGGTTTTTTGGTTGTACAGCCGATTAGACGATCCCAAATCACTGGGAGGAACTAAAACCGGAGGTAGAGGCGGAAGAGAATGTCCAGCTGGTGAATTTGTTAGTGACAGACTATAGCCTGCATTATTCTCCTGTTAGGCGCTATCCCTCCCACATAACACGACAAAATTCAGAGGTGTTCAACAAGGGAAAGTATCCTTTAAAGTGGCTCTGGCAGTCAGAAGCAGTGATTCCGTTGGAGAATCGGTGGTGTTTGCATAGGCCTCCTCAAGGTTTCATACCGCCTCACAAGGCGGAAGCGAAGCCCCACCCATCCCCACCCTCCGTTTCTCCAAGTCATGATCGCCACCTTCTCTCAGTACCGAGCAATCACAAGCCAGGTTTTGCCTCCCTCAGAAGGAATAATAGATGCCAATGTTTGGGGAAGTTTTAAGGGAGGTAATGGCTCCTTTGGAAGAAGTAGCAAGACCTGATTTCCTTTTGTTATCTTAAAAGTGATGAACTCACTGAATCAATTGCCCTTCTTAACTGCACCTACAAATATTTACCCACATATCTGGCTTTTCTCCAAATCATTAAGTTATTAGGGCAACTGCTTTGCCTTGAAAAAATATGACAAGTTAGATCCGAGGATTTCTTACGCCTACTTCGGCCCAGCAAGGTTGGCTTAGCGGTTGACAGGTTAGACGAATTATGAGCCGAAAAAAAGCCTCGTTGAGAAAGAGAGGCCGGCCGGAATAAGGCACGACATTACCCACCTCGGATTGGGTGCTTCACCTAAAGGGAAATTTATTACTTAAAAGGTTATTTAAAGAAATCCCGATGCGCCTGGAGTGAAAAGACGACCCATAGCACTCCAGATACCTAACCACCTGAAGGAATGATCAAAAGGAATGAGGAAGGCAATGAACTTTAGTGTAATAGAATGGAATTAATTGCAATTCATTAGTTCCAAAATTCCTTAGAGGTGAAACTCTGCCAGTTGATTGAAAGCCCTTTCCCACACGGGTAGGCCCAACCTGGGATGCTTGGACTCGCCCAACGCAGGCTTGTTTGGCCAATCGCCTTAGTGTGGTCGACTTGGGGAAATGTGCCTAGACCAGGTGAATGCGATCCGAAATTGCACAATCAGACAAGACTTTTGCCGTTTGGCTCCGCACTTCATTGGGCGGTAGCAGACAAGTCGAAGATTCACACGGTAGAAGAGACACGAATGCGACAGTCGAGGTGTACTGGCTACCGCCGTTGCAAATCCGGTCGCGTGCAGTCAGGTGGTGGGATTGTACGAGGTAGGTGTGGACATACATCACACGAAACACGCGCATGTCTGGCTGGCGCCTCAGCGAGTGAAGCAGTCCAAGTCAGCACTGCATAGCATCCAGGTGCCAGCATGACTGCCAACCTGACGTTTGCGTTAGGCGTGGAGGGTGTGGAGATGCGCTTGTTGAGTGGAGCTGGGATAGCACAGGAGGGTGTGGGTGTGGGTGTGGGTGTGGATGTGGATGTGAGGATGGAGATGGGGATGGGGACGGGGTGGGGGAAATGGTGGAAGTGGGTAGAGGCGCAGGAAGCAGAGATGCGACTTTGAAGGATACCTGCACCAGTGTCCTTCTACGATGTGCAGAAGGAGGTCGAGACAGCAAGTGATGCATGGAAGCAATGCTAGACGGAAATCGTAGGAAATGCCAGGCGTTATTGTGCGCACCAGGAGTCATGAACGTGGGATCAGGAGTGTTTGCGCTGTGGCAGACTTGTTGCAGACTTGTGGCAGAAGGCCTCCTTCCCTCCATTCATCAAGTTCCATTCGAAAGCGGTTGATTCAATGAGCAAATTCAATGGGACTGGTCCGCGAGTGGGAACTCGGGTAGGGAACATCGTCTGTGCCACCAAACCCATCGTCTGTCATGCAAAGTCTCAAGTCAAGCAATGGTGGAGCGAGTGCTGAATGGCTTCCGTGTCTCGTCCTTTGCTCGAGTTAAATGACACGACCAAAAGCCCCAGCGATGCTGCTCTCGTAGGAAGCAAGCAGAGTGGCAGGTAGTTGCTACCCCAACTCCCCAACACAAATCCATTCAAGCCAACTTCAAAGACAAGAGGACTTTGTCGATGAGGCTTAGAATGTCATTCCCATTCTCCTCTGCCTAGTGCATCAACCAACTGGTTGGGTGTCCGACATCGTTGAGCAAGGGACGCAATACGACGGAGTTGATCACTCTGCCCATCCCCACGGAGGCCGTGGTTCATACCGAGATCTGGACCAACGATCCCAAATCATCGGAGGCCTACGTGACCCTCAAACCCTACTGTCAACTAGACGGTTGTCTGCAAAATGTGCATTTCGTGGATCCTAGTGTCACTAGTGCCACTACAACCACTGAGGTGTTGTCGAAGACACCAAAGTTGGAGGCATCTCCGCCCAATTGTCTCCTTCTTCACCACCACCACCATCATCATCACCGCCATTCCTCGGAACGACTAACGGACGCCTATGCCCTGGTGAGAGGAGAGTCGATGAATCCACCACCCTCCATCTCTATTCTTGATCCCATCACGGGGAACCGCATTTTTGTACCGCCGTTCACTGCAAACGCAGGGCTCCTTCTCTCTCCACCCTTAACTACCGCCGCAAACGTCAATGCTGAAGCCAACACTTTCCAGTTCTGATGGAGTAACCGAGGTCTGTGAGCGGAGATCCCTCTGCCATGAGGGAGCCCACGTGGAGCAGCCCACAGACCTTTCTATCACCCCTTCATGATACTTCTTCCTGTCCTTTTTCCCTCTCCTCTGCCTTCCCCCTCAGCCATTTCTACCGATGATATGTGGCTGTCGTCTCGTCCCTCATTTAATGACTTTACCTTTTACCATCTTAACATTGGATTAAAAAGCAAGAGATAACCTTGCCTTCCAATCCTGCATTCGTGAGTGAATGTGATGCTAAACAGCTTCCACCTTTTGAGTATCTGGATTTTGCAAGTCGCTTCACAGAATTCGCTGCCTTGAAATAAGCGAAAATTCGGCTTCCGCCTTCAGACTTAAAAATTTAATCATTCTCAAGTCATAAGCTTTACCTCCCTAGTTTCAAGTCAAAAGAAGGGGAAGGAGGGAGGCTGCAAATTCGGCTGCGATCAAAGGGGGGTGCTGCAAGTGCTGTCACTTTAAGTGGGTTATGCCTACAATAGAAAAATGTTCTGATGGCAAAAAAGCACCTATCTTTTGGAACCTCTCTCAGACTTACAGTACCGACTGGGTCGCCATACCAACAAAATTACTCTTGGTAACCTGTTGTAGGGTTTCCAGTCTTTCCCGAAGCTGTGACAACGGCTAAAAGCATGGAGGATGCAATGTTGAGGTGCCGAAGGATCAGAAGACAATGGGCATTGTGAAAAGGCTTGCAGCCTCTCACAGAGGTTGAGGAAGCCACTCACCCCTCGAGCTCATCGTGGTCACTCCCCTTCTTCTATTGAGTGAGGTCAATGAATGAGGTGCAATCAACCACAGAACGAATTTGAAGAAGACTTGATCATTCTACACTGTGCATAGATTACACGTCATTGCTCTGCCCCGTATGCCAAAACGATTTGCTTGAGAGATAGTGCAAGGCCCTAGTGGCCATGCACCCTGTCGGTCACATCTCGTGGTTGCCGTTGGCGAGGAACAAGGTTAGGAAGGGGGACAACAAGGTCAGTTCTCTAAAGAGTGATTTGCATCAATTATTTGGTGAGCTTTCTTGGAGGTTGTTTGGGATTGAGAGAACACGACCTCCTTCCATCAGGAAAAGTTGGGAAGCGGCCAGGAGTCGGGGCTGGTTCAATTCTTCTCGAGTGAGACGCACAGATCCACCAAATTTCTACGCAAAAACAGGATTGGCTTTAAAACACCTAAGTCTGCGAAGGAACTCAGTGTTATCGCATCGACCCATTATATCTAAAAACTACGTCTAAACTTGTTCAACAAACAGCCACCAAGAAAGCTAATGTCAATTTTACTGCTTATCACCAGGCAATAAAGCAAGTAGTTGAGATAATAGACGAAATAGAGGAAATTAAATAGCACCACAAAGAGGGCTGGGCAAGAATTTGATTGATACAGGAAACAGATAAGACGATTCGGAGACAAACTGGCTCTATTGATGGGCGATGCAACCAAAACCTAGGACGCGGTGGTGGGAGCGGCGGCGGCATTTCCGTTGCCACGCGAAGTGGCAGTGGTCCACTTCTTAGCGAGCCACTGCCTCGCGTTGTGTGTGAACGGGGCATCTGCAGCGTTGCGGAGCTCCTCCAACTCAGCCGTCTTCATCATTAGCTCGTGACTCAACTCCTGTCGAGCACACTCCGCGTCTACAAGGTTCACCTTGTTTCTCGCCAACTCTAACTCTAACTCCTTCACCTGTAGAGTAAATAACATTTATGCTCTTGTAGATTAAACAATTAGTTATGCAAGGGATATAAGATGCGACTTTGATTCTACACGATTACTTTTACGAAGAACAAAGAAAAAACAAAATCACCTCGTGATAAAACACCTCCAATAGTCCCCAAAAGAGCCGTGATGAATGGATCTACTAAAATTTGGCAGGTTCAGGCAAGAGCCGTGTAGATAATCATGCTCTTGTTGAAAAAGAACTAAGCTTACCCTTGAAAGGGACAGCACAACTGAATCGAAATATATTACTAGGGGGATAGCGGAACAAATTTTATTCAACTTCGCCAAACAACCAAGAGGTACGCTTACTCAACTTCTATTGAAATCCGGTGAAGTGTTTGTACTAATATTATTTAAGTAGACGTTTAACCATAGCCATATAAATAGGTTAATATACTTACACGCCGTCGCAATGCCTCCATCTCCTCCCCTTCCTTTAATTCCGATGCAACAATGACGCCATTGGACGGCGCCGAGTCGGACGACCATCCAGGCACGCGTTCATCCAGTGCTCTTCGGCAAGTGCCATTACAAGCAAGCACCACATCCACAAAGACTTGGGAGGGTTTGAGCTGTGTCGACGGCCGCGAAGCCTCCTCCTCAATGCGACGCGAGAGATTGGCTGTGATGGTTTTGTACTCCGCAATGATGGTCATTTGCTCATCATGCTTGGTCAGGGCTTCGCGAAACATATCCTTCACCTTTGTAAGGGAAACGTGGGTGAGGAAACAAAATCCTGTTTGGCATGAGTTTACGTGCCCTATATGAAAGGACATCATACTTCGATGACCTTACCATCTCACTAATGCCAATTGTACCGAAAAAAACAACCAGACAGGTTCGAGCGATTCCTGCCCAACTTTAGAACGCCTCCCAAAGTATTGGAAGTGTTGAGGAAAGCCCAATTATAATCCACTATCCTTTTCCAAGGAGACAAAAAAGTCAGCCTTCCATTCCTAAAAGTAAGGAAGGAACCCAGCCCTAACAACCGTCGTTTTCATTGCACATCTGCGTATGCGAATGCCTCATGATGGGACCAAGTGATTACAATAATCATCACTAGCTGGCAAAATGAGAACGGGGTAATACCTCTCCCGCATACCCAAGTTTGGCGCTTCTTCAAGAACTATGACACTTGGCAGCATCTCGTGGAAATAAAAACACTGCCTCCAAACTGATACACCAGTTCCACTCATTTTGATTTGCATTGAGTGGACAAAACTTAACCGTTTTTGCATAGCCTTCAAAAAGCGAGCCATTTGCTGACAAAACCCTCCGCCTGAGGCTTCCACCAGGCAGAGAAGATCTAGTCTTATAAGAATGGGATTGTGTGGAACTTAGAAGTGCGTGTATTTGTGCGCGTCAATGAGTGATATGGAGTACCTGTTTTCTTGACATCGATCACAACAACCTCTTCCCAGTTGATAAAGATTACTGAACAAGAGTTCCCAGCTTTCCTCGATCAGACGTTCACGTTGGCAAAATGGGGCCCTGGTATGAGAGATGCGAATCACTTTTTACTCACAGTAGGGATGCTTTCAGACTTTGTGTCTTTCAGCTTCCTGAAGCATGAGAAAGTAATGAAAAGCCAAACTAAAGAGAATGATAATTCCGATTTCACAAATAGACTTCGCAGAAGAAAGCTTCAGCAGTGGATAACTGAACTTGCAAAGACTAACAACAAAGAGATCGGCAGCCATCTGTCATCAGAAGGGAAACAACCCAGAGGATCATTGGCTGACGCTTGAATGACCTCCCTTCGACAAACAGCATCGAGTTTTGGGGAAAAACAATGCGGGTTCGGATTCACTCTGCTTTGGAGAAGACGTCCAGAAGTAACAAGTGGTGTTATTTTGCCTAACAAAACCTTTCAACAGTGAGGCGGATTAAAACACCAAGACTTGCGAAACTTCATACCTACTAAATTTAGCTGAATCGGCATTCAAAGAATCGAACTGATGATCAGTGAGTCGATCTCGTGGACAAAAAGTGGCGACAATGGTGGACCATTTTTTAACATTGATAAGAATAAATGCGCTCACCTTGGTGGAATCCCTTTCAAGCAGTGCGCACTCCTCCCGTTTCTCAATTAACTCGTGGCGCACATTCATCAGCTCCTGATTCAATGACTCCACCCTGTCTTCCAGCTAAATAGGTTAGGAGAAAAGAAGCTTATTTTCTGAATGTATTGTTATTGTAAGGTTAAAAAGCCAAGTCATCCATGAAGAAAGCAAAAAGCAGCTGTGGAGGAATGAAAACAGCCACCTAACTTGCCAATGAATTCACTTCCCTTGGATGTCAGCATATGAAAACTACTACACAAGCAACATTCATGATAGATTGTGTTTTCAAAAGTACACGTCACAACCCGGTTGGAAATCCATTTGAGGCGATCTTAATTACTACAAATAGTTTTTTCCCCACTCAGCTTTAAACAAATATCCCCTTCGGGGGTTAGGGCCAGCTAACACGGAAGCTGAGAAGTAAGGAGTGAAGGAAGAACTCGACTTTTTGGGAGAGAAGCGCACCTTGTCAATAGTGCTCTGCATTTCGGTCTTGCTGGAGAGAACATTGTCAGCTAGGCCCTCGTTCTCCTTCTCCAACCGACCGCATTGCTCACGCAGCTGCCACACCTCGCGTTGTAGAGCTACCACTGGTGAGTTCTCGTTGGCCTCTGCCTCCCGAATCCGCTCCCAGTCGCGTGCATAGCGGTTTAGCCGACTGCCCGAAACCTACAATTAGGCGATAAAACAGACAAATACATCACTACAGATGTTCTAATAAACATGCAGACAATACGGAGACGGTAATCCCAATTGCAGACTTGACCACGTGAGGTATTTCGGTATCCTTCCACGCCGACGACATGAAACCATGCGACTGGATTGCCACTCGTTCTGGACAATGGTTACATGCTTGCCATCTGATTAGTAAGATGTCTCAACCTCTACATGCAAAACTTAAAAATGGCATCGGTAACCACAGTAAAAACTCTGTTCCTTAATAATTCATCCACTGACTCCCAGACTACATAACAGCGGCTATCAGCGAAATTGACGAATAGCTAGCAGTATAGAGTCCTAGTAATGGCTTGGTACGGTTTAAGGCTTACAAATATTGTTCGGGTGCGCCGATGCTCCCTTCCTTTGAGCATCGGGTTGAATGGTCACTCTGATCGCCTTCTTTTTTAAAAAGTGAAGGAAGGATAGAGATTATTTGACCAATTAAATGTCCATTGCCACGAAAAGAACACTGAATTTCAAAAACCAGGACCCATTTTCCCAGGTTTCCCTGAGAACTGCACAATGTCCTACATCAAGAGAATGTCGGCCTGAAAGTAATCTCGCTTAATAGCATGCACATTTAGCAATTCCTAGCTCGCAAATAGCTGCTGTTTTACAACTTCTTGGAACGCGGGAAGGTATTTTAGGTTCAAATCTGCACCAACTTTGTTTAGAACTCAGAATTGCTGTAAGCCCCAGAGGTGAAAGAAGTTCCAATCGCGCGTTTTTCGTGAGTTCCAACAGATCCACTCTTAGCCTCCATCCGATAGAATCGAAGACAGCCCTTTTAGCACCAGGTTGCTCACTTCTCCCACCAATTTGGCGCCACAATCCAGCTCAAAGCTGTACGAAGTTGAAAAAGACCTTGTTATTGAGGAAAGGGAAGGCCAACAGGTCACTACTACAGCGTGAAATCAAAGCCACGGACAATAAACCGTGGGAGATTGAGTAGATTTGCATGATGAAACATGGGTCTTCAACTGCCATTGATCTACTCTTGTAGAATGAGCTAGCGTAGCATTTATTACCAGCTGCATTTACGTGATGCCCCACTTTTCCCATCTAAGCCCGCTGTCATAAGCGTCTGCTATGCATTACTCAAGAGGCTATGGTGACTGGCTGCGCCAACTCCACAACGAGAGAATGGCAGTGGGGCTCCTAAAAGACACAATCTGAAGTGGGTTAGTCTAGTCTTCCCTGAGATCCCAGCACCGCAGGCGTTAAGGACAACGGTATCATCCGCGGTTATCTTACATCGGTGTCACACTTAAATAAAGTGACATTATTCCCACTCCCTCAGTCGAATCAGGATCCAGCAAAATTAGCCAAAACCGAGAGGAAAGCAGCCTCACCTTGGCACCACAGGCCATGGAGATGAGCTGGTCACAGGCCTCTCTCGAAAGGAATCGTTTGGGTAGGGTAACGCGGAAGTACTTGAGAGTGCCTTCGAAGTCCAGACTCAGTAGAATGCTGCGAGAGATACGTAGAAGGGATATCATAACCTTGAAGATAAAGATGAGGCCCTGGAAATGACAAAGAATAGTTGAGAGATCAGATGTTTGGCGTGATTTATGCGATTAGTCTTATAAAGGCCGCATATGTTTAAGAAGAAAAAGGGGAATAACAGCACCGTACTAACCTCGGCAAGAAAGATGTCAAAAATGCGAAAGACAAGGTAGAGGGGAAATTTGGTCATGAAGAGGGTGAGAAACCATTGGCTGGCGAACATGTGTACTTTGACACCCAAATCCTCGAAGGCCTTTGCCACATCAGGCAACTGGTTCTGTGGAATGGAAAGCAAAGGTAGAACATAAAAAAAGGCCTATAAAAGTTTCTCTAGTCATTCTGATTTGAAGATTTTGGAAGACAAGAGTCCGGCGACAGACTGAATATGCCGCACGGAAAGGTTAGGACAATGGCAATGTAGACGATGTGGGTGGAACCAGGGAGAAGAGAAGGGTCACCTATTGACGCCTGTGGGGCCGGCCAAAATCCATACCACATGTATGAAATTGACGGTCTACCAAATTTCCCCCTTGGTGCCCCAATACCACTGAATGGCGGATGCAGTTCTAGCGTTTCTGCTTTATCAATCTGGCTAGAATGGGTTTCAAAGTTGCAGTAGCTTTCCATCAAAGTTCCCACGTAGAGCTTTTGCGTCATTATATGACCATGCTGAGGATGCCCGCGACTCAAAAAACGCTTATTTTCTTAAAGTCTCTATGCTCACATCGTAATTCCAAACGACTATAAAGTCGCACTCTTGTTCATTCTCTCCTACTTGGCTGGTATCAAGTACGTATGCGGTGTAAGTTTACAGCAAACCCAAGATCAATCATTATAGATGCGTGTGACCAAGACTGCCACATTCCTCAGACAGCCTTGACAAGCCAGCCGTCGTAAGCGTTGCTAATAGGAAAATCCTGTCTAAAGGCTTTGTTTACTATCTGTTTGGGGTTTGATGGGATTCAAACCACTGTCACACGCAAAAATAACCTTACTTTCGACCTCTCAATTGTTGTACGTTGGTGTTCGTGGTTTTGAGGTTGGACCCTTTCGAGTTTTCATCAAAGTAATCATCAAAAAAGACTTCAGTACAGATATCCTTACTGCTAACGTGTGAGTGAGCAAAGACTAATACGACGTGTGCACGCAGGCCGGCTAGTGGAGACCGCCTCAGTCCCTCAGGAGTTTCAGTTACTCATGATCATGGTAAATGATTTTTCTTGGCCCTGTAGGAGTTATTGGTGTACTTGAGACGCACCCACATGTGACATCAGCCACTCAAGGTGAGTAGACGGAGGAGCGGCTTTCGTGAATACTGAAAAATTAGCCATTAAAATGGAAGTTTCCAACCTTTAGAGCCTTTAGGCACCTATAGCACCTCCCCTTATAAAAGACGATAGTAACAATTATTTATAGAGCTAATTTGCAATCATCTCGCTTTGCACCCTCCCCATCTCAGAAAAGGCTACAGCAAACGCCATCAAAATGCTACCAACTAGTCAGAAGAGGTGATAAGGAGATGCATTACAGCTATAAAATAGGAACACATCCATTTCGCCAAACAAGTTACGTGTTCAAGACAGGATTATGTTGTGAAATAATGAGATACAGTAAATGATACCGCTGACAATCTCACAGGGACCCAATTATCCGATTAACCAACTATTTATCCCAAACTCACCCGAAGGAGGCATTCAAATTGGTGGAGACAACGGAATAGGCCCTCACAGTTCTGTAAGAAGAGGAGACGTGTGCCGTAGTTGGACATTATTTTCGCCAACAAACAGAAGGCCTGCTCCTCCGGTAACTAAAATAAAAAAATAAAAGTGTTGACTTTCTATGCCAAATCACATTTCCGCTACGGCCCTTCTCATTAAGGCTCACATGCTTATGTCGTTGAATAGCAAAAGTCAGTTTTGCAGAAAGATAAGACTTGATGCAATCATCTGGTGTAGCTTCATGATTACTAGAATCCAACAATTACAGAGCTGAAACCAGAGAAAATTGAACGGTGCAACTGTGACCACTTAACGTACATTTAGTACCCATTTTCCGACAACTCGAATATGAAATACCGATGCTGACCCTGTTTTAATCTTTTTAAATAATTTTTAACGATCCCATACTGTTGGACAACGAATAAGTAAAACCAACTGTGGCGGAATAATACATTCAAGTGGATCGTTGCACTAATTAAGCGAATTTTCAAATGAAAGAAGTCTCAGAGCACCGAGCATTGGCTGGCTGAAGGTGGGCATATATTACTCAGGGAGGATAACCATTGCAAGCAGCGTTATTCATGAAATACGTGTGAGGAAATATCGCGTCACAAATCTAAGATATTAGCCGACTGAACAAGGTTATACACTACTCACTACAATCACGGACACATGAAGCTTCCAAACGCAAAACAGTGATATAACATTGTGAAATGGAAGGTATTTGTTAGTAACAATGGATAGAAGCTCATTAGAGAAAGGAACTAACTCTTCCAAGTTCAAAATCGTAATTAATTAGAGACATTTTTCAATATTACGCAAAATGATGGTGTTATTAGTATTATCGATAGATGGGAAAAAAAGGCCCTAACCACTCTAAGCGTAGTAATAAAAACGCGCATAAAGTATTATCAGTAGCAATAGGAGACTACGATCCATTGCAGCTACCAGCCCAACGCCATTTTCTCAAGAAAATCAGCGGCATGACCACAGAAGACGCCAACTCACATGAAGAAGGAGGGCTGCTGCAATGAATGAGATGCCCTGACAGTAACCTACAGCCTCGTCGTAGAGCGCATAGGCCCGTGTGAGCTGGAAGAGTACCTCCTGTCCCTCTCGATCCTTAAAAAAGTCGTTTGCTGGGAAGGTTCGTGGCAAATCCCTCTGGATTTCTGTGTCAAATCGACAGGGCTAAAAAAAGACGCAGATTAATGCTTGAAGTTATAAGAGTGACGAACCTTTGTAAGCAGGATCCGATAGACTTCGGTTAGTCCCGGATCAGCGCCTTGAAATCCAGCCAACATTTGCCATATCTCCTTGCGCATGGTGTGAGGAATGCCTCGTCGAACGAGCTGGATGACTCTTCGACCGAGAGCACCATCGGGCAAGGCTTCAGCGCCACTGCGTAACACTACCGACTCGGCTGAAGGCGGTACTGGCAGTGAAGTCGCAGAGGAGGCAGAAGACTGGATACGAGCGCGCCACTCAGTGACAAGAGCACCCCAAGCGACGAGCAATTGGTCGTTAGTGATGGTGCGTAGATCCTCGCCTCCGTTACCGCTCATTAGGGGTTCGTCATCGTCGATAGCGTCGTCTGAAACACCTTCAGCATCTGCAGCGGGAGCAGCAAGGTCTTTAGCCGCACCTAAAATCCAAGAGAAGCTATCGTTTAGCCCTACCAAAAAGGCTGGAATGATGGACAGTAAAGATGGCTGGAACTTCGAAAAAACAAACCAGTGAGTAGCAAGCATGTAGCCAAGTGCTGTCTGCACAAGTGTAGATTCACAAACGCGTCAGAAAGGAAAATGACTGACTGTTAACCTACCCAAGTTTTGACTGGTCGATGAGGCGGATTCAGTTTCGGGGAACCCTTTAGCAGCCTCGGCATGTGTAGAGGTAGTGGGGGAGCAAATGACTTCTGAGGAGGGAGATGAGATGCCGGCAATGGCAAAACGGTTCATGTTGATCCGATTCTCCTCCTTATTTACTTCCTGACATAAATGAGAAATAAAGTTTGCAAAATACTGAGCAGGCTGACTGTCGCTTCGAAATGATGTGACCTGTCCTCAGCACCTAATTGGGATTTCTTGAAGAAAACGACTATTCGAAAGCCTCCGAAGTAATATTCTCAGAAAATAGAAATGGGTAATAACCAAGGATCTTGGAGCTTATATCATCCACCCCCAAAGGTCTTGCCAAGGATGCAGAAGTCCGTATTCAGGTCGTTAACCACTGAATTAAGATGGATAAAAGGAGGATGCCTAGTAAATTTTAGAAAATAACGCCACTCTACCGTGAAATTCGCGTAGCTCCAGAATGGGTTGGTCATGCAACCACAAGCTCTTCTGATTCGAAACGCCTGAGAATACTGTGATTGAGGTGTCATCGCAAGGATTATTCAATAGCTGCGCCCACAATACAAAGGCCTAGTAGAACGAAAATAATGACCGCCTAAAGTCTGCTATTATCATTTTCAACTAATAATATGAGGCAAAGTTCGTCATTTTCGGGTAATGACTAGCACTTTTCGAAAATTAGCTTCGTATGTGCGAAAGTTTAGCAAACCGTTCAGACCCACTTTGGTTAAAGAATTTGGTAGATAGTCAGATTGGTAAGTAGGGGGACAGACATACCCGTGGACAAAAAACCAACCACATGAACGTTTTAAGCTGTCACAACAGTCCATAACCAATTTGTGCTTGGGAAGTAAGTAACCCCGGAAAATGTTTTTGTTTCGGTTGACCGTCAATTTCATGACCCATATCCAAAGTATTCCAAGACTAGTTTAAAATCGTCTGGAATAGACATAAGCATTGGCATACGTGAGGATTCCCGATTGTTCGGGGCAGCTAAAAAGTGTTCAGCAAATTTGGCACATTGAGATGACCACGTGCATAAGCCACAAACTCGAGTCTTCAAACCCGCCAAAATGAGGTTCTCAAACTTACCTGCTGACCGGAGTGGTTTCGAATTCACTTAAACCGATCTTAACAGCTATGTTCAAGCAGTCCAGTCGAGTCTTCACAGGTACAAACGATTCAAGAACTTTTTGGACAGTTAAATAGGCAGAGTATTTTAGTAAATACTAAGAATGACAGATGTCTTCGTAACCCTTAGACAATGGATGGAAATAGCTGAAATGCTCAAAATAATGTTTTGATTAACTAGAAAGATTCGAGATCCCTCAAGTTAGAAAAAGAAGGTAAGCAGTTCACAAAATGCTGAGATTTTTTGAATGTGCAGGGAACTGAATTATTGACAGCTAACGTGCCCAAACTTTTGATTGCTAGGGAAGGCTAAAGACTCAGACAAACATTAAGACAGTAGAGACAGACCTCAACGAGAAAAAGGGTAACGTCCTCACAGAAAGGGGTTCGAGGTGAAGAGAGCCAGAAGACGGCGTCCTTTTGAAAGACCTTGGCACGAAACACGCAGCTTATTCGAACGGGTTTAGTCACAAACTCCAGCGATAGTTCGAAAACCACCGTGAAGAACACGAAACGCTCTAAATGCATAAGATTCGATTTTGATTGCAGCTGTCGTAGTGTTAGTCGAGCATTCCTTCTAAACATCGTAAAAGGGGTTCCAATTTGCATTTGCATAATCACGGAACTATGGAAGATCAAAAAAAATCACGAATTTTAAGATAGTGGCGGTAAGTGGTTGAGGCCTGCAGAGAATAGTTAGAACCAAGACTTTGGTTTTTTACTATCGATGTGCGAGAATTAACATGAAAGTGAATGACGGGATGTAAATCACTCCCTTTCTCGAAAATAACTACGACTTATTTGCATGGCTCCAGCAACTTTATCACCCCAAAAATCTTTCATAAATTCTGCAAATTGCAAAATTATTCAACCGGTGTTCTTGCTTTCACCAAGACAAAAAATTGCTAGTTTAACCTTTACACACTGGCTACATTTGACAATAAAATATGCTTACTTCACTAATTTAAGCAAAAATATCAAATCACAAAGCCCGACTACGCATACCGCGATCAGTGACAGTGTTCAAGATCTCAAACTGAGGTACGTGTGGCGACCAGTGCGCTATGGTGACGAAGGTTGAAGCCTCGGGAATGAGTGTGGCGGCCTGGTCGGGAGTTAAGGAAACAAGATTTGCGGCAAGTTCGGTCACATCGGAGGCATTGATGTAGCGACCACAAGCCAACCCAATACTGGGGCATCTGAAGGGGGGTGAAGAGGGGAGAGGTGGTGACAAGAAAACGTTTTGCCCGACTGTCAAAAAAGATTATACATGCCCTTAAAACGCCTATTCGGGTTATCTTTTCAGTTTTGAAATTTTAAAAAAAGACTGGAAGTGTCACGAACTTGACTCTAATTATTTAAAAAGTCTACAGGACATGAAGAAGAAAGACCAGGCAGTTGACTGAAAACCGTTACTGATCCCAGAGCCTATATTTGTGATTCGTAAGGGTACAAAGAACAAGCAAGTTCAAGAGGCGAGGCAGTAGAAAGTCGTGACTGTAGAAATTGACGAACTCGAACATTTGTACCTCTCATAGCATCATAAGTGGTTGAGACAAATAATCGTTGAATAGTAACTATTCATAAATTAAGGGTAGCAAAACCAACTTGACAACACGCAGAGGTGGAATATCGGCGCTATCTTCCAATTGACCCACTCCGATGACCAAAATTTTATCAAGGTTTTGGCGGAATTTGAAGACATTCGGCTTCTCCTTCGAAACGGAGGTGCTGCCGAGTGAGGACTTGGTGTCTATCTCACGCATATCAACGTACACACGGAAGCTAAGTGAAGAAAAGCAAACTGCGTGCGTATTAACTAGTTAAATCAGAAAACTATAAGCAATACACTCTTACCTACATATAAGTTTGCTACTAACACAAGGAAATCCTGCTGAGAACAGTCCAATAACGTAGTTAAAATTAAAGCACACTTCGGAGGGGCATCTATAGCTTCTCAGCACAAAGCTAATCGTGAAAAATAGAGCGTAAATAGTTGTATGTAACTCAAACATATGCAGCCTTTTGATAACGTATTGAAATAATTCATTTTAAATAAAATGAATTGCGTGGAAAAAGGGTACTGGCTGGCCCTTAAGTACAATAAATTAGCGGAGCGGTCCTACTAATGTATAATTCAGTAGAACATTTCATGAAAGTTTCTTTTTGGCATGCAGCATTATTGATGAAGCGAGCAGAAAACCTCCCATCTTTAGTTTCAGATCTTTTATTTTTTCACCTAATTATTTTTGAGGCAGAAGAGTTAACTCCTTTAGAACAAATTATGACAATCGAATTCTCATAAAACCCCCTTAACAACTTCATTTTTAGATACGGTTGGGAGGAAAAAAGACTAGCAAACACTTGCTTACTTTGAAGCCCAGCCCATGCAATGTACCTATTTTTGAGGCATGTGATTGATGAAAGAACAAACTATGCGGGATAGAGGGTAAAAAATTAAGTAACACTGAGTGAAGTTCTTGTCTTTGATTACCAAAATGACTCAATAATAGGCAGATTTCACAAAAATCTGTAAGAAAGTGCCCCGCTACTATGAAAAGGTAAGTTCTTATTCGTTTTCTTTCCTCTACTGGCTGAAAGACGCAGTGGTGTTAAGGAACCACAGCCACAACGAAATACCAAGCTCCAAGGACAAGAGTTCAAGTGCTAAGTCTAAATAGTTACGCACCCGTCCACTGGTACAGTGCGAAATTTGTTTTGAAGCTTTGTATCGACAGACGCCAGTCAAATTTAACTGACAAGTACCTTTGAAGCGGGTGAGTGTGCGCAGTTGGCGACAGATTCAACTGTTCACGTGCTGAAGGTTGAGGACAACTATGGCGTACTGTGTCACTCGACACAATGCGATACAATGTGATGGTGTGCAAGGAAAATGCCACCTTCGGATAAAAACCAAGACCAGTGGATCAGATGGAGGAAAGGCTACTTGTTACACACCTTCACATATAAGGCTGTGAAGCCTGTCCGTGAAAAGATCTATAGTACTTTGGGATGATAATAGCCTCACCGCACCAGTCATTATTTGCCCACCAGCAGTTCCCAAAGTAAGGATACTCATATTTACTTGACGTTTCTTCAAACAGGAATAGAGGAGAGATCAAAACGGGAGGTGACCAGAGCTAGGGGCTTTCTCGGCCTTCAAAGACAACATGCATTAGCATATTTAACTGCCCATGGGAAATTCGACAGTCCCTCGAAACATCATTTACTTTCCCCCATTTTCATTTAAGAGTAAATTGAAAAACATTTCCATTGGATCTTAAGCTTAACCGACCAAAGTGCTCATGCATTACAAAAACAGAGAGCGTTCCAACTGCCGTCATGGGAGTAGTCTTTGTTTACATTACAGGGGACAATTATGGTACACATTCAAATAATCTCCCCTCCAGCTTTATATTAAAAGGAGTGGGAGCTCCACTTCCCTTCTTTGCATTAGCTAGCCCCAAAGTAAGCTGCTAAGTGAGGCGAGGATCGTTAACTGAAGTGGGAATAACTAGCACAAAATGCAATTACTAAAGGATTTGGGTGGAAATCCCACCCAACTCCACCGGATATTCCTTTAAATCTAAAAAAGACTGCAGTTCTCATAAGACTTCTCAAGAATCAGCATTGTCATCCGTGCTGTTAAAAGTATTCATTACTGAGACGGTCCAATACAGGCAGGTTCGTAAAAAGAACTTTGACGGGAAACTTCGACGTACAGTCGCTTCCAAAAATAAAAACTTTGTAGTTTTTAATGGGGAAAATAACAAGCAGACGCACCAAATTCTATATTCAGTGGGACAAGCGGAGAGCACAGAAACTGCTTTTATTTCTGGCGACACAGAGGGCTTTGAAGTTCGACGGACCATCGCCCCGATACAAGCGACAACTCGCCTGGCCTAAAAGGCAGTTTGGCATGGGAAAGAAAGTTTCAAATCTCATCAACTGTTTAAAGGTTACCCTCAAATCTTCTAACAAAAACAAGAAGTAATCAAACACATACGTTGCGACGCCGTTACAAGTTATGAAATAGGATGGTGTAGATAAGTCAAGTGCAAGCCTACTGTAGCCCACCAGCCACCTTGTGTATATATATATAAATACTCTGTTGCAAAGCAAAGTACATAATTAGCGGTATTACGAATTTGCCTTTTGCATAAACCCCATTTAACCCACAAACACGCTCCTAAAAGACATTAGTTGAACAAAGCAAAGCCCCACTGAAGCAGTTAGTGAGAAGAGTGGAAAAGGTTAAAAAGGCCATAGTGAAGGACCTAACGGCATCAAAAATGAACTTATTCCAAAAAAATCAAGCTCAGGGAGAAGATTAACTATAAAGAAAAACACAAAGTAAAATTTCTTTCGGGGAAAAAATTTTAATTACTTTCCAATATATAGACACCATTTCACCAAGGATTATGCGTACATGTGTGCCCTTTCGCAAACAAATAATCCGGTTGGGTGTTAAATAGCAGGCATACAATATCAAATTGCAAGTGTAGATCAAGTTCAGAGCGCCACCGTTCTCAACCGCAATGGGAGTTTGACGCGGTAATGCTACTCCCTCACCGTGACTGAAGAAGTTGGGGTTGGCCACGATGGAGTGGCCGGGATATCACCAGCCGCCAGTCTATCTTATCTGACCGGCGGGTAAGGGCTTGTGCAAAGTGCCCCCAGGCAAACAAACATACACAACTAAGTGTGCGCAAACACACAACGTGGTGGTCAAAGTCCCTATCACGTGTTCCAGGTACACGCCCAAGCCCGGTTTGTTTGCTTCCAAGGCTTTTTTGGATCGTTTCACACATTGGACCATGTGGTGGCCTGCTTTACTTGCGAAATTTACGCAAGCAGAACTGGTGTGGACAGCTGTGTTGAGTTTTTTTCGGCCAGTTGGAAGGCTCCAATTCGACGCTAACTTTACAGGGATTGCCTCATTTACTTGCGCCAAATCATCACATGTGAAGTACACAGTAAATTGCAATTCGTGTCAGATGACCTAACAAGTTTGTGCCACTTGCAGTCTAACTCACGGAACTGCCTCCTGGCAACCTGACGAAACATGCACAATGCATGTGATTACCTGCCGAGGTTCTGGAACACGGAAGGATGTGAGGCGGTCTGTTGGTGCGCCACGCCACTACACGCCACGGTCTAGCACGGTGGAACTGGGTAGGTTGGAGTAACCTTTGAATCCTCGTCTCATCGAATGCGGGTAGAAGCCGATAGGCGTGAATTAGGCGTGTCTGCATTACGAACTGAGTTTGTCTCGATTGAGCAGTTGTAGGGGCTTCTCAACAAGCCTGTCATTAGGCGATGGGAAAATGTACTGCTTAGAACGATTTCGATTAAAGCACTTGATTCTCGTGATGAAGCACTCTGCCCACTTATGCACCATCCTCGTCGATAAGACTGTGGACATGTGCAGAAGAGGTAAGAGCTGCATGTCGGGAGCAAGGCGAACTCCTCCGGACCAACGCATTGTGAACAACTTTACATCATCATCTCGAATGAGTGATGAAAGGCTAATTGTGGATACAGCCTTGTCAAGCGAATAAATTTAACTTTGTTTTCAAAGCATTCGGTACACAGGTCTCCAGGATGGACAAACTCCAAAAGCCAATAGGATTACCGCCGATTCATCCATAATGTAAGACCTCACAATTATAGAGGCAAATTTGAGGTAAGCGCCTCAATATGTTGGTAGAATGTCGTGGGAGACCACAAAGTCACATGACTAGACGCTTTGCCTTGCAGAAGTGCTAAAACTTGGTAAGTTAGCTTTGTATTTGCATTCACGACTGACAGATGGAATACCTTAAATAGCCATCTGATTCATTTATAAAACAGAAGAGAAAGTTCGGAGTAGTGGTGGGAAATTTCCCAATGCTCCATTGTTTTTGCTAGAAATCCAACGCTAGTCAGGTAATGTGCTGCAAAACGGATCCCTTACCTTCCTTGTATCAGCAGTATGTAATGGGTGCGAGTATCATTAATAACCCCTTATTCGCGTGGAAAGTAGACAAAACTACTACGCAATTAACGATAATCCACCATGGGAGGTTTTAACTTCAACGGAATTACCGCCTGTAGACCATAAAAGGGTCTTCAGGGAATTTCCAAACATGCTACTCACTCACATAACTATGCGCAAACCATACTCTGAAAGGTTATCAATCCATAATTATGAATTCCGACATGATTGCGCATCGCCTTTCATTACTACTTTAGGCCAATGTTTTAACAATTCAGGCGCACTTAAGTCATCCTGCAAAGGAATTTCGGTGAGGACTCCAATCAACTGGACTCCGCGAGATCCAATCACCTGAGCTGATGAGCAGTAAATCGCGGACTGTTTGCTGACAGAGCATTAGTGAAAACAAACCAGCATATAATTAATTATCCCCAGACAGCTCATTCGCTACCCACTCCGCACTTCCAATACACGCACTGTACACGCAAATCTTCAAACTTTGAGGACAAAAAATAAAGATAACGCCAGACATTCATCTACTCCACACGACATGATAGAGCTCGAAGTCGCGCAAGAAAAACTTTGTCAAAGGCGGCCAGACTTAAAGAATGTATGAGAAAGAGGCCAGAGCACTTCACACCAACACCTATGAGAAGATCCCATGCTGCACTTGAGGAGCAGAGTGATACTGCCTCACCTCATCCTCGTGCCTGCACCTCCTTGATATTCCCGAAGTAAATACTATCTTCCCACGGTATTGAACAGCTCACTAAAAAATACTATTGCGATGGGAACGGAAGCCCTTAATGGTAGATTTTTTTACTTCTAGAGGAAGAATGTTAATTGAAATCTAGAATCGAAAGTTTGTCGTCTGTCGACAAAAGACAGCAGATTGGAATGTTAGTTATTTGGTCACCGATTACTCCATTATGGCAAAACATGCTTCGAATATGGATGTCAAACCAACTGGGTTTAAGCTGTTTGGTCTTGGTTTTTGAAAGCACAAAAACTTTCCATACCTACCACAGGAGAAAGTCAGGGTCTGTTGGACAAATAGGCAATTTCGTTTTACCGCAAGAATTTTGACTCTCATATGCTTGTTGTTAACAACTTTACGCTCTCCAAAAAAGAGTTCCCGAACCTGCAGCAACCCAACAGCGTTCAAAGACCGTTGTATCAGCTCTTTGCAGGACGCCTTTTCCGCCGCCTACAACTGCAGATGCAGTTGTCTTGTCTGAACGCTCGAAGGGCTTTGCACTTATCGTGTTAAAGTGACTCCGTTCGAATTCATAGAAAAAAGTTTTAGCCTACTTGTCAGCACTCAGACCAACGGAGGCATGCCAAATACAGACCACCTCAAATGTCAAAGTAGCAACAGTCAGGACCACAGAGATGTTACTGGAAATGTGGATGTTTGTGGCAGCTCTGACTCCAGAAGACTTAGTGCTGGGAAATTCCTTAAGTAAGCGCCTACAGAATAGCTTAAGCCCATCTTTTTGGAGCGCATAGTGAATGAGGCGTCTGGAGACAAATAATAATATCCTGATTCGTCCAACACTGGATCGTATGATCCGCTTCTCTTCAGTCCTCAGTCGGCAATCAGCAGCCTGGTGCTCATTAAGTAATGTCAGCAGCTCTCAGCAACGCCCTCTCACGAATCGTTTGAAATGCACACAAAACATCTAACCAACAACTTTTTGATTAAACTGAAAACGGCAGGACTCTAATTTCTGTCCATTGAGGCGAAAGACAATAAATCGTAACAAAAAATGGGCAGTTTGGAGAAAGCGGAGTTAAAATGAATATTTCGCCCTACTGAACATCAAAACTTGGATTATGAGTTATACAGTTTACACAATCCAATGAGAGGGTTAACGAAAGCGATATTTAAGGACAGAAGAATACTCTCATACAGTCTTTTAATAAAGTGAATTAGCCATGAAAAGTTACCTCAAATACTTTATCCTTCCGAACACTTCCAATGAGACAAGTTCCACTAGACGCTTAGTCGTCTGCGAAACGGGGTTGAATGCATTTCTTAAAGCAGACTGCCCCAAATCAAGTGTATCAGGCTCAATCGACAACTTATGAGGTTGTAGCAACAGACAGACAGCACTGAGTGCAATCATCAGTATCGAGAGTTTGACAGCCATTGATGCGCTTGAGAGTTCAAGAGGGTAGCAACCAAACACAGCTCTGCTCTTGCGTTAAAGCTTGGCAGCTGACGTCCCTCGGTACACTAATGAACCTAATAAGGCTTTGCCTTTGCTGGTTCATAGAATAAGAAATTCTAACCTCGTGTCACAACGGGTCAAATTGGATCGAATAGAAGGCAAATTTTCTGCTAATAATTTTGGGTACGTGCTGAGCATTTCTCACAAACTCTACTTCACAATCCATAGAGAAAACAACTGCAAAAAACTCTCATCAAAATTTGCTCCATAACACAAATAGAAGCCAAAGAAGGATCTCCAAACATTTGTGAAGCCTGGTTGAATCATGATGGTAGATGAGGTTTAATCCGAAAATAATTAAGCCAAGATCTTAGCTCCCGGGTCCCTTACGTGATACGGTTGATGACAAAATACAGAAAATTGATACTCATTTTGATAAGACGTGTAACTACATCGATATTTTCATTCCCCAGGACATCGACAAGCGTGAAAGCAGTTAAATTCACCGCATCTCTCAGGCCTCCAACCTACACAGACTGGGTGGATAGATCGATGATGGAGGAAAGCGAGAAAGACATAAGCTGCAGACGACTGGATCGCCAGAGACTTGCAACAGGAAGTTCGAACAACTCCCTCCAACTCTCAGCTAAGCAGCTTTGTCAATCCAGGTATAAAAGTGGAAATTCGATAGACTGATTAAGTTATTGGAATGTGAAGATGTGCTACAGGCCAAAGTTACAAGAGCGTTGGAATATATTCCAAACTAACGACTAGATAGTGATAAATCGGTAGCAAAGGATCAGGAAGAAACGAGAACGCGGCCAATCTTCAAATTGCCAGCTTTCATCTCTTGAAAAGTGTTTCCAATCAAGCCATCGGAATCAACGAGGCAAACGTCTACCTTTGAAGTCGCAAGTCTTCTTGTGGCAGTGAGACATGATCATTCTTGACTCGTGACGAGTGTTACACTGAGTATCACTGCGACGACTGACGAGGAGAAACTATCACCCGGGGTAAAGCATTTAGCTGTCCATTGTATTTTCTGGCAAATTGACTCTCGTTAGTGGCGTGACCCCAGGGCCGCATCACTTCCACCCACAAGTAGCCTGAGCTTCTGAAACTCCAACCCTACAAATAGTGTGCCTATCTTCTTCGTAATTTCACTTAAAAGTCAATCTAAAGTCTCAAAAACAACCACAAATAGCACTGATGGTGGGCCGCGACAGTATCCAAAGGGCGAAGATGGTGAGCGCACAATACGGAAGTCGGAGAACGCAACAAGTCGGATACTTAATTTTCACAAAACAAGCTTTAGTACAGGCGGTAAATAAAGGGCAAAATTGACCCTTTCAGAGGCACTTCTAAATGAGCATTAATTCAAAAGATAAGACTGCAATTCGTACAGAAAAAAGAACGAAGAGAAAGTTAATCTAGCCACCGAAATAATTTTGAAGGCATAAGACAAGCATGATTAAAAGAATATGGACTGTGTGTTCAACATAATCACAGTCAGCACCTTTCGTACACTAAACTTTCCCTATTTGTCTTATAGTAAAGACAACTTGTAAACACTTGCAAAAACTTAATCAATTTATTCAAACCAAATGCGTCCTACAACCCCTTTGCTGATACATGTTTAGCCAATTTATATGCAACGCAACTTCTAGCGGGCAGTCACAATGTAAAACAACTAAGAGAACATGCCACATTTGTAAACCATTATGAATGAATCAGCGGTAATCCTATTGGCTTTTGGAGTTTGTCCATCCTGGAGACCTGTGTACCGAATGCTTTGAAAACAAAGTTAAATTTATTCGCTTGACAAGGCTGTATCCACAATTAGCCTTTCATCACTCATTCGAGATGATGATGTAAAGTTGTTCACAATGCGTTGGTCCGGAGGAGTTCGCCTTGCTCCCGACATGCAGCTCTTACCTCTTCTGCACATGTCCACAGTCTTATCGACGAGGATGGTGCATAAGTGGGCAGAGTGCTTCATCACGAGAATCAAGTGCTTTAATCGAAATCGTTCTAAGCAGTACATTTTCCCATCGCCTAATGACAGGCTTGTTGAGAAGCCCCTACAACTGCTCAATCGAGACAAACTCAGTTCGTAATGCAGACACGCCTAATTCACGCCTATCGGCTTCTACCCGCATTCGATGAGACGAGGATTCAAAGGTTACTCCAACCTACCCAGTTCCACCGTGCTAGACCGTGGCGTGTAGTGGCGTGGCGCACCAACAGACCGCCTCACATCCTTCCGTGTTCCAGAACCTCGGCAGGTAATCACATGCATTGTGCATGTTTCGTCAGGTTGCCAGGAGGCAGTTCCGTGAGTTAGACTGCAAGTGGCACAAACTTGTTAGGTCATCTGACACGAATTGCAATTTACTGTGTACTTCACATGTGATGATTTGGCGCAAGTAAATGAGGCAATCCCTGTAAAGTTAGCGTCGAATTGGAGCCTTCCAACTGGCCGAAAAAAACTCAACACAGCTGTCCACACCAGTTCTGCTTGCGTAAATTTCGCAAGTAAAGCAGGCCACCACATGGTCCAATGTGTGAAACGATCCAAAAAAGCCTTGGAAGCAAACAAACCGGGCTTGGGCGTGTACCTGGAACACGTGATAGGGACTTTGACCACCACGTTGTGTGTTTGCGCACACTTAGTTGTGTATGTTTGTTTGCCTGGGGGCACTTTGCACAAGCCCTTACCCGCCGGTCAGATAAGATAGACTGGCGGCTGGTGATATCCCGGCCACTCCATCGTGGCCAACCCCAACTTCTTCAGTCACGGTGAGGGAGTAGCATTACCGCGTCAAACTCCCATTGCGGTTGAGAACGGTGGCGCTCTGAACTTGATCTACACTTGCAATTTGATATTGTATGCCTGCTATTTAACACCGACTACGTTTAATCCTAAGGATATTGCCAAACAATGACTAATCATGACAAAACGTCCTCGTAGGTAAAAACGATAGGAAAATGACATTCAGAATACAAACGTAACTTTTCGCAAAATTAGATGGAATTTCCATGCCATTTGAAGTATGACTAAAGCAAAACAGATGTTGCTTCCAGCGAAGTAAGCTTTTTAGAGGGAGTAAAGGAGAACTTACGCTATCTTGCGCCACTTAGGCTTTGAAAATGGACCGATTATGTGCTGCTGAACATATTTTAGATCTGCGTGGGATGCATTAAATTAAAAAAACAGGTTCCAGGAATCAAAAAACCAACATTTTATCTTTTATCATCACGCGTATTTGGCTAGACCCACATGTTTTTCGGTAAACTAGCCTTTAATTGGACATGCATTGGATTTAACCAGTCGCAGTTAAATCGAAGCGTTAAGTATACCAAGCGTTAAAACCCCTAAAATTCACATCAGATAGATGATGGTTCCGAAAGTGAATTCATTGCTTCGTGAGGTCTACAATTCAGCTAATGTAGAAGATTCAGAAAATCCTGGGACTAAAAGATGTACCAGAAGATAACCAAATTTTCGAAGGATTTCCATTACATACAAAACCGAGTTGCTATTAGGACTGAAAGATGAATCGGTCTCAATGAGTGGAGTACGACATACCTCTGCCGTCGCTACTCCAAATTAAAAAGAATTGCAAAGGTAAAGAAGCTGGAAATGTTGCCCCAAAACCCCAATTTAACAGGTTGGTATCATCCATCAGCGCAGTAACGAGGTAGCTAACTTTTCCGTCGATTGAGCGTAGAATACCCGAGCACCATTTAAATTAAATGGACAAATTGTTATATCCAAAACAGTGTCGTGTTTAATTGAACTAAATGCATAACTCACCTCGAACATCGATGAGCACTGATAAACAAAAGAGTAATAATTCTTTTGGAAAGCCGTAGGATTTGAATTGGGATGTTCATCAGGATATGTGAGGACAACGTAGCCTTGAGTGTCTTTTAGCCACGTACTAAAGTAAAACGCGACATTTTCCGCATTGAAGCTTTGTAGAACCTCGCCTGATTGCTGGCTGAAAACGCTAAAACAAAGAGACTCGATCTAAAGACTGTGTCGCAACAGCATGTCAAGCAATCACAGTTTAACCTGCCTAAAGGGCGCGGATTCGTCGGTGATGGGAAAAGAGAGGCAAACGGCTGGCTTGGGCTGCAGCGTAGACTCCGAAAGACCGATTTCGTAATCCTTCACAAGCTGCCTTAATGTGGCTAGAAGTTCGGCATAATCGTCCGAAGAAATGACGGAGAGAGATCCAAGGAAAAGAACGTCCTCACATATCAGGACTTCATTCGAAAATACATCCTTCTTCGACTGTACTATACCTACCGTGAGTGAATCGTAAAGGAGGAATTTCATCAATTGAAACAAATAAATGAATCATGGAATAAAAGAAACTTTGACAAACTAAGACATACCCGGTCTAAGTTGAGGGGAAGTAGGACTCGATCCGGGTGTAATTTTCTCTGAAAACAGCAAATTATGGCATGAAAACCTAGTTGCGATAGTAAAGTAAACAATTTAGACGCCAAATTGGTTCGGAAAATAAGCTACCAAAATTTCCGCAAAGAGAGTACACATTAACTGCACGACTTTAATGGGCACCAATCAACTACATGTCTCCCTTATTATGCTTAACGAAACACAAACGGCAAAACAGACAGCTAGTGCACTTTCAAAAAACCGCCTTGAAGACCACAGTAAATCATGAGTTTTATTACTAAAGTTTAACAGTGTATTGCAGTCGAGTTAAGCCCAAGTTTGATAACGCAACACAAAACACACTAACCAGGTAAACCGTCCATCCCTCACCGAGTCAAGAAAACTTAGACGACCACCTCGACCTTGAAAATCAGGAAAATGGTCTGAAGCTAGGCTATTTATGCATACAACTAAATGTATGTTCAGGCCACTTTGGAATAATTCAATGCACCGGTAAATTGTAATTAACTATCAAATTAACGAGGAACTAACTTTTGGATTTAATGTTAAGTTTCCCATTTATGTTTCTACTAGCGTTTTGGGTTTTGCCGTTGGAGATTCGGTTTTATCCTCTCTTAAGAAAACACGGCGAATACTCATTCAAATTATTTTTGAAGTAAAAGGAAAGCTCTTCCTGTTATATTTTATCTAATCAAGATTATTGTTTACTGCTACTTTCCTTTATTGAAGCATTTGCACAACCGTCAGTCCATTGCACCCTTTTATTACTTGTCATAATCAAATACTGCCTGTTTGCTTGATACCGGTGATGGTGAAATTTGCGCACATGATATCTTCCATCTGCGTCAATTTTCATTTTATTGCAGCACTTTGAGCCTTCCTCAATGTCGTACCAGTCCAAAATTATATTGCATGACACACGTCAGTAACCCTGAGGAGAGTTGAATGGCTACTCGCTATTGCTTGGAGGATATACTGCGGGACGAAATTATAAGCAACAGAGACTCACGCTCTTCTCTTTGCTTCGTAGGCCCTTAATGCTTCGCCTTGGTACCTATGCTGGGCAGGGTGGCCCCTGGGCCTTGCTATTAGCCTCGTAGTCCTTCTATACTCCAGCAACACTTTTTCGATTTTAGCAATATGATTCCTTTCTGTTTTCAGTGCTAAAGTTAAGCACAACCAAAATATAACTCCATTCCATTGCACTGAAAGTGGAAACTTCAACCCTATAAACCTCATAACCATAATTCATTACTACTTAGTAATACAGTTCGCCTATCCGTTGGTTCCTTTTGCTTAGCTGCCCTATTTCTCCGCATTGGTAGATCGCAAAACGGTGCACAACAGTTTGTTAGTCGTTTCTCACTCCAAGAAATCAAATATGGCAAAAGTTCCCTAATAGTAAAAAGCCAATCATGACTTTAAAATGAAGGAAGTAATTATTTTTCTCCAGTCTCATCGTTCATAACTCTATAGCCGTTTGTCTTTTTGTTTATGAAGTCTTCAAATAATATCATGCAAAGCCTTTGACAAAAGGAATAAGAGAGCCTAGTGACCTTGGCCACTATTTGATGGATTAGTCGGTGCCTGGTACATGGGAGCCAGGGTAAAAGGGGAATTTCTTGGGCATCAAATTCTGCTTTGGGGACCCAGTAACCTGCACCACAGCGGTGCAAATACCACATCTGTTTATCGACCGAACTGCCACGTTCGCGATGAGTCACATCCGAGCGGAAAATCGATAAATCTTAGTGAAGCAACTATGATTAGCAGCATGCATCAAGGAGGTAGGAAATGCCTGAAGCCTCGATGCGCTATCGAAGCCTTGTAAAAAGACTGAATCAGGATTTTAAGTAATAAGCACTGAAAAAACATTCCTACCAAAAATACTGGTTAGGTCAGACCAGATTGCAGCACTTGATCACCCAACTACCAAGATAACGTGACTAAACACTAAGGTTTGAAGTTAAAACCCCACAAATTAAGTTGAGGCGAAACTTCATCTCATTTGTATTAATCGGCATAGCAGCTCAAAGTAAGACACACTTTTCATTCATTTGAACTAAAATCGGCAATAAAGTGCTGTGAAGTGAAATTGATCAACAAAAAGGCAAACAGAATGCTACTTTGGTATACTTTTACCAACAAAGTCATTTATATTCTCTAACGTTCGTTTTCCTGAGAATTTGTTGTAGTTCCCATTCACAAGGGTCGTCAGGGTGGGGTAACCCTTAATGTCGTGATGCATCAACTCCTGTTTGTACTTGCTGGCATCGATTTTGCCGAAGACGACATTGGGATATTTTTCAAGAAGGGTTTTGACGGCCTCATTGAGAATGGGCATTAGACTTTCGCAGTGACCACACCAAGCGGCATAGAAAAGGATAACATAGGTGGTTTTAGAGTGCCTTGACTGCTTCTCTATCTGGCCTAGCCTGTGGGGATCTAATTCCTGCATCGAACCCTCATATTTCGACATGGTCGAGGCAGCAAAAAGTCAGGGACCGCAAACCTCCAGCTGCAATGCCGACCTCAATTGAAAGTCGCGCGCCAAGCCACTTAAAAGCACGCGCCCCGGACCAATCGAATCGCAGAGCGATGTAACTAATCATAAAGTGAAGAGTTCAGGCGCGATGGAAAGGGGACAATTCGGATCTCCGTTACCTCCTACTGGCCTTTGTCTTTTGAATACTCTTCAGTCCCCCCAAGCTTTATTTTAATTGCTAAAATTCAACAACTCCCCCAACAAAAATGATGCTTGCCGATCGCTGCCTTATTCAAATGCTATTATTGCAAGTAGCACGCATTTCCACGTGGCAACGCTTATCTTGAATGACGTGAAAACCCGGACTGTAAGTCATTCAACATTAAGGGCTAAGAGCCAGATTTGGCTTCATTAGTTCATTGATCAGGGTTGCGTTACTTTAGTGTGGAAGAACTATCTTCTTTTCCTATAATACTAAAATTCTTGAATTTTGTCTTTCATTTGCTGAAGTAGTAAAAGCTCTAGAAAAGGAGATTTGTAGGCCATTTCCATTTCCTAAATGACCCTTTTTGCCGTCATTTAAAGAATATTTATTACAAGTTCCTCGAGAAATTATTGTGAGCGTCAAAATAGTGATCACGTCTTCGGTCTGTGTTTATCCACGAAGACGTTGAAGCTGTTAATTGCTCAATCTCCCACGCACTTCAAACAGGTTCCATTCGAAAGAAGATTAACTGTGGATTATATTTGGTTTGTATCGCGTTGCCACATTCCCTTTTGTACTTGTCTACATCCACTTTTGTAAAGGAGAGTTCCAGATTCTTCCTCAGCAGCTCTCTGGCAGCTCCTTTAAAGGGCTGTTCGTAATTTTTGGCATGGTGGTACCATCTGGTGCTGAAGAGTGGCAAGTAGGTGTAGACGGAGTCTTTGGATAGACTTTTTAGCTACTTCAGCTTGTGAATACCTGCCTCATCACTTAACATCGGCGATGCTGTGATTATTGTGGTAAGCGAGTGTTGCAAAGAATAATTGTTTGAGGGTAGCGGATCCTTCGTTCACTCTGGCGCTTTTATAGGCCTCTTGGGTCATTGTAATCGCGTCAGCAGCAGGCCAGCCAACCAGAAAGCTGGCGTGGCCTTTTCAGCGTCAAACGCAATGGCGAGCTTGATGTGAAAGTGGCTAGCCGTGAAACAGGAAGAACGACGTTCTGCGAGCTTCGGAATCATCTTTGGGTCTCCTAGCAGGCTATAGGTACACGTAGAAACAGCAGAATAAAAGAATACCTATGCATTGAATTGAAGTTGCTCTGTCCAGGAATTAAAGCGTTGATAATCAACCGTTATTATGCTTATTTGCCAATCGCGGCACTGTGAAACCTGGAGATTTGAGGCTTTGTGTATATTAAGAAGGCCAAGCAGAGAAATCCGGGTATCGGCATAAATTGACACCAATGATCACTGTATCCTTGTAGCACTTGGCAAGTGCGTTCATACTGCCAGTCGATTTGAGAGAAAGTGTCTCGAGAAAGAGGTCTGTCACCTCTCAAAAGCCACAAGAAGTCATAATATTAGCGCAGAATATGCATTATCAACGTATGGAAAGGTCAAAGGGTCGATGAAAAGGCCACATATGTGCGAGAGCGCGACCACCATGAGCCACCTGCAATCAGCCCCCCTGAACGCCTGTGCACGCGCTGCGTCTCTTTCGATCCCTTAGACGCAGCAGCAGGTGAAGCCGCTCCTGTTAGAGTCCTTTCCTCCAACTTACTCGGTCTGGCAAGCTGCTGGGATCTGAACTCTCTTACATGCAGTGTGCACTTTAAGGAACATAAAGCATGGGAATGCATTTTATTATTTTAAAAAAATATGTCAAAGCAAAGTCTAGTGGAGTGTGATCGCCTCTCTGAATTACGCACGTCCGAACGCTGTCAGCTGATCGATCGATTGCAGCGTGTAAACGTTTAGCGAGGCGGAAAATCGATAATTGCGTGAGGCGCGAAAGTGAATTTGTACAGCATTGAGGATATAACAGCAACGACAGGTAGACAGGTGAAAGGAAATTTTACAAGACAGCACCATTAGGATAAACACGCTGATCGAATGCAGGCATATCAAAACAGCATTCCTCAGGCGATGCTGGCCCCCCAACCACAGGGTGTTATGATGACACAACAGCCGAGCAATGTGGTTAGTACTTGTGCAGTACCACAGGTAGGGCAGCCAAGATATGCCATAATGACACGAAATGGACAGCCGTTGGGAGCATCACCGATGATGGTGCAGCAGCCAGTAATGATGATGCAAAATGGGCCTTTACTCATGCATCCTAGACAGATGCCTGTGGCTTCCCAACAATATGTTATGACATCACATTCCAGACCTGTGGTACCACAGCAGCAGTATTCTATGGAGCCAACAACACAGCAGTCAGGACGCGAACAGTCGTCACTACCTGAACCCACATCTGGGGTATTGGACTCCACAAAACCAACAGCTCAACGCAGAACTTCCATTTTGTCTCAGAGCCAATCACTGGCGGGAGTAAAAACGGTGTCAGAGGTGCAATCAAAATTGCAAAATCCTCCAGCACGAAAATCAGTTACGATAAATCTCGAGCCGGAGATAACTTCCATGACTGTAGATTCCACGAATAACAGGCCACTTTCAGAACTGACACCCGGCACCCTCACGGTACAGACCGAACATCCCGATCAAAACGTGTTTCCTTCTATCAATTCAAACCCTTCTCAGAGCACTTTATTTAATCAGCTTGATTTAAATGACCAAATAAACCAGTACAACAACAGTGGACAAAATAATATTCAAACATCCCAAAGATCTGGAAACATGCAGACAATATCCAATGGATTTTATTCGAGTCATGATGTTCCTCCTGTTGAACCTCCAGTCCCAGAAAACTTCAACAGCAACCAATCCTCTTTTCAGTTTTTACAAAATACCAATCATTTTTGTAATCAATCGACTCCCCAGATGCCCCAACAACAAGCTTCCATTGATACGCAGCCCTACATGCTGCCAAAGGCACTACAAGAGCTTTCCGATGAAAAGGTCGTGGATCAGTTGGCAGAGATGGAAGCGACCTCGGAGACGATGTTGGATACGGGCCTGTTAAGCCCTGAACCTGAAGGAGACTTCCAGACGCAGAAATCTATAGACTCCTCAAACTACATAAATATGCTTAAGACAAAGCAGACAGTGATGGAATGTGTGATGCGAAAGCTTCTGCGTTCGATGAAACAGATTCAAGACCTAGATCCAGAGAGGAGAAATAAGACGGAGACTGAAGCTGAGCATAGACTCAAAATGGCTCGCATGATGCAGCTGCTGATGCTACAAAGAAAAAACCTTCAACAACAGGTTGATACACTAACACAGAGTTATGATAGTCTTCTGCAGAAACACCAGTGCTTGAAAACCTACTCAGAGGGCTGTGTTTCAGAGAACCTGGGCTTGAACAAGAAATGCCGCAAACTTCAGATGGACCGTGATAATAAGGAGGCCCAAATCAAGGCTCTGATGCAATTGAGCTGCAAATTGCAAAAGAAACTTGAGGGTCATGTAAACACAGAGTTGGCATTAGAGAATACAAATCTTGAAGTGAAGCGGCTCATCTGTGATAACGAAAACCTCAAAGCAGCTAATCAGCAACTGGAAACTTCCTGCAATGAAAGCGTCAAGGAGCGTGAAAGTTTAGCCCTTCAAAATAACCAGTTGAAAATGGATCTGGATAGAACTCGAACAGAACTGGCCAATCAGCGGGTTCGAACAGAAAAGGTCTCCGCGGAGAATTCAAATCTCCGAAACCAACTAAGTATTGCAGAAGCAGGAAGTAAAACTGCAGCAAAAAAGAGTGTTGAGTACGGTCAACTAAAGGAGGCCTATGAGAACCTTCAATACGATCATCAGCGTCTCCAGATGCTTTACATCTCGGAGACTGAAACTCGGCGTGAATTGCATAACCAATTGCAGGAAGTAAACGGAAACATTCGAGTAATTAGTCGTTTCAGACCAGCCGAGGAATGCGACGAGGATGTGGAATCTCCCTTTGAATTCTGTGCAATGGATAAGATTTTCGTCTGTGGGAAATCCATCCCCATTTCTGTGGCCTATCAACGCCAACTAGGTTACAATCAGCCACAGGCATATACAGCTCGAGATGAGTTCTTTGCATTCAATCGTGTTTTTCAGGAGAACGCCAATCAAGCAGACATCTTTGAGGAGATCCAGCCAATTGTCGAGTCCTTTGTGGATGGCTATAATGTGTGCATTTTAGCCTATGGACCTACAGGAAGCGGGAAGACTTATACTATGCAAGGGACTAAGAATTGTCCGGGTATCTGCCGGCGTGCTGTTTCAGAAGTGTTCGCGCTGTGTGATCCTCTTCAAGGTATTTGGTGTACTGAAATCAACATTGCCATGTTTGAGATCCACAACGAGGTGATTTACGACCTTCTAGCTCCACAGATTACTCCTGTGAAGCTCTGTGACAACGGGTCTGATGTGCGATTGGTGAATGCGGAAGAGAAGATCACAACGTCAGAGCAGGAGACGATGCATTGGATCGAGAAGGGCTACATCAGACGCAAAGTAAGCTCCACTCGGTTAAATAGTGAGTCCTCGCGCTCCCATCTTATCATTCGAATGCATCTCACGCTGGTCAGTACGCTAGATAATCAGCGCAGAACCTCCTCTCTCGTCCTATGCGACTTAGCCGGTTCGGAGTCCGCGGAACGCATAGAAGCCGACGAGACACTCCATATGGAGACGGGTTACATTAATCGATCTCTGGTCACCCTAGCACGAGTGTTTGAGACGCTTCGTCGAAAATCGGGTCAGTGTGCCTCTACGGGATTGGCTATTCCCTACCGCGACTCCAAACTGACCCACCTGCTCAAACCCTGCCTGGGTGGACAGGCCAAATGCGTACTCATTGTAACGGCGTCACCAGAGCAAAAGCACTTAGATCGCACCTTGAAGGCCCTTGAATTTGCTCAACGAGCAATGCAAGTTTCACTTGGGCGACCGGCAAAGAATAGCCGAATTCTGGTGTCCAATCAGGCACCTAGGTCCTAGACACCGTCAGACTACCTCCTCTTCTCCTCCACCTCTTGGTTGTACAGACCCTCTAGGATCGCAATTTTTTGCCACTTGCTCGTAGATTGAATGTAGCTAGATTAAAATCTATCTGGCAGTTTGATTTACTTCACATTCTCTTCTCCTTCCCTGTTTATTCTTCACCCTTATTTTCAATCATTAATGTCTCCTCTGTCTTCTAGTCATGAGTGCGAGGTTGTGTTGTTATCTTCCACCGGGAATAATATGGGAACAACGAATTCTGTTTCTGTCGGTTACCTGAGGAGGGAGCACATTTTGACCCATTCAAAACAGTGTTCCTGCTAATTACCGGAAGTAGGGAAGTGATGCATTCGGGGATAATTGCATATGGAGAATTAGGCCTCCATTTATGCAAAAAAATCCGGAAAATGGTAAAAAAAAGCTATCCTATCAGTTGGAGGTAGAAATTAAGGGTGAGCTGGCAGTGAGAGCTTCGGTCCCAGGCAGGAGGCCAAATGCAACAGCTATTGTAGATCAATTATGCCAGTTTTGGTATTTCGCTTTGCTACTTTACAATGCGTATTATGGTTCACCAAGAAACAGCAAATGGAGCTGAAGGCATCTGCGATGCTTGTGAGTTGAATGCACCAAAGAGGAAGGAAGAGACCTCTGTCCTGCTGCAAAAGTAGAGCAATAACCAGTGCTCTGGTTGCTCACTCGGTTGCATTCGTGATCTCAGGATATCGAGGATTCGTGCAAACCGAAATTGGTGGTTCAAAGCTTAAGTGTAGCTGAATGCGAATGGAGGTCTTACGCCCCTCTGGGTCATTGTGCTCGAGGCATCTAACAGAGGAAAGGACACTTGTCTTTTTACCTTAAAGTAATACTCGCAATAAATATTTTGCTGCTCCGTTTACAATCTTAGAAACATCAATTTTGGTTAAAACCTTGTGGCAAAATATTCGTACATGTTACTTGCAACTTTTAGTAGTACAAGCTTTGGCGGCATGTCATTTAGGCATAGATTTTCAAATCCTTGGAAAAAAATGTCTCCTTTTGGTTTACTTGCAGTCCTTCCCGAGAATGAGACAAACCGCATTTATGTAGCTCTTTTTGTCACTATTCCTAGAACAATTAATCCAACCTTCAGACTGGCAGTGAGTGCACAAATGGCTTCGGGGCAGTAACAGGCGGTGCAATTTTTTAATACGTCTAAGTACGATTCGGATTATGGCTTCATTCGTTTTCCAAGGACCGTAGGCACCCATTCTCTATCCATCCATGCATCAATCCAAAGTTGTGCTACGTTTCCTTTTAATCGGGGCTGCAGTCAGTTGGAAGGTTCGTGCCACTCTGTGCTGCGCATATTATTGGTATTCAAGACAGTTCTGTTTTCTTTTGTGAATAAAAACCCGTTTGAAACAGATTTGCTCTGGACACTCGACTTGGTTTGGATTGCTGCTCCTTTGCCCTTGTGGCGGTCTGCAGCAGAGGCTTAGCCGTCCATTCCACTTCAGAGGGACAGTCAGCTTGTCGGAAACATAGCGTCGCCGTATTACCGGTGGATGTTACTAACAAAGTATCTCAGAATGAGCTGCGTCTAGGCCATGCCTTTTTAAAAAGCCCATCCGATGTGCTTTCCAATCTGTTGTTTGGCTTCTCTTTCGTGTTCTGTTGACGAGTCGCATGTTTACGAACCAGGAGACTCGTGAAGAAATTTATGCCCAACTGGTGTAGATTTTACCCGAACACTTTTAGGGCTAATAAGAATGAATGAATTTGGAGAAATTTGGACTTTACGGTTTGCAGAACAGATGGTCTCAAGTAGGCACAAACGGCAAGAATTAAGGAGTTTTTATGACTTTTGAGGGTCAAGTAAGCATACACACCCATTCAGAAAACTACACAAAAGTATGCTAATCTGCAAGTAATGGAACCTTGTTTTCTTCTTTTACCCAATCCTCATTCCGACTAATTTTGTATGAACTGAATTGTGGTCCTTCACGTCTACTTACGTCTTACACTGAGTTGGACCCGGTTTGTGAGATCAGCAGTGGCAAAGTGAACAGCTTAGGTGTACTAACAAACTTACCCGGCAGTAGCTCTGCACTCTCAGAAAGGCATTAATTCTTTTATAGAAGTGACTCGCTCTGACTTAATTTAATGATGCTGATGTTGGGTAAACAGACTTTAACTAAAATGCGTGTGAACGGATGCCAACTATCAGAGGTGGTCGGCTCGGTTTTATGCTTGATTTGCGGACACCGAACCAACTCTTCCTATCCCTGCCCGATTGACTTGAGGGTGGAAGTGGCAATGGCAGTTAATTAATCAACCATTACACCAAAGGTTCCATTTACTAGTCCACAAATATCCTCCTAGAGCGCTCACTACTTTGCGTCGAAATAATTTTCCCATTGTGCTCACATTGTGCAATGTTGTCAACTCAATTTAGGCCGGTTTACCTTAAAGGTTTGCAATGATGAACGCCTTTCGGAGCACTTGATGCTAAGAAGGTGGAGAGGAGGCGCAAATTCCTCCTGTTCCTTCGTAGTCTCTGCCACAATCGATAAGTTGGGAAATAAAAATGGGACTGAAAACGGAGGTGGCTACGGCCGGTTTATCTGGAGTTCTGAAGACGAAATGCGCATCATAAGTAGATAATATCTTGCTGGAAAAAGTTTTTTGATCGATGTGGCGGATAAAATGCTGAGCCAATCCATGCAGTTGGGTAAACGAGTCAGGCTACTGCACAACCTCATCCCTAATGGATCAAACGTGTGTGCAGCCTAGGGTGAGAGTGGACAAGTAAGTAAATCTTCTCTCCTTTCAAGTAGAAAATCAGCTAATTAGTTCATGCTCTCCGATTTATAGAGTGGAGTCCCGCCACGAGGCTTTGAGTAACTGCCGAGCTGACTCTCGCCCTAATCGAGTGCCATCAGCCTTTGGGAAAGCCCACTTGGACTCAATTCGAATCTCCCAGTTTTGTAGTCACCGCTGCCAGAAGAAGTTGCCTTTATGAATGACTGGGTGTTCTCAGGTGATTTGTGAAACACAGTCCAACTAAATACTTTAATGGCCGTCACATTTAACTGGCAAATTGGAGTGATTAGCGTCGAGATTTACGCTAAGACCACCTCTTCTCATTCTTTGACACTTATTGCCATAACAAATTGGCGTCTAAGGAGGAGGAAGGAGGAAGTTACGTAAGTCACATCGGTTGTGATGATGGCTTTGCGGTGAGTTGAACCACCTCGTCGACGAGTTGGTGGATGGCCTCCACGTCAGACTGGATGCTCATAATTTGCGTGTACACCCGCTTCGTTTTGCATCTGTTGAGGGCCTCAAAACGTTGTTGAATGAATTTTGCGGCCTCAGTCGCGTTGTCTGTTCCTGGAAGAAGAAAAGTTCATCATTAGTGAAAAATTGGACACATTCCTGCCGAGATTATAAGAATGGCAGATTAGCATGTGGTCTAGAGGAGTTTTTGAGCTCTACGAAACTTCCGAGTCCTTTGGATGAGAGAGGAAGACCATCAGCAATTGGAAGGAACTTGCAGCTTTTTATTCTCTGGCATGAAACGTTTAGGTGATAGTGGAGCTAAACCCGTTATCATGGAGAATAAAATCAATTGCGGACTCATTTAGTAAGTCCTTATTTAGGCGCAAGAGCTTGTGGGTTGATGAGATTCAGAAGCGATTTCATGCAACCGGAAGTTGTTCTGATGGAAGGAATCGATGGTCGTGAGAGAATGACAAGGATAATGACAATTGTGTAAACCTGGCCGGAGTTATGATCCGCTCTTCACCGACGACAAGCGGCACTTGAAGTGCCCAAATGGAACTGTGGGGAATTTGTGTACACACACACAATTTGGCAAAGTTTTCCCATGTTTTATGGAAGTAATGCGAAGATGATTATAGAACAATAGGTTGGGGAAAGGAATGGACTAGAAGTTGGCTTCAATGGCCTCGAACCCCGCACCTATCGTCAATCAGCTTTGTCGGAGAGAGAGAGAGTGGCAGAAGTCTCAGCAACTCGAAATTCGGCACAACTTCATGAGTTGGATGATGCTGGTGATGTGCATGGACAACAGCGAGGATGAAAGAACATGAGCGTGACTGGTGAACGAGTTAGCTGTAACAGGCAAAATTGAACAATCCAAATTGACGGCACAGGGTAGGCGGACAAAGGATGAGAGAATATACGCATCTTGAGTAAAGGTGTGTGTGTGTGTGGCATAATTTCAGCACTAACGGAGGGTTAATGCGGCCTTTAATGACATGTGCATGCAGCGAAACAGTCCATCAGAGACGCAGTTTCGCCGTAATAACCAGACTTTTCCGGGTGGGTAAGAGGCATTTTTGATCTTTCTGTTTAAAAACAAAAGGTCCTGCAATGTCACAACTTGGAATTCAACTGAGACGCCGTGCGATGTGATGGCACCAGTAAGTGAGGTCGTCCAAACGATGACGTAGATTCGCAATCCAACTACAAAGTCGGTTTCATCGACTTATGGCGGACAATAGATTTGCCAAACTCCCACCGAAATTGAGCTGAAAAGTGCTACATTTAATTCACCAGCCCATTTTACAATTGTCAAGCATGTTGTTAAATTTATTTTGCTAATTACACTGCTACTTCAACTTGGGGTCGAGCGGACCGATCAAGTTCAAGAGATCCAAAGGAGGTCTGAAGGGCGCATTCTGCCTGTAGCTAAAGCATGACCGCTTAATCAGTCTACCTGCGCATCTCCATAGCCATCCAAACAACACCACTGATGATTCCATTCATTCATTCGGTCATCTAGGAATTCCGCCTTTTTCATTATTTGTTGTGATGCTGAAGTGGAAGGTGAGAAGCTCGCATCAGTTAGTCGTGGAACCAAGGACAGACAGACAGGAAACCGATTTCCCTTTGGCCTTTGAGTTAATCGGATAATTAGGCTATGAGTGGATAGTCTCAAACCCTTTCAACAGGCGGTCATCAGATCGGAATCCACTCAACCAGAACCGAGCTCTTCCTTACTTGGCGAGGAGTGAGTGGAAAGGAGGAGACAAAGAAAACCAAACCACTGTGAAGCAAAGCGCCTGAACTACAATGCAAAAATTTACCTCGAAACAAAGTTGTTTATTTGCTTTGGGGTTTTCAGTTAATTTGGTAAAAGCCAGCACCAAAACTGCACTTTTCAAAATCTTTTTTGGCTCCACTGATTGGCTAGTGCCCTGAGGAGAAGCGTTATGTGGAGAAGATGAAAAAGGAAAGCACAAGACTGCCATAAACCTGGAAGCAAAAAGTCAAATCGCACCTCCTTAAATTTTTTGCAAGCTTATTTCAAAATGGAAGGCAAATTTTCTTCTATGGTTTATTTTTCCCTCAAAAAGTCACGTTGGTCAATTAATAATGCATTAGCAGGTGCACCTCGGTGCTGGAGGAGCTGCTCCAAGACGCGATCGAGTTATACACTGCCTCCACTCGCCCTTCCATCTAAAAATCCTCATCAGAGGACTTAATTTTCGAGTGACATCCCGAGCTACGAGGGAAGTTAAGGGCTCAGATGGTTATCGTGAGAGCGCATTACAGGGATTTGAGGTAACTTTCGAAGGCTTAGCGAACGCATATGACTCTCCCCATAATGACATGCAGCATTTCACCCAATTGGTAATTTTTGCTGTGAGTTTTGCCTTTCGAACCCACGTAGCATGAGGCGTCGGCTTGATAAACATGCTGCTTACGATCTGGGAATGCTTTACGAGGAGAGGTCGATTTGATTTCACTTCCACGAGGACTTTTCTCCAAACCAGTTGTTGTGCGTCTTAAGGAGGTGCGGTGGCAGAAGTTGCCACGTATTAAAGGCCAATCAGCAACTGCGACGAAGGATTGCCTACTCGTTACGACATGAGTCGTTTCAACTCAATTTTGCGCAATAAAAACTTGGAGCATTTATCCATTCCGTGTTTTTTCCCGTATCCATTCATCCATCTACAGCTCAGCCATTCTTTTAATTCCCAATTGGGCCAATTTAACAAAATTGGAACAGGCAACACAAGGCGGAAAAGCATGTTGGCGTAAGAAAGATAATTATTCTTCTAATGGGAGCTCTTTAAGCCAAAAAGACGCATTTTTCCTCTGTTTCGTTTCTTCCGTTCAGAAGATTTGCGTTTTACCCTTGTAAGGTGTCAATTTTTTGTTTACTTCTTGGCTTTGGTTACGGACCGCTAACCGATCCATGCCGGTAGCCTCGAGGCCCTCTCTGCGTCGAAAATACATGCTTTGTCCCAGGATAATGTCGCCTTGTGTCTTCGGGGAAGTGGCTACACACTTCACCCCATAATGCAACGCCGATCAGCATGCCAGATCGAGGTGGTCACAGAGGCCTCCCAGGAGCACTCAGTATCCGCGCCTCTCATCCTGTCGAGCAACTCTCACAGCTTAGTATTCCATCTTACCATTAGACAACTCCTCAAAGGCGTTGTATGTTGTTTTGCTAAAGGAATGACTACCTTTGAGACATTTGTGCCTTCCCGACAAGACACAAGGTGGCTGCGAGTTCCAATTTGCTTCAAATAAAGAGGCCTTTGGCACTTTAACCTCTACATCACTTTTACTAACCGTCTTATCTACTCCGTATCCAAGCACGTCATCGCCTAAACCAATGCCAAAGAAAAGAAGACCGTCATTACTGGGAGAAATACCATCAGAGGAATGTGGCGAATGAGGGTAAGGTGAAGCTGTTTAGCTCTCTTGCCTCCCCATCCTCAAGTGCAGTTTGAGGTCGTCCCACGGGTAGACTTAGTAGCAGCATTGGCCAGAGAGTTTTGTGAGAGGCGGACTTTCTCCCCAGCGATTTACCAGTCCTAGCTGCTTTTGCACACCTTTGAGTTGTAACAACTCGTTTTTTTTTGTTTCAATAAGCTTCAGATTTTGTTTGGTCTATAGTAAGTGCAGCCCACTACACACCCACAAGCAGACAAAGCAAATACAGCGCTTTAGAGGTGAAATAGGGTGTGTGTGTGTGTGTGGATTGTTTAGAACAAGGCAAAAGACCATTCACTCACATAACGAAAGTTGCAATAAAAAAAACGAACAAAAGCCACTGCTCACGAAAAGTCAATCTACCATTAAATAGTTCCAAAATGAGGCGTTTTTTTTAGACTCGCAGTTGCTATAAGGGCTTTTTCGACTTTCACCGTCCAGTTGGTGAGGATTTCGATGGGCAGTTTTATCTGGCACGTTAACTTCTGTTGAAGATTATCTGAAAATCGCAGCATGTCAGCAATGATGCACATTAGAGCAATACCAGGAGTGGCGGCCTCTTCTCAATGTGGTGCATGCTTCTGGACGTTGATGAGAATCTGGGGGAAAGAGCTCACATCGGACCACAGAGCAAACATCCTCAAGTCTCATCCATCAGGAAAGGAGGAAAGGAAGGCAGAGCGAAAAAAAGCATTGATAGCGGAATTGTTCATTTCTTCTACGTTTCACTAGTTGTATTAACTGTTAAACGAATCACCCGTCAAACGTCTACCTCCCTAACGTTGACGACTTTAGAGGAGGGTTTAAAATAGACAAACCTATCCTTGAAGAGAGCCACTGCAAGGAAACCGCAGGTTTTGAAAAATATGGACTAGAAGGCATGTTTTAATGCCGCCAACACTAAAGTCGGGAGAGGAGCGAAGAGAAAGGAAAGTGTCACACCCACCCATCAATATGAGCTAAATTAAAGATGTTTTGTTTTCAGCCACCTTTTTTGTGACATAATGCTTGTTGTGACTGCTTCCTTAACTGCGCAAAATATTCAGTCTTCGTAAGTTTTAGCTACCTCCTTGGTGTTGTGGCGTTTGCCCCTATCGGCCTGCCAAACCTCTCTAGCGCTAACAGAGGAGCCTGTTCGAGTGTTCAAAATCCACCACTACATGATCTTATTGACTCGTTCGAATATGACAGTCGTGATTAATAGAGATTGAGAGGAAAGTTGCCCTTAGAATCGGTCATTGCGTTATAAAATTTTGCCGTCATGAATGAGCATGGGTCCTTCTGGGGTCACAACTGCCAAACATTAGAGCCAGCTGTAGAGAAAAATGCCCCAAAAATCGAAACAAGGACACTGTTTTGATGAAACAGGCGGCCTCAACACGGGTGTGTAATTAAGCCTTCGGTTTTTCAGTCCTTTGACATATCCGTGACAGGATTTGTTTTGATTCCTTGCGGTAGACAGATTACTGAGTTACTGGATAAGGCTGAGTGGCTCAATTCAATAACTTTCTGTTGTGACTTCCAAGAATGTGGCGTGCACTAGCCTATCGGTCCTCCTTGTTGCTTCCTTCCACACATTAGGTGATGCTAGTTGAAGCTGATCGAGAGTGTCTGCTTTAGAAATCTGGTGAAACCTGCTCCTCAAAGCTTCAAAAGCTCACCGTACGCCAAGTTTGCTGTACAAGTTCTGCTAAAGGTACAATAGCAAACCACCACAGCAGTCAACAGCCAAAACAAGCTATTCGCATGGCCTTCCTTTTTTACTTCGTAGCACACTATAAAATACAACGTAAGCCCCATTGTCAGGACCGGATTACATTCCAAAAATGGCCAGATTAGCGATGAGATTAGGTCGCCGTCCTCTGGTAAATTGGTACAGTCTAACATTAGCCGAAAATACGGTCCTAAAGCAAACTAGCGCTTTCTTTAACTCCTTCTTGTTTGAAAAATCTGCGTATTTACATTTCTATAGAAATAGTCGAAGAGGAGAACGAGGAAGAGGAAAGTTACCTTTGTAATCGGGAAAACAGGTTTTCAACGAAGTGATGGCCAATTTCTGTTGAAAGAGGTCAAATTTGTTGAGGATGAGGAAGACTGTAGAGCATTTGGTGAACCACTTGCTATTGCAGATGGCTGCAAAGTAGTCCATGTCGTCTCGAAGCCTCACCTAAAGTGAACAATTGCACTATTCAAACCAAACAGCCTCTATTGTTAAGGACGATTATTTCCCGCACAAATATTCTATTTGAGGGGAGGAGAGAGTTATTCCATCTTCAGTGAGAGAAGCGAGCATTACTTGGCTACAAGTATAGCATAAAGGGAGCTGTCCGGTTCTCCTGATACAGTAACTCTGTACGCCATGGGATGTAGCAACTCCTTACCTCTTCTTGATTTGCAAAGTCTAAGGGAGAGTATTGCCTTGAGATTGTCTAGCATATCAAGATATTCCTGATACATAGGCCATTCTACTAGAATGAAGGCCACACGATTGAGCACGTGGTGGTATTTGAAATTGCATTAAGGCAAGTAACCGTCGCCACATTTGTGCCCTAAATTACTCATTATTTTTTTCAAACCCAACCTTTCATGGAATAGCGACCCAACATTGAAACCATCGCAAATGATTCTGCTCATTCAAGTGTCACAAAGCATTGAAGTAGCATATACAAGTACTCATGCACACTTTCACTGCATTTGCAGGGGCTCAAACAACTAGTCAAGCTAATAGCTCAATGTGTCTTCTAAAATTAATCGTCGCTGATTCTCTTTCGGTGTGCTCGCAGAGTGGGTGGACAAAGGGAAAGAAAAGAAATGGTAGCCTCGGGCTCTTGAGGCGATTATATTGGGTGTAATATTACACTTTAACTGTATCACAGTAGGATTTAAAAAAAAGGATGCAAAAAATTTACTAAAGAATAAGTAAATACTATTAAACATTGACCGTTTTTTTCTAAAAATAAAAAATATAATAGTTTTTCATCGCGTTACTGCTCCTAAAGAACGTAACTTTTCTAAAGTAAATCAGAAGGCTGCCTAACGCACTTGACATTGCAAAAGGCACAATTTTCGATTTAACAGTTATTGTTATTTTTTTATGCAAAGCAATTTTTTATCTTCCAAAGTCATAGGAGTTGGAGATTCTTTTGTCTAATAAAATATGCGCATATAAGCATATAAAGTCTGACCTTTTTAGAATCCGAATCGATATAATAGTCGTAATCAAGAAGCGATGTTATAAAAATAATGGCATCTACATCTTCAAAGAACTGCACCCATTTATTGATTGAAGATCTTTTCATGGCAACCCGGATAAATCTGTAAGGAAAAACAACTATCTTGTCTACAAAAACCTAACAAGGAGATAAGAATATAACCAACCTAAAGTAGCTACCGTTACGAGAAATGATTTTTTCCTCGACACCACAGCTGCCACATTTTATGTGTAGAATATCTTCATTGGATGGGAGAAAGTCATCGCGGAGTATGCGGTCTAGAGAAGAAAAAAAGCTAGAAATAAGCCTAAAATCTTGGAATTACTAGGTTGTTGCAATGCCAGACTGGCTAATGCGTGATTTTATGAAGGTTTGTATTGGCCTATCCTGCCAAATGTTCCTCAGTGCGGACATCATTTTGGGTGAGATAATTCCCCGTTTCAATTGGTCTGAATTCCGGAACACCAACTTTGCGTCTTCCTAAAATATTAAAATATTTAAAAAACGCAAATGTTACAAAAGTTTTAGCATCACCAAAATTTAGACCAGATGTCCCAAACTCGCGTAAGAGTTGAAGAAGATTCAACACAATGCTAGTGAAAAAATGCTCCCGAATAGAAAGACGATAACCATCAAGAAAACCGTCAATAGCCATCAACTTAAATCCCTCAAACGGTATAAGTATTCACCTTACTTGAGCAATTAATGTATTTCTGCCTGAAAACTCATTTCCTTTAAAAATGATTATATTATTTAATTACCCAAAATGACTATGCTTGACGTCATCAGCTGTCGCTTATTTTCCTCAGATAATTGGTTATCAATGCAGTTTGAGTGAGAATTTGCACCATTTCTGGCCTTTTTGCAGGCGAATAGACACGATAAATTATTCATGTAATATCGACCAATATTAAATCGGCGGTAATCAAAAAATGACCTTACTCAAGACAATATAACAAAGTACACTAATATAGCACAAAACGGTAGAAAAAAATGCAAATGCAATTTTAAAAATAAAAAATTTTTATCAAGACATTGAATTTGGCCGAATACTTTTAAGCACGGCAGCTAAATCTAAGACTAAATCAACTCCAGTGCTACATCTGGTGCTAAATGCCAATAAACTTGTAAAAGACTTAAAATTATTCTGAGTACCTTATTTATTGTTAATGCTTTAGTTGGTGTTAACAGAGATTACCTAGCACGATGGGTAATTCTGATTAATATACTAGTACTCGTCTAACACTTTGCTTAGCTTACAAACAGCACTACAGCTACTGCAACCTCTTTAGAAGCCCTTAATGCTGAGTTTAATCGATGTATATTCGAATCCCTTTTTAAACGGCACATTTGTTCAAGAGCCAGTTTTAAACAAACGGCAAGTTGAACATCAGCCCTGTGTGTTGGTGAGATTGGTGGGGCATAAGTGTCACTGGTTTTGATTTGCATGTCTTAATGGTTTGTCGAAGTTTTGATTTCTTTACTGCTAGATATGATCCCGTAATAGAAATAAGTGCTGACGTTCATCTCATTTTCTGTTCAAAATGTCTATTTTATTGCGTATTTGCAATGCGTTACTGGTCCCAATTTCCCACTTTAGTTTTCCCTTTCCAACCTTCAGGTTTGTATTTTGAACGATTATTTTTGAGTACTATCCCACCTGTTGAAGCATGAGCCCCTGTATCGTCAAAAATAAAGGTTTGCGAGCACCAATTTAGACCCCCTACCTGTAGACGCCTCAGCTACCCTAAATTATCTTAAAGGGACCATCACCCATCTGCTACTCTTGCTAATATGTATGTCGTCCCGCTTAGCCGCTTGGTGGTTCGGCCTGCTCTTCCCCTCCATCTCATCTTCCCCAGGTGTTTACTTCCCTGTTTCCAACTGCTCCTCTTTGAACTCAGGATGTTAAGCGCAGCATGTACACAGAAGCTGATAGAATTTCATTGTTGTTATGTAGCGAACTTAACCCACTTAATCTCCCCGGACCACATAGCTCAAGCCGTTTCTGCGGATCACGGACAATCATGTCAGGCGACCAACAGCCAACTCCGGCCAAGCGCCCTAAGAAGGAGTCCATAATCGACCTTACGCGCTATCTAGACAAGCATATTCGCGTTAAATTCACCGGTGGTCGGGAGGCCACAGGCGTCTTGAAGGGCTGCGACAACCTTCAAAACATGGTACTTGACAACACAATTGAGTACCTCCGAGATCCTGCGGATCCTTCCCGTCTTACCGAGGACACTCGCGAACTCGGTCTAGTCGTCTGCCGGTAAATTATCAGTTCCAAATAAAGCAAATCCCCACACTACCGTATGCAGACCACTACCTGTTCAATTCTCTTTTCAGTGGTCCTTCTGTGGAGTTGGTCTGCCCGGCCGATGGAATGGAAGTAATTTCAAACCCATTTGTGGAAACAGAATAAAACGCGACTTCCCTGGAGTTTCACATTACGAGCTGTAACGTAATGTCTGTGTATAAAATGTGTGCTCTCTGAAAGTCAGGCCGATTAATCACCTTCTTCAACTGCTGTCCAGTATTCATCGTCAGAGAGTATCGTAAGGTTACTGGATTCTTGGGTGGAAGGTGAAGGAGAACCCTTGTTTTCAGCAGTGCTCGTTTTTGTATTGCGTGTTCGTTTAGGTGTCTTCTTTCCTAGCTCAGTCTCCCACTCTCTTTCTATTAACCGATAGATGGCCATCGTCGCTTGAGCATCCTCAATGGAATTATGCTCCTTGCGTTGAATTCGCACACCGAGCAAAACGTAGGCTAGGTGGCGAAGAGCCACAGGCCCTTTTGTTGATATCCGGGCCTTAGCCTTCGCGTAAGTGGAGGATGAGATATCTCTGGTTGTGTCTCGGGGGTGCTCAATTTTGAGCACTTCGAAATCGTTGCGTATTGCGTGCCCAACCACAACACGGTTCTGAAAATGGGGGAAGAATTCCAATAATGTGGGCAACCGGATAAAGAGGAACTAGTGTGACGAGCGACTCACCTCAATAATTCTCAGTACCTGTTCTCTTACTGACTCAAATGGGATGGCCCTCTGCATGTCGGACGGGCGTATTCCACTCCAACGGGTTCGGTAATCGGTTATGACCTCTTCAGGACGGCTTATGACGTCGTAGAGAACAGCGCCATCGTGGGCGACAATGCTAACTCTAGCTAAAGCACTTCTGTAGTCGTCGCCGATCCCGACCATTTCACAGTCTAGAGCAATGGGGCCTTCAGGGAAAGTATTATCTCGCAGATACTGCAAGCCTGAATTTGCATTGCGTAAAAAGTTATTGCCGCCCACCTACAGTTATATTTTCGGGCCCCTTCGGTGCCGCTAACTGCCCCGTTGGCCCTTTCCTTCTTGATCCACGCTTCCTCCGGCGAAGACGCATGTCACAGACCTCGCAACACACCACCGACCAACAAGACCCTCGTGTGGGCTAATTCTTACCGAACGGCAACCAGTTAGAGGGTAGCATCGCTATCAGCTGGTCAGTGGTACTGGATATATTCGCACTGTTCGCCCTCATTTAAAAGTTAATAATTAGATTTTTTGAAAAATTCTGAATGCCATGATTTATTTATAGCAGATGGCACTATTTAAGTGGTAATTTATTAAAAAGCATTTTTTGCTAATTTAATTGGAAGGACCACATAGTTTTATGATTACTACTTCAAAAAACCGATTTCGGAGATTTTTATGGTTTTTAATTACGTTTACTTGTAAAACAAGCATTTTTAGTCTTTGGATAAAAGGGGACTCGTCTTGGCTCTGGGTTTCTTCCTTTGAAAATGTGTTTTTTTCGTTGCAAATTTAGTTGTTTATCATGGCTTTAAAATTGATAGTAGCTCTGTAATTCTATAGTAAAAACAAATAGTAGCGTCCAAAGGCGCCTTTGATTGCAAATGCAGACATAATACCTGGACAGAGCGTGTGCACTCATCGAACAAAACGGGTTTAGGGCTGCTACCGTGGCTCAGCGGCCAGCCTACTCGACACAGGTAATGCGGCCACCGTGGTGACTGTAAATGAAACCGACACTCAAACTAGGTACTACATATAATGGTATCAGTCTGTGTGCAACCTTCATTTGCAAAACTCCAATGAATGCTTCCAAACAAGCACTTCTGTTAGTCTAAATAGTGGAATCTGGGCACTGTCTGCCCATCTACAACCGCCTTTCGAGCGTTAGCAAACTCACTTGGTGACTCCAAAAGCTTGGCAGGCACCCACTAGAACAGCCCATTGCTTCTGTGATGGCGGGCCACATCGGCCCATCAGGCAATGCCTCAGTGGGGGACGAATCGCACCACTTTGCCTGCCCAACAGCCTTCCGTGGGCCTAAACATCTAGGGTACTGATCACAACCATCAACGCGCAAAACGACCCCATTTCCTGGACCTAACAACTAAACTGAAGCCAGGGTAAGCAGGATGGTGCGTAGTCCCTATTTTTCTTCGCTACTCTAATATTTTTATGTACACAGCAAGCGCTTAGCACATCTCCCAGTCTAGGAGACACGCATCATCTTAGCCTGTTTCCTCTCTTCCAGAGCTTTCTTTCGTTGCGCCACCTCCTCCTCACGACGGCGCAGAAATTCGGCGTAAGCGCTGGCAGCCGACTCGGGATCCCCGCGAATTGCTGCTTCCTCCTCACGCGAGAGCACCTCAATGCCAACACGATGCGCTTCCGATATCAGACTGGCGCAGATCCCCTGCAACGAAGTCGTGCGCAGCGCCGCGTCTTCGCTCTTTAGCAAAGCGATCTCATATATGTGCTTCAATGTCAATTGACCAGATACCTCCGTGCCTAAAGCACAGCAAATATAAGTGGTGAGACTAACGGCATTGCCTACTCCAACCGTCTGCTCTGATTATGGTCAGTGATTTCGTTTATTAAGTGATTGAATGGATCTGAGAAAGCGGAAAGAGTAGAGGGCTAGACCGACCCACGACAGATCCAGAAAGAGGAGTGGATACGTGAATGAACAATCGAAAAACAACAGGATAAACGGGTCTGGCATAGATGGCTGAATCCTGAATTAATAATTTTATTCGAGTGAACAGATAAAGTGATTGGTAGATGGGCAGACAGGTTGGAAAGAGATACCCATTGTAATCGGATAGTCAAGGCAATCGATGAAGTCCGCGACCAAATAGCTAAAATAGTGGTAGACGAATGGTCCTCGTGACCAACCTTGGAGGAGGCCGAAGCTAGAACGGGTTTCAAAAAATGTCCCCAAACAAACTTCTATCGCCCACACTTTCCCCATTGTACTATCAAGCCAATGCAAGTTGAAATTGCACTATGAAAGCCGACATAAAGCAGTACACACTATAGGGGGCGGAAGAATGCATGCATAACAGAGGGGTGCTAATGGGGATGAATTCATCACAAAAAGGGACAAAACTTAGATGGTACTGGAATTTTTCAACAAAAAGGGGCACTAAGACATCCGAGGATTAAAAAACAAACACGGAAGACACCTTGACCACTAAGCAAATGCAAAATCAGCCTTTAATAGCTTTCATGCTAACACCATTAAAAAACTCCTCACAACTGCAAAAAAACCGGCACACAGAATGTAGCGTCGGCTTAACTGAAACGCATCCAGTTTGAAAAAGTGAAACAAAATCCTAGTCCCGGAATGACAAGTTAGAATTCAATCGATACAAATAGAGAGAAGAGAAAAGGGATTCAAATTAAGCAAAGCAAGTGTCAGCAGTGCCGATCAATGCTTCACAAAGCACCCCTTTCTAAGTATGTGCAATCTTGAGCTACCCCCGTACATCATTAACATGCCCTTCATCACAGCAATCCGTCGCGACTGCGTGGAATACGTTGAAGGCGTAGTGCGTCGAACGCCCTGCATGGCCACCGCCCTCTTCTACACAGTGGATGAGAATAGGACTCTGTGCCTCTTCGACGGCATCCTTCACAGTCCCACTATCCTCCTCCTCACTCCCCTCGCCTACGCCATGCTCTTCAACAGCCAACGCGTCCTCACATTTCTTCTGAGAGACAAAAGTGGTGCCGGTATCCAGGCATCCTGCTTCACCGCAGACTGCCTCGACCCTGAGGGTATCTGGTTCTACTCCTACCGCCTTATCGAGTTCTCCGCCCTCCTCGTCCGCCGACCCAATGCTCAACTCTACTCAAGTCTGCTCGAAGCCGCTGCTTCTCCCACCCGCATCAGCTTTAACGCGGAACAGCGACTCAGTTGCAGCATCTATCATCGCAAACGCTTGGTCTCAAAAAGCACCACGATGGTGGATAACGCTTGGGAGGCGCTATGGTGCATCTGGCGAGAATTCCGAAGTCCCATGACCATGGTGGACTGCTCATCGGAACTCTTTGTCGCCGGTTGCGATGCGCGCAGGCTGGCAGCGAGGGTGGATTTTGAGAAATTGATGGTGGCTTGTCGGCAGACCAGAAATAGTAACACGCACTTCATTTATTTCCTGCAGCTCCTCATCTTTCACGGGGTGGATATGCAGGTGAAGGAGGTGTTGGCAAACTATGTGAACACTTTGTTACAAGTGAGTTTTCGAGAGAGTTGTGACAGTCGAGCGAGGAAGAGTCTGTTCATTGCGATGTTCAATCTTGCCGGCCAAAAATGGGAGGAATTTAAGGAGACGATTGAGAAGCTGAGACTAATTCTGCGATTAGACAGTCTACCTCACCACGATCGGCAGTCACTGCAAATGTGCTGTGTGCGGCGACTTAGACAGTTGCTGCCTGGGACAGGATTCTTTCGACATGTGTGGCTAATGACAAAACTTAACGAATCCGCCAAGCGGACGCTCATGACGGGCTTGATTAAGCACAAGAAATTCGAGCTAGGTGCTACGCAAACTGTGTTGAAGTTAAAATCAACAGGAATTAGTAAGAAGAATGAAGAAAAGATGGGTGGGGAAGAAGAGAATGAGGAGGAACGGGTATGGTCAATAAATGAACGCACTGAAGAAATTGGATCAACAGACACATTCACAACTAAGAATGCTCATGAAAGAGAGAGAGACAAAAAATGGGAAGAAGAATCTGAAGGGGAAGATTATGCAAATTCAGGAGAAGAGGGCAAATACGAAGAAAAGGAATAGCAAGTCTGATTGCCTTTCCCAAAAATACTAAGGATTATCTAAACTTGCCTGGGGTAGCAGCACCCTTTTTGGCGCCAGCAGCCATGCGGAGGAGATATTGGGAGGGAGGGTGCGACATTTGCAGTTGATAGCTCCTATCAGGCTAAAAACGCATGATCTGAACACAATAGGAATGGTTTACATTAACTATGATAGTGCAGGGGATGGGAACTCCAGGCTTGATGTGTTTTGTGCGCTCATTAAAGTCCTTGCAGAAATTTGCAATATTAATATTGCGCTGGGCGAAGGTGAAGGAGGATAAGGGCTTACCTTCCCCAACTGCGGACCCAGAGGGGGAGCAGGTTTTGCTTGTTGTGCTGGGATATATATCTTTAAAAAGGGGGGGTGTCTAACCGAGTCCATTGCGGCTTTAACCTTTTTACCCAGTTTAGTTACACGAGAGGCCATCTTTGGACCAAAGGAAATGGTAACGATAAGGTGTATTGAGTGATACAAGTAAAACGCCCGAGTATTGCCTGCAAACAAAGGAAAAAGTCGTTCGTATATGAAAGATCTCTCTCGAAGTGAAGGTATCATACTAGAAAGAATAAATAACTTGTTACCCTACATGCCGTAGAAGTATCAAACACATCGGTGAAAAAAGCAGAACAGAAGAGAGTGCAGTAGAACACAATGGTAGCCAATTAAAGGATCATAAGGGACAAACTAAGATAACAAAAAATACTCGACGGTGGAATGAAAAGCGCCTCACTTGCTAAAGTTCCAAAAATACTTAATATTTTCCACTTGAGTAAATATGTCGAATATGGCATGGACGAAGTACAACTACCCTGCAAATTCCTTTAATGAAAATTTTAGCATCTACAAAGTATGCAGAACATCCCAAACACACCAAGTGAGATTCCGTAATGCGCGCAGCTAATTCGAATAACCTTCACCAAATGGTATTTTCATTCAAAAATATAGGATTAAATAACAGAGCTTAGTAAAAACACTGTCAGCTGAGGCATGTTTTTAAAGAAGCATGACTAGTGGGTTGAAGTTGTTCCGGAGTGTAGCTTACCCGTGTCTGTGCGATAAGGAAAGAAAGTTGCCTTAGCCAGCTAAGAACTTTCAAAAAGATTTGCAGTCAGCGAATTCACAGCACAGCAGCATTTTAGAAATATGAGATTATCAATAAATAAGATGCTTTTGCCTGTAAAGTTGTAAAACCACAGTTGTTTTGCCATTAAATTAACAGAGGTCTAATGTTGTTAATAAAGAAGTACTTTGCCTTCCTTTTAGTTTAGTAATGCGTTGGCAATTATTTTTGCTTACGCCATTCCGGGCCAAGTTATCAGGTACTAGTATCAGCAGCATAGCTGTAGGTAAACCCCGCACTTTCAGAGCAGCCATGACATGGACTAGTGACTTGGTTTAGTAAAAACAAAGTTTCTTTTAATTATCAACATATATAGCCTTCAGGTTTATTATATATCATTGCGTGGGGCAGTAATTAGCCCTAAAGAAATCTTATATGGCATTTGTGTCAGCAGTAGGCCACCATATGTGAAGAAGCCTGGTGTTGTATAAAGAAGAAAAAAGCAAAAAAACTAAGTATGCGATGCTTGTATTAGTTTGCGATGTAACACATGGCGTTAATTTGCCTTGTGATACCGAAGTAGCTCTGAATCTGGCGGAAGGTAGTTGAGAAGGAAGAAGCGAAACAGAAACGCACTAACTTTGAAGTCAATGTCTGTTTCTAGAAATCAAGCTACATGTAACATAATTAATGAAAATCTTGCCCCTAAACGTAAAGATGATTAAGAATTAGCTTTATTAGTAAATGACTATAGGATGGCTTCGGAAGCTGTGATACATGGCTTCTGCTAGTAACGAAGTCCATTCGTATGAGCTTATTAATTTCCGCTGCACTCAAATCTGACTTGGTTCATTAGCTGCTGCTAACGGCTAAACTTATCCTTTAGATAGGTTCCAGTAAGTTGATCTTCGCAATCTCAGTTATGCGTAAATTAATTAAAGTTGTGTCCATAAATGTGATTTTTTATTTTGATCCGCATTTTATGGTAGAGGTTTTACTGTTTACTTCTATCCATTATTCATTTTTGCATTCACATTCCTTGCTATCAATTATTGTATTTACTCCTTTCTTTTTGGCATAAACTTTATTGGACTGTTTGCTCTCATCTGCGTTGGTAAGAACTGTCGGATTCATTCTTTTCACCTTTTCTGGTTCACTCACTTTTGCCCAAATTTGCTGCGGTATAGTCACCCGTTTTTAATGCCTTAGGTCAAAATAAATTGACATATTTAACTTCGCTTACAGTAAATACATTATGCAGTATTTATTGATGGTTCAAATGCATGCGCTCGTTGGGTTCTTCAAATTTACTGAGTCTTGTGAAATACCATTGTCACTACAGTAGTGCTATCCTCTTTTTAGTAAATCCGTCCGATTAATTATACTTCTCTAATGTTTTGTGGTGTAGTAGCTGAATTAAGTCTTTGTTTTTTTGGAATTAGGTTCGGTATGGGTCAGGAGGAGTGGCTTGAACTGGAAAGCGACCCTGGCCTTTTCACTCTCCTCGTGGAAGATCTAGGAGTGACGGGCGTTCAAGTTGATGAGATTTACGAGCTTTCGAAGGTTCCCACTGATCCTGTCTTTGGTTTCATATTCCTTTTCCGCTGGCAACAGAACGAGAAAAAGGCAAGCCATTCCACCCCCTCTTTTCATTCCTCCACCTTTTCCTTATGGTTATTTTTACACCTCTATGGATGTGACTTTGGAATGCCCTAATTCTTCAGTACTATTGGTTCTCTCATTCTCGCTCATAGATGTTCCCAATTCGATGTTTCTTTTTCCGTCCTAGCACAACTCCCGCCGAAGTTCGCGCGGAGGTGGAGCCTCACTCAATGCCTCGCAAGCTTCCTCCGCTGGTGCAGATATGGCTCTCGCCGCCACTAATCCCACACTTGGTGAAATCTCCACATCGACCACTACTCTCCATCAGGGTTTCAATAACTGCAATCGACTTACCTCTACTGCTTCGGAGCGCCGAAAATTGAAGTCTGAGGCAGACTCAAGTGATCCAGAAGAGGTATTTTTCGCGCACCAGGTGGTTCCCAACTCTTGCGCCACACACTCCCTTCTCTCCATCCTTATGAACACCTCGCACCAGAGTGTGGATCTTGGTCCCCTCCTCCGCGAATTCCGACGCGCCACCCAGCCCCTTCCACCAAGTCTTCGAGGTCTTGCCATTGGCTTCATGCCGCCTCTCATGGAGGCTCACAACCGACATGCGCGTCAACAGACTTCTCATTCACCGCCTTGTCTCCCACCAGCATGTGATGAGGCTATATCGGCTCGCGTTGTTCGGTGCGCTATTGAAGCGGCGCAGCGAGCTGCACTAACAGAGAGTGAGAATAGTGGTAGTGGTGGTGGTGAAACAGTTGCTGGAGAGGACGCTGTGGGGGTGGGTTGTGGTGCGAGTGGGGCGGTTGGAGTGGGAGCTGGAGATACCTTTCACTTTGTCTGCTTCCTACCTGTGGGACGCTTCCTCTACGAGTTGGACGGCCTGAAACAGGAGCCAATTAATCATGGCCCTCTGGACGACCCCATCACGCATGTCGGCTGGACGCGGCAGTGCTTGGATCTGCTGAAGCAGCGGATGCGTGATGTGAGTTATCGGTATTTTTAAAAGCTTTTTTTGTGAGTTTGCTTACGTGGTTGGATTTTAAAATGCGTATTTAAGGCCTACTTCCTTTACTCCTACTTGGCTGCTTTCCTTTGTTCTGATCTTGCTAAAGCCACTTACTTCGGAGTCAGAAGCCAGTTAATAATAATTTTATGGATCCTTCGAAAGCCATTTTCGTTTGATCTGTGTTCATGAGTTTCGATGTGGCTGTCAAATTCTCGGTAATTGATGTACTCCATTGTTTTATTCCTAGAACTTTTTAAGCAAATTTGAGTTTCTTGAAAACGTGTTTTTTTCCGTCCCCTCACTCCCTCAAGCAATCAAGTTCTTTACAATTAGCAATTCCTGCGTGTGTAGGTGAGTGAGTTCCTTGTCTTTTTTACAAATAAGTGAAGAAAAACCATTCCTTGTGCTTTCAAGTATCGTGCACACTGCGCCGCCTTTGAACGCCCTTGTTGGTGCAATTTGTCAGTACAATACGTTGCAGTGCAGCGGGACGACTGATGAACTTTGCCCTCTCCTCTAAATGCCCTAAAAGTGTCAGCCAATTAGGACTAAGCGGCATCAAAATAAAAGTGAACTCGAGAATAATGTCACCTCCTTTGATAGGTTAAAATCTGCCTCAGTAGACTTATGTTTATGGTCTTCCTCTCTCCGTCTCTCCCCATAGTAGTTAATTAAGGAAGCCGTAGGTTTCTTTGCAAACTTGGTTTCCGATCGGGGTTTGCTTTTTCGTCTACCATGCCTGTTAAACTAGGCCTTGAATGCCGTCATTTGTTGGATTGGTGGAGGAATGCCTGATCTCATTTGAGAATGTACCACTTTTAATCGTAGGTTTGTTGGTAAATTCTCGTTCACAGCTGCATTTCGATGGGTTTAGGTGTGGCATTTATCCATTTTTAATTCTTTTACACGACTCTTGAATGTTTTGAAGCCTTATTCTGACTAGATTGTCTGTTTAGCAATGTTTTCCAGGTAGTATCGGCTGAAAGGAAGCAATGCAGATAGATCGAAACATCGATCTGGCTGTTAGAGATATGTTTAGTGGAAAGAGCAACACAACGAGAAGTAAATAGTGAAGGTGTTTTCAGCATTCACGCTCAACTGTGTGAAAGGAATGGGCAAAATTAGTGTTAAGTGAATTCTCCCACGTCCAAACGATACCATAACCAGCAGCTTCAGCACTCCTGTCCCAGCAGGCGATTGCAAACTTGCTGATGAGGCAGCTGTCACAGGGGGATGAATCACTTTTGATGGCTCAAAAGCGTTCTGTAGTGCGAATTTTGAAATACTCAAATCTCCTCGGCACCACCTTACTGCTCGAAGTTACTTAATATGGCGATAAAAAATGCAGATAGTCGGAAGAGGAAGGGGTGTGCATTGGAGAGCCTTGATACCCTTTCTTCCTGGCATTTTCCTGTCTTCGTGAATGAAGCAAATGCACAAATAACCTCGTGTCTGCCCTGAATATGTCTCGTATGCAAAATTGAACAATTCCAAATAGGTTTGATCATGTCTACCAATCCTTCCCCTCATCTGCGTAAAGCTGGTCAAGTTACTCCCCAGTTAGTTGACTGAAAGCAAAATACCCATATCGGACTAACAGTGGCAACGTTTGACATTGGGATAAATGGGTGAAATTGACTGGATTCTGTTGAGCGAATTAAGCAGGTAGAAAACAAAGGCCTTTTCTGCCAATCACCTACGATATATTGCTGCCAAATCATCTGGACAGAAAATTACTATCTTCTAATGCCAAATGAAAATGCGCGTTATTTATAACACTGAGAGGCTTCAAAAGCGCATTGCATTGGCCGATCAGAGAGGCACTTTTACTTTCCATACATTGCGAGGCGTTGGTTAGATTTGTCTAAGTACGAATTTAGAGGCTTGGCATTTGATTGACATTGCTCTGGTACACTACTGAAGCAGTATTGAATCGGGCATGATTGAATCAAATGAAAGGAACATGTGGTTGGCCGGTGTTTTGAGAAGTCCTCTTCCAGCTGACGACTTCAGTCCCGATTGAAAGCGACTCAGTCGTGTGGGTACTTGGTGGTACTCCTCTACCGCGCTCATTGCGAAATTCATCAACAGTCGGAAGTCGACCAGCCGAAATTTATATGATAAGTGTGGAAGCCTGGGCGAACCGGAAATTAGTCTCCTACGGTTCGATACTGTTTCACAGGCTCCAAGTGATGGGAATAGTCAGCCCTATTTTTAATTTCGGCTAGCTGCAATGACCTCCGGAGACTCGTGAAATTTATTGTCTTTGTTTGGATATGCATGCATTACAAGACGTTGGGTTCGCGTCAGTTTGTCGTAACACTATTCTCCACCACTTTCCCCCTTTTTTGCCCCAGCTCCATTGCCAAATGTTAGTTAAACCCGACACTTGCGATGCAAACCTGTCTGCTTTACGCATCGAGTCCAACTTGCTTTCACATCCGCAAGAGTGCCTTGTCAAATTTTTGCATAGTACTTACAGAAGGCGTGGTAGTGAAACGTACCACCTAAGGGTAACCACTTGATAGTGATGAGGAACTGCGTGTCGCCGTCGCAACAAAGCTGATTGCAAAATGGACTTTCAAGGCACAACTGTCACCCCTGCCCAACGTGAATATCGAAAAAAAACTGTTTATTTACAAATGTCAACCGGAATGGGGAAGGGAAAGTTGTGAAAGCAGGTGGGCAAACGGGTTCACCCCGCATGCACTAACATCAGATTATGATAGGCCCAGCAGACTGTAAATTTGTTCTTCACTTCTTTCACAGGGTCCGTTAAAGGCGCTGCACGCATTAGGCTATTTGCCGACTTGATGACTTGGTGACTTTCAAGTGAGCGACTGACCACCTAAGTTGTGGTGAGGAATGGGTTTGTGCTTTTGTTTGGCTTTGTGATGTAACATTGTTTATTCCTAGACGATGCACCCACTACTCACCCAGGAGGCTATGCTTGCTTTGTATGCATGTGTGTGTGTGTGTGTGTGTGGTAGTCCGTAGACTCATTGTTCGATAGGATTTGTTCACTTTCTGGAGGGAGGCCAAACAACAAATATGGCTGAAATCAGGCTGTGCAACCCGAGGAGGTACAACTGGAAGGCAAGCAAGTTCTCTTCAAAGCCTTTACTTTTGGAACAGCTTTGAATTGGACTAGTGGAGTGAATTGGCGAGTAATCGCCTTAATTAGTCTTGCTGGACGTGTGGTCCCCTGCCTATCCTGATGTCGTTACGTGTAACAGTAATTGGCTGTGGGAAAATCCGATGAGACACTTGAGGCTGAAAGCGTTTATGCTGTTTTCCTAGGTGCTAATGTCAACCTTTTCTTGGCATTAGCATTAAGTGATCACGTGTGAAAAGCGTAGAGACGTCTCGGTAATGAAGCATGAAATAAAAGCAGAGGCGAGCAGGGGCAGAGGTGGATGTGGAGGTGAGTTGCCAGGCAGCTCGTGCGTTGTTGTGAGAGGTTGTCCTGCTACGCTCTTAACGGCGGTTACCGTAGCGAGCGAAAAATTTGAGCAATCTCTCCTTAGTTTTTTCATTCTTGCAGACAAAAGTGGCGAGATCTTCCTTGATCGCCACACAGTTCAGCTGATACTTCCTTTTCTTCATTTTGTATGTTTTCACCCTTGGCACCAGGACATGTTTGAGATTTCATCTCCATTCGGCTTATTTTTCTAGCATGAAGTGCTTCTGCCTGTCACTTTGAAAACTGCCCTCGATAGGACTATAATGCGGGGGATTCAGTGGCAGATTGTCGGCATGGAGCAGCAAAACAGGTAGGGCAGAGCTTCTCTTCAATGCCATGTCTACCGTGGCTAGCCAAGTGAACGATCCTAGAGAAAAGTGACAGCGACGGTACCATGGCGAAATGAGCGCTACTTGAATAATAGAAACAGGCGTAATGGCGGCCCCACGAGTCCAGCTCGGTAATGAAGGCATGAGCGACTTAAACTAGAATGTGAAAGGAGTTTGCAAACAAACCTCAAAGTAGGCGAAACCTATTGTTAGTGGTTTGCAACAAATAAAGATTTGACAGTAGATTATAGTCCTTGTTCAAAAAATCAGTAAGCCAAAAGTGATGCTGTTAAGCTTGGACGCTTTACTCTTGTACATAGAGGGGCCGAGTCTGTGTTGGCCTATCAATGGAGCTTTTTAATCTAATGAGCATAGAGATTCATTCTTAACACTTCCGAAACCCATCGCGGAAGTCTGACGTCCAAGCAACTTAGAAGCTGATTGCAGCGTCTACGCCCAACCAGGGTTAGAAACTGAAGAGCCCATCGCGAATTGGGAGAGACGTGCCTTAAGAAGGATTGGAAATCTAAACTGTTATCTTGAACGCCACTACCCATTGTGACACGACGATTGCTCAGACTGGCCAAGCGTCTTTCATGATCAAAAGAACGAACCTAACCAGCACACACAAAACTCCTCGTTGTTTGGCGTTCTGTGAATAAGGTGACCGAGTTTGTTAGAATTGTAACCCTGTTTTGCTAGCAAAGTGAACTGTTCTGCCGATCACTTCAGTGCTAAAATGCTTCTTATATGAGTTGCTTCGGACAGTCCTCTAACCGGAAGCTAGATTTGTCATTATCTTAATTACAAATCCTGTCTTATCACACACTTAACAGCGCTAGAAGCGATCTCTCCTGAAAGCAGAGCTTGACATGAGTTGATTACGTCCGCTATTTTTATTTCAAACGAATTGTTAAGCTGTGATCAAAAAAGAGGGTGGAGAGATTTTTTGTATTTTCGTAGCAAGAAGTACGCTACAACTTGATGGCAGTAGTGCCGGACCGTCGTTTAGCTCTGACTTCGCGTCTAGACAACCTGGAGAAGAATCGCTCAATCCTTGAGAAGACCATCCAGCAGTTGACTAATAGCAATGCTACTGCTGTAGCCATCAAGCTGGAGCATAATGGCTCTCTGGAACCACACAGCGTCGAAGTGAACGGTGCTGTGAGAAATATGGAAGAAGAGCCGGTAGAGACGGAGCCGGATTCAGAGGTGGATGTGAAGACAATGGAGGTGGAAGTGGACGCGGAGGATGCTGGAGAGTGGTCCCTTGACCCATTGGAAGGCGAACTCGAAGCAGACGGGCGTCCAGTCACTCGGGCGGCTAGTCGGGCTGCTGCAGCGGCAGCAGCGGCGGCTGCTGCGGGACAATCGAAGCCTTTGAAACGCTTCACCCCTGTCCCTCCTACCACCAGTGTCGCTTCGCGCAGAACAAATCTTCGCGAAATCGGCAGCTCGGTTTCCTCTCCCACGTCAATTTGCATTGATCTCACTGAGGGAGATATCTGTGCCACAAATAATAATGCTCTCTCGGATGAGGCATCAGAAGGGGTTATCACACGTCGTAGGAGCATTGCTAAAGAGTCTTCCAGTCCCATTTCCAAATATCCTACTCGTTCGTCCACAAAACGGGATACCCTTGCTTCACACTCACTGGCGAATACACGTTCAACAGGAATGGTATTGAATAGAGATGATTCTTCAATAACGACGACAACCACGGCGTTTCTGACTACAGAGAACCTCAGCCAGCTGTTGGAAGGTATAGAAGCGCAGGCACGCGCCTGTTCTGCGGCTCTAGCAGAAGAGGAGTCGAAACGGCAGGCGTATCGAGTGGACGCGGCGCGACGAATCCATAACTACGAGCCCTTCATCCGAGCCTTTTTAAAAGAGTTGAAAGAGCAGGGTATGTTGCAGCGTCTCGTGGGAGAAGCGAATGCTTCTGTTGGCAGTGGCGGGCGACAGCTACGGAAGCGGCGAACGACCTCTATAACCCCTCAGAAAGCTGTTTGGTCATCGTCTTCGGCAGTGTCCACCTCCTCTTCCACCAGTGGCGATGCGTCTGGAGTGGGAACAGCGGGTGGAGCGCTTTCGCGGCTGGCCGTGAAGAGAGCGCGGCTGACAGCGGCGGCTAATCGGCCTTCCACGAGGATGTCAGCTGCGAACGCAAGCTCTGCTTCTGTAGGGGCAGGAGTGACTTCTGGAAGGGCTGGAGGTAGGAGAAGAGTTTCTAGAAGAACGCTGTGATAATTATGTATTCCTTTTTGAATCCTCTTTGTCATTATTCTTATCTATACTACAATTGGTTTTACCAGTAAGTAGCACGCGATTTCCTCCCTGTACAGGAATCTATGTACATATGTGCATATATATACATATATTTATCACCCATTATTATTGGATGCATGTTCATGCGTGGTGCTAATCTTGCGAATAAAAGGATAATTTTGTTGCTTCAGTCGTGCCTCTTAATTGCATTTAAGTTTGCCAGTCCAGTGTTTTTACCGGCGTAGTTTGTACGAATCCTGGGGCTTCCCGCGTCTCGATGTCGTACGTGTATATTGTTTTTGCGTACGGTTCTGTTTACGAACGCCAGGCACTTCGAGTGCTATTGCTCTGCCTAGTTTGGGAGGTGGTTTAATATGCTCCACAGGACTGCAGAAAGGTAGGGGGGACACACTTTCTTAACCGGTATGCAAGTTAAGGCTAAAGGGCAATCGGGGAATTCGTTTTATTTATGAAGAATTCCTACACTCATCTTCTCCAAGTGGAAGTGGTGCTTACCCGGTTACGAGGGGTGCAAAGCCAAACCAATAGCTCCTAGGTCCTTCCGTACGTTGTCTTCATTGTAGTCAAGAGGCTGTTTTCATTACACCTTAGGATGCTTGGAATGGTTTTTTATTTGTAATGAGTATTTGAAGAAAAAATTGGGCAGCATATTTGAAAGTGGATTAAGTGGCGGTTAATAGGGAAGGACAATTTGCAAACAGCATGGGCACAAAAAGATATGCTAAATTGAACTTCTGAGTTCCACTCGCAAAGTCTAATCCGTCTGTTCAATCTCAAGACGTCACAGAAGTGCTGTAATTGTGGTTAAAAATAGTAATCAATCAACTAGCTACCTATAACTTCTTTAAGCAAATATAATTCAACGGACTTGAGATGTTTATTTCTCTAATTAAGAAGCAGGAGTGGACAATTTGGGTTTAAGAATTTTACAAGGATGCATATAACAGCTGAGAACAGAATATACAGTTTTAGAAGAAAAATTTGTGGTCTAAAATTATTTATACTAAGAGAAATCACCTTTTGTCCGCTTTTTGGCTCTGGTTAGTCGCTTTTTGGTTTGAATTTTTATCGATTTTAGTTTTCCTCCAGAAGCGCTGCTTTCGAATGTGCCGGTCTGATTTGTAGCGTTTAATCCTGTGAATGCCTTGCATCAAGTAGTATCAGATGCTCATATTCCTTGAAAATATCTTTTTGGGTGGGCTGATTCGTCTGCAATGCTATCCTTCAGGTTGTGTGCTTGATTGTCGCTTTGTTTTCTTTCATGGCGGAATACTGTTGAGATTTTTATGTTTTTCTTAACGTTACTATTGTCTAATTGATCTTGTTTACTTCAGACCATGACTGTCTACGACTCAATTATTGGTGAAAAGACTCCTGTAATATTCGACCTCGGAGTGGCCTACATAAAGTATAAGCCATAGTTTCAACAATGTTTTTCCTTAAAGATGCGGTTTTGCTGGCGAAGCTAGTCCGCGTTTCATTCTTCCTTCTCCTTTCATCGAACTGGACTTCTCCAGTATCGACCTCTACGAATCTCTGAAGGAACTTTTCTACCGCCTCTGCTATAGGTACGCCTTGTCATTTCCTTGTATATTTATCCCAGGTATCTTCTCGTCAATCCGAAGGAACGTCGCATGGTTATAGTCGAGTCCATTATGACTCCTACGCATTTCCGCCAAACCATAGCTGATGTTCTCTTCCGTCACTTCGAGGTTCCTTCTATTCTCTTTGCACCGGCTCATCTGCTGGCTCTATTCACTCTCGGCATTTCCACAGGTCTGGTTCTCGATTGTGGATATTCTGAGGCTCTCGTTCTCCCTGTCTTCGAAGGCTTTACTCTTCTCTCTACATGGCACTCCGCTCATCTTGGCAGTCGCTACATCCATAAGCAGCTTGAAATTCAGATCCGTGAGCACGCTTTCGTGGAGGATGCTGGTGCGGGGCGTCAGAAGCTCTCCGAAGTTTTTGACATTGGCGCTGATGCACATGCGATGTTGGAGGACATTCTGATGCGAGCCTGTTTTGTTAGTCCTACAGACAGGGCTGCATCATGGCGAAAGTGGATAGAGGCGAAGGAGAATTCGAAGGAGGAATGTCCCGTTCAGCCTCCGTCCTACGCTACCGAGAGCTTCACGTGTCCCTTGGAGGGCTGTGGGGAAGGTACGAGACTTGTCCACATCCCCTCGTGGCTACGAGAGTCGGCGACGGAGATATTATTCACTGCGGACGACGCAGATGGGGTGACGATCGCGACGCTGTTTTTAGACTGTCTTCTGATGTGCCCCATCGATTGTAGAATGTAGGTTTCAGCTTGAATGATGTGCACAGTGTGTTGAATTTTTGCCGATAAGTGATCCGGAAATCTTGCGTAAGTTGATAATTTTATCAGCATTGTTGGCAAAAGCAGCGTAGATGGCATTTAAAGGTTGTGCATTTTTTACCCCAATGGGATGAAAGTGTGTTTATGTCCATTCCGAGGGGAGAGGTAATTGTGCGAGGAGTTTTATTCCATAAGAATTTACTGAAATTTATGTCTTGATCGCTGGTCTGATGTCTGGGTTCTAAGGTCTCCAAGCCTTTAGTAATGATCCCTGTCGGTAATTTGGCTAGCCCTGTTTGGATGTACGTGTCCTTGTCTTGAGAGTAAATTCGTCACTCTCGACTAGTTGCTGACTGCATGATCATTGACTTCATACATTCCCTTCGTTCAATTATTTGATCACTATTCCGTGAAAGGTGCGCTTTTTACGCCTACTTACGGGGCTCCAGTGATTTCATCTTGTGATGGGCGTTTCAGAGCTTTAGACTAGAAAATCCATGCAATCTCGAGATGGCTATATTTCTGAGTAGAAATGTTGCTGCCTTTGTAAATGAATCTCTCTCTATGATTAATTACTGCTGAAAATTCAGTGGAGCTTTAATGGAAGGTGCTGGCTCCTCCATGATATTATGTTATCTTGGCTGATAAATATTTTGCGTCGGCTTTTCAGCCAACGCACAAGGCGCTATCGACTTGTGAAACTTGCTTATTAAGTTGTTTCTTTATATCTTAGTAATCCGGCAGTAAATGATTTGATGTCGCTATTCGCATGGGTTTTTTATAAGTGGTAGTACTTTAGCGGAAGGCGTTCATTCGCTGCTTGCTAACTTGGTCGTTTCAGGTCACTGGTACAGAACGTGGTGTGCATAGGTGGCACTACAATGTTGCCGGGCTTCCTAGAGCGTCTCAATGAGGAGTTGCAAAAAGGTCTGGACCTTCCACAATATGCGCCACTGGCGGCTCTCAAACAACATCTCAAGTTTCACAAACCCCCTGCTAAAGCCAACTACACTGCGTGGCTTGGAGGTCAGTTTTTCACTTCCCTTATGGGTCTGAAATCGATTTGTTTGGGTTGGTGCCTATCCCGAAAAGGGCTTAACAAGTCTTATGCAACTCAAACGTTTCTGTTTCCATTTAAAATGGCGGTATCTTACGTTGCGGCAGTAGAAAGCATCATTTGTGACTGGTTAATTAACGTTGCGGTAGACCTTCCATTCCTGATGACAATGAAGACTTGCACATGAAGGCTTTGCTTACACCATCAGTTGCGAATGGGGAGGGAGAGTTGTGGAAGCTAGACATATAGGCAAGCTGTATTCTGCTGCTTTGTCATGCATCATAGAGGCGTTGTGCGAATCAGATTATTTGCCGACTTTACTTCCACCTGAGCCATTTAGCGATTGATTAACCTGTAGTGAGAAATGGGTTTTGTACTTTTACTCCGTTTTCTTTCATATTACGACCTTGTATATTGGCGTGCTTGAGGTAATTTGTAGTTCCTCAAATTCCAACCATGATAATATCACGTTGGCGCACCTTGGGATGGAAAGACGACACTGCCCCTCTCGCAGTTTCCTGATAATGCTTCTCTCAGTGTTGATACTTTGTTCTGAAATCACGCAGCAGCTTGTAGATTAAATTAGACACTTCGTTGGGAAACAGAAGTGAAGTAGAAATGGAAGTGACTGGAGTTAACGTTTTTCGTGGTTTCTAGACCCAAATAATTCTGGTAAATTGGGTCTGGGAATAAATATTGACTGTAATATTGGTAATCTCAACAAGAAGCTTTTCAGACTTTCTTAGCGATTATGCGAAAATGGCTTGGGTCTTTTCGATTGCTGCCTTTCCTAAAAATGGGATTTCCGCGTAGATATGGAAACAGTGCGTTTCCACAGTGCCTGGTGGGAAACAGAAAGAGATGAAACGAAGAATTAAGTTGATTATTGGGTATTTTCATCAGGTCATTTATGTCAACATTTGGACCTATTTCTTTCTTCCTAGCCGAAATTTCCACTCTCAAGCTGATTTTACCATGCCCATTGGAGGGAATGTTCTCATTTTGGCCTTTTAGGTGCGATATTTGGTGCGCTGGAGTGCCTCCCGGGTCGGTCTTTGCCACGTGACGCGTATTTGAAGGATTCGAAGTTACCTGACTGGAACGACATTCCCAACACCACTGTCCCCCCCGAACATCCCAACCTGGAACCAAAATACTTACGCTGAGGTGCGCCGCCATTGTCTCGCGTTCGTTTGCGTCGTTTTGCCAAATTTTGTCGTCTATTTACTACCCGAACACATTGTGATTACTTATATTCTCTACTTTTTCTTACAGAAATTTGGAACAGGCATTTTTCTCCGCAAAATGTAGCTCTGCTTTGGGGAAGAGGAGGAGGGGTTTGATGATAGTTGTTTGCGAGTTTCCAAAGTGGCCCCTGTCATTGGTTAATGCCATAATTGCTAGTGATTTTTTCTCCAATCTTCGTGCCATCAGTGGTTTCCCGTGCATGTAGCTGTGAAATCTGGCAGCCCCCATACCATTGATCAGCTGTCGTTAATGTCGATCGGAAGGGTTCTCCCGGAATATGGTAGAAGCAATTCATAGGCTCCTCAAGAGTGTACGGGCAATCTTCCCGAATTCGTGCAACCAACGAGGTGTGGACGACCGGTTTCTACTTTTTTGGTCTCAAATGAGTGCAAAACTTGCAAGAGCAGAATTGGTTCTTTGGAGAGTAGGTGGTTACACGATCAAGTGAGACGGCACCGCAGTAGCGCCTCGTGACTGGTAATGTGCTCGTACATCGTGTTTTGACCTATCGAGACATTGTGTGGTAATGCAAGTTGATAAGATCTAAAAGGACGTTTCAGGGGCGCTTGTGCGTCGGTGCCGATCCTGGCTGAGTTAATAACAACTGTGAAGTTGTCATCCCCACTTTTGGAGCGAATAATTGGCACGCAGTTAGCTGTGAAATTGCAAAAAAGGCAGAATTTTTTGAGGAGATGGGGATGAGATAGATAGGCCACCAGATGAAGGCTGAGCTAGTATTTCGAGGTCTTCCCCTTTTAGTCAAATGCCGAAATACCCGTTAAGGATCATTAAGAAAAAATGCCAAACACTGGATTCATTAGTTACTCCTCTATGAACTCAAGTCATGGGTTTATATGAAACTTCGACCTTTGCCGATATCTCTCTGTTTTTCTTCTCGTGGCATCGTGTTGTCAACTAACCTTCCTTAAGTGCGGGTTACAGTGCGATGTTTTGGTCATTGCACACATGGGTTTCCCGAGCAAAGGCTAATTTGCGTATGCGGATACCCTGGTTCCCATAGGCTGGTTTTGAAATATCTACTAGCAAACCCGTTGGGGAGGTAAAACGCGCACATTTACGCACTTAACATAAGTAGTTCTACTTTCGCGATAGACTTTAGCCTGCTGGAAACTGCGGATTCTCTCAACGACGACAATCAAGGTCCTGCTCCACTGGCAACACGCCATGCTGCCTTGCTGGATTAAAAGACATTCTTCCTCAGTAATTGATCCATACGCAGTGCTTTCCATTCTCCAAAACCAACTTATGAAAAGGCATCCAATGCGCCCACCACCAGGACCCAGGAAGAAAATCCATCACCACATTTCAAGTGATTCACCGTTCCACTACCGAATTGATTTAACCATTTCAGTGCTCCTGGGAACAAAAGCGTCGTGCATCTCTTTTGTAGACCCAAGCCGACCTGTCACAAGTGACTACCACAAATCGGTCATTTTTAAGTTCAGAGAATAAAACTGGCACATTACGCACACCCGGTATTGGTTGCGCAAGTATCAAGCGGACGCTTGAAAATAATACTCAAGCTTTTAGCTGGTCATTTACGCTAGGAAAATGAACCACTTGAATCGTGCCCTTTTAAGGTGCCTTCAAGAGGCCTATTCTCATGCAGAAATCAATGTATTTAATGGGGCTAAAGGCAAATTCAGTCGAAAAAAGGAATAATGGGGAAGAACGAAGCCAAGTCTATTTAACTGTGTATGTGCTTGAGAAAGAAACCATCATGGCGACAGAGAGAGGGAGAAGAAAGGAGCAGACGAGCACAAACACAAGGGGAGAGGGAAAGGATTGAGACTAGATAGGAGGAAAAGGTGAGGAGGTACAAATCCAGTCGATCTAATTTTCCACTAACGAGAGTTTCAGCACACGTTCCAATTCCTCCTCCTCCCGCTTGCGTCGCTCCTCCTCTTGCAGCACCTCCTCTCGTGACAACTCGAGCGCCTTCAGGTATTGCTGCTCTAGGTCGTTTAGCCCGCTCTCCTGCTGGAAGCTTTCAGCAATTGCCCTAGGTATGATTCGGGAACAAATATTTACTACTTATTTTGAATCAGTAAAAAGATCAGATTAAGTGGTGACGCACTCCTGCATCATTGCCTCCTCGGGGTCCACATATTCACCCGGACGAGCCTCAACGACCCCTCGCTTGGCCTAAATGGATGTCAAAGTAAATCATGTGTCAATTCCATGATCGTTAGTGCGACTAGCATGGGGACTTCGCAGCCTGAAACATTCGGTTGTTCACGAAACCATCAGGGAGAGATGGGAGGCAGAGCCCCATTTGACTGCTTATTCGACGCTACTTGGGTCACCAAACGCTCCAAATTTACTAGTATCGTTATGACCTGACATTTCATGACAATGTGTAGTTTATATCAGTACTTGATAGACAAGGTTAGGACGGATAAATGCCCAGTGGAAACTAATGAGGGTGGATAGGAACTCACTAGAGAGTACTGACGTTGGGTAAGATGTTCCGCGCCGCCATACTCGACTAAGGATCGTTGAACCGCCATCTGCACGAGTTGTTCCTCCTCATCAATTGTGCCGAAATGGCCTGGTGAGGTCTCCTCTGAAAGGTGGAAGTGCATTAGAGTCCACATTCTCAACTAGTGGAGGAGTGCAATAACTTCATAAGGCCCAAAACGGGAGTTTTCTACTGCCCCATGATTTGGCGCCGAATTATTCAGTCGGTTATACCAGACGCTGACCACAGCGTCAATGTTTCTTTCATTCCTCCACGTCTTACATAAAGTGAATTCCAAATAGAATCAGCCAATTAACTTAGCCTGACCTCACGCAGTCGCGCAAAGTTTAACAGAAAATTCTACAAACGAAGAGCCCCGCCTGCTTGGAAGAATTTTCGAAACACATTACAATGTGTTGCCTTCTCTAACCATTCCTTTAAATAATCACAATTGGGGAGGGGAAATCGAAGAAATTTTTGGGAATTTTTCTGAAGCCTTGTAGCTGAACAGAAATGCCAAGTCAATGTTTGGATAATTACAGATAATTGTCAACATGTCAAAAGTAATGAAATACCAGTTGGTGTTAATCGAGCCTCATTTCTTCTCAATTGATACTGACAGTTGGGGAATGGGAATGGTAGATGACCGGATAACTGGTGTCCAACCGGGAGTTGTGGAATCAACCTGAAGCGATGATTTGGCAGCCAGCGAACGACTTTATTTTTGTTCCGGCCGCTGCTACTACCTGAATCACACGGTCGTGTGACTGATTCAGCCCACTTTTTGTCATCGCTTTCACATCACGTGATTGGCTAAAACGCAGCGTCGTCTGCAGGAAACGCAGGTGTGGAGGGGGCTTGCTCATCCGTATGGCGGGGGATGGGCACTTGGCCCTGGACGCTTTTGAAAATGATGCTATCCATACCACCTCTAACGCTAATTTTACCGGAACAGCAATGGCGCCGAGTCATTTGGCGCGAAATAACACCGCGATACCACATCTTGATGGATTTGAAGGTTTTACCGTCTTCGATGAGCACATTCCGAGGTGTCACCCCTGCTGTAACACACTTGGAGAAACTTCGGATCCCAACCCCTTTGAATCGAAGTTTATCAATGTGGGGCCAACACAGCAACCCGGAGTGGAGCGAGATGTTCCACTCGGCAATAGGTCACCTGATAAAAGCACAAAGAGCAGATGGGTTTCGTTGCCACAGAACCAAGTGGAGGATCTGAGATGAGGCCAAAGCAGTGGGATGTAATGAAGTGATGAAATAAGGCTCGATATGTCTACCTTCAACCCTACTTGGAGCAGCGGAAGCAAAGTTAGATGTACTGGACATCGACAGCATTTGAAACAACCTGGGAGAGCATGTGAAGAGGTGGATTGGGGACGAAATTCTCCGTTTATGGCTAATTCAACATGGTTGGTTGGCCGAATTAATGAATCGGGTCCGGGGAGTTTGAGATTAATAAATGAACACATCGATGAGCGAAAGGAGAAAATGATGAGTTGAAGGCGCCGAGCGATTTAGAGCCAAATAGATGCACCCAAGACCGGTGGACAAACTCCATACATGTCTTAAGAATAGCAAACCATGGACCCAACCAACCATTGGCGCTTCTAAATACTAAACTGTTTCTCGTAAACAAGGCAATAGCCAGGATACCGAAATAAATTTACTTGTGACCTAGCAGTGAATAATAAGAAAAGAGTTTGACACATTTCCTCCTTTTCTGCATTGGTCAAATCAAATCATTTTGGTCTACCACCGTCCACCCTCACTCAAAAAAGGATAAAAGTGAATTAATGCGGCTGAGATCAGCCCAAACAGTCATCAACTAAATCCTGGATTAATTAATCGAAACCGGGAAAGCCGGGTAGGGACAAGGGAATCACATTCGGTGGTTTGAATTTGCCGCATCTTCACATCTATTTCTGAAGAAACAGAAATCGTCGTACAAACGACTCTGGCCCATAGGAATGTCGAGGTGCACGAATCAAGCTGCCACACCGGTGCTGTTCGTCGCCTCCACGTCACTACGGAGACACAGTGACCTGAGAGGCAAAACATTGCGTACCAGCGTTGCTCCATTTTTGCATTCCACACATCTTCACCTCGCCCATCACTGCTGTCTGATTGGCGCGGAGAATGTGTCACGTAGACGACTCTCTGATTGGCCGAAGCCGCGGAAGAGAATGCACGCGCACCTTGGGAGCAAGGTGATGCGATGTCAGGTGACCAAATAAGGTCGTGTGGGCCAACGGTAGGGCTCGCTGCAACTTGTAAATTTGCAGAAGCATCTAAAGTGCGCTTGATTGTCAACATGGATGGGTTTGGAAGCATGACTGTGCTCTTCACCATTAACCTCACACGTTCAAGCCAACCTTATCAACAAACATCGGGTGAACTTTATGAATGTGACTCCGGCTTGCCCTATTTACTAACTACGGTCTCCAAGCTGCAAAAGTTCGCTTTTTGACAGATTTGCCGTTTCGTCCACAAATGGTTTGCCGAGTTCCGATTACGGTGATTAGTCATTTGAAGATGTGTGCATCAGGACCGGCAAGACCCTATTCTTCAATATGAAGGATCAGGTGTGAATTTGGCTAAAGTAATATCCACCTCTACAGGAAGGAGGAGTTACGGATAAAAGTAAATAAATAGGCTCCATCCACACACACTAGGCATTAACAACTAACTACCTTGACCCTTTGCTTGCTAATAGCAAGCTTGAAAGGACAAGTTAAGGAGCCCAGGTTTTGTTATCTCCAAAGTGTCCAATCCACCTGCTCACCATCCCGTCACCGGAAAGCTAACGCTTGGCGAGGACCGAAAAGCAATGATGGTGCGATCCGCCTGCGTTGTACAAAACGACACAACTCCAAGACAGCAAGAAAGATCTATTTCACTTTGGTGTCTTCAGAAAAGGCTAAGAATAGAAAATCTGTCTGAGCAAAGCCCAATTCCTAAACCACTTCCAAATTCCACACAAATTATTATTGAAAGAGGAGACCTCACAGGACACCCTAGAAGTGCAAACTCGATGGGATTTCTCCAAATGATGACGATTGCCCAATTCATTACTGATGAAGGTGGATAAACTTCAGTTTGCTGTTTTGGAAGTCAAAAGGGTCTAATCAAAGTGATATCGTCGAGCCTGTCACACGAGAAATCAACTCCACGGACTTACTTATTCGCCCTGTTTTAAAACTGATGAAGTTTTTCTCCCACTTCCTTTCCTCTGCTGTTTCTGCTTCGGGTTGGGAAAAAAGCAACTTTTGGCTTGGGAACTGACAGGTGTTCTACTGGCAAAAGGAACCGCGTCATCATCACCATCAGCCTCATTTTGTTGGAAAAAGTTGGCAAGAATAACAGAACACATTCATAAGTGTTAGTCAACGCTGGGGTTAAAAGGAGCCTTGTGAAACGGTGCGGTGTAAATGGAGACTGGGAAGAGATGGAGCAAATCCTTGCAGAATTCATTGAGACGCAAAAAACCAACTTAGTGGAACACTTTGTGTATTAACGCAGTTTACAAATAAAACGCAAAACCACAAGTGACACAGTTTACCTAGGCTCGATGAAGAAATGCTTTCCACAAAAGGCTAAATGGCCATGAGGTCACTTTGGAGTCGATAAACCCCAGAATTGTTTGCGTCAGTTTGATGATAGGATAAGAAGGTCATTCGTATCATAACCTCTCATAATGTGGTTAAGTCACTAGGTAAAAAATGGCCCCAGCAGGAAGACGGGGAAACTAGGAAAGCGCTGATGGACGTTAAATGCGTGATTTGATGCTGTTGAACGCACAGACTAGGCAACGAGAACCACTTCCCACTGAAACGTTAGCGAACCAAATCCTTTATGGGAAAGTAAGTCACCAAGAATTGCCGTCAACATCACATAACGTCACTCTCACCGCATCACTCCTTGTCATTGGCTTACAGTGCATGCGATCTTACAAAAAATTTAAGCAAAAAATGACAGGAAGTGCCAATGGGCACTTAAACGTGAGAGTCAACATCGCTCGTGAAGTCGATCAGATTACACTAGAGACATACCAATGAGGTGGTAGCCACGACCGACATCAAAGACGCATTCTTCCACAACGCAAGAGGTGGGCTCGATCTTGTTGGCTACGCCACCACTGCCACCGACAAGGGGTTCAGCAGACGTGTTCGTGGAGGGAGTCGCAGTGCGGTCGCAGACTACTCCGTAGGCAGGTGCATCGCCGCCATAGAGGTTGCCGAAGGTCACACAGGCGTTAAGAATGTGATATAATGGTATTTCTATAATGGAGAAACGCCAATCGTGATTACAATGAGTCAACATCAAAGTGCGTCTATTAACTTTCAGAACCAGGAAATATTATCTTATCTTTGAAGATGCAGCATTATCAGAACGGGGAGAGAATGTACGCAACAACAATACCAGCTAATTCACAATTGTTTATCCCCTCCTTCTAGGTCCTGGGTCGCTATTTGAGGAAATGAGGTTCTGCCGAAAGTACAATTTAGATGGATTAGCACATTGCATTGACCAGGCTGGGGGCCATTCTCATCATGTCTTCTTATACCATGGACCTCACCCAGGGTAATTCCCATCTGCTTGAATTCCCAGGGAGCACCTTGCAGGTCAGCACTCCAGAACCGATGGCGATGCATACTAGGCCGTAATGACAAATTTTCAATGACCGAAGATCTTCAAAATACTAGCTAAAATCTGAGAATGGTAGGCATTCAGCCTCCAACTCTGCCCTTTTTCACAGATGTACTTAATCAACCTCCCTGTAATGGGGCATTCAAACTTCAAAAGCAATATAATTGCCGGTCGCTATGACCAAGACATGGTTGCTAGGCCTAGTTTAAGTAGGCCAGTGATAAAGCTTGATCAGTGCCACTGTATCGGGGAGATATACGGCGAACTCCTTTTTGAAAAATAAATAAGAAATTTCATGCATTCTCTCGAACCATGGATACTTGAGTTATGAACCATGACAGTGCATGCCGTCGAATTACCGCTGCAGAAGCCAGGATCCCGTGAGAGCTGTGCTTCTTTAGGCAAAGTAAGACAAGGAATGCCTTGATGCATTCAGGCAAATAAAGTACTCGGCTAATCGAGAACTCCCTGTCAGTTGGATTCAATGCTTTGCAGATCGAGTTGAACTCGATTTCACACTTTTGGGAAATGCCTGGCAAATTCGCCTCGCAGCATTCGAAGGAGATGCAGCTCACAAATAGTTTTAAACAATCTAGTTTTGGTGGTGAATGTTTAACGCGAGTAATGATGCCCTTCATGCTCGTCCAAATTACTTGATAAAGTGGAGTCACAAAACCTGTCACGCTGCAAAGGCTTCAATTTCTTCTTCGTTCTCCTTATGCTATGAAGGCGATAAAGTGTTTTCCAAATAAATGAATGACTTGTGATGAAGAATCCTACCGTCTTTCGGTACTTATCGAATAAGCATTTTGTTATTTAGTAGTACAAAGCCCAATCACCACTTCCGACCTCTAAGACACTACACCGCCCGTATTCCAATCGCATTCCTTTTGGGGCAGTTACCACAGCCGCATGTGAAATGGTGTTAGTATGTTTTAAAAATAAAAGCGGGATTAGAAGGGAAGTGACTGGGGCTAGAGTACTTTTTCTAGGATTTTAGAGCCAAGATAACCATTTTGGTGACAATTTCAGAGCAAAAAAATTCCCAAAAGAGCTTTCTCCAGGTACTTATTTTCTCATCTCACGCAATTCACTCAGGTGACCGAAAATGCATCGCTGAAATCACAAAATTACGTTTCAGACCTGAGATTATTACGGTTCACTTGTTTTCTTAGCACCTCCCGGTGTTTTGTGGCTTATAAACCTCCCAAAGTTATCGCAAATGTGCGTTTAGGTCGGCGACCATCAGGTATCTCGAATGGACTTGACTTCGTTTAGAGGGATATTCTAATTAAGCTCCAGAGGTGCTGCCCTTTGGTAAGCCCTTCCCTTTCGCTCACAGAACACACCAGGAACACATTGCCACCCCACAATGTGCTAGTGTTTCCTTTGCGCAGAACAGCGTCTCCTCAGTCCTGCATTTAGTGAAACTAAGACGCTCTGACTGCCAAATCGAGCTGAGTCATTCTTTTCTCCACACAGACGTATGTCGTGTATGTAGCTGGGTCTTGGAGTTTCAAAGTGGTCACCATTCTCAACTACTGACATCATTTTGAATGGCCTTAATCTTACTGCGACTGTCGATACCTGCCTCCGCTCCATACCGATCTTTGAGGCGAACTCAACGGGAGTACAAGCCAGAAATCATTCTAGAACGTCCCGAAATTCAGCTTCTGAGCGGAAACTAGAATGAGAGAGCTGTTCTGTCACTGTTGATAACCGCCACATTGACCCTTCAAACAGCTGTTTCCTCGTACCCACAACTTCTTGACCTCAGTCGACCCAGGCATGAGTAATTAGCGGATCAGAAAACAAAAGTGGAAATGACAAACTCACCGACACGCATGGGAAATCCAGGAGGTAGTTTTTTGGTTAGGAATTCTTCTAGCTTATGGAAGAATGGATTGTACTCAGCCATCAGCTCCACAATGGGCAGAATCTGGTCCTTTAACGACAACGGATAGTCCTCGCACAACCAGAGATGCGCCTTGTAAGTCTTCAACTTGGCAGTCATCACTTTGGGTCGACCTATTTCACTCTTTGGCTTAACGCTTGGGTCATGGGAGAAATAATCCTCTATTGTGATGTTACTCGGGTTGTAGCTGGCCGCCTCCTTTTGAAAGATAGTAAGAAAACTTTATTAAAATAGTGTCGCAGTTCAAAGAGTTCGTGTAAACTTTATTTGGGCTGTCCAATTTCCTGTGAATAAGCTCCAGTGTTTATAGTGTATATTGACTACGGCTTCCGAATCCGTTTGCTCGATAACATCTTGACGGATAAACTGGGCCTACGATTGTTGGGAGACCCGATTTTACGAGCCGACCCTCGCGTCAACACAATGTAGGGCTGCAGTTCTTCTAGTCTTCCGCCACCTCAGTCCATTTGTGATAAAATTAAGCTCATGAGGAGGATTCGCCGGAACCTATGATAGGAGAATCAGTAGGATCGTACCGACTATAACTAAATATCTCAGTATTAAGAGGTGGACAGTAAGTGAAAGCTGACACTACCTCCTCCCATGCGACGGAAAACAGAGAAGAGACGCAAACAAATAACAAGTTCGACTTAAAGTGGCAGGAAAATCAGAAGAGTCACGGGAAGGTATTCTGTTCTGAGACATGAAATGCCCTTCCGGACTCAAAGCAGCCCATCTGACAGAAGGTACTCTCATCCTGAAGGTGCGACATCATGGATGAGTTGCGAACCCCCTCAAACTGCTGCTCTCTTTGCAGGCGACTTCAACACACGCGACCACATATGCAATAGGTGAAGCTGAAGTTGTGTTTTTAATTAAATTCAGGAAAACACATACATTCTTTTCTCTTCTCCTCCAATTCGCATTAGCATACATTTGTAACCTGCCGCCAAATATATCCATAAGGTGATATGTTACGGGCGAAGTAAGGCAAAGATAACGTAAACCAATTGAAAATTTGTTAACTATAACTGCTCATTGAAAATATTCAAGATCCCTTTGATAAGTAAAACAGGGCCTTAATGGATGCACCAGTGATGGAAAGAATAAGAAATGGGATGAAGCACAGTTTTTTGGTAAGAAAATTGACAGGCACACAGAGAAATATGCATTTTGCCTCTTCTATTGTAACTGAAAGGATTTGGCAACTGTGGATTACTTGAAGTGTCCAGCGGGCGATTATTTTTAACCAGGGAATAACTGCGATCAAGCAGTGAACAAGAGAAGCAAAAAACTACTCGATAAATTGAAATTAGGTGAGTAAACAACACCCCTTTTGTGCAAAGCTGGCAAACCACTGGCTTGGGTAGGGCAATGTAAAGACGGCAAAAAAAACTTCACCTGTCCGAGTCTGCCGTGTGGGGGGCTAATTTCCATTGGCCAGTTGTCATGACGCAAAAAAGACTTTGTTTGGGTTACAAATTTAACCGGATAGACTTCTCCAAGGCCATGTCACTGTTTGCATCATTTCCATCCGGTAACTAAAATGTCTGCGTGACTCACTCAAGCAGTTTGTAACTTGCATAAACTTGTCCAACACATGGGACGGTTTAAAGGAACAGACACCGATTTATACACCAAATTTTTTGCATTCTCTACCACCATTAAGCGGTGGTGATTCCAGCTTATCAGCTTTGCGAATGGAGCTTAACCCGGACTTTCAAAGCTGTGGGCTTCGGATTCTTGTCCAATTTGCTGAGTGGCATTGAGAGAACGCCGAGATCCGTACCGAGCACGGAAGGTTTCAAAGATCTCGATTCTGGTGATAATTTACTAACAAATCCATCATCGCCTGGCCAACAATCCGCTTAAAAGACAACATTTATCTCAAATACCTTGAATTTGAAACGTCACATACTTTTCCTCGTACCGCCAGTAAGACGTTTCCAAAGCACAAGAGGATCCATTTGCAACGATAAATTTCAAACATTCTGTTCTTCGTCTAACTCTCTTATTCATCCACCGATCCCTAGGCAGTCAAACACGCCTGCCAGTACAGTGCAGTAGTGACAACAGTAGCCCTCTCTCCGTAGAAGTTATTCTCCGCTCGATCTTCCAGCTACACTCTACCAGAGGGTTATTTGGCCATCATGAAAGTGGTTAGTTTAGCAACCGATGCAACTACTAATTTTCATTTGAGGTGTCTTAAGTGCTGTGAGGAAACACCATTGTCAGTACTTCGAAGGCCAGTTCTAGTTGAGTTCTGACAACTTTTCAGGGTGAAAGTTGTAGAGTGCTTCTTATGAAATAACTAGTGCCCCGAATTGGTGAATGATTGTGAAACTCCTGAATGAGTTAAGCTGTCAACAAATAATTGGGAATAGAAGGGAAAATAAGACCTATGCTTGGGTACGTTTAATGGAGCAGAAGAGAATAGAAAAATTTTTCAGAAAACTAAGTTTTTAAGCTTATGATAGACCAACACCAGTGATGAAGCCTTCCCTACTTCCAAACCGGATCCGAAACTACAACACATAGAAAAGTAGAGACACTTTGGTTGCTTACATTGGTGATTTGGACATGGCGCGACTTCTCAAAATTCTGTCCGCCCAAAAGGTTGGTTAGGGGGTTATTGCTGACGGCGGAAGAGTCGTTACCGCTGTTGGCGCGCGACTCCTGAATGTCGCGCAGATTCTCCTCCGTTAGATGCTCTGTTCTGCGCAGGGTCACAATCTGTACGTTTGCAGCGCTGCACACCTGTAGGGAAAAAAAGCAACAGGAAGTTTTAAGTCAAAAAAAGCACATGGACTCCCATTCTTAAGGCAAAGCGAAAAGCACGGTAAAGTTTGGATTTACTTGGCGAAATGTGCGCTCGATACTCTGCAATAAATCAGAATTGAACGCAACTTAGGACAGGAGAAGTTTATGCAGGATTAAGGCAAGAGAAATGATGAAATAGGAGTCCAAAACTCCTCACCTGATAAAAAAACAGGTTAAAACACCCGTTAGAGTAGACTAGAAAGACGATATCATATGAATAGATTCGGAACCATTCATCAAAGGATGAATTAGGAGATCATAAAGCAGACGAGCACGAAGGAAATAGGGAAGATAACCACCTGAAAGGGGTTTATTTCAAGATGGTGAAATCCCCAACCCGCAAGACTTTTGAGGAGCAAGATCCAATGGGAAAAGGCAGAGGCAGACCAGAGTTCTAAGTTATGCGAACAAAGGTGGACCCAATATTTCGAGCAGTACCGGAAAAATGCGGCCGAATGCGTGCCGCGTGATGCTATAGACTTGAAGAGCAAGCTACTGTTGGTGACTTCAAATGAAGGAGATTAAGAGAAGTGCGATTCCAAATATATATAAACTCATTTTCTCCCTCTCACCCAAAACTTCGATAATGTGTTTGCGATGATGATTTTATGTCTATCTTTAAGGGTGTTCCCTGGTGCAGATTTGACAGGCACATAAACCTGGCAATATTAAATACTAATTAAAAGTTGGCAATACACTTCATTAGGGTTAAATAACACAAAAATGATAGACAAGCCCGTATTGCAGGTCCCCTCGAAGACACGGGAAGGGAGATAAGTGAAGTGGATAACTGGATGTAAAGGGTGTGAACATGCGGATACGGCAGTTTGGTTTCATGTCCCGTTTAGGAGGAACTACAGCAATGTGATGACAAGGCGGTTCCAGGGCAGCAAAAACTTGAACTTGTTGAAAAGGTCTTTCTTTGAGACAAAATAATCAGGCGCTCTTCTGCAGCCAAAATTTACATCCAATGCGTTCGACCAGCATTCAGGTCTGTTACAATTCGTGGGCATGCAAATTAAACCTCACCAAAATGTTTGGCTTCTGGAAGTCAAGAAAAAACTATGGCCTAGTCGCCTCAGTTATTACCTCATCCCCGTTTAATTTTGCGCCTAATGACAAGAAAGGTGGTAATGTCTTGGAGAGGTGCGACGTGGGATACCTCTATTCTGGTCATATAGGCTTGAAGGGACTAGTATTTGCCTTGCTGGAAGCCACACTACGACCTGAATAACGGCCAGTAAATGGGTAGATGTAAGTTACCATTCCTAAGAGGCTTATTGCTACTGCAGAACTGATCTGTAGGGAAACTTCTACGCTCGGATGAGAGAGGGGTATGTCTGATCTCACCCACGACAGTCAGGTTATAATCCTCAAACCTTCAAGTGGCAATTGAACTTTCACGGAGTTAGCAATAAGCAACAAATTTAGAGGGCAAAATAGACACGAGTGGGCGAGTGTGGTGGAAAGGAAAGGGGATTACCGCTTTTGAAGACAAAATGCCCTACAGAGTAGAATTCCCAAGCTTAAAAATCATTGGGAGGCGATTATAGACCATAGGGGTTAACACTTTAAAAATTAAGGCAGCAGAGGAAACTTCCTATACTCGCTTAACTTAACTGACATACTTAGTTGCCTTATACAATTCACCGAAATACAGCATAGAGAAAAAACTTTATTAATAACTACAAATCAACGAGACAGTCAGTTCGCCCTTCCAAGAAGTGGTGATCCATAAGACCAATGTCACCAAAAGGCATCCTGACCAATGAGAATGGTCTCTGGCAGACTTTCATTAAGCTAGCCAAAAGAGAAATTCCAATATCCTCCGTCCCTGATGTTTTATGATCGCGTCAGAGAAAGACTTAAATTTCGATATCTTAAACGATGCAAACCAAAATAATAGGGGAATTGAGTGAAGAAAGGCAACGAAACTATTTGACGAAAAACTCGCATTACCTGGCATTCATGTCCGTTAATGTTCTCCTTTCTATCAGACCCCCATCCGAACATTCCACTCTTGCTCCTACAAATAGAGAACGGAAAAAGGTCACCTTTGCATCGTTTCCGACTGATTCACTAGCAGATCGTCAAGTTCACTACAACCTCCAATTACTGCGTCATTTCACTACTAACAAGCATTTTAAAGATCAGTATTTCGCGAAATCACTTCGAAAAGGGCTACAGAAGTGATTAACAATCCTGGGGAAATGAATTCATTATGCGTTTGTTATAGATTTCTACGTGTAAGCACGGATTCCGTTGAGCTTCTAGCCAGAGTAAGCAAAAGGTCAAAAACTTCAGCACAGAACTCCCTCTTGCTAATTAGTAAGGGCGGGTTGGGAGAATGGAGCATGAACATGAGCCCGTCGACCGGCTGCCAAACGATCCTTTTACTAGCCTTATTCAGAGAGTGCTAATCTGTACATTTGAAATTCCTATGTGACATTGGAGAATTGGGGGAACTGAACGAGGGTGCGAAGTAAGGGCAATAAGGTAAGCTTTTGGAAAACCAACACCTAAGTGTTCCCTAGAATTGTGGACAGAGATAAGCTATTCAAAGGGAACATTGTAGACTTGCCACCAAATCCAAATCCAAATAATCAGGCCATTTAATTTAATTGATCTAAGAAAGCATTTAAAACAGCGATGAAAACTGAGAATTGGAACTGGGACCACTTCTCAGTTCCCTAAATGCCAGCAACCGGTCCATAAAGGCATCAACACCTCAGTAATGTAAAAGGGGACAAAAAACTGAGAATGCAATCTACTCAACAATTCGATCTTATCTGTGCCACCATTACAAAGTCAGAATTCAATTTCTCCTGCTGTCCCCGCATAGATTAAACAGGATAGATTTCCCAATTCATTCACCCATTCAAGGCGTCGAAGGGGGAGACTGAAGAATTTACTTGACAAATCTGACGGTATTGAGGAAGATAATGTTGTCAAACCAATTTGCCAGGGCGCGTGCTGTAAATTAGCGCTCCAAGTAGATGAGAAACACTTAATGCGCAAAGGTAAATCTTCAATGGCCCTTTTGACTCGGGTAAGTGGGCGAAGAGGAGTAAGTATCTCGGCAAAGTGGGAGAGACAGGAAGGCAAAAAGACTTTCCACTTAATAAATCCAAATACATTCTTGTAGAAAAAGAGCAATAAAGGGGAGTTTGCTTGGGGAGCCGACTTTCCCCAGAGCAGCTATGAGACCAGCGATGGAACGTCAGCGACCTATACTACCCATCAAATAAGCAACTTGGAATCCCAATTTTAATAGATTGTGAAACGGTAGCCTTCAAACTGAACAGCACGGAACGTTCCTTTTGATTCATGGCTGAGAAGGAAAATATAGAACCTCAAATTGACCTATTTCGATAAAGGTATCAAAGACTAGATTCAAAAATATTGATTTATAGAAAGGCACACTGCAAACCCTTAATGGAACTCAACGTTCTCTGCAAATTTGCCAAAAACTAAACATCGAATAATCATCATCACTTTGCTTAAAAGGCCTACTTTACGAATTCAATTTTATCTGTGTCGAGGAAGGTAACGAAGATGGGCTGGGTGAGTTTCTTCGCGATTAAGTCGTCGGAGGGCGCGTGCAGCAGCGAGTCAACGCCAGCACCAGCTCCGGCACCTGCACCGGGACCAGCTCCAACTGCCGCAGAGTTCGAGGTGACAGCGGGGGAGGAAGCGGAGGCGGAAGCAGATAGCAGGGATCCGATGGAGTGATGGTAAATGCTGCGGTCACTATGGTTTACTTCATCCATCACCACGCCCTGCTCTGTGGTTCCATTCAGAACGAAAAGAAAAACCTTAATTCGGTAGAGACACACTCCTAATAGTTGTAATAAAGATCGCTCGCACAAGTCACATCAAAACGATGCGAAAAAAAACGTAACTCATACGGGATAAAGGCCAATTAAATACAATTTGATTCCTAAGAAGACAAGCCCTTGGGGTATTTAAACACAGGTGAAACCAGGAGTTATTCCGTACTCGCCGCACTAGCACGAAGATGTGTGACCAGCACGCCCACGCTCACAGCAACATAAAACTATGCAGTTCGGCGAAGATACAGGACTATGAGTGCTAAGATTTAATTGCTGCCGAAAGGCCATGCCAAGCCGACGTTTCCTGCTGAGGTAAGAAGAACGATCATTAGCGCAATGACATATTCTTCCAGACAATCACAACTATCTTCTAGGACACTTCGCAACAAAAAAACCAGCCGTAACATCCACTCCAAGTAAAAGTTTTGCTTCTAGAAGACAGTTAAAAGTCCAGTTATAAATAGGTTTAATTTCCACACGGTTGCCTATCCCACTCACACGCCAGTATCACTGTGATTATCAACACAAGAAGAAATGCCGTCAGTTGGATACGGATTGTATCTGCCGCCCATCCAAGAGTGCGTCATTGAAAAAATTGTCCAGCTACATGAGATCTTGTGAGAATGGGGCACTCCTCCCGTTGATTTGCTACTTTTGCCAAATTGATGCAATTCGACAAAAGTATTTCCTTGGTCTTCAGCAAGTGAATCATTTTCCACACACACACACACACAAGGCAAATACGTTTTCAGGGAATGAATTGGACGAACATCTGGGAACAATCAGTGATGATGATCTAACTTTGCGATATAAAGGCCACTCGCCAAGCCAATAACGGCGCGCTATCTAGCCTTACAAAGAGAGGCAAAGAACGAATACTGTTTAGTAATGCATTTTAAGGAGGACACACACACACCTATCAAATGCAAATGAATTGTTCCAATACTTGTCTTGAATGATGGTGAAAGTCGTTTTTAGCTAGCTAATGACAGCCTATTTAAATGCGCTAATGGCAACACATAACTCTTCATCATTGCCCATTACGGGAGATCTTCCCAAAAGCGTTTTATCACCATAGTTAAATTGTTTATCGAAACCATTTCCAAGTGGCACACTTTGCTGTCAAAAAGTCTCTACAGCTAAGAAACCTAGTCAAAGCAGATAAACTCTAACTGTATCTAATCAAATTGACGATTGATGACATGTGATGACATGTCGGAAGCACACGCATGTTGGCTTGTGTTTCGCATAACATCGGGAAGCGTCAGAGTTGCCAACGAAGAATCCGCCCATAAATTCATTTAAGAAAAAACAGAAAGATAGAGAAAAACAAAAAACGCCATGTCATAAATTAATTTTTGAGTTTTAGAGGCCAATACAGGGACAATTAGGCCGTATTAACTTGAATCCTTTATAGTGTGGCTCTTCATGCCAAATAAATAAGTCTGTTTGATTTTTGCAATCCAGTTCAGAATGCAGGGGCCAGGTCGAATCGTCCGACCGGGCATAATTTATCATTCCATCTAGGTCTAGTTATACCGAATCCGATTGCACATAAAAAACCAATTTGACGAGGATGGGGATAGAATCTTGACCAAGTAACAAGAGTAGTAGGAGTGGACGGGAGCGGCTATTGAGAGGTACGCATGCTGAATTTTAAGTCGGTCATTCCTCGTTTGGACACAGCTCACTGCAATGACTTGCCGTGAAGTGTATGAATTTGTAAAGCATTCATATTTGGGAGCCTATTCGAGCTGTAAAGCCTATTCGCAATCTCGACTACTTTCCTCCTAATCTGAACCGCCATAAAACGTCCATTGGATCTAGTAAGTGAAATTTGAACCTGTCTCCTTGGTTTGGTTTTAAAGCTTCAAGAACGCCACAAATATCTGTAGCGCGATTTCAGAAAGGGCGTCGAGTTTCAGAACTATTCACCAAGGTAGTTCTCCTCCTGCCTAGAATGGAGCTCCTGCAATCGGCCCAATTGTTGGTGTTTTTGTTAGACAGACACATGGCCTTGTTCCTACGTACGTTCAGATGTCAATTAGACACGAAAGCGGTTCTCTGCAGAAGGGTACACGTTGGCGCCGAAGGCAAAAGCAAAGTCTCCAATCCCGATCCGAGTAACGAGTGCTCTTTGCTTTTGTGCTTGCGCACACATTCAAACCTAAATGTTGGCGCAGAGTGTGCGCGCGGAGGTGTCCTCTCAGGAGGTAGGCACCACTTAACTGGAACATTGGCTAAATGCAGGGCCCAATGGACTGCAATTTTGAGATGTTGGTCAGTCTGAGTTTGGTTTGCAGCAAAACGGCGGGTGAGGAAAGGCGTTGTAGATTTCTGTGTAGATTGGGAGTTATAGGATCATAACTAGAGTACGTAAAGTGCTGCTAAGCGCATTTCACAACACTATGCTGGAGTGGAGATGCACTTTAATGTGTCCAAATGTCATGTGATAAGCCATTTTGTAGAACTGACTGATCTTATAAGTAGATTCAAGAGTTTTATGCAGTGAATGGAGATAGCTACCAAACATACATCAAATAGCCATGAAAAGCGTTGGGGATGGTCAGAGTATCGTGAGTGTAATGAGTGTACCAGGAGCACATTATCAATCTCTATTATCTACTCCACTCCAAATCATAAAAAAATATGTTTCAATAAAGGACTTAAGCTACCGATGTAGGAGTATGAAGCCAACTTCAGAAATACCTAAGACATGGCTTATTTCTGCAAACAAAATCACCGACATTTAATAGAACAGCAGAAAGTTGAGATGGCGTCATCCAGAGGATCCCAACCATAGCAATTCATTAAAACAATGCAGACCAATTGGCATCAGACCGCGACTCTAAGCTCAGACGCAATGATCACCAAAAATCCCCTACTAGGGACAGGTTTACATCTCACGATGAGTTTATAATAATTCACAAGCCGATTGCAAATCCAGATTTTCGACGCGCCACTACAGAGGCAAGAAGGCGTACACGCTTACATTCACCCGAAGAGATTCAACTATTATCCGACCATTTATTAGCCAAGTTAACCAGTTTCGATTGCATGCTTTCAGGGATTGTACACAAAGACCAAATCAACCCACATAAGGGACCGAAATATTTTTTTTCGATGCAGTAAAATGGTATATCAACGGTTAGTTCTAAATGTGGACCCCCTCTTAGATATGGCACAAAGGGGCACAAAGGCGATGTCTTAACCCTTGCCATGTCAATTGCTGACCAATAGAGGGAAGGTGATTCAAGTTGATTACGTACCAGTGATACGGAAGATGTAGGACATGTTTCCACGGACCCAAGACGAGGTTCCATTAAAACCTATGAGACTTGCATCGATTCGCACGTTGGGGCCCTGCTTCCACACTCGGCAGATGTCACTCGGGCACATCCGCGAGACCAGAGGCACTGGGAAGGTAGAGTTAAAAATTGTCATTTACTACCCTCTGGTAGGAAGGAGAAGAAAGAACGCGAAACCCATGGAATTTTGTAAAAGATGAGTCCTGACGCCAACTCAGACATACACACTAGTACACATCTCCGTGTTATTCTGTAAACAATAAGGCTTTCTCCGCAAATAGCACACGAGTGGGAATCTCACCTGAAGAAAGCGCATTTATTTACACAGAGTAAATTTCACCTCACACTTGTTAGTCCCCACTTGTGTGCGCGCGTTTTTGGGTAAATTGTGCCTTCACTCCCACGGCCAATGTAGTCCCCTGTGTTGGTGCGTTTTCAGGCAGTGAAAATCCCTCATGCTGAATGCGCTCACTTGCATTGTGCACCATCCCACCCACTACCAGGCTGTTGACTCCCGCTAAACCAACTCCCAACTCTTCGCTACTTGCCAAAACGAAATCTTTGCGGCAAAAGTGAATGCTGTTGAGGGGAATAGGAGTTGATTCGAGCTGAGTCGCACCCTCCTTCTTCGAAAGCACAATCTGTCAGCAAGTAGTTCGATTAGATTAGATTAGATTAGATAACTGAAGCCTCATGTAAAATGCGCACGATTGGTTCTTTGGAAGTGGGATATGTCCAGCTCAGCCTTGATCTCACACCATGCGTCCTCATTGTGGCAGTGTTTGCAAGAGCTGTTTGAAAGCAGAGATCTGGTTTGACGTGCTCTCAGGGAAAGTGTGAGTTTTTCGGACTCTTGTGATGAACTGGAGGTGGCAAAATCGACCCAAGTAGCAAGTAGCCGCAAGTCATAGCTAGGAATAGTGCGGATTCTTGACTAACCATTTCATGCAATAATGAAAGTTTCCGTCTAAAAATTTTCCTTTGAAAGTGATCATCACCGTCTTTATTTACGATTAACTTATTCACCCTCACCTCAGTGTCCAATCGCTTGTCTAAAATCGCCTACCAAATATTGAATCCAGGCAATTCAAAATGGCCTATAACCCAAATCCACTTCTTTTCATTAAGAACGAATTTATGAAGTTTTAGAAGCCACCTAAAGTATAGTGAAATGTGCAGATTTGGTGATCCACGGATTGAATCTCATTGTGTATCGGTTACGTAGTTCAAAATTTATCTTAAACCTTCAAAGATGGGTTTTTACAAAAACAGCAATGTTCAGCATTACAGTCACTACAACTTGTACCTCTATGAAGTTGGTCTTACTCGGAGAAAGTATGATTCGTTAACCATGAGAACTAGGTCAAAAGCCCTGGAAAAAGACGATTGCATAGCCTAGTCAATGTGGAGGGAAAAATGGACATCTACAGTGAATGAGAGGGAGAAGTGATTGATCCAGCTACCGGATTCAAACCCTGGAGACATTCTGATGGTTTCCCCAACTGATGCGGGTAGTTTTCTCCACTCACAGAATGCAGTCATTTTGCGCTCTACGTACCACAACAGATTCGTGAGCGCTATGGGTGGTGGGAGCGATGCCTTCCAAATTTGCTACCAAAGGCAGCACATGCACAATGCCAAAAAAATCATTCGTGCCACCTGGTCACTGTTTGACCACAGCCATCAAACTTTTGGGTAGAAGAATGAAGAAATTTAATAATGCTTCGGTTCTTTGAAACCCAATGTTTCAGATCCAGTTGCAAGACAAATAAATGTAATTGTATCTTGCAATCTGACCCAAGTATATCATTGGAGACTAGTCAATCCCTGTCCAAACAGTTAATAACTTTTCTAGCAAGCTGCGATAAACTTCGTGGCATTCAAGCTCCTAAATCTTTTCTTCGTAAATCCTCAAGCCTTCGCACAATCAACGAAACACTCAAAATTGCAGAATTAGGAATTGTTCGTCCATTTGCACTACTCCGAACACTCCCGCAAACGAATAACCAGTTCGGCAGTTGCGTGTATCCCTAGAAAGGTGAAGCGGTTAAACTTATTTGGAGAACGTTCAATGAGAAAGCCAATCCAAAGGTAGAGACTACATTGCAACGAATTCAAAAATTGTTATTTTCAGAGGATGTGAATGAAAAGCCATCGTGACCGCAGGCATACCAAAATAGGGCTTTTAGCCAACCTGACAGGCTGTAGCGCTGGACTTTGGCATAAACTTCTGTCCACGTGTGTGGGTAGCGTTCAATCAACACTGCGACATTGGGTTTCAAAGTAGTGAGGAAATAGCATAGACTACCACCATAAAGGACACCGTTATCAATGATGAAAAGATGCCTTTTAATGGATTAAAACAATGGTAGCGTATTTTTGTCAGAAGCCGAAAGAGGCTTCTTAGTCACACGGTCAATGAATCGAGTGAAAGAACTCACATAAATTAGCCACGAATACATCCCTGAGGAGCATAAAGTCTGGTTGTTTAGGCAACGAAGCAATATGCTTTGTAGCTTTGATTGTGCGAGCGTTTAAAGAGTCGGCTACTTGGACGGTCTGCGCGTCAATTACTGAGGTGTTGATTGGAATGAGAAGCCAGTGATATAAATGCATCTCTTTGGCTGAGAGATACTAATTAAATCATTTTTGTAAGAAATAAAGCCTCAAGGATACAACACCCACATTCTTCTAGGCAAGTAGAAAACATCACCACTTTACCCCTCTAGATTGACCACGAAAAACCAAGACTTGAAACTTCAACTTTAGTATTTCGCTGATGTTTTTAGTATGCCTTTCTGCAAATGCACTGAATATATATGAAGCCTACTTTGGGTAGAGAGACAAAAGGCGTGGCAGGATGTCTTAAGTTCTATACAGAAAGTCACATGAAATGCCATTTAACAGGGAGATGCGTTGGGCGTCTTCCCACTTTCTCCGCTGTAGTAGGAAAGAACATACTGAGTTACGACGTTACGTAAACGTGATTAAAAGAGGGCGCGGCTGACGTTGTGAGGCTTCTCTTGGGAACACGTAAAAAAAGAAGTACGAGAAACAGTGAAGCCTTTACGTAAAGGAAACAAAATAAATATAAGTTCGAACCTAGCGAATATTCCTATAAAAAAGGCAATTTCAAGATCATCAGGAGAACCGCATTTCAATACAATTTTCACCAGAGTATGCGAGTCTTCAATTACGCGTAGGCATCAAGTGCTCGCTACTTATCAACGTGTTTTGGGGAAGATATTTGCACTAGGAGCAATTTCCATCACGCAATTCTACCTTCACGACGATGCTATGCTGCTAGCCCCTCTGAGCCTCTTCAGTGCCTTCAGATAATCCCTTGCATATCTTCAGGGATTACTCAAAGCCAGAAGTTGATCTCGTCAGACAAGAGGAAATAACATTTTCAAGCCTAAGCCAAAATAAGCTGGGTTTTCTGATGCAAATAAATATGTACTCAGACTCGATTTGAGAGGGCCTGTCATCTTTAAGAACACAACAGTTAACAAAGGTAGGCTTCTAATATACTCACGATTTTTTAATTTTTTAAACCAGCTTAATCCAACTTTTGTCGCAGATTATTTTTAAATGCTGAGTTAAAAAATATGGGCCAAAAGCAGTGTATTACCACCTCATCGGCCTACTCCAGATTTCGCAGGTAGGTAGAGAGCTTGTAAGGTCAAGATCGTCTATCAGAACGCAAACCTTGGAGATTCGTTTGGCATGACTGAATAATGCTATTGAAACAGCAATGCACATCAGGTCCTGAGGATGAAGGCTGCCCATCTCTGCTATAGTTCAGCATTGTCTACTAATCTTAATGCGATTATAGGTCCCTCCACGTGTTGTGCGACCAGCCAGAATAGGATGTCACTACATATATGGTCTAAGTAGAACCAAACCACTTTTGTTGATAATGGTAAACGGAATCGAAGTGTACTGACACTATTGCTTTGTTCAGGGTAGATGAACCCGTTTCTTTAAATCACAGCTATCAGTTAACCCCATCTTCAGTTCAGACTTCACATGAAGCAAATCAATTCTTAATGAGATTTAACAGTGCCCATTCGTTAGTTATGACCTAGCCACACGAATGCCACCTAGGATCTCATCTTTCTTTAGAGTTTTATACACCACTGCACCTTTGGAAGACCAGCCATTTCACAGGAACTAACTTACAATAGCTTTGGCTTGAAAATTAATCAGAACTGACAATAATGCTTCCTCATGGTGCTCAAAAACTCAGATAAATCCACCAGTTCTGCAAAGATCAGATAGCGCACAGTTCATTCAGTCCTGAACTTTGGTAGAGCACCATTCCCGCCAACGTACAACTAGACAAGGTGTACGCACGTGATCGGGCATTAAAAAGATGCCAGGGAGACAGAGGGCTACCGTTATCTCTGCACTGCGCTGGCAGATGCGTGTGATTGGACAGAAGCAGAGATGGATGAGAAGGCGAATAGAGCAATAAGGTGAGCAACATGATATTTACCGTTGCTAATGCCCATCCTTGTGTTCTGGAAGCGTCTTACCAGTATTTGTAGAAAACGTATGAAAGTTAACGACTATTCAAATTTGAGAAATCCAGAGTAAAAGCGAATTATTGTTCCAGTAGCTCATCATTCATGAGTGCCTCAGCAACGGAACCAAACTTTTGAAAACATCCACGGCTGGTGCGCTTGCCCATCGCGCTTTCTGCAAATGCCACCCACAGATGTGAAGTTCGAACTCAACTCGCACTTATATCAGATTTAACCAGCACTTCATGACAGTAGATAATGAAATAAGAAGCACAGAACCTATGCTAAACCGACGCTCGTCAACGCCTTAAATGGAAGCCATTTTGGCAATCTTATGCATAATATAACTTCCCAACGAGTATCAGAAGTCGATGGGCTGCATCAAAAACTTCTCATACCTGTTTACCAGCTTCACCCTTCCCTTATTAGCTTCAGTGAAAATTCATAACAGTTCCTACTGTTTTGACGAACAGCGAAATGACAAGATGCTTGATTTCGTGGCACTGCCTTACCGATGTTGGGGGCTCCTTGAATGACTTACAAAGGTGGAAATCGGGTGGCACTAAATCCAGAGTATAGGTTGATTGCCCTACAGAATTTCCACTTTAATTATTCTTATCAATCCCCAATGCGGGAGTTGAGGCAGAGAACAAGGTGATTCTCTGTGACAGACTTCTTTCCATTTGGTGTCAGGTGCAGGTTAGAATACTCTTTCATGCTCCATTGGTAAAATTGTGACAGCTTTTCCACGTTCTCGATAAGTTTGAAAAACACGCCCATGAGAAGCCAACACAGATGTCATCAACAAATCCCCCGACAAAAATTGAATGCCGAATTCCTTTTTTGTAGAGTCCAACAGACTTTCAGGTTTCACAGTAATTTTTTTCGGGTTTGCGCTCACCTCACAGCTTTTTTGGTGCAAACCTCACTGAACTTAAGAGGCAGTCAAAGATAAGGGTACTATAGACAGGCTCAAACACTTGCATCCAGCAGGTAATAGTCCATTTTATCTTCTTTAAATTAAAACAAGGTGTGACTGGACGTCCACAGCATTCTGATCCTGTTAGGAAATTTATTCATAGGCGGTGACCTTAGAAGGAGGAACTTTACTGATACGGAGTGCATGCGTAAACCTACTGTCTCTAAGGTTACGACGCTCTAACTCGACCGCAAGTTGCCCGACTTGCCCGGAGAAAAATTGTCGAATGATATACTCCTCAGCCTCCTTTTGTTTCCACCGTTACCATCATAACACATGGCAAAAATGATTAAGAGGTAACCCTCATTGCTGTTAATTAATAACTCAAAGACTCACGTTCAAGTGCAATTACTGTCCATTGAAGTGATGGCTTTGCAGAAAAAATCTTTTATATGAAATCGTGAATTAATCCATCTCGCAATGAAACAATAAAAATTGTGAACAAATAAAAGTAGCAACGAAACGTTTGGCTTAGGCGTGGCTAAGGGATAGAAATAAGTTCAATCAATCGGTCCATGGATTGGATGAGGGGCTCCTGTCAACCAGACCAAAGCTGCGGTAAATTGCATGCATAAAGTACGCTTGGACGACTTGACGTCCAGTGCCGATATCACTATAATCGGCCTAGCTAAAACTGCTAAGATCCGATATGAGGATTTTATCACCGGTGGGTAGAGAAGATCCATTCTATAGCCGGCAGCAGTCTGCGCGAAGTCAAAAATGAATAGGATCTCACTATTCCAATACGTGCGTGTGTCTGCTGATCCGGATTCCGGTTCAAATCCATACACCAAAATAGGCTACCAGCCGAATACTCACAAAAACACTGCTAGAACCATAGAGACTACCATGCTTGCTAAGAACCGGACCAAGTTCAGCATAGGCAATTGATGAACAGGAAAATGGGCATGGAATATTATTAACAAATACAGTGTTGCAAAAGATTAGGTACTACAATCAACGGGCAGATATTACAGTTAAACAGCTATGGGTAGATGGGTGAATAGATAGATTGATAGATCCTTCTACAAATTTATCATCAGTAACAATTAAAAGAAGATGAAGTAATTGGGAAGAGAAGGTAAACTTATTTCAACCTGATAAATTCACAAAACGGAGTCTCATTTGTTCCCTGACCTTAAATCCTACAACTTCTGGCAACGAATCGCAAGTGAAAACTACTGAGAAAGGCGCTTGAGTGTCTCATTAAATAAAGAAAAAAAACGACTTAAAAAGGGATTAAAAATGCAAGAAGGGCAAATGGACTCACACCAACTGGTAAACTCCCATTTTATTTCCACGTAGAAATCGGGCGTGGCCTTGAGTTTCCCCAACAACGCAGTGATGATTTTTGCCTGGTTCTGCAGCATATGCGAGTCGCGATGGGTGAGCACTATCTTCAGCAACTCTGGATCGCCCGTGCTGATAGCCTCTTGAGTGACTAAAATCGAGAGGAGAGGAATTTGACACCATTTCACAAGACACGGCCGCATGCGATTTAATGAACTCGTAGGATTTGTGGTGACGAAATAAGCTTTCCTAAACATCCTATTCAGTTAAAAAAGTGAAAAGGAGATGCCACTTTACAGCCGTCAGAATATTGAAGGGTGGTCGGAGCGATTATGATAACTCAACTAACCGAACACTGCCCGTTAAAGCCAAGAACTAAATAACGGCCAGTTTCCCTTCAACATGTCGCACGTGCTCAAAGGCGATGAATAAGTTGCCCCGATTCACCAAAGCCCTTTTCTCAAGTAGGTTCGTGCTTAAGCGAAACACATCCGTGTCGATCAGATCAAGATCAAACTGGCATTTCACCGAGTTGGAATAAAATAAGAAGTCAATGAAACAAGACCGCTAAAAACGTTTTTCTAAGGCTTGAAGAAATTACTTGTAACCTGTGAGGACTTTGAAGTGCATGCAACCGTTCAAACATAAAGATCATCGGGATAATGACGTACCAGTCGATAACCGGTACAACACTCCTTGGTGTATCGCCTACTTCTATCTTATTTGCAGCCTACGTACCATAGAGCATTAGCAAAACTCGACAAATGTGACCCGAGCTAATCTGCAGTACCTACTTTGGTGTAGTGCTTGATCCAGAACACCTGAGGCAGGTATGGCATCAAAATGCAGCATCAAAAAGTGGCACTCACCAATGCTCTCAAATCTAATTTAAGGAGGTACTTATTTAACTCATCGTGGTTGTGGTCAAAACTTGTGTCGTTGTTGACACGTTAGCTCATTAATAATCAATGTGAGTGATGTGCTAGGGCACGACAAACACTTTACTCCTTTCATGCGCCCTATGAATTGTTTACTTTCTGCCTGATTTGAGGCAAAAGTGCATTGTGACGGTCGTCATGCGAACGAGCATAGCGTTGATCACCTCAAAATAATCCATTCGTCACCCGTCTCGGATTTTTGCGGGCAGAAATCACTTCCTCCCCTCCTCAGAGAAATGCCTTTCCTGACACAGTGCAGGATTGGAGACGCAAACGTTCACTTTCTTGAGTCCAGAAAATTTACAAGATTTAAAATTAGTTGTAGCCCAAGTGCGTGCATTTGGTTTTGTTCTTCTTCTTGACAATAGAAAATCACATGCTAATAGTTTGTTTGGAGCTAAAGTAGGATGGTTGAATACCCAGTAAATATCTCATTAGTCTCAAAGCAGGGTTATGCTGTGGAAGCACACTCCAAAAGGTCGGAATTTTACATAATCAAAAGGTTTGGCTTTAGATTACGATGTGATTAACATTCTTAGAGCCGTGCTTTGAAGAGAAATACTTATACGTATATCCAGTGTTCATAATGATACGTAAAAAGCAGACCGGAAAATTGTGTAATGCAACAATTTCCTCGCAGGATTCAAGGATAGGTTGACTTCTTGGAATCAATTCGATAACACCATTTACACCTAAGACAGTTTAAAAGGGAACCACTCTCGACGATCTCTGCAAATTTCGTTTTCGTTGAAATACCATTTTCATGACGGGAACTCCTTCGATCTTCACAGAAATCAGCCCTGCCTAACGCCCAATCGAGTGGCATTGAAAAGAACAGAAGTTAACTAAGAAAAACGGTTAATTTGGTTGAAGTCACTTGAAGTTACATTGGAAAATGCAAACAAGGAAGTACATTTTCTATGAGAAGTCGTCGCATTTCATCTGCCAGTGTTCCATTCTGTTGATATGATGCGGTAGGCTTGCATGCGGGTGTCTACTTGGAAATTCACGCTTACAACTGATGTCCGACTTTCGTTCCAAAAAAACCCAGGTACATAGATTCCCCCTGCGGTTTGGCCGGTTAAAGAAAACTGAAATTTGGCCAAATTTTTGTTGGAAGAATCCACATAACGGCTGATTCAATTATCCCCTTCATTTCCTTTAGCCAAGCATAAATGTTCATGACAGTTTCAATGAATTCTACCAAAATATCATCTCTGTTAAAATTTTTCGTATTCTTCACTGAAAAGTCGTTGATGGTTGCACTACTCGCTGTCCCACAATATTAGAGGTCTTAGACACCCACCCCAATAGCACGACGAATAGTTGGCAGCTTTAAAGTACGGTAGATTTCAGTTAAGTCTTGTGGACTAGCTCCAATAAAAATTTACATTTAATCCGACCCAATGACTTAACTAACAAATCCAACCCACAATCAAGTAAGTCATAGGTAAAAGATCAGAGATACATCGTTCTGCGCAAGAGTCAGCTCGCATGTTTGGTGAATGAGAAATAATCAAGGTAGGGCATTTCGTTTAATCTGTTTTAAGGCAAACACCACACACCCAAGGCATTAAAGTTATGCAGCTCAAAACTGCATAGCTATATCTGTCCGATCGAGTGCTCCGTGGAATGGAGAGGGCCTGATAAACTGGGCCCAACCTAATTATTGACTCCTGGTTGATGTAGCTTTTGCTAATGCTAACGCTTTTCAAGAAAAAAAACACCTTTTATGGGTCTAACTTCCTCGCCTTTCCAAGATCTCGCAGCAAAAGAACTGCACTAGCTGGTAGTACTTAACCAAGTGAAATTGCATGGGTAAAATCCGACATCTGTATACGTCGGCATTCAATCCTTCGTTTCTCAGTCATCTGACAAGCGGATTTTTCTAATAACATTCAAATCGGCTCAACTTTTGCCTGAATTTTTCCGGTCAAGTAGAAAAGTTTGCCACGGAAGATCGTGGAACAAACATATCAGCATGCAAAACAGTGGTTTTCGAAACCAGCATTTGCGTGATTGAATATTTGAAATCAGTTGGAGTGAGCGACCCAGGGTCGTTTCAAGTTTCATGCCTGAAATAAGATCTCAATTCAACCTCCAAAAACTGGCTTATGCAAGCGAAAACAGAGTAGGAAATTGTTGCAAGCGAATTGAAGGATGTTTACTCATTTGGAAAGTGTCATCCCTCTCTCCCTCTTTCGTGTCGCAACATTGAAGATTCGTTATCTACTGGTGGTTTTTGGTCAATTAAAAGAAAAAGGCAAGGCTTTAGACTTTCTCTTTCAATATTCATACTTTCATTTAAAGATTATAGATTATAGTAAACAGTGCGGACAAATCTTTGCAAATAACATAACCGTGTTCACTCAAGGCAATGCATTAGACCATTTAAGCCTACAGACGCCATAAGATACTAAGGTGTGAAATGAAGGCGTTATTATCTGCAGATGGAGTGTCAGGAGGATAAGGAAAGGAGGCTAATAATATAGCAGAGGTCTTTGGAGATCGGAGAGTGCAATGACGTTAAATCTAAGGCAAACAGGTGGGTGTAGTTTTTGAAGCTAAAGATAAATAACTACAGAGTTTGTCATGAACTGATATGTTGTGTGTGGATGAGCGCAAACAATATCGACATTCCAGCTTAAGAAATCAGGAAATAGGAATAAACGAGTAGGTGTCCAGCATCTAACTTGCCAGGGCCCCCAGATGGCCACCATGACCACGGCCTTGACCCCATAATCAAAGCATGCTTCCATACCGTACGGGTCGAAGAAGGAAACCCAGCTAGAGTGCAGATCGAGAAATGTCCAAGGACGTCCGGGAACTCAATCTTTGAACAGAAGCTTCTTGAAAATTAAGATCGAAATGGTGGTCCGAGAATGGATGTAATTCAAAGCACTTCTACATATATCTTACTATGTCCATCAATGGCACAATCTGTTCCCCATTTTTTAATAAGAATTTAAACTAGCTTTAAAGTTCACTTTTTCTACGGAATCTATTGCCATTTTCATTGCATCAATATACCAAAATGAGCTGTCTACCATAATGCCCATGTGATTATGGGATGCCATAAAATGATGAAAATGGAGGGGATGAGATGAAGTGGTATCCAATTTAAATGGAAAGACCTGAATCCCACGATTGGACTTCCGTGATGAAGGACTGAACGTAGTATTGAATTGTTACACCTCAACTAGGTTCGTTATATAGCCTCAGCCCAGTACACAATTGCGTCTTTAATCCTACACTACACATAAAACGAACGGTCTTCTGGGAGGGAGAACGGGAATTTAATCGTCTCGGAAATGTGTGACGGCTGATGAATGGATTGTATCCGAGCAGCCAAAGATGTGTTCGTCCATCTAACGGCCGTTACAATGCAAAAGTACAAATGCAATTTCACCTCACAAATCATCGGAGAAGCAAACAATTGGAAAGTCCCACGCATTCATAGGGTGAAAGAAGTGAAGGAAGAGTGATAATATTCATCGTGCCTTTGCCCATCGTCCCAATGAACACAAGACACACACTTATGAAACAACTACCCATAACTAAGGTGTTAACTGTGGTACGCAGGTCCTAGCCACTACAACGATCGTAGTAACCAGTACCTCCTCAACGTGATACAGCAACATTCATCGTTGAGATCATTCGTGAATGCCGCATTATGACATCGTGCTCTAATGCTGCACCTTCTTCAACGGTTATAAAAAAATAATACAAGGTACTCAGCTGAGTGAAGAATAAGAAGACAGCATACATCGCAATAAAGATCACCATGTTGGTGATAAATCGACATCAGCATATCATTATGATTGTACATATGTAACTTTGCCGGCTTGACATACCCCTACAGGCTGTGGGTTGTTGCAGCGACCTGTCAAAATCCGCACCCAATATGTTGGTGAGTCAGATAACCCATTTCATTGCATGACCTCAGATAAGGCACAATGAATATGAACTCGAAGTTATGACACCTGTTCAAAGTAAGTCTAATTGAAAGTCTACTAAATTTCATTAATAGTAAAGCAGTGTCAGAGAAAAGAGAGGTTTCGGAATGAAGTTCAAGTTGAATGAAACTGTCAAAACCACACATTAGCAGCATTTTTATGCTGGTATTTGCAAAAAAGCTAATGCGCTAGACAAAAATTTATGAAGTAATCAAAAAGCCATCGCCAATTAACGCCACCAACCTCGAACTTAATCTACAAACCAACCATAGAGGTCTTGACGCTTCATAATAGGACTGGTAGCAGTCACTCCGAAAGGTTTCCACTAAATCGGCTACTTATTCCACTTCTTTTGAGTCTTTTTACGGCGAATTAATCCGATTTTGCAAGAAAAAGGACTCACACTGTAAGCACAGAGCAATTACCAATTTAAGTGGACGGAAAGGAAATTGCAATTAGGATAGCAGAGTTTATAATTTGCATAAGTTACATCCTCACGAGGGCAAAACACAGAAATGCTACCCACCGGCTAGACTCCTCTACTTTTACCATTACTGCTGCATATTTAGGACTAAGACCGGGTTTCGAAAATCATAACGAAATTTGTGTAATGCTACATTTTTAACAGTTTCTAGACTTCTTAGGAGGAGTGAAGGATGAGGAGGCAGAGACCTTGTCGCGTATGTGTACATTTGTCACGAGCTTAGTGACTGGACTTCTGAATCGGATTGGGGGACGGATAATGAAGAGGAATGGCAATATGTCGGTTTTTTTGGGCCAAGGGGATGCACAAAGCACGATTTATATTCAAGCAACATATCTGCTCGGTGTGGTAATGCAATTCCGCCTCAGTTATCAAGGCCCATGGATAATTTGCAAAATACGAAATTAGTTGCTACCGACAAACATTAAAAGGGGGCCAGCAGAGAAGTATATTCAACCGGGTCCCTACTCGAAACAACTCAAAGTTCAATGCCGTAGATCCCCTAAGCGACTGGACAGATAATATGGAGCATATTTTCTTTCCCGACCACTCAAAGAATATTTCCATTTAATGATGCTTTAGTTTGTAGCGCGGAAACTAGACGCGATATTTAAAAAGTTGATGCTCATAAGAAGGGTTCTATGGGAAAAGTGTGAATCAACAAAATAAGCGCACAAAAGTACTTATAGCATAGCTCAGAGTAGAAATTACCTCCACAGTACACTTTCAGGACAGAATATTCTCTTCTTTAGTAACTTTGAAATTTTTTGGTATTTTGCAACTTCTCTTCCACTATGACTGGGATAATCAATGGTTTGACTAAATATTGGAGAGCTGTGACCAGAGATGCTTTGATTGCCCACTTCGTTGCTACCGCAGTATGCGTTTGAGTAACCTGGTATGTGGAAACTACAGACCAAACATTGAGGTTATTTTGGGAGCTGTGTAGATTAAATCAAGCCGTCACAGCACTTCATCTGGTAGCTTGCAAAGCGATGTCCTCGCTGGAGGTTAAGCGTCTTTACTCAGACGAGTAAGGGAGAGGCACACCCACCTTCCGGAAATGGATGTACAAATTCAATTAAACTACGACTGTGAAGCTAACCTCGCAATAGAATTAAGGTTTCACCACTACCCCGTAGAAGAGAAATTATGCAGGACACATGCTTTGTGTTAGCCCCTTCAGCTCCCTTTTCCCCATATCAGCACGCTTGCGTATACTTACTACTTAGGTCAATTTTGCCACCTCCCGTTCATCACAAGAGTCCGAAAAACTCACACTTTCCCTGAGAGCACGTCAAACCAGATCTCTGCTTTCAAACAGCTCTTGCAAACACTGCCACAATGAGGACGCATGGTGTGAGATCAAGGCTGAGCTGGACATATCCCACTTCCAAAGAACCAATCGTGCGCATTTTACATGAGGCTTCAGTTATCTAATCTAATCTAATCTAATCGAACTACTTGCTGACAGATTGTGCTTTCGAAGAAGGAGGGTGCGACTCAGCTCGAATCAACTCCTATTCCCTCAACAGCATTCACTTTTGCCGCAAAGATTTCGTTTTGGCAAGTAGCGAAGAGTTGGGAGTTGGTTTAGCGGGAGTCAACAGCCTGGTAGTGGGTGGGATGGTGCACAATGCAAGTGAGCGCATTCAGCATGAGGGATTTTCACTGCCTGAAAACGCACCAACACAGGGGACTACATTGGCCGTGGGAGTGAAGGCACAATTTACCCAAAAACGCGCGCACACAAGTGGGGACTAACAAGTGTGAGGTGAAATTTACTCTGTGTAAATAAATGCGCTTTCTTCAGGTGAGATTCCCACTCGTGTGCTATTTGCGGAGAAAGCCTTATTGTTTACAGAATAACACGGAGATGTGTACTAGTGCGTGTAGCGATCCGATTACATTGTTTACAGATGTATGAGCCGACACGAAATACTAGAGTAGAATTTTTTGGAATAAGCTAGAACGGCTTACCCGACCAATAATCCTTGCGCTTGAAGCAGGCATTTGCGTTGTGACGCAGTAGCACTCTGGTCGACTCGAGATGGTCCAGAGTAACGCTAAGCATCAGTGGAGTACGACCATGTGGATCCAGTGCTTCTATGTCGTACTGCATAGGCGCAAGCAAGAATTACTTAAAAAATTGCTACCTTCTTCTGAAGCAGCAACTCCTCAAGATTTACGTAGTCGTTTCGCCAAACTTGGTAATGCAATGGATATGCATCAGCAATTTCTTTTTCCAGCATTCCTTTTGTCTACAAAGTGTAGGACATTAGAAGGAAAAGCATGTATAGTCAAAATAGTTCAGGCGAATATTCATGAGCGACTACAGTTTACTCAAAAAATTGACAACTCTTACCACAAAAAATAACGTGAATAAAAAGTGCCTATATGGCCTTCCACCAAAGCCGTATGACGCGAAACAAGTGTATGGTGGTACGAAATAGTTAAATGGATGTGTAATTCCGACTAACAAGATCTCCGTGTGCAAATACGACTTATTTTTGAATGGAATTGGTAGGAAGCATGGAGTTTTGTTGCAAAATAAACCAATTTTCGATTAATGAAGCTTAGTTGCAGATGCAATATACGACGGCACCAGATACGTCTCAACAAATAACCAGTCCTTTTGCTGCTTAAAGCCTATCAAAATCATTCAGAATAATATACATTCCAAAAAGTATATGAAGCACAGACAGCGCAATCAGGCACCCACCTCCAATAACCAACTCTGCGGCAAGAATTACCTTGCATGTTGAACACAAATAGTAGACTTAAACAAAATGGAGTGTTTTTTTCATTACAATCTTACGCATAGTAGCCTTATGCAAGAGTTTTTGGTTTAAGTATGCTTGTGGGATAGCATTTCAATAAAAGCACTTGGATTATAATGTTTTGTTTGTTGAATTTTAATCAGGCTTAAGGTATGCCACATTTTAAAAGCAATCTTGTATTAAACAATGACAGTTTCTGCGCAACGTAGACATGATATTGACTTGGATTTATAGCGCTTTGAATCAAATGTAGTCTTGGGTTTTTTTACAGTCACTGTAAATATTTCTAATCACATCAATGCGGTTTTTTGTCTAATTGATCCCCGAGGTCCTTGTGAATACGTTGTGTGACTGCTCTACTTGCAGAAAGATATGGTGCATCTTTTTTACCTCTATCTAACCTAATTACGGAATTCGTCTAAAATTTTGCAATTTTGCCTTCCCTTTTAGTACCTACGGTTTTATCAGTAGCTCATCTTATGCTGTTTGGAAAATGAAAGTGATGCTTGATTGGTACACTACTGTATTTTCCGCCGTTGAATTTGTAGTACATGGTAATTATGGGAGCTAAAAAGGGCCCCTGCCTTCTCCCCTAGAGATGGCAACTATTGACTTACAATTTGTCTTGCTCTGACGGGTATCACTTTACTCTGTTACTTGTAAAGTAGCGATAATCTACAAATCCAAACAAGCGTTCGATGCTGACTTGGTAGGCCTTGAAAAGGGGATTCCTTGGGTAGTTCTTACACCTATAACTTAGGCTTTTTTAAGGGAACTAATGAGGTGTTTGACCGTGAATAATTTTTTTTGAAGCCTAAAACGAGATAATAAGCCAAACGGGCTTCCTGAAAATTCGTTTACCCTTCATTAGCCTTTACAGAAATAAAATTTTGAGTAGAGACAATGCAAAACTACCGAATGATAACAACACCCCCCTTGTAACTTCACGAATCTTGCGTTGCAAAGCCACCCTCATTAGGTGACAGCACCGCTGGCCTAAAAGGGCGTTATCAGAGCACAGTGAGCATTTGTGCGCTTACAGCGCCCGCTTAGAGCATGACGGTGTACGCACGACGCACGTCCATGCGCTTCCCATTGGCCAGGGTGTTTATTGCGTATCGATCGCTAGTTTGGCAGTCGCATGTGCACGCGCAAAAGCGCAGGCCTCTGGCGGCCATGTGTGCACACGCGAGGCGCCGTTGCCAAATCCGGGGGAGGCAAAGTGGCGCCCTCGTTTTCTTTCATTTTTGGTTTGAGCTCAGCATTGGCTCATCTCAATGCATGGATAGGTTGCGCGTGTGGAAAGGTTGAATGCTGTCTTGTGTCACTTGCAATCCAAGTTGCCATACTAATTGAGTCATCATGACGGAAGTTAAAGATAGCCCCCAGTTGGTGAGTCACCGACTTGCTTGCTGGAGGCATTGAATTATGCAACCTTGAATAGACAACTGTGATCAACTCGTTTGCGCCTAGCCTCTGATTTTCTCAAATGACTGGCTTTTACGCGCGGTCTTGGAAAATTAATGAAATCAGGTCCCGAGGCCATAGCGTGCGGCCCACCAAATTTACAGTGCCTGCATTCATCTTGTTTGGCCGCTACAACGTGTAAACAAAGCAATGACTGAAGCGACGGAGTTATTCCTGGAACATTTGCAACGTAAACCATAACTGTTCACGTAACATAAAAGCTTCAATTTTTTAATTCAATCGAACTTACATAATTTGACAAATGAACAATAAGTAGCGTAAGTCACGATTAACTTAGCGCATATGGAACCTGCGATCGCAAATGTCATTTGAAATCTTTATGGCAACTAAAAATGCGCTTCGAGGGGTATCCATTGTGGGAGGAGGTGCGGCAAGTGAGTTGTATGCTGCACCCGCTTCTGTGACAGCCTTTGAGGTTATGATTTTATTGATTACTCGGAGAATTGCGTGCAGATCGGTTCTGTTTGCTGCTATTTTCCGGGTCACATGGGTGACCTATGCAGGTCGATTTGCCAAACAATATTCCAAATGAAAGTGAGTTTGCGTTCAAACACCCGTAGGCTTTGTGACTTTGTTAGAAATTGCCAAATTTTAATTGGTAGACTCTGAAATGTTGCTTAACTGACCGTTTCGGTTACTCAAGCAGGAGGGGCACCTAACTCTCCCAATTAAAAAACAAGAACAGTGTAAAACACTTTCCTCCCCTATTTCACCAGCCAGCGCCTCGACTCAACTCTTGCAAGACAACTCTACCTACTGACTTGTCAGTGGGTTCTTGGAGTAACCACACTACCATCTCAATGATTTCGGGTGGCACATGACTCCACCGATTGGAAAACGCAATTCCCAAAACCTAGTCATCCATCTCTTCATAAAAATGGAACTTTCCATTTCAAAGCCGTCAGCAAAACATACAACACTTGAGAAGGGCAGCGCATAACAATTGGACGAAGGCATTCTGTCGTCAATTATCTAGCAGACAAAGCAAAAAGTAGGCTCTCTGAATTCAAAGGGGAACCACAAACTAATTGGGGATCAACTTGAGGTCATTTGACTCCGCGTCTGCCTTGACTCCCGCTAAAGGCTCAAAAGCCTTACTAATGCGAGTTGTCAATATTGAAATCGACCACAGGTGATAAAGCTGAATGACACACGGAGGGCGGGCTGACTCAAATATGCCAATGTTACGGCTGAAATACTCCTGATGTGAGGTAAAGACGCTTGATCACCCATTTCGGTGAGATTAAATACCCTCCTACGAGAGGCAGTAGCAGGCCGTCACACTTCCGATTACAGCAGCTTAAGGGAAAGAGGAATAACCTTATAAAACCCTCAATCTGCCATTAAACCGAATAAGATGAAATCCCAGGTTCCCCTGGAGGACAGCAAAACCGCTGACACTAGGGGATGTATATTTTATTTTTTAATTAATTCACTCAGTAATTAAAGGGCATGGTGACAATATTTGCTCTATTGATGACGACGAAGAATAAGCGACCACACAACATAACCTAGAAGCAAGAGTGATTGCATCATTATCACTCGAAGCACCGAAATCCGGGCAGAACACGATAGTAATTAGAAACGGGACGAAAAGTTACCGGGAAGGAAGTAAGTCAGAAAAGAATCAGCGATAAAATTCTAACTAAGTTGGGAGGGAAGGGAGCGAAAGCTGGGCAAAAGGAAAACACAGGGGAACGAACTTGGCTGCTAAGCAAGGAGGGATATTGAGGAAGTGGAATAGTCTACTTCTGGAACAGTTGTTGCGTGAATCCCATGTAGTCGTAGGCGTCCTGCACAGGTTGACCGCTTTTCGTGTAGTAGGGTGGCATTGTTTGAGCGCAATAGTCCGCTTGCTCCTTTGAGAGATTCTACAAGAAAATCACGCTTTACTCTAAATCACGTAGATATCAATCCAAAAGAAGGCATATCGGAACAGGGAATTGGCATGAAAGAAATAAAGACTAGGAGCCTGAATAAAATTCTGTACTGTTGTACGTAAACTCGGATCCTGCTCTCAGCTCCCCCCTTTTGATTACGAGAACACCTAATAACCAAACAGGGGTACCTTCTGGTCCTTTAGTAAAACGTTTAGGGTGATAGAAAGGACTAGGACTACGGTGTAATTCCTGACAGTAAATTACAAGATTCTACACATGATACAAATAGTAGCGGAGGGAAGAAAAACTAGAGACACTTAAGCGTCACATGTACGAATGAAGCCATCCAGCACACCCACATAAACCGCGATCAAAAAGTAGTTTGCAGTTTATCCTTTGAAGCAGCATATCATTCAAACAATCTGGGATTTGTAGGAATTAATTCATGCAGTACACATTAAACTTTTCAGGAATTCAATCATTTCAATAAACTAGTGATGACCGGAAATAGGCGAATTCAACCTCCTAAAATCATAGCAAATATCACATTAAATCAGAAACTATGAAAATAACAAAAGCAGGAAATCAAGTGATTCAAACATTCGCAAAAATGGAGCTAATGGCATCACTGCCAACTGAGGAAGCAAGGTGAAAATGCAAAATTCCAACTAAGCTGGTGTTGAATCTCAAACACACTTGCCAGTATAAAAGATAACAAGATCGTTTTCAAAGATTTGAACATCACGCAAACAGCTGAAATCCTCATGAACCGCAACCGGAATTAAGTTTCGAAGGTGAAACACAGTTTAACCTAAGAATCTGGAGGTTCCACAGCATGACTTACGGCATAGAGTTCTTCCTTGGTGATGTACTCCTTGGTGCCATCCTTGGTGAGAGAGCGGAAGGCCTCCTCCACCTCATCTCGAGATTGCACATTCTCTGTCTCCCGACTAATCATAAAGGCCATAAATTCCTGCAACGTGATGTAGCCATCGTGGTTAGGGTCGACCACAGCCAAGATGGCTTCAAATTCGGGATCGGGCTGGTTCTCCTCCACCAACTGAAGATCGTGACCCAGAGCACGTAGACACGACTTAAACTCGCGATGATCCAGACGACCCGACTTGTCCTTGTCAAAGTGCTTAAACATCATGGAGAACTCACGCAACGCCTCCTCGCTTACACCCGAAACGTTGCGCGCTTGGATCTGTTGCTCCAGGTTGTGCTGCATGCGCATTACCAGCTGGTCTAACTGGTCCCAAGTCTGGCTCAATCCCACCTGAGAAAAAAGAAGTCAAACTACGGCACTGCAAAGACATTAACGCGAATAAATTATGGTGCACTTATTTCGACATTTAAATGACTTGCCACCAAGACATGGACCAGAATCGAAAAAATGGCAAACTAAATAAAAGTGAACATCACCTATCAATTTCATAACCGTAGTTTACTTACATCGTAAGAATTCTATTGGGAATGATCCTCTACAACGACCCCAAATGTTGAAAGGAAAGGAATGAAAGTCGTACAACTTCAAGGAATCTAAGGTTAACCAGCTACGAAGTCTCCCCGACGTTCAAATGATGTGCTGGTGATTAAGCCAAACAAGAGCATTAAAGCTTACCAAGAAAACTAAATCAACCAGTTACAGGTGAATTTATACTCTTAGACTAATGAAGCAGTATACGGAGGAGATTGAAGCTTGCACCGAGATCCACCTTGGCGAAACGTAACGCCTCCGCAACCACTCATTGGAAGCAGGAAGTAATGGCAAGGATGCTGAACCCCGACAGACCAAAATAACTTCGGCTTCTGCGCCTTAGAAAAAATAGTGTAGTGGTAATATCGGAAAATGCCAAATCCGCATCCCTCAAACACTCAATAAACCAAAACTGAGGTTAATTTATTCTCCGCTAGGATTCATCCAACAGCATTTGCCTGTTCCAATGACTAAGATGAATCAAATCTGAGACACAGCGCTCTGCAAGTAACAAGAGTCGAATTACCTTGACGAACAACTACAAGAGATTATCCGCCGCACTCGGTCGCTTCAAATTTCAAAAATAAAACTACAAGACAAGAGTTAATTGACGCTTAACTGGCCACAACCATTTAGCACCGCCTTTGTGCACAATTATCAGGTACCAAAGACACGCAGAGCATCTCAACTGTAATAAAACCGAGACGACTGCTAGCGGATGGCTAAACGTAAGGCCCACTTCTCGATACAGTCAATGCCACATAGCCTAATGGATATAATTTGAGTAGGTTCCGACGTTACCAAGAAAATCCTCTTCGCCGATTTGTCAATTCCCTGGAGCCTTCCGCAAATCTGTTGCAGATAGAGCCCGTTCTTTTCAAGTGGTTACCTCGAACTAGAAAGAGCTAACTACTCCAAGCTATTACGACTATTCCAAAGTGCGCGGTGTCGCGAGGCGAATGCTGGTGACAAAAGCGGTGTGATTTACGTATAAACCACAATGGTCACACAAAGCATTTACCTACGTACAATTTGTAGTGCTATTCCGTGTAATTCGAGTCTTATTTAGAATGAGCTTCAAAGAGCGAGATGGTGGGGTAGGCAGTGAAATACTTGACTGATGCCACAAGCAAATGCCACCTTAATTTCGTTAAATAAATCGACACTAAGTCACCGGTTTCACTGGCGGAAAGGATGGAAGCACGAACTGCTTGAAATAGGAAACAATGGTACGGAACTAATCATAAAGCTTTGGTTAGAGACTGTAGATCTCTTTACCACCCGATAATAGGTACGGTATAGAAGTACAATTCAAAAGGCAGAAATTAGGCTTTCGCAACAAATGGCACGCACAATCCAACTGCCAGTGTGCGCCTTGAACGTTTACTGCAGGTAAGCAGCGAACCAAGGCCGCAAATAATTTCACAATCACCTATCACTGTCGTCTGTGCTGGTATAAAGAGTTGGCAACACTTATATCAACTGACCTTGACATCGGGATTAATGCCAAACATCACAAAAGCTCCTTCCTATGGAAGTTTGAAATGCCAAAAAAACTTTTCTCCTCACTGATGGCTTGAAATATCGGAAATATTTTAGCGATATTGACAAAAGTTACCGTAGTTCTAGCCTCCCACTTTATAAAAAACACATAACACCTACGGCAGCGAAGACACAATAAAGCCGGTTCCGTTACCATTTCTTGACCATGAATGCAAATTCAGTCTTCGTGGTCCACAACTAAACACACCTGACCACAATAAAAATGTAGACTCAAAACCTCAATTTGCTGACCCGGCAGAATTAAATTCCACACTCTCCACACAGTCGGAAACTACCCAAGAACAAAACTGTTACTTGGTAGTAGCAGCAGCAGCAATAAGAGGCAAGAGTGTGTGGGAGAAAAGACACTTACGGTGCTATGTTTGGTGTAACGATTGTCGAGAATGAGACGCTCTTCAAGCCTCGCGCCCAACTCCTCAATCTGCTTCAGTTCCACCTTACGCGAACGAATCTCCACTGACTTGGCGCGGATGGCCTCCAACTGCTCCTCTAGAGTACCCGTGCCCTCCATCAGCGAGTTGCGCACAGACTGCACAGTAGATAAAAGACGAATAGATAACGTTACCAGAATCGTGTTCTTGCTCATAGCGCCTTTGATGTCAGAAATTAAACGGTCGGATCTCTATGCAACGAGCAACAGTGTTAACTCAGCTTTCAACAGCGTTGGAAATTTGAAAAACAAAGACTCACCTTTGAACAAAGCCCGGTTTAATTGATACACGTAGATAACAAAGTGCATTCCACTGATTGAAGTTCCAAATGCTACGGCTCAGAGTTTGTGCCAAGGAAATATGAAAAAAATTGAAAGAGCTTCCCTCCCGCTCAACAAGGCGCCAAATTGCGCTCCAGACTGAACCTTTAAGTTACAGTTATCAGCAACTTTCCGGGTGAAATAATTCATAGTTCTAGGTGTAGCCTTTCAGGGAAACCTGGAGTGTATTTTCGACGGAGGGTAAAATCATTAAAACTGGCTCCGCCTGTTGAAAATCAAAGCAGAGCGCATTACTTGCATCTCTACGCAAGCCACGTCAGCTTTGACAGACCCTTCAAAATCGTTAAGCTGACGGCAGCCACAGCATCTTGTGCTCGGCTAAGTAAAATTGGCAGGGCTTCCCTCCCTCCCCTTCCACATTACTTGGAAATGAAGCGTGTTGCAGTGATTAAATTTCGACGTGATATTTGTTAGTTTTCAGGCGGTTTTCACACTATTGTTGTACTTCTGCCCCAAGCCATACTGTACGCTGACAACACGTTCGCATCGGGAATTATGGCGCATTTCGACTTCGGGGAGGTCTCAGGACACCGAAGAACGTTAACATATGAGCAAATTTTAAAAACTAGACTGATAAGATGAATGTTCATTCTTTGCACATTATTTTATCGGCAAAAAACAGAAACGGCTCGACTCCCGTGTTATGCAATACTGGCGGATTTTCAAGTGCTTTGGGAAAATACATCAATAGAATAGAGAGGCTCAACTTCTATCCCACTCAAAATAAATGGCTTCCGTTAGGTCTGTATGCGTGAAATTGAGACCACTCAATCGTTGGTATTGAATCATACGAGTTCTTTAGCCATCGCCTTTCTTCTCCTACTCTACTTTCGAAAAATCTCGCCGTTTGGGGGCAGATAAGAACGAGAACTGAATTGATTTAAGAGACTTCCTAGCATATCTTTTGACTACAAATAACGTTCGACTGCCCAAACTCACTGTAGAGTCATAAAATAGTCCAGTTCGGAAAATAAGGATTCGAAATTTGGAAATAGAAACCTGGATTAACAAAATCTTGGAGCACCCGATCAGTTCATGTCCGGGTCAAACATCGAAAAAAAACCATGGGTGCATCGCCTTTGGTAAAATCTGTCCCAGCGTTAAAACAATTCCTACCTGTAGCCAAGCATGGAAGCTGTTGGCAGCAGCGGCGAACTCCTGACGTAATTGATCATTCTGCTCCTGACGAGCTAACTCGCGTCTAAGCTCTTCATCGCGCTCCTGAATAATCTTCTGAAGATTGCGCCAAGTATCTTCGAGAGCAACCATATTGAACCACGTGTAGGGATTCTCTTCAACCTACGGAAAGGTACGCAGCACCAATGATAGCTTATCATGCTTCAAGTGCTCAACAAGAGAACATGGTTTTGAACAGGCTTACACCATAGCCTTTGATCTCCTTATCCAGCTGGCGCAGACGCTGAAAGTCGGCTTCAGCTGGCTTCAAAGAGGCCTTGAACTGTTCCTGGGCCTCAACAAGAGCGCGAATCTCGTCCAGAGAGTTGCATCGCACAGGGTCGGTGAGATCCTCCTCCGCGTTCTCAAACCACGAATTAAAGGTTGAGGCACGCTTGGCGAAGTCCAGATAGAGCTCCTCCACCTTCTTGTACTGGCTCTGCAATTGCAGCAATTCGTTCTTTCGACGTTCAGATTCACTCTTTAAGCGCTCCCAACGACCAATCAAGGTATCAAACCTAGGCACAGAAATACATCAGGAGGAAGAAGAAAAGAGAGTGAGAGAAGGGCAAGTCAGGAACTTGCCTCTTTTGGATAGCTTGTGATTGAGCATGCTTTGACTGAATAAGCTGATCATGAAGTTCGGTTATTGTCTTGATGCCCTCGGTACGGAATGACTCCAATGCGGTGTCAAATGTCTCGTGTTTGGTCAAAAGAGTCTGCACCGAGCTCAGATCGCGTCCATAATCCTCGGAGCGCACCTGAGCCTCACGATCGGCAATCCACAGCTCTACCACATCTGTTTTCCACATGAACTGAAGGAAGGCGTGGTTATCGAGCAGGAGGGCCTTTCGACGCTCAGCATTGCGCACCAACACTTCTAATTTCTCACGAAGACCCTCGCATTTCTGCTCAATGGCTACCTTGTTGTGGTTGCCACGCTCAATTAAATCCGCACCGGCACGGCATATCTCCTCACACTTCTTGTGGTGAACCTGGACAACAGAAGGGATAGATATTAACTTGTACAAGGTGTGTTAAAAAGTAAGGGCCAATTTTCCACCTTCAAATCAGCCTCAAAGGCCTCATGCTGCTTTATCAGTCCCTGGACAGCTGCTGAGGTGTCACCATGGTCGTCGGATGAAAGGAGATGCTGCTTCTCCAGAATCCACGCGGTCTCCTCTTCAACAGCATCCAAGAAGTCTTGGTAGTCCGAGGACTCGTCCAATTTGCGGTCGCGGTTAGCAGTCAAGGTCTGCAACTCCTCCCACGCCTGGTTCAAATGCTGCGTCGAGTGAGAACAACAAATTTAGAAAGTTTAACTGTCTAGCCTACCGATGAAACGACTTTTAAAATCAAAACAGATCTCCTTGGGGCTAGATGAACAGGTCAAAAAAACAAAAAAATTGGTGCTTAGAAAATCGTAAGATATCAAACTATAGAAAGTCACTCCAGTGTCGAAAATACTTTACATACTGTTAATAAATTGATGTTTTTCAAAGTATTCTTGAACAACCATGTTAGTACTCCCGACTAACGACATTGACGTTACAAAAACAACTTATTCTAACATAAAACGGTGATTAACCATACTTGGAAGCTACAATGCATTCTGGTGGGTAATCTTAACCAGAAGGTAAGTATGCACATAAAATTGCAGACCACTTATCCAGCAGTCTGTGGCAAGAACGCGAAACACAAACTACAAATCCAACATCTGGAATTTTGTGCTGCTAGGATGATTTCACAGGACCAAATTGGATCTAAATGATTCAACATACGAAAAAACTAAATTCTTCACTAATGCTACCTTTACATTGACATACACGTACGAAGACATAAAAGCGGAAGAAAAACGGAAATAATCTGAAACCAGAACTCACATCAATACGTCTTTGAATTTCCACTGGATCAGCCAGCTCTGTATTTGACATGAGCTCCTGGCCCTGTTGAGTGACCTGATGTATCGCAGGCTTGTGCGCGATAATCTCAGCCTCGAGGCGCTTGTGCTTCTTCTTCAAATTTCTCACACTAATCAAGTCACGCCCATAGTCCTCTGAGCTGACAAGTATCTTCTTCTCTCTAATCCATGCTTCCTCGTCGTCCAAATTGCGGTAAAAGTCATGCAGACACTTTGCTTTTCCCAAAGTTATCGCCCGATTCTCCGATAGTGCGCGAATCTTCTCGTAGCGCTCGTTGATCCACCGCTTGCGTTCCTTAATAGTGTCTGCATCGATAGCCCCTGCGGCATAAAGCTCGTCGGCTCGGGCGTTTAGCTCAGAGATTCGGTCTTCGTGAGCTTGAATATCGGTAGTTAGAACCTGGTGCTTGGAGAGAAGGCTGTCAACCGATGCAGAATCCTTTCCGTAATCCGGGCTTGCCAATGAGGCTTCCACTTCACCCAGCCAAAACTCAATGTCCTTCACACCAGCATTGTAAGCCGCTTGCCGATTGGCCTCTTGCAACTTAGCGGATTTCTCCTCAGACCGTCTTATCAGATCCTCCCATTGGTCAGCCAATTTAGTCAACCTCTCCTCAACAGCGTTCTCCTGACCCTTGCACTGACCCTTCTCAATCAGCCGTTGGCCAGCCCCAAGAATGGCTTGCAGACGTTCAGCATTTGCGGCCAATTCTGCCTGGAAGGCTTGGTGTTTCTGGTGCTTAGCCTGCACGTTGATTGTTGGATCTTTGTAAGAGTCATCCATAGTGGCCTGAAGCTTCTCGTTGATCCAAATCTCCATCTCATCAGCATCGCGAAGGAAAGCCTGTAAAGTTTGCACATCACCCAGACGACTCCTGTTCTCAATCATGGCCTGTTTGAGCTCTGTCCAGCGTTCAAGAACCTCCTCACGCTTCGCCCGTATCCCCGGAGCGTCATAATGGCCTTCAGCAAGAAGAACATTTGCTGAGGCGTCCAGAGATTGAATCTTCGCCTCCTGTGCAGTGATAGCACGGTTGAAGTTCTCGTGCTTTTTGATCAAAGCGTCCACTTTGTCCACATCGTCACCACTGGTACTGACAAGGGAAGACTCGCGCATACTCATCCAATCTTCAGCTTGTTCGCAGTCACGCAAAAACTGTTGCTGTTTCAAGTTTTGCTCCAGAGCCTTCTCACGATCCTGCCAGGCTCTGCAAAAAGAGAAAGTAATAAGTTAATCCTTAAACCGTTCTTTAAGACACCGACCAGAAAACACTGGAAAGTACTTGAGAAGATTGCCTCTAGCCACTCGGGTCTCTTCAATTCGTTTTTCAATTTCAGGACTGGCGTAGTGCTTGTTTTCCAGTAGCTCATGCCCAAAAGCGTCAAAGTTATCAAAGGTACCAGCACGAGCATCGATTTCGGCGCGGTGCTCCTGATGACGCTCAATTAGAGCCTCAGCTCCGGTGACATCGGTCGCGAGATCGTTAGAGGAGACGAGAGCATTCATAGTGTTCATCCACGACTGGAGGTCACTGCGGGAATAAGAGGAGCAATTACTCTCTTTTCAGCTTGAGTGTGAGGGAAGGGAGGAAAGAGTAGAACTAACCGTCCATCGGCAAGAAACTTCTGCAAATCGAGGGAGTCCAATAGCTTGGCTTTGCGAGCCTCGGCCTTGGCCGTGAGGTCATTCCAGGCTTGATTGATCTGTTCCTGATGTTGGCAGATGCCCTCAGCCTCTTGAGGATGCGTCTGTGCTAAATCAGCAGCCTTTACATCGAGCTGTTTAACACGATCACCGAGAGCAACGAGATCGCGCTCAAGAGCATCGTGTTTCCGAATAAGACGTTGGACAGAGGTGAGGTCTTTGCCGACATCATCGGTGGTCAGTCGGACGTCCTTCTCGTCAATCCACTCCTTGGCTTCGTCACAGTCTCGATGGTAGCGTTGCACCGCGTTGATGTCATCCAAATTCTTAACTTTCTTTGTGGTTACCTCCTCAAGTTGTTCATACTTCTTCTGCAACTGCATTATGATCCCCTCAATCTTCTCCACAGCCTCTGTCTGACCTCCGCGCTTCAAACGGTCGGCCTTATCGCGCAGATCCTGCACGCGCTGTTCACGATCCTTCTGTTCTGCCATGAGATTGTCCACCCGCTTTCGTTCACACTCCACCTCTTCAAGTCCCACAGGAACGATGGTCTCAGTAACAGCAAGGAGTTCCTTCTCAACAACCCATTGATGCAAGTCATTTGCTTCACGCACAAGCTGGTAGGCCTGGACTGAGCCCTGCAGGCGTTCACGACGATCACGACCAAGTTTGAGAAGGTTGTTGTATTGCTCCTCAAGCCGCTTCTGTTGTAATGCCACGGTTAGGGGTTGGTCCAGAAGGTGGGACTGGCTATCTGTCAGCGGTGCATCAATCTTCTTCAAATACGCAGCAGGAACGAATCCCTGACGATCGTTGATCTCCACCTTCCACCAGTCCTTACTGGAACTGTTGAGGAGGGAGAGAATCTCACCCTTGCGCATGGAGACGTCACGAGGGGCTTTCTCCTGGTAATCGTACAAAGCCACCACCAGCTCTTTGCCCATTAAGTCGCCTACAGGGACCTCTTGCATTCCACACTCGGAGGCCTGCTTGCCTAAACTCTCAATGGTCGATCCGTAAGCTTCGATGTCGGCCATTAGAGCATCATGCTTCTTGAGGAGAGCCTCAGTGGAGTCTTCATCTCGTCCAAGTTCTTTAGAGTCAACAAGGGGCTCTTTCTCATGCATCCAGCTCTCAGCTTCACTAGCGTCCGCGAAGTACTGCTGAGCCTGGAGTGAATCATCCAGTAATTTGCGCCGATTTTCAGCCTTCTGGCGCAGGTCTTCCCAGACCGAGTTGAGGCCCGCGATTCGCCTTCTAATCTCATCCGAGGCGAAGTGACCCTGCTGGGCCATATTCTCGCCGGTCTGACAGACATCTTGGATGCGTGGCTCATGGCCTGCGATTTCGGCTAATACGGCCTGATGCTTCTTGATCAAATTCTGTACACCGATCAAGTCACGACCTGTGAAAGAGTTGAAAAGGTGATATTAAGACCAAGAAAAAAATGGACCAGTAGGATTGGAGATTGAACAGTTTTATGCACAGCGCTAGACAATGATAGAAAACTTTGCTGTCGCTAAAAGGTGGTGGTTGACACACAATGCTTCCGGACATGCAATAGAACGAAGCTTCAACTTTAAGAGAAATTACACCTTGACATCGAAACGGCAATTAACAATATATCCCTTTAGAATGTTACAGTTTCTAACTGCACGTAATCCTTTCGCTCACCAAAACCCGATTCAGATTATTTGTGCACAACCGCAAAATGACAGCCAGATAGCTTGCCGGCTGACAGTGAATGGTAGTAGTCGATATCCGATGCTTCTAAAAACGCACCGGACCTATCTCCAGGGCGTGGAACGAGCATCGCAAAAAGGCAACTTTACTAACAACTTATTTACGGAAATAAATTGATAATTTGTGCTTAATTGCGAACCGACAATAACACAACTTACTGACTGGAAGTGGAAAGTTGAAACAACCAACGAACTGGAATACCTAGCATAAGAACGTGAGAGAGACGTCGAAAAGGATACTAGTATCATGACCTTTTCTAGCAAAAACGGTTGACCCCGAGAAATTGAGCGCATCAATAAAATGATAACTACACCCAATGACTGCAAACAGACATTGAATAATCAACACAGCTAAAAAGCATATCACAGAAAGGCCCTTAGGCGACTTACCGACATTGTTTGAAGCAGCAACAGGCTCCTTTTCCCGAATCCAATCCTCCTCATCCTCTACATCGCGGTAGAACTGATGTAACCTGTAGGCATCATCCAGACGAGCCCGCTTACTTTTCAGCGGCTCTGCAAGAGCCTCGTAACGAGCCATCACTTGCTGCTGCTTTTGTTCTAGAATCGGAGCGTCATAGTGACCTTCCTGTTTGAACTTTTCCACCTGATCCCGGAAAGCGCAGATACGGTCACGGTGTGATTGTACATCTGATTCAAGGAGATTGTGCTTCTTCTGAATGTTGATCACGTTGTTCAGATCCCTCCCATGGTCATCAGAAGCTAATTTAGCCTCCACTTCGGAGAGCCAGAGTTCAACATCTTCAACGTTGCGCACAAACTGCTGTTGATTGTTAGCTTGTTCTAGATTTTTACCCTTCTTCGCCATGGCGTCGAGAAGTTGGAGCCATAGGTCATCCAGCTCACTGATACGTGCGCGTATGTCATCGGACTTGTAATGATTGCCATCAATCAAGTCAGTACCCATTTTCTTCACCTCGTCCATTCGTGAACGATTTGCGTTGATTTCAGACTCAAAATTGTGATGCTTTTGTACCTTTGTTTGCAGGTTAGTCGGGTCCTTGTAGCTTTCGTCAGTAGCAGTTTTTAATTTCTCCACGATCCATGCTTTCATTTCGTCAGCATCGCGATCAAACATCTGATAACGATGAGAGTCTACTAACTGCTGATGGCGAAGGGCGGCCTTGTCTTGAAGGGCAGTTCGACGTCGCAGGAGAGATTCACGACGCTCAGCCACCTCTGGCGAGGCATAGTGATTTCCAGCGATCAGTTTGTCCGCAAACGCTTCCAGATTCTTGATCTTCTCTTCCTGAGCTGTCAAAGACTTCTCAAAGTCCTCCTGCTTCCGCATAAGGGCTTCAGCCGCATCCAACGAGTCACCAACATCCTTGTTTTCAAGAAAAGCCTCCTGCTTGGCGATCCACGCTTCAGCTTGTTCAGCATCACGAAAGAAGAGCATGAGATCCATACACTGTTCAAACTGAACACGACGAGCCTCCCAGAGTTCAAGAAGAGAATCACGCTCATTCTGCAGGGTATTCATCTTCTTGACAACATCTGCACTTGTTGGATAACCCATATCAACAAGACGTTGGCCTTCCTCCATGCAGGACCTATAGGCATCTTCACGTGAATCGATTTCACCCTTGTGTTCGTTGTGGCGTTCTACTTGAGCCTCGGCACCCGCTACATCCTTGGCCAACTTATCAGCCGATATGATGGCCTTGGTGTCCGCAATCCACAGAGTAAGGTCACGCCAGTCGGCAAGAAAACGATGCAAGAGGAAGGATTCCTCCAGCTTCGCGCGCCTGCCCGCAGCTTTGGCCTTGAGATCCTGCCAAGCCATTGCAAGCGTATTACGCTTCTCCTGGATTGTATCCCTCGAATCTGGATGCTTTTCAGAGAGCGCTTCAGCATCAGTAGTGAGCTGGGAGACCTTGTCCTCTAGGGTTCCCAAATCGCGCTCGAGAGCTTCGTGTTTGCGCTGCAGAGCCTGCACAGAAACGAGGTCGCGACCGCAGTCCTCAATTGCAAGAGGAATCGACTTTTCATTAAGCCACGAAATGGCTTTGTCCGTCTCTCGGAAGAAACGTTGAATCTCGTGAGCCTCGTAAAGCTTATTCTGACGTTTTCTTGCGAGTTCCTTGAGGCGATCCAGAGCCTCACGAACCTCTGTTTTCTTCTCCATAACCAATGCTTCTTCCGGGAACTCCTCTTTCAACAGTTCATCAGCCTTGGCATAGATCTCAGTTGCTCGACCCTCCTGATACTCAAGGTCCTAGAAATACGGGGATGGTGAGCTTTGAGAAACAAAAGACATACCTTCATGAATTCATCGTATTTTTTTTGGAGAGCCTCCACATGTTCTAAGTCTTGACCAAACTCCTTGGAAGTGACAAATGCTTCTTTTTCACGAATCCAGAAGAGAATTTCATCGACTCGACGTAAAAAGTTGACATATTCAAGAGTGAGGTTAAGGAGACGAGCTTTTTGCATAAACATAGCCATGAGCTTTTCCCAGAGTGCATGCAGTTCATCTAAGATGCCCTAAAGATGAAAAATTAAAAGGAAAGAAACAATACTCTAATTATTTCCGAAGCATAGTGGTGCTGAGAAATCATTTCTTCACCGCTGGCGTCGAGAGAGTTCAGGGTTTCAAAATGAGCGTTTACCTCCAACTCGAGAGCCTGATGCTTCTGCTTCTTGCTCTAAGGCTCAAGTAAAGAGAAAGGACGAAACCACCTGAAGGTTGACGAGATCCTTGTAGTCTTCATTGCTGTAAGTTTGCAGTTTTTCCTGAATCCAAGTTTCGAGCTCATCAGCATCGCGCTTGAAATACTGATACCTCTTAGCGTCCTCTAACCGACGACGACGCTCATCCGTAGCCTCTTTGAAAGCAGCATACCGATCAAGAACCTGATTTCTTCTGTTACGCACGTCTTCAGGAGTTTCAAGAATAACTGGTTCCTTGACCGAATTGACTTCTGGATGATCAGCAGCAGTGCCATTTTGCGGTTGTTCCTCCATGTTACTACGGCAAAAGCAGACAGAAAATACCGTAAATCAACCCAAGATGATTAAAAGAAAACAGGACACAAAAGTACATAGCCCTGAATTATTAGGCAGCTTGAGACTAAGCGTTTCAGGCAAGTCCGTAGTCAAGCAACAATAACAACACAACTTTAAAGAAAGCCACTCAAGCATTATCCGACCACAAGTAAGCATAGAAATACGCAGACCTAACATAATACACAGAAATCACCCGAGACAAAGGACTAGATCACGACCACATCAATTTTGTGAAAACGAAAGCACCTCACAAGAAAAAGCACACTCACCCGGCGGACGCAAGCAGAGCCGAGAAAGTGCTTCGCGGGGGGCAGAAATGAAACACAATGTGTCCCCTACATTCATGAGTTAAAACAAACAAGTAAACATGTATGTCTAACTTTTGATATAAATCCAACATTATTTAAACGTAGCTTTTTAAAATAGAGATTATGATTGTATAAACTTATTTTTATTCAAGCATTTTATTATTTTTTAGAAATAAAAACTGCGCGAATATTCATTTTATTTGTGTCGCCCGCTACAAAATTGTCAGAAATGTTGCACGTTTTCGCCGAAAATTTTTCGATCACATACATATTATTTACACACTTTTACTGATAAAATGCGCGATCCAGAACGAACCTTTAATACAAAACCTTGGGAATGGCTTCCTAATACTGCTTCGAACCTTCCTGAAGGTAAAAGAAGGCATAGTACCAACCAAAAATATACATGTTTCCAACTCACAGAGTCATATGAGCAGCTGGCATGGCCAAAGGGCAGGCCCCTGCCGGATAAAACAAGATAGCGGCCTAAGTCACCTTCACCAGCAGTCAAACAGCCAAGTATTGTATTGAAACCGCTTAAATATGATAACGACAGTATTGGTGCGGAGTATGTGCCAGCTCTTTTGAAAGGCTAAGCAGCTGCTGGGGTCAATTGTAGGTCAATCTGCTTAGTTATAGTACAATCTACAGTGCTTTAAGTGGGTGCAAAGTCAGAGTGAAGAAGTGTACTAACACTATAAGCACTGCGCTTTTGTCTGATCTATTTAAGCTTCTTGTCAAAGGTCTCTGGATAATCAAACCCTTGCGTTCGTCATCATATGACACACAAAGTTAGCACCCAGCGTCTCCTCTAAAGGCACAACACATATGCAGAATACATTAGTTTACCAATTCATAGTCCAGCTCACCCAGCAAAGACGCAAATGGTCGGTGAAACAAACGGCAAAGTATTAAATAGCCCCTTCCTTTTTGGATGTCGCCTCCCAGTCCTCCTTTTGTAAACCTCAAACGTCAATTTAACGACGTAACCGGTGCTGAAAGGGAGCGTCTACGAACTACTTGAACTAGTCACCAGATTTACATACAGTTAAGGTGATACTTTGCTGGGACATTATTAATTTCCCCAGGCAAATCTTACAAGTCTGGAGTTTCACTGGGTTTGGAAACTAGATATAGTGACGAGAAATTCTACTAGCCATTACGTATGTCCATGGCCAAGCCTTGAACCACCGGCTTGAAAGCAGACTTGCATTAGAGGAAACGATATTTAATCCATTTGCTTGAAGTAGATCTTTGCATTTGCACCTCCTTACCACGTTGATCTCACAGGAAAGCTATCCAGTCGTACCTTTCTGGGTTTTCATTAGGTAGAGATACCGCGAGATGACTTAACTGGCGCACTTGTGTGAGAATGGCAGGGAAGCTTCGAAGCAAAACATTTCCAGATAGTTCATGGCCAGTGTACCTTTTTGTTGTTGAGAACTTCCTTGATTTACAAGGAGATGCGGTAGTTGTCGAGGGTAGATATCATTCTGAGCCCTCCTATTATGGAACTTGAGGGATTCTCCTATTCACAGCACATTTGCTTCTTTTGCACTGTTTGATTGCCACAAGCAGTAACAATCAGAAGTTATTTATAGCGAACTTGCATTCCGCTGCCGCTGATATGGCACTCTGAGACAATCCTGAGGACAAGAGATGACAATGCTTTAACAAAGTACACACGTCTGCAAACAGCAATGAACTGGGGTTGCTAGCATGGCACAGAGATCACCCCATCCGGGGAAGGCGACATGACCACTTAAGTGATCGCAGCCAAAAATGGGAGTCGAACAAGCGATAAAGTATTGCAAATGCAACACCCGTCGAATTTATTTGCAACTAAGAAGGCATCAAACCACCAATCAGTCTACTGGATCCAGAGTTTCGTCTAATCTTTTAAACTGTTCGAGAAAAGGAGAGTGCGCAAACCATTGTCATTTATCACAGCCAGTAATCAGAGCGTCGGCTCAAAAAGAGTCCATTAAAAAGGTAGGATTGCATAGCAGTTTCTTGGGGATTGGAGCTCCTAGCTACTTTGCACTCTTTCAGAGTTGCCCGGCCATGTTCATCTGAGTTAAGTTCAGCTGGTAGAGAAGTGGGAGAGGTAAAGCTTGTTTACTTAATTGACGCCCCCACGCAGATACCAATACTTATGCGGTGGTTTATGGCCACAGCCAAAACCTTTCTTGCAGAACAAGGAACGGAATACTTGCAGGAGTAGGACGACACTTTGAATCCTTCTGCTCGGGGTAAAATAAATTGTTCCTCCCTCATGTTGGGATTTGGAGCTCAGTAAGTGGAGCTAGTCCAGCTGCCCCTTATGATAAGGTTTGCTTTCTGTTGCCATCAATACAGCAAAGAATGCCGAGGCGGACCATTCATTGCTAACTTAGAGAGGGAAAAGGATCTTTGGCTCAAAAGGCTAGGCCATCCAGTGGTTGTACAAAATATTGGCTTTCTAACGGCTGACAATAAATTATATCAAGTATAATAATAGCATGCACTGTTATAACACTATTAGCTTCTACTTCTAGACGTAATGCAGGTGTAGTCAGCATACTAAGAAAGCAACCTGAATGACTAGCAAATACTATATGCGAATTGGCTTTAAAAGAGTGTCTGGTATAAATAGACGTGCGTTGACCAAAGAAGGCTTTGATGCTAGGACAGAATGGTATTATCAGAAAAAAGCAGGGTTTTGGGCTACTGGTATGGCTCCGTGACTAGCCTCCCCTGCGAGAAGACAATTTTGGAGACGTGATTTGGCTACTTTGTCAAATTCGAGACCCAAACAGCCAGCATGTTGCATACAACTGCTTGAAAATTTAACCTTTTATGACATCTGATACAAAAGAAGAGCTGGTTGGTGTACTAACTTGTGGACTTTTTCGGACAGTGGTGAATAGGTTGCCGTATGGAAAAACCATGCTATGGGCGTCAAATCGAATCATTTAAAAATCCTGAGTTACTTATGCACGGGTGCGTTTTGTAGCGTAAATATCCACAAAAGAAGTCTACTACTCTGTGCGCATTAAACAGTTTATGTGAAGTTCCGTTTCACAATTCATACTCTAACACCGGTTGTTTGTTTAACTTTTGGTTCCGGGTAAATGTCACATGGTCGGCCACATTGCTGTTCCGAGTAGCCTAGACTATGGCCTATGCCAGTATTACAAGCCCCTTCTGCAAACAGAATATATGCATGCTGTTTAACTATTATGCTCTTTTTTTGCCTTTGGAGAAGTCTTGGGGCTCAGAAAACTACTGAGGCTGGTTCTGGATCTTATGCCCGAAAGTGCCTAGCAGTCACTCAGGGCAGGTGGAGAATCTCTCTTCTTGGCTAATATAACCAAGAATGTTGAGAAATCAGTGATTTAAAATGTTACAAAATACTAGTCAGTGGGACTATATAACAGAACACGGAAATATCTCGACAAGTTGCTTCGAACAATTAGTTCAAAGTGCTGTCAAAATAAGCATTTAAACATTGTTTTAAAATAGACAAAGTCGGGCCACCTCATTCACAGCAGAGGTATGCTTGAGGTATAACTTTAAATATATTAAATTTTTTGGAACTGATAGACTTAAGGGGTAAACCAATAACGATAAAGCTTGATTAGTTTGTTGTGCCTTCTGATAGCCTTTGCAGCCGGAATAGCGCATCCGTTTTGCGTGATGCTTCCCGCAAACAAGGGTTCGTTTTGTAAAAAAGGCGGATTTTTGTGGTTACAAACTTTGTTAACACCGATATTTCTCTTTTTAGCACGGGAGTGGCAACAACTGCAGTCAAAGAAGTATGCAGACAAGCGGAAGTTTGGTTTTGTGGAGGCGCAGAAAGAGGACATGCCTCCTGAACACATCCGCAAAATAGTTCGCGATCATGGTGATATGACCAATCGCAAGTTTCGCCATGATAAACGAGTCTATCTGGGAGCGCTCAAGTACATGCCACATGCTATCTTGAAGCTTCTGGAGAACATGCCGATGCCCTGGGAGCAGATAAGAGATGTTAAGGCAAGTGCCATCGGGTTTCATTCTAACTACCTTAGGTCTTGTATCACATCACGGGAGCCATTACCTTCGTGAACGAAATACCTTGGGTTGTCGAGCCGATCTACGTCGCTCAGTGGAGTTCCATGTGGATCATGATGCGCCGTGAAAAGCGAGATCGACGGCATTTTAAGCGAATGCGCTTCCCTCCTTTTGATGACGAGGAACCTCCACTAGACTACGCTGATAACATCCTTGATGTTGAGCCTCTGGAACCCATCCAAATGGATCTTGACCCCGAAGAGGATGGTGCTATCGCAGAGTGGTTCTATGATCGAAATCCTCTTGCGGAAACCCCGTGAGTTTGTCCTGACATTAAATAACTAAAGTTAGAGTATGAAAAGACGGGGTAACTATCTCGCGGTCTAAAGTATATGACTACGAGGTGGTTTTTTATGTAGGTGATATTGCAAGCTTTGGTTGGGGCAGCCATGATCCTTAGCATTGGAAGTAATCTTGGAGTGATTGAGGCAGATGACAAATTTTTTGTTTAAGGCACGTGAATGGACTCACGTATCGACACTGGAACTTACCTCTACCGATAATGTCCAATTTGTATCGCCTTGCAAACTGTCTTCTTACCGATCTTGTGGATGATAACTACTTTTATCTCTTCGACTTAAAGTCGTTTTTCACCGCTAAAGCCCTTAACGTGGCTCTACCAGGTGGACCTAAGTTCGAACCACTGGTAAAGGACAAAAATCTTGAGTAAGTTGCATTTTTGTGGCACATATTTATTTCCTAGTGACGAGGACTGGAATGAATTCAACGACATTAACAAGATTATAATCCGTCAACCCATTCGCACAGAGTATCGAATTGCTTTTCCCTACCTGTATAACAGTTATCCTTTCCAAGTTCACCTGTCATGGTACCATACTCCAAACGTTCTTTTCATAAAGACCGAAGATCCTGATCTCCCAGCCTTTTACTTTGATCCTCTCATCAACCCAATTTCACAACGTCACACTGTAAAGGTTCCAGAGGCTCACATTGCAAGCTTTGACGAGGATGACGGGGAATTTAGCCTTCCAGAGCACTACAGGCCCTTCATGGCTGATACACCCTTGTACACGGACAACACAGCTAACGGCATCGGTCTCCTCTGGGCACCCAGACCCTTCAATCTTAGGTCCGGTTGTACCCGACGCGCCCTTGACGTTCCACTGGTTCAAACCTGGTATCGAGAGCACTGTCCCTCTGGAATGCCAGTGAAGGTAGGTTCTGCTATTCTCCAATTTTTTTCTTCTAGGTTCGCGTCTCCTATCAAAAGCTGCTTAAGTACTTCGTACTCAATGCTCTACATCACAGGAAGCCGAAACCGCAGCGGAAGCGCTATCTCTTTCGCTCATTTAAGGCTACCAAATTCTTCCAAGCCACCACACTTGACTGGGTGGAGGTGGGCCTCCAAGTTTGTCGCCAGGGCTACAACATGCTGAATTTGCTGATCCACCGAAAGAACCTTAATTATCTTCATCTGGACTACAACTTCAACCTAAAACCAGTTAAGACTTTGACAACTAAGGAGCGCAAGAAGTCACGTTTCGGCAATGCCTTCCATCTTTGTCGTGAGATCCTTCGTCTGACCAAGCTTGTAGTCGATAGCCATGTTCAGTACCGTCTAGGAAATGTGGATGCCTATCAGGTAAGATGATATCGCAGGGGTCCAGAAGGTAGTTGACATGTGAGCTACCCAGTTCTCCCCATCTGTTGGCTTTTAAAGCACGGCATGGGGCGACTGTGATACCGCCTTTTCTGACACTGCTTGTTTTCTACCATATAGCTCGCTGATGGTCTTCAGTACATCTTCTCCCATGTCGGACAACTCACGGGAATGTACCGTTACAAGTACAAACTCATGCGACAAATTCGTATGTGCAAAGACCTAAAACACCTCATTTATTATCGGTTCAATACTGGTCCAGTGGGTAAAGGCCCTGGGGTGGGTATGTGGGCACCAGCGTGGCGTGTCTGGCTCTTCTTCATGCGTGGCATCACTCCGCTTTTGGAACGGTGGCTGGGCAACCTTCTGTCCCGACAGTTTGAGGGGCGTCACTCCAAGGGCGTGGCTAAGACTGTCACTAAGCAGCGTGTGGAGTCGCACTACGATTTGGAATTGCGTGCGGCTGTCATGCACGATATCATAGACATGATGCCCGAGGGCATCAAGCAGAACAAGGCAAGAACCATTTTACAGCACCTGAGTGAAGCCTGGCGCTGTTGGAAGGCCAATATACCCTGGAAGGTCCCTAACATGCCCATACCGATTGAAAATATGATTTTGCGATACGTCAAAGCTAAGGCCGATTGGTGGACAAACACGGCTCATTATAATCGTGAGCGTATACGTCGTGGAGCTACGGTGGACAAAACAGTGTGTAAAAAGAATCTGGGTCGTCTTACTCGTCTCTACCTGAAAGCAGAGCAAGAAAGGCAGCATAATTACCTCAAGGACGGCCCGTATGTCACGCCTGAGGAGGCAGTGGCTATCTACACTACGACAGTACATTGGCTAGAGAGTCGTCGTTTCTCGCCTATTCCCTTTCCTCCAGTAAGCTATAAGCATGACACAAAGTTGTTAATTCTAGCACTGGAGCGACTGCGGGAATCATACTCTGTGAAGAACCGCTTAAATCAATCGCAACGTGAGGAACTGGGTCTAATTGAGCAAGCCTATGATAGCCCACACGAAGCACTAAGTCGAATCAAGCGCCATCTGTTGACTCAACGAGCTTTCAAAGAGGTGGGAATTGAGTTTATGGATCTGTACAGTCACCTTGTACCAGTTTACGACGTTGAGCCGCTGGAAAAAATTACAGACGCTTATCTGGACCAATACCTGTGGTATGAGGCTGATAAGCGAAGACTGTTCCCACCCTGGATCAAACCTGCCGATTCCGAACCGCCACCGCTTCTGGTCTACAAGTGGTGTCAGGGCATTAACAACCTGAAGGTGAGTTTTAGGGATCCAAGTTAGGTTTTGTGGCGTGAAAGCAGCCTTGTTCAGATTCTGAATATTTGTTTTCAACTTTGCCTCGGTAGACGTGTAGAATATACTCAAAAAGTTAAACCAAGTTCACTGAAGAGTCTAAAAACTGACACGCGTGCCTTTTTTTCACGGCAAACAAGAATTCAGTCGAAAGCAAGGCATTTGAACAAATTCTTAAGTGATCACTGGCTTTCTCGAAATCACAAGACCCTGAAGAGAGTGACATCAGCTGAACTGCACCATGGGTAATTTCATCCAGAGGAGTAATGATTGGGCATCTTTAAACGGTGAAGAGGCATCAATTTTGCAGAGGGGAACCTACACTCCATGCAATAATACCATGAACACAATACATTCGTGTACGGAAACTAGGAACTTGGCGTGGTCTGCCGTTTCGTTGTATCTGTGGGGATTATCCTTCAATGGTGTTTTACCATTGTTGAATTAGTGATGTTATCAGAATGGCACTCGCTCCTTCACGCTCATGAATTACTCCTTTAGGATGTGTGGGAGACCAGCGAGGGTGAGTGTAACGTGCTGCTTGAGACGCGTTTTGAGAAGGTTTACGAGAAGGTGGACCTCACTCTGCTCAACCGTTTGCTGCGCCTCATCGTCGATCACAACATTGCTGACTACATGACGGCGAAGAACAACGTTGTGATTAATTACAAGGATATGAACCATATAAACAGCTACGGCATAATCCGTGGCCTTCAGTTCGCCTCCTTTATCATGCAATACTACGGCTTGGTTCTAGATCTCCTCGTTGTCGGTCTAGAGCGCTCCTCTGAGATGGCTGGGTCCCCACAAATGCCCAACGACTTCTTGCAGTATCAGGACACTGCTACAGAGGTTGCTCACCCCATCCGTCTCTACACACGTTATGTGGACCGTTTCTGGATGTTTCTGCGCTTCAGTGCTGAGGAAGCACGCGATCTCATCCAACGCTACCTCACCGAGCATCCTGACCCCAATAATGAAAACATTGTAGGCTACAATAATAAGAAATGCTGGCCCCGGGACTCGCGCATGCGGCTGATGAAGCACGATGTCAACCTGGGTCGAGCGGTGTTTTGGGACATTAAGAACCGTTTGCCACGCTCCGTCACCACGATTGATTGGGAGAGCTCCTTTGTGTCAGTCTACTCAAAGGACAATCCTAATCTTCTCTTCGCAATGTGCGGATTTGAGTGTCGTATTCGACCGGCATGCAGGGCTCCTAGCCAGGCTTCTGACGTAAACCTTCCGGGTGGAGTGTGGCATTTGCAAAATGAGGTACGCTAATCTGATTGCTTTCTCCGATTCTTTATTTGAAGTGTTCTCTTGGCATCTCCACGGTGGAACTCTCTCTAAAAGCACAAATTTCCGGGTTCCAATCCTTCATATCGGCTGATCTAAAAGAAGTCGTTTAAGTTCTATTAATCGCTGAAGTTATGGCCACATGGAATGTTACACTGTATGACATACTGGTTTCCAGAATCTAGCGTTGTCATTGATTTTTTAGCTAATTTAGCGGCTTCCTCTGTGCCCACAATAGCTGGCATTCTCATTGAAGAGGAATCATTATTTCTTAGATGATTTGGTCCTTAGACGGAGATATCATGCATCATAAATTGGTAACATATGAGACGAATAGCACTCATATTTTCCATTATAAAGTTGGTTAACAATTTCGCATTAAATTATATCGAAAAAGATCAGTTTTTCTTGTCGGTTCCATCCACTCGCCCACATCTGTTCTAGGTGACAAAGGAGCGCACTGCCCAATGCTTCCTTCGTGTGGACGACGAGTCAATGCAGCGGTTTCACAATCGCGTACGCCAGATTCTTATGGCCTCGGGCTCGACGACTTTCACGAAGATCGTGAACAAGTGGAACACCGCCCTCATTGGTCTCATGACGTACTTCCGTGAGGCTGCCAGCTCCACTGTGCCACTACTCGACCTATTGGTGAAGTGCGAGAACAAAATCCAGACGCGCATCAAAATTGGCCTCAATTCAAAGATGCCGGCTCGTTTTCCACCCGTCGTCTTCTATACTCCCAAGGTGCACTTTGAGCTCCATTTTTGAAGCCAGCTTCCGTAATTCATTGGTGTTTACGCTTTCTGCGAGAGAAAGTTTCAATTTAATGCTAAATATTGAGCCATACTGCTCTTGGTGAATTGCCTGGTACGGCCACCGTATGAAAGAATGCTGTACCTCATTGAGTCAATTTAAAGAGAATTTCGTGGTCATCAACCTTGTGGCAATCTGTGCTACGCCACCGAGATAAATGTCTTGTCGTTCAGAGGTGGTAGCTTGTCGTGTATTAGCGGTCAGAGATAACTAATCGCCAAGCCTTTTGCCTCGGCGGCTTTCTCCGTCGGCCTCTGTATTTCTTGGGTACTCCCCTTCTAATTGTTTATTAGGACCTGTACCGTTCAATATTGTTGACGTGCTTGAAGTTCAAGATAGTCTGGTTTGGAATATCCAGGCGGGTACTCAGTTGTATCTAGCCTTGTCAAGAAACCTAGTTGCTTGAATACTGGTTCTTATCTCTTCATCCTGGATCAAAGGTGCTACCCAAGTGGAACCTTTAGGGAAGATCTTCCACATTTACCTCATTTCAATAAAGGATTCAGAAGCCCTTGGCAAAAAACCAGCCATTTATCACAAGCCTTTTCACTTGCAACAATTCGGAACTGTTTCTGAACGCACTCCATTTGGAAACATCTCAAAAACTTTGTGTTCTGTAAAGCTCTTTTGCCATTGTGACTTTCTATGGTTCATAATATTAGCTAGTCGTTTCCACATGGCCTTAGTAAACGTGTAATGGTAGCGGTAGAAATGTATTTCAAGGCAAATTTTTATAAAGTCCATTTGGGACGGAAGGTGATTTTAGCTTCATCGAATAGGTCACAATCACCTGGTTTGACTAAAGCCAACTATTGACGTCTGCCGTAACGCGGTTGTTTCCCCTTCATTTTAGCCATTATCTTACAATTGTATTCAAAAGTGGGTTTGCTTTTCCCTTTTCACTGCGCAAAGGAACTAGGCGGTCTAGGCATGCTGAGCATGGGCCATGTACTCATTCCTCAATCGGACTTAAGATGGTCGAAACAGACGGACGTGGGCATCACTCACTTCCGCTCGGGCATGAGCCACGACGAGGACCAAGTGATTCCTACTCTCTTCTCCTATATCCAGACTTGGGAGACCGAATTTCGTGACTCCCAATCCGTGTGGGCTGAATACGCACTCAAACGCCAGGAAGCCAATGCTCAAAATAGGTAAATCCTCTCCTGTGTTGCTGTGATTTGTTCTAATGAGAGGAGGGGGAGTAGAGAAGTTTTTCGTGGATCTCCAAAGTTCGTTGATGTATCTAATCAGACCTAACATAAATCTGTCACATGGTTTATGATCCGGAGGTTTTAACATTATAAGTAGAAGGGTTGGGACATCGGTGGCTAAGAACATGGACAGGGTGGGGAGGAGGAATGCACAAAAATGCCTTAGTGGTCGAACTTGGATTTCCTACAAATATCTAGTTGCTAAAGTGACCTTGAGCGCTACGGTTACGATTCATTTCTCGTAGGTGCATCACAAAAATCCAGCCTCTGGCTGCTTTATTTTCGATGATTTCAACGTCTGCATTGCAAATGGAATTCAAAGCGATTAACCTAATGAATGGCAAATTTTCTTGAAAGTTTTCATAACTTCCATCCGTCAGTGGCTAATGGCTCGGAAGCTGTTTAAATTTACGGTGAACATGTTCTTCCTTTGCTATCAATGTTCACCATAGGATTGAGTGGAGGCACAACACGCGTTTACTCCTCCACAACCCAATTATGCTACCGCGTTTGTCTCAGATGATTAAACCTTAATATTGGTCTTGAAGGATGTTTCGCATGCCATTAATCCCTGCTTTTTAGTACTCAAACTGGAGATCTCGATTTTATATGAATTGTTTGGTCAGACACGATTTTCCTACTATCACCGCTGTTATTGGCGAAAGTGGAGTTATGGATAGCCTCATGATTTTTATTCTTTCTGAATTGGATCTTTAGTCAACAGATGCTTCTATAGAAAAGATTCTTCTCGCCTCACGGACTTGCCAATTTGTTAATTAAAGCAAATTTTCATGATTATCTTACAATGTTTTTAGCCTCGGGAACGTGAAGTAAACTTCAGGTTTTGAATCCTCGTTTGGTCATTAGGTATTTGTTTGAACACTTCTTGATCGGGTCATGTCTACCGGCATTTCTCTTGATAACCGGCATAGCTTTTTGTTCCCTTCAACTGCTTCCTAGACGTTTGACTCTGGAAGACCTGGAGGACAGCTGGGATAGGGGTATTCCACGAATCAACACCCTCTTTCAGAAGGATCGACACACCTTGGCCTATGACAAAGGCTGGCGCGTTCGAACGGAGTTCAAGCAGTATCAGGTGCTGAAACAGAATCCGTTCTGGTGGACGCATCAGCGCCATGATGGTAAGCTGTGGAATCTCAACAACTATCGCACTGACATGATCCAGGCTCTGGGCGGCGTAGAGGGGATTTTGGAACACACTCTCTTCAAGGGCACATACTTTCCCACCTGGGAGGGTCTCTTCTGGTACGCACTTTTTACTTCTTCGCCCCTGTGACAATCTTGCACCGTCTTGATCACAATCTTCATTCATTTGCTAGGGAGAAAGCGAGTGGTTTTGAGGAGTCGATGAAGTACAAGAAGCTGACGAACGCTCAGCGCTCCGGTCTAAACCAGATTCCAAATCGTCGATTCACTTTGTGGTGGTCGCCCACCATTAATCGTGCTAATGTGAGTGAAAGCATACTACTCGATACGCGAGTGTACCTTTGTTTCGCTTTTCGTCATTCATGCTTGAGTCAATTGTCCATCTTTGCTTTGTCACATTCCTGAACATGGGCACTGCTGTATCTCACTGAATTATCAGTAGGGCGGAAAGGTGGGAGCTACTGATGGAGTTCCAATGGTTGTGCCACGTTTCTGAAATCAACATTGCCAAATGTTTACATGGTTGCGTAATTTCTTGTCACTTATTGCCACCTAACTTTGTGTAATCCTTTCTGCTTTTTGTTGCTACCGTTTGATGGGCTGTTCGATGCTAAGTTGGAAATAGTGTATATCAGGTTCTTTATCACTGTTATTACCTTTACTATCATTGTCCCCCAAAATTGGCTTGCTCTCCTTGCTGACTTTGTGCAATTGCTGCATCATTGGAACCGCGGTCAGTACCGAAAACGAGGTTTTCTCCCTTTTATGTCCATTGGGTTGCATTCGCTTTGTCTGGGAAAGGTGGCAGTGTAATTCACAAAGTAATAACACCTCGTATGTGAGACTTTTTCGGGGTAAGAAATACGCCAGGCTGATTATAGCACTGTCATCGCGTTCTTACGTTACCATCGTTCGCGTTGGTTTATATTTAATTGCAGAGCTCGATTGCGCAGTTTATAAGCCTTTGTTATTTTTAAGTCGCTAGATCTACCTATGAAGGTACTACTAGATCTGAGGGTTTTGGGAGGATTTCGTTTTAATTGACTGCAAACTAGGAGACTGGTTGAGCAGGCGGTATGTTTGGCTCTTCAAATTATTGAAATCTGCGTTTTGGTATTCCGGCCAACCTTGAAAATGTTATCGGAAATGGAAACCTTGAAGATTATTGGCATAGACGAGGGAATAAAATAAACACTAATCCGTCTTTTTCTCTAACTACCTCTGAAAATGAGAATCGCACGTCTTTTTCCTCGCAGGTGTACGTGGGCTTCCAAGTGCAGTTAGACTTGACTGGAATCTTCATGCACGGTAAAATCCCTACGCTGAAGATTTCTCTCATTCAAATCTTCCGCGCCCACTTATGGCAGAAGATCCACGAGTCGGTGGTGATGGACCTCTGCCAGGTCTTTGATCAGGAGCTCGACGCCCTCGAGATTGAGACGGTGCAGAAGGAGACAATCCATCCGCGCAAGTCCTACAAAATGAACTCCAGTTGTGCTGACATCCTTCTCTTTGCCTCGTACAAGTGGCCTGTCTCTCGACCCAGCCTTCTGGCCGATTCAAAGTTAGTTGCTCAGCTCCTCTAATCCCACTCTGTTTTTTAGAATTTTATGTTATATTAAGACGGTCGAGTAGCTTTTGCGTGAGTTTTGTGGGTGTTTCGATATTTTCCCTAGAAAAAGCAAGCTTCTTTTACCAAACTTTCTCGCTCAGTTAGATTCTCTATTCATTTTCTTCCTGTGTGTGCCACATTCGCAATTTTTTCATAGCTTTTTCGGCTGATTGCTCTTTGGCCCCGCCTATGTTACGGAAATTGTATTCACGGCAGCTTCGCCAAGAGCCTGTCCTGACCGCTGTGTTGTATTCCTGCCTCCAAGCTTAAGTAGAAAAAACTGGTCCTTGGCCTTCTCCAAACGACGGGTCAAATGCTTGCACAACGGACTACCTGGTTTGCTTAGTAATGAAGGCTAAACCCTTGTTTTCACCTTTAACCACAATTGCAATGCTATGAAATCGGCGAGGAGTAAAATTTGTCGTTAGATAGGTGGGGCTGGGCTGGCTTTTCTGGAAGGATATCCTATATTTTGGGTAGGAAAATAATCTTTTTAGCGGATATTATTTTAGTTTAACTTGTCACGGTATGCTTTATCAATGTAATTTCACTGCAAAGTTTATAAAATCCAGGTAAATTTTTTTCAGCTGATAGATGGAACACTTTTCGTTGTAAGGTATCCTTTTCACCGGTTGAAGCAGCTCCTTGAGAGGTTTTGGAATTCATTATTTACAATTCGAATGTACATCTCTGAGTTTTCATCTAACGCTCTGATTTTACGAAATAACTATATTATCTCTGCATTGCTTGTTTTATATGGTGTCGGAGACAGACCTTTTCATTTGTTGGTGGTGATTTTCACCTTTCTCGCTTTTAAGCTTCTTTAAAAATGACTCGATTTTTTCGTTGCATCATATCCCATTGATAGGGGTGTCCTTGCGCAATAGTTTTGGGTAGCAATTTCACATCCATTCCGTTTGCTTAGTTGTGCTCTTCATGTTGTCGCAAATTATAGGGCTGTTTGGGCTTTGGCTTATAGTCGCGTTACCAGTTACCAAAAAAGTTTGCTTTGATTTAAGCACTACTCTGTAACCATTCTCCAGTTGCTTTAAATCACTTCCATTCTCACTAGTGCATTGACGAGTACTAACTTGATTTTATCACATAGGGACGTAATGGATGGTACCACAACGCAGAAGTACTGGATCGATGTGCAGCTGCGTTGGGGCGACTACGACTCACACGACGTGGAGCGCTACTGTAGAGCCAAGTTCCTCGACTACACGACTGACACCATGTCAATCTACCCTTCACCCACCGGCGTCATGATTGCCATCGATCTTGCCTACAACCTTCACAGGTATGGCCCTTAGCAATGTCCCATTCCTCTCGCCCAGTCATTGGCCCTGGCCGTGCGTCTTGATTAGCCCCATTTTCTTCAGATTTGCTGTCAGCGACCCCGAAATCAGTTTACTTCTCAAGGCTCTTTTTAACCCCATTCTTAAACTAGATTCAGAGTATACTTTTTTTGCTCCCAAATTTTAATTAGCCATATTTTCCAAACTATCCCACGTCCTCTTTCGTATTCCTTAAAGTTGAGGGTGTAGTGTGGTGCAAAATAATTTGCCAATCACCCTCTATACATTTGGAAGTTTTTCCTTAATCTAGCTCGTCCACTTCATTAAGATGCCGTGTAAAGTGAGTAGGCAAATGGGCAGTTGTAGTGGACACGATTTCGGATGTCTCCCTTTGTTCAGGTCTGAATTATCAAGGTGATGCCTTTTTTTGCATTACAATTCTACGGAATTTCTTAGGCGCTTGTGTCATTTTAACATTTGCCGGAATTGACGGCCCCTTGTGGCATACCGGTGAACATTTTTTTGTTTGGGGTACTACTCTTCATGCTGGGGAGACGGTAACCATCTGTAGTAATTGAGCGAGCATGTTAATGTAATGGTAGATTTGGTGTTGTTGTGTATGATGGACTCTAGAACTAACGACACTTTTCATTCAAATTCCCGAATTACCCGTCGCCTTCTTTTCCATCAAGTACTTGTAACATTCTTTTCTATGTGGTAATCTTAATCATTAAAGCGGATTTATACGGGTTATTTGTACTTTTTACCGGCGAGTGTGGCGCTGCGTTGTTTTCACTGATAATTGTTTATTGGGTAGCCAAGGCAATTGGACTTTTGTGAGATGACGTCGTGAAGCGATTAAATGGCAGGTTAGTTCTGCCTTATTTGCCCAGTGCGTTTGTTCCCCTACCCATATTGATCCTTTAAATGAGCAAACTCGCAAACTCCTAGCAATCTGTCGGCCTGCAAGAAGGGGCTACATCGTAGATGAAGGGGTGGTAGCATAGGTACCTCTGATGTCAACATTTTTTCTTTCAGCGCTTATGGCAACTGGTTCCCCGGCTGTAAGCCGCTCATCCAACAGGCCATGTTGAAGATAATGAAGGCAAATCCCGCTCTCTACGTATTACGTGAACGCATTCGCAAGGCTCTGCAGCTCTACTCCAGCGAACCGACAGAACCTTACCTTAGCTCGCAAAATTACAATGAGCTCTTCTCTAATCAGACTATCTGGTTTGTGGATGACACCAACGTCTATCGTGTCACTATACACAAGGTTTATTCCCTGTTGGTTTTGTGCCTAATTTCTTTGAACTTAATCCCAATTCTAGTCCGATTCAAGCTTGAGCCGTTGAGCAATTAATTTATCTCTAGTTCTGTTTATGCAAATGGTACCTTGATGTTACCCCTAGGTCTATGTGCATTAAATCTTGTTAAATTCATTTGATTTTTGGTACTCGTCTCCTTATTTTTTTCAACTATCCCTGTTTATAAATAGGATTAATAGGGAGCCTTTTATTTTTTCGGATGGACAAAAACATACTAGTACATCCTTGACTGTCATGACATATTTATTTCTTTTCCTTCCGTAGACATTCGAGGGCAATCTCACTACCAAGCCCATAAACGGTGCGATTTTCATCTTTAATCCGCGGACAGGTCAGCTCTTCCTTAAGATTATTCACACTTCCGTATGGGCGGGTCAGAAACGTTTGGGTCAGCTGGCCAAATGGAAAACGGCTGAAGAAGTGGCTGCCCTCATCCGCTCCCTGCCAGTGGAAGAGCAGCCCAAGCAAATCATCGTTACACGCAAGGGCATGCTTGATCCCCTGGAAGTTCACCTCCTCGACTTCCCTAACATTGTTATCAAGGTGAGCGGTCATACTGCACGTCCCAAAGTAACTGACTGCCTTAGCCTGGCCGTGTATTTTTGAAGTTATATAAGTTGATAAAGCTTGAGGATTTGAGCTGAGGTTGATCTCTGGCCAGTTTTGAGGTATGGTGAGGCACCAATGTTTGTCAATTCACGATGTTCTCTAGTTACATGCTGCTAGTATTCTTAGGGAACTGTTCATGCAGCAAGACTTATTAGACCCGCTAGTTGCCCGCGTCGTTTACAAGGGGAATTTGTATGCATTTTGTCGCATTCATTGGAACGTAAGGATTTTCCGGTCATCATTTAGCTTCGTTTTTTACGTTTTAAATATCCTATCAATTTGTCTATGGAAGGCAAACTATTCCATCGTCGTTTCGGCGTAGCTCCAGTTATATAGATAAGCTACTCATTGGTATTGTTCTTTAGGCAGAAAGAGAGAAATAGTTTCTTTAAATGCCAAAGTTGTGGCGACTGTGTGGTGGGAAGGATCCATACATTGGGTCCACGTATCTTTTGGAAAGGTTTTCCTTGTGTGGCTTTTTGCCCTTTATTTATCCATATGGTTGGTCAGAGGTCCCTTGTTATCAAGTGAAGGACACCGAACACTTTTGCCGCACCCCAGAGACTGTTCGTGTAGTACGAAGAAGCGTAACAAGACAGTCTATTTCGTGAAACTTTTCTTCCATAGCTTCAGTTTCAGTCGATTCCTGATCTCGATTCCGCCTACTTTTTGCAAGAGTTGGTCTCTTTGTACGATGTGCTACATTGCGCCTTTTGACAAGCCCATTTCTATTGTCTCTTTAATCTACCATTAATGATTAAGCTTGGGTTGATTAACTTGCCCTCTAGTTACGCGATCGTGATGTGCGGTTGTGTCGTTCCCTGGGCAGAAACTGATGAGCACTTCCGCTATACCCACGATGATTGATCGTGTGTACGAAGGAGTGTTACATCTGACTAGATAGGTCTAATTCCCTCCTCGACGCGTGCTTTTGCCCTCTAGCCCCACCGTTATAGTTGGTGGATATGCTGTTTCCTGATAGGAAACAATTTGCTCGTGCCCTTCGCCCAATGTGCTCCATACTGCTGGCAATATTGGTTGTTGTTGCGGCTGTCAGTTGATAAAGAGGTGTATTTGGTTGGAGGTGTGTTCGGCATTCTGTATTGCCATAACGGTTTATCGTTTTGCCCTCTAGTTACACAGTCATAGTGGTAATGGCTGTGTCGTTCCCTGGGCAGAAATTGATGTTCAGTTGTTCTACACCCTGTACTGTTGTGGTGACGGGGTACGATGGGCTGGTACACTGGTCGATAGTCGGACACTTCTGGTTCCTGCATTTGTTGAGTCACAAATTCAACGCGAAGTTGTTTTGAACTCTTGTTCTGCTCTTTGTTGGCATTGGTTCGGTATTCTTCCGTCTGAGATTGAATGGAGTTAATAACTTGGGCTATGAGATGAACGAATGAACAGCGAATGGGGTTTGCAAACATTTCCGTTTACTTACATAGTTGTGATATTGGTAGTCGACGTTTCCTGGATGTGGATTAATGGATGACTTTTCTATGGTCCAAACCGTTGTCGTTGGTAGCGACCGGATGTTAATTATCACCAAATGGTAGAGTTTTATAATTTCCTTCTGTGCTTATTTGTTTGCCCCGCATGAAGTTGAAATTTGGACTCTAGCTGCATGGATAGGGTTTTTACTCATGGCGTTCCCTGAGGAAAGTAATGCATTCCTCTGCTATGGTCACGAGGTTGTTCGAGGAAGTGTAACATAGAGTTGATTATTAACTGAGCTGTGCAATGGAGGGTGCGGTTGTGGCATTCTGTGGACAGAAAGAAATGGGACTTTTGGACACTCCTTTCCAAGTTGCCAGCGGGATACAAGGGACCGCTACACTAGTTATTGTAGGAATGGCTGTTTTGGAGTATGCCCCTTATTTAGAATATTCAACGGTACTTTTTAATTTAGCCTATCCTCTGGTTACGCAGCAGCTAATCACTTGTGCTATTCTCGTGTTTGAAGTGTACTTGCGGTTAATTTTATCGCGCCAACTCGTATCGCTTTCGTCCTCCAGTTATTCTATTGTGATACCCCATTATTAATGGGCCGTGGGCCGAAACGGATGGGTAGGTTCTTTACACCCCGAAACGGTTTCATCGTGGGTCTTGACGGGCGGGTTGACTGTTCAGTAGCCGAGTTTTCTCGAATTGGTTAATGCGCTTAACGTCCATGCCCTTTCTTTAAATTACATGAATTGTCCCTCTTAGCGAGCTAACTGTATCAACTAGTGACACAGGTGAACCGTTTGCTAGTGCGTTTCCACTATACTTAGGGGATTGGGATGTGAGGCATGAAGGAGTTATGTGCACCGCAGTTCTCTTGAACAAATCACTGGCATTTGACTTTCATTAATTATCCTTGGATACGCAATAGGACTCGGTGTCTGTTGATATATTCCTGCCATTCCTGCATTGCATTTTTTGGGTGGCCAAGTGCGGCGCAGGCTTGTTAGATCTAAATACCATCCCTTGACTAAATTATTGTGAAGTAACATTATCGTCCTCTCGACAGAAACGGTCGGACGGTTTCCACCTCCATTTCATTGAGGTGAGGGAGTACCTCGGGTTTACCACGATAGTCAATAAATGTTTCTGGGTTTCGAGGTACTTTTGCCATCTAGTCAATTTAATATTCAGCGCTTTTTCCACTAACCGCACAATCATAGCTGTAGGTATGTTGTTCTTAGCAGAAAGTAGACTTTCGCCATGCTCACATGGTCATGCATGTAGTTTGAGGAAGTGACACACCGTCGATGGCTTTTTGACGAACCTTTCCGTCGATTTGATTCAGGTCGATATTTTACTTTTCAGTGTATTTTCCATACTTTATTCAGCTTCCAAAACGATTATATGCCATCTTATTTTGGTATGGAGTTTGAAAAGCTGAACATCCTTTCGTTCAAGCTCAACCAGCAGCGGACATTATATTTTCCCCAAGTTACACTCATGAATTCACCTGCTTAACTATCGATCCGTCCGCGTTATATCCAAATTTATAAAGTAGCATGAAGAGCTGCCACTCTGCTTTGCATGTGACACTATCTGATCTGCGAACTCTTTCCCCGTGATGGGTCATTTAAGACACGGCCTTTGCTGGCCTGATGTATCGATTGACTACACTTGTGTTGCTTGATGGTGCCTTTGTTCCTCTGGGTGGAAAACAGCAAGTGATTCTCCTCCATCCTGAGCTATTTTGTGTTCAGGACCTGATGAAATGTCACAACTTAAACTTTTATTCCTTTTTTAGTAAATTAAATTCTTATTTTTCTGCTAACTATTCAAGGGATCAATCGACTATTTTTACGTTTTGGTTTGCACTTTATTTCTAACGCTATAATAATGGATCGCAGTATCCATAATTTAATTGGTTTTTGTCCGTTCTTGAAAGTTGCCAAATTAGCTGTATTTGTTCTTTTATCAATATTGAGCTGGTGGAAATGACGCATTATAGACCGCAAAGTTCTCCATCTATCCGACTTGTCCGGTGCGCGATATTAATGCCGATGCTATTTTTGTCCTGTAGGGATCAGAGCTGCAGTTGCCCTTCCAGGCCTGTTTGAAGGTCGAGAAGTTTGGTGATCTCATTCTTAAGGCGACGGAGCCTCAGATGGTCCTATTTAACCTTTATGATGACTGGCTCAAGTCCATCAGCTCCTATACTGCCTTTTCGCGTCTGATACTCATCCTCCGCGCCCTTCATGTAAACAACGATAAGGCGAAGGTGACTTTGAAGCCGGACAAAACCACCATCACTGAGCCACATCACATCTGGCCTACGCTCACTCCTGAGGAGTGGATTAAAGTGGAGTATCAGCTGAAGGATCTCATTCTTGCTGACTACGGCAAAAAGAATAAGTGAGTGTCTCTTCATGTTTGACCGTCTCCGTGATCCAGGTGTTGATTAAACTGCGGGTTTTGTATGCGGTTCTTACGGCTTTGCAATTGTCACTAACAAACTATAACCAACCCTCAGTGCTGGACGTGCATTACTGAAGAAGGCAGAGTTCTTTCTGTCCTTTCCCGACGGGCTTAAGCTTCAACCATTAATATTCTTTTCCTTTGCTGGGATCAACTAGTAGCCTGTTTTGCAGATTGATCCCTACTCCGTTTGTACCTTTTCAACTGAATTTCCCTTAGGGTTGTGTTTTTTAGCGCCAGTTTTGTTTTATAGTTGTTGACACTCACTATACAACTTGTTCTTTTGTGCTAACGGAGTTCAATGTGCTTTTGCGGCATGCCACGCTTAGGTAAAATCCAGCAGCCTCTTCAGAGCAGATCATTTTTTGAGTTTATATTTCAGTTTATTGTTTATTATCAAATGCAGTTGACGCTATGTCCTCTGAGACTGTATTTATATCCCAAATTGTAGTGCTTCCAGGGCAAAAATGCCGTGTTCTTCAACGAATGATTAAGCTTGGGTTGATTAACTTGCCCTCTAGTTACGCGATCGTGATGTGCGGTTGTGTCGTTCCCTGGGCAGAAACTGATGAGCACTTCCGCTATACCCACGATGATTGATCGTGTGTACGAAGGAGTGTTACATCTGACTAGATAGGTCTAATTCCCTCCTCGACGCGTGCTTTTGCCCTCTAGCCCCACCGTTATAGTTGGTGGATATGCTGTTTCCTGATAGGAAACAATTTGCTCGTGCCCTTCGCCCAATGTGCTCCATACTGCTGGCAATATTGGTTGTTGTTGCGGCTGTCAGTTGATAAAGAGGTGTATTTGGTTGGAGGTGTGTTCGGCATTCTGTATTGCCATAACGGTTTATCGTTTTGCCCTCTAGTTACACAGTCATAGTGGTAATGGCTGTGTCGTTCCCTGGGCAGAAATTGATGTTCAGTTGTTCTACACCCTGTACTGTTGTGGTGACGGGGTACGATGGGCTGGTACACTGGTCGATAGTCGGACACTTCTGGTTCCTGCATTTGTTGAGTCACAAATTCAACGCGAAGTTGTAATTTGCGGTTTTGCTCCATGATTTGGTCTCCATGTTGATAAAGCTGCATTTCTCTTCCACCAACTCCCCAAATGCTCTTAAAAGCATGCACATACACCTGTCGTCTCGTTTCCGTTATCCTTCACAGTGTGAATGTGGCCTCCTTAACTCAGTCGGAGATTCGTGATATCATTCTGGGTATGGAGATCTCGGCACCGTCGCAGCAGCGACAGCAGATAGCAGAGATTGAGAAGGCGGCAAAGGACCAGGCTCAACTTACCGCCACTACAACGAAGACGGTGAACAAGCACGGAGAAGAGATAATTTCCACCACTACCTCCAACTATGAGAAGCAGCACTTTAGCAGCAAAACGGAGTGGCGGGTGCGCGCTATCTCTGCCACGAATCTCTATCTTCGCACCAACAACATCTACGTCAGCTCTGATGACATTAAAGAGAATGGCTACACCTACATCTTGCCCAAGAATGTTCTCAAGAAATTCATCACTATTTCTGATCTCCGCGCTCAGGTGTGCTCTCTATCTCTAACTGCTTTGTTCGTCACGATTCGGTTTAGTTGTCATTTGATAGTGGTGGTTGATTCCCACTAAAATCTTAGATAAACACTAAGGGTTAGAGCATGTATAGATTAGCCTTCCAAGACAGAATTTTGGATTTTTCTCACGAGGTCGCTCGTAAGGAGTAATGTGACGGAGTTTTCGGTTGAATAATCCTAACTTGGGCGAGTGAAGGTAGGTAAAGGAAATGCATTATTTTTGAGTGTTGTGATTCGGGACTCTTTGGCTTACGAGTTTTTTTGAGTTGTTGGGGTGCAGTGGGAGGATCTCTGCTATTCAAAATGCTCGCGACTTAATTGTAGTTGACATTTACTCGAGGGTGGTGCGCGACCTTCCGGGAAACCCCTGATTCTGGGTGTGTGGAGGTCTTGGTAGTAAAAAAAACAACGTGCTGTTGTTGACACACTAAAATTACTGTGGATTATTTTAATACGTTAAGGACAGCTGGTAGTCATGTGTAGGGGTGAATGACGGAACAATATTGTTACACTTGCACATTTGTGCTGCACACATTTTCGTAGTTTATAATTTATGCAGTTTGAACTGCTAGTTGTAGTGCTGAAAAATAGTATTGGTCATGATGGTCTGTCTTTAAGGTCTTTTATGCTTTAGATCTGCGGCTATCTTTATGGCATCTCACCGCCAGACAATAATCAAATTAAGGAGATTCGTTGCATTGTTATGCCACCACAATGGGGCACTCACCAGACAGTTCACGTTCCTGAAGGCCTTCCCCAAGATGAGTACCTCCGCGAAATGGAACCTCTTGGATGGATACATACTCAGCCTAACGAATTGCCTCAGCTATCACCCCAGGTAGTAGATCAGTAGACCTGCTCTCTCATTCTTCGATCAATGCATTTATGTCGATTGTATGCTTGCCTAAGCATCTGTGCAGATTAAACGGCTTAATTTCATAGGAAAGTCGCATCGTTGCTTTAAAAGTCATTTTTAACTATAAAACTGCCGTTGACATCGACGCACATCGCTCCTTTCTTTGTTACATGTGTGCGGTTACAGTCCCTTACTTCCACACTTTGTTAGTAGCTTAGGTGGCATTTACGATAGCATTTACGATATTTCATTGAAGCGACTGTTTCAATCTCCTATTGGCCTACTTATCGTGTTCTCCAATAATTGCACTCGTTTTAAGAATTATACCGTTCCCAGTGTTTCTGCTCTTATGGATTTGGCATGAGGTTAAGAAACGGCTTAACCTAATTGAGTTTTTTTCCCCTGGCGGTAACTCATGTGGCCATTATCCTATTTTGGCGCAGGAATGGGGGTTTTCGCCATATTTACTAATTCGTAGGTAGCGCTTTTTTGATGTGAAGTTTTTTCTGCCCACAGGATGTGACAACACATGCAAAGTTATTCGCAGAGCACGACGGTGAGCGGACCATAGTGATCACCTGCAGTTTCACACCGGGTTCAGTGTCTCTTTGCGCCTACAAGTTGACCCCCGGCGGGTATGAGTGGGGTCGCCAGAACACCGACAAGGGTAACAATCCCAAGGGCTACCTGCCAAGCCATTACGAACGCGTTCAGATGCTTCTCTCCGATCGCTTCCTCGGTTTCTTCATGGTGCCTGCGCAAGGCTCCTGGAATTATAATTTCATGGGTATAATTTGCTTTATTATCCATCTTTACTTTTGGTTTAGGGAAACTGGTTTTTTATTTGCGTTTCGCAGTGCATTTCTGTTGGTTTTTAGGACCTGGCACTAAGCAAAATATGAGTAGGAAGAAGCTTCAACAATATTTGTTATAAGGTTGAGCTAGGATTTAGCTTTGTTGTATTTCTCCAAAGGGGATAGTGGGCGAAACTTAATGGCACAAAGATGGGTACTGCAACCTTGGGGGACTGAAGTTCTTGGGCCGCTATGCATGCATTTCAGAAGTTATCTTTGTCACAGTCAATCTGCCGCCGTTGTTATCGCCGATGCTTTCGGATTTCGTTCTTCAATTTTGCTCACACTTGACAAATTTTGTCAAAGTTTTCGGAAGTGTGAACACGTCCTATGCTCGCATTGCATCCTAGCTGAGATTTTACGGTTGATGTTCGACGATTGTTTTAGATATTCTTCTCATAACTTTGTCCTAATTCGCGCGTCGTTTTTGGTGGCTGCGCGAAGCTTTGGGTTTCCCAAACCTATTTAATGACCATCAACTGGAATATGAATTTGATTTTCCTCCACAGGTGTGCGTCACAATCCGAATATGAAGTACGAACTCCAACCATTGAAGCCGAAGAAGTTTTACCACCGCATTCACCGACCTTCACACTTCCTCGACTTCACCAACGTAGAGGAGAGCGAGTCATTCGCCGCAGATCGTGAGAACCCTCTAGGGTGAAAGTGTAAAGGGTTTCGGGATGGGAAGGGGCTCTTACGTCTTACTCCGCTTTTTCTCTTCTCGACTGCTACACCATCAATAACGTTTTGTACACAGCATCAAATGTCACATCTCGTTCGTCTGTGTGTTAAATTTTCAACATCATAATTGTCCTTTTTTAAATAGTCTGCTCTTTTGCAACTCCGATGATATGTGGGTTAGGGACGTCTCGCAGCACTCTAGAATAGCCTGTCTCGTCTCCGAATATAGGGCTGGCACCCATCCAGTCAGGGGACTCCACGAATCACAATAACTCGTATTCGGTGTGTATTCCGTGAAGGACGTGAATTGTGCAGTCAAAGCCAGGAGGGACTGTCTCTTTCCTCGTTCGTTGGAGGACGTGCATTCCATTTGGGAGTCTGGCTGGCATCTGATTCGTCTTTTGCTGGATGTTGACGGTGGGGTGTTTCTTGCTGGAATTGCTCAGCTTTTATAGCAGATAAGTGGCACATGAAGATGGAAGAAGTGCTGTTAACCGCAGGGTCAACGGGGTTAAGCGTGCAGCTGCGCCATGATGGGTCATGCTCGGATCGAGGCGAGATGACAAATACGGCTGACGCTGCGTCCGCCAACCCCTTAAAGCGCAGCCGACCAACTACCCATGCGAGGCGGGTAGGTCCTGCACTGCAGTACCGCCGACCCTTCTCGCCTTCGCAACAGGCTCAAACAGCCACTCGCCATGGGACAGTTCTGTCAGTTCTCTGCCTAGCTTGATCCGTACAATAGTACATCTGTGTCACTTCTCACATTCTCTTCTGCATTGAACGGTAGAATCATACGGCCGTGATTTCTCGCACCAGCGCGCAACTGGACAGTCAGTCGCCTTCATCGTTATTTTTAGGTAGGTAAGCTCCTGGTGAACTCCTTCTCTATTAAGTAGTATCTGACCATTATATGGGTATAGAATACCTCATGTTCTATAATCTTCCCACATTTTTGTTGGATCTGGAACTGGCGTTGCCATTAAAGTGTCCCTTCCCTTTTGCACTTTGTGAAAGTACAACGGCCACGACTACATCGCTTGCGTTCGGATTCATTACGAAAAGTAGGGTGCTGTCCTCGAAATTTGATAACACCAGTGTTGGCGCGGAGCGGAGTAATCGCTTCAGTTCTTTAAAATGCCTTTTTAATGCTTTTTGCCCGATTTTCAGTTAATTTATGCAGCGGACTGGTGATTTTAGCAAAGGCTTTAATGAAGCGTCGGTAATAGTAGTTTGCCAGACCATGGAAGGTCCTCACATGTTTCGTAAGACCTTCGATGACTGTCATCTTGTCCGATGAGCCTCTATGCCCTAGAAAGGTGACCAAGTGTTGAAGAAATAGACGATTCTTTGGGTTCAGTATTAATCTTGTGTCTCCCGGACGGTCCAACACCAGTTTCAGGATGGTGCTGCTCTCTCAGATATCTCTACTATGGACACGAATGTTGTTGGGGCGGAGTATCGTGTTTTGGGAATATATTAAACAATGTTGTCTGCAGCGGAAGGTGACCACAGCATTATGGAATCCAAAGAATACTGTCCAAACCTCACAAGGCCCGCTCGGCAATACAAAGGGCCTCTTCTCTTTGCCTGCTTCCATCGCTTTCACTTGCCAGTATCTTAATTTTATGCTTGGGCGAAGAACCGCTTCGGTGCATCACATAGGTGGATGGCCATCTCCCTCCCCTTTGATTTGCCAACACTCCTAGGATTTCAACTTAATCGCTGCATCTCAAAACACCTTTTCAGAGGTCTAGGGTCGCTTTTCACTCGGGCCACTACATGTAGTGGTGCTCAAATCGAGAGTTCGAGGAGGCGCAAACTGGCTCAAAACGATTATGGAACATTTAATTCATAATGCGATATTCCTATCAGTCTTGATAAGAGGTTCTCCGGCAGCTGTGAGTTAGGAGTGACATATTTACGCAGTCCGACCACATCTGCCCCACCAGGTATGAATACAACTTGCTTGCCCATTGCCATGGTGATACAACATTGTCAAAACGAAACAGTGATGGGAACCAGGAGTAAATTGAAGGTTTTAACCATTCATACGAAGAAAAGACGGAGGCCACATCAACGAAATGAGAAAGGTAGAAGCAGTGCTATGCTGCTGCCACTCTCCCATTAACAATATATGATTTTCGAATGTAAGCGAGAACAATAACGAGGTGCATGAAATAGCGAATGCAAATGACTCGCAACAATTGTGTGGCATCTAGGCCATTCAACTCTATTTGCTTATGCAATCAATCGTGATTAAGGAAATCCATCGTCGATGTTAAGAATATCAAATTGCCTTTAAGGCAAAAAACTGCCCAAAAGAGAAGAGGTCTCATCTTATGTGCATAACTAGATCGTATTCATCAAACCTTTGATCGCCACCCAAGCTCTATGTTACCTTTTCCATACAATTTCTGTTGTCTGGTCTTCGATGGAGGGTAGTAAACGACATGCATAAGCGACGTTTCCCTGGATTAGCAGTCATTCTTATCCGAATTTGCATTTAGGGAGACCTTGTCACCCTTAAGAATAACCCAAAAATCGGCTCCTTATGAAGGACGGTCTGGCTGTTGTAGCTCATGCATTCCGCAGAGACCTTTCCGGTAATTTTTAGTAGTGGCTGCGCATTCCGAAGCCATTACCAGTTAGAAGCGATGGGGCAGACTTCGGTTGTTGTGATTAATCATTCAAGCAGATTACTGCCTAGAATTCGTGAAGTACCCTTACACTCTCTAGCAGTTTAATTAAACCACCAATCATTTGGAGACCGAAGCAATTTGTACCTCTAAAATTAATATCCAAGCAGCCGTCCAAACCAAGATTAAAAATCTAAGTCAAAGAGCTCATCCGTTATACAGTTGTCTAGTTTGGAGATAACTCACAAATAGATATAAGGATTGTGCAATTTACCCCTTCCAACGTATTGAGAGAAAACACAATTAGTTTTCATAATTTTATTACAAAAATCCACGTGTAGGGAGAGGAGGAATGGGGAAAAATCGACAGGACAGTACACGAGCATAATATAATAAAAGTGGCGGGGTCAAAGCATACCGCTTCACTTTGTCCAATTGGCTGCAGTTCTTAGCAAAAGCCACACGGGCAGAATGGATAACAACAAGGAGAAAAGATGTGGAAGGGGGAATTGAGTGATTTTTTTCAACAGGTGGAGGGGACAGATTACTTTCCACCGCCCATGTACTCATTCAACTCCTTGTCCAGATCAGCACGCACCTGTTGTGGGTTCGCAGCCGCACCCCGGCTGAAGCGACGCGTTCCTCGACGCTTGGCAAGCACGCGCGACGCCCCACGTCCGCGGGTAAGAACTGGACGTCCACGGGCACCCCCGCCGCCACGGAAATTACCTCCACGACCAGAGGTAAGAGGAATAGTACGATGAATTGGTGCAGGAACTGATGCTGGTTGAGTTGAAAGCACACTGAAAGAACAAAATTAAGTATACGTAAAGAACAGAACGTTCATGAAGTTCTCTTGCGCATCAAGTCAGGAGCTTTCATAACGAAGAAGGAAAAAAAGTATGAATAGGATCCAAGTAGTTAAGGAAATCTGGCAGCAAATGGGGAGTGGCGAAAGGTGAATAAACGAAAAACTCGACCACTAAGAGCAATATATATAATGCAATCAGTTTGGTATCAGACAAACCAACGTACTCCCGTCTATCAACTTTTCGTGGCCGTCCCCGGCCCCTAACAGAATTTGTGAACTGTTGACCTAGTCTAAGAGCGATGGGAGTTCTTTGAGCATTGGAACGCTATAAAAAATTGAGCATAAGAAAGAGCATGCAGATTCACCCGGATCCCCAATGGATTCACCACCCTCCTTTGCAACGAGGAGCTCTCTAGCCTCCTGAATCTGAAGAAATGCACTAAATTGGTGCAGTACCTTTCATTTAAAGTGATGGATGACGATCCGTAAAGCCTAATCGGAATAATCACTCGCTGTCGCATTTTGGCACACCGATTTAAAGCCGAGCCTTTTACTCGCCTACGTTAATAATAATTATTATTTTTAATTAAAAAAGCACAAGATAAATTTTTATTTTAGAAAATTTTAACTTTTTTGTACAATTTTGTTTAGTGGGGCGATGTTTTAAACAAGGCGGGTACTTTGACTTATGCAGGCTAGTGTGTTAGTCGTCAGAGCCGTGAGGCGTTAATTTCGGGGCGGATGCGATTGTAAATAGGTCTGAAGCGTTGTTTGTGAAATTTTCGTTTTATATGTTTATCGTAAATACTGTATATACTCTTGATAGAAGTAATTATGAGTAATGAGAACGTGTTGTTGACACAAGGAGGTTACATTTTTCCTGGGAATATTGGATCCTACCAACCGTCTCCTCCATTGGCATCATATAATGTTTTCCCACCTCAACATATTTTGTCGTCGCCCCCACTCGTATCTGTACCTGGTGTCGACTTCTATGGAAGATACTCTCGCTTGCCGCCCTTGAACTCACCGTCCAGCGATGTATCTGGTACTGCAGAAAGAGACTTTCGTATTATACCGTGGGACGAGCTGAAGTCTCTATTAACTGAAGAATCGTCTGATGTGAGGGCGGAGTCGGGTCTCCTCTCGGACGGTCGTGCTTTCGCACAACGGTCGCCTAGAAGAGATGCGTACTTTCTTTTCCCTTCGAAGTCGGCCTACATCTTATATTTTACGTAGGTGCAAGTTTTAATAGTGTCTTATTTGCTATTTACCAGGCATTATTATTTTTCAAGAGAAAATTTGGACCGTGATCAAACGATACGTGGGATGATGCTAGATAACTGCGCGATAGCAATCGATAAAATAATCGAAGCTCCGCGCCTAGCTTCCATCGGTACCACGATTGACGACATGAAGGTGGCTGTTGAAAGTGGAAGCAATATCCTCTGTGTATTAAATGCACCCGATGGTCGTTGTTATCTGCGGCGCATAGACGGATGTAAGTCTCCTCCAGAATTCTAAAATTATTCTTCCTTTGCTCATTCCCTTGACTTATGTGCGTTCTTATTCCTACAGATCCAGGCAACACGCAGAATGCGCATAGTGCTTCCGCTTTATCAGTTGAAGCAGGAGCTCGTGCTTCTTTCGATGGCTCTCTAAGTCGTAGCCAGCTAACCGAGCGTCCTGTACCATCCACATCAGCAGATCTGGAATTTGTTTCGAATTTGTCTGCGATGCTGGCTCCTTCAATTTACGGTGTCCAGGGTCCAAATCCGATAGATGCAGGCTTGCTATATCCCACACAGAACGCATTCGTTCGCCCCGGAACAAGACCACCTTCTGCAGCTGCTCCCGTTGCCGCTGCATCAGCTATAAGCACGATCAATGCGGCTATGGCCGGTATGAACCTGGGTCAGCCTACACCACATCATCATGCGGCTCAGGTTGCTCCTCATCTACTTACTCAGCTCGCTGCCATGCCACAGCACTTAGCGGCCACTCTTGCAGCTATTAATCAGAGAAACCCGGTTCCTGCTTTCCCGGTCTCCTTTGGACAGAATCCCTTCTCAGCCGGTCAAGGCAGGTCCACCGCTCCAACTCCACATTCTCACCAATCGCAAATTTTTCACCACCAGCAGCAACAACATCGACGGGCGACGCCTCCTCCACCAGTGTCCGTACCTCCGCCTCAAACCACATCAGCGGCAAGTGTGGCGGCCAATGTCTTGAATCTGCAGCTTCCAGGAGCCCCCTACAATTTCCAAAGCATGCATGAGGCTGCTTCGTCCGCCCACTTTGTGCATGGTTACCCTGCACACACCTATGATTCGTGGATTCCAGAGGTGACTAACGCGGCTTTAGTCAACAGTGGTATACACCTACAATACTCTCCGCACATTGTTGCTTGGCCTCCACAGAGCCAGCCTACGCAACTTAGGTCAACTTCTTCCTCCTCTGCGTCTTCTCAGCACCCGCCGATCTCTATACAACAACAGCAACAACAAGCAATACATATATACTCCCCCCCCACCAATCTTTCACCGGTTAACTTAGTGAACAGTTCAAATGCATCCGCTGGTATGGTGGCTCCTGCGAATGCATCGGCTTCGGTGGCTGAGGCAACAGGGACGAAAACGGTCACAGCGCCTGCGTCAGAAAATGCAAGCAATGATGAGAAGATCGTCGCCACTTCCACCACCGCTTCCATCACGACTAATAAAAATACAAACATGGGGTCCGCTCAACCCTCTTCCAGTAGGGATGATTCTGCAAATGCGGCTGTGAAAGAAATCGGTAGCGTGGAGACAGTGAATAGAAGACCAACACAACTGGCTCAGCAGGTGCACTCACGACCTAACAGCAGTGGTAGTGGCAAAATGAAATTCAAGTCAGGTAAAGGTGGACATCATCAGAGGGTGATGCACTCAAACAGGAGTCCACCTAGTGCTTCTGTTGCCAGCGTTGGTGCATCTACAGGCGCATCTGCTGCCGCTGCTGCAACGTCTTTGAAGGATGTGACCGCGTCAGTAGGCACTATGGAACCCTCGGAGGGGTAGATGACTTGGATAGCATTGTCTCATCTTTCCTCTTTTCCTCGGTTCTGCCATGATGGATGTCATGCTTCTCCTCTTTGTCTTCTAAACATAGGCGTACTTTGCTCTTGGCTCCTCTTTGATCTCGGTCATTTATACGCCCTTTCATTCTTCGGTCCACCCTTCCCAGCCATCCATGTGTCCAAAAGCCAAAAAAGATTTCCTTAAGATTAGTGGAAAAAAAGGGAAGATTAACTATGAAATTACCAAAAAGTAGAATTTTCTTTTTTTTTATATTAAAAGAAAAAAAAATCTCGTGTGTGGTTTGTCTCTGTCCCTCGGTTTCTCGCGTTTCCTTCTCGGGTGAAACTCTCTGGATTTGAGTGTCTTTGATTTATCGGTTAGCCCTCTTCTCTCATTCGGTCGTCATCCTTCATCAGACTGTTTCCCCAGATCGCTACCCTCATTTATTCTTTGCCATCTTCCTCTATCTCTTCGTCCTTTCCGGTCCTTCAATATACCCTAACCCTGAAGAAAAACTTGTGATTCTTTGGTTTGGGAGCCTGTCTTCGCGGTCCTCTTTGACTCTGCAATGTGGGAAGGCAACTCCAAATGACGGCGTTGCAGGGTAAATACTGCATAAGGTTTAGCTCCGATGTCTGTGTATTTGACATTCTGGGTGTGGCATCCTCTTTCTGAAGTTGTGGATAGATTTGGTTGCCGGGGGAAAGGAGGCTTGATGTACCTCTTTCCTCAAGATCAAGGGACGTACAAGTCAATTCAGGACTCGGGAGGAGGTGAACACTTCAAGAAGTTGAGGTTAGGATTGTCTTCTAGTGTAGTCTGACGCTCTTGTGCGTATCTCAGTCCCTGACTAACACTCAGAGTATCTCGGCACGGGAAAGTTGGTCTGTACGGCTGCGACGTCTCAAGTCAGCCTGCAATACTTTGTCAATGGTGGAAATTGTCTCCTGTTTTGGTGTGCATTTTGGTGGAATGATGCATCCGAGTTTATTCATTAATATAATGATGTACTTCAGAAAGGTTACTCTTTTCTGTCGGAGTGAAAGTGCTCCATTGGGATCTATGCAGATGGAAATCACTTGAAGCAAAGGAGGAGATGGCGAAATTTGTAACTGAGTCGATTTATTATGCACACAGCATGATGGGCTCTATGAGCGCGTCTTATTCTTCAGACTTGGACACGAGACGCCCTGGGCTACCAGCTATGATCATTTCCTTCGCGGGTGCGTGAGCACATCACACGGAATGCAGCGTTACTGTTACCAGTCACATGAAGTAAGTGTCATCACTTCACACGCGGATGCGGTTCTTCGATACTCTTGATTGATAATGCATCAGCATGCTTTCGTTTGTGGTGCGGTGTGGAGGCTCGTTGGTAGCATTTTCTGCGGTTTGATTCGCCATCTCTCTGTATAACCCATTACTGGATCAACAGAGGCCTTTAGCCATTTTTGTGAGGGAGTAGTTGGCTGTTCGGTTGCTTAAAATGAAACCTTACTCCCAACTTCCTGATTCACTCCAATTCTACCCACCTATTTGACAACTCAGCTTTGCCACTTTGCTCCAAGCTCTTCCAGCACCTTCACTTATCAGGACGGAACTTCTCATGAGGTGAGTTAATGCACTGCAACGAGCGACTTCTGCCTCGAAAACCCAAGAGCAAATCAGATGCACCAATCACCGAAATCTGCTTCCAGGAAGAACGCATACTTCACTTCTGCGACTTTGGAATGAAATCCCTACGCGGGATTGAGTCTTCTCAACACACGGACTACGATCTTGGATTCTGACACCATGGTAATCAATCATAGTGGCCCTGAAGCAGGACTTTCGATGGATTTCATACGCGAATCTGAAAGGTTGCTAACCATGAGTTGTAGGGCCGCTCAACGGAGGCTGTGGCTGAGCCACGGGGTTAGGGGATGGAGTCTCGGAAGGCCAGAAAGGTCCACTTAGCGTGTCATGCTCTGGATGCTCTCTGACGGGTAGTGCCAAAATCCGTGGTTTCAAACATAAAAGGTGTCTCCATCATACTTGTAGATCAACGTTGGACAAGTAAATACCCGTATCGAAGTTTCCAAGTCTACCATTTACCTCGAGGCTAACTGTGATGGTGGAAATACAGATTGCAAGTGTGCATATTTTGATGCGTTTACAGTAAGTCTGGAGGAATGAGGACCTGCTTGTCGGGTAGCAAGCAACATCCAAACTTCCGTACATTGTGTTGGCACTCTGAACACTCGGTGATCTGCAACTGGTTTTAAGGAATCTCGCGAACGGCAACTAGTATCGTCGGCGTTGCTAATAGCGGAACTGTCGACCCATACGGAAGATTAAAATGAAACAGAAAATCTGATTGTCTGCATCCCCTCTATCAGCTCCATTCCATTGCACAACTTTGATCTCTTGACCGTCAGTGTGCCAGTGGAAGCGGGACCTCATCCACCTCTCTGAGGCTAACGCTCACAAGGGAAGCGGCAGTGATACTAAATCACCTATTCAGTTATTATTTCCCCCATAATTTCACCAAACAGACTGGTAAAAGAGGGACATAAAAACTAACTTAGCAGAAGTTGTGAATAAAAACTAGTTTTGTAAAATAATTTATTCAATGCAAAGTTTTGGAGATGGGAAAAATAGCGGTTAAAGGATGGAATGGAAAAGGATGATGGATAGAAGAACAAAACGCCCTGAGGCAATCCAACCAAATGCGCTTCAGTCGAGTGCCTACTGAAAGTGATCGGCAGCCTAGTTCGGGCTTCAGCAAATCCGACGATGGACCACTTGCAGACTCCGCGGCTTGTATCAATACGCTGCACCTCGAGGGTCCCTTTTCGCAATAAAAGGCTGGCGACACTCATTTTCAAAAGGTGCAAACGCTTCTTCTCAAAGAAGGTAGTTTTTTGCCTGTTTCTTAAGTGAAAACAGCTGCAGCTCTTTGAGGCGCCGACCCAACAAAAGTGGGTGATGCAAACGCACTCCTTTGCCAAACGGAGACGCCTCCAAATTGTGCCGCAGTTACGAAGTACACTGAAAGGTGGTTATTTCCTAACCTTCATCTTTGCACTTTTTAATTTGTGATTTGCCTTTAAAGATGCTGTTTCGAGAGGGTGGATCCTAAAATTTCTCCAGTGGATGACGAATTATTACTTTATATTAGTACGGTAATGGGGTGGTGGGGGTGGGCGTCACTATTACGAGGGCTAGACATGTGGCAGGCGTGCCTGTCTCGGCTCTTGCGAGTGCTTCGTCCCGTTGGACCTCGTTGCAGATTTGGATGTCAGGACTGGAAGAAATGCGATAGTCTACTCCTCTTCCACCTAACTTTCCTGCAGTATTTGCAGCTCCAGAGCTCCTCTGCCCCTCCCATTGCTCCTAAATGGACGTCTTTAATAAAAAAAAATGGACTAGATCCTCATGCTCAACGCCAGCTCTAAAGGGTGGTGTGAGTACCTTTGATAAATGCATCTAAATCCACTTTGTGATATTTCCCACCTATTCAATTTATTTGCAGCCAAATTTTGTGCAGCCCGTCGCCGTGAAATAAGCAAGAGCATATGCTGCATACGTGTGGCGGTGGAGGTGAATGGGCCGAAAAGTGATGTCCCAGACCAAAGCACCACTTTGAAGTGAAGAAGATGGCCGCAATTATTGTTATAGTGGAACAGCACTCAACCAGGCGGTTTAAACGTCAAAGACGGTTGTGTGTGTATATGTACGTCGGGAGCACTGGCTAATTCCCCTCCTTTGGTTGCTTTCAAGTAAATGCAAAATGTGCAAGCATCTAGAAGGCAGGCAGAGAAATTGAAAATGACATTTGTCAGCTTCATTTGTAATTTGAATGCTTTGAGCTTTTGCCAAATTGCTTTGTCAACGGTGGCGGATATTCAAGGGAAGTATCGCGACCTTGGAAGAGTGCAGCCGAGCCAACTCACATCACACGTGAGCTTTGGCAAGGAAATTTGTTTATTCAGCATATCAGCTGGATATTTCTACGCGATGGAAAGGGAAGACAATTGTTTCTCCTCCATCTACTCCCTTGCTGCCTTCGGAAGAGTGACTTTCCTCAACTTTATTCTACTAATTTATCTAATGCCTCTCAAATCTCAGTGACCATGATCTCTTTCCTACCTCTTTGAAGTCGCTTCACTCAGGCATGCCGCCCTCTTAGGTCAAAGTTAATGAGAAATGCGATGACGGTCTCCAGCTCCCTAGCGTGTCCAGTGTCCACATTGTAGGCGCCACCATTAATCACATGAATGAGTGCCATTTATCCGCTTTTTAGAAATGGAAGAAGCACTTCTCATTGCTTCCGTATTTAATTACGATGGAAGAAGCCAAGAGTGAATTTTCTTGCGTCAGTACCATGCGATAGTCCTAGAGACAACTCCACTTAAAGGTCTTTTTTTCATCGGCTAAACGAAAGGTACTCGAGGTTGATTAATGTTTCCTGCTCACCTAAACTTTAACGCAAGGTGCTGGAATCCCTTTTGACGCGACCATCGTCACACATATGTGACGCGTCAATATTTTTCCCCAAAGTCCCATGCATTAGATGTGCAAAGTGCTCGCTCTACAGCCTTGTGGTAACTTGTCACAACGAAGTGAAATACTCTCGGTTGTTTCAGCTTTTGATAATGGATTAAATGTAGAGCATTCTTAGGGAAAAATCGCACTTATTTGACATCCAAGCATGAGCATTATTTGGGAAAGATCATAGCCTTTTGTGGGCTGTAGTGATTAAAGTTTTTTGAGAATCTGATTGTCGATAATTTGCCTTTAAAAATACCATGAATAGGCAATTTTGACCATGATACAAATGTTCATCCGTGGGAAAGTCTGCTACAATACCAGGAGTAACAATATTTTCAAGAAGCCACCCAGGGCAGCAGGAAGCCGGTTTTTGAAACGGCAAGGTGAACCGCATGATCCGATGTTATGCAATTGGACTTGCACGACACGAGGGGCCTCCCCTTTTTTTGCCAATCACGCAATAAGGAAAATCCTGTCTGGTATGGGATTAGCTAAAGGCTGCACCAATTGGCTGCAGCAATTCAAGGCCAATTGACTGGTCAAATGACATGACGAGTGGCCTCCTCTCACCTCCCCTCTTTCCCCTCGGCCCCTCCATCTTGTGGTGTTGCCTGACGGTGGGAATAAATGTGGTGGCCAAGAAAATCGATCAAAGGCCGCAGGCAAATACACTGCACGCAGCGTGCGTACGCACACGCGCACAGGGATGGCCTTGAACCCAGCATTCTGATTGGTGAGTTGTCTAAGCCAGCTGCGTAATAGCTGCCGAAATGGAATACGTTTCCGTGTGATCAACTGAAGTTTGGAGCATCGCCCTGACCGCTAACATCTCAAATAATGGCAAGGATTGCAGCTCTCTCTTTCACCCTCTGGCTGGAATGCTAGAGCCTCTACTCAAGGACAAAGCACTCCCTGTCTTGGGTACACTAGGCAAACCAGGTACCAGGTGCGACACCAGATAGTTTATTTTAGGAGAGTCGATCCATTTTGGTCCCATTTAATCCGGAAGGAATTAGATAGCAATCCACCTTCATAGACTTGGGACGGAAAATGGTTCCCATTATTTTTCCGAGTTACAAACACTTGTATTGTGTACGTAAAAGATATGTCACATTAATGCTTTCAGTAGCATTGCAATAAACATGTTAAATTTGGTCTAAATCATTTCTTGGCAATTAGATGCACCAACTTCTGCCGCAAACAGATCGCCTAAATATGATACTCATATATAGCTACTCTTTTGGCGTTTGAGTAGTATGCCTCCAAAGAGAATACAGCAAGCCGACTCTGTAGCCATTGGTCTCCTCCTGAGGCTGACTCCTAAGAAGTAGCTCCCAAGTTCTAAAGCAAAGGTCTTGTTAAAGGCGAAAACATGCCAACCGCATACGGAAACGGCTCTTTCCAAACGACCAGGACATTTTTGAAAATTTGCAGCAATCTTTGTGAAGCAGTTACAAATTGTTAAAATCATGGTTTGTGAGCTCACTTCCTAGCTGCAAAAGACTCACCGCCATATGCTTCACATGGTCATGGTACGGTGACCACTACAGCCTGTCCGTGGTTGCGTGGCCGTGTACAACCTTTCGGAGAGCCATGGTTTGCCTTGACCCTTTTTCTATTTCTTTTTACCTTTTATCTCTGCCTCTGTCTTTCTGCCCTCTGTTCTGCTTTCTTGCTTTCTTCCTCCCCTTCTCTGGGTGCTTTGCAAAGTATCCGCTTTCAAGTGGAACAGAAAGGGAAATGTCCATCTTCTACCTAATCGAAAGATTCTAATGACAGCACGCATTCTTCTTTTTACAGCGTATAACGCTGGAAAATCAAACAGTTAGGAAGAGTGAGAACCTAGACTGTAGGCTCCAACGTCTTTGTGAACTGAACCCTCATGCTTTTGCGTGGCTTGACGGTTCCGTGGTTAAAGGTTTTTTTGAGGCGATTACTACGAGCAGAAAACAAGAGTTAGAAGGGATAGGTTTCTGAACTTATTTTCTATGACCATTCACATTTCCATCAAAATTGGAGAGGCTGCAGTGACTAACTTTTTACCATACGGAGGCCGGCACTCCCTTCTCACACTCCTCAAAAGATACTGCTTTTGTCATGTTGTTCACGAATTACCTCTATTGCTGTGAAAGCAGACATACAGCACGGCAAACTGAAGCGCAACACAGCAAAACGAACGAAGCTACCCATATGTGTTGGAGGGCCATCGGGTTGGTCTCCGCACTAACCACATAAATGCAGAGGCGGTATAACACAGCAATGGATGAGGGGCAAAAACCTCGCTTTAGAGGAGGTGTGAAGGAGATGTCTCGCTCCGTTGACATCAAGTCCGAAGACCAAATACAGAGGTGAATATCAGAAGTAGAATCTAGAGATGATTTCGAGATCAGCTTTTGACAAGTAGACAAAGAAGCTTGCTTCAATACAAAGGCATTTAAGGTTTTTTATGGAATCTGACTTTGAAGGGGAAGAAGAAGGCAAAGTGGGAGACAGGAGTGAATAAGGAAGGAAAGTCGATGCAGCCACTGCAAGCATAGGGGGTATACAACTAACCTTCACATAGAAAATGTCCCTCGAAGTCATGTTTAACCACTTCTACATTGTACGTCAAAGAATACCATTTGTAGCCATCGATCAAACACGAATGGGTACGTCACCTCGAAATTGGTCATTTAAAGACAGTCACTGGCTCAGTTATGAGTTCGCAATGACAACCGCGAAAATAAAAGCATCCCTCAATGCTGTCCATGAACACATGTAGTAGACGTAGCCATCACATACACATCAACTGTCTACCACCCCACAGCCTCATTCCATTGCACACCTGCAACCAACTTACCCGCATCTTCTTGATGATGCAATGCATTTGAGATCAGCGCTTTGCATAAACAACTTGCTACTTAAGGCAAGCTTCAAACAATTTCTCGCGCCGCAACTAATTGGTCATGGAGTAAACAGAGCACCCTTAAATGAGGTCCATTTTCCTTTGATCAAAAAGCTGAAGTCCTACGCTCTACGACAGAGAGAGAGAGTGCTATCCCCATTCCACGTGTCTTCCCTGCAACATCTACGAATCAGACCTATTCTAGTTAAGCTCTGTCTACAAAGCCGCTTCCTAATTTTTTAGAATTTTCGCTACAGATGTACAGATGTGTTAGTCTCCAATACAAACCCTTTCCTCAGAGGAACACATGCACCCATTCCTATCTGACGTTGAGGGCGAGACATTAACCTTCTGCGGTGCTGAGCAGCATCGGCTTCTAGCGTAGTTGTTAATGAACACCAGATTGTGTGGAAGCCCTCTCAAACCATGCGTTACTAAATGTTGAGCTGCCGATTTAATGTCAATCCCAGCCCCGTGGCGAAAGTCAAAAACTGCCTTGGAGGATCAAAAATAGAGTTCCCAGGAGAAGCTACCTCAAATCAAAATAAACGGCACCATTGATGGAAGATAAGAGGGCGGTATCACCAACTTGGGAAATCCATAGGCATCACTGACAGTGAGGATAGCAATCAAGCCCTAAATCAACTGCATCGCCTTTGTAGGCACAAGAGGTCGATGCAATTGCAACAAAGTGTGCTACCATTGCTGGATTTGCGTGTTTCCCTTCTTGCAAGTGCTAAACTAAACTGGCTCAATAACATCACTGACTGACCCTTCTCGGTCAGCTGAAAGTGTGCGAGTTTTCAGACAGTCATACGGGATTTCTTTTGGAACAGGGTATATCAACAACTGATTCCCGATTACTTCTTTACAGAGTGATTTTAAAGGCTTCTCATTTGCTGGCATCAACAGAACTATTTGAGTAATGTGTATTTTGATTCAGCACCTCGGTCCTTTGGACGTGTATTCAATTAAATAGGCAGTTAGTCAATGGGTTCAGCGATTCCAACCACAAGCGAAACAATGCATCACAAGGCAAGAAATCGTGATAGTAAATTCACTCGTTCCTCCCATTCCCATCCCATGCCATCCCAACGCCATCCACTCTTGTTATGGGACCACGAACGTCTAAATCGCTTTACTTAGCCTTATCGGGAAGTGGATACGAGCCACAAGGACTACAGTATAAACAGCAGACTCAAGTCCCTGCTTAGATGAGCGAATGGAATCCTATGGCATTACACTGCCTTAGTGACGATACATTTACAAAGACATTCACCTAAAATAGCTAGAAGATGCACATAATCCTCTCACATGTGCGCAGTCACTATGAGCATAAATTGGTGGCTGGCTGGGTAAAGTTCGCCCAAAGGTGGCCATTATTATGCCATACGACAGGGACATTATATCCGAGCGTATCCGAGCGTATCCGAGCGCTCCCCAATGAGCACAGGCTACCACAAGTGTTAAGCACAACCAAATAGAGTGAGTCAGATTAGTAAATATGGCCTTTGGCACCAAAATTCCTTTAATAGCCAGGGCCTAGCTGTTTGGCACCCAGATGGTAAAGGAAATCCAACTTTATGAGTCAAATCCTCAGGCACTGGGGTCTTAAGGTCTCCCACACACTAATTCAATCAGATGGGCCTTGCATAAAGCGGTCCTACAAAAATCCATAATTTTGCTTTCTTCTGCCTCAAAGCCGCTCCCCTTGAAAATGAAAAGGACTACACTTACTGCTGTCCAACGCAAGAAAGGAATTATTGTTGTAGAGAATCGTTTGCTCAACTCGAGTAAAAGAAATATCAGGGAAATGACGAAAACACGAGGATACCCCGTAATTATATGTCTTCAGCCAACGCTGTGGGTCCTTGGCTCAATCTGCCCATTGTTGACCACCACTAAGTGAGAGCGCTCAATCTCAAGTGGCTGTAAATCAAAATATACAAATGATTAGCGAAAAATCCCCTTCTACCTCTATGTGCCCTAATTACAGCAGCATACCCATCATCACATGCTGAGCGTCAACGCGTACAGCTGTGACTACTACCGCTGCTACTTGTCATTAAAGGGTTTGGTGATTTTCAACTCACACGAAATTAATGGTTAAGGCGGTACACCTCGTGGACGTAAGGAACCAATTGAAACGCACCACCTGATCCTCAACAAAAGTGCTTGACACGCAGCTGTTAGTAATGGTGTCCTTTCTGTGCTTGCTGATTTGTTGGCCGATTGAACGATGATGCTAAAAGGCAACGATTTGTACTTTTGTTCGAAAGCGGGTGCGGGCCAACATAAAACTAGCCATCAAGCATCATTTAATGTCTGCTCCAAATTATGTGCAAAATATGTTCTGTTGGGTGCGAGAAAATAGTTTTGAACACATTGCAATAAATGTCCGTCAAGCTTATCACGTGCGTCTGCTACCGCCTTGCTCCCGGTTAAGGTCTCCGTTGAGATCCTCTTCTGTTCAGTCATTTGGTTAACATCCAGTTCTTCCGACAGCTTCATACAGTGAGGTGAATTCAATCAGTGCTAGCATCATAACTTTTTATTCCTGGTTTAAAACGAAATACCATGAAGTGTTTAGTTATTGAATTTGTAGGCCCGCCAAAGTACTGGCATGTACTCACGGTGCTACTACTTGTAAGGTAGTAGTATATGACCCTAGAGTTCTCATCACTTTTGATAGTTTCAGCTCAATACTCATCTTAAATTTTCTTTTAGAACTAAACGGAATGTCTGTTTTTGTATTTGCAGTCCTGGCTGCGTCAAATAGTGAACGTTTTCTATAGAGTGATCGCAGTTCATGATGCAAAGTCATGAAGTATGGTATACAGAAATACAACCACAAGAGGACCATATTCCACTACCTATTTGTGGAGAAGGAGGGTGTTCTCCAGCCTAGGATACTCAAGCTTGACATAAAGAGGAAAGGTTTGTGTGATCGAGTGAGAAAATGCAGGAATGCGGGTGGTTGTATCAGGCAAGAAAACGGATTCTTAGAAAACTCTTCATCGTGTATCACTCTAAGTTCCAATAGAGACATTCAACGCAAAGGTCCATACTTTTAAACTGACAATTTTTTCATAGCCTTTTATTAAATATCTTATAAGGCAAGTGGCTGAGAAGAGAGCTCCTAATTCCACATGCTGGACTGGAACTTTGTCTTGATGGAAATCATGTGATTTTGAAACAGTAAATAAATTTACTTCAAAAGCATACTTACTTGAATCCCTTAGCTTCCATAAATACAACACATGTAGCCAACTAGATCGTTATCTGCTCTGATACATTTCATCCCATTGCGAACTCAGAGGATATTGGAGACTCCATATTGGCAGCGATGCCAATTGGATCTAGTCCTAATTAAACAAAAGTTCCCCATTAAAATGGCTCATCGCCAAAATGTACCAGAGGAGAAAGCCATGTGCTGTGCTATTGAGTATGGCGATCATAACCAGATGTCAATCGTCAACAGATTCGCCTCTATTGTTGATAAGATGCAGAGAAAAAGGGATCACATGTAAAAGTGGCATCCCACTCACAAACACGTTGCTACTGATAGGATGCAACCCACTGGATGGATGCACAGTGCACCGCATTCATGTGAGCGCAGTATAAGTAGTAGAACCTGTGGAAAACAGAAAATGTGCAATGCGAGCTTTTGTGGGTAAATTTTGAAAATTCTTATGGCCGTCTCTGGTTGTGTGTAAATAGTCCCGTCAGCAGCCGTTGGGCATGTGAAATGCACTGGCTGTGCAGCCTCGTCACGCTCCGAGTCCCCGCCCCTCCCCAATCTACAACGCCCTTCACAAGGAGAACGCAAATTAATGGCACGCTACAATGGGATCAACGCGGTGCGTCACTCTCAGTGCGATTAAGTAAAACACGTTCCCGCCCCAGCGAGGGTGCCATGACAGCTAATTCTGTCCCGGCACGTGGGCGGTTCCAGTGTACAGTTAAATAGACAATCTCTCCATTCCTTTTAAGTTGCACCTTACTTCCGTCATGGTGATACATCTTATCTGGTCATGTCAGTGACAGTTTGTGGCAGGCTTAGTGCTTTGCCTTTATGACACGTGGACGACACAGCCAACGGTTTAAATTTTCGGTCATGTCTGCAACCTAACAGCCGGCACGGAGTTAAAGACATGGGAGCAGCTTCGGGGAAAGTGAGATAGTGACACCACTGGCTCATTTTGCTTCAATTTTACCAAAAGTCCACCTTTCGAGTCAGTGGCAAAATAACGCACCTCATTCATTACTGCCAATTTTGCATTTTAGAGGACAAAAACACAAGTTACCATTTGCTAAAATGCTGAGTTTAATGGCAATTCCAGCGGAAATTAGAATAGTTTGACATCTATCAAATGCCAGATTTACGGATCCGTGGGACAATGAGTGTGCTACATCAAATAATGCAAATAACCTAAGGTCCCTGTGCACATGAATTTGTGGATGGGGTCACATTAATTGTGTCATCTATCTCAAAGGGAAGCTGATATCAGGTGAGTAGTAAAAGCCATTTGACTTTTGGTGAGGTTTGCTTAGAAATTCCGAGACTACTTCTGAGGGCATAATTTATCATGCATACACCACGAAGTACGGTACTCGCGATGCGCTCTTACTGACATCAAAGTTGGGAGTGATTCGTCTAACATGTTTTAAACAGACATCTGGGTGGCTAGACACACAGCTTATAGGGTTTTCAGGGGTCAGCATCAATCAGCTCAAGGATTCAGTGCCACTGCCGACATGTATAAGTAAGCTTTGGAAATGGGGCGCGCATGCATCGTGATTGGCTAAATGCTGGTGAAAAGTAAAGATCCCATTCTTGCCACCTTTTGGCGCCTCGACCGACCAGGCGCATCCAAACTCCACTCGTAGGTGGTATGAAAGTGACTACAAGAACTGAACGAGAGGCATTCTAAAATGATTAAGTACGCATAGAAACATTTACTGGAATTTAAGATGTCTCCAGCAGAAGCTTTTTTTTGAGAGAAGGAAAGTGTCACATCCTTGTGGCCAAGTCAAAAATGGTGCTGAAATAAGTTGTTGAATAGCGAAAAAAAAAATTGGAGCTTAGCGGAGTAGGATCAACTTAAGTGATGAAGCATCACAGAGGAAGGGAAGGTGCTGGAGCCTACTAAACAAGCGGATTTCACTCAAGGGGTAACAGTTACATCCAGTCAGACTGTTCATTCCCGTCTTGTGTCTGCATAGTGGACCGAGAATGGAATTTCGCTCTTCACAAAACTGATTCAATGCTTACAAGTGAGTTCCATCTGCTCGAGCATGTGCGGGACCCACTTTTTCCTTGTAGAGAATCAGAGCTAACCGGCCAGTCAGAAAACGTCCTAGGCTTGTAAACTACGCAGTGCTGCATGCTCATTCGCATCGTGATTACTTGATCTCGGCACAAGGCAATCTGATGTAAAAGAGTTCAAACAGGACCAAAAGGGAAAAAGAAGCAATTATGACTAGATGTGATTCGCTTATAGCCTAGGGGCAAAAGTGAATTTCGCGAGCTTGTGCCCTGGTAAGAATGGATGGCAAATGACGATGGGTTTAAGGAGAAGGCTCTTATACGATCTTATAATGCCTTGATTGCTTTGGATACAAAGAGGTATTTGTGATAGTCACATTTTGTTGCAGGACCAGTCTCGGCCTCACCTTAGCTTTTGTTCACAATATACCCACCACGGGCAAACTTTTGTAAAAATTCTTAAGAAGAGGTGAGATAACGTTGAATCTGTGTTTAAGAAAGCCACCACGGGAGTCGAAATTGTCAAACGCTGACCATCAATTCTGCGTTAAAAGCGTTGATGGTTATTACTTCCTGCAATTCCTTTGACTAATCAAGCTTCCATTTGTCCTTTTTTTCATTTAGACCTGAGATTCGAATCTAATAACTTAATCGCATTTGTTAACATTTGCAAACAATGCTTTAGAAGAAAATCTTAACTCTCGCAGTCTTTAAAACCTTTTATTCATCTGATACGGAATCAAAAACTGAATCACTGAAACAGTTGTAACAACCTCCAGTCAGCAGCCCTTATTTGTAACAATTCTTTTCCTAAAATTTTATCCGATATGTTTACGAAGAACAAACTTTCCATAAATGCTACACCAAGTTTGGGTAAGGAGATCGGGGTGTAGCACATATGTGACGTTGGTGGAGAACGTTGAAATCACACATTTACGCATGCATACTTTTTTAGTCCTCTACCCTCTGACGTATGCGTTAGCAGCATGGAGCTTTCCAAGCGATCGAGACAACTAGTCGCCTATTGCTTCGCTAACTCGAATCATGCAACTACTTCCACACCGACACGTAAATATGGAAGGGCGTCTAAATGAAACCTCTTCACAGGGAATTGAGGCAGGAGAAGCAAATAGCGCAAAGAGAGAGAGAGAGAGAGAGGGAGAGAGAGAAACAGGAGAACCGACTCTTCCGATCTCGAGCAGGGCTACTGGCTGCGTTGACGTAAGCGTTGTCGTTCCCCACGTGGCATCTCTCCACTGGGTCGCACGAGTTTTGCTCACACGCACGCACTCTGGCAGACTTGTGCGCGCGCGCACACACACACACGTACGCACGCGTGCACATGCACGCATTGGCCGTCGGCCAAAATCTCATACGGTCCCCAGTGTGGGTGACGAGGTGGTTTTAATTTATACGCATGTCTGAGCTGCGTATCACTGCCACAACATTGTGTCGCTGCTGCTGCCACTGCTGTTGCTGCCACCGTCATCATCGTCAATATCCTCATAGGTAGTTTCATCATCACCATCACCACCACCACCATCATCATCCCAAGTGTATCGAGCGCGCAAGACTTAACAATGACTGGTACGCGTGCTACCGCCCTCCGGGTGGTTGTTGGGGCCAACTTATGTGGGAGCACGGTTGCTCTCACTTAATACCACGGTTTTGGTGGCTAATTTGTGGGAGAGAGGTTTGTGAGAAAGTGCTTCTTTTCGATAATGATATATTTGTATCTGTTCGTCTCTCCATTATGTTGACATTCTCATTCCCAAATGCGCTGTTCTTTTTGTCGAAATTAATTTCACTTACAAATAACAAAGATGCTGTTCGACCTGTTGTTTAATTTGTCCCAAAATTACTCAAAAAGAAGTAAGAATTGACTGTAATTAAGTCAAAAAATTAGAAGTTTCTTTTAGAAGTAAACTTTAAAAGTGTTATGCGATGCCACAAAAATGATCCAACACCATTTCAATGAGCGAAATTTTATAAATTGTTGATTGTGAATGTGAGTTCAGCCCTTCTGCCTCCGCTTTAAGGTCTAGATGGAGAAGGTTGGTTATAGAAGGACACCTTGCATTGCATAATGTGGAAGTTTGCAAAGTACCCAAGTTCTGCAGGAGATGCTCAGTTTGTCTCTTTAACCTCCTCGCCTTCTTCTAGAGGTTCAAGTCTCTCTCATCTGCTCGTCGGCTACGCAAAGGTACATGCAAACAAGCCATTCGCCGCAGCAGAGTAACGAGCCGGAAAATGCCATTACGGAGTAATCACTTCTGATGCCTGCCTTTTAGTCCTATAAAGTGCAAAGGTTATGCTTTCACTATGTTATCGGCCACTACCTCGGTTAAAAGCATAAAATTAAGTCTATTCAAACGAAATCTTGGCAATTTCACCGTCCAATCACTTTGAGGTGGCTTAAAGCCAAAAAATAGACCACATCGGTATTGACGTGTAAATGTTACTAAATTATTACACAAAAGGATGAATTGGGAATGCATTCAATGGAACATGAGGTGACTAAAAGTACTCATACTAGTTTCACATTTTTTGTCATCGCTTAAATTAACATGCGCCGATCCATCGACTCTGTACTCTTACTTTTGTTTACTACTGTTTTCGCTCTACTTAAAATCGCTGCAAATTGCGAGTCAAGCACCTCCGGTCAGTGAACCGAGTACCACAGCATTCCACGGAAGTTGAGGCTTCTCGCCGCATTCGTCGATCAGCGTCAAGAGAAAGTGTGGTAGTGAGAGGCACCACCCAGAACTGTGACAACACTTGATCACGGCGATAAATCACTCAAAGAGAGATGAAACATGCTTGGGAAGGTCTTACTCTACTCTCACAACATGATATTCTTTTCATCCCTTACACAATAAATGGAGATTAATGTGATCTGGTATACATTCAGCCAACTCTAGTTTGATCGGTGGATCATGTTTTGTTTACACGCACATCGATTTAAAGGGGAAATTCGACCAGGTTACTAAACAAATGAAACCTGCTCTTGTGCATTAAGGACAACAATGAGCTCCCAACACCACCATTTTGAACTTCTTCATTTCTTCCCTCTATAATGTAAAAGCATCCCATTTTTTTTCAAACTGCTTTTTGACTGACTTGTGAAAAGAAACCGCTTATTGTATTGCAACGTTTGTGGGTGAGCGAGCATATTATTGGCCATCCTTAAACGAGCCAGTCTCTACCCACTCCGTACTTCAGAGACGCGCATCATTTCATACCCCGGGACACTGTGCCTGCTTTCCGTGTGTCTGTGTGGGAAGCAAACCACAGACAAAACTGTTCTTTTACTGGGGACTAGGCGATTACCATGGATGCGACTTCTTTACTTGAGATAGATGGGAAATGCTTGGGTGAACCTACCCCTCCCCCAGAGACACGTCAATCAGTCAATCAGTTGGTGGGGCGAAAGTCCATTTTTACACAACAATGCGAGACCCTCTTTTCTAAATCACATCGACTAATAGGAGAAATGCCCAGCACTTTTGGATTGGGAGAAGGAAGGTGTTGCTTCACTTCTACATTACCTGAGAAGGTTCCGCACAAAATGCAAAAGACCTGGGAAAGTGGAGACAGGCATGGCTGGCTCAGGCTCGCCTCTTTACGAAAAAAAAAACACTCTACGATTGGCGAAACATTGCGAGTAGGAGCAGTAGACAGTTTTTCTTCATACAACTTATTGCTAAGTTTTTTGTTTTGTCCCTCAAATCAGCTCCCTTGTTCACATGTGTACTATCCACAAGAGCAACCGTACGACAACTAAATCACGGAACTATAAGAGACGGTAAAAATCGCAATTTCACACCAAGAAGCCTATTTTTTTTTCTTGCATCCCTCTAATATCAAAGCATTGTCATGTTGAAAAGGTGCTTAAAACGCAAGTTGCCTTTTAATTATTTCTACAAGGAAGAACCGAAGACTGTATGATCAGACTGAGCTGATTTCTTAGTGTCAAGTTATGACCGGTTTCCTCTGCATTTGGCCAAAATGCCAACTCAATTAGCCCTTTCCTTCTTGCCAAAGGTTTATTTGAGTGGTGGACTGAGCAATGAATGAGTCAGTAAATGCGATTTTGCACTTTTTTTTACAAATGCGTACGAACTCACGACGGAGTATGCACGAAGCATCAAGCCTTGGAAAGGTAGTAATTTAAGAAGACAAAACACTGTTAGATAAGAAGCGAGTGCAAAGGATACAAGCAACCGAGGGAACATTACTGATTCCACATTTGCCGAAGATCTAAAACAACTTAAACGGTGCTATGGAAGGAGTGCCTGCTGAGAATGACGCCTTCAATCTGACATCGAAAAGGCTCTTAGCGTGCCTTTAGGTTGACTTTGTAGCCCAAGGCTCGAGGAAGGTGGCTTTGCGAGACCTAAAGTAAAGAAATTAAGTCACGAGAAACACGCTAAATAAATTAGCTTACAAAGACAATGAACTTATTCGTCTGATGCGTGGAATCAGGGATGCATGCGGGCGAATCGCCATGTGGTCAAGGCGGGAGTCGAATGAGAACGCATTGCAAAACAACATAATGCATTAAAAAACGGTGAAAAACAAGAAGCGATGCCTTCCCAGCTCCATTTTAGCCCTTTTAGAAGGGCGGGTGTCTATGCCAATACGCACTTTACGTGCATGAGATGAAAAGTTGTTGCAGTGAAAAGACGCCTACGGCGACTGTTGTCTCTGCAGTTCATTTATTTCATTGGCTTAGCGGATTTCAGCTTCAACCCTACTGTCTGGTGATTATAAACCTCCTTCCTTATTGCTAGCCTGAGGTAGTAAATTGGTTGTAGCGATAAGCGACTTCGTTGGGTCAGAAGCGCCGAAAAGCCGTTCATTGCGAATGGCTATACCAGTGAGTGATTAACAGTGGAAGAGCCATCAGCTTCTGCATATGCCGACTGCGAAGCGAGACTACCCTTAATAGCCTGGAAAAAGCCCCTTTTAGAGGTGCTCAAAATGAGGCTATGGCACCGTGGTTCTTCATAAACTAGGCGCACATAGAGTATGCTCTCAGAAGAATGCTATCCGATTTTTAAAACCAAATTTTGTACTTAAGATCTCCTGCGACATCCATTTTTTGCACCACCACTGATGAAATGCAAACTCGATGTAGCACTCGCCTTACCTTACGATCGACTTTAAGGCACGAGAAGGCTTAAAGACAGGGGCTTTTGAATGGCCATGGAGCGAATGACAGCAATGCTGATGCAGAAAAGGAGAGAACATTTAGCCTCATCTTTGGGTTGGTAATGCACCTTCCATGTTGGTAGGTGATAAGTGCATTCGACTTTTCAAAATAAGATCAAAAAGGCGAATACGCATTTGCTAAAAAAGATAACGCGTTATCAGCAAAAATAAGCGAAGCAGACGCTAATTGCTGTTATCGGAGCACTTTCGGTGTGTGCGCGAGTGTGAGAGAGGGAGAAAAGGATGAAAAGAGAGATAAATGGGGAGAGAGAGAGAGAGACAGAGACAGAGAGGGAGGGAGAGGGCCAAATGTCGCCAAAATGGAAGTTTAATTATTGCAATAGGCATGAAACACCCACAAGCACACACGCACACGCACATACATCCATCTACCCAAACACACGCACACACACCACATAAAGTGACGAAATCACATCGCCGAACAATTAGCCAATCAGGTGCGCGCAAAACGGACACAGCAAGGTCATACATCCTTTTGCTCTCGCTGTCTCTGCCGTTTGGAGTTGCGTCAGTCTGTTTAAAAAAATTCACCCACAATCACACAGATACGCAAAGGGTACACGTGACTTTTTGTTGAGTTTCGGATGCAAATTAAACATTGAAGTGAACATGGGGTGGAGGCGGGCACGATGTGAGGAAGGGTAACTGGAGCAGGAGGCATCATGAGTGCTGGAGCCTATTACTTTCTGCGCAAACACCACAAAATAAGTAGGGAAAGAGGCATTTTTTACCTCTTTACTGCAATATTGATACTGGTGAAATGGCGAAAGGGATCACGAATGCTGTTCAGTATTTTTGGTAATAGGCAAAGGATCATTCTAAACCTTAAAATGTTGATGAAATTGGAACAGTTAACTGGATAAGAGAAAAACAAAACCATTTTTACAATAAGTGCATTCCAAATATGCCCGCTAATGCGCCTTGAAGCTAATGACGATGTTCGGGAGATCGCTAAGCTTATCCTTTGTAACTTTACAAAAGTAGCATCACGAGAAGCTAAACATCGACTGGAATAATTATTACAATTTGGTCATAAAGATTTACAGTCTCGGACTGATTACTTCCAAAGCTTGGAGGTTTAAATATGGGTAAGAAATAGAGTATAGGAAGGAAGTGAAGTGTGTCATTTGCCCAATACTTTTTTCTTTGATGACGTTAACCCCCTTTTGTACTACATGTGGACATGGTCCTCTGGATGCCTTTGGAGATAGATAAGAGGCTGCACTGATAGCAGTGGGGAGAGGCATACCTGACTTTAATTGTTGCCTGCGGAGGACTTAAATGCTCTTAATGGTGCTTTTTGGTAGGCTGAAGGAAAGATTTTACTTACCATGGTTCTATTTGAGGCGACTCATAGCGATTCGGAGTTGTCCATTCCAAAGAGCAGAAGAGCGGGGTCTGTGATAACTAAGATAAAACACTGCTTATCGACAAATACGGCGCCAAGTAGACCCAAAAGCCCAAAAGATGAAGAAAAACCCGAAAATTGGCTATCCTTTACGAGGCAAATAAAGGTGGAACAAGTTTGAAGAACTGCTAAACAACCAAAGTACTAGCACCAAAATTCACCGGGTAAATAAGAGCTAAAAGTCCAATTGTATCTCTTTAAATGCCTTTTAATCCAAGCATGCACTGCTGCCAGATGCGATTGGCTGCAATGGCAGCCTCCGGCGTGCCTTCTCCAATGACGCTTTTCAAGTGATTTATCTGGCAGAGGGCAGGGCAGAGAATAACAATGAGGGTTTTGTGCAGTCCTCATTTCTTTTATCTCGCATGCCAAAAGGATGCAAGTAGGATGAGCGCTGAAACTAAGGCACAACAGTGAGCGGTAGCTACAGTTGGCACACAGTGCAATTTCGCCTGTGGGTCTTGTCAAATCGGTGTCCATTGTGTCACCCAACCTTCATTTGCATCGTGCCGCCACCTGAAGAAGCGTCAATTTATTTTCTGATTTCCAATTCGGGTGATGTGCAAACAATGCAATCCCGGATGGTACAGGAGTAGAGGTAAAGCATTGCTTTTTCTGTTAATGTAGCAACGAGAGTGCTTTAACAACATAAGAAGGCCAAAATAATTTTTCCGCAGAGAAAATTAGAAGTTCTCCCACTTGCCTCTTGTAAGCGCTTCTCCAACCTTCTCTCTCCTACTACCAAATTCGCCGTGGAAGTGCTTTTGGAGTGCCTTGATCGAGTGACAGTACGTATGTACCGCCATTGGTTTAGTAACACGTATGCACTTTACTTACTTTCAGCTAAAGTACTTTGGAAGAGTACAGGTTGGCTCTACGGAGAGCGTGCACGACAGAAGATTAATTCCTTTCCGTGGGTGGAAGGAGGGAGTTGGGACTCAGCATGTAAAAATGGCAAATTACTTGGAGGCAATGATAGAAGAAAGAGGCGTAAAATAATTCCAATTTATCCAGTAAGTCCTAAAATAAGATGGAAAAATCTGACATGGGAGAATAATTTTCTCCCACTAGAAAGCACTTTGCACCTAAGCACTTAGCGAGTGTAAGGAGACCTCTAAATGAAATTTAGAAAGAAAATTATTTACTAAAAAGTTATGAGAAAGTAGCAAAGGCACAAAGTAGTACGCAAATTACTCGTTTACTTCGTTGTTATGCAATTGGGGACGCTCAAATTAAGCTAATACAGGACACTTCTTTAACCTCTCTGCCAGCTAAGCAGAACCCAGGCAAGTGATACCGGACAGCACTGAAGTGAGGGCAAGGTGCCAAGGAAGAACTGGCACAGTCAGTCTTCTTGCAAATGAGAGTAGACATGCAAGGTGGTCACCGCCTTTACAGACCGGAAGGCCAACTCTGGTGACGTTGGCAAAGATCTGTGCGAATGCGATGAATCGCGTGGTTGAATGGTGGGCAGTTGTCTTACAGCAGCGACTACACTGTGGTGGCGTTCATAGGGGATTGACTAGAGGAAGCGTCGAGGACGACGCTGTGAAGGAGAGTAGGCTTTGTGGTGCCTTCATCATGAGTCAGAGCATGCATTTTGGTCATGTGGGCACGTAAAGCGCCATCCTTTTCCTTCCGCTGGGATGGACCACCACCATGCCGCCCAAATGACTGCCGCCACCTCACGCCCAATCTGAACTAATTTTAAGTCTTGACTATGAAGTGCGGTTGATGACATTGGAAATAAAAGTTATTTCTGCATCTACACCACTAATTTGTTCATAAAGCTGCTTGTTGTGCACACGTACAATAACCTTTTAACGGCTAAAATTAGTGCAAACGCTCAAAAGTTTATTCAACTTTAAAGGTTTTAAAGACAAATCTAATGGTATGCCAATTGTCTGAGACGATTTTTTTCTATTTCCTGTTGTTATACACAGGCGATTTTAGTGAACTTGCCGCGAAACGTTTAATAACGAAGGCACCCTTCCTCAGACTAATTGAAAAGTGTAGACACAGTGCAGCGCCTCGATTTGTACCCAAAGACAAGGAAGACATAATTCGAGGGCAAAAGACATATTATTGACACCGAAGAGGAACTGAGGGGCTTTCACCATGGTCTGGCGACCATTTCGCCCAGCTGAGGTGCAAAGTTGAACAAACGCCTCAAACATTGCAAAAGGAAGAACCAACTAAGTTTAGAATGCTACTTACTTGCTTCAAGGCACTTTATAAGTGAAAATAATCACACATCTTATCTATTGCCACCCCTCAGAGAGGCATAAGTGGCCGACCACCACAATTGTAATACGTTTTTTTCCTATGAAAAAAGTGACCACGCAGTAGTTAATTGGGACTTTTGGTGAATTGATTGATTTCATATTCGCATTTTGATGATAAATGACCAAATAGCATCAGGAATAGTTATCCACTGCTTGGACTAGACCTCTCTAAAGGACACGAAATGAATGCGTGCATTTTTCGAATGTCAAAATCTTCTAGCATACTTCCAACCCCTCCGCATTTCTAATTCTGCATGACATTTCTAATGTGCAGTGGTTGTTGTGAAGTGGACTACGCGAACTCGATCACTAGGAGAAAGACATCGACTGCAAAGGAAACAAATCTACTCGACATGACTGAAGTCATAATTTTTCGTCATACACGACTAGAACAAGTGGTTTACCCGAGGTTTCTATGCCACTTTCTCGAATTGCGCAAATCCAAACAGCTCGCCTTACTTCTCCACTACTTACTCAAGTGCATGCCTTTTACACCGATTTCTCCGTAAATTTGGGCCAATATTGATAGACGAAATGGCCTGTGGTTGCAAGTGGGAAGAAAATTAGGGAAGAAGCACTGATAAGTCAAGTCAAATTTAGGGCTCTCGCAGGAATGCATTCAGAAATCGGAAGGCATAATATCAAATAAGCACGTCATCAGTGCCGAGCGTATGGGCGCTGTAAGAGGCTGTAAGAGGGGTTTTGCTGATTGTCTGTTGCAGGTCGGTAGGGAAGCAGACCAAAGAAAGTAGGTGCGATAAACTCATTAACTTCACAGCATCCTGTGCTTCCATTGAATGAGTCGGTGGGCGCAACTGAATGTGCAAACGGCGTTTGTGTGTTTGAGACGACAAAACGGGACTTAACGTTGGAGCGAACATGTATTTTGCTGCACGAAATGGGGCGGGCGCTCCAAACTGCAAATTTGTGACCTTCTGATTGGTCTAAGCATAACTACATGCTACCGAAATCTCATAAGTAGATAAACGCTGCTGTGAGTTAAGATGGATCCTGAGGCAGTGCTGGCGATGTTGTTTCATCTTTTTTTTTTACCGAGAAGCATAGTGGATAGATTACATGGTTTTATTGAAAATTTGACAAGTTTTGGAAAAACCTAAGTGACCAGATGATAAATGTCCTCGGAGGTGACAGAGTTAATGCGCGTCCGGTGCTGTCCATACCAGTTACTTCCCAACTTAAAGCACTGATCGACTCGAGGAAGTTCACAATTCAAATCAGTTTAATGTGGTTATTAGTGTAAAGACAAGCTAACGCTATCCAATCGCCAAAGTATGAGAGGATAAGTCGAAGTCGGTATTCGGATTGGGCATTTATGTGCTAGTAAAGTTGAATAATTCGGAGTTACAAAGTCACTTAACCACTTTTGCTATTCACGTCAGTTAGTTAATTCCAGTATGGTAGTCAAAATGAGGAATAAAAAAGGCGACGCCGCACTTCTCTCAAGGTCCTTTGTACTTTGGCATTGCGACCCGCCATGAAACAGGTCTCCAAGTTCGCTGCGTCCTCTTCAGCCACTGGTTAATTATTTATAAGGTCGGTGTGGACGCAATCATCAACGTTCGTTGCATAAAAAGGCAATTATTATGCATACTTTCGCCTCCATGGGCTTCGTGTCTGCCGTTGCCTCGAAGCCGTCTCTCGACACTGACTGTCCTCAGTATGATGAGCAAGATACGCTTTGCTGTTTGTTTGCCGGTTCATCCATCCGTATGAAGGTATAAGGATAGTGTACGATGGAACAACCTTCACGTCTCAGTCGTGACTGCAGCTAAACTAATAGTTGCCTTTAGGGGATCAACTACACTTACGTCAATACAGGTCGAGCTGAGCCATAGAGCGGCAATGGCTAAGTTGACAGTCACTTTAATCACTCGGATTGGCATTTGCAAGCACTACTGTGCATTTTTACCATAATTCTACCGGGTTAAAGCTCACAGCTATGTGTGCCAAATGGCTCACACATGGGCAGTTACTTCAGCTCCATCGACCTTCATTTTGGCCAATCATTAGGCATCCGCATTAGTTTTTTCTTCTTATTCACCCACACGCAGAGTGGAATGACACTTATGTGTGTCCATACGCGTATGAGTGTGAGCGAGTGGAATATGAGGCCTTGTTATAGGCATACGCAAGCAAACAGAATGATGATTGGCATCGGATTAAAATGGATACGACTAGGTGAAGCCGAAGCAGGGGGCTGAATTGGGAGGAGATGAGGTAATTACCCACATGGGTCTCGTTTCAGCTGCTGGCAGGGGATCTCAATAGCCACAGATTAATAGCATTGCTCCATTGCAATAGATAATGTCGAGGGGTTTGACTAACCCTACAAGATTTCTCGCCATCCCGTCTGCTTTCAGCATTTTATAGGGACAGAAACAATATTGCACTTCTGACCTTAGCCGTCCCTTTGTGCAGGCACACTACAGGCAGCTGTATGACTGCCATCAGTAAACGAGGCAGTTGGCAGCGTGCCTGATAAGAGAATGGGGGAAGATGGAATTGATGCGGGGCAGGACATTCACTCTGGGTGCTTGAACTTAAGATCTTGTGCCACCATTTTTCAAACACGTGAGTACCCACACCTCACCTTTTGATGGAAAGCAGCAGAAAGTGAGGAGGGCGAGGGACATCCAACTTCACAATCTTTTTCTGCATTATCTGGACACGTTTTTTCTATTGTCCTCTCTTCACATGGTACCGTATATTACAAGTAGTTTGGGTTTCACTCACCTGTTGAGAGGATTGCTTGCTCAAATAAATTAAACGCATTCTTCCCACTTCCCTGAAGCAATTGGAAATAGTTCGCACAGAAAAAGAATGGCAGCTTGGGGTTTATAAATTCATTTTAAGGTAGCAGAGGTTCCCTGAGACTTCTCTCACTCCTACCTCCAGGCGATGCTTCATCTATGAAGCTGACAGCTGTCAACAATGCAGACGTTACCCTCCTAGGCATCAATCAAAAGCCTGGGTTTAGGTTTGAGTTTTATGTTTGCTGGTTCGATTACCTCAAAATGCGGATTTCTAAGACCAAGAGCGAAGCAAGAAGGCATCATAGCAAGAAAGAACCGCCCCTATCAAACCTGTGCTAATGACACCAGATAACTCTGTTGGGAAACGTGAATGCAAAAGCATTAATCCCCTGTGGTTCATTCAACCTCAGTCATGCTGTTGAAAAACAAAATTCTGATTACTCCTTCACCACCCGATTTCTTGCTCGTTCTTACATTCATTTTTACGCTTCCCACATGCCTCAGAACGAAATCATCCGCCATACTGTCAAGAGTTTTCAAATAGGGACTTTAAAACTCTCGCATTAGAGCCACAGCCATGTTTCATAACTGAGCATTCATTTTCGCCTTCACTAATTCATGAGTCTTGAGACGTTAGATTCTGCCATTTACTATGTCCATAGTGGATTTTATCGACAAGGAGCCTTTTAAAATTCATTGGTCGAATTAAATGCTGTGAAGTTTGAGTTGTCAAGCCTGAGGTTGCGTTCTCCGTCGGTCATGTTCGTTTCGGTAGAGGAACGTTGATTGGTTTAAAATGGGGTCTTAAATTCAACAATGGACACCTTGAAGGCCATTTGTCTGCGCTGTCAACACACTCCAATGCCCTTCTGAATACCACATCAACTGTTGATTAACGCTTGCGTCTGCGTCGTAGATGCTTGAGACCTCGGCATCACGCATTTTATTGAAGTCCGTCTAAGCCATTATTCTGATTGGCATTTATGGCGTCGGCAGCGCATTGTGTTTAAATTACAACTCTCAAAGTCAGAGAACGAGAAAGTCCCTGATGTAGTTGCAATTGTCCCTATACTGTTTCGTACCACCTCATGGCTGCCAAAATCCAGACGTGACGTTCGAAGTTGGTGGAGTAACAAGCAACCATTACAGTATTGACACGCTTTCCTGATGTCTGTTAAGGTATTCATTTGCAAGTAACATGATGATACACTCAAATGGGGATTCCAATTCATGTCCGAGGATATTTTTGCAATCGAAGCTAAGGCGAACCCCTTGGTGATGCAGTGGATGGAGAAGGGGTTATTATTCGAGTAGATGAGTGCAGAGTTAAGTCCTGAGGATGACATAGCACACTGTTAAAATGTCACTTATTAATCCATACGCTGAAAATTTGCACCATCTCCACACAAGTCGTAGTCTAGACTAATCAATTCAACTCTGAACGGGTCGTGGTGTTGTCGCTGTTGGTGCCTCTGCTTCCTCGCGTTTACGTGGGGATAACGAGGCGAACGCGGAGAACCGACTGCCGCGTCGAAGCCACTTTTGTTGAAAATTAAGAGGAGGAGTCAGTTAAACAAAAAGGGCGTTTGATCACCCTTACAGCAACGCCAAATCATAACAGCATTGTACATGACAACGGTGCAGTGGACTCATCCACTAGTTCATTCCCTTTTCCGCGATGTCTGTTATTTAAAGCACACCGATTGATATGCTACCTTTTTGGAGGCGAGTAACGGCTGAAGGCGGTTATCCCTTCACTGCTAATAGGGGTTTGGTCTCCAAATTCGTTGTTAAATGCGAACACACCGGACACGCGTTCCAGCCAGTGTACGGACACGCATAAATGGATCCACATGTACATACACACACAAAACCAAGCATCTACGGTGCTGTGCAAAACACTCACTCGTGTAATTACTTGCGTGCATTTTTGTACCGATTTTAATAATTTGCATTACATTTAGGTATGTGCTACAAACAATCTTCTTTTGTGCACCTAATTATGTAAATGCGTGTGAAGCAACTACTAAAGCGTATGCCTATTTAAATAAAACTAATTGTACTTGTCCCTTCATTCCCCCATCGTTATTCCATTTCAAAGGTGCTAATAATAATGAGGCACACATTTGATTGTGTATTTTTATGCATAAGCCGATTTTTGTAATGAAAGCTGCATTCTCTTGCACATTTTATGCACCTTTTTTAATGCTGCAAATAATGACCACGACTATATGTTTACTCGTGTTTGGTAGGATGTGTCCAGCGAACTGTCGGAGTACGTAATTATTTCCACAGCTTTACTTTGGTCTGCGACAACGCAACGCTGCCTTGGCAATAAATGCGGACACAAGGTGGAACCAAAAAACTCGGAATGGCTGTAAGTGTATTTCGCCTCTTGCAATAATAAAACGGCCAAACGGCAGCTGCTGCTTCCTCCCATTGTCTGTTTGGGGTGGCCACCTAATCAGAAAGCAGAATACAGTGAGTTCTCATTGCTTTGTTTTCTTAATGCAATCACTGATTGATGTGGAGTATCGGAACTGCTGTCATTTTGCCTTAGAGTCTCGATTCCAAAGCGAGATAAAAGGTTGAATTCGCCGTCCCCATACCAATTGTCAAATTTCGTGACCTTTTTTGAATGAAGGCAGAGTGTCCACTCTCGACTGTTTAGGGGTTTTCACGACTCCCATTCCCACCTCCGGTTGTAGACTTTTGGAATGCGAAGGTATCGTGGGGTCTTGTGTTGTGAAAGTATGCCAATGACTCAAGTTTTATCGAAGAAATGGAATTTTATTTCCACCCCGAAATCAACAGAGATCTTTTACCCTTAAGACTGACCCGAAATGTCTTCCTGACAATTGACGGGTGTAATCAAACAAAATGTACTTTCATGTCATTTGACGGATTATGCGCGTTTCTTTTTTGGTGGCGTCTTTGCCGTTTTGAAACATCCTCTAGTTTGCAACCCTTTACCAAACGAAAAGAGGGACCTAGTTGGATTAAAGCTGCTTTGATTTTTGCACTCCTCTCCTGCTGACAATCCATTGGGTGGCCTGACCTCACTGAAAGTCTTTTCGACATCAATGCAACCATTCTCCATGCGGATACTGCATTCATCATGAAACGCCCAAGGCTCGGACTGGAATAAACAGACTACATGCTGAGGGCCAGAGGTCATATCGGTACAACCGATCACACTACCCTTCATTGTGACTCTCAAGTGACTCAGCCTCTCGATTTAATATCCCTTGGACTGCCGCCACAACAGCTAAAGTGACAATCATATCCTTTTTAGTCCTCTCGTCCAACGACTAAGCCAAACAATGTTGTTAAATTCCCAATCGTGTGCTTAGAAATAGACAAGCCGAAGACTCATATGACTTCACCATCCATTGCAGAAGAGCTAAACACGATGAGGGAAATTCAGGTAACGCAGGTTATAATGTGTAAATTTTAAGCATTGGCAAGATAATGAAATGAATGAGGAGGAAATTACTCTATTTCATCATTGGAGCCAGTCTCCGATTGGTAGAGCTCACGATAATACCCCACGTCCAGAAATGGCAAGAGAGGAATATCCACAGCTAAAGCGATGCCATCAGTATCTTCCAGTCTGAAGAAGCCGCATGCTCTTACATTTGGTGTGGGCACTTGAAAACACCCGTGGAACTGAAAGTACGGGCTCTGCGCAGGCAAAAGTGGCTAAAAAATTTGTGAATAGTGTCGTTTACTTAGCCATCAATGAGAAAATTTCCTTTGTTCTCTGTGTCTGCCTGGGTCTGGGCACACATACCGTTTCGACGAATTCCGCATCGAACTCGTTTAGAGGTCTGCCATCCGCAGTGCTAAAGTTCCAGTAAACTCCACACAGTTTTATGCCTCTGTGCGTCGTATCCTCAATGAGAATCAGAAAACGCCACTGCAAAACATAGAAGAAATAAGGAAGGATAAAAGGGAAGGAAGAAAGGAAAAGAAGAAGCTCGCTCTCTAATCCGATCTTTACCATTTAGTAGACTGTGTGAATTGCATACAAACTTACGTAGTGCACCACAGCAGCAGTAGGAAGCTGAAATTCGGGTAAGGAACAAATACTATCAAAGGCTCTCGTGAAAATAGACATTGTACAAAAGGGGCTTGCATGCACATTTGTTACCAAATTGATTTGCCATAATCGGTTCTTTAGTCTCAAGGTTGACTTCAAAGTCATAGCTAAGCTATGTGCTCCAGTTGGACGGTATGGCAAGGCTTGGGAGGTGAGCAGAAGCCAAAAAGAGTGGACAACACTGAAGACTCATGCATACCTTGCGTCGACCCAAGAAAAATGGGATAGCGGTGACACGAATGCCGTCTGTGGTCCCTTGATGTACACTCTGAACTTCTAAAAGGGGGCCAAATTTCTTCAACACCTGCTCCAAACGATCCGTTGGGTAGACCTTAGGCTCTGCAAGGTAATATAGGCTCGCTGTTAAATATGTTGACGTACCTGCCACGTGAAAGTGGATCCCACGCTTTCAAAGCAGAAGTTGAAGTTTAAGGACCAATAATTAGGGGACCTTATGCAAAGTTATGGGAATTTTGCAATCATGCCGTTTTTAGATCGCAGAATTCCAATGACCAGTCGCGGTCGTTGCTGGCTTCATTTAAAGCCGCAAACAAATCAAATTCATGCGTTTAACGGAGCGTCTAACAGGCTTGACCTAATACTCACATTCCCAAGGAGTACGAACTCACCCGCATCGGGGTCGAAGTGCATGAATTCCATGAAAGAGGAATTTATCAGGGGCAACTCATTTGTACAGGTGTAGGGAAGAAGGTCCTCATGGAACGCGTAGTCCATATCTAGGCGTACAACGAACAGAGGAGTAGGCTTTGGACGGAAAACGCTATCCTTACAATGTCTCATTGCAGTGTTTCTACTATTATATTTGCAGAAATGCAAAATACAGTTTCATTTAGGACCGTCTGTACGAAACAGATCAGGAATGTTAGGCATGAAGTAGTGTTAATCCTGTGACCTACGCTCGTGGTGAACTCGTGACTGCAGCTTGATGGAAAATCGGTGGTGCAAACAGTGCAGAGACCTACATTACCACAAAAGCAGCTTTTCCCTTTGCAAATTTAGTGGGTTAAATCTCCACAGATGCGGAAGGCCTTCCAATTGTGATTTTCCATGAAGCTGTTAGGTGAAAGATGGATGCTGCAGCATTCACTCATACTAAACTATGATAGAAATTTAGCGGTATACATGTGCCTACAAAGTTGACACTACCGTCCCTTTGTTTGTAATTCGAAGGAAAGCACTCAAAGCGAGAACGCACCAGTCGCACTGTAGGTATTTTCAACCCGTCCCTCGCCATATGGTAAAAATGGGACTCCTACGATCATTGAAAAGCCCTGAAACCAGGCGGAGATAAGGACAATTAAACGTGTCTATTGTAGTAAATCTACACTCACGGATAAAGTGGCATCGCGAACATCAAACAGCACCGCATACACATACACCGGTTTTTCGCGTTTTACCGGAGTTTTAAACGGTGAGTCCGTTTCCTCCGACCTAATATGATTTACGAATTCCAACCTTCCTTCATTAATGAAAATAAAACCTACGATTCATCGAGTGGATGGATTTTGGGAGTGAAACCCGTCATTTCGTAGAGATTGGCCTTCCAGGAATGAAGAACTACGCCACGGTAACCAAAGAAACGATGCAAAATTAGCTGACCCGGTTCGTACGGCGATTGTTGCGTTGGCTGAAGCTGTCCAATGGGGACAATTCTAGGAAGAGTGAAGTAGTGAGCAAGTGAAATTACGAAAAGGGAGACGATGAGTTTGATTTTACTCGAGGAAATGATGCAACAATCGATGGGAGCCGTCGAATTCGAAGAAAACGCGAAAGCATTGTCTGTGAGTAAAAGATGAGGTGGTCATCTTGGATGCAACTGTTTAGGTAAAAAGAACGCAAAAAATGATAGAGCCTTGTTGAAGGTAAGCTTTTCTAGGCCAAATCTGCCAAAAAACATAAATTGAGTGAGGCGCGCATTCACCGCAGAAGTGGAACAGAAAATTGGGAAGAGATGCTCCAGCGAATGAGAAGTGGTCGCTTGATGGAACCTTATTTGGGAGCAGAGTTACAAGCATTAGGAAGATTAAAAAGCACTAAAACAAGATAAGAAGAGCATCCAAAAGTTCACAGGTTTCCTTTTACTATTTTCAGTGAGAAATAATGGAACAAATCGCAAGACAAGGCGGCTTGATGAAGAAACTTGTATGTGCAACATTAATAATTGGTGTTGAGACGCTTTCTTCACCTCGGAGTTGTTGCACGAGGCACAAATTGGCAGAAAGAGCATTCGTCTTCAAAGCGGATAGCCAAAATATCGGTTTGCTGCGATTAAACTTTGTTGACGCGAAAATTACTGGTTGCGTTCGATGCTGGTTTGTACTCCGGAGTGCGGGAGTGCTGCCTCAGATACCATGGGGGCTCCAAGAGGGTGGTGAAGGGATTAAGGCATTAGGAAAAGGGATTTTAGTCTCGACAGCTCCAACGCGGTGTCTCAGAGTTACGGGGCCGCCCTACCCTAGCATAGCTACTATATTGGACTGACCTCGACGCACTTCAAATGTACCCACTTAGTAGCCGACCCGTCAGACCCTTATTGAAAATAGCGACTTGAAGCACAATTTTATTTGCTATTTTTGGAATGACAAAACATTTACCAATTTCACATACTGTACTTGCTTCAAGCAACTTTTCGTGCTCGAGCACAAGGCAGGGCATTAAATCAGGTGTGAAGGGTTAAACCTCTCCCAATGCTCACGATTCCATGGAAATGCCATGTGTCTAGGGGTCCGTAAAAAAAATATATTTCAATATTTTGACTCGAAGGGGATATAGGCAGTACTTGGTGCAGTCAGCCTGGTGGAGGGATAGCAGAACCTATTTGAAGTGAGCATGGAAGTCAGGTCACTTAGCGCCAAATGCTTAATACTGGGTAGAGAGAAGTGATGAGAAAGTTGCACCTGGAGAGAGAGCAGAGGGGAAAGAAGAACTGCACTGAAGTTAGATTCATGCCATATTCCCCTTTCTATCTCAAGCCGATTTCCATTTGCCATTAACCGTTAGTTTTGGGGCTTTGCAGTTTGCGATCTCTACAAGGCAACAATAGAGGCTTACAGACGCGAAGTTTCACTCAGCGTATCAAAGCGACAAATTGTTTTGTGGAACAGCGGGTAAAATGCGGTGGGAAAATCAGGCGGTCATTTATGGTTGCATGACAATTCCGCAGAATATGGTTAGTGATTGCCTATCAGAAAGTTTTAGGAGCTGATGCATTTAAAAAAATAAATTTCTGCTTCGACGAGTAATTAAAATAACTTAAAACAGAGTGCGAGGTGTCAAAAGCACCACCGAGGAACCAGGTTTTATGTTTCTTTGCAAAATCCCAATGAGTGTGACAGCCGGGACTCGCATCTTGTATTGTTCACAAAAGTTGGGCAATTGCTAGAATGGTAAGGTAATGCTTATTTTTCGTTAAATGTACGTTTGAGGCGAAATTCAGAAGCACAACTCTAATCTCGATTGTTCTGACGTCGGTGAAACCGCGATTCCAGCAATAAATATGTCGATCCTCCTGTGCCAGGAGAATCGCAGAGAAGGGAAGGTTAATAAGGACCTGATCACACAAATAAGATACCATTTTTGTTCAAAGGTCAAAAGCATTGAATTAAGTTGTGCGGTTTATATCTCCACCACGTCAACACTTTTGGTGCCTGTCCAAACTGCCCCAACCACTTATGAGTACGTGTAAATGGGACGCTCGCAATTTTGGTCGTCCAACGCGCACTGGGAGGCTGTTCCAATGTCATGCAGCCTGACGGCGTGTGAGGGGAAAATAAGAGCCGAATATCAGCTCAGTGTCAACCGTAATTTTGCCTGTCCAAGCCAGAGGTGAAGAGCCGCAGTTAAGAAGCAAAGGAAGCTTGGCTACGCGTTGATTGATGTCGATTGCATCAGTGCTGGCCGAATCGTCTATCAAATAAGCGATTAGACAGATCGCAAAGCTTATACCGACTAAATGTTTGTGCTCGCATTTGCATAGACCTTTTGTCAGTGAAATTAGTGGTTGCAGAGGCTCCCAACTCAATTTGGCAATAACAACTAGAAGTCGAGATGTGCAAACACTCACACATTGTACTGCCTTCGTCAACTAGGCTATTGATGAGTCAAATAGATGGTTTCGATGCAGTGATGCCTAATTGTTAACCAGACATTCAAATGTTCACATCCTTAAACTACCCAAATTCAATTATCCATACTCTGTGTTGACTGTATTGCGAGGGAATGGTACGCCAGCGACACCTTCCTATCAAGTTAATCATCGGCCTTCCAAGAAGGCGGCTAAGGGGAAGGCACTAATCGGATTTGTTTTGATGCTTCGGTTTATTGCTGTGCCATTAGAGAGAGGACTGCGCCTCAGACGGAGACTGGTGCCATCGAACGGGGATACTCGAATCGCATCAATCAGCTTTGATTAGGTTGAATACATACAACCGCATGATGGCTGGGAAGTAAGCTACCTTCCACCAGCAACACCGCTAGGGCCTTTAGGGTCATGGTTGGAATAGAAGGCAGCAATTGTGGCCACATTGAAAAGTTTCTACCTCCACGAGATAAAAGGCGCCAAAAATAGGCTCACAATAATTTGTCAGTGCTTACTTGCTGTGACAATGACATTCGAAAAATTCGACATTACTCCTTTCCATGAGCAGCTAACAAGCAAAATCATGGTTTGATTATTCGAACCGGTAGAAAGAAGATGGCAATAAGTTAGTCTGCAGAATTCAATGCTTCAGTTGTTAGTTCTCCCGTCTTACTGGCACTAACTAGTTGTAAGAGCACATGCAATATGGAGATATTTAACGAAAATGCAAAACTTTGACAAACTTGGAATATAGAAATAGAAAAGCATCCTTGAAAAATTCCAAAACTTTGCTTTAGTTTACTGAATTCTACACATTAAGATGATTTTCGACAGCATTTGCATCAATCATGAATGCATCAGTTATGGACTCTCAAAAGACAGGTTTACACAAAAGACAACAAAACCGCTTTACCTCCAAAAGAAAAATCGCACATGACATGCTCTTGGGTAGAAATTGCAGAGCAGATTAATCCTTAGCCGTCTGACATCAAACCGCATTTGCAGATGCTGCGTCAGTTGTTGTCTGACAGCCTCTCGTGGATCCCAAATGCTGCCCCGCCTTCCATGTTTGGGGCTCCACTTTCTTGTCTTGAACCCTCGATCAGTGAAACTCTTGTTTCAATGTCTGCATACATCCCCTCGATCTCTTCCCTCTCGCCAATTGTCCTCTGCTTCCTCTACTCTGCCTCCTCCACTCACTTCTTCTTGCCCTTCGCCTCTCCTTATCTAGCGGGTAGGCAGACCAAACATTGGAAACTGAGACACGAGGCCTCTAAGGTGAGATTGTGAGTCATATGCTCAACCCCTCATCTCACTCCATGATGGAGCTGTATGTCAATTCAACCTAGAGTTGCAAGAGAACAGGATCCACATGTGCACAGGCAAACAAACAAACAAACTCGGTCACTCGGTCACTCGGTCACTTGGTCGCTCAGTCACCGCATGACCTCTCTGCTTCCGCTCTTCACTCTCCACTCTCCACTCTCCACTCCCCATGACTTCCCGTCCTCACCCAACGCCTTAGTTTGTCCTTCAATTTAAAGCGGATGCAAGGTGTGGACGCAAGGTGTGGATGTGAGCTGTCAACTTGAGCTCTGCATTTCTCACTGGCGATGAACATGAGGTGGGGTCGCCAACTCCTCATTCTCATTGCCGAATCTATGCGCAGAGTGGAAGCTGCTAGCAAAGTGAGGCAGAGTTGAAGCAGCATCTCTACTACACAAAGAAAGTACATTTACAACTCAGACACGGTGTGCTTACAAGTATGTCATGGCGTGATGAAATGGCCTGGTCTTGACCCGCAAACAGGTTGCGCATCCATGCGCACTCTGTGACCTCACGTATCATTGGGTCGTGTAGGCGACTGTGTTGGTGACGCTGGTGAGGACGACTGTTATCACAGGGTAGCCTTTGCCTTCAGTTTTGTGAGAGTTGACACTTTTATCAAGAGTGATGAGTGTGTGGGTTGAAAATTAGTGACCTCTTTCCACGCCCTTCAAGCACCTCATCCAGTGCCCCCAGTTGCCCCCAATCGATGAGAATGGGTTAAAGGGCCAAGATTTATCTTTGTCATTGAATAATGTTTCTTGTTCTTGGTCTCCGCATTGTTGAAGTCAGACACACGATTGTTAATTCAACAATTGACCGTATGAGCGAAGCCTGCAATGGAACAAATAGCATGTTCGGTAAACGCAATATTGAGCCGTATTATTTGGTGCAGATAAAGTTTTTGGTGACTTGTTGGGACTTACAAGAGTAGGATTGCAGTAGCTAGAACAGTAAGGGCAGATCTGCTAATCGCATTGGTTGTGAAGATGGAGATGGAATTGCTTGAAACGGATTTTGTCGTCATGGTAGACTCGTCATTTGGTGTGAATGTGGCAGACTCATTCGACAGGGCACTCAATGGGATTTTGGTTCTCGGTGTAGACTTTCCGGTCGTGACAGACACTTTATCCTCTTTAGTTTGGATCGCCCTACTAGGCGCGCCTGCTGCACTCCCCATGATGGGCTTCTCGGCAGGCGGTAATGGGAGTGGACCTGAAGAATTATTCTGACATCATTGAACAGGTACCAGCACAGAGTTATTTCAAATGAATTGAGTCATTTTGAACAAAATGGTTTAGCATTCAATAAAACAAGCAGAATGGACTCACCTTCTTGCAAAAGTGGTAAAGTTACACTCACTCTTCTACTAAAGCTACTCAAATGTTCACGTTTCTCCGGATCTTCCTTTCGAGTGACTGCAATAACATTGGCTGAAATGCTTTGTCCTGGTTTCAAACCCTTGAAGGTGTGGGTTTGAACCAAACCGAGAGCAACAGTTGCCTGCCACTTATCGTCGAGAAACCAAATGATACGATAGCCAGTGAGAAGGCCGTCGGGTTGAGGCGGCGGCTCCCACCTCATAAGCACCGTGTTGGAGTCGATTGCTTTAATTTCCACATTATTTGGAACACTGGGATCTGCATTAATGAAAATGCCGCGATTTGTCACAACTGTTAGGAAAGCCTTGTTTGTTCCAATGTGCTCCCATTGGTCCCCATATAAATGGAGATGGATAAACGATAAAAGATAAAGGGATGAGACGAACAAATGAATGTAAGCTAACAAAAGCATTAAAGGCGGCCGGGAATGGTTGGTAAGAAGATGTAACTCATTATTTGGTTCCAAGCATCTGTAAGTCCGACAATGCGCTAAAAGGGCCGAGCAGTGCGATCCCACACACCACGAATGTACATTACTAAGGCTTCTAATCTCGCATTGCCTAGTATATTCCACGTGTTTCGCGAATCAAGAGACCCCGTTACAACCGAGTTATCCTCAAAGGCCCTAGAAAGTAGGGAAAAAACGGGCAAACCACGAAAATTTTTATAGAAAGCTGCCTCCAATGCATGTCTGTGTCAGTAGGTGGGCAGTGTTTAGGCAAAGGTACCGCTCAAGAATGAAGCAGTTTTCATTCTTATTTCTGGTTCAGCAAAAAATTTGGTTTAAAGAGGGAGAAAAGCGCCTACGTCCATGGTTTGACAAGGACCAGTAAAGTCTAGAGATTGTTCAAACCTTTGCAAAACTGCTCATTTGCTTTATTTAAGCTACCTTTGTCGACACACCTATACTCTGCGTTTCGCTGACATTCACTTATAGCAGTAGGTCTTGCCCTGCCATCCTTCCCTTTCCCACACATGCTTGCAAGCAGACACACTGAAACGCATGCTAAGCTGGACAAGGCCCTACTTACAACAAAGTAGGTGCAAAAATGCAAAGACACCTCAATGAAGGGTGCAATGAGAGCTGAGTACCAGATAAAACAGCAAGAAAAGTAGTGATACTACTCAGTCGCATGAAGTTAATTCCACTCCCAGGGGATGTGCTGCAATGTGATGCGATAAAACAGTGTAAACATTGGCAAGTCACGTCAAGTTATTTTTCGTTATTTAAATGCTCACACGTCTCTTGTCAGAGTCTCTATTTTAGCATTTACCATCATTCATGAAATGATTCTAGGCGTTGATAGTATCTTACCAGTTGCCAGTGCGAAATCACCATAAAAGGTGGAAGCCGCCAAGAAAATGAGGTAAAGTTGAAGCGACATCTTTAATCCAAGCATTAGCTGCAACTAACAAGTCACACCCGATGTGCTTGTAAATATGTTTAATAGCAATGTAAGCCTAAGAAGCCGCTCCCTCTTAGTCTGCAAAGCAAATTGTGCAATTGCGTTCACAATTTGGGCTGAAGAGTCTTATAGGGACGTCAGCTGTCGTGATAGGCTGCAATATTGTGAGCTGGTAGGCTTTACAGACGTAAGAGAAAGTGCACGCAAACACTGAGACCCTGGGAGCAGAGAGAATTGCAGGTCTATCAGTTGCTGTCGGCGCAAAGCCCTTGACTTTGCCATTGAGCAATCGGTGGTAGATCCTCCTAACAGGCACCTACTTCCTCTTTCCCCCGTGGCAGGACATATCCTTCATGGTATTCTCAACACCAACATGCCAGTCAAGTCTCGACTGCGTATAAGGCAGGGCTTATGGCTGTCTGTAACCAATTCCACGGCATGCGACAACAAAAGAGCTCTGTTTTAAGGCCTATTTGCATTTTAACAAGTTATTGTGAAGGCAAAGGGCTGCAGTCTATTACATGGGTAGGAGAGACTAACTTCCTTTTAAAAGTACTATAATTACGGTCAGTAATCCATTGCAAGTAAAAGTGCCTAAGCAAAATTTTACCTTAAAGAAAGCTTACAATTGGGCTATCTGTCCTTTTACAAGCTGTACTTCTGTTGGTAAATGCTATCATGATTGCCTAGCTACCACAAAGACTGACAGCGGAATCACTTCGTTTTCTCGCATTGTTTCTATTCCTGCCGGTGTATTATCACATGACGGTACAGCGTATGGAAGAGCTGCAACAGCTCCAATGTGTAGGCTTAACCATTGTATCCTGACTGTTCAGCCGACGTGCATGTTGGATTTTGCCGTCAGTGGACAGACACACTGTGATGAAAGCTCTTGCCTTGGCGTCTGGGCACAGCATCAGTTCTGCCTCAGTGGCTTGGAGCTAGGAGATCCACTATCATTGACGTATTGGCGCTGTAAATTATTTTTTCAGCTAAGCAAATGATTGTGCTTATTCAGCCCCGTCAGTCCATGACTTGTGCAGGCAAAATCATAGGCGCCTATTATTTGCCGTACCCCAGACGTGTTCGGTATTCAGCTTTAAATGCAATAGAAGTCCGACCGCTGGCAGCAATGGGACCTTTGCAGTTATTTTGGGCCAATAGTAGTCTAACTGTTGAAGCACATGGCGGGATAGCTACCTGCTATTGCCTACCGTTGTGATTACCAAGCTTGTGATGGCTTTGCTGAAGGTCTTAATGAATAGCAAGGCAATCATAATCCACAGAATTGAGTTTATTTATCACCAAATGCACAGCCCCGAAATTAACAACCATATTTCATGTTACCTTTCATAAGCCACATCTCTCCAAATCGGAGATAATGACGCGTTCTCAGTATCCTGTAAGGCATTGGTTTACATAAATTTGACTCTAGTGTCGAATCTAGTGCAAAAAGACGTGATCTCGTATCATTTTGAAAAGAAGATGTGCAAAAAGAAAAACGTAATTTTGGAGCAAGTCATTCTTCTCAGAGCCAATTCCCCACTCTAAATGGCATGCATAAGCGGAGATGTAAAATTATTTGCCGTAGCCAGGTTTGCAAATTGCGATCCCTGATACGCTGTCCTGTGTGCGCCAAAAAGGAAGTTGATGAATTCAAGAAGTTCATGAAAACCGGCGGTCCACATTTGACAAATCCGTAGCAGTCAGAAGCAATTCCACCGGCTTTTTTACATTGCATGGACTATTGCAGTGAATTCCAGGCAGTAGCTGAAAGGGGAGTTGGTCCAATGAACTCGTTTGATCTAAGGCCGGCATTTCTTCTGCACTGACTTGATAAATATCAGGTAGGCTTAGAACGCTACTCGTTTGCTGCTACGACCTGAATTTTATAGGTCAAGACGGTCTGCCACCAATCCTGCTACTACCAAGCCAAAGCTTTTGCGCCGCAACCTACAACCACCACCAACGGTAGATCAGCATATGCTGACGTAACAACTGCAACCCTATTCACCTACATGGGATCGGTGATTGCATTAATTTTCAACTCACACACTCATCACTCTTGATAAAAGTGTCAACTCTCACAAAACTGAAGGCAAAGGCTACCCTGTGATAACAGTCGTCCTCACCAGCGTCACCAACACAGTCGCCTACACGACCCAATGATACGTGAGGTCACAGAGTGCGCATGGATGCGCAACCTGTTTGCGGGTCAAGACCAGGCCATTTCATCACGCCATGACATACTTGTAAGCACACCGTGTCTGAGTTGTAAATGTACTTTCTTTGTGTAGTAGAGATGCTGCTTCAACTCTGCCTCACTTTGCTAGCAGCTTCCACTCTGCGCATAGATTCGGCAATGAGAATGAGGAGTTGGCGACCCCACCTCATGTTCATCGCCAGTGAGAAATGCAGAGCTCAAGTTGACAGCTCACATCCACACCTTGCGTCCACACCTTGCATCCGCTTTAAATTGAAGGACAAACTAAGGCGTTGGGTGAGGACGGGAAGTCATGGGGAGTGGAGAGTGGAGAGTGGAGAGTGAAGAGCGGAAGCAGAGAGGTCATGCGGTGACTGAGCGACCAAGTGACCGAGTGACCGAGTGACCGAGTTTGTTTGTTTGTTTGCCTGTGCACATGTGGATCCTGTTCTCTTGCAACTCTAGGTTGAATTGACATACAGCTCCATCATGGAGTGAGATGAGGGGTTGAGCATATGACTCACAATCTCACCTTAGAGGCCTCGTGTCTCAGTTTCCAATGTTTGGTCTGCCTACCCGCTAGATAAGGAGAGGCGAAGGGCAAGAAGAAGTGAGTGGAGGAGGCAGAGTAGAGGAAGCAGAGGACAATTGGCGAGAGGGAAGAGATCGAGGGGATGTATGCAGACATTGAAACAAGAGTTTCACTGATCGAGGGTTCAAGACAAGAAAGTGGAGCCCCAAACATGGAAGGCGGGGCAGCATTTGGGATCCACGAGAGGCTGTCAGACAACAACTGACGCAGCATCTGCAAATGCGGTTTGATGTCAGACGGCTAAGGATTAATCTGCTCTGCAATTTCACCATCCACGGGAGCCACACAAACCAATATGTTCCCTTGTAAGGTTTTTCGAAGTGAATGCTAAAAGGTGAGGAGCGTGATTAGGCAGACTGCAAAGAACCTCTCCTCTCTTATGAACGTCTCTCAGATCCAACCTCAAAGATCCTTCCACATCCAACATCCCTGTGTGTGCTGTTGCTATGACGATTGATGACCTAACGGGATGGCTAAATCTAAAAGTTCCTCAACCGACGACAGTACTGTTACCAGTTGCCCTCCTGATAAGCTAACCATCGTCCGCTGGTATTTTATCTGCGACTTTTGTTTGAATACGGCAGTATTTCTTTGCCATCAAAACATCTTTTCTCTCTCTACAGACTTTATCTAGAGACCATTAGTAGTAACAAAAGTGAAATTCTATTCACACCATTGATGGGAGGCAGGCCTTTGTGTGTGGATTCCAATATAACTTCGAATCCACCCATTAGAACTTAAGGAAACTCACCTTTAGCAACAACCTTCCGCGTTCATTTTTCCATGGTAAATTAGCCCACCAACAGCGACAAACTTGGCAGCCATCCTTTAGGTTCAAAGGGATTGGGATAGTCGAGCGCAAATAGACTGTGACGCATGTGATGTTAGGGGTGACGACGCATTCCCGCCTATGGAAAGTGGGACGGGAGATAGTCGATAAACTCGTAGCAGGGCTGTGCAGTAATAATGTCAGTCAGGAAGTGGACTTTTTGTTACATTGTCAAAAGAAAGATTTCTGATTAGAGGCCATTTCTTCTTTTGGAATAAAGCGGTTTAAGTTGACTCAAGGTGCAGGGCTTTGTGCAAGTATCTATCGCCACAACCACAAATGGAGGCCACAAATGTAATAATATGACACAAGTATTAATGTCATTGGCAGAGCAAATCACTCTTTCTCCAATTCTTCTCTCATTCCTTCCTTTGCCTCATCTCCTCCTTGTCTCTTTACGGGTGAGTTCTATTTAATTGTCACATTTGTGGCTCTCAATTGCCGTAGAATGACGCCAAGTCACCGCCGTCTGACATCAAACCGCATTTGCAGATGCTGCGTCAGTTGTTGTCTGACAGCCTCTCGTGGATCCCAAATGCTGCCCCGCCTTCCATGTTTGGGGCTCCACTTTCTTGTCTTGAACCCTCGATCAGTGAAACTCTTGTTTCAATGTCTGCATACATCCCCTCGATCTCTTCCCTCTCGCCAATTGTCCTCTGCTTCCTCTACTCTGCCTCCTCCACTCACTTCTTCTTGCCCTTCGCCTCTCCTTATCTAGCGGGTAGGCAGACCAAACATTGGAAACTGAGACACGAGGCCTCTAAGGTGAGATTGTGAGTCATATGCTCAACCCCTCATCTCACTCCATGATGGAGCTGTATGTCAATTCAACCTAGAGTTGCAAGAGAACAGGATCCACATGTGCACAGGCAAACAAACAAACAAACTCGGTCACTCGGTCACTCGGTCACTTGGTCGCTCAGTCACCGCATGACCTCTCTGCTTCCGCTCTTCACTCTCCACTCTCCACTCTCCACTCCCCATGACTTCCCGTCCTCACCCAACGCCTTAGTTTGTCCTTCAATTTAAAGCGGATGCAAGGTGTGGACGCAAGGTGTGGATGTGAGCTGTCAACTTGAGCTCTGCATTTCTCACTGGCGATGAACATGAGGTGGGGTCGCCAACTCCTCATTCTCATTGCCGAATCTATGCGCAGAGTGGAAGCTGCTAGCAAAGTGAGGCAGAGTTGAAGCAGCATCTCTACTACACAAAGAAAGTACATTTACAACTCAGACACGGTGTGCTTACAAGTATGTCATGGCGTGATGAAATGGCCTGGTCTTGACCCGCAAACAGGTTGCGCATCCATGCGCACTCTGTGACCTCACGTATCATTGGGTCGTGTAGGCGACTGTGTTGGTGACGCTGGTGAGGACGACTGTTATCACAGGGTAGCCTTTGCCTTCAGTTTTGTGAGAGTTGACACTTTTATCAAGAGTGATGAGTGTGTGAGTTGAAAATTAATGCAATCACCGATCCCATGTAGGTGAATAGGGTTGCAGTTGTTACGTCAGCATATGCTGATCTACCGTTGGTGGTGGTTGTAGGTTGCGGCGCAAAAGCTTTGGCTTGGTAGTAGCAGGATTGGTGGCAGACCGTCTTGACCTATAAAATTCAGGTCGTAGCAGCAAACGAGTAGCGTTCTAAGCCTACCTGATATTTATCAAGTCAGTGCAGAAGAAATGCCGGCCTTAGATCAAACGAGTTCATTGGACCAACTCCCCTTTCAGCTACTGCCTGGAATTCACTGCAATAGTCCATGCAATGTAAAAAAGCCGGTGGAATTGCTTCTGACTGCTACGGATTTGTCAAATGTGGACCGCCGGTTTTCATGAACTTCTTGAATTCATCAACTTCCTTTTGGCGCACACAGGACAGCGTATCAGGGATCGCAATTTGCAAACCTGGCTACGGCAAATAATTTTACATCTCCGCTTATGCATGCCATTTAGAGTGGGGAATTGGCTCTGAGAAGAATGACTTGCTCCAAAATTACGTTTTTCTTTTTGCACATCTTCTTTTCAAAATGATACGAGATCACGTCTTTTTGCACTAGATTCGACACTAGAGTCAAATTTATGTAAACCAATGCCTTACAGGATACTGAGAACGCGTCATTATCTCCGATTTGGAGAGATGTGGCTTATGAAAGGTAACATGAAATATGGTTGTTAATTTCGGGGCTGTGCATTTGGTGATAAATAAACTCAATTCTGTGGATTATGATTGCCTTGCTATTCATTAAGACCTTCAGCAAAGCCATCACAAGCTTGGTAATCACAACGGTAGGCAATAGCAGGTAGCTATCCCGCCATGTGCTTCAACAGTTAGACTACTATTGGCCCAAAATAACTGCAAAAGGTCCCATTGCTGCCAGCGGTCCGGACTTCTATTGCATTTAAAGCTGAATACCGAACACGTCTGGGGTACGGCAAATAATAGGCGCCTATGATTTTGCCTGCACAAGTCATGGACTGACGGGGCTGAATAAGCACAATCATTTGCTTAGCTGAAAAAATAATTTACAGCGCCAATACGTCAATGATAGTGGATCTCCTAGCTCCAAGCCACTGAGGCAGAACTGATGCTGTGCCCAGACGCCAAGGCAAGAGCTTTCATCACAGTGTGTCTGTCCACTGACGGCAAAATCCAACATGCACGTCGGCTGAACAGTCAGGATACAATGGTTAAGCCTACACATTGGAGCTGTTGCAGCTCTTCCATACGCTGTACCGTCATGTGATAATACACCGGCAGGAATAGAAACAATGCGAGAAAACGAAGTGATTCCGCTGTCAGTCTTTGTGGTAGCTAGGCAATCATGATAGCATTTACCAACAGAAGTACAGCTTGTAAAAGGACAGATAGCCCAATTGTAAGCTTTCTTTAAGGTAAAATTTTGCTTAGGCACTTTTACTTGCAATGGATTACTGACCGTAATTATAGTACTTTTAAAAGGAAGTTAGTCTCTCCTACCCATGTAATAGACTGCAGCCCTTTGCCTTCACAATAACTTGTTAAAATGCAAATAGGCCTTAAAACAGAGCTCTTTTGTTGTCGCATGCCGTGGAATTGGTTACAGACAGCCATAAGCCCTGCCTTATACGCAGTCGAGACTTGACTGGCATGTTGGTGTTGAGAATACCATGAAGGATATGTCCTGCCACGGGGGAAAGAGGAAGTAGGTGCCTGTTAGGAGGATCTACCACCGATTGCTCAATGGCAAAGTCAAGGGCTTTGCGCCGACAGCAACTGATAGACCTGCAATTCTCTCTGCTCCCAGGGTCTCAGTGTTTGCGTGCACTTTCTCTTACGTCTGTAAAGCCTACCAGCTCACAATATTGCAGCCTATCACGACAGCTGACGTCCCTATAAGACTCTTCAGCCCAAATTGTGAACGCAATTGCACAATTTGCTTTGCAGACTAAGAGGGAGCGGCTTCTTAGGCTTACATTGCTATTAAACATATTTACAAGCACATCGGGTGTGACTTGTTAGTTGCAGCTAATGCTTGGATTAAAGATGTCGCTTCAACTTTACCTCATTTTCTTGGCGGCTTCCACCTTTTATGGTGATTTCGCACTGGCAACTGGTAAGATACTATCAACGCCTAGAATCATTTCATGAATGATGGTAAATGCTAAAATAGAGACTCTGACAAGAGACGTGTGAGCATTTAAATAACGAAAAATAACTTGACGTGACTTGCCAATGTTTACACTGTTTTATCGCATCACATTGCAGCACATCCCCTGGGAGTGGAATTAACTTCATGCGACTGAGTAGTATCACTACTTTTCTTGCTGTTTTATCTGGTACTCAGCTCTCATTGCACCCTTCATTGAGGTGTCTTTGCATTTTTGCACCTACTTTGTTGTAAGTAGGGCCTTGTCCAGCTTAGCATGCGTTTCAGTGTGTCTGCTTGCAAGCATGTGTGGGAAAGGGAAGGATGGCAGGGCAAGACCTACTGCTATAAGTGAATGTCAGCGAAACGCAGAGTATAGGTGTGTCGACAAAGGTAGCTTAAATAAAGCAAATGAGCAGTTTTGCAAAGGTTTGAACAATCTCTAGACTTTACTGGTCCTTGTCAAACCATGGACGTAGGCGCTTTTCTCCCTCTTTAAACCAAATTTTTTTGCTGAACCAGAAATAAGAATGAAAACTGCTTCATTCTTGAGCGGTACCTTTGCCTAAACACTGCCCACCTACTGACACAGACATGCATTGGAGGCAGCTTTCTATAAAAATTTTCGTGGTTTGCCCGTTTTTTCCCTACTTTCTAGGGCCTTTGAGGATAACTCGGTTGTAACGGGGTCTCTTGATTCGCGAAACACGTGGAATATACTAGGCAATGCGAGATTAGAAGCCTTAGTAATGTACATTCGTGGTGTGTGGGATCGCACTGCTCGGCCCTTTTAGCGCATTGTCGGACTTACAGATGCTTGGAACCAAATAATGAGTTACATCTTCTTACCAACCATTCCCGGCCGCCTTTAATGCTTTTGTTAGCTTACATTCATTTGTTCGTCTCATCCCTTTATCTTTTATCGTTTATCCATCTCCATTTATATGGGGACCAATGGGAGCACATTGGAACAAACAAGGCTTTCCTAACAGTTGTGACAAATCGCGGCATTTTCATTAATGCAGATCCCAGTGTTCCAAATAATGTGGAAATTAAAGCAATCGACTCCAACACGGTGCTTATGAGGTGGGAGCCGCCGCCTCAACCCGACGGCCTTCTCACTGGCTATCGTATCATTTGGTTTCTCGACGATAAGTGGCAGGCAACTGTTGCTCTCGGTTTGGTTCAAACCCACACCTTCAAGGGTTTGAAACCAGGACAAAGCATTTCAGCCAATGTTATTGCAGTCACTCGAAAGGAAGATCCGGAGAAACGTGAACATTTGAGTAGCTTTAGTAGAAGAGTGAGTGTAACTTTACCACTTTTGCAAGAAGGTGAGTCCATTCTGCTTGTTTTATTGAATGCTAAACCATTTTGTTCAAAATGACTCAATTCATTTGAAATAACTCTGTGCTGGTACCTGTTCAATGATGTCAGAATAATTCTTCAGGTCCACTCCCATTACCGCCTGCCGAGAAGCCCATCATGGGGAGTGCAGCAGGCGCGCCTAGTAGGGCGATCCAAACTAAAGAGGATAAAGTGTCTGTCACGACCGGAAAGTCTACACCGAGAACCAAAATCCCATTGAGTGCCCTGTCGAATGAGTCTGCCACATTCACACCAAATGACGAGTCTACCATGACGACAAAATCCGTTTCAAGCAATTCCATCTCCATCTTCACAACCAATGCGATTAGCAGATCTGCCCTTACTGTTCTAGCTACTGCAATCCTACTCTTGTAAGTCCCAACAAGTCACCAAAAACTTTATCTGCACCAAATAATACGGCTCAATATTGCGTTTACCGAACATGCTATTTGTTCCATTGCAGGCTTCGCTCATACGGTCAATTGTTGAATTAACAATCGTGTGTCTGACTTCAACAATGCGGAGACCAAGAACAAGAAACATTATTCAATGACAAAGATAAATCTTGGCCCTTTAACCCATTCTCATCGATTGGGGGCAACTGGGGGCACTGGATGAGGTGCTTGAAGGGCGTGGAAAGAGGTCACTAATTTTCAACCCACACACTCATCACTCTTGATAAAAGTGTCAACTCTCACAAAACTGAAGGCAAAGGCTACCCTGTGATAACAGTCGTCCTCACCAGCGTCACCAACACAGTCGCCTACACGACCCAATGATACGTGAGGTCACAGAGTGCGCATGGATGCGCAACCTGTTTGCGGGTCAAGACCAGGCCATTTCATCACGCCATGACATACTTGTAAGCACACCGTGTCTGAGTTGTAAATGTACTTTCTTTGTGTAGTAGAGATGCTGCTTCAACTCTGCCTCACTTTGCTAGCAGCTTCCACTCTGCGCATAGATTCGGCAATGAGAATGAGGAGTTGGCGACCCCACCTCATGTTCATCGCCAGTGAGAAATGCAGAGCTCAAGTTGACAGCTCACATCCACACCTTGCGTCCACACCTTGCATCCGCTTTAAATTGAAGGACAAACTAAGGCGTTGGGTGAGGACGGGAAGTCATGGGGAGTGGAGAGTGGAGAGTGGAGAGTGAAGAGCGGAAGCAGAGAGGTCATGCGGTGACTGAGCGACCAAGTGACCGAGTGACCGAGTGACCGAGTTTGTTTGTTTGTTTGCCTGTGCACATGTGGATCCTGTTCTCTTGCAACTCTAGGTTGAATTGACATACAGCTCCATCATGGAGTGAGATGAGGGGTTGAGCATATGACTCACAATCTCACCTTAGAGGCCTCGTGTCTCAGTTTCCAATGTTTGGTCTGCCTACCCGCTAGATAAGGAGAGGCGAAGGGCAAGAAGAAGTGAGTGGAGGAGGCAGAGTAGAGGAAGCAGAGGACAATTGGCGAGAGGAAGAGATCGAGGGGATGTATGCAGACATTGAAACAAGAGTTTCACTGATCGAGGGTTCAAGACAAGAAAGTGGAGCCCCAAACATGGAAGGCGGGGCAGCATTTGGGATCCACGAGAGGCTGTCAGACAACAACTGACGCAGCATCTGCAAATGCGGTTTGATGTCAGACGGCGGTGACTTGGCGTCATTCTACGGCAATTGAGAGCCACAAATGTGACAATTAAATAGAACTCACCCGTAAAGAGACAAGGAGGAGATGAGGCAAAGGAAGGAACGAGAGAAGAATTGGAGAAAGAGTGATTTGCTCTGCCAATGACATTAATACTTGTGTCATATTATTACATTTGTGGCCTCCATTTGTGGTTGTGGCGATAGATACTTGCACAAAGCCCTGCACCTTGAGTCAACTTAAACCGCTTTATTCCAAAAGAAGAAATGGCCTCTAATCAGAAATCTTTCTTTTGACAATGTAACAAAAAAGTCCACTTCCTGACTGACATTATTACTGCACAGCCCTGCTACGAGTTTATCGACTATCTCCCGTCCCACTTTCCATAGGCGGGAATGCGTCGTCACCCCTAACATCACACGCGTCACAGTCTATTTGCGCTCGACTATCCCAATCCCTTTGAACCTAAAGGATGGCTGCCAAGTTTGTCGCTGTTGGTAGGCTAATTTACCATGGAAAAATGAACGCGGAAGGTTGTTGCTAAAGGTGAGTTTCCTTAAGTTCTAATGGGTGGATTCGAAGTTATATTGGAATCCACACACAAAGGCCTGCCTCCCATCAATGGTGTGAATAGAATTTCACTTTTGTTACTACTAATGGTCTCTAGGTAAAGTCTGTAGAGAGAGAAAAGATGTTTTGATGGCAAAGAAATACTGCCGTATTCAAACAAAAGTCGCAGATAAAATACCAGCGGACGATGGTTAGCTTATCAGGAGGGCAACTGGTAACAGTACTGTCGTCGGTTGAGGAACTTTTAGATTTAGCCATCCCGTTAGGTCATCAATCGTCATAGCAACAGCACACACAGGGATGTTGGATGTGGAAGGATCTTTGAGGTTGGATCTGAGAGACGTTCATAAGAGAGGAGAGGTTCTTTGCAGTCTGCCTAATCACGCTCCTCACCTTTTAGCATTCACTTCGAAAAACCTTACAAGGGAACATATTGGTTTGTGTGGCTCCCGTTGATGGTGAAACTTCCTAAAGCTAGCCACATCTCTAGAAAAAGAATTCTTATTCTACCCACTTTGCACTAGCCCTTGATTTCTCCCGCCAATGGCAAGAAAGACTAATTACTTTGTCCAATCTTCTATTATTATGCCTCTCCGAAGGTGTAATGTGTTTATCCACCACAAGGGCATTTGGTGGCAGCATTGGAACTGGGCTAATTTTTGCCTTTCATGACTAAAAACTAGGCAGAAATACACTTCCTGATAAAGGGTTTTGCATCAGTTTTGGCATCTCTCCATCATCATGCTCTCGAGGCTACACGGCCACGGCTAATTTCACTGTGAAAAGGCTTAGGTTGGGCTCGTTTATTCGTTGTATAGGCGTAAGCCTGAAGCATTGACAATAATCCCGAAATCCTGTTTCCAGATGCACCAGTAATTTGAATAGAAGAATTGGAATTGACATCGTTTAAGGAAAAAAACAGCCTTTTGGACCAAGTCATTGATGCTTTATGCTCTTTTGACACACTGAACATCTTCCTAATGCTACACTCCAATCGCTTAACAGGAGAACGTACCAACTTGAAAGACCTCCGGATGCGATGAACCCAAAAGAGAATTGTACAAAAACAAATAAAGCACAGTCAGTCTATTTCTGAAGCCCTTCCTATTTTAGCTTAAACAACAAGTGTTTCTTTCTATTAACTCCCTCCTCCGCATGGACCAGCGCAAAAAAGTGCTGCAAATCGCTCACAAAGAAAGCATTAGTGTTGTACAGTCGGTGGTGTGGCTATCACTGGAGCGATGATTCATTTAAACACTTAAAGTCAATGCTTTGCGGTTGGAACACTGGATGGTGCGCGCTCTTCTCTCCTCACCAAGGAGGTGTTGTGCACACAGCTAACGGTTTGCCCAAATGTCCTGATTAACAGTAACTGGGTGCAAGCTCTGACAGTTTGGCACCACTGTTATAAGCTGTTTTGCCGAATTAATTAATCCACTCATCTCTTCCACAAAGGACGTATAACAGTTTTTCAAGAAAGCACTTTCTCCGTACATCTGCAGCGCAGGTCGAACCAATTTGTAAAGCGCTCCGCATGTCAATATTATTTAGCGAAATTTGAAGTCAACTTACAGGCAAAGCTAGGAAATAGGAGCTGAATAAACTCAGCTTAGTGGAAGAACAATCTAAGATCTCATTGTTATAAGCTTTTTACCTAACTGCTACCAAAAATGACAAACCTATGTGGAATTAAAGAAATTAACTTCATCCGTTCTCTTCGGGATTGGAGAGAAAGTCCTGCGGGTGTGCTTCTGGCCCTTTTGTAGCGCTTTTACCACGCTAATTTGGCATATCATGGCTTTGGTGGGATTACGGGACAATGCAAAGTTTTATGATCTGCTTTATAGCCCTTGAGAATTAAGGAGGAACAGCGCGACAAGGGTGTCACTCTGTGCAGCACCGATTCACAATGCCAAGATGCTTGACATGAGGGTCAGGCAGTGGGCATTGAACTTTCAAATAGCGAAAATATGGAAATGGTTGTTTTACTTTGGTTCCAAATGTGTACGACCGGAGGTGCAATAGTTACCTATTCGCCTGTAATCATCCACTGAATGGATCGCATCGGTTCTCAAGATGAACAGCTAGGAAATACGAATCCCGCAGAATGACGCCTAACCTATTCACTGGAAGTGAATAAATTTATATGCGCTAATATCACATGATTACATGGGCGTAGAAAAAGTGGCATCAATGCCATTTACTTGAAATAAATACATTTTGAGTACATCTACGCCTCTAAAGCATTGGCACTGCATGGACAACGATGATGCACAACAGTGCGTCTGCTACCGACTAAGGATCGAGAGGCGCTGACACAATAGCCATACACCCTGTGCTGTAGTTTTACCCCTCCGCCTTCTTCTAGACTCATTCAGTTTGGAAATCTGATTAAAAAAACTCCCTGTTCTAAACTTTGCCTTTGGCTCAGATGCCATCACTTAGACAGAGATGCTGCTTTGTTGCATCGCAGTACAGTCGACAAAGAGGTCCAAATGATTACTTTATGGATTCAATTTTGCTTTCAAAGATCACTGTATCATTTTCAATAGTTGTTCTAGGAATCCTCAACTATGTTTCTTAAATTACGCAGTACTAAAGATCATTTCTGGTGGCATTTGGCATTACACCTTCTTTCCTCGCATCAACCATAAGAAGTTATTTTGATTTCTTATCGCCTTGCAGTAGAGAGGGGAAGAATGCAAGGAAAAGACCGTGGTGACAAAAATGATCTGCCATGCCAGTTGAATAGCGAGGTCAATTGTGCCCAATGAAGCGGATGCAAGCACTTCGTTCGAGGTGATTGCTTGGAGTTAAAAAAATCTGCTTAAGCTTTGGAACAGTGAGCCTTAGAACCAACTGGATGACTGCGGCATTGTTAAGGTCTATGCTGTGGGTCAGTGCTTCTCATCCACTCTGCTCCAGCGGAATCTAACCCTTATGCAACCATTAATCCCATTCGAATTCATTCCCGTCATAGTCAGGTCTGAGTGACTTCAGTTGGAGTGAAATTTACCCAGAGGCAAGAGAAGCCCTGTCTACGCGATGGTTAAGTCCAAACTCTCAGTCATTGGAGAGAGGAAGCGCATAAGCTTCATCTCCCATTAAATTTTTCCATCTCCATGATAACTTTATTTCCTCCAATGTCGATCTTCACTCAGTCCGTCTTCCAGATTGGATGCTCTGAAACAGGTGACGAGTAGGTTGATATTCATAGGTGCCAGTCGCCCTACGATTCGCATAACTTCATTTAAGGAGGTGACTTAATCAAACAAGACGTTCCTTCTCAAAGGGAGTAGTCAGCGCTTAATGGTGTTTTTCATCGCAATCCCAACATGTTTGGGTTGAATCGGTTGGTGCAACAATGGCGTTTTACAGATGGAGTGATAACCGCAAAAATTGCATGAATGTACCCTTTGTGAGAATCTACTTTGTCTATAGCTGTCCCTTTCACTATACGGATTCGCAGTCCTTAAGGTCTGTAGTTTCTTTTGGGTGGCGGTTTACTCCACCACTGCTTGCAGATATCCAATTTTCGTGTATTAAAATAGACCCCGCGTTTCCATTGTATCACTCTGGTTAGGAGCAGTACAAAACTCCAGTTTATCACCAGTGCTTGAGGGATAGCAACGCCAAACATATCTTTGCTGCACTGCAAGGTATAAGCGTATTGCATGCACATCAGTTCGAATGTTGGAGGTGCATTACTTCGGCACTAATCGCCACAGCACAACTCAGTTTTGTCGTGTTACCCTCAGAATCCACCTTGTGACTGTTAAATCTTTTGCCAAGGGTAGTACACCGAATTAGAGTATTTGGCAGCCACTAAATGCCGCAATTACCTTTGTCTCGTGCCAGAAAAGGCATTGTTTTTTAAAAGTCTCTTGATGTTGGACAGTTTTGTGATTGGGGTTTGTTGCATATAGCATATTTCAAAAGGTGACAAAACCCACAATCTTGGCAGGATGGAAGGAGACCCATGAATCCTTTGGAACGTATGCAAACTGAAGCGTTTTTTTCTGTAAATTCAACTCATTGACAAGGATTTGAGATGCAGTTGGAGAATTCATACCTAAAGCTTTTCTATCCACGCTAAAATCTGCGTCGTTCTGAAGTCTCAGAGGCGACTTTACTCCATTAATGTACACGTGAGTTCTAAATTTTGGAAAATAGACTTATAATTCCCAATAAACTTTCATCCTTTGCATCACTACTTTGCCATAATTTCATTGCTTAGAAGTTTTTTATGCGTAAATTGTGCAATTTGTCTGACCACCTGAAACAGACCAGCAAGCTGCCACCTCCTCCATTCGAGCTCGTGGGTATCGCACCCATCGAACCCCATGCATCAGTAAAGCTTTAGCGTATTAAAAGGCTTACAAATATATATATATTCAGCTGTTAAATTCATGAAATGAGGTTCGAATTAAAAAGTACGACATGATACAGAAATCCCGCATTGCACTCAATGTAGGCAACTCGAAAGTTGGAAAACCGGACCCGATTGAGGACGGTATGGAAGTCGTCCAACGTTAACTTCTCAATGTGGATGGTAGGATGTTGCGGCGAAACATAAGCACCGCATTCGTCGAGGAGAGCACGGACTTCATTCAGGTTAGCCTGGTCCCACATTTCGCATTCGAATTCCAGTTGCGCTCGTTTGGGCATCTCGTGATTGTGTCGCGGCTGTGAATGCCAATTTCGCGCCCAATTCGTGAGTTCACCGGAAAAAGCCTCAACCGCTCACAGGCACAGACCAACACTCAATTTGTTCAAATTCGAAGAGTCAAACCATTTGCTTGGTAAGTTTTTGCGAAATGCTAAATACAAAATCATTGTAAAAACAATAAATCTCTTGGAACCACTTTTAAGTATGCCTTTAATTTTTGCCCAATAACAGAAAGATAACTTACAATTTTAGATGTTACCAAATGCTGTTACCAAAAAAATTACTTTTTTTATTGTGCCTGCTTTTGTGGCATAACGATTCGCCCTCAATGGAGGTCTACGAAACAATTCGTTTTGTGATGGAGGTGCTGGAAACAAACGTTCCTGTGGAGTGCTTGATACGGCGTACTCAGCCCCATGGATGGGAGGTGTCAAGCTTTGACTTGGTATAAGTAGGCGCATTGTTAATAAGGAGACTTTAAAATTGATAATCCCACAACTTCTACACTATTTAGTCAACACGCAACGCCACATTGTAAGTAGAAGGACTTTGATCCACTCAAATATTGTAAACACCTCGATGAGTGACAAGGTGTATTTTATAATTCAGGAAAGTTGGATTTGGAGGCCTCCATGCCTACTGCGCCGAGCCAATGTGCTTGCGTTTGCAGGTGTAGTTACCACATTTTTGTAATGCAAGCACTTTCAGCCCTACTTTATAGCAGTACAACTGACAGTTTTATCAGTTTGTTAGCATATCTGGCAACTTTGAAAACAACGGAAGTGACCTTGTCGATAGAGTGTGAGATGTGAGCCTTTTTTCCTTGTAAAATGCAAATATAGCGCCTGAAAGTGCACCAACTTTTACAACTTCTTCCCATTTCATATCAAATTGGCCAGCTGCAAAGGAGTTGGGATGGGGTGTGGCCCTGTGCATGATGGGAGGCAGGACGGCTTTTCGTTGCCATCTGACACAAGTGGGTTTTTAATGCCGCACTGAGAATGGGTTGAGTTTTTCGTCTGGAAGTCCAGATTTTCCCTAGAACACTACCGATGAATGCGAAGAAGTGTTGGTGCGCTGATGCTTACCGCTTACCACATAGAGGTGCCACTACGAGTGAAAGGTATAGCAGAGCGTCTAATCATGTTGAAGCCCGCATGACGCAACTGTTGACGCTTAAGCTAGACTGGTGTCTCGCCGATTACGCAGTGAGTGTGCCAAAATAACAGGCTACCGTGTAAATACAGTGCATTATTCCCGATCATTTTGACTAATTGCATGCCTTTCGAGCAGGAAATACAGAGCCACTTCTCATTAGAAAGATGAAAGTTTACTTACAGCTCTTATGATTTAATTATGCCCTTAAAACCAAACTGTATTTAGTGTATCACATGTCTTGGGTGCCTCAGTTTGATTGAGCCTTATTGACGCCTCCATATCTTGCTGAGTCGCTTATTTTTGTCATTAAATAAGCGCTTTTTACACATAACTGTCTTGTATGCTGCTGTGCTTAATATCGCCTTGTTGATGCCTAGAAGGTTCACATGAAAGTGGAGAGTGCAATGATACTGCTGGAAGTAATGAGGATGATGTAGGATTTTTCAACCGCTCATTAATCAGATTTGTCAGCGCTTTGCATTCCTCTCGGGGCCAGGCAACCATTGTTGCATCTTTCATGTCTGACCTAACGCAACTAATTTACCGCTACTCAATCACACTTTTACCTGCCTTCTTCTTTGAAGATGAGGCCATTCTGATGCATCCTTTCCCTTCACTATAGTCAATACATCATGGGAGTATTCTACTTTGGAGCGGTCTGGACAGGTGCATGAATGGATGCTGCTGAACATCCAACCCATTAATTCGCATGACCTGATAACTAACGGACTTTTATTGTTTAACGGAAGGTGTGTGAATATAAATGTGAACTTTTAATTCAACCCTATTATCATAGTGAACGAATCAGCAAAGAGGAGTTGGTGCACCTCAGCCTGACTTGGGAGGGAGTTTCACCGGACTGGAGACCATGAGTAGCGAACATCTTTCGTGACCACCAAATGTGAGGGGATACCTTAAGCAGTAGAGAAGAAGAATTATGAACTCTAAATACTTTGCGAAGTAAAGATGAAACAGTTCTTCATACGTCAGTAAAAAGTATAATTTTGTTTGAAAAATGAGGTTTAAGTACCAGTGAGCATTGAGCTATAAAAATGGATGAGAAGCAGGTGGACATAATCAAGGGGTAGTCACTAGTAACGATTTTAAAGGGATGGGATAAAGCATTGTTAATAATAAGATAGTGATATTGTTTTTAGCCGCGTGGGCACGGCCTCCAGCTTATTCCATCAATCCCCGGTATTGTGCTTTACTATAATGACTTCCTTTGTCTTCAAGGCAGTCTCATGATGCTCTAATAACACCTGGGCAGAGTACACATGTTCAGTAAACAGCAAGGGATCGAGACACAGGCAGGTCTGGAGGCCAGTCCATCCGGTTAGGGTCATCAGCCCGCCCTAGCGACTGGTAACTGGAACCGGCCGTCAAACAAAGTACCGCACGCCCACTCTGCAGTCAGCCTTCGGGCAGTACCAATGGTCTGCAGCCCCTCTGTGCGTTAGAAGCCAGTTTGTTCTCCATAACCACTTCGGCATATCAGGACTTTAGTAAAGGCTGAGATGACTGCACTGACCACAATGCGTTGTCATTTCTACGAATTTAATAGCTAGTAATCAACCTGAGTAGGCGCTAAGCTTAGTCTTTAATGATGCTCCTTTACTGCTAGTTTTACCGATCCTAAATGAAAAAAAAAATTATTTCATGCAAAAAGTCACAGCATAAAATCAACTTAGTAAATTAAAGTTCTTTACCTGTTTAAATGATTACTTTTTCCATCTTTTCATAAAGCCAATGCATATTGGCAGAGAATTGCTCTGTTATAGCCGTTTTCTTGGCAAAAAAATGAGATTCAATTTGATAAAGTTAGCAAAAGAGGCAATACTTTCTGCCCTATTAAAATGCAAAGGTACGCAAAGACGTGCTTCAAGGTGCCCAAAAAAAGAATTCTGTGCTAGCAATGCACTTGAGTAAATGCGGGAAGGAGGAAGGAATGGTTTGCTTGAAGCGATGCACTGCAAGCAGCTTGGACTGGGGCTAGAAATCCAAAGGTAAATAGGCGCACCATCCATCCGCGCATTCAGCAACACCTTCGGCCATGCCCTTCCGATCCTGAACCACGTTGCTTGTTTCCACGAGCACGTGCTTGAAGTGGACGATAATCTCCCACTGCTTCCTCTCGAGGCATCATGCGTTCCCCACTCAAAGGCGTCTATCATGCATAATCAGTTTGTCATAGAGAATAAAAGCAAAATCAAAGCTACTAACGGAGCTATTTAATCTTTCCTTTAAAATGAACTTAATAACTGGACACCGAAACACCGAAATCGATGTTTGGTTGCTTCATTGGGAAACCCTGAAGGACGAAAAAATAACTCTGCATTTTGGTGATTGTGCAACTTTAACGTAAGCTTTTCTTTGGAGAGTTTTAAACGCTCACTTTCACGTGATTAAATAGAGACAAGCTACATTGCCTGTCACCCTTTTTCCACATTAGAAAATTCAGTGAGGCCGGATTTTTGGCTGAAAGTAACTTGCGTTATAGAAATCTCCGCACGCTTTCGCTGCTCTCTCTTGAGCAAAACTTCCTATTGTCCGCATCAACAAGATTTCCCTTGCTCGTATTGCCACATCCAAACCGGCTATAAGTAGGTCACACAGTGACCCTCACCCTTTTAAGCAGGTCTGATTGGCTCCTACATGCTGGCACTTATCATCTGCTTGCTTTTCAACAAAGCTCAATTGTACCATTTGTCTTGTTTTGACGTGGATAGGAATTTTTTCGCCTTTACTTATTTTGTATTACGTGTTTTGATAGTGCGTCAAATTTCTTCATACTTTTTATCTAACATTATTGTGCAATCCTTAAGAGACCGCAGATTTTTGCCGTGAACATAAATTTGCCTTCCTCTTAGCTAGTGAATTGAAGTGGTGCCTATCACTTATGCTTCGCAACAAGCAGCACTTGACGGTACTTGCCCGTGGAAATGAAACCAAATCGGCCAACACGCAAGCCCTCGAACATTGTGCCATGGCCAGTGTCTCCCTGCCTGTGGGGCTGCAATCCACGCACTCACCAACACTTCACGACGTCGAATATCCACTGACCGCAAAACAAGAAAAGCAGTCAGTGTTGCCTTGCCGACTGTGGAATTATCAGCCCCGTGACTGCTAGGTGTTTTGGGTGTGGTCCGCAGTTAAAAATTAAATCACTTTTTGTAATGCGCTTGCATTGTTCCCCAGTATTTGCCGCTAAAGGGAATTTGAAACAGGATTTGTTCCATGGTCGCCTGCAGGCATCGCGCATCCATCCCAGCAGCCGAGTCGTGCGTGTTAAGATTCGACTTTCGACATTCGTGGTAAATCGCTCCCATGCAGGACTCCTGTTTGTTAAAATAAGCAACATCCCCATTCTCGAACGCAACGAATGCGGTTATTTACAGTAGTGAACGCATCAAAGGACGTGGGCGCATGGTTTTGCAAGAAAGGCAGAAATCGAGTTCTCCAGATTTCTAAAAAAAATAGAAGAACTTCCTTTTGTTCTGTTTTTACCTTTCGCTTATGCCTCGGGTTGGTTAAGATACTACAAAAGGCTTCAGAGAATCATTCTACAGCCTGTTATCTTTTCGGTCCGATGCTTTTAATAATTTGTGGGTAGATTCAACATAAAGAACATTCACTCCGACTTTGGTAAAATGTTCTAGCATTGCATATGCTGGGATTTTATTAAGAATAAGAACACTACCTTTGAATTAGGTGGAAGAGATGCCTTTGACATGCCACTGGAGCGCCAAATTATAAACACATTTCTATTTTTTCGATGACAGACTGACAGGTAAGTGTGATACCGCTTCCGGTTTGCGCTTATAAGGGCATAAAGCGGGGCCAGTGCCCAAACAGTTGGTGAATTGCAACTCCAGACTGGTCGCCACGAGTGCGTAAAGTGGCGGGCAAATATGTTTCGTCTTTCACAACACTTGACCATAGGCTGGTGTTTACTGCTTCTGTTGGCAACTATGTAAAAAAGATGCATCAAGTTTTAGTCATAACTCCTGGATGACTATTGTTATCAATGCGGACCTTGGTTGGTGCGGGGACTGCAAGTACCATGCTGCCACGTGATGGTTTCGGCAGTGAGGTAATGTTGGTGGCCAAACCTGCCTTGATTGAGTCAGTTGTCAACGTCCGTCTTGTAAATGAGCGGAGATTGTGCTGACGTAATCTGTACAATGGTTCAACGCGTCTTTCCCCCGTTCACGGCTGCAGACTCCTGGATCAAAAGGGCTAATTTGTAGTAGCCATCCCGTGCCGTCTTAACGGGAATACATGCACCTAATCTAATGGTTGTCGAAAAATTGGATTCTGTTTCTGCTCCACGAACTGGTGGGGCCCTTTTGGTCACAAGATTGGTCTAATCCGTTCAACCGGCACCCATTAGATGTATTGAAGCAAATGCGTTTAGTCCACTTCTTTGGTATTCCATTCTTGTCTCATTTTTTGCACAAATACGTTTGAATATTTTTAATTGCCAATCGGTGTACCTCCGATAACCAAATGACAAGATGGATAAATTTACAAAAAGATTATTTCGAGAATTCCATCCGTAATAATGCTGGCCTTCTGGAAGTGATTAGTCGGACCTCCACACTCCCACCGCCTTCCCGATGACCTGGCATTTGAAGTGACTTCGCTGCAAGTCGTTGTGATAGGGAGGCAATCATAATCTGAAAAGTTTACTGTTTTTATTAAATAAATACACAGCCTTGAACCGAACAGCCATGCTACATGCCAAAAATTGGAAAACAAACAGCTCGCCGAAACTGGAGGTAGCGACATTTTTCCGGTGTCTGTCAAGGCAGTGTGCACGCAATTTCCTTCTTATGTTCCATCTCATGCACAAAGATCCACTTATCTCGCACTTTAGACTGGGAAGGTTGTGCTGAAGTAAAATTCATGGAAGAGATTCGTGTGGTCGCAAAATGGTTGTTTTCCCCTCAACACCAACTGTCTGCCTTGAAAGACACTCATAAGCCGAAAATTAAGGCAACTTACCGTGAACAGGTTTGCGAGCCAGATTGATCAGTCAGCCTCACTGCGAACGAATAAAAATAGCAAATAAGGAGACTAAGAAAAAGTTGTCACACATGCTGTCACAAGGTACTATCACTACAAAATATCTCGTCGGCACTATCCTCGCCACCGAATAATCTTAGTGAGCAACACATTCGGTTGAAGGGACATGATGTTGAAATGGGGCCCGAGGTTGGTTCCCATTTAACATTCTGCTTGTCAATTCAGTGAGAGGCATTCTGGAGACACTAGGTGGAGTGGTAGAAGGCCCTCCAAAATGACGTATCGGGGACGAGGAGAACTCGCTGACTGTGAACCACAAACTCTAGTTCAACGTCATTGAACTTTCTGAACAGTCGTGTGGAGGGAGATAACTCAATCGAGATTTGGGAGGAATTGATGCAGTAGGAGGAGTATGAATTTGAAATGCAGGAATAAGATCAAATTAAGCGCGATGAGCGCAGTCCGCCGAAGCGAGGTGGGTTCCACAACAATCACTCGGCATTCCAGCCTCTCTTCAAGTGGATAATAATGAAGTGGAATGATCTTCCATTACCCAACACCTTATAGAGCTCAAAGTGCCGGCATCATACATTTTGGGGCTTTGCTCCTGACCCGTTGCATTCTCCAATGCCATTTATACAACTTTTCATTTACCAAATGTAACACAGGCGAATTCGGAGTTGCTTTCAATCAAACAATAGCCTTTTTAACCAAACAACAAATCTGCAGCGCCACATTTCTTTCGCATTTGATTTTAGCTTATCTGACCTTGATTTGAAAAGGGTGGATTAGCCTCTACCTGACGTGAGGAGCGTTGGACCGGAGGACAGGGGGAAAGAATACTTGTGGTACCCTCTACTTTTGCATCGCAGTTATAATTTTTTCAAGGTAATAGAATAGGATGGCTAGTAGCTATGCTCAGAAGGGTTAAAAGACTCTTAGCAAGGAATAAAATACCCTGGTGCAGGGTGGAAGTACGACATGCGTAAACAGAGGTCTCCGCACAGCTAATGCTTCCAAACGGTCTGTCAGACTGTCATCTAGGAGGCCGTAAGCGCGCTTCGTATCGCAGACCACTTGTATAAGCGTTTCCGCATCAGGCTTCGGTGACCTTAGCATGCAAGCAATAAAAGTAGCGGTTTTATCATAAACATGCATAATTTGTGCAAAGGAAATACGAAGACGACCTGGCATACGTGAGTGTCTTTTAGTCAAGGAGCACCGCATCACGCAGTGCCACGCAAACCAATGTTGACTCAACGGTCAAGCGATTAACTTTGAATTGTTTAAGCTGACAGTATTTTTTGCCCCATAAAGTTCCATGCTACCCGTCCGTCCTTCGATTCCTTACCTTTTTATCCATTTTATCTGTTTTTTTTTTAGCTGCTCAGCCAATCCCTACATCTGTCCAACTGTTTTAAGACTTTCCACTTCGAAATGGTCGGAATCATTAAAATACCCACTCTCTCTCTCATAAACTGATTTACATTAGCGCCTTGGGTTCCTTTATGCATATGCTCTTCAAGCCATAGTTGACTCATTTGCATCCACTTACCCATTCGCCGCTTTCTCGACGAGTTTACATCAGTGTTTAATCCTCCTACACACTGGTTAGTCCGGATGTTCTCCCTTAAACCGTCTGGTCTGAGCTTATTAGCACATCCCTCCGTTCAACTCTATTCTGGAGAGATCCGCTATTTCATCCGCGATCCCTGAGTGACAGAACCCGCATTCGCGTGATCTGTGCACCTGGCGTCTATGTCAAGTCTATCCCACCCACCCTTCCTCCCTCCCCACGTCTTGTCTTCTATTATGCACTCATCAGCTCTGCATCTACCCAGCATACTCCCAACCCAGGATGATCTCACGCCGCTGCATTCTTTCATTATCGGAACAGGCCGTCAATGCATCACTTCCCTAAACTTCACATCGAACTCTTCAGATTTGGCGAAGAGGACAGCCAGAAATCGAATAGTGGCATCTTATTGAGGCATCGTCGATTGTGAACCTCTTCTGATCGTAAGTCTGAAGGTGCATTAGAGAGGGAAAGGGAAGAGAATTCGGCGATGTATGCCATGTTGTTGCTTTGATCATCCGCCAAACTCGATTTATACCATTTCTACTTTACTCGGTCTAATGAAGAGCATTACAACAGGGAAAAATTGCCACACAGTACGTTTCAATTGTCGTCATTTTTGTACAGTGATGATGACCATAACTGACTATTCAAGCAACAGTGCATTTACAGTCAAATAGGGAAATCGCAGGAAACTTTTTGTGTGTACAATTTGCTGTGCACAATTTTGAACCCTAATTTCGCCTAAAAAATGACCGATCCTCTTCATCCAGAAGTAATTTTGCTCTTGGTTTGCAAAATCGTCAAATGCAAAGTTCGGCGGTCTCCTTCACTGCCATTGCATAATCAGTGTTCCAACTAATTTTTCATGGTTCGACCGTCAAAAAGGTACCAAAGCATGTTAAAATCATCGTTAGCCCGGAGCGAAGATTGAGTGACTTTCGGCCCCAACTCCTTCGTCGCGTCTTGGTAAACGCAAGAAATGTGGAACGCCATTTCACTGAATAACGATGCACAGTTAGCGACTTTCGATCGAACTGGACTTCTGTTATTCTGTTTTTGTGAGCAGCCACAGACTCGACCCGATTAGCTGTCTTGTCAACTAAACTCCGATCGTTATTCGTCCGAACTATGCAGCCTTCAAGGCCGCATTGAAGGCACTTTCAGTTGATGCAAAACGCAGAAAAAGACTACACCAATTTGTTTTCCAGCACGGTCACTAACCTTACATCAGAATAGGCGTTAGGCATACACTGAAGCAGGCGAAAGTTGACACGAAGTTTGCAAAACTTAACTATCCTACTTTCGGGTGGGTAAATTTATTCAAGTACAAGTATGTCCACCATTAAAATTCCTCCATTAAAAGTCTAGAGGGTGCTTGCAAAATCCGCTCACCCTGGCACAGACTCAAGCTATTTGGGGACATTTGGGTATCCCACGCCAGCGGCTGCATTGGCCATCCGGAACAAGGACGGACGCCTCACCTCCCTCCAGCTCTGTCAATTTTTCTGCTGTGATTCGGCAGTTATTAAATCAAAAAATTGTATTTAAGCGAATCCTTCAAAGTATTGGCGGAATCAAAGCAAACTTTACCAAATTCTGGATTTCTGTTGGAAGCAGGTTAAAGCCTCACCGGTAACGCCTCTCCGCGATGATGGTAGAATGTAGGCTAGGGGAGCAACTGCAGTGATACCAATACTTTGCGTGCAAGCAAAGCGAAAACAAGTTTTCAGCTGTTGGCGCCTTAGTGATCTCCTTCCATTCCACGCCTTACGCTATATGTGACTCGTTTATTTGCCTTGCTGACATATTCGGAATCGCTCACATAAAAGTGGTGATTTTGACAGAAAATGTACCTGTTGGAGGTTCTTTGGTAGTTCGCTTAACTTGGCATGGCTGAAGGGAAACATGTGTCCCTCAACGGAATGTGCGAGGCCTTCCAGCCCTTCTTAATGTTAGTGTGGTACCTTACAACGCCAACATGTAATTTTTTACGTTTTGACTTTCAACAAACTTATGGCTCATCAGTTATATGAAAAACACACAATTTAAGGCCATATGAGAAATTAGCTTTCCTGTTTGTAATTAAATTGGCCAAAGAAGTATAAGAAAGAATTATTTGGCCTGAAGACGTGGAATGTTCCATGATAACACGTTAATACCATTAAGATGAAAATGGAAGGTTGAACCTCTGCTCCAAAGTAGTCAAAGCATGGAGGACAAAAGTGCGAAATAGTCAACAGATGAAGAAAGTCTGACGTCTTTTTACAGTACTCAAGCACTTCGATGGTCTCATTCTTATAGCTATGCAAAAATTATTGAGGTCGTCGCTTTATTAGCGGTTCATAGGTCTTATTTATGCTTTCGAATTAAGTTGAGCTGAAGATTGAAGTAATGCTGCATTGCCCACCTTTATACGAGATAAAGACTTGCGTCAGCATTAGTCTTCAGTCATCTTTTACTCACACAATCCTATTTTATGAAAAAAAATTCTTTTTTTCTGTTAGCATGGAAACGGTGAAATCGTTTTAGCAAACACGATATTTGCCTCTGGAGTACACAAATTCCTACGTCAATTGGTATTGAAAATTTTTACCACTTAAATTATGTAAGTAACATTACTATTTTTAGCAAATTTAAAGAGATAAGGGGCTTTCGGAAATTTTTCGGTTTATACAATCCTTCTGTAGTGGATAATACGCTCGACTAGTGTACTATTGCAGGGGTCATTGGCCGAACTTCTCGAAGTCGATTTATTTCGGAAAAGTTGAGACAGTATTCGGGATCTATCCCCCTGATTTTTGCGCTGTAGCCGTCTACGAGTATCCTCTAGGAAGGGTGAGGGTTCCTAATAGGCAATAAAAACTTCGTACAGACTGACTTCAATGTTTTTGCCCAACATTGGAGCAAGCTTCAGCCGTGACTTGCGTCAAAGGTAACACGATGAGCTGAGATAATTGACTCCAAACTGATTGCCTACGATTTTATTTGTAACAATGGTTGATTCTTCAAGGGTTTACAATTTTTAATAATTTTCAATGAGATGCAATGAGATGCTATTTTTTTTCTAAGTTGAAAGAGTTTATTTTTCCCTTTTCCTATCTTCCACGACGATCTACATTGCTCACAACACAGCCAAATAAAGTGTACTTGCAAATTCCACTGATTTCATAGTGCTCCATATTGATGTAGCAAAGGGCAAAGTATTTGTACGAGGATTTGTTTATGACACAGCATAGATGGGGCACACACTGGCAAAGTGGAAGGCTGTAAAATCTGTGCGGCCAGAATTCTAGTTGGACAGATAGTCAACCACGATGCAGTACTCACGATACCGCCACTTTGATCACCCCAATTTTCATACTACCTTGGTATAATCACAACCAACTGGCGGCAGCCACCAATTTATAATGGAGGAGAAAATTGCATTTTTTGCCACCTCTTGTGTCCAAATTTAAGGCTTCTCTGTAAAACGCATTCGGAACTAAGTTCGTGATGCATTGTTATTGTCCAGGACCCTACTATACTCTGCGTCAATTCCATTTACTTCTGCTAATACTTGTGGGTTACCAGGTCCGAGGAGTGGAAATGCTTCCGACATTCCTATGTTGTTGCAGTGGTGTGGATCACAACATCAGTGCCTAAGGATTGGACGAGCCGATTCAATTTGTCGCTTTAAAGGCATGAAAATATTAAAATGCATGTTTACTTTAAATTGGGCGCTCAGCTGCCTTACCTCGGCACTCTCCTTCAAAAGAAGCCCACTTAAGTACACTTTTGAATGACTTCGAGTTTGGTCATTTGTTGCCAAGAGACGCAGGTACAAAATTTAATCAGGCAATTTGCTAGGAGAAGGACATCCCTAGTTCATGCTTTCTGCAATTCGTGCATTCGGCAGTGTGAGAGGAGGCCTTAACTAGTGGGCATTGTAATTAGTTGAATGCATTCCTTTCGAGTAGTTTAGGCACAAATTGTGAAGAAATCCAGAGCATTCGGTTCGAGGGCTTTCCTACCTACACCAATACGCACCGGAGCAGTGTTCGAAAAATCGCCTCATTAATTTAACAGAGACACAACGAAATCGGAGTGAGATAATATTCAGAACGGTAATAATATAACTAACTAAGGGCTTTTCCAAAAAGAAATGGATGTGGAAGCACTACAATTAGTCTTTATTTCACCTATCCATGACAGAAACTGAGCAGTGCACATCAGTTTCATGCAGTTGGAAATTCTGCAAAAGAGAGTGAAAAGCCACTGAACTATTAAATCAGCCGAAGATGTTAAAACATCAAATGCAGAAGGATTGGGACATTACTTAAAGCCATATCTCGCATTGGATGTGGCCCTAACTGCTAGCAGCTTTTGAACGGTGGATGTTAGTTTGACTAAAGTATTTCTGATGTTCTCTTCTACCAAATAAAAAGTATTGCCTTCTCTTTTACACTGTCGTTTTTTGTCCTTTTAAAACTTCACCAACGGGGCTATGAAAAGATATGTTCTCCTAATTGCGATACAGTAATAATGACTGGAATTGACAGTTTTGTTGAGAGCTCCAACTCAAGCGTTGGTGGTATGGCGGAATAACAGGAACCACTTATCTGATTCACTGTTTGCTGTGTCACGGGGTCATTCAAGGTAATCAGGAGACAGCGTCATCGGAAAATGAGGTCTTAATGCTTAAAAATTATGCTGACCCGAAAACACAGTGTGTACGCATGTTGCAGAGGTGGGTCACAGGGTGGCCTCAATCTCGCACATTTTTACAAAGGTTAACTGGCTTCAAAACACTTCAAGTACCACCACTCCAATTTCGACCATTCAGCACGAGGAGATGGGAAACGATAGCAAAAGTACTAACTGTAACTGCAGAAACTGGCCAGTTTCTAGGACGAAATGGTGGAAAGCCCACATCACATCCCCAGCGTCTACCACCATTAAAAGATGCATATTGCCAAGCGGGAAGCACAGCTTGCAGTACTGAACCTGGATGGGAACCACACAAAAAGGGCAACTGAATTCGTTGGAAGAGGATGGTCGAGTGGCTGAACGCCAGGTCCTAAAGTAAAATTTCAGAAAAACACTGCTTAAGGGGTAAATGTGGTCAGGGAAGGGAGGAAGACACTGACCTCTTTTGGGGCGGCGTGGCCTTATGGTTCGCGTTCAGGATTGCAGACGGTGTCGTGGGTGCGAGCACGAATTTGGTCTGCGAATTCCGATCCCACCGGAGCCGTCAAATGCAACTCGCAATCACAGACCATCGTTCAGCTTCTCTAGCAAATGCAAATTTAAAAAGTCCAACAACAGGTCCCTGAAAACTTATTTTTCATCTGCCTCTTTTAACTTTTCTAAACTGATCATAATACGAAAGGAAATCTTATTTACTAATTTGTACTGAGCCCAAATTCCTTCGCAGACCTACTGAAGATACGATTTACAGCGTATTGAGCTGCGCCTCTTGATGAAGACCTAAGCTTTAAATAACTTGATAGTGCGGACGGCAGAAGGTGCCGTCTCGGAGCAGGATGAGCACCATGGTGGGTGTTTGAGTCTGCACATTCGCTCGGCGGTGAATGAAGAAACAGAGGCAAGGAGTCGTCTCAACTGGGATTTGAAGCTACAATAATCCCCACAAAAAGGAAAGTTTGCCCTTCTTGACACAAGAGAAACACTTTAAGCCTCTGACTGCTGGCTCAAACATGACATGCATCTTTCCCAAGACATCTGTTTAAGTTTACGCGAAACATGCAATTTGGGGAAGAAAAAAAAGTATTTCACTTCTTGAAATTCGGTACAAATTGGAGGGTTATTCTCACCTCTTTTAAAAAAAAATATTTCTACGAGTTTTCCAAAAGAATTCACTTGTTCTAGAGTAGCAATTAAATTTAGCGACGGAGGGGATTTCGTGGGTGACACTGAGAGCCAGTTTGTCCCACGGTGGTCGAGACGCCAGTCTATGAAGATGTCAGCTCAATAGGCAATTGTGTGGCTATAATAAAGCCTGTATTAAGTCCTTCCCATTTGGTCGCATTGGCTAAAAGGTTCTGCAACCCACCCTAGCCTTTCATTCTCATGACCAAGCCCACATGTCTCGACATGGTCGAGGCAGTTTTGTCGCCGGTACTCAACTCAATTCAATTTTCACACCCATCAGCATGCAATAAGATGTTTGGGCTGTTCGGTCACTCATATGGATTGGGCGCTTTGAAGCCGGGTACTAGGGAAAGGTTAATCCCATTCGCAAATAATTGGCAAATCAGGAACGAGTACCAAAAACGATGGATTGGAACGCCCTCGCCATCGGTTTGAGTAGCCAGTCTATTATGAGGTTGAAGATGGGGGAAAGGTCGGACCGATGCGTGTATGATTCGCATCCGGTACTCATTTCAGGTTAAGAATGAATATACAGTGAGACAGGATTTTAAAGTTTCAGTCATTTCCATTTCATGCGTTAGGGAGGCAGAGAAGTATCGGAGGTGCAAGTCCTAACAGCCTATCGGCGAGGCGGTTCGACGCATTGTACGTGGTAAACAGCGGACTGACAGGCATTGGCACAGCTTTGCATTGCTGCTGAGGCGGATCAACTCCTGCCGAGACCTCGGTTGTGGCATCCGCGGACTGAGGGTACAAAACGGGACTAAATGCGGTTGGCCAAGGGTGGGAGGTAAGCTGAATCTGAAGCATACGTTAGTGCGTTCATTCCTTGTCATGCGTCCACATGGAGCCCATAAGTCTGATAGAAAATGACGATTTTATTGATGCTGCAAACGACTGCATTAACTTGACACAAGTAATTTCATAAACTTTTCTACTTATTCAAAACCAATTAGTTTGGATAGGTTTGATATGGCAAGTCCCGTTTCCTATTCCTTTTGTTTTGAGGTCAATAGCTGAAGGCTTCTAGAACGATGATGCAAGTACAATGTAGAGATGTTTAACTGCAAAATTGGCGTTGTGAATGATTGCTCGCCGCTTATACGTCCATTTTGTGGCCAAAATTTATTGTCCACCTACCCATACAGGTTGAGTACGTGTTGTCCTCCACTCTTCGTTTGTTTGGCAATTAACAGTTGTAGACACAGTCTGCATTTTCTGGGATTTGCACTTCTATCAAGGCGGCGTAACTGCAAGAAAGATGAAGTGGTGGAAATCACTTCACAAGCTTTCCACCCTCAATTTGTGAAGCTAGTTAGGGCTTATAGCCTCTACTCATTTGTCTGCAACAGAATCCAACTGTCACTTCTGATGGAATGGCCGAAGGATTTTACCTTCCAACAAATCCGTAGTATAACGGCACCTTGTGTCCAGGAGTTGGGATGTTCCCTAGATTCATGCCGTTCGCCAATCCAACCAACCTGCCCCAAGGCGACCAGGTTGGTCCATACATCGCATTGCCTACTGCCATGGCACCAAAAATAAACAGGTCTTTTTGTCAAGCCCGCCAAACATAACAAATAAGAAGATTACTGGTTATCAATACCGCATTTTGCGAGGTCAGGAGTAAGGGAGTTGTGCTGCGCTAAACTGCGAGTTTTCTCCTTTGGAGAGCCGCAGCCTCCGCGGCTTGCAGTGGGCACGAAGAGAGCATATGCAGTTTGTGATTCAACTCGCTTTGGGCAACGATCCAGACTCCTCAGAGCGCTAGAGGTGACACCGCGGTAGACAATGGTGCTGAGTTTAAAACAATTGCCATCACGATTTTAGCACTCAGTTTAACTGCTTAATGTCCTGGTTTGCTTTCAGTGGAGCGGAATTCGTCATTTTCCCTCCGAATATGGTGGAGGAAGCCATGATATTGTGAGAAAGGGAAGTGGCAAATCGTATGGACGAGTGTTTAAAAAGGCGCTCAAACTGCAACACAACTATGACGTAAAAGAGCGGATGACGAAGATGTGCATGGGCAATTAAATTAAATTGTGCAAAATAATTTCCAAATTTTGCCCTCCACAACATGGCGTTTGAGAAGGCACGCAATTATGCACTTGAAAAAAGAGGTAGGAAGTTGGCGTCTGGATTGCTTGCATCCAATTTCCATGATAAGGGCGAGAACATAGTATTTCCCCTCCACGTATCCCATCCGCTGTGCAAAAATGAATGGGATGGATGCGGTCGTAATAAAATGTACATTCAACTATACAGATTAATGCAGATAGAGAGGACGAAACACCTCACCGCGGTGGGAAATAGACTGGAAAGCAGACAGTGAACCATTCTTGCAGGTGACCCTGTGCTATTCGCAAAATTTGAAGTGCTAAATAGATGGGAGTGGTAGAGCAGAGTCTTGATTTTTCTGGGTAACCCGAATTCTGACAGTGGCTCTTCACGTAGAGTCCTTCTTCATGGCTCAGCAAGCATTTTATGGAGAGATATAATTAGGGCGTTATTTTAAGTGCTTTTGGCGAATTCTAGCCAGCCTGTCTGTCCTGTCAGTGACGGGGGTTTTGAAACTGTCCTGGCCACGCTCTAGTGCCATTTTCCGACATGACCTCCTGAACCATCAAAGCTCGGAGACTCAACAACGGTGCAGTGGTCATTTGAGTTTACAGGATTATTGCCTATCTGGTCGCAAAGGCTTGATGGGAAGAAAGTGAGGTTTGCAATCTTTCGTTCCACTAAGTCAGGGCACCCGTGTGTCGGTTGGGGAATCCTCTTGCCCTGAGGCAGTTCGCCTGCCCCAGTTTCGTTACTTAACTGTATTTCTCTAAGCTCATTGTCCACATCCACATTGTTAAATATTACATTTAGGTGACCAATGGACGATACAGACTAAAATGTGGTTTTTTTAAAAGCTCAAGGGAAGCAGTTGTATGAACGCATGATTGAAACGCGGTGTGAGCTCTGGAAATATGAGTTGTAAAACTGCAAAAAAATCACGCATACACATGTAAAGTGCAGTGACCCGCAGAGTTCAAGCCAAAGTGCCAGCAATCCAAGGCGCGCTGGCGCAGTCGATGCTTCTGGGACAAAAAGGCATTTGCCATATTTGACAATAGCGTTGCAGAGCGGAGCAGAGTGGTGGAGCAGAACACCTGTACCCGCAGGCATTTACTTTTTATGATATAATCTAATGTTACACAGAAGTGGCCGAGGATACCTGTTGAGGGCTTTGTTACTTCTCTCCATTTACCTGTCCTAATCGGCTTGAGCTCTTGCCGTGAGTGAAGCATCCAATCCCCCTTCTTTATAGCAAACGGTTGGCCATCACAATTGAATCTTTGAAGAAATTAAGCAAATCCACATTCTCATCCACTCTGCTGATAAACTAATCAGTGTTCAATGCAGCTCCTAGAGGACAGAAGCGGTGTTTACAAGATAAGCACACTAACAAAAGTAGCATTTCAAGCATTTCCATTAGTCATTACGGACATCATCGTCAACACTAGCGTGGGTTGGAAACTTGAAGCCCCTCATGCATTAAGTTACAAATTCTTAAAAAAAAAAACAAAACAAAATGATGAAGTTGCCCATTTCTTGACACCTCATTTCTTACCGCATATTCATGCGATGCAAACTGCAGCGAAGTTCATCGCAGTAGCGTTTGCAGAATGCCAGCATATTGCTTGCAAGCCTACGCGACAGGGTCGAGTCCAGGGAGGACTGCAAAACACGATGCACATTCACACGATGAGATGAGACACTGGCACTACACATGATAAGCGATGCCAGTCCTGATTTCGCAGAGCTCCAATCGGTGCACCTAATGCATTTTAACAGTTTAACTGCCTGTATGTGCATGCACATGAAATAAGTAAGTAACGAAAAAACGCTTCCCCACTTCCGTCCCCGCAAGTCTGTGCGCGATGATGAATCAAAGGACGGCCTTTTGGCTCGACTTGAAGTGGACCTGTCCCACTGCTTCGACCTTCACCTACGGCTCCTGGGACTTGCAACTGTCATCCATCTCCAGCATTTTCTTTCTGCTAGTATAAACTAACACATTCCTTAACAATCAAAGGCGAGGAGAAAAGAGGGATCAGTCCAAGGCACCGGTTGTGGCTGTCTAAAATAAGCAAAATGATCATTCGTTGGAAGTACTCGCTTTCCAATTGTGTTGAATGGGGAAGTGTTGATTAGAAGACGACGGAGGACTCTGCAAACCACTCATTTCGGCCCTTAGAAGTGATGTTTCTCATTTACCTACTGCTCCGGGTAAAACCTAAATGCTCTATAATTATTATTTTGTAAATCCATCATTTATGAAATGGCACACGCAGCACTAGAAAACCGTCTGAAAGATGACATGATGTCAAGGTTTTTAATGAGATGCAGTGAGGAAGGAAAGAATGAGGGTAGGAGAGCATGGGGAAGGCGCTGGCTCACTCACTTTCTCTGCATCCATTGACAGCTTCCTGGGCGTTCTATTGTCACATAATCGCGCTTTTTTGTGTGACGTGAGAAAAGCTTGAGGAGGCTCTTACAGAAGCGCAATTTACAACCAGTTTGTAACCGCTCCCTCTTTCCCCATAGTTCGATCTGTCGATCAAGTGATAAGTGCATCATCAGAATGCCATTGTGTTATTCCCAAATGCAGAAATTGGCACAAACCACAGATAACAACAACGCATGGAACAATCTCAGGCGAATGAATGGGGCAGGGCACTGTTGCACACTATGGGAGTGTTGTCATGACTGCGAGTGACTTGCCTGCAACTTCTCAATCGTCAGCAAAGGCAATTATGAAACAGGCTCGCTCCGCTCACGCTGTCAACCGAAAACGAGTGGATGATTGTCGCCATCGCCTCCATTGTTATTTTCGTCGCACTGTTCCGGATGTTACATTATGCCACCGCAAAAACATTCTCGCACGGATTTCCTCACCAAGTTGCGGTAGGCGCGTCCGCGGTCATGGCGAACGCTTAAGCGGAGTTCGCAAAGCTGGTGATTGCGGATTGTATTAGGCTCATTCAACTACCCCATGCGGTTACCTACCGAGGTCCAAAACAGGGGGCCAATTGGACCCATTCTATTGTTTTCCTTAAGTCTTCAGTGGAGTCCTACTGACCACGCTATTTAGCTAAATATAAATATTCTGAGCAGATAAATTTATTTTATTGATGTATAAATGCGCAAATGAGGTGTTAAATTCGTTGGAAAAGGGCAGATTCAGTCAGAAGAGAGGAAGACAGAACGACGACTGGAATCAAATCGCTAGGCAAGAATAACAGTAGTTAATAGAGCGGCAGTCAATATAATGACACTGGTTTTTTCAAACCCTTTGAAACGACTGCACGCGGGGCCAAGAACGCTTCCTCCGCACCTTTAACTATTGAAAACAATTGCCACGAAGGATGGAACAAGTGCTATGAGGGCAACATCTGCATAAGAGGCTTGCCGATCCATAGGCTCCATTCTACGCTCGACTTCGTACTTGCGCTGTGAAGGCTCTGCGCACTTACTCCATCTGCTTATTCGCGTGCCTATTGTCGCTAGCCTCCATGCACCTTAAAACTCGCTAGTTTGGAAAGACAGCAGACCCCTTGCCATTCAACCACTGCTAATTTAGTATCACACGCCTACTTCGTCTAAGAGGCATCACGACAGCTCAGAAAATCCGATCAGAATCCACCAAAATAAAGTATGTATTAAGAAATCCCGCGGGTGAGGTACGGGAAGAGGGTAAAAGGTGGTAGCCACCTTTTGAATAGAGATATATGTTGCTCAGGAAAATGAGATTTGCTTCGGAAAATTACAAGTGATTATTCAAACGACCAGCAACATTTCGAGTTTACGCAAAACAAAAGACATTCTCCATCGTCTTTTCTGGCATTACCTATAGGTAGAAAAGAGTTTTTAGTAATGTTGTGTCAACAGAAAATGGGGAGGTCGTATCAGCCACGGGAGAAATTTCTCTTGGAAAAAGCCCTTGAGCTTGACAAATACGAAAACACGAATAAAGTGAACAATCTCTTGAGCTAGCACAAACCTCGCTTGTTTACCAAACAGTCGCTACTTTTACAACCGCCTTTTCAAAGATTACACTACTGCCCCAGAAATCCAGTCGCCTCGTTCCAAAAAACAAAGTGGGAGTAGGTAAAGAAAGTGACAAAATCTGGTCACTGACTCACTTCTTTCCGCAACTTCAAGTGATTTCTACAATCCAAGGGTAGTATTTCGCTGTGTTCAGATTTCTAAAATGACTTTCCCCCATAAAAAAACAAATGATTCACAAGTTTATTTGTACTTTTGACCGCAACGGGAGCCCATCACATCCAAGTCGAATGCGGCCAACCAGCATAAAGTGATCTCGTAGAAGTTTTGAGGTGAGGTGAACGGATATTTTGGGTATAGGTATTAAGACAGTACGAACACCACTTCTCACCATATGTAACTCAGGTCGCAAACAACTGGCAATCTTGGAAGCCTACCGGCATTACTTAGCACATAAGTAGAAGTTATTCCCTGTCTTCTTCCTTCCATTCAACGAAGAAGTAAAAGACCTGCTTCAACCAACGGCAATACATAATTCCTCGCTACTATGAATGGTCTTTTGGAAAGTACTTTATCTCACTCACCTTACCCCCTCACTCTTCCCAAATGCAAAGAAAGACTTCCGCAGAAAATCAGCTTCATCTGAAATCTTACGAGAAATTAAGTTAAGAGGATACATACATTCACAAGGATCCTTGCATTTCACGGTTTCCTACAAGTTACAATAGGCTCCTCCAACGTGGACAAGAACTGCACGGAGCTTTAATAACTTAATCAAATACGCAACTTTAATTGCAACTAAATTGACAAAGAATGCATCTGAGCCTTATCCCAAGTGGTCATTTTATCCGCCCTCAATTGGGTTTTTGGCTCCCTATGTACTTGACATGCACATGCATGAGAAGTAATTGTCTGGGAAAGGTATCTCAATCAGCAAAGACCCAAAGAAAGTATCGACTCACTAGTCTGCGCAACATCAACGAAACTACCCATAACCGCATGGAAGGTCAGAGTGGAGATTCACGCAATCTTATAACCATCAGGCCGCTGAACTTGAAGAACGCGTTATCCTATAATCAGGCTTCTCGCATATCTCGAAGCCGTCGAAGACCAGGTAAATCCGCATTAGCATCAAAACAGTCGATCTTACATTTCAATGCTAAACCATGGCCAGGTAAGAGCAGCAGAGCGCCACGATATAAAAATCAGCAGCAAATCAAGCAAAAAATGTTGCACTTGTGTTCCAAAATTAGAAATTGTGGCGATCTATCAATCTAACTGCGCCTTTTGACAGCTACCAAATGAAAACCATTCAAACGCGCCCCAAGCAAAACAACGCAAACATTAAAGGTATTCAATAGGAGCAAAAGGAAACCTGAGGAACATTTTCACTTTATAAACCGTAAGTAGAAATAATAACTAAACAAGAGGACTACTTCGTGGTGTCACCAGAGTTAGTTGTGGCATTACCATGATCCTCCTTTAAATTATTGACACAGAGCGGAAAGACAGGTATCTTAACATCAACCGTCGTCCCATTGGGTTTCTCAAGTCTGAATTGGCCCCACATGTGTGCCCATGGGACGGGCACCTGGACGTGGCTGTGGTACTGAAAAACTGGACTCTGTACAGACAGAAGGGGTTGCTAAAATTGTGGGAAAAAGGTTTTACAAACGTAACTCATTTGGATAGCATGAGTGGTACGTCACTCACCACTCCAACAACACCCTTGCCAGAGACAGACTCAAGACTACCGTTGATGGAAAAGAGCTTCCAGAAGCGCTCTCGCAGCTGCAGACACTCGTCAGTCAAATTCTCTAGGCGAATCAGATAACGCCACTGCACGAAAGAAAATTTAAAACGTTTGGTCATACTCAAATCAGTTATGAGACAATCAAATAGGTTCAGCCAATGCCTTATAATACAACCGCAAAGAGCTCAATGAAACAGTTCATACGTCCAAATAGCCACACCTACGACCTTTAGACTAATATCTCTCCAACAAGAAAAGCCAACCACAAGTGTCTGATGCTCCGATCTGGGAAACGCGGAGGATGTGGTAGTATTCCACCCCTCGGATACGAAACATTACTTTGCCTCGCAAGAGCAAAAAGCTGGACTTTCTTCCGAGTAACATTCGGCTTTACTAAATATTATGTAGGTTAAAAATGAGAGAAGCAGTGGAGTGAGAAATGGATATCAATGAATATCAGTGCTTTATAATGCATGTGCATACACAATCACATACCTTTCATCAATCCCTAAGTTAATATTAAAAAACTACCGCGAGCCAAAGGCCGGGTGAAAGTTTTGGTCACCTGATATATATGTGTAAAAACGTAAACTCACGTAGTAGTTTAGAGTCTTCTCTGAGTACTACAATTGGAGAACGGATAGTGAGGGTCGAACACTATGCTTCCAAAATTGACTAATATTCATCAAAGAATAAAAACACTGGTGATAATTAAACACGAGACATGGATGCCTCTGAATCTGCATTAATCTCATTTCATAGCCGCAAAATCAATTCAAAAGAGGAGATTGTTAACGAATGACATTTATTCTTTTATATGTATTTATCAACAAAGGTAAGAAGTAAGATCAGCCTGAGGCAAGAAACCCGACTTCTTTTTATTCGACTCAATGGGAATCAGGGAGTTCTCCCCAATAAATACAGATCAATGGCTAACCACACCAGAAGTGAAACAACCACCGATGAAAAGCACCAACGACTTACACGAAACTTGCGCTGTCCCATGAGGAAGGGAACCACAGTGACACGAACACCATCCGTGGTCTCTCGGTGTACGGTCTTCATCTCTAAGCTAGACTGTCGGGCCTCCAACCATCCCTGTAAACGATCCGTTGGGCGGAAGTGCGGTTCTAAGAGCCACAAAGGGTTCTTTAGTGATAGCGTTAGGCATTTCAGTGTCAATAGTTGACCATATGAATTAAATCTAAACCATGAGGTGACTAACTTTAATGAAGTAATCAAAGAGTTTCCATGCTTAAACGTGATGCAATTAATGTTTCTCATGCTTTATGCAAAAAAATGCACCAAAGAGCACAAAAAGCTCACCTTTGCTGGGGTCAAAGCGTAAAAATTCAGCAAAATATTCGTTCTTCAAGGGAAGGGCATTTTTGGAGGCATAGGGAACTATGTCATCATGAAAAGCGTAGTCCATGCCTGGATACAGAAATAACACATTTTTATCGTTTAGAAATAAAAAGTAGGAGGCAATTCGAGCAGGTAGAAATAGACTTTATAGAACATATGAAAATATTTCTAAGTGTGTATGTTTCTATTCCCAAAACAAGGATGCAATTGCTGCCATGTTTTCGGGATGGGACTTGCAAGAAAAGCTATTATCAGACAGAATGGGGCCAGAGAAGAGCATCGTTCAATCAGCAGAACGCTACCTCTTCCTAATGTTGTTTGGTAGAGAATATCAAAATATGCGATATACATTACACCGCTGAGCGTGAAACCAGTCGCCCAACAATGTTCGTTCTAATTAGCGGTTGATAACAAAGCACTGGGAAATGCTTGACGACTGAAGCGAATGACGATCATGGAAAACGCGGTGGATGACTGAAAAGCACCCTAGGTGCATATTTCAGAGATTGGCTACAGAGCTAATGGACAACGAGTCCCAAGTTTATGCATTTCAAAGAGGTACTTCCGAACACCTTCACCTCATAAAGTTTACGAGAATAACTCCAGTCTTGCGTTTGAATTCGAAGAATGATATAATGAATTCCTCAGCTAAATGAATCAGTCTCTATTTCAGCAGTATAAAAACAAAAAACATCGAAAACTCACCAGTCATCATGTAGATCGTGTTGAATAGACTCTCATCATCTGGCAAAAATGAAATGCCCGGAACCAGAGAGGAGTTCTATAATTATGCAAGAGCAGAGGGAAGCGTACGCGTAGATTGGGGAAAAATAGACTCACACATAAAGCGGCATCTTGACTATCTAACAACACAGTGTATCCATACACAGAGCGCCCGCTTTCCAACGGAGGCGTTGGCATCGACCCCTCATCAGTTTTTTTGGTGGGTTCCCTGAGTACTAGCCTAGACTACACCTCTGACCAAAACGAAACCTACGATTTGGTGGGAGAATCAGGGCCCAGAGCGAGATTTTTGTCGAAGAGACGAGCAGACCAGGACTGCAGGACAACACCACGACAACCAAAGTGTCGATGCAGAATCAACTGACCTGGTTCGTAGGGCGATTCTCGCAAGGATTGAGCCTGACCAATGGGCACTAGACTAGAAGGAATGGGGTTGCTTAATAAGAGCGCTTACCAGAGAGATGAAGGTGCTGATGCTAGCCGCAATAATAGAGTGGTCGGTGCGAAACGACAGGGGCGAAAGGTTTGGCGAGACAACATGACCTGCGTGTAAAATAAAAGCTAGGTTGGGAGATTGAGAATCGAAGAAGCATTGCTGAAGGATATCTGTGCAGGACGGACTTAAATCAGAGGTCGGTTATAGGACGAGAAATGGCCCTTTAACTTAGTAGTGACAAATCGATAGGTCATAAAGATCTGTAATGAGACAATTTTACCCATGCAGAAAGAAACAAGAGGCCAAACGTCATTTAAAGAGCCTAGCTAGTTGTCTACACAACTATTCAGAAGACATCAGTTCAAGAATAAAGCCAACAGATATCGCAAAGTTCGCATAGGATATAATTTTTACGGAAATCACTAGCTTGCAAAGATCAAGAAGCAGCAACATATTTTTGGGGGTATAAAGGTACGAGAGCATAAATTAATGCACTCATTTAAGACAATGAAATGGACTCCTGATGACGCCCTAAACTGTTTTAGGCACCCGAAAATGGGTGCTGATATTAGAGACCCCAATAGATAGAATGTGAGCTCTTGAAAGCCGTGATAAATGAGTAATAACGCTACCAGTAAATAGATTCAAGAGAGAGAGGCATTCACTAATCGCAGTCGCTAGGACGCGATCATGTGCAGCGCTACCAATCGCAGTTTAAGAGAGAGCTAACAGATCGCGATATTGATAGTCATGAAACTGTCTAAAAATTAAACGACCTCATATTTCACCATCAGGCTTAATAATATTGGAGTGTCCCAACGGCCTAACCATACAAGTGATTTTAGCAATTAAGCCTAAATTTTTCCTAAAAATAGTCATCTCTCAGATACTTGGTTCAGGCCTGGACTTTGGTAGGGTCAAGAGGCACCTAATAAGAATTCAACAAAACGCAAGGATACATGAGCAAGCTGGAAATTTCCCTTATTTGGTTAATTTCAGCAGAACGATATGACTGAATTTTTGACTGAAAGGAGAAGCAAAAATAGTTTTATGTTTTGAAAAGAGCAGCTCTTATAATATTGCTTAAAATAAACGTATTTTACACTCAGAAATGAATTTATGGTAGAATGCTATAAAATAGACCATTCCTACTGTGTAGCATGCGCTATTTGCTTCTTGTTGTATCTATAAAGTCATCTAAAACATCCATTTTTGATTTAAAGTTTAGTTACTGTAATATTCCATATTTTTATCAAAACATCAATTCATATTATCTTTGTGAATCAACCAAGGCATCAGTTCAAACCAGTAGTTGGCGGCTGATTTGTGAATCTTCCAGTCCGGACCGGTGCGTCATGAGTGGACCGCTTCCCACACGCATCAAGAAGGTAAGCACGGCTCTTTGTTAAAACTTTCTGCAAGGAGACAGAAAGGCTCCAAAGGGAACCTGTCGATGGGATCAAGATAGCGATCGATGATTCAAACGCTCGATATTTTCATGTCATTGTTGAAGGTCCGAAGGACTGCCCCTACGAGGATGGTTTTTTCAAACTACAGTTATTCCTTCCAGAAGATTATCCAATGACTGCTCCCAAATGCCTTTTCATAACCAAAATCTACCACCCGAATATCGATAATCTTGGTCGTATCTGTCTGGATATATTGAAAGGTTAGCTTCATCTACTGTTTTAGTCGTGGAGAAATTTCCTTATAGTTTAGTTTGGCAGGCCTACAGCTTGTGTACCAGTGGGGCTATTATTGCTGTCGCTTGCGCTACTTTAGATAAGTGGAGTCCAGCTCTTCAAATTCGGACAGTGCTGCTGTCGATTCGGGCCCTTTTAGGTGCCCCTAATCCCGATGATCCTCTCGCAAATGATGTTGCCAGCCAGTGGAAATCAGACGAGGCTCAAGCTATTAAAACAGGTTGGCTCCATTTTCACAATTTGCTCTGGATGGGAATTTTTACTACTTAACCCTTTTTCTCTATCGTCATCAGCTCGCGAATGGACTCGTCTGTACGCAAGTCGGGGTAATCTCGGTGACACTTCCAACTTCCAGTAGATAGCTCTTTGAAGGTGGCCGTCATCGCTGAGCAATATATATCATTTCTCTCATTCAACATTGAGATCTGCGAAACATACGTTGCTTGCTTGTTTGTTTTGCATTCTGATAGTGATTTATATCCATTATTGTCTGTACTTCTAGCTGTTTCTTTGTCGTTATTTAGAGGGGTTTAAATTTTTCTCCAATCTAACGTAAGCTGCTTCTAGGTTTGAAAGTTCGTCTGTCATCAGTCGGTTTTGGATGGTTAAGTGTGATGAGTATGGAAATTTTGACATCATCAGGAGGTCTAGTGGTGCAGTCGACGCTCTGGGAATACGGCTGATTTGGTTCAGTGGGTGTGTTCCTGTTGGTTCTGTTCAGTTCGTAGCATTTCCTGGACATGGGTGTCGACTCGCTAGTCGCGTAGCGCCCACGACACTGTACATAACCGGAGTGGTTCGCCCAAACCAAGGACTCCTCAGTGGTGCATGTTTGGTAGGTGTTGTAGGTTCAATTATTCTTATTCCTTTCGGTGACGTCTTATGTCTCAGAAAGCATCCTATTGGAACTTCGCTTGCTAACTCGGAGTGTTCCCAACTGTAATGAGTGTTCTCTTCTCTCATGCGAAGTGATGTCGTATCAAAGCAGCAATTTGGTAGTCATATTCTCTTGAATCATATTCTCACTAGTGCGAATTAAAGTCAGTGGGTCTGGTGTTAACTAGTCTCAAACCTGCTTCATCTCAATGCTTATCTCCAATTGACAAAATTGATGATGTGGAAATGTTTTCTCGATCTATATTTTTCGATGGTGAAGACCATGGGATTCGTTTCCTTACCTCATAGAACGCTTTTAATTTCACAAACATAATTTCTCAAACAAGCATTCGTTAATGAGGTTCTTCATTTCTCGTGGAATTCGCGCAAGAACTTTCAAACATGACTGGAGATGTAGTTCAAATGCTCAGTGGACTTGCTTACCATTTCTTGCTGTCATTTGTGTGGCTTCGTGGGTCTGATTTGGCATAATGAAAACTTGTATTCCAATTATCTTGCCAATTTCAGTTGGCTCTGGGTGGCATTGTGAATGTCCTTAAGCCTACTTAAATTAAATTAGTAGGCAAACCTTAAGGGCAAATAAACTGTGCCTGTAATTAGGCATTCGGAAAGCGCAAGTTTATCAAAGCGCGTCAAAGGCCATGGCTGCGGTTCATAGACAGAGGCAAAGGGTATATGAAGCTCAAAAATGTGCTTTGCTCCTTAGCGCTCAAAGCAACACCAAACTGTGTTTTAAGCCTAAAGAAAAGTTTTTTAATCAAACCATGAATTTTTGTCCTTAGTGCGTTTTGTTCTTTAATGGAACAAGATAATTCTATAGGTGTTCACGCTCATTGCTGAGAGGTGTGTCCAGTTGGTAGTGTCTTATGCACTTTTCAATTCCTTTAAATGATGCACTTCGAGCCTTCTCTTGAGTCGTAATGAAATTAAGAAAATATCACTAACAAGGCAGTCCCTGGGGGTTATGCAAGGGTCCAGAGATCTTGAGCCTAAATTGAGGTGCAAACTGCAAACACCGAACAGCTTACACGGTTAACTATTCAATGAACCTGGGATCGTGCCAGTATATTGTAATCTGCGTTCTGCTTGGCCTCTCTTCCACCTCTAACACCACAGTGACTTCATTGCTTTCAAAGCCATAATACAAGCCAGTGAAAGCAGTAATTGGGTCCCTTTTTATAAAGGCAGGAAGACGCTTGTCGCAATGTTGGTGATCTTAGCGTTGCAAGAGAGGACATTACCTTACAATGAAATACTCAAGGCTGCACAATCATTCATTCATGCAATCAGTGCCCTGCAGGGTCTAATAGATACTTGTCGGCGTCCTTATTAGAAAAAACACCTCAAAGTGACTAGTATCCCGCACCTCTCTCTCTCTTTCTCTCTCTCTCTCTCTCTCTCTCTCTCTGTTAGTATCGTCGCACAACAAACTATTAGGTCTACTTATCTGTTAGAGGCCCGGAAGAGGTACCACTTGTTCACATAAGTTACATCTCTCTATACTCAGCGTGAGCAGCTTTGCTGCGAACACCTTGTTATCCTTTACATCGCTTGTGGCTTCATGCTGTTCGGCGTGTCTATCCTTCAATAGTGACTCACGAGAAGCTTGAATGCGACCGTTCAAGGGAATCTGTATAGGTGCTCCTTTCATTAGGCGTTTGTTATCAACACCACTACTACGAAGCCCTGAGTCCTTTATGAGGTGAAGCGCCCTTAAGTCTGCAAAACTGCCGAGAGACTATCTGTTTGACCTACTATTCTTTTAGCTAGATTTCTAATGCGCCGAGGTTTGAAAGACCAAGAACACGCATGGGTTCCTCGCACTTCTTGGTAACAAAATATGATTTTTTTTTATACACTTACGTGCCTTGCGAAAGAACCGACCAAAGAACATGAGACATAAAGCATTAAGGTAATTAGCTTACTAGGGAATTTACCGTTAACCAGAACAGGTTATAATAGAAGAACGAACCACGAAAAATTGCCATTCTACTCCAGCTCCATTCTTAAAATCGAGCAGTGCAGTCGAGGCTCTCCGCACTTTTGTAACCCTTCTAGGCGCATCTTCATCCTCCTCAATTCCATCAGTGGTAGTGCACCTCCTGCGGTATAAATTTTTAGCATCAAGTCCCTTACTTAAGAAACTACATTGAAAATTTATAAAGAGACATTGTTGATTCTTTTCCTGGAAAATTTTCTCCCATGATAAATACTTTTAAGAGTTTAAAAAGCAGAGGATCTGTTTGGACTTCTTCGTTGTGTTTTACCTATCCAAGTCCTCATCTGTTAGATTGATAATCACCGAGGAAGGCTTATCGACGGTTGTGTTTGGGAGTTAAAATGCTTATTTCCCAATGGCTTGTCATAAGAATGGAATTTTTGTGTGCCAACACATCATCTACTTGCTTGTTCCGATGCTTTCATGCTGTGGTTATCCACGCTAGTGATGAGAGCGCCGCGACCGCACGATGAGGATTGGATGGCCAAGAAGTGAAGAGGTCGTGCAAAAACAATTCTAACAGTCCCTCTCTATCACTCACTATGGAGGAAAATATTAAAAAATTCTAATCACTTGCTTTCCATTTATTTAAACTCTCTTTTAAACAAAATGCGTTAAATTGCACCGTATGCGTGTGTGCATGTGTGGTTTTAAGGCTGCACTATACCAGGAAATCCACTTTCGCAGTTCAAGCATTTTGGACCTCGAAATGTCTGATAGCGTGGGAGTGGAGCGATTAAAATGCAGCGCATTTTGCAATGTGTGGTTTGAGGGTGCTGTAGGCGAAAATTTTTAAATACAAAGCTTATTTAAAGCCTTGATAACGTGTGCACTAGGCTTGAGGGCGACTGAGTGGAACTGGGTTCTGAAGATTGCAGGAATTGAATGGCACGATACCGCGGCGACAACGCACATAGTACCAAGCGGAGACGTGCATTTTTTCCTCCAGTCCGAGGGACGTAAACCGAGATGGCAGGAAACAGCGGCAAATCGTGTAATCGACGGTGCCGTAGTGAATTAAGTGTGGATAGGAAACAGGGGCACAAAATTAAAAAAAAATGTCCACAGAACACATGCAGTGATGAGACGTTCAGTTAGCCGTAGTAAAAGTTTGTGAAATTTGCACCGCTTGAAACCTCTGGTCCTAACCAACGGATAGGCGCACAATAGGCTGCAATATCAAGCAGAAAAACAATAAGTAAAATGCCATTTTGGAAAGTCAGTTCACCTAAGAACCAAAGCACAGTAGGATAGTATAGGACAACTGTGACGTGATAATAAACTCTTCTACACCAAGGCTTTCCGGATGCGATGTGCTTATGACATGCAATTCTGACGATCCTTTTTTTTAGCTCCTCCACTATTTTGTAGTTACGAACCTGGAGTCGCAGAAGTTTTAAAACCATTTACAAACTTTCCTTTGCTTTTCTTTAAAGTTAATCCAGATGCGATCTTTCCTAACCAATGCTTCCTTTCATCACTAATCCACTTAGGCGTAGGCCTTAGCGGGCCATTAGAAAGCCGCGTCTTAATTTACTGCCTCCAAAGTTGCATTTCAGCGACCTTTGGAAGCCTTGCCACCAACATGACGAGGGACAGTTTTATGCAGTGGATCAGGGGACTGAAGCCCAGCAGTCCCCGCATGCCCCTTAGTCGGTAGGATTTTACTGTCAAATGTTGAATGTCAGTGGAAAAAAAGGTGTGAAGCGAAATTATTCAGCGCATTACTGGAGCCATTTTAAAGGAAGATTGAACGCCACAGTTCAGCTGTCAAGTAGTGAAGATTTGTTTTTTTTTATAGACTCAATGCGATGAAGAAAAGCAGACATTTCATTTTAAACTCACTCAAGTCAGTTAAATCATGAGTTGATCAGAAAGTGATCGAGGTACGAATCAAATAGTGGGACAGATCTTGAAATGGAGAGAATACTACTTAATGCTAGTGAAAGCTCTGTTTTCAATAATACGTTATTCTTTAAAATGAATAAACGCAACAAAAATGGATCAAGATAGAAGCACACACACACACACACACACACACACACCCCGACGCATTCAAGACAGACATCTGTTCGAACACTCCACCGCTTCACCTATTAGTCTACCGTCGCAAATGCTGCCCCATTGCCTTTTTCCATCTCCCCATCCCCCTTCTCCGCCTCCACTCTCACGTCTTCTTTCTGATCAAAGATAATGATCACTTGGCAGCAGCGCCGATACGGGGCAAATGGGACGAAAGCGAGGGGAGGAAGGGGAGCGATGAACAAGAGACAGAAAAGAAACATTACCTGTAGAGAAGTGGAAGTGGGTGAGTGGAGATTACTTGTGGAAAAGAAAGTCTCGACAAGGGCAGGATCAAAAGCACAAAATGCAGCCTAGTAATTTCTCTGTAGTGGGACAAATTTGCGCAAAAAGAGGTGGCTCTTTTGGTTGACGCGAGAACCTTAGAAAACAATACTGGATGCATGACTGAAGTCAAAGGGCAAAAGGGGAGTGGTGAATGCTGTGACTACTAAGATGCCGTTGCGGGGACCAAGTGTGCTTGGGCCTGTGACCTCCACATCTATTTTGTGCTTTTGGGGGGAATTGCCTGCATGATAAAATAAAAAAAAGGGAAAGAAGAAACTGATTTTTTTAATATTTTGTGTAATTTGCTTTAACAGTTCTAATGTAGTGACTCTACCAAAAGAAGTGATGAGTTTTGAATTCAAAGCACCAGAATGCCTTCTAAAAGGCGTAAACTTTCTTCACAATTAAAAAATTCGTCCAATTTATTTGTCTGTTAAGGTTATGCTCCACTGCAGGTTGAATGCACCTGTTGTTGATATCTCAAGAGAATTTTGCGTGTTCTCGGATCAGGACCGCTGTTTGTTGGTGTTTACTTCAGCAAATTGGCACATTTTCTCAGGATAGCGTGTGAACTGCCAGAACAGATGCTTCGCAATGGCAACAGCCAGTGTAGCTGGACTCTGTTCTTTTACTCAAATTTCTGAGGATCTAGTTTGACGCCATCAAGTTACTTGAGGCGGATTATCTTAGGATCACATCATCTTCCCAGTCGGAGGTGTGACTCGATGTCTGCAGTACTCTGCATTCGTCGTTAAATTGCCGCAGTTTTCTGGGAAATTTTCTATCCCAGAAGACGGAACTCATCCTTCCTTTAATTTTAAAAATATTTTTACCCTAAACTGTCGAATTATATGGTCATTCGTTTTCACAATTAAACCACTTCTCAGCAACTGTAAAGTGACTGTCAATCACTCACTTTACCATGCCTGTTGAACCCTAACGACAAAACTGCTTGATGAAGTCCATTTAACACATTAAGTATTTTTAAAGACGCGTTTAACTTTCAAGGATCTTCAACTTGGATAGCACGCTTATGCCGACCTACGATGGCCGAGGCACAGAACCCTAGGCTATTTCAAATATAGCCCAGTGAACCATTCATTCATCCAAGCATATTTCCTTCCTCAGTGTGGTCGCGTTCAGATATCCGGACTTCAGGAAAGATGAAACGTTTCATGTTACATCTCTCTACAATAACCGACTCTAACTTGTTGGAACTTCCTAAAGATACGCGTCAGACAGTCGATGCCTTTACTCACTTCCTCCTTCCCCCACTTTGAATTCAAAACATTTTTCGGGACCTGCTTTGATGATAAAGCACTTTTGGAAAGGCTGTCTCCTCTCTATAATGTAGAATCTTGCATGTCATATTTTTACACACATTTGATGATTTTATATCCACTTGATAGGGCTCGAAGTTGTGCAAGAAAAGTCCCTCCTGAGAACTAGACGGGACCAAACGAATCGGTGTTGGAAGAAAGATCCGTCCCTTCAAGGCCACTCAGTGCACTAGATGGAAGAAGCTATTCTCCACGCCTCATCCTTACCGTCCACACCCTCCTGATTATAAACCTCCGACTTTCTTCTTTTTATGGCCCTGGGCATTTGAATAGTAGGAGGTGGACAGGAAAGTGGCCGAGATCGAAACCAGTTCGTAAAAGTGACTCTCAGTTGGCTCACCTTTCCCTGTGGACGCATTTTTTTTTGCAGTGTTTATTGCTAGGGGAGAAATGTGTATTTAACGTACAGCTTTATCCAGCTACTACGACTTCCCAAGGATTGAGCTTTTCACTTGAATTGGCGATTATTTATTGAACTTTAAAGGAAACAAATGCTTTTTAACAGGAAAATATAAATCTGAGTCAATAAAAAAATTCTACCCAATTTCTCAACAGCTGTGGACTAGTTTTATCCGAGACACAAATTCTGGAATTATTTAATAAATTGAAATGCGTTGTTACATTGACGGATGCCTTGAATTGAAGCATTCCTGAGTGAAGCCCTCAGTCACCGATTTCGTAGATCACGGAAAATTCTATCCACAGGTCACAATAATGCCCGCAAATTTTTTGGATCAGTCGAAAGGCCCTCCTATGCGAAAGCGTAAAAATCGGAGTCACAGTTAATCCGGAAATAGACAGATAAATTATAGCCTACCAGAGTCTATACGTTGTGAACTGTGGAACTAAAGGATTGTTTTGATTATCGTATTGCGATGTTTACTTATTGTTGTTACTGCAAGATCTGAAGTGTTCCTCCTCCTTGGTTCGTTGTTCGGATCATTAAAGTCTATGAACTACTGGTAGGTAAGCTTGTTTTAAGCCACACCAGTCTTTTGCCATGATACAGGATCCCTGCAGCCTCGTAATTAAGCAAGCTTTGATCGTCTCTCTCTCTCTCTCTCTCCCTTACCTTGCTTGCGTTTCTGACACGTAGACAGTTAGCACTCAGGATTGGATACAAGGCTTGCTACCACCAAGTAACAAGCTGGCCACCATCTCTTTCTTCGCATACAATTTTTTGACACCGTTACACAGCTGACAGTTTTATCTGTTCTTTGCCTTTTTTTGTGCTTCGAACCTTCAAGCACAAATGGCTTTTGCCCGTACCAGGACGTTTTGTCCACATCTCGCCTTATGCATCTCTTTCCACCTTTGATGAACTTTTGCATCCGTGTACCTCTTCCTCGAGGAAATATAGAGTGTAATTTAAAACTGGAATGTTTTCAGGTAGTTTTCGAATCATATAATAGACGCTTCTCCTATTCCTATTTACTGTTTTGTGCGTATAAAAGCCATTCATAAACCACTGGCCCACTAGGTAGTGCATTTTGAAGTTCAAAATAAAACAGTTCTAAGTAGTTGGGGCGGAAATTTTTCTGGATCATCTGACCGGGTTCTTCCTTCCTCCTGCAAACAGATCGTATCGCTGAGTGTTGAAGTTATGTAAAATGGTCACCAGGCTAAAGTAGTTCCACTTTCCTTGACCTCATGACCTTGCTATAGGTGGGTAAGGCTAAAAGAGAGAAGAGGCGGCCCGTGGCTACCTTGGCTGGCATGGTGGTGGTGGAGACGCCAGTCAATGTGTGCACAGGCGGGCTAATGAGTGCCGCTTCGCAGACTTCAAAGAGCCGATTCCGCCGGAAGGCCGCGATCCTCTCAGACGAGAGCAAAAAACACAATAAGTGTAGACTTGCTCACCTTTCGAACTTATCTTACTTGTTTCTGTAGGCATTGTAATTATGCAACCGAAAGATATTGCAAAAACATCCATGTTTGGAGACTGATTTAGAAAATATGCTACTAACAGCACGAAGGAGTTAACTCAGTAGAGGTACTTGTCTGAAATCATTTTTTCATTTAGTTAGGAAAGTATGCAGCACATCCACCAGAATTAAAGGTTACAAGGTTCTGTAAAAACGGATCTGGAATCAGAGTTGTGGATCAGTTATCACCTACGGGGAAGAAGAAGTCAAAGGATTTTGTTTTCCTGTGCTTCACCCTTCTTGGAAAAATGTGAAGCCATAAAAGGGGATTTTAACGAGTCGAAAGGAAATAACTCGACAAAATGACAAAGAAATTGGATGTGTTAATGAAGCACAGGTTTTACAGACGAATTTGACAGGTGACATGAACGCACTACCTGTCGGTTGAAAATCAGAACCCAGTCATAGGACCGCTTTGGTAATAAGCGACCTTCCAAGAAAGAATCGCTTCACATTCCTAGCACACAACCAGTTTAGCTTATGCCCACAAGCCTTCAGAGGAAAGAGGGATCAAGTCCTTTTTAACGCAATTTGTCCATTCTTTTTGAGGCCTTTTCAAAGGCAATGTAATTTTGAAGAAGGTGGAATGCAGGCATTTGACATGTGCGGAAATTATTTTAAGAATTTAGGGAATTAACCCTCAAAAATCCCCACTGTAGAGGTGAGAGTAAAATTTACTCACCTCTTAATGTACACCAAAGTTGTCTGAGTGAATGATTGACATGACTGATGCTGTGATGCAATATAGAAACTACGGTGTCCCAGTTCCCTTGGGTTAAGAGGCACGCCACAGGTAGGTGACAAAGTTAACTGAAAGGCAACAAATTAGTGACTGGATAAAATCAAACTTTGCATCAAAATAAGTAGGAAGATAGCGTCTGATCGGTGTTGGCTAAGTCTTCTCATTGACAGGCCATGAAGGCGTCACCAACCATGGAGCAGTTGTGGGAGCCAGCGAACCCAACAGACTGAAGTTCCTCACTATCGACTAACAGGTCATTTTCCATTCCAAGTCTGGAAGAATGGTAACGTGGAACTTTAAACTATAACCACCTCGTTTGATTGCCATGTTTAAAGGAGCGTGAGTAGCTCAAGCTTGTTTGGCTCAAGAATAATCTTTGCTTGGTCAAATTATTCTTTAAAATGAGATTAACACCTCCTCTTTCCAGCATTGTCCCTCGTGGACTCACCGCCCCGACGACGGGGAGAGCTGGTAAATCATTCATTCAAACCATGTTGGGGGCATTTTTGGCTAAAATAAGAGAATGGGACGTTTCTACTCCAGATATAGGGAAGCTTTGCCCTTCTTGAGATAGGTAGATAAAGGAGCAGGAAATTATTAACCTTCTGTGGTACTCACAATTGTATCTTTTTAATAATCCACACTTAAGACAGTCGCAAATCAACTTGGAGGTGACTAACATGAATTGCCTTAACACAGTCTTGTCTAGTACTACCTCCACGTAGGATCGGCCGCTGTCTAAATTCGTTTGAGGGCAAAGTCTGTGAGGCGTTTTTAAAAAAACTTTTGAAAAAAACACTAAATTCCCAATCAATGCATCTTATCTTTACACTGATAGCCTTAGTAGTAAAAGTATTAACTCGACAGTGCTGATGTCAATTTTGGAGGCAGGAGATGGTGCGGCACATTTTTTTCTCTTGCGACTAGCGGAAACCTTAGAACCCTCAAGGCAGGAAGGAGGGTAGGCAGGTGGGCGGTTAAACTTCAAAGGCGTATCACATCAGGCCTTATCTCACCGCGCTGGCTCTATCTCTCACCCTTCGGCAAAGGATGCAACCTCACGGGGCCGGTCAGGTTTCAGGATGTATCGAAGACGCGAAGGTGGGCGCAGGCAGAAGGCAGAAAGAGAACAAAGGCACCGCAATCGGAGTTTGCAAACGTCAAGATCAACACTTACCATACATTAGAGTACTGACCTAAGGCAACTTTCATTGCATACCTGTGGTTCTGGAGGGGTGAGTGAGGTCAGCTTATCTCTAAGCGAGAAACTAAAGCTTTTTGTGCAAAGTCAGAAGGGAATTTGACCTAGAGTTCATAAATAGTCTGTTAATTGTCTTTATATATCTCTTAAACTGCAATGAAGGACAAAATAGACACAATTCTAAGTGGCTTGTCCAAAACTGGTGCACAGGTTCAATAGCTTTGAGAGAGTGATGCGTGTAATTTCTTCTTGTTAGGCTCTTCTATGTCGGAAATGATAGAACTGGTTAGGGAGAATAGGCAATTGTCTTCCGTCCTCCGCTTTATCAGCGACGGGTTTGGCCCCACCTGCCCTCTTAGCACCTACAAAGGTGCATTTGAACAAAGGCGTGTCACGCATAGCCTATTTGGGACGAAGATGTCGCATTACTATTTGCATTTACCACTTTGAATTTGTTTTCAATGATTGTGCACACATGAGGATCAAGTGAATGTGATTGTGCCTTCAAGTTATTTGGCGAGCTATTAGCATTCAGCGAAGACTGTTAGGAGGCTTACACAAATTAAAAGCCAAAGTTTTTTGTCCTACGAACAGAATGTGTCACGGGCACAGTCACCACCACGTGTGCTCTCACCGACCACTTTGACGTGACAGGCACCTAGTGCTCCACCGCCATAACTGGCTACAGTAATATCAAGACAAGATCCATGGAAAGTGGAGATTAATTTATGCAACTGGAATTGGCGAATAAAAGGGGTAAATTGGCCTTCGGACTAACTCACTTCAGCCCTAGGCGCAACAACTTTTGGGCTACATACTTGACTAGATAACTGGCACAAAATATGCGTGTAAATACATGAGTATTTACAGCCCATAGACGCAGGTAATGACACAAGGGTTTATTGTGACAGGCTCGATAGCAAGCGATGGCAAAGGAATTTAGGACACAGCAAAGTAGCAGATAATTTTATGTTTACTATCTCTCAGTGCCATTAAGGATCACTTCCGTAAGGAATGTAAAGTAGCCGCCCCAAGTATAATGCATTTTAATTCACTGAAGAAAGACTGGAAGTAGAAATTTCCTTCTTAGCAAAGCTAAAATGCATCAAAGGAAAGAGCATTACTGGCAGCCACCATTTCCTATCAAACCGTCGGACAGTTACTTAGGGAGTTGTTATGCGTCTAGGTTGTAATTTGGACTCTGTAGCTTATCATTCCTTCATGGCGAGGTAAATAATCCCTCAATGTAAATGATAGTAAATAATTAGTAAATTCCTCTATTACCTCCATCCGAAGGGGGCAACTGTAGGACCAACTGGGTCATCGGATTGAAATATTCTTAGTACATTCCTCTCGCTTTTAAAACGCTCTTCAGCCAAGAGATACTATTTTTTATCTCTAGAAATCTAAAACACTGTCCTTGGCAGAATTCCTCCGATTTCTCCGATGGTGACACAGAGATTAGTAAAGCTGAAGTGCACGTACGTAGAATTTTAAACTGGAGCTCTCAGATCTGTGAGCACCGAAAATCAACGGCCGATAATTTTAGACCATTCATGGTCTGCTGCCAAATGTGCGAGCATATTTTAGGAATAGTTGGGCCCCACAGCTTCGCCTCGGACTTCGGCTTACCGTTTGCGTGAAGTACCTGTCATTAGTGTTTATCAGTAGTCCTTAACCACCTCTTCAATACTTCCCCTTGTTTTAAGATATCGGTTTGTATTTGGGACAGAGGGCTGCACCAAAGTTAACGGGGAAAACCCATAGAAATAAAGTTGGGATAAAACCATTAGGAGGGCATGACTCTTCGTCTGTCCTCAATATTGTCGTCTGCCAGACAAGCGAGCAAGCAATTGCATGTTCATACGGATGTGAATTTAATTTAAAGACCTACTAAATAGCCATGCAAGACAGCAGGCAAGCGAGAGGGTGGGTGAACCTAACACAGCGATCAGGCTAGTCCACAGTCTTTGCATAATTCGTGGCCGTGCAATCGCCGGCACGAGATCAAAGGCGCCGCTAGTGGCCACATCAAAGGGAGAGGGTAGAGAAAGAGAGAGGATAGAGTGCGGGATGAGGGATCGGACGAGGGGTCATATCTGTTCACCAGCGCCACCTTCTCCATTACCCAATAATAAAGTTGCGTGTTTTTGCCTATGATTTCCCGCCCCACAACGTGGAGATATTGCGGCGTTACACAACCAGTCACTGACCTCCCTCCATTTAGGGACTGTGGTATGCACATTTTTGAAGTGTCTTCTTTTTGGAGAAATTAATGCTCTTTTGGGTGCCATTAAAAGAACAGCATGAAGTGATGTCAGTGCTGAATTCGACTGCAAAATTAGTCGAGTTTTATATCCTAGCGATACTACTCACTTAGGATGAAACTGCTTATTTTAGCTAGTCGCTTAGTTTAAAGATTGTTCCTATCAAATAATCTGATATCCTACTACAGTAAAATCCAGCATTTCCAGAGTCAGGCTGCATCCAAAATTAAAAATTTATTTTTTATTTGTCTTAAGTGGGAAAAAATCCGTCTTTTATACACAAATTTATTTCTCAAGATAGTTGTGCTTTTACTTATATCTCTGAATTTTTTATAATATCCATGCCAAACTGTCAACCCATCAGGAAATCTTATGTCTCCACCTTATCTGCAGGTTTGTTTCGATTTGCCTTATTAGGGAGTCAGAGAGTGGATTAAACTAGTCTCGTAACCGACACGAGGTTATTGGTTCCCACACCCCCACGGAGGTGGAGGAGGGCTGGGGAGAGGAAATCCCGACTCTTCACGAAAGTCTAATTGCAAAAATTCCAATGGGGCAAAACTAATACTGCAGGGCTCAAAACAGTGGAAATATCCTTGTCCCTATTTGCTATAAAATAATACCAACTTGCCCATGGTCCTAACAAATTCGAGGGATGCTCATAACAAAATCAGTAGACAAAAATGGAGCGGAATGTAGCACTATTATGCAATAATGTTGAGGTAGTCGTTGTATTAACGCAAATTGATTTGCTTCACCTTTCAGACACCAGAACAGCGTTTTAGCCCAAAAAGGAGAGTGAACACTTACTGTTTGACTGATGCAACTATTCATTGTGAGATTAAAAAATGCAAGCACTTTGCTGGGGCTCTCTGCAATCCAAAAGCCTTCTCCCTTGCGTCAGCGGATGCACAGCCATGAATTTTCTTGCTTTTTTAAAGGTCAAATTAAAGTTCTCCTAATTCGTAAACTAACTGATACCATTCTGCAAAAGTTTAGGTTTATGCGAAAACTTTTGTAGGTAATTCTTGGAGCATAATTTGCTTGGTAAATTGCCACTTCCGAACCTTATTTTCTAATCCATGGAGGTGGAAGCAACTCTACCTTCCACGCGGATACGTGGGTAAATTTTGGGACAAATTGGCTTACCATCTCTATGCTGCATCACACAGACTTTTGAAGCTTTTATTATTGAAGGTATCCAAGGTGGATCATGCCACTTCCATGACTGTGGCCCTTACAAGCAGAGGAATGTTCTTTAGCTGTATTGCAGTCTTAAAGCCCTTCCCACCTCCCGAATCGCCCGTGAGACCGCTGTAAGCTATAAAAAGCAAGGGAGAAACGTGCAACTTACTAAGACACAGAGTGTCTGGCAGGACACCAGCATTGCAGAGTGGGGACAGCCTTGCAACCTGAAGTGTCATTAATGAAACGAACGATGAAATCACTACACGCATAAAATTCAACTTTCAACTCGACCTTCTATGACAATTGCTGTTTTGTTTGGCAGCCTGATGGAATGTTTTCAGCAAACCCTCACTTTATCCATATATTTAAGTAGGTTTGTGTGCTCAAAGGAAGTTTGGAGATTTGCTCGAAATTCGGCAAACAACTTCAGACGAAGTGTTTGGCGTAAGTCGGTGTAAGCGCTTGAAATGGGGCGTGAAGCGAAGCCCCGTGTCTTTCGATGGGTTCACTCAAGTCCACCAATTTAGTGTATTCTTTAAAACAAATCTCATCCTATACGGAAAGAAAAAGTAGGAAATAATTTCTGAATGTGCTCATTAAATCTTACAATAAATATCACTAAATGTTAATCCTGATAAACGTTGCTTTGCTTTAAAAATCTTTGCAAAATGTGGCGAAAATTGCCGAGCACGGGAGAAAGGGTTACATAGCCTTTAAAATACTCGTTTCTTATGCAAAGTTTCTAAGAGTTCGCAATCAGTCAAAATACATTCCGAGATTGGCTGAAATCATAGTTATCCAAGAGGGAAGGAAACATTGGAGAGGCGTCGGGGAAAGCCGACCACGTGTGGAGCCAATCTGCAGCGGAGCTTCAGAGTTAAACGAGCATAAAGTACGACATAAAGGAGACCCGACATAAAAGTACTATCTAATCCTAACGGTTGTTTCAAGCTATTTATGAATCGGTGCGTTAAGAATAAAATTTTATGCCCAAAACCAGAACTCCTATGCATCATCAGGCGGGTATAAAGCATACCATTCTACTGCATTTTTTCCTTTAAATTTTGACGGCATAAAGTGTGGACTGGATCATTATACTTAGCGGCAATAAAGTGAGGTAGGCAAACTGCTAATCCGATTAAAACTGGGCATACAAATACTACTCTAAAGGCTTATTTGAGTAGCTGGATTAAGTCGCACTTTGAAAGTTGCAGCACGCCAAATTGATCTCTTCCGTAAAATGGTCAGTTTGCTCATGTCCTAAAATATTTGGGCCAAATTACGGCTATCATGGCACCGACAACTAGCTGGAATTCAGTGTATTGTGGGGGGCAATAAGGACACCATCATGAGACATCATAACTGAAAGATCAAAGGCAACAGAACCTGCTGTGATGGAATAAAAAAAGAGGGAAATTAACCAAGCAATCCGCGACACTTGCTCTAATAAATCGAGAGGGCTTTTTAATAACTGATTTATGGCGGAAACCACTTAAAGCAGACTTAAAAATGTTAATGCCTCAATATCGCATTTTATGAACCTAAATCCATGCGTAGCAAGCTCTTCAAGTAGCTATAAATTGGGTAGTTAGTACCTTTAATGCTGTTCTGCCATCAATGTATCATCCATGCGGCAAGGAGGAAAGACAATGAACTTGTCAATGGCGCACGCAGGATCTGACTTATTTGGGGCCCGCAGATAATTCCATGTGGACGCTGTGATGGCTTCAGCCTGTGTCACACGTAAAATTGTGCGAGTTGCCCAGTTATTTAAGTAATTGTCAGTACTTCCTTTGAAGCACGTCATTTCTTTGCTTATATTAACCTTTAAAGTGCTTCACGTGAGGAATAATAACAAGAAAGGGTTTTTAGCTGACTTGGACCTCCAAGTTCGCCGCATTGGATTTTGCGAGATTTTTCTGATGTAGAATTAAAAAGAACGTGTTTCCCGAATAAATAAAAAATATAATTTAGGAGCGTCGCTAATTTATTGCTTCTTACTAGCTCCCCTTTCTTATCATATTGACCAGTCTAAGGGTCCTCACATTTCAATGTCGGTCTTTGGCGTTGATTTTCAGTTATCACTTTAATGTCAGGGTTGCGTTGACTGCTATTTCTGCAGAAGACCTGAGCTGTGCACGGCTTCACTTCCCTCTAGAGCAAAGAAACTGACAAAGCGCAGACTTATAGAGGCAAAAAAAGGAGGCAGAATGCTTTGAAGTCTGCCGGAAAGAAGGAATTGAAAACAAAACCCCAGCAAATGCTGAATGGAATTCAAATTTTTTTCAGATGCAAGTCGGCATATGTGGGAAATTGCTTTGATCTTTGCACCGAGGTATTTCCTCCCTATTCTAGCAGGCACAAGGAAGACAGGCAGGAGGGATGGACGGATGGAAGGAGGGACGTTTGCACATGCGTATGTATATGCGTGCATGTGTGTGTGTGTGTGTATGTGTTTGTGTGTTGGTGTGGAGGTGTCATTTTATTGGCCTAATTGTCTGTTATTAAGTCGCGACACCGTGTTGTCCCGTCCTTCCTTTGAAGTCTACTCTCATTAGAGGACACTAAAAGCCATGATACCAACGCCACAGCCTCTTGGAGTACCCATTTCCTTCTCCATCTGCTCATGCCATTCTCCCCTTGAAACATGAAATGACAACTCTAATTTATTGCGTAATTCTACAATTCGATTCAAAAAAGTGAGTAGCTGTTGTAGTTGTCGCTTATGGGGGCAAAATGGATTAAATTGTAGATTCAAAAAAGTACTTCCTAAAGTCAGGTTTATTTAACGACTTTGAATAAATTTTACTCAAACCAGGATCTGTGACAAAGTACTAAGGATAAACTCGAAAAGAGCCAGTTTTTGATTGGCTATCGGGTTCCGTGCTTGCAGCACCTACGCACATACACACACGCACGCATATGCACGCACCCTCAGCACCACATATAAGGCAGCTAGTGGTGGCCACAAGATCAAGACAAATTGCAAAACAACAGCATGACACCGGTTAGGCTCACATTTACACTCACTTCCTTCCTCATCTGCACGATCCTCACTAGTGGATCAGTGGTCCCCTTAACCTCCACAACGTTTTATCGGGATGAGGATAAGCAGTGGATCCTTGCAGGTCTCTCCCTCATTCGCAGACTTGACTGCACCCACGTGACAAGTATCAGTCGCCAGGAATGCGTCAAGATACGTGTGGCACCAGCCTCCAGATTCGTCGCCTACTTATCAGCACTGGAACACAATGGATTGCAGCATCTCGTGATGACCCATCCCGAGGTGGAGGAAGACGAGGAGGAGGAGGATAGACTGCAAACGCAGGGAGGGAAATTAACGGGAGTTTTGGTACTGGATCCTCTCGCAGACCGCGCTTTTGGACATCCCCTTTTCATCTTTCGTATCGTCGCCTTTAATGGAAGCCAGGAAGAGCGACTACGAAAGTGCTTGGATAATCGGGGACTAATGTACAGTACGTGAAGTCATATTGAATCGCAAAGTTTGCGCCCATTCACAGACCGCTTTGCTAAATGGAAAGTAGATAAATAAATTCAACACTGATTCATCACCCAATTTTCTGCGTGACTAATATATCCCCCACGACTGACTGCCTCATAGGGATTTTTGAATAACTTTTTTTGCTCAATTCAGCAATTGGAATTGTAGCAATTGTTACCACCCCAAAACTGTTAGATTTCAGAATTAATTATCGTGCTATCTTCATTGCTACTAAACTAAAGGTTTAACTAACATATGACGCCTATTTTTCATTCCTTTATTTTCTGGTCAAACCAATGTTGTGAAGGTTACAAATTGTTAGGTGTTATACTACTACTACTTATTCATTTATTGACTTATGTCAACATTTAACAAACGAATAAGGATTGAAGCGAAGGGACCGTTGATCGAGAGTAACAAAGAGAAAATAATTCGGCTCTGATGCTTGTGATTTTTAGCCACGAGGTGAAGTCCTCCATAATAATGTAAGCAAAACCGATTACACCATCGACACCTGTCCCACACCACAAGCTCTACAAGGCCTTCGTGTGTCTCGTGTCTTCAGATGCTGTGCCTGGGAAGTGGTTTTTGGTTCCCCTTTGTCATCAAAGGGGAACCAAAGGAAGGGGGATAGGGAGGCACCTTTGAAGGTCCAACCCACGCCGTGTAGTGCATGAAGAAGAAATGCGGAAAAAGGCAGTCTTTTCAAGTTGAGTGCGGCACACGGCCCTTGTTGTGTGGCCAAATGCCAAGTCAATTAGCGTAGCGTTTCTTTTTTAAACAAGAATACAGAAGCGTGCCTCTCTTTCATACGTTCCGATAGTATTGCAAAGAAAACATTCATCAGTTTGCCGAACAAACTACCAACCAAACAGCCCCCTGTTGCTAGGGCAAAATAAATATCTCTTGTAGAAATTCATGGGAAATTCTCGATCCCATTTCCCCTTTTTGAAATCATCCCCGAGCTATTTGGTATCCACTAACGTTACATAATCAGATAATACCATCCAGAGAAGTTCGTATTTTCGCAAAATTTGATGGCGAATAACAGAAAGTCCCACACTCGTTAACACAATCGGCGAAGTGATTGACACCTTGACATAAGTAAACATGATTTATCTTGTTAAAATGGTGGAAAGCGCAGTCCCTTCCACCTTATTCACGGCATGACCTTTTCCGTCATGGACATTTCAAATGCCTGTTAAGTTTTACTGATATTTAAAGAAAACAAACTGGCAGTTCAACACTTTAGTTTGTGTTTAGCGGTGAACAGATTATGGCTGTATGCTTGAAGATGTAAGATGATCATTAGCTGTCTGATCTCAACCAGCCGACAGAGAGGGGAAAATTTAGTCGAAATGGACACCCATACACACCTACACCCGCACACATACGCACACCGGAAAACGAAGGCACCAACTGTTGGAGATCGGACAGTTAGCGAAATAATCTAATTATCCTGTCTGAGATGTCCAATTTCCCTTGAAGTTAGGAAGAGCCGAACCTTCATTTTGCCAGGGCGTTTGGAATACTGCATCGTCTAATTTTCTGTCTTGTTGCTACCACTGACAGTGTCTTGACTGCTAACTGTATAGGATAGTATGTATGCGCACTTCACATTGCCACTACAAATAAAGTTAATTTGTCGCTTTTTTTATTTTCAGGAAGTGAATGCATTCATCAAGAAGTCAAGTCAGGTTGCCCTCTTGTCTTCCTTTCTGCTGGTCAACTTGAAGAAGCCTCAAAATCCTCACAGAGCAGCGAAGTATGCGAATATCAGTTTCTACCGCGCGTAACTACATTCAACTCAACAAAGAATCTTCTACAGTGTATCCCTCATGCAGCGCCTTGTCTCTCAGGTCCTCAACAAAGGCAGAGACGTAGACGTATGTCACCATCTGAGCCCTAGGCATTCAAACATTGCAATGCTTAAAACTGTATGGCCAATGTCTAGCTGCACCAATGCTCCTATTGGTAATCTTAACGACCCCTTCATTGGTCGATCAAGACCATGCTCACTAACAACATGCGTGCCTACGAGCCAATAGACATTGAGGATTCCGCCTTCTCATGAATCATTGGTCGAACTTAATCTAAGCTCAACCTGGATTGGCGGAGCCAATTCAAAATACTCACAATGTGTGCAAAGCAAATAATCTTGTGGTGCCTTTAAAATATCTTACAGAAATTCATAACATTTGGAGAACACTGTACCTCCAGATACTAAATTGTTTTTCAGTTGGTTCACACAGTTCTTTCCTATTGCACTAATAAGCAGTACGACCGACTGGAGTTCTTACATGAGAGCGTAATTTTACCATAAAAGGTCTGTATGAGCCATCCATAGTGTTGAGCGTTCCTTCCAAAAGTTTTTGAGCATAATTACGTCTCCTCTTGCCCAAACTTTCTTCGGGCATCTTATTAGCCCATTTATGCGCACAGGGCTTCACCGTAGACGCGTGCCCATGCCAACATATCTGCACGATAATCTCGTTTGGAGCAGAAATCCGCAATGGATCAATCCCTTGACCAGACGCGATGCCAGCAATTCCTTCCTACCTCAACGACCCACTCGTCCCACAACCACATCTTCAAAACCCAGTCAGTATTCACCGAAACCCGATGACGACGCCATATGCTCCTCCTACGACCGATGTGACCACGCTTTGCTATTATCCAGCAGACTTGGGGAAAAGGAACATACGGACACCTCAATCGATGGGAGACAACAGAAGCGGCATTTGATAGACAAAATGCGTTCTTTGGGCTTCACCTCACGTTACCTCTCCGTATTTCCACCTGAAGAGAGATTTCCAGCGTCGTATCATTTCTTTGACTTTCCTGTCAGACAAAAGGGTAAAATAAGACACCAATAGACTGTTTTTGCAATTCATAGAAATAAGTATTTTTTAAATAATTGCTAAGAATTCTGGCAGGTCTGTTGTTTTTTTTAAAAGAAATAGACAAAGCTGGATTAGGAATAATGCTTTTTCATTCAATGCATGACTAGGTCCATAATACTTCCTTGAGAAGTTATTTATGTAACTGTTAAAAGAAATTTATAAGGAAATAATTTTTTTTTCCAATTTGGCAAATTATTTTTGAATGCTGATGCATATAACTTATAGAAACAAATAAGCAACAAATTGCCAGGAAACTTCTAGCAACGTAAAGCCATTTAAGCGTGATTTGTAGTTTCTTCCAAGTAATTTGCTTGGAAGACACTTATGCGTTCAAATCCATTCATTGAAGGAGATTTCATTAAAGAATCGGTTGGATGTCTTGATACCCATAACTAGTGTATAATCGTTGCTTTAAACAAACAATACGAATTGGTTTATATTTTAAAAATACCTTCGCTTGAAGTGCTTAAGGATTTTTGAATTTGGAATATTTTAGCAACACCAAAGAATACATCAATCAAGGCAGCTTTTCGTGCCAGAATACAAAAACTCTGTCATACACCGCGTTGTGTCTCAACGTTATTCCTCTACTTAAACAACTTTGTCCTTCCAAATGGAGACATGCTCATTGGAAACAGTAACATTGTAAGCTTTGTACTACTGAATTACAATTAAGTAGCAAGGCGATGCGTTCGGATGTATGGTGCATGAGATTTGCGGAAACGACTAGGCAGTTTGTTGACATAAACATTTTAAAACTGGTCCTCGTGCTATTGACAATAGCGACATGCTTTAATTATGTATGATATTATTAGCTGATCTTGAATATGGCTCTGTGTTCATCGAGTTTTTCCCAGAGTCAGTTACAAACGCAGAGAACGCAGTTTTGAAACTCTGCTTTTTAGGGCATAAGTATACAATATTATCCTATGAGAAGTTAATAAGATTTGCTTTACTTTTCTTTAAATTTTAATCAAATTCTTTTAAAACACTTAATTGCTTTAAAATAGGAAGCTTACTTAATAACTTTCATCAAACATGCACATTTAGATAAGCCAAAGCGAGCGCTACAGCGTTTCAGAATTGCTATCAGATCTCAGCGGATGCCAAGCTTCTTTAGTTTTTGCATTAGTGGATCAAAACTTCGGTGGGATAATGTTGGAAGGTCTGAATGCACGGCCGGCTGAATTCACAAATCTAGTGCTTCTCAGTGCCACACGGCAGGCAAGTGCATCACAAACGGTGCAGATGATAGTGGAAGGACCTCCTTCAGAGTTCTTCTATCCTCGTTACCACACCTATCGGTTAGGGCACTATGGACTTTACGGGGTGGAGGATCTTCTAACCTACGTGGTAGAGAATCTACCGCTATCGCACATGCTCATTGGAGATATTGAAAAAGTGAGTTTTCACTCATTTAATCCAAAACCAGCAACTTAAAGGCATAATTTGATCGGCAACTGGACGACTGCATTTGGTCAGTTGGAGACCACTCGCATTGAGACCTGCATTCCTTTGATCAGTAAACGAACTCACAGCCATGCAAAATAAAGCTACACTACAAATGCAAGTTTAAAATGAGCGTAGCATTTGCCTCCAATAAAAGGAGATAACTACTTAAAACACCGATTCCCTTACAGTGACATGAGAGTGAATGTTAGATTCCATATTTAAGCAATTGTCTTCAAAAACTAATAAGGAAAACCCTTAAATTAACAGGACACGATTGCCCCTTTTAAATGCTCAGCCTCCAATTTCAGTGAAACTGATCAAAGCATTGTATGGTATGAAGATGAAGCAATTGTTTTAAAAGTTTCCCGGAGTTTGGGCGATTGTTCATTGAAGCAGTCGCCCACATCAATTTTCTTCTCAGAATCAGTCAGATTTTATCCTTTAGAGCTTCACCATCATCATTAAGTCATAGTGTGATAGAAAATATGGTACTCATGCAGAATGGCTGAAAGGCCCAGAGGCTATGCCATCGGGCTGAAGAACAAACTGCAGCGACTTGAGTGTTCGCCAGTTAAGCGCAACGTTAAGCAATTCAAAGCCATTGCATCATGGCATTTCGTTGCGTGCAATTCAGGAGGAAATAAATCACAGTCTATCCCGCTTTTGGTGGACTGATAGGAATTCGACGCACTTATGTCTACTGACAGATACCAAATATTTAGCGCGTACAATGTGAGCATATCCTTCCTATTTTATGTGTCAATGAAAACGAAATTATTTCAACCATGCGACTGGGTAATGTTAAATGGAACAAATTTGAGTTCTTTTTAAAAAAATTGCAAAAAAAGTTTTAGCAGCAAAATTAGACTCAAAAGCGACAGGTCACGACCAGCATTGACGTTTCTGCTGCGTCTTCTAGCAAACTAAGAGCTACTTCCTCAGTTGAGTAAAAGTTTGCAATTTTTGTCGCAATTCCAGCAAATCAAGGTTCTTTATCCACTCATGGAACTGGGTTCCTTCTATGGTAGCCGAGTGCAGGCCCACACATCGAGCCTCTTCACCAAACCTGTGGTCATTAATCAACACGAGGGCGGCTTCCTTCAGGGCCATTTGGCTGGCCAGGAGCGTGTCTTGAACTCAGCGCCCCGCGGCTATGTTGCAGGTTGTGTGAGTCTATCACCCATCGATTGGCTGCGAAATTACCTCCCCTCGACGGATCAAACACAGAGACATTGATCACAATCCTTCTCGTACGCAATTACACACACATACAAACACACACACACACACACAGACGCAAATACTAAAACGTTTCATGCCACAGAAGAGCGTCCGATTATTTTACATTTACGTGAACAGGAAAGTTAAGTGTTTAAGCGATAAATCCATTGTACATAATAAATTTTGCATGTTTTGATTGTGCCCATTTTGAAGTCACCGAAGTGCGAAGGGGACGATTGCGCATTCACTAATCTCCTACTGGTTTATTGTAAGTAGCCACATTAAAATGTGGAAAACGATTGTAGTCGTCGAAATGGATGGATTAGGGTTTCGAAATATTAATTAATCCATTAGGCTTTACAGTACTTACTTAAAAATCGATATATTGTGTGAGATTAACATTTTTCGTCCTTGCAAGACAAAATCCACAAGAATCTCCTTAAAATCCAGTAAAATTATCCAAAAGTTTCCGAGCTATCTATAAGTTAGTGTTTGAGAACTAAACAAAATTCATTATATTTTCCATGAAACTGGCCAATCTGTTAATGAAATTTCTAGGATTAACAATGCGCTCATCATCGAGTTTCCTGTTTCTACCTGAAAAATACATAGTCACGCTTTCGGCTGAACAGTTCGGCTTCGGCTTTTCATTCATCTAAATAATAATTTCAAAAGAACTTCACCTAGTCAGACAAACACCTACCTGTTTCTTTAAATGCTCACAAAAAATTGGTCGAATTGCCGACAGAGCTTTCACTTATGAAGCACTAAATCAGTGAAGCATCAGAAAGTTATGCTTTGGCATCCCGAATGTTGTGAATGATCGTGGTAAATAAGAGTGAAGGCGAAACCGGCAGGTAGACTTAATTCCATTAATTTAACTAAGAAACAAAGTAGGCCTTAGTTTTGATCGTTAATTTTTAAACGCCGACACAAAATCATGGTTATAGATTTAACTGAAGCGATAAGATTTTGTTTATGCTTTGGCAAAGAGGGGTACGGAGTGAATTCAAATAGTCATTTAATGACATCGAAAAGTTTTCAAATACTTAGTTTGCGGACGTTGAGGAGGGGACTGAGGCGACCAGGAAGTTAAGGCGGAAGAAGTCGCCACACACTTGCGCGTATGGCCTGCTGCCCTCTGCAAGGTAAAGAAGGGTGAAATGTTTTTGAAATGTACGGCAAATCACCCAAGTTCTCGAATATGCGCTTTGTGATTGCAAAGGTATTATTTATTTCTGCTGTGTTTTCAGGCACTTATGAAAGCTTTCAAAGTCGGCAAGCCTAATCTGCCAAGCAATTTGGTTCAGCAAGATCCTCCACTCTTGATATTAGCTAGTTATTCACTGCGATTGATGTATTCACTTAAATAAGGGTTTGTTGGTCATGAATAATTTCTGTTAATTCTTGACTTGAGTGGCAGCCATTTATTTATACCCACAGGGTGGGATTCGTGGTTAAAGCTGCTAGGCACGTGTCAATATGGCATTCACTGACAGGCAAGACCGCTTTTTTACATCTTTCACTCACTTTCTCAAAGTGGGCCCAATCCAGCCTTTGTTGCTTGCTACTCACAAACAGCAGATTTATCACAATCTCAATCGCTCAGCCTTCAACAGGTGGACGGTCCAAACTAAAGTTCATCCCCTAAAGCAAAAAGTGGCCAAGTTTTGTCTTCCAAGGATGAAGACATGCGTGTCTTAGATGTGTGGGTTACAAATTAACTAGTTTTTTTGGCTGTTCAGGCATTTTCCATCACATGTGAGGTGGTTGGAAAAAAAAGTCTAGCAATGGTTCACTTTGTAAAGGTGAGTGAAAGACAGAAAACAAATGCGTAGACCTTAAAACACACCGTCAGTGCATGCCATTGAGGCGCATTTACACAGCGGCATTCACCACGACTTCCACTTGACACTTTGTGCGGGTATAAATGAACGATCTTCCCACTCAGGCCAAGCTTTGCTAGAATTATTTAAAACTTTGCGACCTTTAGTTATCGTAATGCGTCAATTGCGATGAGTGGTTGCTCAATACGGATGGTGTGGGATCTTGGCGAATGCAACGACCCCTTTTTCCTGAACAATCTTCCACAGGATTAGACTTTTTATGAAGGTTTCTGGTCCACGTCTGCATCAAATGTAAGGAGTCAGCTTCTCCAACTTCAAAACCACATTAAACTCTCTTGATAGGGTGGACAACTACGGATAACGTTCACCTTGTTCAACTGACATTCACTAGATGGGTTCACAATGTGAAAAAATTAGAAAAGAACACAACAGAGAGAATAGAAATGCTAAGTAGCTCTTCCATCATGTCATTTCCAAGTCACGACAAGTTACCGCAGTGCGCTGTGGTAAAAAAAGCTCCGATTTTCTGGTCACGTGATGTGATGGCGTATGGTTTATTCCGACTCTTGGGCTTGGTACTCGAACAGGAAGTGTTATAACCTCGACAAAAGCTATTCAACGCATAACTCTTTGGTGTTACTTCCGTTTAGCCAATTAATCCCCATAAGAGTCCAGTATTCACTGCTCGTGAATGAGTAGTCCACCTAAAAGCGTGTCATCAACACGAGCATTCATATTCATATTCATATTCATTCTGCTAGAAGTGAGGAACTGCCAATTCTTATTCAGGCAACATAATTGGCAAAACTCGATTATCCAAAAGCTAAGTGTACACAGGACAAGGAGCCTGTGTTGAAGCTAAATGACATTCCGCAGGTGAAGCATGTACTCACATGCTGAATGACCTAAAAAGTGTAAGGAGTTGAACATTACCCTACCTGTGGCCATTACCAACGACAATTTTCCATTTACTTAGTCATTACCCTTGTCGTACTGCCAGGCATTCAAAATCGTACCCTGCCCGGGTCACTGAATCTTAACAAAATTGTGGTCCAAAAATTCATGCAGGCAAAAATCTCAAAGTGTACGCGCACTTCCCCTTTTACTCTTCTCGTACACCATCTACGCTGAGATACCACTGGACGCCGAAAGACTACGCTACAAGGCGACAACAGGCGGCACTCGCATCCACGCATGCATCTAACCGCTTCTGGCAACGTTTCCCACATTCAATCCGGAGTTGTCAACCATAAGCAGTCTTGTTGTTACTGAACCGCCCCGCCCCACTTGTCAGGTCTAACATGCTCAACTGATTTTCAAGAAATGATTTCCTGAAGTTTCACCTATTTTGCGGGCGAAACAAATGTGTCGAACGCCACCCTAACTCACGCCACGGAACTAGGCTCCGACTGCGAAAACATAAGCCATGTTGCCACGCCCCGCGGCCCCCACAAGCTAAACCCGGCCAAGGGGCGAGGCGCCGTAACAAGGAAGCACCTAACCTTAGCAGAAAGCAATGCAACCAACGAGCCTTGCATGCAAACCACCACCCCGACGCCACCAGGCCAGAGTAAGACGACGCAGATGCCGCACTCAAGCTCTCATCGGAACAATGCCCGCAAAAGTAACCAAATTACTGCACAAAGACCGTAATTGCTGAACGAATGACACACTTCCACCGCACTGGCTACAGGGAGAGGACAATGGAAGACCCGGCCCCCGGAAAACAGGCTCAAGGTTACTTGCGCAAAGCAAGTACCACCGTGATCACCAAATCAGGCGTCAGAATTCAAAGTAGACTCAATCAAGAAGTAAGATTACAGAACACAACCAGAATGTGTCAGCATTTACAAAAAAGCTACTTGAAGGAAAGGAGCTCCACGTCAAATATCAGTGTGGCGTTAGGTGGAATAACACCGGCAGCGCCAGTGCTACCGTAGCCGTAGTCTGGACTGATAGTGAGCTTGGAACGCTCACCAAGACTCATCTTAGCGACACCCTCATCCCATCCTTTGATGACCTAGAAAAATTATTGTAGAAAACAATCATACCTGGCCCACACCGAGCTTAAACTGGAAAGGCTGACCTCGATCTCTGGAAGAATCAAACTTCTTGCCACTGGTCAAAGTCCCAGTGTAGTGGACGGTGACCGTCTGGCCCTTCTTGGGATAACTAGAACCATCACCCGGCTTTATGACCTCCACATCCACACCCATGATGATTAAAGATGGCGTCGCTCCGGCAACGGTTAGTCACGCCGTATATATAGATAACAAAGCATGGAAGCCACAAAGCGGATATTTGATTGGCTAATCCACAAAAGAGGTAGTCCACCGATTGGTTCAACCTCGACACGATGTGGATTCAGTAGGCCATTTTGTTGTAGCGTAACATAACAAAACCATAGGCTTACTAAATAAAATTAATCGTGCCTTATCGTTAAAGTTCAGAAAATAGAAATTTGAGAAAATTATTAATGTACTCTTGAGCTGAGTGAATCACTGTTTCTGTCACTTAAATAATACTAGGTCTTAGATTAAACATAACCTTCCATGATTTTTAAATATCTACTTCAAAGCAAATTAAGAGTTAAAAATTAATCCTTTTTAAAGTTAATCAAGGAGTTTTGCAACGCGCCAACCGCTTAGCTTTGGTGAGGAGCGATTTCACTTTCGTTCGGTGAGCTGGCCTTCGGGACATGGCTGCAGCTCTTAGCCCTACCGTAAATTGAAAAAAATACATATATACCGATTATACGTTGCATCTTCTATCGTCCATAGAGGAGTCTCGATGCACTACAATGCCAGCAGCAGTAGACCAACCTGATGTTTGTAATCTTACATTCTGAATTTTACTGTTGGATAATAAAACAGCACAGTGAAGGGATGAAAACTTTGACAACTACCTCAATTTCGTTTTCTGGTTGGAAGCTACTTATAATGGAAGCGAAACTAGCCATACGCCATCGAAAAATTTTGTTACCGAGTTGCCTACTAAATGTGTACAAGAGTACTGGTATCGTGGATTCGTGATTTCTCTTTTTTCTCTACCGGTAGGGTAGAACCGAGCCATAACTCACTAGGCTGTACTAAATCAAGAGCAATTTGTCTATGCGGTCCACGCCAGTGATCTTTGGCCCTAATCTATGCTATATCATTTTTTCGATTATTTTGCCTCGGGTCACCACAAATTACGTCACGGAATCGTATGCTATCGATAACCATTCCCAATTTATACGATTTTAGTTAATCCTAAAGTGGTTTTTGGGCTGTGCGAAGTATTCTTACTGTGTTTCGTAGAAATCCTAAAACTCGTGAATCAGTATTAATGTATTTTAATATTTCGCCTATTTTACCTCTAAAAAGCATTCGAATTCCTGTAAGCCCCAATGACCGATAAGGAACTAGTAGATTCTGTCGAAACTGAGTAAGTGTCCCATTGACAAACAAAATTATGATGAACGCAGAATCGGATAAAATTACCTTGTAAATTGACAGTTACAGTTCGGATTCACATTTGTTTTCAAAATCAAGCAGAATTCTTGTTTGGGTGAGCCACCCAAGGACATTAAGTTTACTTAGAGCCTGCTTATAGTTTAATTAATAATCCTTTATGAGCCGGCAAATCTTTGTCAAAATTCAATCCACTATTGAGTACCAAATCTCCTGGGAGTACTGCCATAAGCACTCGACGCCCCTCCTTTTTCTCTTCAGACCTAATCGCCAACTGCTTTGGTGCAAATTTGCATATAAATGAGCTTAAGGGCGATGCGTGTGTGTGTGTGTGTGTGTGTGCTTGAACGGTGTGTCAAGTGGGTAATTAAATTTTGATAAATTTTATCCCACCCATTCTTTGCCTGCGCTTTGCGCAGCTCGGAAAACCCGGATTAGCGAGCCTGCGCGCCTCTTGGTCGGCTCACTTTTCAGCATGTATTTAATGAATGAGCTATCGCAATAGCCATTCTATAATTTTTCTGCTTTAAAGTACTACTTGCTGTGACGGTTTGGAGGAGTGCAATGCATTTTGTTCACCCTAATCTTGAGCAAGTGGTAGCCTTAAGATGAAGTCATCCGCGTTTTGACAAACTCATGCTATTTTAAAGTAATCAAGGTGCAGATATAGTACCAACTCTTAGGTTTTTACATGTCAAAAGGACCAAGTAGGAATGACCTATTGCTAGTAATGTGAAGGGATTCGAGTTGATCAATAGCGGTTGACCAGGGAGCGGATCTGAATGAATGGGCAGTGCATAATAGTAATTTATGGACCATTTTATGGGGATTTTAGAAAAATTCAATTTTAAAATACCCTGTCTTGTGCCCATTTAGTGTCAAAAGTCAAATATAGTGTTTAATCCCGCGGCTCGAAACAGTAAAGCACAACACCATGTCTTTTAAATGATGCACTTCAAATGGCTCCGCTTTGTCCTGCTTTAGGTGCAGATATTACAATAGTTTCACTCTTGTTATCCTGTTCATACATGCATAGATCGTGCAATTCATGTTTCATATTAATTAAGGCAACAAAGAAACGAAGTTCGGTGATCTCATCTTGAGCCTGCAACGATCAAATTCTGCTAGTTATTCGGATAACAATTTTATGCAAGTGCAAGTTTGATGGTGCGAAGTGCCAAAAGAAGGAAAACTATTTACTTTGGCCAAAGGAAACCCGACCTTAGTTGCTTCACTGAAGTGGAACCATTTGGTCATTTTGGAAGTGTGACTTCACATGGCAAATTGACTAACACCCCAGTACGCAAGTGACGCAGGTTAAGAAAGGCTAATGGTTTGTTGAAAAGCGCAGCTCTGATATGAAATTAGGCTTTAACCTAGAACTTCTGCTATCTTTTTCCTAGAAACGTTTAGTCCTCATTAAAATGTTGGAATACAGGCAATGCTTCCCTCCCAAACTTAAACAGCAGGTAACGCTAAGAGATTGAGAGGGAGTTAGGCTGAAATCTCTCTCATTACGTCTACTGTCGATGGAATCGGTCAAGGATCTTGATATGTCATTGGTGTGCCTCAGATTTCCCGTTTCCCTATCAAGGTTTTGTGTTAGAGCCAATTAATTTGACATGACAAGGCGATGAACGACCTTCTCCTGTGAAACCTATTTCTTCGCCAAAATTGATTCAATAAAGAAGGCGGGTTTCTTGAGCGAGGAGTTAGTGCTGGGAGCGGGGATGGAGTTTGTGGTGGCGGTGGTGCAAGGAAGCGGGAGGAGGGGAACCCGAGATCTTCGACGCTTTACGTTAATGCTGGCCTGTCGCCGAGCCAATTCCGTGGGTGGAATTGGTTCTCCCGAACACGTGAGTGGGTAAGCGTTGTGAGCTGGTCTGCCGGGACCTCAAAAGTTAAGAAGAGAAAGTAGCAAACCATTTACTGACAGCACTGGTATACTATGGCACACAGCATTTAAATTGTTCCCATTGCGTGGTATCTAAGGTCTTTTCGTCCACGCTTTCTGATCACTTTCTAGGAGATCGAGTTGCTCATCATCCGCTCACTCGATGACAGCATGTTTTGAGGGTTAATCATATAGTTTAACTTTAAAAGTAGCAAGGTAAACCATCTCATCTGAAAAAAAGTATCGACCGTGGTTTTGTAATCAACACTTCGAACACCGTATCATCCGCGTTGCCTAAGCTGCCATGCCAAGCGGTCAGAAGGTAATGTCCTTCTCAAAAATTGTCACAGGACTATATGCAATTGTAATATAAACAGTGATTCTGGCCATGTCTCAAGTACCCAATCTCCCTTCTTCGAGCAGATTATTGGGATCCTGCATACAATACCTACTGATTCTTAAGGATGTAAAATTGGTTCGACTGTCGCCACCTGCAGGTATTGAGACGGTTCTTGAGTTTTCAGTCAGAAATGTCTCAAAAATGCGATCGAGCATAATTTATTGCGACTTCATTCCTTCTCATGGAGTCTGTACCCTTTAAGAGCAGGTGGGAAATTTCGTTTAGTAGCAAAAATTTTCTCCACCTCTCTCAATCTGTCTGCTCTAAATGCAATCATATGAAGTGCCATTGAGAGAGCTTTTGCCAAGTTTACTAGTAGCAATAAGACCCTGGCAATTTGTATTGCAAAGGGATGTCAGAGTTGACGTGATTAAGGGCCAACCGACCTGAAAGTGCGCCTAGTCGCCGTGACTGTCCTATCAGGGCTGCCATGCGTTCAAATAGTAAAGCATGAAATTTTTCGGTGACAAGAAGAAAAAGCCACAGGTATGGATAGATTTCAGCAAAAAAAATTAAGTCAATTTTGGTGAATAAGTGAACCATAGAAAAGGCCACGAAATTAAGCAAAAGGAGGGTGGATTGGAGGGAGAACGGTATAAAGTGATCCAATTAAGCTAAATGCAAAGGCACATGAGTAACGGATGGTGTCACCTGTGCCAATGGAAAATGTCAAATGTACGTGACAAGCACTTTGGGGTTTCGCTATACTTGCGGCATTATTCTGTGATGCTGCAGTCATGCTCCAAATTAGTGCCACTTTTAAGAAGGTAAAAAAAGCATTAAAGAATAAACGGCGAGTCAATGCGGTTTTAACCAAAATATCTCACATCTGTGCATTAAACCAAACGAATGGAAAAGTGGGCATCTCAGATGATTTTAAATGTAGGTAATCTATTAACCTGAGTGCATAAAAATACATTTTTACAAAATTCCACCAATCAAATTTAATTGAACATGATTTAAGGAAAGTATTAAGGCCTCACAGAAATAATCTCACCTTTCCTTGTGTTCTCGCGTTTTCGCCATTTCGCTCGTCGGTTTTGGAACCACACCTTCATTCGAATGGATAAAAAGAACAGACGCAAAGTTTGTGATCACATCTTGACGCTGCAAGTGATGAAATGCATTTACAACATATGACTGCTTGAATGGACCTTTTGGGTGACAGGCGATCAGACCGCACCGCCTTCGTGTCCAGACGTACTTTACGGGTTTGCCAAGGCTAAGGTCTCCTTTCACAGACCGTTGCCAATTCGTGAGCCCTTCTCCCATATTGCAGAGCATAAGCCACATTTTCCTGGCTAATCGCCTCAGTTTTAAGGGAATGATGAAAACTGACGAAAAATAGGGCAAATACATTTGTATATTGCATAATGGCATCCAAATTAGGAGTCCATCTAGGGTTCCTTCACACATTAGGGGTGCGAAAAGATAGCCGTTTATTTGGATTCCGGGATTGCCTCCTGTCGTGATTACCCATTCCTTGAGGCAGATGATAGATTCTATGCGACATTGAGACTTGCGGAATTTTACATGTAATGTTTAAGCTAGTATTAATTAAGCTAGGTGATTTAAACGACGAGCAAATAGGCGGACCAAAACTGATTTTTATTTGTTTAAAGCGTCGCCTGTGAAACCTTTCGCCCCAATTTTGATGTCGCACAAAATAACTGTCAATTACACTTTAAAAGCGCAATCTACTTAAGTAACCTGACCAGCTTTTCGACCTTGGCTGTAAATCGCCACTCTCCGTCCCTTTTGCGACTGGGAGACTCATCATTAAGGGAACACAGAGGATGAGGCGGGGCAGGGCCCCCCTTCTATTTCAGATGCCTGCTCTAGACTCCATGCAGATGAGCTTAGTCCTACACTGGGTAGCTGGCTCCAATTACAAAGAGGAAGAAGGTCTTCTAACACACCTCGGAGTTATATCGAAGTGTATTGTGCAGTTAGCTTACAACTCTAATTCGACAAATTGATCTAAAGTTTACTCTCAGCTGAAAAAGAAAACGAGTTTTGCCTGCCTGGGAGGGAATTATGTGTGCCCTTAAAGTGTAGGATGGTAACTAGCGGAGTTCGTATGAACAATGAATGCTGTGTTTTGATCTCCCGGACAAATACTACTACATGTGAGGTGACCAGCAAACAGAAGGCGAGCGGAAACTGTGGCGGACAAAAGAATTGTCCCTTGTTGGCGTGTCAATGGGGCACATTTGCTCAGCAGCATTCACCGCAGCTTTCGCCTGACGCTTGATGCAAACCTAATTGAATTGCTTCATTTCTCAGGCTAACGGATATCGCACACTTTCCATGGTCGGCTACGCTTTATTGCAAGGTGCCAATCACGATGGGTGGCTACTTAGCGCCAATAATGCAGGCCGTTGCCGAAAGTGATACACCAGAACGGAATTGTTAAAATCCCACACCTTCTTAAAGTGCTGAACAACAAACTTAAGGGAATATCCATATCTCTAGCTCCTTGAAATGCGTTAAAATTCATTCAGTTGTAAAATCCACTAGAACTAGTAAACCAGATTGAAGTTAATCCTTAAGAGTTGCAACGACCGGTAACTCATGGAACTGCTCATAAACTGTTATAACATTCCTAGCTCTGCAGTATTTTTTTATGAATAGCTTTAATTCATACATAAAAGTACATAAAGCGAAAGATGCAGATAAAACAATCCCTTGAAGAATATGCCTTTCTTCCATCACAACGTTTGTCCTTTCATCCTAATTACAATTTTAACATTGCAAAAAGTTATTAAGTCGTTGTCCTTGCTTTCTGATGCACTGTGTCTAATGAAGGGTCCGAACTTTGGTACTTTCGCTTTAACCCAAATTTGTCACGTTAGCCTCTTCTAGTGAAGGATAACTCCCTTGAGGACCGGTGACGCTTTAATTAGGCGGACTTACAGCAGGAGGGGATGGATGCAACGCTACTCATTTTGAACAAAGGTGTACGGTGGAAGAAAAATGCCATTTTAGCATTGCAGTTGTCAGCGTAGGTCTCCTTCCTCTCTCGAACAGGCTTAAAAGCGTGGCATACATGTGAGCAAACATTGGGTCAACTTAAAGGAAACTTGTGAAAAATCAGAATAAAAGCATTGGTTTTGATGGTATCCTTCTCTGTAATTTCCGCTCGTGTTTTCAAATGCCACAATGACAAAATCTTCCGTGTCTGACATTCACAGGCTACTTACGACCAAACAGACAAACATACCTGAATCCTAGACTCTGAGAGGTCGAGACGGCGAGCCAAATCCTCACGGCTTCGTAGGCCCGGGTAATGGCTTAGGCGGAACGCCGCATCCAATTCACTTAGCTGTTTATTCGTGAAGTTAGTACGGTTCCTTTGTCGCTTTCCACCTGTCGGTTCTGTATAAAGTTACTTCCAATTAATAAGAGCCCAGGAAAAGTCTCCTTCTTTCAAAATTTTACACATAGCCATAGCGGCACACGAGAAGGGATAATTTCTTGTTGGAGAAGATGTTCCATTTCTTGTAAACCGCTATAAACAAGTGAGCAACGAGCAGGGTGAAAATTTACCACGCTTTTTGGCTTTGTCAGCAGACGTGAGCGCGTCCTTGGACCGATAGTGATCAAAGGGAAGTGGCGCCTCAACCCTGGCCATTCTTTGCAAATTTTCCTGCTGGTTGGGATATCTTTCTTCTATGAGGTAAAGAAAACGAATTTTATTTTTGTGCGAGAAGTAGAGAGGTCCTGGAAACCAGTTCACCAAGGCTAGGTGAATATTGCTGTTTGTAGTCATGAAGACTTAGTAAGGTTGTGGCAAAAACCAAGGCCATTTTTTAAATTTTTGTTGAACTCTTGAGAAACACCTTGTGTATGCAGTTTCTAACCAAGCGATACTTCTATTTTCTCTTCACCCTCTTGTTTAAAAAAAAGCCATTTTTCTTTACAACTTCGTGGTAAATTGGTTACTTTTATGGGTGTGCAAATCAAATTCAGCATATTTTATGGATGGGGTCAGGCGAGTCAAGGAAGTCACGTAGAGTTCAGTGTTTCCGGGCGGAAAAGATCGGTCAGCTTAGAAACATCATGTCCATCTGTGTCCCATTGTTGCAGCCAAACAAAGGTCAGGGATGCATCAACACCCCCTTTTGGTTTATTGCAGGTAAAAATGAGGTTTTGACCTCTGCGCTCCGATTGTAAAGAGGACCCAAGTAACGCCTTGGCTTTCGTGTTAAGAAAGGACGGGAGGATTGGTTTTTCTTCCATCTACTTTAAGAATAGCCTCGTTGGAAAAATAGGAGTAGTTTAAGCCTATGGAAAAAAATTTGTTACTTGCAAAGACATCAGAGATCAACTTATGCTAACTACTTGCTGTAATGAGCCCATTACTGCCTAAACTCTGACGCTTATGGGCGCTATTTATAAAACTGCCTCCAGCATATAGACAAGCTCTGCAGTACTTCCCTGTTAAAGGGATATCTTAGCTTTGCGTGATGTTTTTAAGAAAAAAGACATTTTCTAACAGACCTACTGCTTGCAGTGCAACAAAGGAGACTTTATGGAAGAAGGATAGGTTCTGTGGCGTTCAGAAAACTACTTGATTAGCTGACAACTGCTTTAATTTGTACAGCTGATCAAAGGACGAGACCGCCTCTTTAACGAATCTTCGGCATTTTAACGTGGCCAAAAGGGTGCTGATAAAGAGAAGCAAAATCATAAATTAAGTTGAGAAGCTGCTTAAAAATATAATTTTTAGTAAATGAACCTGAGCAATAGATCCTACAAGAGATCCAAAAATTTCTCATCGTAGAATGTCATCAACCCATGAAATTGCACGTCGAAGTGAAGGAGGCGACGCTATGGAACGAGCCACTACGACGTGAAGACTGGCAGAAAGGAAGCCGATTTTTGCGTGCAGCACAGAAGCATTCTCATTCATGATATACTGCGCTTCCACGGTAAGAGTTTATTCATGTTTTCCACAGGGTGTCCTCCATGGTCCTCATCGTTTGGTCACGTAACTGATATTGAGAAGCGGAATGAATGACACGTACACTCAAATCGCACGTTTTTTTATTAATGTCGCCATGCCAACTACCACACGCGGTTTTGATGAACATGAATGTCAACCAAACGCAATTCAATCGCGATCGGTCTGTGGAGGCCTCAATCCAAGTCTGCCAAAGTGAATTTATCCAAAACATTCCCCTTCTCCATTTCTTCGCTTTTTTCGAAGGCAAAGGGTAACTTACAGAGCTATCTAATTAAAATCACCAAATCTTTATTCTCCCAACTTTTTTTGTGGCAAAGCAACACGAAACCGGGAGGTCTACGCAGTAATTAAGTACAACTGAAGGGAAATTAGTGACCCATTTGGATAGCACAGGAGATTGCTATCAATGTGAACTTCAAATTAATTTTATTCCGAGGTTTCTTCCTAAGAAATCAGGATAAAAGATTTTTGACTGTGGGATCTATCAACAAGATGTGTAATGCTAAAATTGACGAAGTCGAAGTTAAATGGAACAAACTTTTGCTCAAACAGATAATAAACAATTTATTTCCAGACGCGTAAGGCGTTCACAGATGCAATTTATTTGTGAATATGGGCTTTGGCTATAGACTAAGCCTAATGTGTTTTCCTTCTGTTCCAAAATTTTATTATAAAGTTACAAACTTCATGGTATCTATCACACAGAATAACGGGAAGCGGTTCCTGTGGCTGCAGATTATAAGAAATGGCTGCAGTAATCCACAGCTTTTACTGAAGTTTTGTCCCTAGCCATCTCCGTTTCCCAGCCCCTCGCTTCGCCTGCGAGTCCTATCACTCGAGGAGAACGGGGAATCAAAACGCAGCGATGCAGCATCTCCCAGCCAGTCCAGGGCGCGAACCTCCCTCAAGGCAAGTGATGTGGCATGTGGTGGGAGGTCTTGTAAGTAAGAATGGAGACTTTCTACTGACTGCTCCATTAGTCACAAATGCTTCTGAGGACAGTATTTTGCATCTCTAATTGTGTGACCTTCCAAGAGGCAAAACCTCTGTGTGCAAATTCAGCACACGCAAAGTGAGGAAGTGGAAGAAATGGTGTCTAAGATTCGTGAGGAAGTGATTTGCTCATGCATAACTAATAATGTGATCCTTCGTTTAACGCCGGAATATGAACGCAACCTCTCATCCCCAACCACTCCTTTCCAATAGCAGGTTTTGAAAACGCACGTGAGGGGAAGAAGAGGAAAAAGGTATCGCCTTTTTACCATGCTTTTATCCGTCAATACATGAAGTGGGTCTCATTGACTTTATATTTTCCAAAAATTTTCACGCTCAAGTGATGTAATTACTGGCACATTGACTTATCATCTGCGTTCAAAACCTCGCCCGCTTTTAATCTCCACTAATGAAACTTACATTTTTTATCATTATCAATATGAAAGGGTCCTCCTGAACGTGAGGCATCAAATTAAGATGCTTCTCTGGCAGAACCACGTTGTTTTAGTTACTTTATTCCAGGTAGCAGATTTTACTCCCTCACCATTTCAGGCAGAGGCTGAAGTTTGGAGCCATGCATCCAATTCGAACACGAGTAGTAATGCGGTCAATATTGAGTCCCACGTAGCAGTCAAATTTTGTCGACATTTGCTTATTTTGAGGTTGGGATATGAGAGAACTATAGAAAAATGACACGACAAAGGGTGTCGATAGACTTGCGCATGCCACTGCTTGACATTGCATGCAAATGGGTAGTCGTGTACACTTTTCCTGCAAGTAATACCGTCGTAGAATTAAAAATACCAATCAAGCGGACGATTGAGCACTATAAGCCATGCCTAAAACCCTCTCAATCGTTCCGAGCAGCCAGTCTCGTTGAGTTTACGGCTTCAACGACAAGTCATTTAGTGCGATAGTGGGTTTTTGAGGAATCTGATCCCCTCGCCTTGAACGCAGAGGCCAGATAAAACACTCACTTTAGTGGCAAAATGAAGATAAGTTCTCAAAAATGTCCAATTTGATGTCACTTCCGAAGTCTAGAATCGTAAAGCGATCGTGGATTCCATTTGAAATAATGACACACCTATTTGCATTTTGGAACGTCATTCTCTTAAACTAGCCCTTAATTTTAGACCAAAGAGAGGAGATTTTTTTATTAAATACTCATCTTACAAGTGAAAGCAATGAGAAACTCGGCAGTGGAACACAAAGATGCAGTCACATTTGTTGCTACATTCTGCGCAAGTCTTTAAATTATTGTCTCCTTGATAAGTGCTTCTATTTTTTGGAACTAAATTGGCATCAGCTGCATGAGGCTCTCTGTTTATTACCACCTTAACTGGACTACATGGCCAAAAGACAATTAATTTTTTTCCCGTTCTTCTTCATTTTATAATAATCGCCGTGAACTGTAGTTCAAGCATGGTCGGCAATCTAACGCACTCTACTCTTTAAGCACTGAACCGCACATTTTTTTGAAGCTTTTCGTAATCCTGGGCTTTTGCATAAAATGCTGAAGCAACAGGCAAGCAAAGCCTTCCTCATCACCTTGTTGCAGACTTACATTAATTTTTATTTGAGTTGGTAAGCAAATCCTGGCAAATCCTGCTTTTGTATAGTAAAACCTCATGGTTTGGAGGAAGGCTTCCTAAGCGCACCAAAGATGTCCCAATTTCCGAAAGCCATCGCTTCCAGTTAACATAATATCATCAGACAATTGATTATTCAAGGATGTTTTGATACGACGTAACTGAATAAACGCCCATGTACAAATTTATTATTTAAAGAATACCAAAAGTCAGTTGACACCTTCAAAGTGTTTAGTGTTTGAAGATCAATCCTCAACTCTTTAAACCAGGACCCAATGGGATATTCCAAATCAAAGAGACACAAAAATTTAGTTGAACTGCGTCGAAAAATGATATTCAAGAAGTACGCAACAATAATTACAGGGAGGGGCTATTATCATTTAGGCACTCCTTGTCTTCAGCAATTGCTGCGAATTGAAAACGGAAAAAGTCATGCGGAACTCCAAGTGAGGCAATGAGATGCTGCTGGTGAACAAAGGGATTGGAAGAGCACATCCATATCCACTCCTACCCAAAGCACAAATTTTTCTTGATAACTCTCATTCTTTAGAACTTTCCCCTCTGACTTAAAATAAGCGATGACTCAAGACCAAGGCCAACTATTTTCCTCCAATTTGTCCCTCAGAATTTAGCACTTGTGCAAATACTTAAAAGTGTATACTCTGAATGGCATTTCCCAGCAATCGCTTTGTCCACTCACAAATGTTCAAGTTATTATCCGAGAAAATTTATAGGTGTTATCAAATAGCAATGCCTTCGCATTCATCGGAGATTCAGTATTAATATTCATGTAAAATGTGTTCAAACTTTAAATAGATTTTTGCAGAAGAGGGACCACGTGAGGATGGTAAAAATTATTGGGATATGGCTTCTACCTTAATTGTAACCAACTTCGAAAATGGGATATTAAACTACCAATCATGAAATAACATCTAAGGGAAAGAAATTCCTGTCTCACTTAACATCTTCCCAATGATACCGCAGGTATCTAAACAAAGCCCAACAATGAAAAGCAAAGGAGAGATATTTGGAGGACTTTTAAGTTTTTTAAATTACGATGCAGAGTGTGCTCATGATTGGCCTAAAGCCAAGCTTGCGTTGGGCCAAAAAAATAGCGCATCAGTTGTCATGTCTGACGCACGCCCTACAAATGGACAAACCTTAATGGGATGTTGGTACAAGGGCGGCCTATAATCTCTCGCAAATAATCACGCCACAGAGTGCCATGAACTGCCAAAGCAAGAATCCACCCAATATTGTGTTCAACTCTTTACTGGAAATTGAATTTACACTTCGAAACATCAGTTATGAGACCTGTAGATTGCCATCTGTGCGGTCAGGTTAAACATCGCTGCGTCGTTTGTTACGCAGATGTGAATAAGAAAACAAAATTGCGCATTTGTAAGACTCACCGTGCGCTGCGCCGTAAGTGTCCACTGGCGAAAGTGACCCTCTGTGGTCATTAATGAAGGTCAGGTGATTCTGAAAATGCGCAAGCAAAGTAATAATGAATTTTAAGTAGCATAGTGAATCTCCTATTAATCATTACATTCTACGCTCAACAAACAGCAAATTAACGATTATCTTTTGCCATAAGAGGCAGCAAAAATTTTAAGACTGAATGCATGCATTCTTCTATGACGAATTGAAGGGGAATCGCTTTCATTGCAAATTGCTCATGTGCTACTTATCGAGCAGACATCTAGTTTGAATTAATAAATACGATTATTTTTTTTTTGCAAAACCTCAATTTCTACAGCCGATAGGTTTTGGTTTGCGGAGAAGTTACCATGAAAGTCAGCACTTAAACGTGTTTATAGAATGAGGACAGCATAAATGGGGCTGCTAAGTACACAAAACACTGGCACTTGAAAATGCGAGCTACTAAACTTGTCACTAAATAACTCATCTGCATTTGAAGTTAGTGAATACCAAATAGATTTTCATCAAAAAAATTTTAATAGTAAAATACATTTTCGTTTTTACCGCAAAATATAATAACCAGTTCAATCACAATACCGCTCAAGTTGATCAGTGGGGAAGCAGTTTAGATTTTCCCGTAGCATGTAATGAAAATGATGAGGATTTGCTTCTTTTAAGCTTAAATAAGCAGGGTTTTATAAGTAAATACGCTTTAACTAGTGCCAAGCGGAACAATCAGCGCTAATGTTTTTCTTTTAATAAGGTTGGTTCAACCATAGCTTTCCTTTTTGCATCCATTAAAATTATGATGAAATTTGCTAATCACGACATGTGACTAAAAGCACACAGTAAGTACATAGAAGTACGGATAAGCCCTATCTCAAGACTCGACCTGTATAAAATTAGGGAGGAAGCTGACCTGTGGTTGCAAAATTTGAACTAGCATATCCCAAAAACTTTCGCCCTCCGTCTTCGGCTTTGCGATTCCCTCTTGTATCATACTTCATCAAAAATAAATATAAATTCTCTTATCCCTTTACTTTTTTATCGGTAAACTGGACACCACATGCGCACTTTTGTATGCCGGCTGAAAGCTTATTGGCTGGTTAAAGGTGTTCGACCAATGGCAGTCACGGCTGTTAATTAGCGCAGTAAGCGCTTCAACACGAGAAGTTGAATGGTTGAAATAGCTGGATTGGTGGTGTTTGATTAGAAGAAAACTTAGCAGATTACAAGAATTTAGCGTGCGGAATGGATACGAAGATATGCCAATTTAGATGTGCGTGTTACCATTAAATGCCTGTCGGCTGTAATCTACCCACAATGTGTAAAACTGAAGTGGAAGTGTGATTAATTTCTAATGACCAACTGCCAAGCCAAAACAGCCAAATGTGTAAAAATTTGGATAAATGTAGGAGCAACTATGCACACTCATACAGGACAAGTGTGAAGCTAAGCAAATGGGGCTGAAAAATTTTTAGACCCCATTTGCAGGATACCAAAAGGATCACGCAGCCTTTTTTACATTGCTTCGAAATTTGATGCTAAAAATGGTAAGTGAAAAGCAAAAAGGAGGTCCTTTGAGTTCGGTTACATAACGAAGACCATATTTTATCTGAAAGGCTGTATTTCTTACCAAAAACGAGCCTCATTTTTAGGCAATTTTGTTATTTGATCTATATTCTGCCCATCTTCTTTGCATATCTGGAGTCAAAGCTTGTATGATCGGCACCTAGTGCCACGTAGTGTTACATAAAAGACAACTAATTCTATGGAGATGGTGAAGGCATCAATTATTTAAAGTCAGTTTGTAGCTTTACAGTAGGATAGGGTTATTTATTTTCGGCTGCAACGAAAGAGCATAATAATAAGGGGAGTTATGGTCTGCCAGTACCAAAGAAGGCTAAAATCAGCTGCAAAATGAGTGAAGATGGGAAGGGCTTCCCAGGCTCCCGGCCCCACTGATGTTCACTTTTGGGAGTGTTGTTCCTACGTGACTGCAAAATTACGTCCGACTTTTATTGTTGCAAGTGTCGAGATTCTTTTGAGCAATACACTGACTCTTACTGCTCCCCGCACCAAGTGCACATTTTAACAAATGTACTGAGGCATAACTGCCACATCCGTCACACAGCCTGCACCTCTTTCCAAAAAATTTTCTCCTCATTAAATTTCCAAAATTGTACCTATGTAAAGCAGATGGGAATCAGCTGCAAATCATCCCTTCAGATATAACTATCCACTACCTGTCATTGAAGAAAGTGTGTAGCATGGGAAGAAGGACCTCGCTGATAGCATCCAATAGTATCTAATGACAAGATATTTTCCAGAATTTAAGCATAACTGGAAGTGAAAAGACAATGCTATAAAATACAACGACGTTCTTGTATGTATTGCATGATAGCTAGGACCAAAAATGCTAGCCGCATGGAAATTTAGGAGAATCTTCTCAGATCCAGTAGTTGTGGAGCATAAATGTGTAATGACTTGGCTCCTTGCAACTCTCAGTGATTAGAAAAAAACAATTTATCAAAGATTTGCTTAATCCAGTGTCAGACATTTTAAGTTGTGCAGAGAAGTTAATTTTGTTATTTTCACCTAGCTCTATTACCCTAACAGCCTTTGGTGTCGTTGGGCCTGACTCTTGAGTGGCCCTTCCCTGTTTCTGGACCTAGTGCCCCTAGGCGTGGAGGAAATACAAGTGTGGTTTCTCTTTCTACAAGCCCATGGATGGCAAGAATGGTTCCAGAGAGTTCGGAGTAAGTGATTCTTTATCCTCAGTGAACTAACCTCCATATTGGTAATACGAATTCTTTGGCTAGCCGTCCACGAGCCCCCATGAAATTTATAAAAAAGACGTATTCCATCTTACGAGCCTTAGTAATTTTTGGAGTGGTATTAAACGCAACCTCATATTTTACATAAATCCATTGTCCCTAAGGCTCTTCGCACTGATTTTCAGTAGCTAACATCCTCTTCAGTAAGCTGCGTGGCCAGAAACTTCTTTTACCTGTTTTCACCTCACTAATTATCCTCATAAAGGGACTCATCATCCGTAATGCAATGCCTTTTTAAGTGGAACAGCCCTTACATCGTAGGGACCGTTAGACACAAGTGACGTGGAATATGATTTCACGGAGAACTTTGAGAAACTCAGCAATGATTGGAAAACTTGGGGCACCTTGATGCATATGAACGCTGTTTTGAAAGCCTCAGTACCTACTAAGCTATAAGTCGGCCATTCTTGCTGTCTCTCAGCCAGAAATGGAGGAGCATCGCTTAACACTTGACACTTGACTCAATCAGCTCACAGAATAAAATGCGCATATATCACAGGCAATATTCTTTAGTCCAACCTAAAGGACATTAAATGTTGGTTTTATAGTTTTAAACTCAGGCAATAAAATAATTTTCGGAGTGTTAAAGGGACTGGAATCTTCAACTTTTTGTTACTATCATTATTATTATTTATAACCAAAGAAAAAAATTTTTAGATAAGTGCTTAAATACTTTATCTTCTAAAATCTTATACCAAAATCAGCTCAAGGAATTGGGAAACCATTTTTACTAAAACAAGGAGGGAGGTGATAAAAAAGGAAGTAGTAAATAAATGTAGTGTTAAATTTATGGTAAAATGACACGATGAAGGCGCTGAGAGTTCTAACAACAAGCAGCTTCAGTGTAGACTTTTTGCTTTAACCCGAAGAAACGGGTCTTCTCTTTTTTAACTTTGTCTCGAAGCATTCTTGATGTGTTCATAATTCGCATTCCACAAATTGGCCAATTTCGCATGAAGTTGCACTCAGTGATTATAGCGATTTTGATGCCGAAAAAACAAATACGTGAGAGCTGTGCATCGTTGTAGGCACATTGCAATTGTCGGTGCTTCGGGACCCCGAGGCCATGCATTCATGCATCTTAGATTCAGCCCCCATACATACACACACAAATGCGTGTGCTTAATGCTCATCATTGCAAGATGAAGGCTTCTGTTCTAGCGTCTCCATCGCCTTGGGTCGTCTTGTGGTCTCACACATACGTTGGTTGTACCAGTTTGACCTTCTTTCTGGCTGTATACTCAGTCAAATAGATCACTGAAACATGTAAATGAATAGACTTTGGCCCTACAAACCAGGAATAAACGGCCAGATTAGAAAGTCAAGGTATGTGCGAACCTACCAATATCCTCTGCAGTATCTACCACACATCGACAAATGCAGATCCAAATGACCCGATGCCGGTGACTCGATGTTGATTGCACCATGAATCGAGTTTAACGTGGTTGCGAAGCTGCAGAAACTGGCTTCTCGTAACGCTTGTTGTATGGCATACGTAGAGGGTTTAATAATGCTCCTAGGTGGCAGAATTCACCACCTTGATTCCTACTTTGCACAACTTACTCATTGATGCATCACCTATAGGAAAACCCTTTATTCTTGATAATGCCAAGAGAATTGTTGTTGTTTCTGAATAGATTATTGAGCTAAACTGAACTTTACATGGTGTATTACGTGGAGAATAAACTAACCCGTTTACGAGCAAATCTTTGAGAAGGGAAAGTTACTATAACAAAATCAAATGAATGGGCTCCACTGCATGCACTGGCAGATGACAGTAGCCTTGAATGACTACTAGTTTTGCCTTAAATTCCTTCAATTTCTCGGCAAATGACTCTTGCATTTTGCCAGCCGCCTGACGAAAATTATGTGCATCAAGCTCATCGCACAATTTTCCGCTCTTGGCAGGCGCAGCTTTAATGCCCTAAGCCTATGGATTCTTCTTAAAATGCTATTTAAGCTATATCTTCTAGTTCGAATTGCGTACTTAAAGTCAAAAGGTAGTTGTGATTACCCAGTGCTCTCATTCTGCAATTGGCAACTGGGGTAAGCAAACATGATGCAGCAACGGAGCATTTCGCGAGAGGACTTCATTACTACACCTTGAAAGAGACTGTTCTACATTATCTACTGTAGTCTTCACTTACTTTTAAGGCCTCAAGTGGCTGTCACTCCCTTTTCCCACAAGGCAATCACAAACGAAACAAGGCAGACAGTTGGGGAAAGGGATTGAGAATTAGCATTTTCACTTTTGGGGAGGGAACTTCCACATATGAGTTTAATTTTGCAGCCTAATTAGTTCAGTTTAACTATTCAGGGCCTATTTCCCTGTTTCACATACGATAAAAAAGTCAGGGGTGAGATGCCCTTAACCAAAACGAAATGAATCAAAAATAGCTTTTAGAAGTGTCGCTCTTTACTTAAAACTTTGTTTAAGTTTTCGGATTGTCTTTGACGCTCCAGATTGGCCGTAGATTGTGTGTTCATCTTTGGACATTATTCCACGAGCCGAGAGAGTGAGAATTTGTCTTGACTTTGTCCTTTTGGGACATCTGAGAAGATATCCACTAAACACTTTCAATTTAATAATCAAAAGCTTTTAAAAATGTCACCGATTACGCTTTATTCCCAAAAACAAATCTGAAATTGTTGCCAAAGTCTTTGAAAATACGCAAATGAATAGATCATATCGGACAGATTTGATTGTATATAAATTTTCATCATATTGCCAGAACGGAAAAAAGGCACCTTTGCAATTTCATTAGTAAAATTTAAAAGTCATATCAAAAGCTATTTGCGTACCACGTGGCCAAGAAGTTTGAGGCTAAGAAGTCCCTTGTGACTTGTGAGACGACTGTAAAGTGCAAGTTTAAAATGACTGGAGCTGCCTAAGACTTGGAGGTTTCCTGTACCATGACAAGCCCTCGAACGTCATGCGTTTGTCTACTCCTTTTAGACTTGATGGTATCACAGACTGATGTGCATTTAGCGCGCCAGGAAGACATGCTCAGCGCGGGTACAAGCAGGCGAGACGGATTTCATCCTGCCTCCGCGACAGCTTTAACTAGCCAGAGAGCAATCAAGAGCGCCTCGCCCTCCCTACTCACACCCGATGGCAAACCATGGCGCCTGTATCTAAGCCATTACCCATTAATAACTCTCGTTAAGAGCTCAACAGGGCAATAGGACGGCCACAAATCAAGGGTAAAGCAGTCCTCTGTCCTTCGGTGTTTTTTTCTGTATTTTGCACTATTTTCTCTTGTTTTAAACCATTGCTCTATAATGTTGGTTTTCATCCAATGGAAATTACTCAAGATTATCATCTCTTTGAACTGAGCTTAATCAGTCTCCATAGCTGGATAATATTTTCATCCAATTTGGTTATTAATTAGTACAAAAACTTTCCTTACCTGTATCGTCATGGAAGTGGAAGACATGATAGAAACTGTTGAAGAAATTGATGTGACCCACATGCACTGACAGCTAACTAGACAAGGAGTTTCAGAATGTAAGCACCTCTAAAATTTCGAGCGGTCGTCCACTGACTGATTGGTCGACTGATTTATGATGAAGTGGGGCTTGGTGTCGGTGGCTGCCGAGCCATGCATAGATCCCGTGCGTTTAAAGGTGCTACTTTAGTAATCATCCACAGAAGTCTGCGGAATACAATAAGGCCTCACATCGTTTGGCCTCTCGAAGTGGCTTCTTTATCAGATTATCATAACTAATGGATACAAGAGTAGGATTCTGAACAAATGTTCTCTGCAGGAAAAAATAGTAGCTAACAGGCTTCATGCTGCTTCATCTCACCTTCAGCCCCTTCGCTGCTCTCATTACTTCTATTCATAACAAAACGCCACCTATATCGGTGGTTGCCCAAATAACTTATTTGCCCACTTTGTGATCAACGCCCGTCTCTTGTCAAAACATTCTCCATCAAAGCCTAAAACACTATAATGAACTCTGCAATCTGTCGTATTTCCATTAATTTTCTTGCCTAAATCTAGAGATGAACATAATCTGTTTGGGAACCCGGCACAATTCCTAAGTCTGAATGGTTACCAAAGGAATGAGAAGTGTAGAAGCGAAGAACGCATTGACACAATTGCCTTCCAACCGTTGAGAAGGGGGAAGAAAACGAGCACCTTCTGTAGTTCAACTAGTAGCAGATGCACTGATTTTAAATGCCCACAACTCTGCGCAACAAAATAGCTCTTGCTTATGGGTTTTTATTTATTTATCAAACAGACTTGTGTCGCTGAAACGCCCCTTTTAAGATTATCTTGCTGCATAAGAAAACACCTGAATCAAAGCCGCTTCTTAATTGGCTTGCGCTTAAATGTTCTCCCTTCAGTAATATACTTCTCTGGAAAACAAGCAGTAATTTTAAGCAAGGGAAAGTACATGCAAAACCCTGATAACTGAAACAATGGGCGCTGATACTACTCAAGGTTGCAACAGCGTTCCTCATGATTACAATGCACATCCTGGATATGAGCTTCACATGTCAAATTGTTTCAAGGCGAATGCAATTTCTAATTCTGAAGTCAATTTTTCAACTTAATGCGTTAGTCGCAGCCGGGCTGGATATATAGGAGGATGGAAGAAAGCCTGATGGGCTCAACTCCGTAGTACCACCTCTGCATTTTGCACACGTGTTATGCTCCTCTAATGCGATAAAACTGAGTCAGAGAATGCACTGTTAATACCTTGGATCGCGCTAATAAGAGTCAATTAGTCGAAGGCTTGGCACCACACCACCAGGCTTGAAAAAGAAAGGCCTTTGGGCTGCGAGAAAGAACAAATGGGCAATATTATTTCGCCTCCGCAACGGACACTGATGATGATGCCCAAACGATGAAAATAGAAATCGCGTTTAATGCGAATCTGTTACATTCCAGAAGTTGACTTGAAGATGCCTGGCTTTTTGAATGGAAGCGCAACAAATCCGACTGAAGGCTGACATGACGCGGATCGTGCATTAATGGGATTTAACTGTCCATCGGAGGTAAACCTTTGCATGGGTTTTTTATTAAACGTAACCTTTCAATAGCTATGCGTGATGGCTTCTTTTATAGCCTCTACCACCTTTAACTCGCAAAGTCAGCAACGCATCTGATCGGAAAATAAAAGAGGTCCACGCCAGAGCAGAGCATATTACGTACATGAAATCTTTGGCCTGGGTCGCAGATTTAAAGGGTAGATAACGCAACAGTCGAACTAAGCGGCAGCGCTTTCCCCTGAGAGGTCGCCAAATCACTGAATTTGCACCGCAAACTGAAATGAAATGACTATACACAATTCGCTTTAACTTTATTCTTGATCTGCTATTTTTTATGTGCCTAAATTCAAGGGAAGCATAGCAAACATTTGCAATGCGTGTGTGGAAAAGACTGATGGAAGCTTTTTTCATCATTTATTTATTTCGTGGATTTAACAAATTACTTAGCACGCAATTTTGGTTAATAAAGTGTGTTGATTTAAAGGGGCGCAATTGAGATGTTCCAGGCGTTGACCGTAAATGCAACCTACGAAACCGCAAAAGTTTTTACGCGAGATTAGCTACCAGCGCTTCACAGTATTCTTTCGTGTGATTTTAGAATTATAATAAATTGCTAAAGATGTCTGTTTTACCTTAAAACAACTCGGTTTAGCCCCTAAAGAAATTGCCATTGTCGTGTCTAATTCCTGAAATTTTGGATTGTCGTGCATTTGGTCACGTACTAATGGCGCTCTAGCTACCACTACAAAACTAAGGTCATTCAGATACTAAAATACTTGCGATTGGATGCTACCCTGTTTCTACAGGGGGCTAAAAATTAATCAGCCAGGAATTGCGAGCCTGCACGCTATCGCGCCTACTAATATCTGTCGACAAATGAAGGCGTTTGTATGGAAGTCTTACATGTTTCTTGCTCTAGTTTATTGCTTGAAGGGACCCAAGCTCATGCCCACAAGCACTGGTTTACATTAGGTAAGCAAGCCGTTCTACAAATGAAGACTAATTTCGGCTGGTGTCCCACTACTCCATTTCAACGTTTTTTACAGCATTCTTTGGGTACGCTTTTGCAGGTTTGACAGGCGGAGAAGCTGGAGCCTTCAGATCAGACGCGAGACACAAAAAGAGCCTTTTTATTGTTTTGTATCCGGTTCATTCTCAAACAATCCAAAGTGAACTGGCGTCCGTTGGTGGTCAAGGCGTCGACCATTAGCGATTCGACCAATCAAATGGCGCACTTATGCCCATATAAGCATTGCTTTTTAAACAAGTGCTTCTCTCCGTATGCCCATTTTCATTCGCCCTTGCTCTTGAATTGAGCCGACTCACTGAAAAAACTATCATTCCAAAGTAAAAGTTTACCACGAAAGTGCTTAGTCCTTTTGTAAGGACTATTTGGTTGAATAAACAATCCGAGCTGACAAGTGTACATATTGAGACAAGAGACTAATGCAGCTTTTTTTCCAAAAAAAACACTTTTGCTTTCTTAATAACCGCACATTTTGGCTTTTTATAATATCCTCCGCGTGAAATAAAGGGAGCTAAGGTGGGAGTCGGAGAAAACACCTCTATGCTCTAGGGAAATTATAAATAGCCATGGGAGCGTCAGAGCTATTTATAAAATTAATCCGCTGGAGCAATGGTGAGGTAGCGTAGACTAAGCTACAATCCATTTAAACTGAAAATTCGTGCAGCAATTGGAAACCCGCATACCTTCGGACATCAGGGAAATAAACTAAACCCCATTACCGAAAGTGCGCTAGTAGCTCCATTCCTGTGACAAAACAAAAGTTGCGACCTTTACGTAAGGGATTTATTTTCATGAAGCAATTAATGTTCCGAAATTTTCAAATCGCAATGTCTGTGGGATTCAGTATTGTGGTCGCAAGCATGGAGCGCGAATACTACTTATTTAGTCTGGTGGCAAGTGGTATTAGCTTCACGGTGTGTTTTTCATTGCGTAGGCGCAAAGACACTATTAAGTCGCATATTTCAAAAATATCAAAAATCCACTGCACGATTTAGCAGCGATGATTGATTGCTTGGATGCATATTTTTGATGGCGGGGAAGGACACCAACTTGGTCATTTCGAATGTTCACATCACCACAGCGCAGCAGGTCCACCGCTAGCCAGCCTTCTTAATCCAAGGATCTGAACACGATTATGGGGAGGAGGAGCAACAGAATTCCCAATTTATCAGTATCAAGGTTACAAAGAAGCGATCTTTTGGCCTTAAGATATCCATTTCATCCAAGATTATGCCTTTTCGACCGCCTTTTGCCCAAAGAATGGAATGAGTAAAGCACTCTTCATGATACGAGCCCACCATTTCTATCAACTCATAGTGACCAAAAATTTACAAGCAGACTTTGTGCTACCGATCTTAATGACAGAATCGACATTTGGGAAGGCAGACGCATATTAAATTTGTGCATCTTACGTAGCTGAGTTTCCTCTTCCTCACTCTGCTTTCTCATCCTTGTCGGGTGCTGTAAAGACACCCCTTTTTAAATCCTTTTGTTTCAACCAGTCATCAAAAGCAACAATAAACCTGGTTCTTCATCACGTCATGAGGATAATTATAAGTTTCCTCGCTCAAACATGCTAAGTCTTGGCTACCCGAAGTCAGCTATTTTCTTAACATTTAAACCAAGCTTTGAGGAAATGCCGTAAGCGTTTAGAGGTGAAGAAAGGCATATGATAACGAGGCCTCAACCCCGTATTAAGCCAAAGGAGCGTGGAGGGAGGAAGGAACTCCAAGTAAAGCTATGTTCGAGGGTACTGCTAAAGGGCACTGAAAAGAGGGCAAATTGCAAAGTAGTGTTAGTTGGTAAAATTAATAGGTGCTTTTATTTGCAGGCCAAAAAAGCAATTTAGCTAACCAGTCTCAGGAGTCCTACTTACTTCTTGTAGAATAGGACTGAATAGTTTCAAGAGGTCCAAAAAATTTCTCACTGGGTGATATAGCCACCATCAGAGAAAACGCCACGGGTGACATGACTATGTTAAGGAAAACGGGTCTGTTTTGTGCCCTGACGCATAATGCGAAGAGGTGAAGAGAAGAGCCACAATGGATAAATGTGGCGTTGGGCTATAAACTTTAAAGGAATGCTAAGACAATTTCAGGACACGGTGTCTCAAAATTAATCCACACCACTAAAGAAAACAAACTGCCACACCATTTTCTCAGCATTGCATTAAGATAAGTCGCAGTGAGCTTATGTGTGAGGTCGCTGGTGTTTTTTCGCCCGCTGAGTCGCACAACTTGGGAAAAAGGCCGAGCTCGTGTCCCATTAGAGAGGTTCCGCCGGATGCAGTCCGATCCACGGCGAAGACTTCTACACTAATAAAGTGATCCAGCTGTGCTTAATGCCTCAAACACATGAACGGTTGCAGTCATTTTACAAGTTGTCACCACTAACAAGCGGTTACTACCAGCAAATTTTCCTGCCTTTTCACTTTGAACCAAGTAATTCAAACACGCAGGAGGTTTTTCCAATCGTATTTGAACATGTAAAGCTTTGCTATAAAGGCAAAAAAACTTTAAATAATCTGAAATGAGGTTCAGGAAAGTGTTTTTTTTAAAATTTAGTTTGCACTTGCATCTGCCAGCCCCCATGAACAGACGCATGAAGACACGTCACAAGTGTCAGCAGTACCGAGCGAAATTGGAGATTTTCGCGTCTCTGCATGCGTTTACTGAACAGGACAATTTCTGCGATGATCGTCTGATGGAAGTCCAAGCCATCTTACTTTAAGCCAGTGACGGAGATCGTGTTTACGCACGCGGGTGACGAGGTCTCCGGATTGCGACCATCCTTCTTCCGTGAAGCCACGTTTGAGTCACCCATAGGCTTGAACGTCACGACTGTCAACCAGGGCCTAAGCTAAGAATGGATCACAGTTGCAGTGATGTCGAGCCAAACGAACGCTCGATTTGTGCGTATGTGTTTAAAAGCAAGGACTTTGGGGCACTGACTATTGCGAGTTTTCCAACAGCCAGTAAATTTTACCCATTGCAACTTTAGTGTGATAATGCGACAATTCATTTAGTTGTCTTGAAATGAGTAGACCCTTTTGCTTCATGCCGTGGCTCTCGGGCTCCACTGAGCCTCGGGGAGCGCAAGTTGCTTAAGATCGTGATAAGTAGCTGGTATGCTACCGGCTTCGACCCGAAGAACATGCGGTACAGTGAGTGTAGAACCTGTGGAACCTAAAGTGTCCGCGTTGTTATCAAAAAAGTTGAAAGAGATGTTGCATCACTTCAAAAGAAATGCATGCATTCAAAAAAGTTTAAGGGTATGTGTCACACCTACGGATTGTTTTCGTGAGTCCTTTCCCCTCTTTTTAGGGGAGAAAAACTTGTGCCATCCTCTCATAAAAGCAAAACAAACAGCTTTCAAAGCATGCCAGAAATATGACAAAAACAACTACTTAATTCCACTTAATGAATTTTGTATTCCAACTTTAATATTGCTACTAAATTACTAATACCTTATTCTCATCAATCGTTTCGTCCTACTTGCTCAAGTTATTTGTTAAAACCTATTTAGCAATGGGTTTCAGTCGAATCGCCACAACTCGGCGATTTTTAGCCGGAGGAACCTCTGCAAAGAGATAAACATTTGTTCTCAAGAAAATTCATCCGTAAACCTTTGCTCTAAACCGTGTATTGAGTTTGCGGAATGGTTGGCTTTCTGGACGTAAGATACTTCAAAGTGTCCTTTGTTATCACTAGGCGATAAAATTCGTTCAAATGTTCCATTCACTTTTTCCCAAGTATTCTTTTCTGTTTATTTTTCAACTGCCTCAGCCTAAACACGGTACACGATAAAATACTTGAAGGTCGACGTCAAAGCCTCGCCTCAACGAATGAGAATAAGTTGTAATACTCAGGGAAAAGCTTCAGCTAGTTGTCCATTCCCAATTGAAGAAGAGTTGTACTTTAATAATGACTAAAATACATCGTTTAAAAATTGCCATTTGCGAAGCTCGTAGAAAGGCTTGCGGCTTTGTAAACAATTCAGGGGCTAACTAGCACGTCCTTCGTATGAAATATTTCATAAAGCAAGAACGGTAAAAACTAGAAGCAATGCAGCAAGTTTAATTGTTTTTTTTTGTTTATTCTTACCTTCTTTAGAAAAAAATTCCGCCTCCTTATCATGTGAAATCTTCAAAATGCATTTTAGCCTCTCACCCGATGGTTGAACTGGACTGCGGATGGACTGTCTCAGTTCGCATGATTGTGCTTGTCCTGCTGGGGCATTGAATGGCAGGAACCGGTTGAGCTGACAGTCACGCGTCTTCCTCGGGGAGTGTTTTTTAAACAAAATCTTTTAACAACTGAGGCTAGGGTAGTAATTCTGTAGACCTTGGAGGTTCAAACGTTTTGAGGTGCTCTGTTGGCGCTGTTTCTAGGTGATACTAAAGAGTCTATGGACGCAATTGCTTCACATCTAGAAGAAAATGTATATTTTAGTTTAAAGCCTATTTTGTGAAAATTTTAAGGACGCCAATGGTTTATTTTTCCATTCTCACGTGGACTGAATCGAAAATCGCTGCATCTTCGGTTGGGCTCGATGCTAGTTCTAACGAATTGTGGATACTTAGAAAACGCCTGCAGTTGACTGCACAGATCGCTCTGCTGGTGGGTTTGTAACCTACCGAGTCGTGCGCCACCTCTTGCGCAATTTGAATGCTTCAATGTGAGCAGCGTTGTGAACTTCATGAAGTGGGTCGCGGTTGTCCATTTCACGCATGCGGTCAAATTCGTAAAATTCGTGGCCATTTAAAAAGGTGAGGTGGCAAACATTTCATGCAGCAGTGGTTCAAACAGGTTGGTCCTAGTAACAGACCATTAAATGATACTGATGCCATAAACAGTCACCAGGTTCCCTTTGGCCAAGTCAACAGTGAAGGCTTACACTTTTTTGATGAGCTAATTGGAGGGAACTGTGTCAAAAAAAATTTAGTTGCATTCAACTTAATGCAGGTGATAACGTTATCAGGAGTTCGGAGGTACCGGCAGAAACTGCGCCCCAACTGCATTCCTTTTCGATGCCCTGACAACTGTCAAACAATAAGCCTCATAAACCGGCACTTTACCTTTCACTTACTTCATATATTTGATAAGCTCATCCTGAATTTAAGATTGGTCGCTCATTGACCGAATGACTGGCATTTGATAAGAACTAGACTTTGCATTTCAAATTTTGTTTAGCAAATGAACAAATAATCGTTTTTCTTTTACTACTAATACAATTTCTTCCTTCACCCGCACATGCACACACCTAAGTTCCTAAGACGCCAGTTCGTTTGTCATTCAAAGGAACTATAGTTGACTCTCCTGTGCGTATTTGTTGTGCCTGTGGGATAGTCCATTCTTCTGGTGGTCTAAAGGAGGCGATTGTTGGGCTTCAGCTGCTAACCTACCTGATGTCAAGCGTTAATTCGCAGTGAGATTCATCTTCTCAATGGACTACAAGTAGAAAAGTTTGAAGTGCGTGAGAAAGACCCTTTCGTGAGATGGGGATAAGAAAGGTCAGCGAGTAGAGAGAAATGCTGCTCATGCGCAAACTTTACACGCTATCGAAAGACTCCATAAAGCAAGCATTTGGATTGAAGAGGCAACCATCACAAAGCCCTCTGAGATGGGGCGAGATATGCGGAAAAGGGAGAAGGGCAAAGGGGGAGGTGGTGCCTCACCGCGTCCCTATCTTCCGTATTTTCACGATCTCAATCATCCACGTGTTCCTCACCTTGCAAAGCAAAGCAGACAATTTGCCGAGGGATAAAATTAGCCCAGAAACGAATGTCTAAAATGGGCATTTTTGCTTTTAGAGGAAAGATTCCTGATGCAATTGCGTTCTCAAGTAGCTCATCTTTAAAACTAGAAAAAAAATGAAATACTGTAATGTTGATTAATCAGTGAGAATAAAATTTGGGAAGTATTTTGCTGTTGTTTGTTGCAATAGTTGTACCCCAGAACAGATAGGAAGGGTTTAATCAAAGGGGTCGGAGTTGAGGCAAAAAAGTCTTGAGACTACTCCATCTATTTTTGTACACATTGCGGTTAAATGTGTCCCTTCATAAGATCCTTATTAGCACTGCTTTATGAGTCCAAAATCATCGGAAGTTTTAGTCGGAAGCCATGGAATCAGATGCAAGTGAGAGTTGCAAATAGGGCGCCAGGTTTGCTGTAAAGAATAGAATCAGAAAAGAACCCCTGTGCGGTCCAACCATTGGTCAGAAGGAGTTGATCGCCGACACCACCACCTTTGTTAAATTCTTCCCAAGCTGAGCACCCAAATAGTCCCAGGCCTATTGATAAATATTTCAACACCATATTTAAAGTTTTGAAAAGTCGTGCTGAATGTTGCAATGTAATTTGCTTTAGTTGGACGCAATCGGAGTGATTGGGTAAATAGGACGGGAAGAAATCGAGACAGGTGTGCGCAACTAGAGCTCGCTGGCTGGGCTTAGGCCGGTTGAGTGGAGCACCGGACACCTTGATGGTCACCATTTTCACACATGCACATCGTATGGAATAAACCTGGTCTCGAAAATAGGAGTGTATTTAGGTATTAAAAATACTCCAGCGGCTCTGTAAAGGTTCAGAGTTTATTGACCTTACTTTGGTTGATTAGCAAATAAAATAGGTAAGAATGCCCTCGAAATTAAAGCCCAAATGGAATGGGTTCCCTTCATCAAAAGAATCTGGGGAGGTGAAAAGTTTGCGTGGTTACAAAGGGTTGAGCATTTTAGAATTAACTAAGTTTCGGTGCCCACCTTCTGGCGGATGTGCAGCATCGCATAGATGGGTGGACATTGCATTTAGGAGAAAAAGGAAATGTTAAGCGCCTTGAGGAATAGGCTTTAGCTTTAGACTATAAACCTTAGCTTCCTAAGACATGAGTTAGCGCTGCTGAAATAGCGCAGCCTTCAGTGACTCTAAAGTAATCAAATTATCACAAACAATGCCAGCAAAGGCTTCAAGAAAAAGGGTAGGCACAAATAATCTCCGGACTCTTGTCAAGCATTGAGGGAGAAGAGCGGCATACACCCCTAAAATTCCAGATGCTGAGATAGCCACCTCTGATCGCCTAAACTAGTGGAGTTCGCAAAAGAGGGCTTCCAAAATTGTGCATCAAAGTCACGGTGGCGACCTCAAGTGTTCAATGTTTTGTAATATTAAAGGCTTACAGGGTCTTAAGGACAGGCAGTTTAATGGATGAAGAATTGAAAGGAAGAAGTTATCTTTGTTTTTTTCGTTAAAATAATTTTTAATGGTAGATGGAGAAGTGTGCACATAAACTTCTGCCACAGTTGGGGTGGCAAAACTGAGGCCAACCTTTTGGTGTATCGGACACGTTGTGCGTGACATCCATTGTCTGTTAGAATGCAAACTTTTCACGTATCAGGTTTCTTTACTATTCAAAATCCAATCTCAGCTAGGAATGCAGTTTAACAGAATCAGCTTAACCCAAGAAGGCAAAGAGGATTTGAGCTCTCTGAACGCAGCTTTGGATACTTTTGACGCTAAGCGAATCCCTCAAACACTTCTCAAAAAGCTCTTTTACTCGATTAATGTGAAGTGGAGACGGATTTCGCATGCTCCGGCAATCTCAACAAGACCAGATTTATTCCATACTATGTGTATGCGTGAAAATGGTGACCATCAAGGTGTCCGGTGCTCCTCTCAACCGGCCTAAGCCCAGCCGCGAGCTCTAGTTGCGCACACCTGTCAGCATTGTCAGCATTGAAAATCTCGATTTCTTCCCGTCCTATTTACCCAATCACTCCGATTGCGTCCCAACTAACGCAAATAAACTGCAACATTCCAAGCATCATTTCGTAGCCTTAAAGATAGTAAATGGATTCGCTTCAATGAACCGTGATATTTGCCTCTTTTTCCAATTTACTTTGCGCTTTTTGGCATTCCGCAGCTTGTATTTGGCCCATTTTTGAAAGACTAGCCGATACAAATTAAAATAACTTGGAGAGGGGAGAAAGGGACCAACGCATGAATTATTTCTTAGCCAGTGGAACTCGACTTTACTAACGTGCTCCAGTTGTAGGAATTAGAGCTCCCCGCCTCCCTGGTGTCTTCTCCTTCCATCACTTGGATGCGATCTTGTTAGTCCCGTGCTCGCACAAGCAAGCACCAGGACACTAAAAGTTTTAAATGAAAGTCCGACCAAAAGCAATCAGACAGTAGGAGACATTGTTAAATGCGATCGCATTCCAACTGATCAATTTAGATGCACCAACAAAACCAGTGACGAATAGTTAAGTAAAATTCTACCTTTCCATTTCTTCAATAAAATCCCCTGGCATTTATTCACTCTTTAAGCAAAGATTGCTTGTAACATCTGCACGACACAATCACTGTTCATTGTGTGCGAATAATTTACTCTCCTATTAATACAAAAAGCTACTACCCCAGAGACTAGAGAAAAAAGAGAGTCCAAGTTAACCAACTTGCTGTGAACTTGAACCGAAAAATGGGCAGAGAATCAGTGATTACTTGAATCCATGCCATAAAAACAGCACCCATTATCCAAAAGTCCAAATGGGAACAAAATGTGAAGCGCTGATTTTCTTGTTGTGCAACAGCTAAGTGGACAAGCTGACGAGATTACGCCAATCGAAATAAATTTCCTTTCAAACAACACCCACAATTGTTCAGACGATAAAATAAACTTTTCGTTCTACACTCCCAAGCAGCACACTTGGGTAAATTAAGGGATCTGTTCCAGGAGCAGGCATTCGAAAGGGCACCTCGTAAGGCGAGAAAACAAGCACAACAGCAAATTGGTCGAGCAAAACGTTGGGGCCGAATGTTGTCCATGTGGATAGATCGCTTTGGAAGGGCGTTAAAGATCAACAATGTAGAGATTGCTCTCGAAAATGGTAAGAAATACAGTGAGCCGCAGGTTTTTAACTGTTCACTCCGAGGTCAGAACTTCAACTCTGTCAAATGGCTTCATTGTTAAATCAGTTGACATGAGGCTTTTGTCTCCAATTGTCTTGATAAAACATGGCACGTATTCAAAACTACTTGTTTTACCACCACTTGCTGCGATTTATTTTTTATTTTAAGCAGAAAATTTCCTGGAATTTCTTTAAAAGACCACAACATTTGAAAACCAGAAAAGCAGCTACAGCACGCACGATTGTTTTGAATAGCCAAAAAGGGACTTCCTTTTTTAGTAGGTGCCGAAAAATGCGGAAAATTGCAATTCGCCATTTGTGCAAAGACTTTGCAGTCTGTGCTACAAAGTGTTCATTATCCACTCCGGGTTATGCTCTCCCTGTTGGTGGGTAGCAACGATGCCCCAATTCGTGCTTGTAACGTCGGTTGACCATGTGGGTTCTATATGGTTCATCGCAATGACTTCTTATGACTCGTAGAATGGAAAAGTCTGCTGATAGGAAGTCGGTACTCATGCCTGATGATTCAATTCTCTCTTGCCATTGTCGAAGACGACGGAGGCTGCTTGAGGTTATTTGAACTGCAAACCGAAATCAACTCGGCTCCGTATTTGTAGAAGCGTCTCGCAGCCTCTTTTGTACAGCCGTTGAGATAAGCACTGTGGCGGACGTATCCGTCCAAAAGTGGGTCGCATACATTGATAAGGAGTCAGCAGGGAATGTTATATCGGTAATGGAGAACTATGCAAGAGAGCTGACAAAAACAGCTCTTTTTGGCAACCACAAGATAAATGACAGGGAGTAATCAAACAAGGCGGCTTTACTTCCACCACAAAGCCTGTGTCACCGTCATGCAATGAAAATGTCAGCGCCTCCGGGACATTAATTTTTTGGTGCAAGCACTTTGGGTTTGTCCGGTTGACATTAAACAAATACTTCTGATGACTTGGTTACCTCTTCGAGGGCAAATTGCAGCAACCTTCGGTCAACTTGAATGTGATTGGATAGAACTCAAAAAAAACCAGAATTTACAAATGTATGGGAAGATATTGTCACTCCTACTCACCTCCGACAATGCGTTGCGAAACACCACAACCTGCCTCATGATGTGGTGCAGTTACGACCACTTGTTCTCCTTTCCTTCTTTCTTTTCTAATCCTTATTCTCGTCACTTCCGATATCATTTCTCATGAGCCTTTTTCAGTCTCGTCCATATTCTAATTCGCATTCGCATTTGCATTCCCACTCTCCACATTTCTCTGATTACCCTTGCGGCACACTAGACAGTCACTTAAAATGGACAGTTCCCTTGGAGATAAATATGAGAATAACAAGTGAAGCCGACTGTGTATCGTTTTGGTTTCTTAACCACCTTGTTTCGCGAAAGGTCTACAAAGTGTGCTGAAAATTCCTGTAGCACATGAATTATATCTAAAGATTTTGTACCATTCTTTCCCCCTGCTTTAAAAACAGTCGGTGTTTTTTAGGTTTCCCGTTTCCTGATAGAAATGCACCTTTCCCTCCCTTAAATTCGGTAAGTATGCGTATGAGGGCAAAAAAGGCGCCTTTTGCCTTTACTCCGAGAAAATGGCCTCAGCTCACCCTATCTTCCTCCTGCAAATTTGATGCCCTTATGCCTTTTTCAATGTTTCGTGTTCAACTTAATAGGCCTTCCAAATAGATTCTCCAAAAGCGGCAAATTAACGTAGAGAAGATCCATCGAATTCCAAACTCAACTTCATTTCTCACTCCTTTTCCCCTCTTTTTTAATGAATAGGAGAAGCAAGTGGAACTAAGTATCCTCAGTCCATTTGTTTATTAGAGATCACATATTCTGTTTGAATGCTATGACGATGCTTATTGCAGAACTGAAGAGCCTTAAAGGACAATTTTTGGTAAAGATCGAATAAAGCAGTAAAGACGGTGCAATAAAACTTCTGATAGAGCTTGTAGACAAGAGGCTAGAGCACTTTCTAAATGCTGTTTCTTGAATTTCGAGGTTTGAAACGCCATACCCACATTAGAAAGTGCGAATAAACCTCCCGAACTTTGGGTCTAATTGAAGAAACGCAGGCTAGGCTTTCCAAGTTCTCCACACATTTGAGTTCAAAGAATGGAGGGGTTGACTACTTTCTCCACATCTGCCAAGGCATCACCGATCTGAGTGCAGACAAGTCTGACACCTCCACCAAGTTATAACACTGTTAGGTTGGACACATTTCGGCTGCTGTACAATTTTCACCAAAGGAAAGCGACTTCATGTCTGACCATTTCCTGTCTCTATGCAAGGCACTGCGCTTCAAGTGAGCATGTTGAAAAGTGGGCAAACTAAATTCCAAAACCTTTGGCTTAGGGCTCAAGTGCGGCCTCCATGTTGGGGTGTTTTGTAAGCAGTAACCTACTTATTAATATTACAAAACCTTGTCATTCCACTTGAGACTTCACTTCTTTTCTGCCTGTTTATGGTTTGCAGTGCATTCACGACTTCTTTCTGGATGTTAACTTGAATCTAGGCATTGGAAAAACTCGAAGGCAACACTCTTATGAGGTCTTTCTTGGGGCAACTCAACTATTTATTGTAGAACAGCTTCTTTTTGGAGCCTTGTCACACTCAAGGAAGTGTAGAAACATGCAAAAAGGATGAATGCATTAAAAAAAGAAAGGTGCGCAGTGCTTGAAACAAAGGGACTGTCAATTGAAGCAGTTAATGCAAGTGTTGTTGTTGCTGTTGTTGAAGAGAATCCCTTAAAAACTGCTGAATGGGTGGCTCCTTCTTCCCAAAATGCGTGGCCAGGTGTAAAAAGGCATTTTAATCCCAAAAAATGAAATGATTTTACTGGTTGTTTAAAATAAATGAGAGTCATTTGCCATGCCAAGAGGACAAAAAGTAGTCGCCGTCATTTTCGTTTTCCTCTCGAGGGAATAACCATCATGTATTTCTGCTATTTAGCGAAATTGTTGGCAAACCCAAAAGACTCGAAGTTTCGCAGATCCATCCCAGCTTCAAAATGGCAAACAAATCTTGTTTAACAGGACACACATGTGCATGGCGCTGTTTATGGAAAGCTTGGGAGAGACAGGGAAATATAAATAAAAGTATTTGCGTAGTGAACTGTCTTGCGAAATGCATTTAACTTAACCTTTTGACCAGAAAAGTCATTTGATATGGAAGGTGTTGGCACATGGGTGCAAATGAACAAATCGGATCGTCTTCATTTGTGTAAATTGGCAGGTAAGGATCACTTTAATACATTTTAACGAAGCCCTGGATAATTACATGCAAAATGTTTAAAGAGCGGACTTCAATAGGTCGTTCCGACAGTCTAACTGTAGATTTCCAGCATTCAGTGGAGCTAAATGCTTAAAGGTGGACGTTGCGTATTATTTATTGTGGTTTTTAAAATAGCAAGTGCATAAAGTGAAAATCGGTTCGAAAATTCTCCTCCTACTCATCCTGTGCTTCTTTGAGCTTCTACGAAGTGGAAAGTCTACCTTTGCCAAACAATTACAGCTTTATGGTGTAATTTTGCATAGTTTAAAAAAGTAAGATCACTTCACTTTGTTGAGTAAACGAACTTTTGCTTAATTTTGTAGTATTTTCGTTGTTTTCTTTTCTACCTCCAACTACAGACTCTTGCATGGGGATTACTGGCTAGAGAAGGGCATCTTTTATCCTGCAGCGTAAGAGGCACCGGGGTTCGTGCCATCCACCCAGCCAAGAGGCTAATGCAGTCCGACCGGTTGTCCCAAGGTGCACTAAATTAAGCTTAAGGTTTCCGGAACAAAATACTTTCGAAAAGAAGGCAATAGAGGAAATTTTCGAGTAAGTGGAATACTATGCAATCCCGACACTTTGGCGAGGTATCACTTACTATAAAAAAACTCTCGCTTCCGTAAATGCCACCGCGTAGGTTATCAAAGTACTGCCCAACCTTCAATCTATCTTTATAAATAAATGCCACAGAAAACTGCCACTGATTCCTTGTTAGGGCAACAATGCGTGTTGGTGGCCTCCAAGAACCGAGGAAGCCAAAGATGAAGGACCGTTAGACTTGCTGAGCTGGAGAAACAAAAGCTTTAGAAGAAAGTGTACACGAATCCCTCCTGCCGTACATGGCAGCATCGGGTTTTTTTCTAGGTAAAATAAAAAGACTCTCTGAAGTAGTTAAAAGTTTTGAAAAGGGCAAGCATTCGTTCTCATGAAGGGCATGCTTGATATTAAGAAACGCTATCCTGCTTTATTAACATCTAGCAGGCTGTAAAGTCTAGGCAATCGTAAACTTTAAGTGTCCATCAGAAGTGGTATCTCTTATTGCAAGTTCTACCATCAGGTATTAAAGCTTACTTGCTCTGCTGTGTTTCGGAACCGCGGAAGTCCCCTTGTTGCTGATCATTTGAAGTGGGTGTTGTGGCAATAAGCCCCAAATGAGAGAGGTTGATGTGCCAAGATCAACTTACAGTCATGTCTGACGAAAGTGAAAGATGAGCCAATCCAATTGCGCCTGTATTGGTCAGATGGACGAAATTGTCAAGGTGGAAGGTGCGTTAAGCGTGTCACATAGTTATCAAAAACACGTTGCATAAATTTGCACATTAATTTGACGATAGGCTACAATAACTGATTTTGAGGACTTTTGGCTGCCTCGGAAAAGTGAAATCGAATTCCGTTTATTGTCCTTAGGTGATTGCGTAGTGATCCCCTACTTCCACGGCAGTACATTATTCCCATAAGATTGTACAATGTGTGTGTGTGACACGCACCAAGTAGAGCTTTTACTCGCTTCCCCATGATTATATACCGACCACATATGAAATCCACCTTCTACCTGTTAAACACATTGCAATTGCCTCGAAAGCAACACAATCGAAACCAGTGAATTACTCTTGAAGCATTACTACTTATGTCCTGCCCTGACTAGAGGTTCCAAAATCAAAGATCCGCCTTGACATGGGAAGCAGTCTCCTCACCATCTTTGTTCTCGGTCTCGTTTCTCTTTTTTATACTCACCACCATCTGTAATTTGGTCACATTTCTCCAAGTGAAGCATGTTGTCGTCATGGAACATTGGAGAGCCACAAGTTTGCGGTCACTTTGGACAGTGTCTTCGAAGGCAATATTTACAATAATTGTACCACTTCCTTCTCTCAGCCTAGTGAGGTAGAGCTTAAATATGCTTACGAATCACTTTATTCCAACCACTTTGTGTTATACAAGGACCACAAGATGCACTGATGACTGGTTCGACAAATTACGCGTCCAGGGAGGTTTTTCGTGATTATTTTGTCTTTCTCTGAAAAGCTTTGTGCACTTATTTGGTCACACTTGCATATTGGAGTTTCCATTTCCGAGGGGAAATCGAGGTTGCCCGAGGGATCAACTTCCTTCTCGTAAGTCATTCTCAAATTTGCAAATATAAAACACGACTATTTTAGATGTGAGCCCAGTTTGTTGGATCATTGTCTCATGCAATTGAGCCACCGCCTTATCTCCGCACGGCAATGCTTTGTATCTGCTGTGGTAGAAAGATGAGGAAGCTTATCATATACAATTGCGTTTGAGATATCTCCGCTCAACACCACACAATGAGACGCTGTAAGGAATTGAAAAAGGATTCCTTGGGATGAGCAGAGCGGGTCGGTTGCCTGGATGAAGACCCGCATTTTAGAAATAAATTTGGTGATGCCGAAGGTGATTTTGCCAGAGTTTCGCTTCCAGATCCAAAAATTGTCAGAAGAATGCCATCACAGTTTGTTTGAAGGCTAGGCGAAGGCGGAATTTTGCCTACTGCTTTGGATAGGGTTCATGCTTTCCTTTAAATACAGTCACAAAGCGCACAAGCACGCAAGCTAAGAGTGACATTAATCGACGACCAGTGACATTTCGTCGTAGACTTTAGGCTGAAGGTCTTCCTGTTGAGATTGTGAAAGGAGCAGTGCTATAAGTTACGTATGCTGCTTGTATGGGGTACAATACTTAGGCTTCCTACGAGTGGCAAAGTCCTCCTCAACAAATCCAAAGACTTACTTTAATGTTCTGAACTAATAAGCACTGTGGGACAACCAATTTTGAAAAGATTTAACGAAGAGACGTATTTTGTTTGGGTGCAGATGCCTCATCTAAGAGATGAAATACTATGACTTTTTGTGAAAAATTTCGCACTAATTAGCCTACTTAAATGCGCCATATATTTTGCTGAATTGTAACAGTTGGAAGAGGTAGCGAAATGTGAGAATGTCTTTATTTTTTGCATGAGAAGGCAGTTGTTGTCAGTTATTCCGCTTCCATTTTATGTCCGCTTGCGTGACACATTGGCTTAGAAGAATGCTAACGCTAGCTTTCCCATGAAGTAAAATCATTCTCAAATAGCACGACATAGAAAATGCTCCACGAGGGCTAACTTTTTTCATCTTCCTAGTAGGCAGGCTTGACAACCGAAGTGAAAGAAGATTTCATATCCCGTTAATTGTTTAGCTTACAAATATCTTCAGCCATTTACAACTTTAGCTGATGGTCTTAATAATGTGCTTTCTTGGGAAAAAGTCATTGTCGACAAATCACTTTTGTTAAAACATATCCTAGAAAACATTGGACTACAAACGGAATTCTCATTTAAAGGAATGTTTGGTCAAGTTTCATCCGCATCTGATTGGTTAATGATTTCTAGGTATGATTGGTTCACTCGAGGCTTAATATTCCTAATTCACAAGGTTGATACCTCGTTCCATGAAACATCAAATGGCCCAAACCAACGTCTCCAGTACAGATGAGTCCCATCAAAATCTCCCTCTACCCACGGAGGGCAGTTTGGAGGCCTACATTTTACGTTTTCTCAACATCTCCGCCAATGCTTCAATCCTACATCTTCTCAAATCTGAACTAACCATTCTTCAGGAAGCCAATCGTCTACGTGAACCAGAACTTATCGCCCTAATTGCGGTAAATACAACGCTGATGATCTTTGGAGCCGCTGGAGCGCTAATACTTATAGCTGCGGTGGCCCGCAAACCACAAAAGCGAACCCCTCGCACGCTGCTCACTGTGAACCTTGCTGTCTCTGATTTGACACTCTGTCTATTCACGCAACCGTTTAATCTCATTCGCACACTTCATTGGCACTATGAATGGCGGTTTGGGGAGGTTATGTGCAAATTCACCTCCTTCGCTCAGGCTACCAACGTCTTTGTAGTGACTATGAGCATCACCGTCATTGCGCTCGAGCGATTCAATGTAAGATTATGTGCTCTAATTTTACGACTATTTCAAACCAATCCCCTTTACACCATTACAGCATTAAGGAAATCCCTTTTTTGTATTCACCGGGTCGATGATGCAGCAGAAGGATCAGTAGCAAACGCATTAGCTCAGAGGCCACTTCAACCAATTTCGAAGTCCGACCAGTAGTGCTAGCAATCGTTCCAAAAACCAAACCTTAAACTTGTCTACTCTTATTAAAACACAAAAATGCTTGCAAAACCTTATCACGTAAAAATTTGCTTGATTTTTTTTTCAATCAAGACTGGATTAATTCACGAATGCGTTCTAACAACAAAGGTAATTCAATTCTTCTACCTTGGATAACTGAAATTGTTCCTTAGGCTGAAAAGGGTTTTTTTTTCAACTGGGGAAAGATAGACATTTTACATTTAAATCATGGTCAACTATTTTAAATATCCCCTTCTAGCCGAGGCAGAAGTTAGTACAGCCATTAATTTTCGGGTAGGGCCAACTACAAAAGACTCCGCTGTGGTCTTTGCCTAATTTATGCCTGCATTGCGTTTCATGAGGAATAATTTAGGGAGTCTCATCACTCAAATTAGTCGACTTATTTCAGTAACATCAAAACGCTTGGGAAAAAGGCCGGTTTTGTGCAAAAAGCCATTGTTATTAGCTCCGGATAGCCTGAAAACACTAGCGCACAAAAACTTACAATAAATTGAAGCTTACCTTTTGAAAGGGCGAACGCTAGACGTTTGTGTTGTTGTTTCAGGTAAAATGCCCGAGCTAATTTGCGCCAATTTACTTGCTATTGCTCAACAACCAACACCGGAGTAAATACGTAGCGAATAATAACTTGTTTCCTTTCCATCTTTTTGTGTGGAGCGGGTAAAGACAATAGACAGGGGTTTTAGTTTCAAATTCTCTTCGGCGCCTCTTAGGGTTTTTCCTGAATTGTAAGATAAACGCGCCTCCTTTTGGCGATGCATCTGTTGAATTGAACACCACCGCACTGGGATATTTGAGCAATTTTTGGTGCAAAAGGCTTAATTTCTTTCTTGTTCTTGATGCACATGCAAACAACTGAACTACTGTCCATCTTTAAAATAATTCCTAGGCTTTCCTGTTGATTTTTACCTCCCACAAATAGCATGCTTTGCTAGAATTTAAGCACTCTACCTCTGTGATTGCAGTGAAAGTTGTACTTTTGTACATACAGGGGACAATTGGTTCTAATAAAAAAGGTTGAACCGCCTGCCTGTTTCCCCTTCCTTCTCTTTTTTCCTTGTGTAACTGTCATAACCACCGGAAATTGAATTTTAATAGTCAAAATCAAAAAAGCGAAAACAAATTTTGATGACGGAAATGGTCATATCGGAGGAGGGAATCTCATCTGAAAGGCATGCTGCGTAATGCACTGCTTAAAAGGCCTCTTGACAGGCCGCCAAGGCGGGAGTAGGTGGAATGCGCCTATGCAAAAGGGGCTGAGGTGTGCTGTTTAACTTGTTCCACCCTAATTGGGCAGGGGAAATCTGATTTTTACCATTAGTCACGGAAAAAACATGTGACGTAGAGAAAATCTCCGACTTTCGCTTGAGATATGCATCGATGCATGGTAAAATGATATGCTTTTGGGTAGGAAACGATAAGCCTCTTGACCTTGCGATAATTGGAAGTAAGGTGACTTGAGATTTGTTTGTCGTCCTTCTTAACAAAATTTTATCTTGTTTGCTTAGTTTCGGGAGGTTCTAGGCACTATACCTAGCTAAGGTAGAAGACGCTTTATACGATGATGGTGTATAAAGGCTTCCTTTCGTAGCAGTGCTACAGTGCCGACCAGCTCGGAATTCTTTCAAGGCGTTTTTGCAGAGAAGTGGAAAATTCTTTGACGCTCAAAAAAAATTATGGATAACAACAATAGGGCCAAAAATATTTACCGGTTACTAATCAGCAGAGCTGGCTGATGAGAAGAAACGCTCATACTCAAAAGTAGAGCTGTGCGTGTTTTTGTCCTCCTCGTCAAATAGACCAGAAACTCTCAGCTTCATGTAAACAGCGAAAAAATTATGACACATCTAGTGGACACAAAGCGGGCACTGAAAGATGACGAGAAGTTGAAGAACTGATGAATTTTATGCGAAAAAAAATATTGCTTTAATCTTAGGCTTCGGCGCATACTGCATTTGTGCGAGAAACAGGCGCTAGAAACGCCTTAAACTTGAATAATTTCGAAACCAACAAAAGGCGTTGTCTCCAAAGCTCTTCTTCGGGCATCGTGTAAACAAATATTAATGAAGTTTACACGTACTTTTGTTTGATTTGTCCGGATGGAAGACAAAACGAGTCTTTAAAGTGGCGAGGTAGAGGGAGAAAAAATTGAGTTTAATGGATTTCTCGCCAGCGCGTTGGAGCTTTTGGTCGTGGAACTATGCAGTAGAAGCAAAAAATATACTCGAGATGAAAGCCTGCTTCTTCCATTGGTCTCTTTCTTTTCTTCTTAATTAGCAACACATTTTAACAGCGAAAGGGTTCAAATCTTTATTACTTGCATTAAAAACCGCAGGTCAAATCAAATTCCCTCTATGCTACTAACACATCCCTTGAAATCGCTTTACCTTCCTAGTCAGTTTGTCTCGATTATGCCCCACCTTGTGCTCCTAACGTCCGCCTCAAAAAATGCCGTGCCAGCCATTCATTAGGAAGGAAAAAAGAGGCAAGCGAGATACATCTTTCTCGGCCGACTTAATGAGCCGAAATCGTTTGTGCGTTTGCAAGCGTTAGCATGGGCGACTCTTCGCTACACCTCACGAAAGAGAATATGCTAATCACCAGCTAATATGCGCTTGTAAGCATCTTCCCTTAGAAAAGATTCAGTACGGTTGACAATCACGAAGCAGCCTTTTCAAAAGAGTGACACAAATAGTTGATGCACCACCGCCTCCCCTTCTAAAATGCACCGATGAAAGATGTGATTTTGTTAAAGTTTAAACTTTAAAGAAAAAATAAGTTGGAAGCGAAGCATCACTTGAAATGCACCATTCCTTTAGGAGTAAATGCTGGAATTATATTTTTCCCTTTTGCATGCACCAAATACGCCACTGTCGACTGACATGTGATGGCACTGATGGATTTGACAGGTAATCGTGATATCTAGAGATCAAAAGTCTGAAATGAAATAGGCGAGGCACTAACATTAACCATCCGCACTGGATGACTTTGCCCTTATTTGGGCGACAAATTGTGCGAAATAATTGCTTGCTTTTCGAAATGATTTTAGGGCTGTGGTTACTTTTCTTCTGGCTCGTATTCCCTTTAAAGCAATTGCGGTAGTGGAGAGTCTCGTGTAGAAGTTATCCACGCTTTTTTCCTGGTTTTAGGTTAAGATTTTATGAGCTGATAGTGTACCACGTCTGGAAAGACTTTTTTAGCAGAATGAGAATTACTGGTCAACACTGAGATGGATATTTCACTGTTTACATGCCACAGGAAACTCTTGGTAGTGTTCACCAAGAGTATTCAGACAACCAGTTTACATGACTTCATTAGAGACGAGAAAATCAAAATGTCCTCACACTGTCTGCTCGCTAAATGAAGATGGAAAGCATGACTTGTCATGTCGAAAAGATCTGCTCCTAACGACATCCTACTTTATTCCAAAAAACGACTCCTGCTTTACTGACGCCACTATTCATCATAGACTTTTTGCGCAAGCAGACTTAGAGCTGCGCCTGTTAACGACTCCGTGCAAGTTTAATGTGTGCGAAAAAAGGGTAAAAACACAAATTCAAACAAACCTTAAGAAAAAAATGCGTCTCTTGAAAAGGTTTGGAGGTGCGGACTCCTTTATCAGTCCTCCCTAGATTGCACAACTTTGTGAAGCCAAGTGTGCAAGTAGAAAATGGAAGGTGAGATGAGAACGGGGTGACTATAGCTGGGGTTTTAACGTTTCGGAAGCCGGAGTAAAGACTAGCTTGCTAGGAGTAGTTTTGGTCTCAAAATGCGCTTATTCATGTGATAAAGGCCGAAGTCAAAGACTCTTATTTTTTTATGTTAATTCAAGCCAATGATGCTTTCTTGAATTAAATGGAGGCGATAAGTCGCATTTTCTCCGAAGCGATAAACAGGCAACACCCTAACAGTGAAGTTCCGTCGACCCATTTTAAAATCTCGAAGCTTCGGAAGCAAAATCAAAGCTATTCGGTCAAAAAATTGGGCTCCGAAAGTTATTTTGAAACTTGTTTTTTTAGGGATACAAACACAGTGTAGCAACTACGCTCTATAATAATCCGTCAAAATTCATAAATCGCACGTCAAAATGAGGTTGGAGGAGGAAATTTGACAGTCTTGCCAAGTGTACTTTAATTTGGTTTCATAAATTATGTAAAAAAAGGCAAAAATATTTGGCGCAACGACTTGTTTGTTATGAATGCAAGTTATCTTGCACCGCATTAAAGTGAGGCTTCACAAACCAAAATAGGGACTTTCCGACTCAACCGGAGCCCACCACTGCAAGGCACGAAAAATGCAAAAGTGACACTTAATTCACCTCGAACTTTCACTCCTCAGCTTCCTGCTTCAAAAAGTAAGGAAGTATTTTAACCAGTTCACCAAAGGGCGTATGTTCTGAAACTTGCCTGTCACTCATAAACTTATTTTGTGGCGATAAATACAAAATTTGCAGTTTAAATGGGAATGCCAACAAGACTACACCAAGACCTGTCCTTGCGAATTTTACTGCTTCTTTTGAAAAACGCACAAACACGCTTTTATCTCTCAACGTACTCGTAGGCGATTTGACAAGTTTTCGCCCTCTTTTTTCCTTTCGTGCTTGCTACAACACAAACAGGACGATGCTAGCCCGTTGCGAGGAGAAAATTTTGAATGGTTTTTGCATTGCTTTAACACGGAAAACGCTACTTTTGGATTAAAGGTGACTTAGCTTTGCACTTTAGGCATAGGTACGGTTGGTGTTTTAATTTCTGGCTTATCAGATTCACCTGGCCAAAGAAATTTTTGCGTCGAATTCGACAATTGACCGAGGCATGAAGCGCTTAGATTAAATGAAATCCGCGGTTTTCCAAGCATGATTCTTAATAATTTCTTCTATGAGAAAGGAGCGTATACGGCTTAAAGTGGGATTAGTTGCGAGTGAAGATGGTGAAGTGACGAATAATTGAAAATAAGCATTTAAAGAAAGTCGCTTATCCTTTAAGACCATCCGTTGGAAAGGGTGCAAGCCTGTTGAGGGCGAAATGCCTTACAAGGCGCTTTCAGGTCGCAGCGCATTATGCGGATGTCGCGTAGTGGAGCGTCTGTGCAAATTATGAAACGATGGTACCAACACCTTTGCAAAAATAGGAAGAAGGTAGTGCTTCTGACCAGGCGTCGATTGGTCTGTCCTTTTTTAGCCATTTTTAGAGAGTGTTTGCGCTCCAAAACAGACGGCATGTCTAATTAGAACGACTTTTGACTTTTACGCCTCAACTTATTTTATTTGTGCAAACTGATCAGGAGACAAGATGAAATTTGTTTAGTTGACAATTGCAGGTTAGGATGTGCCACTTCCAGTTTTGACAGTTTATGCATGATCGGTTGACCGTAACCACAGCGGGTGAATGCGAACCGTCGCTTTTGCCTGTTTGAATTAATTGAACGCAGCCCTTAATCCGTCCATCAAAGTGGAGCACTTTGCCATACCTCTGAGTAGACCTGCATACAAAATGACACATTAAAATTTCATATTCGCAGACAAGCAGAGGCAGAATTTTAAAAATTAACCCTCTTTCTTGCTTTTCAAGGTGATAGTCCACCCTTTTCGGTCTAAAAGGATATGGAATCGGCCACTTTGCGTTCTACCAGGCCTTTGGCTACTCGCGTTTCTCATGGCCACGCCAATGTTGGCTTTTTCAACAGTTTCCACTGGTCTTACCTTTACTGAGACCTCAAAACCACGTAAGGTTTGCGTCGAAGCGTCATTGCGTAACCCGCAACTTCAGCGTTTCAAGCATGCTTATGGCATTTTTACTCTCCTCTGTCAGTACGTAGTCCCCTTTGTCATCCTTGTGGCTGTCTACATCCGTATCTGCACACGCATTCGCAGTCTCACCATTGTTAACTCCCAAAACATCCAACAAACGTCCGCGCTAAACCCTACTCCTCCCGTTTTAATTACTGATACCCCCGTGAAAAGCAGCACGGCAAAATCGCAGTCCTCGAGAAGCTGCTTAGATTTGGGAGGACTTCCGAAGCAATTGGTAAGCATTAATGGAGGGTCCGTGCCATCGCGAAAGACAGAGGAAAATGTTCGAAGAGGTAGAGCAAAAAAAGGCGGAAAGATGCAACAGTCGCATCAAGATCCTCAGGGAGAGCGTCAACAATTTCGCTTAAAGCGTAAACGTCGTGCCAACATCCTATTAACTTGTGTTTCATTGGTCTTTGCGATCTCCTGGCTCCCCTTGCATGCGGTAAACATATTTATGGACTACAAAGAATACTCAGCAGTCAGTCTCACAACATCTAACCGCAATACTTATGGCGGGACTAATGAGGTGGGAAAAGCCTTCATGGGAGCACGTCATGTCACTCTCATTCAGTCCGCTTGTCTCCTATGTGTGCTATTGTCGTGTTGTGTTAATCCTCTTCTCTATGGTTATCTAAATGAAAACTACCGTAAAGAGTTTGCAGAAATTCTCACCCGCTGCTGTTGTGGATGTCTACGACCTTCACTTCGTAGGGGAAGCCATCCCCGGAGGTGCTAATTCCAAGTGGGCAAACATGAAAACAACAGACGCATTAGTTACCTTTTGTCTTTTTATTTCCTATTTTCTTTATTTTTGATGAAAATAAAAACTCTTATAAAAATAAAACGTCCTTTGTTTTGTTAAAACGAAAAAGTCATCTACAGACATCCACGATCATACATTCAGCTTTGCGGTTGCTGCATTTCCCGCCAGTTTATTCCCAAAAAAAATTTCAAAACCGCAAGGCATTTGGACAAATCTAAATGACTTATATTCTTTATTTCGAGGGAAAATAGGCACCTCTTATCCACAAACAACCGCGTCTTTTAAAAAGCCGCAAGTTGATAATGGAATATGCATTCGCCGGGATGAAATGCCCGTATTTGTCCAAGCGGCGGTCACCGCAATGGATGAAAGGTAGTTGAGGCGCAAAACGTGCCAGTAAATGCGTACATGTAACCAGCAACTGTTGTTAGCCATGAAATTCTTTTTTTAGCAAAATCACTTTTTTAATGAGCATTTGTAGGGCACAGTTTTTCTCCATCATCGTCATAAAATATTCACTGAATGAACAACACTTATAGGCATGTTGAAAGTGAATGCTGTACACCCTCCACGGCGGATATAAGCATTTGCATTAATCATTTAAGTCATTGTCTGTAGCAACCTTTGTAACGAACCTCTTTCGTCTCTCTCATTATTCATTCGGCAGAGGCACTGTGACGGATTGTTTAACGATGAAGACGCGAGTTTGACCCGTGGAATGTCTTGAATCAGGAGTAGTTTGTTTCAAAACTTTTTAATTTTATTGCGGTTGTGTGTTTTTATGTGGGCAACCAAAGTGCCAGAGAAGGTGGGGAGATGGAAGCGCAATAAGTTCGTAAACTAGGTTGGGATAATACATTGCGAGTAAAACAAAGAAGCTTATTATTGTTAATTAAGTTGGACAAAGAAAATGTAGGGCAAGATTTATTTTGCCTAAGAAATGCATCTCTATTATGAAGGAAGTGGTTCTTAGGAAGGCCTTGCTGCTAAATGCTGCAAGGTGGCACTGATTCCATTCTGTTATGACACGTAAATGGCGCTCACCTCTTAAGCAGCGCCTTAGCCATGTCAAACTAACGTGATGCGGTAGTTTTGAAATCCTTGTCGAGTGTCACTGAGGAGCAGTGCGCGTCTTTTGTCAACGTATCAGGCGTTGCTGTAAAGAAAAGGCGAGACCTTATAGCCTACGCACAGGATGCCCACAAACTGGGGATTATCACAGAGTTCACTAGGCGTTTTTACCCATTTCTAGGCCTATATGGGACATATCTTTTGTCATTCGCAATACCTGGCTATCTTCTGCGACTGAAGGCAAACACAGGCACAATTATACCGTCTGTTCGACTGCGTGATCGAAACAAGCGAAGAGAGATAGAGAGGTGGTAAATATTTCATTAAGTTGCCCTTTGATTGCATGTCTCATGGAAAAATCTCGCCTTTTACTGGCCTACACAACAAACTCACTTGATTACTAAAACACTTTAGGTGTATTGTAAAGCCCGTCGGCCCCTCAATCTGATGCATGCCTCATCAGCACTAACTCCAATTCCTAACTTCGCTACCGTCAACTTCCTTTCGCGTCGTCTAAACCGAAACTGGGATGAGGGTGGTTCTTATTTTAAATTTACTTCCCTTATTCAAATCTGCATCTTACTTATTTAGCCAAAAATATGCAAAACTAGTTCTTCTTTTCCGCGTTGAAGTCCTTCCGGTCGTAGGTGATAGCACCTGGGAGACTGTTCTGGCCTGTGCGTGCTAATGTCGTCCCTGTGGAAACATTAAAAAGGTCAGGCTGCACTCCCCATCGAAATCATCGAGGCAACACAATACATCTTGAAATGCTGTTCAGGACAAAAAATTGGGAGGATTTAGCAGCTATTTTTTTCTAGGAAAAATTCAGTTTCATTCTGTCTATTGAGTAATAATTTTGTCTCAAGGAGGACCGTACAGTCGCTAATTTTATGCCATCATGCAACCGAATTTTAAAAACCATGAAGTATAAAATGGTTTGTGCAGCTTTTTCTTTTGTTAAGACGTTTTTAGGATAAATTTTCATTGAGTGCACATTTTGCCGAATGTAACCAACAAGTTCTCCTTTTATCCCCGAGGGTGTTAAAAAAGGCTAGATGAAGTCTGCTGTTGCATTTGATAATCAAAATGGGCAAAGTACAATTGCCACAGTTTATCATTTTTTCTTTTTGTAGTGTACGTTTGGACCTTTATTCCTCCATAAAGCCTTAATAACCCTAGTCCTGGCCACTTTTGTTTAATTCCTAAATGAACTGGTTGCTTTGTGTGCTCTGATATGATTCTCCGGTGTTTGGATAGAGGCAATCACTGCTTAACGAAGTATCTGCGAGGAACTGCAGAGGAAAAGCCGTTATGGCCCTTACAGAGGGTGAGCTTTTGCCATGTGCTAGGGTGTTTCGTCTCGTTGCAGTCACAGCAGTTCCAAGGCCTGGCTTCGCACACTTGATCCAGGGCGTGGATCTCTGCCAAAACTGCGTGATAACAGTAAAAGTTAGGTCATTGGGTTTAAACGTCACTACGTGAGGGCAAAGTATGGACTTGTGGAGATGAAGTGAGACCTTTAAAGTAAGCCAGTCGGTGGATACATAAACCAAAATCTAACGCAATTTTTCTGTTATGCACACAGTCAAAACAAATAACTACCTTTGAGGATTTTTGGCCATTTAAGATGCCTTTACTTAATGGCCTCCATGACCATATCTAATCTGATGCATTGGATGTGAGCTTTGCGTAAAATAGCACTAAGAGGTATTTCCCTGACACTTCCATCAGAAGTGGCTGAAGGTCCTCCCAAACGCGGAACGTCACCCACTTGCGGTGAAATGTCAAAATCAAACAATTTATAAAGCCATTCATAAAATTTTTGCCGGATCCGCACTGGTTCTACTGCTATGCTACGACTGAAACGAGAAGCTGTTACAGTTCTAAGTGTCGGGCTTTAACCACATTGGCTTCAATTAACTTCGTTATTCAGGAACCACGAAAATGATGAAGGGCACAACAAAAGTGTCAACAGACGCTCACAGCTAAGGATAACGGCGATTTGTACCGATATCCGTACAGGGATTTTTAACCCAAATTTCGCAATATTTTGACGCTTAAGTAGTATAACAAGATATGCACCTATGGATTTTCTTTTTTTTCCGAAAAAGCAGGACTTTAGTGGTAAATTAAATGCAATGAGAGCCGTTCTTTGTTATATGAGACATATGGGCGATTTGCTGTTTGTTACTCAGTCCTCCTGTCCCAGGGGAGCATTTGCGCCTCCCCAACCACAGGACTAGTTTGGTCGACCAAGTGGTCGCATGAAATTGTGCATTTATGCAGATAGCCATTGCAAAAGCTCTTTTAACCACAAAATTCATATTCTACAGTGGCGGATGCTCCCTCCCATGCAGTCGCTTTATCGAAAAAAAGCCTCACTTCGTTAAGGGACAAATTCCACTGTGTTGTGACGCATTTTGAAGATTGGATGCCTTAGCTTGACAAAAGCAACTTCCGTTTCGATTATTTTGTGCTGTTCAATTGGTTGCAGTGCTGCATTATTGCCCAAAATCACAACAGATCTGACTTTTCAAAGAGTGGCAAACTCCAACCCTGCTTTGATTCGTTGACAGTGTAAGCAGTGCATTATTTGCTGTAAATGTGAACTTCTTGACAAGTAGGCAAATTAGCTGTTTGGTGTCTGACCAGTTAGTTAAGCTTCCACGTAGGTGGACTGCAACTAAAAACAATGAGGAATGAAGAAAGGAAACTCTGGTCTGGCCAGTCACGTGACAGATATTCTTTACCTAACAATATGAGGAATTCAAAAGAAGTTCCAAAAGTTCTAAAAAAAATCGCCGCCCACATGTTCGTTTTTCATATGTAATTAGTAAATCAAGTCAAAGGGTCTTGGCAATACCTCTTATGCCCCATGAGCTCGTCAACTGCATTTCGTGACTGCTTTTATTTACCGAAAGAAGGTCTTCTCTGGTTGTTTTCTAACGTCTTAGTCACCCCAAGGTAGACTTGAGAAGATGCCGAAGCAAATAGGTGGATTTCTACCCATTTTTATAAGACACAAGTCGCAAAGTTCATGGTTTGCTTGATTTTTTAAGCGTTTAATTAATTTGGGGTACGACCAGCTAATGTCTTCAAGAACGAGGCCTCATTGACCGGGTATTTATGTGATCATCTCGAAGGTGGCGGCAGTGCTGGTAGCCTTGAAGCCGCCAGCATTGTTTCCTATTTTCACAGGCCAAGTATTCATTGTCAAGACAGATCAGACCCTTTTGCAGCTACTTTCGAAGGGAGTTCCCTTTTTTCTCACAGGCTCGCCTTAAGCATCAGTATCATGTGCTGTCATCAAGCCCAACCAGATGTGGGCTCTTCCACTAGCTTCCATGGCTAGACTTCTCAATTACCTCTAAGGGCTAGCGTACGGTCAACCAGTGGAGAAGATTGCTTAAAGGACGATAAAAAGTTTGTTGCTGAATAACATGCATTCTTTGCTTTCTAATTGCACTGGTATACAGAGATGACGCCTTGTGACAATGACTTGTCAGATTCACTCAATGCAAGAGCGAAAGTAACTTCCTTTTTTACAGTCTCTCAAATTATTACTTTACTCTTCCCTTTGCAATGGCATGCATTAAGAAGTTAAAGGCGTATATCCTTTCCAAAAGGCCCCTGTTAAATTATTATAGGGTAAATGGAAATTCGGTTTGCAAGAGGTCTGCGAATTTATGTGAACTAGCAAAACCAAGTTGACAACACTTAGTTGGTGTCTTCAAACTTCGCTTCGCCCGGTGGCGATCACTACGATTCCATAAAGACTTCCAGAGATGAGGGATCTTACTGCTTTAACAAATAAACAAAGAAAATGTGTCCAACATAAGTATTTATTTTAAAGTTTTGGGGGAATGCTTTTATGTGTGAGTTTGATCAAATGAGCACTTCAACCACCGCGGGTTATACATCTGCACTGGTGACTTCTCAGGCTACGCCAGCAAGTGGTATGCTCAGCGAGGGCCCAGGGCACTAAGTTGCTCAAGCCAGCAAAAAAATGGTCGAACTGTAAAACTCTTCCTCAAGGCCACAGACGAATGCCATCTCCCTCTGTGGAGCGCACATGCAAATGTTCTAAACAGAAGCATTAACAACACCGCCTACGTTTAGCCTTAAAAAAACCTTTAGCAACCGGAGATATATCAAACCTGAACTGGTTGGGAAGGTCCTTTATCGAGATGATTAGGTCGTCTAAACGGTGGTGGTATTTAAGAGCATGCGCTATGATGTGGAAGGCCGGGCAGCATTGATGCAGGAACGAAGTGGCAAGGAGGGGCAAGAGCATAATATAAGCCCCTAAATGCAATTTCAAGCTGTTACTTTTTAATGGAATATGAAGCCAGTGTACAATGCCTTTCCAGTACATTAAGATCCATCAAAGGTGTTGGGATCGAGTCCTTTCAGCTGTAGTTTTAAATTTACTAACCACATTGCGATAAGAAATCTAGAGTAGTGTGGGTAGCTGATATTTTGCTTGACAGTGTGTGTACATGCCTGCATGAATGCACATACGTTGCCTATTTGCTTTTCTAGTCACGCATATTGTCTCCTAGCTCAGTACTCATGTATTATTAAGTAGTACATTCCTTCACTATTGCTTTTATTTATTACGGCGAAAAAGTAAAATAAATATCTAGCCGCATAGTTTGGATATTAATTGTAAAGCTGGATCGTCAGATTTAATTGAGACGGTGAGAAAGAATTTTTGTTGAGAAAGTAGGCGCTGTGAGTCTAAGAGCCACTCAGCCTGAAAAATGCGAACTTCACAAGGCAGCTTTGCTGGTGCCGTGGCTTTAGCTCACCGTAATCGGAACTACATGAGATACGCGCCCATTTATGCTTGACTTTAGTGAAAAGGGCAAAACGTCCCAAGTAATACGCTGTACCTAACCCTTTTTTTGACGAAAGAGAAATGCAAATTTGGTGTTTAGAAAATGTCTCAACGAAATGAAGGATTACTTTCCCTCAGTACTGTACGGCTGCCGAGTCTTCCTCAAAGTTGCAATAAGCCAAATCAGTGTGGAAGGGAGATATGCGAGTCCAGAGAATGTTTGGGAGGCTGTAGGCTTCGCCGTTCTTCTCGTTTTGCAGTAAGTAGATCTTGTCCCTTTCTTTCCAACTCTAGGCTGTGAAATTTATTAATGGCTTGTGGTAAAAGAAAGGGAATAAATAATATACTGCCTTCGTTGCAACAAGAATCACAGACTCACGCCATTTTGTGTTGTTGGTAAGTCTACTGGGAATAAGCAGGTTAAGAAGTAGGACACTTCTGGGTAAATAATGAACTTCCTGTACATTCTCCAAAAACGATTCAAATGCAATTTTGTTTTTCCCATTAAAAATTGTTTTTAAATTTGGAAGCTATTGATCCCTGTAAAATGTTTAAGTAGATGTTTGCAAGTCTTAGAGCAAGTGATTAGTGAAAATTCATGAAGTCACCATTTTTGGAAATAAATTCTTAAAATTATGAAAGTCCCGCGTTCACTTTTGACCTCCTGATCGGCCAAAAAAGCTGTGGATCGCAATTTGGGCGCCAAGAATTAATCGGTCACTACGACCACCATAATTAAGCTGAGCAAGACTTGGTCTCCGTCATTCTCCACTGAACAGCCACATCACTCTATTTATTCACTCACTTCAGTCAATCAACAGGTCTACTCGAAGGCCATTCAGAGGAGCAAGACCACTTGAGTGCAAGAAAACTCTTTGAGTCGTTTGGCATATATAAAAGATGGTACAGAAAACTCCAATATTTTATTTTGGAGAGTTGACAACCTGCAGACAAGCTATTGTCATGTCTTAATTAATTAACGAAAGAAAAAGTTAATTAGGTATCCGCTGTTTTGCTTGGGTCAAAAGTATTGGACCAAAATTTGTGAACCTTTGGCCCTAAATGGAATTACAAAACAAGAACTGACTAGAAAACCCGTCTAAAGACATTTTTCACAAAGCTCTGAAAAGGGCCTGATCGAATGCTTTTTGGCGGGTTGGTGGGCATGAGCTTACTAGGACTGATTGTGTGAACAGGGTTTGACCACGCCTGCGAGACAAGACAGACTTCGAAACGTATAAGCTCCGGATGAGGCAGGCGTGATTGCGAGGTTCAAGCAGCAGTTATTACCCTGCCATTACAAACCCTCGGAGGTGTCAACCATGCACATTAACAACTCCTGCACCATAGCCGTTTTCTGTCCACGATCCGCATTTGGTGCATGATAGAAGTCTTTAACTGCCGCCTCCGGTAGAATATCATGCAATAATAAGAGGTCTTCCACATCTGCCATTGAAAATCATCCACTGCGGATGGCCCAGTAACTATCTTCATCAACCTCAGAAGATGAACGATAAAGCACCCATTCATCTCTCGATCAGTGGTTACAAATAGGGATGGAGAAGCTTTATTGGACATTCTAGAATTGTGCATCAGCATATAGAAGAACGAAATAGAAATTCTGTGATACAAGGGACGATTTACTGGTAAGTTAGTCCTTCACAGCAGCCCTACTTCTGCCTGCTTTAAATAATGCTCTTAATATAGCAGAATCCAGGGATCCAGTCGGCTCAAAGGGTCAGAGGTTAGTAGAGGTGTCAAAGGACGAAAAACCCAGGCGGAAAGTGTTAGCCCTTTATGTTTAAAATCTCCCAAATTTTAGACAGTCGACCCACCCTTTGGCGATGCATTATAACCATTGAGGAACTGCGACCACGACTTAGGGTTGGATTCAAATTCCACCAATCAAGGCGCAACCGAGAGATCTGGTGCCCTCCCATCGGTTCCGCTTTCGGTCATGCGTTCTCACAGGAAGCGACTAGAACAAAGTTTGTTCAATGCTTATTTGCATCCAGGTCTCACCATTTTAGAAAAACATGTTATAAAAAGAGTAGCATAAAAGGTAGCAAATCGCAATTATTTAAATATGTGTAGGTAATTTAAAAAAGAGAGATCAGCTGCGTAAAAGACAAATTTGAGTTTAACTATCAGTAAAGCGAGGAGCGAACTCTAAGAATTGATCACAACAAATAATTCAGCAATTTTCCCTTTTTTTCTCTGTCACTCCGGCACTTCAAGTGTTACAAGCTTTTCCATAAATTTCGTCCAGCCAAGAGAAGTTGTCAAAGGTGATTCAGTGCAATTGTTGTGAAGAGAGAGTACCGTCTACTCTCTTTTCTCCGACTAGTTTTATTTTAATTCCTTCACATAGCAAAAGATACTCTAATAAGAAGATGCGGAGGGCTTTTCATATTCTTAAAACTCATTCTGTCCGCTTTTTTCTTGTCATCACTGGTTATTGGGATAATTTCGAACGGAAAACGAGGTTCTCGCAGGAGTGCTGCTCATTCGCATCCACTTCACTGTTTATTGCCACCACCGCAGCCTCTCAACCCCTTTGGTCGGCACGAGGAATTTCGGACATAAACTGGAGGTCGCTCACCATCGAAACTGTACGAAATTAGGCAGGCTAAGCAAACCATAACTTTATTCACAATACATACGTTTTTTATTTAGCAAAAACATTATTTTCAAGCCATCGTCGCATGCACATCGGTTGTAAACTATCCGTGTTCTCGAATCCTATAAAATTCTCGTCTAGAGACATTTTAAAAATATGAATTCTTTTTATGAATTTTTGAGGCTAGATTGCCCATGGGTATAAGCTCACCTTATTTTTTTACTACAAATATTTGCCCTTTGCGACTGAGGACAGTGCAGCACCAGAATCAAAGAGGCAACAATTGTGGTTCAGCGTTAACCTGGAATCTCTCAACACGCGGTAGCAAATGAAAACTAGTCTCAAAGGCTACCAAAATTTTATTCCTAATATAACATTAGGCAATTTAGGTTGTTTGATTACTGACTGCCTTGCAACGCGAAACGGCAACCGCGGAGTTTTTGAGTGGACAATGCGGCAAGCTTTGCTCCCAAGCCTCTGCTTAAGACACCGACCCACGCAAAACGGTACAGAGTGATGATGTTCAAGACCAGTTCGTCAGTAAAGAAGAAATTGCCTTGTTTATGCTCCAAAGACAATTGCAAATGTCCGTGAGAAGACCACATCGTATGTTTTAGAATATAATGCGAAGGCTGTGAAAGGAGAAATATGAAGGTAGAGAAAGAGCCCGTATAGCACTTCTTTTATTTTTATTTTTCAAGCGATGATGGTAGACAGTGACAGGCGAAATAGGGCAAACAATTTTGAAAGAAACCTGCAATAAAAAGAGGCGGATTGGTGGATTGTAAAAGTTTTGTTTTTAGGAGGTCAGCATCTTTTGCCGAAAAAAGTAAAATTTGAAAGTTGTTTTCTTGCTACAAGAGACATCTCACATCTTAGCGTGTTTCACCAAGGCTTGATTGGTTGCAGTAGTCGAACGACATTTGGTTGTTAGACAGAAGTTGAAGTTAACTGCATGAGGTTGAAGTGCTGTTTGCTTCCAAATAATTGAAGTGTCTGATGACGCACTTTCACTGCGGTCCATAAATGCGCATTTTGTCTGTGTAAAGGCCTTGTAAAGCCACATTGACAAGGCGCTTTTTCCCTTCCATCCTGCCTTTTATCCAAATTGTTATTCTGCATCGTTTTAATGCCTCAGTTATTGAGGAACAGCATTAAGATTGATAAGATAAGCGACAACCAGCCATGCGGCACGGCTTTGGAACCGTGTCATCAGCCGCCCAGCCAGGCTCTGTTTCTTTGGCTCATCATGACTTCGTCGAAGGCGCAAGTGATCCAACTGTGCTCTCAAATGATGCAAGCATACATTTGCTACCAACTTTAGCAGATTGCCTCGAGCTCATTTAGTCTTCCCAAAGTAAAGACGTAGTGTATTGCACTTCCATTCAGCCACGGTTGTGACAGACTTCATTTAAACCCTGAGAGACGTTGCTAAATCCCCATTCAAGGCACAAAATGAAATCAGCCTCGTAACTGCAGAACTTGTGAAATAGGCAAATGACTTCACGTGATATTTTTTTGTCTTAATTTAAGAAAAAAAGTGGCACTGGATATTCACAAAATACGCGTCTTAATTGCTGTTTACGTGTTGCATAGCCAATTTCTTTAACGCATTTTTCATTTCAAAATGAATTATTAAACTGTTCCTTCTTTATTAGTCAGCCCGATTGCAGTGCTTGCATGTCTTTTTAACCGCTGGTTTCCGTAGCGGTCAGATGAGCGGTCCCGTTGCCTTCAGCGGGTGGAGAGACCTCTGAACCATGTCAGCAGCTCCAACTCCTCTCTGGTTGCCAAATCGATGCATTCTGCCTGATTGTTGACTGTTGTTTTAAAATAATTCTGTGAAAACGACACTGGCAACTTATTTTTGCAAGATTTTGCTATTGAAGACTTGAACTAAAATCGCTTGATTAAGGCTTTATGTCCGAATGCAAACTTGGCCAAATTTAAAACGGTGACGAGGGGGCGATTGCTGTGATCACACTGAATCCATACACATGCGGACTTTGCAATATTCCATAGCATTAACGAAATACCACACTACTTGCTTACGAATGCCTCTTGAGGTGGAAGGCCTCCTGCATGACTATTTATGACAATCGAAAATCAACAGTTCCATTAAGTTATTGAGTGTCCTGCACCGCCAGGAAGTGTGTTATTTAGGCAGTGGGTGGCAGTCTGACATCTATACATGCGTAGGTTGGTCTTCGGTATGCTTTAATAATAACGCCCTGATGTAACTTATTAGCTCCATAGGAAGACTTCAGCATCTGATTACCAGTATTCTCCAGCTTGCCTAGCAACTAACTTTAAGTTTATCAGACTCTCAGGAAATGCCACCAATTATTAGAGCCTGGTCACTGCTAGAAGGCGAGTTGCACTTGCCTCATCCTTTCATGTAAAATTATCTGGCCACCTCATTTACTATCCCCACACGCATCGTCTACCACACGCGGATTTGGACTTCCATGCAGTTGGCATCTAATGCACTCGAGGGGCCATCATTTCTGGGGATAAGGCAATTTCATTGAAAAGTTGCCCCATCCCAATGAAGCAGTGACGGCACACTGAAGACAGTACACTTAGGTGACAAAGTGCGACTACACCGGCGAAGTAATTATTGTCGCAACCAACCAAACAAGAAGAAAGTAGTTCTGTGAGAAGTTGCTTAGCTTAGAAAACCATTACTTTTAATGGCTTAAACTAGTTGCTTTGTTACAATTCCTTTCCTTCACCACCTTGAAGAGATGAGCTGCAAAACATTCTGAAACAAGCATTTTGACGCTCAATTTGGAGATTCATTTTAGAGGTTTATTGGAACGAAATAACACGAAGCATAGTGTCTCCTGCAAAGTTAAGACAGTTAACCAGCCTCAAGCTTTTTCGCCCAGCGGTTTGATAGCGTGGGTGGCATCAGCGGGCCCTCGCCAGACCTGTGTGGCCACTGACACGCAAGGGAATATAAAACATTAGCAAAATTTCATGCGAATCGTTTGTTAGAAAAGTATTTCTTTATCTTCTGGCCAGAACACTACTTAAAGGCGCTTTCTTATGCTCGAAAATTGTCACACTCAAATTTTATCTTATTAAATAGGTGCTTTAAATATCCTTAAGAATGTTTACGCAGCTTGAGCATAAAACGCTACAATTTGTCTTGAATGCAAAAATATTGCTCCTTCTGTAGCGAGTTAACTTTAAAGCCCTTTATGCACCTCTATAATAGCGATCCATCACTGCGTAACCTACCATCTCAGTGGCCACGTCTAAGCGGGTGTCCGATGTTGCAACACAGCACGTCTGGACTCTGAGGGTAGGCTGTCATGCCGCCCAAGAAAATTAAGCGGTTCCTCGTCCTTGCGGATTCCCAAAACGGACTATTCTTGCCTGTGCTGCTTTCCTTTAGCTCCACTCCGTCTTAATTTCTTGCCTCAACAAATAATTAAAACTAATCACACAATCTTTTCCACACATCATTAGTTGCAAATTTTCGTTCTGAACTTTAGGGAGGTTTCATACGGATTTTGCTCTTTGCTCTCCACATCGGGCAGATTAAGTTGAGTGTCGAGGGAATTGTTTGTGTGGCAGTAGATTGCTCGCCCTTGTGGAGAGAGGAGTGCGATGTGCTAAAAGAGCTCTCTCTGAATTGCATGTGGATTTGAAGACTGTGACATTCTACTGCCACCGAAGTATATCATCCATAGCATGCTTTATGTTGATTAGGGGTTAGGAGGTAATTGTGAGGTGACCATTTCCAGTTGATGTATTTCAAATTCAGCTATCATTATTTTCTAAGGTGGTAATTACATGGCTTGTTTAATGGTGGCCTAATGAATCGGCGGAATTTTCAAATTTGTGCGCTTTAGCGGGTCCGAGAGTCGACTTCTGCAAATTATGTTCTCTCCCTAGTGAGAAAGTGTTGGGCTGAATACTTTGCTTTTTACAAATATTGTTAACAAAGTGCTATTATGATTGGAACTATTTGTTTCTGCATTTAAGACCACTTCACTTCCCGCTAAGCTAATTCGTTTAAACTAACTGCTGAAAGGTTTGAATGCTCCTCCTCCTCCTCAAAGCAAAAGTATGAGTTTTACTGTAATAGTGCAACATTTGGCCTTGTACAAAGTAGCGTCTTGAGTCCTTTCTAAAGTTGTAAAATGCATGCAATTTAGTAACACCGATGAGAGCCGGGAGGCTCCTAGCAGTGTCCAAATACGGAGACTGCTCTACAGGGTAAGAGCATGGCCTGCTGGCTGTTTCGGGAATATTCAACTGAAGCGTGAGAGACAGACATGTTTAAACTCTTTGGCCTACATAATATATTGTATTCTAATTCTTTTATCAGTTCCCAATTACGATGGGATAGCCTGCTGTACAAGGCACCAAACCTTCCAGTTTTCAAAAGAACTGATTTTCTATTTGTGTTTGTACAAAAATTCCTACCGCGTACCTTTAAAAGTACTTGGAGTCGAATTGGAGGCCCACAACCTTAAAAAACATTGGTAACCAATCGCTTGTCTACAAAGCATGCATGTGCCTCCAAGCAAAGCAAGCTTCAACGACCCAGTACCAGTAAAATTTGTCGTCTTTTTAAGGGAGAACTTCAAACAATAGGCAAGCATGTATAACTGCTAAAGCGCAACAAAACCTCATTGATAAAGTGATAATATTCTATAGTTTTCGTGATTAGAATATTTTGAGAACCATTGGCCCTAAATGGACATCAAATGAGTCCAATTGCTGATTGGATACCTCCAGCGGTGTCGGTACATCGCCAAAACTATTCTTTGATGATGTAAATGAAGTGCTTGTTCGTTTGTAAAATAATCTTTGCTGCTTTGTAGATATACCTTTTCAAACCGTTTTAGATTCCATGTCAAGAGGCTGATAGATACCACATGGGTTGTGATTGGACATTCTTTTTCCGAAAATCACTTCATAAAGGATTTGTCGGCTTAAATTTTCCTATCCTATCTACTCCCTCCTGTGGCGAATCCTCCTCCAGTGACTTTCATCTGTGTTAATTGAACGATGGATAAGAACAGAAGTTTTAACGTGATACTCGGAATGCTCCAGCTCCAATGAAAGGATAGAGGTCTTCGGTTTACCGCACTAAAAATGTGTTTTGTTTTCAGTTCGTGGAATATTTGTATAAAAGTAAAATGGTCGTCATAGTTTCATGTCAGTTGGACAGGTGTGCATCATCTACTTAAGCATTATACACTGAGTAAAAATTGATGGAAAAATTGGCAGTTACTTCCTCTCGACAAACGTCTTTTCTCTCAGCGCTTAAAAGAATAGCTAACTCTTTAGGTATATCACCTTAAACGGAAAAAGGCAAAACCCAGCATCAGAATAATTTCTTTGCTCAGCGCCCAAAATGGGAAGAGAAAGCAGGTGGCGAGTGATGGCAGCGTGAGTAGAAAGTACAGACTCAAAAGTTGGAGGGCGCACATCAAGTCCTAAGCAGGCAATGGGGTGGACATTAAGTCCCAAGAAACCGTTCCACTTCTCAAAATGTGTCAAGATTTTGCTAACCAACTGCAACCTACCGCATTTACAAACCACTCCTAAGCAAGAGCCTGTGGCGGTCTAAGACTTGGCTGATATGAAGGAAACGTGTTATTAATGCTATCCCTTCAATATTACTGAAGAGGACCTTAAAACAGGCAACCAGTTTATTCATAAAGGCTTAAAAATTTGCTGCCTTTTCTCCTGATAGTGGCCTAATTCCCGCCAGCGACAAACCTGATCCCATAAATCTGCTTTGAGGCAGAGATGCTCTTTTCGCAATCACATGTTCATAAGAAAAAGATATAAACAAAAAGCAGCATTAGAATGGGCTAAACGTTTTGGCAGAACAGGCTATTTATCAAGTTATGAATAAGGAAACAAACGTTCGCGTCGTTCAGCAGGCAATTAAAAACAAACCTGTTGACAATGACTGTCTGCACCGGAATCGTGTTTTTCGGTTTTCCTAAAAAGTTCATACTGTAGAGCGAGGCTTATGAACAGTCTAAGCCGTTGGGCAATCGTTCAGTGCCTTCCTACTTGGCCGTTAGTTATTTTGAGATGAAGGTCTCCAGCGGGCACTCACACGCCGCACTCCTCGCCTGCGTGCATCTTTCCAGGCACAAAGGTGTCCGGATTAAAGTCGTTCCTCCATGACTCCTCGGGTTTGGAAAGTGGACAGAATCTAATGTGCCCACCCACAAAAGCAAATGTCAGTGCACAATTAAAATGTAGAATCTTGGACAATTTTGACTGTGTTAAGAAGTTCAACCTTTTGTGTCTTACGAAGTTGGTACAGTAGGGAGGACAAAAGGCCCCAATTGAAGAGCGAGTGCATTCAACTTTAGGCTAAAGCACATTTTATAAACCATTTACTTAGATGCAAGTCTTGTTTAAAACTACACCGGTTTTCCAGTTTCTTGCCGGAAAACAAACTTGCTAGTAGAAGTTAATCTCATTTATTTGGGAAGATTTGATAGCAAAGTAGGGCGTAATTAATCATGTTTCCGCAAACCTTAGAGAGAGATTTTTTTAGGGAAATTATTACCCTAAATGTCAATTTTATTAGTCTTGCTTATTTTTTCCTGACATTCTTTGCGACACTATTTGGTTTATGACATTCTGCTCTCCTTTAAACAACTACAGCTTGTTAAATCGCGGAAATACTTAAGGAGTGAAAATAAATTCTTTAATTGTTCGAAACACTAAGAAGATTTTAATCTTTTCGAGCTCATTCCTGTTTTTAAACTCGTCATTAGGAATGGAGATGTCTTTAAATCTTGGCATCTGTGATGATTTGATGAGTAGAAGAGACAAACTTGAGTAACTGGGGCCAGAGAAGAGTTGAGGAGGACAGTAGCGCATTCCCAAGGCTGTGCCTTTGTGCTGAGGAAGCACAGCCTGTGGCGACAGAGGTACTCGCGCAGCTAGGCAGGTCACCATGCCACAAGATAATCGCTGTAGTAACGGGCCCGTTTCCTTGTTTTATTACCCTATGGCATAATCGGTGTTGAAGTAGCATCGGTATTACCGATGATGAAAGTAGAACTCTCCTTAAAAATAAAAGAAAAAAAGGGCAAATTTTGCGACATACCTTAATTACTCCTTTTTCCCTTTGATGAGGACCACTCTTTTAAGGCATTATTATCTCCTACCTCTATCGGTTCCTTCGATTAGATGACTGAAATTAGTTTCTCGAGTTGTCGAATAAGTCCACCGAAATAAACTACTGTAAAATGGAGCGTTGGTCCACCGAGAGACAGGACAGGAGGTTCAATTTGCGCCTACCTGGTTTGCGGGCCAGGCTCACCGGAGCGTCGGAGGAGGATTCAGACAAGGTGCGCTGGTGCTCTGGAACAGCTGCATCAAGTACGGAAAGGTTCAAATGCCCAAGTACGGGGAAATGCATTTGCCATAGAATACTGCTATCAAGGTTCGAGAGCAGCTTCCAGTCATGCTTTACTGTGAGCAATAAAGAGATTTTTCAAAAGATAAAATTCTAAAAAATTGGTGCGTTTCTTTTCTAACCTTAAAAAATGTAGATAAGCTTGACAATTGCCGTAAAGCGTGCAATGCACCTAGACTATCTGAGGGTGGATTTATCTGGTTATTGTATAAGATTACTTGTTCATAATATATTTTGGCGATTAAAAGCATTTGTGAGCATCAAGGAATACTGTTAGGGTACAACTTTATACGGCAAAGGCTGTGTTGAAAGTGTGGCGAAGGTAATCGCTTCCTTTGGATTAGTGATACAGCAGAAGGGAAGTCGTCTTCCAACTCGAAATGGGACAATGCACATCACTCATGACGTGCAGAAGGTTGTACCAATTCATGCATATTTCACCAAATATTAATTACCAGCATAGCCTGACTGCTGTCAATCACAGACATAACAGACAGTGGAGAGTAATTTCCATTTCCTCCGGAGACGGAGTACCTTTTAAGCGTGGTAGTTGCAGTCTCGTTTCTCATTGTAAAGGACTTGCAGTCAGTGATGCAAAGTTGATTTAACAGATCAAATTTTTTTATGCGTTCAAGCATTGCAGTGTATGTGGAACTACGGAGATGAGGCGACATCGACAGAATTAAAATCATGTCACAGCGGATTTCAGTCGATGTATTGCGCAGAAATTATAGTCAAAGGAGTTGACAGGAGGTAAGGAAAAGGCTGTCAGTTCAAGGACATTTGGAGAAACAGTAATTTAAAACCATGCATGTTGTTGTGATGGTTGATGGAAGGAAGCAGCCAAGCATGACATATTTGTAACCAGAAGCACCAAATATGCAGGTGGTTTTGTGCAGCACAATTTTCGCACTCTATTGGGTAGGGAGAAAGCACCACTCTCCGAGATTATCCAACAGCTGCACCGACATCTGCAATTCGATGCAACAAGCACTCAAGTTCCTCCTTCCTTCCGGTATCGCTCATTTGCCGACCGACTACAGAAATGTCAGTGGGAAATGGATGGAGGAGGCGAAAATTTTCCCATTTGGCATGGAATGCATGATAAGTGGAGTACTCAGTCAAATTTTTATAAGAAATATAAGATCTAGGTCAGAAGGGGCTAAAGTCACTCCTTCTAGCTTCTAACACCTCACTACTGTAAATTATGGTGCAGTGTTCGCCATTCCTGTTAGCCACTGTTGTGATTTCATTTCCCAAATGCAGTACAGAGCATAAAAAGCCACCGCTTTTAGGCTTCTTTAATAAAAAAACAATTGCACTTCTACAGTTCCATGATAATAAATCTTCTATGATGGAGATAATAGGTTGCCTAGCACAACTTCGGTCTCTGATAGGAAACAAAAGCTCCAGATCTCTTCCATCCCGTCTCATTCTTCAGTTCTAAACTCTAGGGTTTCGCACCCGAAACTTTACTTAAACAGGCTTAATAATTTTGGCTGTCTCAGCCAATACATTCCTATGGCGTTATGATTTTTAGACGCATTAGCCTTGAATTGATAAATCGCAGCCGTGGCTGCCGCCTGGGTTTGAAAAAATCGCCCATTCTTGGTGGCAGACTACTCTGGCAGTTCCTTCATTGATGTTTGTTGAAAAAAAAACAGACCCTGTTTCCTCACAAAATTTGGCAAACAGTCTAAAGTCCATCAATTTGACTAATGCACTTTATTCCTTTAAAATGAACGCCTCAAGAACAATTGCAAATTCTTGACTAGACTCCGTGGATTACACCAAGCCAATTAAGTGAGTTATAGAGTAGGGAAGGAGGCTGAAGTTCTTCATTAAACCCGAAATAATCTTATCATAAAATAGGACCTGAAAGCTGCGCGTTGTGTGCTAGCGAAATGAGCCTCCGCCCGAATGCCTTACCGACAATAAATGCCGGTTATCGCCCGCCTGTTTTCAGTACCTTACAATACGGTACATTGGCTGAGTAAATAGGACTTTGGAAAAAAGCCCCATCCATGCATTCATTAATCGTCTTTTTGTTACCTTTGGTTTTTATTCAATTTAGCGAATGGTAGGCGATTTCGGCAATAAAAGTCCCTTTTTATTTTCAAAGCTACTCCAATTCGATTGAACCGAAAGGTAATGCTAAAAGCGGTTTGATTAGAAGAAGATAATAAAACAGAACTTAAAAATGCTGAAATGCTATCGAGGAAACTCAAATCTAAGTCACAATTTTTGGGAAAAGAGACTTGGAAAATCTTTTTAACTCAAAGAAACAGTTGGCAGACATGAAAAAGTTGGCACAAATTGGCTTTGCCGTGATGACAATGCGAGAGGCCAAGATGTTTCAAGATGATGAGCTGTGAATGGAATTGCTCTCGTTGGAATTCGCCAACAAACCAGGACACACCGTAGACCAAGTGGCAGACGCTGCTTCCCTCTGAAAATCACCGGGGCACCACAGAAAAGGGAAAAGGGAAGAGTGAGAATCTTCAACTTTGAGTTTCTTCTCGTTTGCTAAAATATGTGCATTCTGCCCTAGTGTTATGGCTGCTTTGGTAATCAAGGAAGTCTCGGACCACTACAGTAATTCCTTAGTCTAAACTACGCAGAAACGCAAAACGTCAATGTGCTGCATAAGACAAGCTGAACAAGCAAAGAATCCTAGAGCATTCTGCACCTTCGCCTTTTCTCATGAAATGAGAAAAATAAGATGCAAATGTGCCCTGATTGTTCAAAAGGTCGGGCGTGCAAGTTTGAAGAAAATGTGACGGGATTAGTCTTTTGCAGCGGATCCTGAGGTCATTGAAATTTCATAGCAAGGGGTTTCCCTTAATTTCTCTACCCAAAAATTAAGCAAAAGGATTTAAAGCTTTGGAAGGGCTTACCAGAACAATAGCTCTGGAAGCCATACCTGCACTGTTCTCTTGGTCTGACAAGCCCTGAAAATGTGTGACTCGAAGCTCAAGCCAGTTGAACGGAGAGGAGGCGGAGAACTCAAAGGCTGATCGCATCGTGAAGAGTGAGCTGGGAAAGTGCAGTGGTGCAGTAAAACGAGGGTTGAGATCGAAACCCTTTGTCGCACAGATGCCTCTCAGCCCGGAGTTTTCTGCCCTTGGTTAGGCTTAGCTGCTAGACTTTAACATGTAAAGCAAAAGATTATGATCACGTGGTAGTTAAATTGTATGCTAAAAAGTTGAGGTGCTTGTGCTAAGTAATTCCGTTGTTTTGTGGTATGAAAAGTGAAACTTCATGATATACCGCCCTTGAGATGCCAGTAGGAATGTCTTTAAGGTAGCTAATCGCAAACCTATTGAGCGTTAATATTAGCAAATTTGTACCAATAATTTTCGATCAGCCAGTAGAAAACGCACAATATAAAAAATAGCTTTTGTGTTTCCCAAAACTGCAGAGCTGACGTTAAATGTGACAATCGTGCCAAAAATGGTATTGTAATCATGGCATTATCCATTACCATGCCTTTACCTTTGTTTGAACACACCTGCCCAGGCAACAGGAGGGCAAGCTGAACCAGGTCTAAGGTCAAGCAGATGACGAGGGAAACAAGAGTAGGCGAATTCCCGTTCCCGTAGTTGTTTTGTTTGCAAGTTATAAAATGGTTTAGCCTCATTCCATGGCTAAGTGTAAATGCACGTGTGATTCACGCCACGCTCAGAGAAATCACTGTCATCTGGAGACAACTGTCATTCGCTCACCTTTGGAGCACTTCACCTAACTGTCAACGCAAGTCTGTCGTCATCAGTCTGAAGGGTCGCTTTAGAACAAGTCATACCGAAAATCGTAAAATAACTCTTGTCAAATATAATGCAATTTTACCACCGCCAAATTGATAAGTATATAGGCTTTAATATACCGTGTTTTCCCTACACTTTTCTGAGTGCTTTAGAGTTTTGGGATGGAACGTAGGAAAACTACCTATTACGATTGAATAGCTTGTTATTTTGTTTAGTTGTTATCGAAACATTAAAGCAAGCTTCAAGTTCTTTTTACCTTTTTCCGAGTTGGGGTGCGTCTCGCAACTGTTTACGGATTCGAGGTCGAAGCATCCATCTGGGAGCCGTCACTTCACAGTCGACTGGATTCCCGTCCCGAGGCAGCACCAAAAGTCAAAAGGGACACAATTTCATCAGACACAAAAAATGAACCACTTGTGCCATCGGCAGATGGTGCATTCACCAACACGTAGTTAGGTGAACCCATCAAGAAGGCCCCACCTACTTGCCGACCAGTGTGGCTACTCCGGTCGAGAAAATAACTTGCCATCTCTATCTCCAAACATACCTTAAGCACAATAATGCAGAACAACTTGCCAAGATGGCGTTAAAAATTAACTTTTTAGGAAAACAAACTGAAAAAGTTCTTTAACATGTGGTTGGTTGACTACTTACACCACAGAGCACAAAATCCTTAGTCTCACTCGTTAGCTCCGTGTAGATTTTGGCATCTGCAGTTTCTTCAGTCTTCCTCATTTTTAAACTAACGATTTACAATGGAGAAGAAAGTAAAACCCTAAGCATAGGAAAAGCACTTTTAAACTGAGTTACTGAAGGTTTTTTGAAAAGCCTTCGAAAGTAGAACTAATGAAGAGCGGATGTGGCTAAACTGAAGGCCCACGAGTACTGCAATCGCCAATTAACACATTTATCCGGTGCGGGTTATCATTTTTGGCAAAGATTTTCTCCAATTTGTTTTCAACTCCTCAGATTAAACAGTACCGCCTTCCCTTTGAGTGGTTGTCGAAAGATCGGCAAGCATTCGGTGTTTTGAGAAGCATTTTCCGTTTTCATCGGATTGTCAAAATACACGCATGCAGGAAATCCTTTCTGCCTTCTCAAATGTTGAAAAAAAACAAGGCAGTAGCAATGCCCCAACGTTCACTTTATCCATTTTCTTCACCAAAATCTGCTGCACACTAACGACAAAAAGTAAGCGGGGTTGTAGGTAAGGAGAACTTTAAATTTCTTTAACTTTTTCGAATTACAATTGGAGCGAGGACAGGGCTTAAAATAAGTGGTAATTTAGATGGGTATACGACTGGCTCCCTTTAAGTTCACGCAAAATGTGAGACCCTGACGTTTGATTGATGCCACAGACCTTTTGACAAGGCATCATTTTATTAACTATACCTTCTTAAATTTTGATTAGATGCACTCAATGGGCTTGCTAAGTTGACGAAACATTTGGGCAAAATCTGACCCAAACACTTCAGTGTCGACCAAAAGCCAAGCCAGTGTGCCCTTAACTTTTATTTTAAGCACAGACTGCTGAAAGTTTGACGTTAGCTAATGATTGGCCAAGAGTTGACACTTGAAAACAATCTTCTGCAGTGCACATTACAGACAAAAGTGCTTTTGCTACCGCTGAAAGAGTACCAGATTTGTAGAGTACTGTAGAATTAAAAAGCTCTCACACCATTTGGAATATAATGCATTATTTCACTGTCTGCGTGAAACTTCGTAAATACCCGATTTCCTCCAGAATGCGCCTAAAGTCACGCTAGTGGCTCCCCAGCCCCACCGTGAACTAGTAAGCAGCGCATGTCCCCATTGCTACTTTGGCGCATTATGACGTCTGAGAAAGGGCGAGACACCTCATGCAGAAACCCAAAATCGGCTACTCAAAAAATCCACAGGAGTGGCTTTATCTAAGTAGGTTATTTCATCGTATCGCTCGGAGTCCTACTTGGAGACAAAAGAAGTCATAAGACCGAAACAGAAGGTGTGGCGTTGACGTTGGGCTGTTGGCTTAGCCCAAAGGCTATGCTGTCCAACGGAAGTGTGATCACCCTAATCAAGGCGAAAAAAAAATAATCTGTCTTTACAGGTTTTGCAGCTTAGTGCATAATAGCAACTGTTGGTTCCTTTGTAGCTGCGAGCATTCGATGCGGTGCTCTGATCCGATGAGAATTTCGCCTACTTTTCAGGCCCTTCCTAATGTGGTACGGATTCATTCTAATGCGTTATATGAGTTATATGAGTTAAGGAAAATGAGGAACAAACATCCCTCGCAAAGGCAAAAGGCGCATTAATAAGGCTCACTTCAGCTAGGAAAGGAAGTATTTCAGTGGCAGTTTCTCATTGCGCAGGTATCCTAAATGCTTTTGGGGCGAAAGCCCATCCTTTTTAGCTACTCAACTGTGTCTTTCCCGCCGTGACAGGGCTTTCCTTTCATTTTCTTTTCTGTTCCCGTTTCCAGCCTACCACCTTCTCAAGCACATCTGGGAAAGCGGGCTAATCATTTAACTCTACGTTTCGGTGCTCGGTATTTTCGTCTAAATAGGGGTAATTTAGAAGATGAAACAATTCTTCCCACGGTAAAATTAATCAAAGCGCAAAGTTTGTTTTAGCTGATTGAACTCAGATCTCCAGCCCTCCATCCATTAGCTTCGATAAAAAAAATAGTAAAAATTAATTTATTGACGTCAAAAATTGCTTAAGTTATTGGACTTATGCGACAATTGGTCCAGCTTGCAATCATCACGAGTGAAGACCGATTCGGTGGTGAAGTGTTTGGAGGTATGACGCTCTCTACCTCGTTTGGAAATGGCATGGGCCATCTAGTGTGGTGGATGGACGCCCCAGGCAGATGACTTGCATTTGAGGAGGCGTAGAAATATGTGCTTTCGTTGAAAAATGAAAGTGCAAAAAAATATGCAGTACTCATTCCTATCGACAGTAAAGGGGAAATAATCGGAAATCTTGGTCAAATGGCTTCATCTACGCACCGGCTTTGTCGACTACTCATCTGTTCCCGCCTCTGGATTGCCAGCTCACAAACATCTATCTGACTGACTGATTTGCAATAAGAAATGTCGCTTCCATTGTTGTGCATTGAAAATAGGAGAAGGAATTTAGGACATCTTTAAATGAACCCCTTACTGCTGGTATCAGACTTCATAAGTACTGATTTTAATCATCGTTCCCTGGAAAATGTGCTTTGGCTTGCGGTGGACTGCAGATGTGATTGCTAGTTGATGGAGGACGAGACAAGAACTAGAGCTGCGAATAATTTACTCTAAAGGTGAATGAGACGGCTCATTTCCTTAAAAAGACTGAAATGATGAGTTAATCTAAAGGAAAGCTGATTCTTGTAATCGTATTCCCCTAAAAGAACCTTGGTTACCAAGCTTACTTATGCTCTCTTCGGGCTCTAGCCTCAAATCCCTGGTTTAATGATGCATACTTTTGGATATTGTATTAGGAGGGTACAGGAGCTCGTGGCCATAGGGGTTCAGAGCTTGTTTCCTCCTTAGGGACCAACAGTAACCGCTTGGTTACGGAGTTACTACATGTTGACTGTTTTATGCCTCAAAAGTTTGTTCAAACAGACGCACATTGCAATTGAGAGCGTAAGGAGAGCGGAATGATATCCTTACCCATTCCTCCTGGCAACGAGTATCAATACCGTCATGTAACAACCAGGAGTATAGCAAGTCAGACGCTTATTTTGGGGATAAAAATGTAAGATGGACCTATTACTTCTAAAAACTTAAAATTAGAAAAAAAACGTAACAGTCTTCGACATGCTTCAATACCTTGAAGCTTCACCTGAGCACGTCATGTGAGCCACTTCCGAGTGGTACCTCCTCTGATTGCACTTTCCTTCAAATGCAACGCAATAAACTTGGGACAATGCGTTTGCGACGTCAAAACCGGATTAAAATTGGTTTGTTTGGCAGATAAAAGGAAATCGCATACAACAGACCGACATTTTAAAACACTAGAGTTTAAAATGAAACAGAGAGTTGCCAGATTTGGTTAGCGTCGATATCTTAAAATGACCAACTGTAGACAATTGCAGGAACTCCAAAAAGTCATTGAAAATTGCAGCCACTTGGTGCAATAAAACGCGTTTATATGAGCTTTTGAAGTGCTCCCGTTAATGCGTGGTGGTTTTTCTTTCTTCCCAACCTATTCATAGCGAATTGCCTGTGACAAATCGACATCACTTGGGGCTGCCTGTTGTTTGATTCGTTCCAGTTGTTTTTTTTTCTCTCACCATCAGCACTTTTGCCTGCAAAGTCAAATAGACGTCAATAATATTGCTTCATCTCTGAAATCCTTTCTTCCAGAGGGTTCAGCTCACCTTTATATTTGCCTCAAGTGGATGAGTAAATATGAAGGTAGCATAACGTCTCCCAATCCTACTCAACCTTGTAATTAAAAAAATAAATTGAACATTTTTGAGTCTCTAAGGGCTTCACGGCGTGGTGATAAGGAGCTAAATTTATAATTGTCCAAATTCTGAGGACTACGATGAATACTCGCGTAATAAAGGGGTAAAGTCATTCAATCATTGCAGAGCGGCTGGAATTACACCTGCAGGTCTAACCACAGTCATCAATATAAAGGAGATACCATGCTACAACTCAGAAGCGACAAAATTCGTCACATCGGAATGTATAGTTGAACTCAAAAGCCGCTAAAAGAAGTCATTTGAAGCCTTGGAGGTTTCCATTCCGTCTGGTTATACGAAAGTGAATTCTCATTTGCAGGGAAATGTGAAGGGCAGCATCTTGCCACTTGATAATGATGAGAAGCAGTTTGGAGCATCAAATTGATGCTTGCAAAAGACTTCTATTAATTTCAGAGGCGATCACTCCTAAAGATTACGGAGATGAAATATCTTGTTACTTATTTGGTAAAGCAAGTATGCCGGTAAGATGTGGCCTCTTACTTTTCCCTTATTTGCAGGCTATCTTCACCTTTTATTCCTCTATCATCGTTTTATCTCTAAACAAACAGTTTTTTTCGTTTAACATCAAGGGAAAACGATGAGCATTACGTGAGGAAACTTGAGAAGAATATGGTAATGGGAATGAGACAGTGCTGTCTACTAAATGGTGTATAGAATTTTTGACAACGTTGGAACCGAGCTTAGTCTCGTGAAATCACAGCAGGTTCAACCAAACCCGGAGGAAAGGGAACAAGGAGTTCTGAAGACCAAACAACTACAATGTACAAGTCGATGCGGCAGGGTGTCTTAAACAGCACCATTTGCTTAAAAGCACACAAAAAATGCATTTTACAGATTGAGATATGAACTTAAAACGGTGATAAGTTGTCCACCAAGTTTTTTTCACTTACCGAGGCAGGGCTCCTGTTTTCGTGTCTCGGCAATGCCTTAACCCTACCAGGCGGTCTTCTCGCTTTTATTAATCTTTCCCATGCGAGGGTGAGGGATTAATGCCTTTCGGTTGTAAAAGCACTCCGCCTACTACAGGCAGTCTGGTCTCCGAAGATGATTGGCGGTGTGTAGAAGAGCCAGAGAAAAATAGAAGATGGAAGCATTCACTAGTACTCGTGGGAATTTTCTTATCGCATTGTTGTTAGTGCGAAGAATAACCTATGCTTTTTACTTCTTTGACATGCTTTTACGCTATGGGTAAGCAAATTTACATTCCCACGTCTGATACTCTTGTCAGGATCCGCCTCAACGCATTCGAAATGGCTTTAGTGTTGCAGACGCGTGAAGGCAGAAGCAGTAAAATTGTATCTTTATTTGCAAAGAATATGAGAAAAGGCGCTTAAAGAGTATTTAATTTAGGCAAATTTGTTTAATCAAAACTCAAATTAAGGCCTTTATAATTCTGTTAAGGCGGTAAAATTTCTCTAATTATTTTAGTCAATTACATCATTCTGAAATGTGCTCCAAACTTTGGATTACGTGAATCATTTTTTTGGATGAAACTGGTTGGCTGATACTTGTCATGTCCAAATCACTTAATGGGAATTTGTAAAGCTTGGGTCGGAGGACAGGGAGTCGATGGTAAATAATATAAAAAGGAAAGCGTGGCACTGAAACTCACAGAAAATAGATAAGGGAAGAGGCTGAAAGGCAGAAGCTCTCCATAAAATGGGGAATTTCGCTACTAATAACCAGTCACCCCTCCTTGCCACCCGGTTTGTCATCTAACAAAGTCCTTTCTGACTTCTGGAGATTTTAAGATGCACTTATTCACGCTACATCCAACTTCCCGTAAGCCGTGTTGACCACTCTGCATCCTACAGTAGCTCCACTGGATGCGTCACACCACCCAGTTACATGTCTTATTGTAGTGCGCAAGATAGCGTCAGTTTTTCAATAGCGAAAGTGGATTTAAAAGAAATTGACGTTGCCGCATACTTACTAATTAAAGAACCCCACTGACTTATCATTGCTGTTTAATTAGATTGTGTAGGTTAACCGTTGCGATAAAAGCGATATTACCATCATCCTCAAAGGTACTAAAGTGTGGAATAAAGGAATGGTCTTAGAAAACGTCAACCACAACTTTGTCAAATAGCTGACCAGAATGGTGAGGACAGAAGACGTCTTCAATGCGTAGGCGATCGTTGCTGTCACCTGTGGGTAAGGTGAGGGCACAATGCGTGCACGTGAATGCTGGACGACAAATGGAGACGCGGCGCAGTTCCGTTTCCATCTGATTATAATATGCTGATTAACCTCGGTGTTGGCATTGGCCTTAAAGTGATTAACGGTACACTCAAAGCCAATGACCGCCTGTGCATAAAATTTAAAAATCAGAGAATCCGACTATTTGTACGAGTTTTAAAACATTCAAGTAAACTGGAAAGTGACAGAATTGGGAGCTCTTTAACAATAATCATCACTCTCAGCACGTGGGCCGAAAGGAATTGCAAACAGGTAGTGGTGAAGCAGTATTTAGTGAAATGCCGAGAAATACAACACCACGGCACAAAGGTGATACTGGCGAGTTCACGTTGTCATGCAGACAGGTAGGCTGACAGCCAAATATTTGCTCCAATTCTCTAAATTTCGAATAATGAGGTGCAGACATTGCAACAGCGTAAAAGGAATAAAGGGAAATGAAATATTCTGTTCAAAATTTTGCAACGATAGTCACTTCGAGTACAGCTACTTCTGCTTTTAACTATTTGTAGGGGAGAATAATCCCCGGCTGTTAAGCAACTTTAATGGTTTCTAACAATCCAGGCTTTGAAGAAGATTAGCAAGTATATGGACGAGTCAGGAAAGAAGAGCGCGAAGAAACCAACAGTGCCCGAAGAAGTTCTCGCAGCAAGGTATACTTAGTGTCAAAGATATTTATACTCTATGCACTCGTATGTATTTTCATGCTACGAATAGGCAACTTTGCATTTTTACGCCCACTACCCTTGTCAAGGTTAGTGTTGGCACCATGAATTACAGATAAACAAAAGCTAATAAGATGGATTTCTTATCATTTCTCGGAGTATTTAAACTTCAGTTCTCCAATTCTTGCTGCAATCGAGTAAACCCTGACTATTTTGAAACAATTAAAGATTCTATGCCAATCGAATGTCACGGAAAACAAGGGGCGAGGAAACTTTTCCCATTACCGGCTTTTGAGCATTGAAAGGATATCCAGCCATTCATGTTGCATCTGACTTTTTGTGATTTGTGTCGATGACCCCACAATCGGCGGTATTTTACGCAGTCCTATTTCACCAATTAAGTAGCAATGGATGTGAATAAATTATGCCTCCCCTTTGTCACCCATCTACCCACTTGAACACTTACTCAATGGAATCACCATTGTTATTGAATTGCAGGGGCTCATTGTACAGTAACCACAACTACAATACCTCATTTACCTCTGAATTCGTGAGTTCTAAAAACTGTTGACCATGTGAAAGAATGAGGCCCTCAATCAGGAGACCGTTGTTAGCAACAATTGAATTAAGTATGGGTCCGATCCATGTGCATGCGGCAACCAACCACGGGGTGGTCCCAGTCTGACCCACTCAGATGTTTCGACTAGCCTTGACCTTCACCTTGACCTCAGGGCGACTGGTAGAGCATTCCATTACTAGGACCATCCGTGTGTGACAATGGGCAATCTGAGGAGTGCAAAAATGAAGGCATAGCAGGCTGTTAATGGTACGAATACCAGCACTGAGTTCCTGGACAAAGTGATTACCTTTTTCCCAGGTAAAAGCAACTCTAAACTGCTTTTGTTCGCAACGTTTCAAAGGTGTCAATGTGACTCCATGGTGATTATAAGAGTACAAAGCAGTTTAAGCTCATCCTTTCCAGATTTTAGCTACTGACTCCAAAATGACGAATTAAAAAACACACAGGCTCTGTCCAACGTGGCAGAAAATTAGTGCTTATTAATTTTCACTAAAAAAGATCACCTTGTATGCACTCTTCTACAGGATAGATACACCGACCAAACGCATATGTTGGGGGGGAGGGTGAAATAGGTCATATTCAGAGTGTTTGACGCCTTCATCTAAGCACTAAATCATTCGACGACCTACCAACAACGGGATTTTTAGCAAGTGGCTGGCAGTAAGGTGATGCTTGAGGAGGCGAAAACACTGACACATTGGCGATAAGCTCAAATGTAGTTTACTGACAGCTGTTTTTGAATTAATCAGGATTTTAATTTGTAATGTTCAGCAATTGAGGTCAGATGTAGCGACGCGACTCATTCCCTGATGGAGAATTAAGGTGCATCAAATGAATACCACCCAAAGACGCTTAATTAGAAGTCAAAAGTGGAGTAATAGAAGACAAAAGAGAAACAGGTTCATTCAGTAGTAAAAGAGACACTGGGATAGTAGCTGATCTTGTCGAATGTGGCCCCCAAACGGAGCCTACAAACAGGACAGAAGGCAGAGGAGTATGAAAATTGAATCCATGAGGTGAGAATAGGAACAGCAACCCAGTACAGAACATGAATGAAAGAGTATAGAAGAGGGGAGGAAAAAATCCGGGAAGCCTAATCAATGCCAGCCCAGCACATGTACTTAGTGTTCATGAATTCCTTCAGCGCGCCCGGTCCACCTTCATGGCCAATACCGGAGTGCTTGACTCCACCAAATGGAGCCTCTGGCGTGCTTACAAGACCCGAGTTCACCCCCACAAGACCTGCTTGCATTGCTTCCGCCACGCGCCAGCATTGACCCACTTCACGCGAAAACATGTAGCCTGCCAAGCCTGAGGGTGTTGAGTTGGCGAGTGCCACTGCCTCCGCTTCTGTGCCGAATCTGGAATGTGGAAAGGGCTGGCGCCTTTTGAGTTATGTTAGACCCTAACTAAATGACTAGGGCGGAAGCAGAATAATCAGGCCAAGGCGAAGGAGCATTCAAAGCAGAAAAGCAGGCCGATTTAAGCTCTGCATATGAGTTTTGCATCAAAATGTCTACCCTTATCTCCTTAAGCGTGTAGAAAAATATTTACAAATGACTTCTTTTTAATTGCTGCTCATGAGCCTTGTCTGAAATTCGTTCAATTTCTCACAGAGGAAAAATGGATAAAATAGAATTAAGTTGGCGCGTTTCATAATTACACAGTGAGGCTCGGAACGGAAGACTGTCTACAAGCAAGGATTCCGCCCTGTAATAAAAATCACTCCGATAGGTCCATTTAGAATTTGTTAAAAATTCCTCTGTTCTAATGTTATGGAACATTCTACGGCTAGCGCCCTCGGTGATATAATTGTACTTTGATTGCGCCATCATCCACTGTAAGGGCACAGCCTATAGGCGACCAAGAATGCAACCGATCCGCTAGTCAGCACCCAAGCCAACAGACACAAACACAGATGCCGTGCATATGACATCAGCACTACAGCCTTCAGCTTCACACAGTCCGGTTTAGACCTCCATGGCACCCTGGTACGAAGGCGTAACAAATTATCTCATCATCTCGTGATGAAGAGCACTACATCCATAAACAATAGCCTTTGAGTCTCTCTTTTTGAGTTACCTTGAACCTTTAACATTTGTGTAAAATTCAAATCCAATAATTTGTGGTGAGTTTTTCATTGAAGACTGGCCGAATTGAATCCGTGCAACTTGGTAACATAAACGCAAGGTCGGTAAAGGTGTGGACGATTGCAGCAAAGAAAACAAAAAAAGCTTTTGGTAGACAATTTACAATCTGGTCGCAGAGTTGTCAGGTTCCATTTGTAAAATCTTAGCTGAGACCATAGTGAAGGCATGATTGATACTTTCACTGGAACGAGGAGGCAGTCGCATTGTCCTAAGGTTACGGTAACGTTTCATGCCAACCAAAGTAGGTTAAATAAGGCAACAAGACGAAACAACTGAGTGGCCGAACGATTCCTATTGTATAAACTAGTTGCGACGTGGTATCTTTCGAAGAATGTTTAAGACAAACCAGAACTCGCCTTGCCGGTTTGAGTGATGCTGTGATGATACCTCGCGAAGTTGTGCGACGCAGATCTCTCCTATGAGAAGTATTAGTGGCCGGAATCATCTTTGAGTCAGTTTAGACATCAATGATCGAGGTAAAGCACACGTAATAGGAATGCTGTGATCAAGTCTGCTGACGTTAAAGGCGTGAAACGCACGGAACTCCACTAGCATAAAATCCTGTAGCACACAGTACTGCCCACCCTAGTATTGAGGCATTTATCCACTCGATGGTGAAAAATTTTACGCCAAAGCTTTGGGGTGGACCGTATTTCTGCATGCTTGTGGTGATCCCGGCCATAAGTAACATTCTGAACGAAAAAAACTACGTCAGAGATGAATTTCCGTGAATGAAGTGCAGGCACAATCACTCACAAACACTTGTGCTAGGGTATGGCAAACGCCAAAACAGGCTTCCACTTGCCGTTAATTCGGAAGAGATGAAGGATCATCTGAAAGCAAACATCGCATATGACGAGAAGTTATCACTGCACTTCACTCCAGAGCCAAAACAAACAGCAAGGTGATGGAAATATGAAATAATAAACATCGATGGCGATGTGACGCTGTCTTCTCTAGAGCAACGCAAACATGGGTGAATCTGCCTGTCCGAGTATTGATGGATTTACAAGTGCATTGCAAGTATTAAACCGCGAACAACGCAAACAACGGCCAAGTGGTAGGCTACTTTTGTAATTGTTGCTAATTTTAGTTTGACAGTTTTGAGATGGAAGGAGGAGCACTTAGCAGCAATCCAAAGCGATTGACAACAAGAAAAAAATGAATGCAACCACAGCACCTGCAGCCAAAGTGAACGTATCAACTGAATGTTGCCCTTTGACATTAGCCTGATGTAAAAATGAAAGGTCCCTTCAATTTCTTTCCAAGAATTGCAATGCCATTTAGAATCACTTCATGGAAGTCACGGAAAGTGAGTGAATTCTCCACTGCTTCGACTTCCTCGAAATTGATACCCAGTATCTTCGATGCGTACCTTAATAAAGGGCCACGCTTCTTAGAACAAATAATTAAAACAATCGCATCCAATTGATTTCGTTGCAGCAATATCCCTGTAAGTGGTGAAATGTGGTGGGGAGGGAGAGCAACGCAAACATACTTGATTATGGGTGCGACAGGGCCGAAAATCTCCTCCCGACCACAGGACATGCTGGGGGTGACGTTTATGAGTACCGTAGGCGGATAGAAGTGGCCTCGACCATCGACGCACGCGCGCTTCCCACCGATTGTCGCTACTGCGCCCTCACGCACAGCGACGCCAACCATTGTCGCCACCTGCAAGAACAGCCAAAACAACTTGCTTCATTCGCCTTACCAAGGTCAGGATGGAGTCCGCGAATCATTTCATCAAGGCAAGTTTTAATCAGTAATGCGATTACAAGTAGATGCAAGGGAAATTATCCATCCGAGCTGATTTGATGATACGATGACACGGGCTTGGGGTGTGGCAATCAATGCCACCACAGGCACCCTTCTGAGGTTTTTACCAACCGGAAGGATCAAAAAACTACTCTCCGCATTCCTTTGAGTTATTATTCGTCTACATTAATGAGGCTATTCCAGTATTAGCTTCTCATAAAGCTGTAGCAATAGTAACGCCAAAAATAACTACCCGAATCACTATATACATCGGCGTAGCCAGTTGCAAGCCCCTGAAATAGCCTGTAGAGGAACCTACGAGGGAGACTCTCGTCCTCTATTCAAATAAACCAATCGTTCTCCCGGTCCTCAACATCTAGCGTATGGAACTTACAACTCTTACGCTAACCTACAAGAATAATCGAGGTTTCAGGCAGAAATGATAACACAATACGCGCCTTAACGACCGTTACATCCTCCTCCGTTGTTGTCCATCTACTATCTACAGGATATTTATTAAATCTTGCGATTATCTTTATGGTTTCGTTCACATTAATTTCCCACTGAAAATAAGTTCACTTCAGATGGAAGTGATTTCGAGGATGTAAGAAGTTATTTGTGAATGCAAAATATTAGAGAACGATAGTAAACCCTTTCATCAAAATGAGAAAAATATGCCTGGTGTCTACTTATTTTGGTAGTGAGTAGAAAGACCGCACCTTGTTAAGAGCAGCTTTGTTAATGAGGGGGCCTTGATGCTTCCCCAACTCAAGTCCACCAACGGCAGTTGTTAGCATATCAACAAAGGTCTCGTAAACTGATTCGTGCACGAGAATCCGATTTGCACAAACGCACGTCTAGAAGGGAGGAGCACAGAAGCTTAAATACTGCGATACTAATCAAACAAAGGGAAAAAAATTTTGTTCGCAAACCAAAGTTGATATGTATGAGGCTTTATTAGGTGAGGTAGTTGTCTTTATTGCTCCTAGAAGACAATCAGTATTCAAGAAGCTGGTACAATACTCCATGATAATCAAATTAAACCAAGATGCTAAGCATATAATGCACAAGCCTTCAATCTACCCCATTCTCTCATTTGCACGCGTCACGTATACGTACTGTACAGACTAAGGTGTGAATACTGACAGCAATTTCCCGTCATTAGCAATGTTTTATACTAAAAGTATGAGTTTTGATTGCAACGAATTAAGCAATGTCTGGTATGCATACCTGACCAGAGCAGCGGAACTTGGATGCTATTAGCTGGGAAGCAGCCAAATCGAGATCAGCCGATTCGAAGATGATAAACGGCGCGTTGCCACCCAACTCCAACTGCACACGTTTCATATGCATCGCGGCAGCCGTATACAATTTCTTCAAAAAGAAGGGAAGGAAAGTTGGGCATGTTTAGGAAATCCGATTCATTTCAATTGTTTCATGGATAGTGCAGAAAACGAGTTGCCTGGTCGATGGCCAAAATTTAGCCGCTTTGCATGAAAGTCCTCAACAAACTCTGAAGTTACGAAGAGGATGGAGGCAAATGTAAACACCACTGAAAAGGTGCACTCGATTTTATTTAAATTTATAAAAAAGTATTCATAAATGCAGTACACACGTCCCAATTCAATCCAATCTATCTTAAGAAGGTGTTCTACCAAAGGCATTTAGGCAAACAAAGCACTGCCTCCTACCTTTCCGACCGCGGTGGAGCCAGTGAATCCAACCAACCGTGTAAGGGGGTGTGAACAGAAAACCCTTCCTACGGCGTCGGCATCTTCACGCGGCGAGGTGAGGATGCTGAGTAGACGAGGGTCGAGCCCTGCCTCGGAGGTAGCTAGAAATGCGGCAGCAATAGCGGTAAGAGGTGTCTCGTCGGCAGGTTTCAAAACCACCGCACACCCCGCCGCTAACGCTGCACCCGCCTTGCGTGTCAGCATGGAGAGAGGGAAGTTCCACTAACGAGGGAACAATATATTTAATACTATGAGTGACAGCATTTAAGCATTTAAGCAAGTTTCTGGTTGCCACAGGCAAACGACCACCATGTAAGCTCTACTTCAAAGCATTCAGAATGATTCAGGAAATAAGGCAACCTCAAACTATGCATTAGACGTAGCATTAAATTGGGGTGGCGTACCAGCAAATAATATTCCACATACACACGCAACTAATTCAAAAAACGAATACATAATGGAAGAGCTACTAGAAGCGACAAAATATCCTGCAGTTTCTGTAAATCCTAAACACTTTATCGTAGCAGCCTTGAGGTATGGGGAAGTAAACAGTCAAAAAACTTGGGAGTAAAAGTGTCGTAAGTGTTAACAGCTAATAGAAATTCTGCTCGAGGTTTTTAATGTTCTTTAACAAAATCCATTGACAAATATTGTGTTTAATAACTCACTAAGATCACAGAAGACGAAATATCAGGGAGATCTGCCAAGTTACAGGAGTTTTCTTAAGTAATTACATGCCAAAAATATTGAAACCACAAAGAATAATTTTGCAAAAAAATTTGACAAAAACATGAAATGCATTTACTTGCTGCTGTAGCTTTTGAAATTTTTGCATTAAAAAAGCGCCCACATGATCGGGTTAAGAATAATGGAAACGTAGAAGTGGCATCAATATTCCATCCCTAATTTATAAAGCATGAGACACCGACTTAAACGACTTCTTTTCTCAAAACATCAACTCGGAATAATGGCTACTTATAATAGAATAAGTAAAAAAACTGTTACTTATTGTAAATAGACCAACAGCACTAACTCACAGGAGTTATCATGGCAACAACACCAATGGGCTGATGAACAACCATCAACCGCCTCCCGGGAACGTTGGTAGAGGGGATAACCTGTCCGTACGTGGCTCGCGCCTCGTTGGCATACCAACGCAGCTGCTGAATGGCGGAAGAGATCTCTCCACGGGCATCAGAGTCCACTTTACCCTGAAAATTCCAAAAAAGCCACCATGACGCCCTTCAAGTACTTGTTTTTATAGTTTATGCGAGCATCAAAATGAACCTAGAAGGGCAAAACAGACAATCAGTTCGTAATTTCTCTTGGAAAATGGACCACACTGCAGTTAGATCGTTAATCAATTGAAATCCTATCCTACCGACGAGGAAATGAAAGGCGAGGTGAATCGTCTGTAAACAGCATATAATTGCTTGTTTTGTTTTGGATTAGAGTGGTGAATTTCAATGGTGGTGAAACAATGATGAGAAGGTCTTAATTAAGAGTAAAGAACCTTAAACTTCCAAAATAAGCTTGCAACCGTTTTTCCCTTCCACGAAATGATCTGCCCTGAGTCTAATAAACTATTGGGGCAGAACGTAGCATCAGCACAAAATACTTGAACAAGACAGTCGTACATTTTCAGCTGTTATCAACTGAGCCAGCAAGGGCGTATTTTCCTCCAGCTTGGAAGCCCATTGTTCCAAAACACGAGCCCGCGCCCCCACCGTGAGTGCAGCCCAGGCGGGTTGTGCCTCGGCGGCAGCCTCGATAGAAGCGTCCAAATCCTCCACAGACGATGCGCATGGCACCTCAGCAATCTGTTCTTCCTTGGCCGGACTAAACACTTGAATGACGCACAATGATCCGTAAGGATGGCTGGCATGAAACTTATAGCTCAGCTCTGTGATAATGGTGCTCAGCATATTACCATGATTTGGAGTTTACATTCGAATACCACAGCAAAGTATTAGATTGAAAGGCAACTTTTATGTTCTGTTTTGTATTGTAAGATCCCCTGAATGAGCCTTTAGCGCTATCCGGGTCACTATAACGCTACACCAACACCATTATTTCATATGCGTTTCGATTCATGGTGGTCGTGGTTTTGAATGCTGAATATTCGACCAAAACACACGCAAATAGCATTCGCTTTAGAGGGTATAAGCTTTTATATATTGCTGGTTTCAAAGTAAATTTGCCATTCAAGGCGAAGGGTTTCTTAGGTAAGTAAAAGTTTAGCGTCGTATCAAAACAGAAAAGTGGCAAATCACTAGAATAGATGGCAAGACAGTGCCTAGGAAAGTATTCTACAGACATTTAAAAAAAACAATAGTGTATTACAAGTAAAAAATAGACTGTTAATTTAATAGGTGAACTTCGATAAAACTATCCTCAATCCTCTGATTGTCTTCAAGCTAAGAAAATTTTCTGATGACCAGTAGATAGCCTTTCAGGTACTATTCGACGGCATTCATTCTCTAAACCTAGCGAGCAAATAGCAAAATCTTACAGAAAATTGAGATTTCCTGCCCGTCGTGGTGAAGGCTAAGAAAAATGTTCCCTTTTCTACTGTTCCATTAAGACCTTGGAAGTCCATCGCCCTTGAGAAATGCTTGGGTCTTTTAAGAAATTTAAAAGCTAGGGGACGCCTACGAAATGGTAAATGCAGGCAAAACGGCACCTGGAAACATTTGACCACTCGACCCAGTCTTCCACTCGCCACCAATGAGAGTCTTGCCTCCAGGAACCAGTGAGCGCCATGCCTGAGTGGACAGCGCACGCCGTAGTGGAGTCACAAGAGAGGCCAGACGAGAAGACATTCCACACTGCTGAAATTAATGTGGGACTATCAGCGGGTCCGAACCGATAAATTTACAACTACCGCAGAGGTACCAGCTATCAGTCGTTAGTCAGCTAGCATCTTAAAGCCTTTGAAGAAAACGATCTCCGTTGTGTGTTTAAACTATGCGGAAGGATCTTTCTCGTGGTCATTAAATTTTTCAAAATAATCTCTTCGTTGACAATAATCAGCTCCTGCACCCATTATTAGCCTACACAAAGTCTACTAACTTCGAATCTAGTAGCGAAGCACCGAACTCGATACTAGTACAATTCAGAACAGGAAACGAATTGTTAAAAATGTATGTATTTAGCTCTCTGGAAGTATTTACATTGATGGGAGGATATGGAACCAATACCGTCTCATTGTGAGGTGACTGATTGTCGCGACTGACGTCGTGCATTGGCTAAGTCATTAAGGCGAGCCGCCCATTCACGATAGGCCAATGCCTTATTCTTTTTCAACTAAAGAATAAACAAAGACAAATATGCATAAGTCAGTTATGGATTTTATTGAAAATTTTCTGAAAAGTTTATTAAGTGTGAATGGGAGGTGAAAAAGCTGTAATGGAATAGGGCAAATGAGATGTGACTGGGACAGTTTAAAACATTACTGGGTTCAGCTTGGATATGGAAGGCGTGACAAATACATGCGACCTGAGAGTAGTTTCGCTGATATCGAATATAACCTGGTCAAGATTTGACAGATTTGATGCTGGTGAAAATGGTAACTCTATCAAAACCTGACCAGATTATATTCGATATCAGCACAACTACTCTAGGTCGATCTAGATAGTTAGAAAAAAAAACATTGACCCAAGTGGAGGAAATAGGAGGAAGATTAAACTGAATCCAGTGTTAAAGCATGAGCACAAAACATATCAATGTCCCATTAGGCCTTATGACAGTAAGTTGAACACAACAGCTATTGCCAGTTGGCTAAACAAGGACATATGGCTGAGAGGTAATATGGGTCTGGAATGAAAAAAGGTTTTATAGAAAATGGGTGACGGAAAATGGACGGAAGAGCAGTTTAGAGGGAGAGGAAAGGCTATATGCAAAAACACCATCAAACACTCACACACACATAATAATTTAACTCACACGAGGATGAATGATCTCCTTGACCACCTGCGTGGTGGGTACGAGTTTCTGTCCGCCATCACCGCCACCGCTGCCATCATCGCTGGGCCGCGCACCCAAGCAGAGGCTGTCGAGGGGCTGTGAGTGCCCCGTCCCAAAAATGGCCGCCTCGTGGGCCCGCTCGCGTATCAATGCCTCATACTGACCGCTAGTCCCACTCACCGTATTAAGGCCTGCACCACCGCCAGCACTACTCGTCTCCGATGGCGCCTTGAAGGCCTGTGGTAAGTTCAAGAATTGGAATAATGTAAAAGTAGTCACAATCTCTTTACTCTGCGTCCAAATTTGAAGACTTTTTCTTGAAGCGTTCAACAACCATATGCAATCCGCTTTTCCCTCTGTGCAGATCGGAGTAATCTTTTGCTCCATTTTTAATTCGATGTTGGGCAGGTCTGCTAGTTTCCTAATCCCAAAAAAGTCCCTTTTCCTACGCACAAAAATTCCAATACAAATACAAATGCTAATACATGATTATTTTGCATAAGAGACGCATTATTGAATAAGAAGCAAGCGGAGGTAAACATACAGAGGGACTTTCTATATCGGATGAGACATCTGGGCACAGTACTTAAAATAACGTAAATTAGTTATGCTCGTCAGTTCAAAGTTATACCGCAACATTTAGATTGACCGTTTCAGCAAGGTAGGCTATTTTAATAGCACTGCAATCACACGTTGCGGTGGAGTCCTATTAGTCAAGATGTTAATCGAGGTGACAGGCGACAGTGGCAGCGTGTGCATGAAAGGGTGAGTGGTGGTAAGACCTCTTGTCGTATAAGACAGAAAACTCAAACTCGTGAATGTCTATGAAACACACTCCGCGACCGGAAGAAATGTAGTCTACAGGTATAAACGACTCAAAGACGTCCATACTTTAGCCAGTTTCCACGCCTCTAAATGGGTCCTCATCTTGCCTAAAACCCAGTTTGACCCAAACATTCCTCTTGTACGCACACCACCCTACTTACTGTCCTCATCACTCTGTGAAATTAGAGACCGTCGCGTCTAAAAGTCAATAAATTGCATCTTTATTCCAGTCGACAGGAATAGCACTTGCGTTTGATGGTTGCTTTGCACCCCTTCCCGTCACGAGTTCTTCGCATCAAATAAGGCTTGGAATTCAACGACGGGATGTATAGCATAAATCCGAGTGATTTTTTGCGACGTATGATGCAGTGTGGTAGTTAATCACAGCCAATAGATTCAAAAGGACAAATAGTACCAACTCTTAATGACGATCTATCTTCAGACTCGATTTCAGAACTGACGCATTGAGTATACATTAGCCAGCCTCATTCCAATCCTTTTGTTACGAAAACTATATCACTAAAAAGTGACTGCTTAATAACCAACTCACAAGCAACAAGAAATTGCTTTATATCCCAGCTTTTGCGAAGCAAACGAGCATATTAGCGATAACCCCACGCTCCGCACACTTTATTCACAAATAGGTATGACTGCATTGTGCGTGTAATGTACCGCATACACAGCCGTTTACTTAACTAAAAGCACAAAATTACTGTCGGAATCTACCCACTTAACACAAAAGAGCCTGGACACATGCAAGACAAAACTTTTCGGAAAGGCCCGGAATAGTTGACTATACAGAAAATGAAGGGCCTCACTTTATCAAACCTTCTTAATGGGAATCCTTAATACACTCTAGAAGGGGAAGGATATACTACCTAATCTCCATCCTCTGTATTCCCCACTAATCTCAAGTGATTGTCACCTTTCCCAGACATTTGGCAATCACATTTGAACTACAACAAACAGCTGGAAAGTAAAAATGGTATAGAAAAGAGGTAGCCGATGAAATTATTCCCTGATTTATAAAGTCCAAACGCTTTAAATTGATGGAAGTCGCAGGTCCGTGTCACGTTGCGAAAGGGTCGTCAACCATGATGGCAGCCATCTCAACAAATAAGGCCCATTTGAAGACTAATAGTTGATTTTTCTTGCAAAGAGCAGGCTTCTTTAGTTATCCTTCGACTTACAACTTGAATTTAGTGAAAAGCTTAATGGTAAACAATGGATTTGAATGAGCTGCTAAATGCAGGCAATACCCCGCAACGTTTCTGCAGTTGTTCGATGATCCAAATTTTTTGTCGAGTCTATGATCAAAATAAATTCACATGGTAAAAAATCTTTGGTTTGACGCTTTCTTGTGAAAATATAACCGCAATATGTTTCTATTGTGGGACCTAGAAACGACTAATCGTCAAACATCGGTCCCCTGTGTTAAAAGATATTCTCATTTTGTCATCTTTTTGCTAAGTGAACAACCAAAGTTGCAGTTGCCGGTAATTGCTGCCCGTTAGCTTCACGAGCGACGATCAAATATGCTGAACGAATGTTCTGCAAACTCATGACACTTCGGTGCTACTCGACGGTGAAAGTTGAAGGAAAATGGGGTAGAAGCCTAATTGTACGCAGATGCACACACAAGCCTAGTCATTATGCCAGAGCAGCAATAGCAAATCGACTTCTTATCATTTAAATCAAGCCACGCCTCCTTATCCCAAATCGCTCCGAAAAAGGATGAAAATTGTGGAATGGCACCTGCGGTTAATGGTCTTTTGCTTGAATGCAAAATTGATGCCACGTGGAAATTTCAGGCTTTGTTCAACTGAGTAAGGTTGCACTCACCTGATCACCACTTCGTGAGGAACGAAAGGCCGTCTGAACGAAACCAGAAGTCTTGATAAAGTCAATATCCTGGTTGCGAAGCTTCTCACTATCAGAGGCTAAAACCAACGGTCTAAAAAGCACACAGAACAGCAGAAGTGAGCAGAAATTCCGTCGAAAAATACATATATTTCGATAAGAAAACTTACTTCAGCTGGATTTTTATCCCAGATGGCGACTCACTACAAAGTTAAAAACGAATAAATCAAGAAGTCCCTCTTCCCAAAACTTAAAATCCCAGCTAATCAAAGCGCCAGAAAAAAGGAGCTAGACATTGGTGAATTCCAAATCTGAACTTACGGACTTTGCGTCCGACTCCTGTCATGGTGTTTGGACTGACGACTCCTGAAATAAAAAGGGGCTCGACAGTGGCCCTGGCACACATGTGGACAAAACCAACAGCGGCTTACGAAGAACGCGAGCGACTCCGTCGGCACCCGTGACGAGAATGACGGCTCCTGTTTTCATAAACGAATGAACAATGTAATAGGGTAGGTATGACATTGAGAGGAAATATTCCACTTTAAGTCCAGTGCAATTCATAATACAAAATTACTAAGTTTCTATTAGCCAGCAAAAAATCAGCTTTTGGTGATCCGAAATCCAGAACGCACGGAATTTTAGCGCCCTACCTGCTGGAACGTGCCATTAGGCGTCAGAAAATCGAACTCCGCGGGCTTTCCCTAAGGCACTCAAAGTAATTACTATACTCCTAGGTGAAATAATAGAGCTAAAAACCACTTGTCAAAATCTGTGTAACCAAAAATTTATTTATTAGTTTAAGCTAGAGCTTATAATTGTTTATTAAAAGAATTCACAAAGGTAGTGCTCAAACCCACCCTAGAGCATTAGTATGCCCTACCATAGCAAAAAATCAATTTTCACTAAGCTAGATTATTAATCTGTACCTTTAGGTCAGATAACGAAAATGAAAAACTCAAATTTTAAGTAGGCAAATGCTCATATTGCAACAAAATTCATATTTGTAAGTAGTCGTCCTTTCTGTTCGCATATTATCCCTCAAATTTATCGTAATGATTCTTTTACTTCGTTTTTAAAGTGCCTTTTAATAAAATGCAGTGAGCTACAAGAAAATATTGAAAATTATGCCGAATTTTTATTAGAAGTGGAATGATATGTATTCATAGTGGAACATTCGGTGTGTCAGACTGTGGTTTTCAAATCAGGTGTGAAGCGTAATTATGGTAACGGTGGTAGTAATGGCAAAAATTCAGTAATTTTCTGCAGCAAGAACTTTGATCTTGACAATCGCTTGTCATTGTGATGCTAAAGTAGAAGGGTGAGCATCTATGCACCACGTTATGCCACAAAAAAGATCATCCTAGTGTTTATAGTAGCTTTTCTCCAGAATCATCAATGCGCCATTAATAGCAGATCTATTGTTAATGTGCAGAAGGTTTACTGAAGTCAGGCACGGTTATTAAGTCTAGCTATAAGCACAAGCGGCGTCAATAAACGTCATTGCAGGTCGAGTCATAGGGTATTTTAAGAAGTGGTGGTTGAACACTGATGATTCGCATATTTGGCTCCTTTTTTCATTTGCATGCTCATCTCACTTAGTAGAGTATCACTTTTTCGGGTAATTTATGAATTAAGCAGGTGCAAGTTTCCTCATATTTCAGATGGGAACTGCCACATTACTTATATTTACGGCAAAATTGATTTCCTGCTCAAAGCTTTATGTGAAACATTGCCAGAACTCATATTTATAGTACAAAACAAGATCTATTTCCTTATTATATGAAGGTACAAAATCATGAAAAATTATATACACTGCATTCTTCAGTCTCTCCTTTCAGCCCACAATGTCATGTTGTTGTTCCCGACATTGAGCTAGGACTTCGAACATGAACAAAATCCATTCCGAAGTTTCTCTTCACCCGTGGCTCCGGTTTTCCATTCAGAAATTGCATATCCTCATAATAAATCTCCTTCGCGACCTTCTTGGCACACTTACCATATACCTCATTAAACGTGTCTGCCATAACCATCAAAGTTAGGTTATTCAACAAATTCTGCTCAAAGGGTCGATAGTTGAACCAGGTTGGCTCCTCTGCTCTCATCTCCAATTCCAGTCGTTGGTCAAGCCAGTCCTTACGTTGGATGGTCCACTGGGCCAGCCGAGACAGTCGGTTCTTATCCATGAGCACGCAGGGCGGAGGGAGAATCGAAAGGTGATTGTTTTGAGAATTATTACAGGGTAGTGTAAATGAAATGTCAAACTCGCTCTCCAGTTTTGCGCGAACGATACCCTCCAGCAGGGGTAATGAGTTTGGCCTACAAGTGGAAAAGAGCAATTAATTGAGTCATTAGAACTTTTGGAGGTTTAACAGTAATATTAGTAATATTTAATCCAGCAATCAATTTCTTAAGCGTTGTAGGGTGTTTATTTACGATTACTAGGGTTGCTTAATTAGCCTTAGAGGCGGAAGGGGCTTAGTCATCCGTCGGTATCTCGTGATGCCTTAAAAAAAGTTAAAAAACGATGAGGTGGTTAGTGATTATATTGCCTGGCATGGCATTTGAGAAACTCCATGGTTTGGCTCTTATGTGGATCCTTAGAAGCGTTGATATCCAGGTGCACTAGAATCAACTGCCAGTTAAAGGGGAGATTGACTGGCAGGCTTTCAAAAACAATGACTAGGTAATTGAGGCCTTATTCCGCTGGCGTCTAATAGGAGTACTTAAAAGGGACATCTCTGGAAACGACCTTCCCAATCCCATTATTGTAAAGCTGACAATGCTGCGTTAGCGTTGAATTATAAGGAAAACGCATGGCTTAAAACAAAGAAATGAGTTGTTTAAATGGGGATGAGTCAAGTGAAGGACATGACTCGTCACAAAACTACCGAGGTTTGAAAAATTACGTATTTTTTTTCCAAACGTAGCAATGCTTTGTTAATCATTAGCTAAACTTAGAAATACGCTACAAAGTAGGCAACTGCTCGCTGCATTCAAACGTTTTTCTTTTAACGCTGTTGACCAAAAAATGGCGAATAACCCGTTATCAGGGTCAGTTATAATCAGATTTTTAAAAAAATAGTAAAAGCACCAGCATTTCACCATACCTTAAATTTTGTAATCTGGAGCAGTAGCAGATTGAGGTAAAATTGCGCTTGCGAATTTTTTTTAAAGGAGCCTTTCCAAAGCAAACCGTTAAAATCCTATGTGTAAACATACGGCAGAAGATTGCGACACTGAATGTTATAATATTGAGGCATTTCCTTAGTTATACTGCATTAGTTATTGACAGACACAGTCAAACAAGAGCTGATTGGCATTCCCCCGCGGGGTTCTGTGCAATGGATTTCCCACAACTTAGTCTGAAAGCCGGCAGGCTATCTCCACATGTCTGCTTGGTGCACACCTTCGGGGTGGATATGGCACGCATTTTTGGGTGCACTCTTGTTTCCAAAGCCATAATGCAACTACAAGAATAACACGAACCCTTCTCGTTAATAATTGTGGTGGCTAACACTAGCAGACTGCCAAATATTTGGTTTCGTTTTTATTTAAAAATGCTACAGGCGATTCAACTACCTTTAAGCTCTGTTACTATCACCAGCTGTCTGTCATCGTCATGTTGCTAAACATGGAAGATTTTTTTGGCGTACCGCCTGAGTCCGAGCCACAGCCTGTATCGGGCACTGTTGACGACAGGCGGTCGATTCTTCTGAACGTCCTCATCCTCTCCTTCGTACACGTGCTGAAGTATCTCACGAATAAAGTCGAAGAAGAGAGCCCGATTCAGGAAGCTCATTTCATCTGCTGATTTGCAGAGTTCAACATCTAGAGGGGATAAAGCATTGCCTTCCAATCTTGTAGCTTGTTAACCTAAGGTAAGGTGCCTCCGGAATGATGCGACTTAATACAAAAATGAACCCGTGAAGTGATGGGGTGCAACGCTGAGTGAGGAAATGAAGTGCTTCTTGAAGTTAGGTCATGCAACCATGGAACTGGGTGGAAAAAACAGATTGTGTGTTCTAAACACTTGCTCAAGAAGACGCTTTTATCAGCTCAACGGGAGATGCAGATGCTTTGTTATGGTGAATATTTTAAGCCTGAAAGCTAAGTCATTTGGATTCACTACGAAAAAGTGGTAGATCTTTTGCTATATTAGCGAATTTTAAAAGTTTCGCTTCATGTTTTATTTCTTACCGTTGACTCTCTAAAGCTTTATTTCTAATCATAATTTCCTGTTCAAGAGCAAATAAAGGGGGTGTTTCAATGTTTCTAGAGGAATCCATTTCGGACAACAACATTGCCAAAGGACAGTGGAAATGGCACTACTCGACGTTGCAGTACACCTAAATCCTTGACTTCGGTCAGTGTTCACGTTTAGGCGGTCCATTTGCATTTTAACTTTTGGACAATGAAAGTGTTTAACAAAGCTGAGGAGAACGCATGACATTTGGACATCTGATATTCTTGAGAGAATAGACATGAATTATCCATGCGAGCTCAAAACTGCCTCTATCTGTATAACCTACCTTCGCTTTCAACACAGTCCATAGTGAAGCGAGGGGGATATGTGGCCTCCCTTAATGCCGTCTCGAATGTTCCAGGTTTGCAGGAATTGCGCAGGTCCCAAAAGTACTGCATGCCGTCTTTAAATAACGATGCCACCCGCGAGGGTATGTTGACAATTAATCCGACCAGTTGATCTTCTGGCTGAGGAGGAGACCAAAGTCTAACATACTTATTGGTTCTTGCCAATGAACTCAGGTAGTTGGTATGGGGGTTTGGCAGACTTGACTGCATAAAAGGCCTTAAACTAGTTAAGAATTAGACAGGTTTCTCTGCCAACATCAATTATTTCCCGTAGCTGTTGATGAAAGTTTACTCATGCAAAATGCAGAGGTGTACTGTGAATTATGTGAAACTCTCACAAAAAAGTCGGGCTCTGCGTACAGTGGCGTTTGAGTGGCCTCACTTCCAAGCATCTACTGATTTAGTCTCCTGATAAGTAGTAGATTGCTTACGATTACAGGAGGAAGAGGAACGACAAACGCGTTGGTGGAGTCCTCCAGGGGCGAGGAGCTGGTCGTAGATTGCAATGAAGACGATGCAGAAGTGCTGGAAGGTTCATCGTCTTCCGTTAAGTCGTCTGGGTTACGGTCAGAATCATCTAAGTGATCGTCTGCCAGGGTGGTTCGAAAGAAATCACTAGTGGAACTGAGCACTTCCAGTTCTAATCCATCCACCTTAGCTTTCGCTGAGAACTGTCGATGTGGGAAAGATGAAATTACCTTCACAAACTAATGCTTTTGACTTAAATCCTTCACTCCTGTTGTCACAAAAACAGAGAACTGAGAATGAGTGGCAAGAAAATGGGTAAGCCGTGTAACTAAATTTGTGTCAAAAACAGGTTAAAATGGCTCATACTTTGCTAAAACTCTTCGCGAACAGATCTGCATTGATGGTGAAACAATAGAAGCTGCGATCGCATTGTAGGCGCTTAAAAGTTATGTCTTTTGGCAAAACTCCAGCGTTTTGCAAAGAGAGATGCAAGATCGCAAATGACCCAGCGATCAGTACGGCAAGGTTTTCAGGTGATAGCCTTAGTTGCCTACGCCCTGGGATATGACTCAGACCGGTGACTGCTCACAGCACTTTGAGCCAAGTGCCTTTCAAAGGGTTTGCATAAATTGGTAGGTAGAGCATCTGCGTTTCCTCCCGTCAAATTGCATGGCAGCTCATTAAATTACAGGCTAATTCTGTCATTCATCTGTCATGGTAACTATAAGTCACTGGTAAACCTCAAAATGGCGACTTTTGTTTAAGAACTAACGGTGAAAGTTACCGGTTTTGTGTGATCGGTAAATTCTATCCCTAAACAATTAAATATGACTCCAAAAATCTTCCAAACGCAATTAAAATTCTCTTGTGATTACGAAGTTTCTTCCCCATTTCATTTAATTTGAATTTTTATGTCTTAAGCACAATCCGGTAAATGAAATATTACCAAAATGATGCTTACAAACACCCGTTTGTCATATTGCCGCGTCATAGCCTAAGGGTGTGAAGATAAGTGGACTGACTGTGCCTGGTTCTCAAGCCGTCTCTCCACTTAACCCCTTCAGTCGCAAACCAAAGCGGCAAATGCGTTGAACACTTAAGAAGGCTAGAGCCGAGCTAAAACGATCATCGTTTTTGGTTGTGAATAATCTCAATGAGGTAATTCAAGGCGGGAGTCTAATGAAATTATCTGCTGTGCACAAGAGGAGAATGCGGTATCACCACCATTTCCCTAGTTGACCAGGTTCGTTGACACATATGCGAGGCGGTGAAAGATCAAATTACCGACAGATTGGCGTTTCGACTGTTCCAAAGACAGCACTCACTCTGCCACCTCGTCCTCTTGGCTGTATTGCTCCACTTTAAGAAATTATTTTGGCGGTAGAGTGTGGTCATATGACGCTGAAAGTGCTTTGCAAGGCAGCATAAGGCAACACAACCTGCTGCATATTCGACGCAGGCAATAAGACACTGAAGAGACTGCACGAGCAGTTAAAGAAGTGAGCGGTAGTTGTTTTATTTTTCTGGTAACTGTAAACGCCTTATTTTAACACACTGCATGAAAAATTTAGTGGTCAGGAAGCGTATGGTTTTGGTTTGCTTTGAAATTCCCAGAGCTTGCTCCTAATTGCACGATTAAATGCGCCCCTCAACTTTAGCCGGACAAAGTCAGAGTGCAGTATATTCTGCCCAAAATAGCTCAATTTGGAAGGGAGCAAGGATTGGGTCATTTTAAAGCATATTAATGTGCAAAAATTGATGATAGAGATTTCCTCTTCTGAGTTTGGCAGCCTTATAGGTCAAGTAACTAGGGTGAGACGCTGTTTTATTTGCATTAGAGGGTTCATCAGCCGTATACCTGTGTGACAGAGTACGATAATGCATCTTAGATTTGTTTTTACTGCAAAATCATACCTCCTTGGATCCTTCAGGCCTTCCAATTGCATTGGACTTTTTTCGGTGTTTTTCCTCAATCACACCCTCTACAGTGCGTTCTACCATCTGTTTGACCAAGTCGGCAACAAAAGCATCCAGAGAAAGGGGCTTCGGCTTTGGCTTGTGTCTAGAAGCAACCCGCCTTGTCAGACCATGTGAGTGCGCGACTCCCATTCTCTATGGGGCGTTCAAGAGCCTTTATGATGGAGGAGAAGGAGAAGATCACAAGTAAAGTCGCGGTCTAGATGCCTCAGTCGGGACCAAAGACGGAAAATGCATGTGATGTGTGCGTGTGTATTTTTCCTTCTGTACTTCTCAATGGGTTTGTGAATGTGATAATTAAATAGGCGGAAAAGGCAGCATGCGCACCAGTGGAATCCGTATGGTGCATGTGTGCTCTGAGGCACGTAACCCTGTGCAGCTGACGCCAGAATGAGGGATCGAAATAGAGAACGCATGAATGAGCTCAGGCATGCACACACACACACACACACACAGAGAGAGAGAGAGAGGCGGTACCCGATTTGAAGCCGATATCTTCCAATCATGCACACATATCTAGTCCTGCTTGAGTGTATAATCCATTTATGCAGAAGACTCATAAAATAGCGGCCAAATGAGTGGTGTTTCTGAGATGCGTGGCATTCATGCTCCAGACTGAATGCATGCCATCATCAAATGCGTGTCACATTTAATGGCTGCTCAACCAACTGGAAAGCTTCAAGCTAGTAGTTGAGAGCGATGTCGCTGTCTTTTGCTTCAAACACTCTTAGCTGCCCACAACGAAGTGCAATCTAGAAATGCTCACAAATGAGGAAGCTTTTTGTAACACGATAAGGGGCTTGAAAATTGTATTACGATTACGAGAGCACCCAAGACGTGGCTTCAAAGCTAAAATCCGTAGTGCAAGCTGCGCCCAATGGGAAGGGATGATCCAAACAATAAATACCTAAACTAATCTATGATGCTTCACAAAGCTCGAACCCTTTCCCTAAGAAGTGTATGGACGAACTTAAGTGATTCCGCTTATGGTATTTTTTACTCATTTGGAAAACAAAGAGGGTAAGAAGCAAGTAAATCAGAGTTGCCTTTCCGTTCTAAGGTGAAAGTGCCCAAGGGTGGAAGCCAATTTTTTGAAATATGTGCAGAAAATTTATACATTAAACCTTCCCGCCTCCCAAATTTTTTTAATATTAACGAAAAGGGAAAGATCTAATGAGTACAGCGTCCCGAGACTTCCATGGAGGCGAACGAAGGCATATTGCCAGAGTAGAATATACCTCCAACAAACAAAAGGGGACTGGCGCTGCTGAAATGGCCTGGAAGCCATGTCCACCCGGCTAGGGCAATATGGCCACTCAAGCCACGGAAACCGAAACCAGCAGTCAAAGAAAGGCTTAATGAGTATTAAGCCAAACGTCGGCGTGGACCACTTTTGGTACTCGTCAACAAAAACACAGTAGCGCTGAAATTGGACTCCACTGTAAGGGTAGGATCAAGTTCACCATACGCAGATACGCGTGAAGTAAGCTGAAAGCACGTCTTTTGGAAGTTTTTTCACGAGAAATTAGTAGGTTTAACGTAAACTAGCCAAGTAAACAGGTCATATGCTGCCGCTAGGAAACCTGTCAATCCTATACCCTGGGCTGGCATTTACCTTAATTTATGGAGGAAATGAGAAGTGCCCAATTTTACGATAAATAAGGCGCTGTTTTGTGTTCCCAAGTGAAGCAAAGGCCATGGTGGGTTCTGATTGCTCGGACAGCGAATTGGCACAGTCCAGTTTGTGACAAGCAACCACTCCGATTTGTCAGTCCGCCGGTGCCCTCCTCAACCCACTGATGGCAATGTCGTGAAGGCATCAGCAAATGGGAACAAAAAGTAAGTTAACTTTTCTCCCCCACAATAAATAACAATCTTCATGCTGTAAATACGATGCATAGTGTGCAAGCGTACTGAAGTTGCTGCCACGAACGGGATGCTAAAGATGAAATGATAAAATTTTACTGTTAAAGCGCCTAAGTGCCTTTAATATGTGCACAAAAAGGTCTTTCGTTGCGATTTATGGTCTCCACTTGAACTGGACCCAGCATCAATGGACCTGACCACGCCTGTTGACGTTGAGACAATTCCCTCGTCACGGGTTTGATGTCAACCTCCTCCAATAAGGTGCGTGTATTCTGCAGCCCTTGAGACACAAGTTTCGTGCAGCAAGAAACAATTCTCGCGGAAAGCTTCTTAGAGTTCTTTGTTACACAAGCTCTAAGCCCTTCCTAACAAGGCAAAGTCCTGTCGATGAGGCTGTCTACAAACGTGTCTGTTTGGATGTCCTGGAAGATTCCTTTTGTCCGTTCAATTGACGAACATTCTAGAAGGTCCTGAAGGTGACTCTCTCTCTCACTCACGCTTACCGGATTGGTCCACACTGTTTACACAACACAGCAACTACTGAACCCAAAGCCGTTCAAAGCACACGAGAATGAAGTCACCCTTGGCCCCTCCCCCTTCCCCCTGCCCCGGCATTTGGTCAGCAGTCGCGCACTTGCACGTTGTGCCCTGCAGGCTATCCGCGTAGGCCGCCAGCAGATGTCCGAACTAAAGCCCACTCGATTGTTGGCGCGGTGCCAGTGAAGGAATCACTCAATTTTCAATGATTTGCCTAAATCTCCAGATCAGATCTGGTTTTATCAAGCGTAGCGGTTAGTGGGAGGAGGAAAGAGATCGACTGGTAATTACACCTTTAGAAGAATCAAAGGAACGTCATCAAGCTTTCGAGGCTGCAACTAGATGTCTTAGGACAAAATGCTTGGTTTTGACCCATTCTTCAAAGCTGCTTTCGGGTCACTTCCAGGTCTTCAAGCTATTTAAAAATGGCTGAGTCGTGGGAACTATTAATTTACCCTCGATTGTCTTGAGACAAACAATTAGCCATTCTATGCATAAAACCGACTCACCTTTTACTAAACCAATGTGTAAATGCCGTTGGATCAAAGAAACATCTCACAGCTACTCTATCGTTTTAAGCCCAATCAAACTGTCTGCCCGCACTTGCTAGCACCGCTCCCCAGAATCAAACTTAAATCGGCATTGTCAACTTTATTCTTTCAGTAAATAGAGCACAAAATATTACAAAATACATCTTTCGTTCACCTCGGTGGTACAGTTACCACACCACTAAACAATAAGCACATGGGAGAGCATAGAAAGCCCTCTGAGTGTACTTCCTCGGGTCGAATTGAAAAAAAAGCACAGGAAGATCAGTTACAAATGAGCATATGCATATTTATATACATTGATAACGTGAAGATTAAAACCATCCGACTGACTAAAGCAGTACCACGCTTTTACCCGCCTCCCTCTGCTTCTCCCACTCATTGTCATAATTCAGCCTTGTCAAAACACTAAGTATCGTGTCGTCAGCAAGTTCACTCGTAATATCCATGATAGCAGTGTCAATGACTTGCTCCTCAAAGGGTTTGAAGTTGAACCAGGAAAGATCCTCTTCACGTAGCTCCGTCTCCAACAGTTGCTCAATCCAACAGGACTTCGAGTTGAGCGTCCACCTGACAAGGCTGCTACGCAGCACAGAGGGATCGAAAACCTGTGGCCTGGGCAAAATAGGGGGCGAAAGACTCGAAGATGCTGCAGGATCCAAGGACATTCCCAATATTGTCTCTAGCTGAGGAGCTAGAATGGCCTCCCAACGCAACTGACTTTCAGGTCTGCAAGAGCGATTTCAGAACAGACCCTTCTATCTGGACTGTCACAATTCACCTCTAATTAAATGATCCAAGGGGGATAAATTTGCAATAGTAAGGCTAGATGTGCTTACCGATACTACGAGACTAAAACACTGGATTAGGGTTGGCAAAGTAATCCGAAAAAGTAAGAGAAAGACAAGCCTGCCTGTCGAGCTATTATGATAATCTAACATTCCTTTTCGAAGAAAAGAACTACCACCCTCATTTGGTAGAATGAGTGATCTCATAGAGCAACAGGGATAGGGTTTTGCATAGAAGTCGGCTGCAAAGAGGAAAGGTTGTCTGATTGATTTACCTCCAAGCATGAATTGGGCCATTGGACATCTTAAGCATACAACAGTAGATGGGGCTTACCTCCAGTCCCAAATTCCTTTTCATAACTAGTACTAGCGCCCAAAAAACATTCATCGAGAGGACAACAGCAAACTGTGCCTACATCCAAAGCCAATAATTTGGACATTCGGTCGATGTTCTGATCGGTTAATCATTACGTCAAAAGTCAAATACTCGACCTAAATGACACAATCCAATTGGCATAGCAGTCGAATGATAACCGATGCGGTAGATTGGGGGTATCTTTTATCAGAAACTCCCTCGCTCAAACAGGGATATACAAATGCTCTCACACGTTCGATGCTTGGACTTTAGCCATGCGTTCTTTTTGGTTAACTTTATAAACAATAATTAGCGATACAGGTTCTCTAACTCCCTTCGCAATGAAGGCTGCACCAATAAAAGTCAACCGTACCAAACCTTGCGATAGATACAGGTAAAGGGTTACCTGTGCCTACTGCGCCACATGTGGAGACGCGCGCTGTTGAGCCAAGGCTCACGATTATTTTTAACGTCCTCATCTTCGCCTTCAAAAATATCCAACATGCCAACGCGAATGAGGTCGAAGAAGAGCGACCGGTTGACCAGACGCGACTGAGGTACGCGTTCGCAGATCTCCAAATCTGGCACAACGAAGTCAATAAAAGCTTATGAAACAGTAACTCAATTTAAGCTTAATCGTTTCCAGTCGAAAATCCGTCAAGTATTCTTGAATAATAGCACCCTTTTTAAGTTAATTTAGCAAACAAAATACGAGAAATATACGAAGTCTTCCATTTTCGAGGACGTGTCAATCAATACACACGGTCAATAGGTAGATCCATAGTTTGAAAAGTTCAGTTCTATTGGGCAACTTAGATCCTAGTAGAAAGATACAAAAAAACTGTCGACAAGGCCTGGCCCATTCGGCGCCCCAACAATAGCAGACAATTCGAAACATGTTGATATGATGGGGAAACACTTGAGTTACACTCACATCAGCAAGGGAGGAAAAGCCGAGGAAGCAATTGGGGGGAATGACAGAGAATAATAGTGAACATCATACCATCGGTTTTTTTACCTCGCTACCACATAACAAACGCGTTGCTAAGAAATTATTCGCTGAGCCATCTCTGTATGGTCCACTAGAAGTACTTGCACCACAACTCCAAGACTCGTACCACTTCATGCCCAGAAGACTATGCTTGCTTTGTACATGTAGTAGGTTGCAGCCCTAAATGCGCACCTGCTAGAAGCTAAGCAATTAGTACCAAGGACCATTTACTCAATACGAAGCAGCTTAGTGTGCAGGTAAAATGTTTCAGAAACAGTCAAAAATTGTGAATCGTGCCCCACATGGTTCAAAAATTGTTTCGTGAGAAGGTTCACACTTTGAGTTGAGTGGAGTGGTGGAGGAAGGAGATAGTGCTTCAACCTAATTCCCACCCCTCCTCCTCCCTTCCCTACTGTATTATACAATCATGTGTGAAGCTAAATGGCCAAATAGGGAATGAATACGAAATGAAAACGCTTTGTGGACATGCGATTCACAAACTTGCATTTTTCTTGTAGGGGGCGTTAGGCATCAATAGATTAAAAGCTTCTCCAAAACGCAACGAAATGGCTTAATTACCTCACACAAAGTAAAATACAGGCACAACTTTGTAATTAGGCAAATAAAATCAAGTACTTCCCAACACTACAAGAATCAAATCCAAGACCAGCGTAGCAAATTGCCAATGGGGCGCAGATACCAAATCATCAAGTCCATGTAGTTCAGCATATATTAGGCGCTGAATGTCTAACTTACCCTCCTCCTCGGCATACGTCTCAGTAAAATGAGGCGGATACGGGACTGAATTAAGAACTTCCTCAAATGTTCCGGACTTTGAAGAGGTACGGAGTTGGAAGAAAAAGTTCATAGCATCCTTGAACAGTAGCACAGTCCGCGAGGGTGTATTAACCACCATCCCCGTTGTATCAGTAATAACCTAAGTGATAAAAAAATAACGTATCACCCTAGAGGAAAAAGAAAATAGAAGGGATGTGGGCGACTTGCCTCTTCATAATCGGTAGACACGGTCTCCTCCGCTTCTTCCAAAACCGAGTTTATACCTTCACAAATAAAATCTTCCAGCCACTTGTTCATAAATTCATCCAGCAAAGCGTTTGTCTTGTCCTCGATGCAACTAAAAAAACAATATTACGGCGGGAACTCAAAAAGTCACCAATAACTGCACAAAGAAACAGCACTTACTCGGAAGACGGTGTGGGAGCTGAAACCTGTCTCTCCAAGATAGCATTAGCACTCTCTACGGATCCATGCTCCTGCTTTTCATTCTCGTCTGCAAATGCATCATCTTCAAAGTCCTCTGTGTAGACATCTCCAGTATCGGAGGCCGATAAAGAGTTGGATCCAGTGGTGATTTGGTGAGTCGATGCCTTCGTCGACTTCAGTTCCTGGATGTCCGCACTATGGGTATTGGAGTTCAAAGAAGGTGTTTCAAGAGAGAGCTCTGAGGCAATGGTTTCGATTAGGCAACTCTTCTCGCCCTTTGCCTCCTCACTATCACCACCATTCTCTCTGATCTCAGCACCGGATTGATGTGATCCAACTGATTCAGGTTCCTTGCCTGGTGGAAGCACTTCAGCAGAAGTGATTATCTTCAGCCCAGCCACCTCCTTAGTTTCCGCTTCTCTTTTTGCGTAAACTATGGGTTCCGTTTCTGCTAGATGGGATGTCGGTTTGACTGAAATTGATGTTTCTGAAGCCATCTCAGAAGACAGTGTCCCATTAAGACTGTTGGCTACGTCAATTTCCAACGATTTCAAGGGCTCCAAAAGTGCTGCTTTCGAATCCCCATCAGCAACAACAGACTTCAAAATTGTTTGAGCGTCGGTGGGAGGTGAAATTTTTCCAGTCGAGGAAGATGGTTTCGAAGGCACGTCAGAACCCGACACCTCGATAGAACTTTCAAATCCTTTAGATTGTATACATTTAAAAGTATTTGGATGTATTGAAGAAATAGAACTAATTCTCTGCTCATCAAGGTCTGCTTTTGACACTTCCGTTATAATAGAAACCGATGCCTTTGAAGACATATCTGGGGCCATTACCCCTTCAACACTCCTGGCTTCATCATGTTCCACGGACCTGGATGTCTTCAAAGCCGTAGAGATCTCCTGGTCATTTGAAATGGGCCTCAACGAGGGCGTCTTCGTTTCCAGGGGGGATCGAATTCTGTCATTCGGGGACATCCTTGAAGAAGGCGTCCCTATATGGCTAATACACCCTTCTGACGTCACATTTCTCGACGCAGTAGAATGTATAGTGCCAAATTTTACAATTAAATTCATTTCCGTCGGTGAAGTTGATCGTTGGGTTAGAGACGACTCCGACGACATATTCTCACCCACCTTCTCAAGAGTCGAAAATTTCGATGGCGCAGACTTTGCGGTATCGGGGCGCACGAAATATTCCAGTCTTTCGTCTTGAACCGCATCTAATTTCGAGGAGCCCATTCCTGAAGGCGTAGATGCCTCCTTCTCTTCCACTGACACCATGCGAATGGTTTCAACTGCCTCTCCTTCAGCATTTAAACACGATGATAGAAGACTCATAGTGTTCTCTGCATCTCTCCCCCGCTCGGGAAAGCATGGACGCATAGATTTGCCTGAGAAAGAGGGTTCCGGAGACGAGGACGTTCGTGTAGCACCACTGGGTGTTGTTACAACTGCTGAAGCCACCTCAATTTGACTCTTCTCACACAGCGACTGGTGACAAGAGCTTATCTCTATCTTGATGTTATCAATTATCTCCAGACAAAACTAAAAGAAAACAATGGAAGGTAAAACGAACATATTTGAATAGCGGTGGGAGTATACCTTTCGGTGGTTCTCTAGAGTCGTCTCCAACCGCATAAGCCGATCCCTGTTGGCCATCTTCTTCTGCGCATCGATGCGACTGAGGAGCTTCTCATTGCGCCGCAGCTCCCTATGTAAAGAGGCTAGACGAGCTTCTAGCTGAGAGATGAACTCCGAGGAGCTGAGACTGTCGGAATACGCGCGAAGGCCAGAAGGTGAGGAGGAAGTAGAGTTTGTGGAGCCCTGGCTAAGACGTCGGGGTGATGAAATCTGAGGCTGGTGATTTCGATGTTCGCAGTGGTGCCGCAGCAATATATTTTGCTGACTGAAGTCGACTCTGCCGGATTCACCAGTGTCAGCACCATTATCGTGGCTACAGAGAGTTTCCTGCGGTCTCAAGCTGTTTTGTTGAGGCAAAATCACTGGCAAAAAGAAGACACACAGCCTAGGTCACTTATAAATGAGATTTGATAAACCGATGATCGGAAAGGCTATTTTCTGGCCTAAATAGACTAATAAAAGCAATGGTACACCATTTTTTTCCTTTAACTCCTTATTTCATAACCGCGGCGACACTTTTCAACTGTCATTTTTGGACTATCTGATTAATTAGCACGTAAATTAGTACGTTGGTCAAACAACCCTAAAAATGGCAGTTGGAGGGTACCATCACAGTTATGAAAAGGAAAAGCAGCGTAGATTGCTTTTGTTAGCCGATCAACACTTAAAATGAACCTAACAACATACACAAGGCAAACATCTGTGGGGGACTATGCATTCAGTAATTGAATTCAAACGCGCCACCAACGATTACTTACAACGTAAATTATCATAAGAAAAAGTGCCTCAAAGGCGACCCAGAAAAAAGCACGATCACAAATGCTGACTTCCAAATAGATAATCTTCACAACCCCTAAAAATAAGTATGTTATTTTAAACAGTAATACAGACATAAAGGAAATTATTTACTACGGCTAACTTGCATGATGCGTAGAGATCCGATTGGACCAAGTGATACAAGAAAGGCAACAAAGCTCACTCTTAGTGCTAGATCTGGAGGAGGGTTGATCAGAGAGTGAGGCAAGCGATTCCTGCACCCCTATTGGAAGAGAGTTTTCAGTATTCACGACGCTGATCCGTCCAGTGGAAGGCGAGACAACTGGGGAAGAGCATGATGGCGAGGTGGACGAAGGTGGCGGTGGAGCTGATGCGGTTAGGGACGGCGGAGGAGTGGGAGAAGGTGGACTCTCCCTAGGCCTGTATTGCAGGAAAAAAGGTAAACCGAGGGATTTGGGAAAGGAAATACTCCACCCTGAAAAAAGACAGCACATCCAACAGTGCCCTTGAGGTATAGACAATCGCGCTCAAAAATCAAAGAGAAAGACATGAAATTCAATAGTGATCCCGGTTTTTTCGTAAGTTGTGCTCAACTAATTTTGAGGGGAAGTCGGCAACCTAAAGCAGAGTTAAGGGAAATCAACAACATGCCTAGTCGCAACCGCCAATATCAGCAAAATCTGAAACAATTCAGCATTAAGAATTGCAGTTGATATAATAGGATTTCGATTGTGCGATTTCCAACGCTACGAACTCTGTGCATTTCCATCCCTATTTCAGCACCCTGGTTCCAAAATGAAGTATACTTCCAATGAGTAAACAATCCCACCAAGGATTTATGTCTCTACATAATGCACTTACAGACACACGACTATAAAGGCGCATAGTTCTAAGCTAGATTTCGAAAAATTAAAACAGAATTCACTGGTATTCAAATTCTTTGGACACAATTTCACACAAACTTACGCCATCAAAGTTAGAAGTGAAGGAGAAGGGGAGTGTGAAGGCTGTTGGAATGGAATGTAAGCTTTCGCTGCTGGACGTCGGTCCTTTGATCGCGTGAGTGCCTGAAGAGAGAGGAATAGGGAGCGCGGAGACTAGGTAGAAAGACACCACCTAACAGAATGCCGACTCACCCTAACAGCCCTCGATTCGAGGGCAACCACTTTGCGTTCCTCGCGATCCAACTTGGCGGCATATTTCAACAACAATTCGGCCTCATGACGACGCGCATGGAGCTCGGAAGCACGCTGCTGTAAGATTCTGGGTGCGAAATTAACATGGTGGTAGAGAAAATTTCCAAGCATTTTAAAAGATGCATAACTCTAAACGTATCTATTAATTACAGCGGAAATAAACAGATTAGGAGATCCAGTAAACCGTAACAATGGTAGAAAATATGTTTAAAAAAGGTGATAGCAATTAAACGCATTTGCAGATCAGAGTCATTATCTTCAAAACAATCAAACACATTAGGAATGGAAACTATGCATAAATAAAGCTCGTCTTAGCGATGCTTTTAGCCACCATGCAGTGTACTCAAGGCAGACAACTGCGTACATCAATTTTATCATTTGCTGTAGCCATTTAGGAGGTCTAGTTAAAGATATAAAAACTGAAAAAGGACAGAATTCTTGAAAACAAGTGAATTTCACCTTTTCATCGTTTAAAAAGGCAGTCTTAACGGTGAATAATAATCAGGTCCGTTTGCGATTAATGTTTAGGACCTCAAAGTTGTTTTACAACTCAATATGTTCGGATAGAAAAAATTGTGAAATTTGAACACAGTTATCTTATTTATCCTTAGCCAGGTTTGAACAAGTACCAAAGTGTACGTTATTCATGTTCCCGCAATAGCCTGAAGTAAATTTAAAAATACTTCCGTTGAATTCATTTTTAAAAACCTACTTTTAAGTGTATTCAAATACGTTGGGGATGGATGCAGAACCTAGAAATTAAGAATAACGAAGCTGGGACCACAAGAAACAAAAAAACAGATGAGGAGAATGATGGCAAGCCTTACCCCTTAAACTGTTCCGACCTCACATCGACAAGGTCACCAAGAGCAGCTGAGACCTCCAAATTAGACGGAGTCACGTTTGCATCGTGTACATTCGTGCTCGACGCATCTGCGTCGGCTTCGTGCGGAGCGTTGTAGCTGCCAGCACTCGAACCCGCATTAAAATCTGTCACGCCAATCCGGTTGGAATCTAACAAGAAGTTTGATCAATTCGTATAGAGCCTTGGTTCCCCTCGATGGTCAAATTTTAAAATGCACAATATCTGGGGTTTAGACCAGAATTTTACTTACTGGCCAGATATTGGTGACGCACAACTGCAGCAATTTCGACGTACGATTTTGCAAGTAACCTGCATGCCCAGAATTTTACGACAGCAATTTCTCTGTCAACATGGAATGAGCACAGGGAAAACAAGGGAGCAAATTGCTAAAGTATTTGGTTAGAGTGGATTGGAATGGTCAGCATTCGAGAACTTGCATCCTCTCCAAAATAACAAGGTTCAAAATGGGGCATCTAGACCGCTTGAATGACTCAGTATCGCACGATAGAGAAGAAGCCGTCCACAATCATCTACATCGCGACATAGAAATGTTTTAACCTTAATAAAGATAAGCGATTTTTAGGTCTCCTTAAGACAGTCGAGCCAGTGATGCCTGCATGACGATCTCTCTTTATTGAAACCTTTTATATAAATTTTGTTAAAAATACACCAACAGCAATCAAATGCGTCAAATAAATGAATACAATCAAATAGCTAGACAGGATGATTAACAGGTGAGAGGGCGACACAATTATTCCAGCACGTTCTTCAGGCTAGGCGTCGAAATTCCTCACAACATTCATTAAATCTTGTACCCACAGCCTAAATACCAAGTGTTCTGAACACCCAATTACATCCAACGGAGTATCAAAAAGCTCTGGATCAAATACCAACAAAGACAACAGATGAAGGCTACTATTTAAGAATCATTAAGCCATTGGTTGCCTTTTAGAGCATAGCGATAAGAATGGATGCTTGAAAACTAAACCCAACAGTGAACCAGTGCTATCTAAATCTCTACCCGAGCGAAAAAATGTACAAGAAAACACCTACCATGTAAGAGAGCAGTAGTGGCCGTAGCAGCGGAAATAGTAGTGGTAAAATTCCTCTGAGTGATAGTTTGTTTGAGGGTCACTGGCTCCATAACCCTTGGGAAGACGACTGGTGACACAGCCGTGTTCTAGAACAGCAGACGAATGAAGGCAAAAGGGACTTATTCACCTTCAACTCCTTCATATGCTCCACAGACGTCACGCAATTGCCGCTGTCCTGTACCTCGTGGAAGTATCCAGCCTACATCAAGGTTGAGTAAATGAACTAGGCACTTTACTTTCGAAAGATGATAGACACTGAGCTCCCCTGCCTGCGCCTGTGATATCTGCCGGGTCATATCAAGATTGGTAATATGCTGCTCAGAGGCAGAAAGAGTTTCGTATCGGTGTAATTCTGCAGTTAAACTCAGTCCCAATGCGGCGGGAGCCAGGCGCTGCCGCTGTTGAACCTCCATTTGATGACGATGGCTGGCCACTTGTCTCGTCGGATGAGCAGCCTATAAAGTATTGTTACTTAAGACTCTCCAGTAGACAAGTAATCTACCTCCTCGACCAGACTGGGAATTGAAGAAGCTGCTTCACTCGTTTTGTCCGCTTCGGAGACGGAAGTACTACCGCCATGGCTGAAGTGTGTTCCATTGACCTGAACTTGATGAGTTGCTCCCGGCGAGGCTTCTGGATATCTACAATAAGGGAGGTATTGACCAAAGACAATAACGACAAACTTACGAGTCGCCACGTGGGTGCGTGGTGAGTTGCCGACATTTACGTTTATAAACCTCCATGAAACGGAGTGGATCAGACTCGCTTTTCGACTGCTCCTGAAGATGCTTCAAGTGACTGTCAAGGAGTGATCCCAGTGGGGTACCACACTCCACACCATGACGCCCAGTTTTAGGTAGCCAACACGATGATTCTGCTAACTTCATCATTATGTCGGTGGAGTTTTTGTTGGGCTCCAGAAAATTACCGACTTGTTGCGCCTCAGAAATGCAGCCACTCTTGGAGGAGGCAGAGGAGGATGACGAAGAGGTAAGAACCTCAACAACATCTGAGAGTGATGAGAAACGGATAACAAGGCTGGAAAAGATACCGAGATTTAGTAGTAAAGGAAGCAACTAACCATTGCCATTGGCGTCCTCCCCATCGGCATCCAAATGGACGAACCTTCGAGCTCGACTAGCACAAAGCCGAGCTTGCAGACGTGCCTGCTCACTCTCAGCGTCCTTCCAAGGAGTTATCACTTCAGTGTGTCTAGAATAAACGATGCATACATTTGCAGCTGAGGGTGGAACGTGGAGAATCTCAGTCACGTGCGCATGATGTTAGAGCGATAAAGGGAAGAAGAAACAAGAGATATGGTAATGGGTAAGCTGGCCGGACCTACCCAAACTCCAAGCTTGGGCGCCAAAGCACAACACCTATCGTCATGCAATAAGAAAAAAATCCTGCAATATGACCAATTTCTGAATTAGGAGTTTGTACGTCAACAGAATGTAGAAGTACTTGTCAAATTAAGTACCATTAAATTTAAAGCGCCTCACCCTCGGAAAGAGACTGGGTCATGCAAATTAACTTGAACTCCAAATCCTTTCATCCTCGGTGCCTTTGAATGGAAACCCCCAGCGGACGATTTTATTGTCTGACTTCTCAGAGGAAGACCTGGAAAACATCCACGAAGAATGCAGTTACTTAGAATGGGTAGCTAGGAAAAAGTCCAAATAACCATACTGGTAGAAATAATAGCTGCCCCAGAACGATCAGGGAATATCCTTGAGTTTACCATATTTGCATTACTACCGTCCGGAAAGCTCTTATGCAGATGTTCCAACGGAAATTTGGGGGGATTAAAGAGAGGAGTGGAGGAGACAACGCTGCGGCGATTCTTGTTTTCGTGAAGTTTCACATAAACCGATTGTGCAGTGGAGGCAGATGCAGTGGAATTCCGCAAAAGTCTATTTTCCCCTGTAAAGAGAAAAAAAGAATTTACCTAAACAAACTCGGTGACTATCAAGCAACCGCATCGTGAAATAAACTACATAAACGAAACGATGCTAAAGAATTAGAATGAGTTCCTCAGCAAACCGACTTGGTAAATGTTGAGTTGAAGGCACAGTGAGAGTAGCGGGGCAGCGAGGCTTCTTGGACACGGCATTTTCCTCTTCTGCAAGAAGTTGAGACGCCCGAAGAGCGCATTCCGATGGAATTTCATCATTATAAGCATCAATACCATTTCTCGAAGTTTCACCATACCGGGTCTGAGGGAGCGACGAATAGTACAATAACAGTGAATACTTGGTGAAAACGGAAAATTAGTAAGCAAATAACGAGCTCCACCTTTAACCCAGAAGCTGTTGAGAATTTGCCCTTTTTAAAGTGCAATGAACGCTTTGCAGCTAGTTTAGCAGCCTCAGCCGTGGCCGCCAGGTTATCTGCTATTCTTTGGTTTCGTTCACGTCCTCGTTCTTCCGCCAACTTTCGAGCAGCAGCTCGAGTCCGTTTTTGCCTTCGCACCAGCTCCTGCAAACTCCTGCGGTGCTCGTCTGAGATCCAAGTCCGGGAACCAATGGCTAGCGTCGACCGGGCATCTAAAGAATAATTGATGTTGATGTTGAGTTGTGGGCGAGACTACAGCTTTAGTCATCATAGGCACAAAAAATTCCAGGAAATGTGCGACAACTACTCAGAATTTGCAAAAAACGCTCCTCGAATCATCAAACCTTTATCAATCTCCCAGATAATCGGCAGCACTTACTATTGCCAGAGTCAATGAACTCTTTCAAATCAGTTTTCTGGGAAGAATTCAAAGTCGACACGACTCGAGTTTTCGTACCTTCCATTTGTACTGAGGTAGATGATTTGGAACCTCTTTCTCTCTCGCAAGATGGAGCACCAACACTGCTAGGAAGCACCTGGCGCCGATCCATTAGGGATAGAACTAGACACAAGTGACACGATTTAGTGTCTCCCTTGGATAAATATTAGTAGAGGTGATGTATTAGAAACTGAGATGCATATTTGCAATCATCATTGAATTGATCAAATAGAGCACTCCTCATGAGTGAAAAATAAGTGGCGTGAAATAAAAGCCACAGGTCATGAAATTGAGCACGAAATATGTGTAGCCTTCAAAATGGAATAGCAAAACGAAATGCACCAGATGATCCAATCCAAAAGCCACCGGCGAAAAAATCTCTTGATAACGCTATGAAACCTTCAGACCGATACAAAGGAAAGACTTACTCGGAACTAGCTACGAGACGCCAACCCCGACACTACACAAAACAGTCAGAAGCACAAACAAAATTATATTGTGATTGGATGCGATGATATTAAAAATCGGTTCAAACAAATGTATACAATTATAAGAAGACCTAAACTAAAAATTACTTTTATCACATTAAGGGACGCGAGCAGTTAATAATGTATTTGTACTAAAACTATACTGACTCCTTGAAAAAATCTGCAATCATGAACTAAGCATCGGATCAAAACTTTAGTATGTGTTGCCCATGACTAGGATGAAATGAACTCAAAGGAAATTCGTTGTGATGCAAATTTTATTAACTGTGCTTTTCATTCAAGAAGCAGGAATAAAATCCAAGTCTTCATCAAGAGGAGCATATTGGTCCCCCTGAAGTGGATAGCCACCATCACACAACTCAAAACCAACACGCAATCTACTCAGCTTTTCTCCCGAAACAATAAATATCTCAGAGTAATCAGCCTTCTCGGACGGGGCATAGTCGCAGGGAGGAGGAGGTAACTAAGGCAATCTCGACAATCAGCGTGCCATTTTTAGTGTTAAAGCTGTGCTTTTCAGTTGGCTCTTAACCTACTTTTATGCATCCATTCAGTGACTTTTTCATTTTCTACGCAGTACCAAAGCCTATCAGATGGATTTGATTGGCTTCCTAATTGTGATGTTGCATCCATTAAGCAAACCATCTATTAAACAGTCGCCACAGTGCCGTCAACCCATCACCCGCACCGAAAGCTCGGCTCTTTTCCCTCCTTTTCCTTGAATCGGACCCGACAACTCGTGCACTCGACGACCTAGAGTACTGTTGCGTCACTGGTCCCCCAAATTTCGCAGGGGTCCAATATAGTTCTAGAAGCTACCTTCCCGATATATAGAAGAACTAAGAGGCTGGCAGTTTGCGCGAGGAAGCCCAATTGGCGACACCAACGTGCCCGCGCAGGTAAGTGCGATCAAGCCGACTATTAAAGCATCCTCCTTAGTCGAGAACGTGAAATCCCCCCGTAGAGCCAACAAGCCACCACAGAATTTGCGTCCTTTTGGACAGTTTATGTTTCAAGTTATAAGCAACAGTCATCCTGAAAAAGCACGCGTATTGTGAAAAGTGAATTATTGGGATGAATAATTTTCAGGGACCAACCAAAGCAACGAGCATTCGCTTGTAATCACCAGAGGTGTCATTTTCGATGGCCTTTACCAAACTCTTCCCGTACTTTCTCTGGTAGGCCTCTTTGATGTCTTGTAAATCAATCTAAACGAAAATCTCCGCAGTTAGTGCCAAAGGAATGGGTATATGGTGACCAAAGGTGGTCAATGTGCCTCACCTCGCATCGACCGAGCACCAATTGCATGAGTGACCTGTCGCGCGTGCCCATTCCAACCATCGAATCATAAAACCAGGAGGCTAGGAGAGCGTTCTTGTCCTCAGCATAGCGGACTTTAAGGCAGGAAGGTAAACAAACATACAAACTACTCTCGTCTATCAATCCAGCAGCAAGTCATTATCATTTTATTTACTTGAATCAGAGAAAAGGCACTTCTATTCAAATAAGTATCACATCAAACTGAGATTAACCTGCACAATCAGGCCGAGAACTTACCAATAGAAACCATTGTGTCTTTATAGTTGCCCGAAGTCTCCTTCTTAATCGCGGCTTCAAGTGATCTTCCGTATTTCTATGTAACAAGCAAGAAAAAAATGTTTGGAAACACGTTCAAAGCGGTATTCGGACCGTATAGTTCTTTGAACAACCTTTAAATTCACAAACCTGCTGATAGCTTTGAGAGATAGCTTTTATCTGTTCAAAGCTTCTTTGAGTGAGGATTCTCGTAAAAACAGCTTCTTCAGTACCCAAGCGACTAAGGGAACAAACGATGGGTCATAAGCATGCAAACTGGATTTACTTAGACCACACAATAAGGAACCGAGTATCTTATGCAATACTGTTACTTTACATGGACCTTAAAGAAGGGAGAAACGTACTTTTCCCCGGCCTTGTAGAGCGCTTCAGCATCGGCTGCGGCACTGTTTACACTAAGAGGCGCCCTTTCTTCACGCTGAGCTTGCAGCAGAGCAACCAAAATCTTCTCAAAGTCGCCACTTGTATCGCCGCGTACATCCTCCACGACATCACGTCCGTATTCTACGTCGCAAGAGCAGATGTGATCAGGCATTTAGCGTGTGATCTGTGGTGACCTCGTTGTAAAAACCACAATGTAACCGATTTATTTTGAGTGTAATGGATTGAGGCCAGCCAATGACACCACAATCTGGCGCGAAGGGCATCAAAAGTTCCATTGCTCTCAGCAGGTTAAAATTAATGGACAACTGGAATGTGTGAGTGAAGAGGGAAGTAATTATTGAAGAAATAAATAAATCTACTTCTATGGTAGGCTTTGGAGATCTCGCCAACGATTGCATTGGAATAGGGCACAAGAGCTTGAATGAGAAGCCGTTCATCTGTTCCAGCGCCCTTCATAGCCTCATACATCGTGGTAGCAAGCATCCCAGGCAATGACTCCAAGCTCAACAAGACCAGGTCTTCGAACTTGCCACTGAGTTCGCTCTTTAGATGCTTTTCAAGATCCTAAAACCAAATTAACACCGCACTCGGCCACCACCATGTACGCTATTTTAAAAAGAGAAATGTTAGCTGTGAAGGCCCAAAAATACCTTTCCAAATGATGCCTTGTACTTCTTGGCTATTTCCGTGCGCTGGCTTGATGTGCGTTTCGAGAGAACTCCAATGATGCGGGCTTCATCGGTGCCTAGAAAGTGTTTTGGAAAAGTGAGTGGTATAGTTCATTCAATGCGCATGCGAAACACTTCTAGGAGCATAGAAGTGCATGGTTAGCATTTGTGATGTGCAATAGAAGAACGTTGAAAAACTAGACAGGGGAGGAAACGTGAGTGCTTTATCATGCAAATCAGCCCTTAAGATTGAATCTACATTTAGTTCCTTCCTTACACCTTTCATCTCCATGCCTAAAGTTTTAAACAGAAAGTACAACGGGAAGGAACGTGGGATTTTAATTGTCTATAGCAGATACTTCTTGAATAATAAAAGGAGATCTTTTCTTCCGTAAAATAGCGCCCATATTTTCCTACAGAGTAAAATGCGATTTTGGTGGATTCAAACTGCCTTATCATACTCAACACGTGGAGGAATAGCAAGCACTTCCCGAAGACTCTCATCTTCGATATTCCCGATTTAATAAAAAAAACGGTGGCATTTATGCATCCTTTTGACAGCCTTTCTCGCAGGCTGCAAGGATATCCTAGAGGCTTCTAGAGCTCAAAGTTTTGATTCATGTATTTTAAAAAGCGAAACACGACATTCCAAAAGTGCACATACCACGAAACTCCGTTCTTTTCCCACAACAAAAATTTCAGATTTTTAACGTAGCCGACGAAAACCTACCCATTCCACGCATAGCCTTGCGCAGGTCCTCAGCATCTTGGCCAGGATTGAAGTTGGACATTGGAACAACTGTTGGTCTTCCACTGTAATACGCCGAGAACGATCCCATGGCACCAGCCCCTCCTCCATACGATCCTGAAGGGTCGCCAATAGCTCCAGCTCCATATCCGGGGCCCATGGGTTGAGAAGCTCCGTAGCCTGGAACTAGGGGAGCAATAAACCACCGTCTTATTTTCATCCTATCATAAAGCCGCACATTTAGGATGAAATAGCTAATTTGTGATAAAAAAAGGGGCATAGTGGACATTTATGACGTTGATCCGCAGTTTCGACCGTTGGAAGGTGAGGACGTTTGTTCCCCCCATGGATCGGTTGGTAGGGAGAAGTAGGTAAATGAAATATAAGTTGCGACTTGACTAAAAGGGAGCAAAATGCCTGAAACAGACCAAGACAAATTGATCCCATACAATTGGGCAACTAGCCCATTCAATCGACGGTCTACTGAATAGAAGATCCTCAAATGCGGCGAATGGTTGCCCAGTTTATCAAGCACGCCATGAAAGGAAATGAGTGTTTGACATTCTTCCATAGCTGGGTAAATAGCAAAAAAGTCCGTGTAGTTATGAACCACTCGAGGATCTGCGAAGAGCTTCGTGTGACACTGAGTGGACACTGGTCAACGTTCCCATTACGCCGTTCAAATAAAGCAGGAACTGCCCTCAGACAAATGTGTAGCGCAAGGGTAAATCAAGTAACTAGTGCCCAACACGCACATAGCACAAAGGAGTTAATGCGTGACCCGTCAAAGCGAGAAAGGTGCACCCTACCTACCTGTGTACGTAATTGTCAGGTTCTTGTTTAGAACTCACTAATCCCATGCCCTTAGTAGACTTAGCCACTTCATTCCAAAAGTAGGTAAACACTACCAGTACTCAAACTAGCAACAACGCACCATTAGTAGGGCCACCTTGAGGAAGAGGTGCACCACCGTACCCCGTTTGACCTCCAAAAGGAGGATAACCCATTTGGCCCTGAGACGGGTAACCCATTTGGCCCTGAGGAGGGTAACCCATTTGGCCCTGAGGAGGGTAACCCATTTGGCCCTGAGGAGGGTAACCCATCTGACCCTGAGGAGGGTATCCCATTTGACCTCCCTGAGGTGGATAAACCCCTTGCGGAGGGTAGCCCATTGGACCCTGTGGGGGATAACCTGCTGGAGCGTCGGGATTGATGTTAAATCCGACGGGTGGAGGATGGCCAGCCATTACTTCAATGAAAACGTAACAAAGAAGAGAAGTTGATACAAAAAGCATTTGAAAAGAATATGCTGTATTGTCAAAAACCACTCCTACAAGCACCCTTATGCTCCATTTACACCCGAGGATGAGTCACCTCATTTCTTCACAAAGTACCCCTATGAACTGATCGTAACCCCCCAGCAATGTAAGATGACAACTCTGTAGCGAATTGCGGTGTCAGCGATCTTGCCTATCTTCTACTATAAACCCTGCTATTGGCGTGATGGAAATGAAGAACCACTCAGCACTGCGTTAGGTGAGAAGTTCATATGCAATTCTCGCATAAAATCAAAAAAAGATCGCGCGAAAGAAAACCCCTTCTCAAAATTCTGCGCATGCCATCCCCTCACAGAGGGAGTTCAACGAAGCAGTTTTACTGGGCACCTCCATTCCCTTAATGGTAGATCTTCTGGTAGCACCATGGCAACCCAAATAACAAATGACAAGGATTGGAGCATACTCACTCACCACATTGTTAGCAAATATCTAGGTAGCTGGTTCTGTAATGTTTGGATCCATTCTGTGCACGGAAAATCGTGCCGAGCAGCACTACCAATTGAGTTAAAACGCCAGGGGCACTTAAAGAGCTAAAAAGTTTCCCAGTCCACGCGCGACCCCTAAAAGTGCTCATTCAATGACCATAAGTGGCCTCAGAGAGCGTGACAAGACTGCCTACGAAACCATTGCCATATGCTGGGGGGCGTAAAGTTCCAATCCTAGAACTAGCAAATGATGGCACAGTTATCTCTGCTCACGTAAGCAGCGCCCGCCGCACCTTGTAGCCCAGTGTTCCATAAACCAATAACGGCAAGCACAACTACTTGACGGAAAATAACCGAGTCTCCTAATAATCCGCTTTGTGCTTAATTTACACGACGCTGTACGGTACTCAAGGTAGAATCTAACTCGGGAGTTTGTGTGATGATTGCGACAGCTTCTCAGACTGGCCCTTTCGCCGTGGCATTAAATTCTCAAGTCAATCAGGGGAGAAGAATGACATCGTTCCATTCCCATATAAGGAATGAAGTGATTAAGAATAATTAAACAACCCCAACGAAAAATTATTGTGATTTAACACTTGAACAACAAGAAGTGGTGGTAAATTCACGCCCTCGTCTATGCAGGTTGAGTAAAGAAATCATTTCAGGGACGTATTTATGACACAACATGGGGATGAAAATCACGTCTTCAAGAAACACGAATAATTGATTCAAAGAAAAGCATAACAAAAACATACGCAATGCGCAGACCCGGAAGCACTGACACACAGCCCGTGGGGCGGAATAAGAGGCATGAGCGAAGGCAGGTATTTAATTTGCTCTCAATCAACCAATCAGAGGGCTGCGCTCAGGGTCACTGATGCAAACACTGCCACATGCACGCAGCCACAGCTACGCACACGCACGTGCACACAAACAGAGCGCTGACTTTTCAATTCCGCATTGGGTTATTGCAGAAACGTAAATTACGCCATCTGATTTCGCATCACTCGCACATACGCCTCGGCGATTATTTGTATTTCCCCCTTTTGATGTGCCATAATTGCGTGCTCTTTACTCTCGCAAAAAGAGACTGGAGTGAATACAATCATTGCGGAGTGCGCGAAAAGTAACTCAGACGTTGTGCTCCTGTTGGGTGTTTTTTTCCCCTCATGTGCCACCCAAAAGTGGGAGATCACGGTTTAATGTGTACCCAGGTACAGTAGGATGATGCTTACCACACGGCTAAATAATTTAAAAAGTAGGAAGAGTTCTTGGTGACAGCAAAGCAGGTGGTATTTTCAATGTTTAAAATGAATGTTTTGCTTAAAGAACATGCATTAGAAGGGTGATGGAAACAGGTGTAATTGGTGATGGCCCCGTGTGCCATCGGACCGCCTCTCCCTGGCAGGTCTTGTGATCGCATTGATTTGCGTGTCACTTGACGCCTGTGCAAAATGCAGCAGTGAGAAGAGTGCACAAATTCAAGCAATGACGAAGTGCTTTGTTTTAATAAGCTCGTAAAAAAACACCAATTTATGCCCTTACGTGGGCTCACCGTGAGAGCAGAGGCCAATATCACCCTGTGAGTTGTATGCAATTAGCGGAATGACTGCTGAAAAGGCTGCAGTCGCGCCAGTCTCACTTACACACAGGGTTTTGGAGGACTTCCACAATGGCTAGTTGTCTGCCAAATCCACTGCCTGAGCGAAGTGGTGTTGAAGGTGGCCGAATTTTTAGATCCGCATCTCTGCAGTCATTTATGGTGGAAGAGAGCCGGTGATAAGACATGCGAATTTAACTATGCCCACTTTAAAATCCACCTTTCTGATTTTCGATGCGGCATTTTATGACCTCCTTTAACACGGTAATAACCGTTTGCAGGAAACCCAGCACTGACTAGCTTTAGGGAACTAAAGTGGCTTTTCAGCTGCCTGTGTATCATCATCTTGTGATAGACACCCGAGAGACTGCAAATTCACTATCCTCCTTACAAATCGAACTCGCGTCGGTCGGAATTTACGTGCTGTGTGGCGTATCCGCCCACTCCACCGTCACAATTAACTGAGTGAAGTGGTACGCTGCCCGACAATTGGAAAGAATTTGGCAATCACTTAGCGTTTTTTGCGCAAGCGGCACAAACACGTGGCACTAGTTATTTACTTTGCCTCCTGGCCTGGAGATGCTTACCTTCTTATGTGGAAAAGAGGTGACTTTTGCGAGCTCTGATTGTTGTCTTATTCTCGAGTTTGCTCGAAGCAGTACATCAAGTAAAACCAGCGCAATGTTAGTGACAACAGCGTGTTCTATCCGTTGCTCTTATCTCACAAAATACCACTGCCGATGCATAACACAAGGTAAGTAACTACAGAAAGCTACATGTACAGTTGATGAAGCTAACTGCGGATATGAACGCTTGTGATTCCCAAATTCCAACTACTTCGATTTCCAATGGGTTTCCACCATCGTACCTGTCATCCAGACATTTCGCGACTTCCTGATTGGCTGATTTCAGGTACAGATGCACTCCTAGTGCACTGGCAATCGCCTTAATTTCAAGGTCAGTCAGTTACTATGGCTATGTACGACTGTTGTCATTGGGCATCGCATCGATTGTCTCGGGCATTTTCCATCAGCGTCTCAACTGCACGTGCACTTTTTGCCGCACCGACGTGTTCACTCGCACATGTGACAAACGAAGGCATCGGTGTTGAAGTTCTCGCCCATTGGTCGGTAAGGTAGATAGTTGGATAGGCTGCACAGCACTCAGTGTTGGTGGACGCAGCCGCAAATTTGAAGGTCCTGGAGAGTTGTTTATTCGACCATCAGTGTCGCATTTGAAATTGGGGAGGGACGGAAATGGAGGAACAGTGCTAACACACTTCACTGTGATAGGGGCATCTCTCGGCCTCATCATTCCTCCCATCTGAATCCTCTTGACAACACTTCCAGTTGCACAGCACGCTTACCTCTGCAGTAAAGCAGGAACAGGTCTCGTCCGAACCCCACATACAATGTGATTGGGGCATCAGATAATTTACTTAACGACTCGTCTCTGTCATGCTATGACAACAATTTGTCAATTAGTAATGTTTCACATCTGAGCATTGGACTTAGATAAATACAAATTAGGGTTAAATTTGATAAGAGCTCACAAGAATCAAGCATAGCATTATCCCTTTTGTACACGAGAAGGTCGGTGGTATTGGGCATATCGGTGCTACGGTGGGGTGTGCTGGTGCTGTTCTCTCCTCTCTTCCCTCTCCGGCGTGAAGCACATTACCCCAATCAGTCCGGCGATGTTGTTGAAAGGCATTAATGTAGCCGCCAGGCGTGCAAATCATAACGTGGCGAAGAGGATGCGGGGCATAGATTTCGGTCTTTTGTGATTTTTGAAAGTTAAGTTATAAAAAAGATTAATCAAGTTTATCACGCACCGCATTTAGGACAGGAAATGCTTGTGGCATGCGATGACTATCATGGTAAGATGTGCCTATTTTCCTTTTCATGTGATTACACTTGTGGGACTAAGTGGCACCTTCAATGAAATGGTGCCAAACAGACAGCCTTGGAATAATGTGCATATTTTAATGGATGGAGTAAATGGTAGGAGACGGAACGAGTTTACACTGTTTCAAACATAAATCGCTGAAGTGTCTCGATCGCGATTGCTGATGATAAAATGTGATCGAGCACTCAGGAAGGCGGGCCACTAGCACAAAGACCATTAACTCTTGTTAGTGAAAAATTGCCATTCGTCATTGTCATTTCAAGTTGTGGTAAATTAAAGGAGAACATGGCAGCTAAAACACTGAGATAAATACTTGACACTATGGTTAATTTAGGAGGGACGTCATGACCGCAGTTACGCAATATTGCCTCACCCATCTGTCATTGTCTCACTAGGCAAAAGTGGCCTTCACTCATCTCATGACTACACACCCACGTAAGTGACCAGTTTGTTTGTGCTGCAGTATCTGGTGGAGGACTGATCAACACCACCCACCATTTCACCATCCACCTGGTTGTCCACTACACCTACTCAGTGAGTGTAATGGGGTGGTGTCGAAGGGAATTGTTTTTCTACTTAAGCCTAAAACATGACCACGACCGAAGTCCATCTATTCGGTGCAACCATGGAAAGCCCATGGCTACGCTAGAGGAAGCAAATTCATGCCAAACAGTAACAAGCAGTCAACTAGTCGATGAACGTAAAGCTTAAAACTCTCACTACATGTCAACCTATTGCATACAATACCTTATATTATGACAATAACTTGCTAAAAGACTCCACGTTTCCCTGGTGGAGATAAAGCCTGGCTCTCAATTACATCCTCCCTTTTCCTCACCTTCCTCTTTCTGAATGCCTCCCTTTCCTTCCCTCCTCACACATTTCGACATAACTTCACAATATTGGCCAAGCATAGCTGGAAGCGATAATCTCAAGTAGTATTATTTAAGTGTTACGCCACTAAAACGAGTGGGAATATATGCCACTCCACACAGTGGAAAGTTCTGGCTTAGTGGATCATTTAGTAGAGATGTTGAAGTGTATGCCTAGCAAAGCCTATAATTGTACAAGAATCATTGGCGCCAGCTTAAGAATTGTAGAGGTTTAATGCAGATATTTACGACACTCCTGACTTTGCTTGACTGCACGGTAATACGTGTTGTTTGAATGCCTTTTGAAGGTCAGACATGGCGATCAACACGGTGTGTGGTGTTTTCTGAATAATTATTTGAAAACCTAAAAGATAAATACACTTCATGGGGTAAAATCATTAAGAAGGAGGAGTGAGAGTCCTTAATGAGCAGGCGAAGTTATGGTTCACGCAGTCTGTCGCGTTCATCCCCTATTGAAGACGGCTTTAGTCAATTACGCAGTGATGTCAGACAAGGAGCAAGCGTCACTAGTAGAGTGGAGTGTATGGTCGCAAACTGTTTTCGATACTGTAAGGGTGCAGCTTTCATTTATTTTAAAATATTTTAAAAGTGTTTTGCGAGGGATCCTACGTAAATATTGGTACGTCGGAGTAAAGTATTGTTACTCATTAATTATAAGTAGTATACTTTTGACAAGATAATTTAGATCTTGCAGATCTTTATAAAATTCAGTCTCAAGGGTTTGTCTCTTTTCTTGAATTGTATTTGTATGCCTGCCCTTCTGTTTCTTGCAATTTGTTTTCTATGTGCGTTTCTCTTTGCGTATCAGTAGGTGTTAGCTTTATTTTCCCTTCCGCAGTGGTAACGACGTCGAACCGAAGCATTTTGTAAAGTACTTAAAGCCAAACTATTAAGAAGAGTAAATAATGACAAATAAAGTGATCTAATATGGCAAGAATACCAGGGTTGCTTAACATTGTCGAGCCTACAAATTGTTAAAGCCATTGTGTACAAGACAGTCTTGCATTTGTTAATGACGGAAGTATGTAATGGGGCAGTGTTTGGTAGTTTGTGAGTCTAACCACTAGTGTTCAACCCTCTATGCTTGTAACTACCACATTCTATTAAAGACGGAATGTTAACGTCTTCCCCATGACCGCACGTTTCACTATGGAATCTGAAGTGCCGTGACGCTCTATGACTCAAGCAAACAACAATTATGGTTGTTGACCACCCGCTGCAGAGTATCAAAGCCCCGACTACTCTTAGAATAATCCCACTCTCTTGTACTGAAGAAGGGCAATTAATGACGAAGGGCACACCAAAATAAAATAATTGGGACACTTCGTCGTTGAGTAATCATGTTTGTTACATGAAAATGAGCTGATTGCGTGAAAAAATTGTACTACCTTTGATGCTTCATTAGGTGAATAGTATCATGGCAGAAGGTGGAAACAGAGACTAACTGCAACGCGATGCACCTTATTTTTATACCTATGCACTTTTATGTCTTTCTATCTGGGACCATGGATATCAGACCTGATTAAAGCTAGAAATGCATTAAAAAGCCCGTAAACCTCTTGATAATCGAAAACTCATTATCACTTTTTATCACGCGCCATTGTAGCACTCATGGAACGGATAAGTCCAGGCATTTTAGTTTTTATGCGAAATTACTGTTAATTTTTGAAAAATACGTAATATTGTTCTGAATATTTTTGCTCTCTCTTCGCTCTGTATTTCAGTGGAATTGTGGAAGTGCCTGCTTTGGGTTCGTTCGCGGCTAACTGGTGAAGTGACCAAATATTAGAGATCGCATTAAACCTGAAGGACTCGCATGAATAGAAAAAGGTGAGGATGATACCTCATTTCACATTCAAACTGACTCTTGTAATCAACTTCGTGCGGGTAAAAATAAGTTGTCATTAAATCCAATTGCTTACAATTCATCGCTTTTGAAAGATATGCTTACTCCACTTCACCTCATTTCAGTCACTTTTGCGGAAAAAGTACGCATTCATCTCTTCCTCCTAACCATTTGCGATCCATTCATATGAATGAGTACAAATGTAAGATTGTGAAACGATTGCCGCCATTAAGCCATCTACGAATAAACGATAGGAGAAAAAACGGGTTTAAGCGCCACTCAGCTCATTAAATTGAGTTAATTCCCGTGAAATTCGTACCAAGTTAGGATAGAAGGAAAGAAATACCACTTCCACAACCCGAGGGTGCAGAATATCCCGAATGGGAGGTACAGCCCAGATTAGCGGATCTGCTGTCGATACCTTAATTCCACTTAGTAAGAAGTCAAACCTATCCACTTTAAATATCAACGATTCAAGTTTCTTTTGATCATTACCTAAACAAATTTACTCCTTCCTCATACTCTGAGATGATGAAATTGCACTTTACTCCTGAAGGCACAATCAGACTTTCCGCTTTGTGTAACGAGGATGAAAACTAGAGGGCATCAGACATGACCAGAAGGTGAAGTGCCTACGTATTCAAACGAGCACTAACGTACATCATCAAATGACCGACGCAGCTGTAACAACCACTATGCTAACTCTGATGAAGTCAGCGCCTGCCTATTAGCCAATTTTTAGCACCATAATTCTATCGACACCATTATCTTTCCTACTTTCTCATGCACTAAGCAGGTGAACCCGAATAATCACAGTATTTCAGAACCCTTGTTTGAGCATTCGCTTGCAAATAAACGTTGAAAAAAATACTCATAGTTAGATCGCTAAGTGCTTCAAAGCACTTCGTAGTATGGATTTGTGCTTGCAGAACTCTTGGAGGCGTCATTATTACTGCCGTACGAAGGAGATGAATTATTGTGGTCAGTTAAACTTTCAGAATACCCTGCTTGACCTTGAGGTGAATACCAATTTTGAGTTTGATATGGGTAACCATACTGATTCCACAAAGGTGGGTATCCCGCTTGAGGAAGGAAACCAGCTTGATTCTGGAATGTGGAATTTGCCAAAAGAGGGAGAATGGTGTTTATTCCATAGTCTGGGGGAAGGCCCATAAGCGCTTAAATTAGAGCAGAATAAGTTCGGCTTAAAACAGTTTATACACAAACAGCAGTTAAAGAAGATATGCGAGAAAATAATCTAACCTGGTGCCACGTAAGTTGGTAGACCTCCACTTGGTACTTGTCCCATCGTTTTTTTTGGGAAGAGTATCTAGAGTGTTGGAAACAGATCGGTTTTAGATCCAAGCGTTATCTAAGGATGATTGGCCAAACCACCTTTACAGGTACTCTTAGACTCTTGCACTCCCTTCATTCACGCCTCAAGCTATATCACTTCTTCATTAACCATTTCTAGGAGTAAGCAGCAATCTCCGCTGTAAGCCAGCTCAAAAATTTGTCACGTTTATTAAGCTTTGAATCTGGTTTCTGGTTTCAGATTTTAGTGAAAAAAAATCTGCACTCGCGTCTATAGTACTGTTAGGTTATATTCAGGACATTAACATTTTTGTCTCGTGTTACAAACTTGTCATGACATAATCCACAAACTGAGTGGTACTGCCAAGAAACCAATTAGCTTGACTGCCTCATACACGAAAGCCACATGCAAGAGTGGCAAAGAAGGCGGTTTCCACTGAAGGAGACCTCCTTTAACAGCATTACGAAGACCTGCACAGCAAATGGCACAACGAGTCACAAATCGCGTTATTTTGCCTTTGTCCACAAATACTCAACCAACTACCCACACTACGTGCTTGAAGAAACCAACGCATCAGGGCGAATTTGTGCATGAACAATGAAGCAGAATAGACTACCAACTCAGTTTGAATACTGAATGAGCGCAACGCAAATCATTTGTGATCCCTCAAAACGCCAAGTTGACTAATGAAATTTAAAGTTATGACGGAATGGTAGGAAGTAATAGCATCAAAAAAGGGCAGAAAAGAGACAATCGAAGTCACTGGGTACCTTGAGCCTCCTGTGAAAAGGATTTTAAACGCTGCAGTCGCAGACTCTTTTTTATAGCCTTTTCAACCCGCCAATCAGAGTTCAGGACCTAGAAATGTCCACGTGAGCGCCGGTACAAACACAGCGAAACCAAACAGAGCGGTGTCCTTGTAAGTCACGATTGAGCATCCATTGAGAAACAAATACCAGGAGGTGAATTTTCATCAATCTTGACGATACCTAAAAGCATGCTTCCATCTCCTCCACTCTAATGTATCTTGAATGGGTAACATCTTGTGCCCCCACCAATTCATTATTCACTGCCATCCGGTACAACACCCTTCCACCTCATCATCTTTATTCCACACACACACACACACAAACATAGATCCCAATTGCGAAATACCCTCAAAAACAATTCAAGTACTCCGCAGCGTGTGCACTTATCATTCCATTCCTGCGGGTAACATAATAAGTGCGCAAAAACTCTAAAATTGCCCGAAACCAATTCAAATAACGCGATCGTATTGCAAAAAGTGCATACTTTTGCTAAGCGAACATAAAATTTCTGAAGCTAAGGAGAAACTAGTGCAAAAAAACAATGTCTGTGTAGCAAACGAAGCATCCCTTTTACTTGCCCCTGTTATGCTCCTGCCATTCGTAGGTCGCCTTCACATCCTGCGGATCAGCATTCAAGGGGCTAATCCATATCACCACATTCAAAGAATTTGGCTGTTTCAACTCACACCAACACTGCACCAACTTTATTTGACTGTTGGCCGATTCATGGTCGTCGTCTGTTCCTGTACCCTTCAATGCCTCGACGGTCTCTATCTACAAGCTAAACGAATTGATTAAGTAGGAGGAAAAGTAAGAATGTTACAGAAGAAATTGCACACTAATTAACCCGATGTCAAATAACAACGCTCTCTCTGCTTTCACTTTACGCTAAACTGTAACAAGGTCTAGTTGACATTTGCATTCTCAACTATGCATGCGGTCACACAAAAATTGAGGAAATGCCCATAAGCGGGTGATGTATAGAAGGGTATCCTACAGAAATCAAATACGTACGGCCTAACCAAGGTAAAAATGCCCCAAATATGCAAGTGGGGACTTTGGGGCCTGTTAAATAAGACGCAGGGTTTAACAAATCATTGGGTCATCACATGCCTCTTCCTTTAAGTTCCATCTCCAACGCTATCCTATTACCAATCATCCGCGTCAAGTATCACGACGTGATTAGTGGTTTAAAAAAGACTCACGGTGCAGCCACGCCACTCATCGAATTCGCATGAGACAGAAAATACTTGACAGTAACTTTGCTTAAGCATCCTGCCACTTTTGGTAAATCAGGACTTTTTTCCAGGTGGGAAAACCGTAGTAGGGAGGGGGAAGCAGGCTGTCTCCATATTGCTGAAGACTATATAATTCCCTGTAACAAGGCCATTTTGTAGTCTCATCGACTGTGGTAAGGCCACGAATCCACTGGCAGACTCCCTCTTTAACAAGTGGGGCTTAAGATGCTGCCATGGCAATAATGCTTTGCGTTGGATCTGCCTGGACACTTTGTTCTCACTTCAGTACTGTTCAACTCCATGTTTATTAGGGCTCTGTTCAGCTAGTAGATGGATGAAGGAGGTATTTCATGTTCCGCTGGTGAATTTTTCAAATTGGCACTGGCGACAACTAAGTAAAGAACAATTTTACGACGGTTTACCCCACTCTTTCGCTTGAGTTGTTGATAGCATCTCGCAGAGCATAGAATTGGGCTAATTGGCGGAGCCGGCTTCATACTTAATCCTTTTTTAACAAAAAATGCTCTTTTCCTGATGCGATAGGATTGAGGTCTTAGCAACAAAGATCGGGATTGTTGGCCTTCAGGATCAGTTTCGCTACCCACGGCCAGCACTGCAGCGCCTCGTGGGTAAGGCGTGTGAAAACATGCAGCTTGCGCACAGCAGAGCTGAAGAGGATACCGCCGTGAGCAGAAGATGTAGGACCCCGAGCAAAGCAACGATAGGGCAATTAAGTGCAGAGTGAAACAAAACACCAAAACATTACAAGTGCTATGAAGCTGTACTGACTTGGTCCTAACCTATAAGCATCAGAAAGTAGAACTATCCTAAGTGAAATCCAACTCACAGCAGACCACATTATCATGCCATATTTGTTTTTTTTTAAACAAATACACCATTGCAAACATTCACCCGCACCAGAGTTCACTTCACTTCAATTTGCCATTACTTATTCGCTGTGGGTACCGAGGGCCTCCATGTCGCAAATAAATTACACCTAGACTAAACATACTGTCTCCTGACTTCAATCAAATAGTCTCTGGAATTAATTCCTTCTTTTTATTTTATTTCCTATAAAAATGGAATTCGATGTGATGCAGCACAAAGACCTACTCCCAGGATGAAATAAGAACTGCTATTACTGTGCAACAGTTTATTATTAGCGTGTAGACGAGAAAAGGGATGAGGGCTGGGCGGCGATGAAGGTAGCCAGGGGATGGAGAATATGCAGATTGTGAAGACAGTACAGACAGTGAAGAGCGAAGAGGCCACCCAGTTATGCAAACACTACAACGTAATAAGACGAAACTGTATTTTTTACTTTGAATTCGCAAAAAATTTGATCGACTCTGCAAGCTCCAGATTGTCCACCATTAATCTGCAGGTCACTTCCAATTTCCCTGTCTCACTTTAGGTGTGTATTGGCATGGTTTCTTCCGTGTTGTCTATATCTCCATGCAGGGCAAAGTGCCCACTGCGCTACTAATCAGGATCCAAAGAGGAAGAGATAACACTGGTGAGACAACTTTGGAACTAATTCTTTTGATAACAGGTAAAAAAGGACGATTAGGGAGCCACCAAATTACCACGAATAGATTTACCTTTCTACCTCGCATAAATGGCTCACTAGCCGAGGGGAAAAATTTCGGAGCACCAGATACGTGGGATGATGGCAGTCGGCGAAATGTGGCATAAACCAAAAAGGGTGTACGCTTATGTTTAATGCATTCGATTAGACCTCATTCCACAGGTAGCATACAGCGCCTTTTCGAGCCTTTCTTTCCATCTATATAGTAATACTTCATGACAAGTCTCCCTGGATCAGGGTAGTGAGAGTCCCATGGCTGTGCTGACAAAACGCCTAATGTGAATAAATTAGTGGCAGGACATGAGAGGCACTAATTTAAATAAGCACAGGCAAAGAATTAGGAGTTTGGTGCGCACAATTTATTGTTTGTATAAGGCCTGCTTACTGTTAGCACTGCCGCCTTAAGTGGGGGGCGGCAATCCGTAGAACGGTGGAGGAGCGTATCCCATTTCGCCCACTGGAACTTCAGGAGGATACAGCATTGGCTCCTCGATTGGAGCAATGTTGTCAATTACTTCAACTAGTAAAGAAGAAGGCAAAGTCAGGACAGGTGTCGGTACATGGCAACCTATGTCATAAAATCAGAGTAAATAATGTAACCTGGTGCCTGGTAAAACGGTATTTGGCCCATTGGTTATTGGAAAGATGGCCCAGAATATGTGAATAAAATGGCTTCAGACCTAAACACTGAAAATAAATGAGTGGAAAACCTCTGATTTATATTTCCAGCCAATTTGGCCCATTGTATGAAATGATCTTTTAATGATTACGGTGATCTTCTCTAATCTGGCTTTTTGGTATATTACGATTGCTAAGACTTGAACCAGATCAGGAGTGTTTTTAAGGCCTCTTCGTAACCATATCGAAACATCAGCTCAGTTGTCAATGGCAGCATTATGTATGGTGCTGGTTAGTCATAACATTATCTCGTGTTACACTTTTCCCCATTTTCAACCTGAATTATCATGACGAAATCCATAGATCAACCAGCACTGTCAGAAGACCGACTTCCTCATGCAAAAACAAATACGTACTCAAATCAACAGAATGGTGGTTCTGGGCCACCAATCACCTTCTCTGATAAAAAACTCATCCTTTACCAGCATTAGAACAACAAGTCCCTGGTCTCAGTGTGTGGCTTTTGCTCATGAATGCCCTATTTATTGCATGCACTACGTCTCTAAACGATCCAACGCTTCAAGTCGAATTTGTGCATAAGTAATTAAGCTGAATGCCAAATGCACTTTGAGAAAGCAGAAACTTCATGAAGGGTCAGTGGTCCCCTGAACTTCATGGGTAATAACAACCAACTGACCTAGCAGTCATGACAGAATGGCATTAAGCGGTAGTATTGCAGAAAAAAGTTACTTACGTGATGTCACCGGATAAAGTGCACCTCTTGTGCGAAGCAAGTTGAATAATACGGTCTCCAGACTGGCTTTTAATGCCATTTTAAATTGCCAATGAGGGGTCTGGGCCCGGAGGCGTTCATGCGGGCGCCAGCACCAATACACGTAATACCTACACAAACTGTGCGATGTCCTTTTAACTCACATTTAGGAAGCTAATCATTGTAAAATTAGAGTTTAAATCTGTTTACGTTACCCCTAGCCATTCCTGACAAAACACATTTATTTTTCTCACTTCAGCTGCCTTGTGGTTTTTGGTTGGGTTTGTAATTTCACCATTGCCATGAGATGTTTAAATATGATGCCTTCAAAAGGGGAGCAGCTAATCATACTACTTTAACTCAATACAACTTACCTCTGACAAGAATGGAAGGATAGAGAGGTGTACAGCACAGACGATGTGTTTGTCTACACCCTAGTGGATAATCCATGTAGAGCTGATGTCAGCTACCTCGTTGAGTTTGTCAAGTTTGCAGTAAAGAGATGACAGCTGCTTGTTATAGCACCGTCTTACAACTACAGCAGTTGCTAATCAAATGCAATATTCCTCTACTAAAGTTGTCTCCTAAGCATCAAATTTGGGCTGGACCTCTTTTTTTGATTAAACCTAAATATCCCGCAGTTACTCCTACGAAATCAAGTAGTTTTCACCTTGAATTTGGAGTGACAAGATCAAGAGCCACTTTTCAAACCTTTTCAATCATCATTGCTTCACTTTTGAACAGGCTGTGAGAAGCAGAAGGTGCGAAGACGAAAGTAAGAAGGGAATTGTCATTAAGCGTCAACGACAGCGTCAGCGTCTTTATATCATTCAGAACTGGATTAGAATATTATAATCAAGGTCAATTCTTGACGCAGCATCGAAGTTATTTTGAACTTTAGCAACGCGTCTTTGCTGGCTACTGAGACGCTAAAGATGCTAACGCTTTTCTGGCACAGAAGACAGCTACCGATGCTACTTCAATTGTCATATTTAAAACCATGGCATTGCCTTTGAGAAAGCCAGACTACCTTTGTTCACTGTTTACTTCTGCCAGTGATAACATGGGTAATCACCTTAAAAGTTGCTTACGGAAAAAACGAGTGTAATTTGGTTGCAAAGGGTTAATCTAGGAATGGTAAGCAGCATAAAGCATACGATAGACACCGGCGAGGCTAAAGTAATTCGCCCGCTATTCAGCCGCATACCAACTCCACTGATCGAAAGGCTAAGTAAATTCGTTGAAGAAATGTTCAAAGTCCAAGTCATTAAGGCCTCAAACTCACAAAAGGCTTCATTGATTGCTTTGATAAGAGAAGGGATTGAAGTCTTTTCCTCTGTGTCGGTCATAGAAAGGAGGGATCTCCTTCTCTTATCCCATCTGGGCAACCAAATAGCCTCCTGCACGGGTTAAAGTGGTTCTCAACGTTGTATTTAAAATCGGATGTTGGAATGTAGAAATGGTTCAAGCAAATGAAGCAGAGGTATTATTAATATCAACGGGCAGGCTTCATGGGTTCCTAGTAAATTTTGCTGGACCCTGCAATGTGGCTACCACTTTTCACTGTCTTAGGCAGAACGATGTGACTGAGTTCTTGCCAAAGCATTGCATGAAGCACTCGGGTGACGAGATGCTCTTTCTATGGTGGAGGCTTTCGAGACCAAACGTTAACCCAACCGTCGTGTTAACTTGTTTGTTCGAAGTGTTTGCAATGCTTAAATTTAGACAATCGTCGGTTTTTCCGTCGCTCAATCCCCTGCTTGCTCTGCAATGTCTCGTCCCACGGGATGTGGTAACGCCAAACCTTACAAAGCAAATAAGGACCTGGCTGTTACCAGCTAATAAGGCTAAACTACTTGGATTCCAAGACTTATTAGACTACTACGGATGATTCTCAGTTTTTGGCTAGATCGAAAGTCCTTGGCATAAACTAACGAAAAAACATGCCTAAAGTAAAGCAAATTGGAGAATTAGCACAATTGAGAGCCAAGAGAATTGAAGCTGGTGCTTTGCTCTGCCTCGATATTTTAGTTCTGATTAATAATTCCTTGAGAAAAAGGTGCACATAATGCACTTTTACAGAAGAACAGCAAAAGTCTCGATTGCTTCATCGCTTTTGCTGGCATCCAGCTCCATAGGCATTTGAGGCATAAAAATGTGCGCTGTTCCCGCAACATTTAGACATCACGAGATGATGAAAAAAATTCACACTGCGAATAGGCCTCAAAATACTTCGCAGCCGAATGATTTTGCGGTAAAACCGAAAAAATGCAAGGCACAGAGCAATGTAAATGTCTGATTTCGCAAACCAGATCTCTTAAAAACTACACAGCCTAGCGCAAATCCTGTCTTTTGGAGCAAACCTACGACACCTTGAAAATGGAAATCCAGAGTGCCTATGGCTTGCATCCCCTTGCAAGCTGATACAAACAGAAATGCCGCCAAAACACGAGGCAGCTATGTATGTATGGTGAGAGTGGTCGAAACTGTCCCTAGAAAACAGTTGACAATCCTAGCGATAGGATCGCAATGGAGCACGTAAGCGTCTAGTGCTTCTACTTTGTGAATGCAAACAATTAGCCAAGAGTAAAATATAAAATCGGTGGCATACAGGAGATGAGAAGATGGCGTATGCATCGAGCACACGCCATTAGTTGATGTGATTGCTGCCCCACCTGCGTTGCCTGTGGCTGATCCAAGCGATTCCCCTTTTTAGCGATTGCTTTACTTCATCCATGCAAACATTGACTTCGTAAATTCTTTGCCAACTTTATATAGAGAGGAAACATTAAAAAGTTGTTGTAATGGTGGATTATTTCACGAAAGGAGTTAAAAAACGCTCTTTTCCTGCAACCGGTGAAGCTATAAATGCAGGATTTCAGAACCTGAAGGTAGCGACTAGCTTAACTGAACAGTGCAACATTTTCGAGGACCTGGAGAACCTCATCACATTTGGTTTTGCGCAAGGTAAAAACCAAACAGAAAGAACGAATCACACTTTGATCGGACCACTCAAGGTATTAGTCAGGGCTGCACAGCCTAGGAGGATGCGTTGCTCCTACAGTCCACCGGAGTTCCAACTTTCAAGTTTTTGCAGATAGTGTCTTAGCGGAACTCACTAGCAGCAACCCAAAAGGCAAACTATCAACTTTTAGCGTGAACACTTGCGACTATCTTAGGCTGGACAAAAAACATCACATAAAACGGTAGTGCCTTAAACTCAACCAAGAAAGCGATGCTGCTCCATACACCTATTCCACCTCTCACACTACGCATAAAGCGAATAAGCAAAATGAGTGATAAAGGGTCACTAAACCGACAAATTCTTTGGTTAGCAAATCAATGACGCGTCCCCATATGGAAACGATTGTCACTTGCCGCAGTAAAATGTGCCTTTTATGGATGCCTCAGAGGTTGGACACAAAGGATAAAGCCTTTATGAAAACAAAGGTACAGCAACCGTTGATTAATGGGTGTGAAGTGACGTGCATCTTTGGGCCTTTCTTTTGGGTGGCGGACGATAAAAATGCACCATCCTCTTGAAAGATTGGAATTAGGTGAACTTTATGATTTGATAAGACTTACGTTTGGTAGCAAAATTTTTGGAAGCAGTGATAGGATTAAATTACTCCTAGGTCGAAGATTTATCCTCACCAAAGTTTTTCATAGGCTCTTACCCCACACGCCTTTTTGCCTTCGTCTGTATTTATGATGAACATGAAAGCGATTTGAAAACAATACTCAGACCTCTCCAGAGGACACAAGAAGACTCTCTAGTGTTGTGCATTTATTTAATATTACTGTGTGAATGGTATAACAGAATGTGAGCATGGACAGAAGGAGAGGATTGAGAAGAGTGAAGGAGTCACCCGGTTGAGTAGACACTGCAACACAATAACAAAATATTGCAATTTAAAGTCAAAATATGTTGACTTTGATAAGTTAAGCAGTAGTGTGGCTTGATTTAGTGTACCGGCAATTTACCGCTAAACCACAAGTCTAGAGTACAGTGTTGATTGCAGTAGTCTCCAAAATGCCTACAAGATAGGAAAATGCAAGTGAAAATGCCGAGCACACTTTGCATTTGACACAATGAGCATTGAAGTAGAGCAGGAGCTTTGGCCAGCCGTCACACCACCAAATAAATACACATAATTGCCCTTCTCTCTGACGTATATGACGCATAGACTAGGATAGAACAATCAGGGCATCGCAAATGTGCGATGCTGGAAGCCAGCGTATTCACCACACACCATTTAGAGACACAATTCCATCAAATCCCAATCAGCATAAGAATAATCGCCTTAGCTTTAAGACTACCCACCACGGGGTCCAGAACCATTCAAAGGGGATTAGTCCATGTAGCTTTGATGTTAGAGTCTTAGATGATTGCCCAGTCGTCTCAATGTATGACGAATGCCAAAACTGTTGAGACTTTTTTCAGCAAGATCCGTTAAGGCTTGGTCGGTGGAGGCAGCCATTAATGCGAAATATAGCAGGGCAAGAATGGCAGATCCGAAAATGTGAAGAAGACGCACTGTTTTCATTCTTGCAAATTTATTTCAAACCTAAAAATTAGAAAATAGTTAAAGGAAAACACTTTTGCAAGTCTTTTACATTTGCTTTCTTTGCACCTCAAGCCAAGTTACATCATTACTTAAAACGATCTTCTTCATTTGCCATTCCTATGAACCAACACCGTGTTCTGATCTGGATCGTCCTAACCACCAGCTGCGCTCATTGAAGCCTGAACCAAGTCGAAGCTGTTATTAATGCCTCCTCTCAAGCGGATTGAATCTCCAATTCTCTAGTCAGCGGTGGGTTTGGGTTTTGTTCTGGGCATTAGTCACTTCACCAAATGTTACACACTTCTCCTTTCCCAACATCACGCATCGTCATGGAATCAAAAAAGGCAGCCAAAACTTATAGAAAGCCTACTCAAAGATTGTAAAATGTAACAAAGCATTTTTTGTAAAGACGCTTTGGTTATCAAATGCATGCAAGAAGACATTGAACGACTCTCTAGCCTGGACGCTATTCTAATCATTCTCACAGAAAGGCAAATTTAATCGGTAAGCTTGGATGACGCTTGTCAGCTTTGTATCCTTAAATGGTTTATTCCCGAAAATCTGGATTATTAACAGGAAAAATTGCTACCATTATTTTATGCGTGAGACCGGTTACGGAGTCTAAGTAATGGCTTTAAGAAGCACACCTATTTGTATTCAAGAGAGACAGAAAAGGAAAACTGCATGCCTTTGACGAAGGAAATTCAACAGCGCATTACAGACTGTTCTCTAATGCCTTTTTATCTTATAATAAGGCAACTGGGCCCGAAATCGTCCATGTGGGCGCCCGCAGCGCCCCTAGCACAGATGAACTGGAGGAGAGAGTGACGGCTCACGGTTAAGCCCCCTTCAACAACATTTTGTGCGACACTTTGGAATACCCTTTGGGCTTCATTCGTTCCTTTCACGCTTCGTAGCTGCATTCCACCTTGTGCTTCCACCAATTCATTTCACATCCTTCTAACAGTATTTTAATGTCTCATCTCCTCTAGTCCTCGCACACACCTCCATCACGTTGTACCCCCAGTTTCAACTCGTCCACCACGAAGTATGCAAACTTATCCGCCTACCTCTGCAGCTGAGAAGGTAATTACACAAAAATATCAGCAAACTTAAGCTAAATCAAAAGGTTTTGTTTAATTCTTTTGGAAGAATCTAAGCAATTTCTGATTTCCAAAGGTAAAACAAACGGCATAACGGCAAAGTAGTTCAAAAAACAAGGCTTGTGTACCCTCACGAAGCATCACTTCCAATCATTCATTCATCCTCCCGAAGATCCATTTCACGTTCTGTAGGTCAACTTTCAAAAAAAAACCTAGGCCGTGCATTTACTTTAGCTCTATGGAAGAAGGGAGGAATGGAGCATTTGTAAACTGCCTCCCATAACTCGTATTAACGCGGTACCGCCTCCATTGAAGTAATGTCGTCGTCATCTGCTCCTGCAATCCACATAGCTCTGATGGGTCATTTACACAAAAAGTATACTAATTCTATGCAAAAGTGTGCAAAAGTAAGTTACCAATGAACTCAAATACTGTCAAATTGGTAATTCTTATGAAAAGAAAAATAGCAAGCTCTTGAGGCACAGTTACCTTAACGCCAGGTTTGCAAAACCTGCAGGTGTTAGTTATTTAGAAGAATAAGAATAGGAAGAAGAAGAAGTGGATTCCTGTACCTTCCAAATTGCTAATGCCCATTTCTAAATTCCACTCTGGTGTGTTGGAAAGAGTTCAGGTGCTCTGACATAGGAAATCAAGTGGCCAAGTGTTAATGTCTTTTTGCATACCCCTTCAGCACCTCTTCGCCCTCAGTTCTGAACGGGCACTGTCGTTTAAATACTGGGCCACAACCATGATGTCCGCCCAAAAATACTCGTAAAACGCATGTGACTATTTAACACACCTTCATTTAACAGGACGATATAGTTCAAACGTGCAAGAATGTCTCTTTTCTATTCTCTATGTGCCTGATTAAACGAAGGCTTCACAAGGCGTCTCATATTAACAAAGTGGATCCTGATTTAGATGATGCTAGCGCTGCAAATGTTGGTGTGGTCCACTCAACGCCCAAAATGCATTTTTTTTAAGAAAAGTGACCGATGCCATAACTGAACCCTGCCTTAGATATCACTGTGGCTCCCACTCCCGGACCACCATCGAGTTGACGAGCCTCCCAAGCTTTTTCAGGCAATGGTCTGATGGACTGGTAAATTGTGTAAGGTGCACTTCCAGTGTTCGTCCCTTGATGGCTAGATTAGCTGTTCAGTATATGCATAGCGAGCAACACCTTAGAGAAGAGCATCTGCATCACTTACTTACGCTTCTTGAGCACTAGCGATGGGAACTCCCTTATTCATCCACTCTTCCACTCAGTCAAATCTCGCAAAACATTGCTCAGTCGAGGCTTCATCTCCAAAGTTGCAGTAATCGCCCCTCTGTCCATCCCCGTCGCGTCAATTCACTAGTAGCAATTTATGCAGAGGTGAAGCGCTCATACAAGAAAGTGGGACTCTGAAGCTATTCCTCACTTAATTAGATGTCTGTAGATGTTTTTGGAGGTTGCATTCTAGCGTCGAAATTCAATAAATGGTGACATTATGCCCCATTCCGGTCACTTTCAGTTCTATTGTATTCAATGTTTGGACCAAAATACAAGTGCGTCTTCTTATACTGCGTCAACTCTCCACAAACCTTCTTTAGCTAAATAGGTGGATCAGTTAGTAGAATTATGAAGCAATCGCGGTAAATTTTTCCTACCAAGTAAGCATTACAATGTGAGCATTATTAAGGCCCTTTGTGGTAGCATTCCACGAAATTTCAAACAACTGTTCTGTAACCTCTTATTAAATACCTCTGCACCTTTTCCCCTTTATTGAGCTCCTATTACCTGCGAATCCCCTTTAGCCCTTTTCCCACAGCTTTCCTTTTTTCACATATTTACAGCAGGCAGGACTGCCATTCTAACACGGCTCTCAGACCCACCCCCAAGACATAACAAGAACCGCCAGTAATGTGCAACAGTTTATTATTAGTGCGTGGATGACATGACAGCTTGTGACCTGGGTGACAAGAACCGTGGTCGGAGTGCGGAGATTTTGCGGACTGTGATGGCCGTTTAGGCCGCGAAGAGTGAAGAAGCCACCCGGTCGAGCAAACACTGCAATGATATAGCAAATCATTCCAATTTTAAATTCAAATTGTGCTGATCAGGACCAAACTTATAAATTCCCAACTATGTCAAGTTGTGCTTGCGAGTTTGCAAGTACCAAAAAGCCCAGCATAATGCACTCACTCTCGCCTTATATTCATATCAGTAATTGTATCATCCGCACCGCCTTCAATTCCACTCAAAGTGGCGCCCCAAGCTCGGCAGCCATTTAAGCGACACATTTGACACCAGGAACGAGCTTGATAGCTGGCGACCCAACAGATCACCACACACATCACAACCGTTCTATCAAACGCGCACTATGCAGAATTTGGTGAAACTTGCTTGCGTGGGATGCTGTAGATAGCTAAGGTGGTCATTACCACAGGCAGAAAAGATAGTATTAGATGTGTCCTCTCAATTCCCGGATCTCAGTTAGCAAGCAGTTAGTTTTGCCCCTCTCTTTCTGCTCTTGGCCTTTTATAAAACATGGCGATTAGAACAAATAAAAAACTCATGAATTGCAGCAATGGGATCTGGTAGCGTAAGGACATAGGAGGCACCAAATTAACACTCACTCATAAGTAAGTCTAAGTAAATGCCTTCGGGTTAAATAGCCAATTTTCTCAAGGTTCATCAGTAATTTGATGCTTATAAAACACTTATTTACCATTAGCAGGGCCGCCTTAAATGCTAGACGATCCATGGTGGGACCCCTGACCTCCAGACGAAGGATGACCCGTATGGCCCTTATGGGATTGTCCCTTGTGATCATTCATTGATTGATGATCCTCTTGACCATGTGAATCCATTTGTTCCCCGGAATGGTAAATCTTTTCAGCGAGATCGGATAAGACTTTGTCCGTGGCTCCGGCAACAAAAGCAAAATAAATTAGGGCTAAAACAGCAGTTCTATAACCATTGAATACTCGAAGATGGTACTTCCCCGCCATTATAACGCCTTGTATTCAGATCTAAACGTCGGAAAGAGTAAATGACAAAGATACTTGAGGTACTCTCAAGCGCCTACAGTTGCCTCATTCACACCAACCATTTCTAAGCCTAATTGCGACGCTCTGCTCTGCGCTGACTCTGCAAACTATAACCCTTAAAAAGGTGAGCCAAAAGTGTAGTGATATCAGTGTTTTTTCTAATAAATTATTAATCCATTCACCGGTGGCAACCTTTGGTTTTGTCGGAATCATTATTCACTTCATCCATTTCCAACCTCACACGGCATGAAAAAATCCAAAAATTATCCAGCGCTACCGACACTCGAAACATTTCATCCGCTTTTCATGCAAAATTCCCATTCAAGAATAGCATGAACTCCAAATGGGTGGTGTAGAAATGACAATTTTCTCAAAACATTTTAAAAAGCGTGAACTTCTAATGCTGCATATCAGAAAGAAATAAACCGTGTTTTAAGTAGATCGGAAAGACTTGAAGATGTGAGTTTGCTGCCTATTTTTACCACTTTTAATTTTCAGATTTGTACATTAAAAGCAAATTTAATGATTGCCAATACGTATGCATTAAAAGAGTTTAAAGACCACAGTCATTCCATTGAGAATCAAAGGAACTACAAAGAGGAACATACTCGATGTCACTCGGTAACTTGCACGTGCTGTGCAAAATGCATTGGACTGCGCAGTGGCAAACCAACTTTTAATACTTTTTCAACCTGTCGATTAGAGGGCTGAAGCCAGCAGCGTCCATGTGTGGGCGCCAGCACCATCCTCCCGCATTCACAAACGGAGGCTCACCTTGCAACTTACAATTGAGTGTAAACAATAAAACAAATTATGGCAGTCCATTTTGCCCAAGCCATTAAACCCTCAAAGAGTGCACCTCCACTCTCTCCTCTTTCATAATTCTTAGGTGTGCGTCACCTCGCCTCCACTAACTCATGTTCCATGCGCTTCTGATACAATACTCGACCATCTCATCCTCTCCAACACCTACACGTCTCCATCATATGACACCCGCAGTGCCAAATCAACCATCATGTAACATGCGTAATCATCAGCCCATTTATATGGGTAGGGCGATAAGCAAGCGAACAAATCAACAGAAAAGTATTTTAAAAAATTGGGTGCATAACTCCATTGATGAGGTAAATTAAGGGAGAAGAGAGGCATTTAATGACACATTAGTGCCAAGACTACAGTTTGAGCAGTTAAGTGAAGCATCAGTGCTACAATAGGCCGCCTTAACAACTTTTGCATCAACCTTTAAGAAGATAATGCGTATGTCCACCGTCCATACAAGAAAAAGGGAGGGAAGAGATATTTGCAAACAGATCGTCCTAAATGATATGAACACAAAACCATCTTCATCGCAGTGTCGTCCACTCTTTCACGCCTCATTCCCCACTGAGTCATCCTCCCACCAAGTGCATACACACACACACACACACACACACAAGTTGGGTGTGTCTACTGCTAAAATGTGCCACCCCAACGGCCAAATCTATCATTCCATGCTCGCACAACTCTGAGGCACGAGTCTTTTCACACCGGATTGTGTGATAGTCCAAGCTGGATCAGGACAAGTGTGAAGCTGTGTTAGTGGCTCACTGAGGCAGCACAAACTCCCTCACCTTCTGAACTACCCTCCTTCACCTCCAAATCCCACCTCTGATTGTGTCGCACAGAGGCTGTATATGCTGATGCGACATTGGAAGAAGTCCGCCGAAAGCGACCAAGACATGCCCCTCCTTGTGTGTCATCCCTTTCCAACTACCTCCTCACCCACCTCTTGTCCATATGTGCACGAGGCCGTTGTCAGTAGGGAGTAGAGTCACCTTTCTTCCCATGACAAAGGCTCGGACAGAGAGTCGCACAATCGCCTCTCCGATATCTTGTCAACGAATTGTCGTGAAATGTGTTTGACTACTTGGCTTTCGCCTCCTCCCCAACCTTGGCTATAGGGAAGTGCAACAGCCCGTCGCGTTGCCAACAACTCGACGCTGATGAGTTGCACGACCTCACTTCCTTTGGGGTGGAGAGCACATTTGACTGCTTTCGTGTACTTTGCGATAGTTGTAGTTCTATTCGATGGGGAGGGAGGGATTCTGCAATTCTGCAATTCTGCAGTTCCGCAATTCTGCAGTTCGACCCTATTCTGGATCTCAACGCAGATCGTCGTCTTACAAACCCTTTTTTTCAAGTGGCAACTTATTTCATTGGCGCCAGATGACGAGGCAAATAAAACGAAAGATAGACTAATTGCATCGCTATATTTTCCCAAATCGTATCTCAATAGATATTATTGTGATGTGCATCTATAGATTAAACAAAATCATGATTCTTGCTCTTTAACTCATTCATTCGCTTTTCCTTTCTGAATGTAACCATTTTTCAAAAATTCTAGCCATGGTTACCAAGTGCCGCTTTGCCAACTCAAATGGCGCCTCCCTCATTCCCTCATCTATTCATTTATACATTATTTTACTCTCCCCCAATTTTATACACTCGTGCATCATTATATCCGGCCATCCATCCATCTGCTTCTTATTCACCTGTTTTACATCTCCACATTCACTTATCCGTGTGACCGTCTGTTTAATCGCACATTCACTTCTTGCGAAATTGCCCATTTTAGGCAATCACTTCCGTATCCATTTGCCTAATGCCAATTCGTTAATAGTGCTTTGTGCTCATAATGGCTACAGCATGGTCTCAGCAATGATGAGAACCAGATTTAGACAAATGATTAAGGTTAAATGACCTTCTCAACCAAATAAACCGCCCCGGATCAAGGTCCTGCTTGTCAAAATAGCCGGCGTAGCAGCATCGTCACCAATATAAACTCATTGCCACTTCATCGAGCTTAAAAAGAGCTTGCGACACCAAATCGCTTCATTTTGATCACCTGTGCAGTGCTTAACTCAAACATGTCAAGGAAACATGTAGGCGCGTCTTTTTTATAGCGCACCAGTTTCATACAGCCTCTTGGATGGGCAGATACCAGTAAAGAAGTGCGAATCAACTGCACGAACTTGATCCTAATTAGTAAACATCGCAAAATAGGAGCTACCGTAAGTGCGACCAGATGTACACTGATTCCCATTCTTCCAACATATCTGTTCGCAATGCATCGAAAATAAGTATCTTTGTCAAAAAACTTATACACAAGTTTTGCATAATTTTACTTTGTCATACTGCGTAAACTGCCCTCTCTCAGCCGGATTGGATCGGCTACTAAGGCTCATAATCTTGAGGGATCAATTTTACTTCCCTTCGACATCTGCCAACTACAGGTCTTCTTCCTCTCTTTCCCAACACAGATTTCTTCCTTCCACACATCCCCAGTGGGTATGAAAGTCGTTTTAACACAGCGCTCAGACCCGTCCTCAAGATGCAACGAGTGCCGCCAGTGTTGTGCAACAGTTTATTACCAGCGTGTAGATGGAAAAACGGATTGTGGGTGGGGCTGAAGATAGCCGGAGGATGGAGAATATGCAGACTGTGAAGGCAGTGCAGACGACAGAGAGTGAAAAGCGTACCCAGTCAAGCGAACACTACAAAGCAATGTAAAAATTGTAGCAATTTCGTTTCCAGCTGTGTTGACCTGACATAATTTAACAGACTAGCATTGTCTTCATCCCTACCTACTCATTCGTAATCTCTCACCGCTCAAAAAGTCTACTGCGGTGCACTCATTCCCACCTTATGTCCGCAACTGTGCTGCCTGCAAGCCCATTTTGATGGGATCGTCGACTGGGGAAGAGGGAACGTCAGTAGAAAGGCTATGACTACTTTGCGCATAGCATTGGTTATCACGATAGCGTTGGAAAGTGGATGAACCACCGCCTTTCAATTCCACGCGTACGACATACAGGCCTGGATGCGACACTAGAAGCTTCACACACGCGGGATATCGGTGATCGTCCAACGGTTTTAGAAGGCGCCTCCTCTCAGATTCCAGGTCTCATATGGTATACGATATATCCTCATATCACTCTATTTGCTTACTTCCTGGTATCCCGAATAGTGTAAAGCTCGTGGCAATGCTCACATGATGCACGGTAAGGTTGAAATGGTTGCAGGATATAAGCGACGTTGATATGACCCTCGGTCGTAAGTAAGCTTAAACAAAGAATTTCAGGTTTGATATTTAGGTTCTGCAAGCCATTTTTGTGCACGCTTTGTTGTTCATAAAAGACTTTGTTACCATTCACATAGCTCCATCAATAGCCAGATGATCCGCAGCAGAGTCCTTGACCTGCGGACGACGAATAGTCCATTTGGCTTTGATAGGGGTATCCCAGGTCATTCTCCAGCCCTTCATATTCTCCTTGAGCGAGTGAACTCAGTTGGTTCACCGTACGATAAGCTCCCAGAGTATTGAGGCCCGAGCCAATAAGACCCGTCAAGGGTTGGCCGGAGCTTACAGCAATCAAAGCAAAACAAATTAAGGCTAGAATAGTAGGCCCATAACTAGCAAATACTCGAAGAAAAGACGTTGCTGCCATTGTAGCAAGGTGGTTAGAAACCTACAATTAGGAAAATGATAATGGAAAATAAGCTTATACAATCACTCCTACACCTCCTCTGCCCACACCTCAAGTCACATCATTTCATTATGTGCAGGAGATTAAGATCCTTTCGAAACGCATATTAATTGGGAAAAACTTGTGCATTAGCTACCTATTGTAAAAGCGTTTCCGCCTTCATAAGTGAGAAGTAGAAGAAAGACAGATCACCTCCAGCCCCCATGCATGAAATAATATAAATATCAAAATCATGATCTTGAGAAATGTGGCTGGTATTTCACAAGAAACGTACTCTACGTTAATAGGTAACCTTACGTTCCTTGCAAAGAGAATTACACAAGGTAATCCCAAACAGGCTTTAATACATTTTTTACCTGCCAATCAGAGAGTTGGCTCGAGGACATCCATGTGGGTGCCAGCACAAACCCTCTGTGCAAACAATGAGATGGATGTCTTTGAATACTGTAAAGCAACTCTTAATAGTTCATGAAATATCCTTCGCAGTATATACCCAGCCCCTTAATTTTAATGCATCGTAGTTGCGTGCCACGTTGTGCCCTTGCCGCATCATGTTCCATACCCTACTAGTACAAAATTCTGCAATCTAGTCATCCCCATTCTAAGCACACGTCTCCGTAGCTTGATGCTCCCAGAAAAGGCCCAACTAGCATGTAGTATAGGCAGGCATTATTCTCGCTCTGTGGGTTGGCCGAAAGGTGTACCGCACAACTGGTTAATATCCAAAAGGCTAGAAACACCATTTTAGAGCATTTCAGGAAATAGTAAGGATTACGTTAAGAAACATGTAAATCAACGGTGCACCAGAGCCAGACTCTTGCAGTTTCCCCACAATCAGATCTCCTATAAGTTCTGCAGGTCAACTGTTGGGAAGTCAATCTGTCTACGCAGTGTCGTCCACTCTTTCACGCCTCATTCCCCACTGAGTCATCCTCCCACCAAGTGCATACACACACACACACACACACACACAGTTGGGTGTGTCTACTGCTAAAATGTGCCACCCCAACGGCCAAATCTATCATTCCATGCTCGCACAACTCTGAGGCACGAGTCTTTTCACACCGGATTGTGTGATAGTCCAAGCTGGATCAGGACAAGTGTGAAGCTGTGTTAGTGGCTCACTGAGGCAGCACAAACTCCCTCACCTTCTGAACTACCCTCCTTCACCTCCAAATCCCACCTCTGATTGTGTCGCACAGAGGCTGTATATGCTGATGCGACATTGGAAGAAGTCCGCCGAAAGCGACCAAGACATGCCCCTCCTTGTGTGTCATCCCTTTCCAACTACCTCCTCACCCACCTCTTGTCCATATGTGCACGAGGCCGTTGTCAGTAGGGAGTAGAGTCACCTTTCTTCCCATGACAAAGGCTCGGACAGAGAGTCGCACAATCGCCTCTCCGATATCTTGTCAACGAATTGTCGTGAAATGTGTTTGACTACTTGGCTTTCGCCTCCTCCCCAACCTTGGCTATAGGAAGTGCAACAGCCCGTCGCGTTGCCAACAACTCGACGCTGATGAGTTGCACGACCTCACTTCCTTTGGGGTGGAGAGCACATTTGACTGCTTTCGTGTACTTTGCGATAGTTGTAGTTCTATTCGATGGGGAGGGAGGGATTCTGCAATTCTGCAATTCTGCAGTTCCGCAATTCTGCAGTTCGACCCTATTCTGGATCTCAACGCAGATCGTCGTCTTACAAACCCTTTTTTTCAAGTGGCAACTTATTTCATTGGCGCCAGATGACGAGGCAAAATCAGGCTTAAAACGCCCTTCCTCACCTAATCAGATGGTGGAGGGACGAAGGTGCTGATGGCCCTAACACCGAATGCTTTACATCTTATTGTCCCCAAATAACGCGGATGCTTTACATCACAACATTTCAATGTAAGTGTCTCTTCTTCGCACAAGGTGTCACTTTACATTGATTCATTTGTGCAGAAGCGGATATGGTTGTATAAGTATAAAGTCCCTGTGCTGAATTGGTCCCACCAAATCGACATTGAAAGCAAGGATTGAATTAAGTATAAATAAACGCAAGTTAAGCCGCACTCTCCCTCCGTGTCCGTTCCCTTCGGATTTGTTAGTAACTTTTTTCATAGGATTTTGACTAACTCTGTTTTATCATTTCCTATTCACTGTCTTTATTGAAAAAGTTGTTGCAGACAGAGAATCTTTGATGTGTGTAAAATTCCACCTATTTTAAGCGCGTCTCACCTCTGAATTTTCCTTCTACGCATCTCCAACATAGATTTCTTTGTTTCATTCGTTTAATCTAGGTCTAGACTTATTTTCAACCGAGTATTGGGGCCTCTAACGAAATGACAATGAGAACCGCTAATGTTGTACAATGGTTTATTAATATTGTGTAGAGTGGATAACGGGAGGTAGACTGGGCGACAGTGGAGATGTCCAGAATCCGGACACGACGCAATTTAGCAAACATTACAACGCAATAATAAGTCTTTGCACCTTCTACTCTAATTGGATTGAATGTGATCGGCTTTACAAATTCTCGAACGTTTGGCATAATTTTAATGCACCAGCATTTAGCCCATTTCCGCCTTTCCTCATATCCAATTCCACACACGCATTCACCTTACATCTATAAGGACAGTATTTCTTCCTACCGTCTGTAACCGCGCTTGTAGAGCGTACGATCTTAGCAGTTGTTAGATTGCAAAAAGGTGGAAAAAAATAACGGTAGGGAAGCTGAGACTAATTAACAAACGGCATTTATGCCATCATGATGGAGCCACCACGCCACCACATGCACAGTCGCCGTTCTGTCCCACATATACTGCGTGCGGGTCGGGGTAAAGATCGAGGCGTCACACGGGTGGGATGCTGGTAGCCGTCCGGCACGCCTTGCATCATCTACAGATACAATTCCATCATAGGTCATCTCTCAGGTCATGAGCCCCTAATGGTATCCAGTACATTCACACAACTCACGACAAATTTTCTTGGCTTTAGCAACTATGGTATCGAGAGTTTTATGCAATGTAAACCCAGTGGCTGTGCTCATGAGCCCCACGATGTAGGTGCAAGGCTTGGAAGGCACTACATCAGCGCCCGAGCATAAGTAGACATTGAATAAATTAGATTTCTAGGTACGTAGATCACTTGCATGTATTATCTGTTCCCTCATCATTTTTTTACTGTTGGCATGACCACCTTAACCAGCTAGAGCACTGCAACAGCCCAGTTGACCTAAGAAGAAAAAGGTAATCCTTAGAGCAATATCCTGGTTCAGGTGGCAACTCATTAGACCCATTCGAAGGAAAAACTCCCAGAGGGTTAGCACCAATGTTAAATTATGCGGTTAACCTGCGGTAATAGAAGCAAAACAAATTGTAGTTGGAACAGCAGATCTATTACTAACGAAGGCTAAGAAAATCTGCACACTCCCCATAGTTGCACTTCAATCTTTAACACCTCATCAAATAAATTTATCTTCTTCACCATCCATGCTCAGTAAAAAAGCGTTTTGTTCTAAGCTACCTCTTCGATATGGGCCTCTTATTTGGTTATGGAGAAAGTGACAATTATCTTGATGCCTGTCCTTCAGTGCATCAAAATGCCAGATCAGTGGGGAGTTGCTGATCTCCCTTTCGCCTATCTCATACGCAGTCTGCATTCACAAGGGTGGTGAGAACACAAACCAACACCGAAGCAGTTCTTCTTAGCAAACCGCCTTTGCTTTCGCAGACGAACTTGCCTAACAACACCACGTCAAACTCTAGAGCAGAGGACACAACAAGCGGAGCGTATTTGATTCAAAAGCATCCAAATAGCTGACACTTAATATTTAAATTCAGATTTGTGCATAATTAATCGGACTGAAGGAAACCACTGACTTAGCTCCAATGCGCTTTAGGAGGCTGAGCTATGCAAGAATTGTCCTTATCCCCAAATTGCATGATTAGTGTCAAACATAGGTTGCAAAAAATAAGAGCTAGTAATTTTGTAATTAGAAAGATAGGAAAAGGAGGCAATGTGACTTCATTCGGTTAATTGTACGTCCTGTACGGAGTTGGTTGAGCGCCTTCTCCATATGCAGTGCGCAATAAATGGAGGGACAGCCATACAACTTGCAATTGGGTGACAATTGTGAAGCGATTGAGAAACAAGTCATTCCACGTCACGCTTGGAATTTCCCTTACAATTTACGTCCATCCTATTCACTTTTATGTTTTGTAGGAGTGTGTCACCTCAGATCTGCACCGACCTATGGCTCATACCCTTCTGGTACAATGTCCTTCCCCATCGTAACCTCGAATCAACGCACGCCTATATTGTGGATCGCTCTCAAAAACGAAACAAACAACAATGCAACTTCTTTACTTGTAGCCTTATCACATAACACGATCCCATTGTAAAACAAGATGCACCTTTCTATTAGTGGGTTACAGAAATAAGCAGTATTTTAGTTGGACCAACACACTAGTACAGGGATAGAGCCTCTAGTCGAACGAAACATCGCATTCCATTGCTTTTGACAGACTATTGCTACTCACCTCAAGTAGGTCTTTTGCACGTCTTCCAGATCAACGTTCAAAGAGTTACTCCTTATCAGCTTTCTCTTTAGATGTAGGATGATACAACTCACGTCAACGCAGCATCATCATTACTGCAGCGGTCCCTGCAACCTTCTCACCTCGATGTGTCATGCATACAACAGGTTTACTGAGTGTGCACAAAAGTAGGAAGATGATGAAACCATGGGAGTAATTATGCACTATTCAGTAGGCATAAATTTTAAGTCTCCAATTCAATATAAAATTATTATTGGGACTGAACTAATCAGCCCACTTTTGATGATCATCGCTTCATGTGTACATTTCATGTCAATCAGTGCTTAAGCGTAATTTAAACTTTTGCTTTACTAAGAGGGAGTTGTTTGTGTAGGACAATGTACAGAAATGGAACATGTGAAGTTGGAATAAGTTGGAATGATTCGCATTTCTCAGCACTCCTGTCAGCAAGAAAAAAGGGAGAGACAATGTGGAGCTAAAAGTCCTTTCCACTTAAATGAATATCAGCTATCACCATTGCCTGTATCAAATAAGCTGTTTAGCATCGTCGTCATTAAAGGAAATTATTCACACTTTATCGCCCTTAAAGGATGGGATCACATCACTTCGTCCCATTTCATTCACCTCCAAACTTTTTACACTCAAAACTCCAGAAAAAGAAATGCACGTGCGTCTTCTCACAATGCATTGTTTTTCATAGGACCTTCTCTTGCCCCGCTAGGTGTCACTGGAAAAGTGTGAAGTAATTACGCTAACTTCAAACTCAATCTGACTTGCATAAAACCGCGTCCATCGATCTCATTCGTTGAATAGAGTGTTTTTGGAGACTTTCCTCAGTAGCCTTTGAATTGCCTTACTTTGTCACTTCCTACTGAGTTTCTTTATTGATGGTTTTGTAGTAGGTAGTGAAGCTCTTCATATAAAGGCATACTCTCCACATCTCTGGTCTCCGGATTTCCCTCACCCCCTTGGCGACCCAGATTTCCATCTTTCAAGTACTTTACCAAGTTTGGAGGTCACTTTTAACGCTATGCTATGACCCTCCCACAGACGCAGTGGGAAACACCTCAATGCTACTTATTAGCATGTGGATGGGAGCGCAGTATGTTGTCTGAGTGGCAATGAGTCTGTCTGAAGGATGGAGACTGCGCAAGGGATGAAGGGCTTAAGGGCCATTCAACCGAATAAACAGTAAGATCTTAAGCTTCGAAACCTATTTCGATGGGTTTTTATATCAAAAAGCACAATTTTTCGTCCTGCTGGTAACTATGGTGCTCAAATTTGCGCAAAGGTTGCTAAATTTTCATTTCCGATTTAGCACATTCCTCCGCGAAAAAGAGTGGGAACATCAGCTACCAGATCTCCGAGGTTCCATCTTTCTGATACGGCTGTATTAGTTCTTCTGTTCTCATTACTTTTGTACGCAATATCGTCTATTTTTAGTGTTTGGACGCGCAACAAAATCAGGACACCGTATGCATGAAATACTGGTGGCGGGTGTGTCAACTACAGGCATTATTTTGCAAAGTGTGTTATTGAACGGCAAACGGCAAAGTTTTGTACCACCTTGTGACGTATTTTATGGGACTCCCCAATGGAAATAAGTCTTGCATTTGGAGTCACCTGCTGTTGTGCTGATTCAAAGCACGTGAAGCGTGATTTGGATCGTGTGCCTCCGGAACGCGGAGGTCAGTGCTTAGTCGTTCCCTCGCAAACAAATATGCGCAAAGCCCTGTGAGCATTTAGTGCGCAAATTTTTGCGTACAAAACTCTTGATTGCAATTTTCAGCATTCTTTCCACATCGCATGCATTCTCACCTCTTTGGGAATCCGCGGCACCACAGTAAACTTCCCTTAGCATCCATTTGCTTACATCAGCACTGAAAATCCGAACCCTCCGCGACGCAGGATTTCCTACTCGAAATAAACGCTCCATTACGTTTAGTCAACATTGATAAGTGTGTAATTTCCACCGGTTGTAGACAAAAATTCTGATTCACTTTCTAGTACGCTAATTAAACAATGCACTAAGCCATAAAGATTAAATAAGCGCTTATTGAGTCCATAGAAGTCGCACATTCTGTTTTCTTACCTATTTGCATAGTTCATTTTAGTTCATCTATTTGTAGGTTGATAAATGATTCCTCGAATTAAGAGGAAATGGATAACAGTATCCATCAGAATGTTTCTGGTAAAAAATACAACCTTTTACCATGGCATTGCAGTGAGTTTTCTTGAACTGCGTACGCTGCTGCACAGGTCTTAGGTTAGCATTGAACAATCCTCCTCACTTCATCGGTTTGATTCGCTTCTGTACACAAATTCTTCCCAATCATTCGTTTCTGCCTACTTGCTTTGTTTTTCTTTCCACCTTCCCATTATAATACGCAAGGAGAATACACATATGAGAAGCCCATTGGGGTCTGGAGGCTGCCGGCACAGCTCATCTGATAACATGAAATGCCAGAGACTCAGGGTGGCCCCTTCACCACGACCGAGACACAAACAATCTACACATCACACCCGTTCATGTAAAACGGTTGTTTTTAGTTTAACCATTGGTTTCGGTAAAGGGCCGCTCATGTGCCCTGACCAGTCCACCTTCGCCGGGTGGACTGGCTCCTGACCCATGCCAGTAGCCCGCAACCTACTGTGCCTTCTTCTGCCGTCAGAGAAGTCTTAGGACACTACATTTATGCATTTGAAGTATATATTAAGTAATTCCACAGTAGTCAAAAAAAGATAAAGCAAAAGTGGAAGGTAATTGCAATTTCCCACCACAAAAGAAGGTTTAATCAAAAAGTAATTTCCAGTTCTGAAGAGACTTTTTAGGCAAACCTTGGTCACCTGACTGTCCTCACTGTTGCCTCCATTTGTGGAGGAAGAAAAGTACAATCAGAGGAGAGAATAAAACCCAAGTGTTAGGAATGAGATGAGTTAGAACAACAAAACTGCCACGCAGGTTTGTTACTCTTTTACAATTACCATCACCGAGCCTGACTGGTTTACCTATTTAGAAATACTATCCACCATTTATCAAGCTTTGACAGCTACATTCAAATTTTTTGGACAAATCTTTCAAAGTTTTAAATAAGGATGTGATTTCTATGAGGCTTTTTGATAAATAATCAGTGCTATTTGAAACAGAAAGAAGAATGCCAGCGAGCTTTGATCCGGATATGGATGCGCAAGCCTTGGAAAAGGCCATGAAGGGTTTGGGTAAATCTTGAGAATTCCAGATTTCCTATCCCTCTTCCACAATCCTCGCCTCTTTTAGAGCTTTTTTGCCGTTAGACATGGCTAGTGATGGATATTTCCAATATGTAATGGTATAAATACAGCCGCCTGCCTCATGCGCTGGCCCTTTTCCGTTCATGCTTCGCGGTTCATTGAATCAGCAGTTTTGAGTTCTCAAAAGATGGAAAGTAGACGTAATTAGTGCGAGGTTTTGCTTTCCCCTAAGAAAAAGTCGTCATAAGTTGGCTTCTCGTGGAAAACACCCTTAATACAATACTTATTTTGTTAATTTGCATCAGGAACCGATGAGAATGCAATCATTGACATTCTGGCCAATCGCACGGTCAAGCAAAGACGGAAGATTGCCACTGTTTACAAGGCATGCTACGGACAAGTGAGTATTACCCATCGCATAAAACTGTAAGAGGCCATTACTTTCGCCAGAAAAGGTAGACTTTTCTGGAATTGGTGTGATTCGAATAAGTAACTTGTGGCAAACTGTGGGGTTGACCCTCGGCTTTAGGGTTCTGGACAAAAATTCATGTCACGAAAACAGGAGTTCGATCATGAAATAGTCAGACATTCAAGTTGTTAATCGAAGCTCCATGCAATGAAGTTTTTTATTTAACACTAAACATACTTATGGCTTAACAGGGTATGAAAACAGAGGGATAATCTCAGTACGTAGGTCAAAATTTTTGGGCCACTGAACACCTTTGGGCGGACAGAGCCGTGGGGGTCGAGACATCAACCAGAAGGAATGACCCCATCGCCCCAACCCTAAGTAAACCAGGAGCATGCGCTTGTGCCAGGACTGACTGGGTGAACGATTATTCATTTGGATGGCCTCATTCATGCATATTCATGCCATTTCGACTGATTCTGAATTCAACGTGGTGTCTCAGCATAGCCTAGAATAATCGGGAGAAAGCCGATGAGGACTTCCTGAGGCGCTTCTAGAAGGTTTAGAAGGGATAAACAGCTAGTAAATTAAGGCACAAACACTTGTTCTGCGAGTTGCAAGCAACTTTAGCACCTCCTGAAGTTCAGCTTGCAGCCTCCCTATCCGCACCTCGCAGAGGATAAAAAATAGCTTTCTCGACCATATGAGGCTAATAGACCCACCATGATATAAGAAAACAATTCAAACTAAAATGCCACTGGTGCATCCTTTTAAGTTGCAGAAACCGATTTATCTTGACTATTTTTCAACAATCAAGGGCACCACTGCACAATATCCAGCCCACTCCGCAAGCGCCATGTCAAGTGTAACAGTGATTATGATTATATCCTCACTTACAACGAATGCCTTTTCTATTAGGTGAATATTTTAGTAATAGTCTCATAATCCCACACTTTTACTAGTAAAACAAACCATCTGACAAGTTCGTTGTAATACAAAGCTGTAGGATTTCTCGAAGACCAGTTAATGACTTTAGGATCTACGATTGTCTGTTTCTCGATTGATAAAAGGATCACGTCAGTGCCACTGTTGGTGCTGTGCTATCTAACCTTATCATCGGGGCAAATTTCCCCCGGTACTGGAAGATGAAAAAACTATTTCGTCGCATTTGTCAAAGAGGGAAACCGGTCACTTGAATGCTGCCGTACTCGAGAAGTCCAACTTTTACCGTGTGGATCACAAACCGGAGAATAAGCCCATGCAAAATATGTGTCATAGACTTGTGACAGAGGGCCCAGTGTCACGCATATGTAACACTGGCAGGGAGGGTGCTAAAGTTTGGGTCGATTGCCCTGAATTTCTTTCTTAGGATCTTTTAACTCGTCTGAAGAAAGAGCTCTCTGGCAAATTTCGAAAGGTTGTGCTGGCATCATTCTTTGATAAACCACACCTCAACGCTCATGCGCTTTTCGAAGCGATGGGTGGATTGGGAACAAAGGAAGGCGTTATTATTCAGGTTGTCTGCACCTCCAACAATGATGACATTGCCGATCTACGCGACGCCTACGAAGACGGTATGTAGATGACACTCTCTTTCCTTGTCCTACCCGGAGTAAACTAGCCTAGAGGGAAGTTGTGGTTATGCGCAGGTAGAAGCTCCTCAATTATGAGTCGGCGGTCATGAACATGAATGTTCGGAGGTTCATGCCTTTTGAATTTCGTACGACTTTTGGTACAAGGCACTGTAATGGCATACTGTAAGTTGTAAATTGCCAGGATTGCTGAATCCACGAAAAAGAACTTACTCCTGTTACGAGACAACACAAACTATTACAGCACTTACTCATATGAAGATTCGGCAACACAATTAGGATGGTAGAGAGGAACTGCTTCATTTATAACCCTACTCCCTGATGCCATCGCATTACCATTAAACAGTCGCCTACGGAGCGGACTGTATTGTTTTGAGAGAGAAGCAAGAAAAAGGAAGAGTCTATAAAAGAGGCATAAGAATAGCTTCACCGCCCGCCTATTCAAATGGGCCTTTAATCTGGCAGTATGACCAGAGGCTATGACTTTTTGAGTTTCAGTGCTTTTGCTGTGTGGTGCCATTAAGTAATATTAAAAGTGTTTTCACAGAGCCAAATAAGACCTTCACCTTGTTAAAATAATCGAAAAAGCTTTTGATTATCCAAAGTCATAATATTATTGCAGCAAATTAAGTACGAATAATTTACGAAGAAGAATTATAAGTTACAGTATGCAAATCTCAAGGAATGTAGTTCTTAGTTTACTCCTGGGTGTTTCCTTTTATTTACATGCAAAGTACAATACATTTTGCTAACTTTTGCCTACTCGAAGTTCTTTAAATGAGTAATGGGTTAAACCACACAGGAAAAATTGGCAATTGTAGCTTTAAACCCCAATTGATTTTATTTTAGTTCTCGTGGAGGAAAATGAAAATCGTAAGTCGCTGGAAGCCAAAATTTTATAATATTTTTGTGAATTCTCGTTTTGGCGCTAAATTCATGGACTGTGTCAGCACGACGGACGCTGAGGGCATTCGTCTCCTTCACTTGGTATCAGAAAGCAGTAGCTGAATTTCGCACTTTGTTACCTTTATACTGGACATGATTTATGAATTACGTTGTAGCGTCGGTATCAAATCATCCATTTCACTTCAGCATTGCGCCGAAATATTGAGAAGGATATTCGAAGTGATTTGAGCGGTAACTTTGAGAAGTTCATCGTGGCACTATTGCAAGGCGTCAGAGAGCAGGGCTTAGACCAATCTGCGGCGGAAGCCGACGCGGATGCATTATATGCTGCAGGAGAAAAGTGTGTCTTCATTAAAGTACTTTCACCTCTCACTGCTATGTTCTAAATAATACAGTTCGCTACAAAGCCATTTAATGCTGATTCGCTTTAGGCAGAATTTATTTGGACTTTTTATTTGTTGAAGCTTTGTACCCTCTTCATCGATTGTTCTATTTTACTAAGAAAACTCGGGACTGATGAAGAGGTTTTTACGAGAATATTTGCAAGACGTAGCTACAGGACAATTCGTCTGCTAGACGAAATTTATTGCCAAGTAAGTAGAGATCCTAAATTCACATCTACTACTCACATACGCGTATAGATCTTTAAAAAGATAATTTCTGCTTCCATAGGTCATGATCCACCTGAATTTAGAACAGCTATTTATAGGTGTCATAAGTTATGCAATGTCCGACATCGAAGTTAACCATCTATACCTTATCATGCGCTTGTTTTCTGAAGAGCCATCGCATTCTGAAAATAATTGGGCGAATCATGTCGTTCTTGATCCATGTAATGCTTCAGTCATACGTAAATGCATAATAACTCAAGTTTTTATTCCCAATGAATACTTTGTTGCTTCGGCCTACACTGCTTAAATTATGTTCAGAAAACTGGACATGGTATTCTGAAGGCCATTGAAAAAGAGCTCTCTGGTGATTACAAAGACGCCGTTGCAACTGTTGGTGAGTGCACTTGAAAGGTTAACCTCTTAATTTAAAAGGCTCTAAAAGGCTAAAAATTAACATTTATACCTTTCAGTTAAGACGGCTTTTAAAAAGGAGGAATGCGTCGCAGACATGATTCGGGATGCAATGAAAGGCTTGGGAACTCATGATGATGATTTAATTCGTCTCATATTGGCCTACGCAGAGGCAAGTTTTCAAATGAGAAAGTTGGCTTGTTTGAGCTTAGTAGGGCCCGGTTTTTGTCACATGCTTTTGTATTTCCAATCGCATACTTTCTCAAATTTTATATCTTCAAGGATAATATGGCTGAGATCAAGGCGATATTTGAGGAGAAAAATGGCAAAACATTGGAGAGTTGGATAAAGAGTGATACTCGTGGTGACTACTGTCGTTTCCTCATGGCTGTCGTTGAAAAGTGCTAGAATGCTCCTTTTATCACAAGTGAATATTACTCAGTACCTACTTACTCTCCTCATGAAAGAATACGTTTGCTTTATCAGTAAATGCTATTTTAAGCACTTCTATTCACAAAATTTGGTACATTGGTCGGATTTGGGATGAAAAAACGCAGAGATGCTTTAATTTGGGAAAATGGTGACTACTAATCTCACTTAATTTATCATTAGCAGCGTCTTAGTTACTCGAATTTTGTTTATAAGAACAAAATCAAGCAAGTCTGGTTAGGCAGATTGATAAGGGCACCACCTTGTGCCCTTGGTATGAACTTCCTGAATGAGTGACGTTTCGTCTGGACTTAGTAAATTTTGCTAGCTTTGGTATTCAGGCGTTCTCTAAGTTTTACCCAAAAGTCATACTGAGGAAGAGGTGTTGTGATGGGGAAGAATTTTCTCAGGCGTTCGCACTAGAGGCCAAATGGCGATGCGGCTGGGTGGGTTCTCTAGACCGTTTGGAAGGAGGCAATCAGGACCCCCGAATGTGACATATTTTCATGAGAAAGCTACACTGAGTCGTTTGGGATAAATCACTGTTCGTTGGAACTTGGTGTTTCCCCATCGTCGGTTGTTGTGTAGAACGTGGAATTGGAGGTGCACAAAGGGTCGGCTACAACTAAGCTTTATCCAATTACTAACTGTAGATCCCTTTCCTGAAGCTTGGATTCAAAGATCAGGTACAACTCGTTCGAGTTCGTTTATCACTTTTACTAGTGAGGCGACAGAATGTCACACAGTCGGGATCTACTGTGGGTGGCTGAGCCTGTGAAGATTCAGCAGAGGTGTGCCGAGTTAATCGTGTCCACTTCTGGCAGTGCTCTCCATCTGCGGAGCGATCAATAGCCAGAGTGGCAACCCACACGAGCATTGCGACTACTGGAGTAGTTGCATGAAGGTCAGGTAGATGACAGGACAGAATTAAAACAGCAGGGCTGCAAAAAATGGACATAGAACGGTAGGGTAGCGAAGATATCTCGAAGCTTGCCACACCTATCCGCATTGGGGAAAACATTCTGTCTGGGTAGCTACTGGGGCTTAAAATGCACTTGAAAAGTATGGATAGTATGAATAGCATGGAATAGAACGATGGCCTTTGCTTCTCATCAACTCAATGGACTTGAGAAGATGAACTGAACTGCTACCATGAAGTGATTTGCGAATATTACCAGTGTCGTTGGGGCCAGATGTCACCTCATCTCGGCGGTCAACTGACGGCCCTTCGTGAAATATTCTGCAGCATTCGCTAGTTAGTAATGCTAAACTCAGTGCCCAAGGCACAAAGTGCCGAGTAGATATGACAGCTGTTCAAATGTATGCTCAGCAACAAAAAGCGCCTCGAGTAGAGCTGTGCATGAAAATTGCAAGGACCGAATCGCAGAAGAGCAGGTGAACGTAAGTAGCGAGTACATCGCAAAACTCTGGCCTTTTCTTTTTAACCCAGTTTTCACGGGTTCCATCGTTGGACCACCTTCGGGCAGCCTGGCATCCAAGCCATAGCGGTAGCCTCGAGGTCGGCTGCATGTGGACGATAGATGTTTGGTCCGATATTGCGTATTCTTCCGCCTAAGGAATACTCTCAGATGCTACAGCACAAAAAATAAATCACCCTCAATAACATAGACGTGAAAAATCAGGTTACCTAGCCGACTTTAAGGAGGGCGAACTCAGACGAGCTAATTAAAAGCATTGGCATCGGTTTGCGAAACATGGTCAAATATTTTCTAACCTTTGAGTACCAAGAGATCAAAATATTTAAAATAAAGTACAGTGAGCTTGTTAATTAGGCAAAATAGTTTCTTGCTCCAAAGCAGCAAAGCTATTAATTATCAAAGAATTTTTCTTATTTGGGCTGATTACTAGTTTAATACTTACGATTTCTTTCCTTAGAGGCTTTGATGAACTCTTTTTGCCTTTTAAAAAGGCTTTATTTCGTAGTTAAAAAACTACATGTAAATTCTCAAGCTCGATTGGTGGGTATGGATTTTCACTTGATTGAAAACAGACTAAAAGTGGCACCACGGTTTATCACTGTTGAGGTGATTCACGGTTGCCATGGCAACCTCATTCTGATAATTTTCTTGGTATAATGGCACAAAAAATAAATAATTGTCAACAAAAGAATATAACTTCAGCATGAACTTCGCATCGATTAATCGGAAACAGCATTAAGATAGAAGATGAAACCAGGGGTTTAAAGGTTCATAAAATTAAAGCATCCTCTTTGAATTGTTAGTCCACAATTGGATCTCGTGCTTCAGCTGGAGCGTTAACAAGGCTTCTGGTACGATCAAGCATGCAACGAAGGAGATTCGAAGATGGGCAAGAGAATATTGCAGATAAGTAGTAATACCCATGGTGTGGCCAGTGAGAATTCTCGATCATTAAGCTCCACGCGTCGAGGATGAGTTCACTCGGAAGCCATTGACCTACATGGGGCATTCACCGCCTGGTAGCAATAAATGGACAAAAGGAAAAAGTGGTTTATACCTTCTAAATATTTAGAGCTGCCGACAGGTCCGAAATTAGTCCCGAGTCTCGTCTTTATGGAACGACTCATGACTAAAGGATGGCTAGCGACTGAATTTTAGTGGCCTTTGTCTCTATCCCGCTCTTAGTTTCCTTTTGTTTCTCCTGTAGTGAATGTGGTTGTCGAAAGCGATCTCTTGGAAGGTGATATCGTCAAGAAAAGCCATGGATTGGGGTGTAGGAGAGGTGATGCCTCCCTGCTATCCCAAACTCTTAAGTGACAGATGAGGCCTCCAGCTGTCCTGCAGGAAGCAAAGATCAGGTCTTGCTCCTGGCCTATTGACTAGCCTTGACCGTTTCTCTCAAAGACATTCACCGTGGTTTAAATGGCTTTTGCCCCAGCGATGACGTAATCACTGTCTTAAAAGTCTGGTCATGGATCGTCTGGGAAGATCGAAAGGAACAATTGTTCACCTAATGTTGGAATGCCAAAGCGCATGAGCCATTTTACATCACAAGGCAGCAAACGATGTAAAACGGCGCACTTACCTAAAGCACTTAAAATAGTGTAAAGAAAATAATGGGCTCGAAGGTTTTCTGTCATCCGTTAAGACGCAGAGATGGGCTTCATCCTTTCAGAGGCTCCCACAGCTTTCTACGCATAATTGCTGCTGTCATGCCACTCGCACCATGTCTTTCCGCATAACTAAAGGATTGTAGGACTCTACCTCACCATGCCGAATCAGGCATCACCAGAACCTTGGCATTCAAGTCATTTCCAAGTGATCCGTTCTGAATTAGTACCTCCATCAGGTGCCACACAAGTGTTGCGAAAACCTTCTGTAATTTTAGAATCCATTTACGCCACATTTGTAGAGTAGGCAAACTCGGATCATAGTTTGCGGGATAGAATGAAAAGGAGTGGAAAAAGTTCCGGTGTTAACACGCACATCCATGCTTCACCGTGTGCTGTTTAAAATTTCTGTCAGCCACAAATAGTCGTTGCAGTCGACTACATTGAAAAAATCGCATGAATTTATTCGGCCACCTGAGGGCCTCGAGTGATCTGCGGTTGAGGACTCGTCGCAAGAGCTCTTCAGGCCCTACAGCCACACACCACACCCTGTTGGAGTCGAACAATACACCACCTTAACTTAGGCTCTTTTACAAGCAAATGCTTATTAAAATTGCCAGTTGTTCCCTTAGAAACTTTGCTTTTTTCCACTTTCAGTTACCTTTTTTGCCATGTTATAGTAATTATCGTCAAAATATTTTATAAAAATAGTGCCTTTCACAACACCGTATATTTGTTTATTCCCGTATTCGGACAGCCCCTCATGCAGGGCCAGTAAGTAGCTTCAAATCCCAATGAATCCAAAGAGACCTAAGGAGTTTTCGATTAGATCATCTTGGTCTTTCTTGGATCTATTTTTTAGCATTGCTGAGTTACTTGTACAATAGATGATTAAACAGGTTGAAAGTCCCTAGTGCTACTAAAAAATGAGTTTCAGCGTAAAGTGAAACAATTGGTGAAGGTTGCACAAGAAGCGCGGTAGGTTGTCTTAATTTTGAAAGTGGACGCGGTGGGAGAGGGTGGAGATTTGGAGTTGCTGCCTGACGGGTGGTCAATCGTGAGCTGTCAGGTTGCAGCGAAAAATTGCCCATTGAAGCCTTTGGAAGGTTTCAGTAAGATAAGTATCTCTTTCCTTCAAATGCGCGACCAAGTCCAAAGCTTTTACCATGGCACACCCTTTTTACCTCACCCCCGTCTCCGAAAAAACGAGAAACTTAAGTTGTTCGACAAAATTGCATCAAACTTTGCGCTTGCATTTATTTTACCGCACCTGCTTTGGAGTTTAATTGCTTTGTAATTAATAGTCTCATTCCACATTTTTAAAAATTAAGAGTGTAAAGGCACCGCACTTGTTTGAAAGGCTTTGGCCGCCGAGCATGGAGCCATTTAAAGACGGATGCGAGCTCCGGAAATCCGTCCTGTTGACGCCATCGCTGGTGTTGCCCTTTCTACACGGGGTGTGTGCATTTTGCCATCGACCGAAACCGAGCGCAAATTTATCCACCGTCGCCTTGAAACCGATCATTTCTCTACTACTTGCCTTCTTGGGCAAAGGAGTGATTCCCTTGTGGGGGAAAGCATGAGCGGGCATGCATTGGAGATGCATCTGAATAGTTGAAAAATCTTGTGAATTTGCGCTGCACAAGATGTGTTTAAGTGGTTCCGAACTTTGCCTTGCCTGGGTTACATGGTCATGCAAAGGGTTGGCCTAACCTAACGTACTTTCCTCCATTAGTTGATTTCATTTTGGCGTTATCAACAACTTTTGCCGTGAAAATTTGGTCCTGGTATTTGGGAGTTACCTTTTCTTCATTGCACTAAAATGGTCAAGATTTTGAAGTAAATCTGGCTATTTCAGATGCTTTGAAAAGGAGAAAAACAAAGTTAGATATGATTGGCCTTCCATCTTTCCTATTGGCTAGTGAAAATTTCATGATCGTCTGAATTAAAAGTACGTCGCTTGTGATGCGCCCATTAAGCACTTAGTAGTGATTTGGTGATTTTAGTACTCGACCTCTTTATTCCCCGTAGATAACAATTTCCCACGCTCTGAATCCGCCAGACCTTCTGAAGTGCCATGCTGATGGCTCATCAAGACTTTTGGAAGGACCCGCGACTCTAGCTTCCTGCATGAAGTTAAAAACAATAGAAAGGGTTAATGTCTATTATAATTGACTAACAGCGTAGATAGTCACAGCAGCAGAACTGCAACATCGTAGATCTTTGGCAAAATGCAGAAGACCTAACTGCTTTGGGACAAAAATACGATAGAAACTAAGCTTTTTGCCTTGGTCAGTCCTGCAGATAACGCAGGATTGAAGACCGCTGACCGGACATGCGCATTTAATTCCACAAACCGCCTTGTTACAATCGAGACGAAAGAACTACACGGAGGAGAATTGCTAGCGGCGTGACAGATTTTGACTTGATGGTGATGCAACCTGCTGACCTTCACGACTTCTTCAACCTCTAAGAGTTGTACTTCCGCATGACTATCCAACTCTCAGACCATTGTCGGCCATAACCTCTTAAGGCCAAAGACCGTTTTCTCCCTTACTGACTCTTTAAAATCACCCTTTTCTTTGTCAACTTAGTATTGCAATAATTATCCACTTTAGTAATGCTTGTGTTTATTTAATTGCTCCAAAGTACGCAATCTTTTTCACAATTTTTTGCAGGAAAAACAAAAAGAGCGGTTAAGTAAGAACAATGAGGGTTATACGATAAGCCGAATGGGTTTGAGCCCTGATTATGAGTGAGGCGATTTGCGGTAGCGCGGCCAGCTGTGTTGGCATTGGCATTGTCCCCAGAGTGGCACCGCGCACCCTTGTCATTGGCTATTGGCTCACTTCAATCCCAAACTCGGTTATTAAACGGATTTATGATTCCTGAATGAACCCTTAAAAGCGACTTCATTCCTCCCCTCAAGAAAATAACTCCTTGTTAAGCATGAGGCAAATCTGGAAGACCTCTAGCTCTTCCCAAAAAAACTGTTTTAGTCAAGCTGCTAGATAAGAATGATTGGAGGTATTGTTCCGACAACCAGATCCCCAGTCGACTCGGTCTGCCCATCAGTGAATCTCCTCATTCATCAATCATACAACTTAGCAAACAGCTCTATTTATGGTCAAGTGTTGCAAAGCGATGCATTTGGGGGAATTAATATAAACACACAAGGGCTGGTGAAATAGGATCCGTGCTATTCCGCAGTGCCAGTGACCTTCATGTAAACACGTCAGGTGTGCGCAAGTCACGTCCGCTCGAGGGCCAACACACCTCATCATAAGTTATGATCATGACTGAGTTGACAGGTCATAGCACCTTCCAGTGAATCGCTACAATGCCTCAAGTCATGGAGTCCATGTACGCCTTCAAACACCTTTCAGGGTGGTAAGTCCACACACTGACAGTTTTTGCAAATGACCAATTGCACAGCTCATTGTTGCACAGTCTATCCGTATTTAGGAGGCTAAATTGAAACTCTCATTATTCAAATCGCTGGCAAACAATGGCAAGGACAAATCAAACAAAAAAAATTGAAATTTGAGTCCCTTACACCTCCTCCTTACTTTGGCAACATGCGCAAAAATAGGGAGTGGAAACTGTGGCACAAGGGAAAGGGGCGTCTAACACACAGGGTACTTGGTTTGATGGCCCTCTTTCAAATCGCACCAACATCCGGAAATGCTGTTTTGCTATCAAGTTACGCCCTCCGGTTGGTGCAATTCATGTGACCGCAATCATGTTCATCGAGGTAAAAAAGGTCAATCTATTGGCCTCGACCAAAGTCCAGTTTAATCCGAACTCTATTTTTGTTTTGGTGAGACATGATTCTCTTGGAATAAGGCCCTTTTCACAAAAGAAACAAATCTAACCTGGTGCCGCAATTGCATTGAAGGCAGAGCGGCTAAACCCCATTTGATGGCGTATGATTCCGTGAAATCTCATGTGCATCTTTTATCGATAAGCATTCGGCTAACGTTAACGAGTAGATTACAAAACAGTTGCCTACTTGTTCATTTTCTACCATCTCTTGCAATTTGCATGCTATTGAGGATAAAATGCGCAGATTTTTTGAGAATTCGGTGGAAGGATAAGCAGAAATAAATGAGGGTGACAAATCAGGGAGGCAGCATCGCCCTCCAACGGCACAGAACAAGTTGGTTGCACTTTGACGAGGACAGTGACATGAGAATGAACTTATGATCAGGCAAGCGGGTAGGCGGGACCGCAGGGAAGTTGACCTGGATTTTAGCAGCTCAGGCACTGACTGCTAGATTCCTGTTTATTTATACGACATAGACATCAGCAGTCATGACAGTGCCTTTCACACTGTTTATTCACGATTTGATGTGCTGAAATGATGGCGACGATATTATATAAACAAAATTCTCTCTACACCAGGACGGCATGACACAAACCATTATTCTCCACGTACACTGCATAATCTGTGCATAAGCCGAACAAGTTTGCGACACTTGCTGATGGTGGTTTGGTTGCGTAGCGAAGGTGGCTCTGAAGAGCAGTTTAACACCTCAAGGGAGGTGCAGCATAGGGAACGTCCCAATCTCAGCAAATCTGACGAGCTAACAGTGTCTGGTCTTTGTCTGCGCGTTAATGATGCGCTTGGTGGGACTTTGAGCCCATTCATCATAGAGACCCCACTTGATGGTGCGAGGCCTGAAACCCCGGAGCTGAGCCATTAAGGCGGAGATTCTCTTCCCAGTAACCCTGTGTTCGGCATGAAAATTTGCACTTACAATAGTGGAATGTGATCATTCCCAACGCATTTGGGATGTTAGGCTAGCGGCGCTTTCCACAAACCGCCCACCATTTTTAACATGATGCACTTACGGTACTTAATTGATGCATAAATAGACATATTACTGATTGCAAGTGTAATAGGCCCGTCCTCTGCATTATACAGACAATTCTCCCACCCCAAAAGATCAATGTTTATGCAATAATTCTATCAATACTTCACAAAAAGTCCCAGTTTGACAGATTTTTATCTTTATGAATAGTTCGGACAAGTTCAGCGGACTTTTACACCCAAGGAGGGTAGAAAAGATTGGATACGACCTCGCATTTTGTAATATTTCCCCGAAACAAACTCTATAAACAACTGTTGGCAGTTTACGATTGGTCGGAATCCAGGCGTGATCTCGCACCTGTCTTTGTTGTAAGACGTGACATTTTGGTAAAAAATTCCACATTTGTAAGCTACTTTTGTGACTCCCGTGACAATGGCCTTCCAGACTCGAGCAGTACAAAATGGCGCAGCAATGCCACCAATCCGTTCGGGGAGAAAATGCATAGGTATTTGTGTAATGTAATAAGTAGCAGAATTGTCATTACCAAGGCGGGTTTAAAAATCTTAATTATCATCACCGGCTTCCCCCTTAATTTGAAGAAGCTTAAAACTTAATTTGGCCACATTTCTTTCAAATGAATAAGTACGCAAATAGACAATCAGATAGAACAATCAGAATGGTGTATTTACACGCAAAATGAAGCTTTGTTGCCGTCCTAAAATTCATACCAATAACAACACTAATTAGGACCTGGATTGGATAGCTTAAGTATAAAATTTAGCGTGCACACTAAGCTCGATGGCAGAAGAACAACTTGGATTATCACATCCACATTTTTGCTAAGGCAGGATAGGGGAATAGAGTGAGCAATGATGTGCCGAGGAGCGATTGAATCCTAATACAGAGCAATTGACCTGTGTGTGTCGATGGTAAAATCAAAACGGAACGGCTCCTGATTTGGCATGTTGACAACGGAACAGGACACCATAACAACGGTGTTGTTCTTGACATAAGGAAAGGTGACAGCCAGAAGAGGCACCTGATAGTGACGTTGATTAAGGTATGGAAAAGCAACAGAGGAAAAGTAGCCACTGCGAAGGAAAACAGGGGGAAAGTTAAGCTATAATAGCTATTAGTCCACGGATGAAGAAACTATGAGGCGTTAACTTACAAGGTTCCATTTACAGTGCTGACCGACGGATAGTAGACTGGCAAACCCAGGAAAGCGCCATCGAAATAATTCTGTTAAAGTAAATAGCCACTAAATAGACTATCACAAAATTTTTCACGAAAAAATAACAAAATCAGAAACCCACAGCAGGTCCACATTGGACATGAATCTTGTTTCCCTCAATGTCAGGAAGGTAACCATATATCTAAGTTGAGAAATGGATACGATAGTCAAAACTACTTCAAAGCAAAAAAGGAAGGAGCAATGCAACAAACCATTACCTTGTTCAGTTTAAGGTAAAAGCAGAAGCTGCCACGCGAATTTAGGTAACGGTCCGGATCAGCACAGGGACCAAGGAGATAGAGAGGAAATTCGCAAGGCTCGAAAATAGAAGAGTTCACTCTTGTTCCAGTTTCAAAGTCGCAGTTGGAAGAAGAATTAGAATAGTCTTTCAGGTAATTTTGCATAAAGTCCAGGTAGTACTGCCTCTGTTTGCTATCAAAGACGGTGAATTGAACAAGAGTGCCTTCACTGTCCACGGGAGGTAGAATTCCCAAACCTTACATAATCAAATGAGCATATTAAAAAGTGTCAGTTAGCGCTCATGTAGAAATGCTTTTGGGTACGCCATCTGTAATGGTTCCAATAAGGCATAATTGTATTTTAGACGAAGAGGAGATCACAATTAGCCCTATCCACGAGTAACAGTTAGCCAGCCGTAAGGTAAAACAGATAAATCTTCGATTATAAAACTCAAAATGCTCTGCAACATGATAAAAATAGAAAGCTGAGTGTCTGTTTTACTTAATTCAAACAATTTCGCAACCACTAAGCCTACCCGGGTTCAATTTCAGCAGACTTTGCATCCCTGTTAGTGCTGGAACGGTCGAATTTATCATCGCAAAGATCAGCACTGAGAGCATGCCAATCCAAAATCCAGCAAGGCAGGAATAGAATATGAGGTAATACACAAAAATCAAAGCTACAAGAATCAATTTTCAAGATTTCATCATACCCCAGCTGCTACATGTCCGTCCGCAAAATTTCTTCTCCTTTGGATTGAAAATCGCCAGGCCAAAGTTCCGACACCTCTCACTACAACGAACCATCTTCAAAAGTCTGACGAACGAAAGCTTTTGTTGAATAAGGTCGCACGTATAAATAGGTTTTCGGCATTTTAAACAAAATTAAAACGCTTGTAAAAATACGTAACACATAATACTATACCCACACCCAAATTTGCCTTTATTTCTACTTCCATTAAAATCCCTGCAGTCAAATAAGCTTAACTGACATGCTAAAGTACTCACTAGACTGCAATCATTATCAAATCCATTTGTTGCAAAATTCTGAAGAATTTAGTATACAATTACACTCCAGGGTACTGAAACACACTTTATAAAAACTAATTGATAAAACAATTTTTTAGTTTTTGATTTTCGGGATTTTAGGTCTACTAATGATGATGCAGTACATTTATAACATAAAGTTTGTCCCAAGAGTTTCATTTATTCGGCTTTTTTGATCGTTTGAAAAAAATTCTAAGCTAAGCGATTGTACACAAGGGTACATAATTTAAAATTATTTGCCCCTTCACCTTACGAAGAGTCAGATCTATGTCCAGCTACTACGATAACATGAGCGGCCTTGACAGATTTTTTGTCGGTGTCTCTCGTGTTTTATTGAGTGGTCTTATGGAAACGACTTAGTTCAGTTAACATCTGCTTGTCGGAGCATTTTAATAACTTCTTAAAGTATAATCAGTTCTATTCTATCTACTTGCTGAGGGCAAACTTATTACCATTTTTACAAGATCAGAATTGAAGGGACTTTGTTGTTGTGAGGGTCAATCAGATTAGCAGTCGGAACTGAAGCCCAAAATGCAGGTTGAACTATAGGTGGAAGTACCTGAATAATTGTGAATAGACCTCCAATGAGTTTTTTTGGCACCTCCATAATCCATAATGGCATTCAATACCAGTCATTTGATTTGAAACTGGGGATATTTACACTGTTGTGCAATTAGTGCACCGAGTGATGTGTGCCTCCTTGTACAATTTAAGTTATTTGTATGCACTTTTGACTGTCATTTCAATGCTATCTTGTTTGATTTTTATAAAGCATACACCCTCTGATTTGGATAATGCTTTGCAAAAGTTACTTGATACCATTGACCAAGTAGTGCGTTATAGGATGAACCTGTCCTCATCTTTAAAATGCGTATTTGTTCAAATAGCCAAGTGACATAGGTGCTTCACGTCCATAAAGAGTAATCTATTGACCTCTAAAAATATCGTACGCAAATACATTACATACAGGTTTTTATGCAATACGCGGTCAAATGGGCGACGATTATCGTGGTAGTTGACTGATAACAAGTACCCGTTTTGCATGCACCAAATTAAACACATTGGTGTCTTAATGCTCATTTTGCTCGCTCATTGACGATAAAGAACATCTTATTTGAAGCGGCGTCCCTGTTGGAGAGATTAAAATTGCCATTATACTCTAATCTGGTCGATTGTCAAAATGCTTTACCTATTTCGCATCTGTATTTTATTCTTTTCTTTTTTCTGCCAAAAGAGTTTTACCCGTTTTTGGGGAAAATGAAACCTAAGCAACAAACGTTCAAGGGGAAAAAGGGAGGTAAATCGCCTTCAAAGGTAAAACTCTCCTCTCTATCTCCTTCGATCAATTCAGTGACATCTGGCCTCGTTTACTTTCCGTATGCCTTAAAAGGCCAAGTAAATGCTGGGGCACAGGGTGTTGTCAATGCGAATAAACATTATTTATAAATACGTAGTACATTAAAACAGAAGCGGCTTTTTATAAGCAAGACTTAATTTTCACTCTTAAAAACCGCGTAATAATGAATGCTCCGCTCTGCTTTTAGAAACGAGCTTCCATCCATGCCGGGTCCAAGAGCTCAAAAAGTGGCAAAGCTCCGGGAAAGGTGGGCATTGTGCAACCAATCTGTCTCTTAAATGCTCCCTAGTTGGCTTTTTATCAATGTAGAATTTCCTTATTACCGTTTTTCTCCTTGGCTAGATTTTATTCCTATTAAGCTATTTCCATCTTTGCATTGATGGCACCGAGAGAGACTGCGTTTATTCAAAACATCGCCAAAAACTGTTTTACTTAACACCATACCATCACCTTGCCCAAATGCACTCCAGCATTTAGATAGAATACGAGCTGTTGTATTCACCCCACTAGCACTAAAAAGGCTGTCCGGAAATATGCAGAACTCCGGATATATTTCCGGTCGTGGTTTATTGACTTAAGACAAATTAGTAAATGGATACCTTATTCAAATGTCGAGAAAGCATTCCTTCGACTGTTCTAGAATACACCAAAGCATTCTACATTGCCCGATCTGACAGAAGATGAGCTAATGAAGTCAATGAGCACCATGGAGGAGGAGGAAGTTTACGATCAAAAAGCCATCAATGACTTTATGGCCCAGGAAACACTCCCCGAAGATGACGTTTTAGTCTTTAAGTTCAACAGCCTTCAACAAACTATAATCTTTGGTGCACGCACCATCACACGATTAAATGAGCGAATCGCTAATTTACGCATGACTCCAGCCGTGACAGCTCTTCAGTCCGACCTGTCGATGACTGACTCCGTCGCTATGGTGGATCGTTCTGAGGACGCCGTCTACGTTGGACTGAATATCGAAAAGGAAGGCCTTCTTGGAAGTCTCGAGCGCACTGAATCTACTGATGCTCTCATAGTCGCGGTAAAAGAGAAGGTTGCTGAATATCCCGGAGAGTTTATCACATTCATCGTGGATGAGAAGATGAAGTTTGATGGCAATTTTATCATGATCCTTTCTCAGGACCTTGATAACACACTTCGGTTGGAAGATCTAGAGGTGAATGAGAAGAATCTTGTGGTGGATGTAATTGAAGAGGCTGACGATGATGTCACATGGGTTTTTCCCAACATCGAACATCCTTGGGCGAATCAGGGATCAGATTTGGAAATTCTGGAAGAGGCGTGCGTGGAGACACGAGCCCGTGTTGTTAGCAAATTTGAACGTCCTCGACGTGAATTTGGAGCCAAACGGGAGTTGAGTGTGGGTCAGGAGGGTCCAACCTATATCGAGGTGAAACCCTACGAGGACAAGAATTTCTCTGTTCCAATCATGGAGCTGGAGCGCGGAGTCACTTGTATTAACAGCAGAAGTGAACATTATACCAACACGGATTGGCTTTATCCACGAAACCAAGCGGTTCAGTATATTCCTCGTCTGGCTTTAATGGAGGAGAAGGAGACTAGTGCTGTTAAAACTCTGACACAGAAGCCCATCAGCGGGTTAAGCAACCTTCTTTGCTTTTTTGAACAGGGCTTAAAGGAGAATCTAATGTTCAACTTTCTTGCCGATGATTTTGCCAATTTAGGTGTCAGTGATGACACTTATGACAATAAATCGGCAAACAACTTTAAGGAGATTCTCACACTTTCAGATTTAAGGTTTGCCAAAGATAAAGCTGTCTCTCACATTGAATGGCATCCCAAAATTGACGGTTTATTAGCAATGTCAACAGTGGAGAGACTACCCTACGATGAACTTGTGAGTCAGTTGTCTCGTGTGCTGATGACACCAGCTTACATCATTGTATGGAGTCTCTACGATCCCATCCAACCACAATTATTACTACTGGCCCCAGAGGATATTTATTGCTTCGAGTTTAATCCAACTGATCCACACATTGTTGCGGGAGGATGCAACAATGGCGAGGTTGTATTGTGGGATTTCTCCAAGTATGACCTCTCAGACGTGCTTGGGAAGTTGAAGAGTAAGCAGGAATTGCCGCTTTTACAGTTTGATGAGAATGAAAATCAGAAGGTGGGTCCGTAAACCTATTTGGTAATAAATGAACTATTTTTTTTTCATTGCTTATTTTGGTCAAATTTCGGGTAACTCTGGCGTGACTTGTGCCTGTTGGACTCAATGAGCCTCGCTTACCTCGTTCATCAAGTCAGGAGAGTCAGTCGTAGGTTTCATAGTCGCGTAACCATGTCAAGTGGGAGACAGCTTCAGCGAATCATCCACTGTTTGCGCAATGCTTTGACGGTAGCCTACTGCACTTTAGGGTATCTGTAGCTAATCGCGGGATTCAGAGGCTACTTCCGCTAACCATCTGCGTTTGTCCATTTTGCAAGATACTACGGCAACGTTGTTGACCTCTTGATCCGCAAAGTTAAATGCTAAGGTTAACTTAAACGTCTTTTGTATGCAATAATTCTGCCCTGTTGGATAGGAGGTAAATTTTTGCTCCACAGGTACCAACGATGCCCTGGTGTGCAACCAGTAACATAGAAGCCTCACACGCCACACCAATCACTTGCCTGCAATGGCTACCCGACCACATAGAACTGGACCGAGCCGGTCTGACTTACGAGAACACGTCACATCGCTGTGTACAGCTGCTCACATGTGCAACAGACGGCGGAGTCTTTGTGTGGGATCTGCGGCCAGAGAAATGCGTACTGGCAGTGGATAAGACTCGCGACCAGATAGTTTTGCCACATGATGTTCCAACGACCTTCAGCGCACTGGATGCCAAGTGGAAGCCCTTGCTCCATGTCAATCTCTTCCGACCAGACAATGCACCGGATCACTGCCCCACTTGTTTCTGCATTCGGGTGAGCTAAAAGGCGAGGCACAATCGTACACTTATTCCCCATGGCAAGATAGGAAAATACGCTATGAATATCCACCATAGTACGGATAATTTTCGCACGAAGTAGGAGTTACGTAACTTGTAAACTTTGATGACACCACCTATCATTAGTCTTGACAACGTTTAACATCAAATTCATGAGGGCGAACAACGCATTCGTTTAAATCCCTCAAAGGAAAGTGCCTTCTCATCGCATAGTCGCTGTCCCATTTGTCATTTACCTCCCATTAATACTGCTCGTTTAATACTAACCCCTTATCGAAGCACGGCATTTAATACATGACTGAGTTTTCTTGGTGTTTTTGTTGCGTCCTGCTGGCAACTCAGCCTTTCATACTGGATACCTTCAGTCAGTGTCGCGTTTTACAGTGACCATTTGGCACGTTAAGACAGCTGATTAAGTAATAGTTTTATTTTCAATTACATTCGGTTCTTAAGCTTAATCATTGCATACCAATAATCAGTTTGGTCTTGCATTTTAATTAATCATTTCGAATTCCATTTAGGAGAGACAAGGTGACCGGTCAGTGCTTGAATTGAAAGCTAATGTCGCCAAAAAGGTAGCCTCAGAGAATGATCCGAATCGCGTGGGTCTGCCGAAAGCACAGCCACTGGATGGCATCAATTCAACCGTCTTCGTTGGCACCATAGATGGAGACATGGTATGTGTGGACTGGATGCCTCAGAAAGATGTGAAGACCGCGAAACGGCAGACGCCAATGCCGAGCTTCGTGGCTCAACTACACGACGGTCCCATAGTCTATATTGCACGATCACCCTTCTTACCTGAGGTAGTACTCTGTGTGGGCGGCTTTTCGTGGTCAATGTGGAAGGAAACCGTCACCTCGGGACCTCTCCTCTGCTCCGCTGCTTACGCCAAAGCACCGACTGGTGCGTCTACTTACTTACGATGTTAGTAGCGCACTTGGTGAGGCCGAATAACCAGTGACAACTTTCAAGCTAAGAACTCATCTTTCTGACCAAGCAAAGTTGCACTTCACTGTGAATTTTAGCTAAACGTGCTAAAGTAAAAAGTGAAGGAAAAAGATCCCAAAGTACCCCACTGAGTCTTCTTCCACTTGAAAATGTCTAGGACTCGAATGCCATCCGTTAACTCTTAAGGGCACTCGTTTCAAGACTGAAGATGTAATCCTTTTCTAGCTGGGCTTTGGTCCCCTTCTCGATCCTCTGTGTTCTACATTATGCGTGCCGATGGAGTTTTAGAGGCATGGGACCTTCTAGACAAGACCCATGAGCCCGCGCTCCTTCATACCGTCTCTCCCTCAGCTCTCACTGCCCTATCAATTAAAGTCGAGGGCCGGAAACACTTTCTCGCTGTTGGGGACATGCATGGAGCACTAAAAATCCTTCTTGTAAGTTTATTGTAAACATACAAGAATACTCATCACCTGGCTCAGAGATATTCTTTGGTAGTGTGATGTTAAATTTTTTTGAGGTTTTAATAAACTTTGGTCTTTATTTCACCTTGTCTTATTTATCTTTTCCATTGTTGTCTTTAGCGGCTTAAGGGTTGGAGCTACGTTTCCCTCCAAAATAGCAAATCAATGACGGGAGTTTAAAGACAGAATAGCGCCAAACTCCAGGCGTTTGATTATCTTAAGCAGCAGAAAGAAGTCTTCTGCAGTTTTATCATCATCTGTCCTCCAGGTCTCTTCATTCTGAGTTGGCACGAGCAGGTGATCCTTAACATAAATCGATTGGTTCCTTGCAGATACCGCATCGCCTGAAAGCCGGCGGTCCGGAGGAATTGGAAGCTATGGCAGGCTACATAGAGCGTGAGGTGCGTCGGCGTGCCTATGTGGTGAACCGGTGGAAGCGACGTGAGCAGGAACGCTTGCTGAAGGAGGCGGAGGGCAAGCACCTTGCTGGCATTTCCACAGTTGCAGAACTCAGCGCGACTGAGAAGATGCAGAAAATGCGGGTTTGGTGGTGTTTCCTAATTGCGAAATTAATAATTTTTAAAAGGGGTAACAAATGCGTCCAAGACAATCTAAGAATTTTACGGTTTCTCAAGAAGAGAGTATTTTAAGTCACACACATTGCATATGTATCACGACGTCTCTCCTACATTGGACTGCCTTACTATGCGCGTGTTCGTGATCTTCGCCCACCCTAAGCCTGCGTCTCACCAAGATTGGTGGAGCACGGCTTGCAGTACCATCATGGTAACATAGATGCTAATACTTGCTTAAATAGAAGCCTCAATTCATTTGAGACGCTGCTTTAATTTCCTTGCTTTAGTCACGTCAAACTTTAGGCGCCTGCCTAAACTAGCCAGTGAAATAGATTTAAGCAGAAAGCAAAATTAACGTGAAAATGCGATACTTCGAATCTGTTTTCCACATCTTAGACCTCTTTTATCAAAGCGAATACTTGGCTATAAACTTGTGGTCTTTGCATTCTCTAGTACTTAATTTACACGCTGGTGCAGTCTATAAGCATAAGCTATTGCTGTCCAACTTGGAATTTACAACCCCTCTTCGCCGTATTGCCTGCCTTATGAGTTCTAGGTCACCTAACTGAGGAAGCCTAGTTATGTATGATAAGGAGGTGCCGAGTACGTAATCGTCAACACTTCATCCAAACGCGTCTGTATGTTTTTCACACCGCAATCTGTACTCGCCGTACGTGTTACGCAAACGCTTATTTTGTCACCACATTCAGACTGAATACGAGGCATATTTGGCGGACGAACGACAGTTTCTGCGTTCTCTCGGCCTCTGCGAGGATATCGATACCACCGCAGGAGCGACAGAAGCGACACCAGCCTAGAGGAATTGTTTCTACTTTCTCAACACACATCTCATCCATAGTTTTAATGGATTTTTTTGTAACAAAATTCATCTGCTTGTTTCTAACACTAACCATACTAGGTTGAAATCAAACACAGCCTCAAAGTGCTAACCTTCCTTTTCCCAAGCATCTGCTGATTGAAGGTCCTGTCCATTGCTAGAGGGTGAGCAATAGAAATACCACAAACAACAGGCCACACAAGTGACCTGTAAAAATTGGCTGCCGCCATTGAATGAGAACAGCTATAAACCTTACATCTTGGAAAATTACTAGCAGCCGTAATTTGCGTAGTAAGGTGCAGATTCTTAAAGGGATAAAAGTTTAGGTCACCCAAATACGGGTGCGCGTTTCTGGGCACTACGCCATCATGCATTGACTGTTACCAAAAAAACTGAGCCCAATAACTCCTTAAAGCAGTAGCCTGATTACAGCACAAAAGGGTTATACTGCTTGAAGCATTGACTGGGGCTATAGTGGAACATGCTAAGAGAGGAGGCCCCTCCGAAGGACGCGAGGGCCATAGCAATGATAACTATGGACCGCTTGGCGTAAATGTATCATACGGCTAAACAATGTGTCAAATCACTATAGAACGATTTTTGCCACTGTTTGTGCGGGGCAATGGGAATTATTTGATGTTGCCAAATATGTTGTAACCGTTTCGATGCATGGTCTCAATAGACCCAACCCTTAAAAATGGAATGCTTGGCAAACCCTGCTGCAGGAGTAATTTTTAACACTTTTGTGTTCAGTATAGATTCAAATTTTATGCTGGATCATTTCAGACCATGCCTTTCATGTTGCAAGTCCGCATTTTGTTTAAGCAACCGTGAAGAGTGGGGCGCTTTTCGGTCATTGAAATCCAGTTAAGACCGGTTATATATTGTCGTCTCATTGGTTAACGGTGTCTGTCTGGTGAAGATTTTCTGTAATTGCGCTTTTATTCCACTTCGGCTATATCGCAAGCTTTGGCAAATGAATGCTCTGTCCATCCATTATATGATTTGCAAATATTTTATGAATCCTTATTTAAACGCATGGGCTCATTCTAGTCTTAGCTTAGTCATGCTCGGTTGCTTTTTACGTTCGCGATTTTTCATTGAAGCGCTGGCTAAATGCATGTGTCCTCATCCAGAATACATCTTTACTCATCTCTTTTGCAGATCAATGATGCTTACGGAAGCCACAGCAGCCCAGATCCTAAACTTTTCGCAACCGCTGGATATCAAGCTGCTCGATGAGGTCGTCGCAGCTATGTACAAGTCCAGTGGGGACGAGCAGAAACTCGCAGAAAAGATTTTGAGTGCCCTCAAGGAGCATCCAGAAGCCTGGACGCGTGTTGATAGTATACTTGAGTTTAGCTCTTCCCAGCAAACCAAGTACTTTGCTCTCCAAATTCTTGAGTCACTTATAAAAACTCGATGGAAGGTGTTGGCCCGGCCTCAGTGCGAGGGCATTAAAAAGTACATTGTTGGTTTAATCATTCAGACATCTTCTAATCCTGATCTTATGGAGAGCGAAAAAACGTATTTGAGTAAGCTCAACATGATATTGGTCGAGGTAAGAATGCGGGATTTTGCGATTGTTACACGTTTCGTATAGATTTTGAAGTTTGAATGGCCTGTGAATTGGCCTCACTTCATACATGATATTGTTGGAGCTAGTAAGACCAATGAGTCACTATGCCAAAATAACATGGTCATCTTACGGTTACTGAGTGAAGAAGTTTTCGATTTTTCGTTGGGGCAAATGACACAAACCAAAGCAAAGCACCTGAAGGACTCCATGTGTCAGGAATTTGGCATGATTTTTCAACTTTGTCAGATGGTCTTGGAAAACTCGCAGAATGCTTCGCTGGTTGTTGTCACATTGGAGACGCTTCTCCGATTCATGCACTGGATTCCGCTAGGCTACATTTTTGAAACCAACCTCATCCAGAGTCTTGTGTGTCGTTTTCTTAGCGTGCCAGTTTTTCGAAATGTTACTCTCAAATGTCTAGCAGAAATAGGTAAGTCTCGTCACTAAATCTAACCGGTTCCGTGATTTGTAGCTGGCGTTCCTGCAAAGGAATATTCAGAAAAGGTTATTGAGCTCTTCAATCTCACAACAGTTAAATTGAATGAGGTATGTTGTCTTTGCAAGGCTACTCCCACTGATTCCCTAGATGTTGCCTCTCTCTACTCGAATTCGCGAGGCCTACGAGAAAGGAACAACGGACGAACAGAACTTTATCCAAATTTTGGCAATTTTTTATTGCACATTCTTGAAATGTCATAGTGATCTCATTGAGTCGGGGGAGATAACGGAAAAACTGGTTGATGCCTACAAGTACCTTCTTCGCATTTCTGAGGTCGACGATAAGGAGATATTCAAGATTTGTTTGGAATACTGGGACTGCTGGGTCTGTGAGCTGTATACCGAGGCCAGCATGTCGTGTCGCTCCCTTCATTATCCTTCGGTTTCTCGGGTAGAGTTTGCACCGCTTCTCTCAGAGGTTGGTCGTCTTTGTGCTTTCATTTCACTCAGTGGCACACCATCCACGTGCTCTACTTTTTGCTCTCTATAGCTCCGGACGATTCTGATCTCACGAATGGCACGACCAGAGGAGGTTCTTGTTGTGGAGAATGAGCACGGTGAAGTTGTAAGGGAATTCATGAAGGATACGGACAGTCTAAATTTGTACAAAACTATGAGGGAGACGCTTATCTACCTGACGCACCTTGATCATGAGGTGAGTGATTATCTTCGCCCCATTATTTGGTCAATTCCGCATCGAACCTTCATCTCTTAGACGCCTTAATATCTCGTAGATATTAGCTAGTAGGTAATTGTTGGAAGTGTGTCGAGGCTTGTGAGCAAAACAAGTCCTACGCTGCCTATTGAGTGCTAGCTTCTCTGCTATGGGAGTTTGAGTACTTTGACGATTATCTGTTGTCAAACGTGGAAAAATTATAGGTACGCCGGCCGCGACGAATGTGTTTACCAATGGTGATATACGTCGGAAGAGATTGAAGGGGCAGTCTAATTACCATACCACATTTCCCAAAAATTATTTTGTATGTCGGAACATTTGTGCTTTGAGGACGTGATTTTGCTCCGAATCTTGTTTCAGGGATTGTCATTTCAAGTGTGGTTTTTGTTTCCTCTTCTGGTGTGTTGTCACTCGATTTATTCTCCGCGTTTAGTTTTGAGATAGGTGCTATTCGATATTTTTGTAGTTAATGATTGGCCAAATCAGTCCTGCCGTTTAAATTAATACGAATGTTCGCGATCCTCTAGTACCCATTTCGTAAGAATCAGTTCGAAAAGTACACAATTGATACAAGATTATTGTGGCAAAAATGGCATTTTTCTTGCATGAACGACTTCTGTATCATGATTACAGTTCATTATCTGGAGCATCGCTAAACTCCCCTTAGGTGCTCTGAACATAGTCAATTGTTATTGCTCTTCATTTCTCATCTGTGGGTACGGGTAGTCCCTCATTGTCAAAATATGTAATGCTACCGGGTAAGTGATTTAGTTTCCCGGTTAAAATGCGGCTCACCTAAAAGCCACTTAACTCCTCTGTAGAGCAAACGTGGGGTTGTTGATTTGTGATGTTTGAACCTATTTCGTTCTTTTGTTGGAAAGTCTGGTGTCCTCAATCCTGTACTGGAGTTGCCCAAACAGTATCTGGATGCGTCATGGCTCCGCTCGTATTCTGTGGTGTCATTATCTGTTAGCATCAATGTATTCTTTTATTGCATCGTTTAATCTCCCCTCTCCCCCACATTCGTTTTAATTTTTCGCATGGGTCGCATAATGTTTACCTTTTTGACAATGTATTTTTGCCTTCTTATGTGTTTATTTTGATATCTGCAGTCAAGGCAACCATGAAGCTGGATGTGAAAGTTTTAGCCAGTTTTTGGTAGATGGTTTGTTAGGCGTGATGGTGAATCCTGAGGCGGAATACGGTGGGTTTCCTATGAAGACCTAAAAGTAGATGCTTACAGTACGTATGATGGGTCCAGTCAGCAATGATGTATTTGTTTGCAGGACACGGAGAGGATAATGCTGCAGAAACTGAAGTGCCAGGTGAACGGGACAGAATGGTCGCGTGCAAATCTGAATTCTCTATGCTGGGCCATCGGAAGTATCTCGGGTGCAATGATGGAAGATAACGAGCGCTCCTTCCTGGTCATTGTTATCCGTGACTTGTTGGGTCTGTGCGAGCACAAACGAGGCAAGGACAACAAGGCTATTGTTGCAAGTAACATCATGTACGTAGTGGGTCAGTACCCGCGCTTTCTGCGCGCGCACTGGCGTTTTCTCAAGACCGTCATCACGAAGCTCTTTGAGTTCATGCACGAGACTCATGAGGGTGTCCAAGATATGGCCTGTGATACCTTCATCAAGGTGGCGCAAAAGTGTCGCAGACAACTCCTCATTCCTCAGGTTAGTTTCTGTCATCATTTACCTTTGACCCTCTGATAATTAATCAGTCGCTGGGCTTATTTCCATCTGTCCGATTGTGCCTATTCGGCTGATTACTTCGGTCACACTCCTCGATTCAGAATAGTCGTATTTTTTAACTTCTCTAAGTAAATTCTCTTACTTTTGATTTGTGCTTCTGACGTTCATTTTCACTTAAATTTTGTTCTGTAAATTGTACGATTCAAATTTCTTTTAAAACCATTAGCTTTGGTAGTTGTAGCACTTCTTCATTCCTTTTCAACAGTGCATATTTTGGCGATGTGGCGTAAGCGACAGGGCGTACTTGTCTGATTCTAAGTATAATAGCATTTCCTTCACTCGAAAGAATACTATGGCGCTTCAGTATTCGTGATTTTAAGTCATGGGTGTTAGCAAAGCATATCAGTTCGCGATATTATCTGAACAATATGTCAGGTTCATTATCAGCCTATTTTTAGTTTTTTTTAAAAATAAGACAGGTCCTCGGTTATGTCTACGGTATTTTCTGATGTACACTTGCCACTCCCCTGGCTTTACCATCTTGTTTTAGTGGACGGTATTAAATTATGCTTGTTAGATTCTGCTTCTGGACTCCATAATCGGTACATATCAACCCAGTTTTTAGTTTGTTTTCCTGAGTGCGGTTTAAAGTATTTACAACATTCACCATCTTGAGGGTTCTGTTGATGGGTGAGTCGGGTGTAACATATCAACTTTACAGTGCGGTGCACCGTGCGGTTTCGTGGAGGATATAATTCGCAGCACCGACTCCATAATCTCAGATCTGCAGCCACAGCAGGTGCATACCTTCTACGAAGCAGTTGCGACGATAATCAGCGCCGAAACGGATCGGTCAGCGCAGAACGACCTTGTGGAAGGCCTGTTCCGTCTGCCTAATGCCATTTGGGACGACATCCTCCTCCGTGTTGCCGCAGATATGACCGTGCTGGGAGATGTGGAGGTGGTGAAACAGCTCTGCAACATCCTTAAGACCAATTTGGCCGCGTGCCGGGCTCTCGGCAACGCCTACATGGTCCAGTTGTGTCGCATCTACCTCGATATGCTCAACATCTACCGACTGCTCTCAGAGCAGATTAACGCCTCCATCGTCACTCATGGTGAACAGGTTGTCAAGCAACCCTTAGTACGATCAATGCGTGCTGTTAAGAAGACTGTGCTCAACCTGCTCTCCTGCTGGATTCAACGGAGCCACAATCCTGTCTTGGTGCGTCTTTTTTCATGCGGCTGCTCTTCCGGCTCTTGTTACTCTTTTTCATGTGTAGAAAGGCTGTTGCTAGATATTTTGTGCATTTTGCAGTCTGTTGGTGCTGCGCAGATACTTCGTCGCATGAGACCACATATGCGCTATTTTCTGGTACTTATTTGATACATCCTTTGATTTTCATTCCGAATTATTCGCAAAATTTTCACTATCTTGATGCCAATAGCATATTGTTTTTAATTCCCGGTTACTCTTTTGTTTGCGATGTTGGAATTTTGGGAAAGTGACTGCTTTTTTGTGTTAAATTTCGGAATTCTCCATCTGATAGCTAGATTATAAGCCTCTTAGTCACTTAAAACCGTTTTTCCCTTTTGAGTCCTCTTCGGCATTTTCCCAGTCAGTATTACTGCTGTCTTTCATGGCTAGTACTTTTCTTAAGTCTTCATGTCAAAGCTAAGCGGTCGTTGTTTTACATAGTGTTGAGGCGGTTTTTGAAGCTCCGTTTTTTCATGCGACGAAGTTACAAGTCTGTTGTGATCGTTTGTAAATTGGCTTCCTCTTATTTTTAGCAAAGTTTCCGTTGGTCTTCTTAATTCGCTTTTCGCAAATAATTATTCCATGGCTCCACTTTGTGATTCAAGCGTCTTATCATGGGTGCTCGTACATACCTATTGTTGGTTTTGAATTTCTGACGTAAATTTCATGTACCTGTGCCTTTTGGAAATTTTGCAGGTAGCAAACGACTTCCTTCCACCCCTGCTGGAGGCCGTAGCGACGGACTACCAACAGAGTCCGCCCATTTCCCGCGAACCTGAGGTGCTCACCACTATGGCGACAATCGTGAACCGCCTTAGCGAGAACGTGCTTCGCTCCCTGCCGCGTATTCTCGACGCAGTGTTCCAGTGCACCTTGGAGATGATCAACAAGGACTTGGAGGAATTCCCCGAGCATCGCACAAATTTCTTCACTCTTCTTCAAGCGGTGAATGCGCATTGTTTCTCCGCTCTCATGACCCTTACTGCGGAAAAGTTTAAACTCATCCTTGATAGCGTCATCTGGGCTATCAAACACACTATGCGGCAGGTCTCTGAGACCGGCCTCAACATTCTCCACACCATGCTTTCCAACCTTGCAGCTGTCAATTCTCCAAATCAACAGCTCTTCTTCCGCAACTTTTACATTGAAATCATGCAGCACATGTTTGCTGTGGTCACTGACCGCTCCCAAACTGGAAGTAAGCTCTCCATGCTTCTTAAAACTCATTTTCGAGCCTCTTTTAAAGCTAGCCGTCAGGGAATTCTAGTGATAAACGCGCCCCTTTTGTGAACAATGCTTAGGTGTATTCGTGCATTGAGAAATTGGGCTTATGCTTTCAGCAAATAATGCTGATTTTTGTTGCCTTGGTTCAGATAGCATGCAATTTCTTTCATTGGAATTATTTCAGCGTATTTTCCTATCCTCTGTCACAATTAGACGTACTTCTGTGGTGGATTCTGTATGCACCAAGTAATTATCATGCAGAAGTTATGCATCTCCTAGTTCCCCTTTACAACGGTGCTGAAGCTTTGTAAATTAAAGGATTAGACTAATTGTCGGCCATTTCATATTAGATTTGACTCTGCAGGCCTCGCTGTTGGCCTACATGTTCAAGATGGTGGAGAACGGTGTGATAACAGTTTCACTGGGTGGCGAGACCCCGGCGTTTGACGTACCTCCTGAAGTCAACGTTCAGTATGTGCATCAGCGTCTGCTGGAGTTACTGAAACAGGCCTTTCCCCATTTACAAGAGGCCCAGTTAGTAGTCTTTATCAAGGGCCTCTTTGCACTGGATACTGATGTGACTGCGTTTAGGGAGCATTTGCGCGACTTCCTGGTTCAAATTCGTGAGATCACGGGTGAGGACCTCTCCGACCTCTACCTGGAAGAGCGAGAAGCGGAAATCGCGGCTGCGCAGGCGGAGAAGTTGAAACGCCAGGCGGAAGTGCCGGGTCTACTGGGCCCTCTTGGAGTTGAAATGAACGTGATAACACCTTGCAGCGCCGGAGGCGGCGTTGGTAGCGGGAGCGTTGGTGCCGGCATGGATATGGCTGATTAGTAAATCTTGTACACGCTGTGCCACACCCCTCTGTATCTGTCTGCATGTGCGTCTGCTGCTTTTGTACTGCTTTTGCGTGCGTGTGTGTAAGCGTGTATCATCCCATTTTTTTGATCCGGGTCGAGAATGCTCTCACCGACTATATCGTATACTTTTGAGAGAGCGTACTTTATTCTGTATTCTAAAATGAAGCGCTTTTCAAAAAAGCTGAGGCATTTATTCCTTTGCATTTTGAATGGAGTGCTTTCAGGACTTCCGCCATTTCGTTCTAGAATAACTTTGATAGTGGGCTTTTAGCAAGTGCTTGTCTTCAACAGTTCGCCTTTAGATGTGCGGAAGCTGTTAGCTGAACGTTTTTGCTTTCTTAGCTCTAACGGCAAAGGGTGGGGCAATTGGCTGATAAAAGGGATGGGGTGGGTGTTGTAAGCTTTTACTGGTCAACTAACGATTTTCAATGCGTGGGGCCTTGGCCACTGGATGAGGGAGCTCTGTCAGTTCAGGTCTGTCAACCATTACCACATGCTACAATTCCACGCTTGGGTACTGAACCTCGATAATTGCCAGTTAACGGGTCCTGATTCTAGTGTCTACAGCCAGTTCGTTTGTTGCGCTGTTCGCAATCAGTGGTGCGAAGTGTGTAGTGAGCGATCACTTCTGAGAGCAGGTACAAAACTTGCATCGACGGAGGGTATTAGGTCTGACTGCGGCGGTGACGTGGTCGACTGTACGTCTGCCTTCCCTTTCGTTTGAAAAACTGGTCTTCATGTAAAACCTATCATTGACGAAGCATAGCCGTCCATGAAGCCTTACAAGGGACAAATTGTGCCATGAACGATGAGTGCATTTTCTGAAACGGCTGAAAGCTAGAAAGCTTAGTTCATGCTGATTACTGGAGGCTTGTTCTTTCAGATCGGGGCCCTAGAGTGGAATGAACTTCTTGATAAGCGAGACTAACGCGGCGGCTACTACTCTTACCTGATGGTAGACTGACGCCGTTTAAGAGGTTTTCGTAGGTCCTTCGATGACAGCTTTTACGGGAATTACGGCAGAAAATAGGTGCCTCCTCCACCGCTTTAAGTCGGCTCAGCAACATCAACGCCATTAATGTCATCAATGCTCAATTAATGCCAAATGAGAGCGTCTATGTGAAACCCGTCACAGCATCAAACTGGCTGCATGCTCGTCATGTCTGGGTTGCGGCGTTGGCCTTAACATGATACGCATGAACGTGAAAGTCTCAGACTCAAAATAAGCCGTCGTCTTCTTAGACCTCCCATTTGCATAGCTTATTCAAGCCTCGATAGGTTATTCGGATTTAATGGTGAATTACTAACTGTAAGGGAAATAAATAGTTCCGCGGTGGTTCGCAAAAACGGAGGATTTAGAAAGTGCTCTGAAGCACTGCAAACAACAGTTCCTTCTAGAAGAAATACGAGCTGACTGCAAGCAAAATATCTGCATGACCCTAAGTGTGGAAGCAGACAAATGGACCTGAGCAACTTTTATTTCTGCTTTCCCTACCTCCCCTTTGTAAGCTTCAAAGGATACCATGAATATGGATGAGATGAGGCAAGTTTTGTGGTAAAATGAGATACTCTGCTCTGCGCAGGAACTTCCATCCAATTGGCAGTCTAACCTTGGTTGATGGAAGGATGCCCTTTACACATGTTCAAGTTTTACCCAGTTTCGCCAGACAGATAAACCTCTGTCGCAATCGCTGTTCGGCTATAAGAGCGTGGACAACTCAGTCTGCAGTCCACCACCATGACACAGCATACTATCGTAAGAGGATTGTCTAAAGACGGCCGATGACTATTCTTTCGCCCGACAAACTCTACAATGTGAAGGCCACTCTCTACAATCAACCGTTCAGCGTGGAAGAGATGGCAACGCAAATGGCATCCGCAACGCACACGTTCTGGAAGTTTGTACAAAACACACCAGAGCACTATAGCAAACCATACGGGCGCATTCATTATCTTCATTGGCCACCTCAAACGTGGTGGCACAAGAGTCCGGATACCTTCCAGACTATTTGCCATATTTGCATTAAGGCAACCTCAATTAGATCTTCGGAAACGCTCGCTCCTTGACCTGTTGTGAGGATAAGTGGTTCCTAATCGAATGACGACAGTACTGTCGTGTAACTAGGGTACGTGATACGACGCAAATCCGCAGTCTGAAGACGATTTTCGGCTGCATGTTAAAAAAGCTGTTCGAGGCTTCGCAGAACTCCGAGCGCTGCCATGGTCTGAAGCCCTGTTGGCTAAATCCGATTGGCCATGTGCGCCACAAGGCGTGAAATATTTGGCCAATAAGCTTCACTAGCTTCGTCCAAGTCCTCACTTTCACGGTTTCAAAAAAATGCGCATCCGCCCACAGCTATGTGGGGCATATGCGTGTCAATTAACGGAAATAAATGTGCCCAAAACACATTATCACCACAGTCGATGACCGTAACCTGCAGCTGAACAGCAAATGACGCAGGTGCCGCGGCGTGGCAACGTGTTGATAACCCATCAGTTATCCTCCAAGATTCTCAACCAGGAATTCTGCCTGCTCATTAGCCCAAACACACTCCCTTAAAGACTTGCATATTTCATAACAGCGAATGAAACGGATAAAGAAAGCATTACGACTTAAGGTGAACTCTAACCAAGAAACCAACACCACTGCAAACAGTTCAAAACACTAATACGACGACTGAACGAAATGAACTCACAGACACCGCCGAATTGAGCTCAAAAAAGGTACCACAAAGCGCAAGTGTACGCGTCCATCTCAAGCCGTTTCTGAATGTTTCTGGGTAGCCAATAGAATACCCGGATGGGTTTATTCGCATGGACCATGGTCGCCCATAACAGGCAAAACAGGCACCATCAAATCCGGTGTTTTGCTTTAAAAAACCATCAACGGATATGAAGCAACACCCTTAGACGCTCCACATGACGTAAGGACGTTTGAAGCCCCGAAGGAGCATTATCGTGCGAACCGGATGCCGCATTAACTCGCATCCGGATGAAACATCCAGCAAGCTATGCCTCGCTTACTCGATCTTCCCCCAAGCACCCAAGTGCGCCTAGCACTTGGGCGCCTTCCCCTCACCCCGTGCCTAGTAGTGCTTATACGCATTTGTCAGTACAACCAACGACCCACTAATCCCTAGATGTTACGATACAAATGCAACCCGATCGCTCTCTGATTTGATTGACTACAAGCACCACTCAATCATTACTAACTCACGTTTTGAGAAAAAAATCAGTTGTCGACAAAGGGATGACCAAGCTGAGGGAGCCTCAAACTTGGTCCAAAATGACAACCTACAATTACCAACATCATCCGAGACGAAACCGACCACAACAGGCGGGCAGGGCACCAGCTGCGAAAATAAAACAAAACACCACGCCGCCCCACCCGCGAGTGCTGCAGCTCAGCATCCACCAATAATTAGATGAATGTCCACTCTATACACTCACACGGAACCTCCGGTACCGCCCACCAAGCGCAACAAATAAACTGCGCAAAAGTTGGACAGACAACACACCCATTACCAGCCCCCCCTTTCCACACTTCCATAACTGCAACAAAAGTCAACGACATACCCAAAAACACCACACCACCCCAACACTTGATCAAAGATCTCAAAACCCGCATAAAAAAAAGTCTCACTACGAGCAAGCTACGTCAAAACAACCCGACGAACTAACTAGAGGGGCCAGTAGACGGAACCCAAGAGTATAAAGGATACCAACCGGGAACATGACAACCGAGATTCCCTGAGTTCACTTGGATAAGGAAATGCAATGGTATGACTCAAAGATAACAAAAGGCGTGTTCATTGACTTATGAGGGAATCAATGGGTTCACTATAGCAGAGCATTAAACCTAGTCTAGCACATCCAGACCAGGAGCTATGACCCTGCAAACCCCATCAAAATAATAAAAAATATATAATTAGTCCTTACAATTTATTACAAGATTTATTTGGCTTTCTTAGCCTTCAACTTCCTGGAATAGAAGTCCAACTCTTTACCCTCAAGGATGTAACCGTCACAGCGACCCACTTGACCAGGACGGGAGGAAATACAGGCTAAGAGGTGCAATTTAATCACCAGACCACATTCTTACCCAGAAGGCGACCAGACATGAATTGTTCCTTAAGGTTGTCAGAAAGTGTAGCTTGGGGCAACTTCTGACGAGCTTCGTACTTTTTCATAACAGAGGCACTGCGCTTTTTAAGGAGAACATCATCCTCAGGATTCTCAGTCGTTTCCACCCTCTTCCCTTTAGCGTGATGGCGACCAAGTTCCTTCAGGTAATGAGCCTCGTACCACTGTCGGAAGGGAGCAGAATCGACCTGCACAATGGCGTTTTTAACCAGAGTCTTGGTACGCACCAACTCATTATTCGAAGCATTGTAAACAACATCTATGATCCGCGATTTACGCGAGATGGCCTGGGTGGGCCAACTAAAGTTGCCCTGATCCAAACGCATGGCGCGAAGCTTGATATTTCCTCCACGAACACGCACAGTGTGAATACGCCGAGGACCTAATTTTGTCATCGCGGCAGGTCTACCTAGTTCAAACTTCCTCTTCTTACGATTGCGTTCACGACGCCCACCGGTCTTACTTCGTTTGTGGATTCTATCGCGAGCAATTCCTAAAAATTTGAGTCACGCGATTTGGCTAGATTACTAAGAATAAGCCCATAACACAACGTAAAAAGGACAAGGACCACTTAAACCTAAGTACTCATCGTTTCAACGGTTTGGAAGAAAGCGCATAAAGTATGTACCATGCGTAAAAAGCCCTACCCATGCTTGACCAGATTCACCGCGTTAGTGCAGAACTGCTACTTTAAACAACAACACAGCAAGCCAAAATTTTATATTGATTTTTTTATTTACCAGTTAATGTCATGTATTTGTTAATTTGCATTAAAAGCAAACAAGAAAGAAATTTAGTTTGATCTATTGCTTTTTATAATAAAGTGTCAGTAGAAGCCTGAATTTTAATCAATAAACACTTTTAATAGCATATAGTATGCAACTCATTTAATGTACTTGCGGTCAATTTTTGTTTACCGCAATGTATAGCTGTATACTTGATACGTATTTAGACTGTAACGTAATTGGTAACACACATTATGCTGAAAGTCTTAGTTTCCGTTCAAACTGCCTGTAGCGTCCCGAGACCTTCTTGATGGAAAAAGAAGGCCTTGCAGTGATGTAGAACACATAGTCGACAAAGTGGAACTAATTGGAGCTGATGGTATTATTTGGATGGAACATGATGACCACTTAACTATAACCGAAGCCAGTAGTTAAACAAACGACATAGTGCAGTCACACCGTCCTTGTATACCTCCACTTCCTTGTGGCTATCTTTGACACGAGTGGATTGATTATTTCACCGGAACGTAATTGCATCGAGGTAAAGGGGACCAATATAATGCTAATGAGGATTGGATGGGCATCCTCTCTCAGTTGAAGGCAAATCAGTCAGCTCGATATGTGTTGCAGACACCTTCGAAGAAAGCAGCCGGGCCAATTTTGGGTTGTAATGTTGACATGCATGTTGGTTAGGCTCTCATCATACATTTTCAGATGAACAAACCTGCATTATTTATGATAATTGTATACACATTAAAATATGGCTTAGACTTGCCTTTGTCTTTTAAGAATAGAGTAGTCGTTTCATTTCCACGAATTTTTGAACATAATAAACTGCAAGCTTTTTACCCCATTGGGCTGAATTTATTTAATGCACGGTGTAAGTGCCTTTTTGACTTTATCCAATTGCACAAAAGTCCCTCAAGGTCGGTAGGTGTGATTGCCAATCTTTATCTCGGCTGGCCGATACAGTTATCTGGAATGAAAGTCGAACTGTCCAATGATTCCGTTGATGCCAATTCGAATCAGGACAACATCTCAGTTCTGGTACACCCTCTGGTAGTGCTCAATGTGTCAGAGCACTGGATGAGAGAGAGATTAGCTTTAGATTCCACCGCTGTTGTCGTTTACGGAGCGTTACTGGGAAAGCACAGGGGGCGGGAGATTGAGGTGTGCTGTTTGATTTCCTTGTATTACGCTACCAGATATTTAATTCATACGAAATTCTAGTTAATGAAGACATGACTGTAGACAGAGATTACTTCGCCGCTCGCGAAGGCCAATTCAAGCAGGTGTATCCTGGTTTGGATTTAATCGGTTGGTATACAACAGGGGGACCCATTACTGAAGAAAATAAGCTCTTGAACTCCAGAGTAGGCTACTTGTTCCTCTGATGTGTTATTTTGATAGTTTCTTGAAAGCAGTGAGTCGTTACTTATACTGAAGCTGAACCCATTGGAAACGTCTGGTGAGCGTCTTCCCATTAGGGTATACGAAACAGTGGTCGGCAGTGATTCTCGTGTTGACTTTAAGCAGGTATATCTAGCTGAATTTCACTACTTCGATGGGTTAACTTTTTATTGATACTTTCTGGTTCTTTGTCCATGAACCTTTTAATAGACGCCAATCTTGCCAGTCAGTAGGTTATTTTGCTCCAACATAAATACATATTATTTTTTCACTGTGCTAATACTAATAAGATGAAAATACATTTGGGAAGCTCTGTCACTTTGTCTAAATCTAGAACCGGTTCTCGGATAAATGTATAGAATTGTCCGAATAGCACATGTACTTCTAAATAACTTCCCACCGGTGTAAAAATAATCATGCTTTGTATGCGAATGGGCTTTTTTGCTTAATAATCCCTTGCTGTTTCGACCGTTAATCCGCCAGAAACTGTAACATAACTTTCAAATTTAGTCACTTGATTTTTGCTTGGAATACTGCTCTTAGGAACAGCTTTTCCACCTAAATTTGTGTAACTTGTCACCAAAGGTGCATGTCAAGTTGTAGATACTAATCGAGAATATCTTTCTTTGAAGATTATGGCTTTTGTTAATAGCCGATTTGTTATCGTTTTAACTACGTCCTGAGTTTTCGGGAGAAAATATTATATTGAGGCTAATTATCTTATTCTTTTACTGTTTTATAATCGGCTGTTTTTCGAATACGAACTTTTATCTTTTGTAAAACCGATGTTGCTTCAAGGTCTGTGCCGATATGCAAATGAGGTCATTTGTTGGAGCAACCCTTTCTCATACAATGCTACTAATGTATCTTTCGGAGGTATCTTTAGGACAGTAATCCACCCTGTACCTTTTCACTAAAAATGCTTTGACTGAATGCGTGCAATTTAACGTCTACGGACCACAATTTTATCCCCTCTAGTGTTGACTTCCATACCTCAAAATACCTCTTTTGAAGCTGGACATCTTGGGGTTCAGATTTTAGCTGTACTTCTCCATGCAAGCGTTAACTTTCTTCCCCCTCTTTTCGGTCTCATAGCCAGAGGATACAAGTAAATAACTACTTTTCCATTCTTCAAATTTGAGAAAAGCTAAATAATAGTCCCTCAGCATCCCAGCAGGTACTATGTGCAGCGGCGACAAGGGGAGGCCTTTTATAATAAATGCACTATATTTCGAAACAACAATTAATCGCTTGTCGTCATAGGGAGCAAATGTTTTTATTTCATCAACTATTGGTGGTGTTACACCTATTGACAAGTTAGGCCGATTGTTGTCAGCAAAAGGAGCATGTAATTACCACGTCTAGGCATTAAAATGTAACCCTCCGACACGAGTCTTATCTTCCCCACATCTTTATTTGAGAACCATGTTGTGTTAATTTGCATAAGCATTGAAATTTTTTCCGCAGCCTCCATCCTTTCTACAAACAGATACCCTACACTCTGGCGCACGATGCGATCGAACACATTGGTGTGGATCACTTAGCCCGTGTTAGCGCCTCTGCGAGTGGCGCTACCGGAAGCAGTGGTGGTGTAGGCCGCGGTGCGGACGACGTCTCCCCAACTGCCGAATGCCTAATGGGCAATTTTCATGCAGTGCAAATGCTGTCCAAACGACTGCACCTCCTCCGCGACTACGTAGACGCTGTGATGCACGGCGAGCTACCTTCACATCCTGGAAGACTGCGCGAAATTCGTGCCCTCCTCTCTCGTCTTCCTCACTGTCTCGAGTCCGAGAACACCCACCCTGGCACCATCGGTGGTGGTGGCAACAGCAGCGTCAGTGGTGAAGATGAGGCAAACTCACTATTGCGTCAGGCTAACGATGTCTGCCTCAGCTCTCTCCTGGGTGGTTTGACACGCGCTCTTCAAAGTTTGCATTTATGGATATGTCAGGAGAGGGTAGTGGTATCGTGCAAGGATGCCTCGGTGAAGGGACCAGGGCTAGCCACGACGACAACCTCTCAGCGATCGCGACCCACCTTCAAAATGCCGCTTCCACTCCACGCGATGGAGGTTGTGGCGGCCGGAGAAGACGGGACGAAGGGATGAACCAGTATTGTGCTGTCACTTTGTTTTTTTGTCTTTCTATAGTGAATTTAATGAACAGCGACTTGCATTTCCTGTAAACCGCTTCAAGTGCTGGAATGCTAGATCGCGTTCTAATTAAAATGATTTTAGGGGAGATGGAATTAAACACATGAAGCCGTTAACATACCAACCTGCATGATTTATGCCGAATGCGTTCTTAATGCATAACAACGATTTTGAAAGTAGCAGAGACTTAAAATGTTAGGGCAAATTGATCGACCGAAATTTGAAAAAACGGTTTGGGTAAGGGGCTGTACTGACGGGCTGGTTTGTAACTGATCCACCACACCCTCGAACCAAGGCGGATGAAATGTGCATCAAGCACTCAATCAGTGATTGGAGGTTCAGACAATAAAAATTCCCAACATGCGGTAAGTCTTGGAACTGCTGACTTGACCTAGAGGCTAGTCCACCCGACAAAGGGGACAGGGAAACAGGAAATTTCTGGGTTGCTGAAATAGTTCAGTCCATTTAACCAATATGCAACGGTAAGGCATCTCACTGACACGGTTCCTAGGTAAACGTCGTTCCTATCGGAAGCAGAGGAAATGATGTGAGGTGAACTGATTTTAATTTGGCCGTAAGGTCTGTCCCATCTCCAATTGACTTAACCGAATTGGCTCCAGCCGCTAAAGCCAGTTCGGCACAAGGACGCTGAACCTGCACCGCTTATTTACCCCAAATGCCACTGTAGACGGCTCCTCATCCTTGTCCTGTTAGGACGAAAGCCGAGATACCTCTATACCTCAGGCCGGGCGTCACGTGGTCAGTATTTTAAGCCAGGTGGTACACACGATGAGGAACCCCGCCTGGAAAAAAAGCTGCAGTGATTATTAGGGTACCATACCAAGACGATGGATCTCGATGTTTAGCTGAAATTAGATGAATTCTACGACAGGGTTCTTATCAAAGCGAGGGATCCCTGGTTTAATCACCTAAACAAGGGAGAGAATAACCCAATTTCCAATTCTATAATGACTAGCTCTAGGGAGAGATCTAATTGATTAATTAATAGAATAAGAGTAGACGACGCTGCCGTTGTTCGTTCGGATGAAGGAATGAGTGACGAAGCTCTAAATATAACTTCTTTCCCACGGATAGAGACGGCATGCTCCCTGTGCATCTCGCATTCCACTCAATCAATGAGCTGGATAACTAACATTCGGTTCCTTACAATTTATTTTTTCCATAATTTGAGCCAAATACCATCAATTACACAGGTTTCATTTTAGAAAACCCAAATGTTTGCCGATTTGACGAACTGAACGTCTGATCCAACCAACTGCCAAAGGTGAAAAATGAATAAACGGTCAGACCTCCACCGCATACAATTGAACAGAAGGCTAGTGGAGGGAGGAAGAAAGTTGTAAATACATACGCAAGCGCGCACACAACGTAGAATTATGCAGCGGGTCAGCGGGACAAAAGACGAGGATTAGACGAAGCCAAAACTGCGCGTCTCAATGGCCTGGAGGAGTTTTTCGCGGAGGATGTGCTTTGAAGAATAGAGAGGCAGGTAGAGCCGCGATATGCACGTGTTTGCCGTAGGCAGATGCTGATCATCTGCCGGTCGGATCATGATGGTGGGCATCGGTGCGAAGCCCTGCGCACTCGCTGGCAGGGCCGGCGACGATGTCCAAAAGTACAACTGGGAAGAGAAGAAAAATAGACAATGGTAAACGGTCACCCCAACCATGCAACCATTGCCAATTGGTTGGTGCTGTTACCCGGATTCATCAAAAATCAACACACTTAAGCCTACAATGATTGACTGCACGGACGGAAGTGCCATGATTTGGTGGTCATCCACTGCATAAAAGCTAGACATTAATCGAGAGTCTAGTCCTCTCTGAATAGATGAATGCCTTTGTACATTGGGAAAGAAGGACCAGTTTGAGATAACGGTGTCGCCGACCTCCAAAATCATACGCAGCTGGTACCAGGGTAGGTCGCATTGTGGCTTGAGCCAAATAACATGGACAGAGGGAGCGCCTTACAAGCACAAATCGGTACTCGTATATGGGGTGAATATTGGAAACCAGTTCCTTTTACACAGACTCATGATATACGCAGGTGAGTTAAAATAATTCAAAGTATCCGTGCCAGAACCCTAGATATCCCTTCGAATACAGGCAGAAGGGGTTATGAAATTCATTCACCAAAAAAAACTAGTAAGAATAAGAGGAATCTGATTCATAAAAATTCCAGGGCTGGCAAATCACCTGCCAACAACCATGAGTGTCAAAATCCAGCGGATGGAAAAATTTATCTTGAACTGGTTTGAAATTTTGGATTGATTACATTTGGTCGCTAAATGTTGACCGACAGCCCCATGAAAGCAGCTGTGCTTTGATTCTTTGGTACAATATACCAGCCATGAAAGGCGGTACACAAAGAACTTCGGAAGAACGGAGAGGAGTAGCAACAATACTGTTCACCGTCACAACAACCAAAAGATAATTCATAAAAAGCTTAAAATTGTCAGCTTTACCCAAATGGGCCGCTTAGAAAGGAAAAGGAAGGGAAACTCACCAAATCCTGACGCTGGCGGGCGTCGAGACTCCTAACTACATGCCAGAACCAGCGCTTGAGACGAGCCACACGCTCGTTAGCAGCAATGATCGTAGTACTGGCTTCAGTGGCGCCCTCGCTTTGAACCCCGCCTTCAGCAGCTGCGGCAGCAGCACTGCAATTGGACTCATCCAGGAAGGTGGTGTAGCTGGCTAAAAGATCGACGTCAACATCCCAGATGCCGTTCAGCAGAAGTCGTAGGTCTTCCGCAGTCAGACCATCCAGGGAGTTCGCAGGGAGGACGTCAAAAACGCCCAGCCGCATTTGCTGGAAAGGTGGAAACAAATGGATAAAGTGATATTGAGGGACCAAATGGATTAATGGAGTACCGGTGCTTATTGACATTCATTTTGTACTCTTTGATCACTTTTAAAGTAAGTCACATAGCAACAGGTAAAATAGGCATCATTGCGAAAGTCAAAGCCTTGTTCATTTGCGATGAATATCCCACCCATATTCTCGAGCACCGACGTCATGTTGGCACAAACAGTATTTGGCTATGACTTTTCCAGGATGCTCATGAAACGTGAAGCGATGCCAGCACATTTACACACATACACAAAGGCGGTTTTAGGTTACCAAAACGAAAAATTACCTCAAGTGGCTCCTTAACGGCTTCGATCATTTTAAATTCGGTATACCGTTTAACAAATTCGTATATCTTCTCCGAATCCACCTCGATTTCGTCACCACCAGGGACAAGGAGATGTTGCTGAGGAGCGGAGGAACCACCGATTTCGTCGCCACCAGCGCCGCCCCCCTCTTCCGGGGCCATTATCAGCGAGAAAGTGAGACTGTAATCTCTAATCGAGTCCGGAGCCTGTAAAAAAGAATGTTTAATGACGCGATTACTCCTAACTACAATAAGTAGTCGAACTGATAGGTAAACCACAACATCAGCCATATTTGGGGTGAGGTTTGAAAATCAATTACCACAGAGGAACCACAATCAAGGTAGTGACAAACGGTCCATTGGACGTAAGAAGCGGGTTAGGTACAGAACAGACCAAAAAAACCTCATTACACTTTAACTAATAAAAGGAAACGAACATGAGATTATAGGAGTAGACCTGCTCGGTTAATTGACCCCGAACGAAACAAAGCAGTACAGACCCCTTGTGAAACAAGAATTAAATGATTGAAGCAAGTTATTCAGCAATGGGAACGGCACCGTAACGCCACCAGCCGATGCAGCGACTAAATACTGCTATGGCGGTCAGTACTTACGCCTTCAGTCCGTTCTGAGGTGGTATAGAGCAGGAGCTGACGCAGGCCCTCGTAAACGGTGGTGTTGTAGAAGGCAAAGTCGTGCCAATACAGTGGACGTCCGAGGAGGTACTTCAAGATATGGCGGTTGAAACGCAATGGGCAAGTCTCGTTGAAGAGCAGACACAGGCCAATCACTCGGCCGACACAACTGCAATTTGGAGCGTCATGTTTAACCGATGGATCACAACACCAGCGGTGACACAAACCACATACACAATAAACCAGTTGGATAAATTTAAAATAAAACACAAAAAGTACGCTTTCATTGAGTTCTGAATTACGCAGCTCAAAAAAAACAATGAGTAGGTCAGGAAAGAAGCACACAACTTGAGTAATGATAAGGTGCTTGGAAAAATAGCACAATAGGCTTTTGAAGTAATTCACTTTCATTAAAATTGGAGGAGTTGATTAATCTATGTAACGTGATAGCGTGAAATAGTTCAAGCCTGTTTAAATGAGCCCTAGTTACTAGAACATGTTCGAGAATAAAGTTTGAGACTTAATATAAGTGACTGGACTGGTGTTGAAGGAGAGGAAGAACAAGAATAAGGAAAGGTCAGATTCCCTAATTCCAGCGTACGAGGTCAAGCCGCTACAGCATTTGCCTTGCCCGTTCATGCTAGTTCCCTTGTTGTAAAGGCACAAATAACACTGCTCAAAAACACAATTGTAATTTTCATGCAGTTTAACTCTATTGGCCAAGTCCTTACGTCAACAAATTGTCATGCACATTGTTTTAGCAAAGTAATTCTCACTCATCGCGGTAGGCCTTGGAAAAAGTTAATGAATGACTAATTCGAAGTTGAAGTTGAAGTCCATTGGGTTGATAGCCCCATCAGTAAAACATTAAACTGGGTCACGTACCGGTACAGGGAGAGACGACAAAGAAGCTCAGGTGAGTCCGATGATAGGCTTGAACCGACACCACGGGGCGAATAGAAGCCAGTGACACCAGGCTGCCAGAAGAGGGGCGCACGCTCCGGCATTTCACTGGCACTACCTCCACTACCAACCGTGTCTGCTGTCGTGGTTGGCACCTCACCCGACGTCTTCTCACTTTTCATAGAGTTGAAAGTTAAGACAAAACGATAATAAAGAAACGCGATAGGCTGGTAACAGAGGAACTCTCTGATTTTGGTATCCCGAACCCAGTGTGACAGAAAGGGGGCCATTCTAATCTATTTATATCTCAATGTATTCGCTACTTAAGGGTCCGGATGAAATTGGACCACTAAAGAACAGAAGCTTTGCTGTTCCTATGTTACACTGACACCTGTTTCCATAAAACTACGTTAAACGCTGGAATCAACTGCCTCAGTATATACTTTATGGTCTTAAAGTCATTCGAATGGTTTGTGATATGAAGAGACAAAAAAAACACATCAGAGACTTTTGGATTCGAGCTCGAATAGTAAAACCTTGGTGTCGCACACAAGTGTTGCCGGTAGAAAAAGTGCCAAAATTTGTTTGTAGAGATGAGGCAATTCATTAGCCACACTGATCAAGTGGGAGGACGAATGCATGAAAACCAAAGCCTAGGGGACATTTTTACTCAAATACACTGACCTAATCATCACCTACTCAAGGGCTCAATGGCCTCTACACAAAAAAATGACTAGAGGCGTGCGCACGGCGGTGGAAAGCTGCTAATTCTGGGTTTAGGCAATAAAATAAACATTTAGGCAAGACGCCAAGCTAATGACTGCATAAAGATACAAGTTTATGAAAGTTCACTCATTCACTGGTACCTCAATGTGCGCCGTAAAATCAAACTCCATCCCTCCAATTGCCATGTACAGAGAAAACAAACAGCTGTCATAGTGAAAAGAGCTTTCGCGTAACTGACACTCATGAGAGCACAAAACATCTAAAGGAAGAAGGATTGAGGAGGGATGAGAGCAAAAAGGTCTCCACATAGATTGTCTTCAACCTCAACCCAATCCAATTTGTTTAGAGTACAATATATTTGATGATCATTTCATTACATCGCTATTGACTGCGAATAATGTTGCCTTCTCTGCAAAGGCGAATTTAATCAAAACTTAAGTAATTAAAAAACAACCAAGTAAACGCCAAAGATTTCATGAAACATGTTAAATAGAAAGTGGAATCGAGGTTAGACAAATGCTTGCATGGATAAATCTAAATTGAAACCATACGAGTGGAGAAGTTTACCTGAAACCACGTCAATGGAGAAGCAAAAGCTAATTAAAACCATGACAGAAAAGGCGATTAAGAGGGTGCTGGCACGAATCAACAATCGTTGAAGATACGTAAATTTGTATTGCGTTCATAGGAACCACCTTTTGGCAATTCAATTTACGAAGGGGACATTGCGTGCTTCATTGCGAAAGCGTTTTTAGTCATCCCTGACGTAACTGGTTCGCAAATAAAGTGCCCTAATTCTTTTAGTTACAGCAGAAAACATGAACTTGAAAAAAGAGCATATGCCATGGCACGAGACTTGAAGTCATGAAAGCCAACTTAAGAGTGATTCGCATGAAACAGTCAGGTCTCTCAAGGAGTCGGACGGATTAGCACAAGTCGGATGAATGTCTGGGCCACAATTTACAAATTACACGCAGCACCATATTTTGAGTGATTACGAAAAAGGGCCAAAGTGATGTTAAATAAAAACAAGGCCTGAACCGCAGCTATTCAAAAATTCATGCACGATATGAATTTTCAATTGGAAGGGGAATGATAGAACTGCTGGCTTGTGGAATGCGTTCCCTGAGTAAACCAATGGATATGTAAGTACGACAGTAAGGTGGAAAAGTGCCAAACGCCCTAAAAATGCAGCGTGAAAACACCTAAAAAATCGACAATGGTGATGGATCATGAAGGGGTTAGAACAGTTTCACCACCATCCACATGGAACAGATGTGTGAAATGTGCTCCCTATCAAGCCGCAACAACTGATTGAACTAAATCGTGCCTCAAATCGATTAGCCGGATTCAAAGAAATGAAAGAGGGTGATAATTTTTTCCTTTTTCTGAGCGCAGAATAGATAAAGAATAGAATGGGTTAACTCATTGGTGTCAGTTTTAACGCTGTACTAGAACAATAAAGTATCTGTTCTACTACCACGTATTAACGTAAGCTATGCTAACAATCTTCCCACTGAACTTCTGTAAGCCATGATGATAAAAACGGTTTGGAAATACTAAGATCCACGAAAAAGGGTTTCCTCAACCATCCAAACTCCCACTTTATACATATCCTAATTACAAGGGGAAGTTCGAGACAAAGAGTTAAATAACAGTGCAACAAACCCCAAAGCGGGAGGGGAGGAAGCCAACTGAGGACCAATGCTCCTATCCTCCATTCTCTCCCTCTCCCCATCTTCCCGCTCCACTGAGGGGTTGGGAGTCAATGTGGCAGTGGCACTAGTGGAAGAAGAGGAGAGATTAATGGAGATGGAAGAAGTAACTGGATTTCGGAAGAGGGCACGAGATGCCGGGCCCACCGCATGCAGGTCACTGCGTCTTAGTCTGGTGGACACCACGGGAGTGATCACTGATGTGGTGGTGGTAGAGGTGGTGGAGGGAGGCTGCTGGGCCGAAGTAACGTGCGAACCATAGGGTAATCTTAGTCGTGTCAACAGACGCGACGTCGCTGCCATCAAGAGAGAGGACGATCTCGGCTGAAATGGATCTGTGTGGTGGACAGAAAAATACTAGCCATTTTGGGAAAACAGGGGAGGAGTAAGGAAATAAGGAGACTAACCTGAAGCAGAAGGAGTACTAGGAACGCCGTTGACAGAGGCAAAGAGCGGTGAGAGATCGGGTAGAGCGACGTTGGCCAGGACGGCCTCAGAGAAGGCGGTGATGAAGGACCGCGCCACACCAGACCCCTCACCCGGTTCATCCTTGAAAGTAACTTTCAATCGTCTGCATGATAGGATTGGTGAGGCGGAAGCAGAGAGATTTGGAGAGGATTGTTGTGAAGCGGTAGCATCGGAGAGATGCAGGAGGTCCGAGTAACGGGATGAAAGCGAGTCACGCATGATTAGCATTTGGGTAATCGTGGAGGTCTGAGAGAGACGACGGCTGAATTCTGTGTTTAACTGACGCACTGTGGAGATGATTAGGGCGTTTGGCTCGCGTTCTACCTGCGACGTTGAAGAATAATAAATGAATGCTTTGAAGGAATGTGTAAAGTGATGGGGATTACTATCATAGTAATAATGACGCGGTAGATTCGGTACTTCATATGATAAGGTAAAGTAGAGGAAAAAATACAGTTTAAAATATACAACTCTACTATTTATTTCACTATTAATAAGTTAAATGCTTGTGACACTCCGGAGCCCCAAGTATAGGGCGAGTGTTCTTATTTGGCTTGCAATGAATTGATAGTATTAAATTAGCCGACTTTAAGAAAAAATATTGAAATGGATGTAGGAATTTTGGTCGTAGGATAAATTCAAATAAGTCACCATATGTAACGGTGAAAGGTCAATGTCATGGATGAGCAGTGAAATGTGGCGCGTGACTGCCAATTCTTCTCCGAAAGGCGATTTTATTATCAGACGCATCAGCAGGCGTTCAAAAGATCAAAGTTTGCCAACTCAAACTACGATAAATTAAAGGTATCTTTAACTATTTTGCACGATGCAAGTACACCCTTATAAAGGAAAGTAATTAAATATGAAAATTAGCCGATTTAGTGAAATCGCTACACTATCAGTACATATAAGTTAAAAGTTGCTTAGTAAGGATAGATGCCACTAATATCAAGCCAGGGAAAGGCACTGTGGTACTGAGGATGAATACATCCTTTGTCACAAACCAAAGCAGTTCAGAGGGAAGGGATATGGACCTATTGTTCTGGGCGAAAATCCCCAATTCCTCATGAAAAAACGCGTTTTTAAGATGGGGAACGATCGTGAGCCCGTGCATTAGTCTATCATATCGCGTCACTACAACAAAAAAGGGTGAGAAGAAACACTCTTTCGGAGGATGGCCTAATTTTACATCCCAATGATGCACAGAAAGTCATTAAGAAATCAAATTTCACAGTCAAAATGGGGAATTCTTGGAAAGCCTAGTAAGCCAATCGAAGGAGAACAAAGCACTTGACTCCTTATCAATAAGCATTCCGGAAAACAACACAGGTGAATAACAAAGAAAGGTAACTTGTGGAGGAGATCAACGCAACATCAAGTTTCTTTCTATAGAGTCTATGGGTTTTTAGGCCATAAAATTTGTTTACAGACTAGCATAGCATACTGTCCCGTCCAATTTCCGCAACAATATAAGGATCGAAAAATTGTTTGTTATATTCGGACCAGGGTATGGCACACTTCATACCTCATGATTAACTTTGCGAGCATAGTGGAAATAAAGGGAGCTCTCCGTTCTGGGAACGACGCAAATACCCCACCCATACAAGTAGGGAACAACAAAGTGTTGACTTTTGGAACGAAATAATGTTATACGTCTTCATAACGCCAGCAACATAAAAAAATTGACCTCTGAGTCTATCAACCTCAAATGATTAGAAAAAAAATGAGCAATGGAAATGAGATTTAAAAAAGAAACTTAATAAATTCAAATTTGAACGTGGCGCCACTCATAAACCATTGCAATAGACAAATAGAAATGAGAAAACGATTATTAAAAATAAGAATTGGGACAAAAGAGGATAAACTACTTCGACAGAAAGAACTGAAGGTAAGAAATGGAAAAATGGGGAGGCATACCTCGAGAGTGAGATCACGTCGAGTAGCATTGCGAAGGCGTTCCATCTCCTTGCGAAAGCGTGCCTCCTTATCAGGAAAGCGGGCCAGCTCGAGCATATAGCTACGATGCTCTGAGCCCACGTCCTCAGCAAAGGCCTGGCTGAAGGCCTCCAGGCTGCGACACCAGCGTGTCAGTACAGAACCCGTGTGGCAGACGGTGTCAAGGAATTCACCACCCCAAGTGACTACAATTGTAAAAGCAAAACATGATGATGGCGATGAAAATGTACAGCCTCGACCGCCTTGGTGTAAGGAAGGGGAAGTATTGTAGTAGCAAAGTAGACCAAAGGGCAGTCCAAATACAGTGACGTTGCATCCCACCGTAACGTACCATTAACTCTTTTGGCTATGGTGGACCATAGAATCAATAAAAGGGGAAGTTTGAATGAACACATCGTACAATAGTGGCCTTTTTAATGACAGGAAGTCGAATGGTAATACGAGAGGATGGCGGCCTTAACTATTGGGTACAAAAACAATTCATCAAGAAGTTCATTCTACTTCTTACGACAGATTGCGCTATCATTCGTGCCTCCTCATGGAACAGTGGGAAGGTACTGGCGATTTTAAAGAAGGGAAAACTGATGGATCTTAAGTCCTAAAGTAGTACTTCGTCCCAAGTATCAGGAGTAAGTGTAGTTAAAATAAGGGACAAACATCCTTATTAGATCACAAAATCCGTACTAAAAGGTGGAAGCAGTAAAAAGGTGGCTAAGACATGAAGTTATAGCCTTTTAACTTATCATAAACCAATTACTGCGATGATATTATCGTCAAGCCAGTGTCAGATGAGATTTTTCAATTCAAGGCACTTGTAATTCTAATTTAACTTCAATGCACCATATTCGGATCATAAAATGTCTACCATTCCCTTCAGGAAACTGCACGGTACTTGGATAATTACCAAATCATTGAAAGCAGCCAAAGGTCTACTCTGTCGATATAAAATAACTGAGAGGTGCCTTTTGCTGACAAGGAACAAGTTGCAACAGCAAAAATAACCAAAAAGCTATCAACAAGCACAACAGCATCTATAGCCAAACATTATTGAAAACGGCCGTTAACAGCTTCAGCCATCGTCGAAGCAAACCCACCACTTTGAGATGCAATCATCAAAGCAAATGGGTGCTCCAAACCACTACAAGAGGCGTGCTGGAATTATTGCCCCGTCTGAACGAGTGTAGCGATTAACAAACAATGCTAAGATGATATCGAATCATGTTTACCCTCTGCATAAACTATATAAGGACAGGATTGGACCCACAGCGCGCTAACTTACCGTAATAAAACAGCTTCAATTTTGCCGCCGGTAAAATGACGAATAGACGAATTGAGGGAATTTAACATGTTTTCTCAAACAAATTCAAGGAAAACATACGACTTCACCCTGACCACTGACCAAGTAAAACTTGCCGGCGCCAAAACCTACACACCACTATGCCCGCCTTAGAAAACAAAGGATAGAAGTAGGAAAAAGTTTGTTCCGAAGGATGGATTGGGCATAAAAACACACATAACACCATAAAAGGAAGCAGTGTCGGTGTACGAGGGAGAAATTGAGCTTCCCTGAAAGCAGACAAAATACAATCAGATAAATAGCCTGAAATCACCGCATTTGGTACTTACTTTGAGTCCCCATTTTCGAGTCTTTGAAAGACCTCCCAATCCGACTGTAGTGCAGAGCCTTGACACCTGCCTCGTTGTCAGGACAACTGACCTTGTCCTCGGAGTAGGCTGAGGAGGAGAGGAAGTCAGAATCGAAATCCCTACCAATGGGAAAGCAGAAATAATTAACTGGATCAGAACTTAAAAAATTGGAAATAAAAATACAGCTCTGAGTGGACGACTGCTTTGTTAAAGATGGTCTGTGTGCAGAAAATGGTTCAAAAAGTGCAAGTTTACAGCTCACCAGAGAGGATTCAATAAAGCCCAAGTCAGAACAACAATATCACCAATACCAGGAATGTCGCTAAGACTAGATGCTCTGATGCCGTAGGGACTGCACTAACTATGGGGTACAAAGAGTGAGAAAAAATGGCTCCTAGAGAATAAACTATATACATTTGTCAATAAATAACAAGTGCTATTTCTGTTTAGCGTCACTTTCAACAATGGTAGTAAAGTACAAAAGTGGGATACATGACACTAAAACGAAAAGAAAACCAACCTAACAGTGCCAAAAAGTTCGGAGCGTCGGGAATTGGGATGGAGTTGTTGTGGTGTGAAAGCGAGTGGCATCGCCTCTGAGGCTGGAGCAAGGACGGGGTCAACACCTACGCCAACGAGAGAGAGAGTACTGGCGGAGCGACGAAAGAAGGCGTCAGAGCGTTGAGCTAGCGGATGACCTTGAAAAAGACCGACCGCATTATCGGTACTACCAGATCTGCCTGTTAATGCTGTTGCTGTCACGGGTGCAGTTGGGCCTAGCTCCTCAGCCTCCATCTCCCCTAATTCCACACCTTCGTTCGCGTTGGCGTTGAGGTCGTGGAGGTGAATCAGATGATGCACTAGACCTGAGGGCCATGTGGTTTCAAAGACCTTGAAATAATAAAAGGAGAGTTAGCAAGGTTTCAAGTATTTAATTTGTTGATACAATTGCAACACGGAAACGAACCAACGAATATTGACACCAGCAAGATTATATTTAAAATTGTTAAGAAACTTATAACACTTAAATTGATCGTGGCAAGGATCAGGACCTTCGACCTATAAATATTAAGTCTGCGAAGGAAATCATAACTTAATAAAAATAGGCAGGGTTGCCAAAGTCGGGACGGATATTCAGACATATTAACAGCTTACACTTATCAAAAATTAAAAGCAAATTTGGAAAATTCCAATGGGTAAACAGGAAAGAGGTAAGGGGAAACACTCAATGCACAAATCGCAACGGCATTGATAAAGCATCACCAAGCAAAAGGATCACTTTTAAGCTACCAGATTCTTGGAAAAACACTCGCTTCATTCGTCTAAATCGCAATCAATAAGCCAAATTCGAGTGCCTCAACTACCAGCGGCGCCACCTAGGTAGTACGGCGGAAAATCTTATAACTAGCTCTAAAAGTTCCTCTTAAAAGTATTTAATCGAGTGGCAAACAAAAAAATGTTTTGACGTGCAATTTGCATAGCGATATTGCAATATGCATGAGCCTTTGGTCAGAAGTGAACAGTACCTTAAAGAAGTAAAGGAAGGCATCCACGAGGTAGGCGGTGTGCTTGTAACTATAGACATCAACGGGCGGAACAACCACACCGTGATCATTGTTGGCTGTGCGCATCAACGATAGCAAGTAGCTAAGAAGTTGCTGACGATTCGAAGAATTCCTTCCCCCGCCTCCACCTCCTCCCGTGCCCACCTCGCCGCCGCCTGTGGTGACGGCACCAGTGGTGACGTTGTGCCCTGTACCCGCTGACGTTCCTGCACCTCCTGTTGCGTTGGAATTTGATCCAGCTTCGTTGGAGGTGGCGTTCTCTGCACCAGATTGTTGATGTTGAGAACCCGATCTACCACCACCTGCTGTCTGAAAAACCAGGAAGGGGATTAAATTTAGCCAACGTAAACTCAGATATCACTCGATGGAATGTAGACATAAAAAGGTGCTATCAATGTGATATTTCACATACCTAGGCCAGTTTATTTACAATCAGCAGGCCATTTCAATATAATGAAAATATAGCAACGAAGAACATTCAATGGTTAATTTTAATGTAATCAAACTTACCCGATCTGATTTGCCCTCTTTCCGACGGCTAGATCCTGAAGAGAGGAAAAATTGGGCATTAAGTTGACTTTAGCATGGACCGATGGGTCCAAATGCAACCGAAGATAATCACCAAAGTCATTCTTGAACGATTAACAAACAGTTATAAACTGAAAATGATAATGCAGAAACCTTGCAACTCTTCAGCTACATAACCCATTCGAGCATTACCTGCTTCAGCAAAGAGCAATACATCCAGGTGGACTTAATAAAGGCTCAAAACCGAAATTGGAGATGAAATGAACCATTTAAAGCATGGAATCGCGAATGCACCAAAAAATGAAAGTCGCCTTATCAAATGTAAACGCACAAACGCCAAAAGCAAAAATACAGTCGAAGGCTATCACTTTCAGTGTCATTAAACCTGACGAAGAGGAACAATATTTTAGCCCATTCAAAAGCAAGCAAAAGATGATAAATGTACAAGAAAACAAGGTCAAGTTCGTCTGTACAGGAAATTGAAAAGCGGTGCAATATATTTGGTGCCTAAATCAAGGAAAATAAGTCGAAAATGACTTCAAATACGTAGGTGAAGGCGCTAAACCGAAAACTGCCGATTTTTGTCAAAGCGCCTATTGATTGCTATCAGATTTTAAAGAGAAAAGCGTACCCGAATCCAAGTTAGGGAGTTCAACTGAGCTGACATTCGGATGCCGAGCGTTCCACGCAGCTCTAGCACGAAGACGCGACTCTAAACCATCGAGAGCTTCAGCCAGCCAGGCCCACACTGGCGCCAACAGGAATCCCACTGCAGTGCAGATGAGAGCTTGATCCACGCTGTCAGTAGGGCGTGCAGCAACAAGAGAGCGCAGCGGCGCAAGGCAGCAGCCACTGCCTTTGCGCGAGAAGACACGCAGTTTGCGGAGCAGAGGCAAATCCAATGAGGAGTGCACAAACACGGGTGCAGAGACGCATCGTCGCATATCGCTGTTGCTCGCTTGGGAGTCGATAGAAGCCGAGCCCTCCACTTCCCCAACTCCCACTTCTGTATCCACGCCTTCGTTGCTACGTTTGACGAGATCCGACATCACGTCAGCGAGAAGTCGAAGGAGGCAAGCAAAAGCACGACTCAATTGGATTTGTGTTATATGAACCCCGTGCTAAAACAACGTTTTTATTGTGACAATTTTTCAGTGGTGAAGACAGTATATGGTAGAGATAACATACTTTTTTCGCCTCGGAGGCGTCGCTAGTAGAAGTGGGCTCTGTGATGCTAACGATGGGTGCGCTTCCAACAGTAGGAGTAACACCGTTGAGGGCGTTTGTGGTGACTGTTGTTGAGCTATTGTTCGCATTGTTCGAGCTTGTTCTGGGTGGTGATAGGGGAGCGCTGAGGAGGTTCAAGCTTGCCAGAGCGTTGCGTGAAGCAAGTGAAGCGTTGCGCCCAGTGCCTGAGACGATGTGACCGGTGAAACTGAGCAATCTGTGAATTAAATTGAAAGGGAAAATCACCCAGCAACTTACGTTGGTCAAAGGCTGAGGAGAGCGCCGCAGAGTAAAGACGAGCCAAAGTAGATGAAGAGGTGGGGAAGTTCCGAGAAGCTGCAGTGGTCGCAGCGGCAGATGTCGAGGTAGTCGGAGTGGCATCCTCCGTGGAGGTCGTGGGAGCTGGAGCATTTGATGAACCACCTGGATGTCGCGACCATGGGGAAAATGGAGAGGACGGAGGTGGGCTCTACAAACAAGGCAAAAGGAGGGTAAAGTCGAGGATAATCGGAGAAAAAGGATAAGAAGGAGATCCAACTTACCGGCTCACTTTCTTGAGAGTAAGCGTCCTCTTCTTCCTCTTCCTCTTCTTCCTCCCCTTCTACACCATGTCCCTGAGCAGCTTCTTCTTCTTCTTCAGTTTCATCGTCTTCATCCTCTTCCTCCTCTACATCGTCATCCTCATCATCCTCCGAGTCACCTCCATCATCTTCAGAATCATCTTCCTCCTCTTCTTCTTCCTCAACGCCGACCTCTTCATCATCTTCAATCTCTTCGTCCTCATCGTCTTCATCCTCCTCCTCTACTTCACTGACATCGTCTTCACGCTGATTACGCCGGCGGGCACCATGGTCCAAATCCTCTTCAATACCCATCTCCGATATTGGAAGGGTTTCATCCAATTCGTTTTCATCACCTTCTTCTTCCTCCTCTTCCTCATCACTGCCACAGAACATAGTAACAACCACAGTGTCATCGTCCATTGTGTTGTTGTCTCCTGGCGGTGGTTGTTGATCTCGCTCGGGTGGATAGGAAGCAATGAATTCCTGCTGAGAAGATGCTGGCGCCACTGCTCCTGAGGCTGTGCTCAGGCTACCGCCAGCAACAGAAGCATCCATATCCATAATTACACTTCCTGTGGTGCCCGCAGTGGCTGCCGTACTGCTTATAGAACTGTGCTGTGATCCTGAAGCCTCAATCTGTGGATTTTGATTAAGCAGTAGAGATCTCTCAACACCACTTCCGTCTCCACCACCTCCACCCTCACCCCCACCACCACCACCGCCGCCGCCACCACCACCATTACTACTTGTGATGGAGTGCGTCTCCACTTCAGAGTCTGCTGCAACCTCCTCCTCTGATGCCGTATCACTAAAATCTTCCTCCTCCTCCTCCTCCTCTTCCTCCTCCACAGTGTGAGTAGAAGCAGCGGCAGCAGTGGTAGCGTTGCTATCCAACTCATTGCTCCGGACATCTGCATCCGTGTCCGAGTCACCACTGGGAGCTGGGAGGAGTTCCATCTCGGCGAAAGGATTCGTGGAGGCGGTGGAATTCGTGGTCGCTACAGAGGACTCAACCACAATGACGGGTGGAAGTGGCGCTGATGGTTGTGGTGGTTGCGATGCCCTGTTGTGGGTGTCGCGATTACGACGACGTCTACTATGATGGCGATGCCGGCGGCGGTGCTTCGAAGGGGGACTTCGATGATCCCCACCACCCCCGCTACTCTGACTGCGGTGACGACGACGTTTCATGTGATTTGTGGAACCCGAAGCTGGTTCTTGACTGGTACTATCAATGTCCTACCGTAGGAAGAAAATAATTTTTAGGCGGAGTAAATTGTCGGAGTATCGAACTTAAAATCTGCCTCGGTGTTTCAAAAGCAAAGAAATTTAAGATTATGAATAAGATTAATTGTTAGAAAATAAACTATTGATCTCCGAGTAGTCGAATGAAAAGATCCAATTTGCACGCATGAGACGATAGTTCACTAGACAGACATTTTCCTGCAAGATAGAAAAAAATAATGCACAACTCACCATAGGTTCTTCCACGTTGTAGAGAGTGATATCGGTACTGGTACACGACTTGCCATGTTCAGTTAGTTGCGATGGCTTCCGTTGTAGTTGCTCAGTTTTGGGTGGTGAAGACAGCGGCTGCTGACGCTCACTTGCTTTCCATGTGGGCAGCAGTGTGGAGAAATCAGAGCCCGTTGAATCACAACCGTAGAGTAAACGACGAATCACGGAGTTGGAACAGTCCAGAGCATTGCCCAGACCAGAACAACCGTTGACAGATGTGCATGTAGAAGATTGCGACTGGCGCGATCGAGAGAACGAGGACCTCTCTGCAGACAGAACTTGGTCCAAACCCTGAGCGAAAACGAAAAATCAGTCGCTAGTCAACATGATGTCTAGAAACACAGCCCATCGACGCGACAAAAAAGTCATCTGATACGCGAAATCAGCACTGAAGCTGAATGGCTGAACCTTTGAAGATATTTTATTAAGCAAAGTTGCACAGATATGAGCTGTGGTTAAAATCATATCAAAAATTGGCATTTTTTGCCAGAGCTCACCAATAGGCAATGTAGCATTCTGTCGGTGTCTTCAGCGTATTTTCTACTAATTTGGCAGTATTTTAAACCCTCGAGTTTATGAACCGAAACTGGGGTCCAGAGCTTCGCAAGTCACTCATAACATTTGTATACCAGTTGGAGGAGGCAAAACGCATCGCAAGAAAAGGCTCAAACAGTCTGATTCGGATGGTAAATCCCTAGATGACGATTGTCGCTTTCAAAAATACCGTATAGTCCTGATAATGGCAATAACAATCTGATTCCACCAAAACGATTTGGCAAGAGATGACAACAAACTTTAAAGATTATCAACACGCCCTCCACATATTTTACTTCACAACAAATCAGGCTCGGAATAGTTGCTGATCGCCCTCCATTTTATAATACTAAGACAAATGCAGCTGAGATCTGTCTACGCTACACAACACAATGCGATTTGAAAGCGTCCAGAAACTGCCTTTTTCAGCAGTAGAAGTGATCAATGAGTCGGAAGACTCGTCGCAATTTTTACAAGGTAGAACAAGACCCAAACTACCGCGCAACTCATTCACGGGAAAAGTCTACGACGTATTCCAGAAAGAGGGAGACGACACCTCACCTTCTAGTTGGAATTTTAGTGAAAATAGTCTCACGATAGACGAACGTGTTGTTTCAATTTATTTTGAAAGGTAAAAACCAAACGCCCAACTATTCAGCCCCATGAATAATTCAATGATAGGCTGAAACCGATTTAAAAACAAAGGGAAGCTTAGCCAAGCAAAGAGACATTCACATCGCTTGAGGTCCCAATACACCATCCACTTTCCTACGACCTGTCTTATAAGAAATGAAATGAAACGGTTAAGTGAACCACAGGTTTGCACGGAAACCTTAAGAGATCAGTTATCCGAGAGAGGTTAGCGCGGCTTGGCGTGTCACGAAAAAGGTTAGATTTTTTAGACTGAGGTTATCGACCGAACAACTATAACGGGATGAAACCCTCAATTCTTGGAATGTCAGGTTCCATACTGAAATGCTTGTAGTGATAAATGAAACAACCTCTGAGAGAGTACAGAGCTCCCATTGCGATAAACTTGTTTGTTGCAAATTTCAATAGCAATGTTACAACATAACAAGGCGATCTGACTGACCTAAAAAAAGCAACGATATAAGGCATGGAACGAAAAGATTACTTCCATAACCGTCGAAACCGCATCGAAGAATAGGGTTAAGCAAAATTTCATCCTCGAATACTTGATACATGAGTTTGGAACTTAACCCTTGCAACCGGGAAACGTAACAACCCAAGGCTAGCCTACGTGAGATAATGAGCTATTCTAAACACGAAGAATTGGAAATTATGCAAGCGCACGTAACTTGTCTCTTAAGGTCGCCCCAAACTAAAAGCCGAAGCGGAGTTGTTTCTATTATAGCCTCAGGATTGGGACGTATTTCACTACGACTACCCTTAACAAAAATGCCTATGAGTAATCGCCTAAGACTGTTAATATAAACGACTAGCACGCTTTGCGCAAATAAGGTTTTTAAGGTCAACTGTCATGTGTAGTCCGACACTTACATCCCATTCATCGACTTTCTAGGCTATTCTCTGATCGGCTAGCTTGTAATCTGCATCACATGATAGAGTCGAAAATTCACCCATAAATTTAAAGCAAAGTTGAGACTTCCAAATTAGTACGACTACCACACTCGCCTTTGAATTCCCACAGTGCATTCAGACACCTTCCGAAGGTGCTGTCTTCAGGACGAAAAAGCTGCTCTTTGGTGAGGACGGCAGTAACTGTTCGCTAAACAGACAGCGGAAAATGTGAAAAGTCCTTGATATACGACATGGCCTAATCAACTGTGAAGGAAAGGCCACAACTTCTTAACACTCCTGAGAAATTGTTATGACTTGGTGTTCACTTGTGAGTACAGAAACTATCGAGACTTCAAGATCACCGAACTGCATGAGTAAGCTCGGGACACAGTGCACAGGCACGAGGTTGCACACTGACGACTTGAGCCCTATTCTCGAGTACTTGTATTACCTTGGTCGTGGGGATGATGGTGATCACTAAGACATCTGCATGCAAAGCCAACGTTTAAGGGGAACAGGGCGGACGTACGGGAATTAACAACAAAGAAGGTAGCTTTAATAAAGTTGGAACAGGAACATTTCGCGTGATTCCAGACATCCATAGCAGATGTTTCGATATCGACGCAAACGCTGGCCAAATCAAAAGAATCGCAGCATGAGACTGCGAAATCAACGCAACACAACCTCCACAGAAACAGCACATAATCGGGAAACTATGGTAAGCCTTCACGCACACACAACGTGATTAACCATTCTCCAACAAGGGAACCCCACATTTGGAGAAGAAATCATTAGTGCGCTACACTTGGCTCGTCCTGACATTTGCTCGCTCCATAAACGGAAGCGATAAGCCACGGACTTACATGAATGGCTTCACCTTGCTGGGAGGTGAGATTGAAGGTCGCAGTAGAGCGGAGTGCACCGATGCGCACAGGTGTAATGACTTTTGCTGCGAGAGAAGCGAGCTCCAGGAGCGCAACGGGAGCCAGTTGGAGGAAGACAAAACGTGCTAACTCAAGAGGCTGCGCTTGTGTCACCAGTCTCCTAAAACAGAGTAATGAAATACTTTGCTTGAAATTGATTTCTTAGAGTGGCTTTAAGGAGTATGGAATATTTAAACCGCACACATGCAGGGCAACACTGGCAGATAGAGCCATCATATTATAACACCATTAGCTGATCCTGTAGACTAACTTAAAATTTACGGTAGCTTCAAGTCCTGAAATTCAAATTATTTTCAAAGATTAAAGGAGTGCCTTATAGACCCGGGCTTTCATTTACTCATAGTCGTAACGTGATTTTCATGACTCCAGCGGAAGGAGATCTCCATGTGACCCGATTTAACGAAAAATAGACTAGTAGAAAATTACGCACGGTTTCTTTTTGTGATGATCAGGACTGAGTTCGAGCATGAGACCAGTGTATACACGAGCCACAGAGCGCAGGAATCTCGCGATGCCGCGCTGACAATAGAAGTAGGCGTCGGTGATTTCGGTACCAGAGCCAGTGGCAGAGGGAAGGGAGAGGGTGAGGAGACGCCAGACACCGCGATCGCTAGAGAGATGATCAGAAAGACTGCGCGCCAGGGTGTTGACCAAGCGCTGCACAAACTCTGCTGGGCATTTGCAGAGGAGGGTGAAGACGAAATCGTCAAGCTGGGAAGTACCCGATTGAATCGCCATTACGGATTGCTAGGAGCAGGAGGAAATATAGACAATTATTAGACACCAAACGAACCACCGCAAGGAATGGCTCTAAACCAAATCAGATTAGAAATTTGATGCTGCCAATTAGAGAGAAAGTCCGTCAGTCATTTTTGCCTCTCGGTCACCTATTTTTCTACCCTTTATAACAGAGCGACAACCCTGTGCTAAACGATGATGGAAGTGTTGTCAAACAGAAGCATTCCCTCGGTCATACTGGAATTATCTGAACAACTAACTGATTCTAGAGAATAGACAAGAATCCCAGGAATAAAAAAGCCTTCCAAAAAGTGCAATCCACAATAGAGGAAAGAAGACTTTAGTACAACACTTAGCGGAAAACCCATAACACATTTTACTAGTCTCATTACCTGAACGCTGAGAAAAGTTCATTAACGGAAAATATAAACATAAAAAGCTCAATGGCTTTTGATAACAATGGCCAAGGAAGTAGAAGAGAAATCCAGTTATGTACGCATAAAAAAGTCGATAACCGAAACAAACGAAGTCGAAAGTTCTCTAACGCATGGCGGGTTGGATTAAATACAGGTCCTGATTTAACAAAAAAATAAATGACAAGTTCTGATGGGATATAATAACATATGACAAGATGGGCGGCAAATTGCTTTAGTAAATACCACTATTTAACAATTCCATTCATTCGTCATTGTACTCTACGCAAATGAAACAAAAAGGGGTGCATTCATGCTAATTTAAAGATCCGGTTCAGACGTATTAAACAGCAGCCTAGATTGTACTTTAGTGAGGAGGGCAGAATAAACGATGTTAAGATTAATATAAATGAAGAGATGCTGATTTTGATAGCAAAAGGTAGGGTCTCTAACGCTTTATAAGCACTTACACAAGCTCCAGCTTTCCCTTTCCTTTCCCCAAACTTTGAGGAGGACTCTGTCGCAACAACATTTTTACAATCACACAGCAAACTGGCAGCCGCGGCTTTTGAATCCAGCACCAGCTCAAGAGCATCTCTTGAAAAGGTCGGCGGTTCAAGATCGTGCTCCGGTTCGTCCAAGCCAGAGCCTCCTGTACGAGCAGCGGCAAGGGTCCCACGGTCCCCACTACCACCTCCATTCCCGCTACCACCACCTCCACTGCCACCGCCACCACCACCACCACCACTGCCCCCACGTCTCCGCGCCGATTTGTACTGCTTTTGCTCTCGTGTCTGGCGCTCAACGCAACGAGTGAGGTAGACCAGAAGGTGTTCATTTGCACGATTGGGTAAATATACAAGGTCAGTGTGAAGGAGAAGACGTTGGAAGAGGAAGAGACGAGAGGCCTGGTGACCGAGGACAAGACTGCGACAACGGCACTTCTCCCAACAGTCGCAGTAGGCCGTGGGAGAAGTGCGTTTCAGGCGACAGTCATGCCCCTTGTGGCAAACACGCGCGCACTCTGAACAACAGCAAAGAGAGTCCATGAGGCCACAGGTGCGACACTCAAAAATGTCCTGGCGGATATGATTAGGTCCAGTCCAAGTAAAACTGCAGGTGTCGTTGTAGCAGAGGGTGAAGAGTGGTGAGTCGTCGAGGCGAGCAGAGGGAGGGAAGAGATAGCGCATGAGACGAGAGTAGCGGAATTGGTGTGCAGACTCCTCGCTACCATCAGAACGAATACCTTCCAATTCCTAAGGTAAAGCAGAAAGCTACTCATCAACAGGCTATGACTGAAGTTCTCTGATGTTAATTTTGTTTAGATAGCATAATTCAAATGTGACACCACCTTAGACCGACTGTGATTGCTTCATCTAATTTAAGCCAAAGGCATTGGGAAATAGACAAGATTAATTAAGCGCCAGGTAGCCCTAACAATTGCAACAATTCTTAAGTAAGCAGACATCCTAAAATCCTCGAACCGGCATTGAATGGGAATAATGGGTCTCCCTAACTGGAATTTGAGCATAAATAAGACGACAAAACGAAATCTCTGTAATACTTCGTTGATATTATGAAGTTATCAAGTTCGATTAACGAAGGATTCCTAATTAATGTGAGACTCGGGTCGGTAGGGAAATTCAGCCAGTATATACCTTGACGTCAAAGATCTTGTTTTTTTTCGGTCTTATTATTTACTAGAACTTCAATAGGATCCGCGCTTACACAAATAAGCCCTATTTTACAATGGGAAAAGTTAAACCGCTACCATCAAAGATCTAGTAACCACCAAGTCCACAATTTACATGCTGCGCAATTCTCGATGATGGGATGGGGCTAACCATGCAAGGGGAAGTTACAATAGGCGTGCAAGGTATATGGGATTCGCGAAGCCATTCCCATCGCTGGTGGAAAGGCTATTTGACGGTTATTTCAACCATGGTCAAAAAAATCTTCACAACTGTCTTCTGTTCAAAAAACTTGGGGAAGGTATTTGACAGAAACAATCCCAAAGAATGAGGCGCAAAACAATTTAAATGGGAGATTTGAGCACAATAAATATCAAAGCTTTTACACGGAAAAGTAAACTTGCCGAAGTCCCGGAGAAATGTCTTAAGAAAATCTGACACCAACAGTTGATCAGGGTCAGCACTCGGAAAGAGGAAAATGACTGCATTATATCACATCTTCCATAAATGACAAACTGTCACGATGACCAAGTTTACAATATCCGATAAGTATGTGATAGTTCTATAGATAAAAGGCAAGAAGCGATGAGATCTTACGACAAGAAAGTCCAACAGAAACACTGCCACTTGGTAAGCCTTGCACTGGATAGCCAGCATGAATGGCGTTAGTCCATCATCCGAAAGGCTCGCGAGGAGACGCGGCAGAAGGGTGCGCAGCCGAGGGTGCAGGACGAGCGCTCGAAGAATCCGATGCGAGGCTACTCGACGCGATGCCTCCTCGGTAGCCGGCAACGGAGCCATGTGACAAAAGTGGCCACCAGATGATGTAGATGAGGAGGAGGCTGCAGCCACTGATACCGCGGCCGCTGCTTCCACCGCGCTTGCTGCCGCTGCCTCCAGAGGAGATCGAATAAAGAGGTCGTGGACAGAAGAGGTGGAGGATGAGGCAGTAGCAGCGCTTGACGCCACCCCAACATTTGATGAGCGCTGGTTGCTAGAAGCACTTCTGTCACCAGAACAAAACAGGATCAATTGAGTTTCATCTAAATCTGGATAGCTGTAAAAAACTAACAATACTCTCTCAGCTTGCAAAAAAACAACGAATCGAAGACGAGCCTGCCATTGCAATATCGCAATGCCCCTGTCAAAGAGGGAAACAAAGGCTCATCACGTAACAGCATTTCAAAGGGAGAGACCAAGCAAACGGTGTTTTGGGAATTATATAGGCTTCCTCCGTAGAGATGCTGAAACACTTATCAACGCTAAACTTTTCTAAAAATACAGAAACTATAATACCGGAGTGGATATTTTCGAGCGTTCTCAAAAAAGGCCTCGTTAGACTGAAATGGTAACGGAGATTTGAGCAGTGAATTTCAGAGAACACAATTATTTAAAAATGCACCTCTGCTTGAGACAAAAAGGTAAAACGCTGCTTCATCTTCGAAGGAACTCAATTCAAGATAGCCGGATGAGGTTTTTGCACTTCTAGCAACAAAAGTATAATTGAACAAGTATTATTCGTCACCCCTGGGTTAAGACAGTTTCAAAGGGTACTTGAAAATAAAGTAGACTTGGGATACAATAGGCAGAGCATGATAGCAAATCCTTGAACTAACTAGAAAACTCGAATTAGGGTATAACATCACAAGAAAATCGCTTGAGAGATTAACATCAAGTCGACATTTTTGGTATCAGATATGCAAATATCACGAATCAAAAATAAGTTTTTAAAAAGTAGTTATCACTTGATCTGCTAAAGGGGAAATAAGCTGGGTGTAGGAAAATAGCAGCTCTGAAATACGACCAGCTAGCTCACAGATTGAGAAGAGAGTGCAGTGACCTCGGAAGGGGTGGAGGGGGTGGTGGAGGCGGGGAGGGAGAAATGGTGGTCCACCCACTGCCGTCGGAGGGAGGCGGTGGAGGCTGTGATGATGGAGCAGAAATGGAGCTTGCGCGCTTGAGAATGTTTTCTAGACGCTCAGTCATCTCGGGGGTTTCGCGGGCCATCGGAGCACACATTAAGACGGCCATATGAAGGATAGTCCGATGACCGTCTGCCATCTCGCTTGCCACCGACTCCACTCGACATGGTGGCGCCGTGTTCAACAATCGAAGCTGGATATTTTAAAAACTGCGTTTTGATTTCCCTACGGATACAGGCGAACTACGAACTAATTCAGGGAAAGACACAAGCCTCATATCAAATAGAAAGTAGTTGCTAGCAGAAATGTAAAGAAGGTAGCTATGGAAGGGGCATTCCGGGCTTCCAATTTACCGTTTCTTCCACCTTTGTCTCATCTGCACGCAGGATATGCTGCAACAGACTGGTCTCTCTGACAACCACCACACCCAGCAGAAGGCGTGGGTCACCCTGAAGGTCTCTAGCAGCAGAAGATAAGGTCAATTTCTTGTTTTCACCGCCGGCTCTAGAGGTCGAAGCCGTGGTGGTTGCCTCGGCATCGCGCTGGGAGACAGAAGTGGAGATAGTGGTGGGGATAGTGCGTGGTGGAGAAGCACTAATCCAGGAAAGGGCGGCGCACTGTACTGCAGGTAGGTCTAGCCAAGGGGGAAACACCCAGGACTCCTGACCGGGACGTGAAGGTGGTAGAAAGGGGAACACTACACCTGCAGAGTCGCGCAGCAGCAAGGGGCGCTGAAATTGAGGTTAATGGTAACAAGTCACCATTGGAGGATTCTTTTCGCTTTCAAGGGTTAATGTCTCATACTGTTTACTGCATACCAAGATTTTTTGAACCGAAAAAGTCTCATTCATTTCATGTATATGGTGGCGGAAATACGGCCACATGATCTCTTATACGTTCAAACTAGAACGAACACTTCCGCTACAATCTCATGAATAAATGAACTTGAAGTGGTTAGAAATTTGAAATTTGTGAAACAGTGAACGAAAAGCCATTGGATTTTAAAGGCGAAGCGAATGCCTAGAACTGGTGCCTGAATGAAATGACTCAGAACCACTGGAAGCGAGTCAATGATTCAATCATTGGGAAGGATGAATGAATCAAACATACTGCCATGAAGCCTGAGCCCCTTCAAAGTCAAAGACAAGTGAAAAATGGACTACAATTGGACTCAACTTGTCAATCAACTAAAAAATTAGTCAAAATTGTTACATCAGGCAATGGGCAACTGCGCAACCCAATTTGATGCCGCAGATTTGTAAAACTATATTAGTCGGCAGATTAAACCGCGTACACACCTAATTCAACTTCCTTCAGTACTGTGGTAGATTCTAAAACAATGTGTTCCCCATCCATGGTCAAAAATATCAACGAATACAAACCTCAGCAGGACACGTGAGCATAATGTCAGAGTAGAGGAAGTTCCTGGCTCCATTCGCCTCGATAGCGTCATCTAGACCACCTGTGAGCTTGGAAAGAGCTGGCAATCGTCGGGATGATACAGTCTTTCCATTCAGCGTAAAAACGTGGTATTCCAAGTGCCACATTTGCTGCGCCTCACCACTCCCAGTTGCAGTTTCTGGTTCGACTCGACCGACAATAGCATGAAGGCGCGAATTCTCCGGTGCCAAGGCGAAAATCCGCTTCTTAGAGATGTTAGCAGATAGAGAATTTGACTTAGCAGTAAGAAAGTTCATCACGATATGACGCGGTGTCGGCTGAACAAAATCCGGCACGCGCTGAGATAGCCCACCGCCTACCGTCTGCTTCACCTGCATCAAGTCGTCCTTTTTCAACAGACGGCAATCCTGCAATAGTATAATCTGGGTTAGGAGAAACCTCGGGAAGGGAAAGAAGTTGAAGAAAACAGCTCACGTTAAGCCAGGCCATAGGATCATGCGGAGCAACAAGCGAACCAGCAGAGGACGAGGAAGCAGTGGGGGGAGCAACGAATGGTTTCTGGAGAGCAGGAGAGGTTTTAGCGATTTGGTTGATGAAGAGGCAGACGGGAGCGGAAGGACAGCGGGCAGCAAGACAAGCGCGATCCTGCTCCTTGAGAAACTTCACCGCGGCGATGGTTCCGTCGATTTTTAGCAACACACCCACCGGTTGAGTCCGACCATCCTCCACGAAAACCACTTCGCTCAAACACCAATCCTCAATCTCCTCGTCGTACTGTGGCTTTGATGTGGTTGGTTTTGATGCCTGTTTCGTTAACTGCTGCTGTTGCTGATCCAACTGATCGAGTCCACGACGAGCGCCGCTTCCACTTGCCCCTCCACCGTTCCCGCTACCGTCACTTGAGGTGCTTGGCGCCTTTTTGCGCTCTATGGGGGATAAAACAAAGCAATTTAATGAGGTACTATGCCACGACCCGAGTTTGCACCTCACAGGAATGTGGCATGCTATCTTTACCAGTGCACCATAATTGGTTGGAGTATGTCGTGGAGTGGTTGAATTTATAACAATAAACCAGATGTGCAACCTTCCTTACCCGTAGATAATTAAGACTAGCCTCTGATGTCGGCTTTCTTCTGAGACAGCAAATAATGATTAAAAAATATTGGTTAGGTACAACTAATTAAAAGTGGGAACAGAACACCGGTAATATTAAGTCCGGCGGTATTTAATGAAAGGCTGCTATGGTTGTTTAAAGGCGAACAATTTTTGGCTCCGACTTGTCAGCGATTAATAGGTTCATCTAACGCCAAAAAGGTTATTGAACACAAAACAATACTAAATTAAGCATAGTAACGTGACAATTGCACACATCAAAGTGCGACGTTTTATCTTCTGTACTGCTTAAAAACAGTCTTCGATACAAGAAAGAATGCCCTTAACGTTGCGAACGGGTGACGCCCAAGTCGAATCTGGAATTGAATAAATGTATTAATAGAACAGAATTTTGCGGCGGTTTTGAAATAAAAACTGATTCTGAATAAAATAATCGGACAAGAGCAATTCACTGCAGAAATAATAGTTGAAGAGCATGGAAACATAGGCTAATGTGAAAAGCTGTTGAAAGTATTAAAAATACCTCCGGTTTGCCTATCTCAAAAAAGCGCTAGTCAATTAGGACAACAGTGGCCAGAGAAGCCATGATCGAAAGAAATAAAAAACTGTAAGCAACATCAACAGGTTCATATTCTGCATTTCAACGAAAAGTTAAACTTCGTGGTGTTGTTCTCTTGTTCAAAACCTTAGTCCAAAAGAAGAACCGCGAGAAACGGAAATGCAACAAGCTTCACATCACTAACTTGAACAAAGAAAGTAGATTAGACTGATTAGTCAAGACTTGAGGCTGACACGCTGTGAATGGAAATAATGGACATTACGCATAACGCTATTTAAAACTTATAGTAAAACTGAACTGTTCAGAACCTACTTTCATTTTCGTAAATCGTGGGTCACCACGTAGAAAAATAGCCCGAAGAAATAGGTCAAATTGAGAACAATAGAAGGTCCCATGTTTGCCTGTCACATTAGTGAACAAAAGCTCCATTCGAGTGGTCACTAAGATCTGGTCAAATTAAACATTAAGGAAATACTTTTGAACACAAGCGATTTCTTGTCCCTAATAACATGCACCATTCAGTACAGCAACAAACCATTGTATGTATTTAAATGCTTCAAGAACAAAAAAGCACTTTCCCTTCACAGTTCCTTCGCTCCTTGAAACGCCAAAAGACCCAACCTTAAAAAAAAACTACTTACTGAACGTCCTCGGACTGACTTTTACGGGTCCTGAGTGATCTGAACATGTAGATGAGGCAGGCGAGGGAGGAGGGGGCATCTCCATTGCGCCCGAGTCAGTAGAAGGAGGCTCGTGATCGGTTTGCGCGGCAGCCGCGGCAGCAGCAGCAGCAGCGGCTTGAACATAGGGACAAGTGAGAGCATGAACCGCCTCCGTCGAAGTGCTTTTCCCCACAATTGCACTGCCACCTGCCCCCACAACCACAACGCCAGTCTGGCCTCTCAGCGCAGAGGGTGATTTCACACGAAAACGACACACGTCCGTCAGCTTCCACGCATCCTCCAGCAATACTCCCACCTTGGGTATACCGTTGGTCAATGTGAAACCAATTGCACCGGAGTGGAACATAGGCGCATTTCTCATACACACCAAGTCCCCTGGACTGAGAGGTGGAGCGCAAGTAGTCGTAATGTTGGCAACAGCAGGCGTTTTCGAACCCACATCCGAGCTGCCACTGGTACTGCGATGACGACTAGCATTAGCAGTTGTGCCAATAGCGGTTGGAGCAGTTGATGCAGAACTAGAGTGTTTCTGTTTTTCAGCATTGCGTTGTCTGATGTATGATGGTAGAACACCCCACCAAAAGACCGCGCCAGAGGCACACTGAACCACAGTGATGAGCGGTGCGGTGGAGACACGAATAACAACCTCCGCCTTCAGCTCATTGAAATGTATCGCGGGGTGCTCAAGACGCATGAGGGCAGCGGTCGCCGCGGTAGCAGCTGCTGAGGATGCAGGGGCAGCAGAATGAAAGAGACTGGGTAGCATCTCGTCCATCCATGTGGCAATAGCTCCAGAAGCTGTCATAATCGATGCACGAGTGACGCAACCCGAGAGGGAAACTACCTTTTCGTGAGTGATACCTAGACTAGTGGCGCGGGGATGGCGATGATTAACTAATGATGTACCGGTTTCTGGTTGCTCCATCAGGTTAAATGGGGGTGAATTGACACTCTGAAAAAATGGACGCGCAAGAGGAAACACTGTATATCAAAGAGCATGTAAAACATTTGGTAAAAAATAGTAACGCACATGTGGGTTAAAGGGCTCAGGACTTTGCCATTTCCACTGGTGGAGTTCACCACGACTGTTAATTGCAACGAGTTCGGTGTAGAGAGCAGCAATGCTAACAAAGTGTGAGCCAACTGATTCAGCTGAGTGTGTGGGCCAAAACTCGAGCCGATCACCTAGTTGCACATTGCTTTCGACACAATTTGTCGACCCCGGCACTGTTTCATAACCACTTTCTTCCTCCTGCTGAAGACCCAAGGCATAAATGTTGGGAAGAAAGGCACAATACCTTCTCGTCTGGGAGTCCCATATTGCGCAAAAATAGACGAGACTCCGCTGTACGACCACCATAAGCCTCAGAATTCCGTAGGAATCCTTGTGTATCAAATCTTCTACGCTTCCGACGATCTGTGTAAGTGGCATGATCACCAAGGGTCCGATCTATTAAGGGATAATTAGGAAACATAAACTGCGCGTTACCACAATCCATTAGAATTTCTCTCCTAAATCGCGGGGATGAGGATCGATCAATGATGTCTTCCTGAAAACCGCTTTCTCCTTCCAAGAGTAAACCTTCAGGATGATCGAGGAGGGAAAAAATATCCTCCGCATCATCTTCCCAGTCGTCACCAATATTGACAGCGCCAGAAGCGCTGCTGAAATCTGCCTCGTCCTCACGCGATAGCATGTTATTGACAGCCATATTGACGTCCAAGTTGGTCCGTTGTAGCTCCCTTATGATCAACTGTCTAGACTTGCCCTATTTAACAGCACAAAAGATAAATAAAACGCCTTCTCATCAAACAAGTCCCAAAAAGCCCAACTGTGTCTAATTACTTGCAAAACCATTTGACATTGTTCGATAAGATTTTCAGGAACGTCAGCTGGGGATATTTGAGAACTTAGAGGACGCAAGTAGAGACCTTGGCGTTGCATTTCTCTAAACAAACTCATGGATCGGCTACCCCTCCCGAGAACACTCATTGGTGCACGTAGCGTTCGAAGAGCTACAGGCGCATTGGAAACTCGGACCGAGCCAGAGCTGCTCTCCCGACCATAAGAAAATTCGCTTCTTGAGTCTGAAGAACGCCCTCGTCTATGTCAATGTTGTAAAAAGTACAACGCCTTACTTTCTCTCGTTGACACAAACAAATTTGTCTGCACGGAGCGAGTACGACAAGCGACATATCCGACCATCCTGAAAAAGTAGATTCAAAAAAGCAGTCATTTGAATTACTTGAAGTCGAAAAGCTATATGGGAAGGTCCAACGACAGTTTCGACGATGATGCATCGTATAAGAGGCCGTAAAACTTCGGGCACGTAAACGCCATCTTTCTTTATTTGGTCGGAAATATTCTTTAAGCTAGCCACTGAGTGAGCAGAAGGCTTGAAACATACCAGTCATACAAATCTGTCTGTAGCTGAACTTGTGACGTACCACCTTTGGGTCTGCGCGAAACGAAAAAGAAAGGACAAGACATCTCGCCCACGGATGCAATTTACCAACTTCACGCACCAAACTACCAACGCTTTAACCACCTCTATTAACCTTCGAGATGATTCATTGATTGATTAAACCAAATAAAGAAATTACAAAATGGGATTTGTTTTATTGCTCTTAAAAAACGGCTAAGAGTGATTTCCAACATCAAATCATAAACTAGATTAATTTACATGAACTTACGTGTTTAAACCATACAGATATATATCATCTTGAAGTTTTTTACTGCAAAGCACAAATATAATCTTCTAAAAACCATTAATAGCAGTGCATTTCTTAGATTAACTTGATAGTTTCTAAAATTTTATTCGCAAATTATGTAAATTTCTCCTTACTAATATGTTTTTCAAAACAAGCTTCGAACCTGTCGCAATACCTTTTCGATTTAGGCACCAGTAAAGATTGCATGGGACTAGCCTTTGGGCTATGCCAGCTGCCTCGCCTATACTGCTTGTTGGATATATATGTTCTTCTCTAATGTTGTGTCTTCTGTTGTCTTCAAAAAAGTCAAAGTATGCCTTAATTGTAAAAAATTTGCAATCTAGGCACATCATACAAGGCAAAAATATAAACTGTCAAATTAAAAGGTTTCGTTTCCATTACAACCTCTCATTAATACATTTTGTGCCTTTCATTTAAGTGCTTATAATTTGATTAAAACTATTATAAATACGCCTTATAAGATATTGCTTTGGGTTGTGTAAGTTTTTGACAGCATTTTCTGCGTCCTTAAGCATTTGTTTAAGTCTTCTATACGAATGGTGCCTTTTCAACTTTCCAAGGTGAAATCTGTCTCAGGTTTGTGGCGCTTTCATTTTCGCGCTTTACCTCCCTACTGTGCCTTGTAAGACCTTTTGGTCAGTATCTGTCGGTGTAAGCTACCTACATGAATGCTTGCATATCCATTGCTGTGTGTTGTTGCACATTAACATTTTTACTAATTGAAATTTTTCGGTTAATCATTAGACGACATTTTTGGGTCTTTCTACGTTTAATTATAGTTCCAGACTGTTTCATGTACGTTAATAGGTACGTCTGCATCGCGTTGGTTACCTTTATTTACGCTGTTGAATCGAATATTTTAGACATACGATGTAGTCAGGGTATAATACCTGCACAATGTCTGGACAAGACTCGCATTTATTTTTGAGTAAGTCGAGTGGCACCCCAGGTGTCTCGCGGCCGTCTAAACTCCCTCTCTTTGGCAAGCGCTCGTCTGAGAAGCACCCGCCTCCGACATCCCAACCCCCACCTCCTCGTTTACCACCTCTTCGCTGGGTCGTGTTCGTCCCTCCACGGTCGTCAGGCCTTTCTTTGCTGCACAGCACCAGCCCACCGTCAATACCGATGCCCAACGCAGACGCTATCCTGCCAGTCAGCCCAGCACACCTGTTCGCGGCGGTCAGCCTGAACTTAATCAGGAATTCCAGCAGCTTCATCGCAGTGCACGTAAGTTTAATACCTTTATCTACTTCTTTGTTCCCTAGACTTTCTTCGACCGGGTGCGATTTCTGACTCAACAACATCAAAACGAAACGAAACCGGCGGCGTCATTCACCAATCCATCTCTTTCCCAGGCTCGCGCCATGCCCCTGGAATACAGTCTTCTAAATCTTCAAAATCTAAATCCTACCGCATGGAGAATATGTCGATTGAGCACTTACAGTACCTGGAACGACGGCTTCAACAACTTCTCGAAATTTTACCCCTCCGACCTGGTAAGCCTTGTAGTAGAAAGGGGAAGGAATTCGACCTATCGAAATTTAATTTATTCCAAATTTAAGTCCTCCCGGCCAAGGCGAAGAGTGACATGGGTCGCCAGCCAGCACATCCTTCGTGGGTAAACGGCGCACATCACCATCACCATCAACACCAAGCTCTTCAATATCCGGTAGTAGCTACTCCCTTACACTACCATCCACAGACCACTCCGCTCCTTCTATTTCCGCCGCAATCGACGCCCCAACCACCACCATCACCACCTCCACCGGCATCACAGCTACCACTAACGCACCCTACTGCTTCTGGACCGAGTTTCGGTGAAATCGATCCCTACTATCTTTCCTCCTCGCCCTCCTCGGCCTCCTCCTGCTATGCTGGTTCCGCGCCATCGTCGTTACAAGATTTCAACAGGGATGAGGTGAATCGGGCTCAGCTTTCTTCTTGATGCTACTTCTCCTTATCCTTTTTTTAGCGTCGTTTTGATCTATCGGGTGTAACATTGCATGTGCTAGAGGTGTTAAGCTGTCAGTCGTTGCCGCTTCTCCTTCTCTCGTCCTAGCAGTGGAGTTTTTGTTTATTTCTTTAAAACAGCAGGACTCCTGGCACGGCAAGGCTTTTTTAACATATCTTTAACTTTCTCTGTTTTCACTCCCAACATATTACCTTTTTTAGGCAATGTTCACAGCTAAAGCATTATTTTGGTTCATTACTTTGCTTTGTGCCAACTCTTCGTGTTCTCGTGATGGAGATGAATTTTTGTAAACAAAGCAAATTGCTCATTTGCGAGATTCGCCCCAAGGTTTTAGGAAGCAGCAAAGTAATCAAAGTTCTCTCTCCTTTCATCATCCCTTTTTCCATAACTCTTTTGTGGAATAATTTGTTTTGAAGGCGGGACATCTCATTTGTTAATTATGCCAGACATTACTTTGATGAGTTGTGGCAAAAGTAAGTAAAGCAGCGATAAGCAATAAAAAGCGTTGTGGATTTTTGTTTTTGTGTAAATGGTCACAAATGAGGCATGCACGAACCTCTTACTTTCATCCGTATTTGCTATAGAACCTTAATGCTTGGTCTAAAGGTAGGTGTGCAACTATCCCGTCGTTCACCTTCACGTCCGGTTTCAAAGTCTTGAATCAGGCAGATTGGGCATAGGCAGACATCTTATGATTATGTAGGACAGGAGAGAATTATTGTTCGTCTTCTTCACAAGAATCGGTGGCGTCTGTTCATCTACAAGGCAGGCTGGTGCAATCCCACCGTTTGTAAACTAAAAGACCTACTCGCACATATCTTTATTGCAGGTGAGGTATCAGACTATAGCACTTCGAAGTGGATAGAAAGCGCCCGAAATGATATAAAGAGAATAAACCTCTACTGAAAGTTTGCTCTCCCATGTCTGCACTTATAATCTGCGAAATCTTTATTTCTCTCTCCGATTTCTATTCCCCATCCCCATGTTTTCGTCTCAACATTGCATTGTCAAAGAAATGGAGGATTTACTGAAGGGGCAATTCCGCCTTCTGTTCAAGCGTTGCACGAATTGCAGTTAACTCTTTCGCACTAATAATCACAAAAACTGACCTTTAAGGTGGTAGCCTTAGGCGAGGTATTTCGTACGTAGTAACGGTCCAAAGTCTGCGTGAATGTATGTCCAATTTGTATGGCACTGGAAAGCTTCCAGAATGTAGAAACACTCACTTCCAAGGTCCTAAGTCTCGCGTCTCCCCTCCTTTTTTTGCACCCTAAAGATCTTCCATATTTTGCTACTGCGTTACCCAACAATTATTCCACTAATTTAGAGTTCAACAGTAAATCAGTTTTATTCGGAGTCTTTGAAACCGCTTTAAATTATGGCCAGGCAATCAAAGACATTGGTATGAAAAGGTCCTTAGGATGCCTGTATAGGTTTCCCAAGTGGGCTTTATTCCCATCGGACCTAGGGACTATGGTGGCAAGCATCGACAAATACATGCTATTTTGAACGAGCTTGGTAGGTCGGCGCCTTCAGATCACCAAAGCAGGCGATCAAACTTTGCCCATGCTAGGCGTATGGATGCCTGGCCTCGAATTAAACAGGCAAGCGTCAACTTAGCACCAATTTTGGTACTTCTTATTTACAGTAAAAAAAACCCTATTGGTAATTTTTGCTTGTCGTTTATCTTTGTATCTGCTGCAAAATTTGTAACATTTTCGTTTACCCAGGGGTTATAAAACCTCTCCTGCTACCAGTTGTTGCACTACACCATTTCACAGTAACTGCTACCATACTTCCTGGCTTATGGTTATGAGGGCCTAATTCGCAGTTTTATTTAATTCGTCCCACACACTGTGTACCACCATGGCGTGGCTGTGGAAGTGGTACACTTCTCCCACCAACTGTAGGGCTCAATCGAGTGTCGCAATATCTTGAATAGATTTAAGCAGGTGCCTTCTCCTTAACATCACCGATCCTGGAAAGAGCTTTTAATGCTTTGGAACATTAAGGGTAGTGGTCGCTAGGATAGGATTCATACCTTTCCTAGTTAACCCTTCCTTCATATTTTTAATTCATTTTGAGATGAATTTCAAAGCGAGGCCTCCAGCTGCCCCTAAACGTTGGACTCCAGAACCAGTTACTCAGTAACCATCTTCCATCAAGCCTCGAGAGTCTCCTTGCTTCTTCCACTCCAATTATCCGGTCTTTAACTGATTGTCTCTTAGTTAAATAAGTCCCTGACTAATAGCGAATCTCTATTAGCACTTTCTTTTTATTTACCCACCCAAGGATATTTCAGTCATTTCTTCCACGCGAATTGCCCAGATTTTAATAATAAAAACCTCCACCAAACCCTATCAATTCGCAGTGCTGCTGCTACATTTCCCCTTTATGACTGTGGGGGGCCATCCCATGCTTTTGGTTCGCTTCTATTCTTAGCTAGGCAACCATATCTCATCTCCTCATTGATTGGACTGTAACTTGTTGACCTTACACAGAATCTAGAGTAATCATTCTTTGTGATAATTACCGAATGGCACTGACCATCAAATGCTTTTTGCAGTATCCCATCGCATTCAAAAGTTGGGGAGGATAGTTGCGGAGGAAATAAGCCATGGCTTTAAAAATTGTTGTCTTGTCTGCCTTCACTGTGCATTCTAAATTCGAGTCGAATTTAGCGAATTCCCTACCCCGTCAGTCGAAGGATGTGCATCGTGGGGAGGGAGGAGGCGAATAAGGCAGAAGGCGAGGGTCTACAAGAGGAAAGGTAAATTCCAATCTTCTCCACCCGCCCCAGCCTTCTTGGCCAACCGTGCGCGCACACGCGGTTGTTCGTATGCGTGTGGAGATGGCGACGCACTGCATGGCACAACACAGCGATGCACCTTGTGCGTTCGACGCTGGTAGAAGGTAGTGCGGTGGGGCATTCAGCCTTTCTATCTCCCCATTCCCGCTCCTCCTCCGCACTCATCACATTCTTGGCATTCCTGATTGCATGCATCACGTACTGTTTTGGGCTTTGCTATCCTGTTTCTATTTCCGCCTCTGCTGCTCCTGCTGTAGGCATTCGAGCTTTTGCACCGCCTGCCTCCCATCACTATTAGCACTTCCCTCCCGTCAAGAAGCTATTGTAGTGAAGACCTGGGTTTTCTATATCTGATTAGGAAGCTTTCCTAGCCTAAGCATGAAATTCGCCACTGTAGAAGTCTGTTATTAATTGCTAATAATGGAAGGACCTTTCGATCGCAGGCGGCTTCAAGCCTTTAATGCATCTTTTGCAGACACCTATGTGTGTATGGGTGTTTCGATATTTTCACCGTGTCGTTTACTCAACAGCTCCTTTCGAACGTCGTTCCGATGCTCCCCACGATCACTCTTCTCCTTCAACTGTGGCAAGCGTGCAGGTGGAGTGTAATGCATTGTAAAACAGACTCAAGAACTGATATCACCTAGTTCACTGATGTCAATAGTTGGTGTTTTTGCTTAAGAGTCCCGAGCAACAGGCTCTCCTCCCAATGAATTGAGTAGTTGTGCTAAGGACTGAAAATGCTTCGCTTCGAGCATACTCCGTGGCTCAATTACTTTGCGTATTAATGTTTAGATAAAAGACAATAGGTGAATGGGTATTATATTCCTAGACGACGATGCAGTTCTTTGCATTTAAGAGTGTGTGTTGAAAAGTGGTTCTCTTCCATCCCTGTCCGGCATGCAAGGCTCGGAGTTGCCAGTCTGACCCTTCGATTTGCTGTGGCGTTTGTGTGTTAATTGCCAGGATCACCTCTTGTGGAGATTGGAAACGAGAAATTGGCATTCATTTTAATCTATCCATACCCATCCCTTACAAACTCGATTTATCTTTTTCAGTGAGCGCACTAAGTGACGTGCGAATATGTTTCGCTTTTGCAAAGTTGACAGGATAACGACAGCTGTTATTCCATATTCTTGAAAGCGATGACATCATCAATGCAGAATGCGACCGCTTTTCGTTGATATATTTACTGATTTCGGCTAAAGTGTGAATAATTTATGTAAAAACGAATTTTGGTCGACGGATGAGGAGTTGCCTCTGCGTCCTCGTCTGTTTTGCCTTTGGAGCTGCCTGAGACCGAAACTGGCATATTCCATCCACTTGCCAAAGGAAGCGAGGGAGGGGCGTCCCCACGCTTCCATGAAACACCTTGCATTGCTGCCATGAAAGTTGTAATTTGCTCCCTGTTTGGGGATGGACAGAGGTCCCTCTCGTTCTTGATGGTATTCCGTTCCACCCTTCCATCACAAAAGCAATGCACCTAAACGAACTCGCGCTACAGACAATCACTACATCATTAAACGGTCGTTGTTAATTTTGAAATACCCTTTGTACTCTGAAATAATGATGAAGTTTTTTGGCTTATTTACTCAGTACTCTGGGTCATATTTGTCCAGTCTGAAACAGCGCAGTTGATCTTACTCTACTGGAATACCTTTTGCAGTTTAATCCTCAAGGCTAGAGACCTTCGTCTTTTGCTAATTTCCCTTCTTGGTCTCCCTGGTATCTCTGTTTCTTTTGCTTTCGAAGTCCCCAAATAAATTCCCACTTCAGACCAATTTCTAAAAGTTTTTATCTCCCAGATCATAGAAGCTGAAGTATTGGAGGCGTAGCGCCTCTAGCAGTCGGCATTCCTTCTGCCATCTCCAACAGAGCTGACACCTTTTTAAATGTCACAGGCAGTTCCTTTTGCAAATACTTCCTTACTCGGTGATTTGATAAATGGTAGCCGATTTTCATGCTTAAAGTCTTAATCCAACCAATAAATTGGCGAAATCACTGCGTTCAGTCATGGTTTGTCACATCGAGAAAAGGATTTCTTTTGTCTGTATTACTGCTATTGGGCCATTAGACTTGAAACGTTCAATGCTTTTGACCATCAAATCTGGCAGTCGATTCTTTACACTTTTGCTGGGGATAAAGTAGACAAACCGTTAGGCTTTTCCGAAACTTCGTAACTTGCGGGGAACGGTTTGGACAGCCACAGGCGGGTTAACACTGGCCAAACACCACGCCTAAGCTGGTTCAGTTTTAAGTTGATTGGGTGCTTGACTTTCATAACCCACGGCAAATGGGATCTTCTGATTGAGCAGTCGCAATTGGTGGATAGATGAGACAGTGTCATGTCCCTCAAGCTACTGTTCAACGTCAGGCCCTCCAATACATCTCGAAGGTATTTTTATCATAAACGAGTGGTAGCATGGACAGTGCTAACTGTCTGTTTCAGGGTCGAATCGCGATTAATTCTGCCTAATTAATCCTGACTTAAATCGTGCTTATCAAGCATACTTCTTTTGAGGCACCAGTCACCTACTCGGTTTCGCGTACACTCAGAGGGTACGGGCTACCATCGAGGTTTGAAGTCCTGTCTTTCACTAAGCGTCCCAAAAGATCTTCCCTTCTCGAAAGCTCAACCCCTCCCTCAAATTTCCTCTTTTCGTCGCTCAAAAACAATTCGTTTGTCAAAGTTTTGCCTTCCATTTCTTTTCCCCTCCAAATTATGTGTATGCGTCAATATTATTTTCACTGCAATCTTGATGCCTCACGTATTTACATCCGACGCCTTTTCCTCCGTCTTCTTTGCCTCCTTCCCTCTTGTCAACTAATTTTTTTTCTCACCTTTGTTAAAGCCCTGCGTCTTCGAGGCTTCAGTGCTTTTTTTGCTCCAAAGGTGACGATTCACTGCCATTTTATAATTCTTTGGATTCGCGAGCATGTATTTGCATTCCATTCCGTTTTATGTCGACATGGCACCAAATGCCCAACTAATTTATTTCTTTATTTAGTGCTTCTTTCATAATAGTATTGCATAGGGCGCAAATCCTCCGCTTACATTCGAGCTTGATTGAGTGAGCGGACAGCCTGACCAGTGAAAAGATGGAGGCTCTGACTGCGCTATTGCGGAAAGTCGATAGTCGAGCCGATCGCATTCATTGCGTTCCAGTGCACTCCCGTTTTGATTCCAACGAATTCATCACTTTCATTCCTTCTAAGAGGGATGAGCATGCTTCATTCATAGCGTTTGTCATCATCCTACGTTGGTGCGAAAGCTGTAATCAAAAGTTCATCCCACTTCATTATAGCCGTGTTATCCTAGTTTTTTTTTTTGATGAGGATCAAACTTCCTTCTCTTCCTTATGAATCGTTGGCATTCCCTCAGCTATGAAATTGAGGTGATCTACTTTCTTTACCTAAAAAGGTGTATTCAAATGAATATGCGATGCAGCAGCCCCCTTGGCGTTTTGAGTGCTATCACAGGTACTTTCCTTCTTGTAACATTTCAAGTGGGATTCTTTTTTCTAATGAAATAGCAAACTTTTGTAAACTATAGGCCTTTGCTAATTCGATAAATGCTCTTAGGCTCCACTTTTTCAAAGTCAGTTTTCCCACTGTCGTGCACATGTGTGTGCGCGTGCTCTATCGGGATCCCATCGGATGCTGGTACTGTGGACGCACCAGACGTGTATAACGTGCATAAGCATATTCGCTGAATGAATGATTGGAGGTCTTAAGTGGCCTTGACCTCAGTGGGATTACTAGCGCATCTGGCGTTTGTCGTCGCGTCATATCGGTCAACAAGACCTAAATGGGCATCGAAGTGGAGAATTGTCCTAGAATTTTCAGGGTTTTATCGTTTGGAAGGAAAATGTTTGACTATTCAAATGGAGATGCTTTTATGAGATTGGAGGTATCTCCTACCGATTTTGACTCTGCTCTTACTCAACCCTCACTTTCTCAGTTGTCCACTTTCCCTGTGATTGACAATGCCAGGGGTAAGTGATAATTATCACTTTGGATGGGTGTGAAATAAAGCAACGTCTTCATCTCAATAATTTGCAAACGTTACAAAATTCGTGCAAATTATACTAGACACCTTATATCTACCTTTTTATGCTCTTTTTAGTTGACCTGTCTGCTCCATGCGGTGCGAAATATGCTGTCAATGCACGAACAGAATCAGCCCTCGTCCACCTCAAAATCCACTCCCACACTTGATCCACTCTCAGCGCTTCAACACAGACCTTTCAGCTGGTACTTTCATCGTACTGCGGAAACTACTTCTCCCTCCTCTCCTACCTCCTCCACAGTGAATCTTTTCCTCGATGAAGACGATTCTGTGAATGTAGAAGCGGCAGACGATGGGATTGTTGCAACGGATGACAGCGAAGAGGAAGAAGACGGGAAACGGAATAATTCTGCCGCCGATGGAAGTCCTCACCCCCCACTTCTTCCACCCGGCTTTCGAGATTTTTCCCGCTATCTGGATTCCAAATTCGGACCTGATTCCACAAAGGACCAACGTAGCCGTCATCATCATCATCATCAGCGAAGACGACATCGAGAATTGATTAGCAATAACACCACTGTCCCTGTTGTTACCACCACTTCTACTAATGGAGGCAATCGAGGTAGAAGTGTCACCGACGTGAGACCCAAAATCTCCATCACCACTTGCTCTGGTGACACCGGACCCTACTCAGATTTTGTACCCTCTTCTCACGAATCATTCTGTAAAACTACTGCCTCCACTCCAGCCAGTAGTGAAGATAACGAACCTACACAGCGATTGGTCCCCACCTGGTGCGCACCCTACTGGTGCCCGCCACCACCACCGAATGGTGGACAACCTGTCTCTTGGTATCATCAAGTTGCACCACCACCTCCTCTTCCTCCACCACCACCCCCACCACCCCCATGCCACCTCCCCAAGTCCGCTATTTAGCCCCACCACCACCACCACCAAATGCAGCGGCGGCGTGTTGGTTCAGGGCGGCCGCGAATCACTTCGCTACTGCAGCTGCCATCTTTGCTGCCGATAACGCAGCCGCTGCCTCCGTGCTGGCGTCTCCGTACCAACTGCCCCCTCCCTTTCCACACCCCACTGATCCTGCATTTGTTGATAGGCCGCGTGAACGTCGGACACCTGCAGCAAGTGTGTTTGCTCTATACTAGGTTTGATTTCTCCATAGCGTAGCGTCGGAGTTAGCAAAGCAGTTAGTTGGGCATAGGTAAACACGGGGAATAATAAGATAGGCTGCTTCAGCATAGTTTATTCATTACTTTAGAAGACACGGATTGGCTTCCATTCTGGCCAGCAAAGTTGACAAGAACGCACTTGATTTCTTGCTTCTCTCCTTGCTGAAACTTTTGATATCGTCTTTCAGCCTCATCTTTTACGCTGCATCCACAAAACACACCAACAACCTCTTCTTCAACCTCTCCAAGTCCCACACTTTGCCCACCGTCGCAGTTTATTAAAGACAGTTCCATCCGGAAAAATATGGGGGAGAAAGGAGATGAGTTTTCCTTAGCCTCCGACGAGGAGGATCAGCAACAAGGTCGCCGATGCTGTCAACGCCGTTTACCTGCAGTGGAACCGCTTCAACGCCAGCTCTGGGGCAGACGTGGTGATAATTTGGACTCGCCTCACGACGGCAATCAGGCGGTTGATGATGGAGTTTGTGCACTGGATATGCTTCCACAAGATCCAGCTTTAATTCTACCTGACCAGGTGGACTTCTATGCCCAAATAAAGGTAATGGGAAGATGTTGAAAAAGACATTGATTTGCATAAAATCTCATGTGGTTCACCAATAGTCCTACAGTTAAGGAGCGTTGGTGGTTATCTGAAATGTATTTGAATCTTTTCCTCCGAAATATCACTTTGTTTGTCTTACACATCCGGGTCTGTTTGGTGTAAAATGCATTCGGTGATACCTGTACTTTCCAAACACTCTGCCCCATTCAAGACAGTGGACAATGATTTAATGCATGAGACAGCCAAATTGTAGGTGATATATGGATGAATTCTTCCATAAGAAGTTGTTTTATTTTTGCCAATTCTTCTCTCTTGTTCTACGAAAAAATTGGCAAGTATTTCCCTGACTTGCTACTTTTAGAGCATTTCAGTAGCAAGTCAGGGTTTGCGGTGCCTAAAGTTTACGTGGTGGTGTATTTTCCGAAGTAAAGTGGCTTAACTAGTGTCTCTGAACTCAACGCCGTCCTGGAGCTCTTGCTGCAAAAGCAGTTCTTCAGATTATGCTTTTTCATTGATCTTCTTGATAAAGAGGAGTCGTCCAGTCGTTGTGATTCCATGTATAATTAACAAAGTCTTATTTCCATAAAGAAAGTATCCGACCCCCTTCCATACCGTTTTTAAACGCCCAGATTGGCTCCACTATGACCCACTGTACAAAACTTGTTCCAGCGGGACTCGCAGAAGTCCATGTTTGCACAGTCAGTCATCCACAGCAGATGCATTCCTGCTTTAACGTCCCAGTGCAGTGTCGGATTTGGGGTTGGATTCAACTCTCTGTAGCAATCATCTCTCTACTCTTTCCTCTTTGTGTAGGACTTACTGGAGCTGGATAGCAACATTTCGCTACCCCTACCTGCGGGTTGGGCAGTGGGCGTCTCTTCGTCAGGTCGGCGTTTTTACGTCTCATGCACTACCGGTGATGGTGGCAGTAGCTGTGGTGGTGAGAGATCGGCCTCCTCCCGAAATCGTGCCAGAACTACCACTTGGCAGCATCCCATCATCGCTCCTCGCATTCCTCTCGGCTGGGAGCGTGTCGAAATGCGTCGGGGAAATTGTGTCTACTATCGCCAGTACATTCGTCTTTGCAGTCACTTGACTGAATTATGCTAATTCTGTAGCTCCCCATTCGACCGTTATAGGCTTTTAGTGAATGATAAGTTAGCCTGAATCTTTAGAAGTTATGAAAAGTCAGTCAAAAAGAATATTTCGTGAGAAGTAATGCACTTCTTTTTCTGCCGTCTTGCTCAGTCTTCTCATACCCCACACACAACGTCATCATCCTGATCTCTGGTTCCCTACTAGTCCAAAGAATGTAGATTTTGAGCAGCAGAGTTGGTTCTTCGATCTCCGTAAGCTGCAAGAATCCGTCCCTAACTTCGACAAAGGTGTGTACACCTCATCACGTACGCATATCTCCGATATCGAGCTTATAACGACGTTGCGTTTTCTTCAGGGAATTCCCAACTCATTGAGTCGTATGTGAACACCAGAGATTCCAGCGAGGAAGCCCATTTTACGGTGAGCTGAATTACCCATGAAAGATGTGTTTGTAGACCTATCATTGGCTGCTAGCATCACTTTCTGTTCGGGTCTTAAGGCATTGCTAAAACAGCACGACGCGGGACAGCTGGAGAAGCTGTTGAAACATCTGGACTGCCGTTTCTTCCGTGACCTTCATCGGATGGTGGTGGCCTTTGAGATGGCGCGAATCCGTATTGTCCGTGAACTTTTCGTCCAACACATCCACAGAACCACAGCTTCCGCCGTCTCCTCCTCGCCTTCTGCAACTGATGGTTCTGTGGAGACGTAAAATATCCAATAGTGACCAAATCCATCAGATCGACTATTATCGACATCATCATTTCAGAGGCCTGGTTTTTTCTAAATTAATGTTCCGACCTCTTCTGTGTTTTTAATAACACAACCCGCATCTCAACTACCTTTTTCTTTGTTCTCGCGTCTCCAGGACCGTCTTCATAATTTCCTCATCCAGTCAATCTTCCAGAGTCAACTGCCCGTCTTTCTTTGGTTCTCACCTTCAACTTGGCCTGCAAAGCCCTAAAAATGCAACCTTACCCACCTGTGCCTTTAGTTCTCTACCAATAGATGATCCCACACATTTTTCTTTCTTTACCCACCCTCCTTCCAAAAAATTATTCATTTACCTATTCGCTCCCCTTGGATTTTGAAGTCATTTTCCACTTGTTGCATTTACTCATTAACAAAGTGCCTCAGTCCGATTCCTTTGCGTGGTGTTCCAATTGAGGAATATCCGGCCAGGGTGTTATCCCAAAAGTAGCCACCAATCGTGTCTGTCCAAACGATAGTCTGGTCTAAGCGTCAACTTGTGAGTTGGCAGCTTAGCCAATACGGGTTAGGCGGATTATGAAAGAATTGAGATCTCCTACAAAACACTTTCACTAACTACTGTAAAATCTGCAATGTTCAATAAAGCTATTAGTTGCTGAAGGGCAAGTTCTCAGGTGGAGAAGTCTGCGCTTCACGAGACGACAGCACTTGACGGAGGGATTTGAGTTTGTTCATGATGGGGGACAAAATCGCAGGGACCGCAGCCGAGATTTCGCAGAGCTTTAGTGTTCCTCAGTGGTTGTGTTCAGCACTCCCACACTACCCGTACCCCACACAACTCGGACAAGCAACCGATTGACCACAAATTTGACATTCACGAGAAAACCTGTTGGAGCGGGAGCAGCTAGCATCTCATTGTAGGTAAGCCCTCTGCCACTTTCAAATCTTCCGCAAGTGGTACCCCCCGGACGCAGCCACCACTGCCGCCGTTATGGGCGGAGACGACTAAACTGGACTACGTCATGTCTTGACTGCAGCTCGATCGTGTTCAGTATCTAAAATCGGAAGCACTAGTTCAGCTCCAATGGCGCAGATCCATGCGCCTTGCCTTGATGTCCCCTACATCACGATCAACAGCACGGCATTCGTATCCCCGCTAAATTGGCATACTTAAAATACTCAAGAACTACGCAAGCTTGAGGAAACTTGGGTCGGCTTCGCTGCGACCGTGGAAAGAGGTTGCAATGAAGGACTGCACCCCCTTGCCAGATAAAGTTGACGAAATTTGCTATAAATAGAAGACTCTGAGGATGAAACGTAGTAGAACAAGCATTCAACTTTATTCTAAAGGCAAAATGTAACCGTTTTTCCGCTAGCCATCTTTGACAATTTCTAATGCTCACTCCGAGAAAGTGGTAGAATCCACCCGTGAATTTTGGATACGACGATATCTTTGCGCAAGTAGGAACGGTTGGATATCACATTAAAAATTACGCGGTCACATAGAAAACTCCGACATGAGGGCCCCACAATACCCGGGCAAAGATTGAAAGTGGCCAAACAGTCACATCGGTAGGTGCATTCATATGTACAGAGGAGCCAATGTAGTAGGAACAGTATTTGTTGACACCTACTCATTAAACTTGAAGGAACACACTGCGGTGGAGATGGCTCCACCACTGTAGGTGCCGCGTTTCTTTTTCGTCTTCTCGTGGCGGAAGTCCTTACCGCGAGTGAATTTCAGCGCCATGTCCGCGCGTTCACCCCAACTGCCTCGAGCGCCTTTCTGAAACGAAAAACCATTCGACCACAATAAATCGCTACCATGTAAAGCAAATTTCTGCACCATTTCAACCACACAAAGATAGACCCATAAGCTCCAAAATACCTTCGCGGCGAAAGAGTTGTCAGCCAACTCTGGTAGAACAGCGTAGGCATCGTCCTCGACACGTCGGAATGGAAGCCGTTGCTTGGAGGAGTTTGGTGTGCCTGAGCTTGCAACGTTGCGCAACTTTGGTGTGCGACCGGCATCATGCGTCGATTTCAGAGTACCTGGACTCTCTAGGGATGTAGTACAATTAAGGGACAGATTTACCACCGCTGAATAATTTAACCCGTAAATTATAAACCTACCCACATTCACTTTGCAAGAGGCATCACAGACTGGAGTATTGACAGCCATGGGTGTTGACGCTTTGTCCTTCCCTCCACAATTACAATGACTTGCATTTAGTCTCATTTTCTTTAACAGAATCTCTTTCTCACTTGAAAGCGAAGCATTAGCGGATGCAAACGATCGCTTCTTAGCTAAAGATTCTGATTTCTTCAATGAAGAAAAAGTACCAGGTACAAAACCGTTATCTGACACACTTGACTTCTTAGAGGCCGAAAGAGGGGAATCAAAATACAAACTTGCAAGCCTTTTCCCCCTAGTAGAAGCAGGAAAATTCAAAGAATCCTTTGGCGAGACAGGTATATCAACGGAACCAGGAAAAGCAGTAGAAATTTTACTATCCGCCCCCACTCGAACACCCTTCTTCAACGCTGCCACAGACGGCTTCTTCACTTCAACCTCCTCCTCCGAGCTCCAATCCGACGAATCACTACTCTCCGCCTTCGCCTTCACTGGAGCACCCTTCTTCGACGCTGCCACAGTCGGCTTCTTCACTTCAACCTCCTCCTCCGAGCTCGAATCCGACGAATCACTACTCTCCTCCTTCGCCTTCACTGGAACACCCTTCTTCGACGCTGCCACAGTCGGCTTCTTCACTTCAACCTCCTCCTCCGAGCTCGAATCCGACGAATCACTACTCTCCTCCTTCGCCTTCACTGGAGCACCCTTCTTCGACGCTGCCACAGTCGGCTTCTTCACTTCAACCTCCTCCTCCGAGCTCGAATCCGACGAATCACTACTCTCCTCCTTCGCCTTCACTGGAACACCCTTCTTCGACGCTGCCACAGTCGGCTTCTTCACTTCAACCTCCTCCTCCGAGCTCGAATCCGACGAATCACTACTCTCCTCCTTCGCCTTCACTGGAACACCCTTCTTCGACGCTGCCACAGTCGGCTTCTTCACTTCAACCTCCTCCTCCGAGCTCGAATCCGACGAATCACTACTCTCCTCCTTCGCCTTCACTGGAACACCCTTCTTCGACGCTGCCACAGTCGGCTTCTTCACTTCAACCTCCTCCTCCGAGCTCGAATCCGACGAATCACTACTCTCCGCCTTCGCCTTCACTGGAGCACCCTTCTTCGACGCTGCCACAGTCGGCTTCTTCACTTCAACCTCCTCCTCCGAGCTCCAATCCGACGAATCACTACTCTCCGCCTTCGCCTTCACTGGAACACCCTTCTTCGACGCTGCCACAGTCGGCTTCTTCACTTCAACCTCCTCCTCCGAGCCCGAATCCGACGAATCACTACTCTCCTCCTTCGCCTTCACTGGAACACCCTTCTTCGACGCTGCCACAGTCGGCTTCTTCACTTCAACCTCCTCCCCCGAGCTCGAATCCGACGAATCACTACTCTCCGCCTTCGCCTTCACTGGAGCACCCTTCTTCGACGCTGCCACAGACGGCTTCTTCACTTCAACCTCCTCCTCCGAGCTCGAATCCGACGCATCACCACTCTCCTCCTTCGCCTTCACTGGAACACCCCTCTTCGACGCTGCCACAGACGGCTTCTTCACTTCAACCTCCTCCTCCGAGCTCGAATCCGACGAATCACTACTCTCCTCCTTCGCCTTCACTGGAACACCCTTCTTCGACGCTGCCACAGACGGCTTCTTCACTTCAACCTCCTCCTCCGAGCTCGAATCCGACGAATCACTACTCTCCTCCTTCGCCTTCACTGGAACACCCCTCTTCGACGCTGCCATAGTCGGCTTCTTCACTTCAACCTCCTCCTCCGAGCCCGAATCCGACGAATCACTACTCTCCTCCTTCGCCTTCACTGGAACACCCTTCTTCGACGCTGCCATAGTCGGCTCCTTCACTTCAACCTCCTCCTCCGAGCTCGAATCCGACGAATCACTACTCTCCGCCTTCGCCTTCACTGGAGCACCCCTCTTCGACGCTGCCATAGTCGGCTTCTTCACTTCAACCTCCTCCTCCGAGCTCGAATCCGACGAATCACTACTCTCCTCCTTCGCCTTCACTGGAACACCCTTCTTCGACGCTGCCACAGACGGCTTCTTCACTTCAACCTCCTCCTCCGAGCTCGAATCCGACGAATCACTACTCTCCGCCTTCGCCTTCACTGGAACACCCCTCTTCGACGCTGCCACAGACGGCTTCTTCACTTCAACCTCCTCCTCCGAGCTCGAATCCGACGAATCACTACTCTCCTCCTTCACCTTCACTGGAACACCCTTCTTCGACGCTGCCACAGTCGGCTTCTTCACTTCAACCTCCTCCTCCGAGCTCCAATCCGACGAATCACTACTCTCCGCCTTCGTCTTCACTGGAGCACCCTTCTTCGACGCTGCCACAGTCGGCTTCTTCACTTCAACCTCCCCCTCCGAGCTCGAATCCGACGAATCACTACTCTCCTCCTTCGCCTTCACTGGAACACCCCTCTTCGACGCTGCCACAGACGGCTTCTTCACCTCAACCTCCTCCTCCGAGCTCGAATCCGACGAATCACTACTCTCCTCCTTCGCCTTCACTGGAGCACCCCTCTTCGACGCTGCCACAGTCGGCTTCTTCACTTCAACCTCCTCCTCCGAGCTCGAATCCGACGAATCACTACTCTCCTCCTTCGCCTTCACTGGAACACCCTTCTTCGACGCTGCCACAGTCGGCTTCTTCACTTCAACCTCCTCCTCCGAGCTCGAATCCGACGAATCACTACTCTCCTCCTTCGCCTTCACTGGAACACCCTTCTTCGACGCTGCCACAGTCGGCTTCTTCACTTCAACCTCCTCCTCCGAGCTCCAATCCGACGAATCACTACTCTCCGCCTTCGCCTTCACTGGAACACCCCTCTTCGACGCTGCCACAGACGGCTTCTTCACTTCAACCTCCTCCTCCGAGCTCGAATCCGACGAATCACTACTCTCCTCCTTCGCCTTCACTGGAGCACCCCTCTTCGACGCTGCCACAGTCGGCTTCTTCACTTCAACCTCCTCCTCCGAGCTCGAATCCGACGAATCACTACTCTCCTCCTTCGCCTTCACTGGAACACCCTTCTTCGACGCTGCCACAGACGGCTTCTTCACTTCAACCTCCTCCTCCGAGCTCGAATCCGACGAATCACTACTCTCCTCCTTCGCCTTCACTGGAACACCCCTCTTCGACGCTGCCACAGACGGCTTCTTCACTTCAACCTCCTCCTCCGAGCTCGAATCCGACGAATCACTACTCTCCTCCTTCGCCTTCACTGGAACACCCCTCTTCGACGCTGCCACAGTCGGCTTCTTCACTTCAACCTCCTCCTCCGAGCTCGAATCCGACGAATCACTACTCTCCTCCTTCGCCTTCACTGGAACACCCTTCTTCGACGCTGCCACAGTCGGCTTCTTCACTTCAACCTCCTCCTCCGAGCTCGAATCCGACGAATCACTACTCTCCTCCTTCGCCTTCACTGGAACACCCCTCTTCGACGCTGCCATAGTCGGCTTCTTCACTTCAACCTCCTCCTCCGAGCTCGAATCCGACGAATCACTACTCTCCTCCTTCGCCTTCACTGGAACACCCTTCTTCGACGCTGCCACAGTCGGCTTCTTCACTTCAACCTCCTCCTCCGAGCTCCAATCCGACGAATCACTACTCTCCGCCTTCGCCTTCACTGGAACACCCCTCTTCGACGCTGCCACAGACGGCTTCTTCACTTCAACCTCCTCCTCCGAGCTCCAATCCGACGAATCACTACTCTCCTCCTTCGCCTTCACTGGAACACCCTTCTTCGACGCTGCCATAGTCGGCTTCTTCACTTCAACCTCCTCCTCCGAGCTCGAATCCGACGAATCACTACTCTCCTCCTTCGCCTTCACTGGAACACCCCTCTTCGACGCTGCCACAGACGGCTTCTTCACTTCAACCTCCTCCTCCGAGCTCGAATCCGACGAATCACTACTCTCCTCCTTCGCCTTCACTGGAACACCCCTCTTCGACGCTGCCACAGACGGCTTCTTCACTTCAACCTCCTCCTCCGAGCTCGAATCCGACGAATCACTACTCTCCTCCTTCGCCTTCACTGGAACACCCCTCTTCGACGCTGCCACAGTCGGCTTCTTCACTTCAACCTCCTCCTCCGAGCTCGAATCCGACAAATCACTACTCTCCTCCTTCGCCTTTACTGGAGCTCTCTTTGATACCACGAGAGCCGGCTTTTTAATTGAACTCCTGTATCCCGACTTTGTTTGTGAATGCTCAATACCCGCGGTTTTCGGCTTTACTAGAGCAGACTTCGCTGCGGTATGGGTCTTCTTTAATGAGCTTGATTTTATCGAAATGAACTTGGATGACTCCTTCTTTACTTCCTTCTTCGCCTTTACGGCGTTTTTAACCATCGCAACGGTGGCTGTCGCTGTTTTCGAAGTTTTTTTAATCACGTTATTATTATTTACATTCTTGCACTGCAAATTCTTAGTACCAACTGCTGATCTCTTCGCCTCCACAAGAGCCGACTTCTTTGAAGGTGGTTCTTCGTCTAAATTACTTTTATCATTGGCCTCATTAATAGTCCTCTTTCTCGTTAACCTTGTTGATGCCTTCACAAGTTGGTGCTGCTTTGAACGGGAAATTTCTACTTCTAAATTGTTCTGTTTAACTGCGCCTTCCCTTGGAACCACGCTGGCAGATATTGCAACTGGTGTGACAACGTTTCTTACTGTGGTTGACGATGATGGCCTCTTCGCCGGTGGTTCGGCCTCAGAGCTAGAGTCCACAGCGCCGTTACTATCTTGATTCTTCGTTAGGTCAAGCTTCCTTTTGTTCTGGGTTTTAGTAGGCATACCAATGTTCACAACCTTTTCCTGAGATTTTACAGCGCCAGTACTGCTGTTGTTAACCCCACGACCATTATTTGTCGTTTGGCCAGGAAGTTGCAGACTTTTTCGTTCCGACGCCTTTGCTTTACTCATTGCTATGACTGGAGCGAAAGGCATGGCATTACGATAACCTTTGAGTTCACTCATCACAAAACAATTAATCAAATTCAAAGGCCAAGTTTTAACCCATCACGTACAAGTATTTAAATTGTTTCAAAAATGTGATCGCCCAAAAACAGCTTGAATGAACTCTCCCATAAAAGAGGTGGTAAGTCGCGATAAAAACCGTAAAGTCATCCTAGCTGAATACACCAAACTATTGAGCATGCATCAAGCCGCAAACGCCCAACACACTTACCTCACGTGGGTGCCGGTGCCACTATGCTGCGCCCATAAATTGAATCAGTAAAACGGATCTCATCCTAAAGTAATACAAAAGTATTTGCATTTTTTGATCCATAATGAATAAACGGTAAGGTTTTTCTGTTTTTAAGTTGGAAACTGTTTAGGTTTTTAGTTCATCGTGCTTGACAATAAATTGTTGTTCTTCAACCCCTTTGTATGCAGTGATCTTTTTCCAGTTAAGCACTCATTAGCATTTATAGATGTGATACCCTTACATATTCAGATGCGACTGCCAAAATTTCAAGCTCTCAAGGTCTTCGTGTTTTGTTCTTATGTAGCAATTTGTCCAAGTGTTTATTCCTCATCCAATTATTATAATATCATCACATTTATGTGTTAATCCTTCATAATATAACCATCTTATCGGCGTTATGTAACGTCTAAAGATGCAATTTTGATTTGTTTTTATGATCGTCAATGAATTTTACCAAGTGCTTCATTTTTTTAGCACACGTCCCTGTTACATAGTTTGGTCTCTTCATACCGTACTTAATTCTTAAATCATCATGAGGGCATAATTAATGTGTTCTTTGGTTTGATCAATGAATTCACGTAGAATTAGATCATGAGTTTTGTTACTACTAAATTTCCCATCATTTGCCATGCATGTGAAATGATTCTGCGCCATAAAACTCCATCTCTTTAAACGTCCATGAAATTGAAAAGAAGCTTTATCCATGAAATTCACTCTTTCCTCCCCTTAAACAGGTGTGCCTTTGTAGCGAATGAATATTTATGCATCATTCCAGGTTTTCACTATCTATAGGAAAGTATTTGATCTCACCCTCGGGGTCCGTGAAATGGAGAGCGTGATATACAAGTTCCTCTATTGTACTTTGCAAGTTGGCAGTAACGGTATCTTGCACCGACATAATCTTTGCATCCGTTTCTTCTAGTTTGGCTTTTGGGTTGGATCTCAGCCACCTCAAGCTCGCCTCACTCTCGTGTAGCAGGCATTTTACTTCATGTTCCTGCAGGTCTAGTGCCTTAGCACCTGTTGCTGCACGAAGCAGATAGGCGAAACCCTCGAGGTAACGGCGATGTTCGAACAACTTTCGCATTTGCGCGTCTCCCAATAGTGATCTCGCAAACTCTCGGCATGCAATATGCTTAAAATCCGTTGAAAGGCATGGCTTTGTAATATCCACGTGCTTAACCTGATTTCCTCGAGGGCTGAAAATTTGCGTTACCTTTAGAATTCCGTTTGTGTCTACTTCGAAATCAACTGTCACTTCATGACCGCCACCAAAAGCTGGGAGTAATTCATTGATGTCAAACGATCCTAGGAATGTATTTCCTGTTGTTTTGGCATGGGCGCCTTCGTAAAGCCTCAGGGTAAGGTGAGATTGATCGCCATCTGGTGCAGTGGAAAAGATTCGTCGAACAGTGCACGGAACGGGGATGTTTCGGGGAATCATTAGCGAAACTACGCAGTGAGGCTGTTCAATTCCAATGGAGTGATTAGTAACATCATAGACACGGATTAATGTAGGCAACATTTTTGCAAGTTGCGCAGCATATAATGCTGCTCCGTAGACAACAGTCTCTTCAGAATGAAGTCTCTTGTTAATTTGTTTTCTGTGGAACTTCTCACGGAGCAGTAAATCGATCTTGGGTATTCGTGCAGAACCTCCAAGTATGACTACATCTTCGATATCATCAATTTTTAGGCCGGCCATCCGAAGCGCCTCATCAATGGGTTCCATTGCGGCCCTGAAAATGTCCTGACACATTTCCTCGAACTGGGCTCTCGTGATGGCTACCCTGACGGGAATGTCAGGCAACACACCTCGAATAACAAGTTCTGAATCTAGTTTGGAACTCAGATCACGTTTACTGCGCTCACAAATGCGGCGAAGCAGATTGTGTGTCTTCTTGTCTGTAAATGGATCTTGATTGTATTTCTTGACTATTAATTCAGCCGTGGAGGCAGTAAAACGGTCAGAAATCACATTTCCACTAACTTCCTGACTACCTGCACTTCCTAAAATTCTCACCACGCTCCTACTGATGCTTGCAACTGCGACAGAGACATGCCCTCCACCAAAATCATAGAAGAGTACGTTCAGTGCCTCTTCTTTAGCATCAAGTGCGTAAGCAAAAGCAGCTGCCGTTGTTTCATTCAGCATGGCTGCTACTCTCACTCCTGCAATTTCAGCCGCGTCCAATGTGGCTTGGCGTTGAGCATCCTTAAAACAAGTAGGAACAGTGATGACCACGTCTTTTACCGACTGTTTAGCCGCATGTGTTATTACCTCCCTCATTTTATTCACCAAAACAGCGACTATTTCCTCGGCGTAGAATTTACCATTGATTAACGGGCGATCAAAATCACTACCATCTGGAGTGACCTGAAAAGTAACATTGCTGAGTTGTTTCTCTACTTCGAAAAAACGTTTGCCCAGAAGGCTCTTCGTCCTACAAATCGTTTTATGCGGTACCCGTACCGACTGTATGCGTGCAGTAGTGCCCACCAGTCGGGCATTGTTCACGAAGGCTACGTAACTTGGGATGGAGTAGCAGCAGTAGCTGTAACCTTCGAAATCAGGAACTATCGTTACTCGATCGTCGTGGGGCTTATAAAGACCCACACGACAGAAACTGTCGCCCAAATCTATGGCTACTGGTGAATTCATTTGGTTGCCAAATGGCAATATTGTCTAGGACCGGGGCAATGCCAATGCCATCCACCAATCACGTGATGGAATCAATTGTCTTCGAGGTCAAATGGATCGTCAAATATTTGTATGTTTGCGGTGCATACAGAATATTACGTGGTTCATTCATGCCTTCCGAATCTCATTTTCCAGCCTTCTTCTTTAAAAGTAGGTCGGTGATCCCGAAACACCGGCTTGATGGTACATAAATGATCTGAAGGTAATTCTTTTATCGTTTTATTGTTTTTATATCTTGAGGCAATCCTGTGGAAGGATCTTACAACACCTAGGGGCTATTCACCGAAACTTTATTGTATTGCTATCAAACCGTTGCCTCCACCACCGTGTAGGTGATTCACGAGAGCTTTGGGCTCCCGACAACAGATTCGGCAGACGATTTTACGCCTCATTAGCAGCAGCTTGAAAACGTATGCTGCGGTTGACTTGCTTGTCCAGTGGAAACTGCTGACACCATGCAAGGCATTAAATGCCTCCGACACGACTTAGTTGTCACGTGCATGTAGTGATGACAGATCTGCCTCACGTAACTCCTAGGGTGTCGAATGTGGTTTCATCAACAACCTAGCTGACATCCCTTCAACGCCTAGTATCAAATGTCAATTTCAGCCTATTTCCCGACTGCGCAGCATTTATTGTGTTATACCATCAGTTGAGGTTGGTGAGAGAAGGCCCGTACTGCACTACACCCTTAAACACTACGGGTCTCCACTGGGAAATCGTTAATCCCGTACTTAATTTGGGGGAGAAGTTGAGCTACCAGGAGAAATGCGGAAAGGCAATGTCAGTTTGGCTCCTTTTTTAAGTTTTATTGGCCAAAATATTCAAGTACGCTAATTATCTGTACGAAATTGGATCACAAATGGATGACTGCTAAAGCAGTAGGGTGCGTTTTTTGGGATTCACTCATCGTAGCTATTTCTGCCTCTGCGATAGGGAACCACAGTTGTGGCGATCTAGATCTGCTAGTAAAGGAGATCAGCAATCTCCGTCACCTCTCTAATTTTGTTCTCCACCTCGGCCAACGTAGTTTGTTGGTGCCTTGAGAGCCAAGTGAAGAGGGTGGCTGTATAGCTGTGGACGTAGTCTCGGTCCATCTCAGTCAAATGCACATCCAGTGTCCGTGTGGTCAACCGCGGATTGCACGTAATCTTTTCCAAGTGTCTTCGTCGCTCCTTCAACACCACTGCACTCGTATTACCTGCTAATTTGCTGCTGAAACGCCTCTTCGCAGCGTTCTTCATCGAGGCACTTAGTCCCGTTTTCTCCACATCCAGAAGTTTATCCAGCCGTTTCACCTTGAGAATACCGCTGAGTTAAAATCAACTCCACTGTTGAGGTGTCCGAGGAAGGTTGCAGGTTAGAGACCTTAAAGCTTCCAAGGTAGCGATTATCGGATGCTAGTGCACGTTGGCCTTCATGCAACCGAACCTCGAGATATGGTTAAAGAGAAATTGGGAACTTCGAGAATACGACACGCAAGACACTTGGGATCGGTGTGCTTGGGCTTATCAGGGTGCGGCAAATGCCCTTCGGTTGTTCCACGCGGATAGCATAAGCTAGGATGTCGCAAACGTTGAGAGGATTGGGAGATAACTTTGTAACTCAAGCAGCATGGAGCGCCGCACCCACAGCAATGGTCTCCTCACTATGAAAGGTTTTATTTAGCTCCATTTGGTGGAACGTATTTCGTAAAAGGGCTTTGAAGTTGGGGCATGCGAGAAGCCCCACCAAGGATAACAACACCGTTGATGTCATCTGTGGAGATTTGCAACTTCCAGCGCTTCGGTAACAGGCTTCACGGCGCCCTCAAAAAGCTCCCAAGACATGGAAGCAAAATCAGTCCTCGTAAGAGACCTTGAAAATGTGAGAGGAGTGCTCAAATCTGTCATCCTAACTGTGGCATTATAATCATAGCTGAGAATGCGTTTCGCACGTTCGTATGCAAACCAAAGGCGCATAAAGTCCCGCCTACTTTCCCTCACATCGACACCTCGTGTTCTTTCAAACTCTTCAGCCAATTTAGTGGCTACACATTCGTTGAAGCTATCTCCACCCAGGGAGATGGTTCCAGCAGTCCCAACCACTCTGCATTGTGTGGAAGTAATTCTACAAACCAGGACACTAACATGGCCTCCTCCTAGATCGCAGAAAACCACGTTCTTAGAGTCTTCCAAAGCAACGGTATTGGAAGCGGCGTAGGCAATCGATGCTGCTGTAGTCTCGTTAAGGAGATGCACTCCATAGAAGCCTGCGATTTCAGCAGTATTTACGATAGCCCCCCGTTGGGCACGGTTGAGGCAGGCAGGCACAGAGATAAATGTCGTGTTCACGCGACGCTCCATCCTTTCTTCAGCCACCTCGCGTAGCCGGCTGAGCAGCATTGCAGCAACCTCTTCAGTTAAGTACTGGTTTTCATTAAACTTCAAATACTCACTCCTTCCATCACAGTAAACGCTGACTTGACAGCAAAGTCCGCCAGTAAGTCTTGTCACATCGGATGGACGTCTACCTAAAAGGCGTTTTATGCAGCAAATGCTGTGGTTTGGATTCCTCATTGCCTCTGCACGAGCTGGATTTCCAACAAGAAGCGGATTGGCATTAAATACAACATAACTGTGAATGTGTTTACGCAGGCGATTGTAAACACTGGAATCTGCAAAGATATTCACTTCCTCAGTGATGGGGTCATAAATAGCACAGCGACAGTGAGAGTTACCATAGTCAATTGCCAGTGGTGGTAGACGCTTTGAGTTCTGATGCACGACACCTTCTCTCCAAGATTTTCTTCTGCCCTTCCCTCCCTTCTACGGCAACCGATTTAGCCAGTGCAGTCAGCACCAGCCGACTTCAAATGTCATAAACGCAAAATTTTTTTTTCCTTCACAGTGTGCTCATGGGTGGAGATTTGATTTCATCTCACTAAATTTGTTTCGGTGTCTTCTTTTACAATCAAAATAGGGCTGCAGAGCAGAAGCACATGCTGACACGACGGAAGGTCGCGTGTAATTAAAAGGCAGCTGTCAACGTTGTCAAAGTCAATTTGAGCAAATTTAGCACTCAACTAACTATCCGTAGTCGTCAATTCGTACTTTATGGCTTTGATGACTCGAAAATTCTCACCCCGTACGTTCTATCAACTTCAACAGATCCTAGCCGTTAGCCACATGAGGATACGATTGTTTGACCACCTTCTTTCACTTTTAATCAATTACCTAGCCAAGCAGGCTACCAGACTAAATTGTTGCTATTACTGAAACGTCACAGATGCCCCACCCTCCCATTTGACACCGATTGCTGTTTATGCATGTCAAATTAACACCTCACCGAGGGCTGGGAGGTTTCATCACCCTATCATCTGTTGGAGACACGACTGAATGCAAGTAGCGAAGACAAAGCGAGCAAAATAGTTGTGATACCGAACGCTCAGGTTGGAAAATTAAGGCATCGCACCTGTGTAGCCGAAACCAAATACCTTCCTTTTCACGTTCTTTAAAAGTTTTCCGAATTGCCTACATAAAAGTATTTAGTGAAACAACAATGGGCCGCTAGTGTTAGGCGAAGCAAATCATAAATCATCAGTGAAAACGGAATTCCAATCGCGAAGGAAAGCTTCCTCCAACTGCCTGCGCAGTGGCTTCTCCCCATTGGGCCCCACTGTATCACTTTCACCATCGACGACAAAACCTGCGCCTCCGCTGAATTTAAAGTAATCCCCTGACCAATTCGACGTCCCTTAAACCAAAAACTCAACGGAATTGTTACACGTCACCTATCCACAAAACGTTATCAGCATCATTAAACTCACCAATGTAGAGAGTTTTATCAGTAACCATATACTTGCCATGATTCACTCTTGCAAACGGAATGGCTTTCTGCTCCCATGTCAATGAAGGCACCACAAAGAATCGCTGGAGGGTCGAAGTGCACCACCTTAAGCATGCTGCGAAAAGCATTAAGTAATTAAGTCGGGGGGGGGGAGAAACTCACAATTCTAATTCTGGCGCCGTTGGCTCCGTTTAAGGCGCGAAGGGACTCCATGTATTGACGCTGGCTTGGAGGGGTGTGATTCCATTGACTTAGGAGGATGCGCACCTCCACATTGTTCTCTATGGAGGCCTTCACTAGTGCGTTGGCCAAAACAGGCCAATACCTAGGCGAAATTATGACAATTTAATAGGTAAGTTGGAACATACGAAATGGTGTCTGATTTAGCAAGGCGGGGATTGAGCTGGCATTTTTAGGCTTTTCATGAAAAAAAGGTAAAACCATCTTAACCAGGGAACTCACTCAGGTGGGTTGCCCGTATAAGATTGAACAATTGGCTGGAAGCCCATAACGGAAACATAGATGAAGGAACACGCAGACTCAATCACATGAAGGATGGTTTCTAGGTCGTCCTCGCGTCCTGTTGGTCTGAGCGGTGGAGGCGACATCTGGAAGATAAGATCCCACCACTGAACACTCACCAGAGCACTCTGACAACTAGCCTACTAGTGGATGAGCATTTTTAAGCAACTTCAGGTGGCCAACTACATTGCCATGCGGTAGAGTAAAGGATTGTATCATTTCTTGACTGAAAATGGATTACTGTATGATGCTTTATTCAACCTACTGAAAAATAGACCTCCGCAGGTATTCCATTCACTATTAGACGCATAGGGTTTGACCGGTTGTAGATGGTTGTGTACTCTGGACCCCAGTTAATCGGAAAGACAACATCAGACCGTGCAACATAGTCAAGGGCGCCAATTATTTTGGCTAAATCTGAAGCGAGGGTTGGACAAAATCTCAGTAGTACGCCCATCTCCTTCACCTGAAGATTTCGCAAATAACTTGTAAATGAGTTACCAAGTAAATTTATGCAGACGATATTTTTGGTGCTCTTCATATACCTGAGTTAACGACCTCCAATCCATATTGGCACTGCCAATGTAACCGTGTAGATTGTCAACTGCCCAGAGTTTGGCATGCTGAACGCCCGCAGAGAGAATTTTAGCAACGTCCAAATAACCTACTCTTGCCCCTAAAAAGTGAAAGAAAAACTTGGGAATTACGTTGAAGTAATGTTAAATAACAAATATTACAAAGCCTTATGCCATGCTGCATCACCTGCTGCAATTAGTCGGTCCAAATCATTGTTGGGGCCTTGTGGACCACTCGTGACTATACTGACGTTCATATCCTCGCTCACTGTCAGTAACCTTTGGAATATATGTTCACCCTAAAAGAGGAAGAACGCACTCAAGTCACGCAATCTTTAGCGACGTATAGCTTCAAAATTGAACGAAATCTGAAGCAACTCAGAAGCAAATATTTGCTACATTAAATATTTGAAAAAGTAAGGACACTTATTTTGCCTTTGGGAAGTTGGAGGATACACTATCATACCACAGTCCACTTACAAAAAAGTTAAACAGCAAAAACAAACCGTATGGAAAGCTACGTGCGTACTGGCGTTTAAGTGCCTTAGTGAGTTAGGGTAAGAAAATTAGACCAACACACATGCAACGCCGAAAGCAAGCACATTAGTAATTTCCAAATTAATGGATTTCGCATGCGCATTCAGACATGATCACGACAGAGATGCAATACCTCGAGGTACCGGGACCAGCACTAACCTGGTAGGCAGACGAGGAATTGTAAACGTCTTCGCGCAGCATTGACCAATAGAATGACGCGATAGAAACATTTTTTTGTGCATTGTGAAGCAGCAATTCCCATGCGAAAGCGGTGGAAATAAAAATCGGCGCAGAGGACGGATAGACTAGTCCTTCAGGAAGACTCTCAGTCAAGAAGGCAGTGCAGCTTTCCAAATCGGTTCCAATAAACTTCGGCGCCGCATCGATTGACCTCACGATAGGGTGACTGCTGAAGGTGGACGAAATGCTGACAATTGCGAGAAGAGCCACCACAAGCGTTGAAACGTTCATTTCCATCTAACCCACGGAGACAGAAGCTGCTTTATTTACTGCCGAAGCCACAAAAAATAAGCAAAAAGCAGAAGTCTCTCCGGACCAATGACGCCTCTAACCAATTTTTTAGGTTTTATATCCAGCCAATTTGTTCGCGGCGACTCCCACGGTATGACAATGACCAGAATGGGCTTACCATAGAGAGCTTGACACAACCCACGCAACCAAGCTGATAAAACGGGAAAACCAAACCTGTCAGCTGATTGAATTGGCCTGGCCATAGTTTGCACGCACCAATCAAATTCTCCCTTTATTTTTTCCCATACGACAGGGCATTTAGGAGCATGTAGTCTGAAAGCTTTCTGATATTTACTCTTTGATTTGACATTGCAGGAGAAAAACGTTTTGTAAACTTTTATTTTATTTCGAAAACCTGACCAAACCGTGGTGAACGCTATACATGGCAAATAAATGGCTGTAAGCTTAGGCATTTGTAGCATAAAAAGAAAAAGCGATATTCTTGACGAGGGACAAATGAACGTTAAGATGCCTTCTTTATTTGACTGCCGGTTTCAGCTACGGTCTCTCGGGTGGTCATACTGACTTTGATAGATCGGCCGGCCTCTAGGCCATGCTAGCAGCCTCATTCCTTTCTGTTTGCCAAATCATGTTTTCTGCCCAAGTATTACGCCTTTGTTTGTTGCCAGGGAAGTCTCAAAGGCCTTGAGCATTCTTTAAATAACCATCAAATAGACCTGTACGTAGCTAACATTGATAAAACCATCATGGTGGGTAGCTAAAGAGCCCATATGAATGTCATCCCAATGGGAATTCGAAAGCGTGTCGTTTGGATTTTCTGAAACTATCTCTTTTTGCACTTGACCCTTTTCTACTCTAGAAGGTTCCAAAACTCCCAATCTGGCTTATTTTCTCCTGATTTGTGTGTGCTGGTTTAAATTAAATCAATGAGCACTCAAGGATCAGAGCCAATCATTGTCGCAGTTGAGCGAGAACGGAATCGTGTCAATACTCCAGTGGTTAGCCTGCAGATGGTGCGCGCGCGCCGTGCGTCTGGCCAATCGAGGCTTGTCGGCATTAAGATGTTACCTCCAGGGTTCTTTATTTCCGACGCCTCTGAACGTGAACCCGATGAATGGCGTGTTCGCTTTCAGCAGGATTTGTCTGCCTGTAAAGAGCTGTGCACGAATACACTTTTATTGGGGTGTACTCATGAAAATTTTACATGAAGTTATTGACAGGTGTAATTACCTGGTTTGGGATTGAACGGCACTGCAGCGTTTTAGATCTAGTGCCATCCCATTTCCCCAAAATTTGAAGTGATAGGCGGACAATAATTATTAATTTTGTTCTCCTTAGTGTAGGTGCAGACATTTGTCGTTGTATGCTCAAATTTCTCCAGAAATGTGGTGTTCCTACGAATTTATTAATGATTCAGAGTAAATTTTAGCGTTTCGATGTTTTTTCGATCCTAGATTTAATCAGAAAGGAAATATAGTTTCCACCGACTGTATTTGCGGCTTGTCTTATGACTACCGGGCAGTTCCAATAACATCCCATCTGCCATGCTATTGCAGCATTCTGCGACTTCTGGTAAGATCTGAAGCGCTATGGAAGCTGGTCACTGCCTTTCGTGATGGAACCAAACACTTGGCATTAAACTCTATATGGCGAAGGAGAGTTCTTATCGTTTAGGTAAACCATCTGCATAAGTTTATTTTAAGAAGGCTAAGGCTATAACCTTGGCTTTTTTCCAGTGGCTATTAGCAGGACCCTGATTGTAAGAGGTATTCTCTTGAAATATCTATGGAGTACGAAAGGCCAAGCGAGACAGGAATTTAAGCCAATCAAAAGTAGGCAAGACATTTCGCATCACTTTGCTTCATCTTAATAAATGTGCTAGAAGCGAATGAAATCTGTGATGGAAGGCTACGCACCCACTTTGTGCTCCGTGAGGTGTGGGTGCTCATAAATCATGGCTTCATAGATGTGCGCTTTCTTGCATCCTCAAATTGTATCCGAGAGATAAAATCCAGTTGCAGGGAGGAATTTAGAATTAGTACTGTAATACTTGGTTGTTTGAGTGTCGGTGACGGTCACTGAGACGGCAATCGCGTCCTGTCTAACTGAGGCTGTCAGTTGAATGCATATGCTCTGCCCTAGCGCTATGCCTTCTTTTGCCTTGAGGTAAGTCCCTGGGCCTCACAGGTGCACTTAAGTAAGTGCGGCATCGTAGCAACTAGCAGACCAAATTATACATTGACGGTCTAAAGTTATGGTAATGCCACTTAGTTAATTCAATTATTTAAAATTCTTCATGGTGCTTTCAGTAATGAATACTTATTAAATATGTGACACTTTAGGTGCGCACGAGTTCCATCAGATTGCAGCTCTGTCCGTCGGCTAGACTTACAGACATCACTAGTAGTTCTCTGTTTGTCTATACGGTGGTAATAAAGTCTCCGGCATACCGCTGTGGCTTCGCGCGACTTCAATAAGGGCTTCTAAAGCTCTATTATTTGGTGGAGCACCTTGCCGTCTTAAGTGTTGGACTTAATGCTTTAAAGTGTGTTTAAAGCCAAAAATTGGCATGAGTTTGGTGCTAGTTCTATTAAAATGGCACTAGGAGGTCAGCGACTGTATTGTTCACACGAGCTTGTAAAAATTTAGCTGTTAAACAAACTTAACCTTAGTTAAAAAAACCTAAAGAAGTGGCAGAAATGTTATTGAAGCGTTCTTAATGTACACTCTTTCTACTCACTTTTTTAGTAAAGGACGAAAGTACACTTTGCATACCTAAGATGTTGCATTACTCTATAAACAGAAAAGACTGCATTCGCACGTTCCCACAAAGGAGCGGAATTTTAAATATTTAAGGCTTCATCTATCGGTGTCGGGTGCTATGCTGCAGCGTCGTTTATGTACCCAAACCACTCTTAGTAGAAGTCTTCACATCTCTGATGTTATTCGGAAGCAACCTGCTCATGATCGTCAAAGACGACGAAGGAAAATGCCGCCGCCTTTTCATCGTCTACCATTTTACGACGAAGATCCACTGAAAACTCTCAAAGTTGGGCATCTTTTTCCTGCAAGTATTCCTGGATCGTGGGGAACAACGGATGCTAAAACTATAGAGAAATTGTAATTTTTCTGTTGACCATTGTATGACTAATGGCATATTTTTCTTGAATCAAACTAGATGGTTCACTACATAACACTTGCATTATTTTCTTTCCAATTTTTGGTTACTCAACTCCATTTGTATAATGTTTAGCCACAAAATCGGGCAAGCTCTGAAGGCTCAGCCTACGCTTTACGAAAAACTGAAGGAACTTTACTATCATGAAAATAATTTATGGTATCACCGCCTCGACCTTCCTCTCAACTCTACAGACACTCTCGACTTTTCGCAGTATATGACTAGAACCAATCTGCGCTCTCTGGAAGAACTGACTTCAACCTATCCTGCACCGACAAACTTAAATATTAATATTGTTAAAAACAGGGTTCAAGAATTCCTGACTCTGTGCCCCCTGCGACCCAACTCGCCATCCTCTGAGCGACAGGCATTCCTAGGCTCTTTCATGGAATGTATTCACTCTACTTTGGTTGAGTACTGTGACCAAAGTCACTTGCGCACCAAAGCCACTCAGTCGGATGTGGGTGGCAAGGTGGAGACCTTTTTCAAGCGATCCGGTCTTGCGGACCTCTACGATACCAAACGCCTTGAGAAAGAACGTCTATCGGAGGGTATCTGGGAGGCAACTGAGGAGGCGATCCTGGATTCGGAGAACCTTCTTCGATTTCGTGTTTGTGGAAAGTTGGCGTGGCAGCTTCGTACTGATTCGCCTCTTCCACCGGTAAGCTTCTACCCATTTTTCGCTTCAGTGGGTTAACATGGAAAGTACGACTGGAGTTTGCGATGAGCCAGGATAGACCAGGTCTTAGGATGACCATGTTTCCCAGAACAACTGTGATATTTGATGCTGTTGAATTTTTAACTGAATTTTAACTTGTATTTTGCCTCTTTGCAAAGTTAGACTTAACGCTGTTATGTTTACGCTGATGTTATCTCTATTCTTCCCCCCTATGCTTTTGAATCTCCAATAGGGCGTCTCAGCAGTTATATTTCCAAAATCTTTGAAAACCTATCATGAGATAGACGTTTTGTATAACTTCGTTTTTGTAAGTCAGTCATATAAGGTATCCATCCATGCTAGTTTGTTCTTTTTCATTAATTTATGAGTAAGCTCAACTTTTAAATTAGTAATTCTCATTCTCTGCTTTTTTTTGAAACTGAAAGCGGCATGTATTCTGTCCAGTTCCCACCTATTATAAGCGGTTCTTAAGTCCAGGGTTATCAACTACCCCTAATCTATACATTTCTCAAGAAGGAGTGGCAAGGCCCTTTTTTTTGTAAAGGGATGCACCACATCGCGTCACAGAAGTTGAATGCTTTTGGTTCGTGAATGGTTGCACTCTTGTTTTATTAGCATCAGTTGAATTGACCTATTTGATATCGCGCATGCTAGTATCATGCTTGATCATTAAAATATGTGGGCAGGGTCCTTTTTACTTGTTTCTCCTAGTTCGTCTCTCCATCGGAGAGGGTCTGCTTCGAGGACAGACTGCCACCGGACGGTAGGCTCTACCGCCCCGAGGTTTTTGGTCTAGATCCTATCAACCACTACGATTTCAGCTGTCTGCCCTTTGTGAACACTATGTACTCGCCTGAGTACATTCGTTCCGTGGCTGGTAAGACTCTAGGCCCAACGCCCTGAACATATTTTGCTGTATCCAGGCTCCATCTTAAGACTTTGTAGATCCCTCCTGGTGGGTTTATTGATAACTGAATTGCAGAAAGTAATAACATAGTAATTTTTACTGCTATGGTGCGGAAGTTGTGTTGTTGAGCTATTTCCAAAGGCACTGGTGGCCCAAGCAGATTTTAGCACTCGTCTCAACAATGTGTTGCCAACCTGCAGTCAAATTTGGGTAGTATACGTCTCTACAGAACCCACTTGGGAAGACTCCTTAGTGTCAGGTTACTGATGTACAGAGGAAGATCAATTTGCCCTTAAAGACTTTTTGCATCAATTCCTTTTGTTCACCTCCTTTCTCGGCGTAGGCTACTGGCCATCAAGTCCGTTTCTGCCTGAACCCGTGAGTGAGGATCCTTGCAAATTCGGCCTGCTGGGTGTGGTTGACGTGACACCTTCATCGGAGCAGACTTACTTTCATTGCACCGATAGCATTTCTCCCTCCGACTCCATAGTGCGTGAGGCTCTGTCCAATGGTATTCTAACTGCCTTCGCTTGGACCAGTGCTATGGCTTATAACCAAGGTAAATCTGTTGTTTGGTTTGTTTTCAGGCATGGATTGGTACTGTTTGCTTCAAATAGACATCCATCAAGATTATTTTATTGAAAATAAGCACTTGCTGGTTCACAGAAATTTGTCTGAATTTGCTTGTGTGTTTTTTCGGGAATTTACTCAGCTTTTTGGTGGGTTGATGAGTCAGACTGGTGTGTTAAAATAGTGGACTTTTAGATTGGATTTAAGTATTGATAGATATGTCCATAGTTTACGAAATTCAATAATCCAGTAGGTTTGCAGAGACTGTTCTTTTTATATGATGAAAGGGATTAAGTTTATGGATAAGCTACCGTAGCTTAGAGATAGTCGTGGGGAGTCCTAGGCGCTGCCACCAGTATCTTCTAAAGCCTTAATAATGTTCCATGTCATTGAAGTGGAAATTCATTTGCAGAAGACGTCCGAGCAACATCTATTTACTACGCATTCTTTCTCTTGTTTTCCATTTTCCATCGCTGGTAAAAATTCCTCATTCGACTATAGTGATGCCAGCAGAATGGCTGAGGGGTTGTTGACTACCGTAAACAAATATTCTATTCTGCTTAATTCCAGCATGATTCCAAGAGAATGTCTATTCAACAGCAGAAGTCTTTGTTTCGTCTTCCTCAAGGCTTTACACTCTACAATGAGCTAGAAAACCCCTTCAGTGTGCAGTTGCTGCTCTTTGACGCCACCTCTGCCACGTGGCAACTTGTTGCCTACCAGTTGAACTCTCTATGTGCTCTTTGGAAGGCTCCAGACAGCGAAGACCCCTTCAATCTCCTCTGGACCTCGCCCCGCCTTCCTATGTTTGCTTCCTCATCTTCGACAGATCTCGCTTCCAGCCAAGAGTGAGTGCACAACTACTTCTCAGGATCATTTACATAACTCCATGAGCAGTTGAAAACGTTTGAACCCTGTGATAGATATTGTGTAAACTCGGAGGTACTGGAATTGGTGACACGTGCGATGTTGCTTAAACCGACACCAGCGAAGACGACAGGAAACATGCTTGTGCGCTTAATCCCCAACTCGAGCATTGAGGAGAAAGAAACACGCATTGGAACGGCAGACTCAACAGATGACGGAGCAGTCGAACTAACAGGAGCTGAGCGCGCAGCTCTTCTGGAAGCAGAAAGCGAAGAGATGACGCGAAAGGGTCAGCCAATTCGTGCCTATCCTCACCTGATGCCACATCCAAACGAGATCTTCTTCCTTAAGGTTCGCTTTTAGCCCTTGCTCTACCCATCCGTCACTACCTTCTGTTTCGTTGCGGTCATTTATGGAGAACTGTTTCAAGAAATTGAAATTAGAGATGAGTCACGTTCTACGGATGTGACAACTCATATCTAGTCTTCCAATGCTATGTCTAGTGTTTCTAGCTCTCGTTCGCTTTTCCTCCTTAATCAGACATGGGAAATTCATAAGAGTGGAAAATGGTGTTAATTTTGTTTTTTTTTTTGTTGAGTGAATTAAACTTCCTTAAGGGTCAAATGGCTTTATAAGGGAGAACGAACTCAACGTGCCACCACGAGAGGATTGATCTTCTCATTCTCTGCGTAGTGAATATAAGAGAACTACTTCAATTGGGTAAATGGATGAAGGGAAGTCCATGAAACCCAAAATACAGGTGCCTTAACTACTACTGAATAGTTTGTTTCTCGTTTTGCCTTGTGACTAACAAGGCTATCGCTAAACGATAATGAAGGGAGGACTGTCGTGGCGATTTTTGTGGACCACATGAAAGTAGGTTATGGCTCAGTTGTAATCACAATTTAAGCCCTACGTTACTGGGATCTCATGGGAGAGTTTATCACGGTTGTCCGAATACTTCGTTATTCTGCTATGCCACACCAATACACCTACTCTTCAAAAGTCTTCTGCACCTATTCTTGCTTTAGATCCACTATTCAATGGAACTAATTGCCATACCACGTATATGTGATGTCTGGCCCTAAACATCGGTGTGTCGCGTATGCGTGACGCGGGTAGCAAACGCATTGTCACCTTTGGTTTAGGGTGTTGGATAGGTTCAACCGGAGCATAGCTAATGTCATCAGTGCCGATGGTTTGCTGCCGGCTGATTGATTGTTGAGGTGACAATATATGAATACTACTAGCGCTTTTTTTCATTCTTTTCGTGACTACCATTTAAATACGCTGCTCGACTCTAGCTCACGGAGAAGGCAGACCTGCTGCAGGAGATGCGCGAGAAGATGCCGGCGTTTGGAGGGGCGCAGAGTTTCCTCTACGACGAAGGCAGCGCCGTGCCGGCAGAAAGCAGGGAGGCGCTACGCCAATTCCGTCTTAATCGGCGAGCTAGGACGGCGCATAGCAAGGTCCTCCGACGTCCTCCGCGGTGGCGATAGGCACTTTTTGCCCTTGTTTGTGAGTCCAAATTGGAGCCCTAATTAATCCCCACTCGACTCGTCTCATTTCTTGCCTGAGTCTGGTGTTGGGTACAAAAGTTGCATAAACTCTCCTGGTCACCTTGTTTAGTCAAAGTGCCTAGTCCAGTGTAGTGGTGGCTTTACGAAAGGTTTCCTAAAAAGCTTTGGTAATACCGTGTCGAAATCGCCGCTCGCAAAGCGTAGGTTTCATCACAAAGTATATCGAGGCGGTAAATAGGTTCTAGTACACATTAACTAGGCGTTTTGGACACTCCTTTAATGCCCCAATGGACTCAAAGTGGATTATTGGTTGACAGACGAGGAATGCGACAATAGTGTCTGTGAAAGTTAACACTTTAATAGCACCTGTACGATGCTCCATTACGTTACATTATTTGTGTAGCAGTAACCATGAAGAATCGCCCGAAGCACCGCTGGGATACATTTCCCTAATGGCGGACAGTATTATGGTTGTGCTTGAATTCCAGTTTAGTTGTCGCAACACTGGCTACAGGCTGCAGTTTGGAGGTACATCATTTGATGGTAATATGGACTATCAAGACCTTTGGAGCTACCTATTCGCCTCTGGCTTCTATGTCCAACATCATGCCCTCTGTCAGGAATAACATCTTTGGTAAGGCAACGTATTATTGGGTTTCAAGTGGATTTTTGTTTTTAAAAGGTGCTATTAACCTTGTTTCACCTTTAAACACCCAAACTGACCTCAAGTCCTTCATAAAATAAAGGCTTCCCCTCCGCCTGCAGTGTCTTATTTAAGGCGGACTGGTGAAAAGTTTGGTAAAATTCACTTAATGATAGGTGGGATCAAGGATAGTACGTTGTCCCAGCGCCACATGTACCAAGCTTAAGACCAGTCACACAGATGTAATATACTCAAGCGAAAACAAGCGAGTTGGATTGGGAAGGAAAAAAATTCATCAACACTTTAATACAATACGAGTCCCGACAAATAAATCCATTGACATGCTCACTGTCGATATCGTGGGGATTGGAAAAATGAACCACTACCATCCAGATGGTTTACTGTTCCGGTAGAATCCTAACACCAAAATCACCAAAACCACCTACTCAGGCGCATTTTGACCCTCAAATTGGCATGCAAAAGCTGCTGATTTTTTATGCGCGAGACCCAGCATCTTAGACATAAGGTGCACTCAACTCACTGTCTCAATCAGCTTTAATTAATTTATCAATTTGATAAACTCCAGAGGAGAAGAAACCCTAAGTTGATTGTTAAATCATATAAATGGGGACTAGAATTTCAATTCCGATGGCATTGGTCTCGGAGGATCTGAGAGACTGGCAATGAGATTATCGACCGTGCGTTCAGCCATCAACCTTTGTAAGCAAAAATGCAATACAATATAATACATAATAGGATAAAGTGCGGTCAAAATACAGGGAACGTGGGTTGCACGGGGAGAAGGGTGAACGTACCATCGTGTTTCATCGGTAGCGCTTCCAATGTGTGGCAAGATGAAACAGTTAGGTAACTTGAGCAGCGGTGAGTTGGGAGGCAATGGTTCTGGCACGGTAACATCCAGACCGGCACCATATAACCCGCCAGCCTCAACACCCTTTGTTAGGGCCCGATACAACGCCTCTTGGTCGACCATCGCACCACGCGCTATGTTCACGAACACAGCGCCCGCCTTCATCTTACCGAATACCTACAACAAGCGTAAACATACAAATGATCTGAATGGATAATTGGAGTAATGCATTAAGTTTTTCTTGAACCTCATCGTTGAAGACGCCGTTAAGCTCTTCACTCATAGAGGCGCAAACGCAAAGAAAATCTGATTCCTGGAGGAGTTCATCGAAAGAAACTAGTTCCGCTTCGATCGGTGTTCCATCGGATCTGGTTAAGAGAAGAACTGACTTGTAGCCTCCAGGGCGGCGACCCGAGGACGAGTAGATGATGCGCTTAGGAGAAAATGCAGCCAAACGGGTCGCGACGGCTGTGCCTATACGACCAAGCCCAAAAATCCCGACGGTGGAATTTTTCAGTCCCTTTCCACACATCCAGAATGGCTCCCATGTACCCCATTTCCCAGCAGGTACAGTTTCAGACGCTATTCGGAAAGATGTGGTTAATATCTTGGGCTAAAATTAATTGGGATATAATGACGGAGTTACCCTCCCTCATTCTACGAGAAACCGCGAGCAGTAAACTGACGGTCAACTCGGCAGTTGCGTCAGTTAATATCTCAGGAACATAGCCGACGCGAATACTCCTAGTCTTTATTTCTTTAAGGTCTAAGTGATCATGTCCAACTGACATAGTGCTTATAGTCTTGAGATTGCCACCAGCTGCATCCAAAATTTCGGCATCAATTTTGACACCTAGATGACAAATGATGCCCTTCACGCCTTTCACGCTCTCTATCAGGTGCTGTCGTGTTGGTACACCCGGTCCACTCCAGCACTCGTATTTTAAGCCGCACTTGGTAAAAGTTTGTAAAATCTTTTCAGGTAATTTCATTGCTACATATACGTCAGCCATGTCTCAGTCGAGGCGTTCCAAACGATCCGCACGACCTTAACGAGACTTAAAACAAAGTATGAAACCGGAACTTAGTGCAGGCATGCTATAGAAAGAGAGACTAATTGATATTGTGTTCAAAATTTGCGATTTGTTCTCATCTTTTCAGTCCGGATTTGCATCCTACACCTTACGCCTCAAATTTCACTATACTTTAGCAAACTCTTCTTGTCTTTTGTTCGGAAACCCAAAAAACTCCAACTTAATTCCTCCTCAAGACAATTCTAAAACCCCGAGTGCCTCACTCACCAAAATAGAAAGCTCCGCCCACCTCCTATACCTCCACAAGCTGGAGCTGACTCCTCCCACACGACGCCTCAACTGCGAATCGCTGACCAACATGCGCAAGCCGATACTCTCCACCCCCGAGACAGTACACAGATGTGCCGCCTACTCCGGGCAGGGGGTAGCAAAAAGGACGTGGCCCGAGCCTCGAAACGGATAAGACTTGCCAACCACTGAATCCCCAAACGCGGTGCTGTAGGTAGACCCCAGAGTTTGGATTAGCGAAACGTAGAAGAAAGGTACATATATGGAGGGGATGAGAGAGGGACAAGTCGCGACGCCGCTAACACAAGGGAAATTTGAAAAAAAGCAATTGTCTGTACATGACATCGCCACCATTGATTGTATAATTTGGCGGAGACGACACCCACAAAGAAAATACCATGGTAGGAAAGAGGAAGAATGAGTTAGAAAACTAAAAGTCCCCGCAGCAGTTGCATACACGCCGATGGCAGCTCGATAACTGACGACAGAGTTCGGCCCTCAACGAGGAGGAGGAGGATGTCGTGGGAAGGATTTGTGGAAGCCCCGACTTTGACCTTTTGGCCACACAATGCCAAAGCCGTGCTTTTCAGTGGGTCAGGCAACCCATCAATAAAGGTATTCGACTGCCTAGACAAAAATTGACCTGCCGCCTCCGAAGTTTTGCTCACAATGTTGTCAATCTCCGCCTGCAGAAACAGAAAGCAATGAAAAAGAACAGTACGGTCAAGTACTTGTGACTGAGTAGCCTCACAAAATAAGGGCCTCTCCCCACTCACCAGCCAAGTGCAGTAGCGATTCTCTACAAAATGGACGCAGCTGGCGACAGCGCAAAGAAGATTTTGTGAGGCGTGATCAGAAAAATCTGGCGTATCAGCCTTTATCAATTGCGTTGGATCCACTGCTATCAACGACTTGACATCCCGACGTGCCGGTAGAAGAGAACACAGAGGGCAGACATCCGGTGGCTCCACAATAATCTCCTGAAACGAAAAGCGAACAGTAAAATTACTTATAAATACTTTACAACAAGGTTATCCTTTGCCTTTATAAATGAAGCAGGTAATCCTGAGTCGCAAGACTGTTGCAACTTGTTCCTATTCAATGATAATATTTTGCACTCAATCCTACTGCGGCCAACTTACAGTGAGTTCAAGGAGTCCACGGCATGCATGACACAGATCCTCGGGATTGATATTCACCAAAGCAGAGCTAACTCTGGAACTATATGCCTCGAAACAGGTCTTTAGAAGGTGCTACAAAGAAAATTAAAGAAAAACAGTTTAAATGAGGGAAGTGAGTAATAGTAGAAGGTTACTTATTTGCGCCCAAATTAAGTACTTTCAGCTTTGTAAGACTAAAAACATCCTATCGGTTCTCTACAGGGCAAATACACCATGTGCCAAGCAGAGATAAATACGAAGAACGCCCAAAAGAAGCACTCGATTGGAGTCAGATTACTTAGCCTTTGCCATCCACCACGAAAGGCGCTTTGTACACGGGGACATATAGTCGACGCAAATTGCAGTCTCCCTTCATTGGGTAAACAAGACGAAAAGAATGCGTTCTTCACTCCAATTTTCTATGAGCACTTTAATGCCACCGAACATGCCGTGGGAGGCATCGTTAGGTGCATAGAATTGTAGGGAGATCTGCTTTACACAAACACCACTCCCATCGAACCTTGGTAAAATCGTTTCGGCATCCCAGAACTGTGACTTAAGAGACGCAGCCAAAATCTCCTGTCCGAACAGTACATCGATAAAAAGACTGCTTTATCACAGTATAATCATCACTTTCCAGTTAACAGTGGTTTCAAGCAGGCTCTTATACGTGGGATCGAATGTATGTCAGTTGAAATTGTCGAATAGAAACGCAGCAGAGGAGAAAAAAGCAACTCTAGGAATAACAAAATAGAAAAAATTAGGGTATGGGGTGCGATCTACTGATTTTGACACGCTTCAGTAGAGGAAAAATATATAGAAGTATATTCACACGACGTGCTTACAATTACTTTAATAGGAAAAGTTAAGCATTTTAGTTTATGATTTAGTTTATAGTTTTTTCCTCAATCCACAACGAAAAAGAACCCAGGCCTCTCCCCTTCCCCCCCCCCCAAAGTAAGGGCGTCAATTTAAATAAAGTTGACGCTCTAACGAATACAAAAAAGTATAGTTCCATGGATGAATGTTCAAAAGCTAGCGCTCTGCAAACCGTGATTTTGTTAGATAATTCCAAACGGGGTAAGATTTCCCCCAACGCGCTCCCAACTAGATCCATACGTGTCAACCCCCCCCCCCTCTCGATTACATTAGTTGAGTTCGCGAGTCACACTTTGTAATATGCCCTGGCAGATTTGTAAAAATCAGAAGCACAAAATCACATTTCCAAGTTGATTGGATGCAGGATAATTTGGGCCGAAGATTAGTCACAAATTCGTTCACTTTTCGCGCGTCGAATGAATGGGCCATCCGGAGTGGTAAGGATTGATGCGTCCAGAATCTGCTTTGGTACAGGTTCGAGAGGGTGTGCTTAAAACATTTGCGTTATTAAGTTATGTGCTAAAAGCGTTTTTAAGTCAACATTTTGGTGGTTACATCGAATAGAAAGGAAATCTCAGCATTGTCACCACTTCGTAGCAAATCCCTTCCCCATATTTTAAGGAGCGGAGAGATAACTATTCGCTTGTCAACAAATCAAAAGGTGACACGACATATTAAGAGCTCTAGCTCATGACCTTACCTCGAAGCTCTTGAAATTACGTTTAAAAGTGGCTTCATGGAGTTGTAGTAAAGTGTCATCCGTGATGGGATGCGACACTGTGACCTAGAGAAGGAAAAAGGGGTTCAACTCAAGATTGATGAATTTATTGGTTGGTTGAGGAGTAGACAGCAAAGTTAAACCCACCTCGAGAATGAGATTGAAGAGATCAAGCGGCAAAGGAGAATCGAAATTATCAACGAAGTGACCCACCATACTGTGGAAACCCTCTAAGTGAAGGTTGCAGAGAGCGTTGAAGTTATGAAGACATTGCGCTAGCTCCGAAGGAAGTTTAGCATACCAATCTCTCTCCTTCGTATCATTAATGCCCAAAATGAACTTCTCCACGGCAATAAGATCTGAAAGCTGAGGGAAACGGAAGGAAACTCAAATTAGTTAAGTTTATAATTTATCAGCGCCAACCATTCATCAAACTGTTAATATATTTAAAAAAACTGCCCTCTCGCACATTTACGCATTGCTTGCCCCAATTTATAGCTAATTCGCGGAAAGTTTTGGAGCGTGAATATTTGTAAGTACAACTAGAATATCGCATAACAGACTGCACCACTGACTACTACACGCCTCCTCTAAATAGACGCTTGTTTCGATTTCTCACGCGGCATTCTACTCTTCCACACTTGTCAAAAGAAGGTCGTTTAGCTGATCAGCATGTGCTAACTTATGTAAGCTAAAAATGTTCATAAATGAGTGAGTTCAACACCTCAATAAAGTGATGCTTTTGCTAGACTTTTACAATGGCTTATGCGTCAGGCTTTTTACGCGGTAAATGTCCTCAAGAGTGGCTGATTTGCTGTGAGATGGAGACAGAACCACCATGCCCCAGACGTCACTAACAGTCACGTTCGTGATTGTATGCATTGCCTACACCCTGTGTAGGCCAAACTCAATAAAATGGAACCACAACTTCCATAAAGAAACGCCAGAAATAAAGTGCATATTAAATGTTGTAGGAGCGAACAGCTTACATAGCAAAGCCACGACTCAGGCCTTCCCAGGCACTCAGACAACTCATTGTTAGTGGGACAGTGGTTAGTCACTTGGGCGCACCACCAAAATACCAGTTGTGCGGCGGAAGTTGGCAAATCCTCCCCATCCTCCGCCGTAGCTGTCACACTACACAGGTGAAAGCGCTGATGGTCGGACTCAGTAGGTTCAGTAAGACACGTGGTAAGACACCGCACCAGTCCTGTATCGTCGGCTAGACTTGCTAGTTCCTTCTCCGTATCTTCGGCCATGCTGTGGACACCGAAGCGGGCGAGATTGGTCAGGCTCTGTCCCACCGCAGAGAGGTTGCTCTTGGCTGTCCACTCTGTCAGGCTGGAAAAAAGGCATAAAAAAAGTTGTATTAATCCACAACAAATCTCCAACTAGATCAGAAGGAAGGAGTGAGTTAAACTAAACGGTTAATAACAGTCGGGAAAACAACAAGGAGGTTTGGTTTTCAAGTATTTCGTTGCAATTCGAAAGAATGGTCATATAACGCTTCCATTAGTACTTTTCGCAGACAACAATGAACCGAGGAGCGGTTGAAATCGATGAATGTATACCTGTCCCAGCTTCAATTTCCTACGACAATGACGACGCCAAAACGCCAGTGACTACGTCCTTCCTCTGCTCATACACTTATTTTGATTCGAGCGCGGAATGCTGCGCAAAGATTTCATCAAATGTTGTGGTAAAACTCTAGTTGAGGCACTTCACCTCAAAAAAAGGGAAGCCGCCTTGGTGTCGAGCGTGGGCCAACTTTCCGATTCCCCAGATCCACCCTATTCACGAATGTTCACAAGAGTTCGCATCGTGCTATCGGCTGAGAACAGGGCCAGCAGCAGCATGGTAGTGGTTTCGTAAAACTAGAAAGCTCAAAGCTCTAGCTTTTCACCGTGAGCCACCAAAGAGACATTCATGGAAAGAAGCAGAGGCGTTAGAAAACTCTTAACTAATGGTAAACTAAGCACCTTCATAAGGCTTTCTAACTACCTTTTCAAGTAAACCTTCGTCCCCCCCCCTCATAAGCCTTCCAAAAAATTTCCATGACAAACGAATGCAAGCAAACGGGGGTGGATAAAGCTAGCTTTAATTTTACCGAGTCCACGTCTTCCTGTCTCGTACTTGCCCCAGCTCACACTCCATAAAATAATCTTTCTTTTAAGTTTCAAGTCCAAAGAACGGAATATTTTGCATCCTTTATGGGTCACATAAACCTCAAGAGGCTTAACTTCAAAAACAAAACTTCGAAAACAATGGATTATGATAACAAAATGCATCATAATGATAGGGTTGGCATTGTTTACAAGGGAATAGAAGTGCATTCAGACGAAAAAAACCTTAAAAACGAAGGATTTGTGCTAACCTTTCGGTGTACCAAAGCGCGGTCCCACCTGAACCGACAAATGGTTAAGGAATTCCTATAAAAGTAAGTGCGTCAGCGCTTCGCGAACTCCTTTAATTACAGAGCGGTACAAACATTAACTCTGGGGTACTACGAGAGGCAGAAGAAAAAAAGTACTATAATCCCTGAAAAGAACAACACGTACTGCAAGTCTTGCACCTTCTTCACCAGCACCGTGAAAGCGGACCGCGCCTGACTATAGATTTGGGAGGCAACAGGGATGGCATTGTTGATTCGAGCTCTGAGCTGTTCCAGTATTGGCCTACAAGCCACTGTGACAGTGGGGAGTGGGGAGGTGTTCGCGACGCAGCCACTGACACTGCTATCGCCATCTCCACGGTGACGGCGGGTCCCAGTAGTCCGCAAATCACCATTATCAACGCCCACGTCAGCGTCAACGGCGGTTTCAGATGCGGAGGTGAGGCGAGGCAAAAGCTCTTTGCCCCGCGACAGGTATTGACAGAGGCCTGCAAGACTGCGCCATTCACCTCCAATATCACCACCACCTTCACCCAGGGCGGAAATCCATCGGCACGCCTCTTCCATCTGTCATGATTCGGTTAGAAATAAAACATGTCGATAAGCCTCTACTCTTTTAACCAAAACTTTATCACCTTACTATTTAAGTATGTTGTTATTCATGTGAGAATAGATAGACCTCTAGTTTTTGAGCAATAGCTGAGTTCGTCAGTTCAGTACTGCAGGTATTGGTTTCATATTAGAACACCAAAGAAGTAGTATCGGTTTCCGACTTCACCTCGCGACTAAAAGGAAATATGTTACTTGGAAATCCTGTCTAGTCGAGGGGAGGAGCAAGAGTGAATTGTACAAAATTTGTCCCTCTAACAAGTTCTCCAGTCAGCGGCTTAATCAAATAAGGTCCAACGAAAACGTTTGGTAATGGAAGGGGTTTTTAGTCCCATTCCAAGCAAGCTGGTCTTACCAAAGCCACAATTTTAACCTCCACCGAGTGCTCACACCAACCAGGAAATTCGTTACGCAGTTGGCGTATGAGGAGAGCGAGACGGGACTGGAGATGGGACAGGGAGGAGTGTTCAAGACTGTCGCGCTGTACAGCGTCTTCTTCCACCACCGCCAACACCTCTGCGCGCCACTTTGGCAATCGGTGATGAAAAAGACGTCGAAGGTTCGCCAAGCTGGGGAGCATCTCGTCCTCATTCTCAACTTCAGTATTGCTTCCTGATTTAGATCTTCGTGCAAAATCGATGGGGGCTGAGGCCTCCTCTAATTCCACGGCTTCAAGGAGGCTGAGGAAATCCGCTTCCCGTGGGCTGAAGGGGGGAGGGACAGTAAAGAAAATAATGAGCCTAGTGTTCAAAGCAACGGCATAAATCGCGAAGAAGTGAAGATTGGTGTATTGCTAGATGGGCACGAAAATGGAGCTATGATCTGAGACTACCTCCATTCAGTAATTTTGTTCTCTTTCCCCTTCAGCATAAAAGTAAAAAGAACTACATAGCCTATAATGCGGATCGTGTCAAGGGGGAACAACATGCTTTGACTTTTGTAAGCAGAAGGTATCCTAAGAACTATCACTCAGCAATAAATGGACAAGCGACCTGTGGTTAGATTGAAGGCAGATAAGAAGTCTAGAAAGATTCTTATAATTCTTATTCAATAATTTTTACATCATGCGGGTGTCAAAAAGTTAGAACTAAATGGGAGTGTGCCCCTGTCGATAAGCTCCGAAACATAGCTTGCTATGTGAAAGTCACGATTACCGGGTGCTTACTTTGTCAAAAGAAATGAGGATGTCCAATAATAATAGTTCGGGAGAAAATGGTAGATTCAGACATCATCTCCAGAATTTGTTGGCATAAACTTCAATACCTTTAAAATCTTACAGGAACTGTAAGATGCCCTAATTCACACCAGTCTTAAGTCGGGTTTAAATGAGTAGTGAGCGGAGTAACTAGACAGTGTCTGATCTGGCATTTACAAGTGATAACTGCTTGTAACGGGTAATACCGGTGAGTAGTTATAAATCCTCCGTCATAAGGCCTATAACAAAATTCACAATGCAGAAATTCGATGATAACTCCCATCAATTGCCCTCGAAGGCATAGAATGTTGCTGTATGCATCAGAAAGAAGACTCGCAACACCCTCAACAAAACCTCCATATCAGAGGATATTGTTTCGCTGCATGACAATGACCTCTCTCGCTGATAATAATAGACCCAAAGCACATGACTTCAACTTTACTGGACCAGTGATGAAAGAGGCTGAGCAACGGATGACTTTCACAATGATGGTAGCGCCAAAGCAACAGTTGATTTGATTGAGTCAGAAGCTGATGCAACACTGGGATAGTGTATAGCAAATTTAGATGTTTCGAAGGGTGAACGTAATTTCTCCTGAGGTGACGTAAAGCCTTCTAGAAAGTTCTTTCTGCACATCTTGAAGTAAAGCCAGCACCTACTCATGGCCATTTTAATACCTTCTAGTATGACAACTTTGAGACTACAAGTCTTCTTACGGACTGATGATTATTAAGAGTGATAAAAGTAACCAAACATTTTAAAGTGACTTTGTGAATTTCACAAACGTTATTTCACAAGCAAATTGTTTAAGTGAGGAAGAATAGAGCAGGTGTGTGAGCTTATTGGTTTGGGGATAATAACACACTTCAGCAAAGGATGGGAAACTGGAATACACTTTTTCCGAAACAACAGTTCCGAGCATGTTAAACAGGCTTAAGGGTCGTTTACAAATTTGACCTAGACGTCACAAAATTAAAATTCCGAAACTAAAAGCATACTCAAGAAAGTACTGCAAATCGATTCAGTACTACACCTCCACGAAACAAGAAAATTCACCGTCAAGGATGCTAAAGGTAATGGCAAGGAGCGACAGCCCCGTTGCCGTGGTACTAGCCTGATGCCTAACACTAGTGGGAAACGAAGAATAAACAGAAGAACTAATGAAACCTATGCATCGCCACGTAAACTTAACACAGCGTCTGCTTAGACTGCAAACAAAGAAATGATCTCCAACCCTTTTTTATAGCCTTTAAGCTCCTGGTACCCGCTAAGTATGTCAAAAGTGAATGGAGACGAAAAAATGGCCATCCCACAGGCAGGAGATAAACTAGTTTAGAGTTCTGTAAATTTGGAATCAAAGTGAATAAATACCTGAATAATGCGGAATGTTAAGCGGGTAAAAAAGACCAAAAGCCACGCAACTTTTATAGCCTTTCTAATGACAAACATGGGTCCAAAATTATGATTGATACAGAATTGTTTCTTTACTATTTGAGTCCACCATTCACACACCTCGCCTCAAGTATTCAGAGGACAATGCCTTCTCTCAGAAGTAATGGCATTACATATGCTCAAACAGGAATACTTTCGATGTTGATAATGCATTTTGACCACCTTATCCAAAAATGGCTCCATTCGAAATCGCGAAGAATTGAAAAAAGATTCAAAAGGTATTATTTTAATTACGCCTCTTTGGAGGTGGAGGAAAAAGTGCCTAAAAAAACTAAGCAAAACCAGCTGCAGGTCTGATGGAAAGAGGAAAAAAACCTCCAACCTAAGCAACTAGCAAGTGCCTTCTAGTGCTGTTGTTATTACCTGTTTTCAGAGACTCACTTTTTCAAGTCGATACTGTGTTGAAGGATGTGAGTAACAGTTTTGCCACCTCCTCTAGTGGAAGACGTCCCCGTATGTCGTTTTAATTGAAAATCCAGCAGGTGCTCCTCTTTTTCCTGGTGCTGCTGCTGTACTCTCAACGATTTCACAGGTTCCGACTCCACATCTTCGAACGTGGTGGAAGGAAAGGGGTTGCGACCGAGGATAAAGTCTGCTGCCCTTTCACAGACTCGTAGGAGGTCCTTTATGCCTTCCAGATAGCTGTTTGCGCGTTTGTAGAGCTGATCCGTATGATATCCAAACAACTGCGCGTCCTTCAATTGTCGCTAGAGGCAATGAAAGCAAAAAAATGCGGCGATTCGAGTAATTGGCACATTCACGACCGCAGCCCAAGGAGAAAGTCCACTGTCACGAGCCAAGTACTCTATTTTCCTCGTACTTGCAACAACTTACCACAAAGTGAAAAGTACCACAAGGTGAGACGTCAAAGCCCGATTGAAGAAAGTGGGGCTCCACGTGTATGTGACACTCCTAACTGCCATTTTATTCAGTGACCGGAACTAATAACCTTCCCTTACTAGACTACTTTGTAATGTAAAGCTGCAACGGAAACTTCCATGGGAGTGAAACTAACCTAGGAATGGCGATCGAAACTTAAAAAGTTGCGAAAGAAACCACTAAAAGAATGCCCAATTTTTGTTCTGAAAAAAAACATGAAATAACTGAATGTATATGCACCAGAACACAAGAATAATCGGGGAACCAACGACACAGATTTTCCTTCCTAGTAGAAATGCAATCGATTGGAAGACAATGAAGTTGGAAAAAAGTCGACTTTCGTTGACTTCACTCCATCATCAATCACTTCGGTATGGATGGGGCCTCCTATATGACCTATCTTCAAGAACCTCTGTTGTGCTGTACCAGTTCCTTAACGGAGACCAAAAGTAAAAAAAGATCACTAGGTTTGAAGTGACTTATCCGTTGAGGGTTTTCAAAGCAATCTCATGCACCGAATTGAAGTGGTGTTAAGGCGCACTTCCAGCAACAACAACAATAACAAATTAACCAAGACTAATGAGGAAGAAACTGAAGAGAAACAGATCAGGTGAAGGAGGTTTTTGCATTAAAAAGCAAATAATGGGGAGAGGCCCAGTAAAATACGTTACGTAGTTGCAAAGGCTACTATTTAGCATAAAGCTCAGTGAGAATGAGGAATAAGTGTCTGTCCCAGTTTTGCGATATGGAAAATTAGTAGATTTCCTCATGGAAATTGTCAAAATGGAAGGAAAATGCGACAGTCGAGACCTTGAGGAACACCACCAAGGCAGCATGAAGATGGAGTGAGACAGTATTCCTCCCACCATCCCACTGTGAAAACCTCGAGGACAATTCCCATCATGAGTCAGCTATGTGATACAAAGTGCCATGTCATTTGCGTTTCACCAATTCACTGCTCTTCGTTGTATCTCAATAAGTTGCTCTTGGACGCAATCAAGCTGTAGCGAGAGGGCCTATTTCAACCAGAAATTTTCGACCGAAACCATCTAAGAACGTGAAGGCAGATAGTGCCATAGGAAATCGGTTAGGCAGGACCAGTGGCTTTCTATGCCTCTTCACTCATTCGCTTAACAATCGCCACAACAAAAATGCGTCTCTCATCACAGATCTAACATTAAGTCGGTTAAGACTAGTAGCCAACATGTTGACACTTTAAAAAGCACCACCTTCAAGTAATATGCGTAAAAGGGGAGAATGAATGGCCAACGGTTTACCAAGCCGGCAATGCAGTACCGACTTATGCGGATGCTACTGACCTCTACTTCCCCCTTCCAGCTGGCATGGAGGTTAATCTCTTTTCCACAATTTCCACTAAAGGCATTACAAAATCACCCACCTAGTAATTAATCGGCCAAGGGATCAATCGGAATCGACACTTCACGCTGATGTGTAATGCATGGGCTGTGTCGCTCCTACAGAGTCACTATATCGACAATTTCTATGGAATGAGCGCTTTCACCGCATCCTCTCCAAAGTCTATTCAAAAAACCTGGCCAGCAGCCTTTCAAGCTTCGGAAACAAGTGAATCTCATTCTATAAACAGAACATCTCAAATTGCAGCGACCAGATTCAACAAACATGGCATGAGGCTTCAAATTAGCAGTAGTGGAGATCTTTGTGGTGCGTCCATCAAAACAGCCGCATTTATTTGGCCGGCCACAATAGTTTTTGATGCGGGCCGCACTGGTTTGGATAGGGAGACGGCGATCCATAGAAATTGCAAATGGGACATTACCCCACATTAATATCGTTGAACAGGTGTTACGTAGCTGTTTGCTAGCCTCTAGCCTTCCTTCCTCCCCTCTTTTGCTAGTAAAGGACTCGTCATACCTCCTCCATAACCTACTGGCCAAACGCAATGCGAACCGCTCATGATGGCTTACGCCCACTTTGGATATCCAATTGGACTCTGGTGCATCAAATTTATTTTTCGTCGTTATCGCCAGCTAAGTTTAAAATCCAAACTTTCCTGTATGGCCCGTAAAAAGGCAGGGTTGGGGTTAGGGTGACCCCTAGTCGCAAGCATGACAACATTTTAGCTCAGCAGCATCTTGTCGGCTTACTTGCAGCCACTATCTAGAGCAATTGCTGAAGCATCATAACTGACTCAAATAACTCAATCATGCTATTGTCCTCACAAAAAAAACTACAGAAGGTGTGAATCGAGTTGTTGCCAAACTAGAATATGCTTTGTTAGCCTTTCTAAACAACAATGAAACTCCTACGACCTGTGCATATGCCCTAACAACGCTCATGGGCAAAGCGGGTTTTATTAGTGTTCGGTAATAAAAAACACGAGGAAGAAATATTACAATCCTACTTTTGCAGTTAGGGCCTGCTTGTGAGAATTTGTTTGCCCGCATTTAGTACATTCATGACGGGTGAAGAACTGCCAGAGGCGGATCAAAACCCGACTGCTATCGCCAAACGGACTTCAAACAAATGTTGAGCTACGAAAAAGCATGCACAACTTCTGAGACATCGCATCCAGTGGCTTACTATAAACAAGAATTTACAAGTCCCGCACCGAGGCTTGCATTGTACAGCATAGATGATAATCCATTAATTTACCGTTGCGGCACTCATTTTATCGTGTTCTCTACATTTCGACTACTTCAGAACCTCATGTCAGTCGAATGCGATAGTGACGATGTAAGCTTGTCTGCTGTGCGAAATGAGATTAGCTCGACGCCAAATGTGGGAAGACTTCTGGCCAATTTCATTGCACACAATTTGGGGAGGGTGCAAAAACAGTGCATTAAGCGTAGTTCTGTTCAAAAATTATAGTAATGCAGATCATCATAAAGTGTGCCTGAGCAGTTTGCGAGTAAAATATAATCAAAATAGCAGACATTAGTATGACCTGAGAACCACCTTTATGCAAGCTTTAATTGGCCGCCAAACAGGAAGGCTAAACATACCCTAAAACCTTGACGAAATAAAGCGAATTAACAGGACAGTGGAATGGAAAGGTTGCCCACCTCAAGACCTTATCAGCATAAGGCAAAAAATGGTGGCTCGCAAATCTAAGACGGCACTTTCAATTCATACTTGTCCATACATATCTGCTCCACCATAAGACAGCATCACAAACTTCCATCCATGAAAGATTTAGTTTGAGTCATTTCTGCAAATGTCAGGGGATTGCTTGGCAAGAATAAATCCAGCAAGACTAGTTGGAGACAGTTAACAGGAGAATTGAATCATCTGGAAGTGTGGAATTAGCATCCACCCTTTGTCGCAATACACACCGAGAGCATCATAACGCACGACCAAATAAGAAGAAAAAATCACTTTGTTTACCAGTATGGATGAGCACATTCAGGAGAGCAGATGGCCCACAATAAGCGTTCCTAGCACATTAGTGCATTTTTAATCCATTTCCATTATCGGAAAAACAATGACCCAGTCAAGCGCTGAACTGTTTCTATTTAAGACCGCCGCCATAATCCGGGCTCTGATTTGCATTACCGCATGACATCCATATTTACGGCGAGAATATTGTTCGTATTACATAGGGGGATCATTAAATGGCTACTCCAGTTATAATATTGCGCAGGGGGAAATAGTGTGTGGGATCATCATACGCTGATCCGTGCACCCATGTGCTACCACTATGGCCTACTATCTTAGTGAAAACCGTCCGCACTACGACGTGAGTGGCCTATAAGCATTTGCAATGGGATCGGCTTTCACCCAATAATGTGTGCAGCGCCACCGCACTAGCATGGCTTTTTGCAGCCGTAAGATTATAAACCGCAATTTGACCTGAACCCCTCCATATTTTACGACATAATACCACTGTTCCAACGAGCTGATGAACAAACAGACCTACCTCGAAGGCGTCAAGAGTAACCCTGGGGGCGGGAAGGGCGGTGGAGGGGACAAGTGCGGGGATAGGATTCTCGAGGAAGAAGGGCGTAAAGGTGCGTCGCCAGGCTGCGTAGGCGTCCATTCGATCGGCAAGTGCGTCACGCATTTCCTCTAATTCCTCCAGACTGTGCGTGTAGTAGAGGGTGCACTGCGATAGCGGACAGCGCTCACAAACTGACTCCGCATGGTCCAGACATACCATGAACGCGTGCTTCGGTTTCCCATCTGCACAGCTTGGCGCCGCTAACACCAAAGTAGAACATGCTTCTTACAATTCCCTCTTGATCGAAATATAGCGATCGAATAATTCATCTTTCCAGTAATAAACGGAATGGTCAAGGTTTTCAATTAAAAATCGAGAATTCAGAAATTCTGTGAAATAATATGCTAAGTCATTGGTCCTTCTTGCAATGCTTTATTTTCCCTTGATTAAAATGCTAAATTTTTGCGTTACTTGGATAGTATATCGGAAAAAAAGACCTACCACGAGGAATTGTAAGGCATCTGGCAGGAAACCGTTTGTGTCTCGGGGAAAGTGTACTAATAAACAGTTGCAATACGCATTTTAAGAGCATCCCAAATCAGACATGATGTCAGGTGAACAGAGACGCATACGTGTGGTAAGGGTTTCCTTTTCGACCGGTCATTCAAAGTTTAACAACCAACCACCCCGAGGTCAGAAAACACAGAACCCGATTAGATGGATCCGCGCCGTAAGCAAGTAATATACAATAGCCCAGATCATAAATATCATATTTAACCGGTAAAACAAACCCGGAGCAGAACCACGTTTTTTCCCTGGGATCCGAGGTGGCCGCATACCCTCAGATGTCAAATCAGGCGCCTTACAGGGACAAGCAATGGCGGAGAAGAAGAGCGTGGTCTGACACACAGCACAAATGCGTTCGTCATCATCTTCATCCTCATCACCGACAGCGTGCTCCGACATTCGGTCAATGCGGAACTGAACTGCACGAGCGCACATCGGTAGGACATGGCGACGCGCGCGCACCTCACGACCTACCACAGTTGAGAACTCCTCGTAGATGATGCGGAGATCTTCCGCCTCAAAACAAGTTCGACTGGCACTTTCGCGGTCACGGAAACGCTCGGCCGCCATTTCCGTATAAGTGGCACAATCGACCATCTCTCGACGGCCCGCAATGACCTCCGCTAGGCGAAATAGCAACTCATCGTTGGAGAAGACGCATTGACGATGCATTTCCGCGTAGTGTTCAACGCATGCGCGTCCTATTGGTAGCTATTGAGGGATGACAATATCCACAATATTTAAACCTTTTGCAAGGTACTCCAAGCTATCACAAACTATTTTGCTTCAGACGTGATCATGTAATTAGCATGATGGTGAGTGGAACTAACGCAAGGGAAATGCAGAGGGTGAGATACTAACGCTTTCCCACCCTTTGGTGTGTTACAAGGTTACCCAAAGGATAATTTTTACGATGCTATCCTCCAAGATAAGGATAGAGTTTTCTTCCGACTAACTCACTGGTTCTGGCTGTTCCTCGGGCATAGTCAAAGTGGCAATTTTTTGAACTTCAGCAGGAAAGAAACTCCGTTGGAGCGCACAAACACGGGCTGAGGGTGAACACATACAGGCCGGCTGTAGAAAACCCATAAGCCAGCCAATTGTGACCTGGACACAAATGCCCGCACTTGCCCATCCACACCTCAGTTATAGTCTTAACTATAACCTAGCGTTTGTATCCAAGTTATCACCCCAGATTTTTGAACTAAAATTTTCCTTATTGAATTTGGTCTTTACACGGCCTACAGAGAACTCTGTATGAACATATATATGAAGCAAAGTTTTCTGATAAAAACGATTTGAGTGGTTTCTTGGAAGTGGAAGGTGGGTGGTACACTAAAGAATTGTTCGGACACAACCAGAAGTTCTATATGCTTCTTCACGGATTCAGCGCACGAAAGTCACATCAATACAGCACTCATTTCTCACCACAAGGCCAAAGATTAGTGGGTCAGTCATCCGGTCAGGCCGTAATAAGTTAATCAGCAATCAATCTAGAAATTCGCCTTCTATAAAGTCCTCAAGCTTACTGTCTGGCTTTACTTGTGGGTCAACGCGACGCAAAGCATGCTAGCTTTGAAGCACTGTCGGCAAATTCAATTGACCCTTTATGACAAAAGCGTTCTAACAGAACAGTATGGAGTGGCATAAAGAGTACAGTGTCCGTGGAACTACGTCTGATTTCGCATTATGATGGCATGCATGAACAAGTTCGTGTATTTAAGGGGTCACAAGTTACAACAGGATGTTGGGGGACTCAAGCATTTGTTAACACGTTGTAACTCCAGAGCTCGTCTATTAAATTTCTAAAATTTCAACTACTATTCACCGCTAATGGTTTGAAGAGAAATTAAATAAACACAATGGATATAGAGAACCCAATAACAACTTAAGTCTTTGGGCGGAACACAAGCAGCATACTCTTAGTCGATTTTGAAGTTTAGGAAGTGCTGGTATGACTAACGTCAGGGCCAAGTTATTAAGTATGCGACTAAAAACGGTATTGAGACTGAAGATCAAAGAGCTATTTACGACATAGGTATAGGCGATGGAAGCCATTAAAGCCAAGATCAACCAATTAATCTCATCTCCGGTAAGGAAACGCGTTGCCATGGCGAATAGCCAAATCGCCCACCCTGATGGTAGAAACAGAAAATGGTGCGAAACGCTTACGTATGCATAGTTTAATGTGAGATTATTTGCAACAAACAGCGGCGAAAAGCGGCCCGTGATAGATGTGATCACAAGCTTGCTTCTTGATCATAGGCCATCCTTTAAAAGTGATGAAGACAGTAAAAGAAACCGAACAGCCTCAGCTAAAGGACAGGATTTAGAGAGCCAGATTGCAGTGAAAAGGGAAGGGGAAGATTATAAGATCCCAACCAGACAAAAAATATTTTGGTTTCAAGCAATGAAACGACACAAGCCTAGGTCATTCAAATTAATAATGTAAAAAAACAAAGGGTAACCCTCTGTCACAGTAATTCGCCATCCAGAAACTGGTTCACCGAACAACTTGCCCAAGGAAAAGTAGAGCTACTGTTACCAGCGCCCGCTTTCCGTAAGTTACGGAATGGTAGGGGAAGATTATGACTCACCCAGGCAGGCGGACAGACATTAACAGCCTCAGCAAAGTTAAAGCCCTGATTAAATCCGGCGTGGTAGGCACGAGGGAAGGTGACCACGAACTCGCCGCAATGCTGGTCAGTGCGATAAATGGGTACACCCTCGGCCTGTAGCAGATTTGGGTTCATGATGGTGGTGATGTGGTGCAGCAGGTCCGGTGCTAAATCGAACAACTCGCCTGCCTGTTTGCGCATGGCACGCTCAAATAACACCGCATCCGCACTTGACACACCGTACCACGTTTTCGGCTCGCCCCTGACCGAACAAAAACAAACCAAGGTGTTATCACACCCGAATGTAATGCAAGCTTTCCCTATCTTTCACATCCAGGAACACAATTTTAAGTGCTGAGACATCTCACGTCTTTACAAGCACCATTTGACGAATATGGTGCCATTGCTTTTATCCTTCTACATTTGAACCAGAAGTGTCAATCACCAAGATGTTGAGTCGAAAATAAGCTAACCACCTTTATATAGCTAGGCTAACAATCCTTTTGAAAACTCGCTTCTGTACACCCTCCCATGAGTTGATTTTCAGAACCTTTATGACCTTAAATCAAGAGACTCGCCTAAATAAAATGTGGCCATTTTGGTAAACTATTTAAGGCCTTGGCTCTTTGACAAAAGTCTCGGCTATACAATTCACTATGTGAGAGGAACACCCGCTAGTATTGCTCAAATGACCGCGTTGAGGCCTTCCAATCACCTAATATTCCAACCCCGAGTTAAATCGGCTTATCCCGAATTAAAATATGTTTTATCGGGAATGAAGAACGCGGTTTGGTTAGATCGTATATCCAACGCTGTCTTCCTGGGCTCGACGAGAAGTGGCGCCTTATCTTCCAAGGCTTGCAACAATTGTCGATTAACCCACGACTAGATTCTTATAAGATGGTTTAATGACACCTCATGCTCCTATCAGGACCCCTTTGACCCACTATCCACCCTTCCCCTTCCTTTCTATTCCAATGTGTTTGATTTAATATGTACATTAAAAAACACGGCTGGTTAAGTTAATCTGTCAGTAGCACGGGGTGAAATTATTGGCCTAACTTGACCTCAACCACACTGGTGGAGTGGTCGCGATGACTAACTCACGATTCAAAATGGCATGGTTACACACTATGGGTCCTGGAGACGAAACTAGACCAGGGTTTTCGGTATGGAAGGCGGTTTCAACTTTCACACACGCCAACAGTATCTCCAGGGTTATTGCAGACTAAATATCTTGTCAGTTTTCTTTCAGGCGACAGGTACCACCAACCATCACATCATTAAGTATATGGAGGTAACTGCCATTTGGTAAAGCTATAAATCCGACAACGGGTAATGCGCTTAGACCAAATCAAAAACGATCCAATCAGTAGAGGCGTAACGATGTCGTATCGAAGATGGATGGACAGAATACCACTGCAGTCTTTTCAATCAATTAGGACGAGCTTATTTCGTCCGACAAGTAAAGAAACAACAGAGGCCAGCCTCTAAGTTAAATTGCGATGAAGACTCGCAGATTAATTTAGCAATCTGTATAAGTACTCCCTGTAATTCCAACCTGCAATGCCGAGGTGGCAATGGATGTAATAACGTCCAAGTATCGTTTTTATCCATAGATGCTTTCGAAATGAAATATAAAAACTAATCCACACTTCTCAAATAATAATCGCTCCTGCAGACAAGGCACAGTGTTCTAGGGGCAATAAAAGTATCAGTAGCGGAAGGCAGTGTACTCAAGACGCATCAAATAACAATGAAGGGTCTCAAAGAAGAATCCGCCTAGTACACTTAGTGTTGGAAACGCTTCGTAAAACAGAAAATCTGCCAAAAGAAAAAGGCATGAAATACAGTTGATTTATGAAATGTGAGCTCTACACCAGAAGAACGATCCTTCATTCAAACAGTTTACACAATTCAGTCAAGTTAGGGCACAAAATTTTATAAAAAACAAAGCACAGTTTTTGGAATGAAAATCGCAATGAGAGGTACCAAGAAAATAATGATATTGTGCAAGCGGAGAGATTAAGAGTAGCCATGATTTGGTGTTCTCCTCAAAGGCAACGAAAATGTCTAGGACAGAGCAAAAAGAAGAGGGAGCGGCAGGTTTTAGGAAGGCTCTTGGCCGCAATTGGTTTGCAATTTTGCACGAACTGTAGTGACCATAAGTCAGTTCGGAATCCAACTTATTTAGAAATTGTAAGCAAATACCCGAATTCGTTAGCAAGGAAAGCAAGACACCGAAGTTAGAAACTTTCATCAGGCACATCGCCATTGTGAAATGAAAGCAGAGAACGAAAAACAAGTAAAATATATGGAACATTTAGACCAGTAGAAAATTCTGTACGTCTGCAAAAACAAAGTTTAAATTTAGCATACCAGTATTGAGAAAGAGTTCAAGGGGGCGGACGAAAAGACGTACCAGTGGTTGAAATTTATGGAACAGCTCCAGTGATCTTCGATGTGCCAGCAGAAGGTGGAGAAGACCATGCCCACGTAGCACCAAGGCACCTTCATTCCATCTACGTTGCCCTTGATGAAACGAAGAACCGAGCTGCAAGAAGGGTAACAGACACGGTTAGGCTAAGGAGGCACTTTGACTTGTTCTAGGACAGATCGGGGCCATGTGCTCTAGCAGTCTCAGAAAAAGTAGGCTAATGCATCCCAGATGCCTTACAGCTCTCATACGACACTACTTGCTCTACTGAATACAAATACAAATAGAGAATTCATGGAGAGCACTCGTCGCATACATTGTGGCGATGGTAGCGAAAATACAGCAGAATGTAGAGCCGAAAGGACGGAGGCAAACAAGTGAGCTTGTCTAGGACCCCACATGATAAGGGAGAAAAGAATATGGACGTCCAAGGCCTGAGAAAATTCGCACCGGATAGAATGGTCTACGTGGACCAAATAGCCGTGACTTTGAGACAAAGAATTAGGGGAGGGGGAGGACAAATATGCTCCACATGGGACGACACTACACGTCTAGGCCATCTGATAGCTCCACAGATTAGCCCACGCATGAAAAACCACGCAGGAACCGATTTCGCGGTTTTTGCGTTCGATAAAAGGCAGAAATTCACTGAAAAGAATTTCCGATACCAGCTACAAAAAAAATACAAAAGTTCTAGAAGCTCTCTTTATCATGCGGATTTCAGCAAGCAAACCAGGACCCTTTTCTAAGGTCAAGGTCAATACTGCCACTATAAATATGTGAATAAGCCAACCAGTGGACCCAGACTAGGGCCACGACAGCTTCCACCACCTAGCTGCCAGGTTTGTACACCCTGAAAACTATTCACTGATTGTTAGGTTGAGGGCCCAATAAGATATGGGACACGCCCACACAAACAGGTGACTCGGTTTATGACAGTTCCGACATGGGAAATGGATTAAACGTCTAGAGCTTGAATGATTTTATTCAATAGACGCTAACGGTTCTCTCGACGTACGTCAATGGTCCCAGCCTGTCGGCTCAAGTTTAGTTGTTAAAAGAGTATTGGATAAGTACGTAAATTTGGATATAGTAATGGGATGGAGCTATCGAAGGAAAATGATACAATTTTGGTTAATAGAGCTTAAAGAGAGGATAAGACAAAACCACCGTGGAGCTTTCAATTACCTTCAGCATGGAGTGGAATCACCGAATATGATTATTTTGACACACACACACACTTGAATAGCCTTCGTGTCCTATTGTGGCTGATTTGCCTAAGACCACGAACAAGCTGAAGAGAGTGAACTCGACTTGTTCAGTCAATTTTTGATGCAGGTGTTAGATACTTCGACACAATTCAAATGGCCAAAAGCGCGCTACACTTCAGTGAGTAATGTATTGTAACGTGTTCATGCCTTCGAATCTAACAATCCCCTCTCCACTTATTCCAAAAAGATCGGCAAAACCACAAAAAACACAATTTCACTACTCAGGATGACTCTAATAATTTGATATTTTGTCCGAACATGAAAAAAAACTAGTCACAGCAGCAACGGAACTCAACACAAGCGGTGGAGGGTTAGTTTCCAAAACTGAGCTCTATAGGGCTGTAATACTGAACCAGCGGTGACTTACTGAGGTGTTAAAATGGCATCTACCTTTAGCAAATTCCCACTTTCAAGTTCATACCAATTGCTGGTGAAGCAAGACTAAATAAAAAGTTAATTAACTTCAAAGAAAGGCTTACCAGAATTCACAGTCTGAGAATATGCTAGGAACCCCCCTTATTTTGCTTTCAGGCAAATGTCACCAAGGCCAGTGACCGATAAACAGAACGTGCTCGAAGTTGAAAATTGGCCAGCCTTCCAAACTGTATCCAAAACAGTTAAATTTTGACGGCAAAATTCGCAAGCTATTCGAAATCATGTACATCAATATGCTCCTTAAGAAGCAAATTTGTCACGTTTCCGATCCTACGCCCGGTCTAGCTGTATTCCACACAACTGTAAAAGAGAGCACCGCCATTGACACACAAGTGGATTGCTCCATGGATATTTCACTGGATGCACTCGTAAGTCGGCGGTATAGCGCTCCAGCCCAAATCTATAGCTTCCCAGCACTTCAGAGCTCTACCCTGACGGCGTGACTTGCTAAGACTTCAAGAAAGACCCGGGTTAAAAAATTCGTAATTAAAATCTACCAGAAGCGTTGCGCAGACTCGACTCAACGGCCAGGGTTTTCTCTCCCAAGTCCAAACGCTACACATAGCAAACAAAAAGAACCAGGTACAATCAACAACACCCGATGAGATAAGGACCTCATTGAACGCCAGATAAGGATTTTGTCATCCCAAAATAAATCAAAGGATAGGAATGTGGAATCCGACGAATAGACGGCGAAAAGAAAACAATTGACGGCTGCAAAGCATCAACGAGGGACCTCATAAAACTTCTAGAAGTCCAATATCCGATATCCATGGCCCCGACTTCAAGGTAGTACGAATACGCGAGAAAATTGTGGGGTGAAAAACCTACTTGCCATAGATGGGAAGATTATTGAGGTTCCAGGGACTTTGGGCGTAGACGAGAGCCTGCCGCCTCTGCTCAGCGGAGGCGAAAAGGTGCGGCGCACGGGATAGTTGGAGTTCAGTGGGGAATCCGGAGCCCTGATCACTGGCGTGGACGTCGGCACCATACTCCACCACCACATCCTCTGTATATTCCTGCAGGATGCGCCAGAATTCTTGCTCCACCTCCGCGCATGGCACAGACTGTCAAAGCAGGGCGTAACCACACAAAAAGCATTAATAACTCGTTTAAATTAGTTACTGGTGCGCCTAAATATTACCTATACACAATATTGTTCGGGTCGGGACTGTAACTTTTGCATTGGCCGTGATGATACTATTATCTGGCATGTGTGCCGCGCCTGAACCAGTGCAGTTCCGACAATGCCCATTTCGATAACACGCGTTGTACAGACATAGAACAATGCATGATCATGAAAGAGATTTCTTGCAAAAACAAGCGCAGAACCAAAACCTTCCGATATATTCTCGGGCAGAAGGCTTCAAGCTCAGTAAGACATCTTAAATGTACTAAACCTTCAAAGGACGGACATGACTCCCTCAGTGGTACTTTAGGTCTTGATGGAAGAGGATATCTCTTTGCTCCGGCGCAAAGGTGCTAACACAATTAAGTGCGTCACAAGGGTACTGCTAACCGTGTGCTGCCATGGGTAACCCGGTCTCATGTAGGGATTTTCTGCAGGAAGCATTTGAATTTCATTACAACTCAATGCTTGCGGAGCATCTCAGATAGCTTCAAGAACTTAGTTGAAATGCATGCGTCTGGGCATACGAATGAACAATAAAGAACGAAATTGATAGCTGATAAATAGTGCCCGAAACCACATAGCATTTCAAATGGGATAAAAACAACGTGAACGGATCGGTAAGAGAGGCAATGCACTGGCCCTTAAACTAAGAGCGTGGACATGAGGCACGTTAGGGACTGACAGAGAATAAATTATGCGCACGGAAGATAAAAAACGCCGTTAAATTCCAGGTACAGGACGTATAAGTTGGCAATGTTAGCGAAGCGAACAAACGCCGCGGTCATTCCATGTGCTTGCTATGGAATGTATTCCACAAAACTTCTCACCCTATCAGTGTACATTTGCAAGATGACAGCAGTTTAAGAAGTTAATGAGATAAACTGCGACAAAGTAGAGAGCAGGAATGTCCTCTAAGCTTGAGTTTAAAGTTCGTTCATCGAAATAACCAAAACTGCAATCCATAATAAGGAGCAAATCCCACTCAACACAGTATTTTACACTTTGGTGGTTTCCACCAGAAACAAATTTTAACCAGTACGCTCCGCTAATCCACTCCTTCCATGCCCTCAAGTGACTTAGACAACTTAGAACTGAGTTGAATTTGTTTAGTAAGGGCCTTCAAGTAGCTAGAAAAGGGTAAAGACCACGACGGTGACACACCTGTGCTTTACGGCGTGTATAAACAACCCTATTTTACAAGTCACTGCACCAAGTTACACCAAAAAGTCCCCAATTTTAGTAACCCAGCAGCTGCTCTGAACGTAGATACAAAAGACGGGCCTAAAATTGCAATTTCATAAACCAGAAAAAGCTTAGCTACTGTTAAGCTTGGGTTGATAGCCAGTTAATAGACCACAAAAAAATAGTCAAACTCGATAAATAGTTAGACACTGGGAGAGTTTAGAAGAGCAGACTCATCTAAAATAGGTACAGGACATACGCTTGGCTCCCTTCTAAAGTACTTGGCCTTAAAAGCGTCAGCACGGACGCCGAATTCGTGGAGAGTGTAGGACTTAGACGACTGGGGAAAGCCGAAGGAGTCCATTGGACGGGAGCAGATTGTGCGAACACACTCGGGACACTTCCACTGGTAGTGCGGTACTCCTGACAGCGGTGGAGTGAGGCAGTAGGTGTGGTAGCAAGCCTGACATGACGAGGTGGAGCAGATCAACAAGAACGCCTCGTTGTTACCCATACCGCATACTCGGCAGAAGTAATCGCCAGCCTGTGAGGATAATGAAAGGACCATCTACAGGGGCAGTTTTTCTACGATCGCAACCGCCCCTTCTGTGTTTATCAGCTGCGATATCCTAGTTACGTGTTTTAGGGTAATTTTTCGCCCAGATGAACTGGTTAATGAATAAGCGAATGGGCAAAATAACACAAAACGGTCTCCGGTTCTGAAGTAAGCATAGCAACAGACTGAAATGAGCACAGGAATGCTTGCATGAAAACCAGTTATCAAGAAAAATATGCAGTGCCAATACGATTGAAAGTGGGCTGGGATGGCTGAACGGTTGTAGATATAGCGATGGGATGGAGATGCTTGAAATTAAGATGGAAGGCCATGGAGCTACCGTTCATTATTAAGCTTACCAAATACTTTCACGCAAATGGTTTAACAAAAAGCAACTGGATCGTTTTAGACCAAGACTCAGCCATGAATGAGATTTTTACGGTATTTCAAAGACAGTTCTTCAGAAAGGTGTGGTTAGATAAACCTCATGAGAACCACCACAATCAGCTGCAAAGCAGAACGAATTCGCTAAGCTACCACATCAAAAAGACTTTTCTTTTATGTTTATAGTTATAAAGACGCCTGTCGCAACTTCAAATGAGTTCAAATTTCCGAATTCTGAAATTATTGGTAATGAGGGTACAAGCCCATTCAAACAGCCAACGCAAAGGATCCCTCCGGCTACGTTCACCTAAACGAAACACGTAGTCTTTTCGGTAACATTTGCCATTAAATACCTGCCGTCGTGGTCACATCCTTGTTGTATCAAATAGTCTGTAAGCACGGCACCCCCACAAATCGTGAATGCTGACTGTGAGTAGGCAGATCATTTGCTTCCTAGAGCAATAAGGAGATTTTTAAATGCTAGTCTGCGTAAATCAGAACGTTTAAGCCAAATCCACAGCAACCCAACTCCAGGGAAAGCAGCCGTTTAATAAGATTCGCTCAAGTTTCTCCATTATTAGCATATTTGGTAGCATTTCAATGTTATGTACAGAGCGGACTTTTGGCATTTCACCGTCAGTTTATTACAATAACCGAAGAGTTGCATACATCCCAGGCAAGGTAATTCTTCATGACGCGAAAGATGCAATATTCCATGTTTAGCGAACCAGCCATACACACAAAAATCAAAGCGATGAATTCAAATAAGTAAACCAGATTGGCCTTCGAACATTTTGATTAAGAGTGAAATTCATATCATAAAACGTTGAACCGGGTCACATTTTTGGACGTACCTAATTTAAACACCGATCAACTGGACTAAAATAAGCTGATTCGATCTGATTACCCAAGGACAATAAAAAGTCAAAACCCGACGTACGCTTTCTTCTTTGACTTTTGGTGAAACAGAGATTTCTCCAATCGGCACCACGGTTTTGGGTCCTGCGCCGAAAAATTGGAGATTTTTTAGCTCCTTGCTAGCCGTATAGTCGATCTTTGTGTCATCCTAAAGGAATTAAAAGCATATCAACAACACCACCTCCTGAGCATGTAGTCGAGTCCTTTTGGCTGGAATGGATTTTACATCGCCCGAATTAGCAGATCTTTTCTTGCTTCCATCAGAAGCGGAGTGAGCAGTAACCATAAGCTCATACTTGAGGAGGAGTTTCTCGTAGTTCGTCTTCATAGCCATGGCAAACTTTCCGCCTGGATATCCTAAACGCTCGGCCATTTGGGGCCAGAGTTTGGCGGAGTTCACCTTCTCATAACCTCCGGCGTTTACCACATGTTTATGAAGCCAGTAGACATCGAGATATTGGCCTCCAACATTGGGGATTTTAAGCTTGTCCATGCCCTGGAGACGAAAAAACTGGTAGAGCTTGCCGATAAAATCCAACTTAAGACGCGAGTGCGCCTCGAGTTCGTATAGCCTCTGAATCCTTGGAGTAAAACGGAAAGTATTCACATCCACAGCGAATGGAGGATTCCAACCCTAGAACGATTATTAAATCACAAAAAGAATGGTAGTACCTTGGGTGGAATGATTTTGCAGATGCCGGTTTTTGTACCTATGGGACGGATTTTGTCTAAGTAGAGTAACGGATCTTCGAACTCCTTCAGAGTCGGACGGAAAACGGGTGCCTCTGGGGGTGGGGTAAATTTGAAGGTTGCTTCACACATTGAAGTTTACGAGGAATTAAATGCACAATATTATACGAGACTAGGCTGAATAAGCCTCTAAAAGTTAAAAACAATAAAATAGTAACAATCGGCACTGAAAAATACAAGTCACAAGGAAGAAAGTCATGGGATCTGACGGACAAAAAAATAATTGCCTAAAATCACTTATCACGCATACTCAGACCCAAAACTCCAGTCACACCGATTTGGAACACCAGAGTGAAAATAGTTAAACATAAGAAATCCGCCCATTCATGATCTGCCCATTTAGATAAAACATCTTGAAATGTGATTTCATCTACACTGATGGTTTAGGACATTGGTATAAAGGGAAACCAAGCCAGGCACAAGGAAAAGCATAAAAGGGCCTATGATTTATTACCAAACATTACTGCATTGCATGCCATGAGAAAGTGCAAGTGGAATTCGTGGTAGTCTCCATGACAGGAAATTTCAACTACAGTGAACCAGCGCAGAAGATAAGCTATTCAATTTCAAAAAGCTGTTTTAAGAAAAAATTAAGGATAAGAAACATGAGCAAGCTAACGGAAAAACTGGAACTGTTCAGAGATTGGCCAACACTGAATGACCCAATGAGAGTAAGAACTTAGCACAGTTTTTGTACAGGCAACACTAAACAGGAAAAAGGTTCGTAGCAGCGATGGCAAACTCTGAGTCAAAGAATTCTACAGCTGCAGATCTACCACACACATGCTGCGAAGCTGAACAATATTCGCAGTTACAAGCATACCAGAAACAGCGAGACTTATAAGGAACCCAGTAGCACTAAAAAAAGCTACTCACACACCAAAACACAAACGATTAAGCCCTATTAACCTAGAGACCTTGAAAAAGCCGCTACTATAATTCACTTTATGAAGTAGTTTGCCACGTATAGATGTTTTGTGCTTTTACAAGCAGAATAACATCTGTGAATGAACTACGGCACCAAACATGTAAAGAACCAAACTCAAGGCGAGCATCTTGTGTCCGAAGCCCCCTTAGTTGCTTTAAATCAGCCCAACACCAATTGGATAAAAGAAGGGATCTCTAAAAAATCTGGTCTTAAATGCTCTCCTATTGTTTTAAATTTATCTTTAAAACGCAAAATTTGACGCTATTGACGTTCACGATTTTAGAAACACAGTGAAGACTGAAAAGACAAATGCGACACATGTTTATTCCTGCGAATACCAAGGCCAAAACGCTTGCATTTTGAGCATATTTTAAGGCTTAATAATCGCGCTACAACAAAGATTTGATTATAAAGAATTTCGGATGCTGACTTCGATTCCCAAGATTGCTCTGCTAACGAGGAAGATACTAGTTGCAGGAAAATATCCTTACTCCCCACAGTAGCGCTGCGTCTATAGTCATAGTTCGCAGGCCAAACCCCTCCTAAAGGCACGGTGACAGAATCCCTTGCGGCTTCGCTTGTTCTAACCGAGGTTCGCAGAAAAGACCTGTTCATGGCATTCAATTAGTACTCTTTTTAATTTAGTTAAGATGAATGATCATTTGTTTAACAGTTAATAATAATTTTATTTAATCAATAAAAGTTAAATAAAATTATTTTGCTATAAGCTTTGTATTACGCAGGAATCTTTGGCTGCTGAAAACGGGAACGAGTATTAACTTCTAAGCCTCAGCAAGCTTGGTATAATTCGAGTATAATTTTATGGATTTATTAAATTAGTCTGAGTGCATTCCCTTCGTGGTGAATTTGTTTCTATACTCTAAGTTCTTGAAGTTGCCTGCGTTTCGAAAACGACCTTTTTCAATTTATGGCTAGCGTGTGTGGTGTTTGCTTTGTGTCGTTTTCTTCTGCTTGTGTTTTAGCTCACTTATTGTGTTTTCCACTCTTTAGTTACAAAAAAGCCTTCAAGAGGCAGCAAGTCGTGACATCACAAGAATAGAGCGTATTGGCGCTCATTCACATATACGTGGTCTTGGCCTCAACGATGAATTGGATGCTCGGCAGGTTTCACAGGGTATGGTAGGCCAGTTGAAAGCCCGTAGGGCTGCTGGTATCATTCTTGGGATGATTCGCGAAGGCAAAATCGCTGGTCGTGCCATTCTCCTTGCTGGTCCACCTGGTACTGGCAAAACTGCTATCGCAATGGGTTTGGCACAAGCTCTTGGGCGTGACACACCGTTTACTGCCATGGCAGGAAGTGAGATTTACTCCCTTGAGATGAGTAAAACAGAAGCACTTACACAGGCTTTTCGAAAGTCAATTGGAATCCGTATCAAGTAAGTTGTGCATCAATCTCACTGGCGTTTAGAGAAGAAGCCGAAATCATTGAAGGTGAGGTTGTCGAAATCATGATCGATCGTCCTGCGACTGGTACTGGAGCCAAAGTTGGCAAACTGAGCATTAAAACAACGGAAATGGAGACAGTCTATGACTTAGGTCAAAAGATGATTGATTGCATTGTAAAGGAGAAGATTCAAGCGGGGTAGATTTTGCAGCATCTCTCTTACATGCATCCATATAGTGATGTTATTACAATTGACAAACCTTCTGGTAAAATTACGAAATTGGGTCGCTCCTTTGCACGGGCTCGAGATTTCGACGCCACTGGAATGCAGACAAAATTTGTCCAGTGTCCTGAAGGCGAACTGCAGAAACGCAAAGAAGTTGTCCACACCGTCACTCTTCATGAAATAGACGTAATTAATAGCCGCACGCAGGGCTTCTTAGCGCTCTTTAGTGGTGACACTGGCGAAATCAAACCGGAGGTGCGGGATCAGATTAACGCCAAGGTTGTGGAGTGGCGCGAGGAGGGTAAAGCTGATATTGTTCCTGGTGTAGGTTGAGCGTTCGCTTATCCAATCTGCGTTTAGGTTCTCTTTATCGATGAAGTTCACATGCTGGACATTGAGTGTTTCTCATTCCTCAATCGAGCTCTCGAATCTGACATGGCCCCCATCCTCATAATGGCCACAAATCGTGGAATCACAACGTGAGCGAATATTTCTGGTTTTCATATCTTTAATGTGGTGTTCCTTGGTTTCAATACAATCATTGTAGTATTCGCGGAACGAATTACAAGAGTCCACACGGCATCCCAATCGACTTGCTGGATCGTTTACTGATAGTGCGTACTGAGACTTACGATGAAAAAGAGATTCAGGCCATCTTGAAGATTCGATGTGAGGAGGAGGATGTCGACATTGCTGAGGATGCCCTGGTGGTGCTCACACGAATCGGAATGCAGACTTCTTTGCGTTACGCTATCCAGCTTATCACTACAGCCAGTCTCGTCTGCAGGCGTCGTAAGGTTTGTTGAGTCTTAGGCTGTGGTCATCTTTTGACTACTCTACCCGTGGATTTACCCCGCTTTAGGCCATTGAGGTGAATAAGGATGATATTCGTAAAGTTTATCAACTTTTTATGGACGAGGCACGTTCGACACTCTTCTTGAAGGAGTACCAGGATGAGTTCATGTTTAACGACCAACAACCATCCTCGGAGACTATACAGCCCGCTGGTAAGTTATCGTTATTTTTTACCTAATTGAGTGTAAGTCGATTGTAGTGTCACTTTTATTGTTTGCAGGAGATGCTGTAAATAGTACGGCTTAAATTTCCTACTCCGCGCTTCGTTCAGCACAAATTTTATGCTACCATTCGGATTTATTGTAATTCATTATATGTGATAATAAAATGTCAAAAATAATTGTTAAAATTTTTTGTTGGAATCGTAATTCCTCGGTAGATCGCTTTGTTAGGAATTCGTGAAAATCACCTACTTTGTTTGCGAGCACGTTCCTAGATGTGCTTAATGCCACTTGATATTAGCAAAATACCTGTTAGATGATACTGTTTAAATTAACATATTAACCACAAGCGTAACTGTGGGTTATCCTGTAGGTACCTATCTTGAGAATCTACAATGTATCCTGTGCATATGCCATAAAAAAGCAAACTGTGAAGGAATTGCACATCGCCTAAATAAAAAAGCCTCCCTTCCATCCAGTACAGTAGGGTTGAGCAACTGGCAGCATGCGTTACGTCGTAGACGAGAAAAACTAGTTTCATTGGCTCACACCTTGTTAATTCCAACTGTCTAAGCAGGAATCATGATTGCCACTTTGTTGCCTAGCATTGGGGACTCCACCGATTCCCAAATTCACTCCATATTTGCAGGATTCGATCGTTGTTCTAAAGTAAATTTATCTCGTTCTGCCTACGATCAGGAAAAGCGATGTGCTTCCACGGCCAACTCACTGGCTCTTTGAGTAACAGTTGCAACGAACAGGCCGCACCTATGATAATAGAGCAGAGGACTATGGAGATCTTTTAAAGACTAAAGATGGTAGCAGCCTTCATTGAAGGGTAGCTTATGTGGTGCACCAACCTGAAAGCTGGAAGGGCAATCCGAATTGGGGTATGAGCGCTTTGACACAGGGTCCTACCGAAGAGGTAGGTGATCCCATACGCCGTCACAACATGGTGCACATGGACCCACGTATCCACCATCGCGCTGCCACGAGTCAGGGTATGCACATCACCCGAGGCCCGGTAAAAATTAACGAAGACATGGTGATGATTAAGCCGCCCTTACCGTTGGAGGAGAGACTGGGTTCTCTGGCTGAAGCCCGGCCGACCACTCGCTTTATTGCGAGGATGATGAATAAAAAAAGGGAATATGTCAAATTTTATGGATCCCCAAATATAGAACACCTTTGATGACATCTCAATTTTCGCGATTTCAGCGTGATATTCATGACGTTATGTTTGTTTATGACAGCCAACTGAGTCAAGTTGTCACGATTAACTTAACGCAGTCAATTGGATGCAAGACGGTCTTCATAGCAGAATAGTTCTACCTTTGGTAAACATGTCACAGAAACCAGCGGCGTTCGGCACATGGCCTGTGGCGGTAGAATTGTTGCGATTGGAGGAAATGGTGAACCAGCATCTTCCCAAGGAATGAAGTGTTGACTACAACAAGAAGGACTTATTAAACAGCAAATCTGTTGTTTTAGGGCACATCAAGAGATGCGGAACCAGCAGACTTGAAATAGCAGTGCAGAGGTCAAGTGCCAGCAAGGACATGACTGGGGATAAACACCTGCGTTAGAGTCAGGTATTGCATCAGGAAGCAGGAATAGAGGTAGCGTTTTGCGAACTTGGCAGTTCTTGGAATCAAGTTCTTCCAAGTCAAGCAGGAGCGCGTGCAGTGTTATGCAGCCGGTGGATGACGCAAAAGTCGTAGATTAATCTGAGCACAATGGATGAAAATTGCGGGCAACAGATGCAGCGCATGCATCAAACTGAATTAAATGATAAAATTTTCAGCGAAAGAACGCCCATAACACGAGGATTCCCGTGCCTGTGAAAGATGTCGAGTGCGGCAATGTACCACGATGAAGCGCTCAGGAGGAAGACGTTTGATAGTTATTCCTCCTTCAAGGACGACCTCACTCACTTGATGGGCGGGTAAAATACCTACCACGAAATTGAACAAGAGACGATTCTTTCTGTGGGTGAGGCGTTGAACGGGAGTATCCACAGTTATATGGAACTTCTAAGCGTTAGTGGATGTCGGTGTCGGGACATTAGCCTGTACGATGCTGGTTCAATCATGCTGGCGATGCTTTGTACTTTAACTGTACATAAAAGAATCTAAAAATGAAATAGAGAGAATTTTCACATCCCAAACTATGTCTTGTAGAAATTAAAAAAAATACCTTTGGAAACCGTAAGAGAGAAGGAATGGAAGGGGCATCTTTAATACAGGAGGGGTGATTTTGAGCCACATCCACCCTTAAAAATGAGCAGTTGTTGCTGAATTTCTGCAGAGACAATGAAAAATGGTGGCAATAGAAAAACTGTTGGACAGAGGATGCTATAAAATGAGTCTTCAAAGAAACACTTTCTCTGCTTTGGGAACTGAAGAAGAAAGTGACATGGGACTACTGCTTTGCACCGCTTCTCTGGGCAACGACTCTCCAATACGAAGCTGAGTCTTCACTACTGATGAGTAAAATAAATGACCTAGAGACCACTTTAGGATTGTCCGCATTTCATTGCTGCTACATCCCCTTAGCATCTCTCTTCCGTCTAAAGTCCACAGATTTTGGTGGAATACTCAGAACACCCTAAATGGGGTTGCAAAAATCATTTTAACACCTTTAAAGGTATCACCGGACTGGCGATGCTATAATTCAAAGTGCATGGGTAAAAAACGGGAAACAGTGGTGTAATCCCCGATGGACAAATTTGTGTGGGAGGATAGAAGTAATGTGTCGATAATTGGACAATCGGTGCAGGTGATGGGAAATGCCCGATAGCATGGCACAATGGACTTTGAAAAGGAAGAGCCGATGCTTTCAGCTAGCGACTTTACCGCGCTTGCTAGAGCTTCCAAGGCTATAACTGACAGGGTTAAGTCGATAACAAAGAGTCGTTAGTTCATCCTCAATAGGAAAATCCAGCTTATCTAGTGTCTATAATCGGCAAAAGCAACACACATTTGCTCTATAAAGCCAGCAAAACAAAATTACAGTTACGCTTGTGGAGTAGTAGGGATACAGTCCATACAGTATTGCTTTGCTCAAATTTCATAACTCGAATTTTTATTTAATCAATTTCTAGTTAGGTATTCCTGTAACCGATGGCTTTACCTTTAACCGATGGTTTTGGTTTAGGTAACTCGGGTTGGCATATTGCTGGAACACTTGGTTTTTTGACTGCTGGTGAACGTCACTGAGACAACCATCCTGTCGTATCCAGCTGGGGCTAGCCTTTTGACCATGTCAGCTTCTCCTACTCCTCTGTCACTTGGATATATATATATATAATGCCCTAGAGCCATGCCTCCTTTTGTCATAGCCGGATGGGCTGGTATCTGGACTATTCCAACATCTTCAATTCCTTTCTGTCAGTAGAATGTATATTAGCCCTAGTATTGTGTAATCTTTTGTCTTCAACGAAGCCTTGAGATGCTACGAATCCATAAAACCAGTGCATGAAATACGACAGAACAAGCCCTTCCGACATTCTCGGTTTTGTCACCATACAATCAGATAACAATACGATTAGCAAAGCGTCTCTAAATATTCATCTTATCAAAACATTTCCCTAGCATTCCGAGACTTCCTTGAAGGTAAAGGAAGGCATAAAACTGGGGTAGAGTTTCTATTCAACAAACGAGAAAAACAATATCAGTGTAACAGGCACCTCAATTTCCTCTTCTTCTCCCCACATTCATTGCTAGGAGAAAAATGGATGCTTCTTGCCATTTATAGTTTGAGATTAGGGATGTTCGACAAAAATGACAAGGAGTCAGTTAATAAGAGGGGGCCTGGGAGTTAGGGATGATACTAGGTTCTAATTGTCCTTCACCTACCGCCCACAAAATACTTTTAAATAACACAAGTATTACCAATGGTAGCTTAAGTTACCATGACCGAAACCAGTGGTAAAAAACGCAGGGTAGTGCATTCAGATTCCAATGTAATGTCTCTTACAAAATTCATATTTGACGTGTAAATCTGTGGAAGACTGCGGCCGATTTGCCTATGGCTTCTTTTTCTTTACTTATTCAGGGACTAAATACACTGGCAAAATTGCAGCAAATGCGCTGTTTGGACTAATAAGTAAATGCACAAGATCTGTGATAACAGAGCTTTGAGGTAATGACATTTTCGGAGGAATAAGAGTTCTCGTCCAGCAAGAAATTTGTTTTTTCTTTGATCTCTTTTCCATAAGGAGCAGTTAAATCTAAATGTGGCAATGATCCCGTTGCAAGCTAGTTCTAGTATCACATGCTAAAACGTACTTAAACATGTAGAATATGAAGAATTCGGATTTTGTCCTACTAAAATAATGATAGCTAAGAAGTACCAAAATATTTTCATCAAAGCTAGTTTTAACCTGTGTGACGCGGGGCGCGGCTTTTGTCTAGGCATTGCTTGTTTGTTTACGATGAGTAAGAATAGAGATAATGGTTTGCAAGAAGACTTCCAGGATGACCTAAGGTGGTTCATTTTACTTAACTTTAATTTTTAGCAATAACGATTATGATTCTGAACGGTTCAGTTCATGTAAGCATGTAGTAGTTTCTTTTTTTTCAGTTATGCCCCAAATGTCCAATCAGCTCTCTGAAGAAGAAATCGGTTTACGGAATGAGATGAAGCTATTAAAACAAGCAGTAGTGCCGATTTTTAATAGTTTGTAGAAGAAGCTTCTTAGTGATCTGAACCAGGAATTGGCCTCGCAACGTGTTAAACCTGAGCCACATGCGAAGTGTGGGTTGTCTAATAGTTCTTTTATGCATAATAGCCTCCAAAACCACGGAGCAAGCAAAGGAGGAGGCGATGAAATTGTTAAAATCTGGAGCAATATCATTTGACACAGGGAGTGAGCGTCATGTCTTTAAGCGAAAGTTGAAGGAATCGGATGGTGCTGATTCGGAGGATACTCCAGGTCTGTGGATTCCTTGTACCTTAATCAAAACACATGTTAGAATCGGGGAAGGGTAGGAAGTGTACTCTCTATGACAACTTTGTTGCCGGCGAGAGAATCAACCCCACCACTTTGCCTGCGAACAAGCAGAAGCCGTTAAAACTTCATGATAGTCCACAGGACAGTCGACAGGATTTTGATGCACGAGTACCTCTGCATAGGCTTAGTTCACCCGACTTTGAAGCTGAAGGTAGGAGGAGTACAGGAGGGTCTACTATCTACATCAGCTTCAATGACATCAACGAGGCCATCGTGCGTGAAATCATGGAACCCTATGGCCCAATTCTGAACATTCGCATTGACGAAAAAAAGTGGTGAGACTTTGTTTCAACGTATTTGTCATCGACATCGCGAGTCTTTGGCATGCGCTTAAAATGACTGGCTGCACCATGTCTTATCGCACATAAATTGGATGATTTGGAAACGCAAAATAGTTGGCAGATTTTCTTGGCCCTACTGGCATTTCAGTAGGTCTCCCCATTAGCGAAAGTGTTTGTAGAGTGACCGACTTCGAAGATGTCGAGTTTTAGTAAAATCTTTATTCTAATGCCCTTTTTAATTCCAGCTACGGATTTGTTACATTGAAGTCACCCGAAATTGCAGAGAAGGCCCTCATGGTTAGTTTTTCGCTTTTTAAACTACCTTTTAAACTTTGATATTTTACCGACTTCTAATTTAGCTGGATCGGACAAGGTTCAACAATCATCGTTTGCGCGTAAATTATGCTCGGCGTCAGCATCGCGCCCATGATATAAATTTTGATGATAACTTTGAGCGCTCATCCCTAAGACCGACATCTCGAGGTACGTAGCTAATTTTCATTCTTCTAAGTCATGATAATGTTTTTTTGTCCTAGTATTTCACAAAAAATGTTTTTCTACACTGTCATTAACGATTGTTTTGATCGATTCTATCGACTAAAAAATCTGTTGGAATAGCTGACTAATAATTTGGCCCCACATTCCTGTTCTCTTTATCCATCCAATTTCATATCGCTACATTGACAAGAAAATTCGCAACTTACTAGACGAAGAATTTCCCCTGACAACTCGCCACAAGCTCCAGTGTTGCCAAATATTTAGTGTTCCCTGCCCCATGCTGATAGGAGATACGGAAGTCAGGAATATCAAGGAAGGAAGTTGTGAAAACTATTTCCTTTAATTATCGGATCATCATAAACTTCCAGAAGCTCTATTTACTTTGTTGTTTCTTCGTAACTTTGATTCCCTGTCTTCACGTTTGATAACAAGCGATAGTTCTTTGCTTGCACCCCTGAAATGTGGCACCAGAAAACTGGATTTTTCTAGGAAGGAGTTAGTGCTCGTTCCTCGACCATATTTATGCCTAATTTTATAACATATCAGCTAAAACAATCCTCATTTCCTTTTGGTGCATCATCGAGCATCTGGCTTGCATCTCCATTTCACTATAGAAAAAGGGACAATCAAGAGAAGCGTAATAATTTATACCTCAACTGATTGGCTGCAACTTTCATCGTCGCCTCGATGGCACACAGAAGGATAGGAAGGGATAATGCATCCGAAATTAACCAAGTAGTGCTAGTACAATAACCTTCCATTGTACTCCTCGGGCTTGGGCAGATCAATAATTTTGCAAGGACGGCAATGTACATTATACTCGTCCGAGGCACGTAGCAACACTCGTGAGAAGCCTGGAGGAATCTTAAAACTTTTATCCGCTCGACACTCCTGCATCACTACCGGACAGGTTGGGGGATTGGGTTCAAGGGGACTGACAAACTCCATGTCGTCGCGTGCTACCGTCTGCATCACTCGTCCAAGTTGACGGTTGGTGTCTCGCTGGCGTATGTGTCCGTACGCCGAATAGCGTTCCTCACACCATGGACCGCCCACCGTGTTGACGGGGCAGATTTCAGCATTGGCGGTGCGGCTGCGTCGACAGCGCATGTACTTTTCCACCCAATGCGCCTCGTGACGTAGCATCGCCTGGGAGACGGTGGGAAGGATGCGACGGTGCGAGGCTAAGGGGAAACACGCGTAGTTTCGGGGTGAGCTGAGATTGTTGGCGGCGAAAGTGTCGATCCACGGCTGCTCCACCTCGTTGATGTGAATGTGTGCCGGCATCACATGGCTCTCTATGTTTCGCTTGATTTGGTAGCCCGTATAGAATGGCTCATTGCTTCTGTGTAACATCGTTTCCTTCGCTTAACTCCTCTGCTTCCCTTCTCCCTCTCCCTTTCTGTCCTCCCTTGCACCCCAAGTCCTGGCTTTCGTTGCTTGGACTCGCCTTTTCGCGTGGTGAAGGGGAGTATTGATTTGTCTCCTTTGAAATCGTGTGCGTATAACTCCGCATCGAAAGGTCCATTTTCGCGTCGTTCTCACTCCATCTAATGAGTTCTTGGGTGGGCCAAAATGTCGGCCAGTTCTGCCCCCATTCAAAGTGAGGTTTCAGCTGTTTGAAAGCTGTTTTTTGCATCTTAAGGAAGTGTATTGTTTGGAATGTGGATTTATGGTTTTATCCTCTATCTCAAGCTTAATGCCGCGTGTATCTTTTTACGAGAGTACTGCTTCCTACCAAAGGTCAACCTTGGGTTGGTGCAAAGACTCACGATGTAGTTCAGTTCATTATCGCGATCTCTCCGAGGTCATGCCCCCTTTCACTATTTTTCGTTGGTTTCAGGGGGAGGAAACATCAATCGACCACCATCGATGGCCTCGCAGTCACCTCCCGGTCGCGGCGATAAGGTCCCACCCGCATCCTCCCCCTCCCTCTCCGCATCGAATCGGAACCTGGTCAACTACTCCGATGTTGATTACTGACATGGTACCCTCTCCTATACTCTCCTGTGTGTAATACCGTACACTTTGTACAAAAATTCTTTTATTTTCACCGACCTTGTCCTCCTGGTGTGAAGTTTTAGTTGGAGATTGTGCCTAGTTATGATGCAATTTGCCAAATAGAAGGAGCTTTCTTGCTACTTGACATGAGCCTTCCCAAATGTGTGACGTGCCCCTTTCTCCTCGTTTTTTCCGTTCAGTGCGATGTTCTGCAGTCTGGTAATGCGACGAGGTTGCCGTTTTCCTTTTCAACTAAAGACACCTCGCACCTTTTCCATAAACAGCGTCTCAGAATGCGTAGATGTTTACGTGTCAGCGGATCGTACCAGGTTCTACAAGTCTCTGGGCCTCTTCTGCCTCGCTCAGGGCTCCGCATGGATTGTCTTTAGTCAATACCTTCATTTAAAGCGTGAGCAACCAGTGTCGTGGGACATCTTGAAAGAAGATGTCTGTGAGTTCACTCGACGTCTTGCTGCCCATCTAAAGCCCTGGATCCCTGACGCTGTCGCCAAGGTCATTTTTCAGTCCAAGACTTCACAAGTGGAAGAAAATGTGAAGATGATGGAGGCAAGCGATGCTAATATAGATGATGGAAAGAAGACGGCGAAAAGGGAAAACACATCGGATATGGAGATTGTGGCGGATAGAATGAGGGAGGCATTTGGTATCAAGACGGCGACTGAAAACGCAAGTGTGGCCAGCCGGAGGGAGCGGGACAGAAAGAAACGACTAGTACCTTATCTCTGTCTTATCATGGGTGCGTCAACCCCTGCGCCTACTTATAATCCCTGCTGTATTCGTGATCATTGGTTCTGAATGTGGAAACACAAAGAAGCCCCCTTCTATTTGTTTTTAGTCAAGCCGTTCTTTTTTATGAGCTAGGGTACCAAGTGGTACTGAGCTGCCACACCAACGTCCCCAAGCCATGTATTTGGTTAATTGCTGGTTCGTTTTCTACGCCATTGCAAGGTTTGGATTTAGGCGTCGGCAAGGTTGCATGAACAACTATCCTCAAAATTATGGTGAAGTGAAGGGGTCATTTTGAGCAGGTGAATAAGTCTACTGTTTCCTATTTAAATAGGCGCTTTCACCCTCTTCGTGGGCGCTTTCATTCCGTGTCGCGTGATCCGTCGCGTCTCGCTGGTTCAGTCGAAGTCAATACAGGGCGACCCCGACGGCCGAAGTAATCCGATGATGAGAGTGAACACCTACGGCTGGTTCGGCTTATTCCCCAGACGCGGAGCTTCATTTACTACACGGTTGAACAACATGCGGGCTACCGCGGAGTACCATGAGGGCAAAAGATTCATGAATCTCATTATTGTAAGACGACCCTTCGCTTTCTACCTAGAGCGCCTTGAGGCTGAATTTGCCCTACCGGAGTTCTTTGAGCATCTCAACTCCAAGGCTATTTCGAGGTAGAGATTGAAATCTTGTGTGCACTTCGATGGACGTACCACGCAAATCTATCTGTCACAGGTGACTCCCCTTCCCTGCCCCGATGGCAATCATGTCAGTTTCACATTTTAAACCTTTTTTTCCTTTTGGGGCGTTTTGTTCATAACTTGATCCCTTGAAGCGGTATCAAAGATCAATACCTGGAACTCTTATCATGAAATCAGAGATAGCGGCAAGAGCTGATGAGTGGTGACCGAAGTGACGAGTGAATATGAAGTTGGTACTGACCATACATGAAGAGGAGACTGGATGGCGGAAGGCCGCATTCCAACGTAGCCTTGCACTTATCACCCGACTATCATTTATCAACGATAAGATCTACACAATGCCGTAACATCTGGTTTCGAGGCTGGTTCCTGAGGTTCCAGGTTCCCTGTCTGTATTTAAAGCGCATAAACTTTTGCAACAGGAGATAAACCCACCGATTAAGGCTTCCGTTGTTTCCATTCATCCGCCAGCACCAGTACCCGTCGCCATGTTTGACGGTATATACGCCGCAGTAACGCAAGGAAATATGGGCCCGACACTTGCTACTGCGTCCGTTGTCGTCGCCGTAACATCTGTTCTTAGAACTAAAAACAACCAAGGTCCCAGTTCGTCGCGGGCGTGCCCCGCCAGCACTGTTGTCTACCACTAGCGGCGTGCACTACCCACGATCTTAAAGCGCACACCTGTCATTTACAGCACGGCCACGGTAGGATTCGGCTTCATGCTCTTGGAATTAAAATCCAAACCCCGACAATCAGTTTGCCGCGCAAAACTTCAACTTTACAACTGAACAGATGCCCAGTGAGCGAAATCGTACCTCCAATCCAGCTAACAGATCAGGTTGCAGACACACCGCGGCCGGAGCCCGCTTGTGGGTGACGCCATGCGTTTAGACAATGCCAGAATCCGCCTGGACCGATTACGTAGAGGGTTCAAGTTCAGCTATGGCTAATTAGAAGAAGTTTCCCTTTCATCCAAAAATGTATTTACAGGTGCGCCACAGCACTTCACACTACAGTCTGTTCACGCCGAGCCAGTACACTTGATACTCAGTACGCGGAACTGCAGTTATGCTCACACAAACACAGGAAATAGCTCACACACTGAATTACATCCAAGTGGAGGATTATCACAGCGAGAAAACGAGGAAGAGGGTAGGGGATACGCTGCTGCTGTCGTCAGGGTAAGAGGAGTGGGTAAGCAACTAGTCTAATATTGACGAAGACCAAAGCTGGTGTCAATGGCGATTGGATCAATGGTGGACTCAAATTCGGTCAACAGCTCGTGGGGGTTTATGGGTTCAGCCATCGAAGGCACCTCCTAGTAGGGCACGAAAAACATAAGCAAGGAAAAATTCTTTCATTAAAATGCGAAGAGCACTTCCAGTTGAACACAACGCCGTAGTGCCAAAACGCACAAACCGACCATTCCGCCACCGTTTATACATTTTTTCGCATCAACCCTACCTGACAGAATGGCGTCGAGAATATTACGGGGAAGGGCCGGCTCCTCCAACCTGTTCACGCTGAAATGAATGACCTGGAAGTCGGAAGGCTTTCACGGCCTACTTACTGGACGCGTACGCGCAGCCATGGTGGCACATTAGGTGTGAAATTCCCACCGCAGCTCGCATTCCCCCGAAGCTTGTGATCATGCGTACCCACCGCCCGTCTTGCAATAATGTATGTGAGCGCGAATCCCCATTTGAGGCGCTATTGGAATCACCCCAATAACTAGAATTGACCCGAATCTCAGAATTACTGATTGAAACGATAGCCACCGGAAACAAGATGCACAGCCGTCCGCCAGCCATGACAAGACTCAATATCCCATTTGCGAGTTAAAAATCAGTTTGCTGAGTGATTATTACTACCAAACATTCCCTAAAGGTGACTGAACGAGTCCAAAATATCCACAACCGTTTCGAATACTTCTTCCTCTACCGGATAAAAAGTAAATTAAAACTAACCGCTCGCTTGAGCCTATCAGCCTGCTTTCGAAGTTCAAGACTGCGCCGCTTTTCATCTTCAACTCGCCTAGCCTCTGACTCTTTACGACGTTCGTTTTCCTTGGCCTGATTCTGTTCTCGCTGCCGTTGCAGCGCCTCCTCACGCTCCCTCGCTGCCCGTTCCTCTGCCATTTTTGAGGTCCACTGAGACTGTCGCTTCGCCTCACGAACAATTTGCAGAGCCGCAGTGTTCTCGTCAAGAAACTTACGCTGGATCCCGCCACCTTTGCTATCTGTCGAGTCTACCAACGAAGTTGAGCTTGCTACAGCCGACAGGCCCAATTGTGAACTGGATGAGGGCAAGGCAGCAGCTTTGGCGGTTGAAGAAGTTGGAGCAACAGTATCGATAATTGGATGCTTAGGTGTCTGGCTACGATCCTGTCTCGTCTGTTTCCTATCGCAAGCCCAAGCGGGGTGTGGTAGCTGATCGATACCTTCGTAGTCCGAGTCAGAGGATTCGTCAATTTGTGACTGCTGAACCGGCTGCTGCTGTTGGGTGGGCGGTGGTCCAGAACGAGAGGTTGAGGCAGAATCTGGGCTAGTTCGGTTCGGGGGAGCGTGAGGAGGTGAAGCACCGGGGGCAAGGCCGACGACGCCCAAGAGCGCCGCGGGAGATGGCCGGGCCGCCTGTGAGTCTTGATGCGAGCTGAAATGTGACCCGCCAACATTCGAATAGCTCATGGATGCTGCCGATTCATGGACTAGCAGTTTGACTGTGCTTGAGTGGCCACCACCACCCCCATTATGATGCTGGCGGGAAGCCTGACCACCATCGCCTAAAGTAGTAATAGTTAAGAATTACACAACCGTTGCACACCCAAAGACGAGAAAAGGCAGTCCGGATTAATTACGTGTTCAATCTGTACAAAATGCATTTGTCAAATTTATACATTGCCCCAAAAGTTGGGGCGATATAGCGAGTAAAGATAAGTAGGCTATTTAAAAAGGGTAAGGAAACATGGTATTATACAATAGTTACATGGAGCCATGGCCAGGAAAATGACAAGACATAATACATCGACAGTCGACACGGATCGGCCTGTACCGACATAAACCCATTCACAAATCGCAGAAATCAGCTGAAATGTCGGGTCAGTGAATAAGAGTGCTCTAAGCGAAGGAATTAGAGGCACGTACACAGGGAAATTAAACACCTAGGTTGTACAACGAGCTGATTATCTACGTAGACTCACTGTCCGCCTTGGAGTCGGATGACTCACTACCGCTTGACTCAGAAGATGTTTCTGATTCACTCGAACTCGACGACGCACTCAGGCGGTTCGATGACCCTACAAGGATAAATAATGCATTAAACCGGGAAACACGCATTACGATTCTTTCTTCCCGCCTGGGCAGCATAGTACGCACCACCAGGATTCATGTCCATACCCCCCATCTCTCGAAGACGACCCTCTAGCTCCTCCTCCTTCTTTTTCATCGACTCCTCTCGGGATTTTGCCGATTGTGCACCAGAATTAGCCTTCTTAGCATACTTCCGAGTCGACTTCGCTTTCTGCAAAACAGACTTGACGTAACGCTCCAATTCCCGAAGCGTCGAACTCTGCAGTGTCTCGAAGTCGATTTCAATTTCGTCAGGATTGCAGTCACGATGAGATGGTTCACGTTGCTGAATAATCTGCACAACACGACCCAGCTTCTCACCAGGCAGCTTGTTGATATCAAGGCTCAGTTGACGTTTTTCATCGTATGTCATAGGACGGGCATTTGCATCAGAAACAAAGTCCTCGTCAACGCCATACGGTGCAACTCCCAAGGCGTTTGGCACGCCAGGGACCGCACCAGTAGCTTGCGCCGACACTGCGTTTTGATAAGCGGACGCATCTTAAAATACAATAAGCGTTTACAAAGTGGCATACTTTGAGATTTTTTTTTCGTTTTTTGCGTGTTTTTCGTTTTCCTAAAGACAAGTGTAAGACCACGAAACTTAGCATACCTGCCGATATGATCACCAAAGCTCGATAATGCACTGAAATTATGTACAGCTAATTGCCCTAAAATAGTGCTCAGGTATTATGCAAAAACTTACCTTTCTTGGGCACTTTTACAGCGGTCTGGTCAGACGGATAGTCCAATATAGTCAGAATTGTAGCAACGCTTGAGCTTAACTTTTGAAGCTCTTCACCGAATTTGTTGTACTGAGCCAAAATACGCTGATGATCCTTTATAACGGTCTGAATCATAGCCTCGCACGACCGCGAGTCTGTAGTGCGAACGCCGTCTGCGTCGTCATCCAGGATCTTCACGAAATTCTCTTCAAAAATCCCTTGCAGGGCTCTACCCAAATCGGAAACGTCACTTTTCTCGCCATTGTACTTATAACAGTTGTCAAACATGAGCCTCATGTCCGCCGCAAACTCATTTTTGTTCTGGTATGCACCGCTATCCAATTTGGTACGAATGGTACTAAGGTCCATGGGATGAGTTATAATATCGTGATAGTCATGAAGACCCAACCGCTCCACATCAACAGGCTTTAAAAACAACTGATTGTATTGCTGTAAAAAGGAAAATATGCATGACGGCGGTACAAGATGACCTACCCTGTATCTCGCAGCACAAAGGTCCTTCAAGAGATTGCTGCACTGCTTCAACGATTCACTTAACCTCACTCTTTTACCGATGACACGCTCCTCCATCTTAGGCTTTTTGGACACCCTTCGGTCACGAGATTCATCCAGAGATTGGGGAGTCGAGGGGATATCATCAAGAGAATCAGGTTTCCGTTTGGGAGCTTTTTTATTTACACTGGGAGGAATCGAACCTTGATGTTGATGCAGCGAAACGCCCGAAGGGGTAGTCGGCGGAACTAGAGAGGAACCATTCAACTCCTCCGTATTATTCAAAACTGACATAGAAAAATTGGAATCCGTAGAGAGGTTCGACGTCGGTACCGTATGACTTGTATTTAGCTTCTGAGAAGTCAACTCTACTTCTGGATAAGGCAAATTCTGAAGCCTTTCACGGGCGACTCGCTCCAGTTTCATAGCCATCGCAACCACGTCGTCACCGGGTTTATTAAAGATATAGCAATTACGAAACATCGTAAAGAGATCTCGCAAACACTCTGCCCCGTGCCGATAAAACTTCAGATTTAACCGCTGCTTGATGGTCCCAAGGTCCATCGGATGTTTGATTATCTTCGGATAGTCCTAAAGGTGTCATTTGAAAGAATGCCGTACCGGCAGGTTCAATTTATGGTGGTCGACCGGTTTTAGAAAAGGCCACGCTAGTTTGTCTTTTGCGATTACGGCTATCACATTCCTTTTGATATATTCCAATTGATTAGTGTTCACCTTTGCAGCACGTGACTTAACGCCGGTGGCGTCCATGAGAACAACCGTTCACAAGTATATCTGTGCAGAGAAGGAAAAAACAAATCGTTTTCGGAAAAACGCTAACGAAACGGAGCGATAGGACGCACTGAGAAAAACGCACCAACAAATATCACGCCAACTGTCTACTCAAATATGATCACAGTTATGGAATGCCAACAATGCAAATTTAAGAAAATATATACAACACCACCCAGCTTTTTGCCAAAACATCTTCGATATCAATGTTTTTATTGCAAATAAGCGAATTAAGACAGACAAGGAGAAAGAATAGTACCCCGAACCAGTCAAAATCCAATATGGCAAACGAAACCAACTCAACCGGACCTCCCCCCAGTAACTAAAACACCAGACACAATTTCCACATTTGGAATGAAAAATAACAATGACCACATTAAAAAAATCGTGCTGTGAAATACAGTAGTTGTGTAATTTCGGTCCAAAATTATATATGGTGCTGTAGAATCATAGCATTAATTTGTGATAATTTAAAAGTAGGCAAATCTATTAAAACAAGCCAAAAATTTAGTTCAAAGATGTGACGTTTTATGATTTTTGAAAATAATTGAGGTCTAAAGGTTAGGTAGAAAGTATGCACATACACATTTATCGCCGCGGTTATGTTACGCGATTCTCAGGCAGTATGTCCAGATTAGTAGATTTTACTGTAACCGAGTTTTAACAAAGGCACTCGCATTGCAAATATTTTTTACTCAAAAAAGGTTTTTTTAATTGGACATTTCTGCGCATTAACAGTGCGGTAAATTCATATGCCTAAGCTTACTTGCACCTTCGTATTTGCATCGCATTTTTTCCCGTTCTGGTTTATTTTTCCTCTCATTTAGCTTTTCGAGAATGCCTTGAAAGCATTAAAAGGGCATAGTTTTAAGGCAAAATATATAACTTCAAATAACAGAGGGATAGGGCAGCTGGAATGGCCCAAATTGCGGCACCACCTGGGCAGGACAAGATGGCCGCCTCAATGACCGTCACCAGCCGTCAAACAACCAAGTATTGCAGTCACTCTAGTGCCCCGAAATTTCTTTCGAGTGTCGTTACAGCTGCTTTTCTTGTTAAAAGTCCCTCTTCAGCCATCACAACATAATCAGCTATGCAAGAATCACCTTGCTTGTCATTATGCTTTTTCCAAAGCTTCAACCTAATATGGCGGCTCTTTTAATTTTAGAACTGAGCAGGAGTAAGGATTTCTACATATTATCGGTGTGTCCATGTAGAGACACTTGAATACTGGTCTTGCTAAGAAGGTGTAACAGGGGATCTTGAGAGCGAATCCTCACCAGGTCGCTCACGGACTGCCGCCTTCTTCTAGAACCCATCAGTGATTTAATTAGAGAAGAGCAGGCGTCATTCTCAGTCCCTCCGTCTTATGATGTCAGAGATTCGCTTGTCTTTAGCACATGCACTTCTTTTCCATTGCTTCGCTTTGTCACAGGTGATACAGATCAAGATACAGATACAGGTCGGGTTGGGCCAGCTTTTCACTGCTACCGATTTTGCATCCCGCGACTTCCTTGAAGGCAACAGAAGATACCGCACTGGGGTAGAATATGTAACCAGATAACGACATGTAATAAAAGATAACCTACATTTTTGCTATGCTCATCCATGCTGTTGGGTGTAAGTGGCACATGCTTGGACTAAATAATCCGTGTATTAAATACACAGCTGGAAAGCTTTTGGATCATTAAAGCAGTTCCATATCGGTTTGATATTTCATTTGACTTCTTTGTAATGTGTGCCTTACTCTTCATGCTGTAGCGCAGTTTTCTTACAACGCGCACATCTATGTACGCTAGTGGATGGTGCAAACCCTCCTTTGTAATGGTATGACATTGCTAATCCAGGAGAGGGCTTGTGTTTTACCTGTCCAGGAGCGGTACAGTAAATCCCACTTTTTACACCATAAATTTAGGCTCCCGAAAATTATGATCACATTTCGTCACAATCGAAGGCATTTTCGCCGAATGGCTGAATTTCTAAAGACTTGTAATTGAGGAGGTGGAAATGGAAAGTATTTGCAGTATCCAACTCTGTCACGTGCAACTGGATTAAGCAAAGCAACCTCGAGGCCATTGTAATATAAATTAATTATAGGTGTGAATATGAGGCGTAGCGCAGGTAGTAGCCACCTTTACTAATCTCCATGCTTCACATCAGCGCTGGACGGAAACAGATGGCTTTACTTTCAGGCTAATGTCCTCGTGTGTTACCTTTGACACATGATGCACCCATGTTGTGAAGTAATTCTCGTCTATGTTCACTTTTAAATCAGTCGACTCTATCCCTCATTATGGCTTACAAGTGCCACAAGGGCTTAATTTTAATTAGACTTTCTGGGTCTACCAATCGACTCACAAATTTCCTTAGGGACCTACTGCGACCCATTGAAGGCTAACAAGAAATTGAGCCAAATGGGGGCGCGAATACTCGAAATATAGAGTCATTCCAGGCACTGTGGATTAGATTTACTCATGAATGTCACTCATCGACAAGTATTTAAAACGCGTAGCCTTCTTCTAGGTTAATGGCGAACCCTCAGATCAGCTGGCTGAGCTACTATTAACAACGTGGAGCAGTTTGCGGTCTTATGTTATATGGGTAACAAATCGACACACTCACAAAGGTTTGTTCTATGGCAAAGTGACGCAGCTTTTGATGTCACTCCTTATATTTTCGTGATTCCTTAATGAACCGCTTAGCATTGCGTTGGACCGCGCAGGGGCTTGGCACAGGGGTTTTCTGCCCAACCAAGTAAATTAACAGTGTTGCTCAGAAACTCAATCCGCTGCGATCCCTTCCAAGAAGCGCAAGTGTAGATGGCACTGATATTTATAAAAACAGGCTGTGGCTCTAATAGGAACGCCAGGTAGACTCGCATTAGTTGGTGTTTAAATGTGATTTCGTATGTTCAGTTGAAGCTTCTAACGCAGTTGCACATTGCAAAGCTAAATTTATTTGAATACAACGCGAGGCTTTCCTTTTATGGGGCTATTTTTTATCCCACTGCTGCCACGTCCTTACAGATGCGTTATATGGTTTATATTCGTAAACAAATGTACTCGTTTCGATACACGCAAAACTGCCTTTTAAATAATCGCAATTTTATATTGCATTTCTTAAGTTTTGCTGGTTTTTCTAGAGCATGGAATACTTTCCTATCCTCTTTAAATTGACTTCATTCTGTCTAGTTCCCGCTGCGTTTGTCCTTTTACGACTGTCACATTGTATTTATCGTGTTTCTGTAGTCATGTCGGTTGCTGCGTCTGACGATGATAAGATTAATACTTCGCTACTTTCAGACGAAATTTTAAAAGACGAAGAGCTAGAAGGGTCACAGTCTCTCTGGAAGCAGTGTTCGATATGCAATAATAAGTTCACGGACCCTTTAATTCTTAATTGCTTGCACATATTCGATCGAAGCTGCCTCTTTGCACAGCAAAAATGTGAGGGATTGACGGAATTTATTAAATGTCCCAAATGTGACAAAATTTCCGGTGGAGTCAAGACGTTACCACCCTATGATCTTTCCCTTGTTGATCAGTCCGAACCGGCCGATGGGTATTTTGATATGGTGAAGTGTTCTGTGTGTACTGAAGGAAAAGAGGCTCAATATCGCTGCATCCAGTGTGACGGAACCTTGTGTGCCAGGTGCCGCGAGACATAAAGTACTTTCGCATATCCTTAACGATGTTGTAGGTGATGAAGTTATTTTCATCACATGAGGTATTGGATCTAACTGAAGATGATATTAAATCATTAAACTATGCGAAAAATGCTGCACCAAATGGCAGTTCCTCAGAATGTGCTTATCATCCCCGTGATACTTACAGTCTATTTTGCATGTCTTGTCAGGTAGGAGAATCCTCCTCTTTTAAAAGTTTAGATTCCAATTTGCCATACTTGCTTCGAAGTAAGTCATAGCGGACACGTTACGGTCGCCCTAAGTTCAATGTCCAAACATGTTAGTTCGATTGTTGCGGAGGCCATGAAAGGATGTCTTCAGAATCGGGAGGTTTTGCGGGCAGTGTCCGATACGTTACAGTCGGTTTTGTCCGATTTAACAGTTTCACAGGACACTAATAAAATCCAGATTGAGGAGTTGATGGAAGTTTGGGTGAATGCTATTGCTTCTGTTAAGGTAACACAGTCTAGTTGTCTAGCTGTTCTCTAGGAGGAGTTTTTGCAAAAGAACCGAGAGATTCACAGTGATATTGAAATGAGACTCATGAGCCAAATTGAGCAGATAAGGAAGGTGATGGATCACATTGAATTTGCCAGTGAATTTTGCTCTAGCTACCTTCCCAAATGTACAGACTTGCAAATGAGCAAACTAGTTAAGGATGTAATGGGGTGCTTGGAATACCTCAGGTCTGTCGAATTCCACTCGGATATGCCTTCAAGGATAGTCTTCTCTAAGGCTCAGGAGAATGTACGGAACTTCATTCGTGCCAACTTTGGTACTTTTGATCTTCCATCTAATCAGGATAATGCCCTTGTTCTCTCCTTCCCCAACGATCGGTCGATGTCATTCAGCGCTTACCCAATGGGTGATGTTACGAATGCGTTAAGCAATCTAAATGTTCACCGAAGTCTGTCTCATAATGATAATTTTGTGACGCGAAATTTGCCAATGCCCATTAACAACGACAATGCCATCGATTCCATCAGAAGTTCGATGAACGGAAGTCTTTCAGTTATACCCACCCGCCAGGAGCAAATGGATAATGCTGCAACCAGCATTTCCCCATGGGGTGATCCAGGTACATTTGGTACCGTCTCTACAGGATATAAGCCGGCAACATCTACCCTCAATGGTCTGCACGTAAATCATGGGGGATTGACTGCTAACGGTCTGGGTCTTCGTTCTTCACTTCAGCTGGGTCTTCATGGCGGCCTGGATCTAGACTCACCGAGTATTCTGTCAAGGCCAAGTGCACCGAACAACTACAATCTCTCCCTCTACGAGTATTCCAGGCTGCGCTCCGCCAGATGCAATAATATGGCACTACTAGTGAAGTTCGGAACTATGGGAAACGAGCTAGGGCGTTTTAACTCGCCCCATGGTTTTTGCCTTGGGTTTGATGAGGAGATTGTTGTTGCTGACACCTACAATCATCGCATACAAGTTAGCGCCTCTCTTGGTGGTATTTATTGGCTTCTCTCTATAGATATTCTCCAAAAGTGGTGAATACCTTTCCTACTTTGGAGTATCTGGCAAAGTTGATGGATTGTTGTGGTTCCCTCGGAAGGTAGCTATAATTCGACAAAGCCAACGTTACGTCGTGTGTGACAGGGGCAACGAGCGATCACGAATGCAGCTTTTTAGCCGCAGTGGACACTTTGTTCGCAGAATACAGATAAAGTTTATTGACATTGTGGCCGGTTTGGCCATCAACCAGCAGGGTAGGTTCCATGTCGTTGGCACCAATAAAGGCACTTTTCAGGTCAAATTGTTGCCGTTGACAGTGTCACTCCCGGAGTTTTCGTTGTATCAGAGGAGGGTGATCTAATTCACTGGCTGGACTGCAGTGCTTTTATGAGAGAACCCTCGGACATTGCTATTCGCGGTCGTGAATACTTTATCTGTGATTTCAAGGTACGCCGCTCTGTACGACTTTGTTTCTTTCATCAAACGACGTTCCTACCGGCCCACTTAATCATTCGCGATAGCTCACATTATTTGAACAACAGAGGTTACATGTCCCGCATGTGTACTCTTATAAAGTGAACACAACAAACTCCATGAGTCAGTTGCGCTTCAGGTAATCGCAATTCTTTGTTGGCTAGGTTTCCAGACTGGTTTAAGTTCGATAGACGGCAGATATCATTTATGAACATAAACATGCACCAAACTGGTTTGTTTGTGTGTTTAGCCGCTATTGATTGCAGCCATTTGATGGATTACTTTTCTGATGTTGGGTGTGTGTTTGAAAAGTACTAGATATTCGTGGAAGTCATTGAACATTTGAATGCAAGGTGGATGGGGAGGTAAAGGCAAGGTGATAGGGCCATTGGGAACGTTATCTTTTCGCAAAAGCTTGTCTACATAATTACGAATAAATTTTTTGAAATGTGACCTTCCATGCAGGCTCATTGCGTTGTGGTAATACAGGAGGACGGGCAATACCTCCGAACCATTGGTGGTGAATCTATCACCGACTTCCCCAACGGAATCGATGTAAGCGGTCAAGGTGATGTTCTCGTCGGAGATTCGCATGGTAACAGGTTCCATATCGCGGTATTTACTGGGAAGGGTGACCTGATCAGTGAATTTGTCTGCATGCAAACCAAAGTGAGCCGTTCCTGTTGCCTGAAGATCACCAATGAGGGTTACATTGTGACGCTGGCGCGGAGCTCTAACAATGTTCTCGTCATGAGCACGCTCTATGTCAACTAAACTGATCAATTATTTATTTGATGGATCCTTCATATGACGACCTCCAAACCAAAATTTTGATTTACCCAGGTATGCGGATTTTGCACCACCGCCTTTTATTCGCCGTCAATTTATCGACCAAACAGGCGGTTTCGCGGATCTGCCAGTTGTGAGAGAGGATTTTTTTCTCCTTGCTTTTAAATCTAGGCTAGCATTTTGTTTTGCCCTCGGATGTTTTGAACAATATTTTTGAGATACATTTAATTTTTCAATTATTGTCAACACCCTCCTTCCTCCCTACTACTATTATGTGTTTTCCCTCTCCATCTCTTTCCTCCACCGAGTTTATTAAGTTGTTTCTTTTATGTCAATTTTTGAAAGTGTAGTTTTTGCTTTGATTATTAAAGAAGAGTTTTCCCGGTCATCATACGCAGCCATGGTCTTGTACCCCTGTTTGTCTTTGCGAGATCTTTCAAAGCGTGCCTTGACATTCACATAAACTAGCTTCCAAACACACGCACAGGCTCTGTGAGCGCGTTCATTGTGCATCCGAGCTATCGTATGCTACTCAGTCATCTAGCCTCAAAACTGCATTTCTCCTCCAGTTGCATCTGGCACCACATTCCACCTTCACCGCACAGACGCCATCTTTATAATCTTCCAGACGCTAATTTAGCAGTAGTGGTCCTAGTAGAGGCGCAGTGATGTTGTTAGCCATCATTAAAAAGCATAGACAGACGTAGATGTGCAGGTGTTGTGGCAGCCGCCAGCTGTGTTCAAATCCCATACCTCCTTCTTGCCTTTGTGACGTAGCGATGATTCCCTTCTCGACCTCGTTTCGTCCTATCTTCGCACTTTTATATTTGTACACCTCAAGAACCGCTTTTATCCTTTTTTGCCTTTTAATGTTTACATTTATGATTGTATTAATTACCAATACTTCGTTTATAACTATACACCGTTCTAAATACCAATTCGTCTTGCTCCATTTGAAACTGTCCGGTAAAGAGTAAGTCAAACTGGTAATCTATTTCACCCACTTGTTTGAAGGATCTCACTCGAAATTTTTACGTTCTTGGAAGTGCGCCCTGACAAATGGCCTCTTCTTTGAGTTAGTATTAAAGTGGCCTCTGCAGCGTGCACACAGACACTGCAATTGGCTCTTCTTGTTCGCTTCTAGCGATAACTTCAAACAAAATTTGACCGCACTATAGTTACAAGCCCATAATATCTACTCTAGGGAAGAGTGTTAAGTGGGATCTTGGTTATGGGGTGCCGGAGACCATTCTCCGTGTCATCACCGACTCCTCATGGGTCCAAATGCCCAGATGGAGTTTATTCCATCTTAATTAACAATTCGAAATTGGCATGGTTTTTGCATGAAACTTTGTTGGATAGTCAAATGCCTTGTTTAAATAGTGATGCTGGTAAAGTATTCTGTTCGCTATGGTGCTATTCCCTTCGAGATCTGTAATGGCGTGCTATTTACACCCCCTCCTGTCGCACCCTCGGTTCATTTGATTAATGTGAACCGACATGTCTTTTAGTAATGTGAGATCCGCCTTTTATTCTTAAAGGGTGCTCCGCGATTTGATTCTGGTAGGAGCCGGTGGCAGCTAAGGTGTGCATACGTGTGCGACAGGGGTCACGAGATATTTCATTCCCCCCCCTTCTCCCCCAATTTAGTGCTCCGACTGGTGAGCATAGAGACCTTCAAGGCCTCACCACCAACGCCTCTTGCTTACTAGTAGATGTTTTTTGCAATTTTTTATTTACCACTTTGCTCCGACCATGTACTATTGGCGCGAGGATTCGATTTATAATCCGCACTGCTGAACTTTTGCAGTTCTTCAATGGCATTGGATGCGGAGGACATCCGTAATTTGAACTCTCAGTCTAAGCGCACGAAGGTATGGCGACCATATGAGGCATGTTAAACTACTCAGGACTCAGTGCAGCTTCGATGAACGTGAGCACCTCTGGTGTTGACTGACATGGCTTAGAAAGCTAAAGTCGCGAACACAACCTTAACATAATAGCAGGTGCTACTATTTAAAAAAAGTAGACTGACGCATATTCTTAAAAATTAAACCAAGACAAGGAAGCGTCCAGAAAAGCCAACAAGATTTATTTGCGCCTTACGAAATTTACCAACCTTCATAATCTATGCACAATCTTAATCGAGGAATTACCCCGAAACAGTCACAATACTTTCGTTCTTTACTACTTTTTTACAATTCTCAAAAGCGAAAAATCACAAAACACGAACACACACACGGCTCCCCTGAAGATGCCTGGCACTAACTCCTGCGTCGCTGTAGAAAAGCTCTCACTGTATTTCCACCACCTGCGACGTTGTCTCCGGATCTGAGTTCGCGTAGTTGCCCAATTCACCCTCACCGGTCCCATTCGTTGCTGCTGCTGCCGTCGCTGTTGGCTGTTGCTGATGGTGTTGGGGGAAATGGTTACAGACAGAGTAATTGGCAGCATTGGAGTTGGTAAGGTGGGGATAGAGGAATGGGTGCACTTGAGCTTGTTGATAGCCGGGCAAGAGGCCCGCAGTGCTGTTGCGCAGGTTTAGTAATTGGAGCGCTGAATCTGTCAAATAAATACTTGTGGAGTAGCATGTCAAGTTTGCAAAACGCCATCAAATGCACAGGGCGGCTTTCCTTAAAAATTGGAGCCTGAATGCAATTGATTGTGTATTTGACTTTCCATATGAAAAAAGTCTCTATCACCACTTCATAATGATCCAACGCTTAACGGCTTTAGTTAATCGGTCTCTCTAGGTGAGGAATGCTACCGACGGAGCTTTTTTGTGACGCCTCCCTGTTGTTTTGTAGTTAGTAGGCAGAATATTACAACTATTCAATCATTAGATTTATCTCATTACAAGATCTCGACTTCAGATAACAAAGCGATTTCCATTGAGGCTACAAAACAGTGAAAACATCCAATTTAACGCTAAACAACTGATGAACACCACGATGCTCCGGTGCCATTGCTGGTGAATACCTTGTTATCGCAAATGACATAGGCACCTTCCAAGAAAGTATTGCAGTTAAAACTAGTTAGCTACATGAATCAATGCCTTGAAAATTGTAGTTTTGGTAATAGAGACAGTTTGAAAGGTGTGATGCTTTTAAGCAGCGAAACGGAAAAAATAGCTGCAGACGGAGGAATAGTGGGCTATAACTATGCAAAATTTTGTGAGAATCGCGATGCCTTTGATGGTAAGATGTGGGTCTCCTAAAACATGAAATCGTGATCGAAGTTGCCGGTCATAAACTGCGCTCTCTGAGGGCCGGGATGAGTAAATGTCCGGCAACAGCTGAAAATAGGGCACTTTTACGTTAAAGGCTGAATAGTTTTTTTCAAAAACGTAAGAGATGTGCACCCGCTTTGAATAAAATGACAGGGATTTTTATTAGCAATGTCTAAGCTGTAATGAATTCCCAAGTTTGGCATAATTCTTTCAGAAATGGCATGCCATTTTACAGGTAATAGGATTATCATAGGAGGTGGGCAATACTTTAAGTTACCTCCGTTTGCTTTGAAAACACTAGGCCCTTAAGATTGATCAGACACACCGCGTAAATATGCTTCGTTGAAAAGGAAATTAAGCTGTATGATAATAACATTACATATATATTTAGGGAACGAGTTGCAGTGCCTCAAACTAGACCGCTAGTCACTGAATTATAGAAGCCGCTTACAGTTTTAACATAAGATCATCATGCACTCAGACACGTCCAGACAAACCAAGTAGACCAATAAAATCCCCTAAATCAGTAGAAAATATGTTTTCAAGCTACACCAAACTTCATGAGGTATTTAAAATAATTTGTTAAACCAGCTTACATTTAGCTAACTGTTGTTGTTGAAGAATCTGTTGCAGGAGGAATGGCTGTAAAGGTTGATGCGTAAGGAATTTATTTCCGTTTTGTAATTCCATCGAATTAAAAAATCTGCTTCCTATTCTATTGGCGCCAGTACCAACAGGAAACCCCACGGAACTGCACAAAGGGACTCCGCGAGTAGTGCAGTCGTAACCATCCATCGGTTGTCTAGAATATAAGTACACAGAAACACAATTTACATCATTTCATTCAACTGGTCATTGTCATCCGCATAATTGGAATCAAAAGAGTTCTGTTTCCCCATAGATCCTGAATCTCGAAAAAAGAAAAAAGGCGCTACTTGCTTACTTTGTGCCTCTGAATCGAGAGCATTAAAGGATTCCATTCTTTGGCAAATAAAGGCACTTGCTGAAGCCGCGTTTGCCTAAATTTTGTTATCTCTCGTTGGTTTTAATAACTCACCATAGCTCTAAACCATCGAAAGGTCTAGTTGTTCCAAAACTTATTAAAAATTAATTATACATACATGTCCAATGCTTGCCTGATTAAATAAATGTGGTGAATATCGAGTTGCACAATTAGTTTGGCTTTTTGATGGACAAACGTTTTCTAGGGTACTTCCATGCACTTCTGAAAAAGCGGCGATATCCTTTTGATTCAAAGCCTGTAAAATGACCTTTTCACTCCCACCACTGTCACCCTTATTAATGGCTTTCTCATAAGTCGCTGAATCAGCTGGCAACTAAGTGGTATTATTGATGAGCGAATGCTTTACTTCCTGTTGTTCGCTGCTGTTTCCCTTAAGTCCAACAAGCTCAAGCAGTTTGTTGAATGCTGCAAGGTCGTTTGAATTTTCGTCAGAATTTTTCCGTACATGCAAATCATTCTCAAGTTCACGAAGGGTGTAGATTTGGACAGATTTTTCTTTTTAACATCATCAAATAAATCGTGTCTTACGTTTAGCTTTAACCTCTGGACATGGTGCATTAGCGAAGGGTTCACAAAGAATAGCACCAGGAATTTCTTCCAAAAAATAGTCAAAGCAAATTAGCCACTTACCAAGATTTCTTAAATCGGCGTCTTTTTTAAAGCCTTTTTCCGTGTTTAAAGGTACAGATAAAAATAGCCTAGTTTTACCTTTTTTAGATGAATCGATGCACTCGATCTTGCAAATAGCATGATCATGAAACTGAGGCATTTTCATATCATCAAAATCCATCTGATCGTCAATATTCTTAGGTCCCTCTGTGTACCAGGCAGGTTTCTCCGGACTCTAACTTCTCATTAAAATGAAAAAAGGTTACGTCAAATTGGCTCTCTTGAAATTCGCTTGTTTCAGTCCGTTTATCACGCAAGCCTTTTCTGTTCAGTGCCCCGCTAAGATATTTTAAGGACTGAAATGAACTGCTTTTCTGCGGCCTTACAGGAAGATAATCTCTGCGACTCTTTCCAGTTGCTGTACCATAGGGACTGACTTGAACAGATGAAAGTTATGAATAGCGTACATGAAATACAATTATTTCTGTAGTCGTGTAGAATAAAATTTTTGCCATTTTTTCCCTTTAAAAGGCGATTGCTAGTAAATGTCGGGGGCCTATACTCTTTACACCTTTTCTTTAAGTCCAAAAGTTCAAACTAAACAGCGTTCGTAAAAGAAATATGCTCTTACTCGTGAATAGACACGTCTCTCAAAGGCTGGCTGCTTCAAAATGACATTCTTTATTGCATCATCCAGTAAAGTTACTTGCATGGTTGCATGAGTTACATTCACCACGAAATCTTATGCTGGATTTAAAAATTGTGCCTTGTGTGTGATGATAAACCGCCACAGAATAAGCAGAACAAAGCAACGTTAGTAAAAATGAGCAACTGTGCAAGGAAGATTAGTTAGAATATGACGCTTGATACAATATCAGCTATAAATCGGGTCTGCATGGTAATTACTCAATATTTTGTAACAAATACAACTCTTTTTCTACAAATTACTTTTAAGGTATTTCTTACCTATTTGCTCTTAAGGCAACATCAGCTGAATGACAGCCCTACAGCCAGCGTAACCTATTCATGCAGCGAACGCCGTTTCCCTCCAATTCCTGCTTCATTATAAAATAATTGTTGATAAAACTCAAATTTATCCTCCTCTTCGTCAAAACTAAGCTTAGCCTTCGATATCATATTTACGCAAAATAATTGCTTTTTGCAAAGAATTGCGCATAAAAAGATGCAATATATTTCGGAGTAGTTATTTTATTCATGCCTTTAAACGCTTAGGTTGTACTTGCATTCTATAGAAGCCTCTTTTGCATGACCTTGTGTAAGGGAGGTTTTTTAAATTGGGCTACACAAAACCGCTTATATATAATATTGCCCTATACATTATGCTTGCTGGGATTACAAACAAATCCATTCAACTTTCCGACGTTGATGAAGTTTTCGTCAGTCCCAGTAAGCGTCGAAAAGGCAACATGCCCTACAAATGCAAGTCTGAATTTCCAATAGACGATATTGTTGATGCTATTGAGCCCATTAATCTCACGCATAAAATTGATGAAGAAAGTCGGCAGCTCAAAGAAGAAAATGACATTCATTTGCCAAGTGCAATTTCTAATTTTCAATTAAGCTTGGCAGCTCAGCTTCAAAATGTTGATTTTAACGCCAACATGAACATTACACCTGAAGTTACTGGAAGACAATCAGCGACGTATGGCCTACCATTTTTACCACGAAGATTTCCTTTTTTTCTTCCATTTGACAAATTACTTACTGGAAGCAAAGCAGAGTCGATTTCAGAACACAAGTTGAAATCATCTCATCTTTTTCATGAATTCGCCCAAGTGTCAAAATCATTTTCCTTTAGCCCTGCCGGAACAGTTAGCAAAAATACTTTTATGTCAAAAGAAAACTCAAATGTTTTGCAACTTCTTCATTCTTGTCTTGAGCAAATACCACTTCCACCTATTGGGTCAGAATGCCAAGAAATTCTGAATTCACTCTACACCTGCACAATTTTTCAAGCAATAAACTTCCAAAAATCTGTTTTGCGCTATCTAACAGAACTGAATGAAAAAACGCGACTTCGACCATCCGACCTTAAGGATCCATGGAATTTGCATTTTAATGATAAACCTCTTCTGCCAAATCCTTATGCATTCACTCGAACCCCACCTTCAGATTGCAAAAGCCTAGAAGGCAATTTACTATCCAATGATATTGAAAGTGGTACTGCAATTGATTTACGGGTTCGCCATCCTAAGTCTACATCAGACGGCTGCTCTGTAAATTTTGGTCGGACCTCTTTACCACACGATTCTTTCACACAGGAGACAAGTCCAGATTGCCTAGATGGTGGTCGTATTTCTGGCTTTCTATCTCATGCATTTAATCGTCGACCACCTTCTCTTTCCTACTATTCTAATGACCTTTCTCCTCCCCTTCCTTCGCGTCACCTTTTCTCCCGATTTGCTATGCGGAGTCCACCGCGTTGCTTAAGTAGTAGACGAATAAAAACGGCCTCGTTAAAAAATAAGAAGCCAAGAAGTCTAGGAGGATATTCCCCAACGAGTATCACTTCTGGACGGGACAGTCAGTGCAATGGACCTCTGCTCTCCAAGAAGCCCAGCTTTCGCGGAACAAGTGAGGAAGAGAATGAGGTCTGTCCCCACTTCAAGCCCGTCGAACAGAATGTAAGTTTGAGATGTCCCCTCTTCATCGGCTTGTTTGTCTAGAAAGATTTCTGGTAACCATACTAGTAAATAGAAGCAATATTTTGAAGGACTAAAGACTTTACATGTACTATTGTTTCTTAAGTTTGTTTAGTAATTTTTTTCCTTCAATCCACACAATGCCCTATACTCCTATTTTGCCAGGCAGTTTTTGTTCGCAGTCAATCTACGTAACTTCCCAAGGGGCCTACTCAGCTCAGCGTTGTTTAAAGGGGATTAAGGAGCATGTAAATTGCTTTAGTACACTGCATTCACATGGCTCTGCAATCTTTTTACTCGGCCAGTAACAATTCCTTCCACTAATGCCTTAATTCCGAGTCCATGAAAGTGCGCATTCTTCAACTTAACAAGAAAAACCTTTAATTAGACTAAGCAATACCGCTATTTTTTAGTTTTTAAATGGAAGAAGTGCAGAGTTTTTACAAAAGTCAAGATTTTATGCAAGTCAGCCTCCAGATCCTCTCGGGTGACTTTGTCTTTTATGGTCTCACGAAGTGTCTTCTTGCACAAGGGAATATTTTTGGCAATGGCAATGAGTCTAGTGCGGTATGCCTTCTCAATGATGAGAAGCGATTTCATTAATAACGCCCTAATGCTACGCATATAGGCTTTGAGATAAGAGGTGAGTCTTGCCGGGACATTTGAATTCACCTCCAATCGGTGAAGTAGCAAAAGTTAGGTATTCACTCTAACACCCATCTCTAGTACATGCCTTCCGTGATGTTGGAACCCTATGTCAAAAAATCAGGCTACTAGGATGCTCTCTTTGATTTGCGCCCCGGAACGCCCATTTTGACATGCGCTTTGCCTAGGCAATGGTTGAATTCCCATTGTCCTCCTTTCCTGTACTCCTATCTCCAAGGCCTCCCAAATAAAGGAAATTAAAAATGAGAAAAGTTGTCCTCGTCAAAGATTACTTCTTTCTTAATGACCAAAGATTGCGGTTTATAAGCCCATATAAACTCGACGGCATGAGACACTGTCCCAAGGCTACAAAGTGAACAGAGTAGAATTCGTCGTGCCCGTACCTGTCTACGTGTGTCCGTCAGTCTGTATCCACCTTATGCTGTCTTCGATTACCTTACGCACAAAGGCTTTGTCTATCTACGATTGTGCTCATGCCTGCGCGAACCACTTTGCCGAAACAAAGTAATGCGAGGGCATGAGAGCATGTTCCAGGGAAAACAAGAGGAAGCGAAAGCAAGAGAGAGTGTGTTTGTGAAAACGATTCTACACATTTTGAGTTGGGAGAAGTTTCCGTTGTGCAATTGCATGTGATCCACGTCTTGCAACACTTTGAAGCCTTATGCCTCAGCAAACAGGCGTTTGTGTTTAGTAGGTCAAAAAGCCTTATTTTTCACCATCCGCCCTCTGATAAAGTAATTTCAAACTTCTCTTTGGGTTTGCTTTATATAAACCCGTTTAACTGGGGATCGGAGTGTTGTACACTTCAATCTGGATCATTCACTGATGGCATTAAATTGTTTATTTCAAGTGTTCATTCGTTTGTTTACAATTGTTATCTTAGCACAAAACATCAAAACTTAGGGAAAATTTCAGTTGGCTAGCCTTTTAAACAGCAAATTCTGCAATCAATTAGGTCACCAGCCACTGAGACAAACTGCTAAAATCTAGTTTCCCACATAATGCGATTTCTCTTCGGACAAAGGATAAATTCAAGTAAAAAACCAATGTGCTGTTTAACTCATCTAGTGCCCTAAGCTTAAAGAGAAAACATTCTCACTTTACGAATCATACAGTGCAAGTAGGCAGACAATGAAGACCAAATCATTATTGCTGAGTAGCAACTTGAAGGAGGCATGACGGATAAGAGGGCCTTGTTAGCAAGGTGCAATGACGCTTTTATGAATTTGAAGCAGTATCTGCATAAAAGTGGTCGAACTTATTTTCTGATACAACTCCGATACCCTCCCATCAACACATGATAAGAGGAACAATAATACGTGCATGCATGCAGCTTTACACACGCAGTGTTTGATGTCGGAAACGTTAGTCATGTCAAATCCACGCTTTCAAAACCTCCTGCATAATTCACGCCACTGTAAGAGCAACAGGGAGGGAGAGGGAGAGGGAGAGAGAGGAGAGAGAGAGAGGGGTAGAGAGAGAGAGGGAGGGGGAGGGAAAGAGAGCGCGAGAGAGAGGGCAGCAAGAAACGGAACGAGGCTATTGTCCATTTAGTCTGCACGCGAGCACACAGGGGACATGCGTGCGCACTAGCGCGTACACGGCCACATACACGCCTGCGCTTTCCTCCACATACATATATGTACAGCACCACCCTTTTTCCCCCTCTCTCCTTTCCCGTAGCCTCCTATGAATGACTGGTTGGAAGCGAGACGTAGCAACACACGCACACGCAATATCTTGACCGGATGTTACCACCTTGCAGAAGTAGGTAGCAGATAGAGAGGAGTGCGTGCATACACCGCGGCTTCGTAAAGAGGCGTTGGTGATGGTGATATTGGTGGCAGTGAAGGAGGAGGAGGGGGAGGAGATGAGGGAAACAGACCTAAGACACTGCTGCCATGTCACGCAAAAGAGGCGCGTGCGTATGTGCGCAAGCGTGTCTGCTTCCGTTGTGTGGTGCAACGCGGTGCTGCCCCTCATTATATTGCCTCCCTCCGTCCCCCCGCTCCGACTTTCTCCGTCCCTCATTCACTCACCCTTACACAGGGACGAGAACAATAGCGGCCGGAAGTGTCAGGTGAAAACATGAGATTTGGACTAAGAAAAAATGTTTTGTGTGTATGTTGGGGTGTGTGTAAGTACTTCGCGTTAATTACTAAACTTCTGTGGCATTGTTGCCTCAGAGTTGATCACCCACAGGAGAAGGAGAGATTGAGAGAGAGAGAAGAGGGAGAGAGGGCTGTTTGGGCTTGAATTATTTAATGTCGGGAAGCTTGTTCACACACCATCTTCTTTAAGCTACACACACTCATCTACTCAGATACACACACCCTGAGCAAACATAAAACCATTATCGTCTGATTTAATGATCTTTCTCGGCGTGTGATGAGGCCTGTCATCATTAACTCGAGTATAGGCGATTTCTGTGCTCCAGTGTGGTGGCTTAGAAGGCGCAGATATATCACCACTACACCAGGTAACATGTTTGCATTTTTAACTAACTCTATGGGTTAATTTTGCGCTGCTAGTGTCGTACCCGATCGCTTATGAGTGGGGTAGAGTCCACTTCACCAAATTCCACTAAAAAGTCGAGGTTGAGCACCTAGCCGTGTCTGTGATTAGTCTGGGTCGTCGCTAGCACATCTACCATCTACTGAATGCACCGTCGCATCATAATGGATTCCACAAGTGAACCCAAGTGATGTGTTCCCTCGCCCTCTCGCTCCTCCCCATTCGATGGAGGGGAGACTATGCAACATGGACCGCGTATTTTCAATTGTAAAAAAAATCTTTTCTCACCCCACCTTAAGCTGACTTAGCAGTGGTGAAATTCACAGGACACTGGGTTGAAGGAGCGGGGTGCTGCTTTTAAAATGCAATCGCCTTTTCTCACAGCTTTACCTCTAAGTTCACTTTTGTGTTCGAAATATGAAAAGAATAAGCAAAACTCTGTGTCCGAAAGAAAAAAAATCGCAAGTTATTCCCCCTGAGATGGGTAGATTGCATCTGTGTTACGAAGTCTCAACACATCAACATAGTTAGGCCAATCGTCTCAAGATACAACTCCAAGTCACCAATGCTCAATTGGTCAATTTTTTGTCGGTGTCGTGCGGCGCCTATGCAATGTAAAATCCCCGTTGAACCACGTCCCCAACTGGCACTTAGTTATACCGACCTGTGACGTGTTCTGTGTCTCTGTTTAATGCTTGGGCAAATCCCATTATACGGCATAGTGCATGGTTGGGATTCGAACAAAGAGATGGTGATAGTCGCTTTTACGTCTATACCTCGTTTACTGCCCCTGGAGACCGTTGGCAAAGTTCAGTTTGACGCTTTCAATCTGCCTAAAACTTTGCTTTACTTGCCAGTGGAGATGACAGGCCCCTCTCCCAAGAATGTCGCCTCACCTCATTCACCCTCTTCTCACCTAGTCTCACTGCACGTCACGTCACCCTCTCTTCTCAGTCTTCTGCTGCCACCCACTAATGTTTTCTCCTTTTTTTTCCTGAGATGATGGTGTGTGTTCGGGTGAGGGTTAGATTGACGCCTCGCATTCTCTCCCCTAAATCATTACTGATCTCTCCAAGGCGATTAACACCAATAGTGGCAACAGTGGACAGTCAAGCTAGCACACACGCACCACACACACACACACACACACACACACACATACAGACGCACACACGATTCCACCTGACACCTGTCTACCCAACCACATTCATCTTCGCAGCCTGTCACCTTCGAACTGGATGGGGAAGTGACATTGTGGGGTGAGGAGGGGGTTAAGCGTGATTCCTTCTCCGGCCCACCTTCTTTTCCTGCCTCCCCCCTCTCACCCTCCTTTCCACCCACCCTTTCCTAATTCACCACTTCCCCAGGGTAGGAGTCCAAGACCATGGATAATTTAAGAGCCATGACAAGTCGACTTTGAGCACTCGTAGCGATACCCAACCCCTTTGTCCATCCAAGTAAGAATCCACCTACCTACCTGGTTGCGAAGTATTCGTGCAAATTATACATTATTCAGGCGTTTTCTGCGTGTGTGCTTGAGAGTGTGGCTGTCTGACTTGGGCTGACAACCATTGCTAGATAGGTTTTTCTCCACTCGAGCCACAATTGAGGCATTAAACACCCCAGGGGACCGTCTGTAGACTCGTACTTCGCTTCATTTCTTTTTCGCTACAACAAACGCGGTAAGTACATGCAGAAATACTAATCTAAGAAGTTCATAGAGTCTAATATTTCAAAAATTTCTATCAACTTTCGGACAACAATTTAAAGGCACAAAATGCTAAAGGCCGAAAAATTATAACAGCTATAAATCTCTACTTTGTCCAAAAACTGTTCACTCACCCAAGTGGGAAAATCCACACGAGTAAATTAGATTACCCTCGTATCGCCTTACATGTGGGTTGCAGTGCTCCTCATTATTGCTGCCACCACGCCGTCACCTCGAGATAGGACAAAACAAAGCAGTAGTAGCAGTGATGAGAGAAGCAAAAAAACAGACACAGACACACACACACACACACCCATCACTTAATCCATTTTAGCTGTTTGCCAAATTTGATCAACCGCGGTTGCTCCCCATTTCACACTCACACTTACACGGCACCCGCGCCTGCTTCGCTCCTCATGACAAGCTCGCGCCACCCGCGTGCGGCCGTGCGTGCACACGCGGTGTGTGTGTTTACGCACGCGTGGACATACGCAAGCACTTGCGGTAATTTCAAAGACGACACACAGGGCCCCCCACGCGACGGCCGGACACGCTCTGCTTGGTTGTCCTTCTCACTCACTTTGTTACAGCCTTTCAAACCGATTCGGGGTGGGAATAGGGAGGAGGAGGAGGAGGTGGTGGTGGTGGTGGGTAAGTTTTTTTGCCCACATTGTTGATTCACACCATCACACATACACACCTCACTCACTTTCGATGAAGTGCGCTTGTTCGTGTGAAGTCCCTGTTTTTCCCACCGAGGGAATAAAAAATGAGGAAAAGACTGCAGGAAGGAGGGGTGAAAGGGGCAGAGAAGTATGAAATACCCACTCGCAGATGATCGCTTAAAACTCACCAGTTTAATTGACCAGAGAGCCAACTTTTAGGCGACAGAATATTCTCTTGCTATGTTGCCTACTCCAAGGGTAAAAGAGAAACAAACTAACCACGTGCGTTTTTTTGGCAAGTGCATTTCTATGATTAAACGCCACAATCGGCTTCGTGTGGACTTTTCCTTGACACATTCTCCAAAAGTGGCGCATTAACACTGACAAAATTATGTGCTACTCCCATCTCTTTCTCTCTCTCTCTCCACACACACACACATGCACACACACACACATACACACACACACACACACAAACACACACCTCTATCCATCTAATGAACCAGTTTAAAAGATATCCATCAATCTTTCACAAATTATTGCAATAAGAGCGCATGTCTGTTCATGTGATTTGAGGAATGATGAAACAACTGACCATATCATGTGCCACACGGAGAGAAAAAGGAAGCCATAGAAAATGGGGAAATTTCTCAAACCTTTAGTTGATTTTTCAAGCCTACGGCATTTTTTTCTCACCCTTTTAAATGCGTAACTTTTTGCATTACGCTTTCATGCTGCAGGTTTTATTGTTTGCGGCTACAATTGGTATCATGTGGTTCCACTGTTTTCATGCCTTGTTAAGGTAGAGAATGATGGGAAGTTATTACCAAATGCTGTGAGTACACACACACACACACACAAGCCAGTGTCTTACAACGGTACGATCATATCACGATGAAGAGTGACCTTTGCATAACTCATGCTCATCCTCAACAGACTTTAATCATTTATACAACTCGAGTGAAGTGTGCATCACTTTGCCTAACCTCGATGGTAATAGACTTTACGCCGTGTTAGAGGCTCTTCGTGTCATCATGGCGCTGCTCGAAACGAGGAAGAACTCTCACAAGATTCTGTTTTTTCTCTGAGTGAGTATTGCTAATGGCATTGACCACACGGTCGCATGACCTGTCCTCCCCATTTGACATGACGCCAAAATTAATGCTGCAACTGCCTCTGCTGCTGTCATGTCTAATTTGTCAGATAGTTTGTCAACCAGAGAAAATCCTGTCAGACATCCGAAAAACATCATTTCACCCTATGTAAATTATTACAGAAACATGTAATATTTATTGCCAACAAAAGTGGAGATTCACAAGACGCATGGATAGTGTCGCAAGGTTGGACAAAGGACTGCATCATCTACTCCACACCACTGAGTACGACAGTTTCAGCAGGCTCACACATGCGTGTGTACATCTGAACAGGATTGTGGCCCACATCCTGGGGTTTCCTGCTAAAGTCGTTTTGGAGTAAGACGGTTGTCTGCCTTTGTGTCTTGTCGAAAAGCTAGAGAGAAGCAGCAGCAGCAGCAGCAGCAGCAGCAGCAGTCAATCACTTCTTTCACAGACGTACACACGCACGCCACTACCAACGCCAGTCGTCTTCGTTGTGGCTGACTAGCTCTGACACATGGGGAGTGGTATCATCAAGGCGCCTGATTCTGTTGCATCGAAAAGAAGAGGAGGGGAGGACAGGCGAGAAGAGGTGGGGGATACAACTCGCTCCCCTTCCTCCTATCCCCTTTCCACCCTGCCTCTGGTGGGTCGTGAGAGATCGTTCGCTCGTTTGCTCACTCACTCGCTCATCTGTCTGTTTGCACGAGAGGTGTCACTCATGACCATCGCTTTTCTCCTCTTTCCTTTTCTCGCCTTCCCTTACGCACACACACACACACACACGAGCCAGGAACAATTATTTTTCCCTTTCCGTAGATTCACTTTTTGTCTCGTTATATCTCATTAGCTAAAGATGCATGAAGAGGCCAAATACCTAATCCTCGACTTTGCTAATATTTCTTTTGCTTTACTATAATGACTTCATTGAATCGTCGGGTGGTAAGGGTCTGACGTAACTGACGCCATTAGCGTCAAACGCTATTGAACTTTAAATAAAAAACGCTTCCTAGTTGTAGCTGGTATGTAAAGACCATAACAGCTCCACCTTTAGAAAATCTTTTCAAAATTTTTCTCCGGTAATAAATAACTTAATTAAGTTGAAACTTCGTTTTACGATTTCGTTTCTATCACAACTCATTGTCATAAGCTTGTCGCCTATAAGTAGTAAAGCGGCAGCATATTGAAGCAGCGTTTTTAGGCCATACATGTCTTCATTGCCTTTACTTTCCAACCGACAATACCTGCATCAATTGTGAGTAAGGGGACCCGAGTTTGCCCCACACAGGCGCGCTGTGTGATGCATCAAAGTTGCTAAACCTGCGTATATTCTCACCGGTTCTTTGTACACGATTTTCCCAGATGCATCCATTAACTCCCATTTTTAGCTGTGCATTTCCTTCAGCTTAATAATCCATCCTTTTGGTGAAAAGGGCAAGGAATGTGTGCACATGCACTATTTGGCTTTGGTGAAATCAATTACGTGAAAATGCTGAGGTGTCAAGTGTGCACATTTGGCGCGTTTTAAATGCGTCTCAAGGCCTTAAAGAAGACGCGGTCTAATGGCAATATTAACATCCTTGTCCTTACTATTTAATTCCACCTCGAAGGACTGACTCCGTTACTCAGCATTACACATGTGGAAGTTTTTCCATTTACTCTTCATCTTTTTTTCCAAATGCATGCAACGGCAATTGTGGGAGAATTTCCATGAGCCGTTCGCCTTTATGCTGCTGTTTGTGCATGCGCTTTTATTGAAAAAAAATACAAGCACTCGTCTTAATATAAAAGGGCTAATAGTCAACTAACTGACTTACAAAAATACGAATTTCTTATAAGCAAAACGTCTCCTTGAGGGTCACAATTTCTTCCAACTCTATAATTTAACGAGAGATTCATTTTAAAGTAAATCTGATGGCGTTCACAAATAAGCTATAGGATGCAACTCTGATTTGTGACTTTCGGACATGAATATCAATTGGATAAAATAAAATCCATTTTGCCGCCTCAGTGGCCTCGTTGGCATTTGAAGAAAGGCTCTGGATGACCCCTTGGGAAGTAGTCGCAGACACTGAGCCTCACCTGTAATCGAGCCAAACCTCCTCTTCATGTTTCTGCCCTTATTGCTCGCCACAGCACAAATGCACGTGGAGTTTTAATTTCGCTAACAATGTACTCGCGTGGGTCGGTGGGTCGGTGGATGGGAGGATGGGAGGGTGGATAACGAGTTGGGCAAGCAGACAGGAGGGGGGGACAGGGGGCGTAGCGCGTGGTACTCATGTGCGGCCGCATCGCATCACCTCGTATTGTAACGCGACCACCCATTGTGATCAGCCAACAGGCATTCCCTCTCGCCCCTTTTCCCGTGCTCAGCTCCACCTACTGTGTTGTGTCGTGCCGTGCAGTGCCGTGCCGTGCCGTGCCGTGCCGACGGACGACCACTAATTCTGATTAACTTGTACTCCAACTACCACCACCGCCACTGCAACCATCATCTCTGGCTTCCTCACGGGGATAATTAAAATGGAAGTTTCGTTCTCTATGTACACGCCACTTTTTGCTCCATAGGTCTTTTTTCCCCTCCTAATCCTCCTCCTTGTTCTGCACCTCTGCTTCATCCACAAATTCTTCTCTTCCAACGTCCTCGCAACATCAGCATCGGAACTAACCTTAAAAACAACAACAATACAAATAAAAATGCTAGGATGTTGGAAGAAGTCTCGAGCAAACAGATGACCACTACCAGATTAAACCCATCTTTGAATGAATTATGATAGTCATTGGCTCGCAAAAATTTCTAAACCCTCGATGATAGTACATATTTTCGCAAATCTGACCCGAAAGGTATTCGTTTGGTGCCCGGATAATGTGTGTTTTTGCTAAACAAATCGTTGACCTCTATATTACGCTTTGTTTTGTAGAAATTTATTAAGTATCCGCCATGTGATGGAGGGTATGCCTGGTAGGTGAGCTCCACCATCTTGGGAAAAGATGATGAGCACATACACACACACACACACACACACATTCGCACATACAGGCATTAATTTTCAATGGTAGGAAATGTGGAGTGTGAAATCAATTTTCATTATATCATCGTCACGCATGTCTACGGAGTCGACTAACCATGATTGAAGCATCCAGATGAGGCCTGCACACAGTGCCTTCCTCCAAAGCCACAACATTGGCATTTTTTCTCTTTTGACCAAAATCAACAAAAGTGGAGGAATCGCAAATTTTACTTTTGCATGGTCCTGTTTTGAAAGTCTTAACAAAGATATTTTAAGAGAATAATAGACTTCTTAGCTTTTTCAGCCGGCAAAATTTACAGCACTTTGACACCGGATTTGTGCTTTTTATATTATTTTCTATAAAAATATATTAAGCACAGATGAATAATCAAATAAACCTACGGTGACACGATAAGGAAGGGGAGGTAATAATGTGCCATTGTTACCAAGACATTTGGATTGTATTTTTGAACGAACGGGTTTTTTGTGCTAAGAAAACATTTTTGGGGAGAGAGCGAGAAAGGGAGAGGGGGCATATTGAGGAGATGTGAGAGGACAAGAAGGGACCAAGAAGGGGAGAGGAGAGGTGGAGGAGGGGGTGGGGAAAAGACGAGTGGCGTGTGTGTGTGTGTGTGTGTGTGTGTGTGATGGAGTGATGTACATCGTGTGATAACGACTCATCACTTCGAACTGCTACTACTGCAACTGCGAACGACAGCGTCGTCAACTGAGATGACATCTGCGATAGCTCTTTTCCCATTCAATCTGTCACAGCAGAGAGTGCCACTTGACATGCACGCACGCACGCACGCACGCACACACGCACGCACACAAGCACACAGGCAGGCAGGCTGAGACAGGGAGGCGAGAAAAAAACATCAAGCCAGAAATGAGTGATGCCAAAACCCCTCTCCTACCTCACCACCCTGCCTTCCATCTATTACTGCCTCGTTCGCACACCCTCTCTCCCTCTCTGGCATCAAACATGACGCGAGAGCAGTTGAAATTGAAACTACACCCTGTCAACTTGCCTGTGATGGATTCTAGCACGCACACACGCACGCACACATACACGCACACGTACAGGCATTTTGGTTAATACACTTTTAACCATATTCCACAGGTTATTTCATGTCAGCGTCATCTACCATTGCACTAACTAATGCAAATTGCCACACGTACATCCACGTACCTAGACATAAAATTCATTTCTATGCTGCTTTCTCTTAGCCTCCTGCTTTGAAGTACATCTTTAGCCCTGATATCCAGCTGAATGGTACTTCTTAACAAGGGAATACTGTTTTCTGTGTGTGTACCACGGGCTGGGGGCTTACCTTCACCGAAATGACGAGTGGACTTTTGACGGAGAAAGTGCACGCCACCTTAGGTGAATATGCTGGTACCTTTCAGTGATTTCACTTTTCGAAACTTTGGTGAAAAGACGAATGAGCATGGTGATATATTCAGGGGACAATTAGCAACAATCAAGAAACAACAAAACACAAAAAGACGGTCAATCCGTGTCTTTCAATGCGGCACCGACACGATGCACTTTTTGTGCCTATGTGTGCTCTCAAGTTGACAAGAGAGGCCTCGTGCCAAGCCATTGAAAAACATCGAGACTGACCAACATGACCATTTGGATGCTAAAAATTGGGACCATCAAATAAACAGGGATGCGTGCACAAGAGGCAGAACGAGACCGTGAGAGGGAAAGAGACGCATTTAAATCCACAAAAAAGATAGTTCCCGTGACAGCCTCAGTTCCAGCTGCAGCCGATTCTTAGAAGCTGTGGTAGCAAAACTAAGAGAGGAAGGGAGCAGTGAATGAACAGGAGAAGGAGGAGGTGTCTTATCAGCTCAAGTCATCAGCATCAACACAGGGTGAGGACTTCCAAAAAACCATCCCGCAGGAAATTAATTGTCAGACGCGCATAAATTCCTCTCCCCACGCAAAACTTGAGATGACGCTGCTACTGCTGCTGCCGCTGCTGCTGCTGCTGCTGCTTCTGTGGCGGTGGTGGGAAGCGATAAGGAGGCGTTTTGTGCTTGTGAGTGGGTGTGTATGATGTCGCCGCTTAATGCGCCCCGTTTGGTGAAAAGTTTTCCCCCCAAGCCACGGTGCTTTCGTCGTCATGTGTTGCACATGACTTTAATGTCAAATAGTCAACAATTTGCAATGCTCTCGCACATGAGCCTTACAAATTTCACTCCAACTTAAATCATTATTTTGAGCTTTTTTATCCCACTTAACAGGGCTCTCTGTTATTCGTGTTTTGGTAGGCGAGTTAATTTAATAGTCTGTGCAGGCGGTTCCGTGGAATTATTAGCGCCCATTAATCTAAAAGTGAAATAGCATCAACACAAGTTTACCGAGTTCTCCATTTTTTGCGGCAGTATCTGTGTGCATTGGCGTTGTAGCGATGAAAATAAGTTGAACATCAAAAGCTTCTGCTGAAAATTATAGGCGATTTTGTGATGCAGAAAGCGGCATAACACCAGATCATTCTCATGAAGATGTTATAGAAATGTGTTGAAGCCTCCAAATTCTCAATTAGTTGCACGACCTTTTTTGCCATGAAAGCAGTCTCTCGTTGGCAGTAAAGCGCAGTTTGAAGTAACCGTTAGGCTTTGAAAGGAATGCCGCAAATGGGATGCATACTTCTATCTCACCTCGCATGAAAGCATTTATCTGACAGAGCAAAAATGAGTCCGTAATAAAGGTGCTACTTAAATCGGAATGGAACGGTTACCCGCATTGGTGCGGAACAGTAGTATTAATTTAGTGGTTATTAATTAGCTTCATTATTAAATTGCCTTTAGGTAATTTCTTTCAAAATTACCTCCCATTCACCAAATGTTTATTGTAGTACTGCACATGGCAATTAGAAATTGCACATTTTGACTGATTTTGTGATGGATGCAGTACCGGTCAAACACCTAGAAGCACTGAGGCCTGCAATTAATTAGTGCAGGATTCAGCCTATGCAGTAATCTTAATAGGCTTTTGACGTGGTGCAGAGGAGTGAAAATGAGACACGTCATTGTATAACATTGCAGGGACATATAATACTGAGCGAACTTCATCCCTCAGTGATGTTGCCCAAAGAGGTGTACCAAAGCCTTATTATCAAGTCCTCGGGCAGTGCAACCCGCCTCATTCGCCTGCTGATGAAGAGTTTCTTCAGTCAGGAGGAGCTCGCTGCATCCTCACTCTCTGGTGAAGGCATCTACAAGCAGCGACTGCAGCCTGCGATCACAGAGGCCATCAAAGGTAACTCCAATCTCTCCTAAGCTGACAGGCAGAAAGGGTTGTGAGTAGACACCCAAACATAGAGGAAGAGAGTAGAGAAGAAAAGGCGTTGACTTGCAAAATTTACTCTAGTAATGACAGTTGTGCTTGCCCTACTCTCATTAATTTCATGTGCAACTGACCGTGGCATAGTTAGAAAGACAAGCAGACATGCACACACACACACACACACACACACACACACACCCCGTGCTATGAAGTTTGGAGGTGTGCCTAACAAAAGGCGATAAGTTGTTGATCTGATTAATGTCTTTGAAGTGTAAGTCTCTCTCACAGCATCACATGTGGAGCCAGCATCGTTTTGACTAATGCCTTGAGTAGTAGGAGTGCGTCAACCAGCCGACGGATACGAAACAGCGCGTGGGTATGTATTCCACAACCCTGAGTGCATGCACATCTTGTAAAAATGAAGGTAGAGCTACTCAGCTACTCAGCGGAAAAGAAGAAGGCGAGCACTCTGAGGGTCGCCTTTTGTAAGAAGGCAACAATTTTATCAACCACCTTTTGCATGGTCACTCTATCATTTCATTGTGCACGAGGCCTCATTGTTTTGTAAAGCCCATCGAGAGAGGAAGCTCACTGCCTCCCTCCAACAAGGCTACCAGAGTCGATTGCATCAATCCCCTCATTTGCCAGTCGTCGTTTGGCTCACAGCAGTCACGTGATGTGATAATCCACTAATGTAGCCACAAGCCGAAATTATTCCTCCTATTGTCCTTCCACTTACATGCTGTGCGGTGTTAATCCGCGCTTCAGTCAGGCGACAGAGGCGTAGAGACAATGTCACTTTTTGCGTTGTGCATATACTGCCGCAGTAACTCAATGCTGAGCGTCTTCCAGCCGTTGGATTTCGGTAGGGCTTCAGATGTCAAGTGCCTCCTTGAAGAACCAGAGCATCGCCAGATCAACCACAAACGAACATGCCAGCGGTAATCCATCTCTTGCGCGTTACCACGGGCTAAGTCATCCACGCCAACTGCCTCCTGTAAAGTTTGTCAGACCTTGTCGTCTCTGACGAAAAAGTTGAGTGCAATGGAAGATTTGGTGCTCACCTCGATTTTCAAGCACCATAGTTTACCACTAACTTACGTATGAGTATCAAATGACACCACAGTCGTTCTCCTGCCGTCCTATTCAGGCGCTGAGTTAGTTACCTCATGCAATTTGATCAAGTTTTGTGGCCACATTCGCATGTCAGAAGGGAAGATCTCTCTCTCCAGGCGTGAGTAATAGCTGCATTGTAACAACTTTAAGGCTTCACATGTGTGTTGACTAGCCATAATACAAAGATGACCAAAGTATCAGTAAATAGTAAAGAAATCGCCGAAAAGATTAACAAATCATTAACGATGTGATAGTAATTACAACTTGACCGCTTCCACATTTGCAAATTGGTCACAAGGCGAACCGAAAAAATTGGAGTTGTCTGAGTTATGAGGTAAGAAGTTGCATGAAAAACTGTTAGAAGTTGTGCAATCAAGCCTCTCCCGAGTCCGATTCACCAAGACGACAGCGTATACTTTACTTTTTTCAACTAAGTCAATCTCTTCGCGCAACAATATACTGCAATTCCTTACAGTGGAAAGTACACGTCGCATGATGATGACAACGAGGTAAGATGGAAAGTGCTATACCCAGTGCCCAGCTGTGCTACCACTCAAATTACAATGCCAACAGTGGAATTGAGTAGTATATCGCGAGGAGGGGAGGAGGAAGGGAGGGAGGGAGGGAGGGAGGGAGGGAGGGAGGGAGGGAGGGAGGGAGGGAGGGAGGGAGGGAGGGAGGGAGGGAGGGAGGGAGGGAGGGAGGGAGGGAGGGAGGGAGGGAGGGAGGGAGGGAGGGAGGGAGGGAGGGAGGGAGGGAGGGAGGGAGGGGGAAGGAAGGGAGTGTTAATGCAAGTCTGCTTGGGTGCGTACATGTGTGTGTGATGTGTGTGTGTGCTTCAGGCCTAAGAGGGATATTTTTACCCTGATTAACTACCACCGAAACAAAGCCCAAATCAGCAGCATCAGTAACAGCGGAGGAAGCAACATCAACAGCATCGAAGACACCGGAGGCGAGGGCCGAACAAAATCGGCTATTTGTTTCACTTAGTGTGGTGTGTGTTCGGGCTCAGACGGGACCGAACGCGACGGACCGGAGGGGAGGCGAAGGGGAAAGTGGAAGGGAGGGAGGGAGCGTAAACAGTTACACACACTCACACACACACACACACACACACACACATCGAATAAAAAAACATGCGAGATACACGTGGTTGTATGTACGCACGCACGCGGACTCACGCACGTGCCTGAGATTGCAGAAAACGCGCAAATTAAGATAAACTCTCGCATACACACACACACACACACACACACACGGATGCCACAAAGATGGTTAAACTAAAAGTGGCTTAGGGAACACATTCTTTTTTTTATCACCTAAGGTAGGAGAGGAGATGCGATGCGTACAAGAGCCTTGCTTCAATTGGCAAAATCACTCATCAAAAGAATAAACGAAATGATTCCTTGTGTTGGGCAGGAGCTATGTTGTCAACAGACGGGCACGGTGCCATAAGTGACTGCAGTGATAATCTAATCACTCAGTGCTTTTAAAAATTGACAATGTTGTTTAAACGCACCCACCTAAGTAAGCAACCCCTCCTCCCGCCCTGAAAATGATTAGGTAAAATTACCAAACTGCTAAGATCATCGTGATTTCCATAAAAAAATGAAGTGTTAATGGGAGACAATAGCTCCGGCGCGTAAATGCCACCGTCACATTTACAAACTGAATCCGTTGTCACGTAAAGTTTGCTTGAAATCAATTCGGCTGGGTATGCGTAAGGCTGTAAATGTACGGATATAAGGTTCATTCTAAGGTCTATCTAACGCAACTAACCGGCAAATTAAACAATACGCCAAAGGTGCCAGCATTTTCAAGCGACAGCACATGAAACAGCCGGGACAAGGGGGAGGAGTTTGGGATGGTGTGAATGTGGGTAGTTGGTTGGTTGGTTGGTTAGTTGGTGGAAATTGCGTGTCCGACCAAGTCATTTAGATGGTTTTAGTGTCAAGCCGTACGCATTATTGCCACCTTATGCGTGCACGTGTGTTGTGCGTGTGTTGTGCGTGTGTGAGTGAGTGCGTGCGTGCGTGCGTGCGTGCGTGCATGCGTGTGTGTTTGTCTGCCTGTGGGTGGACATGGATGACGGTGAAATGGTGGAGATTAGCATCAAGTCAAGCCCCATGGGTTGAGCATGCCGTCATGCAAGTTGGTCGCGAGACTTGCACGCGAGTCCGAGGTCTGCCTTTAGCACAACTTCTCGCTACCTGCCTTGCTCGCTACTTCCGAGGCTGACGAACCAACACGAATAGGCGAGGAGAGAATAGGATAGGATAGGATAGGATGAAGTAGAGCCAAATAGAATTGCACCTCTTCCCACCATTTGCCGCATGGATTTTTTGCGCACCACCATCGGCTGTGCTACTGAGGACAAAGAAGAACCTTGTGCCGTAATACTACTACTTTCCCCATTGCCAGCTTATTTCAGCTCATTGGCTTACAAGGAATTGCCATCATTTTCTCCTCTTTTCGGTTTCTATGGGTCTTCTGTAAATGTTCTTAGATAATTCCTACCGTGTGAGATGCAATGCAGAAAAGGTGGTGAAGCATTTCGACTAATTGAACGAAAAAGGGCTGATGGTAAAAAGTTGTAGAAATTGGACTTAAAGGTATGGACCCTCGTAATGCTATGTGCAATGCTATTTTGCAGCCTTTATCAGGAAACGGCACCCTCAACTGAAGACGGGTTCCATCAATCTCTGCATGACGGACGTGTGTGTGCAAGCCCGCAGAGTTGCCAATAACCAACGAAGTCGTGTACGAGGGCCCAAGAAGTCGTCAGCCAAGTACTCCACTTCTTCTTCACCCCCTCCACCTCCGCCTCCGCCTCCGCCTCCACCACCGCCGCCGCCACCGCCGCCGCCATCATTTTGGTCTCCCTTCAAGACTAATCCCCTCTCCCCGCCTGCTACCACCGGCGCTGATAATAATGGCTCAAATCCTCCTCTTGGGGGCACCACAAGCGGCAGTGGAAGTCCGCTTTGAGGGATCAAACTTTGCATTCAAGGACAGAATCACAGAGCCCGCCTTAGTGCCATTTTCACAAGCATGCGTCTGTCCATCTATCGATCTCTCACTTCTGCTTTATCCCCCCACCTTCCGCCCTCCCTCCAACCCCTCTCCCCTCCTCCTCTGTTGTGGTAGATTTTCAAGAGGGAGATAAAGAGGGAGACAAAGAGGGAGGGAGGTAGGGAGGTAGGGAATGACAAAGTCACTACCTATGACAAGCGCACATACAAAAACAATAAATAGACCTGAGTTAGTGTCATGTGCACATTCCACAATATTTGCTGCCGAACATAGCTGCATCCTCTGTAGTTTTCATCTCGCCTCCCTCTTTGGACTAGCATCATCCGACCCCTTGTTTGTTTTAATCGCCACACAATACTTATTTACACGCGCACGCGTAAATGCAAACACACAAGCAAGCAAACAAACAAACAAAGTAGTTGCAGACGCAGTAAAAATTCAAGGTGCAATGCAATGCCAGAGAATTTAAAAAATAATTTGTTATTATTAATTGAATCCAGCCACTACCACTACCACTACCACTACTATTCCTGTAATAACTTGTCTTTGTGCTAACAATGTCAATACGCCGCAAGTCCATGATTGAGGCCTTCCTGCTGTCAAATGGGTGAAACCGTAAGTAGTCCCTTCGGAATTAGTGAAATGGACCAGAAGAACAAATAAAGTTGAGTAACAATAAAATGCCTTAATAATGAAGACTAGAAACTAAGCGTTACGCATCATGCCTTTCAGGCGACTCAGATCTTCGTGTATAGTCGCATCGGCAGGATTGAGTTTCGCCGCGGCTTCATACTCCCATATACCTAAAAGCATGAAATAATTTGACTCAGCAGGTTTTGGTTATCTTTTAACCATTGAGAACACATTAAGACCTTCTTTAAGCATTTGCAAGTTGCAAAATGCGACACCACGTCGAACATGAGCTTTGATGCGGCAATTAAGATTTTGAGGAACGGCGGGTTTAAGCAAATCCAGTGCTGTTGAGGCATCCTCGAGAGCACGAAAGAAATTGCGTGTTTGCAGATAGCAGGCAGATCTATTGAGATAAAGGCTAAAAGGTGTGTTAAGGATTAACGCATAGAGCCACAGTCGGGAAACATGAATGTTTAAGAGGATACGATGGTAGTTTTGGAGCTCGTTTCAAGGCTTCCGTATATGCAAACGATGCGGCTTCGAAATCGCCAGCCTTGAAGAGGGCTCTAAATCATCACAAAAGGGGAGAAATTGATAGTCATTCAAATGCAGTGCAACCAATCGACAAAAAATTTTCCATCAGCGAGTTATTAATTCTAATGATGCAATTGTTGCATTACGCAGCTTTCTTCTGCAGCCAGATTGGATCTTTTTCTGCCTCCGAAAGATCTCCATTCTCTGCTACCTTAGAGGTTAATACTCGCCTATGCTCCGCTTGAGTTTGTAACCACTAAAACAAACAAAATGAGAGGTTCTACTTATGATCATTAAGTAGCATAAACGTATTTTGAACACCTTCTCTTCGTCATCTTGCATGGATTCCCTCTGCGGAGTAGGAAACACGCGAGGAGTAAAGGAAACGACAATCTTGTCATTACTCCGAACAGGAATCCGAGGTTGCTCACAACTCCTCAATATTTCCTGTGCTAAAGTTGCAGTGCTTGTTAGAGCCACGCTACTATCCCCATAGCCTTCTCGGGCAAATGCACGTGCCGCCGCAATTTTCGCATTCCGCTGCAAGTATCGATAAATAGTGTCGAGCACACAATACCTCCTCAGTCTGCTGTTGTATTTTCTTCTGACTTTGCACCAGTTCCTGCATTGCTGCAAAAGTGGCACACTTCTTAATCTCCTCGCAGCGATTTCGTTCCTCTGCTTCGATCTGGCAGAATCAGTTACGAATGAGGATAGTTTTGATGTCAATAAAAAAACAGGAAAACTATGCTTGATTCGTCGAAGACGCGAAGTAAAGAAAGCGTGTCGGAAAATAGCAAACAACTTGAAGGAGACACAAAATTTTCACCTTTAACAAACTGTGAAGTTCAGAAATTGGTTGCCCCAAAAGTAGACTTTGGAAGATAATCGTGATGTTTATTTCAAATAAGTGAGACTTTATAGCTAGCTAATAACTGCAACTAACATAAGTCAATACGATACGTATCATTTCCCAAAGCAATGAAAACAAGCCGGCATTTAAGTCAAAAAGCTAAATAACTTAGAGCCAATTCAAATGCTACCTGCATCATTGCCTTTAGTGCAGCCTTTTCACCCAGTCTCTTTTCCTCGCAATTATTCTTTTCCCGTTGCGTTTCACGTGCTTGTACTTCAGCAATCGCTTCTTGGCGAATTCTCATTACAGCTTCCTTATCCTCTGCAGAAAGTATATACACGAATCGTCACACAACTCATTTCATCAGCTTCCAGTTTCGGCCATTTAGACGCAGTCTGCTTTTTCAGCGTCAGATAGGCAGCAGCACAATTTTCGAGAACGACTTTACTGCTACCGACATCGATGCGATCCCAGAGTACGCATTCAAACATATATGGCTTGAAAACTATCTATAACGCACAATAAATTGGACAAGAAGGAAATGCTAAGCTGGTACAACAAGTGTAGGTGACATTGAGGACGATGCTAATGCATGATTAAGACGTTAGAATGGAGTACTTTAAGTGAGTACTCTAGGAGACTTATGAAGCAAGCTCGTTAAGGATTGCCATAAGCAAATGTTTTGCTAAAATTCACTGGTGTCAGGACTCATTTTCGAAATCCCACAAGTAGTCTTTCTAATGCAAGTTGAAGGCTTCTACCCTATTTTATTAACTGCGGCATACCTTGACATATCTACTAGATATGAAAAAGTCGCAATTTTTCGAAGGAGTGCCCTTTAGGGGAACCGATATACAAATTTCACAGTCGCTTTCGAACCAGGCAAAGTCCGTCACCGAAATAAACATTTGTTACCACCGACATAACAATTAAATCGGTATAACAAACAAAGGTCATTGAGGCACTTAGCATACTTCAAGTTACTTGAAGCGCTAATAAACATCGAAGTTAGCACTGGAAATGTATTATAGTTAATCAAATTAAGTGTCAAGATTCAAGCTTCAATTTCCTCAATTTGAAGTCATGAGTCACAGTAATCACCACATCAGGATTAACATCTGCTTCGAAAACAAGACCTTTAGTGAAATAGACGCATGGGTTTCTCTCACGTCAATATCATGGATTAGTACGTCTTCAGAGCCATCGCTCAAGGTACATCTATAGCAAATTTAGTGTTTTTTTTAAGGAATTGATGCTTATAGTAATCCCACCTTTGGTTAATTTTGCCCTAGGCATTACTAACTTTTAGCTTTAAAGGTTCACCTGATCGACTTTTGTGATGATTTCCTACGCTCAAATGGCGAGACTTCCTTGAGGGCAAGGAGTCGTAATTTCAGCAAGTTTATAGCCAACGAAGGAGGATTGAGGCTACTGCAATGGTCTAAAGGTCATGCTCACCTAGATGGGGCAAAATGAACACCCAAGTGACCGAATACAAGACCAGTGTTGAAGCAAAATATTATATCCGGGAGCCAATCATGAAATGAATATACGGATTGCTATAAGCTCTAATAAAAACTGCAACTTGTTTCGTAGTGAAATATTTATTGCGTAAGAATGAATTCGACGCCAGCTTGTAAGCTAATGTCACGATTCCTCAACTTTGTCTATTTACCCCCTGTTTGATGTCGTTGGATCAAGGAGGAGAGTTGAGGATCCAATTCTACTCGGACACGAATTTTGTTCAGTTGCCATTTTTACTGTCTACTTATGTGCATTTGAGCAGCCATACCTGACGTAGTTGCTTTGCGAATTCTGATTTTTCTACCATATGCCTCTACAATACTACTGTATTAAGCTGACCTTGTCTTTCAATTCTATTGATGTTTAGTTATGGGGACGCGGCGCATTGATCTGAATTGAGATGGAAGGTCGGATGAATTTGCGGAGCTTCGCTAGGCATCGTGCTTGGCGAAAGCTACGCTTGCTACCTTTGTTGCCGCACGTCTAACGTCTCGGTGTTTCTTTACTTATTCATGGCTTCGGCAGCTCACATTTTCCTATTATCCGTGCATTTTGAAACCGGAAATGTCTTAAAGGAAGGATTTGTGATCGCAGCCAATCATACTTACGTTGAGTTTGTTACGGGGACGAGATGTCAAAATAATAATGCGGCTGCTAATAGTTTATTGGGTCCAGTTAGAACCCTCATCATTGACCAACTCACATTTCCCACAGCAGTGGAAAATCACAAAGTAAAATTTAAGAGAGGTCGATGATTAAGGATAATGCTGAAAGAAAACAGCACAATAAGCAAAGTAAAACACAGTGGGAATAGCGTTGGGGCAATACTTGCATGTGTTAGATAAAGGTAAAGACCAGACAAATATAACCATAACTTCGACAATCTCACGCCAGCAAAGGAGCAAATCCCAACTCCTCATTCCACGCATTTACAAACCAGCTAATGTCGCGAGATGGTTTTAGACATTTGAATCTTGTTTAGTTAAGGGTATTTGAAAGCATCAAGGGGAATATAAAATGAAGGCAGAGTGTATCGAGAACAAAGAGGATGCAAGACAATAGGTGCATTTTGCTTCGAGACGACATGTCAAATTTCAGAGCATTATAAAGAAATGGAAGTAGTCAAGAAAATTGTCGGAAGTCGAGACTATTGAGATGGTGTGAATGTGGGTAGTTGGTTGGTTAGTTGGTGGAAATTGCGTGTCCGACCAAGTCATTTAGATGGTTTTAGTGTCAAGCCGTACGCATTATTGCCACCTTATGCGTGCACGTGTGTTGTGCGTGTGTTGTGCGTGTGTGAGTGAGTGCGTGCGTGCGTGCGTGCGTGCGTGCATGCGTGTGTGTTTGTCTGCCTGTGGGTGGACATGGATGACGGTGAAATGGTGGAGATTAGCATCAAGTCAAGCCCCATGGGTTGAGCATGCCGTCATGCAAGTTGGTCGCGAGACTTGCACGCGAGTCCGAGGTCTGCCTTTTAGCACAACTTCTCGCTACCTGCCTTGCTCGCTACTTCCGAGGCTGACGAACCAACACGAATAGGCGAGGAGAGAATAGGATAGGATAGGATAGGATAGGATAGGATGAAGTAGAGCCAAATAGAATTGCACCTCTTCCCACCATTTGCTGCATGGATTTTTTGCGCACCACCATCGGCTGTGCTACTGAGAAATTCAATTATTTTCCCAAAGTGAAACTGGAAAAATTCTCAAGGTAGGATCGTCGGGGGATGCCTTTACTTTTATCATTTCAAGCACGCTCTTGCATTCTTCCCTAATAAATAACTGTTGTTTATGAGTAGCACTTGTTTTTAGAAAAACGAACAAAACTGTTAGTTCTTTAACAATTCTGTCTTGGTTGCGAGTGCGTCGCCACGACGAAACTCGCGAAAGTGAACATTTTGTTAAATCCTCCAATTTCTATTTATCAGCCTTTGTCGTCTTGTGATGCATTTGAAGGTGGAAGGCCGTTACTACAAAACCACTTCACATTAACGCATCTTCCTTCTTCCCACGCCTTCCTACTCAGTCCGATTTCTTTCATTATGTGCTTTTGCTTCTGAAAGTGCATGGAACCAATTTTTGCATTTAACTTAGATATCTGAGAATAGTGCTCAGTGGGACTTTTTTGTTTGTCCATATCAATTTTCTGATTTTGTGGTATTATTTTTGGCCTTCATAGAGTTGCTGCATTGAAAAACACAGATCGTCCTCTTTTCTCAAAGTACCTGAGACCACCTTATTGGGTGTTATCTTTATGTGTGTACCACGTATGATTCTCTGTGTAACGTTGTTGTAATTATGAAATGGCTTTGCTGCCAAACTACTCTGGGTTATCTTTTTTGCCTTATTTACAAATTTCTGTATTCTGCGTCGGTTTGTTAGTAGCCAACCAGCAAGAATCTTCCTTTGTAAGTACTGATACACTAAATCAGATATGACGAGTTCTTCTTTTTCATTCCTCATTTCTAAGATGAGCGGAAAAAGTTGGCTTTTGTTAATGGAGTAGGAGTCATTAAGTCTAATATAGTATTTTGGGGCTTATGTAATGGTTTGGTAAATTTTTTCCAGTTATTATAATGGATCTTACGCTAACTGTGTATGCGCATGCTTACAGACTGACTCTACGGCATTGGGTTGGGTGTGGGTGGCTAGTTTTGCTTTATTCGAAAATTGCTTTTATGTGGATATCTTATTGAGAAAATCCAACACTATCTTTTCTAAATCGGTAGATATGGACTATCCTTCGGGGTATAAGTTCCGTAAGTTGCATAATTTATCTCCTCCTTCATTTTTTACTACGTTTCCAAGCTATGAGTCTTGCATAAAGATAATCCATGATAAGTTTTTATTATATGAGATGTTTTTGACTCATCACTGCCTCCATTTGACCATGGTATATTATTTTGGGTAGTAAATAATTCCTCTTTACCCAAATCAAGGCACGCCACAACAACCACCGCCAGTTCCACCCAGGCCACCGCCTTTTAATGACGGCAAGTACAAAATGGATGAGATGATGGAGGCGGAGAGAACGAATGTGGTGAGGGAATTGATTGAGAATGAGAAACTTTTCAATAAGCAGATGACCATCGTCTCAGACATCATGACAAAAAATAGGGTTCCCATTCCTGTAAGCCTTTCCTTTGTTATTTTAAATTATATTTGTCCTTCTTTCTCTCCTAGTATCAATGCTTACATTTGTGCTTACCACCAGCTAGCGATAATGTTCTACAATACTCCAGTAGGAAAGTGGACTCGTGTGGTGTGGTGCTTCTGCATGCCGAGATGGCCAAATGTGTGCAATCAACACAAATGTAGATTAATTTACCAGGCATGGGTTGCATCCAAGTTATGCTCAAATACTTCTGTTGAAACAGTAGCTCAACAACAAATAAGACTAATTTTTATATCTTGAATTGAAGATGTCATGCAAAAGATGTGGCATTTCGTTCCATTGAGTAGAATTTGTGCGGAATCTTCAAATCACACTCAACAAAACTGTGCTTGACAATCTCAGTTATTAAGGAGTGGACTAAACTTGTCCACCAACCGGCCAGTGAAAGTATTTTTCTGTCTCTGATCCTAAGATTGACTAGTTGGAGTATTTATAGAGTGGTTAAGCACATGAGAGGAGCATGAGAGGAAATGTTGCAATTGTGGTGATTCGGAAAAAGTGTTTCTGTTTTTCCCTTCGCCCAGATTTCTCCTGCAGACCTCGCTGCGGTAAAACTAAATTTGGATGACTATATTCGGGCCTCCACCCAAATACTCAGTGCCTACGAGAGTGCGGTTGCGGAAGCCCCCAACGGCGAACTTGCGTATGCCTGTGTCGGTACGCTTTCTAAGGCAGCTGCTTTGATCAGACTTGGCGTGAATGTCGAAGCATCGCACTTTAGTACACTCACATCCTTCATTTAAGCGCAGTTAAATGCATGAATTTGTTAAAAGAGAAGTACAATGCAAAGGTTGAGACCTTCGAGTCTACTTGATCAATCTCTCATTCCAGCTGAGTAAATATCTCGCATTTGACCGTCTAAAACCTCAAAATCTTCTTTAGGCAAACACCTCGTACCTGTCATTCCTGCTTTCCGAGATGCGATGGTGGCCTATATAAAGGATTTTGATCCGCAAATTCTACAGCACGTACGTTTAAGTAGCCCAGAATTCCCTTTTTAAGATCCTCAAAACTAAGCCAAACCCGATTATACATGAGATAATTTTGGACCTTCTAGAGACCGCATTTAGTACAATACTTCGACAAGGCGGGGGAACTCCTTCACAAGTTGGAGGGGCAGCTTACAATTCTTTCGGATCGCCTACTCAAACCCTTTCAACGTCCCTTCCACATAACCTGCATTCTACACCGTCTAGATAAGGTAGTGAGTTGGATTGGGAATGCATTTCTGGCCAGCCTACGTTGGTTGGGTCCTAGAAATTAGGCATTCTATGTGAGCACTGCCCAAGCAACATGACACCGTCTGGAAGAGCACACGGTCGGTTGAATGTGAGGAAAGCGTAGAATGTGTGATTCCAGCTCTTCTGCCTCACAAACTGAGCTAACATTGGCTCCGCATTTGCAGGCACTTCTTACGCACTTGGTCGCCACGCAATTTGAGAGGTCCGTTGTAAACTGTCCTAATGATGCATTTATTTTGGCAATACTCCCCAATCCTTTAGAATAAAGAGAAAACAAACAAAATGGTTTTTAGTGCCACGTCAAGTATTTGGATGTGAGGGTGTGGGGAACACCTTAGTTGCCCAGAAATCCACTTAATAGTCGGAGTGGAATGAGTAAGAGGAAGTGAAGGAGAAAAGTGGTGCCTCATTCTCATTCTGCGACTTAAAATGGTAGTTGTCCTGCCCTAGCAGTGGACATGCACATGCACGATTGGACCGACAGTTAGGCCCAGGCCAAATGTGACGGAACACGAGGTGGTTATAATTTCTTGCCCTCGAATGTTAACGTATCAATGCAGGAGTGGAGTTGAAACTTGCTTCACTAGGGCTACAGGAGAGCATTATAAAGCCAATGAATGGCTGAGGGTGTGATGCGTGTGCTTTTGGTTCCAGTATACACCGGAATTGCATCCCGACTCGACCTATGTGAAACAGGCCAACATTGCAATTCAGAAGGCTTGCGATGATGCAGAGGCAACCAAACACGGAGATGCAGAATGTGAGTGAATGCGGATGTCGAGTGCTTTGTACATCCACACCCTACCCGATATTGCGTTCACATGCGCGGCCAATCTGTACTCGCATCACTTGTGCATTGCTTCGGCTGTTGCATTGTTGTCAGGTGTTAGATGCGAAGCAAATAATCTGCCAAGTAAAATATCGTAAGTGAATGCGCGGTGAACCAAAATTAGGCGAAAAAGCATAACATCCCATCATAAGATATATTTAACTTTTCCGGACCACTTCCGTCGTAATGGGGATTAGCAGTATGAGGGTAGACAAGCCAGACAACCTCCAACTCCTCACCCAATCGCTTTTATTTTACGAAAATTTTTGCAGACGGGCAGCATGACGACTGTCTCCAACTGCCTCTGATGGTATCAGCTGGTGGTTCCGATGCCAATAGGGCCTTTGTAAGTTCTTGATTGCTTAATATGCATTTCTCACAACCTTTGAGGGCGCAACTGATCTCATTCTGGCAAAAGGGAGCCACGAACATGACCGTTCACAGGTTGATAACAGGCAAGTTGCCAAGGATGCCAAATCGGTTCAGTCAGTTGCCACAAGCTAGTAATGAAGAAGCGTCGCGTGTTTGTCTCGCTGGTATTGAATCTGATTTTCTTGACTGTAAAACTGCAATGCAGATGTGAAAGGCAGCAATAGTAGTGCTGGCGTGTGCATACATGCAGGACATTCGTTGAATCCTTCACCCTTTTTGCCTTGAGTGTGGCTTTACTTTGATAGGAGAATCCTCGCATAAGGAACTACCGCATGAAACAGAGAAAGCTCTCCAACTTGATTGATGGCCTCTCCAAATGGGTCAGGTTGAATAGTGAGGACCTTAAGGTGGGTGCGATGGCACTTTTACGCCGTTGCATTGTCAGCCCTTGGGGAGGAGAGGATTTCACGACCGAACGCTTAACTTGACCTTGTTTTAATTAGTCATTTGTGGAGAATCGACGCTACCTCATCAAGGCCGTCCACCTGTTACTTCGCTCCTTGGACCACGCTGCAGAGAAATCCTTTCCAGTGGACTTTACTGAGTCCTCTGTGCACCATCGGATCAAAAACTCCAATCCCATTATGGTAGGTCTCTGTTTTGCTGCTAATCGGTGTCGAAAACACTTCAAGTCCTCCCTTACGACTTACCCCATAAATATCAAAAGTTCTTTGCAGCTAACATTAAATGTACGTGTTATTTTATTAGTTTAATAGAGCCTCAGAGGAGGTGTTGGATCGGCTGAAGTTTTTAAGCACATCTTTAAGGAAGATGAAGCCTTCTTTGAAAAGGCTGAAATCCAGAGCCGATGATATTGCCAAAACACGGGTGAGTCAGTAAAAGTGCTTTTTTTCTTTATTGGCACAGCCTTATCCAAATGAATGGCATGGCAAGGATAATTGAGGAAGCAGATAAAGTCGGGTGTGAGCCACTTAATCAAAGAAGTTGTCATGAGTCGTGTTTACTTACGCAAAACATCTAAAATGGAAAGACCTAAGTACTGACTAAGTGACTGCGACACCGACCAGATTGTAGGGATAAAATGTAACGCATCTATGACTTGCGATGCACGAGCGATTGTGGGGGAGCGGTGTTGCCCTGCTAACTGAATTGTTGCACCTCTAGAAGAACAGATCCGCCATTCAAGCGACAATCCGTGCATACCGCCGCGATGAAGAAAGGGCCATGGCTCTCTCCGAGAAGATTTTAGGCAAAACTGAAAAAGCCATTAAAGCTCTTTTCCTCCACTACCTCTCACATGTGCAACGGCTTTTCGACTTCGTTGCGATCAACGAGAATGGCTTAGTTAAGAGATATGTGAGTCACCTTTCACCCAGTTCCCCATTTCACTCATAAGCCTTTCTGCCTGAGACGAGGATGAGCACACTACTCTTTGGGCCTCACCCACACTTCCAAATATGCAAAGCAATAGTTTTAGAAGGGCCCTAATCAGCCTTTGATATCTTTTACACTTCCCTAACAAACTGAATGCATAAACATTTGGCTTGTCTTAATTACGCCTATGCAGCAATCATTCATGCATGCCAGCGATTCTTGCCAAGAGCACTCAAACCGGTAGGCATCTGTCCTCTCTCCGATCCGCAACTCAGCAGTCAGCAGAACCCTTTTGTCACCAGTTTGGCGAAGGGACAGCTTTGACTGACGCTAACTATTGACAGGCCATGGGGAAGTGGCTTGCCTCCATTCCCAATACTGGTCGACGCGCATCATTAATTGTCCAATTTGTTCCTGTGCTTGACTTATAGATTCGACAGACGAGGCGTTACAAAAGTTGTCTACTATGTTGTCAAGCCAACATAGTCGTGTATCGCTCCTATTTTCTATAAAAACACTGGTTTGCCTCCTAAGAAGTTGTTGCAATGGGTTGTCATTAGCCGATTTTAAGCACTTGTCACACATTTGTGACGCTAGGTTTGAATGTTTCTTTACAGTCGAAGAATCATCTTGTGCCCTTTGGACAAATATTTGGTACAATTTTGACTATCGAATTAGCTCAAAAATAAGAAGGTAAATATTATTTTAACTGGTTGTCTTCCTCTGTGATTGTTTGTTTAGTGAAATATCGAGAGGTAGCTTCAACCATGGAGTCGCAGCCGAAAGTATTCCTCGACTAGTGAAAAGGAGGCGTGTATCTCAACATAAAATTGTTTGCAAAAGCCTTTTCATACCTTTGGGTAAGAGTAGGTCAGGAAATGGAATTTGTTGTGTGGATGGGGATGTTTGCTCCTCCTTCAAGATTGATCCATCCGCGGCTGAAGCACTACAAGTGTGGAGTAATTAGCCTTGAACCAAGAGCGCCCCAAATTTGCTCACTTAGACTTAACCAACCCCTTTGTGAGCCGCATTAACGTGAGGTTGCGGAGCATCTATTCACATTCACGAGTTCTCCACCCTTTAATAGCCGAGTGTCATGACATTCTTACCTTCTATCTTTGAAGACTGGAGCCCCCGTCCGACTTCTTGCGGCGGATGTGAACGAGCAAGTTGGAGTCGTTATGACAATATGGGAGAGGCAGGTCAATATGGTACGAGGTTTCCACTCGCCACCCAACTTTCAAAGCGCCCCATGCAGAGCGCGCGTCGTCAACCTTTATTCGGACAACCAAACACCCCCCAACTTACAGATCAACGACATTGTGCATGTGCTTCAGTGGACTGATGCGATGGGCAATCCTGAGTGGGCGGAGGCGCGCGACGGAACAGGGCGGAAGTTCTTCTATCCCTCCTCTCGGCTGCAGCGTCTTACCTGACTCTTCACCGCCTCAGTGGAATTGTACCAAGCGTGTGTGTGTGTGTGTATGCGTTCCAACTCCGTAAAGCCATCATTTATAAGCATAAAGATTATCTGTTCAAAGGCATAAAAACACTTCTAGTGTCTCGTCAATATTGGACATAATTTGCTGACAGTGAATTGATGGGCAATTCGGGTAGGGATAAACAGGAGGTAGATCGTGGGCGTCGTTTGGGCAATTAATCTGACGGGCACCAGTAGGACTGCTGAGCTTTATTGATCCCTCATTCGAAAGCATTCCGCACAATCGCAGCACCACGTGGTCAGAAGACCGTCATCTCTTTGTGATAAGAAATGGCACCTAAAAGGCATTTTAAGGACGCTAAAGATTTGCATATTTCAGAAGATGACTTTGACTTAGCCCTGTCCCTACTACTTGATGCATGTCAATCAAGACTGGACATAAAGTATCATCACGATCCTCTGTCAGTGCGATTCTACAATCAGTACTTCAATAAGTACCTAGTACGCTTGTACTACTTCTTCATGACTGCAAATCTACTTACCATACTTCTGGAAGAGCCGGCGGCTATCCTTGTCCATAACAAACCACTGCCGTACTACATTCCTCTCATCATCAATGTCATTTGTGAGGTCTACTTCTTCTTTCGTTGGTTGCATATTTTTGTTGTGGCTGACCTCGAGTTAATGAAGAAAAACACCTCCTTTTGGCTCTCAGCAGTGTTCATTTTCCTCATGGCTGTAGACGACATAACTTACATAATTCAGCACTGCTTGAAGCACAAAAGTCCCATTCGTTGGTCGCGCCTCTTGCGACCGGCTCTTCTGCTTACTTTCCCTGAAAATAAGCGCATCAGAGGAGCTTTCGAGAATATCCGATGCACCGCACAGGATGTGCTGTCTGTCTTTACCATGTTCATAGCAAGTCTGCTCTTCGTCAGTGTGGTAACCCTGAAGGTGCTCGACGTCAAAGGAATGGTGAATTTGGATAGTGAGCCCTACATCCCCAATTTCGGCGAGATTGCTTGGGAGCTCTACGTCCTCACTACCACTTCTAACTCACCGGATATAATTATCCCAGCATACGAAAAGCACACCGCCTACATCGCTATCTACGTGTGGGTGTGTGTGGCATGCAATTGGCTTTTCATGGGCATTCTAACAGCTTCTGTGTACAACGCCTACAAGGGTCATTTGGGCGAGAATGTGCTGAGGAGTTTGGTGAAACGAAAGAACATCCTTGACAAGGCATTCGGCATACTTCAGTCGATAGAGACCGAGGCGGTAGTGTCGAGGGAGATTTTCATAGCCCTAATTCAACGGGTCGCCGCAAGCAGATCGGAGAACTCCATTGCTCTCATTTATGACATTCTCGATACTAAAAAGACCGGCATCAGTCAGGCGGAGTTCGCGCGACTTACGGAATACATGCAGCTAAACTTCAAGGAAGTTGTTATAGGTAGAAAGCACTTTGAGAGTTACCTACCGCACTTTTACAACATCTACGTCTCCAAGTGGTACCAGGTGATAGTGAGGATTATCCGAAGCAAGCCCTCACACATCTTCTTCGACGTGATGGTAGTTCTGAATGGAATAACTTTGGTAGTCGCGGACGGAACACCATACGAGGATTACTTTGAATGGACTTTCACGGCAATATTCGCCATGGAAATCCTTCTTAAATACCTCGCTTCAGGAGGTGTAAATTTTTTCAAAGAAAAGTGGAACATTTTTGACATGCTCATTGTGGTTGGTGCTTTTGCAGGCCAATTCATTAACCTCCTTCTGCAGTGGTCGAGCATTGAAGCGCCCTCGTCACTGAGTCAGGCGTTCCTTTTGCTTCGTCTCTTTCGTCTTTTAAAAATCATTGGTCAAGTGCCCATATTCCGATGCATCATCAACTGCATTATCATCATTCTTCCATCCCTGTGTGCCTATGCAACCATCCTGCTCATACTCTTCTACATCTTCACCTGTGTTGGAATGGAACTGTTCAGTGGCCTATTAGTCATACCAAGTGCCTATAATTACACGGCGGACAATGCCTGCAAAAACAGCAAACTTGTTGGAAGCTCATTTTTGCAACTGCACTATTGCGACCTCCACTTTAATGACGCAGCATCCAGCTTTGTGACATTGTTTGTTCTCAGTGTGGGCAACAATTGGCACATTATTACAGACGGATTCACACGCGTCACAAATAAGTCCTACCGCCTCTACTTCCTCTGCATACACTGGATGTGCGTGCTTTTGGTGTTAAACATCGTCTTGGCCTTCATTATTGAGGCTTTTTTGATTGAATACGATCCACAAGAAAGTCGTTTTGAAGAGTTCATCCGAGAGCGCATGCGAGAGCTCGGCATAGACGCGGAGACGGAATTGGAGAAGCGTGGATTAGAGCGCTATCGAGAGAGCGACTTCTATGTCACACGAGAACAACTAGACGCAGCATTTCCTCCCCACCTCCCTGACAAGCCCTTCTCCGCTTTCTTCTTCATCCCTGATAGCGCTTCCATTGAACTACTGATGTTTCGCATGTTTGAGACTGAGATTGAGGCTATTGCTACAAACTACCACGAGAGGCGAACAATTCGAGTGAATGCGCCAAATCTATAGTCACAAAAATGAGTGTGGATTCCGTAAAGAACACTGCTGCTTCTTCTCACAAAAGACGTTATCGAGCCTCCTCAGTGAGGGCGGAAGGAAGTGAGAGTCCCTTGAAAGTTATCTGAAGGTGACTTCCTATTTAATGTCTATCCTATTCGTTGAGCATGAGCCCGTGTAACTGTGGTCCAGACCTAAGCTTCACCTGTTTCACTTTTTATCGCCGTTTTGTCTACAAGTGCACAATCGCATCACTTTCCTTCATTCAACTCAATCGACACGGCATCTGTTGTAGGTAGGCACGGATGCTTATGTATCACCCGTGCGGTGCGCTGTTAAAGCAAGAAGCGGGACACGAGTAAGTGTAACAGATGCCACAAATTCATCGCCCTGCTCTTCGGCTTCTAGTTACATACCTCATCCCACCACCCAACCCCACTTACTCCCCAAGCGGTGACAAGGCCTAAGCGCTTTCAAATTTCTGACGACACACTGCAAATGTCGTAGAAAGTACTCCCTCCAAAGCGAAGAAGGACAGCAGACTTCAAACTCTGGCACTCACGAGCTCGTTTCGTGGAATGAAGGTCCACTTGTAGTCACGGCAACAGTTTCGGTCAACTATGGTATCAACACGCGATCCACCAAATTGTGCATACAACTAGGAAGGCAATGTGGCTCCCTGCAGGCTAAGGTCATCTTGCATCCACTCCACTACTGTTGTAGCACAATTTAGCGCAATCACACACGTCGCGTATGCAATGCCAGCCCCCATCATCCACCTTGGCACGCCATCATTTCTTTCACTCAACAAATCACACTGCATTGTCTGGGGCTATCATGACATCCAACTAGGATAGGGGCTAATAATGAAAAGCTATCCTTACTGTTGATACGTCAAAGAACGGCACAAGGTAAGCAGAATTCGCATTGTTTAATATCTAAAACTGAGGTACAAGACACAGTGCAACAGTGACGTAAAAAATCGTCCAAGACAAGCAAGTTGACATGAGTGTTGAGAGATCTGGGAGGTGGTATGAGGTGGCGACTGTAAATGCACGACGAGGCCTACCTATTTTGGCTCAAGGTATCCTCCAATACGGCTAACCGCTGCTCCAAAAGCGAAACCGTCTAAAAGTGGAAAGGTAAACAGACGAGAGAGGCGTGCAAATAGCTATCCACAAACACCGTTTTATGCGAGAGGGAGAGAGGTAGTACACTCAGTAACCAGGAGTCTTCCTCACATTCGGTTAATCAGGCTTCCCACCATCCCTAACCCTGCAAGTGTACTTAAATATCCCAAGTTTTCGCCGTGTATTTCGTAGGCAACAATCCGTGATGTACGCGGATGGATAGATCGGAGCAAAGGGTTGTACGCGAGATGATCAAGTCAAACCAGAGCTCTCGATTTTACGGGGAGTGACAAGCAGCTATTAACGCCTTAAATTGATGCACTTGGAGCGGATCGCGCGTACCCCACTAATCGAGTTTGAATGCTTACACAAAAAAGGTTGCAGTTATGAACGAAGGCGTAACACCCACAGATACTTGTGGGAATCAATTACGATACGGTGATGCGCAAATTCACAGAAAAAAATGTTAGATTGAACAGTACCGACTTTTTAAGGATCGTTAACGATACGTCTATCAGTGATAACTTCAGCTGTGTTGGTGAATGGACAACCACCAACAGCGACCACTCCTGTAAACGCCCGTCTGATCATGGGGAAGCAATACACGGCCCACTGTAAAATTGCGACAGGACAAAAAACGGGCGGTAAAGCAGGAGCATAAGTGATTCATCGTGGAAGTACCTGTGTAAGGATATTCAACTGAGCCGTCATAGTGGCAAGAGTGGAGGCAATGCATTCAGGAATTGCTGGAACCTTCTCTTGAGTTGAGACCACGGCTGATTTTTCAGCAGGAGTAGCATCCCCACTCTCCTGGTGTTGTTGGTTCGCCTGCAAGGAAAGTGACATGAGAATTGGCTATTGTACGAATACACCCATATATTAATTTGCGATGACCATACCATGGCTCCAAAGTGTGCAAATTTTAGGCCCCCTAGTAGATGAAAGGTGCTAAACTTATAATTTATAGAGCAAACGATTCATATTCCCTTCTTTAGCGACTTATAAACATTCTGAATGGGTACCAGTGGCCGATGGGAAAGGGCCACTGAAGTTATCGCTACGAAAGGGCCAACGTCAGTAACCAGAGATTAGATTGTTGCTCATAGCCAAGAGGAATTGTGCCAGAGGTGAATATAGGCACCAAAATATAGCAGAAGTTGTTAGGGTAGCCGCTTAAGTAGAGTGCATCCATTTACGCGGTGTGAAGAGGTTGTAACATGCATTACCGACAATGAGGAGGTGGCACTCTACACGAGTGAATCTTAAAACCTCCCCCAAAACCGCCTTGTATGCTCCTGCACCTTAGTATCAAGCGAGTAAACATACCATTACTAATTCTAACCAATTTTTTTGCTAACCAACCTCATTCCTGCAAGTCTTGGTGGGTGTGCGGTGGGAACCGAACGTAATTAGAAATAACTCAAAGAAACGAGTGCTGCTGACGAAGAGGTCAAAAGACAATACGATAGAGTTACTTGCATTGGTTGGAAGCAGCAATAGAAAAGGAAATCGCTGCGTCAGAAAACACACCTCAGGTGTGCTAAAAAAGTGGGCACTTTGTTTCAAATCACAACGATTCAATCTATGAACTTGCATAGTTCCCGACATTATTGAATTACCTTGAGTCAAAAAGCAAACAAATGAACAACAAATTCTATCGTCGATTGCTCCAACCTACTAAACTTACTCAAGACTGCGAGATGTGAAGGATTCATTTCTTGGCATAATAGTATGGGTTAATTAAAGGGGCGAAGAAGTGACCGCATCCATTTTTTACTCAAGAGGGCGTGCAACTTTCCCGGTTTACCGAAATTGAGAGCCCTTCGCAAATGAAGAGAGTAGTTTGCAGTGCCTGCTACAGATGCTGTGATTGAGGACAACCCTAACACCAACCCACTGCTTTGGCTAATGATTGCACAAAGTGCAAAAATGTTACTTAATTAAAATGGAAAACCAAGCCAACCTTGGAGGGGAGAGGTAGGATAGTGGAGTCCTTCAAAGTCTCCATCGTGGAGGTCGAAGCAGCAGAGGAAGAACAATTAATAAATTCAGTCGCTGTTCCTTCACAACACTGAACATGCTCCTGACTGATAGAAGCAAGAGATTCTTGGCCATTCGCGACACCATCGTCTGCGTAACGTTGACTACAGTAGATGTCTCGCAGAGGCCATCGTTCCGTCAAAATGGATTTTCGGACATGTGTGGAGGTCATTACGGAGTCTCGAGGCAGGTTACCGGGTGGAGACACCTCAGTCAAGTTCGCCTTCCAAAGGAAAACCTGAATGGAGAGAGCGCTACTTAATTTTCCCAGTAGAAATATTGTTTGGAAAAGAGCAGGGAATAACTTGCCTGTTCATCGGCTCCGCCGGACGCAAAGTGTTCTCCCGAGAAGGAAAATGCAGCAGCACTGATTGCTCCCTTATGACCACTGAGAGTATAAATAGGGCGACCCTCCAGGAGGTCAAATATCTTCATTGTGCAGTCTTCTGAGGCAGACAAGAGGTAGATTCCCGAAGGATGGAAGCTCACCTTCTGAACTGACGCCGTATGATCTGTTAACGTGGGGTAGAAGCAGAATATTTAACACTAACCATTGTATTGCTGAATCAGACGTCTCATGCGCAGATCCCAGACCTTTACGGTTGAATTAGAGCTGGCTGAGGCAAAGCAGGTTTCACTGGGATGGAAATCAATGTGATTTGCGAACCCCCAGTGTCAGTGAAAACATTGACACAATCTTGATTCCTACAATCCCAAAGACGGATGGTTCTATCGTCAGAACTGGAAAGAATGAGCTGGGAATCTGGAGAAAACCTAATTAATAGGGCATATTTTAAAGCAAGATCAACCTTACTTGCAGCAGCGAACCCAGTTGACGTGTTTGTTCAAACTGTAAACGAACTTTTGTCGTTGGACATTCCAAACCTTAATCGACTTGTCCGAGGAAGCCGTACAGAGACGAGTACTATCTGACGACAAGTCAACCCATCTAACCGCTGCGGTATGGGCCCGGAAGGTGATTGAGTCGCCTTTGCTAGCATAAAAATTTGGAAGAAAATCAGTTACTTACATATTCGGGATCCACAATTTCACAGTGCGATCTTTGGATGCTGATGCAATAATTTCGCCACTTGGCGAAAAGCAGGCGCAGAGGACTGCACCCTCGTGTCCAGTAAAGCGATAGGCACGAGTCTGCGGTTTGATGTTCCACAACATTAAAGTATTGTCAAGAGACGATGATACTGAAGGAAATTACAAATTATCTAACAAACCTAGCTGCCGCCCGTTAGGATTGAAGCTCACATTAGTTACACCACCTCTATGACCCTTGAGGTGTATTTCTAAGGAGGGATCAGCCTAAAATATAAGATCACCGAACCTATGCTATACCATCACTTAACAATTGAAGAAGTACAGCCCTAACTTATCAAGAGTGGCGGTGCCAAACAAACTATATACATCATTGAATGATATAAATAATGTGATGTAAAATGACAAAGACCAATAAAATAGTTGCAAGAAAAGCATTTTACAAGAAGATTATTGTTTAAAATGCTTCCAAGGTGTCATGTATATCACAAGGTGAAATTTATCTGCTGCGTTGAACACAGCAAAAACAAATTAGCACACATCATAAGCAATGCTTTGCGCCCTAAGAAAAGTTTAATCAATATAGTGAGATCTAAAATAAATTGTCTTTCAGTGAAAGTAATGAGGAATTTCTTTTTTGCTTAATATTTCTGATGGCCATCAATTTACATCCCAAAAAACTCCTGCCTGGAAAAATTTTGCGCTTCTTTTAGTAAATGCATTGTATTTCGGGCTATTTGAAAAGATAAACTAAAAAATTATTTTCTGCTACAAGAAAATACAAGCGAATATTATCCTAAGCGGTGCAGTTGGCGTCCGCAGTTTTTCCGCAAAAGTGCCTTCCATCATAATCGTGCTGCCTTGCACTCATTATTGTTTTCTTTTTTCTAATTGCTTAATTCAATACCTTGTGGTCTGCTCCGGCGGCGTGGTTCTTTCGAATCCTAATCTCGGGCTGTGTAGGGGTTTTACTATACCGATTATTCTATTGCTTGGTGCGTACATTAGTATTTCCACTGAGGTTTAATTTTCAGCTTCTATGTTTTCCTTTCTTTGAGTGGTCTACACGAGCGTGGCATTCCTTTTATTGAGGCATATCTTTTTCGTAGCTTCATGGGAATTATTTTTCTAAGTCTTCATTGTGCCAGAATCTCTTCTTTTTCGGTTGTTTTGTAACGCTTGAGTAACTGTGCGAAGTACTGTTGTACCAATTATGTTCTCTTTTCCTTAGGCTCTGAACATGCCATTTTGATACTTTTCTTTGGAATTTTAAGGAAAGGCTCGATAACAGATGCCTACCTTACAGCTGACTGCCTTAGATGTTGAATCTTTTGATTAATCCTCTAATCTCTTGGGTATTATGCTTCCGTCTCCACTTTTTATGCTCCCTTGCTCCTGGCGCATAGCAAGTGTTCTTGCACTTTGTGTTGAACGCTAAGGTTTAAAAGTAGTTTACTGCGTTTTTTTGAGATATTGCTCTATACCTTCCATGACTTAGTAAGTAAAATTCCTATGTTACCTTTGACGGTCCTATTCATTGCTCGTGGGTAGGGGCGTTGGAGATAGCGTTATAATCGCATTATTGTTCTATCACGTAAGTGAGTCAACAATAATGTGCTGAGACTTTTATTGTTTATTCAAAACCTGAACCTTCATTTGATGTTTTTTTTGCTAAGGAGGCAGGGTCACACGGAACCCGCGTGATATTCCTGGACTTTCCAGCGCTTCGTGTGCTTTAATTTGCATACCATCCTACCCGGTAATACACGGTGCATTTCTCTCCTTTAGCATATCTTCTTGAGCACGATAAAGTGTATGTTGTTCGCAACATAGGCAGCTTTTTGGGCCGCGGTAGGATCTGACTTGCTTTATATTTTAATGTAGGGGAAACATATTTTATGTCCTTGTTTCCCGTTCTTGGTATTGCTGCGTTCCCAGATATTAACTCTCTTTAAGCGCTGCTTCTTTATTGAAGAGCTACCCTTCTTCCACTTGTAAAGCGAAGCGCTGGTGAAACAATTTTTCCCACGCACTTTGTTAGGTTCCTCTCCCCATGCTCTATTGAACATCACTGAAAGTTTACCATTGACACCTTTTTCTTTTTGAAAAACGGAAATACTTGCACTCATTTTAAAGCTCCACCCTGGACATTCGATATCTCTCAATTCAGTTTTTTCCTTACACATGTTCTTAATTCTGAGTTCTAACGAAGTCCTTTCAAGGGCCACTTATGCTTTGTACCGGAAAGGAAATTCACTTCAGACCGTGAGGTATTGTGCCCTTCTAACAGTGCCGCTAATATTGTTACATGTGGTAGCTGATAGGCAGTAGATGTGATAGCGCTATTTGCTTCTGCATTAGCGGTCCCTCGAATGTTCCCACTGATATGTCGCACAACACTAATGAGGTGGTCCATAAAATGCCTATAGAATTAAGCGATTCATTTAAGTAAATTACTACTTACAAGAGCAGATGTGGTCAGGTTCGTGGCTACCATCTTTATCTGAAATAGTCGTGATCGATTTTGTTTGGAATATACTGGTCTTAATCTGCTTATAAGTATCGAAATCAGCCAACTGAGTTGGTGATAATCGTGCTCCGTTGGCCTTTTTATCAGTTTATTACGTCCTTATAATTCATCACTGGTATTATTGCTCGTTTTTTTTCAGTTAAAAAAATTTTTGCCTCTGAAAAATGCCAAAACCACTTGTGCTCCCACCGCGTTGATGCCGACTTACAAATTTACACTAGGCTATGGGTACAATTTCCTTGATAACTGAGCTGTCAATCCTTTGCTTCGAAAAGTCAATAAACTACTACAGAAGCTTTATCTACGGAGCTTATGTTATTCCATAAGGTGCTCCTTTCATCATTTATTTTTAATCGCGCGCACTCCGAGAGTACTATGTTATTTAAGATATTTGTAACTTTAGCGCAATGTGTGTGAAAGTTAGCGGTAAAAGTTGATATGTTTTCATTAACTGAATTAACGTGGCTTAAGCGCTCAAATGGTTCTTCTTCGGCAACAATTTATAACCTCTTTGTACCTTTTCAGTAAATATCCGTCTACTTCGCTTTTGGATGTTCTTTTTCCTATAAATACTATCATTCTTCTTCATCGTAATAGGCAAAGATAACCTCAATCTCTTGATTTGCTAGTATTTGGAAATACTGCAACCTTGCTCGAATATCCTGTCTGAACCTAATGCTTAACAGGTGTTTTTCTTCTAAGTTACCTCGGTGGATAACGCCTAACAATGCATTGGTTTCGAAGTGAATTTGACCACCAGTGCACGAACGTTTTATTGTTTTAATTTGAAACTAAGGCTCACGTTGAGTTAAACTATTCGATTGCTGTCCCAAAATTGGAAAATATAGTCTTTCGCCGATTACAGAGCTGAGACGCGATTAACTGATACAGGGCATGACTCATATTTGTAACGTCAGTTTTGTATTATAAGAAACTGGCAGCTACGTATGCATGGCATCAGCAGCAAGTGTTCAGATAGTAAATGCTGATAACAGTTTTAACTTATGCTGAGAGTAGTCGATTGCGTTGTAGATCAAGACGGAATTATGCCCTTAAGGGCAGTACCACCTCCCCTGCTGTGCCACCTGTCGCCCTACACGACGTCTCAAACGAGCGACGTAGGGTGTTCCACCGATCCGTTCTCTCGCCTGCCCAACGAAATACTACTGCATATCTTCTCCTTCCTCGACGCTGACCAACTATTGGTATGTGGTCAGGTTTGTCGACGCTGGCGCCGACTGTCTCTCGATTGGCACCTCTGGCAGGTGAAGCTTTTCGAGACACGGTGGTGCACTATTGTCTGTCCTGAACCCCCACCGCGAAACATGCCCATCCCCCTTCCGAAAAGTCCATTTCACGATCCCTCCTCTATCCATCCGCGTACTGTCTATCGCTTTCTCAGCCAGTACATTCCCAAATGTGACGGTGGTGATAGTGGCAGCGGCGAACTCGATGGCACTCCCTCCCCGCCCTCCACTCCCATCACTTTGCCTGAAGTTCATACCTCTCATCTCTCTGCATTCGTCCATTCCATAATGTATCACGTCCGTGGCCTCCTTCCTTCCCGCAACTCCAGTCCTGCTAACTCAACCGCTGGAGCCTCTCCTGATCGACCACGATTTGCACTTTTCGGTCCAGGTCTGGATCACCGGTGGACAAGTCGCCTCTTCTGGAAGATGGTAGATACGCACACTCGCTCCTTCGAGCCCATCAACGTTTTTACCGGCCACATGGGTTTCGAGTCGGGCATTACATTACGTCTTTTCGCCCAAGCGCAGCACGCTGTGATGGATGGGTCCACACGATGCTTGGGCTCGACGAGGAAGGCCTCGAATGACTCTCCAAATTCCTCGACCACCTCCACGACGAACCGTTTCATATCCTGCCTCTCTGCACCCACTGCACCCCCGATGCGGTCCACTGAGACGGAGAGTACCTCTCCACCACTAGTTCACCACTCTACTGAGTATCCCTGCCAATGTCACCAACATGAGGATTTCACCTTTGACCTATCCTATCTCTACTCTTTGCCACCACACTTGAAGCATGTCTTTAATGACCAGTATACTCGTCTTCGTGTTAGTAGACTCTTCTTCCATCAACAGGATGTGGAGCAGGGAGAGGAGAGAGAAATCGCACCGGAGACGTTGCTTTCACACCTTGAGGTGACGCATGAGATGCGGGAGATTTGCCGCAAATTGGATGGTCTTATCTACGCCATCGATGCGAGGGAATCTGCGGAACAATTGGCTCTCCTCTATCACGAGTTGAGGGCTGTGTTGCGCGCCTTTCCGGAACGCACGGGTCGACGCATTCCTCTGGTGGTGCTCTACATCATGCCCAAAGAGGATATTAAGTTCAAAAAGACTACAATAGCATCAACATCTACGACGTCGCCTCCGGTGGTGTCGAAGCCAGAGTTGGTGAATCGAGACAGCTACAGTGGGGCGGAATACACAGCAGCGTGGCATGACTCCATCCTTTTGGTTATTTCAGCTTTGAAGCTATTTGAGTTGCCAAACCCTTGGAGGCTCCAGAAGTGTTCAAGCAATGATATTAAGACTCTTATTCAGAGCCTCATGTGGTTGAATTTGAAGTACCTTCGACCTGTGGCTGTGTCAGTGGCAGAGGGATAGTAATGACGCTTCCTCTGTGAAGGCGGCTTTGAAATGTCTTTCACGAAAGAGTGTCAATGCGAAGAGACAGTGAAGAGTTATCAATACCTTTGACTTTACTCATTCCACACCGCACTCATGCAACTCTTTCTCACTTGCTACCTGCCCTTTCGAATGTGCCCACATCAAACAGCGATATTTTATGTTGCTTTGTTTTTTTTTAAAAAATTGTGCTCACTACTTTCCTGCACGCACAGAAGTCCCCAGAGAAAAAGAGGTAGTATTAATGATACGCGTTACTGATATCCATCTGACAACCGACATATCGCTTTCAGGAGACCTTTCACCCCCCCTTTTTTTGTCTCTGTCCCATTTCTCCTGTTACTTGGGGCAGAGACGTGTATCTCCACCCACCAGATTTGAATTAAACTCTTTTATTTAGTCCTTGCGGTTTCCTTGTTTATTTCCACTCCTCCGGTTGTATGCATCGACCACTTTGGGCGTGGTCCAAAGTGGTGGAAATGACGCTACATTGGAACTGAGTCGTGTCTAGTAAAGTAGATCGGTTTCGGCCTGCTTGGTCAATACCAGCAGGTGGGCACCTCGGACAGGGTGTGGGACCTTGTGTCACGTCCTTTCCAGTCCACGCGACTGTTTCGTGTGTTAGCCCACCTGGAGAGTCCTGAGAGGAATAGAGAGATGGGAGCAAACGCGATGCTCTACGGCTCTCCTACCTCAAACTGAAATACAGATAATCTCATTAATTAATTTTGTTATTTGTGGTATCGTGTTTTGAGCTTTTGTTTGAAACCGCTAACTTTTACGCTATTATTTTGAGCACCTCAAGCTGCATTCATTTGTATGGGATTGCTTAGATAGATTTTTTTGGCCTTCACCAGATAAACAACTGCAAAAGGACAACAGAGAGGGAACAATATTCTGTCTTTGACAAGTTAACACTCCTCAGCCCGAGAGGTTTGCCTCGCCTTCTGAGAGTTGGTTGTCGGACAGATTCAGGCTTGACCATTTGTGTCCAAAGCTCGGCCATGGAGCCGAAAATCGCCACATTCCAAGTTCCCCGATGTCAATTCGATCGTTATGGTTGCCATTCCTGGTTTACCGTAGTACTGACACAATGTTGATTGCTCAGTTGCAAAATTCAACCTAATGCTTTCTCTTTGTGGCGAAATCCTATCAAGTGCAACGACCTTGATCAATCAATGGCTCACCACGTCTGCAGCCCATGCGATGCTCACACTCGAACCTGCGTGAATGAAGTCGCTTTGCACGAAAGGGGCAGGGAGAAGGCCGATGTCGCCATGCCTTGTAATGCCCACACATGAACATTTGCGTACATATTTCTCAGGTCGCTACAATTTACAGTGAACTGTCTAATAGTCACACCAACATTTTTACTTCCCTGTTGTGTAAAAACAGACAATTTATTGGAGTGTGCAGATGACTAGCAAAATCATTCTTAGTGCGTTTTAACAAACAACAACTCCCAGCCTTCGCACCCCGCCCTTCACATTTTTGCCTTTCCTTAAAACAGCTATCCTTGCCCTAGACTTAATCAGAGCTTACTTTAAATAGGTGACCTAATAAGGCGTTATAAAAATGGACACGAGCATTCGTTTTGGAGGAAATGCACTTTTCATATGAAGCCAGATTTACTACTGAAATGTAGAGTTAGTTGCAGTAGTAGTTCGGCGAATAACAACCAGTCTGAAATGCTGTTAATAAGATGCTAGAAATTGTATTTTGCTCTCTTTTATCCTTAACAAAGTTTCCTCCCGAGCCCGACTTCCTACAATTTCAGGTTTTAAAACTCGTGCTCTCACCCCTTGGTTCTGATTGGTCGATATCACGAATGGGCAGACTTCAGATGTACTGAAAATCCTTGTAAGGCCAAGGGCATTCACGAGATTATAAATGAGCGGGAATGGAATTACTTAGTGCCCTCAGAGGTCGGCACTGGATGTGTGTGCGCTTGCCGTACCTTCGGCTCAACATCGGCTGGCAAAACAAATTTCTTGGTTTATCCTAGTTAAAGACTTTGTAGGGTTTGACGGATTATAGCACCAGTGGCAAGACATTAAGGGCTGAGCACACCTTCTTCGATAGTAAGAGTCGTTCGGCCGTGATTCCGTTCAATTCCATGCATCCCCTTTGCTGCCACAACCCATCTAAATGACAGCGTTACTTGCACTGTCGAGGAGACCACCTCAGCAACTATTGAGAAACAAACGACGAAAGAAAAGTGCAGATTTGCTTTTACCGTTTTCCTGCCCCACTATTTTGTCCTACACACGGGTTTGCGTGGTCGCTTTGTGACTTCCGAGGCAAACATAGGAACCGAAGTGTCACATGCATGCGGCACTGTTGGTGAAGCCTTTAAACCATAAAGAGTTGACGATTTGTTGCACCTTAGAACAACGAAAAAATACCGTCATTGGACGAATATCTACCAGCGCTGAGTACTCCAGTAAATCTAAAATGTGCGTTCCAACTGACCATTAAAGGGAGCACAGTAATTCGCTGCTCCCTTCCTCCATTACGATGCATGTAAAAGGAGCCACAGCGTCGGTAACTAGAACAGGCGTGCGGTAGCAATTAAAAAGAAGCAAATCTAAACAGCAGCCACTTTATTTCTCTTTATCGTTTCCTCCTCCCTCAAAGTTCTTCGAAAAAATGTCTGGATCGCTAAGAGGAGGAGGAGAGAATAAATCTTTCGCAGTGATCCAAGATCCACAGAATGACAGCTCGGAAGTAGGTCAGTAAGTAAAATGAACTTGTGTTCTCAAAAGATTTTATGTCTTTTTCGCTATGCAACAACCTAAGTGCAGATTGGGAGAAGAAAAGGTTTTCTTTTTAGAGAGCAGGAACTGGAATTGGGGTTTCGCTGACTCGACTATTCACTGGAGTCGTAAAAAGCCTTGTAAGTGGGAAAGAACAGTTGGTATTAATGTACAGAAGCACTTGATGGCTAAGGACAGGTCAAAAATGTGCCACCACAACGAAAGTGCATACTGTGGGAATGGAAGAAGGTTCTCCCAGAACTGTGCCATCAAACAATGCATTATAGCGCTGGTTACGCTCTTGCTTCGGCCATCACAAAGCCAGTGATGAATTTGGTCGAGTCTATTGTGCCAAGAAGTTTAGGCTTCTTTGTGAACCGTTCTACGGCTAGTTCATGGCATGTATCAGTTGATGCTCGTAAGACTATTTGCCGTGAAACAGATGAATTGGATGCAAGACAAGCTGAAGCAGCCTCGTGAGGCAAACGCTACGCGTTTAGGCTTGCACATCACTTGCCTCGCCCATTCATGGCCTCCGACAGTCTGTCCAACTGTCTTTTGGAGGTGTGGAGGGGGTGGATTTTGTTTATTTGATTAATGCAGACATCTCCATAGCATGCGTGTTCAAAATGCTTCATCCCGATGTTCATTGAGTTGTTGTGGAAGTCGTCTGTCGTGGGTCTCCTTAGATTCACTTGTCCACTTGACAGCGATGTTCATTGCCACAGACATTTAAGCATTTTTGCACGTTCTAATAATCCAGACCGTTGACTGGCCAAAAGATTGAAGATCTGAGCTAGAGGAAAAGCATGAGGCGGCATAATCCCTACGCTGGCACATCAATCACGAGGACTGAATGGTCCAAAGCATATCCGTTCACTGCACGAATGTAACAAACGACATTCGTTCACATGATCTAGGCAAAAGTTTTTTCGACTTAAAAAGTTTACCTAATGAGAAAGAGTTAAGAACATTTTCTTGATAGCTCGTCAATCCTGATGGACGACTGACGTTACCTTGTTAGCCGTGACCGATCAAGGCGTTTACATGCTTTGATTGCCATCTCTGGTCGAAGTGGTTTCCTCCCTCCCTCCTCCCCCGCCTCCTCTCTCCCCTCCTCGTTTATAGCCAGCATTTATGCTATTAATAAAAGCGGTAAGTATGTAACACTTTTTTGGATATGTTAATTTGGTTTTTCGCTAATCCCGCCACTGTCGACGGAATCTTTTTGGCTAAAAGAACGGGTCAGTTACTTTAACCTACCTAAAGCGCAAGTTTTATGGGTGTAAATGATGCTGTTTGGCATCAGCTCCCACAAGTGAAAGGTAAACCGATGAGGTCGTGACTGCATCGCACTCATATTGTGGCGCCTGATGCCTGTGCTTAATCAGCTCTGAGCTCACTTTTCTCGCTCAGCAGCTGACAAGCGCCTATCGCTCCTGCAACCTGACACTGCTCAATGCATTTTTACCTCCCTCTCAACCGCATATTCCATTTGAGACACAAAAGATACCTCAAAGTCAATAGCTGGAAAAAGTACATTTAAAGTCAGGTAATGATAATTATGCTATCTTGTGATTTAAAGTTTGGCTTACAATTTTAATAATGTCAAACGGCCCTTGTGATGAGACAACTCATTCATCAATATCAAGGACCGAAAACTTATGCATTAAGTCAAGTAATGATTATGAGGAAGCCTCATAAGTACTGGAGTGGAGCCCAATGAGTGGTGGGAACCCCCTTACCAACTTGCCCTTCAAGCACAAGAAAATGGTTTACTTTCATGAAGTACTTCGAGAGAGAGCTTTTCAAACCAGGTCTCCTTAAAACGAAAACACCTTAAAAATTAAGCAGTGTAATTTGAAAGCAAATAAATTTGCGGCTAGAAGGCCAGACCAGGGATCAGATCAAAAGCACAAGCGGCCATTTTAACAGATAAAATTATAAACAAAGAATGATCGCAATGGCGGACAAATCATAAACGTAGCAGTGTACATTGTGCCCATTTTATCTTTAAATTAGAACCACTGATCGATGGTTTCATCCCAATTTAAGGTGTTTTTATTACCTGTTTCTGATTCTTCTAATTAAGTAACGCGAGCTTTTATCGTTAGTACTCCCTTAATCGTCGAGTCCATAAAACCATGCTACTCATATATTATAAGTAGCAAATATATAACGAAGGCCTACCGACAAAAAATTGTCCTCTTCGTGAATAAAGTAACCCAAATTATTAACTTTTGCCTATATGACAAGATTAAATTTGTATTAAATGGACTGGAGAGTGAAAATGTTATGTGGAGTGTAAAAATACAATTGTGACTATGGAAACAGCAACGCACTGCTATGAGTTTATTCGCGTCCGGGAATAAAAGTACCAAAATGAATAGATACCCATTTTTAAGGCACAAATGGGTTAAGAACTCATAGGCACGGCTGAATAATTGGACAATCAAGACGAGTGTAGAAACGTTATAGGAATTAAGTAAATAAAAGCTAAAGCGGAATTGAAAGTACCGCATTGATATGAATGTAGATACACATCTCTCAGAGAAAGTTTGCCTTTCAATTGCAAGCTAGCGGCTTTTACCTCAGAAGATAGATAGTTTAAAAAGGAATGGCGCTTTCATCCATTTGTAATATCTTCCTTTTTTGTAGCCAGCTTCTGCTGACTCAGCGCAGAAGTGTACATTTATGAGTGACGTGTAGAACGACTGGTGGACTACAATCTTGACCTATAGGTCATACGAAAGAGATAAAAGCTTAATCCACGGCGACTGAAATGTCCATTCATTAGAAATGGATACTCAATACAGAAATCTTTGCAGTCCTGTACTGAAAATTTTTCAACCGTGCTTTTCTTCAGAGCTGCGATGCATTTGTCTGACGACTAGGGTGTTCCCTTGAATGACTTTACTTTGTCACAGGGAGTTTCATCCCTCCTACTTTAAACAGAATTTTTAAGGCAAATACCAAATTTTTAATGGAAAACGCATAGTCTGTTATGCTATCGCCGCCACGTTCTGGAAATATGAAGAATGGTACATTAATATCACTTTCAGCTAGTCATTTGATCTTATACGTGCCACAGTTTCTTTCACACTGCAAATTTCGATTGTAGCATCCTATTTAGACGATGCTGTAGCAGGTATCAAGGGCTATCATGTTTGACTATTGCTCCCGAAGGAAGAAATTGTTGATACGCCTGACATTTGGTTAAGTCTTAACCGTCCTTCGGACAATGATGGATTTCTCATTGGGCTGTTCTGTCAGTTGCTCTTCAACTCGTAAATATAACGCTTTAGCCTTTCCATTTGACTCTCGTGTTTTGGTAGTGGGACAATTCAGAGTATCTACCATTGCACTTGCACCAGGTGGTTTGGCCTGTGGCCCATGCCAGTTTCCCCTAGTTCTCTCCGTATGCCTTCAATGCTTGTTCTGCTTGAGTATTGTGCCTTAATTTGCCTTTGGAGAAACCTCGAGTCGCTAAATTGTTGGGCATAGAAGGCAAATCCAGCCCCCAGGACAAAAAAACCAACCTTCACCATTGGGAGGTGGAACATTTACGAGGCGGAAGAAGAGCACATTACTGCGGATAGGAGAAAGGATGGTAATGGCGTTCTCCTTCGACACCTACTTTGGTCATATTGCCTGTCAGCAAGCCATTAGAACCAGTGCTCCTATGAACCAGACGGACGCGAATGACAGCCAGCACCTTCTTCTACCTCTAAATACACAGGGATTGAGCTCCGGATTTAGTAGAATTGTCAGGAGGGAGTGGTGCCACTGCGACCAGGCATCTTCTCAATCGCATGGAATTCAATGGAACTTGGTTCCTAAGTTTTACTCCTGTCGCGAGAGGTTGACAAAGAGAAGCTCCAAATAGGCAGACCTAAATGCAGCTTTGATTGTTTTACTCTCTGTTTCGGTTGGAGGATTACTTAGAGCCTGCTATTCTGCCTCTGTTGAGTCACCGGTCGTTGGGCCATGTCAGTACCTCCCTTCCCTTCAATGCATCAAAAATAGGCAAATAGCCTGAGCATTACATCTGCATTCATTTCCAGTCGTTCTTTTACACACAAACAAAGCTTTACAAAGCATGCCGCGTCTTTGCAATTAAACTTCTTCCTAAATTAGCCTTATGTCGGCCAGAGTTAAGCCGTAGCTTATGTTTCCACAACTTTGCCAAAAAATCTTTGAGGAATGTTTGAGCTACAAATCACCTCAATCCAAAGCTTGTATACAAATAAGGCGGAATCCCACTTTTTACACACCCACATTCCCAGCAAATTCGCACACTTACTTGCCTTTGTGAATGCGAGGATCAGAAGGGCGACACAAAAGCTATAAAATTTTGAAGCCGTGTCGCCCATCTGCAACCCAGAATAGCTTAACTCTACCAAATTAATTTTACTCAAGGCTAGTACTAACATCAGTAGGTTGAGACACACCAGAGCGCCAATTTTCACCCCTTTAATTTGACACTGTGTCAGCAAAGGTATACACAGCATATCACGTGCTTATGGGCATTAAAAAAATGCACCAAAAGACAACTAGGTCCAACACAATGCGTCCACTGGTGATTACTGTGGGTAACTCTGGACAATTAGCCCGGTGAGAGCGTTGGAGGACATGATAACTCCCTTTCGAATGCCCTAGGGTAACGCCCTTTTGAATTAAGCGCTGTCAAGTATTATATAACACTTGATGACAATGTGTGAGTAAATGAGTTCTAGAGGACAAATCAGGTGCGAAGGAGAAAGCTAAAGTGAAAAGAGGTTTGAAAAAAAAAGGTACGGTCACTTTTTATGCAATTGATCGTATTTGTCCATGTTTTTATAATTTCCAACGTAACCCTCTTGGGCTTTCTTATCTGGAAGATTCTCTCGACCCTCCTTTCCCCTGCCTTTTCCAGTTTCCATGTCAAATCTCTCCTTGCGCGAGCCTGTGTAACCCCGATGATCGGTCAGACGAGCCGTGGCACTGTCCTTACTCACCGAGGTGGCGCCATGAGCAGTGGGTTGGCCTTCGGCCACTTTGGATTGCAATTCTGCCACTGCAGCATCATGATCCATGTGGCGAGCCTCCATGTAGGCCTCAGCCAATTCACCTTCCAGAAAGGCGCAGAAACCCTCAAAGTCGACATCACGACGTCCCACACCAAGATGCTTCCGGAATTGAATGTCTACACGATTTTGATCCATGCCTTTGCAGTAGATATTGCAATCAGTGCAGATCTTTTTCAGAGTCTTGTCGGTGCATGTGGTAGACCCCTTCTTGACGAAGTTGCAGAAGGCGTAGAACGACTCCTCCATGACGTATCCGTAAGCGTGTGTAAGCGAAGCTCTAGCCAAAAGTTATGCACCGCAAGCATGCGCTCTGTACGAAATAAGCAGCCACAATGACCAATCAGTCCCACAGAATTTTCGCATTGGTCGGAAGTGTCTCGTTCTGCGGAGCGCTACCGATGCGCCAAGACAGTGGAGCACCGATGTATTTACAGTTCTATTAAACATCATGGTCAAGGTAGTAAAGCCTCTGCTTCATAATTAATTCGTCCGTAGTAGAGGAGTTAGATTTCTGCTACATAGAGAATAAATAGCACACAGTAACGTCCCCCAAAGCTAAAAATTGCATTATATTTGTGAATATTCCATCAATTACGAAGGTTTTTCAAATAAAATTCAAGTGAATGCTTTAATAACGAAGCCACAGTCAAGGACTCGCTAGTGCTGATGTTCAGTTCCCGCCAACCTTGTACTTTACAGTGCTATGACTATAGCAAGGCATTTAGTGGGCTGCATAGCCGTGTACCCATTCGTGAAGACTTCTACTTTAATGGCGTTTATCTCACGACGCCTTCAGCGTACACGCGTCGGATCGACATTATCCTCTTCGTCTGCACACCCCTGACAGACGTGCCTAATTTCGCCAAAAATTTATCGTGGGACTAAGTTAGTGACGGCCTTTATGAATGCGAACCAAGGCTACGGCACGATTTGTCAACAAGAAGTTCCCCGTAACCAACGAAAATTTAACCATGTTGGGGGAGCACTTGTGACAGCAAAGAGCGAACAAGTGCGTAATCCACCTCCGTGACTGAATCGCAGCCCAATCAAAGAAACCCTCACTACGCTTGCGTCCCATCTTCAATACACACTCGCAGCTACGCGTGGAGCTCCACGTCGTAAAATGACTTTATGCTCTATTCCGGGAAAAGCCGACACCTCTCATATTGTACATCTATGCAGTGCCTCCTCAACCGTTCCATATCATATCACAGGCCTGATTGTTGTCAAAACTTCATCTTTTAATTTTATCCACATCCATAAAAGCGAAAAGAATTATGGGGAGAATGCCATCTACAATGAATTTCCACAAACATTAGATCAGAAAATTTGTGAGACCTTTCCTCAAAACAGTCAATCCACCTGAGCGACCAAGTCCTAGTAGCTAGGCGAATAATAAAAGCCGATTTTCAGGATTAGAACAAATTTACAGTGCTAATTTTGCAAAACCTGAAGAGATTGCCACTTTGGGGAGTAGAAAAGGCGAGGAGTTACAATTATAACAGAGAGGCACTTTACAACGCCTCTCCAATTCGGCAACAAACCGAATAAGGAAGACAACTTAGGTTTTTTTCGATAGGCCGGTAATATCTAGAGAGAAAGACAAAAGTGAGACAAGTTATTGCGCAAAATACGTGAAAGTGTTAAGGGTCACATCAAAACCACTTTGAAAACAAATTCCATATGAAAGACGTGACCGAGTCGCTTCCAACCGCCTGATGGTGCTGAATACGTTTTGAAAAGACATCAAAGCAGGTCCACCGAAATACTTCATTTAAGTTGGGATATTGAGAATCAGCATTTTTGAGGCACCACACTCGCCAATTCGTACCGGCTACCGAAAGCGGACCGCGCTCCAAACCACCGAGATTTCGAGCAATCGCTGAAGCGCAAGCAAATGTCTCGTCTTCATTGTTGGATGCTTCGCACACGCCAATAACCACGAGTGTCTGATTTGTGGAAAGTGATTGAGAAACAATTGCCAATTCGTACCGAATTTCATCCCAATCTATGTGACTTTGATGTGCATTCACTAGGTAGAAAATAAAGTCGTTAGCCTCGATCATCGAATTAGCCAGTCCCGTTAAATTGCCTGAAGCCACAATGAAACTGTCGTTCACTCGGCTTGACTGACGTTCGCGGTCGACTTTGAATCGCGCATGCAATGTGGAGACTTCGATGAGTAGATCACCAGAGGCAGTGTCATCCTCCACCGGAATGCGAATTGGGATTCCGTTCCCCAACAAGCCCTCTGGACGGCTACATGACACACTCTGTGATTTAATGTCCACTAAACGAATGAGGGTAGCATAAAATCTGTCTAGAAATCCTATTGCATCAACTGCTGGACCAAGAACCAGACAGTGGAACGGCCGCTTAGTCATTAATGATGCAAACTCAGAAGAACACTGATTAAAAAGGTCGGTTTGCAAGGAGTGATAGCGAACCATCTCGCATGCATCGTCTTCAGACAATGAAGTTTGTTTCAGGATGACCTCACAGAGTCGTTTGTCCAACCAAGCTGATCGACTCATATAACGATGAAGTAACTTCCGAACTCTTGGTGTATGCACCACCCACTTCCAATTCGAAATTGCGGTACAGGCGTTGACTATTTCCAGAGAACCAAGGCAACGACAAATATCATATACGATTGTGGGAGGTAGGTTGGAAATCATCGTACACGATCGATTCATCCAGTGCGAAGAGCATATAAAAAAGGCCTACGAACAGGACTAGAAGGCTAGGCAACGGGACATCAACCACAAACCACCATTGCTTCCATCGGCAAAAACCAGGCTTTAAAAGCACCGGGGGGTGACCTTGAACAGCTATTGGCTCAACAAAGGTAGTGAAGAGTAGAATAAATGCAACTTAAAAAAAAGTAGAAATGATTTTATGCATCATAGCAAAGTTTACGAAAGCAAAAAGAAGGTGATTGGCGTTTTGAAATGGGTAGGTTTTAACAAGCAGACAATGCAATACCTTGAAAACCAGAGAAATTTGCAAAATTTATTTAATATTAAAAATTATAAAGTATAATAGCATACGTTGCGTTCTAAGGACAAATATGGAAACCGTTTTATTATAGTGAACGGGCTAATGTTAGATAAATGGACCTTTATATTTTCCCGCACATACTTAGCGAAAAGTTAAACAGCTTTACCGATAGTAGGAGAAGGAGGTAGAGAGAATTATAAGAATAACTCTGGGATGGAAAAGCCGGCGTAGTCAGCTGGGAATTTGGTGAAGATTCCTCTCTGTATCGCTCTAAGACCTTCTTGAAGGCAGAAAAATGTCTAATACCTCAATAAAACATTTGTTCGACAAATGAATTGGAACAGAGGCTAACGTTATGGCTCATGAGCCAGCTCACCCGGTGAAAGCAAGAAATTGTAATCGAAGTCGGGAGTCAGACTAACGACGAATTATAACACTCGACGTACGCACCATATTTTGCCACGTTTGACCAGAGAGTCAAATACAGAAGTTGCAAAGATCACCACCATTACCCGAGAAGGATTACTTGCGCAAAGCCACTACTACCGTAGGAAAAATCTGCACTGTAGATACAGCGATAGGGTGTCTGAAGCAGTGATAAAAACGCACATTAGCCGTTTAGCAATCACCGCTTTTGTAACAAAACTACATCATACCATTGGACCAGTGTTCAAACAAATAAGGCAGTGATTTGAAGGCAAACCTTTGGTGACCAATGAACGTGGACAACGAATAGTATTCTCAGCATTTTTCTTCCAGATAGAAGAACTTTTGCATGACTTGTCAAATAAAGATGTCCAGAGCATAGAATCGACTCGATTTGGCCTGCAACATACATAAAGGCACATTATTTTATTAATTTTTGTGCTGGATTTCGAGATGCGAAAAGGAAACGCCTCAGCGTCAGTCATTAGTTGGTGACATTGTGTGTCTCCATCTCATCGACCCTTTGCATGCTCTCTGTCTTCATGGGTTTTTTTGGTAACGCGTCCTCGCTGATGGTCTATTAAATATCAAACCTTGTTATCGCCTTGAACGCTCTGTCGTTAGTGAATTTTGAGAGGATCAGATTCCAGCGGACGCATAATTATTACCCTCTAATGTCAAGCGTGGCATATGATGATGCTGGCCACAACCACATACAAGGTTCTTGTACAATTTCATCAAAGTTTCCATTGGTGTGTTCTCATCAATTCCATCCTCATTCGCTAATGCCAAATGCAGGTTTTACCTTGAATAAATATTTCTATATGTTTGTGGGGTTTGATATTGTCGGTTTGGCAACATTTTCTTCAGCAGTCGCAACAATTTGTTATGCACTGGCACTGGTGATTAAGCGAGAGAGGAAACATCATGGATTGCAGATATTGAAATAATATCAAACTTAAATACAGTCCGCGAGCCAAGTTGACGCCCACATATCCAGTTGGGCTTATGTTACATAAGAGCACCAATCGCATTTATTCGTAAAAATTATTTAAGGGGCCTTGGAGGTTGTTGAAAGTAGTTCACGAAAGTAGAGACGATGAAGATGTTTAGGTACACCCTGTTGATACTGCTATTCTACTTGGCCTTCGTGGGAAATTCGCGGAATGTGAAGGTAGCAGCAGGTCAAGATGATATAGACATTCAAGAAACAGACGCAAATGGCCTGAGCGGAATTGAGGAAGGTGATAACAACGGCAGGGCTGGTGACGGTGCCAGGGATGGCGGTAGTGGTGGCGGCAGGGGCGAGGATGGTGGCGGAGGCGGTAGAGGTGGTGACGGTGGTAGAGGTGGCGGTGGTTTTGGCGGCGGTGGCGGCAGCAGAGGTGGTGACGGTGGCAGAGGTGGCGGTGGTGGTGGCGGCGGCGGTGGCGGTGGCGGCAGCAGAGGTGGTGACGGTGGCAGAGGTGGCGGTGGTGGTGGCAGTGGTGGTGGCAGCCGTGGTGGCAGAGGGAGCGGCAGGGGCGAGGACGGTAGCAAAGGCGGTGACGGTGGCAGAAGTGGTAGTAGGTACGGTGACAGTAGCTTTGATGGCAGGGGAGACGGAAGAGGCCGTGGGGAGGATAGAGGCGATGGATCCGGAAGTGGAGGTCGCAGTGGCAATGAAAATCACCATCAAAAAAGAGTGAACAACAATGAAGCCACCGAGAATTCGGGATCGTCAGTGCTCTCTGCTGGTCTCACTTCTTCCTTTTTTTTGCCTATCTTTCCACCACCTTTCTTATTATCATTCGACATATCTGACGATTATTCCTAATCCTTATGCGCCATGGCCTTGACCCAATATTAAATATGATTTGATGAGGGATGTGAAAATGGCGTTTCGCCATGTTGTCTTCTTTGCCAATTATTATGACAACAAATTCCTTCCTCTTTGCAACTACTAGAGAACAAGAAATAAGTTGAGAGCCAGCGACAGCAACTCCAGGCATAACACTTCTACATTCATGATAAGCCCAAGTTTTGTGCAATCTCCATGTACGCTATTTGACTTCTGACATCCTTTATTTTAGCGCTACCTGAAGCTACTGGCGATGCTCTGCTCTTACATTTTAATGTTGTTGTATCTCTGATACAAACACGGACGTCTTCCATCAACTTTATTGCCGTAAAGAATGGGGCAAACCGGCTACCTGCTTTAAGCCTACTGTTCGGGTGTTGTATTGGTTGCGCAAGGCTTAAACGTATTTTCCATCGATTCCGTCTCGAATCAAAACGGAAAGCTGAAGAAGTGGTACAATGGTAATGCTTTGTCGTTTTGACGTCAATATCAGTATGTGCTTGTGTGTGACCCGTATTAATACAAAAATCAGGGCTGAATTCTTGGAACTTCCGGAGTGTCGAACATACATTTGCCATGACAAGGCCCAGTGTATATGCAGCACTAAGTTACGTATTGTACATTTAAGACCGACTCGCTGTGAAAGGCACTCGTGATGAAGGAGGAGAGTGCTGGAACGAAGGAGTACTGGATACACAAGGGGCAGATAAATGTCCCTCAATTGTTCATTTGGATATTTGCCACTGGCTGCGCACACCTGCCAAGGCGTTTCTCCTACCACATGGACGTCACATTGTCACAAACACGTTGCCAGGAAACGCCAAGGCGAAATGCAACCACCATTTTTTACTAATTTTAGAAAGGCTTTGTGAGAGAAGAGGCAAAGTCACATCCATACGGACACATTTTCACTCACGAAGCAGAAAATGTGTGTTTTTTGTTTCAATGAAATAAAGTTGGTTTTCGGATATAGGTGTTTTAAGGGTGAAGTGATGTGATGTACTTTGTGACAGTATTTAAACCCACCGTTTGACACTGGACGCCACACATCTCACAACAGACGGCAGTCCTAGACACGAGGTCGCTAACGCATTAATTGAAATGTAACTCGTTGAAGAAGGCCGAGGTGAAAAAGAAAAAGCATCTTGCTGAAGCACTCTCCATACCGTGAACATGTTGCCCTTCTGTGGCCAGCTGGCACCCAACCACGGAGCAAACAGTGGATAGTTCAGGCAGCGTGAAGCACTTGCTAAGGCTCTGAGGCTGAGCGATGTGTTGTCTGTTAGAAGGTTTGGCACTTGCGTGGCTCTCATATTCACCTTGCGCACGGGGCTCTGCTTCACTCTACAAGTACACTGCTAACATGGAAAGTGAGCATAAGTAAATAAATCTTGAGATCAGAGTTAGTTTCATCCCATTAAAACTGCTTGGGTATGTTCAATTATAAATCGAGTTCATTGCTTTGCTGACGTAAACCAGACAATGCCACCAACCCAGTTTAACGAAAAAATGGCAACGACGACAACAGTAGTAGTAAGAAATGTCCGCTAGGTTACCTTGTCCGCTTGCCAAACCACAGTCAACTTCATGCAGCTTCTTCTACCTCCATTCAAGCCTATGGTGTGAGTGCGCCTTAAAACATACACATGCAACATTGGTAAACAAAGTCCTTTGTTTGCAAGTCCTTTGCTGTGAATGATTAGACCTAAGGTCTTTTTTGCGGGGAGAGGATAAAGCTGCACTGTGTCCATCTGCTCATGCATCATCATATTTGGTCAGCATTCTGGAAATGATAGATTGTTTCGGGCGTGTTGTGAACATACTGACCTGAGAAAAATAAGAAAGTGAAGGCGGAAACAGCGTTGTGACTGTATGTGGTAAAATTGCTTACAGTGGTTTACACTATGAAGAGACCCCGCCTCGGCGTCGAGTGTGAGCCTCGCGCAACAGAAATGATGCGAATTTGCCATTTGTTTCCATCCGCTGGCGACGGGACGTGTTACAAGCACAGTCGTGTCAGCTCGCTCCTCGTGGTCACATGGCGTTGTCAACAGTTGAAGGAATAAAATGTGTTGCAGAAATAGTGCACACTTGACTGTGCACACGAGCACCGCCACATCTGCAGGTCTGCCTGACCACTGCAGAAGTCGGATTTGGTTATCTCAGCCACATCAACAGTGTTGAGAGACAAATGAAATTTGTGGCATCATACGTTAAGCAGGTATTACTTGAGATGCTTGCAGCGGGTTAAGAATGGCGACCAAATTTTATCCATAGAGCGTCAACAAAGGCATCTACAGACCCCTTGTGAAGTAAATCATAAAGAAAACGGGTTCAGAGGAGTGGTCGCCTGTGGGAATGGCCCTAAAAGACTCACTCTAGACGGCGAAAGTACCTAATTTTGATGATGATCGCTACAAGCAAACCACAAACTCAAATGGTAGCGCTTTATACACTGGCGACAGCAGTGGTGTCAGCTCCAACCACCACAAATCGTATTCGATGGTTGCGCTGCAGATGACGGTGATGAGCATTGTATCGGTCAAGTGGTTGTTGAAGCCAGAACCTTGGGGCGTGCAAATTAAAAGGTGCAATTATTGCGGAACTGCCCCTCTGCTAACTTTTTTTCTTTTTCAAATTTCAATTTAGCGCTGGGCTAAATATGCCTCACCAAAAGCATTTGAGCCGCAATTCAATGTCACCACCTGCTAATCAGCATCCCAAGTTGCGGCTCCAACTCCAGTTGATGAACTCGACCTCACAACTTATCGCAGATTGTCAGAGTTGATAAAGTGGAAAAGAGAAGAGCTCGGCGCTCTCTATTTACGAATTTACAAGAATGTTCTCGAGTAAAAGTTTTTGTTCTAATTTTATGTTGCCTTTAGTCACTACACATTAAGCTTGACTTTTGACAATTTCTTTTTAAATTTATGTCAAGATTGATAATATCGTAGAAGACTTGACACCATTTCTGCAGAGAGTCAAGTAGTGCACTGGTTTTGGTCCTACTATGCCATGTGCGGCGTTGCGGCGAGGGTGTTGCGAAGTGCCACCAAACCCCAGCGAAGGTAACTCAACATGGAGATAGAAGAGTTCTAAGAATAAAAAAATTCTGTTTCTCATTCCTGTTTGATGAGGCATCGGCAGTGCAGATGGAAGTGGCGGATATGCCTTAAACAAAAACATGTAGAAGAACATTGAGCGCATACAAATGTTGGGTCATGCGTCAAACTCAACTTCTACCCCCAATTGTGTTTGGTTGTTGACTCCGGCGTCGGCGACAGTGTTCCTGAGTCCTCTCGCTATTGTATGCTGATGATCGAAATTTCTTCTGAGTGACTATTTTCATCTTATATAAAACTTACTGCACCTTCATTGTGGCAATTATGGAGGAATGCCAAATGCCTGTGTTGAAGGTCTTTTTACCCTTCACGGCTTTGCAAAGTGGCAGCTGAACCCGCAGAAGTTTACTTTGGCTCGCCCATTGTTTACAAATCTCCTGCATTCTGATGCTGGTGCTACAGAAGCCCTTTTGCCACAGTTGCTAACACGTAGTCGAGAACAGTTTGAGAAAAAGACACAACTCTTGGGTTTTTTGGTAGCACGGTTCAAATCGTAATCCGAAATTTGCTGAAACACCTCGAAGACAAATGTGTTTGAAATTCCCCACCTCCTTCAAAAAGCCACTTCCGCATGACTGGCAGATGCTTGATGCTGAAACGCCTTCGCATAGCAAGCATTGCTAGGGATACACGCACCTCTTTGGCTGTGCACAGTAAGATGGAGAACGATGGCAAGAGCCTCCTTCTGTTTCATCCATTCCTTTCAGGAAGCTAGGTCAGCGCCTGCTTTGAAGTTTTGCCTTCTTTTTTTATTTATTAATCGGTAATGGCGCGTGGTGGTGTACGCGCCGAGGAGACTTTTGAACGACCGCTTACTTCACAGCAAGCCCTGGCTACACGAGCACACCAGACAATGTTTCTGTCCTCTCTCTCCTCTCCCTTTATGCCCGCGCCTCACCTACTTCATCTCCATTTAATTTGCGAAGTAGGGATACTAGACGGCCGCGGCTTTTGGTGCAGTTCTCCCTTGAAATCTGAATGTAAGGAAAAAAAATTTGCATTCATTGTAAAATTAATTGCGCCATTACATGAAAACGAGTCGCCTGAATTTTTAGAATCTCATGACACTAGTCTCTGGGAGGGATTCTGCGAGAGAGATGGGTTCCAATTTCGTACTTCAGGTTTCCGGAGTCAGGTTTCCGGTTTTTTAATTTCAATTCGTATTTAAAATGCTCGTGATTTGGACGTGAATTACAGGTTATCAAGACGCGTCACCAGTTTTGTTAAAAGTAGATGTTAAAAGCAGATTTTCATTATTTTACGCCATCAATGGGGTTGGAGGTCCCTAGCATTCGACAAAATTCTTTTCCTACTATGCAATGGAGTAACTGCCACCGGCGTGTTTCCGCAGGTGTAGCGACTTCTCGTCCGCCAAATAGTCTAGTCTTACGCACCAGAAATACATACGCTGCTTGCTTGTTCATCATCCGTCTACCGACGCATCCTGTGTTCCTTGATTTACTCCACCCAGCCGTAATTTGCAAGTGTCCTGTCTAAGGCAAGTGAATGACTCTTCTCACGTTCACGCAGATGTCGCGCTCCTTAACTGCAGTCCTCCCTTGTGCATTCCCCACGCTAAACATCTCACTGTCGGTCAGAACAAAAGCATGGCTCGGTGTGTTGCGCATAGTTTTGCCAGAGGGAGTCGGGTGGACGAAGCGAAGATGTAATGGGATGGAAGCATTGCAGGGTTAGTTATACTCCTTCTCATTTCTAATCAATGACATGTCAATTGTGTTGACCGTCGTCTTGCGGATTGCATATGCTGTGCTGCTGCTCTGATTGTGGGCAGCTATGACAGTGTAGACTAATAATGTTTTTTTCTACATGGTGGGAATTCACCAATGGAACGGACTAAATGCGGTAAAGTGAGACAGGCCTAATACGAAAAACATTTCGTTTAGAAAGGAGCGATAGCGATGGCCAGTTGGGGAAGCCTCTGTGAATGATTAATATGCAGTGTAGACTCGCGCAGACACCTAATCTCCTCCCTCGTTTGCGCCTTCGCCCTCATCTTCACCATCGTCATCACTAATAGCTTCATCTTCATCTGATTTTTCTGCTTCTACCACGTGCCCATTCCCACATTTCTCGGCCTTTATTGCCTCCTTACCTATCAAGTTTATTGTTTCATGTGCATATTTTCCATAGCCATTACTTATTTGATGCTTATGCTGTTGGCAAGATGAGATGATTAACATACTACTAACACGAAATTCAGTCTGTGCAGTGCAGGAAACTGGCGACAGGTCGCCTTGGCCTACCTTCGGTGTGGGTACGTAATAACGGCCACTGCTATGATATTAGCTGTCTACTGACAGAAAGTGTTTGGTTAAGACTTTTGTCAGTTATTAAAGAGAATGGCGATAATTTTCACTATACCCAGCGTGGCACTTACTGCCACTTTGATAACCAACTTTATTAAGTTTTACTCTCGTCCTAATCAAACGATGGAGTAAAATTGTTTCCTGTCTTAACTTAAGCTGCTCATTCTTAGCTTCTTTTTGCCCACCGATGTACCTTTTGATGCAAGGCTTGACTTGTCAGTGCGTTGGATAAATTGACGGATACGAGAAGAATGTGGAAGGGCGAAAAGGGCAAAAAGGGGTTTTCTAAAATCGTACTTCAAGAGGCAGCCTAAGCGACACCGATACTGCTTCCTTTATTTGTGAATACCTCATTCAGATATAGCATTCTCATTAACAATACCCACACGATTTCACTCAAACCTGAATATGCACAAAGACCAGCTTATTAATGGGAAGATATACTTGAGTTTATTATCAAAACACACATAACGAAATATAAAAATGACTGGCTGAAGCAAAGCACATCCATAAATCAAATTCATACTAAAATGTGCAAAGTAATGCGTCAATACATATACAAACATGTGCACAATGCATTCACAAAACTATCTAAACTGGTACTTGTATCCAAGGGGCTTTATTAATACATAAGACATTTGTGTGTCGACATGAGTGTGCAACTGCGCAATGCAATCGGATGCTTGGCTCCCGGTTTCGGTTAAGGGCCACTTGGTTGACCACTGCACCTTCGCCGGGCGGATAGGCCCCTGAGCCTACGCCAGTGGTCCCAATGGGTCAGGCGTGTGCTGTGTCATTCAAGAGAAATGCATTAATGCAGGTGTGCAGGCGCCTACTTTTGCCAATGAAAAGTCTGCCTCTCCATCTACTCACAGATGCTGACACGAAGTGTTGAAACCATTAAAATTCAACACAAATACATACTTAACATGACACACAGATTCGTGCAACTGATTTTGCTTTAGAAAGTACTTAAGACTCGCACACTTTTCGTTACTTGCGCTTGGTTGAAATGCGCATTATCATGTCAACGCACAATCGAAAATCCGTTTTTGTCTCCGTCATGTTCGTGGAACTTCAATAAAAGTATCTACTCGTAGGTCTGATCTTGCATAACTACATGTACAGTTTACTTTATCAATATGAACTGTATTTCTGCGTATGGTTATATTATATCGAATTTACTAGTAGAATAGACTTACTTACTAGGCTTACATGTAGAGGCATTAAAGTTACCTTACTAACACGATATAATCACGCATCTACACATGCGCACAGAGAGGTGCAAAAGACTTCACAATCGGAAATTGCAAGCACACATCCACACATAAATAGCTCTAGCTGCAGCCAACTTCAGGGAAGCTCGGTGTGCTCAAATGTCTCCACCGCCGTTGGGCCTCCGCAGCCTGCACACGTAGCACACACGGACAGGCGTCAAAAGCGTCACTACACCCATGGATGCAGGGCTTAGCACTGATGAGGTTGTGGCATTGATACACCCACACTTTCCTGCAGTGGCACTGGCAAATTTACAAAAATAGGGAAGTGATTTAGACACTCACACATATGTGTAGTTGTGAACTTAGTATTTTACTAAAAAAGTGCAATTAACACATATAACTATATCCATGGACACATACAGGTGTGGACTTCTTTGTATTAAATTACGAAACTATCAGTTTTAATAACTGTTCACACGTACTGGCATCTCTTTTTAGTGATTTGCAAACAATACATGGCATGTTGCGATATTGCTTAGTACTACTGTAATATTGTGTTTGTTTACCGGCTTTGATTGCGGACCTGGCATGGTCATATTGCCCTGGACGGGTGGGATGGTCACCGAGCCATGCCAGCAGCCTCGATTCCTTTCCCTTTCTTGCATGGGTATGCTTTGCCCAAGCATTGCGCCTTCTTTTAGCTTTAAAGAGCGGTAGGAACGATGTCCTACTACATAACACAGCACAGGTGTGCATGCTGACTTTATCAAAACCAGCTTATAACAGCCCTGTAGCTTTCCAAGACTGCCCTGACAACAGTAAAGGCAGTGGTAGGGTGGAATGCATATTATTTTAAAGTAGCGCGGGATTTGGGGCTACTAATCACCGAAGGTACAATAGTCAGTGAACAATGCGGCCCTTTACTGCAACTTAGAGCTAAGCGAACAACGAATGTACTACATAACTCCTCCTTCTCATCCTCCTATGAGCTCGTCCTAGACGCTTCTTCCAGCATCAGCTATCACAAGACGAGCTCTCACGGGCCATCCACCCTAGTCATCGTATCTGCATGCAGCTGACCCCTTTTGGCAATTCTACTAGATCTGAACCATCGTTCCATTTGGCAGCTGAATTTGGAGAAGGCCGCTCCTCCTGACCAACACGCGCTTCCACAGCAGCACGAAGGAACTTCGGCTGAAAGTGCGGAGTCATATGGCAAAGAATGGGATTAAGCACGGCTCCTTGGGGGTAGAGTTTCGCATATGTTCCACCTTTCCACTTCGTTCCCACTTCAGAACTGCTCAGCAACATGGCTCTCTAAGGTCTATCTAGCTAGTAAAGGGGAGAGTTTGGATTCCCGGGTGGTCAACTGCTGGTGTGGCTTCCGTTGCCACTAATTCTGCTACAGAACACGGCACTGGAGTGGTTGTCATAGATAGAAGGCATTATCCGCCACTCCTTTATGGTTCTTCACCAATTCTGCCATTAGCAGCATATGAGCTTCCTTCTCTTGCCCAAATTTTATCTTATAGCAATGAAAATCAAGCTAGGTGTTCTTTAAGGTTATGCCCGCTATCTGCTGTCAAAATTATAGAGCCGAGAGATTGTTCTAACAAGGAAGGCAGACGTAATTTAGCACCCCAAGATGACTATTAGCCCACCGACCAAAATTCCTTCCTAAATGTTTCCTCCATCTTCTCAAAGGAAAGGGTTAATCATTAATTCTATCCTTTTCCATTATGTCTTTTTTTGCGTACCACATCTAGTCCATCTTATCGAAGTCAGTGTATTGCAAACGGAAGGAGATAAGGTCATGTTAGTAAAATGTGGAACCAGTGAGTGTCGCCTTGCATTGTACTCACCTCGAACTCTGACAGATAGCCATAGTTCTGGCAGAGTCATGAGGACCAACGAGTGAGCCCCGATGCACGCCGCGTAAGCTGGAATATGCTGTGAAATAAACGTCAACAAGGAAGGGATCTTCGACGTCTTCTTTGAGACAATTCAATTTCGAGGGAAGGTGGACCGTCAGCATGCATTAGTAAGTGCAGTCATTGGCATCGCTGTTGATGCTGTAGACAGTGTCCTACCTCCGCGTGTGCATGGCAGAAGTTGGCAATGCTACAAGAAAGGAAAGTGTATGAAATATCATCCTTTTCTCTCCACACTTTTATCAGTATGCCATGGGTTAGTGAAAGGAACATGAGAAATTCAGAAGCTGCAAATAAAAACGCTTTTATTGAAATAAATGAGACCAAACATGAAATCTGCATTCACGATTTCCACAAACGTTGTGGCTGTCTAGACCCTTTATCGACGCAGTAGGACACAACAATGCCAACGCACTATGCAGTACAGGCATCCACACGGATGTTGGCGCTTATCCAATGCGACGACAACAATGGCTCGGAGTGTTCCAATCCATCTGAGGCTGTACAACGTCGCAGAAGAATTCCTCTTTTGGGCATCCTCGATGACTAAGCTTAGAAATTGCCAAATAAAGGTATTCATTCATCTTACTTGGTGTTGGTCAGAGTTTCTACTCCTTACATTCATTCGCTCCCGCCTTTCGTTTTCACGTGTATAATCACGACACGGAAGAATAGGATGTCTAAGTAATTCCGCATTTGCACATCATGCAGCAATGCACAGAGTTATATAAAGAAGCTTCCGCCACTTCTGTTGAACGCCTGTACACCTTCCACCTTGCTTTATCCCACGCATTGGCAGTAGAAGTCAAGAAGCAATGTTGGTCAATACAAGGCTGCTGTTTCCACGGGCGCCAGCAGAGATGCAAGGCGTGTGAGAGGTAAACATTCTAATGTTACTTGTATCAGTAGACAAGTTAATCTGTTGTCAATCCAGATTATGCAAAAGGAAGCAGGATTGGCAATTGGTCTGCCAAAAACAGTGTAAAATGCCGTGCGAAGTTTGAATTTCTTTTGAAGCTCTAGTTCACCTAACACAGGTAAACTGTTGCAATACATATCTTTAGGCACTGCCAAATTTCACGACAAATCAGGGCTTGACATCGAAATGCACAAATTTTGGTCCTTTACGTAGGTATGCAAAAGGAGTGCTCTGTTGTAGACTCATTTTTGCATGAATATCAAGGTGTGGTCAGCTAATAATTTGTCCTTTTTAGCCTCAGGCTTCTGATTGGTTCATTGAGCCGATGCTTGATTTCCCATTCCCCTTAAACACAGCCACTTTAGCGGATAGATGGCAAATTAAGCTTGAAGAGCTAGAACTTGCTATCATGCCATTAATTGAGATTCGTAAATACAACCAGCATCTGCCAATCACCCTGATTCGTTATGGATCGAATCTACCTACAAATCGTCTTGCTAAAACTCGACTCAACTCATGCTTGTAGAATTGTTTGATTTTATCAAATTACCAGCGCAAAAAAAACAATGGAACATCGTATTACGTTGCATATTTTGACAGATGAGTGACCGACAGTGCAGCAACGCGATGATGGCAGCAAAATGGACCGAGGAGTGCTTCTCGCTGATCCAGAATGCGGTAAGTGGAGGTGGCCAGACGATTAAATGGCGTTGAGCATTGTGTATGCGTTCTGTGCTCCGGTTAGCGGCAACGCTATAAAAGAGCTAAACGTGGGTATCGGTGACGAAGCTTATGCGTGAATTGGAAGCTGGTTTGCGGAGTTGAGGCCATTGAAGCATACAGGACTAGTGTGTCAAAGTCATGGCTACACTTTGACAGCCTAGGTAAGCCAGAGTTATCCATATCGCCTGCTGACTTCGCCATCTAACACAATCGCGATCAGCTCTATCCACATGTGCCATTGTCTTGAAAACTGCACACATCTAACCAGCAGATAGGATGGACAAAACAAGTCTCAGAGTCAGAAGATCTCACATACCATATAATTATGGTAGTCCCTGTATAGAAGTCCATGCTCCGATAAGGCACAAATGTGCATTCAGGTGTCATTCCTCTCTTCTCCCAAGTCAGGAGGTTGATTTTCGACTCACTGGCCTTACCGAGGCATGTAAAAGTCCTACCAGCCCACTAACTGATTCTCGCAAGCTCTCTACTGCTAAACTCAACACAATTGCAGCTGTTAAATCCTTTAAAAAATTTAGAAAAATCCTCTTTTCGGAAACAAACACTGATTGGGAGTCCAAGTGGAATGAAATGATTGCAATTCCCTAACGCTTTCATCGTCTCATTCCTCTCTCGCCGTTCCCAAGCCGCCCCATTTGGAGCTTATTTTGACGCCAGGCAGAGACGCGTGTATTGGGCTCCAGCTATCGCCCTTCTCACTCAGTGAGAAAAAAAAGGCCGAATCCCTGTAACACCACTCAGGGCTGTACAAAAGCATTTTTGTTCTTTTCTCATCAAACTGCATTAATAGCTTTCAGGTTCCCACTGGTCATTAATCGGTAACCATAAGTTAAAATCTCCCAATCTACCTATACTTGCGTTTACCACAGAGGATTCTAAGGCAATATTAGAGAACCTCCTCCACTGGGGGGCTCTCAAAGGGGATATCATGAGATCACTCGAAATTATATTTTGCTCCACAGGTTTATGAACGAAGGAGGTGAGTCAGAGCCCAGTGGGTACTACGACACAACAGCAGCTACTCGGTATAGTCGCATGGAACAGGAACAGTGGAGTGTCTCAAATTGAGAAGGCGATCATTGAAACTTCCACGTTGACACTTCAGAAATCATGATACCTGGATGTCATGGTAAACAGCTAATAGGATGAAGTTATGCATCTCAACCACGTACCACTGAAGGATAAAGATCATCCCGTCCGACAACACTGACACTGAGTGACACTGTGAGTTGTACATCACACTCTGCCTTTAATCGCCATCAAAATAGCTGCCCTCTCTGCCTATCAGTTGTTCATCCGCCTTCTCCTCCATCTTTTATGTAGCAGCATTCAGTGGTCAAAATTATGCCTTTCAATTAAGTTTCCCGAGGATAAGTATGACATTGACGTGTGGATGGTGCATAGTGTACCGATTTGGTCGGTTCGAAAGCAGAAAAGGAAGCATGAGGAAAGAAATGTTGGAAAAGGAGGGTTAAAGAAAGAAAAATTGATAGTCTCCATATAGAGTGCTCCGAAATTCAGTTTGACCAACTGCGCATCTGCACAAGATCGGTAAATAGCACCAATCCGAAGGTGTTTTTTTCTAGAATGCAACAGATCTTAAGAAGATAAATGTACGAGCAATCTTCGTTTTAGTTAGAGCTGCAGATTTAAACGCTTTAGGTGGAGTATCTCAACTTGAGGTGCAGAGTCCCTTTTTGGGTGAAGTGGGGGTCTGCACCACTGCTTTGCCAATGCCAGATGAGTCGAAGTGGGGCTCAACTGCCTGAAGTGCCAGTTAAAATTCCTGAAAGTAATTCAGCAGAATTGAGCGCCTATTCGCAAGGCTGGTTCGGTGACTGGGTCACAGAGTGTCTGTGATGCGTTTAAGTGGCACAAAATTGTGCAAAGTAACTTCGTCTGAAACATGCAAACTGTCGGCAATGCATTCTGCTTATCCACTCAGTGTCTAACGTATTTGACCCTTGGTCACTGCACGTTTTATCCGACAAGTCGTAAAGGTCGAAACATTGTTTGCCCTGCCTACATTTTCCCCTTGTCGGATTTTCCCCTAATGATTTAATCAAAATGTGTTACAGGAAATGCCACTGCCAATTCTGGCTTCCCAATCTACTGGGCGCTGTGTCTTGGTATTACAGCAATGTGCTTGTGCGAGAAGCAAATGAAAAAAAAACATGAAGGCGCCAAGGGCAGAAGCCCATATCACTATCCACGTGGTAAAAGAAAGGCCCATCTCCGACTCGGTCTTGGTCTAATTGCCAAAACGCCCAAAAGGCAATTCCGTTGTGCCAGTCGATAGTCCCAGAAGCATTGGAGCGTTTGGTTTGCCTCTCAGTAATTGCCAATATCTCGCTGGATGGTTGAGGTTGTTTGTGTGAATGCCTAAACCGTATTGGTGATCATTAACTGATTTGACAGCAACTTACCAACTAATGACCTGCGAAGTGTTAGGCTGTAATGCTGAACGCATTATCGCTCGACCACTGGTATGCTTCTGTAATCTTCAGCAAATCTTTTTCAATCTCTACCCTTTTTTTAGCAGCAGAATACCCAATCCACAGTTCTAGTAATTTGGCTAAAAAGCAAACCATAGAAGTTGGCTGCCTCCAAGGATACGGTGAAATTGCAGGTGCTTTAGTCACTTAAACTGCATCTCACAAGATTTACCGCCTCGTAAACCAGTGGCGATGCGCCAGTGCAGTATTTCGCAACCGTGTGCAAAGACCACGCCGTTTGGATCGTTGTGTTAGACAGAAAATAGGTAGAGTTAGCGAAGCACTAGATTGCTTTTTTCACACATCGTTTACATTTTACTGAAGAAAGCTGAGCAATGAATCACCTTCCGTGAAAGGCTCGGCTAAGTTTAACATCTTAAAATCAACGCAGTATTGTGGAGATCGCAATTGCCTATGTCCATGCTTGTAAAAGTCGCCTTGCCCGAGTATACCAGCGTACAATCTAAAATTCTCCTCATTTGTCGCCAAGGAATTAAATTTCGTGGAAGCTTGGTAGGTACACTGGAGTGCCTCTCGATTGTGCAATGTGCCACCAAAAAACAAGTCAATAGGTTCATTTTATAATTTTTTTAAGGATAACTGCTGGGTATTTTTTAAAATCCTAGAAGATTATTCACAGTTATGGGCTTAAAAAGAATCTCTCGGGAGTTTGACCCGTTTAATATTCTACAATCCCCTTCGGTTAGTATTATTGGTGTGTGGTCAAGGCAACTGAAAGTACGGTGATGCTGATACCGCCCTTCTGCTGTGCAAACGCTGTCAATGCTAAAGATTTCCTACACTCAAGGTCCTACACCTTGATTTATCCTGCTGAAGTCTTAACTTGCAAAGGGCGAGTTAATTATTTTTTGTAAACTGCGAAGTTATTATTGAGCCCTTCTGCTCTTGCAGTTTCTTGCACAACTTCTTCGCGAGACAATCTTTTAGACCCTTTCCATATCCAATTAGACGTTCCTACACTGACAATGTGTCATTCTTCTGCCATCGACTTATGATTACTGCTAAAGGAATCGCAAATAGGCATTACGATAAGCTTTCAATATTCCTCTCAATCACCCACCGAATGGGTGTCGTTTCCGCCATTTTCACCAAATCGGTGTGTGTTCTGCCCTTCACACGTATTGCTGGTGATGCATAATTCCAAATGCCGTGGTACTACACTCGACGTTAATTTGTCTATCCTTTGTGTTTTGTCGCATTTCACCTTCTCTATTAAAGCATTCGAATGACGAGTTGAAGTTGTCACAATAAGACTTGTTTTGCTGCTCCAAAAAATCACTCCAGACGTCAAAATCAGTGAAGGTGGACTTTGCTTTAAGTTAGGAGCGAAAGAGTCCACCCTTCCACTATGGTCAGTGCTTTAGGAAGCGTATTTGACGGCTCCTCACAAAGACACTACTCTTGGTGGCAATTTTACCGAAACCCCCTTCGACGCATGGAACATTCAGCTAAGATGCTGCAATGAAAATGAGAACCATCGCCTTCTGCGAGTCCTGATCGCAGCTTTGAAAGAGTGCTGCAGGAAGTATTGTTTTGCTTTATGCAATGCCTCTGATTTCCCATAGCCGTTTTTTTTGCTTCGTTGTAATGACCTTCAAGTGGGTAATCGCCTTTTCTGCATGGTTGGGTTCAATTTTCCCCTCCTCCTCTGCCCAACTGGCATTCTTACGTCTTCGTTTTGCCACTTTTTACCCACTCAGAATATGATGTGGCGGAAGGATGGACACAAACATTCATGTAAAAAGCGCTAAGGAGGAGCGAAGAAGATGAAATGTCTCAGTATAAATGGATAATCGAAGCCTCAATAAAGACTAATTCGGAGAGAGGGAACGGCCTCATGTGGTCAACTTGCACTCTTATTTGCTTCACATTGTTATTTGTGGTGTCTAAGGGAAGATGCATGGCTGCCTCTCAAATTGATTGCTTCACACTGCCTGCCACAGGCAAAATCAAACGCATTCTGTCTGAAAAACCGAAAGTAGAGGCATCAATGACGATTCGGACTCAATTTTAGTTAGCATCAAAGCGAATAAGTAAGAGAAAAGCTTAAAATGATAATCATAGTGCAGGCTTGTAGCTACGACTGAGGAAATTCTTCAGCAGATTGTGCAATATTTGCGTAGGTTTTGGCACGACTACATGGAATCACTCACCGCAAAATGTAAAGACTTGTGAAGAGGTTCAGGTTTCAGATGCGCAGCATAAATTAGAAATAAGCACACGTCAATCTACGCGCAGGATGTGCTTTGTTTCGGCTCTCACCACCTTAAACCCGTCTAAACAAGAAAAAATATCGCCTGAATCATTTGGATAAGTCTTGAGCTTGTTCGCTTAACGAATTACCTTGAACTCGGTGGGAAGGTTACAGGAACCTCTCGTCCAATATGTTGCATGAAAAGTTCCTCCTTTGAAATGGATGCCACTTTCTGTTAAACAAGACCTTCGAGGTGTTTAATAAGCAACTCATTTTTACGCAAGATTAACTCTTAAATTTAATGATTGCCAATTTGATGTTGGATTGCCGAGTGACTCCCTGTTGACCGCGTGGATTGTTGAGAGAAACGACTTTTGCGTCTCCTAGACTTTGGTAAATGAACAAGGCATTAATGACTATCCCTTTACAATCTACCGATGATCCCCACTCTTCTTAAGCTATACGCACCACTTCCGCTGTCATCCTCAAAGCGCTGTCTCCTCCACAGGCTCAGCTGTTCACAAGCTGAGGTCAAAATACCCTTTCCCCCTTAGGTTTGTCAATTATGTGCATAAAAGCCTCCTTGAAAGACAGTCAAAACTAGTTACACTGGCGGTTGGCGTTCTCTCACCACATAAATTTGCATACGATTAAAATTTCAATGTAGACGAGGAGATGCTGCTTTATTCTCATCCTTCGCCCTGTCAGGAGATTCTAAAAAATCTCCTGAGATTTACAAATCCTATGATCATTGTCAAAGTATGACCGACAGTTCATTCGAAAGGAAAAGGGAAAATTAATAGCTAGAGATGGAGACGGAATATTTGCCTCCAAAGAGTTTATTCATATGCATCTAAAACAATCCCCTTATAAAGGAAAAAGGGACCTCAGAGATGCCTGTGATAAATTATGGCTGGGTGTCTTTAAGTGTGCTGTTGACACTTCCAGATCTGAGAAACCAGAAGCAGACATCGAGCAACCACATTTTTTTGCGGTGTTGGCTCAGCGTAGTACTCCTTATTACTCATTTAGGGAGATTAGCGACAGTTCTTTTATGGTATCACTCCTAACGAAGAAAACGCCAAAAATGCGGATGATGTGATTAGCTGAATCTGTGGAACCTCAATGCAGAGGGAGAACCGCGGTTGTGCTCCGTTTCTTCTGCCCAACTAATACTTAGAACACTTTGACCGTTCAGCCGAATGCATCAAGAATATTCTGCCACTCAAACGAAGCCAAGACTGACGGTTGAGGTAACAGGGACAGATAAGTGCTGCAATGCTCTGAGGTGAAAATTCTTACAGTATCGAGTGACACACCGCCCACCGCCAAGCGTTTCCTAGACTTATCAACTCGATACATGAAAAAGGAATGTCGAAAGGGAGATTTGACTACGATTGTGCGACTAGAAGTGTAGCGATAATTTATAAACCTAACTTGACAGACAGAATATAGGATGTAAAGCACTACTTATGTACAGCTTCGATACATACATTCACAGGAAGTATATATTATCCTTTATTCATTCAAAAGAGGGAGCGACGAGGACATGGTGTTGGGGTGGATGATGGCAGCTCTACGACCACTTCAACATGGTCACAAACCCTGCCTTTTGATGTTGATTCTTACATTTTAGATGGGAGTTCACTACTTCTGTCTACTTTCCCTTGAAATAGGGAATACTGATGCCTAATGATGTGTAGTTAAGCTAAGTCAGTGAGACAGATACGCTGTCAACACCAGTTTTTCAATGTGAAAGGTAAAGTGTGTGAGTGGGATGCTAAAGATGCTCGAATCCCCAGAAAAGCTTCAGAGATCCCAACATCTCAATAAGTATTGTTTGATTTATGCATTTTGAATGGCAGATAGCAAGAATCCACGTACTTTAAACGTACAAATAATCAACTCAAGGTCAAGGTTGATCAAATACTGCCAAAACGATTTTATCTGGTCCGGTATCATGCTAGATATGCACATGCTACACCGCCTTGCCTACTTGGCTGCAGTAGTTGGTAACATAACAAAATCCATATACACGTATACACCCACGGAACTGCATGGAAGTTAGGGAGCTATATGAAAAGGCCTTATCCTCGTTGCTTAACAACGGGCGATAAACAAAAGACGTGGTTCTAGAGGTCGATATTTGCTAGGTAAAGGAACGCCTCACACCTTGCAATGCATGCATCGTCTCAGCCGCCCTTCTTGGTACACATTACATACTTCGTGCGTTCGGTGAGGCAGGGGAGGCAAGCACTTCACCAGGAAGTTTTCCATGCACTAAAGAGCAGCCGCTCGATGCCGATCCTGCTAATGGCGACTCGCTACTTCCCAAAATCTAAGAATCATATGCCAAATAATTTATAAATGAGTTGAGAGAAACAGTTGCTAATCCTTTAAATTCACGTCATTCATAGACATTAACTCTTTCAGAAAACTGAAAACTGAGGCTGGATTGCAGCGTCTTCATACGTTGGTATGGTGAGTAGCTCAATTAACAAAGTATTTTAGGCAGGTTCAATAGATGAGACACCAAAGTGTTCGAGCTTCTTACCAGTTAGTTTTAAAATGAGACAATTCCTCCTCTAGCCAAGCTGTACTAATGTGAGCTTATTGTGCCGGATAATTCACGGTGAAAGACACGGTCCAAATTGTGTTTAAGCCTGACCGTTTTGACTGCAGGCAAATGCGCGCAAAAAGTAGAAAACGTCCCTTACACTCACTGATGGCTGTGACACCACGTGATGGAAATTGCACTCCACACTTAAGCCCCTGAAACTTTTCCTTAACTTGGTTAGCTGAATAGGCATGCCTTTGCCTTTCTGGCTGTGCTCGTATCCCCAGTGTAAAAAAAATGCCACTTTACCTCACATCGGCATCCAACTCGCATTAGTAAAAGAACTTATTCACCGCTGGTAGAATATCAGCAATGCAGTGAGCTGCCAATCGCCACAACGAAGTGGAAAAAACCGCTTTTCATTGTCTGTTCTATGTCTTCAACGTCACATATTAACCTACTGATTGCCTGTTGTGCCATTTAACAGTGTTCGAATGACACGTGACGCGTGTGTCATTGGTGCGCTGCAGTGGGACACACAGGCACTGGCGTCATTTGTTATCACTTGCGCTCCTGACCCGTCTATGCAAGTATAATTCAAAGACTTAAGCCTCTGCATACATTGCATGGGATCCCCGTCCCAAAATGGTAGCATTTCGCACCCAAGTAAGTGGGACGTCACGACAATTCTTTTCTTCTACTTCCTATGCAGTTTTAGCCGCATAACATGGTTCTTCGTAGCCCACTCCACCGTAAGAAGAAGCTAATAATAACACTCCAAGTGAATTCTCAAAGAACACTTCTCCAGAAGACCCATATTACAGTGTGGTGAATAGGAATAGCGTGAGTTCCTCCCTTTGTTTACCTTCAATTTGACAACAATCACTCCACCGGATCTGGCCATCATGCAGTTTAATTCAGTTGTCACTCCTTATGGCCCTCAAATCTGCCGTCTATTAATGGCAAACGCTACTAATAAGGAGTTCAGGACCAAGTCAACAAGCTTAAAGAAGTACAGTATACAGGATGTCGAAGCAACATCTTCCCCGTGTAAGCATAAATCTTGATTGTTCTAGTTGGGGTTAGCCCAAGGGACGTGTCATAAGCCTCCCCTCCTTCCTCCTCGTTGGAAGGTAGTGTGATCTCTTGCTACCCTAACCTGTGGTTTCAAGCCGCCACTTCTGGTTGTTTGTGTGTTTTCCTTGTGTGTGGATGCCAACAAGTGTAACGCCACATTTGAACACCCGCCTAACCTTTCCCCCCCCCCCTTAAACCGCCTGGACGAGCTCTAAGGACGCCTTCTAATATACTCCTGTACAATTGTGCCGCCGTTTTACGTGGATTCTCTTTAACCCGTATATTCTGTTCAGGTAAATCTCGTAGAGAGGGGAGGAATGAAATTAAATCAAATTTAAACAAAAATTAAGCATTGTAATGGAATGAAATAAAATTATGCCCACCTTTTAAAGCTATCTCCTGCATCCTTCTGTAATAAGTCTAGAGTTAATTGCAAAACACTTTAAGGCACAAAAACACACAGAATTGGTCGATATCTCCATAAGAGAGAGAGAGGTAAATAATTTTAGGCTCAGTCAACCATAAATTGTTCTACACATGGGCCTTATTTAAGTAGTATTGTGAACGTGATTGGTCAGGGATGAGAATCGCGTCTACAATTCACCAGACACCCACGCACGAACAAAGCAGGCAGTGTTTTAAGGGTGGCGGCTGACATGGTGCGTTTAGAAGGCGTGTGGCGTGGGTGGAGGAAGGTGAGTGAAGAAAGGCCAGACGATAGCCAATGGCACGGTCCCTCTTTCACCAAATCATGAAGTGCTACAGCCAAGGTCTACTAATACGGGTGAAGGGATAATCGGTATTATGTGCCAAGTGGCTTCGGTTGATTAGATAAACTCGTCAGATTCTTAAGTTATACAATTTAGCATGGTTTAAAGGGACAAAATTAGAACTCTTGGTGAAGTGGGGAAAATTGGCGAGGCTAAATTTACCAAAAAATTAAACTCTAATAATTTATTTAATCAAATGAGTGTTTTTAGTTTTAATTTTTTATTGGAGGCGACAGGATAGTGGTTAAACTGAATTAATATTTTGGCCTCACAGACAGCACCGGTTTCTTAAGAGGAGGAGGAAGCCAAACCCTGATCTTTGCAAGGCTCAGATTTTGTGCTAACTTCCGCATTTAACAGGGCAAGATACATCCCTCTAGAAAGTTTCGTCGATTTAGGAGCATGAGGGTGGAGGTAAAAGGGAAAAAAGGGAAAATATTGCGCCAATGGCGACATCAAAGCATTTTTTTCATTTACATGGGGTACAAGCTTTGAGAATTTCGTCAAGGGCTTTATGTCTAACCTTAAGTTTTCAAGTACACTTCTCCGGAACCTATTCTCCTCATCCCTCGAAGTCACCAATTCACAGCCACCGAAATTTGTCCACGTTTTTCCATTTCATCATCCTGTAGGAGGGAGTGAGACGCTGGTCGTCGTGTTTATCTGTTGCGACGACAAGAATCGTCAAATCACGTCTTCCTTATTAACCGCCATTGAACAACACCAACTGAAAGGAACGTCGGCCTCATCCCATTGATTCTCCTGCCAAATTTAACTGCGCTATCCAACTGCCGTCTATTGACCAGCACGTGGATTTGAACCATAAAAAGAGTAGTCTGTGTTGATGTCTGAGCTGGCGAATCTTAGTGACACAGAGGATTGGTTGTGGCGATGGTCACTGCAAGGTCCCGGAAACTTCGCCTTCAAGGTGTTCTTCATCGTAGCGCTTGTCTTTGCCACCCTATCAGCTTGTGCAGAAATTTACATCGACTCCTTTGATAGGCACATCTTTCAGGTCTACGCAGATCACGATGCTCTCGAAAATGCCTCTAGCATTCAAAATAGCCATCCTGCTCTCACAGTAAGCGTTTCTAACCAACTGCTATCAGGAACCTCATGCCGTTCACATATGCTATTGTGTTGCTGGATAAGCTTTCTTCAAAGACTCGAATAGGAGTAAGCTCTCAAAGGCTTCCGAATACGGGTCTACTGAAACATTAGCTCTCTAAGTTTAGAACTCATTAAATGCCTTGATAATTTGTAATTGGCCAATAGTCATTTCTTAAAGTGCATTATCCATCCACTTATCCGTCACTTCATTGGCACATCGCTCTGCCTTGATAGTACGAAACGCGAAGAGGTTTTTGGTTTCAAGAAGACCAGATTTTGAACTTCGACAATCAAATGCGGGGACAATTGACACTGATAGGGTTCCTTTATTACACATCTCGCAATCTTATGGCTCTCCATTGCGATCCCTCAGCTGGTGAGGCGTCGGCATTAACTACCCACGTAGTGTTGGCAATGCTGGTATGTGCCATCTTCCTCCTTCTCCTTTCCCTCCTTCATCTCGCCATGTCGCTGCGTCGGGGTTGTCCACTATTGCTAATGCTAACCCTAAGCAGCAATTGCCTTTCTACGGCTCTGATAGTTCGACTACTCCGCGGTCTTGAGATGCACGCCTGTCTAACTCAGTATTCATGGCAAACACTGCCTACACCGCGTTCACTTCCCATCAGAAATATCTCCGTCAAGTGCGTCCAGGAGACTTCTTGGAGTCTTGACACAGAGAGCGCCGGTATCAAATTTCTCTTCTTTCGGATTGGTGGTCTCATTCTCCTTTACATTGCTACAGCACTCCTCTTTTTCTCTTGGGCTTTCGGCAGCGTAGACAAGAAAGAAAATAAAAACGCAAATGTCTAAAGCGGCATTGTTTCCTCATTAGTCTACCTACCGGAGGGAATTCCATGCCACTTCAACTGGAATTGTTTTCCTTACCTTGAATATAAGTGATAATCAGTTTTCCTTTTACCTTAATTGATGAGCAGAAGTCACCTTTTTCATCTTTCCTAAACAAATCTTTTACAAGTAACATACCCTCACTAACCAAATCCTTCCCATCAAAGATTCCGGCATACAAGGTTCGATGCTTTTGGCGTCTGTAGACCCCTTTGTCCGAAAGACTGAATTGGTTGGGTGTCTCGTACTTAAGTAGTATAAGAAATTTTACGAAATTTACATCCAAGATGTTGGTGTGCGATAACTGTATGCCGTCCAAAAGATCCCCCCACTCAAGAGTCGGTTACATTTTGATCTATTAATATTTCCCATTTGTCGAAACATTCCAAGAGAAAATGATTCTTTCCAATTAAGTTCAAGCATGACCCAGCTCCATCGGATTTGGATCGCGCATTTCATCATGCCCCATCATAATGGCGTGGCGATAGAACTAAACCCTTAGTCGATCTTTGAGGTTATAGTAAAAAAGTTGTTCATCACAATTTTTCTCTCATGAAAACTTATCAAAGTTTGACACTTTACAAAAAAATTTTAGGTGCGGTCCTTACCAAATGCATCACCTTTGTGCGCGTTTTTTGCTATCCACTGTTTTCCTAGAAGACTGTAGGGTCAATCGGTGGAAGATATTGTAAGCTAAAGGGGCTAACGATAGATGTGGAAGTCCCATGACTTGTTAAGCTTATATTAAAATGATTTTCTGCATTCTTCTTAGAGTACAGTATTTACTACCTTGTATTTAAGCTTTATTACTAAGGGTGTGGTAATTTCTTCCTACTTTTCTCGCTCGGCGTTAAAGTGATTGTGCCATCACAATTTGTTACCCTTGAATCATTCCATTTTTATGCTTATCCCAGCAGCGCCATTGGGTGTAAGTTTTCAAATGACTTTGTGTTTATGCGTCTCGCTTATCAGTCATGTGGATATAGCAACGCGCTACCCTGTCAAGCTGAACTCATGACCTCTCTGAGTTAGTAACCGTTGGCAGAATATGGATCGAAAGTTTGGAGTTCCCTTTCATTGGTTTGAAAACAAATGCCCTCTTCATTCTAACCCTTAATGTTTTTCCCATATTTAGTTCACCAACCCGCCGGGCACGGATTCCCAGCCATGCATCGAATCCGCATGTCATTGAATGCAAATTACGGATTAAAAAGGGGCTTTTTGTTGCTCTAACAGAGCGTTTACAATTGGGGTAGCCGCCTTCACAGGAGGGGAATGCAAACTGCCGAGTAAACCATTTTCAGGGCAGCAGATGACACGTCGGTGACCTTGACGGGCCAATGCAATGCGAGCGGTTCCGCGAGTACGCGGTGAAATTAGTTTGCCAAATGTGTATGCAGGAATGCGAAATTTGAAAATAACAGAACCGCTATACTTTGCTGTCTTTTAAGTCCATTTTTATGGATTAAATTTCCATGGTCACCACTAATCACAGCTATCGACAAATCCTTTGTCCCAGTCAGTTGTGCTAGAGTGCTGGTCTTGGTCACGGTGGTTATGGAATAGCTCGAAACTGAAAGAAACATAAACGCTTATAATCCAGGTTTTATGCGTAGGCAGGTGAGTATTGTGCAATACTTTACCACGCTTTAGCTCAAATATGATAAAATCAAACCAATGCACAACTTCACTTCTAACACGGCTTAATGTTGCGCAATAAACTTAGTAGGTGATATAGAACCTTAAGTCATTCGTGTATTTTGACAGCGCTTTATTTGAAGCCACGTAAGCATAAGGCTTTTGTATCAAGGATAGTCACTTCCTCTGGAGTAGGGTACTGTTTACATGGCAAAATGGTGATTCCATTCCACCTCTATTCCACATAAAGGGCGCTGCTTTTATCGCAGTGGGCCAGCATTTGCTTGAGTTTGTGTGCGTCCTCTCCACTTTCTTCAGACTGAACCATGGTTTTAGTTTCATAACTATCTGCCTAGAATGACGCGACTCCTTACTACGTGGCATCTTCCATTTTGTTTATAGGGTCGCTTTTGCGGCCCCTCCCTGTGGCAATAATGGGCAGCTCCAATTCTTCTAAGACTATCCTGAAAGCTATGTTCGCACGTTTTTAGTCTACCTTTGATGATTTTCGCTTGGTTTACAGAGATTTTCTTAAGCACAGTCGGCGCTTTGCATGCACCAGAACATTTGGTCAAAACACCCACTCATGAGTATAACCCGCTATTCTATGGACCTCATGCAAATTGAAGACAGGCGCAAACGTGCAACGGCCTGCATCAACGCACGCTCTATAAGCTGCACAGCTTGTTACCGTTTGGAGAAGTCACTCTTCCACTCCACTCTTCCATGGTCTTACACAAATTTGATGAATACTAGACACTGTAGTAAGGTAAGAAGAACAGAGCTCGTTGGAAGGGGGAGAGCAAAGTGGTTGGAGATATGTACCTGAAAGCACTGACAAGGAATGCCGTCAAGAGACAGAAAATTAATATTCTAAAAAATATCTCAAAATCATATTGACATACACTAACGCCTGATGAGACGCACTTGATCTGAACTCGTAGCTTTGATTACAACTCATCCACAAAATTGTCGATTCTCAGAGCTTGTTTTGGGAGAGGGAAGGGGAGACGCGTTACGTGTATCTTGAGCCGCAATCAGAACCTTGCTCACTCCGCACGCTAAGGTTCGATCGAGTCCCCGCTAAAAGTAGAGGTCTTTTCAAACTCGCAGTTTTCCCTAAAGTGAAGCTCAGAGCTACACGGATTACCAACCAAATGCTGGGGGGCGATTAAATACTTCTTGCGAGAGGACGGAGTGTGAGTGTCACCTAGCACTCATGCCCGTTTAACTTAGGCTAAGATCTGATGCAATGAGTTATGGAGAATAGGTCCCATCTAGTCCTATGCTTCCCAAGACAGAGAGGAAGAACTGTTTTCAAATATACTAGCAACACGATTTCGTCCAACTGGTTGGCACCATCAAATATTGTTGAATGTCAGTAGTGATCGTGCTGAATCATGCTTATTTACAATACTATAAACGGCAACTCCAACGCAAGGAAGGTAACACACATGAAAGGAGTAATTGTGTTTATTAAATGAGACGAAAGCCAACAATGACTAAACCATTGAGGATTTGATTCAATCCGTCGGAGCCGTCTCCTCAGGAGCATCAGAGAGAGCAGCGTTGTGTACGATACCTGACGTTTGGCCAATCAAGCCAGCAGTAGCATCGAGCAGATTTATGGGCATCTTTCCATCGGTGATGAGAGTGCTCTTCAGATTTAAGGCTTTCAGCATTCTTACATCACGCTCCACACCTGCACAAGCGATATGTCGCAGATTCTCTGAACCAATCGCCTGAACCCTTTTAAGGTAGAACTCCGTCTCCATTTCAAGCTCCTGGCGCCTACGTTCCAGTGCAAGGTCGTTCTTCTTCTGCACAAACTCGAGCTCCAACTCGCGAGCTAACCTCAGACGTTTTATTTCAGCATCCTAAAGAGGGATAATGGAAAGATTAGCAGTGGAATAAGGGAAGCAAGCATTATGAGCTATACAACACACCGTCTTGATGCTGTCTGCCTCCGCCTCTAGACGCGCCTTCTCAACCTCGGCTTGACTGGCAATTCGCATCGCCTCCGCTTTGCTCTGAGCCTCAGATTTGGCCTGTCCAGTGCTTTCAAGAGTTGCTAACTGAACTTGCAGCTCCAAAAGACCCTTTCTCGCTTCCTCAGCTGAGGCCTCATCTTCTATCTTCTGCCGCTCCAACTTTCCACGTGCCTCCTGCTCCAGTCGTTCTGCTTCATGACTAAAATAAACAACGCAAATTAGAGTAGAAACGCACATTTTGTTAGCGGAAAAAGGAATTTACCGAGCAGCAGCTTCCTGAGAATTGCTCGTTATCTCAATAGCCAGTTGGACCGACTTCATCAGAGCATCACGAGTGCGCTGGTCGACAGGCTCGACTGATTGAATGTCCACACTGGTAACCACGAGGTTATTTTGTGAGAAAACATATTTTTCACATATTTCACCAGCAGCGTTTTTCCCAAACACGGCTTCACGAATAATGTTTGCCGAGTTCTAAAGAGAAAATAATATAACATTGTCACGTAATGCTTTTGCGACCTTGAAGCAATGGTAGAATTAAGACATTTACCTTGTGAAAGACGTCAAAGTTAACAGAAGCAACACTGCCTCTGACACGAGCCGCTATGGCTTTGCAGAAGTCTCCAATGAAATCCGGCAGGGAAAAAAGCTTCGCTGCTTCTTCTGTAGTTCGCTCTGATGAGATTTCAAAGTGCCAGTTATAGGAGAGCTGGATGGAGAGGCGAGCATGATCTGCGGTCTCCACGATCAGCACATCAGAACAAAAGTCAGGTCCAAGGAGGAGACAAATTGACCGGATCATATTGGGACGTTTGGGTTTACCACCACTAAGACTCAACACAGTAAACTCTTCGTCTGGATCAAGCATCACAAGTTCTGGACCGAAGGCGAACCTAGCGCGTTTACGCTTATAGTCATAGATCTGTGCAACTGCGTTGTGCGGCACTCGATAGCTCACAACTCGTGTTGGATCAAACTTAGAGGCATGGGGTTCTCCAGCATCTCCTCTTACTAGTCTCCCACGACTCGCAGCCACGGATCTATCAGCCATAGGATCCTTTGTTGATCTCAGCAATTCCTCCACAGCTGCAGGTAGAGTTTTCTCCCAAAGCTCCTCGTTGTGGGTAAGCATATAGGTCGAACCGACTACAGACCGTACCTTACCAGTGATACGATCGCGAACGTAGATACCCTCGTTGTCGCCAAGAGGGATCGCCTTCCGTGTGCTCACGACCTCTACTTCAATCGGTGGAACGTATTCCAATGGACCAACCAGCATCCATTCCTCACCTGCTGCGCGTTGCTGTCAGAAGAAAGTCATGCAGTTAATCGTTGAGCCCAATAAATAGAGTTCTGCGTAATTGCAACAACCAACCTTGTCACCATCCATGAAAGATTCCAGAGCTCTGATAATCAAGCCATCTTCCTCGCCCAGAATATACACACTCTGAATCCCTTCGAGAAGGTGCTCGCCCGGCAAAAGGAAGAAGGTTTTCTCGCCTCGTACAAGCATCTTTTTTCCAACATTCGGCACACCCTTTTCATCCACAGGATCACAAATAATGCAGTAGTTCTGTGAGGTTAGAACAATAGGCTCGGCTACACAAACAACCTCTTCGTTGACACTTGGAATGTGACTCTCGGTGTCGAGATGCGTAATCAGCCACTCCTCACCATGCCGCCGTTTACGACCAAAATCATCGATATGCGATTTTAAGGCCCGGACGTGGAGAGCGTGCTAAAAATATGTTATTAAAATGCACATAAAAAGAATTTTACCCAATTAAATACTTAAGTGCAAACCCTAATATCTCACCTTTTCATCCAAATTGTAGGCATGATAAGTTTCCACACATTTTTCGTAAGCCCCAACCATGTAAGAGCCTGGTTCTTTCACCAACCACTTCTCCCCACAAACGCGTTTTCGCCCATTTCTATCGGTGAAATTCATCAAAGCTTCAATTAACAGAGCCGAATTGGGCAAGACCATTTCCGCCGAACGCTGAGACAAAATAGCAACTTCCTTGCGAGGTTTATACACACCTTCGAGTCAGAAACATAAAAGGTCAAGAAAGGGATTGATAACTTTGGCTTTTTTATCAGGAAAACATACCCGGTCCTTCAAAGAGCCACTGTTCACCCGGAATCCGTTCACTTCCATCATTATCAGTAAAAGCAACAGTTGCACGCAAGAGTAGGGCTTCATTGGGAGGCAGTATCTTCAAGGCGCTGACCTCTCCTTGAAGTTTTTCACCAGGATATAATGGGAAAGGTGGTTGTGCAAACCGATACTCCTCTTCACCATAATCGAGGAGAACCTGACCATTTTCCGTTATGATATCCCCTTCAGCATTCCTCTTCACAGGGTTAAGAATAATGCAGTACTCCTTAGCAGTGACGGTAATCATTTTTGCCGGCATCTGCACAATACTATGAGGGAAGTAATAAATGTATCGACAATGAATACCTTTCATGATCTTTACGAATGAATGTCAAAGGGCCAGTAACGAGTCGCGTTATGTTTGTATTCCTATCAAGAACATGAAGGTAGTGAAATGGAGGCACGGGGATGACGACGTCTGGCACCTCACTTCTAGGAGACATTTTCGTGGCGAAAAATAGGCGTCGTGCGCCTGCCTTTTAAGAGCTGCCTAACCAGTAACATGCGAGTGACCTTCTACCGTAACAAACATTGGTGTAGTAAAAAGGTGTTATGGAGATGAACTGGCACTAGTTGTTATTTTAAAAAAATATTAACTTCTTAATCTGCCAACAAAAGCCCAGTCAAAACTCTGATTTGATGCTATGCAATATGAGCATGCTCTACTCTGCGAAGCTTGGGGAAGCATAAATTCTTCGCTAATTATTAGAACTAGCTTCCTTAAAGGCCAAATCTCCTGACTACCCTGCATTTGTGCAGATAAAATGCTCTTTGAGTAGTATTTACATGCTTATAATATTCAAATTCTCATTGGCGTATTTATCTCGGGTTCTACTCACTCCCGAAAAATTTTGAAATCGTGACATGATGCTAACTCTCGTGTTCTTCTGGCAGTTCCTGTCAGCCGCACAGTTGAATGCACCGCCTTCGTAAGGCAGACTCACTCCTCGAAAGCGGCCCCAACCTACTTATTCGCCGAATCCCAACCCCTCCCCAATATTCCCTTCTGCCTCCAAGGGAGTCTTGCAGTGCCACGCAAACACCCCCCCACCTAGATCGGAACTCTTCAGATCCGTCCAACCACTTTAGTTAAATGTGTCCACAGGTTGGAACTCTTACCTCCCAGTGCAGTTAGTTTGAGGCTTGCACCGCTGATTGGCGCAGACACTACACCCAAACTCCGCTTCCTGTGAGCACCTACAGGCCTAAAATGATCATGATGGACAGAAACATCCTCGCTCGGCCGCCTTCGACTCGGTATCGGAACAAATCAATTGAAAGTTGGGCCCTCTACTCGCAGCACTCAATCACTGGCCCGTTGCTCTGATACGCCTTTATTTCTGCAAAGTTTCGGGCACTAGAGGGAAACATCTTCATAGTTAGCCAATCAAGAGATGACTAAGTCGGATCCGCGAGAAGCCTAGAAATACACTCGCCTTCATACCGCGCAAATCGCAAATCGTAAAGACTTGAAGCACATGCTACTGTGGGTGACAACATAGACTTCAAGCCGTTCCTTCTTCTCTAGGCACCAATCGACCAAGCCTTATGAAAACGTATTAGCAACCATGGCAGAGGACTGCTTTTTCACACGGATAGGTGACGTTGATACTCAGCGGCCAAACGATTGAAATGAAAGACAATGCAGTGAATGCCTGCAGGAAAAAAATAATGACGAGCAGTCTAGATGAAGAACTTTACGCCCTCTCCACCCTCCATGATTTCGGCTTTGCCACGTTTCTCAAGGTAGCGCAGCGCTTCTGTGATAACAGCACGATCAAGGCCATGGAAGGGCTCACCCTCAGTGTCATCACCGTCCGTGATCTCGTAGATGGTGCACACTGAGTTGCCGCGGCCCGTCGCTCGCACCCACTTCTCAATATCGGCCGCCCAACTACTCGCCTTGCGCCACTGTATGCTGGCGGTTTTGTGCGACCTGTGGCAATTGCAAAAAAGTTTTATTTTTGAATAAACAACCCACGTATGACATCCTAGCTTCTATCTGTGGTGCAGAGTCTGTCATCCACATAAAATCATGCTGTGAACAGAGTGATTGCCCCCAAATCCATAACACACCTGTAGATTCATCTTAACCCAAGGAAAACTACACTTTTCGTTGCCTCCTAAGTCAGCGGTTGAATCAATCAGGGCAGTGAAGTAATGATTTGAGCTACGTTGAGGCAAATGAACATCTAGATTGCATTTGTGGGTTTTCTTCTTGGGGCTCTGGTAGCAAAAGTATTGCTTACAACAGCCCAACCTCTGGTTTTAATGAACTAAGAAAAGTTCCTGTTTTGATGCAAATAACCAAAGCACGAACGCCAACCGTCCACATGAATGAAGAAACGCAGAAAAAATACGAAATTCCGAATGTTTTTCTACCCCTTGACATTAATTCATGTAAGACATGAGGGGGGAAGGAGTTAACTGATTCGAAATATTCTAGGTAACGTGAGCGCTTACGCACAACTATTTCCATTTTGGGCAGGGCGAAAGCCGATATAACGGAAATTTATCCACCAATTGGTTCGACACAACTCTGATGCACGAGCTCTACGGAAAAGGACCGTCCTTCTAAGTTGGGCAAATGAATTTTGCAAGAAAGGCGTCCGAGCAACTACCGAATTCGTGTGGTAAAAGACGCATATTTACTCAATTACGGAATTTGAGAATTTACAAAGTAATGTCTCAAATCAGCCGACAAAGTAAAACCTCAAATAATGATCAGAGAAAGTCAATGGTTGACGCATGAAAACAAAAAAGGCCAACGCTTTCAGTAACCAAGTGTGCTCTTAATATCAAGACATTGCGCATTAATTATCAAAATCCATAGAAAAATAACTTTTTACTGATTACAACTGTAATGCAAATCGATACCAAGCATTCGTAATTAAATAAAGGCAATTTCGATCAAGATAAAGAGCCAAACACAAATTCGTCAACACTATGAAAATGTATTACACAGTCAGCCATTCAACGTATGGAATACAAACAATCCGTAATCAAGACCAACAATACATCTGGTATTTGAGGCTAATGTGACACGCGCACCGGTAGAGACTCAGAGCAAAAGTGACCATCATTGACCAGATCTCTCCTGTTCTAATATGACACTAATGCATGCACCAACGGAACGACCATTTCAAATACTGCCCCGGAACAAAACAACGTAACTTCAAGCGGACCGAAACCCGTTTCACAACGCATTCACCATTTGTAGTTCAGTCACATCGTTCACAACGAAACATGGCGCAAGCAGCTGCCGAAAAACGATGGTGCACGCCATATTATTATCACTTAGGCTAAAAATCACAGCATTAACAATAGACAAAAATGAGAATAAGAAAGCGATAAGGGGACCGGTATACCTATCTTGCCACTCCAAGTTGCCGCGTCTGTATAGTTCATCGAATATGGCCTTAATGAGTTGTGAATTCGCCTTGCGGTTGATTTTTGGGTTACTGAAGAGCTCACACTGAGAGACCATAAGAGTGGACACATCGACGGACAATTGCTTTTTGCTCTGAAAATAACTCAACACCAACTGACACCAAGCGTCCATCTGCTTCCGACGCGTCTCCTCATTTGGTTGCAGTGTAAAGAAGGGCGGGAAGTCGTACTGCCATGGCCAGTGGAATTCCTCATTTGAGGTCGACATTGTCTAGAATAAGGGGGGGGGAAACGGTTATAAAATCCCGGACTGCAATCACTAGCAATTTTAGTTGATCTATTGTAGACTCATTGAATAAAGTTACAAAATGCACATGACGCCTAAGGAAACAGATTTGAGTGGGCCTTAGAGCCTTGACAAATGTTAAAAATAACAGGTATGGGATTAAAGACTACTTTTAATGCAACACCGTTGGACGGCTAAGGGGAGAACGGAGCAACAAATTGGTAGATTTAATATGATCCATAGGAGAAGCTACATGCCGTAACAATCCGAATGACAATGACTAGCACCCAGACATAGCTTTAGTAAATACTGCGGAAACCCCAAAAAACTACTGACTAATCATTTGATGCACACAAAATACGCAGCACACAACTAACCGGTGAAGGAAGATAAAGCCACCAGCCTTGACCTTGAGCTTCAAATTTGTAGCCATAAAAGCCATCTATAATCAAGAATGTTTTCTAATTTTACGTAGCTTTTAGAAATCACCTCTAAAAGCATTTCAACCTAAAAGCTACTACTCGTTGCGTTTAAAATGGACCGACTGAATCTGTGTAACTGAAAAGTAGTAAGTATTGAGTTCATGCAACTAAACGAATGAAAAATTTGTCCTATTGGTCATGTGCTCCAAAGAATCAGGATTCCTCTGAAGCAATATTAAAAATTGTCTGTTTACAATTGCTAATCTTTTCAATAAGATGCATTGTTAGAGGAAACCTAGGGAACCTATAGAGTGAAAGGACTAGAGATACACCAAATATTATACCTTGGCCGCTTTCCATGTTGCTAAGCATTTTGACCATACATCAAATGTCGTTTGGCAATTTCGCAGCCTGATTTTTGTTAGTCACTTTTTACTTGCTATAATACAAATTGCTATTATGCGAATTTGTCCGATTAGTCATCGAATTTTACCAATTGGTTCAATTGAATAGCACCACTTAGCCTTCCGTTCGTCACTGCCTTTATTTTCTCTGCTTATACGGGATGTGGCTTGCAGCCTGACGTTAGCATTCAAGTTCCGTTTTCAGTTAGAGTTCCTTCTGCTATCTTAGCGTCATTTTGGCTGTCGTCTTGTTTGGAGTATTGTTGATGCAATGGTTTTCTTTGTGAATTAGCAATCGCCTATAAATATTTATCGGAGTTAAAAGAGCACCTTTGCTCCACATTGCATTTGTGACTTCTTAGGCCATAGTTATTCCATTCTTTTGCTTTAAAGGGATGACCAAAAAGAAGTTTGTTCCTCTCTTTACGGAAAGCGGTACGGGTAGTAGTACGGCCGTGCTCCTTCCGGGTCGCCACCCGTGCCAGTGTCTTGCCATTCGCCACCACCTCGTAGGCAATTGCACCAACTGTGGTCGGATCGTCTGCGAACAGGAGGGCTCGGGTGCATGTTACTTTTGTGGTGAATTAGTGGTGTCTGCAACGGAGCGAGAGTTCCTTCAGACAAACACCAATGCCGCACGAAAACGTCTTGCCCAACTTAAGTCAACTCCTTGGGCTGTCGGCACTCCTACACCCCCCTGGATCGCTAGTAGACGTCCACGAAAACGGTATAACAAAATTCGAGACGATAATCCGGAGGACGGTGATGTGGTTGAGTGTTCGAAAAATTCCGTTAATTCCGGTTCAAAGGAAATAGTAGAAAGCGAGGACACTTCTCTACCCGATATTGACGCTCAGGCGCGATTGGAAGAAGGTATTCCGGCCCATTCTAATGCTTTTTCTATGATCTGGTAGGTCTGGTAAAAGCGATGCTGCAGCGAGATCGGTTGTTACACTTCGATGCAACAACAGCCAAGCGTACCCGCGTGATCGATGATGAGTTAGACTACTTTGTTAGCGATGGCACTGGGGCGGCATCAGTGTGGCTGGACCCGCAGACACGGGCGCGTGTCGCTCGTCGAGTGGAGGAATTGCGTGAACAGCAACGCCTTCTCCGCTCACAGTCTGCCTTCGGTCTCAGCATTGACTTCAATAAGATGACAGTTACTGAGCAGGTAAGTTACCCGATCAGCGTTCCAGAGAGTTGTATGGAAAGAATAGGTGGAAGCAACGTTTATACTTCTAGCAGAACACGAGGAGCGTTTGGGTTGCATTAGAACTTTGAAATTTGTTAAGACTTCAATGAGTGGAAAAATGTATTTTTTGCGGTAGGTTCGCCTGCAGCGTTATCATTTCTTGCACTTAACGAATACACGGAATTCTATACCATTCCAACACACTGCGTTGCTTTAACGCTGGGGATAAATTGACATTTTTTTGGTATGCATTTGCATTCTGTTGCAAAGTAACGTACCAACATTAGTTGTACTTTAGTATTCCATTCAGAAAATCAAGACAGGTAATCCATATTGCTCAGTATGGCCCAGTGGGTCTGGTTTGCTAACATTCGCCAGTGGTGGTGTTGGAAGCTCTCACAGGAAGGTTTGTCCCTTGTGATATTGTAAGCAATTATCGATCAGACAGGCTCCTCACATCAGGCGTCGTATGAACTAGTCTGGTGTTCACAGTTTTAACTACTGATCTGCAGATTGGTAGCCTGGATTATTGGTAATCGTAACTGATATATAAATGCATGCTTTAGGTTTTTTTATAGTTTGATTATCCTACTTTCGAGCGGCGTATTAGCCTGTCACCGTGCTTTTTCATGCCGTGGCATGGCGTAGTCAAATTTTCCTGTAGACACAGGTATCCGTAAATTTAGGCTTTACGCTTCGCTGGAAAGAGGTCTTGACGGTGGTGGGGTGTTGCCTTTGTGAAGTGATACGGTTACCTCGTTGCTGAGAGGTGAAAAGACCGGGTCTTGACATGTGTGATAGCTGTTTGCATCCTACACTTGACGCTTCCTTTTCCGGATATTTTTGCCACAGTGGAAGGCCATTACTGTTAGCGTGACTGTAATTAGGTCGGTGAGGCGGATACTCAAGGTGCAAGTTAAGGCTGGGGGAGCAGGGAGGAGTCTTTTAGTCCATGGTCTGTTCTTCATCTTTTTCACAGGATCTGTGTAAAGCAAAGCCAGGGCCGACTGAACAGGACCTTGCGGAATTGACTCGGCGAAGTCAAGAGCATAATGAAGAACCTACCTCAGGCATTTCTGATCCTTTCCTTAATGTGCCCACTCCACAGGTCAGTGGCATTTCTTCCTGTCTTTAGCACAACTGCCAATGGCATCCAATCACTCATGCTGCTCTATGCCTTTGCTCGTTATTCTAGTTTGTGTCCCAATCCCTACAGTTGAAAACCACCGAGAAGCATGTAGTGGCAAAGGAGATTCAGCCTGCTAAGCGCCTGGAGTCAACTAGAGTGCAGGATTTGGATCAACAGAGGGTGGTTGATCGTGGTTTCTGTCTTAGTATGCACCAGCCCTGGGCCTCCTTGCTGGTTCGAGGTATAAAACGGTGAGTTCATTTCTGATTCTTGCTTGCCAATTCACTTATTCAAACTATATGAAGCATAGCAATCTATCAAAGTGGTTGGAGCTTCTCTGCCTAGTCTTTTTAGTCCAAAGATGTGTATTGAAACATTTATGTATGCATGTCTAAGAACTGTTTTACACTCAAAAGGGGCATGGTGACGGATTAATTTGTCACCCAAGAGTAAGACGACTCTCACGATGGGATGATAAAGACCGCTTCCCTCCTGCATTATGGCGCGGTGGCTCATATAGGGGCACTGAGCGCTGTACCATCCCAATGGCAATTCATCTGTTCTCTTTATCATCTTTCCTCTTTTTACTTGCACCCCTACTCCCTTTCACTGGAAATCGGCTCAGTCACGAGGGTCGTTCGTGGTACTCGGCGCACCGAGGACCCCTTTGGATCGCAGCCACCGCAAAGACATCCGGTGAGGAGGAGGTCCATGAAGTAGAAAACGCTTACCTAGAACGGGGTGAGTCAGTTAACTTGCATTCCTCGTCACTTTGGTAGAAGCTTATTCTTTGGCTTTGAGGCAAACGGTTTTTTGACCACCTCATTCCCTGTTTTGGTCACTCGTTGTCTTAAAGCATTTTAATCCTTTTAGATTTCCGTGTATATATTGGTTTTTAAATTGGATTTTGTTTAGATTTTATCGACCAAGTATTTATTGCCAACTAGAGACTCATCGCCCTAACTCTTTCCTTCATGCTTTCTGTCGTTAAAGTCGTCTCCAGTGGGGCATGAATGTTCTAAACCAGATATTCGAGTTTAGTATTAGCTTTATTAGTCTTCTTTTTCAACCCAAGGATGAGTTAGCACATTTTTTTCCCTAGTCTCTCATAGGTGTTTAACATCGAGCCATTTCATAATTGGCCAGGACTTATCCTCTGATTCCTCTTTTGGTAATTACAAAGTCGCTATCAGGTAAAGGGAAAACGAAATTATTCTTATCGTTTCTTTCCAGGTACCAGAAGAACGGACTTTCCAACCTCTTACCCCACAGGCGTTCTTCTTGGCTGCGTCAATGTGGATGATGTTCTACCACAGAAGGAATATCGTTTGAAGGTACGCCAAGGTTTGCTTTTGCTTTACGAGGTCTTAGAGTCTAGATGAGATTTATGCTTCTACGGAAGATGAGTGTGGGAAACACTCACAACCTAGATACACAAACTTGTTTCATCGTTTTGGAAGCTGTTTTCATAAAAGAAGCTTTGTCAGTCCGACTAAACGGCCTGATGTGAGTCACATGCGCAAATCTATTACGGTGCCTAGTGGGAGCCGATTCTGTATATAATTTGTCCTACTCAACTGCAACTTCAGCGTGCCCTGTATATCAGTTGAGCGGTTTGGATCATATTCATGCACCCGTCTGATGTTTTGAGGAATAGGTGTTGTACTCCATACTAGTATCCATAAGGATTGTGACCGTCACTGACTTATGTACCCACGATTGTTGGCGTTTTCAACTGCTTTTCTTCCGAGCAGTGGATAACCCGGTTATTGTGTTTGTGGCCTACCGTACCATGGCTGTTATCTGCAGACGCAGATGGTATCTGCGAGTTCGACTTTTACACCTCATTGCCTTTCACAGGCTGTTGCCTCCGCGTGGCGGCTCAGCTTGTCATATGAATGAGGGGTACACGTGGATAGGCGCTTGGTATGTGCGATGTATTCGGAGTTGTGTGGTCGTAACTAAGTTGGCAAGACAGCCGATTGAGGTGCAAGTTGAGGGATGTAGCGAGGTGGAAGGGGTTTCAATGGCCTAACGCAAATTGCAAAATAGTTATAGGGGGGGGCAGAGGGATGACTTGAACGTCCTTCACCCTCAGCGTGCATCGAGTGCTCGACACGATGCTTGGCGCTAGTGGTAATATACGAACACCACTGAAGGCCCTACAAATTTAATTTTTTTTACCTTTTTTGTCGATATGACGGCGCAATGCATGGAATTTTTTACCGTGATTAGTTTCCCGACGGCGAATCCGAGAGCCCCTACGTCTTCATCTGCTCGGAGCCTCGTGAACTGCTCATTAAGTTGCCAATGAAGGGGCGGCAAAGAATCTGTACGTTTTAATGTTCTTAGTTGTTTTTCGAAGGAAGCAACACCTCATCGAAAGTGTTGTTAAACGTTGTCATACAAAATGGCAACAATTTGCTAATTGGTCGGTAGCTGAGATTGTCAATTTGACACGTAACTACCGGGTGGCAAAAGTGAGCAAGACCTGGCAAGACATCGAGCGCTAAGCCCAATACTTAATGACTTCCAGTATTTCGACCCACTGACTATATTTTAAGTTGGCAAACCAGGAGACGTCATCAAAACTCCCTGTCTCCTATAGGCATTACAGATGATGTGTGATTTAACTCATCGTTTGAATGTGTTCTCTTTTTCTAGACCGTCTCGAGGCGCACATTCATGCTGCAGCTAAGGAAAACCTCACGTGACTGTCTCACAGGATCTGACAAGCGGATTATCTAGCTCAGTTCCCGATTTATAGGTAGATTTCCCTTTTAAACTACTTTAAGGACTTTTCGTCTTGACTTTTCTGTATTGATAAACTGGAGGTGTCTTGTAACAGCACAACGGCCAAAAACCTTTCTAGCTTAGCATCAGCGTTGGAACTTGCAAATATTGATGAGTCGGCGGTTCTGTCTCCATGCTCCGTGAATGGGATTGTTAGAACTGACTTAAGGTCAAACAGGATGCTGCGGTCACCCAGTTTGGTACACGGAGCACTGTTGGGACCACTTTACCAATGCGGAGTCACTGAAGTCAATGCATCAGATGGCTTTGCAGAAGCGGTAATCTGCATCTATTCATTCTCACGAGCTTGCATCCTTTTCATTGCTCAGTAGTCATCCATCTGAACAATTGTTTCATGGAACGTTTACGTAACTGTTTAAGGCAGCTTCAATAAGAGTCGTCTTCCCTTTTTTCTACGGAACGCGGAATTAGGATATTTGCTAAGAGTGAATGTGGTCTTGACAGCCCTTCCTCAGTGAGATGGGACTTGTGCAATCGCCTGCAACAAGCCGGCCTTTTGTGACGCTTAAAATTAGCACCTTGACTCGCTGTGAAGCATCGTCGAGCTTCCGGCATTCTTTAACTAATCCTTCTCAAATGCACCCCTCTTTCTAAGGGTCGCGATGTTCGAGGAATCCAGCGGTGACAGGCTGAAATGTGTTTCAATGAACCAGGTTTGCCACTTGTCGTGACATATCGTGGTACGACATAGAGAATGCCTTTTTTGCAGGCGTCAACGTTCAGGGTCAATCTCATCCTACGGATCAACTTTCTAGTGAGGGAAAGGCTGCGATTCGGCTACATAGGCGATGCACAGATCACCAGATACCCAAATTCTTTAGAGTGGGTATCAAACGCCTGTACCAGATACAGCATGATGGAGCGGAATTGAATTGTTTCGTTTGGATTAACTGTTTAGGACTGGGGGGTCAACAGCCTTTATGTTGGCAGTTTACTCCCTATTCCTCTAAATCCCATGCACGCATTCCCGCATTTAAAATGAATAAATGAGAATGGGTTGAAAGCGTCAGTTGCAAATGCTATATGAACATTGAAGAGGACCTGTACTTGCCTAATCCATGTGTCTCCGATTTGGAATGCGAGATACGGTAAAAAATCTCGCTGTCACACACGTGTTTCATATATGCTAGGCGTTCTAAGTTAGCGTTAACTTTGTTTGCTCGAGGTAAATAAATAGACGCCTTTATTTCTACACTTCGCTTACACTGAGGAGCCACCATACTGTCAAATCCGTGAGTAAGCTCGTAGCCAACAGTTTGCATTGTAACAGTCAAACTTGATTTCTTGTTATGGGATGGCGATAAGGACGATTTGGGTGAGTTATGATAGTGATTCCGCGTTAGATGGGAAAAAGCATCTCTGTGTGAGTGCTTATCAGGTGCTGTTACGGTCCCTGCGAGGACCCGTTGTCTGCGTCGCCGTCGCGCACCGTGCCAGTGGACCAAGGCCGTGGATTGCTAGAAATGTGGGATAGTTCCCAACTTCAGTAATACATAAGGTTGAAGTTCGGAGGAAAATTCAACATCCATCTACGGATTAGGCAGGTTCGACTGTCTCATCACAAACCCTAGTAGTGATCGTGTCAGTTCTACGGTTTAAGAGCATCAGTGACCTGATTGACTGCACTGTCAAAAAAACAATTACACGTGGTCGATGTGACAGCATCGAGCAGGGCCAAGTCGCCCCTCCATTCGATCGCGTTGTGGACAGCTGTGCGCTAAAATCCAACAGCCATCACGAAGCGCACGATAAATCCTCTCCTCCCCGAATTCGCCTTTAATTCGAATCATACGCTTTTCGGATCTAAAACTCCATGATTCATTACTAATACCGCCGACAGTAGCTCAAGTTAGACGAGTAATTTTTCACGTTATAAGGTTGCCTTTAAAGCCAGGGTCGGAACGGCATTGCTAAAATGCTTCGCATATCAGCCGTGAATGGTCGCCACCTCGAGTCCACCAGGCGGTCATTTGGATTTGTGTCGGTACTATGAGAACAGCAAGCCAAAACTAGATTATCTGTAATGATACTAATCATGAGCATGTTTATGCGGCGAGGCATTTTCTGACTAGCGCGAATGATGATAGATACATGTGCGTGAGATTTTTTGTGAAAACCTGTTATGTACTGATGACAGTAAATGAATGAGCAGTGTTGCATTTGCTCATTGCATACCTCACCGCCTTTTAGTCCCCCCAAAGCTCTATTTTTAGCTAGCCAGTACAACACTTCAAAAAATATCCAAATATAAAAAATTGAACTTGCTTAGTAGAAGAAGTCTGCAAAGCTATCGTAAATAGCCATCAATAAGGGCCCGCAAGACGATGACCCGCCCTCTCCATGTCCCCAATATGAACGCATCACCAACTGGGGAGGTCTAAAGAATAGCAGTGAGCGTCTAGTCCACTCAGGGCATTGAAGGACATTCACCAGTTCGCCGGTTTGCAACTGCCAAATTCCGATGGCACCATACTTTTCTATCGCTGTCGCCACGAAAGAGTGCGAAGGACAGTCCACTACCGGCCGTGGAGGCGTACCGCCTTTTACAGCTCCCTTTGTCTCTCTATAAGTCACTGCCGCGCTCTTTGGCTGTCGATCATCCCAAAGTTCCACTGAACCGTCAGCTCGTCCCACGATTACACCAGAGCGTTTGTCATTGCTTGAAAGAAGACACTGCAGGTGAACTATTTCGGCGCCGTCTGCGTCACCAAAGCTAATAAGTTCCCGCTCCCTTCTTGCTGATGTGAAACTGAGAAGGCTAAAAGCCTTGCCAACGGAGACATACGCGTCCAGCTTCCTCATATTTTCAAAGTAAGAAGCACTACCCACAGCAGTGAAGGTGGCGTGCGACAAGTATTTGGAAAGAGAAACACGAGGCATCGTTTGTAGCTCGGAGATCGTTAGCAAAGGTGCAATTTGTGATCCAAAAGAGGAAATGGTCCTGTGATTATAAAACATTATAACTGAATCTTCCTCACGTTTTGAAAATGAATCCATTGATGAAGCATAGGACCGTAGAGCTCCTCGAGGAAAGGCGGAATCCCTGTATTTCCAGGCGAGTTCAATAGAGCGCACCAACTGATAGTCACTCATGTTATCTGTGAAGCATATAGAAAAGATTTACTCTCGAACTAGGGAAAATAAAGCAGGCTTAACTTGATGTAGTTTTGTGTCGAATGATAGATTTGGCGTGGAAATTAGGGAAAATAAACTTAAGTTTACGCAAAACGTACTATCATATCGAATGAAGGTTAGCCGCCTGGGTGACAAACAAGCGATATCATTTGAAGAATGATCCAGCGTGGCATCAAGACAGTCAAGGTAGTCAAAATTCTGGCTTCTATAAGTTGTATCAATTATTTTAAATTCTGATTTTTCCCAGGAATTTGCACTCTGCGTCCATTTTACTTCATATCGACGCAGCTCACAAAACAAAGATCGATCTGAGATCATATGGAGTACGGAGGCACAATCAGTTTCGACCACGGTCGGACGAATAACAGGATAATTAAAGCTCAAATGCTGCCTGTGTTGCAAAAGTTTGAAACGCATTTTCATAAAAAGATCTGAAATATGTAAGAAAAGGGGCGTAACAATACTAGGGTACCACATTACTTCGATGGCTATTGCACAAAATGGAACCATACCCGATTTAATACAACGCTTTGAAAGGGCAATATTCTCGATATCCTGAACGATATTACGTGGCTGTCGTTTGTTAAGCGCAGTCTTTAAATTGCTCAAGGTGCACTCTTGAAAATGCGCACTATTCCGCAGATTGGACGAATTCGAGAGGAAGGATGCATCCCAGTAATTAGGGATCTTAAAATAGTTATCCTGATTCGGGTCGTAATAATAACCATGAAAACCTAGAACGAACGAGCTCAAAGAACATCTACGGTGCACGCACCCTCCATACCGCAACTCCAAACACAAATTCTTGAAACCAGTCGCAAGGTCAACTAGTAAAATAAACGGTGTACCAATAACTGGTCAAAAAAGACTGAAACACATGAAATTCAATGCAGTGTTACATTTGAAGCAATATGTTTGTAAAGCCACTAACACTCCATCTGCCTGGAAAGTTTAATTTTAAGTCGACCGTTTGTCTAGGTAACCTGTGCTCCTTTAAGTTAACTGTATCGATTTGTGCTTTTAGCTCAACGCAGTTAAACTATGTGTGTGATTAGTCCACATCATCATTCGCAAATAGATGGCAAATTTTTAAGCTTCCATCTTATCAGAATTTCAATTATTTATATTTGTGACTGATATTTCGATAACTTGTAATTGTGGCTGAATTTAGTGCACGTTTACGCTTTCGACTTAAGCCTTCAAGGATAGGCCCGTTGGGTCACAGTGATGAGTGATTCAGGAAGTTGGTGTTTAATTGAGAGCGATCCTGCAGTCTTCAATGAACTTATGCGTGGATTTGGTACGTAGCGCTATTTGTCTGTAGGTATTTTCTGAAGGCGTTGATGGCCTTGATTGCATCGAAGTTTATGATACAAGCAGTACCGACTCATTCAACGACGCTCTTGGTCTAATCTTTCTATTCAAATGGGATGGAAACGGGCGAGACCCCTCGCAGTTACTAAAATATGCTGAGTCGGGTCCCATTTTCTTCGCAAAACAGGTCATTACAAATGCCTGTGCTACTCAGGCTCTAATCAATGTTCTTTTCAATTTGCCTCCTGATTCACTGAAGCTCGGTGATACACTAACGGATTTTAAATCTTTCGTTTCCGACTTTGATAGCCAGGTTCGCAACTTTTGACTCTAATTCACCGCGCAGATGAAGGGTACTGCCCTGGCGAATTGCGAAAAATTACGCCTGACACATAACAGTTTCGCTCGGTAGGTATTAAAACGCCTTTGTATTATTTCTTTGCTCTAAATAGCCCACAGGTTTTCGAAGTTGATTTGAATAAGCCCTGTAAACCTGAGGATGTCTATCACTACGTTGGATTCGTCCCCATCAATGATGCAGTTTATGAATTGGATGGATTGAAACCAAATCCCATTCGTATTGAATCTATTCCTGAGGGCGCATCGTGGCTAGAGGTCATTCTTCCGATTATCACCAAGAGAATGAGTGAATGCGCAGATGGTAGATTTAACCTAATGGCACTTGTACCTAGTCGATTGCAGATGTACGAAGCTAGAGCAGCCGAATATCGAACCAACCCACCGGTGAGACCATGATTTCCCTTATGGTTCGTTGTAATCAAGTTCACATGTCAACCTGTTCCTTTATTGCCTAGGAGGATAAGAACCTGATCGGACAGAACGAGTACTGTATCTTTACTGAAAGGGCAAGAATAGCCGAGCAACGAAGTGAGAACAATCGTCGACGTCACAACTACCTCCCCTTCATCATCGAACTACTCAAAGTTCTCGCCGAAAAGAACCTCCTCACGGACGTTGTACATCGTGCCAAGGAAAGATCCCAAAGCGTCCAAGCTTCCACAAAGGCCTGATTCCTTTTCTCCCCCATCATTCTGGCTGCGTGCCCAACGTTTTCCACCGTGGGCATAAAATATATGAGCACGAGGAAAAGGTAGAGTACTTGTATATTCGTTTAGCAAGACTGAGGAAGGTGCGGGTCGTAGTTTCGTACAAATATTCGGTTGGCGAATACTCTTACGAGCAGAGCGGTGGGAGCGGTGATAGCGGTGAGGACGATTCCCAGTGCCAGCGAAAGTTTATCGTTGGAGAGTGGAGCGGAGCGAAAGAGGCGGACAAAACGCTGATTCTGAAATGGGACACTGCGTACCCAGCCGGGAGCAGCGACCGCACCGTCTTCGAGGAAGAAGAATGATGTGACGGTCTCTATGAGGCTTCGATAGCACCATGTCGAGCCGTTGTAATCTGTAGATATTATGCGAAATATATGGACAGAAGGGATGAATGGGGGATGGCTATGGTGATGACACTCAGACGTTACTTACAGCCGTACATGTAGGTGAAGGCGCCATAGTCTTTACTAGGGGGACACTCCTTTAATCGATGACCGGTGAGGCCCATGAGAAGATGTGATACAACGTGCGAGACACGCCAACTGTGACCGTCCACTGGCTCATAGGTCTGCATCGGGATAGGGCCCCTAAGACTGAGAAGAAAGTTCACCACCTCCGGCTCCAGATGCTGCAAATGAGAAGCGATGGTTAGGAGAAAAAAAGTAAGTCAACTGTTGCAGGATTTTGCTGGCAGTCTCTAGTGCTATCTATCGGCACCACACGAGATATCCCAGTTTCCTTGCTTGGGCCTCTACGCGAAGCAACTGGTTAGAAGTGATAAGGAAAACAAGGACAATTGGTATCAAACGTGCCCACAATTTAGCTGGTCTCTACTGGTAGGCACTTTTCTTCTGAGACTCTGGCAAATAGGATTCCGGCAAGACACCGAGAGATGAGGGTAACTAGTCACACAAATTCTCACTGGAAACGACATTACCGACAAATAATTGTGAATAAGTGATAGCCATTGGAACGTCCGCTAACGCATGGCTTCGTTCGTTCACTAAACCCAGCAATCAGGCTGGAAGGCTCCAAAACAGTAAAGCCGATGTGGGAAGGGTAGACACAAATTTGCAGAGTTCGAGCAAATGCAGCTGAAAAGAGTATTCACTTTGTGGACAACAACAGTCGGTTGACCCCTGCTAGTATCTAACATCAAACCTATGAGCAAGTCATCAAAAAACAGGCTACAAAGAGTTTTGAACTTTGCGTTTTTCATTGCTCCTGAAAAAAGCTTCAGCACAGCAGACAAGTTTTGATTACACCGAAAGATGTCAGTCAGAGAGGGACTTACCATTCGCAAGAGATTACAGCCAGGATTTTTGAGGAAACAATCCATTAATTCAGCCGGTTTCACACCGCCTATTTGTTTTGGAATGGGCGAAGAATCTTCGGTGATCTCCTTTAAAAAAGATTATTTTAGCATAAAAGAAAAAGGAAACTAGCCATATTAGATCAACGGAAGTGACTTAATCTTAACGCCTAAGCTCGTCAAAGGTTTGAGGCTCAACTGGCGCCTTCGCTATTGCCCATTACTTACTCGATGCAGCACATCAGCAAGCAGATTAGCTAATCGGAGGAGATATTCATTAGCTGCAGGACTGGGTGGCCAACGAGTATCGAGGAATGAGTCGATGAAAGTGTCCGCGAAGGGCGGAACAGCCGGACGATCAGAGATGACAGTGTGGCTGAGTGGGCGGCCATTTCGTATAAAGTACTTGAGAAGCGCCTGTGTCGACAAACTTGGAGGCAATAGTGTAGGTGAAACAATACTGCCATTCAAAAAACGAACTGTGTTGTTTTGACCGCCTGCTGAATCATTCAGAGCGCGCCAAATGGAGGAAGTGATATTCTCCGTCTAGGGCAATGATAAAGTGCAAGGAGTTATATAAATATCTCAAACCTTTCGGCCCATTCGTAAGATGGTAGAAGGGCATCATCCCATCACTGAAGATGAGGTATTACTTTGGTAGCAAGGTAACCAAACCTGGTGCACTATGCGGCAATTCTGATTTCTGGTTAATTACAAGATATTAACGTCACATGTAATCGGAATAGGGAAATGAGCAGAGATGCTGACCGCGTAGGCAGAGCTTTGATTTCGAGACATGTACACGCACTGATAATGAAAGATCAAATCCCAAAGAGCCAAAACCGATCCTACATAAATAATCACTAGATATGGCTGCACATAATCACATCGTATTATTTTAAGGGGGAGAGTTCGAGCTGCAAAGGGCTCAATGCTCAGATATTTAAAAATAGGTCATGACACAGGCTACTGTCCAGGGAAGTGGCGACCATTGAAAGTACTTGCGTTTGCAACGGCAGTACAATTAAGTGGAGAGCAGATGTGAAGCTCAGCCACAAAATAAACTTAAGTCCGTCTAAATCCATGTCTAATTATGGTGAATCTCCAGTCCACCCAGGCGCCATCCTCCAAACTTCAAACTGTTCTCCAGTTCTTAATTTTATTTTGAAATGTCACTCCCCATCAACGTTTTGTAAAGGACTCAAAGCACTAAAACAACCAATGAATGAAAAAAACTTCGAATGGCAGAGGCGACTAAACGGCAATTGGCCCAATGGTGTCCAGCATATGAGGACACATCAACAGACGTGGAAACATGATTAGACGTTCACTTATCGGTAATAGACAGGTGCAGGGACATAGAAATTTCAAAAAGGAACAATTAGCATTGTGTACCCATTTGATAAAATGCAAGATTTAGGAATACGAGGTCAGTTTTTTCTGTGCTAATTTACTCCAAGTTGTACTTTTGCTATCAAATTAACCCCTATATAATATGGATTCAAGCTATTTCACTTGAACTCATTAGGAGGATAATTTATACGAAGCAATCCATTAAAAACCTTGCGCGTACATAAATAAAGACAATAAGATTAAATTTAAAACAAATTAACAGTAGCAATGCATAAAAATTACAGCCACCTGTTGAGCAATAGCAGGATCAGAGAGAAGATAGTAAGTGGGCAGCTCCTCTTCATCTTCTCGGGGCAGACCAATACCTGCTAACTCAATGACCGCTTCCACAGATTCCACATTTAAAGGAAGACCTGAGGCCTGTGCAACACGGCCGTGCGTGAGGTCAAAAAGGAATCGCTGCGAGCCCATGAAACTCAACGCCTCATTGTCCAGCAAGAGGAAAAAAAGATTCTTTCGCATTCTACCAGCCTGCGAGTCAGATGATGTTAAAACTGAATACGGGATTTTCTTACTCTGACGTCTGGCTGGTTTAGCAAGTGAACGGCTGCCGAAACCATTACACTGACAGCGGGCAAGACAGCCAACGCGGAGGTCGCTTTGCGATCAAACATGCTCAGGGCATCCACACGTGAGACAACCAGGAGAGTAGGATCTGGAATTGTAGAGTTGGGGATGGTCGCCGTTAATGGTCTTGCCCGAAGCATCAGATTCACCCCACCAATTTGGCTACAGAATGAAGCTAACTGGTAGCGGTTTCAGCGTAAAAAAATCCGGTCCATTACCTCTAAGTGGTGGCTTAGAAGGATTTCGCGTACATAGCAAGTTTGTGAAGACTTCACGGCAGACATGAAATTCCGGATTTCCATAAAACATCGAGTGTCGTCAACAGGATCTTGATTGTACTCTGTGTAGCAAGCAGAAACGTTATTCCACGTCTCTATATCGCTTCTTTCTGCTAAAACGACTGGGAAGGGCCAAGAAATAGTAGCATATTGAGAGGCTAGGGGGTTCCATTTTGAATGAGCATCACACAACTGCTGCGAGTCATTGTAAAAGGTAAAATCTCCGTTTGGACAAAAGGTATTCTCGGAAAAACCGTAAGGGTAGGTAAGGGTCAAATTGGAGAAATTAGGTGAAAAAACGAACAATCCGGCCACTTTGTTGGAATTCCGCAAAAGCAAAATCACATCTGGATTTATAAATAACGAGAGCGGAATAACAACCATTAGATCTGAAAGACTGTTATTGATGGATTCACGCAAATGCATTTCATTGTCTGAAATCAGCACCTCGCCGACACTGCTGGGATACTTCGAAGAACACCCGATAAATGAAGTCACATTTAGTTTTCTGGAACAGTGAGAAATACTCCTATCCGAAATTTCGTGAAAAAGGTCGTAGCTTATCGAGAAAGAGAGGAAACAACAAATGAGTAGCATAGGCGAGCTAAACATATTCTACAATGCTATAGATCCTTTAATAAGGGGAAAAAAGGAGAAGCAGACGCAGACAAACCGCACACGGATTCGGTACAAATATCCATGTTGTCAATTTCCCATGTATACCTTACCAAAGCAAATGACAACTGTGATTTTTTGAAACACGAGACTTATTAAGTCTTTTGTACGATATATGACAAAAGTTTGTGACTGCTACAATAGCAAAAAAAGTAATGTAAAATTTAAAAATGCTATTATTTTAAGTCGAGGCCATAATATGGTGAGTAGCAGTGTATCTAAGGCTTAGACAGGTGTTAGATGTCAAAATACAAATCAAAACGTCAACATGATTATAATTATTTTTGCAAGCCATGTTATTATTTGGAATGTACATTGATTTTATTTTTACGAATTTTTTCGTGAACTAGGATCAGCTTTAATTTTGTTTATGTTGTCCAAAACAATGACCTTATATACATTCCAAAATGCTTAATGTGATTTCGTCAACTGGCTGTTGCAATCATGCATCTTACATAGAACAATCTTAGTTGAAACATAAAAACTAATGGCATAATATGCTGCAAATTATTGCTTGTAATATAATAATGCATATTATGAAAATGCTTGCCTTATCCGCTTTGTTCTCGAAATCAAAGTTTAGACGAGTGTAACCTTGGCAAATGTGTTTTTTTTTCAGATGTTTGCGTAGCGTAAAAACCATGCATTAATTGCCAAAAAAGTTTGTAAGCTAAGCTAAAGTGTGTTTATTGTGCTATGTTAACAATTTTTGCTGGGTTCTAATGCAAATCTGCCTTAACATATTATACGGTTATAATTTTTGAATCTATTCTTTTTTGCAGCGTTTTTTGTGTCTTTTGTAAAGTACTATGTATTTTCTATGCAATGTTGAATAAATAATTTTTTGTGCATCCTTAAATGCCATTGAAAGTTTTTTAGAGCCATGGTAGCGCGTGGTGTTTTTTGGGTGCGTATTATTTTTTAGAAAGCATAGATGTGGAATTCATCAGCATCAGAAAGGTAAGTACACAATTTTTTATTATAAAACTTTTTAGCACTACAAGGAGTCAGCATCCCTATACGGTGCTGTCCATTATTCTACTCTTGATTCAGTGCGTTTTAAACATCCGCCATCTGACTCATAAATGTGCGCTTACTACATTTATTGTCGTTTTGCTAGTCACGGCGCATGTCTGCGGCCTGCCTACTTTGGCGCCCAAGGTAGCCTTACTACCTTTAAACCATTCGTAATTTTTCAGTTGTCAGCAGACTTTGATTTAGTTTTGGTGCGCGGTAACTTGATGCTTCTACTACTTGCATCTTTGACGCATAAGGACGAATGGCATCTCTACTATTGCCTTGCATTATTTATCCGCTATGGCGTGGCAGCAGAAAAGCACTTTCGGGAGTTTGATTTCCTTCTCTATCTTTTTGTTCTCACTTTTGCCTCTGGCATTATAAGCTTGACCTTATATCGCCTTGCTTTTCTGATCAGTGGTTATGAAAAATACAGTAATGTCCAAATTTTGGGATTTTCAGGTGAGCGTACAAATCTTTATAAAAAAACAGTAACTTGACTTTTTTACCAATGTGATATCTTTATGGTCCAAAAAATATAGCATTTTATTTTGAATTTATAAGGGTCAAATCAACGCCAACGGTTTGGAGTGTTATATTATTTTTCGAAGTGTCACATAGATACCTATAGCGTCATAGCTTTCCAGGGTTTTTATGAATTTACATCTTAGAAAGGTTAATAATTATCATGTTTATTTAAAAATACCGTTTCTGTTTAAATTAATGGCATTGTAGCGAGTAACGCAAGCGAATTGATTATTGGGAGGCATACTACTCAAAATTTTAACATAAAACTCGTGCATGTAAACATTAAGGCCTGGAAATCAGCTTCTAGGAAGCTTGATTTGGGTCCACCAGTGAGCGAATTATGCGTAGCAGAGATACTCATAGTAGCTGTTAAGTACAAATGAAGCATACTGCATATTGTAATTTGGTAGCCAGTTAACGGCAGCGATAGCTGACGCACTCATTCTGAATAGCACCAAATGGCATTGATGAGAAGAATGCTAGGTAAGTGACAAGTATGCCCATAAAACAACCAGCGGTGATCTTTACACAAACATAAAAGCTCAGGTCGAGTATGACGTGCGACATCAATTTTTTTGGTATGCTTGCAACAACGCCGACCGTGCGGTTCCTGCCCACTTCGGTTCACAGGATCCCCGGTCACTGTAGGATGGTATTTGAGCAACACGCCATCGCATAATTAAGGCTATCATTCAATATACTCACCCGCAACATCGGCGAGTGCAGTCGTTCACGGACAGGCGAAATTTGAAAGAAGTGAGAGATAGAGGGTAATATGCACACCTGCTCACATAACCTTGTCCTCCTGCCCGAAGTCGACTGCCCCACTCTCACATTAATCCGCTGTTATCCTATCGAGCGTAGGGGCGTCTCAATCCCATGAATGTAAAACTGGCACCGGCTGACTATCGTGACGTAAACGCAGATTAGGAAATTTGGCTTTTTCAGAGACAGCGACAACACTGGGTGTGCTCTACTGCCTCAACGCTCATGGGATATTTAAGGAGCTCCGTCTACCTGGTGGCCATCACTTAAAAATCACCAACCGTTTCCAACGGTGGCTCTCCTTCTTTCTGTCCGATATTCGACGCCTTCTCCAATTTCCTATGGGTAATTGCTTCCAATATGGGTTCTTGTAAATATGTGACCTCATGCAAGACCTTCACTATGATATGTCCTATACTCTGCCTGTTTTATTTGCCCTATTTCTGTCCATTTGTATTGCACCCATTCTATTTTATTCAACTCATCCAGCAGACGTTTGCCGTGTTCACATCACTTGTGACAAGTGTCAGTGCGTGGAATAGCTCAAAAGGAGCTCTATATTAACTTTCTTTTAAGATAATTTTTTATCCATTTCATCACCTCTCAAACTTAAGCTCAATTTTGGATGCAATTCAAAATTCCTTGAATGGTGTCACTGTTGAAACGCCGCCCCGTTGCAGAGCAGGGAGGGAATAAATGGTGATCACGTCATGCCAAGTCTCCAAGCCAACCGCATTTGATTCTATCCTCATTTTTTTCTTGTTTGTGGAGATAGTATGGAGCGTCTTCAATGTCTACCACTAGTTTGTTGACTTCCCTAGAACACCACTTCATTGGGAATTGCCACGTAGGGGTTTGAATCCGTTTGATGATTAAAGAGCACTAATGATTGCGCCGCTTATTGTTTTTATGTCTGAAGTGAAAGCAAGGAAGCATAATGAATGGTTTAAGGGATTCTCTCTTCGGGCAACGCTTTTTGAAGGAGAACTCCAAACTCAAAGTATTGGTTTGCTTGGAGGGGAGAAAGTCTTGACTGTCAACAAATAATCGCGAACCTTAGATGACTTCAGTTGGTCTGATGTAAGGAAGGAGTAAGAACAACGGGGCCTGGCCCTCTAACTCCGACCTCAGGCCTACATCTCATTGAGTTGATCGACAAAGACTAAGTAAAACATTAGATGTGCGCAGTGGAAATGTGTTAATCAGGTGAAGAGGCAGCACTACCAATTGGTTGATTCTGTGGTGCAGGTATATTGCTCACTCATCGTCCCTTTCAGGATTCCTCAACCCAATTATTGCTGGTTTGATGTGCTGGTTCTTGTTCGAACCCTTGAGGTGGTCCCGACGTCGGTTAGCCCTCGCAGTGTAAATTTATTTCTCTCGCCTCTGACGGCGCGGAAACTATCCCTCCTTCCTCCAAATGTCTCTCTCCTTCCCACCCTCTCCCAAATTTTCTTCTTCATCCCTTCCTTCTTATCCAACCACCGCATGCGGCAGTAAATTGTGCAAGGGGTGTCCACCTGGTCCACCTATCAATCGTGTTGCACATTGCCAAAGTGATAGTCCTTGTCTCAATTCCCTCATCGCTTGCTCACAACCCGCGATGACTTCACTCGAAGGAATAAACCTGTCAAGTTGCTGCCCGACTTGTTTATTTATTTCTGTTTTACTAATTTCGGTACTTATTAATTAATTTAGTTGTTTAATCAGGTGACGGTACTGAGCGCCTGAGATACTAATGACCATCCTGTTGAGGGTGACGATGGTGAGTTACGTGTATGCGCCGCTCATTGTCGATCGGCTGCAAGACACAGACAGCATTGTTACGTTTATTGCGAAACAAGTCTCATCCTAAAGGGAGGCCATGTGGAAGACGACACCATCCCACCGGTTGTAGTATTAGCGATAGTGGTGGTAGCGAGACATTGTGACCGGCTATTGAGAAGAATGCGGACGCTTTGAACGGTCCGCCATCTCATCATCTCCTAATTTTTGATCGGTTAAGACACCACTCAGCTGTCAATGCACCCTCCCCATCCGTCTTCATCTTTTCCTCTTTTTTGCCCGCTTGTGCATTTCTGCAAATGTCATTCTATTTCAACACTTCAACTCGTGACTCGCCGCTTAATGCTCCCCTTTCCTCCGGATCCCCCTACTCAAATGTAATTGTAATGATCTCAATGTTTAAAGGGATGTAGAGCAGAGGAAAAATACTGTTTTATTGACAATAGTTGACTGTGATTTGTTGGGATTACTAGATTGGTTGATGTGCGGACGCAGAGAACTTTCACTACTTATTAACTTGTCTAGTCAGCATTTTAATGTGGAAGTATATTCACCATCCCTCAAATGATTGCGAGGCTGGAGGACAGACGATGATCGGCAAGTAGGTGGCCTACTCTTGGCGAGGGCTGGGAAGACACATGAGACTTTTCATTCGCTATTTGTCTGCATCTCACGCCATCATCAAGAGAGCGGCCGGACGGCAGACTTTGACTGTCGACTTCATATATAACATAATAGCGAGATGTTCTGTTGTACTGGCGCTTGTTTTTTAGTTGCAGCAATGAGGGCCAAATTAAGCTGTTACAACAAGCGTGCTGTGCGGAGAGACAGTGTGCAAAATTTCGCTAATTGAAAATGAGTGCCGAAGCAGTAGAGCACGTCCAGCGTAGTCGCTGTCCCTACAAGAACCACCATTTTTACCTCAGACTTAACGCCAATACTTAATTCAACTCAGCGAGTTTCTAGGCATTATAGTTTTTCACAGTTGTCATTAGCGGAGTAGCCGTCTTGGCTGCATTGACACCACTCAAACGCCTCATGGATGCGCGGCCGCGTGTGCTACCGCTGCCACAAAATATCTCTGACCCAAGCCATTCTACATCCTCTATGTGTAAACGCGCTCGCGACCTCGTTCCGCAAAAACTTCTCTCATCATCACCTATTGCTTCACGGACGCGCTCGCCACCACTGCTACTCATCATTACCTCAACCAATGGTGCCTGGCGTGATTCGCAAAGTGCCTGTCGGTCATTGGATGTCGACGACTTGCACACCTCAGTTGTAACTCACATTTGCTTCATGTATCGCCAAGGATGGTTAGTGCTCTCTGCCAGACACCAGTCAAATGTCCTACTTAAACCCGTTCGCTTTTCGATCCGAACCTACTGTGTGTGTACGTGCCACAGAATTTACTGGTTGCGTTAAGTTAGCACCAGCAAATATCTGCATTTTCCACGGCCCTCCTCTCCCACAGCGTCCTTTGCCAGAGCCTAGTCGACTTGTAAGGATATGAACCTCCTGTAAAATGTCGAAAAATACGTCTGAATTTTTCACAGTGTCCAATGTAGCCCAACAACCCTTCAAAGTTGACGTACGAAAACCGGAGGATGGGATAACATGGCCCAAGTCTTATGCCCCGTGATGAAAAATTATTCGTAAGATACAAGGATTTAGAAAGCAACCAAACCCACTTGAGAGGAAAATGCCGTTTCAATAAAAGTGAAGTTTACATTGATCAACGCGACAAATATTTATGTACATGGCTTGGGATGGAAAGGGTCTCAGGGGCAGTTTAGACAGGTGAGAAGAGACTCAATCTTGCCAACCACGTGTCGCCCCGGCAGACGCGCCAAATCTACCTTGCGGAAGACGAACTGACCGCGGTCAAAAGCGCCGTGTCGTCCTACATTCGAGGTGGTGAGAGTGGACCGCAACAAATCCCCATCACCTACCAGATTGGTCAGACTACTTTGCGTAGTCTTGGCGACCAGGACGTCAAGGCCTTCGGGGTAGCCAGTGCCACTTCGGATACAGACAATTCTGAAAAGTCGTCAAAGGGCGTCAAAAACATGCATGATTGCAAAACGATCCCCATAGAGGGGGTGCTAAAACTATATTTGGAAGTTTTATTCGTGCCAGCCGAGAAACATGCTACTGAAAGTGGAAAACTTCAGATCTTACGATTCTCCCATAAAGTAAGTTATGCACCAACTTTACGGCCATCCCTAACTCAAGACAACAGCCAGAAACAAGGGGAACCAATTACTGAAAAATTCAATACCCCTTATGGAATTAACCACTTTAAGCCTCTGCACAAGCACCCATGAGAAAAAAACTACCGTTCGCATCGCTTTCTCTTGGGCCAAGTAAGGTTGATAGCTGGAAACTTACCGACTACCACTGCAAGAGGCCAGAAGCAGAGCGCTCAGTGGATTATCCACAGAGGGGGTAGAAGAGCAACCCAGTTGAATCCAGCCAAGAAACTTTGAAGCAATGCCTTGTATAGTGAGCATTTGACTTCTCAATTCCTACAATAAAGTCATGAGAACGAATATTTTTGCTTTCATGCCTACCCGCGTGCCGTCTGCTGACAATGCCAACGGTAATTAATTCTATGCCATTTTAAGCATGCATGAAGAGGGAGAAAGAGGAACTCTATTATTTCCTAGCAAAAGAAATTGAATGGGAAACAGGTTGCAACATGCCTCGAAATGCATCAAGCACTGTTTCTTGCATCACCTAGGCAACAGAGATATGCATTTAAAGTGTGAAATAGGACTGCGCGAACACGATCACGTTAACAAGGGGACATAACAAAGAAGGGTGAATTTTGAAGAACTCTGACTACGAACATGTATAATTACATCTGTCAGTCTAGTAAGCACAAACGGACGGCAAATAAGGAATGATAAAGTGCAGAAAGCAGCTGTTTAACACCTAATTAGCACTCTTTTCATGTCACAACTGTCGGAAACACGAAATGCTGTTCCATTAGATAAAGCGGCTGCATTGAATACTTACGTATACGTACCGTAAAACCAGCGTCAATAGTTATCTTCAAGTAATTCACTCACTATTTACCCTATGCCTCTAAGGTTTGCCTCTTCATACACTATTTTAAAAGGGTCATGCGCATCCTCTGTGTAAAGGGGGAGGGACAGCAAACATCAGCCAGTCACTGAAAAAAAGGGACTACCATCAGACAAGGAATGACTTCAAACCGCCACTAAACCTTCCCGTGGCCGGAGTTGGACATCGACTAGGGTAGAGGGGAGGAAGTGAACATGTGGGGAAGGAAAGGAAGGGAGGAAGAAGAGAAGAAAGATAATGCCTCACCCTATTTGTATGTTCTATTTTCCTCCAATGATATTTCGCCAAGCTAGAGATGATTACCATCTTGTCTTGGCATTAACAATAGACACCAAGATGAGAAATGGAATCGCATGGAATGTAAGTAGAGTTCACTAAGTTTTGTTTTTTTTGCGCTTTTTTGGAAAAGGGCAGCCTATAGAAGGGGAATTCGCCGCCAGCTTGTCACATTTGGGGATACCATCGCTTGCCACCGATATTATTTCAATGAAGTGTTGTAAGCAGCCTTCTGGAAGCGTTGTACCCTTGCCACGGAAAAACAAACAAATCTTGTCGGTGCTCACATATCCATAGCCAAAGACTGTGAGCGTGCTAACATTTGAATAAACTCGCAAAGTGCAAACAACTTTCGATCATCGGTTCCAGCTTCGTACAGAGTCAGTGACAGTCGAAATACATCTCCAGGCAAAATTCTATAGGCGGAAAGGGTTTTTGGAGCAAGTCAAGATACTCAGCGAGACCTATTACATTTAGGATGACTTCAGAAACCAAAGCTTTTAGGCGATGGTCAAATGAAAGACTCGACATACATCTTAGTAGGGCGAAAAAGACGAAAAAAGGTGGACAACAACAAAGAAGTCTTCACTTGCAAGGCAAATGAATTTATCTAATCAGAGGCTCTTACAGTTCCACCGACATTCAATGAACTTGACCACAGGGAAAAAGTTTAACTATCGTTCACCGTAAAAGTAAAGGGATGTGTGTTTACCCAGTGCTAGAGTTTACGAAACTAGTAAATTCAAGCGAATGCACCGGCAAAAATGAGGATAGACAAATATTGTGAGTTTGTTATGATGCAGCCACCTACAAATCAAAAAGAATTATGCTAGCTATCGCCTGAGTTAGACCCCCAAGAGGTAGTCAAAAAGTACCTTAAGAACTCACGAACAATATATGAACGGTAAAAGTCACCAAACAACATTAATAGAAACGGATAAGCACTAAGTGGCAATCTTTGTCCAGCCAACCAAAGTCGTAAAGTACACGGTATTCACCAAATCGATCTTAAGAACTTGAGCAGCCGAAAGAACGGCGTTGGTGGAAGAACCAGATGATATATCTGCGTTCAATGTGTTTAACGAAGGAGGCAATATTTGAATTAAAATGACAATAATAGCTGCTAAGGTTAGGAATTCGCAGACAGCATGGCCAATATCGGAAAGGAAAAACTCACCTGACTTTTTAAAATTCTTAGCAGTTCAACATGCAAATCTGCAGTAGCGGGTATTGTAAGTGATTGGGCAGCGCCACATACTCCGTAGACCGAGACCTCCTCCACGCCCACACACACGGTCAATCGAATACGAAAACTCGAGTAGCCCACCGAGTTGAAAGTAACACTGACCCCGGAGGAAAAGGGCGAGGTAATGCTATGCCACAAAGTCGTCACGCACATTCCCTCCGATGCTGTCACGGCTTCATCGCCACCACCGCGAGCGAACTGTGTCAAACAACGCGCCACTCGCTGTCTCAGCACCCTATGCCGCGCCAACCTCACCACCTGCATTAACAAACCATTTCCCGAGCCGAGGATACAGGCAATGGCAGCGGGGGATGCCTGGTTTAACCGTAGCGCGTGCTCCAGACCACTGAGTATCAGCCCCGAGGAGGTGATCTCATCCATCGAAGCTGGTACGATCTGGTGCTGCTGTTGCTGCTGTTGGGCGTGGCCACTCCCCCAGTCGTTAAAGTATGAATAGCGTTCCTGTCCCACTGGTACAGCGAAGGCTTGGTGGGAATTACCAGGCAACGGTCCAGAGACGGAGCGGAAGGCATGACTCTGTGAGGCCATCCAAGCAGATGCTGCTGGGCCACCAAAGCCTGCAACACAGGCGGTTATTATGGGCATCCCGCCATCTCCATTCCTATTTGCTGCATTGCGGAGTGTGATTGTTGCCCCTGCTGCACGCAGACGGCGAGGAACTTGAACCGGACCAGTAGGAGGGTTGGGCACGCTGGCAATATTTGACCAAGACTGAATGTGTTGGTGAAAGAGAATGCGTTTCAGTTGAGTACTAAGTCCTGGATGACTTTCCTCCCCTCCTTCATCACAATCAACGTCTGCCATCTTTTCAAGGCTAATGGAAAGTTGGACTCCAGGAAACACAGTAGCAACGACTTTTCCCTAAAAAAAGGGGGACAAATTGAGAATTAGGGGTATGATGCACTGAGGAAAGTGCTAGTTAACTAACAAGAGATGAAAAAGCCACCAAATCGTTTTTGGCCTCATCCATCCCGATTATTGAAGCCTCATAAGAGAGAGTCGACAAAATTTCCCGACACATGAGTAAATTTTGAGCTAGACATAGTCTACCGGATTGAGATATTGGCGGAGAGTAGGTAGGCGGTGCAGTCGAGGTCTGAACATGTGGTTTCAAGAATTGATACCAGTCGTTAGGCTGCTTTGTGTTCAGATGCCTGATTACAACACGAAGACGGCCAGTACAGAGATCTTTGGTGAGCATTGACTCCATCGTACTACTGAACTTCACCTGCGCATCAAAAAGGATCACCAAATAGTAATAGCCTAACCTTAATAACATCAACCATCCCGTTGGAATCAGGTATGGGGAAATCAGCCTCGGAAACCTCAAAATTCCCGCCTTCTTTGGCACGAGAACCGATACAACGAAGGCTTGCATCTCCCAAAATGCCATTTCGCCCTAATTTGAGGCGCCATGATTTTCGCAACTGCATAAGCCCCTCATGGTAAAAGACGGATTTTTTACCATCTGCGAAGCGTTGCTCAGCTTGCGCAATTTCTAAGTACCTCGAACGAAATCGCTCCGCTCCTCTTAAGAGTATGCCACAAGCAGCAGCGAGAGCCTAATTAAGAAAATATTAGTGAGCTCTTTCGTGCAAACCATTTTCTTTCCACCAAGACAAGTAATAGTATTCATGCCAAAATTACACCCCGGAACATCGATATCTACGTCCTGATCACTGGGAGCAACTTGACAAAGAGAGAGGCACTTGGTCTCCTTTAAAACGGCCATGAGTTCGATAAATGCACAGACTTCCGTATAAGCATTTCTAGGAGGATAGGCAACATTGAAAGGTTAGTTTGGGAATACCTAATTTGATCTCGAAGAAGTTTCCACGTCTTATCAGGAATTCTTAAGCTAGTATTCTTGTCTGGCATCTCATTTATACTCTGCTTACCAAAATTCTCGTCAGAGAAATCAATACCATTCACAATTCTTCGAAAATTTTCCGCTGCAGTCAAAGGTCTACAAGCAGCGTAAATTGAGATTTGTATCGAACCTTTCCACGATTTCCTGTCCATCATTCAAAATTTCAAAGACTTTAAATTCACAGAGAGCCTCGATAGGCAGACAATTCTTCCCTCTGCCTTGCATCTTGGATAACCAGACTAGAAAAAACGAGTCCCGAACTCGAAAGTTGATCGAAAATGCGACATCCAAATGCGGCGCCAGAGCATGCATGCGTATCAAACAGGAATACTTAATTATTGTTTCACCTAAATTGTTTTTTTGTTTAAGAAAGACAAAAGAGTCTATACTACAAAACTTTGTCTTTTAAGTTAGGATAAGTTGACATTGTCTATTCACAAGGCACAATCAATAATAGCAATGTAAATGCACCGACGAACTTCTGTTATCAATGTCAGATTTATAATCAAGATTTTTTAGCCCTTTAAATCAAACATAATACAAGACAAGTACTATGTGCGGAAGAAGTCTTTAAAGCCAAGGAGTGCATATCAGTGCTAGTGAAATTTAATGCATTATATTCGGTGTCAGCCGTTTTGTCATGACCATCGTAACTTTGCATATTTTTCTGGTCCCTGAGCTATGTTATATACTCTGATCCCTTCTTCGTGAACATCTATAGCGCCGCAATCTAGTTATTTGCGCCATAACAAAATGTTTGGACTAAAAATCTAAAGAATGTGATGATTCTGCAATATATATGCCTCTGTGTTTACCTGCAGGCTCCTTTTATTCGCTTCAGTATTCATCATGGCTCAATGTTGTTGGAACGTTAATAGGAATTCGTAAGAGCTTGGACCACTAGAGCAATAGCAATAATAGCAAGTGTATTCGGCCTATAAAATCGTAGTTTGTGATGCAGACAATATTATTATCACTTTGTTCGTTGAATTGATTGCAAATTTATTAAAAGGTCAATGAACTTGGAACCAGAGATCCGCGCTCTTTGAAATGGACGCCTTGGCCAAAGTCAATCACATAAAAATAACGTAAGATAGCATCCATGTAATCTTACAACCTAGCTCATCACTTTCAACAAACGCGTTCCGTTTTGTGCAAAATGGTCGAAAATGTTTCTTTATCAGAAATTCTTTGGATGGAAACATGACAGAAGACCTTCACGATAATGATGAAATAAATGTTATCGTAATCACAAATTGCCACATCGACACATTAAAACTCGCGCTGAATACACTAGAAAACTTGGAAATGTTATTTATCACAAGATGTCAAGTGGATTTTTTTCCTTCATTCGATAATCTTTCAAACTTAACATACTTGGACCTCTCCTTTAATTCTTTATCGTATTTTCCAGGGAACGTAGGCTCACTACGATTGCTTAAGGTGCTCAAAATGTCTGGTAATCGGATCACCAACATTCCATCTGAAATAGTCTACCTTGAGCTTTTACAAGTGCTTGACTTAAGTCAAAATATGATTTCACATCTTCCAAGAGAGCTTTGTACTCTCCGCAGTCTCATTTATTTTGACTGCAGTTTAAACACATTATTTAGGCTTCCAGATAATATATCGGAACTCCTGTACTTGGAGGTACTTTTTTTATCCGGAAATGTGCTCACGACTCTACCTACTAACTTTTCCCTTCTTAAGCGGCTTCAGCGTCTAAACTTGAGTAGCAATCGCTTCGAATACATCCCATTTTGCATTTTTCAGTGCTCGTCCTTAAAGGAACTTTTATTTTCTTACAATCAAGCATCGGGCTTCATACCTGACAACCTTTGCCGATTAAGCGATCTGGAGATTTTATCCCTGGCATTCAACAAATTTACAAAGTTGCCTGGAAAACTGTCGAATCTTTCGAAGTTAAGGTTTCTTGATATTAAAGGCAACAAAATTGGGCACATTCCGAATGAGATACTTGTTAGATGCAAAAATCTAAGGTTTGTCAATTGTGGATCCTGTGAACTGAATGAAGTGCCGCCAGGCTTGGGGCTGTGCGCAAACATGCGTGTACTTGATCTTTCAGGTAATATGCTTAAGAGCTTACCCACTGAGGGCGAAGCCCTAAAAAATGTTATTTCGCTTTTTTTGAAAGACAATAAAATCTCGGTATTGCCACATTGGGTTTGTGAGCTAGAGCACGTGGTTACTATTTCTGTATGCAAAAATCTCCTACAAGATTTACCGAGTGACTTTTCAAGGGTGGCGGAAAGACTTCGTATGATTAACATATCGTACAATGAGTTTGAAGTAATTCCTTCCTGTTTGTTTTCGAAAAATTCCAAACTTACCTATTTCTTAATGGACCACAATCCTGTCCTACGAATTCCACCGGAGATATGCAATTTAAAGTTTTTAACCCATCTTTCAATTTCACACTGTCCCCGCATCTTTGAGTTACCAGATGAACTGGGGGGATTGGCAAAATTGCGCACCCTCAGACTTTGTTCAAACAGCCTCTTGAAGTTGCCACGAACTATGCATCACCTCGTTAATCTTAACCATCTCGACTTATCTGACAACAAATTTTCGCGCTTCCCTATTGTCGTTTGTTACATACCAAATCTAAAAGTTCTGCTTTACAATAATTGCTGCCATACGTGCACCTACTTTGAACCTGATCCACCCGGATGGTTCGACAGAACAGACCTTGTGGATCCAAACGCATCCGCGGAAAAGCTGGGAAAAGATTACATCGACGAAACAGAGTCTTTGGCATCAGAAAATGAGGAGCTACCCACTTTGGAGGAGGCTCTACAACTGGAGGAAAAGGCTTCACAAATTCCCGAGATAAAACATGAAGAAATTTCACATCTTGTCTTTAAACGCAAGCCCCACAGAATTCCTAAGCTCATCTATTCTTTAAAGTTTTTGGTGCATCTTTCACTGCAAAACAATGGACTCTACTTTCTACCTAACGTTTTTGACAAATTTAATTACTTAAAACGCATCTACCTGAATGACAACAACTTGAGGAAAATTCCTGCTTCAATTGTTGCCTGCAAAACACTGACTGATATTGATTTGAGGAATAACAAGCTGACAGAGGTTCATGGTGAACTGCATAGGCTTCCCAACCTTAAGTGTCTGGAACTAGACGGGAATAACTTTCCACCGTGCCTAAGTGAAGTCATCAAGCATTCCGATTTAAAGGGCCTCTGTGCATACCTCGATGCGTCGAATCAGAATGCGGGTAAGTTGTCACTCTCCCCACCGACTGCATTGCATCAATTCACTGGCAAGGACGGGAGTAAGCGAAGGCATTAAGCTACAAATAAAGCAGATTTTTTAGAAAAGTATACAACTAACTGCTACAAAGTGTTTCAGCCTGCTATTATCTCCGGTTGTCGACTGATCATGAGTTCAGTCTCTGTTATTCCCTCCACAAGTTATAAGTTAGCCATGAAATTTTTTGTTGTACAGTGTTTTTTTGTCTCTATAAGTCAAATTAGCACCACTGACGCATTTGAGACTAATGACTTTATTAAATGATTTTGGCCTAGTCCAAATGTTAGTAAAGGTGAGACTTTCTCGTAGGTTGGGAAACTGCTGTCAGAGAGATACGAGAGATAAGGGTGAGATGAGGTGGTATCCTCCTCCTCTTGATCCCCATTTCAGCTTTACCGAAGTAAACTCCTCTCATGATTGAGATTGTCTCTTTTCTTACTGGAATGGCTCTTTCAGTTGGTGTCCGTAATTTTAATTCTTTTCCTTTCATATCTTTAGACTTCATTCTGCGTCAGATGTGTGAGAAGTTTATTAGCCTAGCTAGTCAAGACGACTGGATGCAGATTTTACAACGCCTTGGAGTGTCCGAAGATACGCTGGAACACATTGAGGATGAGCTGCCTGGTGGTTATAACTTCCGTCGACGTGTTACTCGCGCCCTTGAGTACTGGAGTGGAATGAACCTCTCTACTAGAGCTGCCAATTTTGAAATGCAAATACCAGGAGCTCTAAACACGGAGGCGCTCACTACCACCACTGCTGCCATCGGAAATACCAGCGCCACCGCTAACACAACACCTAGTTTTGGGGATGCTGAAATTCTCGCAGAGGAACCCAGTCATGTGCTGGTTCCAGAGTCCTCGACAATGCTCGTAGGCATGGAAGCAGAAATCTCGATGTCGCAGCCAATCACACTGACTTTTATGCCTCTGGTGTCGGGACCAAAGGCTACACCAGCAAGGCTAATCCACATTCTGAAGCTTCTTGACAAGGAGGAATTATTAGGGGCCATGACGGAAATTATGGAGAAATCGCATATTCGTCAACTTTAAAAAGATGTTAAAAACAGATTCCTCATTAATGCATAAAGCCAGGCTTCTAAAATGTGCCCCTTTTTATTATTGGCGCCTTGTGGTCGCTTTGGTTCCTTCTGCGGTTGGATTTAAGTGTATAGTCATTTCTGCCTGATACCATTACACAGTTTTTATTAATTTTGTGCATCGAGTAGCGGCACTGAATGAATTTGTAAAGCTTGCGAATATCTATAGATTCCATCTACTAACTGCTTAGGAAGTCCAAATAGATCCAACAAATGCAGCATAGCTGAGTGTGAGCAAAGGCTTTAGGTGTGTTCGTCATCAAGGCAATAGCTTTAGTAATCACTTTAGCAAAAACTCCTTTTGTTAAAACTAGTCAAACAGCTGATTTGATGTAATGCTTTCCACTATTCACCAACACAGCGGGATCTTAAAATTCCCTTTAAAAAGGACACTTTCACCGGTGGGGTGATCAGATTGCTTTTTCCTCCCTTTCAAATACTTCAATGAGGCGTTAGGACTTATGCATTTCTTGAGTGTTCTGTTCAGCGCCCCTCTTTAACATTGACTATACGCTGGTAGTTTGCATCGGTATAATGAGATTTTTGCCAAAGATGGGGTGGAATATTATAAAAAACTTGTTCTCCTGACCATGCTTTTTTATACTGTTACTTTGACAGATACCCGAGGCACAAGTGGAAGGTAGGGATGAAAAAATTTCAAAAGAACATTTACTACAGGACCATAGGCTAATTATGCTACTGTTAAAAATAAGTAGGTGGTTCCTCGTGGGAAGTAAATAATGCTTCATTCAATCATTTGTCACTTGCAAATTTTACTTCTGCTCGTCAGACGTCCTAGTAAAAACAACTTTTAGTAGACTCTAGAAGCTCAAAAGTAGTAAAAATAGAATTATATTCTCTGAATGACTACGTTGCCTTTGCTACTTTTAAAAATAAGTAATAGTTCCTCTCGAAAATGGACAACTTTAATTTAATTCTAAACTCTATTAGTGTTTTGTTGTTATTAGTCTGTCGATCGGCGTTGTGAGGATTCAAAAAGCATAAGAGCTATAAAGAAGTTTGGGATGTTCTTGACCCTTTATTTCCCATGCCATCAGCTCATGGCCTCAAGCACCATCACTTGTCAACACCTTGATCAGTTGACAGCCTCCTCCCACTTAAATCTGTGGCCCTCGTATCATCGGCGGAGAGCAGACTCAAGTCCAAAAGACTTTTCCCAAACTGGTCAAATGCTTAAAACTTATCTCGAATCCCAATTTCGACTAAAGGGTTTAATCAGAGACGCCTCTCTCCCCTAAAAGCACAAATTTTTGTCTAAATGCACGCTTACTGGTCATTTTTGGGGAACTGCAAGCGATTTTTTAAAATTGCATTTACTCCACTCACAAAACAGCACCACAAAACTCAGTGACTAGACGTTCAACCTGGCGAACTTGGCAGGCAGCGTTGAAATCGAAGTTATAAATCATAGCTGCACCATAAGCGTGGCTTTGATCCCCTGCCACAGAGACGATCCAGTGGACCTAGTCAATTGCCAGATAACTAACATTGACAAGTGTGAAACAGTGTCAGTTAATTTTCCAACGGACTCAGAATTTGCCAACATCCCTTCTTCTTCTTCTTCTTCTTCTTTACTTTTTTTCCGCAGGAATGAGCACACACCTTGTCAGCTGCGGTGTTCCAAATGGATGGACCCCCCGTACCCCCTCCCCCCTTCCAATCGGTTCAAAAGCGGGCATTGATTTTCAAGGTCAATGTGGTGGTCAAGTTCCCACACCGGATGTTTACATTATTTAACCAGAGGAGTTATGTAAACACTCCGATCTCGGCTATAAAACCACTGGTAGGATCGTGAAACACATCACAAAGACGGCTATGCCAACATTCGGTGTGTGGTCGACAGCATCGCGTATCCTCCTCTTCACCATCTTAATCGTCAACTGTCGGCTCTGCTTTGCAGCCGTTAATAACCCTGCTTGCGATGCCGTCCCGAACCCCAGCCGTCTGGACTGCCATCCTGAGCCCATGGCGACGGAAATGGAGTGCATCCGCCGCAACTGCTGCTGGAGTCTCGTTGACCGCGACCGCACAATCGCTTGCTACTTCCCGGCCAACTATCCCACCTACAAACCAACCGGAAAAATCTACAGATCTGGTTGCGGCATTTCGTTATCTGCTAAACGATTGCCCGGTGCTTACTCCGTGCCTCCAGAGCCGATAGAGGAGGTACGACTGAGCTTAGACTTTGAGACAGAAACGCGTATTCGAGCTCGCATCACCGACGCCCATGCAGATCGCTGGGAACCAAAATTGGAGCTCAGTCCACCAGATCCGCAGTGTCCGACGAATGTAAAGTACTCCGTGACTGTGGATACCAGTCGCTTGGGTTTTATTATCTCGCGTGTGGAAGAACAAGGCAAGGATGTGGTTCTCATAGATTCAACTGGACCCATGGCCAGTGCTTTTGTCTACGCCAATCAGTTCCTCCAAATGGCTTTCAAAGTACGGGCCATTCATGGTTATGGCTTGGGAGAGAGGGAGGACTCCTTCCCCATTGACATGCATGACTGGAAGAGGATGGTATTTTGGGCCAGGGATGACATACCCCGACCGAATACCAACCTCTACGGTGTGCACAACTTCTTCCTTGGACTATCCTCCGATGGCACGGCATTCGGAATGTTCTTCTTAAATAGCAATGCTATGGAGGTGACCAAACAGCCTCTTCCATCACTCACCTTCCGTACAACTGGGGGAATTCTTGACTTCTTCATTTTCGTTGGTCCAACACCGAACGATGTTGTCGCCCAATACTATCAACTGATTGGACATCCACCAGTGCCACCTTATTGGGCTCTTGGCTTCCAGCTCTGTCGTTACGGATACACGGGAGTAGCAGAGATCCGTGAGACCGTTGAAAGAAACCGCAAAGCAGGCATCCCACAGGATGTACAGTGGCTGGATATCGACTACATGGACAGCTATCGAGACTGGACACTGTCGAAAAAGGATGAATTCAAGGACTTGGCACAGTTCATTCGTACCGAACTACGTGAAAAGTATGGTCTTCGGACAGTGATCATCGTTGACGTGGGCATTCCTTCACAGGCCAGCGATAACTATGCACCGTATCAAAAGGGTCTGGCCGCTGGAGTCTTCGTAAACGACAGTCGAACAGGAAAGCCACTTAGAGGACTAGTATGGCCAGGTGTGACGGTGTATCCCGATTTCACAAAAAATGAAACTTTCCAGTGGTGGTATGAGTGTGCAAGAGATTTCCAACAGCAGCTCCAATACGATGGTCTCTGGATCGACATGAACGAACCATCCAATTTCATAGACGGTTCCAACCAAGGTTGCGACCACTCCAATCGCCTGGACTACCCCCCGTACACTCCACAGGTATCCGGAGGTACCCTCTTCTTCCGAACCATCTGTCCATCAGCCCTTCACGCTAACGGTGTTCCACACTATAATCTCCACAATTTGTACGCTCTCGATGAGGCCAAAGCCACACACAGTGCACTGCAGCGCATTTTCCCAGGAAAACGGACGTTCATACTGACTAGATCCTCGTTTGCAGGAGCGGGAAGATACACAGCACACTGGTCGGGTGACATTACTTCCACATGGAGTGAGATGGCTGCCTCAATTCCTCAGATGATCAACTTCAACCTCTTTGGAATTCCATTCTTTGGAGCAGACATCTGTGGTTTCGTTGAAAACACCACTGAGGAGCTCTGTGTGCGCTGGAGCCAGTTAGGAGCATTTTACCCCTTTTCACGCAACCACAACACCCTCGGAGCGCGACTCCAAGACCCCGCAGTCTGGTCCGTTCAAGCTCAAAAGGCGATAGCGAAGGCCCTTGATATGCGCTACCAACTGCTGCCCTACCTGTACACCCTCCTCCATGGAGCGAAAAATCATGGGAGAATGGTGGCTAAGGCTCTAGCCTTTGATTACCCCACTGACCTGGCAACCCATCACAACGCCAAACAGTTCCTCCTCGGTTCTTGCCTCAATGTCGCTCCAGTTTTGAGCGAAGGGATGGACCTCACACCCCTTTATCTACCACAAGGAGAATGGGTGGAATTCTCAAGCCTAAAGCGTTATCGTTCTCAAGGAAAGTTTTATCCCGTTCCTGCACCTCTAGACAAGATTCCAGTCTTCTACAAGGCTGGCTGTATCCTACCCATGCACCCATCCGGACCAATCAACACTCAGGAGGCTAGGAGGATGGGTATTGGTGTCACTGTAGTGCTACTAAATGGGACTGCGTGCGGAGAAATGGTGTGGGACGATGGGGAGTCGGATGACGGCGAAGTGCTGAATGTCACCTTCAGCGCCGCACAACAGAAACTAACAGCAGAGGCGAACGTTAGCCAAGGAGGCAGAGACGGCCCAATAGGGCCAGTGCCGTTAGCTTTCATACGGATAGTCGGCATCACACAGAAGCCTCTAGTTGTCAAGGTCAACGGTGCAAAAAGCTGCTTCACATTCGACCCCAAAACCGAGCAGCTTAACGTGACCAAATTCACCCAACCTGTCGACCTAAAGGATTCGTGGAACCTCACGTGGGACTGACAACTCATTTCCGGTGGAGCAGATACCTTTTCTTCCCATTGAACCCAACGAACTGATTCAGCAGTAAACACCACGTAGAAGAAATAAAAATCTCTTGAAAGAGACTTTTTGGAGAAAACATAAAAGGTGAATAGGAATGACAGGCACACCATTGATTGGACACAGAAGTCAAAAAACGTAAAGGCCGTATTATCAGCATTAAACAGTTTATTGAATTACGGTTTGTTAGGTTAAAAACATCAACCCTTGAGCGAACTCAAACCGGCGCGCATAATCTCATCAACGAGCAAGAGGTTGGTGGCGATAACAGCACTATAAAACAGAGTTAAATAAAGTATTAGCATTACAACGCAAACTCGATAAACTAGCATAAAGCATCAGCTTACGCAGATCCAACCATCTGCTTCTTGACGTTGTAATTGTCCAAGATACCTGCCCCAGCGGGTTCCATAACCTCACCAGTAGCTAAATCCAGACCCACCAGTTGTCTTGAAGAGCCTTTGCGCTTTTCCACCTGAGAAGCCTCTTCTAACAGCTTCACAATCGTCTCCTGAGGATCATGACCCGAGTTTGAGGCCAAGACCTTGGGAATGATGAGCAGTGCATCGGCAAATGCTCTAACGCCTAGGCGAGCACGACCCTTAACGGTCTCCTCGAACTTCTTCAGGCCTCGGTGAGCCACAATCTCAAAAGCACCAGCCCCAGGTACGACACAGCCTAAGATAATAAAATACCTACTTTGCTTTTCAACGAGGTTTGTGAATGTCTTTCGAGTATATTACGTACTGTCATCAAAAGTATTCTTCACAGAACGAAGGCCATCCTTGATCGCGTCCTTGATTTGCGTTATAGTGTACTTATTAGGACCTCTAATAAGGAGGGTAACCGACTGTGGATTCTTGCACTCCTCGACAAATGTATACTTCTCCTCACCCTTAAAAAGGAACACGTGATAAAGCCACCAAGCGAGCGCCTACCAAAACATATTCGTAGACTAGACCTGCATAGCCCAAACAGTCGGGAGTAAGGTCGTTCAAAGAATTGACCGCGTAGCCGCCACAAGCCAGAGCTAAACGCTCCATGTTACGGCGTTTAGCGCGACGGAGAGCCAAGATGCCCTCGCGAGCTAGAGCATCGAGGGAGATGGGATCAATGCCCTTTTGATTCATTACAACAAAACCTGGTTTTGAATCACCCTTGCCAGTATCAATATCGCACATCTTTCGCTTCAGCTCAATGATAGCTTGTACACGCTTGTCGATAAACTCGCGCTCAGACTTGACGAGCTTTTCACGTTCCTCTGCAGTCTTATAGAAAAACCCAGAGTTGACTTCGCTAGAACGTGTATAAAGTCTAAACAGTAACCTACGTCTTCTCATACTCCAGCGATACATTACAGGTGAGGACGTAGGCATTCGTGACCCGCTTTGGCATATCAGGGTGCCTTCCACCATGGTCCATCACAAGGCCTCTAATAAGAGTGGTGTCCATATCAGTTTTGTGACGCATCTCCATTATCTCTATCCGATGAAGGTCAAGTTCTTCGTCGGGCTGTTTAATGGCGAGGACAGCATCAACGACTGGTTCTACGAGATGATCTGCTAAATCAGAGTGGAGCTTCGTGCGCAAGGAAGTACCAGCGACGGCAAGGAGAGTGGCCTTTTCGGGCATATCCGAGGCAATGTCGATTTTGCACTCATCGAGAAACTCTATGCACTTTTCCCTTGCAAGATCAAAGCCTTCTGTGACGAGTCGAGGATGAAGGCCTTCGCTAATGAGAAGCTCAGCCTGCTTTAAAAGTTCGGCAATCAGAAGGACAACTGATGTAGTTCCGTCACCAGTAGAGTCGTCTTGAGAAGTAGCGACCCTAGCGATTAAGCTTGCTGTAGGATGTTGGATTTGCTAAAAGACGACAATTACACAACCAGTATGCTACCATTTCATGGAGGAGAACATTCCCGTCCTTAGTAATCTTAATATCACCAGCGCCTGACACCAGCCTACAGCTCTACCAGAAATAGTATGGGACTTACATCTTCATGGTACCTTTGGGCCCAAGATTTGTCTTTAGGACCTCATACAGTCCACGAGCGGCCGTAGTATTAATTCGAAAGGCATTTTGAGCCTTTGCAAACTCAGCTTTCGGATTTAGGAGTGAAATTGAAGCCATGGAGTAATGGGGACAGCGACAGACAACACGCGGCCAACGAGGCTAAGGCGACACTGCGCAGTCAAGCCAGTGATTGGATTAATAGCTCAACTATTCCCAAATGGAGTCAATTCATTGGCTAATCGCTGCTATCGTGCATTTCAATATATGCACGCACTTATAATTGATAAATAAGCCCCTTGATACGGCTACAAGCTTTCGTTGTTAGACTAAGTAAGGGATGCTTACAATGTTACTTTCTTTTTAACAGCCCTAAATGAAACTCATCTTTTGTTAAACTAAAAATCTTATGGAGCGCTAGAGTCAAACTAGCTGGATTAAGGTTTCGTGATCATTTATCAAAAATCAGAAAGCCCGTGCGTACGTGAAACTCATTCGGCTTATTGGGACAGCGATCTTTAATTCTATCTGTCAAAGCTATTACTTAAAATTTTTGTCGGTGAAGTGACTTGCCAGTTGTCAAGTTTGGGTATGTGTATCCGTGCTCCTTAAAAACGTTTTTTTATTGCATGAGATCATTGAAGGCTATGTATGTACTCTTCCATCATTTAGTCCCTTACAAGGCCGAAGAATTGCACTGGGGTTCCTTAAGTGATGACTTTTTTCTCCACTTTGCCCTTTTTAATTCCAGGAATATGAATACCGATGTGGACTAATAAACAATGATACCACTTGCACCTGGTGGTCTGATATTTCATTTAGCTGTAGGTTAGATTATGTGGATCCCTTGGTTTCCCCACCGGATGAACCTTTCAGACGGACTATCATTTATTGCTTGCTCTTTATTTTTACTACAACTTCAAAGATCAGTCTAGAATGCCCCACTAATGGCAAACTCTGTCATCCGATGCAGACGGTGGTTTCAGTTGGTGAGTATTTACAGTAATCTTCCACAATGATATTTTTTGGGAGGGAAGGAGACCCAGTCTTTAAGAATTGTGCTTCCATTCTGCAGCAGATCAACCTATTACACACACGTTAATAAGCAGTGTACTGTTTTAATTCTCCTTGACTTACCGGTCTTCAGCGAAGACTCAGAATGCTACATAATTGTCACATCAGAGGTCCTTCTTCTGCTTCTGATTCGTATCAGAAAATAGTGCAGTAACCTTGCCAATGTTAGCATCTCTTTTATGGGATGTGCTCCGGTTCACCACACACGAAATCTTAAACGAGGACTCTGAATAGAGGTGAATTACTTGTCACAGTAGTGGTCCTTACTTTTGGCTAGAAACATCCCTAGTACTATAAAATACTAGCTTTCTGTCGAGATTTGGCCCCGTCTTTTTTTAAAATCGGGCTTCATCTTTTAGTGTAGTACTCATATATCTAGGAGGAAAGGCTACACTTCGTACCACAGGGCTACGACAAGTAAAAATTCAGCGCAGATACCAAGCACAAAAAGTCACACCTAGCAGAGCGATTAGCAGGAAATTTCATTCCTGCCTGACAACGCAAGATCTTTTTTGGAGAAGCATTACCTCACCTTGCCAAACATTGAATGATTGCTTAATTTTGAGGTCATCAGAGTTGGAATTCACACACAATTTAGGAAGAGCAATTTGCTTAAAATTAAAACAAGATTTTTTTGGCTTCAGAAATAAACTTTATCAGATAATAGAAAGACTGGCTGAAGGGAGTGTGGCGGACTTTTGCCCGTTCCCTGGTCGAAAAGGGCATTATTTAGATCAATGTCATTAAAAATTATTCAGGCAGTGTCAAGGTCAAAAAAAGACCATCTACATGGTTGAGCCCAGGTCCCCGAATAGCGAGGTCTGTGTGGCAGAGGAAGTCAGTATAGCTAGCGATGTTGCTGCAGTGCGCTGCTATTATGTTAGTGTTAGAACCACCTTATAGCCACGGCCTCTCAACTACCGCCGAAAACCTCCACGCTCACAAACTCTGTAGCTTTCAAAAGGGACGGTAAGGGCCAACCCATGGAGGTTTTAAAACTTCTGAGGCATAAAAGAGCAGAACTTCTGTATATTATTTACAACTATAAATAAATCCTGTTGAATAGGTCACAAGATTGTTTCCGCATAAGAAAAGTTAACAACGAAATTACATTTGTCTGAACATACGCTTAGCACAATCCTTGTGTTAGAGTTGAAAAAAATCGATTAAAAATTACAAAACAAGGCTAACCGCTCTTGCAATCTGACATTATGTAGAATTTCAACAATATCCACACATGAAAACGCTTCACTAGCCCGATCAGAACAAAAAAAAGTCGTACCTTATTTGATTGCCGCAAAGGTGACTTGGGAGGCCATATTACCCGGAGTGATAACAATACTTTTATTGATTTCATAACTTTCAGTAGCGTTTAAGGGTCACTAGTTTGGCTGCTGTAGCTTCGCCAGAAGGGCTAGCCAATTATCCTTGCTTTTGGTTATAATCCTTCTCAGGCACAAGTAAAACGGACTCTTATAAGTCAGCTTGTGTCCTTTTGCCTTCAAAGCATTTCGGTTCTGTAAAGCTCATGTTTAATAAGCACCCTTAATAATTCAATTAAATAATAATTTAACAAAATCATTATTGTATTTGCATAAAAGTATCATCTGCATTTAAAAACCTAGGATTATTTTTTTAGTAGGATCGTTTGATCTTGGCATCTTGATTTCTGAGTAAAAGATGTATTTCAAAAAATGCGTAAAACCTTATCTAAATAGCTTATTAAAATATAAATTTTAAGGAAATTTTTTAGGTTAAACGGCAAAAATTATGATCTTTGCATTAGCCTGCGTTGTTAGAATTCACCAACAGGGGTGTTTACGACCTTGACGCGCTTCTGTTAAGCGGAGATTTGTGGTGACTTCGTCCTGGTTGTTTGATATGGGTATTAGCTTCTAATCACCATGGCGATGAACATTCCTGGTGGAAATCCATGGGGTCCAAGAGCGGGTGGTAATCCTTTTCTTGCAGGCACCCGGCCGGTGATTGCGGACTTAGCCATTGCGGCGCTTAAGGACCGGCAGTCGAAGAGGCGTCGAAGGATTTGCCCTCAGTTTAATCCAAACCGGTCACTTTTTCTTCTCACGAAGAGAAACCCCATTCGGCGTTATTGTCTTATGATTGTTGACGCCAAGTATCCTTTGGTTTTTAATACCCTGACAAAGGATTAGTCTTTATTTAATATATGAAATCGCTGGGGCGTTAACCGAAACACCCTTGGGTTGGTAAGCTTATTAATCTAATTTTGGAAGCTATAGCTTTTTACTGCATTGGAGTTTTGTTAAACAATATCCTTCCCTTCGGTGTTTATTATTTGTGTACTTTCTAGGTAGGCATTTAAGCTGGTTATGCCTTTCATGTTTCCTCTTTCCTTAGTAACTTTTTTCTATATCACATATTTGCTTCCTTACAGCGAACCTTAATATATCGCCCAGTATTTTAGGGTCAAGGCAGAAATACACCTACTTATCAAAAGCATGCTTTCCCGTATTTTCGCTTCTCAAAAGGGCTTGTGCATTAGAATCTGATCCATTTCTTAACCTTTCCGAAATTGAATTAATAGGCTGGATAACACCTGCTTAGTAGGTATTATTTGACTTTCTTGATCTAGCCTTTCTATCTTTTTATGGACTATTCAGAATTTTGCCGATGTAAAGCAGTACATCGTGGTGTCTCTTAGCGGCATCTTTGAACAATTTTATGCTTTTATATGTTATCTGGTGCGACAATTTTGTTCTACTTAACTAGGTGGATGCGCTCCTTCCACTGGCGGGCCAGCCTCTTTGCTTAACCATTTATTAGGTCAAGTTCTTAGGCTCGCACTCACCTTCTCTGTGGACAGTTTCTTGTCGAATGACGCCAATTAGAAAATTGACAACGTGACTGATCAATAATTTGGTGAAATTCCCCCTTCAGGCACTGTCAATGCATGGCTCGGCCCCTTTAGCCCGAACACGGCCACTAGCCAATCGATAGTCGTATCATGCACACACGCGCGCACCCACGTGCGGAGTGCATCCTGCGAGTGCGTGTAAACCCATTCACGTCTGCACGTTTGGTGCCTCCTGCGACACGTACACCCCAGTTAGAATGGCATTGTTGTTGTGACACCATTCTTTGGCGCCCCTGAATATGCAGTCGATGCCCCGTCTCCTTACCGCCTTGTCGTACTATCAAATCACCCCTTTTGCTCTTTAAAGTGCACTTCTGGGCCTAAAGTTTTGTTTTGATATGGCAGTTTGACCTTAGGCTTGGTTCACCCCCCTTTGTGGATCAGCTGGGTACACTCTTTCGGCTGGTTTGTGACCCCAATTTGCTATAAGTGCCTAAGATCTTTCTCCCCTCTCCACTTTAAAATGATTGGCATTTTGCCTTCCTTTTCTGGGCTTCTTTAAAGTTCCACTTTCTGTCGCAAATATATCTACGCGTAGGGCGTTTGGAAAAAGCAAGCAAATGCCCCTTGACATGCCTTCTCGGAGAGGCTTTAAGTTTGTTTTACTTTCTTTTGGGCTTAGAAGACGGAGGTGGCCTAACGTTAGCTCCTCTTACTGAGAAGTCACGGTTTCTTTTCGTTTTTAACCGCACCCTTTGAGCGCATTCGCTCGCCTTCTCCACCTTTAAACATCCCTGATCCCTAGAGGTCATGCTATAATGAGCTGCTTCAAAGCTGACCACATATTCTCCGCCACACTTGGATAGGTTGGTATTCCCCATCACATTTGTGGCAGCTGCAAATTGGGTGTTGTGAAAGCCCTTACGCAAAAGTAAGGAAGGTCGGCTGGCGTTTCTTAACGGAAATAAGACTCTCTCTCAGATGGCAGCTCGTAAAATAAATCAGATTTGATTTGATTTGAGTAAGCTGTGGCAAGTTTTTCTATAGCTTGCAAATCAAGGTAGAACTTCGTGATCTACGGCTACATCCCCTTTTCAACTGTCGTTTTTGCCTATGCATAGCCCTTAACTGCAACCCTTTCAAATAGACCTTTTGAATTCTTCATTCTCGCAACCATTCTTGCCAATTGCATCGCTCTGGCCATCAATCATCCCTATCCCATGGGCGATTACAACGCCACAAATGTTGCGCTGGTATGTTGTTCTATTCCACTGTTTTCAATAGCTTTCACTAGTTGTTTCGCGTTCCCCTATTCTCCTTTCTCTCTCCGTCCATATGCATTTTTGGGTGCGTTTGTGCATGTGTACGTGTTTCCACTTTCAGGAGAAGACAGAACTGGTCTTTCTCATCATTTTCACCACTGAGGCCGTACTGAAAATAATTGCTTACGGCTTTGTTCTACATCCAGACGCTTATTTACGAAATTTTTGGAACGTTCTCGACTTCTCTATTGTTGTGATTGGGTGAGTCTCTCCCAACCTTATCGCAGCATCCAAACTGACTTGCTGTCTTTACAATTTCCTCCTGATGTTACACTCCCAGACTGGGCTCCAAATGCCTCGAGAATACCAAGTTGGATGTGAAATCGTTGAGGGCCTTCCGTGTTCTACGACCACTTCGATTAGTGTCGGGTCTTCCAAGTACGTTTTATAGTGCATGTGACAATGAGGCAGTTTAATCCAACCACCAAAAGGTCGTACTCATCTAACAGTGAAGATGAGAACTAACAAGGACTAGAAGAATGAGGTACATTTAGCATCCCCTTTTTTGGATGCTTACGGGATGATGAACGTGCTGTAGGACGTGGTAAAGAGCTTCCATAAAAGTCCTGGTCAATTGTTACCCGTCACATATATGTGACGCTTGTGGTGAACAGCCTTGATGTGTACTATACAACTGGAATCGATTAGCCGTGGTCTATCGCTTCACCTCACAGGTCTGCAAGTTGTCCTCAATTCGATTGTCACGGCCATGGTGCCATTATTTCACATCTTCCTCCTGGTAATTTTCCTCATCATCGTCTACGCCATCATTGGACTGGAGCTGTTCCAGAGCAAGTTGCATGCCACTTGCTACCTTGTTCAGGAAAATACCACCTGTAAGCTTGGTCGTTTTTTGTTTCATTGAGGTTCTTGTCTTGTCTCATCTCCCCTCCCAATATTCTTCTGTCGCATTTTTTATTGGTTCCTGAATCTTATCGCACTTTCTGGTTGGCTTTTGCTGCATCAGTCAGTTAGATCTCTTCTACAGATGCGCGCATGAGGCTCCGAGACTAAGATCATGTCTTCGTAGCAGGAGAAAGATGGGAGTTCTTCTAATTCTAAACTCAGCTTTCCTACTTCTAGATGGACTGAGGAACATTACTGAACTCTGCAGTAATTGCTCGCTCACCCCTCCGAACTATGTTTGTGCGTTGGATGGTCGATCCACAATTCTGCATGACTTCTCCTCCATTTATTTATTAGCTTCTATCCTATTTACCGCCGTCACCTGCATCAGCATCTCTACCACCTGCATGTTGACGATATAGACGGACTGCAAAAAAGTTCCGTAACTAATTATTAGCAGCACCGAAACCATGTGTGCTCCATCCGTGATATGTGGTGGTTATTTTTTCGCCACAACCTCGCATTCCTTTTTTCTTTTTCACCAGACATCATGATGGACAACCCACGACCTTGTTCTAACAGCTCGTACTCTATGGCTTTCAATTGCTCCGAGATTGGACCCAACTACGTGTGTCGGGATTTGCCACCGGAGTTGGGCGAACGCTATGTGGGGCCCGAGGATGGTTTGGTGAATTTTGACAACTTTCTCTACGCCATGCTCACTGTTTTCACCTGTGTCACCATGGAGAGTTGGACGACTGTTGGGGCCTACGTGAGTTTTAAAGGAAGCTACAACTCATCCACACTATGCATACCAACTCAAGAGTGTGCAGGAGGAACCTTTTCTCAAAAAGTAGCCATAATAAGTGAATATATGGGAAGGAAGTCCTTATTTTGATACTTTCCCTTGTCATCCGTATTTGACAATCACATGTCAAGGTGACTAGACAGTCCGTTTTGTTTTAAAAATGAGGCCTTTTTGACTTCAAAGGAGGCAGTTTGTTAAGAGGAAGGAGCTCCCAGACATGCTGTTTATCAAAGCATCAAGCATTCTCTTTTATTCCCCATTTTATCAATGGCGTCACGTATGCGTGACCCTGATGACAAGTGTTAGGAGATTAGCTTTCTCTGCGAAATCGGTTTTACAGTTCCGTCATCATTCAGCTGTTTAATAAGACTAACTTCTCCTACAAATCGAATGCATTTTTTTGCTTCCGTTGGGCCTTCCTTCTTCGCTATCGCTTTGGGCTGTGGGGAAACTATGATCAATTTCCGCACGCGTTTTTCAAACTTTTGCAGTCAGCCCTCTAGACAAAATGAAGTGATGTCAGGCTTGGTTTCTCTCTTTTTCGGCTTAACAGGAAGTAATGCAGGGAAAATCTATCTCTTCTTGTTTTTGTCCTTTTAAATTGTGAGTCTGTCACAAGCAAAAGGCCAGAATTCATCGTAAAGGTTATTTCCTTCCTCTGGCCAAGCACAATTCACACTTTTTGTATCGATGCAGTGCCTATTCCTCTGTATTTAAATTCCCCAGACGAAGACACTAGAAACACCCTTTTCCACTTCGCTACCTGTTTCCTCTTGGTTCATGGGAAATTTGGCCCTTGTTGTAGACTAAATCGGTAATATTCAATCAATCCTCTTTTTTTCGTATTTCCAGATAGCCGCCGCAGTCGGTCATTGGTGGCCATGGATATACTTTGTCAGTCTCATTCTCCTGGGCTCCTTTTTTGTCATGAATCTCGTTCTCGGTGTCTTGAGTGGGTGAGTTATGTGAGGCGCTTCACCAGTTAGACCGATCTGCACTGCATTTCCCATGATAAATGAAATCCGTTTAAAAATGCTTCAGCGAATTCACCAAAGAAAAAGATAAGACAGATCGGAAGGAATTATTTCGAAAGGAGCGTCAACAAAAGAGGGAACAACAGGACTATGAAAATTATAAGGAGTGGATTGAAATTGCAGGTGAGGCCGCTGTCTTTGATGGATGTAACGCATGGTTAGTATCTTAGAGTGCCAAATAGCATTTACGACTTGGTTCAGCTCACTAAAAACTAACTCGAAAATTTGAAATAGCGGTTTTGCATTCAATCATTAATCAAGAGTAAAAACGGGTACTAGTTGTGGTGCAAAAATGAAGCACTTTTTATCTTCTTCTTTAATCTGTTAGAGGATCTTTCTGAATCCGAAGCCGACGCGAAAAGCAACAAAGAATTGGAATCTGGTAAGTGAAATCATGCTCATTACTTCCGACCAATCGCATTACCGCCGCCGCCCCCCTTTCGCGTCTCCCCTCCCCCAATGTGACCCCAGATGCCGCTAATGGATGGTTCTTGAAAGCGGTCGAAAATTGGAGAAAATAATTTTTAATCTTATCCAAAGAAGACAATGCTTCCATTTAGGAGGTTTTATTTTTCCATTCTTGGCACTAAACGTTGTCAAAAAAATATTTACCATTCAGATAAAGTCGCGGGTACTACTTGTAAGTTTGTTTTGCTTCCCAAGTTGGGGCATTGGAAGTGACAATTAACGTAATGTTTTGTAATGCCTGTATTTTCACCTCTTCATGGAAAAAATAGAAGCTTATTTAATGAGTATCGAGAAGAAGCAGAACCAGTGCGATTGTTTTCTCATCTCTAAAGTTTCCCTTTATAAATGATTTCGGCAAGATTGGATCAAATCTTGGTAAGAATTTCAGAAACACTCCCAAACAGCAGTTGACAGACCCACTCGTTTATTTGAGTCGCTTTGATTGAGTCAGGTGTCGGACGGATGGTTTCTGCCATTAGTTCCTGTGGCACAGTAAATCTTCTTTCATCCACACAATACCTTCTGCCGTGTGGAGATACTGACACTCAGCGAAGGTAAAAACACCAAAATTCTATCCATAGTGGTTGAGAGGTTCTTTAAAAAACGTAGTACAACATTTAGTCATTTGTAAATTACATGCGGTGCTTAATGCGCATTTGTCACAGACCGACATGTCGATTCTGCTATGCTGCTGATTGTGCTCCACGCCTCTCCTTTCGGCTGAAGCTAGTGTCATCCGGGCCTACTCACTTGACGAATTTCGCCCCACTTCAAGAGCTGTGGAGATCTTCCCAAAGACTTGACGGGTGCTGAGTGCGGTAGACGAAAGTAACACCAGAAAATTATTTTAAGGCGTGAATTTTGGTGATTACTCAATTAAATTTCAGCAACTTGGGACCGACAAGGTTCTATAGTCTTATGTACTGAAGGAGTTGCTGTTGCTGCTGTCACGCTTAAGCAATTTGGGAAAAACCCATCGAGGATAGCTTTTATCATTGCTGAACATAACGTGGGTGGCTATGTAATTGGTCTACACCCGGGCCAACCAGAGGGGTAACAGACAGACAGATGATAACAGACTCCGGAGGCTAGCAGCTCGCCAGTCTTCATGCCATCCGCTAACTACCTGACCGACTGGTGCTTAAAAATGACTTATGATTTTTTATTTCGCTGTTGGTTAGGCGAACGAGCATGTCTATTAGTGGGTTAGTCTCGGACTCCCCACTCATTTTACTACCCGCTATACACACTTCTCGACCCAAATATATATGTCCAAGACACGCGTCACTCGCACGCTCGCCCCACGTCACCTCCCAAATGGCTGCTGACAGAACTCTTCACTTGATGAAGGGCAAACACCGGTTGCCTATCCACTCATTCCAAAAAGTGCAGTACATCTTGAAGGTAGGCGAGAGGAACTGGAGAGGCAACTGGCTCTCGTCAAGTACAGCAAGCAAAGCCCTATTCCCATTGAGACAAGATCCCCCACAAATCAGAGCCGAAAGAACATTCGTATCCCTTCTCCTGATGACATTCTCAAGCTGCAGATGATGATTATCGCCTTTCCTTGCGGCCGTTGTTGGTCGTATGCAATTTACCTGCATTCAGTAGGGGAAGTGGTTGACCTCATTCTGTTTACTTCTGGAGTCAAATTTTTGCCGCCCAAAGGTCATTCTTGCCTCCCGTTTGCAACCCACTGAGCGCGGTGTTGATTGGACTGGTGACCAAAGAGTGCTGTCGTGCTGGCATGCTTTACTACGCCCTTCTTTCATCACTCCTGGCGCCATCGCAAATTGTATAAAATATTCTTTCAGTAGATCACAGCCTACTTCAACCCTTCCGTGGAACTTTCGAAATCGCCTCTTAATTGTATTTTGTCGGTTGGGCGACCGGCTGGTTGAATCTTTTCGAACCGCGGGTCCGCTCCATTTCCCTCCCTCTTGTCTTTAAAATCTTTTATGCATCCTGCACAGACAATCCACTTTTACTGCTTGTCTCTGCTCCCAATAATCGTTTGGCACATACCTGGACATTCATAAAAGCCGAACGGTTGCTTAAAATCAGTCGGTCACGGTTAGGAGATGCTGTACGCGTGGTCTCCTTCGTAAAAACGATTTCCAAATCGCAAATCACACTAGAAATCCATCTGCCATCAGATAACCGAAGTGATCTATGCTTTAACCGAATTTAAAAATTTCACCATTGAAACTATACTGCAGAATAATTGTTGAACAGTTTGCAAGAGTGGTGCCATTCAACTACGCCCATCCTTTACTTCACTTGAATGTTTTCATGACGCAGAAAAGACCAGCTAAGAAAAGATAAATGAACGCACTTCTTTTTTGGCCTTTTTCATTCAGGTCTTATGGACGGAAAGATTGTGGAGGATCAGGAAGCAATAAACGAGCCGACCGCCAGATCCCAGTGCTGCGAAGGAATGCGGTAAGAAAGCCAGAGATGTGCCTTTCCCTTTCCATTCCAAACGTCAGTGTTATCCACCCCTTCTATGTGAAGACAAACGACTACTGGATACTTTTGACACTGCACTACATAAAAATGGGACAGGTTTATAAATAGATATGGTCGTATTGTGGGAGTGAAGCAGTATTGTCACTGGCAACCTAAAGAATGACATCGATTGGTGCTTACGTTATTTTCTTGTGTGTGGTTTGACGAGGTAGTGGCGAACTGGCGAACTCGGTACCTCAGAAAGACTGTTCGAGCAAAACCGCTATCCCTCCTCGCACCCACCTCTTTGTTCACGTACACGTTCCATTTAGGGTTCCCTCGGCGTACCTCTCTTTTGTCTTCTGGGCTCGATTTAACCTAAGCCGAACTGTAACACATTTTAGTGAAGCTGCATGTCACCTATTTTTGACACACGGCTACAAGCAGGATAATTGGGAGGCAGGGAGGGAGGGAGGGTCATAGAATTCGCTGCGGTCTCAGTTTTGTGGACTTGCTTACCTGGAAAGCTTAAGCCCCCCTTAGTAGTCAACCCATTGTGTTTTCTCTTCGAGCGGATTTAATGCATACTCTTGCGTCTTCCCATGATGAATGTATTTTAAGGTAGGAATGTCACCACTTGTGAATTTAAATGGTTTGCAAATTACACCTTTCATCATTTGATGCCTGCAAACACATCAAGGGATTGTACTATCTACAGGTCTGTGTGACCTCAATCCCACACAACTGCAGAGCTAAGGTTACGCAACCGAAGCCTCTACTTTTATTGTAAATGCGACTATCTAGGCTCCATTTGGAAGTCTGTTGGCGCAACCAGCTGATTGTGGTGTCAAGGTGGCGGTGGAAATCATTCAAACTGAACAGCCCATTGCTAAGGATCTTCCTCTTTCGCCTCAGCGTCTTCATTGGCACTCCTCGTAGGTTTTAGTCTCGTCTTATTCACTCGCAACCAGTACTCATTTGAATCGAAGGTGGTATGATAAATTGGCATCATGGAGGGAAGACAACCGATTTTGCTAGGCTATCCAAGCATCTTACTCTCTGCCGTTGGCATGACTAACTGCAGTGGGAGGGAATTGGTATGGACTTGCTGGAACCCGGATAACGAGTGCGTAGGAGGGTGAATTGAGGACTTATCACTACTTCGGCTGTGAGTCCCTGGATGTTCAACCATCTGTGGTGGAGGTCTTTTCACTCTTAAGTCAGGCTTGTTGAAAGTAGTTTGGGTGGGATTTGCTCAATGCTGTCGCTCAGCTTCCCCAAAGCAGGGTTGGGAGGCTACAATCGCGGTGAGAGGTTTGTGTCATCCGTGTGGTTATTCACAACACACGACCTTCCCTACCGTATCCTGTCAGACAGTCACCTGATAGCTCATCGCCTTTTTCCTTTTCACTGCACCACGGCACAGTTGGGAAGCCAGATGAGATTTGGCGGTCTATTTTTGCGTCTAACTCTGCTGTGTACGGTCTACGAAATTCCCATTTGAGTCTTAAAGTTGCACTTCGTTTGTGTTTTTCACAGACGATTGAAGAAATTCCGAAAACGCCTTCGACGGGTGATAATAGCGTTTGTAAAGAGTCGCCAATTCTTTGCTCTCATCCTCACCTTTGTATTTCTCAATACCATTGTTCTGGTCACCGAACACCACAACCAACCACTCTGGCTCAATCAATTTCAAAGTGAGTCTGTTTTTGCTTGTCGACTCTTTTCATTTCGACAAAATGGAGGCTTTCATTCCTACGTCCGCTTTCTTTTCTGCATAGATTTCGCTAATGTGTTGTTTGTGAGCCTCTTCACTCTGGAGATGATCATCAAGATGTGCGCCTATGGTATTCAGGACTACTTTGCAACTCTCTTCAATCGCTACGACTTTTTTGTCGTTGTCGCCTCCATTCTGGAGATTATACTCACATACCTAGGCGTTATTGACCCAATGGGGCTCTCGGTGTTGCGTTGTGCTCGCCTCTTGCGCATCTTCAAAATCACGCAGTAAGCATGTTACCTTCCTCTCTACCTTTTTTTTCCATTTCTCCCAAGAGAGCAGCCCTACCCACAACCTCCCTTTTATTCCACGACTATATCCGAATGGAGGGATAATTGTCTTTACCAAAGTTGTGTAGGAAGAACGGGTAAAGTGAAATGAGTTCCGACTTGGGGTCCATATCTCTGGTAAATGCATTTCTTTTCGTGATCGTCTGTCCTTGCCACCCAAACTACAGCCTGCTTCGAAAGCGGTCTGTAAATGTCTCCGTGGTTACTATTCTGCAACAGTAGCGACTATTGTCGTGTATACCGTGAATTTCGGTGGGTTAAGTCTTCCACCACTCCTGTTGACAAAGTACCATACTTATTATTAATTGGATACTGTTCACAGTTGCCTTTTCATTAGGATTTCTATGGGTGGCCTCAGATTATTTGGCTGCTGCGCTACTCCATTGTCAGTCAAGATACTTAGTTTTTATTTCTTTCTCACCAGTTACTGGGCTGGTCTAAGAGGTCTGGTGAACCGTCTGCTGAAATCGATAAAGTCGGTTGCCGGTCTGCTGCTTCTGCTCTTCCTCTTCATTCTCATCTGCTCCCTTTTGGGTATGCAGTGGTTCGGTGGCACCTTCAATTTCCCCAACACCGACAAACCCAGAAGTCACTTTGATGGCATCGCCCAGTCCATGATCACCGTATTCCAGGTTAGCATCAAATAGCCCCATGGCTGGTCCTCTCTTTTACAGTTGTTTCCGCCCAGTAGCAAGATGCGTGCTCCACTGATTTATGAACCTAAAATATCGTTCATTTTCTAATTAGTGCTGCCGCATGTCTGGAATTGGCCTTTTGCAGCACAAGCTTGGATCTTGTCGAATTTCCATTTGGAGGAGTCTATAGACAGGACCCCAGTACCAATACCTTCACCTGTTCCTTCTTTCCCATACTAATATCTGAAAACAAAAGGTGTACAATTTGTGTGAACACGGGAATTGATCGGTTAGGGGAGAATGTTGGCGATACCTGCCAAACATTAGACTAAGATACAGAGGCCTATCTCTCCTTCTATGTCCTGCGAGGCACACATCTCACCTTTCTCTTTGCAATTGACATAGGTTTAAACGACTTACCCCCCCTCCTCATCCACTCTTAAAGGATGTTTTCGGATTGTTAGGTTCACTGGGAACACTGAAGGGTCCTAGTGAATGTGGCACAAACCTTTGAACGGTTCAATAGCGGTATTAATCCTATTACCGCAGTTTAATTCCCTCAGAGTGCTTTTGTTATAACCTTCTGTTTGGATATGCGAGCCCAGATTCAGTTGAGTCTCCAACAAGAATAATCAGGTGGATAACAACTTGGGTCTGTGGTCGACTCATCCTTGCGCGTCTCCTGCTGACACAGGTAACAGCTCAAATTCTTTGCAGCACACAGGATTAACTTGCATCAGCCGAAGTTACTGGAGAACCGGGTACTCAGTCGGAGGAACTGTTGTACATATCTCAAAAGGTCAATTTAATGAGTAAAAAACTGTGCAGTGAACAACTTGACACTAGTGACAATGCCTTTTCTGGTGGTTCACACCGTTCCTAGCCCACGGCCATGCGAGTTGTTTCGGTGAGCGTTGCATCTCACTGTGGACATATAATTGACACCACACAGCGTATTGTCAAGTCGCACAGGCGCGAATGTTCTTTTTGTGCAAGCGAGGGACCCAATCCTTCACAAAAACACAGTAGGTACGAGGGCAGTTTGTCTCTCTTGTGCGAAGCAGCACATTCTTCTAGGACGGGCCCAGAAGTACTGGCAAATCTTTCTGTTCAAAGGCTTCCAAGCGTTAGTTAAGTGGTGGATGATGAGGGTGAAAGCATAGCGGGGATTTAGGCAAAAGCCGGGCAACTTTATTCTCCCCGAAGGCGATCTTCACTTCCTCATGTTGATGTGGATGATGTAGTGATTTGGTGTTCACTGATGCATTAATTGTTCCCTTTATCCAGATGCTGACCGGTGAAGATTGGAATGCGGTGATGTACAACGGGATGCGGGCCTACAAAGCCGATGGTCCTTTGTTTGGTTTCGTGGTTATTTACTTCGTCATCGTCTTTGTTGTTGGAAACTGTGAGTTCTGAGCGTTTCATTGTCAAATTTACCAATATGCATCAAGTGAAAATATATCTATGTCTGGTCGTAGAATAAGGCAAAAGGGCATTTTACTCTCTAGTTGAACTGGGGTGATTATTTTTTTAGGTTAAGAGTACCGCTGGATCTAGATTTCTCATGTGAATGGCGAGTTGCCAAAAGCGGTAAAGAGCTAATGTGGCGTATATGACACTGGTGCCAGAAAGAACGACAAGAATGTTGTTCTTTTTAAACAAGGCTTGCTGCAATTTGGTTGATTCTCAGCTGGATTTTCTTCTGCTTGTCTGCGATTCTTTGCGGTAAAGCATCACATCCCAAGTACACTTTCCACGATTTCCAAAGTAGTCCTTACCCTTTGTGCGGAGTGCAGTAGAACAATTCGGTGGGTATTATTTATATATGATCCATCGTTTTTGGTCTGCGCATACCGTGAAAGCCGATTGGGGCGTGCATGCTTCTATTAATAAATGCGGTTGGATTGACCATCTTTTCATGGAATCACTCTTTGTTGCTGATGTTGCGCCTCTCCAATGCTCTTATTTTGTCCGCACCCACCGCCAAACATTTGTGGCGTCCCTTCCTTGCTGGTTTGCGCCAACTTGCCTTACCACGTCCTCCTCAGTATTGTTGCTCTTTCCTTATTATCTCATCAAAGGCAATAAATTTTGGCAGTAGTCAATACCCATCATTTTTTCACTTCAGAACTGCGGTAACGGCGTTTTTAATTACGATCCAGCAGAGTATCTGATCAACTCCCTTCCCTTCTCATTCATCGTGGTGATCTTTAACTTGCGTACTTTTTGTTGCTTAAAACTGCACTACGGTAATCTCTTTAGACATTCTACTGAACGTCTTCTTGGCTATCGCTGTGGACAATCTAAGCGACGAGGATGAGGATGATGAAGAAGGTGGAATGGATGACGACAATGATGTTGACGATCGTCCCGGATCCTCCGCAGCTGCCAAGAAAGCTGCTGAAGCGTAAGTTGACGTCTACTTTTCCGTCTCGTCGATGTATTCCTTTAAACAACTTCAATTTGCAACGTGTGTCGGTTGTTGTCTAGAGCTGCCAACGCGAAAGGCCCATTGGATGGTGAGTTTTAACCCTTACCGCGAACGACAGCCTTGGCAGCATGAAAGGAACCGCATGAAAAAAATTATTATTTCTCTTTTATACCACCTGGTTTGAAACGTAAATCCATTGGCTTACGTCCACCCACTTTCAGCCTACATGGAGATGAACTATGAAGAGATGTTTGCCGAAGAGGAGGAACCGGATGATGTCAATCTGGCCTCGAAGTTGGAACAAATGGAGATAAATATGGCAAATCCACAAACGATTCCTCCCCATTCAGCATTCTTCATCTTTGACCCGACAAACAAGTAAGCTAGGTGGTGTTAACCAGGACTGGTTTAATTTTCCACCCCAACAGATTTAGGATCTTTTGCCACAATATTGTCTCCTCGCCAATCTTCACAAATCTTGTTCTCGCCTGTATTCTCATCAGTTCAGCCCTACTCTGTGCTGAGGACCCCCTAAACACATACTCTCTGACCAATCGGGTGCGTTGTTTTGCGTGCAAGTGACCCACATTTCCAAACTGTACAGGCTATTTTAACGAAAGATTTGTTCTTCCAGATTCTAAATTACTTCGATTACTTCTTTACAAGCGTCTTTACGATCGAAATCACACTAAAGGTACGCGCTTCAAAGCAAGCTTTTCCTGTGAAAATCTGTGCTTTGCAGTGTTTTAATTGATCCGTGCTCTCTCATATATATGTTTTACTTATATCTCAACAATAGCACTTTTATTTTGGGTAGTTAACCCTCAACTCAAGTTTATGATATTTTATTTACTTTATGGTGCTTGAAAGAATAAAAAATACTGGGACACTGAAAATGGGTTTGTAGCATATCCACACCCCCGAAGTGTTCCTTTTTTGTATTCCTAGATGATTGCCCATGGTTTCATAATGCACGAAGGTGCCTTCCTGCGAAGTATGTTCAACCTTCTCGATTTGATCGTCGTCTTTGTTGCGCTAATCTCTTTCATGTTGGAGTAAGTTAGCCTTGGCAACCCATTCATTTGACTAGTTCAAGTTTTCTTTAATTTGACTGTCCTATCGTTGGTTAGTCGGAAGGTTGGAAGGCTTGGAAGGGCAAAACATCTTCCCCACTATAAGCTATAAGTTCGCCTAATTCGTCTTGTCTTCTTCCTTTCCTTCACCTAGGAACGAGGCTATTTCGGCGGTAAAAATTCTTCGAGTGTTGCGTGTGCTTCGACCTTTGCGAGCCATCAACAGAGCCAAGGGTTTGAAGGTTCGTTCCCTTTTTTGAAATCCTTTAGCTCCTTTGCTGCAATATATTGTAGCCTTCAGAATGTGCAAAATGCCTGTGTCATGAAGCTTGGATATGCCTCTTCCTGTCGGCTCACTGCTCTCCAGCAAGTTTTGTACTCCTTCCTTGCACCCTCTTATCTGCCATATCTCGGTTGAGGTTGAAGCGATTCAGGCTTGTCTGTCCGGCAAGCTGAGGTTAAATTGATTTTCAGGAGTGAAGAATTGTCCTGTTCACTTCGTTTTGAAGCCATAGGCAAGGAGGTGTGGCAACGGAGCATATTGTTTAGACATGTTTTGACCAATCAACTTGTTTTTGGGGCAACTCGTCTGCATTATCATCGACTCGTAGGGCGAGTTCATAGAAGTCGGTTAGTGAATAAGTTTTACAGCCTCGCAAATGTCAGTCATATTGAACCGTTAGCTGAATGAATTGTGGTTGTAAAAAAATGTTTTTTTTGCATATGATTACCACATTGAGTAAGCGAACGTATTATTGGCTTTTCTAAAGTCCTCTCTCCGCCGTCATCCTCATGAAACTAATTTTGCCCTGTGTGTGTGGTGGTTAACCACGGAATTGGTTGTTCGCTGGCTGAATGTCAGACAACATTTTCAGATGGGATCCACTTATTCAGCACAAGTCTGCACAACTTGAGAGTGGGCGTGAGCAAAGCACGTTCATGGGAAAGGATAATCCATTAATAGTCAGTTGGGAGGTAGCTGAAGTGGGATGAGGGAGAAGGTTCTCTTCTCAGTTTTATGCGGCAGTGCGAGACATCCTATCACAAAATTCCAACTGTTTGTAGGCTTTTTTGAAGTTGTAAACGACGTCGGTTGTAAAGTAGAGCGTACCGTTTACTAAACTATGGCTAAGACACTGGAAGGCTGATTGTTTTCGGAAAAGTCGGGTTTTAGAAGTAGCCGAGTGAATGAATTAAAAAACTGGGCCCGTTCCTCGCACTCTTTACAAGTACCTCTATATTTCGCCGAGTTAGGGTTTTCCTTCCACCTGGTACGATCCTATCTGACAAGACACTTTATCGTTGGCTTCCCTGACAGAACGTGGTGCAGTGCGTGGTCACGGCCCTGAAGAGCATAGGCAACATTATGCTGGTAACAGTCCTAATTGAATTTGTCTTTGCGGTCATTGGGGTGCAGCTCTTCAAGGGAAAGTACGTCTCTTGCAACGATCCCTCCAAACTCACCGAACAAGACTGCAAGTAAGTTTGCAGACTCAATAATGGGTCTTTTCGTTGAAAAGAAAGTTAATGCCGAAGGCAAGGGAGGGTCTGATGCTGATTGTCTACCTTTTCCAGGGGCTTCTTCATCGAATATGAGCACGGACGACCAGCTGACGTCGTGGAGAGGGTGTGGACTCATTCAGAATTGAACTTTGACAATGTCGCGAATGCCATGTTGACACTCTTCGTAGTTCTCACCTTTGAGGGTTGGCCACCGTAAGTTTTCATTTCCTCCATTGGATTTGTTGAATTTACCTTGAAGACTGATAGAATGGTTCCTCCTCTATCTTGATGCTTCTTTTGATATTTCTAAGGATGAATTTCGACTCATTTTCATCAAAAATATCATTCATTATTTGGGTACGTGCGATGCTTAGGTCAAAAAAGAACTGTCGAGTAAACGAGGAACCCTAAAATGGTCCAATTTAGGAGGCACAAGCAACAAGCTCTTGGGACATCAAGACTTGCCAATGTACCTAAGCCTTCCCTAGGGCAGTCTACTGTGACCAGACACCCAGTGTGCAGGTGAATGAACATGTTTACAAACTGATTCGATCAAGTTTCCAGAGTGGGGCGTCACACACTCCAAGGGTCAGTGTTCGTGGGAATGGTTGTCGTGGCTAAGTTGGAATCACAACGACCTGTCGCATTTATTCACTCACCCCCTATACGAGGAACCGAGGGGTAAGGGGCATTGTCGTCGTCAAATGGCGAGATTTCAGTCAGTTTCGGGGGTTCAGGCATTCATTTATTGGTATAAAGAAAGATTCATGTCTCTTAAACACTGAGTATGGTAAATAAAAGGCCGTCAAGAACGAATAACTCATTCGTCACCTCCTCCTTCCACCACAGAATCCTCTACGCCGGTATTGATTCCAACGAGGAGGACATGGGACCACTGCAGGATCATCGAAAGTACATCGCCCTCTACTTCATCATCTACCTTATCGTGGCCTCCTTCTTCATGGTGAACATATTCGTCGGTTTTGTCATTGTCACCTTCCAACGCGAGGGCGAACGTGAATATAAGAACTGTGAACTGAATAAAAATCAGGTTTTTTGATATAATGCTACTTAGCCGCTTCTCAGTAGCAATCGTTTCTTATACATTTTGCTTCCTAATCCCTTCAGCGTAAATGCATCGAGTACGCTTTGAAGGCGCGGCCGCGACGGCGTTATATTCCAAAGGGTCATCTTCAATACAAAATCTGGTCCATGGTGGTGTCGCGAAAATTGGAAATCACCATTTTTACGTTCATCTTTTTGAATACAGTTACTCTGGCATGCAAGGTCCGCCCTCTTTTGCCTTCATTAGTCACGCGAGGCGGCTTTTTATACATAATTTAATGTAAACAACCAGAGTTAAAACGATATTTGTCCTAGCGGAATTCGCGGTAGCCAGAGACACAGGTGCTTGCTGCCAAAAAGTAGCCTGATCTTTTTTTAAATTGAAAAAGGATGCTTTTGCCTGCATAACTCACTGTTAGTTAAATGAAAGAACTGTTGCTCTTTCAGCATGACAAAATGGACCCAACCTTCAGTAGTGTGTTGGACAACTTCAATTACTTCTTCACTGCCGTCTTCACCGTGGAATTCATCCTCAAGCTATCTGCCTTCAGTTTCAGAGTGAGTTCTGTGCTTAAGTAGGGCAGGTGAGGGGAAAAAGAATTGGAGTTTCAAAGCGCCTTCGGCTATTAGACAACATGACTGATACTTTGGTAGTTTTTAGCTACAAGTTTGGCTTTAAATATTGCTAATTTTGTCCATTTTTTGTGGAATTATGCTCCACATATGTGGCGACAATGGGTTAAAATAGGATTCTTAAAATTTCCTACACTTTAGCATACGAAGAAGAGATAAAATTAGTCCTTCAACTGCGCGTTCCTTTGGGAGCTCTGAATAGGGAATTATTTTGCTTGTCCCAAAATGCCTTTGTCAAAATGCTCGCCACAGACACCAAATCACTCCCAATTCTAAAACCTCTGTTCAAAGGCGATAGCCTCGTAACGTCTGATGTCATTAGCAACAGTTGTTCCTCTACAGAACTGCAATTGCTGCTTCTTCCTCTTCTTTTTTGCCTCTCCACGTCTAATTCGTGCAGCTTGACAGTGTTTGTGGGAGAAGTGAAGGGAGCAGGGGGCGTTTGAATCCCCTCGGTGTCGTCCAGTCTTGGTGCATTCGCACATTGGAACTTGAAGAAAATGAGCGCTTAAAATTAATGACCTGTCTCGTGTTTTGTGGTCGATTTGTGGATAAATTTAATGCCCAACAGTGAAAAGACTAATTGATCCTTCTTCTGTATATTTATAGCACTACTTTGGGGATCCCTGGAATGTCATCGACTTTATCATCGTGCTTGGTAGTTATATTGACATCATTGTTAGCAAGGTAAGTCAATTTTTATTGCCCTTTTATGCACAATAATTGAATACTTGTTGCAGCTTCGCTTTCAAAAGGTCACACTATAACCACAGATTCGCTGTGTACTACTTTTGCATAGTCCCTGTAGCCATAAGGAAGCGTGCTGATATGTTGGGCGGACAACCATGGGCGTGACCGGATGTCCATGACACTGCGGTAATGATAAAACTCGTGGAGAATGAAAAACCGGTGAACGAATTTCGTTTGTCCTTGTAGCCACTTTCTCCGAGTGTCTTCTCTGGCACCCCTTTGTGGTTGCTCCTCTCGTCTGACCCACTTGCGGCGAGTCCTACGCCTCGAAAGCAAGCATGGTACGGGATTGGAGGCGGTGTGATAAATTGGTGCCATAGGGCGAGGACTGCTGAGCATCACACTCTTTCGTCTGCATTGTGAATTTCATCAGGAGAGGGTTGATTTGAACGATACTGCAAAGTGCTTCAAGATATTCTGAGGTGAAGTAGCACTTGTCCATGAAGGTTACGGGGCGGACAGTTATCATGCTATCATGACTTAAGTGGTTTTCCGCACAGGTACAAGCCATATGTTTAAGGTCGTGACCAGGTTGTTGGGACACGATTGCGCTCACTTAGTGACGAGTGTGTGGGAGGGGGTATTGAATGCAGTCAACGTCGGCGCCTCTCTTTTGGTATTGAGTCTGCGCAGGTCCAGCCGGCTATAACAGGCGTTTTCCTCCCTCATTGGAAGTTATGATTGTTGGAGTCATTTGAGCAGGGTTTGCTTACTCTGTCACTCGCGAGTCACAATTATTATTTTACGTGAGAAAGAATTTGACCGCCACGGCGCCAAGATGGTGAGTGGATGGGACAATTAGCTCTCCTTACTGCAGCTTATCTACTAGCAGATTACAAAATCTTATTTCTGGGATAAACTTCCCCGCTTCAATTAATTCACAGGGATTAGGAACGTCTTGCAGACCTCAACGAAGTGTCATTAAGCAATATTGTCTCTCGGATACCTCCTATCCGATGCTTCGGGGGTTCGGTTCGCGGAAAACAACCACCACTTTTCTTGTTTTCGAAACCGACAGCGCCACCAAAAGTACCCGCTGCTCGTCGTGCGTTGACGTTTGGCTTTCCTCTAAATGACTCATCTCCACGCCATGGAACAGGGGGAGGGGAGGTACTCCTTCTAAGTGGGCATACGCAGCAGTCGGCAAATCGGCTGTCCAATTTTCCTTTACTGGACTTCGGACTTTTGAGAAGTCTCCTTCAGCACCTGGGAAATGGGTAGTGAATAAAAAATGTTTCATGAAGGCAAATGTATCTACTCGATGTGTCGTGTTTGTCCGGGTTGCTTGGGCGAGCAGCCGATCTCATGTAGGAGTGTGTATTCGATAGCACTCAAGAAAAGCAATGCAAGTAATTGAGCCAGGAACCAGTCCATTTGGAACGCACTTGTAATCAACGATGAAGAGAATGTGCAAGGCAACGAGAGTTGGGGTGTACGTGTGAATCATCTACAGTCTGGGGGGTCTCAACCAGCCGCCAGGACTGAGGTCTGTAGTCGTGCCACCCCATCCACGCAGTTGACCTCCGTGCTTACGTCCAGGGGGAGCGGCAGCAGGACAGCGATGATCCAAACTAGAAAGGGAATGCATCAATCCAAAAGCCAATCGCTCCTCTCACTAATCTGCCACATGTCCTTAGATCATGTGCTGTCATTACTTATTTCGTTCTATGGCATCGGCTGTTACTAGCGTGACTTCAAAAAGTATTGTTTGATTACCTCTTTTTCGGGTATTTGCTTGCTTCGGAGCGAAATAAGGCAGATGTGGTTTTGAAGTAACTTAAGAGAATCAAAAACATCGCATCATCTGGAAAATAACATACCAATGGTGATGCGGTTAAAATCACAGCCTCCACAAACACTGACATGGTGTAATCAACGCATATGCCGGTTTTCTACCGCCTATTTTTGCGTTCTGGCAGGGAAAGGGCGCGCAAAAACAGACGTCACATTACCCGCCACCACAGTGTTTGAGCCATTTTGACTAGACTGGGGAGCGGGGGAAAAGGGGAAAAGCGAACCGGGGGGAGCAGAGGGGGGCAAGTGCGTTCAGTTCTTTGATCTCTTCTCCTCTCTAACAGAAATGGAAGGCCTTAAATGATCTCGCTGTTGGACAGAGGGCGGATGTTTTGACCGTCACGACATGCCACAATAACCACTCGAATCGAAGGTGTGGTTAGTGAATCTGCTCCAGCCGACTCCAGAGAATAAACAACTTCTATAGTCGAGATAATGCCTTACCCAGGCATTGTGAAATGTGTATTTGTGATTTGGGGACTTGGATATGAGAAATATGGGACGTTAAATGCATAGTATGTATTTTCAATTCCTTGTAGGCCAGTTCGGAGACCACGCTAAAATTCAACATTAACTTCTTCCGCCTCTTTCGTGTGATGCGGTTGGTGAAACTGTTGAGCAAGGAGGAGTCTATCCGCAAGCTTTTATGGACCTTCATCAAGTCTTTACAGGTATTGTTTGGTTGACATGCGTCTTGTTGAAGTGGTTGATATGTCAAACTTCGAGCATAATATTATTTTTGGATGCAATTTCGGAGTTTATGTATAAAACCGCAGGGAAATTGAATAAACGCTAGATTTCATTGGCACCTGATAAACCACTCAGTACAGTGCAGGAATAAGTTAGATATAGTAAACATTCCCAATTAAGCTATCGGCTCGAGGTAAATTCGTGTCTCTTGCTCCCGTCAACTGATGATGATGAAAGACATTTTGATGCTTCAAACGTGGGAGCACTGGTCAAAGCTGCCAAAAGTGAACTTTTCATTGATATTAGAGGGGTTCTAATTATTTTGGAGCAGGAGGGTGGGACATCTCAGTAATCCTTCAAACGGTACCGATTTGATGCAGTCGGAGTATTCTTGAGGTAAAGCGCTCCATGTGTAGGCGATTGGGTAGTAATCGAGCAGCTTTCTATAACTTTGTCCCTCTTTTCGCTTTTTCCTCCTCCGCAACTTACCGCTATTCCCAATAGCCGTAGGCTCTCTAATGGACCTGACTGAACAGGTCCTTAAGGAGCTTATGCTGGATGAAATCCACAGGAGTCAAACACGGCATGAGGTGCGTGCAAGTCTCTCCTCTATAAAGCATATTGTTCCTAAAACCGAACAGCAGTTCTGGCAGCCTCCGCTTCTACCTCACTTTTATCTCCAAACAAGCTATACTTAGCATGTGCCTGTCTAGGGCTTGGAGGTGATAGGCAGTACTCGAGAAATATCAACAGAGGAACATGGAGAGTGAGAATGAAGAGAGACGACCCCTTTTCCCAAGAGCGAATGCGCCCATGGATAAATGTGGCAGTAGAACTTGCACTCTTGTGAGATTGGAACAAAGACCGTCTCCGCAACCTCCTTCAGATTGACTATTTCCGGATTGACGTTTCCTACGAAGAAGGTCCCTCCTGCCTAAATTTAAGTCCTGTTGACTTTTGTCATACAGTCAGATCCTGATCGAAGCCTTTATTTGATCTTTAGCGAGCGGTAAACTACTACGGTCCACCGCACACGCACACACAGGAGAACAAAGCGAGCCTAGTCTCTAGGGCACGGTGGACGAAGTGGTGCAAGGGCCATTTCTGGTCATGAATTGGCAAACAATAAAAAATAAACGATGACATTCTGTCAACTATCCGGTTTCGGTGCGAATCTCCACCACCGTAGGAAGGCTACTTTTCTGTGCCTAATTCCCAACGTCATGGAATTAGTTGCCCCCCCCCCAACGCCACGGACAGATGGACATTAACTGCGCTAACAATCGCTACATGATGGAAGCCAATTGAGATACCATAAATACGTTTAGATGGAACTATCATGTTTCTTTAACTGTTCCCCTATAGAGACGTATCTACGCTCCTTGCTCCCTCAATCTTATTCATAGCGATAGGCGATAAATGTATCTTTACTAAAGGTCTTGTCTATCCCGAAAAATAGAACCTGACAGACTCCCTGATCCCTTTCTCTCTGGCATCATGCTCGATCGACACCAACGCGCTGACCGGTGTGGATGCGCCGAAAGTCAGATAAGAAGTGGGTGACAAGGTAGAGGCCCACATCGGTGATCACACCATGGCGGAAGACTACGTCGGGAACTATGAGATTATTCTGCCTTTTTCGACCCTCCTTACCTCTTTGCTCGTCATGAGATGTGAAGTTTGCCAATAGCTGATGCAGCCTCATTATTTTCATTGTTGTGAGTCTCTGCAGTTGTAGTTTCACACAGTAAAAGAATCTCTACTCCAAGTTTTTTTCCGTGAAGGGTTAAAGGTGAAGTTTTAGACCCGACTCTTGTGTATAGCTGAGAAAGCCGACCTGCTTCGCACCATTTGGAAATTCGAAATCATAGAAACAACTATACTGGATGATTTTGCATTGGTAGGCGCTGCCTTACGTCGCACTGTTGATCGCAATGCTCTTCTTCATCTACGCCGTCATTGGGATGCAGCTATTCGGCAAAATTAGTCTCCATCAACCCGGTCTAGCGCCCGGAGAAGACGGCGTTATCCATCGTAGCAACAACTTCCGCAACTTTTTCTTCGCCCTCCTCGTTCTTTTCAGGTAAGTAGTATCCTTCTAGTCACTTCGACAGGTATATAAGAAGCTGCATCATGCAGAAAGGATTCCCCTGATCTCCTCTTGCGTCGTCAATGTCTAAATTTAGAAAAAGACATGGCATGAAATAGATTCCATTTATTTGTCATCACTTTCATTATCGGTGCTCCTCCACACTTACCAGACTGTCTCCCAAACCAAGAACAGCATTTTTGAAGATTAGAAACTTTAGGCACAAAAACTGGCAGCCAAAGTGACAAGAATGGCATGTCTTTCCTACGTTTGGAAGTTTCATCCTTTTTCTTTTTTGTAAAAAAGCTAATAATTCTCAACCATTTGGGGCTTCTTGAAAATTCGAGCTACACCCAACTTACGTTCCCCCCTTTGATGACGTCCCTCTAGGGAAACCCCCTTTAGATTTCCACCGATAGGCTTCACACCCGCCAATATGTCATCTTATTCACATCCTCTGTAGTGTATTCAAGCAGTTTCCACCGCCTAGTTAGTTCGATCAGCTCCTGTTTCTAGTATCACGTAAAAGTGGACACCCCAAACGGAGATCAGAAATTAGAAAGGGTGGGCGAGGTTTACGTCCTCCTCTCTTTTTGTCTGTATCCTATTGAATCTGAAAGGATCGAAAATAATTGCTTTCTGCTATCACGCGTTCTGGAAATCGCAGTCCTCGTCTTGCCCCCTTCTCCTTTTTTTTCTTTTTTACTATACCCAGCCTACTTATCCCTCGCACGCTATGTGCGAAATCTTCAGCACCAGCTTTGTGATCGGATGAATTTTTATGAGAGGAAAAAATGCTGCCTTTTGCTTCTCTCAACTGTTCCTTGCCACTTTTTTTCTTTTGCTTCGTAGATCGGCGACTGGCGAATCTTGGCAGGAGATAATGCTCGCCTGCACCCCAGGTAGACTTAAATGCGATCATTAACGCCTGTACGCACTTTTTCCAACACCAGAAAATTTATAAATGACTAGGAGGGATTCGACGTCGTTAGTTATTAACTAGTCTCAACCAATAGGAGTGGCTGTAGTCGGTGCGCCTTTTAAATTAACCAATCAATAACCTCGAAATGGCCGTTAAAATTGGTCAATTTTCATCTTTTATTCATTTTCATTTTACTATTTTTCTGCTTATTGAGGTAAGCATTTCAACAATTCACCATCTATTTTTGAAACCAATCGAATTTTGTGAAGAATTTACAGAGTAGCCGGCAATAAATGGCGAATAATAGAGTTGGCAAGATTGTACAATAGATGTAACGACATGCATACTTAGTGAGCAATCGTAACTTAATCACTTGCAGTTAAACAATTTTAAGTTAGAAGAAAGTGCTTTCCTTTAAAATCACCTTGGAGTGGTTTTTGAGAGCTTAATCCGGCACTGGGGTCAGCATACCTAATTTCGCCTGAGGTTTTAATCCATAGGAAGGCAAATTAACAATCACGAGTTATTTTAGGGTTACACGTGGAGTTGTTTACCCCCTTTCTCACTAGTGAACAATTTTGGTTCGCACAAATTATTTGCCCTTCTGGATGGAAAAAACCGGTCTGTGTGATCAATTTACTTTGATTGAGTTATTCTCCTCCACAAAGTTGATTGCGGCCCTTATCTGATAGTGAAGTGAGAATCAGAAGGTAGGGGCAAGAAGAGAATGCGTGGGGCGAGGAAGCAAGCGATCCAACCGATGCTGCAAACATGTCGACAAACGGGCAACCAGACGACTGGTTTGGGTCGCCAGACTATCTGAATGGTTAATAAGTTGATGGGATGAATCGCTTTACCTGGTTTTAAAGAGTTCGGTTTGTTTAGGCTTGTCAAAGTAGCATGACATATGAATAGTGCCTCCACACCGAGGGATCCGCATGCCTACTTACCTTTTGTGGTCTCAACGGCTAGCGACATTAACTAGGTGTATGGAAAGGTGTGGGTTCTGTCGTCGAAAAGCATCTGGCCTTTCGTGACAGTCTTGTAAGGTATCTGCTCCACTACAGTAAGAACAGAGCAGACTAATTTTATTGTCAACCTGAGGACCTCTGCACCAAATGGGTTGTTAGCCATTTTCTACGTCCTAATTACCTAAAATCGGGGGTATTCACTAGGCTGGAATCCCTCCCACTCAACGCCCAGATCTGGTAAATTCCTGTGACATCTCGGTCCTTTGACTGGAGGTGAAAAGAAGTTTTGTGCCAAATTCAGGTCGAAAATGCGCGGTAGACTCTGAGGATGGAAGTGAGGGCATGAACTGTGGGTCCAACTTGGCATACCCCTACTTCATAACTTTCTACCTCTTCTGCTCTTTTGTGGTAAGTTTACGCGCAGCCATTCTGAGTTCATATGATTGGTCCTGCCCCCATCCCCCTTCCTTCTCCCCTATCCTCCTGATTCCTATGTAGATAATTAATCTCTTCGTTGCGGTCATTATGGACAACTTTGACTACCTCACGCGGGATTGGTCAATCCTGGGACCGCATCATTTGGATGAATTTGTGACTCGATGGGCTGAGTATGACCCTGAGGCCAAGTAAGTTGACTGGTGTGATTATTCCCGACGTATTGCATTATTGTCTAAATTATGTGTTTTATATTTCCTCCTTTTTTGCGAAAATCAAGAGGTCGTGTTCGACATTTGGATGTGGTGACAATGCTGGGGAAGATCAGTCCTCCTCTAGGCTTCGGGAGCATGTGTCCTCACACTCGAGCCTGTCATGTAGGTTCCTAGTTTTCTACCATTTTTCTTAACAAAGGAGAAAGCCACCAAAACGCTACGAACTTAAGCGTCTTTGATGAAGGTATTTCTGTTATTCTAAACTTCAATCAAAAAAGTATCAGCGTTACGTACGCCTCAGTTCGGCGAACTCTTTCCAGATAATTTCTGTTGCCTTTTGGGAAGCAGCTTAACACCCTTATCTTTTGTTTAACCATAGGGCTGTACTTGATTTAGAGTGCGGAGAAAAGTGGAGCAAATACTGAAGAAGGCTCTCCTTCTTTGCCTCCTTTCAGCCACTCCCAGTCCCATCCTAGAGTGTAAATGTGAGGTAATGTCAGAGACGTCAAAGAAAGCCTCATTTGGCATTACCACTTAATCTTTTTTCATGTTAAAACGACAGTAAAATGTGCGCACGATTTGATGTATTCAGTCGTAAAGTGGAATGGAGAAAATTTAAGTGTCACACGTATGTGACGCTTGGGTTCAACGAGTTAAATTCTCCAAATACTACGAAATTCCTTGCAGTTCTGACTGTTTTGCTATACGCGAGTTGTTTACCTACCACGTCCTTTGATAAAATCATACCTTTTTGGAAAAAATTTTTCGGCAATCACTTTGCTTTCGAATTGGGTCGTGCTAGTCTAACTCCTCTCTTTCCTGTTTTTTCCCCTCGGTAAAAAACACTCGCCTGATGTTGCGATTTGATTCATTTGTGGTTTTCGTGTTGGATTGTGCTGTAAATTATCTGGTATGATTAAAAGATCATTTTTTGTTCAACCTTGGCACATCTTTGGCTGTCCTAAACCCCAACAATTAAATGGGGGCGAAATCATCGAATCCTCCTTTTTCTCTCTCAGTGACCATTTGGCGAAACAGTGCACCTTGAAGCAAAAAACTCTGTAAATTAACTCAATGTGATTTTGTAGCGTTACCCGCCAAAGTACTGAATTGTAACGAACTTTACAAGTGGTTTTGCTTTTTAATGGATTAATTAGATTGAGGCAGATGGTGACTCCTTTCTTTTCGCTACTGAAAGTTAGCATAGGATACTAACAGGGCTTTTTACTGGAACGCCGTAACCTCTAGCCGTGTGTGAACCCGTTCATGTGCTCCGGTTGGGCTTCGCATCGCGAGAAACGTTATAACGCAGTGATCTCATTGTCCCATGATGTTCAACGCCACCTCTGATGAGGTGATGGGGAATATTATTTGTTGCAGAAAAAGCAAATGGAGGTGTAATCTGCAATGACTGAAGAGCTAGCGTCAGGGCAACAAGGTAGAAACGGTGGAAATTCTTTTAGTCACACTTACACAACTGTTGAGGGTTTAGTTTTGTGGATTGTATTGGGGAAGCGAGATTCATAAGCTTCGTATTGTTTCCAGTGGAATGCATTTTGCTTACTAATCGCTTTTCGAAGGTGCTGGAGATAGGCATCCATTCCTTTTCGTCACCTTTTTTCTTTATCCATTCAACTATCTGGGTTCTCTTCCACCACCGGAATTGTAGACTAGACACCGCTTATCTGTGCTTTATCCATCGCTTTCTGAGGCTCTTGAGCCTAATGCCACGTCGGTTGCAGAACGCCAATGTGGAGCGCGGCTTTGCTAATCCTTCTGTTGAGTTTGGGTGAACCATGAGCTGCCAGCATCCATTTTCAGGGCTGAGTTGGAATATCTCTGAGATCAATGTTGCTTCAAAGGTGGTTCGTGAAGTGTGTGGAAGGGTTGTTTGCTGTCATTTGTAGCGAGCCAGCGTCTCTTCCGAAATCTGACAAAGCGGCTGACTTTTGAAATCTGGTGTTCTTTTCTTCTTAATCCCACCAGAACGGGCAAATAGTTAGTCCATAGCATGTGAGAACATGCTACTTGGCAGCTTGTGGAAGGACTGCGGACCTGCCCAGCATGGACCGAAGGCCATGCCCCAAAATGGGAGTGCAATGGGCCGAGACTATATTATTGGTCTACAAAAGGTAGCCTTAATTTGATACCAGATAAATGGCAAAGTATTGGCATGGTCTCAGCACCTTAGAAGCAGTCTTCTTTGCCCATGATGGATGAACCAACAAAAGTGGTCCTTTTTTTAGTATTCCAGCTGATTGGCTGGTAATCGGATCATTTTTGGCTAAAGAAAGCGGGATAAATAGGTTAACTTGTAATTGGCATACGACCGCGCATTACAATTTTGCCTTTGTGTATACTTGTGACCCAAGCTGCGGGAGGCGGGAGGGTATGGGCAATTTGATGCCCGGTTCACCTTCATCTCGGCGCCCCACCTTTTTCGCGCTCTCCTCTCGGGCGCAGATACCAACACAACGCAAATCGGACCGTAGAAAGAGAGCGAGAGTGGCGAGGAGACTAGGATGTTGCGGAAGTTCGGTTGGTGATAAAAACGAAGAGCGGGAGAAAGCAAATCCTATGCTACACGTGTTTTCTTCTGGGGGAAGCTTGAGAGTGAGGAGAATCGAGAGAAGAAAAGATTAACCAGGTGATTTTCTTTGGGGTTTAGCGCTATCAGACATGGAAAAAAGAGGGAAATTTCAGTTTGAAAAGGGAGCTGTGTGCTACTCCTACATGATTCATCGTCTTGGTGCTGTCCTATTAGACATTATCAAGACATAATAATGCACTCTGCGCCTCTGACTGTAAATTTCTCGGAATTCAACTTTGCCCCTAATAGTAAAATGTAAGAACTAAATCGCTTCTCAGCGTCTTTTCGGTATTCAGGATTTTAAATAAGAGATCTGTGGCAAAAAAGACTTTGAAGAAGTGATTTTTCCGTGACTTTTTCCTTCATAATTTAAAATACCAAAAGCAAAGAAATGAATCCAAAATTCCTGGAAGAGAGTAAAAGTCACTCAAGAAGACTTTCCATGTGAGAGGGAGGCTGGGCGACGGCTGGGTTCAAACATTGTGTGCCGCATTGTGGGTACCCTTTACGGCGCGTTGTACGGTTTAATGGAGAAGGAGGAAGGAAAAGTGAAACTTGCTATTTGGGAAAAATTGAGGAGAACAACTTTTCCTGATCGACTGCCTAGCTAACTGATTTTGATCAGCCATGCTAGATTACTGAAGCTTTGTGCCTTCACACATTGGCCCTTGTCTCACTCAACACTTTGGATCAGTTCAATGAATGCCGCGGCCGAATTGGAGACATTGTTACTAATCTTATTATTTCTTGGAAACGAAAGCTTCGAATAACCCCTAAACCCATGGTTATTCAGTTGAAAGAAAGAAGGTGAAGTGAGTTGGGTAATCTCCGTTGATCCTAAGCCTTGACATTATTCAAGCTAAGAGCTCCACTAATCAGCTACGATGAGCACCCATTTTTTATGATTATCATTAAAAGGTGATTTAATAAGCGGACTTCTTCAACCCACTAACCTTGCTGTCGTCTATCTACCTGCATGAACATGCACATGCACAGTCATTACTTCCCTTGGATAACTTGGCTTTACTTCTTGGAACATTCGAATGAGCGCGGGACCGGAGTTTGTGCTTAACGATGATTTCACGCGAACCTAGAAGTTGTACCTGCCATTGCTTCTTCTGTGGTGGGAAAAGGCCCCCAGCGATGCTCTGCGCTAACAGAGGCTTACCAGCCCCATTGTCATGGTGGATTGGGAGGGCTCAACCTCTTCACTAGCGCTACCGAAATGCATGGTACTCGCTTTAGCAGATAGCAGGTCTTTCCATATTTGGCGTCGGGAAAGTAAAGTATTGCCCGATTTGGCAGTGATGCTGGGTGCGTGTGTCCATTTTCTCTCTCACAGCTCATGGTTGCGTATTCAGCACCAGCTTTTGCCTCATTTGTGCCTGGATGATGGACTTGTCACAGTGGAGTGGAGCGATTTTCTGCTTCCAAAATTGGCATGCCCAGCCGATTAGAGGGGTAAATGCCAGTTGTGTGTAGCGTTAGTGGCCGAGTAATTATGCCTTTTTCGTAATTCGTCTGCACACTGCCTATACCCTTTTTGATTTTATCCAGTTTCTTTTTAGCACTTTTTAAATGCTTATTATTCTGCACCCAAGTGGTAAGGAACGGGCGTTGCATGCATGTGACAGATTATAACATACGCTGTGTCTTTCGACTATTCTTAGTTTATGGAAGGGTAAATATGGTGGTTTTTAAATAGACAGCAAATATGATCATTTTGTGTCAAACTGCAGTTTTTTTTGTTTTACCATCTCTTTTTGAGGGCAAATTTTTCTTCCTATGACTGAAAGATTTGCTGCTCTGAGGGATTCTTTTTACACAACAGCGCATTCACCCAAAGAAGCCACAAAAGAGGACTCTTATGAGATTAGGAAAACTAGTCTTGCCTGGGTCTGGTGCCCCAGCACAGGATAGGTCTTCTAATGGAAATGACGCGTACTCCAAATCTGGTTGGTTGTTTAACCACATTATGTGGCTGTTTCTGAGTATATTTGTTGTCACCTTTGACGGTAAATTCTTCTCCAAGGTCGTTGAGTAGCGAAAGTATCAAGTCGAATTCACTCAAATTTTGCTATGGATAGTCCATTTGCCTAGTGCAAAACAAACTAGCAAATGCGATTTTTTGGCAACTCGTTTTTGAAAGCCGAGCAATAATGGAGCAAGGATGATGAGCAGGACAGGAAGGTGGATAGAGGCAAATCAGCGTCTCTTTCCTTATTTTTGGTTCTTGGTAAACTAATGCTCTCTTAGAAGTGCTTTGCCGATATTGGTTGAAACATTTGCTCTTTACGCACGCAGCCATCAGCACAATGTAGCATCGCTGCTTTTGGATATCGCAGCCCTCTGCGTCACTCCACGGAATTTATTTGCAACGTATTCTGTACCCCAGTATATGTAAGTCGTGCTTTCACATTGCCGCAGGCCCATCAAATCTGTCAATTTAGCGACTAGGATCCACAAGAGGAGCGCTTAGTAACGAACTTTCTCCCAACCTGTCCTCTTGTGTGCTCATTTGCGTGCGGTAGCAGCATGTCACGCAAGCAATGCGGTAATCAGCTGACAAGATGATGGTGGCGAGTGGACCTCAGTCTCAAGTCCGTCTAGACAATGCACCTTTGAAGAGAATAATTTACCATCCAGTTGCGTGATTTGGTCTGCACAGATTTGCCAATACCGGCATCTCACTTTAGGCTTATCAGATATCTCGGTAAAAAATACAGGCTCGGTTACCCTCGTTTGGGAGATGAAAAAGTGATTTAAAAAACCTAATCAGCGATTGGTCACAATCATCTCCATATATGCATGCCATGGGCCCTCGGCCAAAGCAAGAGCGGTGCCGCCTACATGAGGCAGAGCAGTAGCCGTCCTGCAATCATAAAGCTTAGGAGACAAGAGTCTACTATCTTGACAACTACATTTCTCCATCATTTTCACAGCGTAACTCTTGATCGCTTTCTTGACTAGTCGATCGTTTCTCTCAATGACTTGGCCGTTGTTTTTACTACCGTCAAGAAAAAACTAAAAGTGGTAAAATGCTATATTGCCTTGTAAAATTCAACAGTATGCTTGGTCTAAAAGAGTCTAAAAGGACTTAAATTAGTGCTCCCAGTTCCTCCACCCACCTCCTTCGTAATGTGCGCGTTTGCCGTAGAGTCGAGAGATCCTGCAGCCTGATAGCCGACATTAGCGCGGCACTCGAATAAGTAGTGGCTAATTTTTTTTCATTGTAGAAATTAGTGCAAATGAATATGCCCTTGCAAAGTGATGGAACAGTTTTCTTCAATGCCACTCTCTTCGCTTTGGTTCGACGCAATCTGCGTATCAAAGTTCCCGAAGGTGAGTTTGGCTCGCCTCCCTTTGTCCGCACTCTCTCATTTGTACGGTAGTTTCTTGCATGAGAGGTCCTCCACATTTAGAGGAGTGACTTGAATTGGTTGATGATGGAGGGGAAAGGGCTTGGAACCTCATCTTGCCTACTTCGTCATCGTCAGTGTCCCACGGAGGGGATACTTTTGCCCTAATTTTGTCTCCATTTATTAGCGATAGAATGCTTGATGCACATCAGCAAACTTGTTTAAGGCGAGATTCCGCAATGACTGAGGGAGAAAGAAAAGCATGTGCCAGCCTGGAAACCACTCAATCTGCTCCGGTTAAAAGTAGGCTGTTGAAAAGTTTGCAGTTGGGCAACTCGACTGAGGCCAATGATCTGTGGATACCTGCTCTGCTTGGGCATCTAGGCGCTTTCCATAGTGAACCTGTTTTGTTGCAATTAAACCCTCAACTGTTTTCAATTCTCCCCTCCCAGATGACGAGAAGGAGAAGTCGTTGGATCAACTGAACGAGGAGCTTCGAATAGTAATCAAGAAAATATGGAAGCGAACAAGTCCCAAGCTTTTGGATCAAATTCTTCCACCCAAAGGTATGTGTCAACATGTTTAATATGTATTTCTTGTGGTTGGAGTCCCATTCTTGAGTGGTATGTGCTCTCTTCTTGCCTCCCTTACTACTTTAGATTTGGATGTGGTGACGGTGGGGAAGTTCTACGCCACTTTTCTCATTCAAAATTGGTTCCGTGAATGGCAGAAGAGAAAGATGATTCAAAAGGACACTCGCTATATCCCCCAAATTCTGGTGAGTCCTTTGCTCTACAAATATTTGACATGTGGGGAGATGTCCGCACTGAATAGGATAAAGACGTTATGGCCTACGATTTTGAATTGAGGTAGTTCCTTAAAATACTCAATTAAGCCACTTCAAATGGACCGAATCGCTGAAGAAGACAAGCATTGCACGTTCCGTTTCCACTTGTCTCCCTTTCATTGAGGTATTGCATCAAATTCTGCTGATTTATTGAATATTATGCGTTTTTTTTTGCGACATGACACCACGCAGTGTGGGGTACAAAATTGAGTCCCAGGAAGGGCAGTACTTGCTCCTTTTTTCCTCCACTGCGTGAAATGGGGGCAACTCAACATGGAGAAAAATCTTTTCTGACTGAAGCACGAAATCAAAAAAAAATAATACATCGAGACCCATCTGTTCTAAATTCAAACACCCATTTTCCGCCATTCCTGATTAATTGTGACAGATTTTTTGTTTGACAGATGTCATTCCATCCAAATTAATGTTACATCACTCGTTTATTTAGAATTTCAGTCGAACTCCTCTTCCATTTATGTAAATAAAGTTTCTAGAGAATGAGAAAAAAAACAACTCACCATTCAGTTCTATGTTTATATCAGGTATGCCGAAAGTATTTCCTTGTCTCCTATCCTTTAGATTTAATGCACATATATGTTGGTTGGTTCCCCCAAAAGGCCCCAAAATATGCCTGTTTAGTAGGTTAGAATCGGAAGAGGTGGAGATCTTAGAGCCATGGATGATTTTGATCACCTTTCCCTCCCCCCTCCCCATATCCTAGAGGTTCTGTTAGGAAGGTGGAGGTGAGGTGGGCGAAGTCCCGTTTCAACGGGTTAAACTCTCTCGGCATGATAGAGACTCCCAGTATCTTGATGCAGCTTTTTCTTAGCTGATTTTTAGGCCTTTCAAAGGAAAAAGAGGACAGAAATGACACATCTTGATTTATTTACAGCAATTTTTTGGCGGGAAAACTTTATGGAATTAACATTTTCTAACATCAATGAATGATTGAGAACAGATCCAATCATCTCCAACTTCATTTAGTAATCAAGAGGGGACGCAGTAGCTCCATAAGTCTCCGTGTTAATTGCCTATCTCACTGCTGTTTCCTTGGGCCAAATGTAAGAGTTTAGATTATTTTGGGGAGAAAGGCAGCTTTAGTTGAAAAGTCACCTTCTCAAGGTTACAGCTCAACCCTCCTTAACGAGCCTGCCGGTGGGTAAATGACTCCTCACGTCATCTCATCTCGTTTGCTCCTCCTCCTCATTTGCCTTCTGATATTTTAATGCGACAATCACCTTCTCTGAATGTCTATTTGACTTTATCCCTTTGTCTCTCGCCCCTCACCGCACCATAACTCGCAGGCTGGCGATCGCTCGATGCCACATCAACCGACAATCGTAGGATTCCCTCGCCGCTGCTCTTCCGATCTCACAGGCGACGATATTCAACGCAGGAAGGGTGAAAAGGTGAGTAATTATTTGTTGTGCTGGTGAGAAGCGCAGATTCTTTCAGGTAGAGAAATGTCTTTTTCGGTGATATTTACCGACCTTTACAACGAGAGTTAGTTCCAATGGCGGATTTTCATTAAGTCAAAAATAAGAGTAGCTTCTGTAAAATTGTGAGGCTAGAAAATAGTTTTACGGTAAATCTGTACAAATGGGAGTAAATATGCACAGCCATTCCCATTGGGATGTTCACTGTCAGCGTCATATATTCCCCATCCATTCCTGTTCCGACTGGTTGGATCCGACCGGAGGTAAAGTGCGAGGTGAGTCGCTGTCGGAATGGCAGCATTTATCAAGGCTTCGATGCGCTGGTTGACTGCTTCCCTTTCTATTCATCGAGGTTCGTTAATTTCGTTGTGCTATCGCGTGGGCAATTTTGGACGGAGGAGAGGAGGTGGTAATGGTACGAATAAATGGGATAGCTTCCCATGATTTCCAATGAAGAAACACTTTTACTCTTTTTGGCCCCTCCTCCTCCCAACTTCGTCATGAGACCAGTGAAATAACGTCTCTTTATGCAGAGTTTTCTTTACTTTTCATGTCACTCATATGTCACTTTTGGACTGAATTCAGGATATGAGAGCTGGAGAATATAGCATGTCGCTTTTTTGTCCTTCTAACTGAAGGCCAATTGGACATGCACATTTTTTGAGCAGGAGGCTCCAGTGTTTACATCATTACTCCTTTTTTATTTATCTCTGGTGCACATCTTTTCACTCTCCTCTAAAGTCAGCGGAGACTGCGTGATGGTGTTGCACAACTTCCCCCCCCCTTTTTGCTCCAAACTCCATGAACTTTACCTGAGATGAAGGAGAACTGCAGGCAAGAAGTGGGAGGGTATCAACCGGAATTTTGCTTGACGACCCTTAGGTTCACCTTGCTCTGTCTTTTTTTTCTCCGGCACTAGCTAACCCTCATTTGTCTTCATTCACGTTCTTTTGTCCTTACCTCGCTACGGGCGAAAGTAATTTCTTCTGTTTCCTTCACAGGAACGGAAGTAGACTTACCGGCAGGCCAGCTGGTCAGCCGATTTTGTCCACAAACCCTGTCCAATCATACTGTACCACTAGAAAGCTCTTCCCTGACACACCCTTTTTGTGCTTGTCGGGGCCGTTACTATTGCCGGTACCGATGTAGATGTGAATATTTTAGCACCTTATTTGCTTCGATTTTGCACCTTTTTTCCTTTTTCATTCATAGAAGCTTTTCCTACCATGCTTGGATCAATTTGACTGTCACCTACGTGGCATGGAGGGAGAGGGGACTGATAACCGAAGGGTCCTGAAGTGAAGTGCTCTTGCTCCCAAATATGCTCCGAGCCTTTTGGATGTCTCTTTTGAACTGCATCGCTTTGAAATGGCGCGGCGGTATTTGATCAGCAAACGCTTTTAAAACTACCGACCCGACTTCAGGGTCGAAGGGCGGGGGAGGGAGGGAGAAGGAATGAGCCAGGGAGAAAGGAGAGTTGAACAGGAAGAACAGAAAAATAAGCGCAATTTTACGCTTGCTAACGCCTCATTTCAACTCTCTCTACATGTCTGTTGTAGAGTCGCAGTGTTGTGTAGGAGTCTTCAAAATGGTCGACTTTATTACGCAGACTTCGTTTTGCCATTTTTAAGTGACAGTCTGGAAGTCCTTGAGTGGAAATGGTTACTGTTTAATTGACTAACCGAATTCATTAGGCGCACCACTTTGCCGCATCAAGTACTTCTTTTTAAATCTTGAAATTTTTGTCCCTTATTCTCACCATCTTTTTTCATTCGTTAGCTTGAGTGGCACTTAAGGTAGTTGCATTTTCCAGAGAAAAAGGGACATTTTTCCCATCAAGGATAAGTAGAAAGACACCTTCGACCTTGGTTTCTCTACTTGAGGGCCAGTTATCAACTGCTAATGACGGATGGAGCTGAGATTCTCATGTCCCTTCAAGATATGTTGAGGTTAGAATGATAAGGCAGGTGGAGATGCCTCTGGTCGAAAAGTTTCCCTTCCCCTACCTTTTGAATAATCGTTGATTCGCCTCTGAGACCTCGGCGTTTATAGTGCACTACCATTACATTGCATCTTAATTTTTCTCCTTTTTCGTTGATTACTAGCTTTTCGATGGAATCTCGGACGCTGACATTCCCCACTAGTCCGAACTTCTAGTACCTTTCGCGACGCCTTAGAAGCCGATGGAAATAGGGTGACCCGAAACCTGGACTCTAAACATTTTGCTGTGCTTTATTCACTTTGACATATATCCCACGCTCCATGTCACCTTGGCAGAATAAGTCCTTGAATAGGTCCACCTTCCCCCACGGAAGCATTAGTCAGGCAGTAGCAAGCCGTTACCGATTACTGCGCTCTGTTTTAAAGCGCTTCTCAACTTCTTTTTAGCCCGTTTCGTGGATGAAAGAAAGAGAGGAAACCGCCCAGTTATTTGTCTTCTTAAGGCGGGATTATTAAATTAAATCGCAGTTCTCCCCTTGGATGTTGCGGTTTAATGCTGAACTTCTGGAAAAATAGTATTGCTCAAAATGTTCACTAGTTATCTTTGAAAGGAGACCTCGATTCATCGGTGCAATTGCTTTGAAAAGAAGAAAAATATTGAACTTGTCCGTAATTGAGTGAGAAATTGTCCATCATCAGATATACCCCACAATATATGGGCACTTTTGTGTTGAGCAGGTTCAGTTTCAATGGAGAAAAAGTAATGCAATATTCTCTCACTATTGCTTCCCGAATGTAATACCAGTTCTTGACTTTGACCTTTCAAAAGTCATACGAGGCAGATTTTTCGGCCTCCTTAATTCTGGATGCGGCTCGAAAGTAGCGGATGCTGTGGGGTGGCTCACTTTTAGAGATTGAAAATGAAGGGAGGTCTTATTTTTCTACTGTGGGGATCTATGAAATACCTTTGGTTGCTTATCAGCGTCAATCTCTCGGTAGGGTACTCTTCGTCGCGCAAGAAAAAAATTCACTAGGACCAGTCGGTCAGAGGTAGGAAGTCATCCTCTCGGAAGACAGTGAGACAATGCCCATATTAAGAGTCCACACCAGGCTTGAGGGTGTGGAAGGTGGGGAGGAAAAAATGCAACTTTATTTATAAGGCGATTGCTATCACTCCTCGCCATTCGCTGGTCACATGGAAATATGCCAGCTGGGAAGGAAATGCGAGCTAGATACGTGATTATCTAGGATATGAGGCTCATTTATGAGTCCAAGAAACAAAGTGGAAATTCTAAAATAATTTGTGCTTTGTTGGTTCACAAAATATTCAATCATATTTGGATCATTGCACGAGTCATCTGATTGCTTTCCTTCATTCCTTTAAGCGTGACATGATTCCAGGCGGAGGCATTCTCGGTCGAACATTAACGGACTGGACGCGGAAGCGAGGCAAGAAACACGTCTTCTCGGGCCATCGAGATATCACCGAGGACGTCAGTGAATTCCGAAAGCGCCAATTACAGGCCGGTGGAGGTGCGGGAGGTGCTGGTGTTGGTGGCAGCGGGCCTAACGGACCGGCGCAAGCAGGCGGTCCGATGCCCTCAATTCAAGTGACCGCCGCCCATCCAGCGGTCATTGCAGTGGCCACGCTTGGCGATAAGTGAGTCTGTTCTCCCACCTGCCGGTTCGTCCGTGTAACCGAGCGAATTGTGGGCTCAATTTTTTTCCAAAAGTATTTCGTTTCCTGGTTATTGGTTTCATATAGGAGGATGTTAAGACAGGATACTTTTGTAGATTGGGTCTTATGGGCTAGATTTTGTCATGAATTCCGAAAAAGACCGAGGAAAAGCAAACTGCTGTGACCTCCTCGATCGTAATGAAGATGTGAAGCAGGGAATAGGGCACTTGTGCTTCAATTAGCATATAGCAACAATTGCGGCTGCTTCGCTTACCTCCATCGTTTTGAAAAGGAGAAGGGGAAGCGTAGCAGAGCTGCGTGAAATTCCATTGAGTGGTCTGATGGCGACCAAAGCTTTTTATGCAACGGTTCCACTGAACAACACCCTCAACTCGCCTCATGTCGAGCATGGCATACCGGAAAGAGCCATGTCACTTTTATGTTTCTTAGCCATTTATCCACGCCTCAGAAATATGCTCAAATACCACATTAGTGCCGCTTAAATAAGGTAAGCGTTTCATGCTGGAGGCCACAAGATACGCCTCCTGCCAGGACCACCACCGGTCTGCTGTTTTATTACTGTGGTCTGGCATTTCACCATTATTCACTACTAAGCTATCTTTTTGTTATTTTCGATCCACGAAAACTATTTGCAAAACAAATTGATCCAATCATTGGCAATAACTGGCGCAAAGCACATGTCACCTATTTGTGACGTCGGACTAGCTAGGATGCAGTCAGCGAAGGAGTATTAATGCATCGCCACATTTTTTCTGGAGAATTCTTTTTGGTGTCTGTCAACTCAGTAATTAGACAATTGTTTCTGAGAAAAGCCCAACGAGCTGTGGACACAGTTTAAGGGATCTGTGGGTGTAAGTCTGCCCTGACAGCCAGCCTTCGCATTTGTCGGGACTTGCGAGGGTATGATGACTGTACTTCCTTCAGAAGGGAGCAAAACCGAAACCTTATCATTCACCTGACTGAAGTCACCGTCGGGACCTCTTCTTTCACCTCCGATCTCATTACTACATTCAACTTCCTTTCAATGGTTATGAATCTGAAATCGCCTGTAGATACTGTCTAATTGTGCCTTCTTACTTGACTATAAATTTGTCGCCGTTTGGTATGCAGAAGTTTTGAGACCAAATCTACCTTTAATGTAGCAGCAGAAGGTGCAGCCTCGGAGAGGACGGAGGAGGAGGCGGAGAGGAAGGAGGTGAAATAAGGGTAGGCGATGAAAAAATTTCTGTTAAGCGTAGTAATAACTTCTTCATCTGGAGAAAAAAATACAAACGATCTTGAGCACGCTACTTCCGGCTCCTGAAACCCTGTCGTACAAACTGGATAATTAATCATGATGGAGAAATTGGAGATACTTCAAAAGTTTAGCGCCATCGCCTTGTGAACTTGCAGACTTTGTGGCCACGTCAGCACAGGGGAACTAATACTTCCCTTTCACTTCCCAGCTTGCTCCAAGCAGTCAGAAGTTTTGATTGTGTGGCGTCTTCCTTGGCGGTTCTTTTGGTTCCTCTTCTACTTTCTATCAACATAATGTGAGTCGAATTAGAGAAAGCCTTTCAGATAGTCGCACGATTATTTTTTTCTCATTTTGCCGAGAAGGCAATCTTCTTCCATGGGCTGGGACGCGCTTCGTAGATTATGCCAAGTCATTGCATTTACATTCCCCTTGCAAACGCCATTAGCTCTGTTCTACATCGAGCTCAAGGACAGAATCCTCGGTTATTGGGTTTGTCTTGCCTCCTTAATTCTGCCTCAGTCGCCTGTCTGAGTTAACTACCATTTATGGGGACATGAAAAAGTTCTCCCTAAGGGAAATTTTTAAATTGTTTGTTATTTAAGTTGCTACTCCCAGGAGCTGTCTGCGAATCCACAAAACGCTTTCGTTCTGATCTTCTGAAAGCCACCCTCTTTCCTGCATAATTTCCGAACATTCCGGCTGCACTCATCATTTCCATTTGATATTGCACAAAGAATGCGAATTTTTTTGATCCGCCTGCTTGAAGTATACCTTTTCCTTTCCTACCAGGTAGTGTTTCCTTCAGTCACTTAGTCAGCAGGATATAATTAAGATAAATTGCCATGACTACAGCCTGAGCAGTGAGGCTCCTTCGCCTTCCATTAACCTTCTCATTCCTCCCAGTTGCTTGGCATAACAAGAGCCCTCCAACAACGTACACTTTCCTTTACGTTCAGAGAAGAATGGAGAAAAGACATTTTTTTACTGATGTCGAACGAAATTTGTTGTTTTCTTTCATTTCTCTATAAAAAGGTAAGTTTTACTTAACTATTATCCCTCCTTTTTTCTTCTTGGAGGTGAGGTGAAGATTTGGCTTTGGAATTGTTGCCCCACTCGATTGTGTACCGAGCTGAGAAGCAAGCAGGTAGTAATGTCCTCCTTCCTTCTCCATCAATTGTATTAATTTTGCATAAAAGATTATCAAGAAGACTACTATAGAAAAAGCAGAAGAAAAAAACAAAAGCTACGATAAGGTGTGGGTGTAGCTGTGCCGAGATTCTGAGGCTATATATAATGCATGCATATTGGTCGCTCTTGGGCCCGGACAACAGGGCAAGCAGCGCATCCACGTAAAACGGCTTTTTCCGCCCCTCGAAGTTACCTCTTCGAGATCCGCAAGTGTCATTGATTGTTAAATGTCAGAGGGTATATGAATCAACTGCGTAGCTTATCATCTGGGGGTGGCTGTCTGGGTTCAAGTGACCTTGCGGTGAACCAATTAGGTGCTAATAGGTGTTTTTGAGTTAAAGCATCTTATGGAGGACAATTTTCACCCGTTTTGGGTAATTTTTGGCTATATTTTAGTTGCGTCAATCAAAAGTATTTCCTTATACGGTTTACTCCATATTCGACTCCAGCATCGGTTATGCCTGGAGAAATAAGAGTTCGAAAGGAGATAAACACTACGTGAGGCCCTAAAATCCAGCATAATAAAGTATCCAATCATAGCAAACATCAATATCCTGCATAAACTGCTTCACTTCTTAAGTATCGCTACTCAAGACCTCCACCACCACCAGGCTGATCTTCTGACTCGAGCACAAGTCAGTGATGAATTGGAAAATGTTTTGTGATACCTCAACGATATTTTGGAAGATTTTTGTGTAACCTAAAAACTCCTAATTTTTTCCGCTTTTCCCTATTAGGAAAATCAAAACCACAATCCCGGCACCCAGTGCAGAGGAGAAAGGCGGTGGAGGAATAATGGGTCTTATTCGACGTGGTAGTTCCTACCTTGTAAGCCCTCTTTTTTCCCCCATTACTCAATTTTCCAAGAGTCGTATGACAATTTGTTTTATATCCAGCCTTACACTCTGGTTGACAAATAAAATTTAAAATTTAAACAATTGGTACAATTCCAAGAAGACAAAGTCGAATGATAATTTCACGTGACCTAACAAGACTTCATCGTTCCTTCTTAGCGTCGAAGAGAGGCCGAAGAGCAGCAACAAAGGCAAGAGGAGGAGAGAAAAGAGGATTTGGAAATTGCTCGATCCATGTTTGCCGCTGCTCGCAGAGAATCCTACTATGCTCATCGAGCCGACTAGGGTGCGTACTCGCTACTTATTCTATATTTCAGTAGCATGCCTCTCACAATTGGCCTTGCTTTCTGCTCATTTTGACGTTTAGCACGCCAGCATTTAGTTTAATTGAACTAAGATTGGGTAGGGCAGGATTGCGAATTTGCTTTCCTCTATGTGGTTTAGGATGTTGTTCGTGAACAGTAAATAGATGGACAGCCAGTTATCCGAGCTAGTAGGCAAGGCAGTCGACTTGTACCCTCGTAATGAAGCATCAGCCCCTGCCTATCTTTCTTCCTTTTCAGATACGTTTACCTCGGGGCTCGGTGTTTCGGCGTTAGCGTCGTAAATTATTTCTGCTACCTACCAATGCTATGCTGCATGGCCTTACCCCTCTGACTGGCCAAGATGACATAAACATACTCACACAAATTAGGCAGATGTACAGGTCATTACCCGTTGTCAGAGCTTAGTGGACAGGAAAATAGACGGAAAAAACAGGCTATTGGCTCAGCTTTCTCTTAGGACCTCGAAATCTTGTCACTCGCGTCCCCCCCCCTGCTTATGCAACCTGTATGATATCCGAGACTTTCCACTTTGTCTAGTTCTTTGCTTTGAGATGGAGGTTAATGGTTAAAGCAACATGTCATTGCAGCTCTAAGTAACTTTATGGTTCAAACAGCTTGAAAGTGAGCAATATTTAACATTCATTGTTTGATTGCGTAGGCAACCAATCAGGGGATTTGTAAGGCCTGTGCAACTAGCAATCGTCACAGATTGCATAAAAGTTTTTAATGAGGCTTTCGAGGGTTCACCTGTTTGGCATCCCTGTCTTTGGGAGAATTTATTGCATACTTCAGAGAGTAGTTTGAATCCCCCACCATCAGATCAACTTCATTCCTTTGAATGGGGAAATGGTGCGCTGCAGAGATGTCAAGAAACAGAACTCAGTGCAATTCTTTGAAAGGCTAGCACTTAAAAGGATGCTTTAATGCGGCGGTCTTTTAAGAAACTGTTATGCTATTGAAACGAATTTTACCTAATGGTTTGGAAGACTGATTGGGCCAAGTCAAGGCCACTTCTCAAGGTCAGTCTGATGGCGCGTCCTCTGGTGTTTCAAATGCTAGTGGATTAAGCTACTTCAAACAGACAAAGGTACAGTTTATGAGAGAACTGGTCTCTGAATTTCCAAATAATTGAACCAGTTAAAGTCTGCATTCTTCACCACCTGCCATCGGTACACGACTTCATAAAAGTGCTTCCGCAAACGACTTGATCGCATTCAATCCTGCGTGTTTACCGTACCGTTTCCATGCCAACTAATTTCTCTTCACCAAGCACCACACTAACTTGTACCTGCCGATGCTTTCACTTTATTTTCCTGAAGGAAAAGTTATTTTAACTAGAAGTTTCTTCCAAATCTTCGGGATACGCTTCAACTGTTGAATTAGAAAGGCTCATAAGTTATGGTTGCCATGGGGCCACGCCTAAAGGAGCGATCAGTCGTTATCAGATTATAATAACTTAAAGCACTGCTGCTGCATTGAATGAAACACTTCCCTCCTGTCAGGCAAAAGGGGATGCAGTAGGCTTCTCCCTGATTCCAATCCCACCTAACCAATTGGGGATTCTTCCCATACCATCCCTATTTCTTTAAACATTGCCAAGGTCTGGAAACGGGAACGAGCCGAAATTTATTGTGGCTCTTTTGCGCACAGGCTAAAATATCCGATCACCAGAGAGGTGACTTAAACATTTTTGTTTCCCAATATTGTTAAGACTTGCAACCGAAGGATATCAATGATGTGTTCTTATTGAGGGGAATAATTAAACGAGAAAAAGGGCTGCTTTTGAATTGGAGTTTCACTTAATTCGGGGGAGAAACTTTGCATTGGAATGGTTTCCTTGCAAACGGTAGAGACGAGAGTGCAGTGGCCTTGAGGAGCTCGGAGGGGTAAGTAACCTAGCTCTTTGGCAAAAGAATTGTCACAGAGGGATGGGGCAAAGGCGACTGCGCAATTTATGCGCAAATTGCATCAAAGGGGAAGAGCACTCCGTCGTTCACTTTATTGTAGTAGGCGAGAGGTGGGTCGGGCGCATAAATTCATCCCCGTCGGCTCGTGTATTCAGGGAGGGGAGGGGAGGGGAAGGGGGGAAGGGGGATAAAGGCTCTTTCACTGAGCTGTCTATTCGAGGGGATTGGTTATTTACTTAATAAATGTAGTTGGGAGTGTATATAGCAATCGAGATAAAAAAAAGCGGAAAGGGGAAATTTGAAATTGATTTACTAGGAAATGTGGGGTGAGGAAGGAATCCGACTGCCAAAACTACAGTGATCAACTTTTCTCAAAACACGAGAATTATGCCATCTCGTTTATTCCCTCAGGCTAAATTAGTTCGGTTTTACTGTAATTCGAGGTGACCGGTCTAGTGTAGAACATTCTTCACACCTTTGTGACAGCATTGGCTGCACCACATTAAAAACACTTAGAGAAATTTTCCTAGTGCTTATTGTTTACTATTAACCTTTATTCTCTTTCTTGGCGCGCGCAGTTTTCACCGATTTTACCCTCCTTGAGCATGCGACGCCTGGAAGAGGCGGAACAGACCATTCTGATGGCCTCTCGCAGGATGCACGAAAAATCAGGCAGCAGCAACGTTCTAATGAGTCTAATGAAGGCGTCTATTTCCCAAATCTTTTCCCTCTGTAAAGTAGGCATCGATTTGGAGAACCGATGGTAGTGAGACCTATTTGAAGCAACAGTCTGTTAAAGAGGGTATCAAAATAGGAATAAGTGATGTCCAAATGAGGTATACTTACTGTATGAAGTGTAGCATATTTTTATTCTTCTCGGATAAATTCAAGAAGTCTAAAAAACGTATTTCTGTCAGGAGAACAATCGATCGCTGCGACTAGCGCAGTAAAGTGCCATCAAAACCCAATCTGCTAAGTTGACCAATCACTGTAAAGTGTCAAAGAGTCACTAAACAGTGCATTATGAACTATGTTAAGTTTTCTGTAGCCCTTAAAGGCCCATGATAGCCAAGGATATGAAGCAACAATCGTATTTTTTCGGCAGCTGCAGTTGCGATCCCCAACCACTTAGTGAGACAGAAGATGCCAGCAAGGTTGGTTTAGCGACGTGATTAGAGCGGGCTTTTTGCGGGTCGTTCTTCTCTTTTAGGAATTGCAACAAATCGGTGATACCTTCGCCCACGTAAATTTTTTAATAACGAAAATTAAGGTGCTGAAGTCTTGATGCAGAGTTAAAGGGGTAAAACATTTAATTTGCGGGCATCGACGAATAGGTGAGCAAGGGTCACTTAATTCAAACGAGGCGTATTATCTTGTCAGGCCTATCACGTAGCCTGAAAACCAGCCGCGGACACAAGGATAGGCCGAACAAGAGGAATGAAGTGATGCGTTACGGTGTCCTTAGCTCACTATGTTGATATCACGGTTTACCAACTTGTTGAGGCGCGACGGAGGAGCAGAAAGACCAAAATTTTCGCCACGCCTTTATTGGATATTGGCATCGTTAAGATAAGAAGGCAGTCATTTTTTGGTTCTTTTGTTTGCCCCCACTTATCCGACAATACCTACTTGTTTTTATGCACTCCTCACCTGGAAAGCTGTCAGGTTATTGCCTTAACCCCAAGACTGAACAGATCATCAATTTCCAAGGAGGAGGCAGAGATAAATTTCGATTCTCTGCAAAGCTTTGAACACTTGGAATGATCCAGGAGACTAAAACCGGAGGTAGCTGCCACCTATTTTAAGACATCATTGTACTGCTTCTTCTTCATTTTGGGAAAGAAAGGTAAAGGAAGGATTTCGCTTTCGATGAGTATAATTTGAATTGAGAATTGAAGAAAGCTCTGTTGAGGAGGTAGCGATAACTGCTGCACCGCTGTTGAGCGGGCGATTTCGTGCCACTTACGACAAGTGACAGAAAGGGAAACGGAGAGAGAGAGGGAGAGAGAGAGAGAGAGGGTAAAAAAGGCGAGTCATCGCAACGGTGGTAGTGGATGCAAGTACGACTGCGAGTTGACGAGAACGAACCTACCGCGCACACACAAATGTCCCATTTCATTCCTTCCCATTGGTATAAAGCAGTAGATTGGCCTCGAAACGGTGATTTTAAGAGCAAGTTCTGCGTTTTGTTGCTACCGATTTCTGCTGCAAATATGAGCAGCAAATACGAAGTGGTCTGCGTTAAGTGACCTGTCAACCTGGCCATCCTCTTGACTGCTTCATCCCCACCGGTGAAACCATTCTTTACCATTAATGGCTTCACTGTGAAACTCCAAAATCCGAGCAGACAGTTTAGTTAGAAGTTTGAAAATACCCTAAGCCATTTTACAGTTAGAGACCACAAAAGGCAGGAAGAATTTCAGTCCTACCGTGATGATTCTATTGCACCAGCGAATGAGTTTTGACCTCATATGCTGCACTACTTAGAAAATGAAACAACTCGGTACGAAACGCATAAATTTATGCTAAGAATGGAGGGCTCCCACAAAACAGAATTTCAGTATGTCTGCTACGCCTCATGGAAGTAGCCTTTTTTTCATCATTTTCCTCGTCATTTGTACGTGGCTTTGATCCCACGGTTTCCTTTTTGAGTTACAAACAAAGGGCTGCTTTGGGGTTTTTTGGCAAATTTTGCCCCTCCACCGAGGGAATCGATGCTGTGCGGTGACAAGAGACATATTTTAAACGACCCAAGGGGACTGTAATGGCCACGCAATAGAACTTGTATCACAGACAGTTGGCGTTTATCGTTCATAGGGGAGAAAATGAGTCATGGTAGTGAGGAACAACTGCGTGGGCTTCATATTACATGACAGCGGCCGACGCATCAAGGGCGAGTGCCATGTCAGGATGACATGGGCGGCTAAAACCACACACATCCTCTCACTCTCCCTCACCCTTCATCCCCTTTCCTTCCACCAATGGCATGACCATCAAGACAGCTGTTGCTGGTGTTACTGCTCCTTCTGTAGCACTGCCAATGGTGCTGATGGAAGTGCCACCCATTTCGCTCATTAATGAGTAAAAATTCAAGCAACACCAACCTGCAGAATAGTCTAGGAATCTTGAGTCTTCAGCTAATGCGATCAGCCAATGACGTAAGGTTCGGCAGCACTTTTATCTCTTGGAGGCAAAATGAAAGGCGCTACCATTTACCAAAAATAACAGAGCGATGTTCACTTAAGTGATTTTTTAATTACGTGGGCTTATCAATCTCCGCATACTGAGCTAAACATAAAATCCTCCCCAACTGGCTGCCACGCATTCTGCCAAGACGGGAGGGCTTGCATTGTCACGAGAGCAGCAGGCCAATCTGCGGTTTCAGGGGAATGAGGAGCGCTGGATCAGAATGCATCAGTAAACATAAGCATAGTTTTATGAGCGAGTGATAGGTGCGATCACGTAATTTTAGCCAGGAATCAAGCCTTATTATCTGTCGAACGATGGTCGTGGAGATGGCTTTCATGCGGCATCAATGGTAACCTACTTTGAAAACGATCCAGCCAGTGCGAAGATTTGACCGTTTTTTTCATTACTGCCAAGAATAATCCAACCTACAAAAGGAATAAAAAAGGCCTTTTATTTTGTTTGTAAAACTCAAAAGCATTTTTGTATTTCTTTTTAAAACCAGATTAAAAGGACTAGAATCGTCCTTGGCATTGGCGTCATGGAGGATTTGGTCGGTGGCTAGGGATCATCCAACTGTTGATGAGTTAAAGGTGGAAAAGACAGTCAGGGGACAAAGCCAAGGAAACATGAACCTTAATGAAAATGTATGGGAAAAAAGCTCTCAAAATGGCATATTAAAACAGCAAGACGATTATTTACTACTTACTTCGAAAGCATTTAAAAGTGGTCGAGGAGTAACCGAAACGAAGGTTCTGCTCTCCGTTTTTCAGGACACTGCTTCACCTCTTCTGTGCGCCTCCAACGATCCTTGTCACTGGACTCTCACGTAATGAGCGTAAAGTTAAAGCGGCACAGACAGGGAATTGGTTGACTACCAACAGCTTGCGAATCCAAGAGCCGTTCAACAGCAACAGCTATCTTCATACCAAATCGATGCCGTGACCTAAAAGTTCCACATGCCCGGTCATCGTTCTTGTCATGCATCTTGCTTGACTTTAGTCCATTCCATGTAGGTCTGCGTGACTGTGTAGATCTACAAATTATCCCTCCACACCAGTAATGGGGAAACCCTTTTTCCCTTTGCCGTGTGCACCTAGGATTACAAACTTTATCGGCTCTCTAAAAAGTCATAATTAACGGGCCCATGGACCTCATAACCGCTGCTTACAGAGATCATGTCAAAAGGCATCGTTGTAGAAGCACCACATCACGCTAGTTACTTTAGATTAAGACGATATTTCTAAGCTGATGACCTCAAAAAATCTGTTTCGATGGATGCTAGAGATCTCAGGTAGAAGAGTTCGACATCAGGATGATAGGCATTAGCAAAAATTGAATCCTTTAGGTACCTTACCGGTTAACAATGCCTCAACTACACCTGTGAAGAAACCAAATGTACTCACATCTGTGTGAGTGATCCGAGCTGCTTGAATCCGTGATTTGCAGAGACAGAAGTCCCCTCCGGCTGAGTCAATGTGTTATCATCCACCAACCAGCCTACCTACCTATTGGTGGTGATTCACTGGTGTGCGGTGTGCATCGTGGAAGGCTGTCCAGATAGGTATCATTCACATGACTTTATGACAGCAATTCACGCCATACTCAATGGAGAAGCTGCTGATTTTAACCTCGGGCTAAGAACTCGTAGTGGGTGAACGATGAACTGAGGTCGTAAAAGTCAAGTAAATTAGGCATTTTGGCAAAACTAGAGGTGGTCACAGCTGGGAAGCCTTAATAATAACCATTTAACGTTAGGCTTAAGCCTATTTATACCAAATTAATCCGAGGTAAGAGGACTCAACCTTCCTAGAACAGAGTAAAGCTGACTCTGTACTCAGGGTGCTACGAATGCTTATATTCACTGCCTCCACTGACAGACTAGTCGACATATGTTAACAAGCGATTCACTCCGCTGGCTAATTGTGAATAAGGAGGATCAGTACGGCTCAGAACAGATTGCCACCAAGGTAGCGGCTGACTTTCAGACACCTCTTAGAGACACGAATGGAGATAAGTGCGTTTGATGCTGCAAGCACCCGCTCCCCGCCAACCCTCACTCTCGGTGGCAGCGTTGATGGACGGTCATGAGCCAGACTCGCCCCTGACAACATATGCGTGGGCTATTAGCGTGCAATGGTACCCACCACCACTCAGTTCTGCGTCTATTGCCGCCACAGCAGCGTCGCATTTTATGAGAGTGATTATTCGACCTGATCCTTCTTTGCAGGTTAAATCGGTCACAAGGAACCTTTTACGCTTTTAGTTTTCCCGTCCTCTGGGTTTTAATCCATTTTCCTTAACATCTCAAGTATGTGAATACCGAAGCAAGAGAGATTGTTTCATTTATATATTTTACCTTTCCAAAGGAAAAAGATGTTGTTAACTTGACTTCCACAAAAGTGAAATTTAGCTTCGGTTATGCGTCTCTCGTTTTGGTTTTTCAAGTCTTCGGCGGCTGCAGGCCAGAAGGGTGAACCTCTCCTATATCTTCAATCAAACTAAACTTAGCTCCACAACGTGCCTACAAGCGCAGTTCAATGCGGTCGCTGGCTCGACTCCCGGACACCCTTCGCCTTTCATGCACGCGGGACTTGAGCAGGCATCGCTTTGTTGTACGGTCCAAAACCTGACAATCATTTGAGGAATCAAAGGAGATGGAAGAGGTGCTCTGTCCCTGATGAGACCTCAAAACACCTTTTCATAGACTGACCGAACCGAATTTCAGGAGTGGCACTACCTTCACGTTTAGCGGCAACACAGGATGCGTTTGGCCCTCTTGACAGCTTTTGCCTAGGTAATTGGTCTACCTTATTTACGACCCTTTTACTATTTAAAAAAATAATCGGTGGCTGTCTTTCAGCAGTATGTTTAATAAAACTTTGAACTTAATACTTCTGTAACCAGCGTCACATACGTGTCACAGGTCTATCAATGGTTCATATTGGTACGATGGAATTTTTTAGCTTTGGTGATCACTTTTTCTGAGAAAGCAGCAGTGAAAAGAATTGAGAATGACATTCTGACGTGCTGGATTTGAGGAAGAAAAGTATCGATGTTGTTAGAGTGTTGCCGAGTCATCAATGGAGTTCTGATGTGAATTGGAATTTGGACAGAGGAATTCAAGAAAGAGTCAAAGCTACCCAGATGCAGAGGGAGGGGAGAACAACAACGGGAACGGAGTGGAGAGAGGGAAGAAGAAGAATGGAAAGTGACGGAAGCGGTGATTAATCCGTGAAGGCTGTCATCTTCTGCCAGTGCCTCCGAATGGTGACTCATGCTGTCGCATTCTAGACTTTCAATTTTTGCATTTTATAGTTGAAAGAAGAAATACCTGTCAAAGAATAATTCACTGGGGGTGGACTTTGCTAAAGTGAATTTTTACAGGTTTTTTAAATGCCAATCCCAAGGAGCGAACTCACCAGTTTAGTTTATAGTCGCGAGGGCAAGTACGGAATGATACTCGCTGGTGGAAGGCAGATTCCACTCGCAGAACAATTAATCCATCAATCACTGGGAGTGCGAGGCTCCGGTCACAGCCACCCACACGCGTTCGGCCTAAATGTCAAAGTGCAGTGATACTGCACTGCGTGGGTGCTTCAATCGCCTGGGTCGCCCAATTCCTCAAGGATTTGGCCTTTTACTGACCTTCTGGACAGTAGTAACAAGTCCAACCTTCGTGGCGGTACGGCGATAACTCGGAGCAGGGAGTGGATAGTGGTAATGGGCGAGGCCCGTTGTGCCTTCACGTGCGGCATAAAAACTAAAAGCGCGCCATTCATTGTCGATGACTTTTTTAAGTAAGTGGCCGTGTAATGAGAAATGCCCTGGTATTTTACTACGCGGTGTGCTAAATGTTCGAACCTTTTATCGGTTACGGTTACCACCTAACGATTCACTAATTGCGCATTTTGCGTTTTAGAGGCAGACACCACTTCCATCCGCAAAGGACCTTTTTTGTTTTTCCTTGCGTGTGGTGAACCCTGACGGCCCTATTGGTTTCATGAAGGCCAAAACAACGCTTGGCGGTGATGCTTAGCTGTCAACCCGACATAACTCTAGAGCTGCGGAGACAACTCTTTTGTTTACCTCATGAACAGATAGAAGTGGCAGTTCACGGCTGCAGGACTTCATTTTCCGCCTTCCTTATAGGAGACTTCTTTAGGCGACAGTTGATAATCACTCTTGAACAATTACATGATTACATTCAACCCTGAACGAACAGTGGGAAATCGGGGAAAGCTTGGAACAATGTTAGTCGACCTTATGTTTTGGGGACTGTATGAACTGCAAATGAAGCGTATAGTGCTGTAGATAACTTCAGAGGTTACACCGATGCGAGGACACCTGCGATAGATGGAGACGAAGATAGCTTCATTCACAAACTCTGCCCGATTGCCAGTTAAGATTTTGAGAATCCACAGCAATAAGTGCAGTGCGGGGTAAAGACAAATAATCCTACATATAACAGCGTCTTTCTTTCGGTATTTTTAAGGCAATACCAGTTCCTCCCCAAGAAAAGGTGAAAGAAAAGCAGGACTAATTCACTTCTCAAGCTCGGCAGAAGAACTGTCCCTTGCGTCGGTGAAATGAATACTCTTTGACATGCCTGCATCATGATGCAATATGTAAACCTTCCTCTTCAAGACTCTGTGAAATACGAGAAAAATATTGCCAAATCGTAACAAAATACTGAAATGGTGTGATCGGGGGGAAGACTTCGCTTAAAGTAAGTCACTCATCGCTCCACCTTAGTATGCCGAGGCTCTGCCTGGAAAATTAGCTAAATATGCCTTTAGATGCTATCGCTCACCTACCTGCTCCACATCCGTGAGACCGAACTAAGGCATCGAGGTTTCTGTTCTGATGTGGGTTGCTGAATATCGGCCACGTTTGATGTGTTCGCTATTTTCCCCTTTCAGACAGCCAACGGGGGTGGGGAAATAGAATGAACACTGGCTGTGACAAGTTCATCCTGTCGAGATGGGATGGGCAAAAAATTCGCTCACATTTGCGCCACTAAATTGCAAGCCACTTGGAAGTTTCACTTTTTCTTAGTCAAGAAAAACCCAAAACCAAGCAACCTTTTCATCCTTCGCCTCTTTTAATTCACTACTGTCTTCCTTACCTCGTACAAGTGATGGTGTTATTGTCTGAGAACAACGTCAAGACATAATGGGAGAAACGTCGAACTTAGTGGGGTTTAGGTTTCTCCTATAGGTAAGTTTTGAGGCTGCATGCTCTGAGAGAGAGGCCCTCCCCAGTTCATTATGTTGATAAATCATTGATTATGCAGGGTGTCCTCTAGCCGATCACTAACTCTTTTGCCCGCGAAGCAATCGAGTAGCCCGTAAAACGCTACCTTTGTCAAGAATTGGGCACCTGCTTAGCATAGCTCATTGGCACCCCAGTGACCCGTCACCAGTTGTTGGGCTAAGCTTAATTGGCGTTATGCGCCAATTGAAGTCCAGTTGCAATCAACCGGTAAAAGAAGCCTCAACAGGGTCTACCATGCTAATCGACTGAGCCATTAAAATGTGTCTGTGCATTGGACAAGTCCCCACCGAAGACCCATGAACTTTTCAGTCACCCAAAATTAAGCGAGTAAAGTGCGATCGCGAAAGTCGAAGCATGACATTAAAACGTCAAAGCAGTCAGTTATAGGTAAAAGGGAATGCGGGGATTAATTGCTTCTCCTTAACTAGTCACATTTCCTGTGCTGCCGATGATGGATGTGTTAAGATTTTTTAACAGGAAGAATTTTGCAAATTCGGATCTTGAAAAGGACGTATTAAGATTAATTTACCTTCTAAACATAACCATTTAGTGGTGACTAGGAGAACACTGGTAAGCGTTACCCCTCCCATCCCCAACTACCACCGCCACCACCTCGACCAAACTGTCACAGCGCCGACCGAGGCCTAATTGACGATTTGGGATGTCGGAAAAAGAGAGAGGGAGAGAGAGAGTGTGTGTGTGTGAGAGCGAGGAACAGCAGCAGTGGCAGCGGTGGATTCGCGCTTGGAATACGGCCAAGTCCAAAATCCCGATGACGGTGGCTACGCTTTTACTGTTTGACACGCGGATTTTATCTCATCTCCTCCACTCACTCCCTTTCTGGCTCACCTACTTCCAGGCTTCACTCTTGCTTTACAAGTAGCCTTTGTAAATACGTTTTTTTTTGCAAATTAAGCATTAAACACTGATTCTCAACTTTTCTGCTCGGTCAAATAGGCGGCGTCCACTATCCGACCACATCTCGTCGGACTGACCGCCAATCATATTTCAACCTCAGTTATTGTCTGCAAGGCTTTAGCTCCAAAATTTTTGATCAATGCCTCAATAAGAAACTGTGAATCTCAAATTCAGCGATGAGATAATGCACCTTTAATTGAGGGCTTGGTAGATGCTCTTAGAAGTAATATCACACATACCAGATGCATTACTATCAGGGTGCAACACCAACTTTCATTATTTTTTGTCGAAACTATCTACCATTTACTCAAAGAAAGAAAATGCAATCATACTTCAAGTCGGAAACATCTCACGTCTTATTCGCTGCCCCGTACGCAGTCCATCTTCCCATGAAGAAGTACGTTGGCATCGGCTCTCTTGCGCCACCAGAGACGAAGCAATCCCAAGAGCGCTGGAGCGGTACTAATAACAGCCCAGTTTTGGGGTTAGAATTATCTTATTCCAAAACTCCAGCTTTTTGACTTTAAGTTTATTAGGTAAAAATTGCTAAAATTGTAAACTGACAGACAGTTTTGACGTGGCTGCGTTAATAGATTTTGACAATTACAGATTCATTTACTGCAAAGTGCCTGAACACCATTGGAAGGCAATTTATGCATTGTTCTTAATTCATTTCTTATGTATTTTAAATACTAACCTTCTGAAGATCTCATTCTTCCCAAAACATGAAGGCGCTATCTCCTGCTATGGCGTTTGCAAAGAAAACGATCGTGGATTTGGTTTCGAGCGTCAAGTCCTAGAGCAGAGGTGCAAACCTTGGAGGTCGAAGAGGCCGCGTAGTTAAGTCAATCGCGACGAGGAAGCTTTTAACTCTGTCACAAAAGTAGCCAAAAGGGGAAGGCGAAAGAAGTCTTTGCATATTTTGTGAGAAGAACTAATTGTTAAATCGAAAAATTTTCTTGTCTACTGCTCCACTCATGGAGAGTAGGTTTTTAATAGTTAAAAGTCATTCCACTCAGTGAGACACTGTGTGCATGCATCCCCTTGGACGGGAGGATTTTAATGAAGCCTACTTACCATAATCCATTTTGGCTGCTTCGGTGGGACTCAATTAGACTATCAGAGTGGGGAACTTTCCTGGTTGGGGCAGGCGAGTCTCAGCATCGACTCTTGTCATATAGGAGCTCATGAAAAACAAACGGGATCGGTATTGCCTCCCTTGAGAATATGGCAAACTATGACGGTTACGATTCGGCTTACTGATTTAAAGGTGTCTCGTTTAACTTCTTGAGAGCGCGCTTGTAGGAGACTGCGGGGAAAGGAGGTAGGGCTCGGGGCGTGGAGGAAAAAACGTGTAATGCCTAGAAATCGCTTAGGCAAAGAACTCAATCTCGATAGTTAATCACAGGAAAGTAGACCTTCTGCTTTCTGCGAAATACCTTATTCCTGGTGGAGAAGGAACAACTCATGGCCGATACGGAAGAATTCGGCTTTTCCTGCGCTCTAATGTTAGATCGGCTGGTCTTTTCTACGTCGAAAGACTAAGGGTGTTTATTACTCGGTGTTGGTTGGGACTACTAATGAGGTGCCCTCGACTCTGCAAAAATCTCGTAACTCCTCAGCTCTGGTGTCTGGCCTCGGACACCTAAAGAATCTGATGTGGTTCAAGAATGTCCTCATTCGGCTCGCCCCCGAAGGTGCTTTAGGCAAGACTCCAATCCGGCTCTCATTTGGAGGAAACATGGAACAACAGAACACAGAAGTTGTAATATTCTCATCAGAGAGCGATATCGTTCAGGAGATGGATCACCTACGTCAGGCTCAAGTGAATAGGAATGGCGGGAGGGCTTCCAAATTCTGTGGATTTCAGGGTGTCAGAAAACACTCAGACAGATGGACAATAGGTTATAGCAACTATTTTATTCTTTCTTGGTTCTTTCACGTGGACAAGAATAATAACTGCTGGCTACCTGATATATTAAGAGATGTCCATTGTGCATCATTTTTTTTCACTTGGTGTCTTTATAAGGGTCCTTCCACTATTCAATATTTTTAGGCCACGCACCACTTCATCGCATGTTCCACATCACCTCATCACCACACTCGCATTCCAGCTACACTTCCTGCTGCTTCTTGCATCTCAGAGTGGCAATGATTCTTCTTCAACAGGTTCGACGGATGATCATGTGGGGAAGCAAATGACCGAAGAGAGACGCAGGAGGATGAGGCGGTCGGTGCAGTAAATGGAACACTTCTTGACTCCTTAAGATGGGGACAGGGTGAAGCCGACAGCCATCCTACGTATCGATGCGACACTATCACGGATTGTTATGATGACTGCTTCTACGAAAGAATTTTGTAAAAAGGGATTTTCCATCGGATTTTTTACAAGCAGGTATTTTCGTGTAACCTCTGAAGAAAAGAGATCTTTAACTTCGACAGTGTACCTGCTGAACAGATTTCTGGAGTTCTCTACAAATTACCAACGATATTTCGCATGGCCTTGACCTCCATTAAGTCTTTTCGTCATGTTGGCCAGCGAGGTGGCCACGACGGTAGTGGAACTCGAGGCACACTCTAGGATGCCTGACCAATCAAATTTCTCCCAGCTAAAGTGTCTAGAACATTAAGCTGGAAGTGTTCTTCTAAAGTCTTTTTTGGGTATCATCTGATGCGCTGAGACGTGACTGCTGAGCAGGTTTCATCCACAGCGGTGGTTTTGAGACAAAGCAACCTCAATCGCATTTTAATGTCATCTGGAAAAACAAATTTTAGATGTCTTACCCCTCCACCCCTCTCTCCTCTCATGCCTCCTTCTCCTCCTCCTCCTCCCCTCTTCTATCATTTGCGACAATCTCTCTTTGTCTGGCATATTTTTAGATCCTTCAAAAAACGATGACTCCACTCCAAAAGACAAGGTCGTTTTTCCCCCTAACAACCAACAATTATGTCTGCCGATACAGGTTAGAAGCTGTGTAAATAAACAAGAAAGTTGGAGCATAAAGTATCTATTTCATTCTTCCTCAACCCATCCACCACATTGTACGACAATTCTCCAGGCGCTTCCTGATTAATTAAATGATATTTTACTTACTTCTCCTCCCCGCCACTTATGCCTTGCCTGTCAGGTGGTGCTTTATCTATCTGTTCACTTGATGATAGTTTGACAATCTCAGAACAACTGTTTGGTCATTTTAGTGAATTCGCGGATTGCCTACTCCTACTCCTTTTGCTAGGCCCACAAAAAGGCAATTCTCCGCTACTTTGCCAAACATGCGGAAACGCCGTGTTTCCCCTTAAGACTGGGGCTGTGAGGTAAGAAATGCCTTAAAGACCCGCCAGAGGTGCGTTTCCAGATTGTACCAACAGACAGAGAAGAGGGCACGATTATTTTTATTAAGAGGAATGTTTTACTTAACTTTTTTTGTCGCTACCTTCCTCTCCATTCCACTTACCTCGGCTCAGCTCACCTTTCACTTTCACACAAGTCCTCTCTCCTTCTGGCTGTCGTCTCGTTGTCAGCGCACCGCCTTCTGCTTCACCCAGTAGATGACGTGTGTTGCATTTTTCGGGTCCAAAAAGCACTCCCTCACCTATTCATTCACAATTTACTATACGGGACACTTGGATTGAACCTTCTACCGGTTTTAATGCTCCTCCAATCATGACAAGAACATCTGCGCCTCTTTTGGGCAATGTCACGCGCATGTGACACTTTGAGGGAGGCTCTGTGTTAGAGAAATGTGACGCATCAGATGTGTAAATAATTGGCAATCAGGGAGGACAAGCAAACCGATCCATTAGCGATGTCGTACAGAGGGATCGAGCCACTGGGCCCCATAATAGCAGTTAATCTCCCTCGGTCACCCTGGAAACGCAACAAGTGCATCAAAACAAAGCCTTGCTGCATTTAGATCAAATCAGCCGCAATATTCTGACAGTTATTATTAAACGGTGTAATGCCTCCCGTTTATAGACCTTTAAATAGTTCACTTGTGGTGCGTTTCTTCTCCCGGCAAAAAGGTTGATTAATCGAAAGTCTTAAAGGGAGAAATACCAGGCGATTTGCGAATTCTCTTTTTAATTTTTTACCTTTTCCGACCCACGAAATGTTAATTAAGGGTTCAAAAAGTCTACTTTTAGCAGATACAATCTTTAGGGAAGAAATGGAAAATTATTAGCTAAAGAAAGTCTTTTTAAATTGGAGGTTTGGTAAGACGTTCACCAAGACATCTCGCAATCCAGTTGTAGCGAGACACAGAATATCTACAGACTCCAATTTGCTTAACTGTCTTCGTTCTTTTTTCCACGACATTCCCTTCCAGCTAATGCGGTTGTCAGAGAAGTGCCTCACCACTCCTATCATCTGAGCTTGACTTGAGCCTGACGCGAATGACTCATCGCCACGACAAAATCTCTTTCTGATTGGTAAGTTCCGCGGTTTGCCTTTATTGTCACCTCCCCTCCAAATGGTGAACAAATCGGAGGGCTGGCCGGTGCAACCTTGGAGATAAAATGAATCGGGGCATTCGTGAACTGCCTCAGATTCATCTGAAACCCAGATAGACGAGCCTTGAGCCCCAAGACTGACAAACGTACACCAGGGCTTGCCTCTCATCCACCTCACCGCTGCCTACAACAATCGCCGATTGATTGACCTTTTTATGGGCTTCTGATATCGAAAGGATAGTCTCGCCTCACCTCGGACAGGAAGATGAATGCACTAACGGATTTATGGCCTCCATGTGTCTTTTGCGTGGGAGGGAGGGACGGTCGAAGGAGGAAGGAGTTATGGAAGACTTCAGCTATGGCAAGGCAATTCAATTAAATTTGGGGAAAAATTCACACCTCATTGAGTGAATAAGATTAATTATGATTGTTTAATTACTCTGTAGGAAGGGAATTTGGCCATTTGGTTCGCTTTGTTTTTTGGGGTAGTCCTTTTCTGCCGCTCTGATTGCAAACTTTGCCTTAAAATGGATCCCTTTATTAGCAAAGTCCAAAGCAAAAATATGCAATATTTTGTCAGTTCCCTGGAAGAAAATACCGAAGTGCAAATTGGAGGCTGGGAAGGATCTTCCCACCCGAAGAGGCAAACGGTTATGGTTTAAAGCTTCAAAATAAGTGCGAAATGCTCATTTTAGTTTAAGAGGAGAGTGAAGAACTAATTCTCCTGGGAAGGAAAATTTCGTGAGAGTTTTGTCCATTTTGCATGGGTTAACAGCACATGACAGGCAATTGGCTTCTAAGACTGTTAGTTTTTTTACCATTTTGTCGCCTTTTCTACGCGTCATTGGCATAAAATTGGCTGCCGATTGCCAATTTTCCGACTGACCTTTGATGGAAGCATATTTTGTACTTTGGTACATAGTCTGCTAGGCGATCGAGCAGTCCATTGGTCAAGTCGAAACGTTACAGTCCTCACTCACATTGCTCCACACTTGCAAGGCACGCACTACTTCATTTGCCATTCCCAAAAGACCGTGAAAGCAACTTGGTATGCGGAAAGAGTGAGAGGGTGATACTGTCCCACCTCATCCCTTTCTTTGTAGCGAGGTTTCTTCACGGTCTAATTGGCGATCAAGGAAGGCCGAGATAGACAAAGAGATGGCTGAGACCTCTGGGGAAGACCTCAACTTATAGATCGTGCTGCTTAATTATTTTGTAAAATAGGGTGTTCTCCTAATGGACGTTCCCCTAGATCTCTAATTCGGCATTTTGATATCAGACAGACCCAGTTGAGGTTCGAATTTAACTTACTGGATCGCCTCAAAGCAAAGAAACCCTGGAAATAATCTGATAACTGATAAAAGGTTTGTGGACTTCAAATGATCAGAAACCGCAAAATTTGCTGCTCGGATTTTGGTCCACGTCTGTGAGAGCTATTTTCATGCTTTACTAGTGAGGCTTACAACTTGTCGAAAGGTCTGATTTGGGCATTAGCTGATAGGACGACGCAGTCAAAGCCCCATTTTTTTGGTGATTTTTAAACGTTCAGGAGATGTGCTTCCAGTGCAGTCAATCAATTGCATCCCGGTGCTTCCACTCCTCATATTTGACGTCGCTACTCTCACCACCAAATCATCCGATCTGCCAACAATCAAAAAAAGCTGTAAATGCCTTCTGCTTTGTCGCAAATTTCTCCACGTAAACAGTATCGCTTATTGCGCCATTGCGCTCAAAGAGTCAAAATCGGCGCGCTGAACACGTGACGCTGGTACCCAGCGTGGCACCCTATTCATTTCCATTCTTAAAATTCCTTATAAAATACAACAAATCAGGAAAGCTGACACGTTTCCTCCCGAATGCCTGTGTAGTTAGTAACGGGGAGACTTGTTCAGTGTCACTGCATCTCAAAGCTCTGTTGAGGAATGCCTAGACATTTTGAGTTACTTCAAACCAAAAATGGTGCAGTTGAAAACAGGAAGGCGTGAAAGGTCTTTGAGAAGGATGAGAGTTTAATCAAGGCAAAAGGAAGACGAAGAGGAACCAAAAAGGCAATAACAGGCAAGGTTGGCATGCTTTATGTCAACCCAACTGCCAGGTTCCACCAGGTGCGATTTAACAGCTGTTTCAAGCAACTTTTTCATTAATTTAAAACCAAAATAAGCGGATGAAATAGTTTGTGAATTAATTAGCCTAATTTTAAGATTTACGATAAAACATAACAATGTTTTTAAGTTTTTTGTTGTATTAGATTTAGTCCACCCAGATTTATGAGTTAAAGAACGACAGCTTTGGAGAAAAAAGCGGCCAAAAAACCAATTGTTCTGTCGTGCTACCGAGGTTAGCAAATCCTGGGCACGGCAGCTAAAGGCCTGAAAGTAGAAAGGCTACAGTCGCTGGATGAACTCCAATGGCACAGGATGAGAGTCTCTATGTAGTAAACAGTCCTTTATTCTTACACAGAAATTACTAATTCGACCTCACACAGTCCCAGTAGCCATTGAATAAACAAAGGCATTGGAACGTCTTTAATTAGGTCTCAAAACCTCGGTATTCGGCTCTTTGTGACTTTTCCGTTCTCCATTCCAATCTTCTCGACGACTTTGAGGGCTGTAGAGGCACCCAACAAAATGTGTATCGAAAGATGATTGGGTTGGAGGCAGGTAAACTGAAAGTCTTTAAACAGCTTCGGGATTTTTTTTACGCTACCTGCGAGCTTCCAAAATCCGGTAAATGTCTCTCAACTTCCCTTACTTCGGAGTCTACTCCTAAAAGGATGAGTGTTTAGAAAGTCAAGAAAGAACATGATAAGAGCCTATTTACTAACTGGACATTCTCAGAGACCTTATTTCTGAGTTCTGAAGAGATGGAATGAAGTATCACCGTCTGATAAGTTTGACATTATGTTTTATTCTTCTACTTTTTGGGTGATTAACCTGCAACGAAGTGGGTGGCAGATGATCACAAAAGGGACTGGAAAAGACTACTGCTAAGCACAAACAAAGCGAATTTACTGAACACTTTGCCTCAAAAGGGCGATACGACCACTTGACAGCGATCGGGGATTTGTTTACCAATTGGGGGATCACCTTCAAGCAACATTCTGATTGGCTGTTGTCTTCACCAATCACCAAGTGACGACCGGCGAATCGTTGCCGTTCAAACATCCAGCAAAAAATAAACCATCTCGCTCAATTAAACAACATGCCAGCGCATGAGTTTCGCCCGAGTCGAATTATGAAGGTGGGAAGAAAGGAAAGGGAGAACCAGTAAACCAGTTGGCATACCTATGGTAATACTCCCAAATTTTAACCCAATGCTGGAATACCTGCCTTGGCGGATTGAACGCCTGGATCAACGTAGACTGAAATTGACTTCAAAGCTTTCGAGAAGCAAAAAGCTCACTTGAAAGTAATTTGCTTCTTTCTCTCCGCCTTGCTGGCCGTCGTCGCCGCTTCCTCCACCTTTCCCTCGATGAGGGCGAAACAGTTGTTTAAATCATTTCGTTTTTGCGAATTTGTCCATGAATCATAGCATCTTCAGACAGAACTGCGTTCACGAAAGAGGGCAACTTGGGGTTGAAAAACACCGCCGAATCCTCTTTAAATTATTCAATCCATTCCAAGGATTGTTAATTAGGGCGGGGTATTATGCGTTCTACCCTATTCTATCTGGTGGTTAATGGCTCATGTGATACCTCCCATAATGTGAATTAATCAATCTACTCAAAAAACCTTACCATTTCTGAGCTGTAACTTTGAGTCAAATTAGAAGTCACCCTGGCTGACATAGTACCTCTCTTTGCCTAGCTTGGTGACAGAGCAACCTGGGCGTTAAGTCACAAGCGACAGTTGTCAAATGTGAAAAGTGATCATATTATCTATAAAAACGAGGATCTTGGGCAAAAGGGGTTACAAAGCGCATTGAAGCCTTCCTTATGTTAAATAAATTGCAGGCATAATGCGAAAGAGACAGAAATTAGACTTTTGGAGGTCTTTCCAAAGGCATTTTAGACAACTTTAAGGGCAGCAAAGTAAATCACAACGCTTCACTTCGCCCAGGGATTTCAGCACGGCTGCCCTTCAAGGTGTTAGCAGACACTGTTAGTGGAAGTTGACTTTCGACTATCTTGACTAGTAAAGTATACCTTTTTTGTAGGAAGGTGAAATAATTTGTTTTTTTCCTCTTCCTTTCACTTTATCGCTTGCTTGAGGCATGAGTCGGTGAGGGACTGGGTGACACTTGGTCTATAAGAAGGCGAATAACAGCCTGACAAAAAAACGCACAAAATATATACATAAATACTTCTCTTTTTGTAAGTTATTCGGACACCGATTGAAGTTCGCGTGAGGAGTTTTCAGAACAACCGATTGTGAGGTAGAAAAGTCTGGAGCAAATGCGATGCGCTTTCACTAAAATATTTAGCAGTTGTTCCCTTGAGGTGGAAAATACTGCTCTTCCACTTCGCCCTTCTCCTCTTTTCTGGGAAGCGAGGTTAACCTATACAGCCACTCAGTAGGATGTGTCCCCTTAGAGTTTGCCATCGTCATCGTTGCATTGAGAGCCACAATTCCACTCCACTTTGTGGTCTTCTAACAGATACTCTGAAGGGCGAACATGCATCCATTTCAAAAAATTTTCTTTAATAACAAAAGCGTGTCAAAAATATTTTAAAAAATTAAAGAAAGAAAAGGGAGACAGAAGTGGCCACGTAAATCCTTGAGACGCAATTTATGGGTAGCATCGCTGAAAGTACTGCAAAGATACTGCGCCTTAAAGAGGAGAACTGGAAAAGCAATTAGTAATCTGTTTGAAGGAATCCGTGTTTTGCCTACTGCTGGCCCCCTGTGCCCTCCCTCTTCTTGCCTCCCGTACCTCGCCTTTGCCCTCTAATCCAGCATTAGCGCAATGGTTCCAGTGCTCCCAACACCTCGTTTGTTTTGACGGCCTTTTTAAGGAGCAAATATTTGCGCATCTACAGGCAACTGATTACCTTGTCGATAGGAGAGAGATTCAATTATTTACAATGACGAACATATTTAGCCGCTTGGTGGTCATCTTTACGGTGCTTTAGAGATCTGGCGATTCCCGTCACAAATATGTGACGTCATAATTTTATTGGCAAATGTGTAAAATATGTGATTTCACTTTGACGTTGTGGGATATAGAAGAATTAATTCTACTCTAAAGGTCGCCCAGCAATGACACCGGTTCCTCTTTCAGCTCCTTCACCATAAGCGGTCTCGGGCGGGTAGTTGGAAGAGAAGGAAAAGAATGCTGCCCACCAAAATGTAGTCTTTTATTGTTTTAATGTGTGCGCGCCGTTGGCGAGTGCCTTTTCGTCTGACAGCGAGCCAAGGCTCTTTGAAGTTTTCTTAAACATGGACAAACGTGTAACCCCCAAAAAATTACTGCATTACATAAAGTATTTTAAGGATTTAAAACAACATCTGCCATGCATTTTCCTGCTTTGGCATTTTCAATAAAATTTTAAAAAGCAGTTATAAAGAAAAGGATTTTAAAAGACATGTTTACTCGCAGTCAAGGCAACTCGGCCGATATCGAGTGGGGATAACTGTCTCACCTTCTGTCGAGGAGTCTGGCAGAAGAGAAAAACAGTTTCTTTTTTCCGTTCTGCATTTAGTTGATCCAGCAATTGGCTGCGACCCATCAGCCCACAGAGGAGCAACTTCTCCTCTCAGTGGTGTCAGATCGACGAGGCGAGAAAGCAGGACCCTGGTGGCCCTTTGCAGAGCGTTGCTGCCGGACGACATGACGCAGTACTGAGTGACTATTTGCTCCTCTCACTGCTCCCAATCTGCCTCCAAACACACACACACATTGTTTTGCTGTGCAATTTTCCCCTTCCTCGTCTATTTGACGCAAATAACTTTTCGACTTAATCGTCGAGGGCCATACAAAAGCTGTGTTTCGAGTCTCTCACTGATTTAGAAAAAAACCTGTTTTAATTTTGCCAAATTCATCATTCGCATCATACACTCGTCAACATCTTGCAGTCTAATTTTGGCTTTTGACTCTCCGACTTTTTGATCTGATAGACGATGCACGTTGAGAGCGCCTTCTGCTCGCATCGCTTTAAGTGCGACCTTTCAGTCTGTGCCGCTAGACAGAGATTTCTCGCCCCCTCTCCTCACGATGGTCGTGTAAGTGTTTCCTGCACGATTTTACATCTCCCAGTTCCGCGGATGCCTTGCCAAGGATCTAGACGAAATGCAGTCAAAGATCTGAGAGATTTGATAGCTTCATAAGTAACCTCTAAAATCAGCCCTTTGGTGTCAATTCGATGAATAAAATTTGTCCAAAAATATATGTTTTTTTTTTCATTCCCTTTTCCACTACTTTACTCTTAAGGAGCTGCGCTCAAAAGCAAATACGCAAAAAAGGAGACTAAAATTGGATCATTCTGCTTACCACTTCTTAGCAGCAGGAAAGAAATCATGAAGGTGGTAAGTTTTTTGTCGTCCTCTTATTTTAGCGGCTTGCATAAATAGGGGAAAAGCATAACAAATTGCTCTAATGAAGAAAAACGGAAAGAGACACTGTTTTTAACTAGCCGCAGCTTAAAATCCAATCTTCAGCTTAATTGGGCGCTCCACCAAAAGGAGGCGGCCATTTATGTCCGTCGTGGGGCGCTCGAAGCTGCGAAATTGCCCATTTTAGTGATAGCGCCTTACCTAGCTACGTTGAAGGAAGTTAGTATATGAGTGATACGGAAGTCCTAGCAGGCAGAATTCTTTCCGACAGAGCAATAACGTCACAAAATTGAATTCAAGCAGCCTACTTGGGTAACTTTGTTTAGACAGTTACTGCAGCCACAGCAGCGAACCCATATTTTTGCTAAATATTCATGAATTGCATTGTAGTCCTAGTTTATATTTATGTAGAGGGAAATCAAGCCTCTCTGGGTCGAACTTCCTTCTCTGGCATGATCTCCGGAAAATGCCAGCCCCTTACTCGTAAGGTTTGAAGTATTATGGCCCTCCACATTACTTGGGCTAGACTGAAGCCTCCGAATGGCGTCCAAACTACCCATTCCTCGATTTTTTGTCTGGATTCGCCCCAAATAATCTTACAGATTTGGGCAATGCTATCCATTCGGGTATTAAAAGGCGGTACCTTTTTTGGCCCGAGCCCGATGAAGTCATTTAAAAACAAAAACTAGTTGTCATGGTAATCCAAAAGTGAAAAATATCCGCCTCTTTAATAAGTTATTCTAAAATATTTCTCCGTCTTTATGACTGCTAAAAAGAAAAATTTTGTATCCTCTCATTTCGAATTATCAAAAGTTGTGCTGATCAACTTCATTTGTTTCCAATAAATTACACTAGAACATCTTGGTTTCTACCATTTTCCTTGAAACGGGTCCACATAATTAATAATATTTCGTTTGGGGACAATGACAGGTAGTTACAGAAAAGTGCCCAACAAACGTGACTGCACTGACCTCTGCTAGGTGTTTGGCTTTGTGCAAAACGTGACGAGAAGGCAAGTAATCTTTAAGAAGGCAAGATCTCTATCTCCCTTCTCCGTTAATTTGATGTGCCTCTCCTTTCTTCTGGTTAGCACGTGATCCAACGTTTGCTAAATTCTTTCCAGAAAAGGAAGTAGTGCACCAAGCTTTGCTTCCCCTCTCAGTTAGTCGGTTTAACCCCTCAAATTGGTGCACCCGACAGCCTCGATTTTCACCCTCCTCCTCACACAGCTCAATCAACGCGATTTAACCCAAAACGGGTTGATCAGTATTGCCATCGGATTGGCCAGCAAATTCGCGCACCTGATTGGTCAACTTGTGGAGACGACGAAAGGGTAACGTGTCGTGTCGTCGTCGTCTCCATTAGTACCATATTGCCGCATTTCACGTTCAAGAGGGGGATAACAATTATTGTCGCCACTTTTTCCTTATTCTATCAAATATCATCATCTAATTGCTGTCGGTCAGAGTGATATCCCTTTGTCAATCAACCGCGGACGCTATACTTCTTGAAGGACAATCTGGCTGGATTTCTTCCCAAATGCTTGTGGAGAGTACTTAGTCTGGTAAGTACTGATGCTTCTCATCCAATATTACCATTGTTTGTGCAAATTTCAAGTTTTGCTTAATATTGGCTTTCCCCCTAATTGTGGGCTCCTTTATGAACCAATGAAAATTAGGAGGTGGTTTAAAAAGCCCGCATTTTTTCCGAAATCCACCAACTACTCCAGCGTTATTTTCTTTTCGAAAACACTCCCTTTCCTCTCATGAAAAGGTCTTTTCTGGATCCTTTAACCCTCTTTCTAATTTTCCCACCTTTTTCATTCATGAGATATAAATCAGTCAAACCCGAGTGCACAATGGTAGTAAAAGGCGACCATTCATTCTCCTTAATTTTTTTCTCATCTCTACTCTAGTCCAGGCAAAAGAAAGAACAAGTACGAGTTTGTCGTTTCCTATCCATGAAAAAGAGGGTAGATTACTTGCCATCATCAAATACCACAGCATTCACCACTGATCGACGACGGCTGTTTAAATGTTTCTTCCACTTTTATTTGGAAAACTTGGTGAGTCTCAGTGCCAAACTTCATTAATCTCGGAAAGTCCTGTTGTGACATGACTTTGGTTACGAATTTGACGCTGGAGGGCGAGTGAAGGGAAGGGGAGAGGAGTAGGAAAAAAAAAGAAAAATTGAATGGACACGTCTGCCTGTGTTTCATGATCGCGTTTGGGAGGTGAGGCGATGGGGAGAAAAAGCTTGCAGGAACGAACTTCTCACCACGTTAGTGCTCTGAAGCAGTGCACGGCTTTCATGGACACCTTCCACCGAGTTTTAGAGGCGGTGGCAAATTAGCAGACCGATGGCTCACATGCATTATGCCAACTTCAAGGTTCGCACGCACTGCTTTTTCCTTCTCCTCCTTTCTGGTTGATCTCAGAATCCGGTAGTTTTGGGATAAAGGACGGAGGAATTGCTTGAACGATAAAATGGCTGCGTCAGGGGCATCCACGTTAACCCAATGGTGGAGATGTAGTTTTTTAGTGCATTTCAGCAAGGTGTGTGTGAAGTTGTGTCCTTACCTTCCCTCTGGTACTCTTATTTATTTTAGGCAAACAAATTTAGTTTAATCTATAGTTCGTATTTCTCCAGTGATAAATATAGACTCAAATATGGCTTCTTCTACAGCACGGCAGTGCTCTTTCCCACCGAATGGCTTATTCTCTGAGTCATTTTATTTAGTAATACGTGCACAAGTGCTCCCTCTTTTTGCTCCTCTCGAAAAGTAGGTAGAACATTCACCAAAACAGTCTCACAAGATAACCCAGAAAATTTACCTTTAGGGGTTTTAACCCGTATAAACAACATGAAGGCGATATATAAGATGATACAGTTCTCCTCTTCCCTCTTGCACCCGCTTCCGCCCCCCTCCCTTCCTCCCTCTCTCCTGCTTGCGTCATTAAGTCGTAAAAAGCGACTTTAAGGGCAAAGTTTCGTCTTTGGCACCAAAAATTTCAGAACCCGTCCTTCTCAATTACGGTTCAAGCGCATAGGAACTTTTATACGTAGAAAATGGAGTATTTTTCCTTTTCCAAGCCAAGAAAAGCCAGTATGAAAAAATGACCCATAAATGTTGCACATCTGACTGTTAATTGGCTGGAGTGACACGTGTGGCACATTTATTGACACCATTTTTTTAGATGAAGCTAGCGACGCTTTGTTTATTGGAGAGCGAAGCAGAGGATAAAGAAGAGGATAATTTCGGTTGTATGGATGCCACACTTTTTATTTGCCCAACCCACCAGGTAGGTGCTGTCCCTGGGGCATGAAATAAAATCCGTCTTCTCGCATCCTCCCCAACAGCTTTGGTCGGATTGGTCATTCAAACGACTGATCCGTGGTCTGTTGATTCGGGGTGACGTGGCGTTCGAACCCTGTCTGGAGTGTCAATCTGCCGGATATCGCTAGACAGTGACTTCCTCAACAGAGACCGCTTTTTTACCCATCAACCAGTTTCTTCGATAAGTGATCACTTTACACAGTTCACTCGTTTCCTCGATAAACGAAAAACGTATATCTCTACTAAAAGGCTAAAAAATAGTCCCCTTTGCCATCTCCAGCCACTGTTTGTTCGGTTGGAACGAACTGAAGGGATGAATAGATCACCAAAGATCCACCCTTAAAGGCACTTTAAAATTTTTTCCTTCTTGTTGGCTATTGGCGCACAACAGTGGTTATCAAAGCGAACCCCTTAAGTACTTGGCATGGAGTTTTGCTTCACTTTTTTGCGCTTTTTCCACTTAAAACATATGTAAAGTAACGGTGGTGACTTTCCACTTTTAAACAAGTAATTTACGTGAGATATTGTTTGAGGACCACCTGTTTTCAGAGGTACCTCACAGCAGAGAGCGGAAAGTTCTGCAACCTCCTGTCAGCCGATGTCGCTTACTTTGTGTTTTAACAAACAAATCACCAAAGGAATTCGGCACCTATAAATACAAAAAGGAAAAATGAGCATGAATCAGGATTATCGCGGTCCTTGTTGCTGTGTGTGTGGTGCTAGTTGGTCCAGTTTGGCTGACTCAGGACCACAGGTCCTTCCTCGGTCCTGGTCATCGCATTTAAATTCGTGCGAGCCGAAGAAAAAAGAAAACAAAAGGAAAGTCACGCCAGATATGCTAATGATGAGACACGAACACGTGTCGCCCGTCCCCACATGTCCTCGTCTACACCACCGCAGAATTTCCACCAGGTGACTTGACAGTTTAGTGAACCAGCAAACCTGACAAGTGATGGTAAACTGCAAAAATCTCGGGTGGAAGGGAGAGCGAGAGTTCCTTTCTCATTAAAGGAAGGAAAAGCCTCAGGCTTACTTCTGAAGCTTGAAAACTATTTTATGGAGTGGTGGGGTGAGATCCGATTTATCTATCATTCCCCTTCCCTGCATGGACAGCTCATTGTACTTTCTCGTGTCGGTTTGTTTGTGTGTGCACCAGAGCACGCGAGTTAATCTGATTTAAACAAGGTCGCCGCAATCCCCCCAGCAGAAGTACCGCCAAATTCGATTATGGTCTATTTAAACTTCAAGCATCTGCCTTCACAAATGTGCATTCTAGTGATGGGCAAATTTTCCATGGAAGAGAATGGAGATATCAACAAGCATTCACTTTGGCGTCTTTCCTTTGTGCAGGATGGCTTTCCACATAAATTAAATGAACCGCGGACATTAGGCGCCTCCTGCCACCAATCAAAAGGGGAGGCGAGATCCAATGCTATGAACTAATGTAATTACTTACTTTGATGAGAGCCACATCACGTCTGGTACACCAGAAGACAGAAAGCAAACATCCAGAACAAACCATTTGCTAGTTGAGAGGCGAGCAAACTCTCGAACTTATTTTTCTTACTTTTTTTCACTCCTCTCCGATCTTTCTATCCAGATTTTAAGACTTTCAAATTGGTCTTCTTTTTATGTAATAAGTAAGGCAAAATTAATGGATGTTTAAGGAATCAGTGAGAAGGAAATGTCTTGAACATGTGTACACACTGTGAGCCATTTCTGGACCTAGGCAAAGCGTCTGGAGCGGGAGAAGTAAGGTGGAGGAGAGGAATAGAGAGCGAGGGAGCCTTGGAAACAGATAATAGCGCGTGTTACAGCAATAAAAAGTAGCATGTTACCGTGATGACGGCTTCTTGGTTTGCCGCACTAATTTCTAAGCGGAGGCTTGCCTGCGTCTGTCACGCAACAACTGTTACCACCTGAGCAACCCTCTCGAAGTGGGGCAAAACACACGCATACACACATGCTGACATGACTGCAACAACTGATCCGAAAGCTCATCCCCAGAGACAGTTGGCAGGAGGAGGAAGACGCAGATGAAAGTGAAATACGATCAGAGCTGAGAGGAGGAGACAGGGTGCAAGTCGACATTGTGTTGAATCAACGTTTCGTAACACCGGTAGCGGTAGAGGTTGGATGAGGTGGAGGTGGGGCAAAAATGGCGAAGAAGGAGGAAGGGGGAGAAGAAATTTGGGGAAATTTTTTTTTTTTGATAAAGGCACAATTTCAATTCTAGTACTTTTGCATCGCTCATATGATGAACAGGAGATGTGGACAAGTGTTGTGGTATTTGGGGAATTGGAAAAATTAACTTTCAGGTCGTATGCACTGACAAGAGGGCCTTTTGTTTTTCTTTAGCAGGCAAATTTTTCAATCTTTGGGCCACACATTTAAATCTTTTAAAATGCGAATCTGAAAATCCCTTTGAACCCTTTGAACCAAAATTTGGGGCTTCTGTAACTTCCTCAGATAAAGATTCATGCCCCAATGTCTGAGCTTTCCTTCTCCTTCATTGCCAAAAGATGTTCTCCAAGTTTGTTTGAAAGTAAATGTGAAAGACCTTTCTAAGTAGATCGATTCACTGGTGTCACGAAAACATCTCGCAGATATAGTTTCACAAGGGTCAGACAACCTTGAAAGTTGACCTGACCTGACAGAAAAACAAGAGATCACCCGAAACCTCAGATATCTTGCGTATTTTACTTTGTATGCTTTTGACATGATTGACAATGAAGCAGCTTGTCTGATAGAGACTGGGAGGTACGCTGATTTCTGATGTCAAATTTTGATTAATTTGTGACATTAAAAAAGGGATTTTGGCAGATGAGAGGGAGAGAGTAATTTGGTAGGCGAGTTGAAAATCAGATGTTTTTTAGGTTTTACAAAACATTTAAAACCCTTCAACTGGTACAAAAACTAAAACTGGTGTAATTTACCCCCAGAACAAGGTTTGGTGCAGCTACTTATCACATACCGTTGAATAGCACGTGTCACATATTTGTGACGTTGAGCAGTTCCATTAAGGAAGATACATTGTCAGAGGGTTGACAAAGTCCCACAACTTCTGCATCATTCTGTTTGTGGTTAAAAGCTCCCTTGCAGTGGTTTAAGAGGAGAGAGGGTTTGTCTAGCAGTCGATCAGAAGTCTTTAATTCTATCGAAAAAGTCAACCATTGGAATCTTTTGAGATAAAAACGCGCTTCCCTCACGGAGAAGTCTCCTTCCTCCAAGGGATTATCAGTGCTCCAACAACAATGCCTCAATCCACTACTGTCCTATTGGAAGCTCACGTCCTCCAAAATTTAGGTGATTTGACTTCCATCAAGTAAATGCGGGCGTCTAAAGGGACACAGGACAGTATCTCCTGCAAATTCCATCGCCTTCCCAAGACAACACCAAGTTCTCATCGCTTGACATGACCAATCCTCTTATTTAAGGTCAATTTTGGGGATCCTCTTCCTCTAAACTTTAACAACTCGTTTTTCTTTAGCTTCAATAGGAGACAATTTATCAACTTGCAACTTGACAAAAACGGGCAAATTTTGGCAACGAAAGTACAGACTGGTTTGTTTACACCAATCCGAAACCTTAGGGAACAATTCTTCCACAATCAAGCCATTTTAAATGATAAAGTATCACTGGCAGAATTTGATCCAAGAAGATTGCACTATTGCGGCTGAAAAAGACTCAGAAGATCCCCTTTATTTCGCATCATGTGTTGGTGGCTGCTCGTGTCTCCAGTACTTCAATGCTCCCCTCGGAATACCCCAAATTCTGTCTTCTGTAGAAAGTAAAGAAGTGACGCCATCTTAGATTCTTTTCCTAAATTCACCATATCTCTCCTTCTCCCTAGAAAGGTTAGTTTATTGTACGAGTTTGTTGCCTCGTTTGGGTGTTCTACACGGTGGAGTGAATGCTTAAAAGAACAACCGCTGAGGGTGTGGACGTAAAATTGCCACCGCCAAAGATCAGTGACCGTTTTTAAATCCAGTGTATCACCACGCAGTGGCAGCAGATGAGTGTCCCCACCTCTCGCGTAGCTACAATAGTGTATCCTCCCTCGGCGCCGATTCATCAGTTTAGTCCCCTCCATATTGATGGGCGGAGTCCGAAGTGGACCCGACTGAATCAGCTATTAGTGAACAATGGGACTTATCTGTCAATCAATGCCACATGTGGCTCCCCTACGGTAGCTTACCAATGCGCCCCGATTCGAGCTGAACGCAGAGGGAGTTTGGTACTCACCTGGCATTGTTCAGGCCTGAACAATGCAGAAGTCGCCTCACCTGTGCAAGCATCGATCGTCAAAGAATTTTTCAATCCTTCCATTTCTGAGTTGAGGTGAAGCAGTTGAAAAAAATAAACTTCACAAAGGCAATAAAGACCATTGTGATTCATGAGCTTTTGTTTAAGCTCGAGCAGAAAACGGCCATTTTATTGGCTGTAGGCGTTGAGATGAAGCCACGGTGTCTTGGAAGATTAAAGCATGGGCAGGAGTGCCCCCAAAGTAGTTCCTTTTTTGACAGATCGAGCATGTTACCTATAAACGAGATGATTATAATTGGTTTTGTAGGCCAATGTTGCACGTTCTATCAAAAAAATCCAAGTCAAAATCGCATCAGAGAGGCCAACGCACCGAGACCTCGCAAGATTCAAGATGGGAGACACTAGAGGTTGAGACAAAATCAGCTACTCCTGATTGCCGAAACCAGCGTAAATTGCGCTGTGGAAAGGACGCCTCTGTGTTAATCCTGGGTGAGGATCGTAAATTTGGGGGATCCATTCGGACTAGGAGTACCTCATCTCGACGCTCCTGTTCAGCGATGGTAACATTTGAGTCCATCAAACCAACTCAAGTATGGCAAGCTTCCGCCAGTCCCTCTCCACCTACAACCTCGGCAGCCACTAGGCGCAGCATTAAAGCTAAGCGGCCAGTGGACAGTCTAGCTCTTTCAATGATCGCTCAGACATCAGCTGAGAATCAGTGGCTGTCTTTGTCCACAGGAGACGAGGACGATCTCAGTGACAGCACAGACGATGAGGAAGGTGATGAGGAAATGATGAAGGAGAGAAAAGGGAGGAGAGCGGACAGTGATAGAGGTAAACGAGCATCTACCTCAACCTCTCATCATCCGCGAAGCAGTCCTTCTAGTTCTGACTCTTCCTCCAGTTTTGAATTGTCGCGATCTTCCACCATGTCCGCGCGTCATCGGCGAAAAAAGCAATCGTCGCGACGACATCGGCGAGAAAACGACACCTTCTCGTCGGGATCCCCTTCAACTTCCAGTGATTCGTCATCCAGTAGTTCGTCAAGTGAGGGAGATAATGAATTCGATCTGTGTTGGAAATTGAAGACTGGTGGAAGTCTCCGAAATGCCACACCAATCCAGTCCACACCTCAGTTGAAGCGAACACTCCATCACCACCACCAACCTCTTGTACTTACACCGGCTGGAACTCCACAAGTCATGCCAAGATATCCTTCCACTCATCATTATAATCGTCCACAGACCCTCAATCTGACTGGCAGTTCATTTCCAAGACCCATGTCGGCTAGAAGTTCTTCGAAAGATCCGCCCTTTGTACAGACTATTGCCAGAGCGGTGGAAGACTTCTTTCCTACGTTGGAGTGGATGGAAAAGTACAAGGTTATCAGTGTACATCGAGGCGATCTGTTAAGGATCATCCCCTATCCAGGTACAAATCCGGACCAAACGTCACCCACAACTGGATGGTTCCTAGCGCAGAAGTGGTGTGCAGATCACGGATCTGGAACGAGTCCAATAGGATTTGTCCCGCGTATTGTATGCTCCTTTGTCTGCCCTGATAATACACCACGAATGTCACATATCAGCCCTCGACACGCACGTTCTCAGGATTACTCTATGAAGTTGGCCGAGACCGCCGTATTTATGACAGCCTCCTCTGATGTGAGTCAGGCCACCTCAGGAGGCCAGATGATTGCGAATTCCGCCATTTGCGACACGTTCTTGGAGCCAATTCCAACTCGTAGTGTCTATCCCTCTCCCCAGTTAAGTCTTCATACTCCCTGCACAACCGCCGTCAAAACCTCCTTTACATCGATTCCAGCGGTCTATGAGATTGAAGATCGAGATTCTGGACGTGGACCTAGTTCGGGCTCAGAATGGAGTAGTGGAAAGGGCGGAAGTCTTAGCGGAGCAACGGATATCAATGTGGATGATAAAGATCAGCCTCAACCACAGACACAATCACAATCACAACAACAGCCTTCCACAACCAGATCCTCTTCCTCATTGAAGTGGTCTCCAACCGGAAGCTATCAGCGACGAGCGTCCTTTGATCAGCAGTCTGGATCAAATTTCTCTTGTCCCTTGCCACCACCACCCATGGCGTTGTTGTCTCATGTATGTACGGAGACTATGGGAGAGAAGAAACCTTTACCAATTCCGGTGACAACTACAGCAGCATTTTCAGTCTCCGACACAGAGGCTGGGGGTTCCATCTGCTCTTCGTCGGGGACACGGACACGTCTCTATGTGCGTGGATCTATACCGCTCACTTTGAAGGCGACGGAGGGGGATTTGAGAATCGAGAACGAGGTGCAGTGGAGAGATGAGAAAGGTGAAGGTAGTCCATTAACCCCAGAGGAGCCTGTAGACGAGGATGAGGAGGGCGACACCAGTGGCTCACCACAATCCACTGTGGTAGTAGTGTCGTCAAATTCGGATCCCGCACACTGGGAGCCCTACAAGACCATGATCCAGGTGGGCCAAAATAAACTGGAGAAGTTCACCCTCGTGTAGACAGTACGCATTACTTTTGACGCGTGTTCATCACTCTCAGGTCTTTCCCCTCAGGTGCTTCCTCCAGACTACTTTCCCGCTAGTACAACCTCCTCGTCCACTCATTCAATATTTGCATCACCTATGTACACATTGCCACTCGCGACGGGTGAAAATTGTCTATCTTCATTTACTTCAGAATCCCCTATTGACAGTACAAAGGAATTTTTTCCAAGATTGGCAGCTTTTATGGAGGAGGAGGAAGTGGAGGGAGGAGTGTGAGGGATTCTTTTCTATCCCGATTAATGTATCAGTATCTACGCCCAAATCTCCCTTATAAAGGGTCGAATAGCCTTCCTAAACGAGAGACATCCTATTTCTGGTCGATGCTTTTTCGTCTGCCGCATCTCCCCAAGCAATAATGTCCGAACCGAAGCATGTGCAATGAATGCCACGAAAGAACCACCCAGGTCATGTGGAACGTCATACTTACATGCTTTAAAGTGTGACCACAGTGCGTTGGGCTCCGCAGAAAACGCCTTCAAATATTTTGGTCGCCTTATAGCGAATGCCAGCCAAGTCACTTATTGTCTGTAAGCAGATTGAAGTACATCGCATAGGCTAAAAATCTAAATGAATGTTAGGTGCTGTTGACTAGAGTGGAATTGTAGATAAAAGTGGACCTAGAAAAGGGTGCAGCAACCTGGTCCTCTGCAGAGCGTAGGGATTTGAATAAAACTTTCAAACGAATAAAAGGTTCGGGGGGATGTCATCCGAGAGTGGACAAAAATTTAAATGAAGGATTGCAAAAAGGCTAGTAGAGTGGCGCCTGATCTTCTCCTGACAATGTCTTAAGAAAATATTCTAAAGATTTTGTGAAATGGGGAACAAGAAAGGGGTGAAATGGGAAGAGATAAAAAGGATCCCATGGACAGTGCTGATCGGTGGCCTCTACTCGCCAGGCGTTTTTGGTGGGAGTTATTTTGTGCCACCGCTTGTGAGGTAAATAGAGCTTAAATTGAAGAAAATTAAAAAATGGCATCCAAAGAAATCTTAAATCTGCAAATATTATGCAAAGAATGCATTCTCCTTTTGGAAAGAAATGCAGGAAGATTTATATATAAGCATAAGAGAATGCAGAAGGAAATAATGAAAAGGCTTGAAAAAGGTGACGAGTTGCAGGAAAAAGCCGATTAACATTTAAAAAAAGGTATAACGAATCCTTTAAAGAGCAAAAATTGAGGTGAATGTGGTGAAGCTAGAGGAAGAGAGGAGAGGGAATTAACGGAAGTGGAGTGAATTAGTGCAGTAGATTGAAAAGCATTGCGTAGAGAGAGGATGGAACCGTAGAGAAGGAAATGGAGAGGAGCAGGCGCAAGTGAGAATAATGGGACTGGGTCAAGGTGATATGAACTAAGCCATAGAAAACTGGATGTGTGGACGCGAGTTGAAACCGGAAGTTTGAGTGGGCTAAGTGAACCAGGTGATGTGGAATGATAGTGAATATGAGAGTGGAAAGGGATATGGTGGCCTACGTATATAAGAAAAGAATAAAACTTGATAAAGAAAACATGAGGTTAAAGGATTAAGGGCCCAGGAATTGGGAGAGAGCTCCGCACTGACAAAAACCATGCGATCGAGCAAGCCCGATTTGAATCCGTCGCAGGCTTCAATGCACCGAAGCGCAATACCAGCCTCCAACTGGGGTCAGAGCTTTGCTGACCATCCTAAACCCGGCGTCAGGTAAGTTTAGCATGCATCCCTCACCACACACATCAATGTGCACCACCACCCACCTCTTCACTCCTCACCATTTCACCTGCAGCCTAAGCATGCCTACTTCCTCAAACTCAGTAGTGCTTTCTGTCTCGCCCCTTCATCGGTGTTGCAGCAAGCGGGTGGAGAAGGGAACTGCTAACAGCGTCACTCTAATTTGGTTGAGATAGCTAGTGAGCCACAGACAGAATGAGCCATGGAGCGAGGGACTTAAGGGGGCGACTTATGTGTGACAGCAGAATGGCTTGTCTCCTTGCACTCCGCGACATCCTTTTACTCTGCTTAACTTCATTACGTACCACATCGCACCTCATCACTGATGTACGTTTGACGCTAAGTGATCCAGTATAGATACCTGTTGAGTTATGGATGACCTTTCGGCGTCACACATTCACAAATTATTAAAGGTCGGAGGCTGCAATGAATGCCATAAAATGAGGATTGTTAAGCTTCTGATTAATTAGTTGTTTGCCACATTGACAGCCTGCCGTTCGTTGTTGATTGTGTAGCTACAAGCAAGCAAAAAAAAGAATTAGGTACAGTGTGAAGCAAAGTATTGGGAACTCGTGTATTTTAGTTCAATGTCATGATGAAGTGTCTGCAAAATCATTAAAAGCGGATAAAGGGAGAGAGGTCAGTCGATGAAGTTGGAGAAGAGAGACAGAAGAGGCAAGGAAAATGATAATGAAGTAGGCTTGTCAACTAGTGCGAATTGCTGTGCCTGCCTTGATCTGATGGTCATATTCCCCTAGTTTCCTTGGATGTCTTTGGGTTAATTTGTTTCACTTTATCTGATTTACTCCCCTCTAAAAGCTAGTTTTCGTTTTGCGTTCTTCTAATCTTTATTTGGGTTTCATTTCGCTAGATTTCAAATATTTCCTGGTCGGTTATTTTTTTCCATTACTGTTGCATGTCCTTGAGGCCTTGAAGTCTGATCCTTTTGTGGCTACCCGGTTTGTACTCCAGGCCCAACTACTCACTGCTGCGACGATCGTTTTGTGCAGGTTTATCCGGTGCGATCACGTTTGAACTCTCTATCAGATATGTTGCAGCAGTTTTTGGAATTCGTAAGTTTTTTTCTCCCTGAAACTTTTCATTTTTTCTAAAACTTCTCCTTATTTTTGCTGCTATACCACTCCTTGTATGCGCGAAAACTGATGAAATGGACCGTCTAGCATTAAACTATCAGCGTTTTTGCCTTTAATGTTCCGATTTTCGACATTATCCTTTGAACATTTTTGAGGGTTGTTTTTTTGCTTAGTTGAAATCATTCCTCAATGTATTGCTCTACTAAATCATACACGCTTTCACCTCTTCTGCCCCTCCTAAGATAAATTTCGTTGTCGTCTATCTCGCTGCGACAGCAAATAGCGTTGCAGCCTTACGCGTTTCTGGCGAATGGAGTACAGACAAAGTATATACCTTTGTGTCCCGGTTTGCTTTTCAAAAGACCGCTGTCGATGAAATAGAAACTACTCGAGGCTACATCTTCGGGAATGTCACCAGTCTAGACTCATCATTCAGTAAGTTTGAATTCTGAAGCATTCCATTGATCAGATTTCTATTTCTTACCTAATTATTAACTTGTGTATTCATAACTTGCACTTTTGTGTTAGCAGAAGACTAGATACCTATTAAAAATCTGCTGCGAACTACGAGATATACGTTTGAATCTGTCCACTAGATTTTGCTGACATTTTCTACCTCTTAATCACTTTACCATTTTTGTGACACTTGGGAATAATTTTGGTCTATTTTTTCTTTGTGCTATACTTTTAATATCACACTTCAGTCGACAGTCGTGCAAACCGACAAATATGCGAACGGCTCGAACATGATCTTTGTTTATACTGGTGTCGTTAGGCTGAAATGGTGGGGAGTGGTCTGTATCCTCTACTCAGTCCTGTAATTTGGATGATCATTTCAGCTACTTGGTCGTAGTAGGACGTGCTTTCGTTGTGACACATTGGCCAGGACTCAGCAGGCAATCTTGGTTAGTACAGTTTATGAACCTCTGAACACTAAGTACGTAGACTGTGGCAGTGCATGTCGATTAAAACAAGGAGAGGTTTGCCTTATCATCAGACTACTAAGCACATCATTTTTTAGTCTAACGGTTTGGTCTTTCTCTCTTCTCTCTCCAGCTTTGGACTCTTGGATCAGAAAAAACTGAGTGGAGTAAGATTTACAGCTTACCACGTTTTAAGGAGTGGGCAAATGGTTTTCTGTTTCTCTCTAGACTCTGGTGATACCCGTTCCACTTGCCACTTGAAGGGTTTGCCTAGTCCTCTCACTTCAGTCCTCTCATCTTGGGTCTTCCAGATATGCTTGCGTTGTCTAGTGAGCCTTACTTCTCAGCCTTCCAGTTGTCTTTGAAGGTACTCTGAGGTGTATCAGCCCCTAAGTGGGAGTAATGTTGTACTGGAGTACCGCGTGACGCTCACTAGACGAGGAAAATATTTTTTGGTTACAAAGGTAACCTCTTCTAAAACTTCATCAAAGTAGTAGCTGAGTTTATTATGGTCATCCCCAAAGTAGAAGCTTAGGTTATCGACGTACAAACCTTCCAAATCTAATGCAAGTTCTCGAAGCAGACTACACTGTAGACATTTATGTATCGAGTTTTGCGGAAGCCTAGGTAATAGCTTTTAGTAGACAATTTTTGTTGAAGCATCCACCTAATGGTAAAATTTTTCAACATAACACTGTATAGTGTCCAAAATGACAATCTTAGTGTGCTGTGTGGTTTAACGTTTGACGCATCTTACAGATTCCTCTACAGGGCTATCACCAGCCACTCTGGTGATAGTGGATGGTGAATACGTGACCGATCTGTACGGTAACGCTAGCCGACCTGTCCAGTTCTTCGGTGATGTCTCGAATAAGTCGCACCTCAGTCTCTGGCTCGCGGAGACAGCACGGTGTCGGACCATGTTCTCACGCATCAACGCCCTTGCCTGGCATCGTAAATGCGGTCCCAAGGCCAAAATGGATTTTTTGCGGCAGGTGCCCTGCACCACTGGAGATGTCTGCTCCGAGGAGGACGATCGATCTCGTGTTCAACCTGAATCACAATTCACCTTTACGGTCCAGGATCGTCGGCAACCTCGGTAGATCCTCACTCAACTCCTCTGCCTCTCTGTCTGCCTTCATCGTAAATAATTTGTCTATAACTTAGGGATTTCAAGTTGATGCTCCATTGAATAGTACATAACTCTTCCCACCTTGAGTTTACCTCTGAAATTCTCGCTTAGTTCGTTATTTGCTGGCTTTTGAGGTTTGTAGTTTACGCCTTACCCTGCCGCGAAGGACTTTCGCGGATTTCCAATTCTCGATTTATCTTCGCACTTTTGCACTGCGCCTTTATCCCTATCAATTTATTAGCATTCTTGTCTATCACTGAGACTTTATTTTCATGGAAAGCTGGCCTTGAAGTTCTGCCTTCTCTCACCCTCATCCTGCCTCAAGAAGTAATTCAAAGTCGCCCAATGTTAACCTATTTTTCCTCGGGACGTATTGAATCGTTCTGCTCAAGTGTTTTGCCATTCTTTCCCTTAAATCTCAAATATTACGATGGGGATTTTTTATTGTCTAGGTATGACTCGAGCATATTTTTTTCCTTTTTAAAGCTCAGGATAATCTTGTTGACAAAAACTACATGTGACATTGATGTTTGCGTCGCATTCCAGGATGAAAGGCTGAGAAGTAAGTCTATAATTGGACTTAATCCACTGTATTTGTAACCTCATCACAAACGCATGGAGCACCCAAGTGGTTGGTATCACAGGTGGCATAGGAAGAATGCTGTGAAGACCAAAGCTATAGGAACCAAAGACATCTACTCGGATCGGCTTAAGGACATACTCAGGGAAAAGTAAAAAATTAAGCCTTGAAGGTTTCTTAAACAAGTAGGCCTGATCTACCAAGTGAGAGCCTTGTAAAGAAATGCGTTTTTCTTTCCCACCGGGTTCACCGCAAGAGTCTCCAGGAAATATGTTCCAACCTCCATAGCTTGGAGGTTTCTGTGTTTCAACGGTGGTGCGAAAACGCATGCCTTGAAACTGTGCATTGCATTCAATACCATGCAATCAACTTTACCGCCACTTGTCAAACTTAAGCATATCAAAAGTGTTTGTGTTTGTATCCTAGGTGAATCACCCACTTCCCAACAGGTCACCAATGAAATTTGATCAGGTGCAACAGTAGCCTTAATTGTTAGAAGACAACAGCAAAAGATTTCGCAATATGGCGTAATTCTGTCCTAGCTGGCCTACGTGCAAGCCTGGTGCTAGACGAATCTAACACACTATTCTAATCCTCTCCTTTTGATGTGACAAAGAGACGCTACTTTTGGGTATTATTTGATAATGATTTGAGTTTTGCGCCGGACGCATACTGCAGCCAGCGTTACAGCTTATTTTCGCCTCTTATTGAATGATGCACTAGACGGTCTGACAGCGGCGATGAGGAGCAGGAGATTACGAACTGTCTTTTGAGGCAATTGGGGCAAAACATGATCCTCCATTTCACAAGATTGTTGGAACCAAAAGGTTAGGGATACTTGGAAGAGGTAGGGACCCGGGGAGTGCCTTTGATAAGAATTATAAGACGCATGAATGTGTGGACCGAATTTGCATCCTGATAGTCATTGCCTTGGACCTCTACTTTCCTTCCTTTATTTTTTAATGAGTGGATCTAGGTCTAGCCTATCCGGCGAATGTATCAGTTTGAACTCCGTTTCGATTTGCTGCATGGATCTTGAAGCATGTGTGCGATGAAGTAATTTTGTTTTCGGTGATAAAACATCAGATAATGACACTCTTGAATTCTGCTTAACCTGAGGGATGAAACAACGGATTTATACCTACTCTAAACGGGAGGGGGCGGAGTCATGGAAGTTACCGAGCAAGTGAATCTCATGCACACGCCATGTATTCACAGATTACGGCGAATAAGCTTCACCTCTACACTGATTAGGAAATATTTTTGAACTGTAGTGCACTGTGAAGTGGCAGATTCACTTAATCTGAGGATAGTTTTGTCCTTCTTTTTTCTTACCCTTTGATCAGAAGTTGTTTGGAGTGTTGAGTTTTGTTATGAAGGTCTTGATGGCATGATAAATGGATGCAACCACTGCGGCCTAACATTGATTGACATTCTTTTGAGTGTCTCGTGATGAAAGAAGGATACAAACTCACTAACTACGAATATAAATTAATCTGGATCGGTTGGAACAGTGTCGAATCAAGCGTCCAGTCAAGTCTCTGTAAAGGGAGCAGATTGTCCAACTTCTGCCTCTACTTGAACTAACATACAGGTTGTTATGATGTTATCAAAGTCACACAAACATTAATCGCTTGCCTTTGATGTGCATGTACATTGTCGTAGGCGCCGATGCTGCGATACATTTGTGATGTTTGCACTCGGCCTTTAAACTGTAACACCTTTTAGGAGTGGATCGTGGTCACAAAGAACGAAGAGAAATAATGGTCACACATTGCGTGTGCTGTTATCACTCGAGGTGTTTATGGGGAAGAAAAACTACGGTGACATCTGTTTAATGGGCTTAAGTGGGTAAAAAAGTAGCCGACGTTTGGTTTTTTGGCCCCTTCATTAGAATGATGTCATGTGGCGAAGTCGGTTCACTGAGTTTGTCTGGAGGCGAAGGAGGATTGCCAGTCAGCGATTGTGTGGCAGTGAACAAACTTGCATTTCCTCTGCACAGCAAGAATTTTGGCCTAGTTAGATGGCTGCAAACGCATCCTGTCTGCCCGAAGAATCGAATTCGGCTCGGTCTCAAAGATGCAGAAACTTCATGCGACACTCGGTGAAGGAGCAGCAGTGAAAGGGACAGGTCAGGAAAAAGCTTAGAAGCTTAACCTAATGTTGGGGAAATTTTTTTGAAATGAAAGAAACTTGGTGGTGAAACAGGTTGTGGTGCCTGCATATTGCAAAAACGCGACGTTTTTACTTCACTTGCGACGAGAAGTGGCTTATGTGAAGCAAAACATCCATTCACTTGCCACAATGCTCCACAGACAACTGCTTTCACGTCGAATCGAGTGTGGTGCACTACAAACTCAAGTGTTTTGGTCAACAAAATGCGACTAAATTATGGCCAAAAAGAGCTCCTTCCTCGTCTTTCGAAATAGAAAATACTGAAAATGAGTCGAGCCATTACAAGGACGAATTTTGAGGAGCCACTACAGTGCGTCGTCATGGGCAGGCAATGGATATGGACACTGACCTTTGTTCTGTGCATTCTTCAAATAATTCTCCAGGTGCTGAATGCCATCCTTTTCGGGCCTCAAACGCAACGTGAGGTTGTAGGTCACGGCTAGTTTCAGTCCTATTGTAGAAGTATTTTAGACCATGTATTCTTACGACTACTATTTTGGTGAACAAGTTGGTGGAACATCTTTAAAAATAACTTTCTGGTACTCTCTTTTTGTATAGTTTTTATATTTGAGTAATGTTCTTACTTCGTGTCAGGTAAGACAACCAAATTTGTATTATTGTGTGCCCATATCGTGTACCTTAGGGGTGTGAATGCTGAGGATGATCATTGCGTCAAAAGAGGTCCAATCCGCTTCAGTAGGATTGCTTCTTTGGATAAAACCTGCAGGAACTATAGCTATTCCCACTCTTACTCCGGACTCCTCTTTCATCATTTAATCAACACTCTTCTTCAATTTTTAGTACTACTCATTACAAAACTTTCCTTTTCGCTGCTTTTACCTCCCATTCGTGGCATCCAAAATTCCCAACTCATCCTAGTGTAGTAAGGTGTTGATGGCATCTTACCATCGACGATGACTTGATTCCATCTTCCTCCATTTTGCCATCGTTTTCTAAAAAAAGCTTTATTATCCAGCTCATAGCATTCCAAAAATCTTTATCATTTATCCGGGTCATCCTTTTCTCCCGTCTTCAAAATATAAACAGAGGTATTAACCATCCCCGTACATGGATTCTTTCCATCCAATTCAAGTGAAGAGCAAGCATTCAGTCCGTAGAAGACTTTGTCATCCGAAAACTATTTCTTCAAGCTAATCATGATTCAAACTACGGAGTGGTGGACCCTGGAATCACGAAGATTCACACCCCCATCATTACTGTTTTTTTCCATCTTTTCCATCTTCAAGATTCTGGTACCTCAGTCTGATTGCTTGCTACCGCAATCTGACCACCTGCGAGTGGGAGACCTCGGCGCTCCCTCGACCCGATATAGACCTCTCAAAGAGCAACTGCCGCGATCCCTCCAGACCCTGTGTACCAATGCGCATGCGATATGACATCTGGATGGTGAATGGAGTGCCACGTCTGCGTGACTACTACCGATTTGAGCACCAGTTCTCCTTCGAGTACCACGATATCTTCGAGATCTATCTCACATTTGGTGTCCTATATCTCTTCCTTGGAGTCATCCTACATGTGAGTTGGTGTTATTTTCATCATCTTCGACTCCCTTAAAAATTTGTCACATGTATGATATGCGTACGGCTCTACATTCCTCTATCCATTCTCGGCGTCATCACGATGCGGCTACTACTGGCAACAATTCATGTCGCAAACAGCTCACTTATGATAGTAGCATTACTTTAGGCGAAGAGCTGTTGCATTTTTTTTCTTTTAGGGTAGCGGTTGAATCAGTCATTTGGAGTAGAGCATATTTTTGGGTAACGTGGCAACCACAGCATTTCTCCGATGAGCTCTCAGTATTATTGCGTGAGCCGTAGGCTTATAGACTTGCAGCGTTTATCTACTTACTGTCACTCTAGTCAGGCATTTCGTTTATATTTTTTTGATATTTGACTCGATAGCACCACTTAAAAGTGGAAAGAGCCTTAAAGGTGTGGGGCTCTCTAATTGCCCATGTCTGAGAATTTAGTACTAGACAAGTGTTTTCATCAAATAGATCAGATCAAATGGACTACCCGATGCATGCAATCTTCTTCGTTCTCCCCTCGTAAAACCATATTCACGCGATTCAAAACCTCTCGACTAGAGAAAATACCATGAAAACATCGACCTACTTTTCTAGCATTGGTAAAACCGGTAAGGTCTGCGTCAGCTAGTGTCAAAATAATTAGGAAGATTATGATACAATAACTTCCCCAACTCCCCGGAGCCCTTCCATGCCGGTGACAAGAATTTACCCCTTCTTCGCAACCGTTAGCTGCACTGGCTTTTTGAAAACTACAGTAATTAAGCTATTGTTTATGCTGCCTTTAAAGATGTAGATGTATGCTGGTTCACCGCTTATCTATCTTGTACCCTGTACTACTACCGCCCAATTGTTTGGTTCACCCGATGGATGAATGTGAGAGCGTGGGGAGAGGACGATACCGCCTCACTCAAATCAGGCTATTATCTCATCGTGGCGCTGGAAAGCTATGTGACGTCATTAATTGTGAAGCAAAGTACACCTCCGGGGTGTAGAAGCTTGGAGAGAAAAGGTGATGACTGGACTCAAATTTATTTTTTTTTCTCCACGTTCCAAAACTGTGCGTGGACATGGGCTCTCCCCGCTGCCACCTTGTCTTTTTTGGTTAGAGAAGACGTTAATTGACTTTTTTAAGTTTTTTTTCCATCTTCCGCTCATGTAGACTGCACATACGCCTTTGTTTACTTTAAAATTTTGTTATTCAAAAAGGTCTTTTTTAATAAGCGGCATCCTTTGCCCCCTCAGCTGCGGTTGATTTGACTCAGACGCACACACAATCAAATTGTTATGCTCTATTTACTTTGCCTTCTTGGAGAGAAAATTCTGCAAAGTGTGTCATCTCACATCTTTAAAACGTATTCATAGTTTGTTACGTGCGAATAATGTAGTCTTGCTAATTCTCACCAATTATCACTCCTCAGATTAAGTGGGGAAAGAGGCAGGACTATTTCTCCCTTTTGTTACTGTAAAAGTAATGTAGGGTAAACAGGAACTTGAAACATTTTGAGTAAGTTGCACCTTCAATTTTCACATTTCACTCGCCTAAATCGTCTTACCTCTGTCTACTTATAACCAGTGTGCAACATACTGGATTTCAAATGCTAGTGTCTTATTTGATTAATGCAGCTTTCAGACTGTGGCAGTCAATTTTCATGATACCTCCTTTTATCATGTGGTGTACAAGGTAATTTTTTGACTCAGTTAAGCCGTTTAAAGGAAAACTGATTGTGGGTGGACAACCTCAGAAACTTCCTCTCCTTCTTTCATGCATTGAAGCGGTAGGAGTCACGAGACACAAGCATGTTGGCTAGCAGTGTGGCTCAAGAATTCAGAAAAGCGTGCCGCTCGCCGCGTCTGCTTCTCTCGCATTGCGTGTGTGGCCGTGTGAGCGCCTAGTGGCAGTGACCAATTGTGTGGGGCATGTGATCTTCTTACGGATCAGTTTTGTGGCAGTGTGAAGTGTGAGACCTTCCAGCTCATCTCTGGTATCGTCTCTTTAAAAAGATATAAAAACTGCTCGTGGGCACGATCGAGGCATCCACTCAATGTACCTTATTAGCGTTTATTTGATTCGAGGTAAATTAACAATTGGATCTCGACTTGAAGTAGCCACGGTCATCTGCAGATGAGTGAGGAGCAAAATGTGTTGGCACTAGAATTCATAGCTGTACACCTTATGAGATTTTACTTGCAAATAATTCAACAGTCCTCAGGAGGGCTATGCTCACTTCGCCTTGAACTATCACAATATTAGACAACAGCTAGGCAGATGGCATGTGTTTGTGTGACGTGTCCATTTGTCTACTTGTGCGACAGGCTGACTGGATAACGCTGAGACTGTGACGCCCATAACATAATGATGGCTTAGGCCGGATGTCGCTAGAGCGATCACTGTTAACGTATGACGTGTGCCCTCGTCTAGACCACTTTCTGGTTTGGTCACGGTCACGTACAGCCCATGGTGTCCACTTTGATGCCAAACGTTCGAAGGGCCTAGATGCTACTTTCACTTCATCCGTGTTTGTGCATACCCTCTAATCAACTTCAAACTCTTCTCCTGTAAATACAATTCTTACCAGCGTCACATGCATGTAATATCCAACTTTCTTGCAAATATGAGGCTACCGCGCTTTTGCCTGTGAGACCGCTTGATCCAGTTTGATGCGAACAGGGGTTCTATGCATATAACCGAGCGGAAAGGAGGAATTGTCTACTTTTAGTGACACTTGTCTGACTTTTAGATCAAGTATAAGGGGGAGTATGAGCCGTTGGCATGCCTCCTCTTCACGCACATCTGGTTGTCATTTGGAGCAGCCACACTGCGGGGTATCCACCTCGCAACCTTCTCATTTGATGGCGTCGGAGCGCCTGCCCTCCTTTTCATCGGTGATGTAGTAGCTCTCGCTGCTGAGTCCCTCCTTCTCATTCTCATCCTCACCACTGCTGAAGTTGGCTTTCCCATTCTTCCTGCTGAGCTCTCTCACTTTGAGCAGAAGGTCTGTCTCCATTCCTACCGTTTCTTAATCTTATTTTTTTGGCATTTGCTTCCCTGAGTTCATGCGTCCTCCCTTCTATCCGAATTTATGCTTAAAAATATGATTTTTTGTTGTCAAGTATCTCATCTCTGCTTATCTCTTCGAAGTCCGAAGACAGACTTTGATCGCCCATCCGGGGAGCTGAATTTGAGGCACTTCGCTGCTGAAATGCTTATCAAGTAATTGCTTAGTCATAAAGTTACTAGTGAGTAAGTCAAAATCTGTAGATACACCGAGATTTGTAGATAATTTATGGGTAATCGACGCTCAAATATTTTAGCAGACGTAATTTTGGCTGCTTATCCCACCAAGTGTATCTGATGGTGATTTCTAAAATTCCCACCTCATTAACATCTGAAAAGGTGGAGTTACTTTACTTTCTGGCTTCTGCCCTATCCTAACAATGCTGTGTAGGGGAGTGCAAATTCAGGGAAAGAGGATTTACTACAACTTCTAACGGAAGCGATATTATTACCGTTTTGTCATCCAGGAGAGAAAGTCATTCTGTGATCTCCGGAATCAAATTAGTGTTAGTCTTCCATAGTCTGAGTGAAATAACTCGTTAAAAATCGTGTTTTGCTATTGCCTTACAGTTTAAATGCTCCAATCATAGTGTCACATATATGTTACACTCTATAAACTCATTATGCCTTTTTTGTCATTTTTTGATATCTAGCTTTCGTCAAACAGAATAAATGAGCGCAAACCAATAAAGCGGCTGGTAGATGTTCCTGTTATAACCTTTAGTTTTTTGAAGACCTCTTAAATTGGTCCATTCGATGGCATCCTGTGCTGATGCCACGGCAGGGCTTTGATGGTCAATTTCTCTAAGCTTCTACGCTGCGAGTGTCTGCAATCTCAGGAGAATAATCAAGATTATTCTAGAAGTTTCTGCTTGCGAGTTAAAAAATAAGAAATTCCAGAACATTGAAGTGCAAGAAGCTTGCAGAGGTGAGGATAGCAAGAACGACGGCAGCAATGTCAACTTCTTCCTCTTTTTGTGCCCTTCCGGCCACAGGTTCGTCAATACCAGAAACGTCAGTATCGCCGAGTTCATAGTGCCGGTATGGTCCCTTCCTCTGCAGCCAGTTTCCGTGACAGCGACTCCACCGCCCACAACGGCGGGGGACGCTCTCGCTTTAAGGATATTGTCCTGCCCCCTACTGCAGCCACGTGGTCAGTGGCGTTGTGTCGCTCCGAGACGGCAGCAGCAGCGGCGGAGATGGCGACCATGGTAGCGACTCCTTCGGTGATCTCGCTCACCTACACGACCCTTGGCGAGGAGGCGGAGGAGGCCGCCCGCCCTTTGCCCGTGTGCGGTGGCCTTTGTAAGTGCACTCAGCGAAGTCTGCGCACCTGCCTCTACCTCGGCTCAATGGTCACCCTTATCATCTCTATCGAATTGGCGCTCTACGTTTGGGCCCGGGTGCGTCCCCATTTCGGTCTTCACTTCACTTCATTGAGGCCATTCAGATTAAGAAGGCACTTTCTCATTGTCAATCCTCAACCTTCCTAGTGTAGTAGGACCCTGGTGATGCGCCCTACTAAAGTCTTCTGTGCTTGGCTTTACTTTCATGTCATCTGTACCTAGGTTTTATGGGATGGGACGCTTCATGCATTTCTTCCACAGGCCTCTTCGTTTGTTAGTACTGCATGATAAGAGTCCTCTTTCAAAGTGTGCTTCACTCCATCTGTACGTCAAAGTCTGCTACATTTTTACAATTTTGAATTGGGCTTTTCAAGTGGTTTTGATGGCTTCGTACAAAATTCACTCCCCATTGTCTCGCTCAAATCGGACGACTCTATTGCCATTGATGCAATAACCGATTTGCAGGGTGTATTAATAGTAATTAATAATATCTTTTCAGGTGCTTTTTGTAGTGTGAATCAATGATGTTAAGGCGCTTCAGTATGGCTGACTTTTGAGGCAGCTGAGTAAGGAATTTTAGTTTACTTTTTCTCCAACTCAAGTTAGTCTTTTAAGACGGCGCTTCATCTTTTCCTATAGGCTTCCCTGCTCCCTAATAATGTGCAAATTTCTCGGTATCCCTTAAGTGCACTTGTTTCCTTGACCATCTTCGTGGACTAATAAATTTGTAGCGTGGTGAATGTGAAGCAGTTTAGCTTAGTTTATGGGCTCATTGTTTGTGCTTTCAGGTGCTCTTTGTTTTATTCGGGGATTCTAAGTGGAGTCTTTGTGCTTTTATTCGCACGCCTTGGTGGTTGGTGCATTCGTCTGTACCGTTTTAAAATCCACTTGGGCACCGATAACGTGTTCTGTGCTCATTTCACTTTGCATGTTTAGCTTACTCTTGTTTACCAAAAACTTCCGAGGTAGTCGATGGGGCTGCTGAATCCGTCCCTTCAATACACCCATTATGAGATAGCGTTTCTGGGCTTGAGCTTGGTACCTGTCAAGTTCCCAACCGGAGTATTCGACGGATGAGATTTTTACACAACCGTCATTATTTTTCAACAGATGTGAGTAAGAAAGTGGAGCATAGTGTATTTGATGGTTGGCTGGCTATCGGAGCCTATCAGAGCCACGAGGTGATTTCAGCCTCTCCTGTTTGTGGCGTTTAATTGACTTTGGGCAACTAATGTGTAGTAGTGCGTCTAATGTAAATCCAGAGGTGATCTTAATCAGTCAGGAGGGATTAGTTGAGTGGAACTGTGATGTTCGAAAAAACTCGAAAATTAGATATTAACATGAAGGACTTATGGATTTGAAATAATCTTCAGTCACGCAGTCGGCTTTTTACGATACCCACTGAATACTTTGATTTACCAGACGTGAAAAGATGTTGCTCCGTTAAGTCTAGAATTGGGTGATTTAATGCTACGATCATTAATGTAAGTTAATACAGCACGGAAGGTCGGTTATTCGAGCTTCCAAGATCGTCAAGAATATACGAGCGCTACTCACTTCGCTGGAGTAGCAATAGCCCCAACCGTACTTCAATGGAACAGAATGGAACGAACCATGCAAACAAATGCAACTCCCAACAATCATCAGAGTGGTGCAGCTACTACTGAATAATTAAAGTAGAAGTATCGTTCTAACTCTACCTCAATTGGATGAAAATGGTTGATCCTGAGTTTGTAATTTGTCGGGGATTCCTACAACCCCACAAAATGCTATTGCTTTATTTTTATTCGACAATTTTTCATTTCCACGAGCATCATACAAAGGCACCTGTTCGAGCACCCGCTCCTGATTGGCTGACGCCACATACAGAAGCACGTTAGGAGCACCAATTGTCACTGCAAGGCCGAGGCCAATCACACACCATGGCGTGTCCCAAAATTAGCAAAGGAAGGTATTTTGGCATAAAACACGAGTTTTTCATATAAAAATTGTAGTTTTCGTTAAGTGTTGCGAAATATATGCTATAAAGTAACGCACAGAACAGTATTTCGGGCAAATAGTCTCCACAGCTTTGCTGGCACTCCTGACTGTTTCGTGTAAATGTGGATGAATTGTGTTAATACAGGTCTCAGTTTCCTTTCTTAAGGCGCAGGAGTGTTCACTTGTTGACGTAAGCCCTAGACCTCGAAACGTCCCTGGGAAAAAATCCGAAGATGTTAAGTCACATGATCTGAGCGGCCAGCTCTGATCACCAAAATGGGGAATTACATGACCATGAAGTGACCTGTGCAGTGTTTGAATCGTTTCTCGGGCCGTTTGGCACGTGGTGTCGTCTTATTGAGAGTTAATGTCGTCCATGCTCATAGCTTACAAGTTAGGCAAAAAGAATTGGATTACCATATCGTTATTGTCTGTCACTGCCTGACCATTGCCGTTTTTGATGATGGTAATGCTGATGTCACCAGCCTAAAATCTGCGCCAAACAGTGACGTGCCGTGGACGCAGTTATTTCTCAACCATCATTAGTTGATTTTGTAAACTCCAAATGCGATAATATTGTCGATTAATGAAGCCGTCAAGATGGAAATGGATGGCGTTGCCGTTGAAAATGATTTTGAACAAGAAATTAGCATCAAATTGTCATTGGCTGCATGTAGTCAGTATGCTTCAGTTCATGAGTTATTTGAACTTGAACCTGGAATCTTGAGAATACGCCAAATTGATGTTCGTAGATTTGCAGCAGCACTCTCACCGACTGCTTCGATGTTTTGTTTTGAAGGAGGGCTAAGGCACTTGCAATTAGTAATTGACTTGGTCTCTCCAAGTTTTTAATTAATTCCTTAATAGTTGATCGAGTTACGCCACCATTCCACCACACAGTACGAAAATTGCGAACTGTAACTGCCAACCCTTCATTATTTTTAGGAGATTGTTTGCTTCCCTTTATTTAGCACTGCATTTTTAATAACTCTGAACTGTCAGCTGTCACGTTATCCTTTTTACGTTGCAATCATTTTGCTCTAATTTTGGGCCACCCTTTGTAAGTAGGGGAGACCGAGGCTACTCCCGTCTTTGGCGTCACCTGGTAGCCGACCAACCGGCACGAGCGCACACTTGTGTCCTCCTCCATCGCCCACTCATACACGTTGGAAGGTAAGGGTAGCTAGCTGCGAGTTTGGCAGGATCCAAGCCCACACTCTTCCTGGCGTTATTGCATTCATCGCAACCGCAAACGATTATGCGAGGGATTTCTCATTACCAACATGGAGGCCAATTCGTGGCAAAGTAAAGGATGCATCGCTGAGAGCAGAAAGCAGCTTCGTTGTTGGACGTCTAGAAGGATCTGAGCAGAGCTCTGTACCTTCGTCTTAGGCGCTGAATTTAAGGCTAACAACTCAGAGCGGTATGATTTGATAGTAATGGCGAAGGCCTTTTTTGTTTGTGACGTTATCCATGGTTCTTCCTGCAGTCGTTTCACCGCTTTGAACGTCGTTAACCTCCTAGGTAATTTTAAGCAACAACTAATCAGAGACGACGATTATGTTGATGAATTTTCCGCTTGGCAAGAGTATTTCCTCCACTTTTGTCGACTACTGCTCTATGAGGGTTATTCAGTCTCTATGGTTTGTACTTTTGTGGATGTTAGCTAGGAATTTGAAATGATGTGTCAGAGAGCACTCGCTTGCGACACTGTGCTAAGGGTCATCGGAGGTTTAGCAACAAGTATTTTTGGCTTGGCGACCACCTCTTGTAGGAAAATCAACATGGGAGTCACACAAGTAATATAACCTCCCCCAGTCTTTCAGAACCTGCATTGGTTTTAGTCGTCATAGCAGACATCTCCCCTCCATAATGTCCTAACATGAGGTTCAATCTGTAAATGCAAAATTTTGTGCTCCTCGGTTTGGGTGACTTTGGCGGAGCTCTGTGTCACCATCAGCGTGGAGCGGTTTGAGAAACGCTAAAAAGATCCATATAGTCTAATTCGCAATCAAAGCATGCATTAATCCTACATCTGAGCGGCGTTTATTTTATCATGATAAAGAATTGGGGAAGCGGAGTACCTGCGGCTATTTTAGGAACTTGAAATCAAGGCTTCATGTTTCTAAAAAAACATGTCAATAAACGGAAAAAGATTTTCCATAAAACAACACATTGACTCCTATTATACTTTCCTTGGTTGCAGTTTGATCAGGACCCTGTGCTGGACATTTCGGTATGGAACACTACGCCGGGTCGCTTGTTGGTGGCAATGCGTCTGGCGGTAGTCTTCTGGTTCCTCGCCATCCTCCGACGTCGACGCACCTCCTCCAACCTATCGGAGGTGATCGAACCGTTGCACTTTGCAGCGGCCTACCTCCTTTGGCTTCTCGCTCTCCCCATCGTCGTCTTCGTTGCACATACCAGTGTTTCACCTCTCTGGCGTCACAAAACCATCATAGGTATGACTCCTTCCTTTTACTCCTCCTCCCCTCTCCTTCCTCGTGGAGATGATTCTGAGCTACTTCTCACTTCAGGCCTTCTGACACCCTTTGCTCCATTTCCAAGTGGCTACATTGCTAACACCTTTTTAAATTGACGTGATTTTCAAAACTTTGAAATCATGAATTTCTTTGTTACCGATCATAAGTCCATCGACTAGTTTTGGGAGACCTAATCCTGCCAACAAAATTCCCTCCTTCCCCCTTCACAGTTCACCCCGAATATCCTGTCTCACCTAATTGTTGATGTCCGTTAATTCTTTGTATGACGCTCCTTTCCTCTTTCAGCCTTTCGCTTTTTGCAACGCTGTCCAGTTCCCAATTGCCCTGGTAGTTACACCACACTTCATTTTGGCAACTACTTTGTAAGCGTGACCTGTAATTTGGGAAGAAAGAGGGGGGAGGACGTTGACAAAATTCAAGTTGGGGTGTTGTTAAGCCTTTTGATCGGGATGCTCAAAAGATCAAGACTTCGATGTGCTGATCTCTACCGTCGGCCAGTGTAAAGTAAGCTTGCGTAAGCGAATGTAGGCTGATTGCCAGGGGCACGGATTGGTTCCACTCTCGTGTACTTATGGTGTTTTGACTAACCCTTTCACGGTCTCTCTGTTGGTGGTAGTGACCAATCAGGGCAGTTGGCAAGAGAAAGTGAACTAGGGACGGTGATAGAGCCGTCTTCTCAGCCTCTCCAGACAGGGCAATTGTTAGGCTAAAGTTGCTCTCGTTCGTGTGCCTTCAAGAGTCGCTCAAGCACTCACCATTCAACTACCTCAACAAGATCTTACCGGGTAATGAATCGGACTGGCGGCTTGACATGATTAAAAGCAGCAACGCGTAAAATATGAAGTAGATTGGCACAAGGCGAGATTCTGTTACTTCTTACCTTCTCCTTTTCAGGAGTGATGCTCCTCTCCGACTTCCTTGCTTCTATTCTCTACGCTCAGTTAATCAATCGAGCCAAGTGAGTGCGTTTTAGGATTGACGACTAACAGGACATATACTGGTTTCGAGTGGTAATTTTGTCTTGAAAGGTAGTAAACCGAGCAAGCAATAAAACGACATTCAGACAGATGAAGTAGACAAAGAAACGCTACCTGGCTCAGTGCACGAGGCGCGTTGGCCATCCGAAGACGACATCATTTGCAAGATGCAATTCCGTAGCTCCGCCACCGTCATATCTAGAATACTTGTGACCACGTTCTCTGTTAATAACCTCAAACAGTAGATTATCGGGACTAAGCATCAGGTCATCCACTTCTGTAAATGAAAGCTTCTGGGTCAGTCTCAGGATCAAGGGTTACAATGTCCTGATTAGCATATTCTTAACCGGGATCTCAGAGGGAGATCAGCTGCCGCGGTCTAATCTCTTTGTTGTTCCAATGACATCATTTTTTTTTCGTCCAACTTTTTTAACCAATTCAGTTGTTTTTATAACTAAGTTTCAACAAACGCATCTCTTCTCATGACAGGAAAAGTTCACGCTTTTTTACTCTATTTTGAACGAGTTTCAAGTGTAACTGGATTGCCATGACCTAGTGAGAAACACATCACATGTCTGTGGTATGTGGGCTCAAACAAAAGCCGCACCGGCAGCGTCACATGAGCGAAAGCCACGGCATGGCGACACCCACGGTGGGTAACGATAAGCCAGGATGGCGTTGCGTGGTCATGCCATCCCTTCCAATGAGGTTTCGTCTGCCTTGCGGTACAACTTCGCAACCTATGTTTGCTAATTGTCTAAGAATCAAGTATACTACTTTCGACGCGCTCCCTTTCAGTGCCTACGCCTCGCACTAGACAATCGCCACAGCCATCACCTCCATCGATACAACTGGAGGTCATTTGATCCCCCTCTGCAACTAATAACACCGAAAATCCTCGCAAATGGACCACTGCTTTCCCCTGCTTCTAGTCCACTACTCATTCTGTGTGCAACAAATTTGTATATTTTTATAAAACTTCAGGAGCATCCGTGATGTGATTTCGCACCCCCTGATTAACCCAGCTCTGTACTCTTCCCCTCTTATCCACAAATAAAATGGAAATAAGGCGACCGTACGCTCGAGAAATTGTTAGAGTCCGGAGGCAAGAATGTTCCGATTCACGTGAGTAACCACCACAAAGGCAGCACTTATTACAGCTGACTGGAAATCGTGATAACCGATCTAGCACAAACCAATTACCGACCCACCTCGCGCAGCGCAATGCTGAATCCGATTCCTCTCTTGAGGCCTGACGAGAAATGTGAGCCATATGATCCGACTCGTTAGAAATATAGTGCTAACAGCATACCACGAAGAAGTCACAAAAGCTTCCATACGCAGTTGCGAAATGAAAAACAAAACATGAAATCGGGGAGAACAGTCCCGATGGACGTTGCAGAAAATGAACACTAGCGGAAAAAGAACCACTAGCCTGAGTACCAGTTAGCCAGAACACGCAGTGCACAAACATAAGAACGAATCGGGAAGGACAACAAACGCTGAACGGCGGGAGTTAAGTCATCACGAGTAGATGAGAGCGATAATAGCCGCATAAAATACAAGTACTATAAACGCAATTTGATTTAATTCCGATAACGTAAGTATGACAATAAATTATCTAGATACAGGTACCAACAGCAAGCAAGCACGGACGCATTAAAACCCATGAACCTTGATCTGATCTGCCTTCACAAGGCCGTACTTTTTGAGGAACTCAGCAATATTGTCACGCTGATCACCTTGAAGTTGAAGAACTTCACCATATTGTTCATGCTGAACCACATTGCCATTGCAGGCAAAGTCCTTCTTGCATACCTTGAGAATCCGTTTCTTGTCAAACTTATCAGGGATTCCTTGAACGGTGGTCAGGGTTTTGCGGCCATTCCGCTGTTGAATACGAATGTGAACGGCGGTGTCCCCCTTGTTTGGCTCACCGTCATCCGCGAAAGGATCTGAAAGGAAACCATGAAACAGAAATGAACGCGCACCATGAGTCTGAAGGTTCTGTAAGGACATAGACGAAACCGAATAGTGCAGCACCAGACGACCAAAACATTTAAACAAAGGTACATTGCCACAAAAGTAGTTCAAATCCAAAGTATGCACAAATATAGATAGGCTGTCGAATTTTTCTGACATTAATAATTTGATTATGGATTCAGACAAGTGTAATCTACAGAGAGTCTACCTGTATTCCAAAGTTTAGAGCTAAAATCCTGTCACAATAATCTGCAAGTACCTTGGCATTGAAATTGATAAGTGCTTTTAAAAATAGGAATAAATTGTATTTATAAAATGACGCGACAACTTGTCCAAGCTGCATCAGTTCGAAAACACGCCTAACTGAATATTTTATTGTTTATTTTATCGCATTTGGTTCAAATATCCCATTAATGCCAACTTGCGTATTTTTGAAATGGTGCGGGTTTCATTCAGTAGTTGCTTTCTGGAATTTAGTTTGTTTCAAATGTAATATTGGCTCACGCAATTTTGTCCACTGTCCTCGATGATAGACCGCGTCGGTGAATGTTGGGGAAAACCGGCTGAGAAGGTCAGGCTACGGAAGGGTGATACATTGTTGTGATGGATGCTACGATGAAGACGTCGACCTTCCTGATGCTATTTCTGGCGGGAACGAAGATGCCGTAAATTCGGTGAGTTTTGACAATTCTTTCTAATCGGAAGTGACCCATCTGGACATGTTTCGTACTTGGGAATTTTTGGTTTCCTTAGTGCCTCATTGAAGGTATTTGCAGAATTTTGGATTATTCGTGTGCCTTTAGCATAAGGTGACGAGAAACTAGTGCATACGCAAGGTATTTTGGGCTGTTCTACTGTATTAACTTTTTTTGAATAACTTGCCATGGTTGATAGAGATTTCTGGTGTCATAACCGGTTTTTAACCACAGGATTGGTGCGCACTCCTATGCAAACACCACTGATCTGTTCTAAAGCCTTTTTGACTAAACCCTCGTGGTTCTTGCCCGAGCCGACTATAAAAGGTGTGTTGTACTAATAATTAACATGGCCTTTGAAATGTTGTTTAATTGTGGTAGTGATATGAACTTAAGCAATCAGGCCATTAATTCGCCCATCCAGCACAGCTGGAATCGTGCATTATCATGAGTCGTCGAGGTGTGTTGGGATTCAACGATTTATGGCGCTTTTCTAATCACTATATTTGTTTAACATAACTAATCTCCCAATTTTTATTATAGCCAGTGGGTGATATGTGGATGCAAGCTTTAAAGTGCTTAACTCTCATTTCCGAACTGTTATGAAGGTGTAAAGGCCACTCTTACTAAAGCACAAAAGCAGCTGTAGCCTTCTTATTTCAACACTAACGTGGCCTATTCTCTGACATATTTGAAATAACAAATCTCCGCAATATAGTATGTGGGAAATATTTATTCAATAGGATGTGAATGACCCCACGCTGTCTTTGCGTCTGCTGCGAGGGGTGCGCTCCCTTCCGCGAAAGGCTCTCCAGGTCGCTGATTGGGCGGGCGAACGGCTCGCGGGTATGGTGGGCATCACCGATTCCAAATTCGACATTTACCTCTGGCAGCGCGAGTACGAGGCGCAGAAAAAGGCAGAGGAGGAAGCGAACAATTTCATAATTGATCCTGTCCCATCCGGAAAAGACATTGCCCTCCATATGGAAGCGAAAAGGAGCAATGCTGATGGTCAGGGGGAAGTGTAGGCCTTCTCAATCGTTGCTTCGATTTCTTTATTACTGCGTCTTTGATTATTTCTTTTCTGACCTCGCTTAATTTCGTGACAGTACCTCCTTTCTCGTTTGTGGATGTATGTGAGTACTGGGTATTTACGAACTCGCATTGCATGGTGCCGAGTTCCTTTCAATTCAATGATGTTCAGTTTAGTTCACAGCATTCTTCGCTGAACTTTGATGTTGAATGCACTCTGAAGTTGGTATTGAACCCAAGGTATCTATTTCATTCAGCGTGTTTGGTCTTACATGCTATTCTGAAGCAAATCCAACTTTTGCTACGAGTTGTGCTAAATCGCACAGACTTTGTAGATGTTAGCATCCGTGCCCTTTAATAACCCTAGGGGGTGATCTAAGATCGGTGGATTTTCCATCCGTTGAGGGGCGTTACTGATGGTGCGTCCGCCACAAGGGTTACAAATGTGTGAAGCGCAGGGTTTCTCACCTGGCCAAGTGCTGCGAGCGGGTGATAGGCATACTTTGCTAGTTTACACTGACTACAATAAACGCGAGCTGGTGGCAATAAGTGTGGGGCGCTCTTAACCTTCTCCCGTACTTTGGGCAGTTGAATGGGTCAACCTAGTGGTGTGAAGGTTAATATCACTAGAAAGGTAAGGAATCTGGTTCACACTTGTAATAAGTAGGCATGGTCAAGGACGGCGGTGGTAACACATCAGAGTACCTCAAATGACATCATCTCAATTCACCAGGTCAGTTATAGGTACCTGTGTTAGCAAGAATTCTTGCGGTTTGTCTCCCACGGGCATGGGTTAGGTTTGTTGGGTGGATGGGTGCGGCTCATCAGATCCTCACCAATGAGCGGGTCGCTTTAATGAGGTTGCGAAGCTCTTTCCACCAGATCGTATGTGCTCCTGTTTCTCTCTAATGGTTATCGATGACAGACCGTGGAAAGCGCATGACCACGTGATGCGGTGCTTCAGCATAAATCACTAAGGGGCTTGGTGCTGCCCCATTTATTTACCATTAATGAATCGGAGCTATGGCTCACAAAAGATACTGCAACGATTTGGTACCTCGTTTGGTTTAGTGGTCAACTGCATTAGCACTTTGGTCTCCAGGAGTTGAACTTTCCCCAACGACATAGCTTTCAAACCATATTGGCAGTCTCCAAACCGCCAAGGTATGGTTGCGTTAAAAACACCATGAGGGGTTGAAGGCGCTACAGCTGAAACGGTGCATCTCTACTTCATTTATAATGAGAATAATGATCGACAAAAGCATGGTTTCAAGCCAAGATGTCTTCCTTTCTATCAACACTCTACGTGGCATCGGCTTCATCTTATGTGTGCAAAACAATCCCATATAAATTTAGGGCTAGTCAGAGGGGACCGATATGCATCGAGGCTATTTAAAAGTCTTTTTAAGCTAAAGAAGTGGAGATGCGCAGGCGAAACAGTCGTATAGGAAGAATAGGGGTTAGTACTCATTCCACCTTCGTATATCAGAAAATAGGATTACAATTATTTTGATTACGTCTTGTGACCGCGTAGAAGTTAGGCAACTATTTAATCGGGTTTTTAATTGACCTTACGGCTTTGCCGTGCTTCTGCGTTTGTAGAAAAAACTTTGGTCATTTATATGATCCGATATACTTTCCGTGCAAGTAAACAAGACGTTTATAGTTATTTCATGGCGTGTCATGACTATGGAGGAGAATCAAATCATTAAACCTTCCCACCTCTTGTACTTGTAAAGAATGAACCTCAACCATTGCAGCTGGTTTTTGTTATTGGGTTTTGAATGACTTTATTTAGCAAAAAGCTGGCACTAACTTACCTCCAAACTCATCACTAATTATTGGTCCGATTTTTATTTATAGTGATTTGTCAAATACACGTCGTTTTAAAATGCCTTTGAGCGCCGAATTCGAGTGCAGTTGCGGATGAGTTGTGCTGGCTATAATGCGTGTCGATAAAGGCGCTTTGAAGAGTTGGCTGAGGACAAAAATTGAAGCACTGTATGTCGTGTTATACTTCTAAAGTACCTTGACCCATTTGGTTCTATTTATTTGTATTCAACTGAAGGTTGATCGTTTTTTTCCGAAGTGTGGTTTAAGCCCCCTGACAACGAGTTATTTGAGTATTTTGATTGAACATAATAAAATCGCTCGTCACTGTGCTTAAATAGACAAACTTAAATCGTACATTCTTTGCTTCGCAAATTGGTTTGTTTGGTCCATTTTATTGTACTTTGGGCTCCGTCTCACGTCTCACTGGTCATATTATCCACCGCGCTCATTTCCATGTTATTTTTTCGGATACACGATTAGGTAGAGCGCTTGCACTTTGCTATAGCATCACCTGTAAGAGGCAATAATTTGCGCACTAGTGACGGCTTTGCATCAAACGTCCCTTAAAGTAGCAAAGCAATCCATCTTTTTTTCTTATTTAGATCGATAACAGACCTAACTCCCCTGTATAAGTACATTGTTGTCCTGGTCACAAAGGACAAACCTGAGAGCGAGCTTAAGGCCTTCTGTATAGAACAATTGGAGGAGCTTCTGGGTGATAAGACCGCCGATTTCGTCGAGGAGATGTTCTCGGTCGCTCTAACTTCCTCTAGCATCGGCGATCAAGTCTCATCTGAAAAGTCTCATGATGATCGCTCCCACCGTAGAGCACAAGGTCGGTATAGTCCTCGTCCAAGATCACCCCACTCAAATTCTCCCGAGATTCCTCCCAAATATCATAGGTCCCATTCACCTACAGATAATCCCTTTGATTCAAATACCCTTCGAGCTGGCAGTGTCAATAGTAACAGCAGACGCCCACATAATCAAAATCTCCCGGACTCCCGGCGGCATCATCACGAAGCGCACGAGTATGACCCTGAAGATTTCACCGACCGTAACACGTGCCACCACCGCCCCAGATCTGATCACTCCGATCAGGAGGACTCGGAAGCGCATAGAGCTCGTTTTTCGCAGCGTCCTGAGCGTTCTCGCGAGCGCGGTGTTCGAATCGAGAGGCCTCGTGGTGGAAAACCGGAAGACTCTGAGATAAATCGGCCTCCGCGCCGTCGTTGTCGCAACTTTGATGAGCGAGGTTTCTGCATCTACGGTGACCGATGCAAGTATGAACATGGGAGCGATGCTCTTGTAATCCCTGGCACTACGGCAGCGGCTTGGACTGCCGCCAATTTGTTTGATACTGCTCTAGCGGCGACTGGGACGTGTCTTCTTCCTACAGCTCCGTCGAATGGTCCAAGTGGACTGCTGGATGGCGGTAGTGATCCTTTACCAACGTCGTCTGTGGAGCAGGATGACGACGATGCTGGTGGATTGCCTATTTACAATCCCACTCCAAGTAAGTTTCGTGAGCCGCACTGCTGCTTTGTTATTTTTCGAGTTCACTTATTGTTTGAAGAGTGTTTGTTTATTTTTGGGATTGTCAGATTTGAAGTTTTCCGGTTAGTTACTGAGTTGTAGCATTTTGACAACTTGGTTTCCACTTTGTGTAGCAGTTTGTACAGCAAGTATCATCGCTCCTACCACTTATATTATCCCGCTTTAAACACCGGTTCTTTATGCCATTGGATCATATAAGCACCGCTTAAGCACTTGCTACTTTTGTGATCGTGTCAGTCGGCTCATTCATTCATTATAACTATTCGGGTCTGGTGCGTCTGTTTGGATCTGGTGATTTTCAATTTATTTTTTCGAAAAAATTATGGGTCTCAGCATGCATAGTCAGTCAAGCGAGGCCATTTCTTGTGATTAAAGTTGTCGTCTTAAATTGTCAAAAGCCAAACACATGCATCTTGTGTTTGTTTTTCATTTTATTTGGAGGGGCTCTGGCATCCACTTCTTCCTAGAGGTTAGAGAACTGAGAATTATTGTGCCATGAACATTGAAATGAGGTTAACCCTCAAGTTTATCATTTCTGTTTTGCCCAGAAACTGGTGTGACCCAAAACCGGAAGCAGCGTGCTATTCATTTGATTCATAATGGTTGGGTTTCCTATTTCGTTTCCTCAGAGACTTAACCTTGTAATTTATGTCCTAAAAATGTTGAACACAAAACCTATACGTTGGCTTCTTACTGAGTAAAAGCGTTGGCTTAGCTTTTGCTACCCTATCACTAGTTGTAGAGGCTCTCACTCGCAAACCGACGCATTCATTTCGATCTCGCTCGGGTGCAGTGAACAACAAGAATATCATTTCTATCCCGACGGACAATAACGCCTACGAGCCTAGTTCCTCCACTCCGCCCGCCTACGAACCTGCACGTCCTGAAATTGCCGACGACGGGACCTCCGGGTCGACGCATCGGCGATCTACGGATGAGGGTGCAGAGCAGGCGAATCCAGTGCCCTCTGCAAACATCGCTTCTACCGTCGTCACTGCTACCGATTACACACCAAGTCCAATCAGTCGTCAACAGCAGCAATGCTCTCTTCTTGTCACTAAGCTGCCCTGGCGACTCAATGAGCCCCATAGACTCCGCGAGCATTTCGCACGCTTCGGCAACGTCGTAAACATACAGACGCATTTTGGGGGGCAGAACTCTCAAGCTTTGGTTACTTATGCTTCTGTCGCTGAGGCCGAAGCTGCATATCGTAGCCCTGAGCCCATCCTTTCAAACCGTTTCATCCGTCTCTCCCTTTGGCCTCCCTCCAGCGGTCCGCTCAACGCCACTGCTAATGGCGGTGTCGGTCGAATGGCGAGTGGCGGCCGTTTCAGAGGTGTACCCTACAAGCGCCATATTGACGCTTTGGGATTCAGCCAATTTGGACATGTAAGCTCTTGCTTGGCTTGGTCGATCAAGTCCTCAGACGATTTTTTTAGCAGAGGCTGGTGAGTTGGAAGTGCTGCCCAAGTACTTTAGCGTAAGCACGGAATAGCAACAGGTGGTTCAATAATTTGATCAGTGTGGTTAGAGCTGTATTGACTGTGCAGAGTCGAATGGCAGTGGACCATAGATATCTAAGCAATTTTATGGGGTGTTAAATAAGTCATGTTCTACGTTACGGTGTTGGCTCAGTCGCCTAGGCTATTAAATCCAGCTTGGTTAGTTTTCTCGTACTCCGCTGTTTGACCCGGGGCTCCACTTCTGCTCACGCTGTATGTAACTCGGATCTTGATTGCCTTACTCAAATGACACACGAGTTGCCTTCAAGGAGGTCTGTCTCTATCTTCGCTCAAGCGCATTTTCTCAATTGGATCTTTTTTGAGAACTGAACTGAAATTTCCGAACTATTTAATTGGCGTTACGACGGAGCAGGTGAAACGAAGCTATCGAATTCAGTTACTTAGTAACATCTACAAGGCTTACTTGTATGGTATGTTAACGGAATTGCTCAACTCACATTTAAGAATTTCGTCTGATGGGTTGTCTAGTCTGTGTAGCTCTGCTCAGAGGTTGATTTTGACTTCCTTAAGTTTGGGTTTCAAGAATCTTCACATCTCGCAGCCATTATTTGTGTACAAATAGTCTTCTCTTCACCTCAGCATTTGCAGCTTATAAATTATTCTACGAGTACTTTTAAATACATAAATACGTGTAGATGCATATTTCTATGTGTATCTCGTTGCCCCAAGAAGGCAACCAGTGCTTGTGCCTATTTTGCTGTAGTTGATTATGAATGGGCCATTTACTAAGTGTAATGACTTGCGGGTGTTTCAGTCTCTTTTAGGTGATGCTCAGCCAATGTCCCAGCGCTTGCCCGCTAAATTTCGCCTGGGTCAGGTCGGAGATTCTGTAAATTTCCTCAAACGTGGTCATCACAGCAGTAGCAACACCACTGCTGCCTCCGCGTCCAAATCCACCCCCAACAATCGTTCCCGTTGGCGTCTCGAACGTGATGAGAACGGCAATCCTGTGAGCGGCGACGAGGACGATGATGATGACGACGAAGAGGAGGTAGTGGATGTGGAGACCATAGAAAACGATGGCGAAGCTGATCCTCGCGATGATGCAGACGAGGAACTCTCAAAGAAGCGGTTCCGTCCTCCCGATTTTGACGATATCGACGATTCTTTTGTGCGCAATGTGAGTTTTTTCCTAGTCTTGCCTTTTTGAGTGAACGCCATCCTACTTGTTTTCACTCATTCGTTATTATCCTTTCCATACCAGCGAAACTCTCGCAATCCCAATAGCGGCATTGACGAGGAGACATCAGACCTTATGGCTGCAGCGCTTCAACGCAAAAAGGCTCTCTGGGAGCGTCAGAAGTCGAATGCATTGAAGGAGCACCAGGCGAAGCTGGCGCAGTTCGAAAAACAACGGGCAGCTAGGCAGCAAATTGAGGCAGAAAAGCGGGCGTTGATTATTCAGTTAAGTGCTGAACTGAAGGAGACAGTGATCGCTCTGGAGACAGTCTCAAACTCTGAGACTAAGAGAACTCTCGTGGCGAAGGCGAAGGGTCTTTGCAAGCGCCTGGAGGAGCTCAGGAAGTCTGCACGATGTCCCAGAAAACGTGGGGACGAAGCGAAGCAGCAGAACGCTGTTCAACAACTTCTACCTGACTCCGTGGCTGCTGAACGTCTGGAGAAGATTGCAGAGGTGAGGCAGCAATTGACTGAACTGGAAAGCCGGCTCCAGATCGAGGGTTCTGCTGAATACCAGGCTGACCGTCGGAAAATTGCAGATCTCAAGAGAAGGGTAAGAGTCTACACCCGCGCGTGCTATTATTCCCATAAGTATCGTCCCATATCCCCACTTTCGTTTTCCCTCGAGCTGGTGGATTTGGAGACAATTCGGCCAAGCGATCTAGCCGCCCTCAACGTGGCCTCGAGCCTTTCCATTCGAGGCCAGACGAAGCTGGACAAACGGCCCAGAGTACTCTACGTCACGGGTCACAGCACTTACGACGTGGAAGACTTTCGGCAGGCTCTCGCTGTAAGTTTTTCACTTACTTTTCACGCTTTATCCGCACGGGGCAGCTTATCTAGTCATCTATGCTACTTGTAGATGAGCTATCTCTACACAGAGTCCTTCCGACCTTTCATCTGTGGGAACGACAAACAGCCCGTCATTGAGATTACATTCTGCACGCGTGACTTTGCAGAGGCTGCAGTACGCATGTTTCCACAGTTTCATGGGCGCCAGCTGGTCATGTCTTTCGCGCCGCCCGCCTCCATGACGCAGGAGCAGCAGCGACAACGCGAGGAGATTGAGGTGAGAGCAGAAGGGGCAGAGGATGGAGGGACGAGTGGTGACACCGAAACGGCCTGCGGATTCTCTGCTTGTGTCCTGGATGAGGAGGTAGGGCGTTGTATTTTGCATAGGCATCGCCCTTGTTAGTTTAAGCGGGAACATCGTTAAGTGGGTTTTACAGTTCGTAAATTGCAACTAGGGTGCCCGCTCCGAAGGCTCACTTTTGAACCGATTTTGGAGTGTAGCACCCTGTCAGAGAAACAAAGAATGGGTGTTGACACAGTTTGCTTGTGAAAGTGTCCATAGGTTCTTGCTTTTGGATTTGAAATAACCCTTGCCGAATCTGAGCTGGTATGTTTCGAGGTGCTAATTTCTCATCCCTCTGTCCTTCCCAGCTCTCGGTGCCAGTTGTGGATGCCACCGTGGGGGATGAGTTTCGGTCACCGAAAGTGAAGGACTCTTCGAGTCCCCGCCTCCGCTGAGAACGAGGAACGAAGGGGATCAAGAGGGAGGGTCAAAGGCTACGGCGAGCCCGGCAGTGTTTGCGTCTGTTTTTCTTAAGTTTGCCCATAATTGATTCCTCCTTTCTCTGCCGCCTGTCTGTTTTATTGACGGGAAACAAATGTACACGCGCATCTATAAATATGAATATTGGTGTTAATAAAAAGATACTTTTATCTTGTACAATATTTTTCTTCCGTTTTGTAGAATAAATGGAAATCTAAGAATGTATTGTTGTTGTCTTTTCACTTTGTGTCTTCTTGTGCGTGGGCCGCTAGCTACTTGTTTGGTTCACTTGTTTTGGCAACGCTCGGACTGCGACGTCTCTAACCGCGGACACGATGTGGTAGCAAGTTGAAATGCGCCCATGAGGCTAGGTGGACAGTCATTGATGTGCGAGCATTTTCAGCTTAGAAGCAGTAAAAAGGGTTGGAGTCTCGGAGATGTGGCCGCTGCTAAACGGCATCCGTAAATCGAGGGCGGACGGACAGATGGGGGGCAACTGTTTGGAAAAAAACCAGAGAAGCACACAGAGTTAGTAAAGGTTTATCTGATAAGGTCTGATCAGGGACATTTCGCCCACCCTCCCCGATATTTATAGGCATATTTGGGTGGCGAATCAATTCGAACCTGGCAAAGTAAACATATTTGTTCTCTCGCCGTGTAGCAAGGCGGAGCTGAGGAGATCCGAAGAAGTGTGTGTGGCTGAAGAAATTAACTACCTTCTTTACATGATCCAACAATAATACTTAGTCTTGTTCACGCGGTATCCCGCGTTACGGCAACTTCACCGGCTTATCTAATTGTTTTAAGCGGGAGATTTGATAATTAGAGTAGAGGAGTAAACAAATGCGAAATTTTTTCGACATAAAAAAATCTATTCCATTCAAAGTATTTCCTTTGATCCAATTTGACAGATTGGCTATTGTGCCCAACAAAAATAAATCTGGCCTATTTCTCTACTTCACTGGCAAGTTGCTGCTATACTTACTCATTAATTATTTATGTAATCCTTCCGGACATTATTTTAAGGTTCATATTTGCAATATTTGTTTTAGGAGGTTCAGCAGCGTGTTAACGGGACTTAAAACATTACTCACCGTTTTAAAGTTGTCTTCTGTTATCGTGAGGGTCTTGGTTATTATGAACAGAAGTTGGTTTGATGACATAGCCACTCCCGAAGACACACATTCTGATTCTCATACACTATATGTTATGCAGAAAAGGAACGTCAGATATACGCCTTCAGCAAAGTCACAGAGGGCATCAACACATTTATGCAGACACAGTCGTACTCCTAATATGCTGGAAAAAATAAACAATGGACCACTTGCAATTGTCACTCGTGATCCTGAACGCAGTATCTGCATTGTCAATCAAGAAGAGGTTGATCACTTTTTAAGCCTGATATGTAAATTATTGTTGCGTTCACTATAGTATACTTTTAGTAGTTGATCCAGTCATATGTAAATTTCTCCAATTTGACAAATGTTACAAGTATGCTGATAAGGTGGGGTTTATTTACATAATCTATTTTTAGTATTTGTTGTCAATGACTTTTGTCTACTTTAAGCGGTGCAATTTTCGCCTTAATGAATATACACGGACCAACTTTTTCTGTTGTTTGTAAGTTTTTATAAAGCAGCACTGTATGGTAGATACCTTGCTCACGATATGGAAGAAGATGATGAAGATTTGAAATATGAAATATTTCCTTGGGCACTTGGAATAAAGTGGCGAAATAAAATTTCATCATTCCTACAGAGGAAGGAATGCCTCTGGGCGAGGATGCATTATAGAGCTATAGTGGGTGCCAAATGTTGCGATGATGTAGGCTAATTTTCTGTTAGCCTGATCTTTTAGCTGCTTACAATTTTTGCTTGTGGCGAAATATCCAAGCGAACCCGACAACCTCACCATGGTGGTGCAAAACGGGCATATCTAAAGAGTCCTCTTTCCAATATGCCAAAGGGACCAAAATCAGCACCTCGGTAACCTGAAATTGTATGGCTAAACACGTGTTTGCAGAAGATGCAGATTGTGTGATCAGATGGATGATACATTTGAAGCTGTCCCAGCACTTAATTCCTACTCAAGAAAATCATTTGGATATAATGATAGTGGTACTGATGGGGTTTATTCACAGGATGGTGAATCTTATGTGGACAACGAAGTTTCTTACGAAGATGAGACGTGGCTATCTCAGGAAACCTTTGCATCCGACAACAACTTTTTTGCACTAAATGGTGGGTTGCTTTTTATCAAAGGTCTAAATTACAGACAATATTTAAGGTAAAAACGCTTCTTATCCGTTATTTTGTTCAAATTTTGCAAATAAGGGGAAGAACTTTGAGATATATGATATGTAGTCACTTGTAGTGCTTGAGACGTTTTAGCAACTAGTAAACAAGTCTTTGATGCTCCTTAATTTTTAATGTGTTTTCTGCTGTGATTAAAAAAAGCAGTAGCTTTCTCAATAGAGGTGTGGCTTTGTAAATAGTCTGAAAAGTCTTGATTTGGTATCGTTTTTGGCTCATATAATGGGATGCAGTCAAATCTAATTTTAAAAAACATACTGGAATTTGCAATTTTTAGCTGGATTGCTCGAGTTCCTATCAAGGTTTTTAATAGATGACTTTCATCAGATTGTCTCAGCAGTAGCAGTAATGGTAGTATTGTATGGTCTCCTATTTTCTAGCAAAAAATAGGGAAGAGAGTTTTGTGACCGGAGAGGAATGACTGGAAATTTACCAAGTTTTTGGTGCTGCAAAATTCTGTAATATGTAATAATGCACTTTTATACGTCTTTCATCTCCTTGTTACGTTTTTTCTAAATGATGCACAACCGGTTTGGTGTGCATACCATTTGGCTTGTACAAAAATCTGTTTGATTCGCCTTTTATATTGACGCTTTCTATCTTACTAATTTGAATAAACTGTTACATCTACCGTAATGTCTTACTAACCAGCTTCACAAGTAATGTTTTATGGCTCAAGATTGGCTTGTTTGTGTTTGTTGTGCTCCGAATCTTCGTAAATGTTTTCTAGTATAAGTCGGGCATTCCAGTTTTAATCGCACAAAACCACAGTTACTGTAACATCTTTTTAAAGCACTGAGTTAACATGGATATTACTAGGCTGTTATTGCATCAAAGTTATTATCAACAGCGGAAATCATCATCACAGAGACATTGAAGAAAAGAAGAAAAACATAAGGAGATTTTGAGTGGGGAGGGTGAGTTAGTGAGATAGAGAAGGACTAAAAAGCAAGTAAGAAAACCATACTATTGGAACGGAAGTTTGCATTTAAAAATAGAGAAAATCGACTAGATTGGAAGGAGGAGATGTTCAACATTTACTTCACATGCAGAAGAATTCCTAATTTTACGTAGGGAAAAAATACATATAATCGCTAAGGGAGGGAGGAGGGGAGAGAGAACGGGTTAAAGGGGAAAGAGGTGGAGGAGAGCAGAGGAACAGGACGGGGTGAGGCGTTGAGGTGATAAGAGAGGTGGTGCTGATGTCCTTTTATCGCCGTCGGAAGTACTCGTAGCGCTGTCGCATGCACACTCGGCATCGACTGATCTCTCGCAGAACACCTCGGTCCCCATAGGTGATCTCGCGCATGTATTGGCCTTGAGGCTTCTGGAAGGAAGTGATATTCTGAACATGGCGCAGGTAATAGGCCTTTGCGTCACTCCAGTAATTGCACAGACTCATTCCATTATTGCACTCCAACAGTGGCGCGTAGCGGAAGTGCTCCAGACAACTGCCAGGCGAGGACAACTGCTGACCACCGCCTCCGTGGCCGGCCGTGTGCTACAAATAATCGTTTCAACCGTTAACAAGGCATTAGCTACAATGTTGTTCTACTAAATAAGGCGGGTCACATTCCCTGCTTCCATTAACGTAAATTATCCAGCGTAGCTCCCCTAGATGCCTTAAAATTAGGAGATAACAGAATCTTACCATGAAAAAACTAAATCCATTCCACAGTTCAATCCAGTTCTCCGGACAGTGCACATCATCTAGATTACTGGTCTGACTGTGAAAGGCGTAGGCCTGTGTTGGAGCTTCGCAGATTACGCAACGAGCCACTCTCTGACGTACAGCACTCACGTCCAATGGCATCATTGGTAGTGGCTCTGTAGTTGCTAGCCAATAGGATCTATCAGCTCGCACCCCTAATTGACAACTTCCATCACGAAGGCATTGGAAGAATGGCATAATACTAAACATTGGCAGACAAGAGCTGTGAGAACCTGTTGAGAATAAAAACAAATGAAGGCTTTAATAACGTTCGGACGTCAGGCACTAAAGGAATCAACAAATTCGCGGAAAACACACCAAGATCCATGGTGGTGAGTTCGCCGTTTCCATTAGCCATGACAAAGCTGAAACCCTCAGAGATGCGCTGAGCTCCAGCCGGGCATTCAATAGGAGCACTAGGATCTTGGAAGTGGCGAGTAAAGAGATAGGTGCTTGCCAGCACTTGTCCAGTGGGTCCTGGAGGACCAGGAGGTCCAGTGGGACCACGGTCACCAACTGGACCTTGATATCCAGTCTCGCCACGAGGACCCTTGGGTCCCATGTTGCCCTTTTCTCCCATTGGCCCTGGTTGAACTCCTGGTTCACCAGTTATGCCTCGTTCTCCTTTGGGTCCATCAAGTCCAGGCAGACCTTGTTCTCCAACTGGTCCTCTGGGTCCCTGTCTTCCAGGCTCACCCTTATCACCCTTGAGACCCGTTATGCCATCTACATCCTCTCCAGGTGGTCCCATTGGACCCATAAGTCCTTCATCACCAGCAGGACCTACGTCTCCAGGATCACCACGAAGACCAGGTTGACCTTTGGCTCCCTTCTTTCCTGGACGTCCGTTAATTCCACGACGTCCAGGTTCACCATCAGCACCGGGAGCACCATCCTGTCCGGCATCTCCTGGCTCACCTGGACGTCCATCCAAACCAGCGGGACCTGGGTCTCCACGATCACCCTTTGGACCTGCTAGACCTCGTCGACCCTTCGGACCACGTGGACCAGATTCTCCAGGTTCACCTTTATCACCTTTTTCGCCTTTTGGACCTGTAAAAAGTTCCAATTTATCATAATCATTGCCATTGACAGAAAGGATAGAAAATGTATTAAATTTAGTCCTACATACCATCCTGACCAGGAGGACCAGTATCACCACGGTCTCCGGGTGGACCGGGAATTCCACGTCCGGGAATACCAGGAGGACCCTGCTTCCCAACCTTACCAGGAAGACCTGTCATTTGAAATTCCAGCGTCATCTTCTTTATTATTCTTCATTCAAAGCAAGACTATTTGTCTCATCTACTTACCAGGCAGACCCTTTTCGCCGCTGGGTCCCACGGGTCCAACGGGTCCAGGTTCGCCCTTTTGGCTGGAGGGGCCAGGAATACAACGACCAGGAGGTCCTGCATATCCGGGATCGCCAGTGGGACCAACGTGACCCTGTTCTCCTTCGGATCCGCGTTCACCCGGAAGACCCTTCTCACCCGGAGGTCCGGGGTAACCGGAAGGTCCAGTAGGACCCACCTCGCCGCGTTCTCCCTTGGGTCCAGGATCACCGCGTTCGCCATGAGGTCCAGTCTCTCCCGGCGGTCCCGGAGGTCCCTCCTCACCAGGCGGTCCTTGTTCACCTTTCTTACCCTGTGGACCAGGGGGTCCACGTTCTCCCTCATCACCGGCTTCACCAGGACGTCCTTGAACGATGGCACCAAGGTCACCCGGATCACCGCGAGCTCCCTTTTCACCCTTGGGTCCAGGAACACCTGGTGCCCCCTTTGGACCTCTACGACCGTCAAAGCCTACAGGACCTTGCGGTCCCGGAGAACCCCGTGGTCCCTGTTCACCATCTTCACCCTAGGAAAACCCCCTCATCTTCTTAAAAAGTTTAAACGCAAGAGTACCATTTCTTATCAAAATTCGAGCTCACCCGGTCACCTTGCTCACCAGGAGGACCACGTTCACCCTTCTCACCGATTCCGCCAGACTGTCCGGCAGGACCAGGAAGTCCTTTGTCTCCTGGCTCTCCACGGTCTCCTTTTACGCCAGGAATACCAACTCCATCGGGTCCAGGCTCACCCTTTGGACCGCGTCGACCCGGGCGACCAATACTACCCTTAGGTCCAGGAGGTCCTCGTTCGCCAGGATCTCCAGACTCGCCTGGAACTCCAATCATATCAGGACCTGGATCGCCCTCTGGACCAGGTTCTCCAGGAGCACCTCTTTCTCCCTGTGGTCCTAAATTGGTTGCAAAAAGTTAATGATTTGGAATGTTTTTTTCCACACAGAAAAACGCCGCTTGAATAACACACCCATGGGCCCTGGAGGTCCGCGTGGCCCAGGTCTGCCCTTAGGTCCTTCTGGACCTGGAGGTCCTTGATCTCCAGGCTCGCCAACAGGTCCTTCAGGCCCAGGTAAACCAACCGGCCCTCGTGGACCCATCACTCCTTTGGGTCCTGAAAGAAAGAAAAGTGGCATATGAGTGAGTTGAATACCCTCATATCATCATTATCTTTTAACTAACCTGGAAGTCCTTCAGGTCCGAGAGGTCCACGTTCGCCGGGTTCGCCAATAGATCCGGGACGTCCCATGGGTCCAGGGGCACCTTGATCCCCCTTGTCGCCTTTGTCACCCTTCTGTGGAATACCAACACAAATTCCAGGATCACCAACTTCGCCAGGTTCACCAGGAGGACCTTAAAGGCGACAAACCAATCACAATAAAGTAATTCCTTCCCAAGTTGGTGTCCACCACCTCTGTTTCCATCCTAACTGCCAATTTCATCGCACATTTGCTCATGCAGCTGTCCCTTGCTAAAGCTTGGAGGAATGTCAGAAAATTCGCATGAAATGGCATCTCTTGCCCTGCCTGAAGAGCAAACTAAAACGACAAAATTCTCTGCTATGGTACTCTGCGTTACCCTAGAGAAAATGTTGTTAAAGTTTTGCCTCGAAAAGAATGGAAAGAAGAGATGGTGAAGTGACGTATTTTCACGCAGTTCTGGCAAACTATATGAAAAGGTGCATTCCACACTTTGTTTGCATAAAAGTAAATAAGTGATTAAGCTTCAGCCACTCTTTGCTCCATCTCCTTATTGCTACTACCTTTTGGTAGAATTAAAGACCGTCTGAACGGCCAAACATGCTTAGCAAGTGCAAAGTGGTTCTGACCTACCAAGAGGTCCAGGATCGCCAGGATCACCGCGAGCACCGGGAATGCCTTGGCCACCGCTAGGGCCAGGTTCACCTCGATCCCCTTTGGGGCCCATAAGTCCAGGAATGCCCGGCAGTCCTACGTCACCAATTTCACCTTTGGGTGAGAGAAAAGAGTCAATACACTTTACAGATCTCTAATTCAACTAATTCTGTCAGCTCCTTAAGTCCCTCAGTAAAGGCGCTTTGAAATGTTTCAAATCTACCTTATAAAAAATCTCGAAGAAGGAAAGATGCGGCTTTTAGAGCAGAATCTGCACAAGGAAATGGAATGATGAACCTGGTGACAGCAGACAAGGTGTCGATATCAAATGCTCTTTGTTGTCCCCCATATTATCGGGAGCCAGTGAGATTTTGGGACAAATTCAAGACAGATTCAAGGTTATTTAGCTTTACAGCCTACTTAGCAAGTCTATAAGTCGTGAAAGCTCAGATAAGGAGATCTCGAGGTGTTTCATAAAAATGTTACCTCCTATAGAATACCTAATAGAAGGTAAATCGAAAGAGGCAGTCACACTCACCCGGTTCACCGGCATCGCCCGGTGGCCCTGTAACTCCAGGTTCGCCAGGCTCACCCTTGGGTCCATCGAAGCCTGGAGGTCCTTCAGCGCCCTTAATTCCAATTCCTGGTCTACCCGGCGGACCTTTAAAGCCCTTCGGACCTTTTGATGACAAAAAGGCATCGTATAACCGGTTCCTCTCAAAATTATAGTGCATTCTCCCGGCAATTTATCATCTCACCTCTTGGTCCTGCTTCACCCGGAGGGCCAATTTTCCCTTTCGGTCCAGGCGGTCCAGGCAAACCACGTCGGCCTTCTGGCCCCGGTTCGCCAGGTTCGCCAACATCACCTAAAAACGAAAGCAGTTTTTGCTTATAAAGGTCAACAACATTTTTGCCATATAAAACAGCTTGAAACCCACCAGGTGGTCCCATTAGTCCTTTCGGACCTGCAGGTCCAGGCGAGCCAGGTTGACCTTTGCTTCCGCGTCTTCCGTCATCACCAGGAGGCCCCTGAATGCCCTGCTTGCCAGGCTCTCCAGGAACACCTCGGTCACCACGATCACCCTTGGGTCCCACCTCACCTCGCTCAGCTAAAAAGAAAGCAAATATATAGCTTCACCGCTTTTAAATATTGATTCTTTTTTTTACCAAATTTTACCCACTCGTCATGTTTTCGCCTCTCTGGACAAGAACAGTGCAATTTCCGGGATCGCCAACATCGCCAGGAAGTCCGGGACGTCCCGGCATTCCACGCATGCCCTTTTCACCCTTGATTCCTACAACCATGCCTGCAGGTCGGCCCTTGGGACCTCTTTCACCACGACGACCCTTTGGGCCTGGACCTCCAGTGGGTCCAGCTTCACCTCGCTCACCCTAAAATGTTTAAGACATTGTGATTAAAATTTGCATAAAAGGAGGCAGAAAATAGAGGTGGTTTTGTCGACTTACAGGCTCTCCTACAGACCCTGGTTCACCAGGTTGTCCACGATCGCCAGCAGGTCCTCGGTAGCCCTTTTCACCTTCGGAACCAGAAGGACCAGGATACCCCTTCTCGCCTTTGATGGTGTCGATATAATCAAGACGAGAGACGCCAGGAACACCCTTAATACCCTTTGGTCCCATTAGACCACGCTCACCAGGATCACCCTGAAGGAAGGCAACACTTTCAAGGATATTAACAAAGGGAACGATGAAATTTTTAAGAGCGGATTACACATACTTCAAGGCCACGAGGCCCTTGCGGACCCTGGTTACCCACAGATCCTGGATCACCGCGTTCCCCAGGTGGTCCATCACGTCCACGTTGACCTGGTGCTCCAGCATACCCGGGTTCACCCTTTTCTCCACGTGGACCAGGTTGTCCAGGCTTGCAGACATTGCAGGGTTCACCGGGAGGACCTTGTGACAAAAGAAGGTGGATTAGATCATAAAAATATGCAATTTGTGAATATAGACTATTCCTCGATTTTCATCACTCACCTTGTTCACCCTTGGGACCCGGTTTGCCCGGTTTTCCATCAAGACCCGGAAGACCTTTCTCACCCTTGTCACCGGGTAGTCCAGGACGCCCAGTTCCTATATTCCCAGGGGGACCACGTGGACCTTTGACACCTTTCGGGCCACGGATACCTACAATAATTGATGAGACAGGGCATTTGCAGTGTCATCACAAGGAAAAGTCACCATGTTAGCCGAAATTCCAACTCACCCTTAGGACCATCAGGGCCTCGTTCTCCAGGATCGCCAGGAGGACCACGGATACCTCGTCCAGGTTCACCAGGATCTCCCTGAAGACCCTCCTCGCCGGCGGGACCTTGGTAACCCTTGGAGCCGTCCCTTCCAGGTGGTCCAGGATCACCCTTTGGCCCACGAATTCCAGAGGGTCCAATTGGACAGTCAGGACCGGTGTCACCAATCAGACCTGCGGGACCTCGAAAACCTTTGGGACCGGGTTCACCACGGAAACCCTCACGTCCGGGAGGACCTCGAGGTCCTTGTTCTCCAGGTGGACCTCGTTCTCCCGGTCGACCGGGCAGAATACCCGTGCAAATACTGTCACCCTGAAAATGGATTCTTAACTTAAATGATTCGGTCTTAGCTGTGACAGCACTAAAGTATGTTAATATCGCCAGTGAGTCCGGTTTCTCAGCTGTTCTTTGGGTCTTTATCAGGGCCACTGTTGGAATTTTCTACACTATTAGGCCCTCAAAGATGACTTGGGCACGAGGTTTGCATTGATGGTAGAGGAACTGGCATAAAATGCACGGATTTTTACTACTGACTTATTAAAGGGCCCTTTTAAGCCGAATTTGCACAGGTTTCGGAAAGACTCATTCATGCCTTGACGTGACCAGCCATGGGACCGAGAAGGTGATGTACTTACACCTGGAGGACCTTGTTCACCAGGAGGACCACGAAGGCCATCTTCTCCAGGTTCACCAGGGAGACCTTTGGGACCGGGAGGACCTCTTGGACCGATCAGTCCATCACGACCTCGAGAACCCTACGATTTCACAATGAGTTCAGCATGGCTGAGGAGCCCTCTGCTTTCCAAGGTGTCAACTTCACCTACCTTTGCACCAGTAGCTCCTTGTCGACCTTTTTCACCTTTGGGACCCTGCAAAATACACGGAAGTAAAAAAATGACAGATACTGCGATTTAAAGAACTGATATACATAAGAACTAGCCAATTTACAGGAGGTCCAGGAACTCCAGGTTGTCCTTTAGGACCGCGTTCTCCAGTTGGACCGGGACTACCCTAGGTTTTAGAAGAAGCAAAATAAGGTTTGGTCTGTCAAAAGAATTGCCACCTCGAAACGATATCAACTCACCCTGTCTCCAGGATCACCCTTAACTCCAGGAAAGCCCTTTAGACCTGGATCTCCCTACAAATTTTTCAAGTCCACGAGATTACTCTATGCATTTCAAGACGTATCATAGCTGTCTTTGACAAGGCTAGGACTCACTCGATCACCGCCAGGTCCCTGAGTATCGATCGGTGGGGGAAGAAGGGTGGAGGTCTCACAGTCAGTACCGGGGTCACCAGGGTCACCAGGAGGACCACGCTCACCCTTGATTGGTACGTTGTCGACTAATGGGTCACCAGGATCACCAGGTAAGCCAGGGAGACCAATTGGTCCATCGGGACCCTAATTAAACAAATTAAAGTCCTTTTTCAAATGAACTGTTTAATCCCTCCTTGTGGTTGTAGCCTCATTGGTTGAAACTGTGAAAAGATTTGTCAAATTAGTAATCACGCAAGGCTCGCTGCTTATATGAGTTAAACTATTCCCATTCCACTTAAAACGCGGTTTAAAAAATAAAGTATGCAAAATACTGAAAATCGGGCAGCATTTATAAGGGTTAAAAGATGGTGCAAGTTGAACACCACTTTCAATGCCCAACCATCGGGCTTGCATGAAAAACTTCTCTTAACGGCCAGCTGAAATCGAGAACCAACAATGAAAGTATACAGGTCCGGCAGTTACTGCTGCACCTTCAGAGGTTTTCCTTAAAGTTATGGTGAGAGATCGTAAAACCTGAATCGATACATCATCTTAATGCAAAATTTGAAAAGCTCCTAAGTTAAAGTATTTAAGGGTGTAATAAACTTATGCAACATTTCACCTGACTTTACTGCCAAACTCAATAATTTTATGGACGAAATTCTTTCGTCGAATAACCAAACCACAATGGAGGGACACTGTGGTGCCGATGACTCACAGCGCTCAACGATTGGCCACAAGCTAAAGCCGAAAACACTCACTCGGTCGCCAGGAAGTCCCATTGGTCCAGCAAGTCCGGGTGGGCCAGGCCGACCTTTTTCGCCCTATGATCGTACCAAGAATTGAAAGCGCTTTACATTTGTTTTGCAAAAAATTAATGAGTCTTTTTACTCACTCGAAAACCGGTCTCACCACGGTCACCTTTTTCGCCCTAAAACGAAGAATTCACTAGTGATATTACTTGTCTAAGTTATAGTGGTTATATAGTCTTCTCCGTGAGACAAACCCACACATGAGCTAAAAAAGACGCTCTCAGGCCCATTTTTTTAAAAAAGGACAGAAGTGACATACAGGGGGCCCCTGGGGTCCACTTCCAAAGTCGCCAGGTTCACCTCTCTCCCCGGGATCACCAGGGAAACCTGGCGGACCGTCAACTCCAGGACGTCCAGGCGGACCAGGTGGACCGGGATCACCCTAACATTGATAAATACTAGACCTCAACCACCAGACATCAAAATAAGGAGCATATCCATGATTTGATATTCAACTTACTGGAGGACCATCACATCCTGGAATACCCGCTTCTCCAGGATCACCGATTTCGCCATCGTCTCCGTGCTCACCATGTCGGCCGGGGGGACCAAAATCACCAGGAGGACCCTAAAGCACAAACTCAGTAAGAACGTCTCCCACAGGTGACAGACAATTAAAAAATAGCGACAATTTCCCTCACCCGTTCACCCGGCTCGCCAGGAATTCCGTCGACTCCGGGTGGTCCCCGTTGGCCTTTAGGACCAATGGGACCCAGTTCCCCAGGGTAACCTTTGGGACCGGTAACACCCGGCAGACCTCTAGCTCCAGGAGGACCCTAAAAATATCTATTAAGCATGGCATCAACCCACCATTGGGCCCTGCGGAGCCACACAACGGCACTTATCGTAGTAGCATTCGATGTTGCATTCTCGACTAGGTGAGAATTGCTAAAGAAGAAGAGGAGAAAGGCGGCGATGAAATTAAAATGTTGATAGTTGACATACCGCTGCGGTAGTGGGTATTAAGGCACTCAAAACCACGCATATTGTCGCTAAGACGCCAAGACCAGTCAGTCTTCTGGAAGACAAGAAGCAATGACTTTTAAACCAAACCCAATAAATAACTTACCCCCTCAAGAATTGGCCTGCTGGCCAGGTTCTTCTAGGCCAACTTCCGGCCAGCATATAGGCGGCGTCTCTAAATAAAATAAATGTGGAATATACTACTCACTACTTCAATAAGTGAGTAGCTAACGTTCGCAGAAAGCAAAAATGCATGAACACGAATAAGTGTTATTTTTCTACGGTGGACTTTAAAACACGGACATAAAACAGTGAATAATGAGAGTTAGAGACACAGACGGAAAGGTATAAGGAAGTAAGGGGAAACAGAGCGCTTTGGATTGCGGAGGGAGTGGGGTAAACAAGAGAAGCCTAGGTAAGACGTTGCCATTGTTAGGTCTATCGTAAGAGTTGGACGTTTCCATTGCTGTCGTTGCTTGGAGCGAATTTTTAGAAAAACCCTAAACCGGCATCTTCATGCACACTCGACACTTGCTGACACTATCCACTGTGGGACCATCCCCAGCTTTCAAGGTCAAACCGAGGGGCTTTGAGAACTGCTCCTCTAAGCCTTCTGGGATGGATCGAAGGTAATAGACTTTTGCATCGCTCCAGTAGTGACACGTTCCAGCATTGTTATTGCACTCGATAACAGGAGAATAGCGGAAGTGCTCCAGGCAACTTCCTGGGGAAGATAATGGCTGACCACCTCCAAATGAGCCTGATGTGTGCTGCAAAGCAAAATAGAGAGGAAATAATGGGTTCAATAAATAAAAATTAGGTTTTATAAAAAAATGTTTACCAGTAGGAGACTAACGCCAGTCCACAGTTCAGTCCATGTGCTCGGACATGGCGTAAGAGTTCTAATTTGGCTATGGAAGGCGAAGACATGAGTAGGAGCCTCACAAACCACGCATCGAGAAATACGCCCATCCAACTCTTCAATTGGAAGTGGTTCTTCAGATCGCGGTTTTAGAGTGGCTAACCAGTAAGACCGTTCGTGACGCATATTAATGTGGCAGACGCTACCGCTCTCACAGACAGTCATAGGGTGAGTGTTGAATCGTCTCATACACGAACTTGCGGTCCCAAGATCCATGCTATGAAGATAGTCCACGCCACCACCCATGAGATAGCTGTACCCATCGTAAAGGAAACGGGTTCCCGCTGGACACTCAAACGGTCCCTCATCAGACTGAAAATGTCTAGCAAAGAGCACGTTGGAGTAGTTGGTTGGTCCGGGCAGTCCAACAGGTCCAGAAGGCCCCTGTTCTCCAGGAGGCCCAGGTTCACCCTTCTCGCCCTCTTCTCCGACATCACCCATCTCTCCCTGATCTCCGGGAGGTCCACGGGGTCCTTCATCCATCCCAGCCTGTCCTTTCTCTCCAACGTCTCCAGGTGGACCTTCCAAACCCGGAGGTCCCACTTCTCCTGTGTCACCAATCTCACCTGGCTCACCTACATCGCCAGCGTCACCATGTTCACCGCTGGCTGCGTAGCCGGCGACTCCCTTAGGTCCTTGTGGACCTGGAAGACCCTGGGGTCCGGTCGGACCCACTGGACCCTCTTCACCACGCTCACCACTATCACCAAAGTCGCCTTCCTCGCCGTCGAGTCCTGGTGCACCATCTTCACCCGGAAATCCTGGATTGCCAGGCTTCCCCGGCAGGCCGTCTTCTCCCCTTTGACCGGGTTCGCCGTCCCTCCCGGGTGCTCCGCGCTCACCTTCTTCACCTTGTTCACCTGGCAGACCCTCATCTCCTGGCTCTCCGGCTTCGGGGGGCTCCGCTGGTTCACCAATATCACCTGGATCACCCGGACGCCCTGAAAATGGAAAAATTTTAACTCATGTGATTCATGTAAATGCAATTATGGTGGAGTGGCATTTAATTCAGCTGCCTTTAACTTTGAAAGGGCCACATATATATCTTGATTTCACAATGTTCTACCCTTTTTTTGGATCCTCCACTATTACATCCCCATTGATCACTCCAGTCTCGACTCTGTATGTAGCTGTGGACGCCTTCCATAGTATGTGATTCAATTTCCGCACTACAGTCACGTCACCTTTCTTCCTACTGGCGTCTTCCACTCCGGCGTATCTCACCTCTAGTAAGCTACATAGTGCCACCCAAGGCCTTCAAACTTCTGCGATACGAACTCCGAGATGCGTGTCTCCAGATCCAATCTAGGCAACTGTGCGTCTCACTAAATTTTCATAAAAGTACATCAGAGGAATGTGATTTCGCCTTTCCTCTCTTAAGTAAATCTGGTGATGCAACAAAGTTGTTAAGTTAGAGGTTAACAACTTAAAACAAAACAGTTAACGAGAGGAGGTTGGAAAGGTGACTACGACAAAAATAACAAGCATCTAGGATTTCACACATCAGAACAGCAGTTAATGACGGCGTTTTCATAAATTGACTAAGTATCTAGAGCAAAAATGCTTTGTGATAATTTCTAGATTGTTGGCAAGCAAAATTTTACGCCAATTGGGAAAGCACAAACCCAAAGCATGGGAAACTCCGACCCAATGCCTAGAATAGGGCAAAATTACATTCTCCTGTGCAACGACGGTTTGCACTAGGGTTTGGCGGCAACCGGTCACTGCAGTCAACTAATGATAAAAATTTGCAAAAAGTATTACCCGCCAGCGATAGACCGAGTGACCAACCAAAGAGGAAAAGTGTGCACAATACCGCAAACATTTGAATGGCCACTTCAAGGGTACGGCTTTCAACTGTATCCAGTCAGTTTCGCCTTGATTTTGGGTCTGAAGCTCGAATTTAGAAGGGTTTACAGAATTGCCTCTAGGGAGATTGTTTGCGGGCGTCTGGGCTCTCGTTAGGGGGACTCATGGACACAGGAGTAGATTCAAGGTTGCCAACAAACAGACGATTTAGCGACCCCAAAAAAGTATTAGTCTCAATAAAATAAGTGGAAGTTCTTTGATGCTTTTGATAAAAATTGAATCTTTCATATGGGAAGATACAGCAAGCATAACTTGATTTTGGTGGAAAAAATCTCAGTGTGAGGGAATAAAAACTGTCATAAAAACAGAAGTGCAATGTAGTGTAGTTTCAAGCAACCAGATTTGCCTTGAACTTGATAGGGAATAAAACCTTTCTCTCAGCCGAAAATTAGCGGTATATCGGTGTGGGGTGCCGACGACTTGGAGTGTCAACTCTGCGTTAAATAAAGTGAAGTAATGCGATATTGTGTGTTGGCCCGCGTGGGAGCCTCAATCCTCGCCCGACCGCGCGGCCACTAGTCTACCAGTTCGTCCGCATGTTGGCAACTATGATGGCTCACCTTTGCGATTTCGGTCTTTTACGGCTTTGAGGAGAACCTCGAATGCTATACACATCCTATCCAGTTGTTATCATGCATTCGTCGAATAGGCAAGCGCATTTGTATGCCGCAAAAGATTAATATTACCTGTTTGACAATTTTGAGCTGTGAGCCAATCAGCTGATCATCAAGTTAAAACCGAAAACTCAACCTAAAAAATCACAATAAATAAGTATGCAGAAGTTCTTCCCCTACGGCATTTTCTCCCACTAAAATAGGTAACTCTAGGTGATCCATAAATACTACATCCCTTCTCCCCTCTTTATCCCAGAATTTATCTCGGTAAGTTGAAAAGCCGTGTGCAAGGAAAAATAAATCTACACTTGGAAATTCTAGTTTATATACACCAGAGGTCGAGGATCATAAAAAGTAAAATAAAATTGACAAATAGACAATTTTTGAGTTTTTTTGCATATTTTATAAAATGTGTGGTCATATGACTTTTTTCATAAATAAAACTGCTTAAGAACTTCTCCTTACTGAATATCTTATCAGAATTTTTTCTGATTTGGTAAAATGAGAGCGTGACACGCGGATTAACAACTCACCGATGTTTGGTTGACTGCCCATGAAATGACCCCAATCGTTATGTTTCGCCATCTACTTGAGCAAGTTTGTGTTCAAAGGGGTAATGGAAAGCACAGAAAGATGGAAAGGGAGGGGGATTGAAGCGCAGAGACTACATCCACAGAAGGGAACGGGTGAGTGGCTTTCGCCATCACCGACGTCACCGTCACCACCACGTTGATGAACTCGAAGGGGAAGTAGCCACTGAAGGCATCATCTCTGTGGCACCACTCTGACATAGTGCCAGTCCACACAGGAATCCCCCACATCAAAACACGCATGCGCCCGCCCACACACCTCTGCGTCGCGCGCAAGGGGGGCGGGGGAGCGATGGGCCAACCAATGGCCGTGCAAGTGTGCCTGTGTGGCTATCGCAAAATCGATGGTCCCAGATGCCTATGTGTTTGTGTACGTGTGTGTCTGTGCACAGCAGACTTTGCAGAAGCTAGTGGCACTTCTGGCATGTGCACTGCTCATGGCCGGTTCAATAATACCCACTCACCAGATCTGCCTTGTATTCCAATCAGGCCCACTTCGCCGCGCTCTCCGGGTGCACCTAGACCGGGTTTCCCCTGCTCGCCCTTGGGTCCGGGAGCTCCGTCAACACCTGTATTTGATAAAGTAAACTTAGTGGTCACTGATTATCCATATAATTCCCCTCCTCAACTACCAATAACATCGACCCAACCAATGGGGTCTTCTGATTCATTCAATTCCCTAATGAGTTGGACATGGATCGTCTTTCTGTAGAATTAATTTGAAAGTAGAAGTCGAAGGTAACTGATGGCGGAGAAGGCAGGTGTGAAACCCATAAAAATTGGCCAATCGCCTTGGAATGTAGGCTACTTAAGGGTCTTATTTACCAGTGCTTAATCAGATCTGCGTCCATCACAGTCACTTGGCAAAACCATTTCTCCACGAGAAAAAAGTCAACTAAACTGTTGGAAAGTACTTTTTCAAACAAAAATCGTACTTTAGATCATGTCTGCCACTCAGAACTATTCACGAATACAATCTAAGCTTCGAAGGTTCGAGCAATTAAATTACTGATAAAAATTTTGGCAGTTGTAGGATTATTATTGACTCTGCAAGTTTTGGGCAAAACCTAGAAAAAACAATGAAAGCCTGTTTTAAAAAGAGCAAGATTAAAAAGTTACACTTTCTTTTCCTATATTTTTCACCAATCAGAGCTGACCTGGATTACCGGGCTGACCCTTGGGCCCTCTGGGTCCCGGTGGACCGACAGTACCCTTTTCACCATCCATAGCAGCAGGGCAAGTGATCACAGAGCGTCCTTTTGGACCGCGCGGTCCGCGTTCACCTTTGGGTCCGCTTATGCCAAACTCACCGCGTTCACCAGCATCACCTTCTAGACCTCGCATTCCGTGTACACCTACAATAGCCGTTCAAGGTGTCAGGTAAGAACAACTTCGCCCCTCCGAAGGAGAGAATTCAAAAGTGGCTTCGAGTTTGACTAAACTCGAAACGATTAATTTAGGCGTTGACTTTGAAGCGGAGGAGTAAAGTGGTGTCTCTTATTTCCTTTTGGCTTCACAACCTCAAGCAATGCCCGATTTCCCATTCCATATCATGTCGATGTCGGGTTTAATGAGGATGAATATAATCAACACCATTTCTTAGGGTGAATGAACACGAATATGAAGGTTGACTGACCTTTAGGCTCAGCCCCACCACCGAGGTGGGAAGATGAAGACGAGCGGACGGCTTTGACCCCACACATTAGCCTTTTCCGCCCACTCATCCAACCTATACACCGCAACAACTACTGCACGGTCAGATGCACGCGTCGCTAGCCGATGCCTCAGTTCTCCCTCTCCAGCGGTGCCATCATGATAAAGCCCATTCAAGGTCATGGTCCCCCAAGTTATCCGGAATATTTAAAGTGACAAACCTGCTTTCTATAAGGCATTGGCTTATTACCTTCTTTGTCCACCCAACAAGGCAGAACGGAGTGGAAAAATAAAATATGCACTGTTTAGTCATGAAGGTGATTCGCTTTGCGCTTAAACAAAAGGTCGATCCAATCTTTTGGTTGTCAACATCTCCCGCATACATGATTGACGTCAGTTCATAAGGTTAAGAGGCAAAACAATAGCGATGACGTATTGGCAGATGCAGTCAGACTAACATAACACTCTGCGAAAGGAATTCCATTTCTTGGACTTCAAAAATCGTGTAAATGAGAAAAGAAATGTGGGGAGGGGGAAGAGGAGGTACCATCCCTCAATGAAAGGTAGAAAGAAAAAGAGGCTAACGTATAAACAGACCGAATGCTTCATTCTTCTAGTATTAAGGACGGACTACTAATGGAATCCGACAATTGAACAGCTCCAGTTTGACGAATGATTTCAAGCTAATTTGTGAATGACGAGGGCCGTGTAACTATCTGACATTTCCGTGTCGATCCTCCTCCTCTCTTCCCCCGGTAGTGCAACATGGAGCTCAAACCATGACACCACCGTTATTAATCTTCCTGCTTTCCTAAATTTCGGGAAGAAAACCGCCTTCATGGGCAACACAAATATGACGAATTGGCTCTTAATTTATACAAACCGCAAAAAGCAGTCGGTGGATTAGAAGGACACGGTAATACCTAGACCCACCTTGAGAACCGGGTTCACCGGGTTCACCCTCATCTCCATCTTCGCCACTTTCACCAGGTTCCCCAATCGGTCCCGACTCTCCTGGCGCTCCGGATTGGCCCATTCGTCCTATATTCAAAAGTATAGCGGGTAATTGGATTTATCATCTTTGGGATTAATTCTATTGTCTAATCTAGAGCACTTGTTTTAAGATGGGATCCTTAACTTCTCAAAATTGATCAATACATACATTTAGTGTTATGCAACTCACCTCTTTCACCTTGGTCGCCTGGTTCACCCTCAGGGCCCATTTCGCCCTTCGGACCAGACGGTCCCTGGGGTCCGGGTTGACCCTTGACATTGACAACGTCTCCACCAGGCTGACCCTCATCACCCTGATCACCTTGCTTCCCCATTGGTCCATCATCACCCTCCTCTCCAACTGGTCCTTTTGAGCCCTGCAGTCCCAATGGGCCGTCTTCGCCCAACTCACCTGGCTGACCTCTGTCACCCTAGAAATCAACAAACAGAAGAAATAGGAAGGGAAGAATTTAGATATAGCAGTGAGGAAACAAGGTTGAAGCAACTAACCTGTTCACCGGCGGGACCTACTTCACCTTCATCACCGTCTTCACCGTCCACTGGTTCTTCGCCATCAGGACCCGGATCACCGGGTTCACCGGGCTCACCTTGTTCACCAGGCGGTCCTTCCGGACCAGTCGCATCTTTGCCAGGATCTCCTTGTTTTCCTTGTTCACCTTCAGGTCCTTGGTCACCCATTTCACCCTTAAGACCAGGTTCTCCATCCTCGCCGGGAGATCCTTTTGGACAGGCAGCAGCTTTGCCTGGGGGTCCCTGTGGGCCCTTTGGGCCGTAAGGTCCAGGCTCTCCAGGATCACCTAATCAAAACACCTTTTGTCAGTCCCTCCTGTGAAATTCCGTAATGACAGTGCAATTCTAACGCACCCTTCTCTGTCCCGGGTTCCCCCTCTTCGCCAGGATCTCCTTGTGGACCAATAGGACCTTGTGGACCCAAAGGACCCCGTTCACCAATTTGACCTTCCGGGCCCTCCGGTCCCTCCTCGCCAACCTCTCCTGGATCACCCTTCTCTCCAGGAGGTCCTTGATCACCCTGTTCGCCCTCTTCCATGCTGTCTGGACCGATTTCACCAGGCAGTCCCTGTTCACCTAATGGACCTACATCGCCGGTGTCACCAGCTTCACCGGGTTCTGGTTGCGGTCCCTCGTAATCAGGCATTCCTGCAATATCGCAGAAGCCCTGGTCTCCTGTTGGACCCTTATAGCCTTGGGTTCCCTGTTCACCCTGCGGACCAACTTCACCGGATTCACCAGGCTCACCAGGTGTGCTGGGCTCCCCGGGCACTCCCTTCTCACCTGGAGGTCCGCGTTCTCCCTCTTCCCCTTCTGGGCCCGGAAGACCAGGTTCGCCTATGATAAGAAAAGAGGATTCACTAGAGTATTTAAATAAGAAATAGCTTTTACTTAAAGCTAACAAAGTAAAATTGACTACCTCTTGGTCCGTCTTGTCCCTTTTCTCCCTGTTTTCCCTCTGGACCGAGGTCACCAACTTCTCCGGGCTTACCAGGCTCGCCAGGGCCTCCACGAGAGCCAGGATCACCACGGTCCCCAGGTTCGCCTAAAATCAGATCGATTAAAAGTTCTGCCACTCATCGATACAAATAATACTCTCGGTTAATGCTACCATTACCTACCCTTAGGACCTCGAATCCCAGTTTCACCGACATCTCCCGGCTCGCCCTCCGGTTCTTCTCCACGAGGTCCAGCTCTGCTAGTAGGACCAGGGGGACCTTGTGGACCTCTGGGTCCTCTGTCGCCAATAGGTCCTGCAGGGCCGGGAGGACCCCTATCACCACGCTCACCAAGCTCGCCATTGCGACCAAAGCCACCTTTCTCTCCTGGAGGTCCACGGGGACCTTCAGGACCTGCCTCACCTTGGTCTCCCTTTTCGCCCTTTGCACCGAGCAAATCTAGACAGAAATTAGGAGAAAATGTCCCCAACATCCATGAAGTGTCCATGATTAGTCACTTTTTAGTGGCTAATTTCAAGGCTTGAATCAACGTTGAGAACCAATTTAGTCATTGATATCTAAAGCAATTCTGTTCATATGCCGACCCTGAAAGTGTCTCAGTTTTTAAGTCTGATTTCACAATGTCATTGTTCCACTTTGGCATTGATACATGATGCCCTTTAGAGATGTGGGGACATCTAAAAGCAATTTAATCTAATGTCCTAGACTCTGACAAAACATAGATCTAATCGAGTTCAAACTCCTTCAATGCTACTTGATGGTTAAAAGATTTGCAATCCCTCACCAAGAGTATTTTGAGCGAGTTTACTGTCAACAGCAGAAACGCAAGTGCCCAGGCTACCATCAACACCCTTAATGCCTGGCGGTCCGGGTGGTCCATCATCTCCAGGCTCTCCGGGTGCCCCTACAGCGTATTCCAAATCCTCTCCTGGTTCTCCCCTTTCGCCCTTCTCTCCAGGAGGTCCGTTGTCTCCCCTAGGGCCCCGTCTTCCTCTCTCGCCCTGAAGAAATGCCAGAGCTTATGAAAGAGCTTCCTTTATAATTGTACAACTCATTTTCACTCAGCAGACAACACACCTTTCGACCAGGGAGACCGTCAGAACCTTCGTCGCCTTCTTCTCCTCGAGGTCCACGGTCACCAGCTTCACCTGGAGGACCCTCAGGACCCTCTTCACCAGGATCACCTGGTTCGACCTTTTCCGGAAGTCCTTCCACAAGGAATGGATCACCGGGTTCACCAGCCTCACCTGGATAACCCTGCTCACCTCTAGGTCCCTAAAATGAAAATGCCTACACTTGAATAAATACATGCGAGGTTAGAAAGATAATCCTGCCCACTAACTTATGCTGACCTTATCCCCATCAGGGCCTTGAAGACCGGCAGGACCAACTGGACCAATGGGACCTCTGGGCCCGTCTATTCCAGGTTGTCCATCTTCCCCTGGAATTCCGTCCTCACCCGGTTCGCCTATTTCACCTTCAGGACCTGACGGACCATTTTCACAGAGTGGACAGTTGATTGGGTCGAACGGTTCACCTTATAAAAAAATGGATTACTTTGGAAGCTATCGCATCAGAGAGAAAATGTCTTAACTTTTACACCTGATCCCTTAGTAGGCGCTTTTCATCTCGGAGATGTCAGTGAGGGAGTAGTGAGGCCCCATAAAATGCCCGCCAAAGTGGTATAAATATTTATTTTTCACGTCCATCGTCTACCTATGGTTGCACTACTTTGCGGACTTACCTTTCTCTCCAACCTCGCCAATATCACCGTCTCGTCCAGGTTTTCCTTCTTCCCCAGGTTCACCGGGTTCCCCACGGGGTCCATCAGGACCAACTCTTCCTGGAGGACCTTTGTCACCAATATCACCAGGTTCACCCATGTCACCTGTTTTTAGAAAAAGGGAAAACAGCAACTTTCAAGCTGTACCGACGAAACACCAGAAGCAGGAAGGGGAGAAAACCTTCTGGAGTGATTACCCCGAGATCCCTCTTGACCTTGGATTCCCATTTCACCAGGGAAACCCGGTTGTCCAAAACCGTCTATTCCTTTTATTCCAGGTGCTCCAGGAACACCGGGTTCGCCTTCTTGACCCGGTAGACCGTCCATGCCATCCTTGCCTAAAATTCGAGTAAAATATTTTGGACCCCGTTTTAGTTCTCTAAAACACGACCTCATTATTATTTAACACACAAACTTATTCATCAAATCTGGTGGAGGCCTGTTTTAATACACACGCATAAGAAGGAGAAGGATGTCATCGAAGGGTTCCCTATAAATCAACGGCTTCAGAAGAATAGTGTTTGGACCGTTAGTCCATGACAATGACAGTGGCCCTTCTGAGGCATTATCAAGCAAACGTATCAAGGAATGCAAGGGGAAAGGGGAGAAGGAGAAGGAAGAGGAAGTGTCATTACCGCTGTTGAAGGCACGATTTCTTCACTGATTAGCTGCACGAAAGCTAGGAACCAAAGTGACCAAATAAGGTGCTCGGGGTTAGATTAACTTTAGCGAAGACTGGACAAATAGGTTGGAACGGAGGTGGATCTTGACACTAAGACGTTGAAGAACCGATGCATCTGAAGTCTCACCTGGTTCTCCAGGTTCACCCTTCTCGCCTTTGGGTCCAGGAACACAGGCTTCACCCATTTCACCATCAGGACCCTTGTCACCTTGATCTCCAGGCTGACCCTTGGGTCCTTTGGGGCCTCGTGTCCCAGTGATACCACGAATACCCTTTGGACCCTCAAACCCAGGTTGACCTTTCTCACCTTTTGGTGTAGATGTGATCTCACATTCCCAGATCTGCAAACAATAACACCACCCGCATTAGTGACTATGGTCATTTTTTAATCTCCTCCTCCAAAAACCTTTTTTTGAAACGATCAAACGCACTTGAGCTTCGCCTGGTGGTCCAGTTATACCCCGAGCTCCATCTCTGCCGGAGATTCCACGTTCGCCAGGCGATCCTTTTGGTCCTGGAATGCCCTGAGGACCATCTAGTCCTGCATCTCCCTAGACACACCCAAAAATCATCCAGTGTTTTATTCCAGGAATTGAGGAAACCTACGCCATTATTTTGCAAGAAGCTCTCACCGATTCGCCACGTCTGCCCTCTTCACCTGGTTCACCAGGTTCACCCTAAAATTACTCACAAAGTATTAGAAAACCGTAGCTGCCCGTAGCGAGAAGAATGCGTCCAATCAAACAAATACCACTTCTCCGGGATCGCCCCGTTGTCCTTGTTCTCCTGGTTCACCGGGATCACCTGGAAATCCTGTCAAACCGACTTCCCCCTTGGCTCCCTGCTCACCAGGCTGACCCTGTTCCCCCTGAGGTGATACGAAAAAAGCATTGTTAACTTCTTTAACCAATCTCACAAGTCGTCCGACCCGCACACAACGATGTCCTCTTTTGTGAACCATTGGGCAATTTTTTAAGTTGATCAAATAGCATACAAAAATTTGGCAAAGGAGGAAAAATTTGGCCAGCTCCACCTCAGTACTAAACCAGACATCCAAAAGTTTGTGAAGAAAGTCTAGACATCACTACTAGTTTCAAGAAGACGCAGATAAAATCTTGTTTATTTTTAAATGTCAGAAGCACATTTTTGTTGCCAACACAAGGAGCTACCTTGCTGTAGACAAAGTCTAACACTGTCTGACCTCCACTTGTCTAACATGTCAAGCTCCTACTAGTTTATTCGGGATCATTTCCAGGCAAACTGGACACTTAAAAATTGCAAATAATCCACCAAAATCCATTTAAAAAGCGATTGGTTGATGGAATAAACCAGTGAGCCGCGAGTTCATGTAATTAACGTTTTAATTATTTAATAAAACCTTCCTTTGACAAGGAAGACGGCAGCTTTGAATAGAAGTGAACGAATTTAAAGGAGTACCATTTTGATGATACAAGAATGGGAGAAGAGGTGGTTTATTGAGCCCTAAATTATTTTACCCGCCTCTTAGATGGTGTTAATTTAGGTGACTCGTTAATGAGGCATTTACTGGTTCACCAGGAGGACCACGTTCGCCGATACCGATGATCTCCTCGAATTTCACGTCGTAGTCACAGGGAATGCCATCTTTACCTCGAGGACCTCTTTCACCTTTGTCTCCACGAATGAGATTAAGGAAAATGTAGGTCCCATCTGGACCGGGTGGACCCTGTTCACCTGGCAGACCTTTGCTACCCTAAAAAGGTAAAATAGACACCTCAGGATTCTACTAGTATCTCCTCCATCTAATCAGACAGTTTTAAATCTCGTGGTAGATGGAAACTTGACTCTAGATGAACTTATGAATATTCCCAATGAATTGAGTACCTGTTTGTGTCTAAAACTATTTGTATCCGAGCGAGCAACTCTGTCCTTAGGGTTCGTTTTGATCAAGATAAAACTGACTCTCGGGGTTATCGACCCCCAAGATTTTTTATGCTACTGATGTCCGACGTAATTTGACCATGTGCTAAAAAGTTTTTCCAAATTTAATTCCTCAGCATTTTGGGATTGTATTATTTAACCCATTCCCACTAAAGAAAATGGTCAATTGCCTCACCAACCGTTTGGACCCTGATGAGGTGCGAATCTTCGAACCTTCAATGCCTCAAAACTTAGTTGCTTGGTGTTTTGAAATAGTTAAAGCAATTTAGTTTCTCTTTGTTGCTATTGAGGATTGTGATCTATCTCATTTTAGCAGTTAGTCAAATGCTTCACAAACCAATCATTAGGACCTTAAAAACATCAACGAATCGTCTTGACATCGTACAGCCTTTCTTTATCCAAGTTTACTCAACGCTTGACACCCTTGGAATTCAGAAACCCGATCAGTCAATTCTCACAAAATTCCCTCCAATTCAATGCACTTCCCCAAGACTTGAGCACTGCGCTCTTTATCCCTCTCCTATTGGTTGATCGCTTTATTAACCAATCACCTTTCCCCTAGCAAAATAGAGTTCCGTAAAACTGGTTTTTTGGTCAGTTTAGTCAAAAATTCCAAAGGGTTGCAGAGAACGGGTGAATTATTAGGTGAAGTGTTAATCTGTGAGCATTAATTAATCTCTGACGTACATTTCAAATAAAACAACTTCAAGAATCTACCTTCTCTCCTTCTGGACCGCGAGGGCCAGGCAATCCCGCCTCCCCTTCTTCACCTTGTTCACCCTAAAACGGAGGACACAGTAGTAAAATCGCCTCATCTCGAAATGCTATCAAAGTGAGCACATTCACCACAACAAACTTACGCGTTCACCTTGTTCTCCGATATCGCCTGCCTCACCCTGGAAAGGATAAAGGAAAAGAATAGCGGTGAACTAGCAACAGTAAGTAAATTTCTCGTTATTGAGAAATTTTGGTTAAACCTCTGCATACAACAAGTGCCTAACGCAGAAATTCAAATGAAGATTGTGGAGGGATGCTTCATTTGAATTTTTTGCCACGTCATTGTTGCTTCGCGGCAAGCATGATTCATGCAAAACCGGCGGGTGGTAGTTACCAGGGCCTAAGGGCATGCATTGGTCCCGTGACTCATTGAGTTTGAAAGGGGAAAACAAAGATGCTCCATTTAAAGACCTACGTCTTCACCCGGTGGACCGCCATCCGTTGAACATGTTGGTCCCTTTTTCCCAGGCTCACCGGGCTCCCCTGGCGGCCCATCTGTCCCGTTTCGTCCAGGTGATCCCTCAGGACCAGGGACACCCTAGATTAATCGGTTTTCAGATTCATAAAGCACTGTTACCCTGGGACCTTCACAACCCGTTTCACCTCTGGTACCCTTTACACCTCTCACACCGTCATTCCCCTAGATAGAGACATAATTTTATTGGTGAAATGGAGAACCCACCGTCAATCCAATGGTTCCCGCTAAGCCTTGATATCCTTGTGGACCCTAAATTTGGGGAAGTAGTGAGGTCAAGGCGACAAGCTAACTCACTTCTTCGCCCTTTTTACCCTCCGGACCGGGTAATCCGTGAGGACCACGGTCACCCCTAGAACCCCAAAATCCTGGAGCTCCTTGTGATCCCGGCGGACCCGGTTCTCCGATTGGACCTCTAGGTCCTCTCGGGCCCTAAAATGGAGTAGAAAGAGGATAAGAATTAATCTCACATCCAAATTAGGATAACAACTCTCGTCATTCTTGGATGTGGAAAATGATATTGGAAACATCCTCTGACGCTATGTACAGTAATTTCTCTCTGCTGCTTTGCACAGATACGGCAAATTGGCTCCTAATAAACAAACTGCCCAATGTCAGAAATGACTAGAAAAACACAATCCCAGGGTTTTACTTCCTATCAGAAGTGTTATGATGGATGTCAGTGTGCAGATCGTTTGATGTTGCCTTCGGGTTGGCCGCTGGTGCTACTGAACCTGTGCCGGTCAAGTTCCGAAGGGAATGGAAGGGTAGGCAAAAAACACCCTATGGACAGGGTAAACCGATCTGGTGTGAATTATAAACACCAGTTGCTGTTAGAGTCATTTCAAAGCCCATCTTGCGGCGTGTGCACGGCATCTCCGCGCCGGTTACGAAGTGCGCCCGGTTTTACCTCGGATAATTCATCGTTATCCTTAGACAAAAGTGACCGTTCTGACATGAAATTACCAAGGCTCTACTGCCCTCACAATTAAAGACAACACGGAGGAGAATTTGTTTACATTCACAAATCAAATAATCCTAAGATGAATGGTTTGGCAAATGTCTGTTTCCCTCCCCTGTTTTGCCTCCAATAATTCATGAGAAATTCATTTATTACGTATGACACTTGTGAGAGGTAAATAATGCAGATCCTTCATATAATTGGCTGTTTTTTTTTGAAAAGGATGAAGGAAAATGGCCCCAACGGACTCACCATCTCGCCTTTAATGCCTTGGCAGCTGCAGACTTCGGGTGTGCAGAGTTCTTCACATCGTGTATCGTTCCTTTCCTACAAATCATTTATTTTATTAAAGGGTAAAATTAAAAAGTCTTTTAAAGTGTCTCCAGATCTCGCTTGAATAAAGGTGGGGAAGTAGGCACTGTCAAGCATTTAGCATTTATAAGGAGCCTGACCTTTAAACTAATTCATCCGCCTGGTTCGCCTCTGTAGGCCGAATTGACTACGACTTGGCACGACTGAGTGGAAGCGAAGTAATTTTTCAAATCAGATATTAATGAATTCAACGAACTACTTTAAGGCGACTTGGCTGGCTTATCGGTTGGCTCTTCTTCCTTGCTCTGTCGAGCGCACAGTCGCATTGGTTTTTGATACAAACGATCCATCTTAAAAAGTTCATCTGTTTCAAAACTCTTTTCTCACGTTTCGCGTTCATTGTTTGCGACTTTATGCCACTTGGATGGTAAAGGTTTGGGTGACTATGAGTTGTACCTCATAGCGATATAGTGTCAAGTGGTGAAACCTTTTGAAATACACTCTGAAAGAATTCATCCAAAGTTTATCTTTTTAGAGCTTAACATTGCCGTATTTGTAGGTTATTTAACTTTAACCAACCAACACTTTTAAAGAAAAATTTAAGGGACGGTCTTACAGCAAATGCAAGAGCGAGTAGGAGGGTCACCGGTATGAGCACTGACAATTGGAAGCTAAAACGCGCGATAAGAGAATAGGTGAATGGGGAATGAACGACAAATAGGACTGGTCCGACAATGCGGGAGAAAAAAGGCACGTACGTAGATGTGTGCGCGAGTGTGTGTGTGTGTGTGTGTGACCTGCCATACTTGTGTACGCAAAAAGAGTTAGATGGATAGACAAATAGATAGGTAGGTGTGCGGACAGGCAGGTGGTTGGGACGGCAGGTAGGTGGACTGGGGCCTATGTCAAAAAACTGGTGCTTTCGGAACTCATACCTGCGTCACCACAAACACACGCACGCATACGGGCATCAAAAAAGTTTTCTTCATACTTCCTTAAAGTGCAAGTCACGCACAAAACCCGCATACCATCGAAAGGAAGGAGGAGAATAAGCGACCAAACTTTTCATTATTACACCACAGAGTGACGCACACTTAGATGGAAGTCATTGCAACAGAGGAGGCTCAAAGGCAAAGTGTAGCACTTACCCATACCAACTCATGGTGCTAATTCCCACACAGATTGGTATTAAGAGCAGTTTCTCCTACCACCACAGCGTCGTCGACAGCAGCGGCAGCAGCAGATGCAGCAGTAACAGCAGCACAAGTTGTAGATGTGCACACAGAAGTTGGGTGTGTGTGTGTGTGTGTGTGTGTGTGTGTGTGCCCATCCACATGTCTCTCACACTTCCACTCCCTTTTCCTCTTGCCCCTCTCCCATTGTGTGCGCGTGTGTGTGCGCGTAGCTGTATGTATGTGTGTGTGTGTGTGTGTGTGCCGGAACTGGATTCAGGAGAGGGTGGAGTGTGTGTGGCGTGTAGGGAGGCAGAGGATGGAGGGGTCGTCCCGCCTGCTTACTGCTTCAAGCAAAGGCGAAAGAGGCAAATTAAGAAATACGGGCTCTCGGATGCGTGCACACCCACATTCACAGTCCCATCTACACATGCGCAGCTGTTGGGAGAAATACGTGGAAAAAGGGGGCTTGTGATTAATGCATGGATGTGAAGCGGGCAGACACAATCGATGTGCACCAGCAGTGATGCAGAAAGCCAAACAACCAAAGGAAGGGGTATGAAGGATGACCTCTACTAACGAGCTCAATGTGTGCGTGGGTCGGCACCCACACATGTGACCAACGGGTAGTACGTCCGGAAAGGGAAATAAAGGTCAAGGAGGAGGTTCCAATAATATGCTTGAATCATATCAAAAAGCAAACAGAAGAAAAGACTTCAATATTTACGGTTATAAGTAATTTTTCCTACATAAATCCTCTTACGAAAGAGACCTTCAAAAGTGAAGAATTACTTGGCAAGCACGAAAGCTCTCGCCCACATGTTTGTTTCATCACACGCTATTTTTCCCGTCACTGTAGGCAACTTGCCGCCTCCTTTTTGCTTTCGAGAGGTTTTAGAGGGACAAAAACAACTCCTTTCTCAAGATGCAATTAAAAAATTAAAGCATTAATTTTACCGAAAAATTAATTGCTTATTTGGATTAAATTGTCAATTTTTCAAAAAGTCTTTAGTTTATTTTATTACCTCTTTTGTATTGCACTATAATTTACTCTTTTTTACTTACTACTCCACTTGGGTATGAGATCTGGATTGACCAAAATCTTGCGTCACGTATATGTGACACTAATAGAATAAGTGCTGACTATCACTACATTTCCGAATAATCAAGAACACACACTTAAAGGAGGAAATTTTGTTGATGAGACTCTCAAATACCCTAGAAGCAGAGTGGCAAGACTTTAAAATTATCCGAGGTAGGTGGTCATCTATCGAATGCCTCCTTTAGCACATTTCTCACCACCAATTTCTGGGTTGGTAAACCTGAAACTGAAAGATTTGCCTTATTATTAGTGTCGAAAAAAGCATACTAATACTTTCCTAGAGGCCAGTCCTTCCTCAGAATATCGGATTCTCTGTCTGGTTCCTTAAAGCTCAGATTTTTACGGGCAAATCCATTAGTTCGGCAAAGGAATAATTTGGAGCCGCATGAAAACAGAATGCCGCAAAAAGTACTTCTTGAGCGCAAAACCAATTATGGCTTGGAAGCACTCCGTTATGGGTCTAAGGAATGCGCACATTTTTGTTGCCCATCCCACCGAGGGAATAACCATGATTTGTATCTCTTTCAGGCGCCGCAAGTAGTGGAAACCCACGGGTGGCATTAAAATAAAAGCTTAAGGCTGGAAGGGAAAAAACTCTATTATAACAGAAACCAGAATAATTTTTTCGCATTTCCTTCTCCTCAAATGTCGAGGAACCTGACTGACCTTGACCTTTAAGTGAGCATTAACGCACCTAAAGATCAAACATGAGCGATCTCAGTCAATTAGGAGGTAATGAGCGTGTTCCTGATGGTTTGAAATGTTTGACAAAAACTCAAGCACATAAACTGAAAGCGTCTTTTCCTTCTGGAGTGTTTGAGGGCTCTGTCGTACCCCCCCAGCCGGTAGAAAGGAGGAAGTGGAGTGTGGCAAAAAGTCTCTCCAAAGTTTAGCACTGTTTTTTTATGCTTCACCTTTTTCCATGATTTCATGGCCCCTTCAATGGCATGAAAGTAGCAAGGAATTGCTCTTTCGTACTTTTGGTTTTACTGAGGCGATTGTGGTTACCAGGTGGTCCCATAAATTCAATTTGCTAACGGCGCCTCGTTATTTATTGACGCATAAAAAGAAATGCACACCTATATCCTAAAAGAATTTTTGCCGTGGAAGGGATGCAGGCATGCTCTGTAGCAGGCAGTGGTTGAAATTACAAGGCGTCAGGTTTCCTTCTTGGTTTCATCCATTTTTAGGCCTCAATCCGCCAATTTGTTGATCAAAAGCACTAGGGAACGATCGAGGAAGGGCACCGTAGCGCAAAAGTTGGGCTGATCGGTGGAGGCACCAAACGCACTGTCTACTGCGGGGCAGGTGTGAATAAAGTCCCAAGTCAGCATGCGGCACAGTGGTTTTTTCGTTCGTGGGCGCCTTCCATTAGCCGATTAATTGGTTGCTCTCACTTAATTAGCGGTGACATTTTGTTTAATGTGGCGCCGTTAAACCTTATTGTAGGCGCCATTTCCTCCTTCCCTAGCTGCCAACACCAAGTGTAGGTGTAACAAACCGGTACATCACATGCATGGGAAATGTATTTTTCATGGAGTTAGGACTACTGAAGGTCCACACAGCTTGGCCAAGGCTGAAACAAAGCAAGTGGAAGCGCGATGTCATTGAAAGATTTTGCCTTTAAAGAGTATGTGGACAATGGTGACGCTGACTGCTTTAAAGAGCCTTGAGTAATGCTGTCGATTTGGCCCTCTCCTTCCTAGATAATGAAAGTCCGGGTGCTAACATCCGGACATCCGGCTAACATCACGTATAGGTGCGCTTTGGGTCCGCAATCACCACTAGCAGGCTAAGGTCAATTGGAAGGTATAAACAGGCGAGACAAGTCGTCTTTTGCCTCCAACACACCCTACAGGCTGCTCAGTTTTTCTTGTCTGCTCATGCTTGTTGGCAGAAAAAGATGTCTGAGTCGAGGTCTAGTTGAAGCCGAGGGAAGATCCGGACTGATATTTTACCAATCCTCTGGGTCTTCACATTCAAAGCGAGTTTTTACCTCAGCACTTACGCTAATCTCCAACTTGGAACTGCCAAATGGAGAAGTGTTTATTCACTTTCTCCCTTTAGTTAGTAAAATTGTTCCCCTGCGTCTGACTGCCTTGGAAAGCAGTTGTTAAAGGCTGTCAGGCAAATGGAAGAAAGTGTCAGAAGTGATTATAAAAATTGTCTGGAAATTCACTTTTTGGATGATGAATTTCTCCCTCCTCGTTCCAAGAAAAGCATTTAACCAAAAGACCGAGAAGGAATTAGTTCACACTTAACAATTTTGGCACTGAACAGATCACGTATTGGCTCTGGTCTGCTGTGTCTGGCACCAATCCACTCACCTCGCACCCAACCATTCCGTGCTCATGCGTTTAAAAATGCCCAATTAGTTGTTCATCTGAAAAGAGACACAGGCCAAACCCATAGCTTGTTGCTAAAATGAATGACTCACGAAAAAGTGAGAAAAAGAGAGAGAAACTGGGGCAATGGTCTTATTCGATGCGTCTGAACCGGAAAGAAGCCCATTCAGTGACTCATTGGGACTTCGAGGTAAGAGATGTCTTAGTGGCCACCGCGACCAATTCTAATTCACGTTCCTTCTTTCCCGTCACTGCAACTGTTCCACTTCCCAGCTGCAAAGGCTTAGATGCTACCAATATCTTGGTGTTTTAGAGAAAGTGAACTGTTTGATGGATAAAACGGGGAGAGAGAAAGAGGGAGGCACCTTCGGTTCGGTTGGCTCAACTTGCTTAACTATGCTGTAAGCTTTTTCCGCCCGCCTCAATTCTTATTGAACATCCACCTCTGGAGGAGGATAGGAAAACCAAATAATTAGCCACCACTATTTCCACTGCGTGCACGGAAGTGACAGCAACTGTCTGAAGGAACAGAGCTTCAGTTATCAAACCGTCCAGAGCCTTCGATTCCATCTCACACATTCGCGACATGAAGTATAACACTGCGAAATAGATATGACATAGACACAGTGGAAATCTTCAAGCAAACAATGGATCGTCCGAGACATGAGAATGAACCGGGGCAAGAGCAGCCTCAAATGTGGAGGCGAAAACGCCCGGAATCACTTTTATCCCCATGCATTGGATCGTCATTCCTTTTAAGAGCTCAACCCCTGGAAGTCAATCAGGAGCATACCACGCACTCCGGCTAGTTCAATACATGAATTCAGGATCAAACAATTTAAAGTTCCATGCTTGTCTTTTAGCTCTTCCTGCCGAAACTACTCCTGCAAAGAGTTTGTCTGGTGGGAAATGCACAATTTATTTCACACAAGGACCATTCTGCAGTGAGCCTCCTTTTGCGAATAAGCTTCAGCCAAATTTACGCAGGACAAACAGTCGGAATTCTTAATGCACCTGTCCGCTTCCTCCAAAAAAATCAGCTTCCAGATAACTTTTGCGCCCTCGACGACTAAAACGGAAAGGAGGCAGGAAGAAGGAAGGGAAGTGAAAAAGAAGTCATTTTAAGCAGACTTGGGCCGCCAGACCAACTACTAATCACTTGCACTTTCCAGGCGACCTTTTTGCTGTCCATTTAACATTCTAGTTACCAATGTTCACCAAAATGTCAGTGCTCCGCCGCCAGAATGATTTGGAAAGATTTACGATGCTTGAGACACTAATGTGGGATGCAATAATTACACGTGGCAGAAGGCCAATGACAAACTCTCACTGTCCAAAAACAAAGTCGCCATAAAAAATATAGTGGCAAATCGGCTGCCCTTTGTTAGAAAGATCAAAGAAAAATAAAGTTTTTGGAGATGTATTTGCTAAAATCTCATTGGCTGACTAGGAGCTGCTTCTCAAATGATTGGTTGATTGAGGGGAAATTCTTGGGTAATTTAACTGACCAAAATAAACCATATGTTACAGGCAACCTGGTAGAAAGTGTCAAATTGTCAAAACCACTGGCGTGGCTTTCGGTAATCTTTGGTAGTGATGACTTCCTGTAATGTGAGGGGAATCGAAAGTGCATGCAGATTTTATGTCATCCATTAAGTGGCATATTTGTGGGTCAGTTTATCATCGCCATGCCTTAATATGGCAAGTAAACCACCCTTCCCTCATTTACAAGGTAGAGAGGCCCATTCTCCACACTTTGGAGGAGAGGTAGGCGGATGCAGAAGGGAAGGAGGCGGGTGGGGGGGAGAAATATGCAACCTCATTCTCAGCCTCCACATCTCCTGGTTCCTTGCTGGTGCTTCTTCAGCCCCATGGCCTTTTCTTGCCTTTACCACTAGACAATCACTTGACCACACACGATGTGGAATACTATGGAAAGAAGTGGACGGAACAAGTCAAATTAGATTAGAATGGACAGGTGATTGACAAACACAAGTGAAGCAGAAGCAAAGTGGGTTTATAAAAATGGACCCAAATTGAATGCCAATCGGATTGAGGTGAGGGGAAGGGAAGTCCATTGATGCCACCCACGCCAACTGACTCACAGCTCGTAATATTTGCTTGGGTTGATAGTTTGCCTGCTTCTGCACTACACTAGCGATTCTTTCTAATTAAAGAAAAAACTACTTTTTAATATTCTTTCCTTGCATTTCCAAAATTATTACCTACTTTTGAGACCAGATAGGTCGACACATTTGCCCACTTTTGGCGGCGCCCTTTGGCAACCAAAACAACTTTTGACTGCTGTTACCTTGCAGTCTGCTGGGCGGAAAAATGCCCTCTCCAGATTTGGTGCATTCTCTGTATCTTTGCCGCTGTCTTTTTGGATGAAGGAAATAAAGGGGAAATTTATATATTTGTCTTCGTCTTTTGGAGGTTAAGTGGGTCGTTAAAGTTCATAGGAAATCCCAACCCCATGGAGAAGCAGGTGGGACCTAAAGCAGGGCTGGGTGGTCTCTGGACTGAATTCAGGCCTCAGCATAAATCTCTCTTTAATTTCCTGCTTTTTTGTTTCAATGTACCAACCGATTTAGCCTTCTGATTAGTTACATTTTAGCGACCGTTTGAATGTTCATTAATGCAGAAAGATGTTAATTTAAACTTCGCTTCGCCTTCTCGGGTAAAGCTAGGACTAATGACACTTCCGTTTTTGGATTTAACATAACTTGTGAACTTCAGACTAGTTACTATCAACTTAGCTTCCAAGCGAAATCGCTCACCGTTACACAGTCATTTCCTGTTGGATGCAATAAACTAATCTCCGAAAAACAGCGAAATTACTTATTTTTACTCTTTGGTAGGGAGAATGAGGGTAAATGTGGGCACATAGCTCATCGACGGGTGTTTGACTACCATGATTGTATGTTCCCTTTATTTCGTCTTATGTACTCATTTTTTTTCCTACAAACCTCTGTCAAGACCAAAATTTTAAAACGACACGCCTGCTAAAATAAACAAGTTTTGAGCATCTAAATGAAATTTTTTGCTCCTCTAAATTGTTTTGGGATCTCAATATGAAAATAACCAGCCACTTATAAATTGCGATCAATTAATTGCAATTGTCTATAATAACCGTACATTTTTTCACCGAAAATTGGAACGAAAAAGTTTTTTAAAGATTTTTATTGCACGAAAACCAGTAAATTGCTGTAGGAATGAGAACGAAGGTGAAAGGGGAGATTTGAGCGAATAATGTGGAGCTACAGCTGTGTTTCAGTTAGTGGAGGACTCGGACCATCATCATGCAGTTTCTGTCCACCTATTCCATTTGAGACATCAGCAATGGTGCTTTTGGGACCTCACTTTCTGCCTAAGGGGCAGGGCGGTTTCTGCGAGGCCAGTGGTTGTTGAACGTGGCTCCCTTTGCAGTATCATTTACTGCAGGAGTTGAAAAGACGATCTACTGAGGTCAACGACTCAAAAAAATACAATCATCTCATCTCTGTCGTCATTTTCCAGTAAATTGAGGTTTGCTGTCATGATGCCTTTTGTCGCCTGAAAACGCGAAGGATCTGGCTACCAGCCACCTTTGTACCCATCTCTTCCCATTGCTTTCTCCTCCAAAGTGCAGATGATGAGGTCCGCTTAAGGACGATTTATGTAGTGGTGTTAGGTGATGATGTGACGTGTGTAGGATTGGCCTTTGGAGGTTCTTTCGCGCGTGGGAGAGAACGATGCTCTTCTAGCAAACCAGTTGCTTACCGATGTTGGACTGGCTTAAGTAGCCATCAAATAATGCCGAGCAGACATTAACGTCATCGCAGCAACGTTTAATCAACAAATCCTTTAAAATTGTTGCTTCCTCCGTCATTCGACTGCCACCTCTTAATTTAAGGCCGGACACCCGTTTTTTAATGCCTTCGGTTGCTTTTGCTTCGTTCGCGCCTTTTTCATCGCCTTTTGGATAAAATTAATTTTACAAATCCCGTTGACCCTGCCATTGCTTTTTGATTTTGCCAAGGTGATCCACCAAGATACGCATTTTTTGTGCCTCACAAGACGATAGCTCTGAGCTGAGGGACCGAAACCACCAGCAACCTGAATTTCCAACCAATCATGTAAACCACAAAAACTAATAAAATGTATAGGATGCTTTAACAGATAGCTAAGTTATACCCTTCTGTTAAGCTATTTGATTTTATTAAGTGACAAGGCATGACAAGGCAAGAAAGTAAGTTAAGGCGAGGCGCAGACGTCAGTAAGGGCCGTAATCTCCTAAGTTAAACCACCCTTCCTTCACTTTTTCTCCTCCCGTTTCGCCCCCAAAGGGATAAATCAGCACAGAGCAACCATAGTCAGGAGGAAATACTAATAATGCATACATTTTTCTCTAATTTAAAGGAAAAGTAATCGTGGTATTTAGGTGGACGGAATAACCTTTTCAAAATGACATAAGGGAATGAGAACTTTATCAATTTTTTCCTTTCCATGTCAAAATTCTCAGCACGTTCTAACACACACACACACACACACACATGAAAACCTGCTTTTTTAGGATCTGATTAACCCGCGTCACATATGCGTGACAGCAGAAGAATGTTATTTTACTCTAGCTGAGTAATGCTCCTTATTTGTCTCAATATGACTAAATGAGTGTAGCAGGAGACAAAAAAATCTCGAAAGATGGATGGTCCACCATTCTTTTAGTCTCTAAACATCAGATAAGTTGGTGACTTGGGCAGTGCAAGAGTTGTTGCTACAGCAGAAAACGTGTTCTCGGAGAGGGCGATTACGAAGATTGTGGAGTCAATCAGACTTTTTAACTTTCAATCAAGCGATTGCACTCAATCATCTGCGGTAGCGTAATGGAAAACCCACGCCACATGTGACACTGGCGATGCAGACCTCGAAAGGACACGATGTCTCGGTAGATCTCATCAAAGGAGCCGGCAATCAAAAGGGGCTTTTCGCATGTCGAGTAAAAGGAAAAGCCTTCACTAAAAACGCATTGTCAGGAATGTCGAGCACATCCTTCCCAAGTAAGCGAAATGATATTAAAGGGATGAGGATCACTTCGTGCCTCCTTTTCTTTTTTCAAAAGGTTTTTTTTGGGATCAAAGATTTATAGAACATTTTGGGATCGGTTGTTTTAGGCATTGACGAGAGATGACAAGCTCTGATGGAAGTGGCGCTGCTGAATGGATTTTCTTCATCTACTCATTAATCCATACACAAAAAGAAATAATTTTTATAACTTAATGTTAGTGCGTGGGTGTATCACGATCACCGCACCTCTGCGTCACTCCTCTCTTCGGGTTACTATAGAAATCCCAACCCTCCCTTTCCCACTTCGAGCCAAAAATTGCAAGGCGATCAGAAACAGCTGCCGTTCTGGCGCGACAAGGGATGTGTTGGCATGCCTCATCGTGTCAGACGTGAAATCATTCGACTTCAGTAACAAAAATCTACTTTATTCATTCCAGTGGGGTGAGAGGAGGAAAGGGCAACATGATTTTCACCTATTGTTTCTTAATTACAGTTTAGATGATTCCATACACGTGTTGGAGCCGAAGGCTTCATTGAACCATGTAGGACGTTTTCTCAATAATGCAATTAGGAACAAGTATGCGACACCTAAATACTACCTAAAAATTTAGTATTAAAAGCTTTCGACGTGTATGTTACAGTAAATAACGCCTCCATCAGTTTGATTGGTGCTAAGGATTTGCCACTAGAGGGTGGTCTAGTTATTCCTCTCCAAAACATCAAAGGCCGCTCTAAATATGCCTCCAAAAAAACGTTTGATTTTTTTTGGCCGCAAAAAGGCTAAGGAAAACTGGACTTTTAAAAAGACCACTACAAGTAATTGAATTCAGACGGTGCCGTAATGTAGCTGAAGGAGTCAACAAAAACCGACCTGGCCCCTCCATTGCCTCCGCTTCATATCCTAATGAATGACGTCAAAGTTAAAGGGGTCTCCACCGCCCCATTTTAATGATGCTAGAGCCTTGTGGGACAGACACACTTGGGACGTGGACACTCATATCTACGCACACCTGACGCTTCCTGTGCACGCTTTCGGTGTGCTACGTTGTGCTGCCACAGGTGTGTTCCTATTGGCTTCCCGGTGCCTGTGCCTCTGAAACTGCCAAAGCGGAGTGCAAAATCGATTTAGGGCTGCATGCACGCACAGAATCGCCCAGAGGGCAGGCAAGTAGGCATCGGTGGTGTGTTGGGGTGTGTGCGTGTGTCCGGCGGTTAATTAGGATCTACATATACTTCCAGGAAGCACGTCTGTGGAAAGTGCTCTAGCCTGATTAGGAGGAGGAGCATGTCGCGCCACAGGCTGCCGCATTTCAATCCCCTAGATTCTATTCGCAAGTTTACTCGGACCCCCTTCCCTCTTCTTACCCTTCTCCTTTGTCTTTCTCTGCTCCTGCAACCTTCTCAGGCGGCTGTTGTAAGTCCTCAAGGTGGATTATGCTCTTCCTGTTTTCCTTTTTTTCTAAAATGAGAAATGGTACTTAGTACCTTTTGACTAAATCACCTTCTTTACTTTTTTGTTGCATTCAGGCCTGTCCCAATGCCATTTGTGAAGAATGCTCCTGCGAAGGCATTCCCGGTCCTCAGGTACTTTAGAGCATATTCTCTTTAAAGTTTAAAGAATTTGTACAAAATTTCTTTACAGAAGCACATAGCAGAAAAATATACAGTTCATTTATTTGTTGTAAAATTAACTTGAATGTGAGAATTCTTCATTTTCCAAAACGAATATAAACTATATCGGCAGTAATTCTGATGCACTTTTGGTTAGCTGCAGCTCCAAAATTTTTGCCTACTGTCGAAAAGTTAATTCCGCATGCAAAAAAATTTTGTAAAGCCATTCAAAATCACGAATAATTCTTTTAGAAGTTTTCCTTTGTACTTTAACTCGCAGAAAGCTTTTCCACAAATAAGGCGAGGCAAAGAAAACGGGAGTTAAAAGTTCAGCCTTTGAGAGATTCGTAAATTACAAAAAAACCTTTTACTCATGACACCACAGCTTTTCTACTTTATACGATAAAATGGTAGTGTCGTTATTGGTCTTGTTGATGATAACATAAAAAGGCATTGAGTGACTCTATTAATGCGCAATTAAAGTAATTTCATTGCTCTTAGCATCATGCCCTTACTAATAGAGAAAACAGTAAGATCGTCCAAACCGTGGCGACTAAAATAGTGTCATCGGCGCTGAAAGGCGTATTACCACGGCAGTTTGACCTCAGTTTCCTTAGTCAAGTAACCATCAGTGACCTTAGGTCATTTCCTCCCTCTTGGATGCTGCAGTAGAGTGACGATGGCAGTTGAGACGAATCACGGGTTGACTCGCAAAGTGATAGCACTTCGATAATCTACCTCTCAGAAACAAAATGAGAATCAGAAGTTAGTTCTATTGAATTTACATAAGTAGGCTAAGGATTAAAAGATTTTTCGAATTGAGGCTTGTTTATTTTTCACTGGTTAACTGTAGGGTGAACCCGGACCCCAAGGTCACATGGGCCTGCCTGGATCCATAGGTCCACGAGGTTCCAGGGGCCCTCCTGGCCCCAGGGGTCAACAGGGCTTACCTGGATATCCTGGTGAGCCTGGTCGCAAGGGTATCATGGTGGGTTGGAAATGCTTGGCATACTGCTGATAGTTGATTTTCAGTAAAATCCCTGACTTTCATTATCTCAAATGGCAGGGTGACAAAGGTCAGCCTGGAATGCCGGGGACTGACGGTCTTAAGGGTATGCCAGGTATCAAGGGGCCCAAGGGTTTTCCTGGTGACCCAGGATGTTGCGGAATAAAGGTCAGTCTTTAGCTTATCCATTTTATTCAGCATCGTCCTCTTGGCAAAATTTTAAGTCCTATGAACATTTAGGGACTCCCAGGCTTTCCCGGGCTCCCTGGACCTGATGGATATGATGGACTTCAAGGCCCTCGTGGACCAAAAGGCGAAAAGGTAGGTCGTGCCAGCAGAGATGGAGACTTTTCTATATTTATTTGACACTACGTCAAAGAACATTACTGTGATAGGGTGAAAAAGGTGACACAATAATCGGTGATGGAAGGGCTATTGAGGGACCCCCTGGTGTGAAAGGTTCACGCGGACCTCAGGGACCCGTTGGACCTCGTGGTCCGGACGGGGAACGTGGTCGTCCTGGTGTACAAGGCCCCAAGGGTTTTATGGTAGGTTTCCAATATAGTTTTAATGTACCACTTACTTAAATTTAGTTAGTATGGTGAATATTTTTGCGGATGTATTAGGGACCGGCGGGAGATCACGGCGAACAGGGGCCCAAAGGTCCAAAGGGCAAGACACCTAGTCCATCGATTCAATATGTAAGTCTGACTGAATCCACTTTTCATACTTAAATGTAGAAACCGTCCAAGCTATAAGGGCTTTTCGCCTGCTTTTAGGCCCAACGAGGTGATAAGGGTGAGAAGGGCTACAAGGGTGCCTCCTATGAGAAACCGCCTGTGCTTAAGGGCATTCAGTATGTTTAACCTTGTAAATCTTGGCTACCAAACGCATTTTACGGTAAACTGTTGATCTCAGCAGTTGCATCTGTTTGCAATGGAATAACACCCAAGTTCTAGTATGATTTGAATAATTTTTCTTCATGTTCACTTATTTATAGTACACATGACTTATAAGGTAATCTTTTATTTTTGCAGAGTTGGTCCAAAAGGCTACAAAGGCATTCCTGGGGAACGCGGTCCCCCTGGAGACAAAGGCCTTAAGGGGGAGCGGGTAAATTCTTATCTCTCTGACCTCCTCCCTCCCTACATCTTCCGCTTAATTCTTTGTGCTTTTTCTCATTGTAATTTTCTATCAAACTAGGGTATACCTGGTTTTCCTGGAGTCCCCGGTCAACCTGGTCCCCATGGTGATCCTGGTCCTCCGGTAAGCAGATTATGCTAAGACCTCCACAAATTTTCGATATTCATCATCATCGCCACTGACCTCAAGTTTTTAAAATAGGGCAAGAAGGGCAAAACTGGACCATCAGGTGCATCAGGCGCTTCAGGACGCCCTGGCATTGACGGATCAATAGGTCCTCCAGGTCCCGAAGGTCCTCGCGGTGTAAAAGGTGAGAAGGGCTATCCTGGTAGAACCGGGCCAAAAGGAGAACAGGTAGGTGTTTCATTATTTTCTTATCACAGACCGGAGGTGATAGCAATTAGTGAATTTGCTTTCCTTCCTGGTTTTCTCACAAGGGTCCAAAGGGTGACACCATTACCACTGAGGGAACACTTCCAGGACCAGATGGAGAACATGGTGAAATGGGACCTCCTGGACCTCCTGGTGACGAGGGTAAAAAGTTTAAGAAAAACGACTCATACCAGAAGGAGAGTCGTGAAAAAGCCCATCTTTATTCTGCTCTTCTTATAAGGTCCTATGGGTGAAAAGGGTCTTGAAGGCGAGCGTGGAGACCCTGGCGAACCGGGTCCCAAGGGCGAACCCGGCCCAGGCTATGGAACCGTAGTTCCTGGAGAGCCCGGGCCCAAGGGCGAGCGAGGTAATGTATAAGGAGATATAGGGCAAATGATGTAGCTATCGACAGACTTCTCCTATCGTGAAGGACATCTTTTGTGAACAGGCCTTCCTGGAGTTGATGGAAAACGTGGAAAAACTGGACCACCTGGATCTCGAGGTGTCAAGGGTGTTAAGGGTTTACCTGGGCAAGACTTAGTTGGTCCGAAAGGTGAAAGAGGCCCTCCTGGCGTTCCAGGAACACAAGGACCTGTCGGTGGGTTATTATATTGTTTACTCGTGATTATTGGAACTATTCTATGTTATACTTCATCGTTTATAGGAGAGCGAGGTCCTGAAGGCCCACAAGGTCCACCTGGAGATCCTGGTGAAGATGGACCCAGCATAGACGGTGTGAAAGGCCCACCAGGTGTTAAAGGCTTAATGGGTAGCCCAGGTCTCCGTGGACGACCAGGCTCTAGAGGTCCAACTGGTCCCCAAGGCGATTGCGCCTATTGCCCAGATGGTCTTCCAGGACCACGTGGTCCGAAAGGCTTCACTGGCCGCCCTGGACGTCCAGGTTCTGACGGTATCGACGGTGCTCCCGGTGCCAAGGGTCCTCAAGGCTTCCAAGGTCCTGATGGTCCGATGGGTTCCCCAGGCAGGAAGGTGAATTCTTTACCTTCAATGAAAAACAGTTAACCAATGATTTATTAAAATTAAAATGGCGTATTTTGGATCCTAGGGTGCAAAAGGCGAACCGGGTCCAATGGGAGAACGCGGACCGCCTGGTGAACCAGGTCGCATTGAATTTATTAATCAAACCATTACTGAAGCTCCACGAGGGCAAGATGGACCTCCAGGCAGACCCGGACCTCGTGGTCCTACTGGCCCAAAAGGATTTCCAGGACAACGTGGTCCACGCGGACCTCAAGGCCTGAAGGGAGAGCCTGGTGCTAAGGGTCTTCCAGGTTTTAGTGGACCTCAAGGTGTTCAAGGGCCACCTGGTGATCCAGGTCCCGACGGAAGAGTTGTAAGAGCTCAGAAGGGTGAACCTGGTCCACCTGGTCGTGATGGGTATCAGGGTCCAAAAGGCGAAAAGGGTGAACGAGGTGAATTTACATAAGAATTTTGTTTCTTTATAAAGTCATTTTTTATAAACGTTAATGCTCATGCATCTTCAGGTCCCGACCGAATCATTGAGCAGCTCTACGAACACCTCAAAGGTGAACCGGGACCAAAGGGTGAAAAGGGTGAACCTGGAGTTCCTGGATTTCCTGGTGCTCAAGGTCAGGCTAACTTCTACCTAAAAAATTTTATTTTTTAGAAAGCGAATTAGAAATAATCCATTTCCCACCTAGGTGCACCTGGTGAAAAGGGCCTTCGTGGAACTGATGGAAAGGACGGGAAAAAAGGCTATCTCGGTGATATCGGACCTCCGGGTCCACCTGGAGAGAAGGGTCGCCGCGGACCCAAGGGTCAGCCTGGACTGCCTGGTAGTCGAGGTCCCGATGGACGTCAGGGACCGCAGGGTCCCATGGGACCCAAAGGTCAGCGTGGACCCGAAGGAGAACGAGGTGAAACTGGACTTCCCGGTCCTGATGGTGGTTCTGAGCCTGGTCTCAGGGGTCCACGCGGTGAACCTGGTGAGAAGGGCCGCAAAGGTGAACCTGGTGCTCCCGGTCTCCAGGGTCCTCCAGGAGAGAAGGGACCAAAGGGAATTGCTGGCGTTGCTGGACGCCCAGGACAACATGGACCGAAAGGTGTTAAAGGAGAACCCGGTAATCCTGGAGAAGTACTCTACGGTCCTAAAGGGCCGAAAGGTGCTCGAGGTCCTCCTGGATTGCCCGGTCCAAGGGGCCCTAAGGGCGATAAAGGTCCTGACGACTTTATCAGCGAGGGAATGAAAGGCGAAAAGGGTCAGAAGGGACAGGCTGGCCAAATAGGACCTCCGGGCTTAGACGGTCCACCAGGTCTAAAGGGCAAGCAAGGTCCGCCTGGACCGATTGGAGAGAGTGGTCCATCGGGAGAGGCCGGAGATCAGGGCAAAATGGGACCAATGGGTCCACCTGGCCGTCCAGGACCAAAGGGACCACCTGGTCTTCCTGGAGAGAGAGGACTTGAAGGTCCTGAAGGGCCATCTGGTCCTGCTGGTCCTCCGGGACCCAAAGGTGATCCTGGTCCGAAGGGTTATCCTGGCGAGAAGGGTGATGTCGGACCCCCTGGATCTGGTTCACCTGGAATCAAAGGCGAAAAGGGTCAGCCAGGTCGCATGGGAACTCCTGGTGAACCAGGATATGATGGTACCCCAGGCCCTAAGGGTGAGCCTGGTCCACCTGGCCAATCTATCCAGGGACCTCCTGGACCTAGAGGTCCTAAAGGTGAGCAGGGTTTACAAGGTCCACCAGGTATCGATAAACCGCTCGCTAGGAAGGGAAGTCCTGGTCCCCCTGGACCAAAAGGTCCACGAGGACTCAAGGGTGAGCCTGGATTTCCAGGTCCAGAAGGTCGTCCAGGCCCTCGCGGACCGATTGGCCCTGTTGGCGACGAGGGGCCTCAAGGTCGTCCTGGACTTCCAGGTCCAGCCGTAAGTAAAAGAATAATTGATCATGCTTTAAAGTGGTATAATTCTTCTTAAAACACTTTGCCTGCTTCAACAGGGTCTAAAAGGTCCAAAGGGTCAACCAGGCATTCAGTACGGTGAACCAGAAATGGGTGAAAAGGGAGAAAGAGGACCGTTAGGTCCACCCGGAGATGCTGGGATATCAGGACCTCCAGGTCCTAAAGGCGAGCCTGGTCCCATGGGACTTCCAGGAATACCGGGCCCGCAGGGATTCAAGGGCCTTCCTGGACTCCAGGGCAGAAAAGGTGCTCGAGGGCCCGAGGGACCTAGAGGACCGGACGGCCTTCCAGGACCGCATGGACCTCATGGACCTCGTGGACCAAGAGGACCGCAGGGACCTGTTGGTAAGTAGACTCTAGTTTTTAACTTCGAACCTCTGTAACCGCAAACATTAATGGCCACGTCTCCTTCCATAATTTTAGGTCCCAAAGGAGAACAAGGACCACAAGGTGAACCTGGAGATTCAATGGCTGGTCTGCCTGGCGCTAAAGGCGAGCGCGGAGACCCTGGTCCGGTGGGTTTGCCCGGCGTCAAAGGTGCAATAGGAGTTCCTGGAACCCGTGGACGTCCGGGTGAGCGCGGTGATCCAGGCCCAGACCTCGTCGGTGCCAAGGGTCCAAAAGGTGACTTTGGCGCTATTGGCAGACCGGGACCACAAGGTCCCCGTGGGCCTAAGGGTCCCAAGGGTATCTCCTATCCACAGCCCGGAGAACCAGGCCCCGATGGACCCCTCGGACTGAAGGGCGTTAAGGGTGAACGTGGACCTCCAGGACCTGATGGTCAACCTGGTCCCAAGGTAAGATATCCGTGCCTGCAATCTATTTGAGAATCAAATTAACATTGGTGCAACGCCATATTCAGGGGGAACGTGGGTTCCCTGGAAAACCTGGACAACGCGGTTCACCTGGACCTGATGGAAGACCTGGAATTGATGGACGTGATGGCCAACCGGGACCACAAGGCTTCAAAGGTGAGAAGGGCTTCCGTGGACCCAAGGGTGAACAAGGGCAAATAGGCTTGCCGGGTCCAAAAGGTGAACCGGGTGATCGTATTTTGGGTGAAAAGGGCCAGAAGGGTCAGCCAGGCCCTAGTGGACCTCCAGGCGAGATGGGCCCGCGAGGACCACAGGGTCCACCCGGCCTCCAAGGTCCCACTGGCGAACCCGGACAAAAGGGTGAACCTGCACCAATGGGCCCGAAGGGCTATGAGGGTCCACTCGGCGAGCCTGGACTTCGTGGACCAACTGGACCCAAAGGTGATATCGGTCCTAAGGGTGAACCTGGTCTTCCCGGTCGTGTTGGTGACACCCGGGGCAACACTGGTTTCCTTTTTGCCAAGTAAGAATCTCTTCAACAGTAAATGCCTTTCTTAGGAGGGAAAAGGTTTCTATAACTTCTTTGATTTTTTTGTTGCTAGGCATAGTCAAACTATGCGCATTCCTGAATGTCCGTCGTCAACGCGTAAGCTCTGGGAAGGCTACTCCTTCCTGAGTATGTCGGGATCGGAACGGCCACACGTCAACGATCTGGCGAGTCCGGGTTCCTGCCTACAAATGTTTAATCCTATTCCTTTTATGTTCTGTGAAAAGCAGGAGAACTGCTATTTTGCCCAACGCAATGATCGTTCCTACTGGCTAAGCACTGAGGATGAGCCGATGATGTGGAACCCTGTACCAGTGAATGAGTCACAACGCCATATTAGTAGATGTGTCGTCTGTGAAGCACCTAGTACAGTAGGTCGATGGGATTGTTGATTGTATGGCCCACGAGACTTTTGATAGCTTAGACAGGTAACGGGGTGTATTTCTTCGTTCCAGCTCTACGCCTTCCACTCACAGACACTGGAGATTCCAAAGTGCCCGATGGGATGGCAAGATATGTGGGTGGGAAGCAGTTTCCTCATGGTAAGATTAAAAAACACCTTGATTATGATTGCAACTTTTCGGTTAAATTAGCGAATAAGGACACCACTTCAATTCAAGCAAATGAACAACATAGGGACTTGGTTTTACCATATCCAGCAATACCTTTTGGATAGCTGAGAGAATTTCACCAACTGACTTTATGATAACCAATTTAGAACACCGGCTACGGGGCTCAGGGTGGTGGACAGCAGTTGGCCTCACCAGGCAGCTGCCTGCCTATCTTCCGCTCCCACATGTTTATAGAGTGCACTGCGAAGGGTCTCTGCGGCTTCTTCGAGGAGCATAAGAACTTTTGGCTACGTGTCATGCCCAGCTCCATGGACGATCATATGTTCGGTATGGTGATGGGTCAGGTGATCAAGGTGAGGCAGAGTCAGGACTCCGTCGGCAAGTGCATCGTTTGTATGCGCACCCAACCGCTTGTCACTTATCTCGTCTAACGACTCTACTCAGCCCTTCTCTCGTCTCCTTCCTGACCTGTCCTACCCCACCAATCATAGCTCTTTTTGTTGCTCTCCGATTAGGCATTCAACATCAATATTTTTTCAAGAATGTCTCTTCCCCTTTACTTCTGTCCCTGCCTCTATCTTTTGTTGATTTCCCATTTAAGCCTCCTGTCTCTCCCTCCACCCCTAATGTGGGCCATCCGCCTTGTATGATGCTGTGTTTCCAAGCCCTGTCCACTAGTCATTCTTTGTAGGATCTAATACTGCCAAGTCTGTTTAGTTAATCAAATAAGTATCTAAACAATTACAACAATTAAGGATATTCATATTTCACTTTCGCCTGCTCTATGCCTCTTCAAATGACGCCGCTCTCTTTCTCTCTCCCCCTCTCTCTCTCTCTCTCTCGTGTATGTGTGGGTGTGCGTGACCGCTTGGCTATAGTCTGTGTTTACTGATGATTAGACCCTAAAAATTAACAGCAATTCTTCTATTACTCAATTTTTCAATAATAATGCATTAACTTTGGTAGAGAGAGGACGTCTTTGATTTTGCAATTACTGGGAGCTCATTGCCTTCACAAAGTGGTCTAAAACTTGCTGAAGACTAGAAAAAAACTATTTACTAACCAAAAAGAAATATTAAACGTTGGATATGATAAAGTTATTCTGTAATCGAATAGATAAAAGTGCTAGTTTAATTTAATAACTGTCTAATAAATAGGGGATATAAATGACTGGAAATGATGCATGTTCGAGAGATTCCCAACCATCCATGCATACTAAACGAGAGCCCTCCTTAATTTAATAAAAGAGCCTTTTCCATCTGTAAAATCAGATTCCACAATGCATATTTTGAGCCGAAATTTAAAAAGACACTTAATACCAAAGGTGTCATTAGCATCATAGGACCGAATACTTTGATTTTGTCATAACAAAAGTAGCGGTGGGTTTGTCAAAATCAAACACGTTCTTCACTGTTTTGCGACTCTATAAGACTGATTTTATCACGTGAGAGCAAGTTTGAACAACATAAGCCCACCTCATTTCATAAAGTTTCGAATTTGCATTCGATTTTATAAACGCAAAAACTGTCTTTTAGGGAACTATTTAAAAAGTGCCACCATCGAGCACACAGAAAATAGGAATCTACCTTTCCACTAATCTGAATGCCTTATTTCGATGAAGATTTGAAGGGTTGGATTAACACGTTTAATGTGCTATCAAAACAAACGCATTCTTATGCATTCTACGCAAGCCGATTATTAAGTGTCAAATAGTGAACGTGCCAACGTTTATTAAGCTTCTACTGCAATTATGTCGAAGACTTTAAATAAATACACCATGGATGAAACTTTAAAACCGGAATCCGAGCAAACTTCACCTAAGTAGAATTCCATATGTTCCGACGACAAAAGTAGACGTTGCACTTATGCTGCTTTCCAATGGCTGCACGTTAAGAGAGGGCCTGGTGCTGCAGGAGCTACAAACACTCCGGAGTCCCCTCCCTCTCCTAGCTCCGAGGTGGTACCGCCCGCCTCAGTGGAGGAACATCCCTCACCTAACCAACCAACCGCAGTTAGGGAGGGAGCCGATCCCTGCCGCGCACAAGAGACTCAATCAAACTAGTCAAAAACACCATAGCCAGTTCTTTCTTCAACGCAAGCCAGAGTAATATGGAAGAGAACAGAGCCATGCAACCTTTATCTCGTTATAAGAAAGTGTCGAGCAAGACTGCTATGAAAGAGGCAGGAGCAAATGATCAGTCAGTAAATAAGCGGGGAAAATCATCAAGAGCAAAAAGGCGCCCAAAAAATTCCTCCTTTCCTAGGGACGAACGAGCGGAATCAAATCTGAGTCCGCAGCCTCCGCATCTCCTGGCAGCGGCCGATTTGCTGCGTCTTCACGCCGACGCCGATTCTCCCGTGCGGCATCGAGATTTTGCGGCCGATGAATACGCGTCACCCCATCCGTCATGCCCGACTGAGATAATCTGAATGATAAATAAATAAATAAATAGGAAAGTGTGACGATAGATGGACAACAGCGCCATTATTGTCGCCAGAAAGTGAAACGCACGCCTCCTCCATATTGAAAAGCTCCATGACGACATCCTCCGCCTCCTGTTCCTCCGAGGTTGGGAGTTGCAGATATGGATTGTCGTCGAAGGGTCGGAATTTATGTCCCACAGAGATATAGAAGATTAGCGTAACGGTCTGTTCGAAGAGCTCCACCAGCCAGGTCCACGCAAAGGGTGTGGTCATACGCAGTAGATAGACGATGATGCGGGTGAAGTAGATGTAGCAGATGACAAGGATGTAAAAGTGGCGGAAAAGCCGTAGTTTACGCAGATTCTGCGCCACCTTTCCATCAGTCTGCGCCGCCTGGCGCAGATGGCGGATGGACCAGATGACAGGGAAAAGCACACCAGCACAGCACAGCAGATCCACCACCGTGAAGATCTCATTCCATAGAGCAAAGCGCTTCGCGCCCTGTTCTGTTTCATTTATCACTATGGTTGCGATATTTGCGAACACCTAAAGCATTGCAATTTTTTGCTACGAGTTTGTCGCCTTCAAATATCGTCATAAATGGCAGAAGTCCAACGTGTCGGAAAGAATCCAAAGTCAGCTACAATGTGCACCCGAAGTGAATCAGGAATTTATTTTTGCTCACATTTAAATTGGGTGCCACCGTAGTGCTACAATACGTGGTAGCACTACGTGTAATGAGCAATGAAAGTTCCTGCAAAAGAACGCATCGAACTCATGGACAGCTATAAGCAAACCCTCGGTCGTATCTAAAAAGCTGCCATACAACCATCGGCAACAGTTTGCTTACTCTCGCCCAAAATTTTCCAATCCTTCGAAGACCAGCATAATGTGAAGTTGACTCAAAGTATGACCACTTAGATGCTTTGACGCTACTGACAGACTTGAAGCCTTTCACAGTAAGCAAACTGAACTTTTGACGGACTAACTCAAAATAAGGCACCTGTTTAACTGTCTAGACACCTACCTCCTACGAAAGCCTTGTGGGACGGAAAGTTTCACCTCGCAATTACATGAGTAATGAGGGCTGTCAAAATTGAAAGCAGATGGAGTAAGGTTGAATAAAGAGTCCTCAATACCGCCACCGATCTGTTGAACTATTACCAGCCATCCGACAGAATGAAGCAAAAGCTGAAGACGTCATTAAAGCTGTGTACTGCAGCAGAGACCCACAACCCTTAAAAGTATTGCCGATGGCGACAGGCTAAACGCATCAAAGCCTTTTATAGACCATTGAACAATCCAGAATGATCAGAGTAACCTCCGAGTTTACATCACTCTCAGGGAATCCAGAAAAAAAGGACACCCAAATATGGGAAGTTTTTCATTTTTTCCACAAAAATACACTTCCAAGAGCATCGAAAATGGCAGGAGAGGGAAGACTAACCTGCAATGGGATAACAATGAGAAAGACTTGTTTCTCCTGACGCGTGAAGACGTGCTTGATGAACGTCCAACCGGCACCAATCATGAGGATGGTGACAATCAGCAGAAACCCACGCGTCCTGCAAAGAAGTCAGTCCAAATTCAAGTGCTCTCTCTTCAAAAGAAACCAACATGGCCTAGTTAATAAAGGAGCCTAGAGATCTTAAGAGGGCTGGGCCTCAGAAAAAAACACTATTACTGCATTGTGCCATAATAATTCCTTGGTGGCTGTCTTAAGCGAGTGCACTAGAAACACTCGACTGTTTTTGAGGGGAGACGACTTCTGTGGATGGCTAAATCTGCAGCGATTCACAACTCAAGGACTGAGTTCAGTAGTCTCTTTGTAGTACCTTAAAAATACTGCTTTAGAGTCACTACCTATGGATTCAATACATTTCCACGTTGGAAAGCCCAAAGATGGAGGAAGGAGAGATAAATGTAGGACATCAAGAAACCTCCAACCTGCCAGTAGGGGGTAGGCCCAAAAACGGAAGTCGTGACATGCGCTGCAGAGCATTAAGTGCTACTATCAAAAGGAGACGGAAGTTATGGCCGTTATCTAAGACTGAACGTACAAGTGAGCGATGTAGTCCATCACAGCCCAACCCTCTTCTTGAACACCGTGCATTCCAATCACGAAATAATTAATCTAAAAGAAGAAATAAGTATGACTATCCCATTGCATGAATCATAGCAACCAGGCCGTGAAGCTGAAATTCCACCTCTTGTACTAATATCCAATGTAAGGCGTTCCATGAAAGGATAAAGTACACTTCTGGTAATGGAAATTGCTACAAAGTAGTACAGTCGGTCGGTGTGAAGTTCCTAGATGAGGCTTGGCAACAAGTCCCGTGTGTCATTTGCTTGACATAGTGTAATCCACTAGAATTCTGGCAGCTAACTGCATTACAGCATGATTCAAGTAAAGGCAGTGAAGGTGTTTGCGTCAAACACATGGACGACCGTGATGTTCCACCTTTATCCTGAGTTTTCCCTGGTAGAAAAGGTCTTAGCGTCGTTCTTCCTTTTATGTAGACAAAAATTTCCCTGAATCAGTCCCTTCGTAAATAAAATTGGAACAATCTATGCGTGAGGTAAATTCACACCCCTTTGTGGAGTCAAATACTGAGAAAAAGGTGGCAGTTAAAAATCCATCTGTCCTTTGCAGGCCTTTCGGCCACACAACTTCGGAGGTGCCGCCTCCCACCATCAGTTGGTTGGTGGACAACATACCGCATGGAACATGAGGGAAATGGACTTGACGATAACCATGGCCAGCATGAGGTGGTGAATCCGGAAGACGGGAGCCCTAAACAAAAAAGAAAGGAGATGAAATTGCATGACAAAGTTTTGTAAAAGCATCCAACGTAGTGTAGAGGAACCCTCTTAAAAGAAGATGAGTCGGATAATCTGAAAGCATTGAAGAAAAGACTTTGCCAGAATAAGAAGACCAACTGTCAGAGGAAAGGCGTTAGAATACACACAAGACGGTCATGTGAAGAGTTAAACGCCACATTAATTGCAACGTCATGTGTGAAAATATTGATTAAGCAATCAAAGAGAACAAGGGAAAAGGGTAATTATAAGGTAAAACAAAGTACGGCCGCTTGGCAGGTTATAAAGTCAAGCAAATCATTTAAATTGGGGTAGTCGAAAGCACATCAATCACATCGCGTCGTAGCAGAAATACCTCGAAGGAAATGACAAAAGGAGACGGCAATAAAGACAGGCTAGTTTAATGGGGGCAGAGGGAGGAACGGAACGGCGTTAACCCTCAACCGAGGAATAGGAAAGAGGAAAAATAAACTAGTTTACGCATGCTTTTTAGGTACTGTATAACCCCTTGAAAGTAAATCCGAGTTGTCAATTTATGTAGAAGATGAATGTAGAGGTAACGGAAGTGCTCTGGTATAAGCTTGGATACTAGTGGCGTGGAAAGCGGGCTGACGCCACGAGCTCATCAAAGCGAAGGGTGGAAGAAATTTCAACACCAGAAAGAAGGAGACGGGCCCACGAAAACAGAACGAACGCAAATTACGACGTCTATCCACGGAAAAGAAGCATATGGAAACATAACTGCGGACATGGGAATTCGAGAGATGGTGCATTGGGAGAACCTCGCCTTTTTTCCAAGTCTTGAAAGTCGACAAAATTATTACAGCTTTGTAGATAAGCACGACCGACAGACTTGGTCTAGTTGCTCAAGGGACAATTTTTGTAACACCTTAAAGTATGAAGAAACGTCCACGTGAAATGAAACAGACTTTACCCACTTTTAAATTATGAAACAACCAATGGCAGGTGGAGAACCATCATTTCCGAATTCCTCTAAGCCCAGGCGGGGAGGAACTTGCAGACGAGGCAGATAGCAACTAGAAGCGAAGCTAGTATAGAGGGGCGAAACAATGACATTTAGCAATTTAGCAATGAAAGATGTGCAAACAATTACCGCTCCTGTGAATAAACAAAGGTGATGGAAGATTCGAGGAAGTATTTGCGTTAAAAATTGCTGCAATGGCCTTCTATAACTTGTACGACCTTGAAAAAGCAATTTATATGTGCCCGCTCATCATTGGTAGGCCTTCGTTATAAAAAAGCGCATCTTACTAGCAAACAGCATAATCAGAAGTAGAACCTCTCCTGCTTCTCCGTAAAAAAAACCTAATTCATACTGCCGCAACAATCACCTATGAGAAGGTCCAGGCAGCACGATACTGACGTGAAACCACTCAAAGCTATTACTACCCTTCCAAAGAAGAACACAAATGCAAAGTTAACAGTACCCTCGGGAATTAAACTACTGAGAGATAGAGACAGAGGGTGACTAGGAGACGGGGCGGTTGTTTGCAAGGAAAAAGTAGGACTTATAAAAGTGGAGGTGGGAAGTTTATTTTACTGCCAAATAAGCGGAGAATTGACAACCTGACGAAAACATAGCATAGCTTTAAAAACGGTTCACGCTCTATCCCGCAGACCATGTAACTGATTAATCGATAGAGCGGTCCACTTATGGTAGGGCTAGTGCCTTTCAGACAGCTAGCCTGACCAACAAAATTTGTCTCGGGTTAGAAGAGAAGCAAGTATTCCCTTCTCAAAAGAAAGCTTGACAAAAAAAGGTTCCCTAATTGTTCCGCATCCGGCCTCAAGAGACGGGCAAGGAAGGAGCTACAAATGACACCGTTACTAGGGTCCGATATTCCTCCTAATCGGCAGAACTTCCAACCTATGGAGGCGGCTCCGACGGGAATACAACGCCAAAACGACGATTTGGTGCCGTTGCCTCAGGAACGAATAATCCTTCAAACAGCGATCTAAGCCATCAAAGTCAATATCGTAGTTCATTCAGTGTGGTAGTAGATAGATGAATGAATAGGAAACAAGTCAGTGGACGCAGCGGAAAGGTAGGTTACTAACTTGGAAAAGCGCAGATGCAAGCCCCAAACGACTGAGAGGAGGACGTAGATGAGAGAAAACACGAGAAAGAGGATCGTCAATGGCTGCTCGCCCATGGAGAGGTAGTTATTTCCATTTCGCTCCACCATCGCTATCTATAGAAAGGAGTAAAAATTAGCATCGGTTAAGACGTGTGCTCTCTATCAACTTATCGTTGACCTACAGTAAGTAAACAAAATTTACAATTCTTTAGTAGCAAGTTAAACATTAATACACCCTGACCATGACGGTGGACCTTCGCTAGGGGTTCTTAGCTGTGTTAAAACCCGTGCGCCAGTTAGGCCGCTCGATTCTGCGCTAGCCGCACAACCCGCTGGAGGTAAGCCGGGGGCTCCCACTCTGTGTTGTCGCGAGGGCTGAGCAGCAATAAAATTTTCACACCTGCAGCATGTCTACAAGTCGTCTAGACTGAAAATGATCACAAGTGGCACCATTAAAGTGCGCCATGAACGAACAGCACACTGTGCATAACTTTACATTGGTGTCACACGCAAATTCAGCTCCACGCACACAGGGTGGAATACAGTCAAGCATCAAGACATGAAGGGGTGGATAGGATAGTGAATGCTCAAAAGATGCACAAAATATTCAATTAATGGAGGCATCACCCGCAAAAAAGATCCTACTTTATCTAGCCTCCGACATTAGACATACTGTCCTTAATTCGAACAAATCCGCCTGTCAAATAAGGTGAAAACATTGAGTTGAGGTATGTACATTCCATAGCCTAAGTTTTTAGCAGCTAAATAACACAATACTTTGTGCCCCGAAAGGAATGTAACACCTATTTCGGAACAAAGCATTAAATCTCCTTGCGCCCCTCACTAATATAGACGTACAATATGGCTCCTAGAATGCATCATTCGTGGATGTCCATAAGCAGAAAAGTTTACATTTTCTGATAGAAAGACTTCCTTCAGAGTGAATAAGGTAAAAAAAACAACTGGCAAGCATTTTTAACGCATCGAATTTGAGTGCCACAAATCACCACCACAAGGTTGTCAAAACAATTTACTCTATCCGATGATTTTGTGCTATGCATAAAGCCTGCAAGGCGCAAGAGCAGATTACAGAGACTACTTATTGTAAGGTTATTCTTAAAGTTTTTCTCTACTTCTTCCCGTTCGGATATTCCGGATTGCTACACCTGGAGCATCAATGAAAGGGTTATCACCAAGCTTGATCACGACCAATGACCCCTGCCACTGAAATGTGTGGGCAACCGCCAGAATAGTCGAAGAGGCTAATAGTTATTTAAACGGGCATATCAATAATAAATTCCACTTTTGGGTAGCTACCGCATTTGGTAGATAATCTCCCACTCACCGAAACATCTATGGGACCCTTCAGACAATTGTGGAAGATCAAATCGTATGCACCAGGTGACACCCGATCAACGAATGTGACTGAAAACTGCAAGGCATAAGCAGAAGGTCAATTAGAAGAGTAGCAGTGGGAAATCAAAGCCAAAAGAGTAAGACTCACATTAAGGGAGACCTTTCCATTGACAAGAACGTAGCGAAATCTGTTACCCTGTTGAGCAGTGTCTAAGACGCACAGAGAAGGGTTTATGAATCAAAACGAAATCACATAAGAGAGCGAAAGAAGCGCACACATCCGTCTTGCATTTGGCGGCTTTTCTTATTTAGCTCAAGAAAGTGTATGCTTACTCCATTAATGATACACATCTTTCCTTAAGAAGACCCGATTCTGTCATGTATTTTAAGAAAGGAACCGATACCAATTGATAAACCACAGGCTGCAAATCTGCCTGTAGGGTAAAGTTTTCTGTCAAGAAACTAGGAAAACATTGTTAGTAGGAAGACAAGCTCGACCATCCGACTGGCAGGAAAATCAAGTGCCAGATTCCATTCATCCACTATGACTAATGTTGGAAATCGCATCCTCAAGGAGGCAAAAAGGAAATAATTTATGGCCCTTCAGGGTGGGTTTCTCATAAGCAACACAAACCAAGGCTGTAGACACAATCGGAGAAAAGAACTATTTGTCTGCAGATATGGTTGGTGCGAGGTGAAGTCAGATAAAGATGAAATGATGACAAAAGGCTTCAAACACTGACAGATAGGGAGAAAACTACCCACATCACCACCACAAAGGCAAAAAAAATTTAAAACTTGAAACTCCCACTTTTTTAGGTTACTAAGAAACTGCGTTTAAAAAAGTTATAACCACAGAAAACCGTGAGCAAATTGAAAAGAATGGCACTTACCATAGGCCGATATAGCCTCATTAATAGCTTCCATAGTAGTAGGAGAAAAAAGAGGCTTGCGGGGATCCTGTAGGTTCAACTTCCCTTCTTCTGGAGCAGCATCCACTCCAACGACCTTCTTAGAGTCTTCGGGTGAGCCATTTTTGGAAGGATCCTGCTGTTTTCCTTCAACGGGAACATTTAGGCCGATTTTTGCTCCACTCTGCACTAAATTGTTAGCAGCACTATCATCTTTTGCGACCTGTGCATCAATATCCTTCTTTACCATGATTTGGTCCACGAACTTTCCATTGACCTTTTGAACTTCCTTCCCAGGGTCAGCAGCTTGATCCTCATCACCAGCTTCCCTTTGAGCAGTCTTATCGGGTTTCTCAGCTTTCTGGTCAATTTCCTCATTAGGCTTCTTTAATAAATCAAGTCTAAAAGAGTCTTTTTGGGGAGCGTTTTCTAATTCCCTTGCATTGGGAGCAAGAGGCGGCTCCTGATTTACATCTTCTTGATCCATATTTATCAAACTTTCCTCCTCCGCCACCCCATCTCGCACCATACCAGAGTCAGCAGCGTTCTCCGGAAACTCGACTATTTCGGCAGAGTCAGGTTCCTGTTGAGCTTCACGTCGATTGCGTCGGTGCTCATCACCTATAACACCCTCTTCCCCCTCCTCTCCAACATTCGCCAATGAAAGTAGATGCCCTAGTGTCTTGTGAATCGCTAATTCAGGGCTCCCACTTTCTTTTACCATATTGACTACTTCACCATGGATATTTTCGTCTGACGTAATCACCTAAAGGGAAAATGAATTGAACTTTTAACAAGTTTTCAAAGGGAATAAACCAAACTCCAGTCGATATGCACCCTCACCTTCACAATTTCGGCGGAAAGCTTTTCAGATTCGACTTGGGATGAATCCAAGTATTCGGTAAAAAATTCAGCGATTCGAATACCAAAAGAACGAAGAGTTTTTTCATCCTCCGCATCGATAAATACAAAGGATTCTTGCTTAACTCTGTTTTCGAAGTGGACAATAACGGACTGACCAGGGAGGTACTTCAACCTAGCTCTGAAACACAAAAGTATTCCGTAAGTTGGCATAAGAAAACAATGCAAACTTACGCCTTCTCCTCCAAATATAGGCGAAAAAGTTGTTTATCAGAAGGCCTTTCCATTAAACAATCACGAAAATTCTGCTTCTAGGGATTCGAATGATGTTAGGTTTGGGAACATACGGAAGATTGGAGCGGACTATTTGACGTGGACTTTTCCATTGAAAACCCAACCTTAATGGTAAACGCAATACACCTTACTCGACCGTTTAAGAATATAATGAAATGAATGAAAACCAATATTTCCAAAGACATGAGTATGAATTATCTATCAAACGCCACGTCATGACAGTAAGATCGGCGTGAATAGCAATTTCCAAAAGATTTTGCTAGGGTTTCCAACCCAAAAAAATAAATGGAAGAAAATCAAACCGTGACATCTTAACAACCTTGCCCAAAGCCCTAGGGTCAAGGCCAGTTAAGTAGACGCCAAGAAAGCCCCGTGGCCCGTATGCAAATTGGCTGCATAAAACTCCGACGCGAAGGTCATTCTAACCATATGAGTCAAAATAAAGAGTTACTTTTAATGTGAGAGTATGACGACGACAGAGAGCAGGAACCACACAACCCAGGTACAGCAAAACCAAGACCAACAGCAATCGCATTCCCCTAATCTACGCGCTGCGACTTAGGGTTAACCAAAACGATTCAGAAACATTTAGAAAAGATCAACAACTTTGAACCCCCTGTTTGTTAGTAATTACACTGCTATTTAAAAGCTTGTAAAAATTAACTTATTCAAAAAGTTTATTAGTTTTTAGCAAAATAAGATATTAAATCATTAGAACAGGCATTCTGGCATTATACACCACTTCAAAATTTACATTTCTTAGAGACGAGCAATTAAGTCTTGCTAAGGCTAGAGATGCTGCTATGATAATCATTTTACGTCTGTACAGCGGCTTAAATTTCACTTCTCAAATGTTTACCGGTGTAATTCTGTGCTTCTTAGATGTCAAGGCTTTAATAACCCTTGCTTTTATTTTTTTTCAAAACTTTGAGTACTCTGATTGTATACTAGCTGCACTGGCTGCTAGTAAGTAGCATGTGTTTCTTATGAACTTGAAGAAGGCTTAAGGGGCTACTTAGTTGTCGGTGACAAACAAATTAGTTCCAAACACACTTATTTCAATTTGCGTAAGCAAGTATGATAATAACGTTTTTAAAAAATTATCTGGTTTTTTGTGGTTAAATCTGAGAATGATTCATAATAATTTGGTAGGTATGACGATAGTCCTTCCTATTCAATCCCTTTTTTATGCTATCGATAAAAGCTGATTAAAGTTAGGGTAAGGACAGCTTTAAAAAATTAATAAAGCATTATTGCGAGCTACCATGTTATCCATATGCAGCTGTTATGTGCATGATTAGGTAGCATCCCCATCCCGCGAAACTAAAGCAAGAACATGCTGTTCTATTTCTGCAAAGCATATGCCTAAGACACAAAAAACATATTCTTTAAAGCGTATTGTCTAGTTTTCGGTAGTGCAAAGGAGGTTCTTTTAGTTATCCTACATTAGTGTGCCCACGGAACAAACATCCAGAGCTGCATTGTCAACGTCAAAGCCAAGTTAAACCTAAATTGCAAATAATTTATTGTGAAAGTACGTAAATCACCAGCAGCCAAGGTCGTTGCAACGATTGGTAGGGCAGACTGAAATATATGAAGACAGCAGACCAAATCCAATGGTAGTGAGTGTTTATATGTCCGATTTTTAACATGTATAAACTGACCAGTACTCACAATGCCCACATAACTTGTAATTATCCCAAAATATAAATTAAGAAAAAGCTAAAACGGATTATTAGTTAACACCATATATTTCAGCAAAAAACTTTCGAGGTATTAAATGATAAAAAGCCTTCATTTCAAAAATGATTGTTAGCTACTATAATCCACTGCATCACATTTTCTGTGAAATCATCTTGCGATCAAAAGTCACTGAGAATAAATTTGGTTTGTATTAGTTTGCATTTATTCTATCAGATGTTAAGGTCATTTGGGCGGTTTGCCGCATTGACCCGCCTGGCCATTATACGGCGGGATGTCTAACGGGGCTGTCGGAATAGGTCAACTATTCTCGATCATGTTCTCTGTTACTTTTCCATTTAAATGCAGAACATCGTTGCCGCATGTTTGAATAGTCCTCGCGAACAGTAGTTCTGCTTTGTCTGACTCAATTTGGATTTCATTATTTTTCCTACAATGAACTGGTGATTATTTTAGGTGGGCTGGTGACAGTCGAAAAAGATGAGCTACTGGAGCGGATGGCTTATTTGGAAAAGCAGACTACTGATTTAGCGGAAGAGCTTATTTGTCTGAAGAGTGCGCTGGCAGACTGCCTGCGTCGCGTGCAGCTTCTTGAGTCCTCACGAGGTACGCATTCGCCCACGTCAAGCCGTATTGCCCCTCGAACTGCCAGTGAATCTAGAGGTAAATAATTTTTGGCAGGTGCTTCCTTACCTCTTTGATTTTTGTAATGTAGAGACACCTGGTGCTTATTCCCTTTTAGGCTATGGCAAATGGGTGGCTCTTGGTACTAGACAAACTTGCCATTTTGCTAGAAAATATAGGAGCATTGAGAGTTATTTTGTTACTTTATTGCCGCTTTATGGATTAATTAATTTTTTTAAACACCTGTCTGATGTGTTGATTTTAACAGGAGAGAATGCTGTATTTTGCTCCAGTCATCCTCCCGTTGATGGGGTTGAGGAAAAATAGGTGGTGCAATATATTTTTGACCAATGAATTTGGCCGTTTGGAGCATATATCCGTAGCATATTGATGTGTAGTTTTGTGGCACTTCTGTTAATGTCACTAATGCCGGCCCACTGCTCGTTTTCGCCCATCAGTCAGTGGAACGTTTGAAAATACCAATCCCAGTAAGACGAACTGGTAAATTTATCGAATCACGCATTACTTATTAAGAATTTGGATATAATTAACCACTAGTTTTCTTCACCACTAGCGAAGTAGGACTGACAAACATTTTTTTAGATTGACTTTCTGTCGATCGCATTTTAAAGATGTTCCTTTTTACCCTCCTCTCTTTCTCCTTATTCTTCAGCGACTTTCACTGTTGTGGGATGTTGTAACTTTTTTTAATTTTTCGCATGCTTACTTGTCTCTTTAATCCCTTATTTTTTCAACCTGTGGCGACGCATGATTTGCTATTCTCTCCCCTTGTTTTTGGTTGAAAACACGCGGATTCCTATTTATCTTTTTGTTTTCCTAACTTTCTCATTACCTTTGCTGCAAAGTCAACTTTTACCCTTCAAGAAGAGAAGTAGGATGTTTTTCTTGCTTCCTTATAGCATTGGCCGACAGTATTGGAGCTTGTCTTCAATAGCCCCAAGTAGTTACTATTTTGTCCATTTTTTTCTAAACAATTGGGCCTGTTGTGGATATGGAGTCTTCCTTATAAATCTAAAAAATGTGCGAACTTGTTGTTTTTCGCCTGAGATCTTCCATGAACCAGCCATTTTTTGGAAACAATTGCTTGAAAGATATTTCGCTCTACTGTTAGCTTTAACAGAACTTGATATTGAGGGAGTTGGCTAAGGTCGGCGTGGTTCCTCAAGGCTTTCCCTTGTGAGTTCTACATGACTCCTTGGTTTGGCATCCAACCACAAATTGCCAATTTCCCACTTCAAGTTATTTTCACCAACGTTGGCATCATCCGCATTTTCACTGAGAACTCCATGAAGTGCTTCAAATTTGGGGCAGCTTTATTGTCGACCTTCAGACAGGCCGTAAAATCAGCAGCTCAATTCCATGCTACTAACGTAATGCCACATCTGAGGAGATTTGCATGTGTAACTTAGCCAGCTGCCATTGGCGCGTGTATTTCCGCACATTTCGCCACCTCAAACCGAAACTATTTCCCCCAAAAAAACCGCAAGTGCCTATTCGAAGCCACTGTTTCTCCTTAATCTTCACTGTGCTACTGGCGCTTTGACATCGGTACTGGCAACGCCCAGTTGGCTATCAACTGGAGCTCTCGAAGTCTATTGAGTTCATAATTCACCTGATTCTGCCAGAATGACAACATGCATAGAAAGGAAACAAGCAACGACTGCTCTTTTTCTGAGGTGGAGCTGAACCTCCGTTTTTGCGTTGAAATACCGTTCTTATTTCAACAATAGAGTTTTTGCGTCAATATATAGTTAATTCCCATACAATCGTAGCCTTGCAACCAATCTCTTGCATGTGCATGCCTCTGTTAGCAAGCTTTAATACAACATTTTGCCTTAATTCTACCTCTCCTTCTGTGTACAAGCGAGTCGAGCACCGACCTCCACAATGATGGGCCGACAAAGCCGTCATACACCACGCATGCCTTCAACCAGTGCTACCAATAGTGGTCGTCGGCCGCCCTCACAGGCCTCCACACGGCCCGCCAACCTTGCGTCACCCTCTGGTACTGCACCGCCCGCTCTACCCGGTTTCAAGGCTTCCGGGTCCACGGGATCTGTTGTTCGCCCACCTACTGCCACATCTAAGAGCGGGTAGGTTTGCAAAAAAAGGGGAAAGGTGGATCATATTGCTTATGATGCTCCTATTTCCCTACTTGGAATCGCATGTGACTACCATGGCACCACTTGATTACGATGCGACAAACAGGTTTTGAAAGTGGGTCAATGTAAGGGTAGTGTCATGCTAGAATAGTGGCATACCCAGGCTGTGGTTTTGGGAGTTCTTCAGCAAAGCATAAGCTTATCAAACGTTGTAAAGCCGAGGCGACTGCGCTAAAGTGGTCGAACGAGTTTGATTCGTTTTCACTGAAAGAAATGGCCAAGTGAAAGTAAAATATGCTATGCAGGTAGTCAGAATTGCAATCTTCTACTAACATTTACGTTGCCTTCGCCCACTGAAGTGTTAAGATAATAGCAGAATTGGACCGATTTTTGAAAAGGGGCTCTTCGAAACCAAGGTGGTATTTTACGTCTATGAAAGTTAGATTGGGGTGAGATTTGGGTGGAATTTTGGCCTAGATTGGTTTGCATAAAAAGTTCTTGCGTAGTGGACGTTGTTTCAGCGGCGATTTTACATGACACCAATCACCCTAAGCTACGTCGAATTGTTAGCGTTCCTCATTGCATCAAATGCCAAAACATTTAATGACATTTGAATCAAATTAAGGAGTTCCTCTTTCATACCAAATTTTCGCAGAATTTAAGACTGGGTTTGTCATAAGAAGCTATAAAACTGCATTAGATTCTACCTCAAAGTCCGTCTTGCGAAGGGTTTATCAAATGTTCACAATTCTTTATTCGCGGTGAAATCGCCGTTGTTTGCGTAGGCCGAGTCTTCCAAAGACTATGGCTATCTTCGCTCCTCGAGGATGGGGCTCAAGCACTTTTTAGGAGCTTAAAAACTTAGCAAAATTTGAAGTGCTTTTAGAGAAAGCACTGATAGGTCTTTAGTGACCTCCTTTTCACCAGAGGTACACCAGAGTTCTGGCCTTTCTTTGTGGATAAAATATCCAATGAACTGTCAAAATAGTGTCCTTTTCACCCGAGAAGTGAACCCCAGAGTTCATCTGTAGATTTGTTGTTTTCTTGCTAAGAAAACCAACAGCAGAGTTCTGTGGAATAAGTTACATGTAAGGTCGCATCATCGACATGAGGATATGACTGATTTTAAGTCAATGTCTTGGCAACAAGTAGCCAACTCGTAGTGGTCTTCTTTTGAATTATTTCTTCCGTTATACCACGAATCATGAATACACCAACACCAACAAGAAGATGGGAAGGAGATGTCTTTCGAAAGCGCTCCTTCACCAGTGCCTCCTTTGGGTGTGTGGACTTTGAAGACCCTCATGAACCGAGTTCATGGAATACGATCTACGGGCTTCCTACTTCCTCTCGATTGCTTCATCAACGAACTATGCTTCATCGACCCACCTCCACGCGCTACTCACCCGCCTTACATCGCATTCGTCGCAATTCGATGCCGCTAAATTCCGTCACCACTTCCTCGATTTGGCTTCCGCAAGTCCACATCGGGTGCTATTGTGGTGTGGTGTAATAGAGAATATCAGTTTGTCCAATGCTAATGGTGGCGGTGATCGAAGTAGTCGGTTTGGTTTGGTGTGCCTTTTGGTCATTAAGGCTGCCCTAATTGTTTTTTTCGATGTTTTTTTTAGAAATCGGGAACAAACTTATCTTCCTGGTGAGTTTACCTTCTCTTTCCAACGTTTAGTTCCATTATAAAATGAATGGTTATGCGTGTATCCCATGATATCAATAAGTGTAGTACATTGCTTCAAAGGAAGTCATTAAGGGGACTTGAAGGATGAAGTGATGTAGCCTCACCCTCTCGCTCCATCGGAGTATTGTGTAGTCCCGTATAAAAAAAGGGTTTTTTCCAACTCATTAAGCAGTTCTAGACCCCCCTGGAACTACTTTTCCTGCACACGTTCGAGATTTTCCGTTTCAAGTAGATCGGGCCCAGCCGTTGCTGTTTGTCCTTCAGTCTTGCGTTGGTGAAAGTGGGTACAACTCTCTGTGGATGTCAGATAAAGTGGTGCCTGTCTAACTCCAAACCGATGGCTATATGGAGTAAAGTGAAGCAATTATTTCCCACAACATTTTGCCTCAAGTCTACCTCTCCTTCTGTGTACAAACGAGTCGAGCATCGACCTGCACAATGATGGGCCGACAAAGCCGTCATACGCCACGCATGCAAGAGAAGGGGGAGGAGAAGTAATGGGCAGCTTCTCGGTGTCTTATGACTACTTTTAGCCACCGATTTTTTAGCCTTTGCTGCCTACCTGAAATTGGCCCAAAAGTGGTATTATGGGTAGAACGTGTTTTGAAGGCATAATTCACCTTCACCGGTATATTTTCTCACTAAAGTTGTGGAGCCCTGTATATTCTCCCCTTGTGTTCAGCTGTCTACTGACGTAAGGGATACAGAAAACTAAAGTTTATCGACTATGGCTTCGAGGAATAGTGACTGAGTTGGAAGCACAAGGAAAGCAGGTCGGGGGAATTCCTTTTCGCTAAAAAGACATGCGTTCCATTCCCTAGGTAGTCGTCGAACAAGCCATTTGCTTTAATACCGTGCCACGCTGGGTTGGGGTTTGGTTGACCATCTTATTCATCTTTCCAATTACCCACTGGTATTTTCCCCTAGCATGTCAGAAAAGAGTGGCGAATAGGGAAAATGAGTGAGCAGAATCGTTGGGGCGATTTGTGGTTCTGGAGGGGAGAGCAAGCTATCCAAATGCAAAGCAGTGACCTAACATATGCAATGAGTTTTATAACCAAATGTCAATGTTGGTAAGGCACTTCACCAGCAAGCAAATTCATATCCAACTGCCCTGCACATCGGACTTTCTTATGTTAATCTCAGCACCAGATACGTAGGTGCGCACCTAGTACCACCTCAATCGTTAGTAGTTGAGGCGAAGTTCACTGCGGGAGAGCAAGGTGACTGCATGGTAGGTGGCAAGGTTAATTTGGAACAATTTTTAGGTCATGCCACCTTGTGCCACATGAAAATCACGTTAAAACATGTAAGACCTCCCTTTCCATCTCTAAATGGCACCTTGACCTCACGGTTTAGAGTCTGCTTGCGTTTATCCTCATATTTTCCTTCATGCCTCCAAAGCACCGTAAAATCAGTGGCCGTTTTAACCCCTATGATAAGTGGAAAAAACAAAACGAGGATTTTTGAAGCACAGTTTCCCTATTTTAGTAAATAAAGAGTCTGTTGGAAAGTACTTCAGTTCAGCTTTGCACACCACAGCGCAGTGTTGCCTCTCTTCTGGTGTATTATTCGACTTTAAATAAACCATCGTAGGTCCAGAATACTGGTTATTGTGGGTAAAGACAGAACTCCAGCTACGCAGTGTTAATATGGCGTGCTGACAGAACCGCACAACATGAAGTATAGATCAAAGGTATGCACTAAGTTGTGCAAGGTGGTCTTTTCTTCTAAAAAAGCACCAAATTTATAGCTCAGAGTAAGCGTCAATCAATTTCGCACTTCTGACAAAAAGATTTTCTTTTCCGCGTCTCCCATAATGGGTTAGTGCTTCACTTTCCTGTCGATATACTGGGAAATGCTTCAAGCATTCCAAGCACTCACATCACTCTGTTGAAAGCGGTACCTTTTCATTCAAACTTGGGCATTTGCAACTTACACAATTTTACTACAAAAGGAGAAAGAGTAAGACACAGTGAAGAGAATAAAGGTTATTTCAATCAGGAGGTGCCCTGCAGCAGTGATTGTTTCGGGAAAGAGGCGTTGAGTGACGGACAGCAACCAAGAAATCCGATGAGTAGCTTTAGAGCGGATACTATTTCGATTGCGCAAAGAAGCACAGCTATTATCGAGACGTTGTGCAAGGCACAACAACTAATTGCAACCTACCCACGCCGTTTTGATCATAAATTTGCGAATATATGGCGTTTCAACCCGCTAAGCCCCTCCTCATCGTGCGTGTGTTGGCGTGCACACACACGTAAACAGGCACCTCGATTTCGATACAGGCGAGTGCGCAAACACACGGTGTGCATGTGCGTGCGCATGTATGTGTACAAACTTGAGTAGACGCCTCAACTGCCAAGTGTCGACTGTGATTCTCAGGCAACTTCCACTAGTCGTTTAGGCGCGTCAACATCACCGGACTATCACACTAACCACATGTCCAAGTGACTAACCAATCAGCCAATGAATCAACCGACAATCTATCGGCGTAATCGGCGCCTCGTCGTACACCTACGTCGTCCGTCATCTTATCACATGAGACAGGTTTGCTGCACCTAGGAAACTGCAATGTGAGGCTGGCAAAAGACCGCACGAGTTGATTGCATAGAGGAGGCGATGATTAAAAGCTGCGTCTTGGATCACACAGTCTTGGCCTCAGTGAATGCTCAAAACAGATGTGAGGAAAGCGGCGGCGGCGGCGGCGGTGGCGACGACGACGAAGAAGAAGAAGCTGTGTTATCATGCAATGGAATACCGACTGTAGCGTCGAGGAACGCTGAAGGCATTTACGGTCCCAAAGGGTGAGGAGAGAACATGCCTTTCGAAGTGACGGAAAAGACTAGCTGTGACAACAGAGTGAGATGGCGGGTGGTGGGAGGGGAAAGGAGAAGGACGGAGGACGTTTTCGTCCGCATAAATCGCATCGCGTCCCATGCTTATCCTGTTTGGGCTTACTTGAAGAAGAGGAAGAAGAAGAAGAAGAAGGAGAGTGATCTTGCCTACAGATGGACATTTTCAGCTGCAAAGTGCATGCCTTCAAAGGCACGCAATGAGTTGTCACATTTCATGAGGTCCCTCCCAACCTCTCTTCTTGCAGCCTGCAATTTAAGCGCATCCAAGTGGGGCCCATCTGTCACCAATGGCGCTTCCAAGGTGAGCACCAAGCATGGTCACATAGGTGACTAGGTGAGTCAGTTGCGTGGACGTGACGCAGTCCGCATCATACGGTAAAGCCAGAAATGCCCTTTTCCTTGAATGAAATCCCCATCGAGCATACCGCCCATTTCCATGCAGTGTTGAATGCAGAGTAAAAATAGGCAACACATTGCACATTGAAGTGAAGTGATGAGCCCGGTTGTGCTGAAGTCCTGCCATCGAGACATCCCCTACTGCAATTCGTGTGTTTCGAAGTGGGAATAGAGTAGGTCCCTTCCCCACTGGTGGATCAGTGAAGTGGGGAGGAAAGGTAAGTGGTTTTGTCCCACCCACTCTGCAGGACGTTTGCAGGCGTCTTTCTGCACCTCGATTTTCAATTCATCAGTTCAGTTTATTCAAGACCTGCTTTTGTGATGTGATGACTAATGCACGTGTACACCAATCCACCTACCTACCTACCTCCCTCCCTCCCTCCCTCCCTCTCTTTCTCTCATTTCCCTCGCAGTGTGCGCACCAAGGTATTTGTGCTTGTGTGTTTTGTTTCACTGCTCTCATGCATATCCCACACACGGCAAAAGCAAACACCCGAGCTGACAGAAAAAAGATGTTTGTACCCAATTTGCCGCAAATTATGCACCACTGCCGCCTTCGCATTGGCATTGTCATGCCAACCTCTTATATGCTTGAAATCGGTTTTCGGAGTAAAGTGCGATATGGAGTGTTTTCCTCCGTGTGGGTTGCGTGTGCTGATTTGTTGCAAGCCGTTTTTATTTGTTTGGCACGCCAATCCCCTCCCCTCTCACCCATGTCCGGCTGTGGCCTCTAATGAGGGAAATAATGAAGTTCACCATTTCCGACTTATGTGCGTGTTGTGTTTGCTCTCTCGTCTCCCCCTAACCAAACCACCGTGACGCACACTGGAAGTCTCCACAGTTGGTAATCTAGACCCGACATTTAGCTGCGCTGCACCGTGCTGTACCAGTGTTTGATTTGGTGTGTATAAGAGTGAAAAGGCGTACGTGTACGTGTCTGCCCTCATCAGTAGAGAGGTGTCCACTATCATTTTCAGGCTATCATGGTGTGTGTGTGTGTGCGCGTGCGCGCCAAGTCTGTGTTCATGAATCTCGTCCCCTCTCCCCTCACGCCTGGCACTCATTCTGACTTCCCCCTCCAGTCATGGACATTTCCACTCCATATTCAGTCAGTTAGTCAGTCAGTCACAAATACTTTCCGCCCCCCACACCCTCCCATCCCTTCTCCCTCCTTCCTTCTCTCGACTCTGCACCACAAGTGTAGGCTTCTCCTCACTTTCCCAACTTTCTCATTCCTTTCACTCCTCACTTCACTTCCACGTCCAACCGCTCATCCAACTCAGATACTGTCCCCCGAAGGCAGTACAGATTTCCCCTCACTCCTGTTCAAATGCTGCGGAGCGCACATTCACCCGAACGTCCTTCTGCTTTTCCGCGGATGGCGAGATTCTGTACTCTTTTAAGCATGTTGGACCAATCATAGTTCACTAGCATAGGCTGTGTATCATTCTAAAGTTAGGCGGCAGTTGACATACTAATATCTCCGTCACTCCTTCGCGCTGTTTTGATGTAAAATTCATCGTTGAATTCTAATTGTGGATTAGTTTGTGAATGATTGCCTGCATTTAGACTTTTTTCTCTTCTATCCTTACCGCTGTTGCTATGCTTACCTCTGTTCAATGGGGGTTCGCGCTTTTATCTCAGTAAACAGCGGGAATTCACTCTTCTCAAAGCAACCGTATTGAGGCTACAAATGTACTTTTCTGGGTTGGTTTGGGTGTTTTTTCGAAATGCTTCGGAATAGTATACCTTCATGCGAATAGCAGCTCTACGTGTGTATACTACTGAATTTAGAACCACTTCCTTGAGGCAGCTCTGAATCAGGGGAGTATTCAAAGTGGTGAACGGCCTGTTGCAGTCCTGTGGTAGCTTGTTTTAGAATCCTGCGGAAACACAGAAACGAGAAAATGCATGTTGGTCGTTTAATTCATTTTGTTGCGGGTTTCCTAGTGTGACCGCACTCAATAGCCTTACATGCAAGGATACTCTCTTCACCATATGGCTTTAGAACACCGTTTTCCACATTTTAGGACATTTTCCTCTCTTTATTAGCTATTTGATCTTCCAATGCAATAATTGGTTCTTAATTCTCCCAGATGAAGGCGTTCTGAAAATGTATTTGCATGGACGGTCCCTCAATTTCTACGCGCCAACAGACATTGCTGCTGACTATGAATTTTCTGCAGTGCTGCCACCTCCAGAAGAACAACTCAAGCTGGAGTGGGTGTATCCTTTTACTTCCACAGCCAGAAGATCATCTGAACTCAGATATTGCACTACAGTGATGTTCCTTAATTCTTGACTCTAACAGGTATGGCTACCGTGGAAAGGATTGCCGAAACAATGTCGTTCTTCTGCCGACAGGGGAAATAATCTACTTTGTCGCTGCCGTTGTCGTTCTCTACCACCTTGAGCAGCACAGCCAACGGCATTACTTGGAGCACAATGACGATATTAAGTGGTGAGCACTGCCGTCTACGAGTTTTATTTAACTGGGATATCTCTAAAGGAATTGAAACCAGGTAGTACAGTAGATTGACGCCTCCGTTTTGCTCCAACATGCAGGATTGGGTTTGTTATTTTCGGATTGATAGACTGGGGACTAGTATGTCCGTTGCGACTGGTCTTTCACAATTGTGCACACAGTATTCAAGGGGCTAAGAGAATCGCTACGGAGAAGGAACTCTTAGCGCGGCTGAACTATTCATGGGCACAATTTAGGAGCTGTCTTGATAGTGTCTGCAATTTCGCCAAAAGACAGATTGCGCGGCGATCAAGTGCACCTCACAATAAATGGGAACTGAGCCCCATCGCATCACCCTACCATACTGTGTTTGAGGCCTTCGATAGATCCTAGTATCCATGACTATATAGTTATTTTCCAATCCCATACGCTGTTTCACTGACGCAAGGATGCCGTTTTCGCATGCTGTATTACCTATCCCTGGACCGACTTGATGCGCCTTATCCAGCTGGTAGCACTTCCGAAGCATCGCAAATCTACGCGGTGTCTCTTCTCCTGAATGTTTTTCTTGGCCATCCCGGCAGCTTCCTTGAGCGCTTGTATTTTAATGTGAAGTGGCTATAATAATTATCCTTAGGAGGAATTTATCAGTCCTACTCACTGTGGACAAGCTATTGTTTCATGCCTACTTCCTTAGGCTCAAATAACTTCTTGAAAAACTTGTCTAGACGCGAGTTTCCTTCCAGTTTAATGTATAGTGTGGAAACATTTCTCCGAACTTACCAACCTATCAGATTTTGTTAATCCTTCTGCCCTCACAGTGATGATCTTCAAACCTCTTATATCAAGAATGGAGTGGCCTCTGACGACGTTGATCTAATATCAAATGTCCATCGTCTAACTAATAAGATTCATTTGCTCGAAAAATTGGATCATGAATAGCGCATCCTCTGTTGTGCCCGCAATCCCATTGATGATCCTATTGCATGGCTTAGCACTGTACAAAAGGTTGGTGTTGTGACAGTAGATGGCCTTTCATGCCAGGAGTCCGAACGGCTATCTCGAAATCGTCTATGTGTTGGGGACGAGGAGTAAATGCCTTTCGGTTAAGTCAAGAAGCCGCTTGCATCCACATCGTAGGATTTGTCACTGTTGTAAAGTGTACTTTGATGATTTGCCGTTTTGGCATATCTAGGATAGAACGATGCTCTCAAGCGAGTTTATTTTTGTGCCGATGGGTACCTGTAGGGCTATTATTCATTCAGTACATTGATCATTCAAATTGGTTTTACGTGAGCTAGTAGCCCGTACCCATGTTCCCTTGTTTGGGCTCCATTCAAGCAAAATAGGTGCAAAGTGCCTGATTGCAGGTCACAAGATTAAGGACAGCCGAAAAAGGCGAAAATTGTTTTTATGACTCCTCTGCTGTAAGCCCCGTAGCTTCGGCCATCTACAGCAGTTATCTTCTTTTATGGGGCGTATGGAGAAGCTCCCTAGCTAACTGTCATGGTAAAGCCTTCTGAGATGATATGTCAAGTTCGTTGTACACAATTATCATTTCTATTTAGCCTCGCCGTTCATCCGGATAGAATCACTATTGCTACCGGACAAGCTGCTGGACATGGAAAGTGTGATGGGAAGGTGCGTCATACCCTGATGTTCCTTCAATACTTTATTATCTGCCTCAAAACACTCCCAACCTATTCTTTTTTTACTCCTTGTAACACATCTTTTCACTCTCGAAGCTGGCTTAGGATAAATGTACTTTTTACTGGTTCTTGATTGGTTGTTATCTATTTTTAGAATTTCCTTTTACTCGATTGGTTGTGTCTGATACATTGCGAACCTATCACTAGGCCGGGCAATTATCGGGTTGCTACGGTAACCTGTATAGCTACTTTGTGTGTTGCTGTTTTTTTTTTAAATCTGGGCGCCCTCTTTAGATATCGTTTATCGTTAGGTATCCTAAAAATGCGATTTCTAACGTCCGCCAAATTGGAACGATGGTTTGCGCGGATGACGAGAAAATGAAGCATTGTGGCTACGAAAGTAACGCATAGTGAGGGGCTAATCACTTTGACACAACACCGCAGATTTCCAAGAAGTGCACCGCAGGTTCATAGCTCTATGGATAGCCAATGGGATATTTTAGCAGCTGCAAAAAAGAAGCAAGAGTAGTGTGAATAAGACTAATCGAGCCTACGTTTTGCGTCCTAGCCGCATGTACGAATTTGGAATTCGGTGAGTTTGGAGACCCTTCATGTGGTGGGACTGGGCACATTCGAAAACTCCGTCGCCTGCCTCGCTTTCTCCAAGACCGTAAGTTGCTTCTGTCTTATGGAGGCTTCCTAATTAAATCTTTGGCTTGTATATACGACTGAACAAACATAATATAGTGCCTCATATGAGGCCAAATGTATGCTGTTCATTAAGCATCGGCAAAACCGTAAGTTTCTAATTAATAGGGTTCTGTCAGCGACACCTATTTTCCGAGTTGCAAGGGCTTTTTGATAAATTCGTAGAATTCCAGCTTAACCAAAATTCATAAGATGATCTTGTAACGTTGCCTTTCACCTCAGGATGGAGGAGTGTTGTTGGCAGTTATTGATGAGGCCACGGATCACGTCATCTCCCTTTGGGATTGGCAAAAGACGCGTCGAATCACCGAAAATAAGGTGAGTGTCTTTGTTGCCATACAGATGAAATCTCAGAGAATAAAATAAGTCTCTAACCAGATATTCGAAAAGAATTAAGCAGTTTTCGCTAACTCATTCTCGCTGTCCGTGGAAAAGCAGAACGACGTTCGGGTGAATGTGCGCTCCGCAGCATTTGAACAGGAGTGAGGGGAAATCTGTACTGCCTTCGGGGGACAGTATCTGAGTTGGATGAGCGGTTGGACGTGGAAGTGAAGTGAGGAGTGAAAGGAATGAGAAAGTTGGGAAAGTGAGGAGAAGCCTACACTTGTGGTGCAGAGTCGAGAGAAGGAAGGAGGGAGAAGGGATGGGAGGGTGTGGGGGGGGGGCGGAAAGTATTTGTGACTGACTGACTAACTGACTGAATATGGAGTGGAAATGTCCATGACTGGAGGGGGAAGTCAGAATGAGTGCCAGGCGTGAGGGGAGAGGGGACGAGATTCATGAACACAGACTTGGGCGCGCACGCGCACACACACACACACACCATGATAGCCTGAAAATGATAGTGGACACCTCTCTACTGATGAGGGCAGACACGTACACGTACGCCTTTTCACTCTTATACACACCAAATCAAACACTGGTACAGCACGGTGCAGCGCAGCTAAATGTCGGGTCTAGATTACCAACTGTGGAGACTTCCAGTGTGCGTCACGGTGGTTTGGTTAGGGGGAGACGAGAGAGCAAACACAACACGCACATAAGTCGGAAATGGTGAACTTCATTATTTCCCTCATTAGAGGCCACAGCCGGACATGGGTGAGAGGGGAGGGGATTGGCGTGCCAAACAAATAAAAACGGCTTGCAACAAATCAGCACACGCAACCCACACGGAGGAAAACACTCCATATTGCACTTTACTCCGAAAACCGATTTCAAGCATATAAGAGGTTGGCATGACAATGCCAATGCGAAGGCGGCAGTGGTGCATAATTTGCGGCAAATTGGGTACAAACATCTTTTTTCTGTCAGCTCGGGTGTTTGCTTTTGCCGTGTGTGGGATATGCATGAGAGCAGTGAAACAAAACACACAAGCACAAATACCTTGGTGCGCACACTGCGAGGGAAATGAGAGAAAGAGAGGGAGGGAGGGAGGGAGGGAGGTAGGTAGGTAGGTGGATTGGTGTACACGTGCATTAGTCATCACATCACAAAAGCAGGTCTTGAATAAACTGAACTGATGAATTGAAAATCGAGGTGCAGAAAGACGCCTGCAAACGTCCTGCAGAGTGGGTGGGACAAAACCACTTACCTTTCCTCCCCACTTCACTGATCCACCAGTGGGGAAGGGACCTACTCTATTCCCACTTCGAAACACACGAATTGCAGTAGGGGATGTCTCGATGGCAGGACTTCAGCACAACCGGGCTCATCACTTCACTTCAATGTGCAATGTGTTGCCTATTTTTACTCTGCATTCAACACTGCATGGAAATGGGCGGTATGCTCGATGGGGATTTCATTCAAGGAAAAGGGCATTTCTGGCTTTACCGTATGATGCGGACTGCGTCACGTCCACGCAACTGACTCACCTAGTCACCTATGTGACCATGCTTGGTGCTCACCTTGGAAGCGCCATTGGTGACAGATGGGCCCCACTTGGATGCGCTTAAATTGCAGGCTGCAAGAAGAGAGGTTGGGAGGGACCTCATGAAATGTGACAACTCATTGCGTGCCTTTGAAGGCATGCACTTTGCAGCTGAAAATGTCCATCTGTAGGCAAGATCACTCTCCTTCTTCTTCTTCTTCTTCCTCTTCTTCAAGTAAGCCCAAACAGGATAAGCATGGGACGCGATGCGATTTATGCGGACGAAAACGTCCTCCGTCCTTCTCCTTTCCCCTCCCACCACCCGCCATCTCACTCTGTTGTCACAGCTAGTCTTTTCCGTCACTTCGAAAGGCATGTTCTCTCCTCACCCTTTGGGACCGTAAATGCCTTCAGCGTTCCTCGACGCTACAGTCGGTATTCCATTGCATGATAACACAGCTTCTTCTTCTTCGTCGTCGTCGCCACCGCCGCCGCCGCCGCCGCTTTCCTCACATCTGTTTTGAGCATTCACTGAGGCCAAGACTGTGTGATCCAAGACGCAGCTTTTAATCATCGCCTCCTCTATGCAATCAACTCGTGCGGTCTTTTGCCAGCCTCACATTGCAGTTTCCTAGGTGCAGCAAACCTGTCTCATGTGATAAGATGACGGACGACGTAGGTGTACGACGAGGCGCCGATTACGCCGATAGATTGTCGGTTGATTCATTGGCTGATTGGTTAGTCACTTGGACATGTGGTTAGTGTGATAGTCCGGTGATGTTGACGCGCCTAAACGACTAGTGGAAGTTGCCTGAGAATCACAGTCGACACTTGGCAGTTGAGGCGTCTACTCAAGTTTGTACACATACATGCGCACGCACATGCACACCGTGTGTTTGCGCACTCGCCTGTATCGAAATCGAGGTGCCTGTTTACGTGTGTGTGGACTCTATTCGTGTTGTCTTGTTTTGGTAAATTGACCATAAAAATTGTGTTTATATTTCACCCTTTTGTCGTATTTGACTGTTGCTATTTGTATCTTCTGCGCGCATTTGCTTTTTGGAATGGGCATTGTTTCGAATTAGCTTGTTTTTGATGCGCTAGGTGTTTTCCTTCCTCTAGAAATGATTTTATTCTCCACAGCGTCAGCTTTTTTAGGAGAAGTTGAAGTTTTTGACAAGCTTGAAAATTGTGTGTGGAAATGGTATCCCGTTTTCAAACATGGTGTGTTAACGGCGTAGCAAAACGCCGGTCGCACTGTTCATTCTCCACTTTGTTGGTACATTTGACGAATGGACTGCACGGTCTAAATGCTGTTCCTTTATTGGGCTTCGCCATCAGTGGTTGGGAACTTTAAAGTCGCTTAACGATGCATCAAAAGATGAGTCGTAGACTTCTCGAAACTTTGGAAGTACCATACCACTCATTCCTGGATCAAAACGGAGAACTCCGAAACTAAGATATGCTAATTTTTCATACCCTAGAGTCGTTGCTGACTCCTTTCTCTCCAATAAAACTGCTAACTCTGCAGTGCCCCCTAAGAATTGTCTTTTTGATATAAAAAGGACAACAAGATTTATATCTGCCTTAGGGTGAAATAGCATTTTCTCGCTTGTTGTGTCTTGCATTGCAGAAGGCATGTCTGTGGATAGGGACAGAGTCCCTCATTGTGGAGTAAACTAGGATAAGTGAGCCACCTTGAAAGTTGAGTCGACTATAGCTCTCTTTTTTTGTGATTCATAGGATGATATAAGCATAACTGGTGTCAAACCTCTTAATTTGGTTCAATCACAGGTAAGCAACCTTTTCTTTGCTGCTGCAGACCTCTACTGATCCTGTGATAGCGGTCGATTTCAATCCCATCGACACAAATTCGCTCGTCTCTATTGGCAAAAATCACTTGGCATTTTGGACATTGGATGGCTCCAGCCTCACCAAGAAGCAGGGCGTTTTTGATGTGAGTCAAATCCGTGTCCCCTCTGAGTCTCTAAAACCGCATAAAGTTAAATTCTATTGAGACAATTGGGTTACGATCGGCATTTCATTGTAATTGACTGCTTACGAACGAATAAGATAATTGAAATCCAACCTTTCTTCACCACTCTATCAAATACCCCAATTCACTATAATGCTTTAATCACTTTCTCATGTTACGATCAATGTTTCGCTTTAGAAACATGAAAAACCGAAATTTGTGCTTTCAATGACTTTTGCGGAAAATGGCGACTTAATCACGGGTGATTCAAATGGAAACATATTCCTTTGGCCGAGAGGTTCAAATAAAATTACCCAAGCCGTTTTGGGCGTTCATGCGGGTGGCATCTTCGCACTTACCTTCAGCAAATCTGGTCATCTTCTTTCTGGAGGCGGTCGGGACAGTCGCATCGTAGAACTGGACTCGTCGTTGAATCCTACTGGCGTTTTTATTGAGCTCAGTGCTTGGTACGGGCCAGTGCGAACCCTAATTTCCGGTCCTGGGGACATTCTCATTGTTGGAACCACTCAGGGCGACATTCTTCAGGTGCGCCTTTGCTTTGTCTCTGACCTAACACTCTGTACCTTCCCTCTTTGTGATTTCAGGGTCAACTTGGTGTGGATTTTAGTCCGTTGGTTCAGAGCCATGGCGACGAGTTTTGGGCACTTGCAGCTCATCCGCAGAGCCATCACTTCCTTACTGGTGGAAGTGATGGTAACGTTTTTCTGTGGGACTCACTAACTCGTCGACTTGTGTGGGCGGAGAACCTCTCCGAAGAGATCGTCTGTGCCGCCTTCTACCCGGCCGTGGTGACCTCTTCCACTCCAGTACCCAATCACACAGAGGCAGAAGGCGATGAGAACGGTAGTAGGGGTGATCTCGCCGATTCCGTCCCTGTGGTCGCTCTAGGCGCCAACTCGGGTCGGTGGATCGTTCTCGATGCTGTGCTGCATCAGATTATCGCTGCCCATCACGAGAGCTCTGAGCCCATTCAGTGTCTTGCCTATTCACCCAGTAAGTCCCCTCTTTCCAGTTGGTTCGCGACTGTCCAATTGCATAGGCGATGGTTTCAAGCAGAATTTAAACCCTCTCGAAGGGCAAATTAATTAGCTTTAAAACTCGCTTGCTTTTAATTCTAGACGGTCAATTCATTGCCCTTGGCGGACGTGACAACAGCATTTATGTGTACAACGTTACTGCGCGTGGAACAAAGTACTCGCGACTGGGAAAGTGTTCTGGTCACTCGAGCTTTGTGTTGCATCTCGATTGGTCAGAGGATAACCAGTATATCCGATCAGTCTCCGGAGACTACGAGTTACTCTACTGGACCGCCGCCAACTGTCGGCAAGTAGGTCCAATTCCCGAAAAGTTAGCTCTAAATAGGTGCTGATTTTGGCCATAGCAGAGAGCGTTTCTCCGTTCTTTCAGATTATGGCTGGGTGTTCTGAAAACTTTTTAAATGTGTTTCAAAATAATGCACTCAAATTTTGAAGGAAGAAATGCCGAGCTATTCATGACATTTATACCTCCTCATCTTCCATTTGGATTTTTAGTGATTAATTTACCCATTATGCATTGATCTCGGGGAGCTGAGAGGTTAAAAATAAAGTCTACTGAAAGATTTAGTGAGTCTGCTGTTGGGAAAGCGAGAAAGTTGGGTCTACGATGTGACAAAACGCTTATCCACTGAACTTGTCCCTTAAGTAGTGTGGAGTTGGTATCAATCGCCCTTGTATGGCGGACTGTCAAGAATGAGGAATGACAAATAGTTAGTCTTATATGGAAGTGCTCCTGTAAATGATGCACATTTGCAGGGGTCTGTGTATTGAGAGAACTGGCATTTAAGCTACCTACTGAGACGGCTTTGCAAGTAGCGCATTCAGTGTAGGATTCGCGTTGGATAACATTTCGGACGATTTAATACTAAAATTTACTTTTTGCAGGTGGTGTCGGCAAGTAGCATGCGTGATGTGCGTTGGGCCACGCAGCATTGTAACTTGGGCTTTGAGGTGGCCGGAATTTGGCCCCCGGATTCTGATGGAACCGATATCAACGCTGTCTGCCGCAGCCATTCCACACGTCTTCTAGCCACAGCGGATGATTTTGGCCAAGTTAGTCTCTTCCGCTACCCCACCTGTCAGTTGAAAGTGAGTTGAACTGTCAGTGCTGCTATTGCTTCACAAGCTTCTGGAGCTGACATCGTCGTTTAAACATTGACGTTTAGAGCAAACCGCGCTCCTATGGTGGTCACTCCAGTCATGTGACTAACGTGGACTTCCTCTTTGACGATTCGCGACTTATCTCCATTGGGGGAGCGGATATGGCTATTTTACAGTGGGAGGTGATCACCTAAGCTTCCTCATGCTTCCTTCCTTTCTCTCTCCCGATTGCGTTTTCAACCACAGGCTGTGAATCAACATCATTGCTACAAGTAATAATTCTTTTTCCTCCTCATCCTCTCCTCTTGTCTACCTGAATTTCATTGGAAATGTTTGCGTGAGTGAAGAGTGAATATTTCTTCAACTTCTCTCCTCCGAACGTATCTTTTTCTGATTTTTTTAATCGGATTTTCATTTGGTGACTGGTTACGTTTGTGATGCTGATGTTACAGCCAATTGGGAATGAATTTTAGGTTCGTCAAACTGCCTCCTGGAAGAGTTACTTGAAGGCATTAGGCGCCTTAAAATCCACACAGAGAGTTACTATTTCTTTTGATGCTTGGGAGGGATTGGCAACAAACGCTATTGCATTTTTTGCCATAATGTCATATCTGAAGTAATATTTGAAAAGGTGTGCTTTGAGGAGAATTTTGCTAGGAAACCAAACCCTCGGCATGTTCAATTAAAGTTACCCGAGACATTTGCATCACAGGGTCTGAACACTGTCTTTCTGAGGTTTTAGAATTCGCTTGCATTTTGAATCCAACTTAATTGTATCAACTGCTCAATTCACTGTCAAAATGATTTTGCTTTTCAAAAAGTGTAAGTTACGATGCGTCTGCAAAAAAATCTGTTACAGCAAGTATGTTGGATGGCAGATTATCCAGCGTAAGTTTATTGGTTCTTCTTCAATATTTTTGCATCCTACACCTCCAACACGCAGCTCGGGGTTGAGATTACCTTACCAAAACATCCACGAAATTGTCATATCTCTCTGTGCTCCGATGCAATTCCGATTTGCCCACATACAATATGTATGAGACTGGCCGGATCGCATCTACATGCCGCAAAGATGTGCATCAACTTCGGGATATGGCTAGCACTTTTTAAGTGTTTGTGAAAGCGGGTTTACGCAAATCAGTAAGTTTATGCAATCCGGCGGCCAAATAGACTTCGTTCAAGTGTGGAGATCTTGAACCCACCCGTGTGACTTAGTGCTATGCTGAAGGGTAGAAACCCCATCGCCTTCATTACGAGGCGCTCTGATGTTACAAGCATCCACCAGACAGGGACCGAGATACGGTGTGATGGTTGCAAATTCGCTACTCCGTAAACGTTTTGTGATTTGCATTTTTTTGAATTGCAGCTTTTTCTACTTTCTTACAACAAGTCAATGCTATACGCCAATTGTTTTTGTACAGAAGGAAACATTCTTAGGCCACTCTTTACGAAATTGGTTGAAAATTTTTAAACCTGATTTACTTCCGCTACCCATCACCACGAAGAATATTGAACTAGTCATTTTTAGTAGCTGACGCATCTGCCAAAATCGCGCTTATAACGGAACGAGCCACACAACTCACAAAAGCGCAGGGATGCTGACAGTTCCCGGTTATGTGAAGTATTCACACTTCCAGATATACTGTTGTAGTGGGAAATGATACCCTCAGCAGAGAAATCACTCACGTCCCCATGCGCGAAATTTAGAATTATAGCAATGCCAGAATTGGAAAAAAGGCCTGTAATAGTGTCAACAAACTTTAGATTTTCTTGAAAAAGTGGAAGGCACAATCAAGGAGATAAGAGAATGTAAGGGACTAGAGATGTATGCATTACTCTACAGAAGCATTCTCACTGTTGTCACGATTGAAATGAAACGACTGGCCATGATGAATTGTCTGAAATTCAGATGAATTTAGGCCTGCAGTCTGCAGTGCCCTCTCTAGGTCCGTCTTCGGTGCCATGAAGGCCTAAAATGCAAAGTCCGAGGCATCGTAGCAGTAGTGCAGTGAAGAAACAAGTGTTCGAATCCAGTCAACTCACTTCCTGAGTAAGAGGAAAGGTACCCCAATGAATACCGATGGAGCGCTTGGCCCTGATGTCCTTGTGAATTTCTACAGCTTCCATTGGATTCACGTGTTGTGGTTTTAGAACCCATCTTCCCGCATAAATAAAAGTGTATCACTTATCACAATAACTCTTCAATGCACATGGAAACGGATTTCGTGAGATACGTTAACAAAAAACCTCATTGAGCTAGTTAGTCTCAGGCCAACAAGTGTCAGCGGTTATTCAAATGTGATTGGCTAAGCTCACCGAGGTTTGTAAGCTCCAATCGGAATAGCGGCCACATCAAACGGACCAAGGTGCCTACCGATTTCTTTGAATGCACCACAATAACCCGTATCACCCCCAAACCAGGCACGATGTTTGGGTCCAATCAGAGCCCAGCTTCCCCAGAGTGTCTGAAAGACACAAGCATTTTACTGGTTACTGACTGGCCAATCAACTGCTGACCTAACCATCAAACGTCGGTCACGCACAGCAAAGCTGTCAAATAGGTTTCGCGCTGACCAGTGCTGAGCTGGTGTAAAGACGGCCTTGACACCGGTGTCTCCGATTGACCGCTCCTCCCACCAGAGAAATTCGTGCACACGACTCTCATTGGCTTGATTAACAGTGCTGAGAATGAGGTCACGGCATCCACTGGGCACGAACCAATAGGCTTGAGGGAAGCGGTCGCTAAGGTCACGAACACTGTGCACGTCTAGGTGATCGTAGTGGTTGTGTGAGATGACGACTGCATCGATTAGTGGTAAATCATCCACCTGGACAAGGCAGGATTATCAAAAATCAAACAGGCAGAATGAACTGAAATGAATAACTAAAAAAAAGCAGATTATGGTGAAGTTGGCTTAGAAATTTTTAGCTTTATTGGATGTCGTGAAAAGGGTCGGATTCGTGCCAAAAATACGAGTTATAGGGAGGAGATGCAGTGGGACGACGGGAAAATGGTACTTTATGGTTGCCCCATGCACTTCAGAGCGCATGGCAGAAGAGTGGAACCTCCCCTACCAAGTTGACGAAGGGGATAGACTGAGGATTTTTCTCCTCCCTGGGACACTAAATGGCATAGATGATGCATCAAGCAGTCCTGGGCCACTAGTGTAGTGACTGTTTGGGGAAAAAATACGGAGACGCAGTTCCGCTATCACGTTCAAATCCACCCGCAGCAGTGAATAGGCAAACTGGTAGGAGATTAACCTGTTCGACACTTCCCAACAGTCGCGACATCCGAGAGCAAATGTGTCGCTAAAACGATGATCCGAAAAAAAACTCGTTTCTCTTTTCCAACTCACCGAAAAACTTTTTGTTGCTGTCGATGTAGCCCGCCAGAAAAACCTACTCAGCTTATCAAATGAGTACATTTGAATGCATTGGACACAATGGCTATGTTTTGACCTATTGGTAGGGTGGGCCTTTGCTGTTGCTGGGCATGATCTCACTGAGCCCCTCCTGATTGGCCAGTACGACGTGGAAGCACTATGTGCCAATTCAATTAACCCGATTATGGAAAAACTGGAGCCACCGGTATACCCAACAAGCGTGGACCTCCATCCCTAAATCGTTTACCTCTTGATTATTCGGTTGCAAACCCAACAAATACTGGCCTCATCCACATAGCGGTAAGTTAAACTTTGAGTGTGATTCCAAAGTTATTCCTCAAATTCGTTGCATAAGATTTGGAGGAGGTGTGGTGTGCAACTTTAAGACATCGGTCAGAGGTATTTGAAGTAACCCAATCAGTTTTTATCAATCGCATTAACTGGAAATCATGAAAACGTGTAGTCAGATGAGCCTCACATACAAAAAAGACCCTTCACTTCTTCCACGTGTTATATAAAAAATGAGTCGTGCACCTAAAAATGTGCCGACAGAGTAGAGAGACGACATCGCCTTTGGATTACTTCATCAAAGTGGAGAAAATGCCAATGGCCAGTCTTCAAAGAACCACCACTCACCCCAGGCTTCTTTGGTCTACTCCAATTCAAGAGTACTTTGCGTATGCGGTACATTGTAGACGTAATTGCTCCCCTACTACTGTCCCAACTCATAGGGCCATACAAGTAACAACACTATTCTCTTCTCACAAGACAATTGAAAATCCCAAACATGGGAGGAACTTATACCGCACCCCAGAATAGGAGGGAGAAAGATAAAGCAACGCCTCATACCTCTGAACGTAACAGCCATCGCCTTCCCTTTGTTTAATCGGTAATAAATCACGTTACCATATCGGAGATTAACAGCTCGTGGAAAAGCAAAGCTGACGAAAAGAATTACCTTCTCGTATAGCTTAACCCAGTCAACACTACACAAGCTTGGTTACTTTCTACCACTTGTACAATGTAACTCAAGGTGGTAGGTAGCCATAAGAGCCGAACCAGCGGACCTATGGTTGGGGAGAAGATCTACAGTGCAGTGCTTGGTCGCAACAAGTAATTTAAGCCAAGTGAATATTCCGAAGACGGTTGCCCTTACAAAACTTAGTGAAGGTTTCATTCGTAAATTTCCATTCTCGGCTCTTAGCAGTCGTTCGTACAGACCTTCTACCCTGTAGCGTCTGCTATCAAAGCTCGCACAATGTGCAAGATCCTGAGAGAAAACCGGCAGATAGGTCCCTTCTGATGACGATCCGGCTCCTCAGGATACCGTATAGATACGCATTGCAGAGACCCAGGTTGCAAAACTTCCCTACTCTCTTCCTACAGCCCAAATCTTGCTTCTATTGGTCATTGTCTTTTCGGATCAAAGAGGATATTCTGAAGATCACAGTCTTAAAGCCTACAAATAAAGTCAAGATGATCGAAATCACAAAACTTTTTATGCTGTAGTACATGAACATATCCGACCCTGTGTGAAAAAAATAAACGCAGACTGTATTCAGTAAAGTGTGCTCTTTTCACTCATAAATGTGAAAGATCAAATTTGGATTATCTGCCGGAAGGCTAAAGAACCTCGCTTGTCTGCTCTGCTGAGTACTCACTGACTCGTCCGTCCATAGCAGATGACCTATCTTCAATGATTTCGAAACGGGGAAATGGATGCAAATGTGATTTTCTCATCGTTTACCTGAAGCTGTGCTACTGGCACGGGGTCAGTTTGAAGTGCCCTAAATACTCTTGGATAGCAAAACAAACAAACATATCAGGACATGAAACTACGCGACCCATTTTGCTTAGGTAAATGCTACCTACTGTACGGCAGCCTGCCCTACCTTGTCACCTATCGTTGGTCAAAAATTGAAGAAAATGGAGTTTGAAAATAAATAATCAGAAATATGTGTGATCTTTCGCAGCCTCAGCAGGGTGGAGCTCTACTAACAAAAGCCAGGTTACCAGCCTCCCACAACTGGGAACCAGTTAGGGAAGCAAACGACACCACTGTAGTGTCAGCATTTTAGAAAAAAATTAAAAGTGTGGCGCAGTAAGGCTAAAGCTTCAGTTAAAGTTTTGCGTCAGAGCGTTACTAAAAGAAATTCCGCCCATAATCTGCCCGTATTGGGATGAAATGAACAAGGTGAATGCCCACTATTGTCAACGTCAACCATCGGGCTAAGTTCTTTGCCTCCCAACCTGTTCGTACTATTATCGAAAACCTGCTTTCAGACATTATGATAGACCGCTACGTTGTTGACGTCACCTCCCGGTTGGAGGAGCTTACCTTGCAAGGAGAAGGACGATATCTACGCGGGCCAATGTATTGTGAAGCAGAGCACCGCTCAGAGAATATAGGATCGCAAAGCACACGAACACCATCGACGTAGACCAGCACAGAAGAGTGTCCAAGCCAGGTAAGGCGCACTCCGTCGCCCTTTGCCTCGAATTTGGGTTGATAGATGGGCAATTGGCAAGCGAGCCGAGGATCAGAAGGCGAAGGGGAACAATCAACATCCCCGGCAGTGAAACCAAGAACAAAGCCAGCACGCAAACGCGTGTCTTCCCAAGTTGACCAAGGGTTGGCAAAACGACCCCAACTAGTAACCTTGACTTGCGTCAGATTCTCCGCCATTAACGCCTACGAAATTAAAAATACTTTTGATGTGCATGAAATGCGGTCTGAACAAATTGTCATCTCTGTCCTTTGATCTTTATAAAACATTCAACATTAGCCTTAAATACATGGGAAACAACGGGTTTTGAATCAGGCAACTAGTAACAACAGGACTGATTTACAACGGGTAGATCAAGGGTGACAAAATTAAATAGATAGAAAGAAGCCGGTATTTTTTAAATAATTAAACAGGTTATATTGGCTAATCTAGTAGCGAAGGCGTCAGTGACATGTTAATAGAGCGCATATCTGGAATTGTGGTACCCATTTCGAACGTGGGGATGTGTGGCCAATTTTCAAATCGAAATTCACCAAAAAGCGTGTGCCGCATGTGGGTACCAAAAGGGACTGCTTATATCGGAACTTCTTAAACCCACCTTAGAGGCGGAGGTGACTCAAATTACCTCACCTTTACTCTTAAACGGGGCTATAAGTTCAGCGCATACAAGTATTATAAAAAGTCCCTGAGCATTGACGATGTCGCAAAGCAGAAGCGAAATGAATGGGAACTGCATTCAATATCAGCAAGCCACGAAACAAGTCCTATAACCTACCCACCCAAGATATTCGAGGGGAATGCATTTTGTTTTACTAATAGTCGAATAAATTAGGAGTCAAATGAGTGCAATAATAAGAAAATAGTCAGCATTTAATGAGTAAAGACGTTATATGATAAAGTTGGGTGTGGTGTTGGTTGACCTACTCGAGGGAAGATGCACAAACTGACGGTCCAAAGTAACCGGAAACAAAGAAGCATCTCAGCTAAAAGCGAAAGCGGCTCTGCAGTGAGGTGTTAAATCAGGTCAGAAAAAACAGTAAACACATCATGGGTATCAGCCCAAAGGTTGACAGGCAGTTGCAGGTCAGTGAGGTTAAATATTTACCAATGAAATGCAGAAGCTGCAAGTCAATTGCCAAATTTAAAGTCAGCATAAATATGTTGTAAAATTTAGGCCACTTCTAATTTTATTAGAGCAGTTTATATTTTCAAATGAAGACCATATTTAAGGGAAAGGAAAGTAATCTAAAAGCTAAAGAAGACAAATAAATCAAATCACCTTGATTTGGGAGGGCAAAATGGCAGGTGTGCCTTTAAATCACATATTTTTCAAAAACAATATGCATTTTGTTTTTTCATTCCGCAAATGCCACCCTTTACTGAAATAAAAATTCACCAGTATACTTCCTACGTGTTTCTCATTCAATCCCTACCCGCTGACCTTCATTTCCTTGTGAAGAATAGATCGGCTCAAATGGAACAGACACCAAATCTCTTTGCTTCAGATAATGCTCATGGCTTTAATACTACAAAATCAGCGTTGCTTGCCCGCTTTCCGACTGTAGGGTACACGTTGACAGCACGAGCGCTGCGCAGTGCTCCCATCTCTCTCTCCCTGATAAGTTGTCTTTCAACAGGCTGTAGAATGTACCCCCTTTTCCATTAGTGCTTCCACATGCTCGTAGCCCACCGGTGATGCATCTATGCATTAGGGTCGCACCTTGTTGCGGTTATTGGGTAAATGCAGTCGTGCGGTGCGCACGGGGTAGTTGGTAGGTATGAGGACTTTTATCACTGGGACGGGGACTTTGCTTTAAGGGAAATAAAACTGGTGGAATATTTTAGAAGGGGGATTCGGCCTTTGCATTTGTACTGCCCCTTTCTCGGCAGACATTAGGCCCCATAAGCGTCTACTTGCTATCTTAAAGTTTTTTCTCATGCCTTCTGGTGGATGTGGTGCGTACCTTGTTGATTCTTCGTTTGGATGGACTGTGTCGGGAGCAGCCTTGTTTCACGGTCCGTGGGATTCTTGAGCAATGAGACCAAAGTTAATATACAAGGTCGTAGCCCCGTGTGTGAGGAAAACACATCCTAGGCTTTAATATCAGCAAACCAGTTGTGAGTTTTTAGCACAAAGTAGTGCCTGATCATTGTGTAGGCTGAAAAAGCTCAAGCTGCATTGCACTTCTTGGTCTCTTTTTTGCTGAGTCTGGTACTCGCTTTGGGTAAAACATATACGGCTTCTTCAGCACAAAAGGTTTGGCGCTCATTCCTAGAACCGCTAATGCTAGAAACCTTGAAGCGTAAGAGCCAATTCATCTTTTCAAAGTTCTTATGCTATCCCCTCTCTCACTTGGATTCTTTATTTAAAGTGTTTTTGGGTTTGTTTATCTAGCAGTCATTTGCAAAACCTAGGAAGAAATGGTGTTTCGTTGGTGGTGGTTACACCATCACTTGTTTTGTTCAGCCTTTGGTGAATGTCGTCCCATCTGACGGGACTAAATTCCCAAACCCTTGCAGAGAATAGCATTTCGTCTGGTCCGGTGCCTGCCCCGCGTCCTGCAGTCGATCCAACACTAGTTTCAGGTTGATGCTGTGCTCTCGAATATCCTTACCAAAGACAAGGAAGAGGAGAATGTGGCATATCACCGAGGTGGACGCCGAAAAGGAATAAGTTGAACGGCCTCTTCTGTCCTCCATCTGAAACCTACCTTGCAACACGTTCGGTATTTTAACCATTAAGTAAATAAGTCAGAAATCTTTGGTGTTACAGCAGCATTGAGGTAAGAGCACATTTCAACCCCTTCGTTCATGGGACATCTCGACAATCCAGGCATAGTCAAGCCTGGACATTCAATATACATGTAGTGTGGGATGGGAGCAGCACTCATTTGTTCCGCGGAGTCCACCTCCTCCAGGAGGGCAAATGCTCAGAGAAAGAGTGGCTTTAAGTCACCTTAGCTCCATACACCCTCCTGCAACACTGTCTGGTTTCAATGACTCCCAGTCACCAAACTGAAGCCCATTACGCTGCCATGGCCAAGCGTCATTTGCGCATATGATTCGTTAGGTCTTCCTAAAAGCCCCTCCAATAGCTACAATGTGACGCTATTCGAATGTGGGTGTTGCGTGTCCTCAATTGTTGATTGCTAAGCTGCAGAGCACGGAGTAGGCGCAGAGGCGATCGATGCTGCCTCAACTCTTCGCCTACATGAGGTGTCCACAGACATTACTGTCCACGGTTGACGGCCACTCGATGTGACATTAAGGCTTGATAATTGCCCGATCAAGTCAGGGTGATTTTCTGTTAAATCCGACTATTTGGCATTGTCACTGGTGCAATAAGAGCCGCAATAAACCCTGACTGTGTAATGGGTCCGTTGACAATACATAGGGGACTGGAAACCTGGCGTTTAGATCCTTTCGGTCCTTCTGCCCCAGTTTAAATCGCGGACAGTGAGGAACTTGCGTCCCCCAAGACAGTTGATTGGTAAATGACGCCAGTAAATTAGGCAGGAAACAACTTCGACAACTTATTTTTATCCAAGTAAAAGAAAAATCTACCAGATGGATAAAATAGAATTCTACTTGTATTTTTCCATTAAAAATGCTTTTTCTATCGAGCACAGCGACTAGGCAAATCAGATGATTTGATAAGAAAGGAGTGATAAGTGAGTGAGAGAACAAAAGAAGAGGTGTTATTTTGCAAGAAAGGCGCTAAAATGGAAACACAGGCAATTAGAAACAGATGGTAGATGGATGCAGCCCAAAGGTCACCCATCAATTGGCGAGTAGGCATCTGTAGGTCGAAGGGAGGTCAACTTCGGCTTAAAGTTTTGCAACAGGTTCCATGTAGCTTCTGCAAAAACCAATGGAAGCAAGTACATTGGGAATGCGCGAGAAACTTTACAAACCTTTCCATTCCTCCATGGTGAGATTGTCGGAATCTATGAGATCGTCTTTTAGTGGTTCTCCCACCGGCTCATCACTCTCATTGTGATATTCTGCAAAGTACGGATGAGCCAGAGCCTGTGCTGCCGTTAGACGCCGATCTGGATCCAGAACGAGCATCTTCGAGAGGAGGTCCAGCACTAGACGGAAATGAAAGCAACACCGATCCACTCAACATCCATCAGCTCCATAAATGAGAACGGCAGCCAAAAGGGGGGCGCCAAATGTTTTGACACCTATGGACTAGATACCTTCTGCAAAGAATGAAGTTGTTTCGAACTATTTGGTTGTTCCAGAAATACAGAGTTAGTCAACAGCAATCGAGATATTTACCGTATTTTTTACTGAGACTGAAGCGTATGAGCTTTAACAACTATCCAAAATCAGTGGACAGAAGTCGAGACTGAGCATAAACAGATTTCACCGGATGCATGACCCACATGGTATACTCTTCTATCCATTTCAGGCAGGTAAAGTGAGAAATATCCGCTTGCTACCCGTGCAAGGAAGGAAGGAAGGAAGGGAAGACTTCAAACCGGCGTTGTCAAGGGAACCACAAAAAAGACAAGCGACTCACAAGTAGGCGAAGCCCACGGAAATGCATCCTTGAGATCTTTCTTGCTAGTGTAGTTAAGTTTCTCAATAAATTCCCTTGCCTATTAAGAAGAGAAAAGTAATACCAAACCAAAGTAGAAAACGAAAGTAGAGACAAATGGCGAAGGTGACCTACACTACTGCTGGTGATTTTTTGCATCAATTCTTCGTCTGGAGTGCCCACGATGCTCATAATCTGTTTCACCTGATCGATGTGGTTCAGACCACGAAAGAGAGGCTGACGCGTTTTCAATTCAACCAGAATGCACGCCACTGACCACACGTCGACTAAAATGGTGAAAAATCCCCATTCAAAAAGGCTTCCACGAAACGGCTGGAACTCAAGAGGAACAGGAATCCTTATAAAGGCACTCTAAAAGTAGAGGCAATCAGCTGTTATTACTTCCAATCCTACAATGAAAATTAAGGTGTGATTAAATGAAAATAAACGGATTAAACCTATGCACAGGAATAAATAATGTACGCTTTAGCGGCGGTGTACAATGGTTGACTACTTTTCTGAAAGAGGAATGAAGGAAAATGTGGTTCCGATGTAACGCCTTTTGGTAGGTGGAATTAGGAGGATGCGGACACGATCGCAACAACAATTTTTATAAGCCTGATTCTCATTGGAAGACACAACTGAGTGTAAACTCACCATTGTGGAATTTGGCAATTACAAGCTCTCAAATGGTGAGGCTTTACCAACAACGAGTTGGAACAAACGGAATGACATTTGTCCAATCGCAACGAGGGCATTTTACCTGATGAAAGCAACCATGTGCGCAGTCTCAAAACAAGTGAAACAGAGTGTTAGCCTACTCTGACAGTTTTCAGGTCAAAGTAATTAATTTCTTTTCATTTCCCTTGAGGAGTAATTAAAGGCAAGGCTATGCCAATGCTACCTTTTGCATAGCTTCCTTCTTTTGACCCAAGTGCGCACAAATTTCTCAGGTGAATTAGGGCCAGTCTATCGACGACTGAGGCAAAACGCCGGTTCGCTTTAGCTGGCCCTCGAACGGGGAGAAATTTAGAAGTCCGCTTCAAACGCTCCAAGAGGAGCAATAATTTCTTTTCCCAGCAGCTACACTCCTAAAATAGGTTAGAGAATTTAGTGCACAATAGACAAGATGTCACAAAAACGCGGAAGATGGAGCACCGAGGTAAAATAAAAGATTTAAGTATAATTTAATAAATGTGGCAAAAATGAACTATCCATTTCTTTGAGCGCCATGACTCTAAGAGGTTGCAATCGTGTCCGCTACGTTATAACTCAGGGTCTGAATCGTTACCCGTAAACGTCGTTTAACAGCATGGAAAGAAACGATGTTCGATTAGAAGGGTAGACAGGAGAAGAAGCCTGCCCTTTTTCAAGCCACGTGATCCCCGTGGGGTCATGTCAAAGTACAACTTTGGGCGGTTATCAAACACACTCACTGCCGGCGCCACATGGGTGTGACGTATAGGCTTTTCTTGCAATCCTCACCACGTGAGTGTAAACCAATCACTCCGCCTCCCTTGAAAAAATCAACGAAAACCATGAAAAAATTGAGAGCTCATACAACATCTTCCTCTGGTAACATCATTTTCGAATTTGGCTCACCAAAGAACCGATTTCCAAACAAAAAAATGCGCTAATCGCCCCCTTATAGAATGCCAACCCTCATTCACCAGCATCAAAAAACTACGCCCCAATTTGCTCTAGAAACAAAAAAATCCGACAAACGGAAGTACAAAGATTGGCAAGGACACCTTTGCAAGGTACACAATATTAAGTTTAATGCTTAGACTTAGAAAAAGATAAACAGACATTTTATGGCATACTGTGATGCGATCATCACAGTCCAAATCATCACATTGAAGTGCTGGATAGATAATTTGCCTCGCTCCCCAGAATAAACTACCTGGGTGTATTTCATGGAAGCCCTCCATAAACAACTTTAAAAACTCGGAGATAAATGAGAAGTAAATGCTGACGTGAAAGGGCTCCTTAATGATGAACGATGGGTGGTAAATAATTAGCATCTCTGATTAGCCCTTCACATCGTACTCGGAGCCAGTGAGAGGCGGGCGAATTGCAACCAGTTCTGCACATTAATGAGACCAAAGCAGCCTAATATACTGAAAAAAAACCAAGAAAGCACAAAGACTTCCAAGGAGCATCATCAGAATCTGTAATTCGGCTTCGCTATCTGCGCGAGGCTGTGATGTAAGAGATACGCCTGTTGGCTGCCTTGAAATGGTCAAACAGGCAATACATGGAATAGCATTTTCTGTGCGGTCAGTTCAATTCCACAGAGCAACAAATTTTGCCAACCCTACTACTATATTTCAGAAATTAACCTTAGATGGGGAAAACAAGAATAGCAGTCCTACCTGAGTCGTTGTAGTGCATCCAATTGAGCATGACTTCAGGCGCCCGGTACCACCGAGTGGCCACGTAGCCTGTCATGAGGTGATTCTTTTGACGCGCCAAGCCGAAATCGATTATACGCAGTTCCACATCGGAGTTTACTGCTATATTTGAGGGTTTCAGATCGCGGTGAATTATGTGTGCACCATGCATGTACTACAGGAGAGAGAATGAGAAGAAATAATGAGGAAATCACAAGGCCAGTTCGGATAATTGCAGGTGTACGAGACAAGGCCATGTTGAAGTGGAATTTATAGTTCTACACTTGTGGAATGGTGTTACTGTGGTGACGCTACATATAGTAATAAATTTCAAGCGTTCTACTACTCCTCGTAACAGCCGAGATAACAGAAATAGAGGTGAAGAACGAATTCTGTTATCCCTAAAAATCTAAAGTCGGATCCGGTGGATGCTTGTGCCATCAAGAACCTATGATGAGGTCCTTAACCAGTCTATTTTAGAACATTTAAAGTGTAGAGTAAAAAGAGATCACGTGTCTCTTAGTGCCACCCCCATCCGTGATGGTTCTTTTCTCGGTCCACAACCTAGGGGAACCATTCCTAAGAATGGTCAATTCAGTATGTGGGAGGTTATATGCCAAGTATCTAATAAACATGGAATTGCACCCAAGATGTGCCATCTTATGGAAACGGCGAACATGTCCAGTCAGGGCAGGTTGGATAGAACAGCTTTCCGATTCGGCCAGCGGAAGAAAGCGGGACGGTGAATTGCTTTAAAAGGTCAAAAACTCAGAGGTGATGCCAGAGCATCACGATTCGAAACTCACTCCTGATGGCAATAACCTTTCTAGACCTCTATTATCTTACCTCTGAGGTAAGCACAGTCGATACAAAGAAGCGTGCAAATACAACAGGAAATCAGATAAAGCCCTACTTTCACTAGAAAACTCCTCATGTATATGCAACTAGGTTACCTTCAGCGCGCGCAGCATCTGATACGCGAGGAAGCAGATCTGATCATCAGTGAGCACTTGCTGGGCAACAATAGCGCCCAGATCAGCATCCATCAGAGGCGTGACAAGGTACCTAAACGACAAGCACCCAGAATACAGAACGCCATTGTGCGTGAATGGAAAAAGCCAGTTTACACAGTAATCATGGAGGCTACGTTTACGAATATCTCATCGTTAAGCCAACCCGTTTTCGCATATAATGCTCAGGAAAATTATTTTGCTCTGTTCGTCGTTTTAAAGAAATGCCAAAGATAAGAAGGATAAATACCATCAACTCAAAATCGTGATTTACTTTAAATGGCGCGATTGAGTGAGAGGGGCACTCATTTGCCGCCAAATAACTAAATAGACCAATGCCGTTAGTGCACAAAACAAATTTGCATTAGAGAAAGTACTGACGAAGGCACAAACACTGACAATCCTCAAACAATCCATTAAATTCGTAAATGCATTCTTCAATGACGCCATGTTTGAGGACAGGACGAAAGATAATGAAGGTGGCAGAAAGTGAGGCATCATTTATGCCTTTCACAAGAACTGCAACGAACAGACCCCCAAAAAATTTAACACATATGAAGCATAGTTTGTATCCCAGACACGTTCCCCTTCCCTTACTGAAATACGAAGATGGATAAAGCTGACGTGAGGCGAACTGCCCAATCCACCCTCTCCCCCGAAATGCTAGAATTAGCCATCGCGTCAAAGATCACCTGAGATAACCCAAAGGTCAGCAAACATTTCAATGCACTTTCACGAGGAGTGTTGCAAACCTTTGCTGTTTCAGCCACGGCATTCAGATATGTGGCAGTTGCCAGCACAGAAATATCACAGTATAGTGACAGACTGCTGTGCGGAATTGAAAGCAAGAGTTTTAATCGCCACCTGTCTTAAGGTAGCAGATAAAATAGTTAACAAAGATGTGACAAACAGCGCCAAAGTGCCCAAACAGTACAGCATGGCAAGTACTTTTGCGCCAATACGATTTCGAGTTATCCAGTTATGGGGCAGGCAAATTGCTAGTCCAGTTGTTGACACAGCTCACCCCATCGACTTATAGCAAGCAGATTTCTGCCAAATGCAACGGTTAGCAATATTAAGCGTAGATGCCTGTCAAATCATCACTACAGAATTGCCATTGGAGATATCTACCATTTCTCTCTTACCAGAAAAGTCAGTTGAATTCAATGAACGCGACTCAAAGTTGTCTGCTTCACGAAGTTAAACGCAATCTCAAAGGGCGAGAGGGTGGCCGTAAAATGCCTATAGGATTTGGAGATAGCGAAGCAGCACTAGATCAGCACATACAAAAATGAAAGCTTGGGATTAGAAATCAGCAGGAAACGCAGGCATCTAGACCCCAGTCGATCAGGAATTCAATAGAAAAGGCTATTGCATAAGAAGTGGAATCCACAGCCAACTTGTGTCTGGGTGGGAGGGAACGATTAACAGCAAAGGCGACACTTCAATCAATAAACGATTTGAATCATTTTCTTCAACAAATTATCAGACAAACTTGCATTATCAGACATTGAATAAATTTCAAAAAGTGTACAAAACGACCACGAGAAGTAAACAGTACTTTCCAAAATATGTCATGAAAATATAAAAAACTAGCATTGAATTACAATCAAGGTTATTAACGGCAGGAAAAACTTGGTATTACTAGAGCAGAAAGGATAAAAACGAAAAGTTTAGTAATTAAGACGGGACTTACACGTCTTCAAAAGTCTCCAAGGAGGTTTGCGGAGTAAATGCATCAATGAGACAAATAACCTTCACGAAAAGCAACAAATAATGATCGCTACTAGGTAAAACAAAAAATCGGTGGGGAGGAAATAAAACACACATTCTCATGATCCATCTGAGCCAGAATGGCTAACTCCCGGTAAGTGCGCTTAGCGAATTCAGCATTCTCAAAGGGCCGGTCCAACTTCTTAATGGCCACTTCTCTCTGGAGGTATTTGTCGAGGGCAGAGCTATAACGTAAACAGTGAAAAGATATGTTAGGAAGGGTAAACACTTTAAAATCACGTGTTTCCAAATTTAGGAACTACCTGACGGTGCCGTAGGCACCATGACCGGCAACCATGACGGAGGTGTAGCGGTCCGGTAGATCCCACCGCAGCTGGTTTAATTCGACGGAGACAAAACGCCGCTCTTGGTACAGAATCAGATGTTAGTGAGAATGGAGCGCTTTTACAGGGAGAAAATAAATAGTTTCGAGTATCGAATAAGAAAGTTATTGCGTTGATAATACCAAATCCAAAGGGGAAGCCAGTAAGAGGCCAAAAGCAGTAAGTACATGCATGCATAAGCTCGACAGCACACATACCGTTTACATCCGGCATAATTGGGAGAGATCCAAAGAGTCTAAAGACAATAAAAGCACTCTGAAATATCTATAGTCAACAAGGAAAAAAAAGAAAAAAACCCAAAATGTATATCTTTAGGAGCAGAGATCTGTGATCTTACCAGAGAACATGAAAAGTCTGAGGAAATATCCAAAGGCGCACATCTTAACAGAGGTTAACAAGAGGAAACAGAAAAACAGCAGTGGCATAAAGACTGAGCCATAAAACGTATTAGCAAGAAGCCAAAACCAAAACTATTTTAGATGGACAGAGAAATTGATTTGAGGCAAAAAACAGGCACTACAAGGAACGTAGAGTTGGAGCTATCATAGCGACTTCGAGAAATGACCCAGTGAAATGTCACCTGGACCAGAGGACCAACAGACGTCACGGCGCAGCCAATGACCAAACTATTCGTGAACAGAACGACTAAACAACGCGGGTAAATGACAATAAAATAACGCGCTTTGGTGCATAAAAAGTAAGTGAGAGATAGTTATATATTTAGCCTGCATATTCTTAATATTCGTACAAAACTAAAATAGAACAGGTGGTAGAAAGGTGAAGGGGCCGAAATCTCGAAAACCCAAACCAAAAGTGGTCGCCAGCTTCTCGACCACTAAAAATGTAACTTACACATTTAGTTTTTTGGCTTGCAAACTGCACACGTTATTTTCATTTGAATTAATGAAAGGTAGGATGCAGGTAAATAATAGGTGCGTGCAAATCCATACATAGAATGTTGGGCTTTGAAATGAATTTGCCTATTAGGGGTGGGTATCAAGAGAAATTTAGTGCCGTTTTTTATATATGCCTTTGCATTTTTAAATTAGGAAAACTGGTAAGATTTCAGCGATATTTTGTTATGCTACAACTACATTAAATGCCTCTGTTTGGTGAAAACTGGAAGTGCGGCATATCTGTCATGCCCTACAAGAACTCATATTAATTTACGTCACTCAAAGTAAAAATCACGCACCTGTCTAAACACTTTATTAAGTCTAGGGACATAAAGTCAGGAGAGGATGCGGTTAAAGAGAAACTGCAATTTATTTGATTATACTGGTGAAGCAATGCGCATTGCTGGGTTTCGAAACTAATTTTACCCTCTACTTCCTCGTTACTTGCACGTTTCACATATTTCGACATCCTCCAGTTAAGAACTGCAGCACACTTAGCACGCATCGTAGAGGAATTGTATATGATTAACATCAATCTACTGCCATAGTTCGTTTACGCTCATTGTCTTTTCCAGCCATAACCCACTAGATCAAATAACGCATAAAATTAGTAATACAAAGCGGTAAAAAACTTATTATCCTTTTAATATAGTCACTTGTTGAATCGCCGCAGTCGGTCGGTTTCAATTCATCAGTGGGCTACCGGGTTTTACGAAGCAATGCCAGCACGAAAGGTTTGCCCTACTTGTGCCCCTATCCATTTTCTAGGATATGTGTCTTTACGCTATTAAGGCAATTTTGCTTCTCGATAACGAGGGGAAGCGAATAATTGTCAAGGTTCGAAAGCATGTCTTTACACCGGGCTCTAGTATTATGATAATACATTTCCGTCCTTGAAGGCACAATTGGATTTCGAAAAAAAGTTGTTTTCCAAGACCAACAAAAGTGCATATGGTAAAGAATTGCTAATTTGTTTTTATTCTAAAGCTGAAATCACTCTTTTTGAGGGTTCTACATGTGTTCATCGTGCGACCTCGGATATCTATTTCTACATAATCGGCGATGTTAACGAAAATGAGGTTTGTCTTTGCCTTTATGATTCCATTGGGCTTTAGCTCATGCTTATGAATGCGCTTACATGTTTGCATGATTCAATCACACAAATTCTCCGGAACAACTTGGAGAAAAAAACGCTCCTTGACAACCTCGATCTTATCTACCTGGCTGTGGACGAACTGTGCGATGAAGGGTAGCTTTGTTGTTGTTTGAAAGAACGCCGTTTTTATAGAATAATCATGGAATGCGACTCATCTGCATTAGCTACACGAGTCGGAATTAAACCCGAGGAAACTTCTCTTAGTGAACAAACGGTTACGCAGGTATACCGTCCTCATTTTTTGAAGTACTTATTACCATTCCATTGGTTTTCTCCTGCATACATTAATATCAAAATTGTACGTTTGTTTCTTTTGAGGCAATGCAAGCCGCCCGGGAGCAAATCAAAATGGCCCTTTTACGATAGGCTGGTGAATATTTCACTAACTTATATTGTATAAACTCTCAGTCTCTTGATGGGGGAAGGGATGATTTACTTTGAGCGCATCAAAACATCGTGGTAGAACTGCAAAGATTAGTTTGTGCTTGCGTTTCAATGAGGAGACAAAGACGAGTACGGCGGTCGAGTGGGTCCCATTTTCACTTCGAATGCGGATGTCCACATCCGCAGTTTCTTTGAGAATTGCTTGGACAATCCATCGTCTAGGTCTTCTCAACTTTTTTTGAGGTTAGTGTCGGGTCCACGGGCCTGTAACTGCGTAGAAAGTTCCAAGTTGCTTCTGAAATTAGATAATGATGCCTTAGGTCGCGGGTTTATCATGCGCCTCGCTAACAAAAGTGGGAAGCGTGATGCGGTTTGTCAGCCTCGTTAACGCATCCAGGTCACAATGGGGGCCGTCGGTAACAAGTACGATAAGGTAGCTCGGGGATCCACTTGCCTTTCCACTGATCAAGGGTCAATGAGTCGGATGAAATAAGTTCGTCCTTTAGTGGTGTGCCCTCTTGTTCGTCGTTTTCGTCGTGATATTCAGCAAAAAAGGGGTGTGCTAGGGCTTCTGAAGCTCTTATTCGACGATCCGGATCAAGGACAAGCATCTTGGAGAGGAGGTCCAACACTGAAAGGCGAGGATACACAGTGATGAATTTGTCTTGTTTACGCCGCATAACTCTAACGACATCAGGGCAACCATTGTCACTGTGTACTGTTCGAAGAATTCCTGCACAATGTGGTCTTGGCTATTCAATGGGCCTGCTTTAAGTCGCCTTTCAGGCGGTAAACTTACGCACATCTGACGCCCATGGAAAGACCTCCTTAAAATCGCGCCTCGGTGGGAGATTTAGAGTCTCAATGAACGCCCTAGCCTAAAATGGAATCAGCGTTACCACAAATCAGTACATAGGGTACAGGTGGGGAGTCAATGCAGTCGCTTACGCTGTCACTGCTGATTTTCTGTCGAAAGCCCTCATCAGGCAGACCAACCACAGTAAGTATTTCTCCAAGTTGTTGTATCGCATTATCACCACTGAAGAGAGGTCTACAAATCTTCATCTCTACGAGGATACATGCCACCGACCAAACGTCAACTGAAACAAATAAAGGACAACCAAATGACACAGCAGGTGTCAAAATACTCACCTGTATCGTTGTAGTTCATCCATTTCGCGATGATTTCAGGCGCACGATACCACCGAGTTACCACGTAACTCGACATGTTCTCATTCACCGGACGAGCCAATCCAAAATCCAGAATTCGTAGATTACATTCCTCGTCCACAGCTATGTTCTTGGGCTTCAAGTCTCGATGAATGATGTTTGCGCCATGCATGTACTGTAGTAATTTTAGAGAGAGTATTTTTAGACGCCCTATCAACATCATGAGAGCCCCTTCCAACTAAGTCCTTGAGGCTGAATATGCGCACATGCGACTGTGTTCAAACGTGCAACTTCGGCACCTCCCCCTCACACGGTGTGAGCTTCCATTGTGCTCTTTATGGATTCGCATGGCTTCTGTATGCTCTCAACAGATCTCTCGCAAGTGCATGGATTATTGGTGATTATGCTATGCTATGCGAACACAATCCAAAAACAAAAGTTCTCTGACTTATTAGCGACTGAGATCTAACGTCACAGAAACTGGTGGCTACTGTGCATGGTCAAGTCTGTATGGACCTAACGCAAGAAGACCGTTGAGGCAGTGTCAACGCTTGAAGAACTGGAAAGCTTCCAAATAAAGCTATCAAAGGCGCTTCTGGGATTTATTGGAGTAGAAGCACAAACAACACCTTCGCCAAACTCCTGGAAGCTGGATTTGCTCCAGGTAGGGGACTGGGATCATCTGAAAGGGGACACTATTGCAGGAGTGGTGTGAAGCTAAGCAAATTTTTGTGCTCTAGCAGATATGTTGGTTGCAGCCGAACTGACGGGATGCCTCACAGGGAAACGCATTAACTAGGCTTCTGTCTCGGAAACCATATGCCAAAAGCATTAATCACGATGCAATGGACGGTTTAGAAGTGAGGCCGAAGAGAGCTTCCCAGCCAATGCTCGAAAGAGAATGAGGATGCGCGGCAACTTAACGTGTGCGCTTAGCTAAGAACTAAACTAGCTGAGCTCCTAAATTGAACTTTTTCCTAAACAGCACAGTGCAACGCCCAAGCATTCCACCCATAACTTGAATAATGATTTTGCGCTGTAAAGACGATACCTCCCTAACATTTCGGAGGTGCCCACCAAAATCAATGTGGTAGATGTCAAAGGAATGCAAACATTTGAAAGAAAGACCGATCACAAAGCAACAAAACCTTGAGAGCTCGAAGAATTTGGTACACGAGGAACGTTATTTGGTCATCGTCGAGGACTTGATGCTTTATAACCTCCGCCAAGTCAATTGGCAATAGAGGCATTACAAAAAAACTAAACAAAAATAAAGGGAGGAAGGTCAGAAATACACAATCTGCAATGTGAACTTAAGCTTAAACAAATTCCTGCACAAGCACAACTTACATTTCGTTAAAACTTTCCAATGTCGTCTGTGGCGTAAACGCGTCTATCAGTGTTACGACCTAAGACCAAAACAAAAGCATTTCTAAGGAGGAGGTGTGAAGAAAGAGCATCTGCCTAAGTTCTGGTAACAGATCACTTAAGGGCTGCGTCATCGTACCTCCTCAAGGAAGCCCAGCCCCCGGGACGTAATAGCGGTCCCAATTCCGCCTGCATGCCGTCAATGTATATTTTTTTAAAGTACTGTGCTTTCGTTTACCTTCAAGGAAGTATTGGTACACCACCGAAACTTACGCATTCCACGTGAAAAGAAAACTGCCATAGCCATCTCCTGACAAAAGTTGGCTGATCAACCTAGCACCACCCAAAGAGGGATTACTTGAATGCAAATCTCAAATACCAGAATGCCTGTGAGTGAGGTCCAAACGAACATTCGATTGCAGTCTTGAAACTTCTAAGGAAGGTTCACCATCTTGGAGAGTCTTGAGATGCTCTACTTATTCAATCATGCCGTGCTTATAGGCACTGAGAAGCCACGCTTCCCCACAGTTGCCACTGCAAGAACTGAGTATTGGTGCATTTGTCTGCGCCAAGATATTCAGGATAATTTACTAGGTGTTACGGGATGACCAAACCTTCTAGTCTACAGAACACCAGCAATCGAAAAATGGCTAATGACATGGGTACTTTTGAAACATAGTTATCCTTAACGCGCCCGCAATCTGAACCATCCACACTCATTCATTTTCTCTTATCCTTATCCGCCACGAATGTGATGCACGCACGTTTTACTAGTTTACAACAACCAGCTCCACTGAACCATGTTAAGAGAGACAGTGTTAAACCTTCCGATTCTGAAGATGACTTCAGCGTGTTTATGGTTTGAGTAATCGACGAAACGGCAGCTAGCATCGTCTCAGAGAAACAAAAGATTTTGGCTGTGGAGGTTGACCTTCCTCTAGGTCTTCCGGTGGGAAAACGTTCAAATTTAGTATCCCACTTCTTTTTTGGCAAGCATGATTACAATAGCATGCTGTTACTTATATCAGCTGCCAGTGATGCTAAATCAGCATAAAGGAGTGCTATACAAAAACTCCAGCCTTCTTTATTCAAAGAGGCGTGACAGGACCTATGCATCTTTTCGGTGCTTGGACTAGGAAATTTGCACTGTTTTCTTTCCAATGGCTTTCAAAGTGTTTATGTGCTTCTTAGCCTACTTAAGTTCAATGAAACTAGTTATTCAGACCTGTCGAATGGGCTTCACGGGATGATGTAACCCGGTTTCATGCATTCAATTGGCTATGAATAGGCACGAGAGGTTAAGAAAATTCAGGAACTAAGCCCTCTTATCTTTTCGACGAAGAAAATAAAGGCAAATATGCGATGCGCTTGAAAAAAAGCAATGCCGCATACATGTATTTTCTCAATGGCATCCTGTTTATCCAGCAAGCACTCCCAATTTCGACCACTATTTACTGAGTTTTACAATTAAAAAAGGTGCCAAATGAGACCAAGCAGTGAATAGGCGACAGCTGAGAGAATTTAGCAGGGCATTCATCACTTGTTTTTTGGGTATGATTTTATGGTTTATTAAACTATTATGCAACGGTATATGCCAACTGCATGACGCCAAAATTTTACAGTGAGGAAAAGTTCTTCGAATTCGCCTCTCTTGTTTTGATGCCAGCATTAATTACGGCTTGTCATGAGGCCATATAAAGAAGATTGGAACATACCGCTGCTTCGGCAATTTCAAGTCTTTAGTAAACTAAATGTGGACCCACAAGGAAATGTTTAAATAAGGTCTGGTAGTGACCAGATGATTTTCAAAGGAGGTGGAACTCACATTTTCATGATCCATGTGAGCTATAATAGCCAATTCACGATACGTACGCTTAGCATTTTCAAGCGTGTCGAATGGATTATCGATGCGTTTTATGGCCACCGTGCGCTGTAAGAGTTTGTCTTTTGCGGAGCTAAAATGAAGCAAAGTATGCCAGCAGACTTTTTGAAGGAAAAGAGACTTGAAAGGGTGAAGAAGACTCACCATACGACTCCATACGCTCCACACCCAACTGGTGTGAGGTCGGAATAACGATCAGGAAGAGTCCAGCAAAACCCATTATATTCGACAGGAACAAAGTTGCGCTCTGGGTAAGTTGGGTGGTAAAAGTACAAAGAAAAATACTTGCGAAAAAGAACTTGCAGACACATGAGACGCAAAACTATGAGATTTTGTTAAAAAGCGTTTGCCTTAGTATTCTACTACTTCAACGTACCAGACATGCCAATACTTAAGCTAAAAGAGATGCACAAGAAGTAGAGTAAACGCGAAAGCTGATATTACGGAAAGTAATAAAATGGTGCAAAAAACAATACCTTAGCCTTAAAAGCTGAAATCAAAAAGGCATTTCACACTTCTAATAAACCTGTAAAGATAAAGCAAAAGTATTTCGTACGATAGAGACGAACTCCCCAAAAAAGACCGACCTTCAGTGATTACAGACCAGCAGTAATATAAATCGGAGGGACTCAGTATGCGAATAGTCCGAAGTTATTAAGAGACTTATCACTCTCTTAAAGCACTATATCCTATAGGCGTGAAAACTTTCGTTTGGCTAGCCTCAAATAAACACCAGGCTTCACTATGAGACTTCAACAACGATGAAAACAAGTAAAGGCAAGCACCCAAACGCTAGCTTATCACACCTAAAATGATGCTACGTCTCCGCGCTTCTGACTTTCACGTTATTCGGTGAAGGTTGTCAGGTGCAAATAGCTTGGAAAAAAGACAGGCGATTATTCACTGTTAGAAAATCCAACTGTTTGGGAAAAAAAGTATCAAAAAAACAAAGCGAGTAGTAAAATCCATTTAATATGTTTTAAATTGTAACCATTTGAGACAAAAATACAAAAACCACACGAAATTTTGTACTTTTGGCTATTGGGCGAGGTTCTGTTTGTAATAAGCCTTGATTCTTTATACGTTATTGCGGAATTGTAATTAGCTAGTAGATGTCAATAGTCACCACGTGCACTATAAGCCGCAGCAATGTACGCGTGCAAAAGTTGATTGCATGGAAATATGATGTGCTAATATAACAAATTAATTTGATTTAACAAAGCTACGTGTTTTAGTATGGTGTGAATATAGGTGGGTAGTTGAAGTCGCTGCAAAGTTGGCCGGCCGTGTTTTTTTGGACGCGTGCGCTTTTATTTCATTGTCATTGTTGGTGGTTTACAGAAGCGTTTAAACATTCTCCTTTGGCTCCTTTGTCTGTGGCTACGAGACATAAGTTTTATGCACTTGATATTGTGAATGCGTCCTCTGACTGATTTGGTTCACAGTCTTACATGTAGCTCTAGGTTGCAAGTTATTCCCAATTTTGTGTAAGATGTGTAACTTCTATTTTCTCGTGTTTTTAAGAAAATAAAAGCTCTAAACTGTCTTTAGGATTTTGTTTAACTTGCGAAAGTATCGTCGGTCTTTTAATTATTCCATCCCTAACCAAATCTCACTTCCCAAATTGTTGGTATCCCATTTTGTCACATTTTATGCCTCATCTGTATGGCTTACTTATTGTGGGTAGGGCTTGGCTTGTGGTTTGTTGGTCAGTTGCATTACTTCCGCTTTGCACATATTCAGCCTAGATCTTTTTATTTCACCCCTTTTTAGCTTCACTTTTAGCTCTCTGGTTTATCTCCAGATGACTTGTGCACTACCAGATCCGGATCAGGATGCCTTGATGGAGGAATCTCCTTCGGAACATGATGTTACACCACCGAAATCAGTCAAAATCATTGACGCAGATGAAAATTTTCTGGTAGATTGGCTTCTTTTCCGAAAAAGATAGATGCGCGTCATGCTGATGCCTCATGATGCCCACATTTTCTCTAGTTTGACGATTCGGACGCCCTAGCTCGAGCCCTTGGCTGTCCACCAGCTATGAGGCTCAAAACCCTAGCCATTGTGGGCAACACTGGAGATGGGAAATCACATACTTTGAATCGCGCATTCTGTCTAGAAGGCGCTGGTGACGGCGCGGAGAATGTTTTCTTCACCTCCTCATCTCAGTGCGACTGCACACTTGGAGTTTGGGCTGCTTTCGAACCACAACGTGGTTATCTTCTTCTTGACACTGAAGGTGGGTGTTAAATTGGTGTGGTTGTGGGAGAGAATTAACAGCTCCAAAATGAGTTTTCCTTCACTGTTAGACCCCCGGCTAATGGTGTTTTTATTATCTGCACTTATTATTACGGCTAAATTGTTTATTGTATGCGTTTTCACTTCGTTTACTCAGTGGAGATATGTTGCTGTTTCGATATTTGACGAACCTGTAGACACTCCCCTACCGTCTATTTCTTGAAGAGTAACCACATGTTTTCCGGAAATTTCGTAATTCACACTTTATCGTCGTTCCTCTTTGTACTTCGCTAAGTTTCTTTGCTGGTTCAGCATTATCCTCAGCTTTGATTAGTCCCTGTTTATTGGATAATTCATCTAGTACACTATTGCGGCCAGTCATTGGTGCCATGACCCTTGCTATTACCCATTGATGACAAACGCGCCTACTAGTCTCTACTTCAGCTACACCTCTTTTTAGCTGAACGAAAGCCTGTTTTCGGTGCATTATTTTCACCAGATCAAAACCATCTCCATAGAGGCTATTTTAGATGGGCTAGTAAAAGCGGCGGGTCAATTACATAATTTGAAATTTTCCGCTGCTGTTTTTGACCGCAAAGGAGTGTCGGAGGGCAGTGACTTAAAGGTTTGACTTTGATAAACATGTCAATGAACCTTCGTGTTTGAACGTGAAGTTTTGGGCATGAAACATGAAATTGAATTGTTTCCGCTTGGTTAAGTGGCCGTTTTCTATTAACTTCATATTTTCGGATCCAGGCATTTGAAAACTGTTCTTCACGTTTTGCAGGTTAGAATGCGTCTAGTTATCGCTACCTTCCTGTTTTTTTTCTTTTTAATGATGCAAAGTAGTAGACGGAGTAGCGTATCTTATTTTTGTTGATGCATAATAAGCAAATTGCTGATGCTTTAATTCATCATAACCACCTTCTGCTGTCTAATCTGTAATCCCGAACCTTCCTGGTTTAAGCAAATATACAAATTTTGTTTTGTTATGACTCGATGGTTTGTAGTTTTGTGGTTGAACAGGAAAGTAGCCATAGTTTTTATTCAACCTTAAACCATTGAGGGTGTTGTGTGAAATGTTCCATGGATCGAGTCATCGATGGAAGCGAACCGAGATCTAACTGAAAAGTATTATTGGTGTGTCTGTGTCCTGTGCCAATGCCTGATTTGTGACGACCTAAAATGTGTTAGTCTAAACGGTAGGTCAGCGCGCGTTTCAGGATCTCGATTCACACAATTGTTTGTGTACTCTATTGTCCGGTGTGATCGCAGTGGTAAAATATGCTCTTTAGGAGTTCTGATGAGACCTTCCCTCAAGACTTTTCCAAGTGATTGCTGCAGAACCTGTCGTATGGTTTGCCCTTGATGTTTATCTAATATAATCAATTTGACCGCTCACACCTCTAGCGAGGCTTCTGAAGAAATTAGCTACTGTGGCTCAGATTCTTTGCTGTTGCATCAGCATCTGCACTACTAAATTGGCCGATTCAACTGATCCTCAAGGCTAAATAAGGGTGATTCGCTTATTTTATACTGAAACAACTCATGCATACTTCAGTTTTAAATATAGCCGATTGGCTCAGGATACCAGTCGGTTTGACAGATTTTCATTGATTGACCTAGGACGCGCCACAGATGCGTGGCGTGAGGGCCCGAACTAAATGAGGTTTTGTGGATTAGTCCTTTTCGTATTACACACTGTGTGCTCAACTTTGCCTTTATCCAGGCCTTTTGGGTGCATCCGTGAACCCTAACCGTCAGCGTCGGCTGTTGTTAAAAGTATTCGCGGTGGCTGACGTAGTGGTGTACCGATCCATGTCCGATCGCCTGCATACGGACATGTTCACCTTCTTGGCGGATGCCTCGGACGCCTTCGTTCGTCATTTCCAGCCCCACTTGGAGGCGCTGGCACAGCAGCACGACCTTCCCTGGTCCGCTCGCCAGCTTGGTCCTGCAGTTCTCATCTTCCAGGAGACCCGACACACTCTTCCTCTCGTTGGCGATGCAGATGGTGGGTGGATTTATTTTTAACTTGAAGCCTCTTATGCCACTAAAGCAGAGTGTCAACCTTTTGTTAGTTCTCCGAGCGCGGGCGTCTTTTGGCTATCTCTATGCGTCCAACCATGTCTGCATATTTTGGGCTTTCGTTTAGCCGTTATTCAAAGTGAATTTCGTTTGACTCTTAGCATCTCGTATTCATTTGGCTGTTCGATTTAGGTTTTGAGTATGGGGTTTATCATGGGTTGTGGATTCTTAGGTACTTTATCCTTCATCTTTCCTTGTTCTCTTCAGGCGTTGGCTTAAAGTGGCTCATGGTCGACTTCAGCTGATGTATTTAAGTAAAAAATTGCCTTTTGGCCCCTGATAATATAATCTTCGAATCTCTCTCGAGCGTTGAATGTCTATCCTTGCCTTGGGATGGCTAGGCTTTTCCTTCGACCACAGGCACTTACTGGTGTCATGACGTTTATAATTCCTCCACTCTTATCCGGTAGCTTAGGGGTTCGATCGTCTTCTAACACCTGGTTTTTCCTACTGGTTGTTTGAAGGTGTTTGGACGCTGAAGAAGAACTCCTCTTGATCTATATGAGACAGTTGGCTTCCAAATATCCGGTAAATCCGATTACTTTGTCACGAATCTCTAGTTAAGGTTGATTATGATAGCTTTCTTCTGTTGTGCAGGATGTCAAGCCACTTGGTAGCATAAATGTATCCGATGGAGACTAAGATAACCAACGGTGTTTATTCATGAATCACTTGAGACGATTCCTCTATAGCTCGAATTAGAAGTCCGCTTCATCGTGCTGGCGGCTTTGAGTGTGCCTGCACTAGGCATTGCTTGATTTTTGCTTGGGTGGCAATTCCCAATCGAACTGTTGCTAATCCCTTCCCTTAAGTGGCTTTCGATACTTCTTTGGTGCATTAGACAGTAGTTATAGTAGTTGATCTCCCTATTTTAAGCTCACCGCTGAGTATTTGGACGTGAACTTCTTTCTGATTGATCGGCTTCCTAAGCAATAAGCGTGTGTCTGAAAGCTAAATTACAGATTTTTGCTTATTCACAGACAGGATCATGTTCAATCTTTTCGTCTTATCGATATCTTAATCGTTTGGCAGCATCTGACTTGAAAATATTTTAAGCCCTTCATATTCAAGCTGCAGAAATTCTGCTCCTTCTCACTGGCATTCCATTCCCAACATCGACCAGACCTTGGCTTGTTTGCTGGTGTTCGGTTATCATTTTGTGGTACAATCAGCCTAGTTTGTTGGTAAACCTTTTGGCTGTCTTATCTGTTTTTCCTTTCTCTCTTTACACTGTCTAAATTCTGACCTTTTCAAGCGAAAATTCCCCAATTCCCATTCTTAAGGTGTTATTTGCAGTGACTAAGGCAAAATCATTGCAAATTTCGCTAACCCTTGGATTGAGGGCCTTATCACTCTCTATTAACCCATATTAGTCGATTTTACGTTTTTTTTTCCCCAAACCTTCAAAATGAGTGCTCAGAGGTTGGTGTTTTATTGGGGAAATTTTATGCAAGCTGTATTATACATTTTTTTCTGGAAAGTAATTGACTAACCATAAAAGTCAGCACGATTTTAAGCCATGTTGCGCCTCGATTTGCGAAGTGTGGGAGCTAGGAAAAACACACCTAGAGCTTTTTATTTAGTCCAAAGAAGGGTTCCTTTTTGCAAGGCGCCGTGTGGTCTCCTATGCCCTCAAAAATTGGCTGCAAGGCGAATTGGACGGAGACACCGCCTCATCCTAATTTACTGTGTTCTCTTCTTGGTATTTCCCCAAGTCCCAAGTGGTTTTTATCGTCCTCCCTTGACAGGCAGTGGAATTGCAGAAGTTGTTGAGGTCTGTTGTTCATTCCTGCAGACAAGATGCTTAGTAATACTTGAGGTCATGGCTAATTTGTGTCTCATTAGGAAGGGATGGTCGGTAAATATGCTTTGGTGATGGGCATCTAAGCAAATTTCTTATTTAAAGGGGACTTTCGGAGTTATTCAGTCTTTTCTACCACCATGAACTTATTTGGCTACCCTTTAAATGCCTAAACGGACGAAATCTCGTGAATTTCACTAAACATATCAACCTCCTGGTTAAGTAACTTGCCAAAGGTTATTGGAACATCTGCAAAATTTGCTCAAACCTTATTGGCGAATGCACCTGTATATGTATGTACGCCCGTTTTCCAACCGTGTCGTGTGTAGTGTATCAAATCTCTATCTTTCGAGATGCTGCATCCCGCAATCAACAACTGTTGACTGACTGGTTTCGGTGTCCCATTGAAAGACCTTGATCAAATTCCCATTGTGAAGGCGATGCTTAACCTCTAGTTTCAGAAACATAAGCTGACAATATTTAGGTTAGGAACAAATTAAGTACTGCCTCATGATTCTGTTCCTTTAATGAGGAATCACTAAACCCTTCCCCTTTTTTGCCACAGTCTTCTAAACGTTAAGTCGTTTTGCTAATATTTTTACTCTATAGGAACTGCCTTTTTGAAGGAGAGATTTGCTAGCATCCATCGCAATGCGGACGCCTTTTCCACTCTGCGCTACGTTGGAATTCAAACCACCTCGGGATCCACGAATTTCACTGTGAGTTGTCAGTCCAAGCCATCACCATCCTTGTTGCGCGGTCAAACATCCACCCAGGCAGCTGTGTCTCCGTATACTTCACCTTTATGGGAGTTCGGATAGTAGTCTAAATCCAACAAACAACCGTTTAGTCATCGATGTCAAGCGGCATGGAATTGTTTTGTGTTTAACCTGCTCCAAATGAGTTTGAATCGGTGGAATAATTCCTCAAGTTCCACTGTGGGTAAACTGTCTATACGCAAACTTACCGCTCTTCAATTGCTGACTTTTCCATAACGTTCGTCGCAATAGTGGGTGGATGACTTTACGTATAACTGTGAGGTAAAGAGGGTACTGGAACGCTAGAGGACCTCCGGATTAAGCGATTCCACTTTTTCCGGCATCCGTGACTCCCTGCTGTATGATCAAAACTGTCAACGATTGAATAATCTCTCCGCGGCCTTTGCACTGCATCTGCGAACATCTCGTTCCTTGTCAAAACGGGTACGGCATATTACAACTCTGGTAGCCTTCGGTGGAACGGAAGTCGAAGCATTCATTAATCGTATCATGTGATTTCTCTCCCTCTCCAGCCAGTTAGTGACGCCCATCACCATGGTGTTAAGGTGGCAGGTAGTGGTATGCGCGTGTGTCTCAGAGGAATAGTAGGAGGAGTGGCGTTTTCTCATAATGGACGAGTGAGTAATTAAATTCCTGACTTGGGTAGCCAAATGACATTCAGACACTTTCCATACTCTCTGTAGGCCTGATGATTATTATTATCAGCTCCACCCTTTAAACGCCAATTCCAACCTCCAACTTCCCCGCAGCAAGTGTCTATGTGGTTGAAAGATACATTGCCACTGTAAAGGACCCGTATTTTTGTTTTGAAGGGGAACTACTATTTTCCATTTGATGTGTCATCATTTTGAGTAGTTACGTTTATAACTAGTAGTGAATTCATGCCAAAACTGCCGAATTTCTTCCCCCTTTTTCGTTGATCCTTCTCTCCTCACCTACCACTCTCTGTCAATTATCTCTTTTTTATGATAGCTTAATAACTTTAATCCATTTTGGGTAACATTTGTCTAGCAAACTGAATTCATTTTAATAGTTAAGATAACCGCAATGTGGATCAATTTGTGCTAAAATCCATAAAGTTTGCGAATATCTACACTGGCGCTTCACACTCCATGGGAGAACTTTTGACAGAGCTTTCAACAAGCATGGGGAGGTTCGGAAACATTATCATAGCCAGGCGCGACACCTCCCCTTCGCCTTACCTTGTTTTCCGAGTTATTTCTATCTTCGTCAATTTTTATTGCAGCTGTCATGTGATTCGAAATGACCTGACGACATTGGGGTCACGATCCGAGGGTAATGGCCAATCCGATCGTGGATCGGGAACCAATCAGATCCTACCAACTCGTGATTAGTCATATGTGGTCGTCTAGTGGTCACGACCGCCCCACTTGGCTTTCTTGAGAAAGGACACCCCTTACGTGCCCGAGTTCGTGTTTGGTCAGTCAACATTCGCGCATCGTGCGGTAGTGTAAGGGATATCCGCATCAGCCCGGTTTTTTTTGCGCTGAAATTATTGTACGGGTTTTATAGTTCATTCTATGAACGATCTTGTGTTGTTTAGTAGTCACCGTCTAGTAGACTAGTTATTAAAAATGTCTTACAGCCTTCTGTATAACCGCAAAACCCATAAGCTTGTGTGCGGGGTCCAGTGCTGAGGGCCAATTATTAATTACGACTTGCCAACTCGACGCAGTCAACACTAGAAGGGAAGCGAGTTATCTTTTCATATCCCCTCAGAAGGTGGCACTTTTGAGTCCCCATACTACATTTTAAGATGCGTGCGAGGATGCTGCCGCATCTCCACGATATTGAGTTAGGATGCAGATGGCTGTTCTCACCTTTTCTTGGCATTAAATGATTATTTGCTGAGAACGGGCTATTAGCGACTGCAGAATTCAAAACTGGCGCCACTGCCTTTGAGGTAGCAGTTTGTTTTTTACTAAATTCGTAGTCCTGTCTCCGGAAGTAATATTAGCCATGCTAGGTGTTTGCAAGTGAGTCTCTCATTATCTTACAGGGGGCAGTGAAACTGGGGCATTACTGGGATGACCATGGAGACCGAATTGAGCAATTTTTAACACGCTTGATGTCAGTCTCGCAATAAAGTCTGCCAGCACCTCTCAGGCACTTTATTATTTTAATTTAATCTCTAGTCCTTCAACATTCATTTTTACCCACAAACACTTTTATTTTAGTTTGATACGTCACATACGTTTGTCGTCTGGGCTCGAATGAGAAAATCAGGGTTCTGTATTTATGTGACCCCTTGCAGGCATGTATTAGGACTCGTAAATAAGCAGTTCCACAGACATGCATAGGTTTAATCTGGTTTATTCTACCTCTTTTCCTGTAGCCCTTCGTCCGCGTCGCGGACGAGTTGATGTCGGAGACGTCGGTACGAGCACCGCGTCGACTGGAGCACATCTTCCGAGCGCTCCTGGGTCTGAGTCGGCATTTTGCTAACGACCTTCCAGACGCAGCAGCTACGGCAGCAACCTCATTGACCTTTGTGGAGGAGTACTTCACCTGTCCCGCCCGCTGCACCGTGTGCCACGCACGTTGTGAATTGGGTGTGAATCACACTGGTACGCCGCATCAGTCGCGCACACGCGACTTAGGGGACGGATGCGAGTACTCCCCCTTACTGCAAAATAAGATCTACTACTGCAAGGTGAGACAGTTTGCATTCAAATGTTTCAGGTAATAGGGCTCAATTAATCTACTACCAGGATAGCTACGACTTTCACCAATCTAGCATTTTGCCTTTCAAGGCAGTCGGGCTAGCCTTTGTCCACTACAGTTGAATTTCCTAGCTTGTGATTGTGCTTTCGACCCCTTGAGAGGTCGTAGTCGTCATCGGTAGCATGAGAATGCGAAGTCTGTGAACGAGTCATTAATTTCCTATCTCCCTTCTCAAAGCTCATGATAGGGATGGACTAGTCGCTAGCTGATCAGTTGCATGAGGTAGGTACCTTTGATTAGCGAAAAATTCGGGTCTCCAGCCTGCTGCGCACACAAACGCCGTGCGTCACCAAAGCATGATCACATCCACGAATGGTGCGCGGTCAACGTCCTGCAAAAGTGGAAAGCGGTGAACGGATCATTTTAATCCAATGTACAATCGAATACGGCAGCACAGATCGTCTCTCATCCCAGTCTAGTTAGCAAGTAACTCAAAATAACCGGGGTATAGGAAAGAAAAACAGATTGATAGCCCTGTCATCTGTCAGTTCATGATACGTAGCATCCGCTCACTTGCTGGGCTCCATAACTTAACCCCAGCAGCTTAACTAGATATTGGCGAGCTCTGTCATTTTTATTATCATCATCCACGTTAAGTAATTTCCAAAGGAAGATGGAATGGGTGATGTTTGCGACGCCTCACCTTCTTCAAATGCTGCAGTACAGATTTAACGAGAGCTTGGGCCACCCCTGGAACAGAGTGAAAAGTAGCAAAGCAGGTAAGATGGAGTCACTTGCATCAATGATTGATCTGCACTTAATGAAACAAAAGTCCAGAGGATTTGCCTTCTTGGGGAATAGGCTGCAGTATGATTGGTATGTATTTGGTCACAGAAGAGTGAAGACTGTTCCGCTCTCTCTCTCTCTCTCTCCCTTAGAGGTAGACTTCATGGAAAATGATGAATAAGAAGTGGTTGTTGTTGTTACGTTCATCGTGGTGGTCAATTTTCGGAACAAACTGCGGCCTTAACATGCCATGATGTGATTGGCTTGTCCACCAGGGGGATGTCTACGCGCTAGGCCAAGGTCACTAGGGCCCTTATTTTTCGCCAGCTGCATTGCAGGACATGCATAAAGTTGTTGGTATGCCTTACCTAGATTTCTTCATACTCCTCGTAATAAAAATTGTTTTTTTTTTTCACGTAATGGATGTTGGAGCATCTCTCAAAACGGGAGCATATTCCCCGAAATTAAAACCTCAGTAAAAGAATACTTCATTGTATTCCTTGGTGACCACTAATGCTGCAGTTGTACCTGTCTTGAATACAGCAAAAATATTGTCCTGTTTAAGTCAAATTATGAGCCGGTCTTCGGTTAGAAAATAATGAGAAGCCTTGAAAATTGCCAGGCCTTATTATTGAAATCAGTCACCGCTGAAGTCATATTTATGGCCCCATCTGGGAACTCCAATAAATGGCAAGGGATGAAGATGGTATTTCGTTGCTAGGGAAAGAAGGTGCAAAGGGAGGCAAAGTGAAAATAGAGGATACAACGGTGAGGATTTTGTGATAAATAAGGAGTCTTTCTTCTCAAGAACACGGATCTCCTTTAGCTACGGTTATGCTTTGCTGATTAATCTGGGATCGGTAGTAACTTTGTCTGCCAGAATGGATTGGTGTGGGGGCGCATTCATTTGTCATTTCTCCTCCGGGTTGATGAAACCCACGCAGCTTCGCAAAGGTGTCCGAGGGAAACTTTCTTTGAGGAGCATTTAGGCCCGATCAGCCAGCCATTTGAAAGCGAATTCCATTCTTAGTTCTTGAATGACGACTGAGGACCTCCTGCTGTCACGGAACGTACTTATAAGGAGATCTCATACCGTCCTTTGGAATGGACGAGGAAAAAAGTGCTTACATCATTCCCATCCTCCATTTCCTCCTCTCGAGGTTTTGCTGAGTTGTGGGTATTGATTATCATCTTGACGCCGGACAAAAACCTCATGCTAAATGAACATTTTTTTTCCTCTGTTAGGCAATTTTCTTGGTCACATAAGGCTGGGGTTGGGATAGAAAACGGTAAATATTCGAATGATTAAGAAATGTCATGTTTCGCTGATTTAAGATTGCCAGGACAAGGAAGAGACAACCTACTTCCTCATTTCCATGGACCTGGTTGGCGTTGACAACAACGCCCAAGGCGAGACCAGAAGGTTTAGTACTATCTTTACGTCTTCTAACCTTATCGAACTCCTGATTCAACAAAATTATCAACCTAGTCTAAATCTTGACTTCGATTGGTCCACCCCTCATAAGACGTATTTCACCTCTTAAGGCTATTTTCCGTGCTCCCATTCACTACTTTGTGGATGTGTCGTAATGTTGCGGAATTTTACGGTGTTGTTATGAATCCGGAAGCTAGCGCCTTTGATGAAGTAGAGGATGCCCATAAAACCATTTTGGAGCCGAAGATTGCTTTGTTTGACTAATCCTGTCTGCTCCAAGGTCTGTGGATCTTTCAGCTTGTGATTTCGTTAATCCTTTCCGCAGCGCTGCTACTCACTGGGCCGCACCATTGTCCTTGTGCCCAAGACGCTGGAAGAGAGGGAAAATGCGGTTACGGGAGTGATGAAGTATCTGTGGTGGGGCTACGTACTGAGCTGTCCGCATCACGGTGTGGTCTACCGTAGTCGCGCTCACTGGTCCGGCAATCCCCCACCCGAGGACTCACCTCTGGTGCATTGGCAGGTGGTTCACCTATGGCCGGGCGAAACCTCCCTCCTGCAGGTCTTTACTTCAGCTGTCGTCTCTCACTCCTGAACCTACGTTGTCAGCCTTAAGTGCTCTCAAATTTCTTTTTCATCTCTTTCAGGCCTGTTGTTTGCTCATTCTACAACTTATTAGAGTACTGATAACCTAAATACTTTTATTCAATTGTTTTTTACAGGGAGCGCATCCGTTCGGTCAGCTTGTGGTGGACGGCCTTACTAGCGTAAGTGAGCAGGTCTCTCAATTGGCTGGCCCACCGACACGTCTCTTGGGTGATTTCATTGCAGACACTGTGGCTCCCTCCTACTGGCAGCCGAATTCACAGATCACGAACTGCTCTTGTTGTGGCTTCCTGTTTCCTACATCTGCTGGTTCCACTACCAATAGTTTTGATTCTTCCTCTGCCAAATGCGCCGCAACCACTGATGCCGCCAAAGTGTCGCCTACAGATGACGCAGAGAAGCATCACTGTAGAGCATGTGGTCGTGGCGTATGCGATAGCTGTTCCAAACGACGTATCCCCGTTCCCGACCGCGGGTATGTGGAAGTGGCTGTGCGGGTTTGCGATCGGTGAGTGATTCCTTGTCAAGGCGTTACTTAAGCAATTTCAATCTTTTGGGATTTCTATAGTCACTACAGGTCTATATTTTTGTAATCTTTTGAAGCGCCCCTACAACTAGTTTTTTTATTCATTTGCTTAAAGTTTAAATGCTGAATTGAAACATATGTACACATGATTAGTTTTGATGGAAGCCCTTTTACCCTGGCAGGCCTTTAGTGTCGTTGTTTCAATGGCCCAATCCTTTTAAATCACTTGCATTCCATTGGTCCACTGCACATTTCAGTTGCTACGCTTCGAGGACCCATTCCAATGGTGATTCCCCTGCCTCTATCATGCCTTCACGCTATTCTGGCGGTCCTGATGCCTCTAGATCTAACGTTGGAACGTCCAGTCGACGAGTTTTTGAGCTACTCTCCGCCACTGCAGGCTACATTGCTCCTGTCTTCAGCGCCCCTAAGCGTGCGTCTCCTCTCTCATCAACATTGCATTTTGATTAAGCCTAGTGGTCATCGTTACCGTCATTCAAGTAGAAAGGAGTACACATAACAGTCTGCCTGCATACATGTGTAGAACTGGTGAAAGCGGCGGTGAGACCGGACTATTGGCAGCCGGACGAGGAGTGTACACGATGCGCACTGTGCGGTGGCGCCTTTGGTGCGCGCTTATCGATTCATCACTGCCGAGCTTGCGGACGAGGGGTCTGTGCAGCGTGCTCAAGCCGCCGCCAGCCAGTGCCGAAGCGTGGACTCGACTGGCCCAATCGCGTGTGCGACGCGTGCTATTGCGACCACTCCCCTCTTCCTGCCACCGCCTCCACTTCGACCGCCAATGGGCGGTGATAAGCTGTACATTTGTTGGTGTCCTCTGGGTTCATTGCCATTTCACTTTCATTTAAATCGTAGACATTTGCTGCTGCCTGTCCATCCCTTGATCTGTCTGCCTGTGCGTCTCCATCTGTCGTTATTAATTCGTGACTGTGTATGTCTGGCTTTTTTCTATGCATCCTAATGTGATCGCGCTATGATGACAGTTGTCTTTTTGATTCCTTGAGGACATTTGTGTATGACAGAGCAATTAGCTAGCGGCCGTCGGTGGGGGTCGATACACTTAGCTTAATTGAGTTTTATAACTGTTTATTCTTCCATGTGCTCGTGATTGGGGCGCTTGCTTCTGGTCGTTGGGACTTTGCTTCGGCTAATTTGGTGTCAGTCTAGCCGACTTAGTGGGGTGGGCAGTTTCGCACCATGGGGAGGTTTAACAACTTTCATTCGCAAGTACGAGTTCGGATACAAATCCCTTCCGTGGGTGACTCAGTAAAGATTTGCTTATTTTATATCTGTGTAGACCAAAAAATTAGGCTGCAGGTAATTACAATTTTGATTTTGGCTACTAGCATGGTTTGCCACCGAACATTTGCAAATTCAGGGCTTTATTAAAATTAAACTTAAGTATAGAGGGAAGTCATTTTAAATTATGATGAAAAAATTTTATTACATGATATCAATGCCGATTTTGACGAAAAACTTGCGTCTTATTGCAAAAGGTTTATTAGTCAGACAAAGATCGTTTCACCAACAAAATCGGTTTCAATTTTTTTATTAATCTTATTTGCTAGCAGACCTTCAAATGCGGGGCATGACCTTGGAGTGTGTGCAAATCCTCCCTGCAGTGGGGAGCGTGCCTTGTCGGCTGAATTGATCGGGTTTGAGATTCTCGCGTTCCTAACCTCATCACGACAGCTTTTTCGTTGTACTAACATTTTAAATATTCTGTGGTATGCTACGTCGGTATAGTAACATCTACTCAACGGGTGCTAGGTTCGACATTACGTTTTCCAAAAAGACGTTTTATTGTATAGATTGCAGACATTGGTACAGTGGTTCTTTTTGCACCGTATTCTAAATCATAACGTCGACGGATTTTTCGGTTTTAATTTTAAACCTGACTCCTGTGAACTTGACAATCCTAAAGCATTTTGTTATTATACTTGATCAGGATCCAGACAATACATTGCGTATTCTACTAACCTCCGACAACCATGTGGGCTACATGGAAAAAGATGGGATACGTGGCAGCGACACTTTTAGGACTCTGGAGGAAATACTCTGTTTAGGAAAGCAGTACAAGGTTGACTTCATATTACAAAGTGGTGATCTCTTCCACGAGGTCCGACCCTCCATTTCTTGTTTAAATGAGGTGCTACGACTTTTACGTGCCCATTGCCTCGATGAAAGTCCTGTTCAGTTTGAACTGCTCAGCGATCCCAGGATTACCTTCGCTAACACTGCTCATCCTGGAGTCAACTATCTCGATGCCAATTTCAACGTTGGTCTTCCCATCTTTGCTATTCATGGAAATCACGACGATCCGAGTGGACTTGGTAACGTCTGTCCCCCGGATCTCCTTCACACTTGCGGTTTCATCAACCTCTTTGGCAAATACAATTGTGTAGAGGAACTGGAAGTCAGCCCTCTTTTGTTCCGTAAAGGTTCCACAAATTTGGCAATCTACGGGATTGGTGCTATTCGAGAGGAGCGCTTGCACCGTCTTTTTCGTGACAACAAGGTTACTTTTCTTCGGCCGGACCATGGCGAGTGGTTTTCAGTTGCTGTGATTCATCAGAACCGTTTTCGTCATGGACCTACTGGGTACCTTCCGGAGAACTTCTTGCCCTCATTTCTCGATCTAGTTGTTTGGGGCCATGAGCACAGCTGTCGGATTGAGCCGGAGTGGAATGCTACGGGTAATTTCTACGTAATTCAACCGGGAAGTTCGGTGGTCACCTCGTTGAGTGAAGGCGAAGCGTTTGAAAAGTGCATCGGCCTTTTGGAGATACGAAGCATGGAATTCAAGGTGCGTTCCTCACTGTTTCACCTCCCATTCATTCGTCTTTTCCGACAGCAAGTAGCCGTTCTTGTTTCAGCTGACCAAACTGCCATTGCGTTCGGTACGTAGGTTCGTGTTCGAGGATCTGGTGTTGGAAGATGAGTTACTTGAGGTAGACGCCAATTCACCCAATGCGGGTTTGCGCGTGGAACAGTTGTGTACCGCGCGCATACAGGCTGCTATCGACCGTCGGCCGGACAGCGTGGTGAAAACGGAGGGCGCGTCAGAAGCAATAAAATTCAAGCAGCCACCAGAACCGCTGGTTCGTCTGCGTGTTGACACCAGCGGTGGCTTTGAGAGATTTAGCGCTCTGCGATTTGGTCAGAAGTTTGTTGGACGCGTAGCCAATCCTAAGGTCAATTTCACTTCTTCATTTTCATTTAAAATTATGATAGTCCGTAGCATGTGATTTGTGTTTTTAACCAATGGTTTATGTTTAGTCACTTTTACCTCACCATTTGCCTTAACATCTCTCAGGATCTGATCATCTTTACTACCAAGCGCGAAACCGCTGCCTGTCGTGGAGTCTCCAATAATACTACCACCCTTTCGCAGTGTGGGAAAGGTATTAATTCCATAAAGGAGCGAGGAGGCTTCTCGGTAAACGATGTGGAATTTTTCATCAGCCGTTACTTTGCCTCAAACTCGGGGCTTCAGTTAGAGCTCCTCACCGAGGTTGAGATGGCCACGGCACTGCGCCAATTTGTCATTGGAGCTGATAGTGAGGCCATTCACACTACTGTGGGGAGGACGATGGCTCAGACACGGGATCATCTGGCCGAAGTCCAATGTGGCGAAAAGGAAATCATCGCGGAGGTCGTGCGATTCACAAACAGTCGTAGGAAAGCCGAAGTTGATGCAAATGCTGCAGATGGTGGTAAGGGTGAGTAGACATGTCCCTAAACCAGTGTCTGAAAAGAACACTAGTAAAACTATTGAATTTCCAAAAAATCTCCAGCCTTATTTTTCCTTGTTGATTGGTACTCTTATGGAGTGCTTGATCTTAGTGATGCTTTCTGTCGCTCCTTTGGTTGGCGCTAGTGTGTAGAAGTCCTTTACTTGGCCAAATTGGCGAGGTATCGGTACTAAGGCTCTCTGGAAGGGCAAGAAGTGGTCATGATCATTTGTGTTTGATCGCATTGTGTGACGGTTGTTTGCTGCCACCTTTTTACGAATTCTCTGTCATCCTCGAATTTAGTTGGTTGGCTGCGAAGTCTTGGCTTATTTCTCACCATTTTAGTGTCAAACGTTCGAACCTACGTTCCTGATTATCAAATCTCTCAATCGTTCCAGAAGGGAATCGCTCTGTTGTTTAATATACCAGAATTGATTCCTCCATTAACGTCTTTTTTATTTCCTTTTGATTTTTAGAGCCTTCTGTACACGAGATCACGTCTTCTCCTCCAATCACCGACGCCAGTTCTGTCAAAATAGGGGTAGGTTGTCATTACCTTATTTAAAACGCTATGGGTCTGGGGTAAAAGTCCAATTTTTTCCCAATTGCTTGGCTATTTTGCGTGTCATTGCTATGGCGTACGAAATGTGTTCCATTTTTTCTCAAAATCACCTAAAGCAGCAATTTCAACTTGCCTGTAGTTAGATTTTATTCATTTGTATGGTTAGAATCCATAATCTACAATACTCACTTCTGTGATTTGTCAGGACTAGGGAGAAATTGTACCGGAATTATTCATACAGTGTAGATCTTGGACATAGTTTTTAAATGCATCTTTATTAAGCCAATTTTTTATTAAATCATAGATAGGATACGTATTCCATCAACGATCCGTTGCAGGCGGGTTGGCGACTTGATAAAAAAATACCCAAAGTCTTGTCAGGGTTTAGAAGGTGAAACGAAGGTGCTAAATAAGACAGACTTGGCACTATGCGATATTGTTTTGTTGATGGGGCGATGAATCTGCTGCCACAGGGGCGGGATTGTTCGCACAATCAATGTATCATCTAATTTCACAGTCTAACTACTTACAGTTTTCTTTTCAGTCTATGGAGGAAGTCAGATCGGAACCGACTGTATCCAATTGCAGACGATTGCAACAAACAACCATCCCTCTTCTTATTTCCTCTTCAGATGAGTCGCTAAATGAAACGGAAGATCAAATGCTCATGAGTATCATTGAAGAGGTTCCAGACGACAATGAAACTGCTTTTTATACCGGCTCTAATCGACCGGTCTCAAGCGTCTGCCCGATTTCCAAAAGGCAGGCTTCCACTAGTCGCAGTAGAGGTAGAGGGAGGCGCGGGCTAGGCAGTCAACCGCCCCGGGGAGGCTTTGGACGTGCGAGGCGTGCAGTGGCGGCTGCCTCTGAAATTCCTGGCACCGATGCGATCTGCGTCGAGTCGGGAGAATCCAACGACCCCTCCGAGATATCATTTGATTATAGACGAAAACGGGGACGACGTGGATGAGATTTCGGGTTGCAATTTCTGTATTTTTTGAGTGAGATCTCTGTTAGCATCGGTCATCTCCACTTCTCTTGCGGGGGTTGGGGTGTCTCTCTGTGGGTGTCTTGCTACTATCGTCTCTGGGCTTCGGGGCGCTGGTAATTTTGTCGGGATGGTGGCGGTGTTGAGTGGCGGCGGGTCACGATAGCATTGTTGCGGTTAATTTATCTAATTCGTTTTATTTTGGGAGGTTCCGACTCATAATAATCAATTTCGTAGGAATACTTGCGCTGCTGAGTAAATTGCATGGAGGCATGAAAATATTTTGTTTGTATGGACCAGATGATCGCACAGTTTTAAGTGTCTGCCTCATTTTCAAGGTAGGAGCGTTAGATCCGTTCTCACATATTATGTTTTTGAGCTCTCTTCCTTTAAGTATCCCAGTTTTTTCGATCTCTAGATGAGTAAAGACCCTCCTTACTATTGCACCATTTGTAATAAAAATTGCAATTCACCTGAGCAATTGCGAATTCACCAAGGCGGTAAAACGCATTTGAGAAAATGCGAGCATGCACTGTCAGTTTCGGATTCTGTTCATTTTGATTGCTATCAACCCTGGCAGATTTCTCCAAAGTCTGATTCATCTGAGCAGGCATGTCCAACTTGCTTCGAACATTTTTCGCCACCTGAAATGCTGACTCACTGCTGTAAAAGTCCCCCTCCAATTGACTCCTCTTCCGTTTCACCTTTTGTAGTAGTTGACTTTACAGATCGTCTTCATTCAAAGTCCAAGGTTCCTCATTCCTTTGGGAAGTCGGAATTCTACTGTTCGACGTGCGATGTTCCTTTGTATTCCCAAGCTAATTTTGATATTCACGTGAAAGGAAAAAAGCACATTGACAGACAGAAACAAGAATTGAGTGCTCAAGGACAGGCAATACTTTCCTTAAATGGTTAAATTGTAATTATAGGAGCCCAAAACAGATTGTTCAGGTTTGGAGATGCTCTCCTGTTCCTTGCAAGGCATTTACGTTGTTGAGGGTGGTGATGATCCCTATAAAGGCGCTACATTTACAAAACCCTCAGTAAACGCCCTTTGTAGTGTTTCTACCGCCCCTTCCAGCATCAGCGTCGACGACTCCGCGCCTCTATTATTTTGCAGTGTTTGCAATCTTCAGTTAAATTCCAAAAGCCAACTGGTCGCACACATGGATGGCAAAAAGCACCGTAACAAAGCTAATTACTATATCGAGAAGGTAGTCATTGATGGATTCTTGTTTAAATGTCCCTTATAGGTGGAAAGTTCTTTGTCCTCCGACTTGCACAATACGACCGCAGTTCATTCCCATTCTGTAACCGGCACCCCTTCCGTTAAAGACTTCGTAACTCGATGGATTTTTTTACATTTGACCGCTTCTCCTGTGTTTTTGCTTGAACTTCTTATCAATCTTCAAACATTTCTATTTTTACCTTACTGGAGTGGCTTCCGCTGGTGTCGCTTTTATTGAACTTTGTAGATACCATTAAATTCGATCCTGTGTCCTGTCTGTGATGTTCCAGTGGGGATCGCGTCGATGGCACTCCACGAGATGGGTCGTGCTCATATATTTAAGTCTGCTATGGCAGACTGCTCCATAGTCTGCAGGGATTGCCTCGTCGAAGATCGTGTCTTTCAGTATCGCTTTAGTAATAGCCTACCTCTTCTTTTAGACTGCTTCCCCTCGTTTTCTTTAACATTGGTAGGTGCATGAATTCACTGATAACGTATTGCCACAACCTGTACAAGCATTCTCATCATAACTTTTTTTCAGCTCAAGCTCCTGAAAGAAATATCCCAATCGGACACGGATTTTGTGTTGCAAATGCCGTTTGAGGGCGGTTCATCAATCACGTCCCTTGCCCTGGCGATAGCGTTGGGTTTGGTGCGGGAGAACCGTGCCTCCATTAACAAGGCCTCTGACCACTGCTTTGTGGTCTGGATTTGTTCGCAAAAATCGGCCGTTTCACGACGGATGGAAGATGTACGGCTTCTTTCCAAGAATTTGTGGGCTTACCCGCCTTTTATTTTATTTTTGCACTTAGAATTAGGAACCGCCCCCGCCTGGTAAACATTGTGAAGGACACCTTTAGTATGGATGATAGGAGCTGTGGGATCACCCAGCATGAAATCGCTTTTTCAACGCCTGGTAGGTAGCCGAGGTTGAAGACAGCTCAATGGGTTTCCTCAATTGCTAACCAGCAACTTCTTTTTAGGTGGATTCCAAAACCTGTTAGAAAGTGCGCCCAATATTCAGAGGGCCATATGTGCTCTAATCTTCACTGACGTAGAGTTGAGTGTGGATAATGATCCGACGGAACGTCTGCTGAACTATTTTGTTTGTTTGGGCCGCGCACATCCACCCACACGACCGCGGGTAGGTGGAGGACAGCCTCGCATCCATTTGCTCTCTTTTCTTTCGTATTTTAATCCGCCTCCTGTCTTAAATATTTGTAGATTGCCTTTATCACATCTGGGAGGATTCCTTGTTGGCTATCGCTTAAGACTTTTTCCGAAATCCGTTAATTCCAGCCCTTTCTCTCGGTGTACAAACTGCATGAATTGCTTCCCATGATTTGTTGGCCAAATGCGGTTTTTGTTATCATTGAGTTCTCCGAAACCACTGTTTCTACATTCACACCCACACATGTTTGATATCCCCCCTCCTATACTCGTTTCAAATCCATCTTAGATTTTCGTACCTTTTGTTTACCTGAGGTGACTTCTGTTTGGTTTATTTTTGCACAATTGCGTCTCCGCCAGACCCTGCATCTAGCCTTCGTGCTGAAGGCGTAGGCGCTCCTCGCCCTACCGGAGTTTTGCTGAGATTGAGAACGCTCTTGGTCGCGCATGAGTCAATACATCCCCTGGAGGTGACATACCTCTCGTACAATCTCTCCCGCCATCTGCAGGTTACTCTCTTGATAATTTTCCTTTGCTTGAAGCAAAGAAAAAAGGAGAGACTCGATCAGGAGGATGCTTGTTCTTTTACAAGCCCGTAAGAAGAACAAAGAAGCTCAAGTTTGTCAAGTACACGGCCCACTTATATATCCACCGTTTCATCTGTTTCATTCTTTTTGTGGTTGTCGTGTGCGTCTTTGGGCAAGTCGGTGGGTCTGCGTGGATGTATATATATGTTATGGATAAAGAGATCATCCATTATACAACAGTAGTGGTGTTGGTGTCGGGGACAATCGGATTCGATGGTTGTGGTAGCAGCAGCTGTAATCAAAGGCGGCGGTGTATGTAGACGAAGACAAGAAGAAAGGGGAGTCGTTTAAATGCGATCGTGTATTTGTGAGCGAGCGAGTTGACGTAAGATAGTGAAGGAGGCGAAATGCATGAAAGACGAGGGATAACGAATAGAATACGAACTGAGGGGAAGAGGTGGGCGAGGGTAAGATACACCGACAGAAAAATGCACAAACTGGTGAGGTCACGATACGGTCGCGGATGAAGCGTGTGGAGAGTCCTCTTCACACCTCTCTGTCGACAGAAGGTGGGCGCTCGGTTGCGACTGACGGGTACTCACCTCCGGCGCCGTTATCTCTACATTCCCCAAGCGGAGCCGTCTGCTTCTGCGCTGATAAGGTGGCGTAGTTGCAGGAGGTCGAAAGAGTCCTCTAAACCAATCAGCACGGCTGGGCGCAGTCAACCCCTCCAATTGGTGCCCCAAGTCATGGTACTGAAAGAAAGACGAACCACAGTCCAATGCCTACTGAATGATCGCAAGTAGCAGTAGGAGCGTCCTGGCATTTCATGGGCGGCGATGGAGTGTTGGCCAGTGACTCAGCGGTAGAGACATGGCAATAAAAAGACAACAAAGGCGGTGCAGACCCCTGCCCTGCTAATTGCTGCCGAAAAAACAGCACATCGTCGCGCCTTGCGAATGAACTGTGGGTGAATAGAAAGCATGCAATACCTCACTGTGTGGAACACCGCCACCTGCCTCGTTCACACGCGTTTGCCACATGGGAAAGTGTCAAAAAGGCCGGGCGTGCGCACAATCAGTTCGTGTTATACTAAGGTGATATCTAATTCAGAAAGCCCATTTCAGCTGGACACAAGAATCGTATTCGGCCAAAGCATGCAACAAACTCATTCAAAACCAGACACCAAAGAACAGAATCTAGGAAACAGGAATCCACCATCATTCTTCAGTTCGTTGTCATTCGATTGACTAAATGGTCAATGTTTCAGATTTAAATTTGAGTTGGAAGCAGTTTTGAACCCGCATAAATGCATCATAACGTACCGAAGTAGAGACTGATGCAGTGATCACGGTTTCCGGAGTCACTTCATCACAGGCTGAATTAGCCACAGCAACCAACCCTCCTTCTCCCCTCTCTGTCTCTACACCCGCTCTCACCAACACCGGACTCGAAGTCAGACCTGTTGAAGCGACAGCAGGAGGGATACTGGAATCGCTACCAGTTGAGGCAGGGCAGGAGCGGTCCATGTCTGGGCGGAAGTCATAGGCTTGTAAGATGTCCAACTTGCACATCGGACAGCTGCGCTGCTCCAGTAGCCAAGGGTCGATGCAAAGCTTGTGAAAGTAGTGTCTACAGAACAGAAATACACCCGTAGATCAACAGGACGTCTTTGCTAGCAATTCAAGGTCTTTTCCAGTTGACGATTACTGATCTGATAATTCGCTGGTTAAAGAGTGATAAAAAGTTGGAAAAACAACAAAGAATTAACCAAAACACAGAGTATTGAAGCTTTATGAATTGACTCAGGTGACTTTGAGCCTTTAAGAGATAAGCAGGTTTCAGAAGCACCATCTGACCAAAATTCACTGGTCAAAAATAGCCGCGGTAATTGAAAGCAGCACGCACCAACTGCTCCAAAAGCATTTATTAGCAGCACATAAACACAGAAATAAAATTAGGGGACTCGAGGTGGGCATGTGTGGTGTCTCGATGTCTCTCACCCGGTCACTTTCAAAAAATCTGCGCTCATGCAATGTACGCACCACCCACCACCCAAGCGGGGGAGCCAATCGGAGAGGTGGGCAGTTGATTACTTCCTATTTATGGCAGCAAGGTTGTTTTGTGCAGTGCGTTTTCGCTTCTATCTCTCCTTTCCAATGCCAATAGATTGCTCAAAAAGGAACAGTCTCTGCAGATAAAAACAGGGGCTTGGGAAATCTCCCGGCACAGACAGTTGTAGGGTTAAATTTATGCTCCGTTGTGCGCATCACCTCATCACGCTTTATGGCGTTTGGACGTTTTGAAAACCGCCTCCGGATGTACATTTCAATGATTTTACAATAAAAAAGCGATTCAACTAAGTAGCGACCAAAAACGTCAAAGCCTGAAGACACGAAGAGCAGTCAAGGAGCGATTCAGATGGGACGTTCCACGTTTGGAGGAAAGGAAAATGTATTTTCAAACTAGCAGCTTCCATTGACAAAGTATCTCCCCACCTCTCAGTTGTTGCTAGTAAGAAGTGTTAAAGTTATTTGGCCTATTCATGTGGTCTTCAACAAAATTGACGGAATCTACTGGTCTCGTGCCTACAAAGGCCCCGGCATCGATACACCAGCCCGTAACCGGATGATGTGGACATTTTCCCAGCCCCAATCCAACATTGGATCAGTGCACTTGCACATTATCCAACAGGCTAAACGACCCAGGAGTGTACGGCCGATTGGTAAAGCTACACTGGTAGGGGTCTGTCGGATTAAAAACCGTGACTTTTTGATCGAGACACTGAACGGCGCGACGGATTAAAAAAGCAGGAACAGGTGCAGAAAAGTCAGTCAGGGGGTAAATGAGTGGTGTCAGCTTTCTCCCACACCTACAGAGAGCTGACAGGCCCGTCATCCATCAGTATTGTCGCGGTGCTGTAGCGTGTTCGCTACTAATATGCGCCATGGTGCAACGTGAGAGAATCTGCTACTGACCAACCGCCAGACAGGGGACTGCACAGCATTCACACCTATGCACCATCACCGCCACCCGCCACACTTCCGACTTTCTGTTCGTCTACCGCTCTCTTCGCCTCCACCATGAGAAATTTCCGTAGTTTTCTCGCACCACTCAAAGTGATAAGCTAGCAGAGTGGATGTTGACTTCCGCTTCTACGCCACATGAAGGCGGTCTGAGTTTAGGGGTGCGTGACTGTGTGCGCACGAGTGTACTTTAGTCCTCGTCAAGGCGGCCTTTCAATGTTTTCTTTTTCCCGCAAGCGCTACCGCCATTGACGCCAAGTGCTTGAGTTGTTCAGACAGGCAGACAATAGCTCCGCATACAAGCACAGACCTCCTTCTCCCTCAAAATGTCATCATGATGTGAAGACGGACGCCCTTTTCTACTCACAAAACTAGAACAAAGGCACTAGAAAGCTTTTGCATGGCAATGAAAAGCCTCAAATTTGATGGTGTCAAGCATTTGTGCTATTGTGGGTCCTTTCTTGCATCAGATTGGCATCATAAGCATAGGATAGGAATGGCGTATCAGTTTATGATAAACCATTTGCACCAAATCGTGCCACAGGCGGATTATTTGGCTCCAAACAGCAAGAGAGGCGTCGGGTGTTCCCGATTCGAGATTGTGCTTATGCGTGTCTTGTAGTAACCGTAAAAAAAGTTACTAACTATTAGTGTCATGGCAGCATCCCTCAGCAAATTTTGACCTTACAACGGAAGCAATAGTCATAAAAACTCGACGGAGCGGGTATGCACCATCAACGCCTAAAACGAGACTAAAGATTCAGCACTTGATGCTACTTGTTTTGCAAAAAAGGTGGCCTCAGGGATTGCTTTCTTGATGTAGAATGGAAGCATTTGTACTAGCAAAACAAAATAATTCTTATTATTAACAAAGATAACGTGAAAGAACCTCTCTGCCACGCGAATTCATCGAAGCATTTAAAAACGTGGAAAGCTGACTAGGCAGAGGTGATTGAGCTTCGAATGGAAGTCCCCCAGCAGGTTGTTGGGTTTTCTTTTAATCCCTCAGAACTTCCATATAAATAACCCGTTTGAAAAACCCACTCACTTATCGTTGGTTAAATTTGTAAGAAAACAATAATGAAGATATTTGTAAAGTGCCACAACACATCTCTCCAAGTTACAGTAGCCATAGTTGCAAAAGTTGTGTTGTAATGCAGTACTTACTGGCAACTGCGTCGTAATGTACAGTGCATTTCTCATCAAAACTGAGCCACCGCCTCCCTTCACAGCGCAATTTGAAGCCAGACATTCAACACGCGTCAGACGCGAGTTATCAAGCCCCTCTTGATGACGTCAAACGATGTGATAGACTCAGAGATGGACTACACAGAAGCGGAATTGCATTGCCAGAGAAAAGAGACATTTGCTTTACTTTCCAAAGTGGGAAAACAATTCAAAACAACAATTCCTCAATTAATCAGGAGTTGTAAATGTAGTGGCCAGATGCAGTTTTTAGAGTTGAGCGATAACGCAAGAAAACAGGTGAGAAATGAAGACAAATAGACTAGAATGCGCATTAGCACAGAGTTTGTGACAAGGGGATACTTACGGACTGTGACATTTACTTGAACACAGAGATTACATAGCATGCGCATAATTTCTTTTCGAAAGGTCGCCAGTTCTTCAACAATATAATCTATTAATCTCTAAAACACCTGGAACGGCTTCATATAAAGCATTTGGATTGCTTTCATGCCATAAATTTTCTCTACTCTAAGGAAACGTTCCACAAGCCTTTTTCGGTTTTTATGCCACCAATGCCATCCACGCAGCTGCTCCTCCACGCGTTCGCAAGGAAGTCAACTCCAGAGTGGTCTTTGTCCCGTCTTGCCATCTTCTCCTTAGAGCACGCGAATGTGTTTGGGGCTGGACGGGAGACCACTGACCACCAATCGGTACGTCGACAGAGAAAATGGGTTGACTGGCAGCGTTTAGCGCCGTCTTTATTGACATTGCCAACACGACCAAGCCAGACAGAGGCGAAAGGCTCTTACAGACAGGCGTAGTCCAAGCTCAGTTACCAGCCTGAAGAATGTGAGTTTTTGCGTTATATTCAGGTCCATATGCAGTTACATCAAATGGGGGGAAAGAAGGACATTCGCAGATATCCTGGCTGGAGCTCGGTTCCCATGGGCGACTGAGTCAATTGGTCCCCGTGCATGCTGACTAGGCGCGCAGCCAACAGACAAATGACCTCATGAGGTGAAGAGAGGTCAAGATAACGCGTGCACCCGGTATAAGGTTAAACGTCCTCCGCCCTAAGGTTATTGCTGCTGCCGATTTATGGGTTGAAACTGGTCTGTACGACCATGATATGGTGACAAAGAGAAAGTGTGTGTATAACCCCAGGCCCCCAAGGACTAGCATAGAATTTTCCCGCCGAAAAAAGAGGAGCAGTCAGCAGAAAATCGGCTTGTCAGTGGATGTAGGGAGGAAAGTCAAGGGTAAAGAACCTCCATCTTTAATTGTGACGCAGAAGAAAGACCAATAAGGTAAATAAGGGGAAGAGGCACAACCAACCAGACACAGGCATGAACAGATGCACACACATGGGCCTGCGCAAACATGCAAGCAAGGAGGCGAGCAAACAAAATGATATAAGCAGACCTAAGAGGGCAGATTTTGTACTCTCGGCTTCCCGCCATAGAGTTGACAAAATTGCATTTCTCTTATTCCATGTTTAACATTTCCCTTTCCATCGTTCACTATTGCCTTTCCAAAGAATTCCTGCATACTCTAACCCCACCTTTCTGTCACACAAGCGAGGTGATGGGGATTGCGGAGGTCCCTGAGATTCCATAAATTAGTCTGGACCGACGTGTCGCTGGACGGCTTAGGAATGACCTTTGAATCCAATGACCCCATCCATGCTTACCTCACCAACCTCCGAATGTCCCAAGATTTGGTAAAAGCGATATTTCCCCAAAAACTGACTACTGGCAACGATGTAACCCAATAGCTATATGTTAAAATCACTGATTACCGGAAACCCGGTGGCATAAGCTAAATGAAGCCTTCAAATCTCAGCGAGAATAGATTTATCCTAGGCAAAGGATCTGAGAAATGGAAAAAAAGTGGGGGAATAAGAACGCACATAGGCGGAGGTATGCGCAATCCCAAGATGCGCTTTTAGATTTGCACTTGGGCCTTTACGTATCTCTTAGAGGAGGGATGGAGTCACATGACACGAATCTTACCCGAGAAGAAAGGGTCATTCGGTTTTACAAGAGGAGAAAAATGAGGAAAAATAAATGAGATGACTGTGACACGTTTAACCGTGATCATCGACCATTCTGATGGATCCGATGGAAATGAGCTCTTCCTAGTGGAACTTTCAGGTGCCTTCGTCTCGACAGCATGGAGTCACTTGGGAATATACCGACATGGGATGGACAAATGAAGGCGTCGCAAACTATGAAAACAGACGCCTTTTGAAGTCCTTTCATTTCTTTAAAGTAGCGGCTTGGTGAGGGCATATCGCTTCAGATGAGTAGACAAGTAGTAAGAGTAGGTAGCAAAACACAAAAAAATAAAAGGAAACAATTGGAATCTACCCATCACTAAATCGTCCTATTTTTTGGGGAAAAAAAACAGACTACGGAACGAACCACACGGGAATCGCCAAGTCACTGACAGCGAGACAATCTCGTCGATTCAGCAGACAAAAAGGAAGAGATATAGGATAAAGCACGCTACTCACCTGCAAGGGAGAATCCGGATGTTATCGAAGGGTCGATAGGGCTCAATGCAGATAGCGCAGTGCTCCCCGTTGGCACCGATCTCCTTCATACACAGACAGAACAAAAGAAAGCCAGTCAATCAACTTCCAAGGCCACAAAAAACTCTTTTTTTAGGTCCACATTAAAGCCACGCCCGTCTGCGCTTTAATTGCCTTCTCGCATGATGCGTGGGCACCACCTCTCTATCCACTTTTGTACTTTTCACCACAACTTTAGCACATAGTGCCGCTTTCTATTGTATCAATCTGAAAGGAGGCATTTACCAACACCAGACTGGCAACTTAGGAGACTTCCATCTAACTGATTGGGTTGGATTTGATCAACACTGCTGGTCCACAAAAATGAATCACACACGTGCACACTTCACCGATTAATAAATGGGCTAATGCATGACTCACTATCTGCTACACAAAGACCCTCTTCAGTGTCCACAAACCCTTGAAACAACTGGCACCCCCTAGGCTTGATGACCCCTCTAATCTCTCACACCACCACCTACAAGAGGAAGCAAGATAGTGCTAGTCTTACCATGCCATGCGTTAGGCGTGTTCCGACTCACCTTATCCCCAGCCTGCAGCAACTTTAACGGGATTCGCGCCACGGCCTTGCGAGCCAGTTCTGCTAAGCGACGCTGAAGGAAAAAAGGGATACAAAGATGAATTCACTAACGTACTCCAAGTGGCAGACACGAGAAATGTGCCATTCCCACTGAGTTTTGACCATATCTTAATTCCCAAAGTCCGATCCACCATCTGGTGCGTATCCTTTGCCTTCTAGACAAAGTGCAAGATCTTGACCTGGAGGGAGAGATTATGCTTTATCTCTTAAAAGGCAAGTGACGCCAAGCATTGAATTTGAGCAAAACAATAAAGCACCCGAACTGTGGGGACTATTGTCCCTCTGAGCAATTGGTGACCACCGTTTTAATTCGTGTTGATGTCCAGTGACTTAAAAATCTACTATCAAGCCACAACACTGAAAGACAAGCTAGCACTACTCACAATGGAGGGGTAGCATGGCGTTGGTAACATGAACAAAGCAACGCTCGTTGCCCATCTACTTCCCTTTTCTCGCTTCCTCATCGCAGGGTGAGTAATTCCCACTTTCATTTCCTCTACTAAGAAAATACCCTCATATACTTTACATCCTTAAGCACACTACAAAATTCCAGACTATAAAATGCAGAGCGCGATAAAGGATAAAACAGGAAAATCGGATAGCTAGGGAATCACCGAGGCGCGCTCCTTGCTGTGAAGGTAGCGGAACCGCTGAACATAATAGAAGACAAGCCAAGCGAGAGAGATGAACATGAGGAGGATGAAGGACACGGCGACAAAGAGGACAGAGGACCGGTTGAGGAAGGCGTCTTCCACATTTACTACACTTCCACTCCCATTGCTGCCCCCATTTCCAATGGTGCTACCGACAGCTCCATCGATGGACGACTGGTTGCCATAATGATCCGGTGGAGAAGCGTGGATGCGATGACGTGGAAAAGATGGGGGTGGAGAAGGAGCAGGTGGGGGAGATGGTGAACGGTGAATCCAGAGGCGCGATCGTGGTGACGTGCCCTCGGGGGATGTGGAAATTGCAACTGTACAGGTGATAGTTGTATTGGAAGTATCAGAGCATCGTCGTACCGACAAAGGCGCAGCCTCACGGGGCAAGAGAAATGCATAGAGAGGCGCCGAGTGTAGCTCTGGGAGAGAATAGGTAAACTAGTCTGCTTACAAGATAATTCAGGGTGCCACGAAGATTGATGTGTTATTCAGGCTCGTTTGCAGAAGATGATGTGGCTTGCATAAGGACAAGGATCTGAGCCAATATCAAGCAACTAAGTTTTTAGGTCATACTAATTGAATCCATCGAGGCATTGCAAATGAAGTGGGCAACACATAAGGCACCCCGCAAGAAATGGCTCAAAAGCATGGTAAAGAGGAGAATACAACAAAAATCAATATGGTGGGAGAGTCTATAAAATCTATGCATAAATAAAGTTGCTACCAAATATGCCACCAGCAACTCACCAGACCTGTTACCAAGGCCGTTGAGGCTTGTAGCACCAGGGATCTCATCAACATAAAACAGAATGCCTCTCAAAAGAGTCCCATTAATCGATCGCGCCGACTTGAGGACACTAAAGATAACATCGAGAGAAGAGCAATCGTCCCTCAGATCAACCAGTGCAAACCAAGAACTTTCTCGAGAGGGCAAGCCTTTCAAAGAACAATTTTGATCATCAAAGAAATTAGAACCAATAAAAATTAAGTCACTGGGTTGTTGCTTTGTTGGGGATTTGAATTGTGATAAATCCGCACTGAAGTCTTTTACTCGGGGATAAGATCTAAATAATAGATGAGTTTGGTTATTCAGCAAAAGTTGAAGAGAATGTATCACAGGATTTAAGGTGCTCGTGGGACTAAAAGACTGGCTGAAACCGTTGGGAATTTGTGGAGTACACAGAGAGACAAGGCATAGGAGAGCGAAAATATATGCGACGAATTGGATGTTGCTATGTGTTTGTTTTGACGCATAAAATATTTTCATGGTTATCTTGAGCTGGTGTACATCCGAAATTCGTTAGGTTTAGAATTTCAGTGTTCATGCAGGCGCGTAAAGGATTATCTGATACAACCCGAACTTAAAAGAACTCGGACCTCTCCAAAAAGGAATTGGCGGCCATCAGGCGGTCATTCCTAACGGTCGGTTTTTGAAACGGTAGAACAAACTCAGGTTCATCATGATGCATAGAAATATGCAGAACGTTTCGGTTTGGATAATATCTTGGTAAAAAATATATTTGCGTGCAAGTTGAAATCCCTTAAAACTTCATACCAATAAAGCTTAAGTTGACTTCATCTCTCTAAAATTATAGAGCATGAAATTCATTGCTTCACAAAAACTTTCATTTCGTTCTTAAATACTTTCGTGCATTTCCACCTGCACTGCAGTGCTTTTTAATTTGTAGGCACTTAAATTTAAGTGTTTTTGTACGTAATGCCTGCGTTTGCCGATTTGGTATTTACGTGTAGGTAGATTATTTTGTTTTCATTCAGCAAAGTTAGTCTTGAGGTCAACAATTACACTGTTTTTAAAAAATTTATCAAAAATGGAGCACTTTTTTATTTCCAACTTAAACCTTATTTTCAGGGGACCGCCCCCAATCGCAAGGATTTTCATTAAATTGCATGCCAAAACATTCTTCCTGTCTAAGCCATCGAAGAATAATATCAGACTCGCTTTGTAAAGTTCTCGTGTACAATATTTCGACACGCACTCTGTTTATTTCCAAATCAACTGTCTGCGCAATTCTCGGGACGAATGATGGTTAAGAACCATTTGGTTTTTCATCATTAACGTTGTTTGCCACTGAGGCATGATTGTCATTGTGCTTTAATTTTAATGTAGCATTTTGGCTCAAATCTATATATAAAATGGGTTTTTTAAGAATTGAGTTTGTCTAGGTCTAATGCAATGATTGATTTTAGCTGCTGGTTTCAGTTAGGTTCACTTGGGTGGCTGTACAGCTCCGAGCAAGCAGGGTGGCCTTAGGGCCATGCCATCAGCTCTGATCCCTCTTTTCGATGAATACATATACATATATTCTTCCCTATTACTATGTATTCTTTGCCTTCACTGAAGTCCCCAGACCCTATCTCTACCTTCCGCTTCTAGTAATTTGAGTACCTAGACTATGCTTGTTCTAGAGACCAACTTTTGCAACAGAATTGATTTAAGTTATAGGAATTTGCTCAGAAAATATTTTAATTATAGAAATCTACAAAGACATATTCTAAAATCGCTCAAGCTTATTAAGGTGGAAGCTTTTTGAACAATATCTTCATATGCTAAATCTTTCGCAAATTCAAATCAACCTCTTTACTGCTGTTTGCGTTTATCACTGAGTTCCAAAAAACCAGTAGGTACTTAATGGAAACTGCGGTGAAAGGTTCACCTTGGATTCAAAAAGGGGTGTTTATTGTACTGCATATGTAATAGTGATCTGCTCTTAGCAAAACTTGCATTCCGTCTTGGGAGCATTTTAATGCTTGTCGTATTGTACCACTGTCAAGGTTATGAGCTACGCATGCTGTGAATCCGCCTGTCATCGCCTCATCAGCTTGGCGGGTGTTTTTAGTCGGCCGGCGTTTTGTTAAACACCGTGTCTTCAGTATGAAGGAGGATCCCTATGTTCACATCGACCTTCGAATAACAGAGGAGATCCTCTCTTTCTTGAAGCGGGCCGCCTCTTGTGAGGGTCTGGCGACACATCTAAAATCGAGTCTAGATCAATTACCCAAAAGCGCAAGAACCGTGAAATTTTCTCTAGTTCGGGAGGCCCATGAAAGCCTGAAGGCCTTGGGTGTGTCAGACTTGCCGCCACTTTGGAAACTGACGCGGATCTCTGGAATTGTTCTACCCGAACCTTACGTCCCACCCAGAGATATAATTGTCCAACAACGCGTGGAAAGTTTAACTCGAAAGTTTGCGAACCTGGAGTACAGTCGCATGACCAGCCACCTTCCCCCCCTCGGAGTTACAGCCAAATACAAAGTCTCCGAATTCGGCGGAGTTCGGTGCGTGAAACGGCAAATCATGATGATAATCAATTTTGTACTCGTCGTCATCGGATCTTTTGTCTTCGGCTACTTTTTGTGTGACATTTTTGGACAGAGCAACGCCACCCCTGTACAGAGAATTGCTTGCGGCTTTACTATCGCTCTTTTCGTTTTCTTTGCCGATTTCTACTTCCTCCTTAAAAACATGGATGCCTGCGAAATAAAACGAATACCAGCGAGGAGCAAACATGCAACCTGAAGCAACGTGTTTTCTTAAACTCTTCATTCCGCCAAATTTGTGCCACTATGGAGATTTTTCTGCTTGTAAACGTCTGCCTTTGAGTGTTTAAGGAATACTGCCGCCTCTGTATACCAAATTTCTTTGCAAACTGCTACGAAGTTACAATGACTAGACATTCTGTGGGCTAAATAACATCAAGAAGAAGTCTGTTCCTTTTTCATAAGGCGGTATTCTCTCTCGTACTCCTTCATTCGCAAGATTTGGTCCTTCGTTTGACACTCTAGATAGCCGTGACGAAAGTGTCCACAGAAGAGCGGGGACAAAACGCCCCTTTCGACTTTGCACTTGCGCCACGCCATCAGCATCGGTGCACAGTAGTCGCGCTCTTTTGAAGTCAGACCGGCTGCGATCATTTCTTCTTCAGTAACCTGAAAAAGTCAGTAACGAGATACGTAGCGACCTTCGCCTAATAAGGTGCTGAATAGATGCTCAGACTGAAAAGAGTAATAATGCTGCTTAACTCCTTAGGTGGGGTAGGTCATAACGCTATGGAGGCGCATTAGAAAGAAACGGTGAAGTGGAGACTCGAGTAGGTTCGCCGTCAACAATTTTACGGTAAAATCGAGAATTGTAGCATTGAGAACGGGACGGAACGAATGCCCCAGGGAGGGAGAACAGTCAGTTTGAGATTGAATAATGAGGATCGCAAGTCCTGGGATGTGTATTCTTACCCATTGTCATAGTGACGGTTTCTAATATTCGAACTAGGTAGTGGTAGGGGTTTAACGGCAAGCGCTCCCACCGACATCACTCATTCCAAGATTAGGCGAAGTGTATTCCTGATGGACTAGTAAATAAACGAGGTAAGTGACGTCAGAGGATTGCGGCTTAGGCTTTATCACCACAATACCTAAACAGTAGTAGAAGCACCGCGAGAGATTCTATCGCGCGGCGTCCGCACTAAAACTGAGGCACACAAAAACAAAGTTTGTGAAGTGCGAGCCTAGAAATCTTTTGAACTATGCAAGCAAACCGTACCAGGCTGTCAAAACTTGTTAAAGTTCGGATAAAATTCACTTACGATAAGTTCGCGTTTCTTTCGACCTCGAGGGAATCCTTTCAGAGGATCATGAGTAGGTGGCTTCGTGAAATTTGGTACAGAATCCGGATCCTTATAGGTTTCGAACACATGCGAGTAGCTCGCACCCATTCCCGAGAAAGCGATGCCGCAGGCCGTTTACAATCCGCGGTACCCCAGGGAATGCATTAAAATCACTTTTTATTCCAAATGTTTTATCTCTTGCAGAAAAAAATACGCTAATTAATAACCGCAAGTGCTTACTTTTTGAAACTGCAAATCCTATTTTAATGAATATATTTTTATGCTTTGCAAATGCGCGACACTAATAACTGTACATTCCTTTCGTAATTCATCTATTTATGCACCTGATTATTTAAGATTTAGTCTAGATTAGAATGAATTTTTTAGTATTTTAACGCTTTATTGATGCCAATGGATTCTTAACTATTCTGCATTTCATCCACATGTTTTTTCAACACCACTGCGACTTCTCGCGACTTTAAGAAAGCTGCCGCATGATGCAATGGATACAGTATCAAGTAAGTTTTAGATTTAAAAGCGCATTATGTTTTGCCTCCTTTGAGGGTTGATTTTGTAATTCCACTGTATCCATTATTTCATAATCGCTTTGAAGAAGCGGAGGGTCAATTTCTTTTCTCTGTCCAGACTTAAAGGGCATCACTCTCATGCTGTTAATATTCTATATTTTGCTGCTGGCTGGTGGCCTATCTACTGACATCTAATGTGAATGCAGTTACTTTCCATTTTGCTCACCTGACAGCGCGGCAGACACCTCCATGTTGGTCTTCTTAAAGTTGCTCTGTTGCTTGAAATCTTTTGGTAGTGTTCCAGACTGAGTCACATGGCAAGCTTGCGTTTTATTAAAAAATCCTCTTTTATAGGTATATCTGTTTTGCGATTTTGAAATAGAATAGTCGGCATTAAGGATGAGTCAGCTGAAACAACCTGGAAGGTCATATCATTGAAAAGGGATGCACTTCTTGAGGTCTAAAGAGTCCACGCCGCTTAGCGCATTCAAACAGGTCATCAAATCAGCATGCATGCACTCTTTCTTTTTTGTAATTTTCTCACATTTATTCACATGCTACTCTAAGCTCTTGTTGTAGACTCTCACTACAACATCAGCTCGAATAGGTATCTCAAAATTTCTAAAATGAAATGCCCTTTACCCTTCAAATTGTCGCCGATATTTTATTCACTAAGAGACGTCTATAATAGAAGAGAGATGCTGCGGCAAAAGTCTATGTATTGATAAGTTAATATGTCATTATTTTCTTGAAACATTTGTTTCTTCATATTTAAGTTGCACGCTTACATGCACGCTACAGTACTTTCATAACTACCTTTAGGTTGATTACGTGATCCCAATTGGAGGGTTTTATAGAAGGATCAAAGTCTCGCCACTGTATCTTACTTATCAAATGTGAGTTCAACAGACAAAATTTTATATAGCCTCATCGCTCTTCCTGGGTGTATATAAATTCCTATGTAGACCTTAAGAGAAACCCGCCAATTAGCACAAACCCTACGCTCTCAACAGGCATTCATCGGGGAGACCAATCGCAGGTACCAGGCACACGCGCCCTGGTAGCCCACAGATTACTGGTGTCCAGCTCACTAAAATAATGGCAAGCTTGGTTGACGCTCCACCACAAATGCTCTCTTCATAAAACCAGGCCATCGATCTCATTTAGCGTCATCAAATAGTTTACTCGATGCGCTACTACAATTTTATCAGAGCTGTTGGTAATATCTGATGTGGGTCTCAGCATATGCCTTGAAACCCATGCAGCTATGATCCTATAAGCAAATGTTGGGGCCTTTGGGGTCGAAAATTCTCATGCTCAAGCACGGAATCCCTACGCCTTTGTGCAATTTACAGTACTGCGAATGGGCCCCAGACCCTTCGGAAGGTTGCGTTTCTTCATAGAAAAAAGGGCGATCACTTGTCAGGGAAGGCTTCCGGTGACCTCTTAAATAATAAGTAGCTAACAAGGTATTGGGTAGATAGGTGGGCAGGTAGGCAAGCACAAGAAGGAGGCACCAAGGCAAGCGTTCACATGTTATGCTACTTTGTAGAGGAGAAAACAGGCATGCCAGACCAGGCCAATCAATAGCGGTGGCGCAGTCTTCTTCCCTCCCTACCTTCCTCCGTACATACCTGCATACGTACGTACGTAAATCCGAATTGATGCCTACTGGCTTGTGTGGGTGTGTGTATGTAGGCACAACTTTTTCCAAAACCAAAACCTTCCTTCTTCCGCGAGCAAATAATAACATCATTCCATATACATGCTTTCTGCTGTCTCCCATCATGCCACTGGAACGCCTAGGAGGAGGGCGAAACAGGGAAGGAGGGGAAGCGAGGGAGGTCACCTGATTACTGATCTCTCTCTCATTGGAGGCGCAGCGACCAGCCCGAGTGGCATTCATTTGACTTATTTGATTGACGCCTACAAACACCCCTTTGGAATGATGTGTAACAGAGCAACTTAGTTACCGAGTTATCAGCTTCGCGTCCCCCAACCCACCGCACAGTCAACTTCGCGATCTTGGTCTTTCCCGTTCGGGGCGGGAGGCGCTCTTCCAAAACTGCTGTTTGCTTGACGAAACGCAAAATCAAAGTGGCAGGTTTACCTCTAGTCTGTCTTGCTCTAAAGGTGTCGGTTTAGAGTCCACACATCTGTATATTAGGTGAATGCGCCTTCTGTAGGGTCGGTGGGTAAGTAGATGGTTAGCATTTTAAGAGGCACCTGTGCTTTCTGCATGGGAATAAAAAGTGAAGTAGATAAAGAGAAGGGAGGAAAGAAGAGAGGAAGGAGAGGTACAACATCAAGACCTAGGGGAAAATTTGTCACTTTTCTCTACTAAGGCCACTGGATTGGTATGCTAGGGCAGGAGGGAGGGGAGGGGAAAGATAAAGTTTGAGTCCCAATGAAAGACTACAGTGCGGACTGAGGGTAGGCGCTTGGGCCATAAATCATAGCGAAGGAATGAATAGCTTGAGCGTATTTATGTCTGTCTATCTGCCTGTTTACCCCTCAGTGTGTGCAGAGGGGAAAGGGAATAAGAATGGAGAGGCAGAAGGCGGAGACGGGACAAGAGTCAAGATTGAGGGAGATGGAAGGAGGGCGAAAGAGCGTTTATGTATAAGGCGGAATCGCTTCAACGACGTCTGTAGACGAAGAGATCTAACACTGGACTGGATCTTCGAATTAACGCCACGACCTCTCGACAAGTTCGACCTTTAGTCGACGTTTCGTTGACCTAGGAAACGCAAATGGTACAAGCCTTCCTAACTGAATTTAAAACCGTCTAATAAAAGATGGAAATTTAAACAACAAAGACAAGTAACTTGTTGAAGCTGTAGTATTGCTTGACTTGAGGGACCTACCACAGACAGCAACTGGAGATGCGTCAGTCTATATTGTTTTCATAACCGTGGAACTAGCGCAACTTATCCCCACTTCATGTTGCTTTGATTTCGGCCTAGCATCTCCACTGATGCGTACGAAGCACAAAATTTATTCCCACTAGCTGCACCAAAGCGTTAAATTCCGTTATTTCTCACCTCGCCACCCTCGGAATGAGGCTCACTGGAAAGATCGGCTGATCCGAATTTAAAATGGGAAAATCTGGTCAGAATTAGGGGTTAGGAGGTGCGCAGGAAAGTGACCGCATTAACAAACCCTACCAAAGTGCTGATATTACTGGATTCCATGCTTCCATCTAGGTAGCGTCTACTGAGCGCCCAGGCACGCTTCTAGGAGAAGCATTTCTTTCAGAAAGAGGGAGGGAAAAAATGGCGAGGTGAAGAAAGAAGAAGAGGAAGAGGAGGTGAGGAGGAGGACAGCAACAACGTTACTATTTCAGCAGCCTTCTTGAATTGCACCAGCAGCGCGCGCCTATTTCAAGTCTGGGTATCAAAACACAACAACGAAACGTTCATGTAAAAGATGCGAGTCTCAGAAATGTATTGAACCACACAATTATAGACACTGAAATCCCCTAGAGGAAGTCAGTACGAGTGTCACATATAAGTGACGCCTCCGTTTCTTCTTTCAAGTCACACGTGTCACTAAAATAAATGTGTGGCCACACCGGCTTACGTAGCAAACAGGTAGTTTGAGGAGGAAAGTCCCTTTGTGGTTTGTAAAAAATGACTTCTCCTTGTCAAATGAGTTGCACTGAGCATCAACTGTTTCAACAGAATCTACTTAATCCCAATCCGGATTAAATTGGCAGGCAGGGCAGATCAGATCAGATCTGCCCCCAATTTTTGCTCTTTCACTCCGCAAAAATGTGACTTCAGTCCAGAGTTTTGTGGCAACAATTCCTTGGCTTATTTCACCTTCTCTCCACGCTAAATGCTAGGTGGGCATTCTGAAAAGGAATTTAAGGCATACCTTAGCATTCTCTTTAAAGGTTACGCAGCTAATATGACAAGCTACTTCCCGAAGTGAGAAAAACTTGTCACGTATTCGATCAGAAAGGTTGCATGTGCTACCGCATTGCCTCTGAAAATAGGCTCTCCTCCTCCTCCTCCTCCTCTTCTGATTGGAATGATTAGTGGTAAAAAGGACTGATTTACCATACCAGATAACCATTATTTAAGGGGTCATTTGTACTTATTGAATAATTAATGATTTGTCACTTGACAACGGTATTTTGTTGACCAATGGCTAAAAATTGACAGCCTTACCTTAAGAATTCGATCGTAGATTTGTAGCAGCCCAGAGGTGTCGGCGATGGACCCGGGTCTAATCGCGGAGACGTAGATCCCCCTGGAGGACAGGCCTTTGGAGAGACCGATTCCAAACGAGTCGGTAGGGTTTGGTTTCACCAATCGAATCCAACCTCGCCATGAGGGCAGTCGATTCTCCCGACTAGCTGACCTATGCAGACGTCGATTGGGAATAATTGGAGTGGTATTTCGACTCTCCGCGGCGGTAGGATTGCCTCGGGGCAGTACCTCTGTGCTCCTGTGACTCCTCTGCTTTCCATTGCTACGGTGGTAAGTAGATACAATTTGCACTAGCATTAGCGTCAAGGAGGCTTAATTGCGTCGATCGAAAGAGTCATAGGCGGAATTTGTATTTGTCCAGATCCACCACACAAACACCGAGGCAAATGTTGTACAGGATTTCGTCCATCCCAAGGTGGGCAAGTTTATCTACCTTGACAGTGGATGATGTCTCCCGACAGTTGTTTCCCTTTATTCTGTTCTTCAGATGCGGTTCTATCTTTATTTTCGGAAAAAATGTCCATTACTTCATTTTATTTTTTGCTTATCCCATTTTTATTCCCTTCCACTTAATAATGAGGTAGCGAAGGATGTGTCCCTCCTTTACGGAAAAGAAAGGCGATTAAACAGACCAAAGCGGCAAATTGCTAACGCTTCCTTCAGGACCACAAATTTTGTACCAATTCTTTGGTGTAAACACCAGGTAGTTTGCCACGAATCATTAAATCATCCCGATCTATTATTGTACATGGGGTTTTGTTCGCAGTTTCAGGACAAGAGAATACAACAGAAGGTGGAGGAGGAGCAGAGGTTTTAAGCCATTTTTAACTCACTTCGCCTCCCCTTTTCTCTCCTGCTCGATCAACACAACTACCACACTATTCCACCGCATTCTCCGACTAATCAATCTTCAAGCAAATTAGCTAAGAGTAGCCCCGAGGTCGCCAAGGCCTCCCCAATTGGGGTGTTGGCAAACTACCCTCAACTCTCATGGCTGGTAATACCACCGGGGAGAGGGGAAGGGAAAGTCAGAAAAACTGCCACTTTACGAAGCCCTCAAAAATACCCCTCTTTCCCCCTTCACCCCTCTGCATTTCTGCATTTGTCTTGTAGCGCGTCAAGTTCTTCAACTCGATTAAAATGCAAAGCAGTGCAGGGGCGGGGAGAAGGACGGCAAGAAAGAAAGCACACGCAGAGAGGAACAGCGAGAGAGAAAAGAGGCAGAGAGGGAGAGAAGGGTGGATAAGTAAGGGTTGGTTTAGGGGCAAGTGGACTGGGAGATTAGCTCCAAGCGTGTTAATTGATCTCCTGGGGACAGCTTAAAAATTCCTCCTTGCCTCTCTCAAAGAAAAAGCAATCAACCCTTAACAAGAGGGCGATCAAGCATTACTCCCCAACCTTCAATGGAATGGCAAAAGCAGCGGGATCGTCGGAGGCAATATAAATATGGAGGTTGATGCATAAAGCCACACGCTGTTGCTTGAGCATGACACCTCCCAACCGACTGGCTGGTTACCCAAGAGATATATATCAGCCATGATTACTTAACTTACATCAAACCTGGCTGGTCTCTCCAGCCAGAGCCTTTCAGAGACACTCTCTGCAATCGCAGAATGCAATAGAAGCAGCACCATATGGTTGTCATGACAAGGAATCACCCACACTGTTCTTCCTCCACATCAACTGGGAGTGGGGAATTCTTAATGGCTATCAGACAACTCGGTCTTATTTGTCACGCATTAAAAATGGCAGATGAAAGACTTGAAGGGCCACCAGGATATTGTTCACCTTTTCCGCGTCAGAAAAGGCTTCAGATATTAAAGTCTTTGGAGATCTGACAGAAAGGGGCTTCTGTGTTTCAGAACCACTACTAGCTGGGAAGGATAAGACTGAGCTATGAGCGGTGGAATTCAAGCACAACTAGCCGCTCCAAAAGCGTTCATTCCCCCAACATCAGACGTCCTCGGAGAGTATCCACCTCCCTAACACGATACAAAGAAAACCTTCTCTGTAGAGACATTTAATATTAAAACCTCATTCTTGTGAGACTCGGGCCCCAGGCTTATTTACGCACACAAAGCATAATTTGGAGAAAAAATCTTTGGAAGTGGACGCGACCAGGGCTAGATCTGATGCCTGTGGGGGCAAAACATTCCACAGATTTTGTATTTATAACCAGTTCCAAAATTTGCCCTACCTGGGAAGCGAAGGTACAGCAAATGTTCGATGAGACCCACTAGTCGGTTTGCAAGTACCCAGAAGGTCCCCACTAGAGATTGAGGAACTCCACGAGCTTTGAGAGGCGCTGAAAGCAATGGATCGTGATGGTGTAGATAACGAGGTGCAGGTAGATGCCGAAATATCAGCGCCTGCAGTGGCAGTAGCAACGGTGAGTGAGGAGATTGATCCCACCTCTTCGGTCTTTACTCCCCCGTCTTCTGGATCCAAACGCTCCCGATTCAATCGTGAATCAGACCTCGAGAGGTTGTGATAGCTACCTCCAATCGCACTTTCACCTCCTTCCAGTACTTGGTGATGGTGGTGATGGCGGTGGATGCGGTGTGATGCAAAAGCCATGCGAGTATTGGCCCCCTCTGCCGTTTTTGAGTCCACAATCTCTAGACTGCGTCCACGCATCTTCAAATGGCCTCGACGACGGGTCACGTGACTGCGGTCGCAGCGCTGTTCGCTTAGCAGTCTGGAAAGCAGTCAACCGATAAGTCATCATTAGCCATCCGGTTACAGTATTTTTGTGGTACTTTTACAAAATAACTTCAAGCCTTTCACCTTCACCGTTTCGTGGCAACCCTGTCTATTTTACTTTGAGACCCAAAATGCGATCTGAAGTCCTCCTCCGGGTGAGTTTTGAGGCTTTGTGACGCCTTGAAGTGCCTAATAAAAATTGGACACTTTTCTGAAGAATTTACAACTTACAATTTTATGAGCAAGACGTCAAACCTTTCAGGTGTGAAGTCTTGCCTCTAGAAGGTGTCTTCAGTACGTGCTCATCGATGTCCCGCTAGTTAATGCATCTTCTGGAATGAACTACCTCGAATCGTATCCACGCGGTACAACCAAAAGCGCGCAAGATTTCAAGGTGCCAGAAAAATATAGGAGGACAAAAAACGGTCACCGAGAGTATGGAACAGTGAGTTAGTAACCGTAGCTATAGTCTTGTTAGGACCTACGAGCCCTTTTCACCCGCCTGTGCTACGATCCTTGTCCTCCTTTCCTCCCGTTAAGGCGGTTCGAGAGGAGAGAGAGGAGGGGAAACCGACCTGCTGCCAAATGGAAGTTGAGTACAAATTTCTCCAAGATATTTGGAAGGTTTTTCTTTTAAAGACAGCAGAAGTAAGCACCATTGCCCCTAAATAATCGGCTTTTACAATGGGAATTTACCAGAGATTTTCGGATAATTCCTGCCACTCGGTGGATAAGCTTTTCTATACTCTTTAAACCTTTACTAACTCAATTTTCCCCCTCCCTCGTTCTTTTTTTTAATACTAATAGTTGTAATTTGTTTTCTGCTACCAGACAATTGCAAAGTGGACGCAAAAAGCCACTCGTGAGGGCTACTGAGGGTCTGCACAATTGGATTTGAGTCAGGGAGCATATCGTTGAAGCGATAAACGAGAAAAAAATTTTGTAGAGGCAAAATGCCAAAACACTTTGACTAAAGATTTCTGGGAGTCCTTCTTCCCTGTCTTCCGCCTTGCGACAGATTTATCAATCAATGGTTGACATTTGGTGGAACTACAACTTGTCACTAGTCCTTTTTTATGCCCTTTCAAATGATTTTTTTCTTCTTTTTTCCTGTCAGAAGCTTTCTCTCCACTTTAATTGCCCAGACTTCACAATCCCAGAGGCTTCTCTATCCTCATCCTCGCTCCACCCATTTTGGTGCGATGTCACCGCACTTATAACTGAAGCCTCCTGCCTTTCACCAATCAATTTTTCCATCACTTCGTACCCCCAAACATGCCTCATAGTTTCCGTAATCACGACATCTCTTGGGTGTGGAAGCAAATTGGTAATCATCTCCAAACCCATGGTCGTTAAAGACTTTGAAAAGCCCGATGTGGAGCTGTCGATAAATAGAACCCAGTCGGGTAGATGTGCGACTGGGTTGCACAAGTGAAGAGAAATGGATTAAGAGTACTAGCCTTGGAAAGATCGACGACTGATGTTTGCATCACGAGGTTCCCTGTCGCAGAGCATCGCTAAAGTGTGAAACCGACGAGTATTTGCTGGTTAGGGGGCAGTTCATGAAGAGTCAACTTATGATGACCGGGAGAAGGACATGGAACTACATTCAGTGGAAGAGAGGAACCGCATAGTGGCTCATAACCTTGCTTAACTATTGCGGGTGTTCCACTCACTAAAGCTTGTATATCCGTCCCATGGTGTGATTTTTTGCATGTGTGCAAGTGGACCACACATTTGTGACACGTAATCTTTGGCAAAGTTATAGACAGTACAGAACAATGCTGGTGTGAGAACGCCTATTTTTGGTATCTCGTTTGAACACCAATTAGACTGGGTTTTCTATCCGTCCCATTTTGAACGGGATCATCACGACATTACAAATGGTGCTAGTCCGAACCAGGGGACCCAATTGCCGGAGCCCAAAAGTGCTTCCAACCAGCCGGCTGACGACATTTCAGCCTGTAGATGTCATGGTTAGCTAACCATTTAGACTCTTACCTCTGCTGATTGAGCACCTCATTGACTACTGCCTCACGACATCCAGGGCAGGCGATATCTTCTAAATTTAAGGTGGACGAAGCTCTGGGCATTCGATCCTCCTCCACTACCTTCTGTTCAGATTCCTCTACATCTGCTTCCTGTTTATGCCGACGCTGATGTCTAGATACTTCATTTTTTCGTCTTCGACTGTGCTGCTGACGGCCTTTGTGGTGGCGGTGATGCTGATGATGCGGTGCAGCCTCATCCTTCGACAGATAGGCATCCACGGTTTGACGAGGCACATCAAGAAGATCGCCGGTAGATCTACCAACACCCTGAGCTTTACAATGGATCGGGGGCGGAAAATTCGCTCCGTAGTCGTCAAAATATCCGGAGCCAGATTCACGACCTAAAAGGTTATTTGAGGGCTTCTGGTTATACTACTCTGTCAGAACGAAGCCTCAAAGTTTTTAGTCGTTAAATGAAGGGAATAAGGATGCGAAAAAGATGCGGTAGACGAAGGCAGGTAAAGAAGGAGGGCAATAAGGCAAGGAAAAGGTCAAGAAAACAACAGCAGCACCAAATATACGACCATACACCTACTTTTTCTCTTTCGGAAGAAGAAGTCCTTTGTATGCAGCATAAAAAAGAGAAAAGTATTTACTTGTTTCTTTATTTATTTGCCTTATTTTCCATGACAAGAAAGTCGTGCCAAGTCACAAATAAGTTCTGGTGTTAGAGTGGATTAATGTCATCACAAAGGATTTCAAACCCTTCGTGGGCCACTTTCATCATCACTCGACTCTAGAATGTTCCTCGGGTTTGTGCTTAACACCAAAAGAAGCGCCTTTAATGCGAAGTGAATTGTTGACATGAAACGTCAAGATGCTAAAGAACCGTCAAAGCCTCTTTAAAGGGAAACATAAAGGGCTAAAGGAGGAAATTCCTAGTTCAAAGCCCTAGAACCAGTAATGCCGATAACTTTATTTCCAGCCAACTCAGCCAGGACAAATGTCAATTCATAGATGCAGCCACTCGCACACCCAGCCGACCATCCATCCAAGGGATTAGTGGCCGAGGGCTTGAAAGTGAGAATAGGCGGCAAATGAACAGCACCTTAAACCAACATTGAAAGAGGTGTTGTTGGGTTCTCCCAGGATTTACTCTGCTCATTTCCAACTAACAGACTTAGCCAGCCGCACGGCTTTGAGTCAACCAGTGTACTGACCAGTTGGCCGAATGCGAGGGGACAGCCATCGCGAACATGAATAGGCCTGTTCCCTTCACCAGTCTGGTTGACTCAGATAGAAAGCATGCTGATTTCCGGTGATGGTCCTTATTTTGAGCCCGCACACCAAAAAATGACGATCCGATCTGGTGAGTGAGTTTCAAGCCTGCCTACTGCCTCACGAGCCGAATTAGGTTCAGTGCCACATCTGCATAAGCGTCGGTGACGGGGATTAATCAAGGTTGGCTTCATCACTAAGAAGAGGATCTCTACTTCTAGTCTTGTAGATAATGAAAAAACTCTCATTATTAACAGAATTTTTTAAAAAAAGACTAGAGAAAGCAATACTAGTGTAAGCATTTCTACAGGTGGTATTGAATAATCAGGAAACAAGTAGGCTCCAACAACCTATGCAGGAATAAATATCACACGGAGAAAAAATGTATTTGCTTATTGTTCCCGAAGACCTTGTGGAGGAAAGAGTGCAGGGGTAATCTTTTCTGATGCTGTGCCTCGTACACTCGGTGAAAATACAAAGGAGAAAAGTTTAAAGATATGTGCAACCACTTTGTCAGTGTACACAACTCACTGGGATTGATGCCGAAGCCAAGTGGCGCTGTAAAGTGCCTTGGATAGGCGATTTTGGAAGCAGAGTTCTGTTTCCTTAGACGCGTTGTTGAAGGCAGCGCCTGAGCCCGTGGGGAGGGTCTTACACGCTCCTCATCAAAGGACTGGTTGAATTCGGTAGCTTGTGAACAGGACTGCAAAAGAATAAGCATGGCAAATTTGCGTTGGATGAGAGCGACATCCTAGCCACCCCATGAGCTAATTAGGCCTGCACCTCAACACCGCCCATCCACTCATAACTTGTGAAATGGTTAGAAAGCGGCAGCAAAATCAGACTCACAGTGCCCCAGGGGTATTGTTTCATGGTAGCATCACTATTGCCCTGCCCATGAATGGCAAAATCCGACCGACTCTTCTCCCTTGCTATGTAGAGCGTCACCTGTTCGGAGGGTTGTTGAAGCCGAGCGGTGACAAGTGACAGTGTTAAGCCACTGCCTCCCGCCAACTTTGGAGCAGCGCCGTCAAGACCATTGACAGCGAGAATTCGATCACCCGCCCGTAGCAGACCAGACAAAGCTGCTGGTTTGCCCGCAGTGAGGGAGTCAATGTAGACGGGTGCATCGATGACGTCGTCGGTGCCAGATATTACCACTCCCCATGGACACGAGGGGTGCGATCGGATCAGTCGCACTTTGTGAACCTCAAAGAGGGTGTCTAAGTAGCAAAAACAGTTAGTCAAGTGGAACCGTCAACACACATTAGGTGGGCAGCTGATGGGCTGTCGATGCTATCCATATCCCAACTCCACACTTTGGTAGCAGCGCTTTGTGCCTGTAGCGTGGTGTGACGCAACTGGAAGCTGTGAATGCGACTACTTTGTTTGGCAGAATCGGACAGGAACAGGGAATCAGTGGCAGGAAAGCCCCCTCCATGTACTTGTGAGAGGGTGAAAGGCCTTTTTTGTCCCTTCAGGTGGGAAAGAGGGAGGAAAGTAGGGTAGAGATATTGCCTCATCCTCAATTCTCCCAGAAGGAAATAGGCACAAACGAACCGCCCTACTTAAATGTGAATATCTCTTTTTAGGAAAAAATGCCCTTCCATAAGTGTTTTTCGGTGTTGACTAAAACTGTCACAGTTGTCATCTGCCTGAAGTAAATGCGAATATTAGCTCCAGGCGATGAATGTTAGAATAATATGAAAAATAGTAAAGACAACATTAAAAAAGGCTTTTCCCAATAAAAGCATCCACCGGCCAAAGAAAGCAATCATCGTATCATCTGGACAATGCAAAAGCTCAAAAATAAGCGCCAAGAATGTAGACTTTCCTACTCATCTAATAGTTTTAGATAAAAAAATGCTGTGTAGGCGAAAAATTTCCCATTTTTCTTTTTACTTCCTGTGACTTTTCTTGGTTACTTCTGAAATCTAGAAGCACCAGATGGCACGGTGATGTTAAACTTTCTTGGTACAACTTAATCGGTGTTGAGGCAAACGTTGCAAAACAGTCTGCTCTTTTTGAAGGGAGGAAGAAAAGGCGAAATGCAAATCGACTCTCGAGGTCTCCTTCGATAGTAGTAAAAATGTTACCTCTCTTGAGGTGTCCAAACAGCAACAAGCATTCGAAGTGATCGAAATCACTTAGGAAGTCAGAAATGCCTCCACTCAATGTTAACTTTCGTAAATTACAAAAGAGCTTAAGGTAAATCCAGTTAATTTAGTTTTTCTATCAGTCTTCCCTCTTTCAATTTTCCAGGGTGTTTCTGATGCAGGCGCTTTTGGCATTTTTCAAGTGTCTCTCTAAGTTTGAAGCCTTTTCTTACACCTCCCTTTGGCCCGGTTCCGCAAAACTACTCCGCGGCCACGACGCAAACAATGAACTGTTTTCATTTGAAACAGGCCCTCAGATATCGGTGGATGATAAATTTTGTCCTTGTAAAATTAAGAATTTTTTAAAGACGAAAAAAGAAATATACGTAACTTCAATAATTGGGGATGTCCGTCTCTATTTCACCCAAAAAAAATCCATCTTTCCTTCACAACATAATAAGTCGGTATTTGACAGCACGAGATCATCTTTTAGTTCTGAAAGTAAGTGGAAAACGATTTCAGCCTAGTGTTTCCTGATTCCCGTTGTTTTTTTTTTATGAAACTGACATCAATATCCAATCCACGCTTCGCAAGCTCCTCTCGAACAGTCTAAACATTTGAAAGGTGACAATGCGTGCTTGTCGTCGGACGCCATCTGTTTAGGCGACCTGTCGCATAACAAACGAGTGCCAAAAAAACTACTTTAAAGGACGAAGGGAAAGCGAAATTAAAATTTATTTTAAATGTAATGCCTCGGATTAAAGTTTCATTGATTGCGTGGCCAATTAGAAAGCAGTTTGATGAACACTAGCCAATCAAATCAAAGAGGAAAAGAGGATATCGATTTCAGTTTTCTGATCAGGGCAATTGCTTTTTTATGCAATTATTCAACCATTTATGCAAATTTTTCTGCAAACTTAATTACTAACTTGGTCTAGATTATCTCAAACTTCGGATTCCTCATTTTTGTCTATTTTTTCGCTGGCACACAGTCTGTGGGATGCATTTTGCCGCTCACTCAATCACCCACTCGCTCGCTATCTTTTTTCTGCCCTTGTAAATCCACCAAGCATGAGTTTGATTGGAGGCTGCGTATTTCGCTATCGCCTCTGGCAATCTATGGACGCCGAGCTTTGATGTTGTAAAATGTTTGTTTAGCTTTTTGAATCCTTAAATGGCCTTCACCCCCCTTGCTCAGGCCACCCTCACCCTGCCATACCCTAACACGTTTACTTTTTACCATTCGTCAGCAATGGCAGCTACTGCGTTGAAGCATCCTGTTTTAAACTGGCTGTATTCTTGAGTGTACACAAAACAACTCTTGGTACGAAGTAGGATGCGACTGATGCTTGTTGTCTTATTTTGGCGGAAAGGAAGGCAAAATGTTTCATTCGGGACTGCAATATTTTACCAATATTGGATTTGGACTGGTGGCGCAATATTTGAAAGTTTTTTTCCACCTTTCTGCAAGTTTCTTCTGTGTCTTCTATGGGTGGGTATTGCACGATAGCAGTCCAATCGCGGAAGAAAACTCAACTGACATAACTATTAGAGAAGCGTTTCTTCCTACGTAGAATTCCACAAGGATGTTTATATTCGAAGCCCAAAAGCTTATGTGAAAAAAATTTTAATTGACTTTTTTAAAATGCAAGCAGGTATAATGACTTTTACAGCTTTTTACAATGACTTTTTTTGCTGTACTGCAATAACAGTGCAAATTCTGTCAACTGCCGCTTCCCTTAAACTCCCATACTAAATGGAAGGTCAATCCAACCCAAACTTTGGAATAAGCCTGCGAAAGTCTCGCACAACATCCGATGCACTGCGCTTTGACCTTATGTTGCACATTGAGAGGAGTGGAGAATTGCCTCCATACTTCTTCAGTTGCCTAACTTCTACATCGAAAATGCAGTTAGTTGTGTGGTTTTCCCCCAAGTCTGGAAAGATGAAGAAGGAACAAACCAGCCTACACTGAAAAACCAACCGAGAAAAAAAGGCAAAAAGTGCGCTTACAACGTGAAGTACAACCGAACGCCACTTTAATGTCCAAGTCCATCTAGTGAGCCTGTCGAGATGGAGTAATTTATCTCGCATCCCACCCTCGCCTCACGTTCGTTGTCTGGTTTTACTAGTTACAAGCATACTTGCATGCAGGCTTAGATACACGCAGCCACACACACACACACACACACACACACACACACACACACACACACACACACACACACACACACACACACACACACACACACACACACACACACACACACACACACACACACACACACACACACACACACAAACAGAAGCAGACACCGACACAAAGGCAGCGCACGCGCCACCCATTGCGCAGTAGCGCATGAGCGAAAAAGACAAAAAGATTTGAGAGTAGAGAGAGATGGACATTGTGCGTGGGGAGAGGATTTGGTTTAAACAGAACACCACTCTACTGAAAGAAAGGCGAGACGGAGTAAAGCTCATCCATGTAGCCGACAAAATAAACTCCAAGCAAAAACACTTTCCTAGTAAGCCAGTTTGTGAGGAAAAAAACATTTATTCATCTTTTAAATCTGTGGTGTTTTCAATGCTTTGGGCAGGGAAGAAGGAGAACAAAAAGTTAATCTAATAAATATAATTCGATTTTTAGAGAACGAGAATAGTCTAAAGTAAATCTGAAAAGTAGCTATTTACTTTGGAGAAAGAAAAAGATATTTACGATATGCGCATAGACGAAGGTTCGTAGCGAGGCATTTAAATCAAGAAATCTCCTCAAAATTATCCCAAAACCATGTTAAAGAATGTTTGCGTAAAGACAGTAACCCAAAGCACGTATTGATCATAAATTATCCCAAAAAATTGGAACCAACTTTTAAAATTTATGCAAACAATGATAAGCGTATGTTTACTCTAAAAGAGCAAAAAAAAGACTAGACTTGAGCTGTCAACGTCAGGAAAAATGAGAATATGCACATATAACTTACCTCAAATCACACTAATTAAAAAAATTAGAAAACCTTGCTTCACATATTTGTTTAAATTACCTGAATTTGGTGGTCAAAAGTGGTCGATCATAAACGGATTGAATGTGGACGTTTGAAGGGAAGGTGGCATTATGAACTATAACCATGAATCTATAAATAAATTGTAGAGTTTCAGGTTTGAAATTGTTTAAGAATAAAGTATGACCTTTGTGGCTACTGAGAACTTAATAGGCAGAAAATTCACGCGTAGTGATGGAATATGGTTGAGTTAAGGGGATACTTGCTGTAGCACCTGTGTCGCTTAAAAATAACCATGTAGGGGAGAAGTTGGATGATGATTTGGACGTGGTGGACGAGCAAGGTGGCCCTCCGGACGGAAAGGGACCTTCCTAATTGTTACTAATATGCTACTAAATAACAACTCAGTTATTTCAATAAAGATGCCAAAAACATCCAACCTTCTCTTATCAGGAGTGGTAAAAGGGAGGAGGAGGAAAAGAAAGAGTCGCCTACACCTGCCATCAAGGTACTCCAGAAGACATTTATTTGGAATCCTCGTTGGTTTTAAAAAACAAGGGGAGTATTTTGCAGTAAAATTTTGAATTTGCGCAAACTGGTTGCTGAAAGCATCCCAGAAATGAACATGTCCGTTCATTTTCCACCTTCTGTAAGTTACTAGGAAGATTTTCTTGCCAAAGCATGAAAGATTTCTAAACACCATGTTAGCTTTCGCTAATGACATTCTACTAGCATGTCATCTCGTTGAATTCATGGAATCTGCACAAATCAGGGTTGAGACGACTCACCGGAGCACATATTCTCACTGAACCGATCCGAAGAGAAACTGTCAGATGGATTGCCTCTTCTATCACTGCCCATTTCACTTTCCAACTGCTGGAATTGCTGTTGCATTTTCAAAGCCATCGGCACCGTTCCCACCCGCCTGTGTTGAGTTCGCTTTGGTTTTTGGCTGCGGTATTGTCGCGGCATTCGTGGAGGCGGTAACAGATGCGATATAGATTCATCCGCAGATTGACTAAGAAATTCATCGTCCTGAATCTCATTATTAGCATCTGCTCCTCCTCCACCACCACTACCAAAGTCGTTGTCATCGTCGCGGACAATTTCAAGGTCACTCTGACAACAGGAGAGGAGATCCTCATCAGAAAGGGGTGTAGCAGCCTCTTCATCAGGCTTTTGAATCCGCAGAGTTACGATATCATCCGAGGTTTGAAGCAGTCGTGCGGCATCTGTGATACTGCAGGCCTCTAGAGAGACGCCATTAACAGCAAGAAGGATGTCTCCTGGACTAATAGATCCACACCGACTGGCCACACTTCCTGGGATCACTTTGCTGATTAAGAGGGGTTCTCCAGGTCGGCTTTTTCTTGAAGCTATTAAACAAAGAATTTGAAGCTATATTACATTAGATTGGACTGATCGCTTAATTTTTCGAAGTAGTTCACCCCAGGAAGAAATTTTATTAAGAGTCTTTCAAAAAAGCACATCTCTTGGTACCCTTTTTCTGTATCACTTTTATCTCCTAACTACCTATTCTGCCTCGTGCGTGACAGCCATTCAAAGTAAGAGTAAGGATTGTCACTTGGAGAAATGCTACCGGAAGAAGAAAAGTGTCTCACTCTCCTTTCCGCTGTCTTGCCCTCTCTCCAACTCAAAGCGCAGGATAAAGACTTCGCAAGGATAAGATTCGCAACCGTATGAGGCATAAATCCCGCGTCGTCATAAAAGCCTGAAAGGTTCCTTCATATGTACCTTCAGTTGTGAAGATCCCGTTCTTCATGGAAAAAAGGATGAGACAGTTTAGGCTTAAAAGTGGATGGGTAAACATCAGCTATAGTTGCTGTTGTTGTTAATGTAAAATGAAGGGTTCCTGGTAAATTCTTGTTTGCTGTACGCACTACAAAAGACCATTTTGCATTACAGGTCTGTCAGTCAACTAGTCACTCATCCAGTCCATCTGCTAGTCGCCTAAACGATCATTCGACCGACAGGGCATCTCCTCAGCCACCTTACCAACCAGACAGCAAACACGCTTTATTTAACATGATCTTTTGCAAGTGGAAAAAAGGACGGCCTCTCCTTTTCTTAGCCTCATTTTCTGTTACCTTTCAACAATGATGTCTGATAGCTATCGTCTTGGAAAGTTTTGCCCCGTTTTTGTCTCCCAGATGGGCATATGGAGCACCGGAGGACACGTGATTTCCTCGGAGAAGTCGAGAGGAGGTAAATGCTGGGCCTTCCGCGCAGTAAAACATCAGGTGCTAAGTGATTCTGTCTTCAGAACTAAGCCACAAAGCTTCTAAGTCTTTGCATTATTACTACATTCTTCCATTCCACACTACACTCTGTCCAAGTGCTGCAGAACCAATCCTACGGATACGATTTGTTTGGGCTGCGGGTGGACAAAGTCGATCTGTGACGTGCTGAAACAGGATCCTGTTTCCTTGTACACCCCGATAACTCCACTATTGAGGTACTCCATGACAGTGACAGAGGACGTCGCTGGAATGGGTTTGTGTGACTTCTAGCAGTTGGTAAATCTATAGCAACTTTTTGCATGTATGCAATATTCAGTATGAATGAAAGGGCTTCCACCTCCTGATGATGTATTCTTTGCTACTTCTTCCTCACCACTACTCCTCACATCCAAAGCTTGTCTTTAAAGCGGGATAAACGTGCTCAAAATACCTGTCATCTTGCTAATCATTTATTCGCAGAGGCGTATCCTGAAGAAGCAAGCTGGGTAGTGGAATGATATGATAACAGAGGAATGCTTAACGCCTCGTGTATCAGCGTGCGAAAGGTTCCCTATGCCTTTCTAGCGTGTCCTACTCCCCTTCTATTCCCTCTTCACTCTTCCCGTATACTTTACTAGACTGCCTTGAAGATATTATGTGCCTGCTCTGACACAATGAAGTAATTGGCGATGTACCTATTTAAGTTGAGCAAAATACATCAGAAAGAGGGAACGGGATAATAGTTTTTTTAGGAAATGACCTCCACACATCAGTGCCGGTAGATGACGAGTAATGAGGCCGAGAGAAGGGAACTGCCCTTTGCTCCTATCCCTCACGCGTATTGAAGTCTGTTGGCTCTCTGGTAGGCGCTAGCTGACAGGAAGCCCTGCTGGTGATCTGGCTCACTGGGAATTTGGCTGAATGAGTAGCCGAGTGAACGAATGATTAACAAGGCTACACATTTCTCCACTGAAGTACAATTTCGTCTACCCATTCACCCACTTGCCCACCCGCTAACGAAGGCTGTCTAGTGTATGTGGTGCCCACTGCAGACAATTGTTCACAAGGGATTGCCCGCTTTAAGGAATCAAAACAACAACAGTTATGGCTACGATTTATTAGCTCAAAAAAGTTGTCTTCGCTGTTTTTAGTTTTCAGAAAAGTTGCCTGAATCAGTGCTTTACTTGGACAAAACTCCTATGACTTCCTCGACAAGAGAAAATCACGCAAATACACCTTAAGGCAAGATGAATGGAGGTGCCATTCTCACTCGCATTCTCGGTACTTCTTTCGTGACATTTCTGTAAATGATGCCTACCGCCTTTCGCTTTTGAGATTAGAGATAAATCACAATTCAAAGGGATCAGTGTACTGAAAGTTGACCTCTGTTGCTTTTTTTGGCTTCCTTAGCTTTTGGGGGTGGAATTCCATTTATGTAAAAAGGCAAATTCACGGCTATATTGCTTCATCCCCTTTCCATTAACTTCAAATAGGCCTCTCCATAAAGCAGGATGATTGAAACAAATCCATCGAAGCCTTTTTAGTGGGTTTTGCTTTGATCGAATTGACATCTGGTTAAAAACAGGTCTTGGAAGTACTTCTGTTGCCAAATGCACCACCTCATTAGCCGAACGGTTGCTGACACTTGATTGTGAGGTTTACGAATACATCAAACACAGATAAATTTTATAAACGCGTTTTGAAAACCTTCCCGTAAATTTTTTAAAGAACTTCATAAACTTATGTGGCAGGGAAGTGACCATTCAGTCGTGGTGACATGTCAAGAGTAATTGATGGGGCAAAACAGCTTCTGGCATGTGTTTCAATAATTTGAGTCAAATACACTTTGGACCAACAACAATATCAACAGGCAGCATTAATTACCAGATCCTCAGAGGAAAAGGATCATTTCAGTAGATTAGCAACTTTTACTGCAATAATTTGGCGCCCAAATGGCAACACCCACTTTATTCGCCCATTGGCTCCTGAAGAGGCATCATTGGCTAGCAAGATGAAATTTGCCCGAACCATTCTGTCCTGCCGACTGAAGGGGCTTGGCAGGAGTGTGGAGAGCAAGGGAGAAGAGGAGGGGGGATTGAGTGGGGGGCGTGAGGAGAGATATTAATCTTGCAAATGCTTGGCTTCGAAGTAATGCCAAAATGCAGTTGATTGATTTTATTTTTCTACTTTATTTAAAATTGCGAAGTCTCCCGATTCTTCCTTATCTTTTCTGGTGCTGTGAAGTCCATAGTGCTTCCAAAACCATGTATTATGGAAAAATGGTTAGATGGTAGGCGTGTAAAGTCACCTTTAAAAGTCTCCAATAATTAGATTGATCGAACAAACCAGTCATTTAAGCCAGCCGATCGGGTGATTGCGTGGCATGTTAAAGGGCTGTCGACCGACGTACCTTGAAGGTTGATGCCGAGGCTGGCAGAGCGTTTAATGATTCGCACATCAAAGACGCCACTGGTGGGGATAACATTTTCAGCGACGGTATATTGGGTCACCAAGGCGAGGCGTCGGTTGACGGTGTCGGTAGGGGGAGAGAGGTAGCGTGCCGTCAATTTGTCGATGGTCTTGCCGAGTGGTGAATCGCCTTGGATGGCCAATAGCGAATCACCTGCCTGGATTACGCCGGATCTGTAAGAATGAAAACGTGGTTATTGTGAAGGTTTTAGTCTTTGCCATGGTCCTGTCATCGTGCGATATGATTTAGGGAATTCCCTACATATTTTCAGCTTGACCATCCCCTCTTTTATGCACTGATGGGCATTATTTCCACCTTAGGGAGAGTCCGAAGTTCCGACAGTATATAGATTTAAACCCATCACTCAGCTAAAACACGATTTCACCATGTGCAATAGCTACGGGTGCCATTAAAGGGTAACAGAGTGTCAGTTATGAACTCCTTAATAGGATCGGGATAAGAACCACTTTCTTAGATTGCCTGACTTTTCAGAGCATTTTCTCCCAGGCTGTTTAAAACACCCAATTTAAATAGATGTCTTAGTAGCAAAAGTGAAAAAGACGAAGAAGGATAGAGTGAAGTAGGGGGCGGGGGAGGAGAAAAAAGGCAAAGGACAATTTAATTTGAGATTCATTCGACCTTGGACGCCCGTCCCTCACTTAGCCTCCAAAAATTCAGATTTTCGATTCACAAATTGCTTTCTTCCACATTTGACAAATATGTCATTCGCCAGAAGGGGACTTTTAGGCTTTTTTGGTTCAATAAAGCGTTTTTCGAGATACAAGGTGACGATTGTCCACAATTGGTGTGACATCATTGGTGCAAAGATGTCACATGACATCAAACTCCCAAATTAATGTAAGATTGTGTTTTCCTTTCAGTTTTCCTTCCAAAGACAAAACATCAACCCTTAATCCGAAAATGGACTTTTCTCAACAACTCCGACTCTACTTAATCGATCTGATTTAAGTAGTATATCCGACTCGCAAAATGAATTATAAAGTGGTTGCACCTTCTTCTTTTAATGAAAGGCGCAAAGCAATCATGACTGGACTTATTTGACAGTAGAGCACGGGGTGTGAAGAAATTTGCGATTGAGATGGCCAAAAGTCTACCGAACTCAAACTAAGTATTTATCAACAGTTCTCTTATTTTCCTTCCAACTCTTCTCCACAAATACGTCACTTTGGAAGGAGGAAGAATTACTTTTTTTCTTTTCTGACTGACTGTAGCCTCAGACAGTGTACTTGGGTGTTAAGGCTGCGTGAAGGGAAAGGAGACGACGGGAAATGGTTGATTTTAATGCCGACGTACAGATTGCAGAAGTTATGTTCAGAGAAGAAATGCGCAGTTTATTACCACAGGCACGATAAAGGCATCCGATAGTCTTGCTCGGTCAGTCCACTTGAACCGACAGGCGTAAAAGTGGTCCTTCCGGCCACCTGATTTCCACTTTTTTAGTTTCCCTCTTAAAGGCTTTAGTGGAATCCACATCCAAAATTGAATATATCTTTTAATCAAGTATAGGATTTATTTAAGCAGGTAGTCGATGCAGTGCCTTGTCGTGGTGATTGAAAAGACTCATAATTGTCCACCGAATTGGTGAAATAATCAGGCTGTTTTGCCTCTATTTATTTGAAAGCTATCCAGTTTTGATGAAACTGGAAGTGTCTCGACGTCTCAACTGACTGTCTGTCCGGAAGTGCATAACACACTTGTCTTCGTGAGGTAAGATTACTTTAAAATTTGCGTGGTCCAGGGGTCACAATATGGCCAATGTGAACGAATGAGCACCGAGTAAAGTCAAGGTTTCTGAGGGGTGGAAGAGGAGAAGGCGTAAGGCAAAAGGAAGAAAAGCTCTCGAATCTGACGGTTATGCTGCAGTCGTTGGAAGGTATGAGACTTCAGACAGTCAGCCTGTCAGGTATTACTGACAGTGAACTTTTATTCTTTCTTTTCTTGGCCTAAGTTGGCACTTCAGTGCTCTCTCCTCTCTTTTGACTGGAGTGAAGAGAGAAGGCGAAAGTCCGTCTTGGTGTAGAGTACCATGGTCCATTTTTGGTAATTCTCAAAATGACGCCCCAACAGAAGGATGGGAAGTCAAGTCCTTGCACCTTAAAGGCGGTTGCCAAGATGACGGCAATCACTGAGACACTTCTGGGCCATCCATCTCAAGGGTGAAGAACCTCTCCCACACAAGGAATGCGCTGTGACATAATTCTTGAAAACAAATGCGCAGTTGATCCTTGCAGTAAGTCTAACACTCTGTACGTTTCCTGTTTACAGTCGAAGTTCCTCCTTCTCTTCCTCCTCCTCCTCCTCTCCCTCCACCCACAATAAGCAGCGGTTTGGACTTTCGCTTCTTTAAAGGAAAAAAGTAACTTTCAATGCTGTCAAACTTGTCAGTAAAGGTTGCATTCTTTTAAAATTTCCTCCAAAAAATGAATTTGCTTTGTTGAAAAGTTATTCAATATGTAATGAAAGTGGAGTAAAAAGGGCGACTGGTCTTGTCAACAGGTAAATCAGACTACAGGATAATTTGAAGACAAAGGAAAAACAAAGAGCGTTCTTAATGGCATCGAAGAATTAATGTGGGTAACTTTTTTGGATTTTTTCTGCCTTAATCGCTAAATCCAGTTTGGCTGAACAGACGACTCCTAGAAATTAAAGGACTCGATTTGTTTATCAACTCCAGAAGTTGGGGAATATTTTACAGAGAAGAAACCGAAAATTCTACGAGATTCAAAATAAAATAAAATAAATTGGAATTATTTGCGAGAGAATTTATCATATTAGAAGATATTTTTGCTTAGAAACTGAGAGGAAGAAGAAGAGATTGTTTTTTTCCGACACAATGAATTTACTTGGTTGGAGCGAAGCGGGCAACATTTGACCAGCAATGACATAGCGGGGATTATTATTTTGTCTAAGTTGTCCAAATTCACTGCTTTGCTTGACCTTGACAATGAAGAATGAATTGGCACTTTGAGGAAAGGAATCTCGCATTTCACTACTGCTGCTGGTGTACACCGAAATTGTCGGTCAGAACACAGTCTGATGCCCTTCAGCAGGCGAAATGCGGGATAAATAAACCCAAAGAGAGTGAACTCAGCTGTGCAGAAAGTGAGTCTGATCGAAAAGAGATGGCAAGGACTATTGTGGTCACAGCAACGAATCCAGATTAACCTCAGTGGAGCCAAGTTGAGCACCTCATGGAAAGGCCCAGCTTCCAGATTCTGAAAAATAAAAGCAGTTAACTCACTGGAAAGCAGGTCCACCAGGAATGACGTTAGCAATGAGGGGAAAGTTGGTGAGAGGTTCGTCATGCCGCGTCTGGGGACTGGGTGGCCGGAGAGAGAAGCCGAAGGCGCTTGTAGGGTGCCCTCCGGTGCGTCGACGGGGCTCTCCGCCTAGCGATTGGGAAGGCGTGGCCTCCAATACCACCTCAACCTCCTCCGTTCGACAGAGACCTGCACCATACACCACTGCGGGGGACAGCGAGGCCGTTGGACCTGCTGAAGTGTTCAATATACCTCTTGGCTACTTCATATTTCTTTTATATTCCCTTTCTATAGGTAGTCAGCAAATGATTAGCTACATAGAATGCGCAGGAAGCATAACATGTTCTATTGTTCAAACTCTTTGTTCGACTGTAAGAAAGGGTGGCAGAACATTTGTTTTTAGGAGATTTAGTTAAAAATTTGGGAAAAAATTTGTTGAAAATTTGATCAATTGATAACCGCATTCCATCGTAAAGAGGTAAATTAATAAGCTAGTGAGAAAATGATAGATAAATAGAAATGAGTAAATAAGAATTGAAAATCGTTTGACACGTAAAGCGCCTTGCCAAAATGCCCTTACAACAGCATGCCAAATGCCTGCCACTTGTCATTTCCAAAAGGGTATGTGTGGCTAAAATTTGTTGAACTAAAACTATCGTCTCTCATCCACTTTGAATGCTAAAACCTCCTTTTCGGCACAGTTATTGACGATTTGGTGAAAAGTTGTGCCACCGTGCCAAGTCCAGGTGACTGAGCAGTAGACGCCAGGGTTCTCCCCAGCGTCGGCCAAGCCTGAACTTCCCCATGGAGATTTGATAATTTATAAAATTTCCCTTGCACTTCTCCCCCAGCCTCCAGACAGCACAGCAAACGACGCTGCATCTCGGCCGATCCCTTCCAACCAGGAGTCTGAGGTAAATGCTGGCCACCTGGCGAATTCCTCTAATATTACAGTTGTCACTTTCATTTGAACTGCCTGCATGCATTATGCAGGCTAAAAAGCAAACTCCTTGGCCTTATCGTTCCCTGGAATAAGGTGAGCAAATTTTACCGGGAGATGGGGAAGGGAAGACGGAGAAGGGCTTCAGTGTGATTTACGCACCAGCGTGATCCCTAAACCACTAAACTACCGAACAACGTAGAGAAGCGCATGCCACAGCCTAAACGCCAAAGCCCTCCATCATTCCACTAATCTGTCCAAGTAGTTTTTAATATGAAATTAGGAAAATTTTGCACCAAATTGCACAAAAAAATTAGCAGTTTTTAGGCCTGAATACTGCCGTAAAAGTTGATTGAGAGGACGACAACAACAACAACAGCAACAACTTCCGGTGGTGTACTCCCACCGCGTAGCCAAAGTTGTCAGTTATTCGCCCTCTTTTGTTTTGTTTCTCTTTTGAAATAAAGGCATGTCACGACATTTTGTATTCTAAATATCCCAAAAGCAAAAGGTCACCTGCGATGTCAACCCACTTGGCCCAACCCCGAGGGCGTGCTGGGTGGAAGGCAGACCGGATTTCACATTTCACGACAAAAAGAGTTTACTTGATTTACCACCCTCCTATTTAGCAAACCAAGCGAATTATTTCCGGCTGTTTTAAGATCCATTGCCACCGGTCCAAAAGAAGGCGCAGATGAATTGTCGGACGGCGCAGGGATACGTCCGGCCACTTGGCCAAGTTACCTCAAAAGCCTGCACTCTTTCACAAAAATACCCAGAAAATGAAAGAAGTAAATGGGAGGAATTTTCTTCGTCTTCGTCCCCTCCGCCCACCCGTCCGTTCTGGTTCCACAAAAACTAATCTTTCCTCCTATTTATCTACTCGTGGTGTGCCATAAAATTTATTTAAATTTATGACCTGATTTTTGTCATAAAACAACGCCAGTGTCTTTCCCTGATCAAGAATTTTGTGGTTGGAGTAAAAATGGCTCACTTTTTTTGCAGAAACACTCATTGTGCTTAACTGTGTGCAGATAAGAGGTTTCAGCGATTTAAGCGGTGATCTTGAATTCCTCCTTCTTAATTCTGCAGTATACAGGTAAAATTGTCTTAAAACAATTGTTCTGAGAGCAGCTAAAATTCCCAACCTCAAGGTTTCTATCACTACCTCTTGTTCTTTCTTGGCGTCGGTTAGTGTTTGGGCGCCATTACCTTTGCCAAAAGTACTTGGCTAAGAGGAACTCCTGACACGTAATTTGAATGCCCCAGAAGTTATGCGCTGGCGCAGTTCTTGAAGTTTGACACAGGTTTATACGAATGCCTGCTTGTGTTCAGCCATTTCGGTAGGCCATCCAGACTTACTTGGTTTTCCTACGCCCGATGAAATGTAAATTACACGATCACCGTAAATGTGAATTTCTTTATCTGAACTGAGAGATGTCGAGTATGTAATGCTAAGGATCTTGCAATAGAGATTCTCCGAACAAATTTACGAGGAGGTCAAAAAGAAATGGCCAAATAAATCCGGCTAGATTGATCATTCCTTCACGGCAAGTGGACTGTAAAACATCCATAAAACAGCTTGCGGAATAGAAAAAGGATGATTGATGGAAAAAAAGCAATGGTATTAAAGTAGTTGTGGGTTTAGAGATGAAAACATTAGCCACATTTTCCTTCATCCCTTTAAAACTCACAAAAAGCACATTTATCCCAACTTTAACCTACAATGCTGGAAGGATTTGACTCGTCCCGAGGTCGGTAATCGATGGCTCTTCTCCCGTCGACAGTGTGAGGATCTGGAGAGGATTGCCTCATCAAAGTGATTAACTCTTGAACATTCTGAACGAGTGGGTTTAATATTCCAACCAATGGGAGCCTCCACGGCGGCAGAATTTGACAGAGCTCCCCCCTCCTCAGGAAACCCCCTTCGAGTGCCCCAATTGGGTTTGCGTCCACTCGGTTGATTTCTGCTACGATTCCCACCGCTTTGGTGCATGGGTTTGGCATAGTACGTCGTCCAAAGTTCGATCCTTCTTTTTTCAGCTTAAAACACGCTTAATTCAGTGGTATATGCTGTCGACTTTGGGTATTTATAAATCCACAGATGAAGGAAGCCGGCTAGGTACTGGCAGCAAGGTGTGAGGCAAAAAGGAAGAAAGAGGAACAGTAGGCGTTATTACATATTTGACATCACTTTCACCTCCTCTGCCATCATTCCACAGCATGAATGTGTGCGTTGTGTTCGCCGGCGCGCGCATCAAACTGCAAGGACCGACCAACCACCAACGAGCAGCCACATCGTATGGGAATGTGCTTTCGGGCTAGTGGCTGTGCGCACTCTTGTTCCCCTGCTTCTATTGGCCCGAATCCACTTGATTGCATGCATGCATGCACGTGCGCAAGCCTATGAACGCTCAAATGGCCGCCAGTGGCTGAATCGGGGCGCTTCTTTTACTATTCTACTTAAAATTTAGCCGCCTTAATTACTGCGCAAGTTACGGTAGCCCAATTTTTATGATCCACCCTCCCTCCTCTCTCCTTCGAAACAGTCTATTGCGTTCCCTGAAGTTTGGAAAATTGAAAAGAGGTTATCAATTTTAGCAAGTTCATGGATAAATTAGGAAGTCTGATCCATTAATTAAAGACAAGCATTTGCACCCTCAGAATGGGGTCTTGGTGTAGATGCCTCTAGTTGGTCAGCTATTTGTTGATTATTTATGAGTGCATCGATTATATCGACACAAGTGCGAATTCACCAATCAGGTTCGGGTCAGGCCCAAATAGAGGCACGGAAACAAGCTTTCACCATTTGCAGTGCTCGCGTTTATTAAAACTCCTTCGTATTTATCAAGATGGAGCAGAAAGGCGGTACTGTGTAGAACAGCACGGTGATGCCGACGGCGATATTGATGATGGTGAAATTCTTCGGTCGTAGAGACGCAGCAGCAGCAGCAGCCATAGTCCCATTCACACTGGCGACGTAGCGTGTTCACAACTGGCGACCGTCGTTTTATTGGGGGTGGGAGGGGAACGAGGAGCATATCCGCAATTTCTGCCTCTACTTCTCGAATACTGCTGTGACTCACTATCATGTTGAGCATATAGTGCTCGACTTCTAGCCCACTATTTGTCCTCACATTTAAGGAAAAATTTCGAACTTTCCGGTCTTTTTTATATCCCGCTTTTGTGTTTTTAATCGACTCGAGGTGAAAATGTTTAATACATTTGGTTTTCAGCTTGTTTTCTCATTGGTTGCGAAAAATCATAGATCAAGACAACGACTTTACGTTTTTGTGTAATTTTTGTGAGTAACACGTTCATAAAAGTACTTCCATCATCAGTAAATAGGAAAAAAAATGTCTATAAATTAGGAGTAAAATTTGTTTTCCACCCCCTCTCCGCCCTCCTTAAGTAAGAAATAAGAGGAGGAAAGAAGGCGAATGTCTAGGACGAGTAAAAAGTAGGCGTGAGGTTATCCCAGAAATAGGCTTAAAGTTGGCAAATGCGTTACAGCGTTGGATGGATGGGAAGGATTTAACTGTTCCCTACCCACCCCCCTCCTCCACCTCGCCTTCCACCGCATTCGCCTGTCCACCAGCCCTTCCTTCACAGTAAATGGTGAATTACAAACAGGTTCACACGAAAAATAGTTATGCTCCCATGATTTATGGTGATTGACTGTAGGTGAAAGAAGTCACTCAAATAACTCACTGATTTCTGGGCACGGAAGAATATGCAATTTGACCGATCTTGAGGTGGAATCACTGAGAAGATCAGTGGCCTCTTGAAGAGTCAATTCACTGGCCTTCAAGCCATTTATTGACTCTATCAAATCACCAACTTGTAGCGCTCCGCATCTAGAAATGTTTTAATAGAATAGAGAAGGAAGGAGACATAAGGGAGTGTTAATTCGAGAAGTATTAAATGGCAGAACTGTCAATCTACCTGTCAGCAATGCTACCATCTCGAATGTGACTGATCAGAAGCCGTTTTGTGCCTTGTAGTGGATCTCCAAAGGTCACTACATTTGCCCCTAATCGTTCCGACGGTAGTTTCTCAATTTCAATTTCAAATGGACCGGCGCCTTGACGACCATAAGCTAAAGGATTGCGAAAAAAGGAAATGAATTGCCCAGGGAGTTACTCAGGAAGCCAGTACCAAACTTTGCCCTGCTTTAAGCAAATCATCCCTTTTCCGCCTCAGTTCGCGGTCTTTTTGCACCACCTGCCAGTCACATCATTTGTGTGGCCGTGTTTTACTTGAGTGACCTTTGTTGGCAGGTGTGCATATTACAATGTCACCTCAGCTTAAATACTTCAAACCAAGGAAACAACTTTTTGCCTCTCTTTTACTTTCTTTTCTTACCACCAACATCTGCGACATCGTATTCAATGAAAAGGGATATGCCACTGCGGTAGCAGGCAAGAAGTTTCATAGATTCCTCACAAGTCAATCCATTCGTCTGTACACCGTCAATCGCCAAAATTCGGTCACCTTGTTTAAGACAGCCATTTCTGGAATAAAAAGTTGTTAAATAAATCTCATACTAAACTTTTCAATAATAACTGAATCCTTTGCAACTTATTTATAGAAAACGATGTCTTCTTTATCATTCTACTTAATTGATCAGCTCTCCAATTAAGTAGCATGTGCTCTTGATACCATTTTTGCCTGCACAATCAAAACATTCCCATTCTTGTTTAAAAATGGTCTTTTATATCAATAACTCACAAATCGGCACAACTTCTTGGTCGAATTCGACAGATAATGAGAGGGAACGCTCCACTGCCCGCTGGAGACAGTCCACCACGAACCGTTATCCCAAATGACTCATTGACCGGTTCCAAATGGATAAAGGCGTGTTTCGTGGTGGCTGCCTTCACTAAAAGCACCAAAACTCAAGCCTGTATGAAGAGAGCCTACGAAGGCTGCGCGAAGGAGGAGAGCCCTTACAACGTCACGTAACAATTTCTCCGCAAGAAGGAATGAATATACGTCAGGGAAATGTCTATTCACTGTCATTTGGAAAGAGTGCAAAGAACTTAAGCGTTTGCACAATCCTTCGCCACCCTCTCCCACACCGCCCCGTGCCTCTTCACCTTCTCCCTTCTTAAAATGTGCAGGATGGGAGAATTATGCCCTGTTAAATGCACAGGAACAACCGTTAGGCAGGTAAATGCCATAATGTCTGAATGCCTTTCGGGATGGCCAAAAAGACCATGACTAATCAGGTTAGTGTCATTTGAAGTGAAGGCAATTCATACGGTGCCAGTCGATATTGTCAGCCGTTCCAACAACCAGAGACGCAAACACTACTAACTTTATTTGCAGGACAAAAAGGACATTTTAAACATTCACATAATTGCTAAATTTTTTAATTGATATTTTCCAACTGAAAATACTCCGATTTTTGGATTTTGGATACTTTGTGTTAAAGTTAAATGACTGCTATTGTTAAAGCATAGGAAAAAAAGAGGGAATCGCTGGCGAAATACAAAGCGCGATAGTGAGGGGAATAAAAAGTGGAACCAACGCACTATAAAACTTTGTTTTGGCGTTCACTGATTTTAATTTATTAAACGGAAATAGAACATTTTAGCACCGAAATTGAATCTCACGCTTCATTACTCGACACCTAAAGACACATTTGAAGGCCTTTTAAAGAGATAGCAAGCGGAAGTTGCCGAATAATTTAAGCGGCCTTAGGTAAAACTGCTGCGAAAAATTTTAGGAACTTTGCATGAAAGTACTCGGAGGCTGTTTATGGGGGAAGCAATGATGTCTCCTTGGTATCACTCCTTTGTCATGGCATATCGACTGAATCTGAAGCCGAAGATTGACGTTTGTTAGGCACCTCTTTTGAGATAAGTTAAACGCGGAAGAAGTTAAATCAGCGGAATCAAAAATTCAAGGGCAAGTTGCTGAAGCGCTCATTGATGGACGATCTTCATGTTCACGAAGGTCTTCCGGTCTACTCGTCATCCAGGAGTGATTAAGTATTTCTTCAACACCTGCGACATCTTGAGGGATGAAGTTGAAGAGGAGAGAAAGCATAAAAAGTACAGCGACACAAACAGCGAGGCAGACTTGTCCCTCACCTCCTTTACCTTATAAACAATCGAACCGTTTCTATGCAAAAGAATTGGGTTTACTCGGCTGCTTGTGACTCGGACTTGTGTGATGCCCTTCACAACAAAGCAAATTCAGCTGAAAGGCTGCATAAGCCTTTCATAACATTTGAGCACTTCTCGAAGAGGAACACACCACCGACAAATGCTTCGCAAGTGAAAGGACCTCAGTATTTTTTTTTCAGATCAATCGAGTTATGACAGCTTTACTCATGTTTTTTCATCAATGATGATAAAGAAAGCTCTTCATTTTGGCTTCCCTAGGAGCATTTTGAAACCCAAGCTCCTGTTCGCTTACCCCCGACTAGTCAATCTCATTAAAGGGCCAAGGCCAATAAAAGTACCGCGAATTGTCAAGGTGTCTCCTGTAGGTACCCAGCAATCAAAGGCATAATTCGTACTGCTAAGGTAATGAAGCTCCTGTCCTCTAATTTATCAGCAGACACACACCTGCCTCATATCTGGGCAATGCCGAAAAAGATTGACTCGACTTGTTCTATTGTGCTCTCATTACTCAGGAAGTTCAAAAGTTGGAGGACGATACTATCGGTCGGAATTTTTGCTTAAAAGTTGTCAAATGAAAGCTGACGATTACAAATATGTTTTCATTTATCATCCACTGCACTAATGAGATTGTATCCTCCTTAAATGTCACCGAACCTCGCGTTTCTAACGCGTGTTTTACGCATGTGACATTCCAACATTCTTCCTCATCAGCATGTGATACGTGTTATTTACCAGTTTCTAATGCAACTACATGCGCCAACTGGTGTTGCGAACCAGGTTGCTAAGGTTGAATCCATGAAATGGATGCTGCATATCTCCAATCTGCAAATAACAAGTGTACTTCTTGACACCTGTCAAATCGGTTGCTTTTGGCATGGTGGACAATTAATTGTCTGATCTGTAGTGACCGATTTGCCTCTGAGACCCATTTCAGGTGTGGACGCTTAGCCTAGAGCCTTTCAGATCTTAAAGTTACATTTTAATGGCGGTATCGTTTAAAAGACTCGGTGCCTGTTACTTGGTCACATCACTGAAGTTGACAGCTGTAAGGGAATCAATGTGCCAGTTTTTCCTTCACCCTTTTGCAAAGTCTGATCAGCCCAATTTATGCCAAAAATCAACGAGCACATTATGATAGCGCTTTCATGATCCTCCCCAACTGGCCAATGGGATGCTATCAATGCATTCCTTGATGTTTACCCCACCCCAAGCGGAGGAAGCGAGAGGGGGATTTATTCGCCTTTGGGGGCAAAACACAAAGGAATGTGGCAGGAAGATTTGCGCACCAACTGCACACACGTCTCTCGCCCTCCAAGTCATAGCAGATGGTTTTCCGACTACACCTTTTCCCCTACCTAACGGCAGGAGGATGTCCAGGCTCGGGCCCCTAGCTACGTGGTTAATCAGACAAGCATGGAATGCATTAAAAAGAAAGCAAGCTTAAATTTATTTCTACCTAGTTTTTGCCTCATTCTTCCTGTTAGGGAATGTCAAGACTCGGGTCAATCTTTTTGGAATACTTTCATTGTGATGATGATTCCGACTTTTGTTTGCCTCTTGTTTTTTGGAAAAGAGCAAGACAATTACCTACCGAAATCAGCAAGAGCGTACTCCAATTCCAAACGAATGGTGGCATCCGCATTCTTGGTAAGTTTGACAATCTGTTCGTGGGTATAATTGGCGGTTGCTGCGCCATTTATTGATTTTATCACGTCGTTGACAAGGATACAGTCACTTCTAGCAATAGGAGGAGCAGATTAAGTGAATATACAGCTGATAATAATAACAAGCAGCCATTTTTTGGTCGACACTCAAATGTGAAGAGGGCTTCTCACCTGTCGGCTATCGACCCGGGCTTGATGGTGGTGATGCGGGGAGGGTAGCCTCGGTCGATGCCGCCAGAGACGGTTATACCCAATGAGGCATATTTCTGCTTGTGAAGTGTCACCTCAATGCTTCCATACATTGTTCCTGTAAAAGATACGCCGGACTCCTTAGTTACTTTCTAGTATTAGGTGAATTTGGCTTTCTCCAAAATCATGGAAGGAACGTTTGCCCCAAAATTTCTGCTTGTGAATAATTTTTAAGGCAGAAAAGAGAAGCCAATTAAAGTGAATTATAAAAAGAATATTAATCTGCATAGTTTTCTGCTAAAAGCCAAATTCATCTTGTTTAAGCGGACTATTTAAACAGGCGTGCACTTTAACTTAAATTACTGAGAAGCTTTTGGTGGAAGGGGATGAAGGTTGTAGTTTCTCAACTCCTCAAGAGTACACCAGCTATTTTATTGATACATATTTAAAAACCGAATATTTTTCGATGCCCAGACAGATATGTGGTAATCAAATTTCGTCAAACATAACACAAGTCCATCAAACGAAAGGTTGCGTGGGATGTTATGTTCTGCACTTTTTGTGTCTGGGTTTATTAATTTGCCCTAGAAGTATGTTGGCATCTCCGAACTTACTACCTCTCTCCTTCATCCAAAAATTGGGGGAATTAGACTAAATAATGGCGAAAATCTTTTTTAACTCAGATAATTTAGTTACACTTTGAGATTTTGTTGAAGAGCGGTCGAGAGTGTGTGTGAAATGATTGACTACGGGGTGCAAAAAGGAGGGGCAGAAAATTATAGTGTGTCCAACCCATCTTTGAATTTGGTGGTCTTGCTGCTAAAAAAACTGAGAACAAAAGGCAGAATAATTACCTTTGTGTTTCTCAATTGCCGCTACTGATTTCTCATTTCAGTAGCATTGTATGTATTGTATTGTATGTAACTGCAAAGAAAGACGGGAATTCTGCTCGACTCTATACGGGCACCATGGGGGAAGAAGCTATGTTTTTTGTTTCCCAACTAATGCATATGCGAACGTAACGCGGTAAATTAAAAGGCATAAAGCTTACCACATTTGAATGTTAGCGACACCTTTAATTGCCACAAATGAGCTCATAATTTTTTGATTTTGCTCTATTTTTGTCCCCCTTTTTTCTGAAAAGACATGAAAAGCAGGCATTTTCTGAGGCTTGCGCAAGGCTAAGCCCACAGCGCAATCCAGGATTTCGCCGAAGGCATGTAATCAAACCAAATTACCGCGAAGAAGTGGATGACATATCCCCGGGAGAGAGGGAGGGAAAGCTACAGTGCGCGAGGGAAAGAGAAACTAACCGTCGGATTTACACTGCTAAATGATTTTGAGCTCTGTCGATATAGAAATCAAAACGGAGTGGAGGCACTACCTGCGAGTCCGAGTAGTTTAACACAGAGTTGAACAAAACATCCACTCACTAATACTTCTTTGATTTTTTGTGCCGTTCAACGGATATCCCCTTCTAGGACGATTTTGGGATCGAAAATACCTTTCTTCCACATACTTAATCCCCCCGTCCCTAGTGAGATTTTCTCAGTGTTATTATAAAAAAAAGTAGTTAAATATTAAAAAAGTTTCAGGTGGCCGGTGTGTTTGACGTTTTTTATGTTTTGATTATGAGGTTAACAACGCCCATTAGACACGCAAAAAACATCCAACACTTTAAAAATATGACAAATTGGGCGAATTCGGTTAAGGAGAGCAGAGTGCTTGTCTAAGCCGATCGTAAAGTCACTCGGGGCATTTACATCGCCTGCCATGCCCTGAACTTACACCTGGAAAATTTGCAGTTCTCTGTTTCAAGGCAACGGTCAATTTTACCTCTTCCAAGAACACCGAATATGAGGCCGATGTATCCACCTGTGAATGCGTTTGAGGTAAAGTATACAGAAGTATTATTTCCCTTTCGTAAGATTTACAAATGTCCTCCACCTCTTCCTTTATCAAATATTGGAGTTTGAATCTTTACAAGACCGTCGAAGACCGGCGTAGTAAATTTGTGATTCGTATACTGATTAATGGGAAAGTAGTACAACAAATAGGATATAAATCTGCCTTTAGCCCATTCTTTAAAAAATGCCGAGGTGGCACATTGACAGACAGATGTGGGAAAAAGAGTGCCTGCAACTAAGCGAATAACTGAAATAGCAAGTTGCAGGAGGTGCTTTTCTTCTCCGACTTCACGTTGGATTACAGTACTTGTGTCCGAATGTGCTCCATTTCTCAGAAGATGCCATCCACCTGAGTAACCATTATTCAAAATCTTCGCCCTCTCCCTCACCCCTCAGCATGAAACAGAACATAACGCAAAGGCAAACACTTGCCGTCCCTGCAATGATTAATTGACTGGCAGTGAGGCTTGACAGCTGTCGTTATTTTCCTTCCGAAGGGTCAATTTCTCCTCTCTAAGCAAAGCAAATAAGGCGAAGGGAAAATAGGACCCAGTGACTGCTTAGACCAAAGCCGAAGAGGCGTTGATCTGGACGGTCATTTTCTTCCAACGTCATTACCATTTTATAAGGCTACGAACCAATAAAATACTCGTTTTATCGACAATAAAAGCCAGATATGCTACTTCTTAGGTATTAAGGAGTGTGCCTCCAACCACATTCATTTTATTTATTAATTTCCCATTAAAGCGTTTTTGAGTGAAAACAATGAGAAGAGAATGGTAAAAAGTGGTAAATTATAGTGTGAAAAAATTAGACGAACTATTCAAGTGGTTTTCAATTTTGGCGACACCCATTTGCGAAAATATTGGGAAATTAGTGGGAACCTCATCTTACTCTTTTCCTCTCTAACTCGATTTTCTGGTGCTATGGTCTAAGAGATTGGCCAAGTTCCCATCTTCCCATTAATAAAGAAAGGATTTGCGAGGAGAGAAAAAGTTGTGGCCACGGACTCACGGCATGCCATCGCACTTTTTTAATGCACAGGTCACGTATGGGAGCTTCTAAGTCCTTGAAAGGCTTGTTTTGAAGCACTTTATAAAAAGTAAATTCCTACGTTCCATACAATTCACAAACCACAAAATTGATTGTCTAAGAGCTCAAAATATTTGGTTAAAATAATTTATAGCGGCGCAGTTATTAATTTACTATTTTCTTGCAAAGCAAAGGCTGTTTCGCTGGGACTGAGATCTCGAGCCTCAAAGTATTTGGCATGAAGCGAGACGCTTGAATAACACATGCACTCTTAAATTGGTGGATTAAAACTTGAATATTTGTTTTTGGTACTTTGCTGCACAATTTCCCTTGATTGATTGAAAGATTTGTACCGTGTTTCATGGGAAGACAGACGCTTCAATAGGATTTAATTTAACTTAAATTCTAACTCACCACTGGAGCAAGACTCCACCAATTCAGAATCCGTACTGGCCATATTGTTGGAGGACCTCTGCTCCAAATGGACACAAACACTGAGTAGATTTTCCGGCCTGCATTGAATACCAGTTGATTGTGTACCTGAACCCGGTGTCTGTGGCTTTGTTTGACCAAATGACATGATTTGGTGAGCCAAAATATGTGTTCTTATGTCCGAATGAAAATTGTTAACTCGAACCCTGACAGCTCAACGCCGGTGGCTGCGACCACCAATCATTTGTGCTCTCGGACAGGTCTCTGACCAATCAGCACGCGGCATTGGGATCGGACGTTGGCGCTAGCATCGACGTCACCTTGGCTTTGGTAAATAGGGTTAACTGCGTGCCCCTTCTGGCGGAAAAATGAAAGACCATTAAAATTTTATCTCAACTTGAAGAAATTGTCAAACTTTAAATCATTACTTGTCACTTTCATTATCAAATTGTCACTCACAACCAGAAAAATTCGTGATTCCTAAGCTAAACGCAAAACCAATTTTGTTAAGCTGCCAAGGAAAAGTCTCTTTTCAGTGAAGCAGTGATACTCCTTTCCTCTCCCTCCAGCTCCCGACCCATGGGATATGGAGGGGACTGATGGGAGGAGAACGTTGATTACCTGTGCAGTACAAGTAGTGGCGAAGGTGTACTAAGATTCCCCTTAAAAGCTCAGCGGCGTCCGCTTGCCACCGATTTGGTGCAGTCAAATAAAGAATGGTTCCTGATACAAAACATTCGGTCAAGAAACGTCAGATTGGTGGACATTGGAAATAAACTACTTCCTACATTGAGAATAAGATGGCATCTGTTTACTGGCAATCAATTCTCCTTCCTGTCACCTCCACAACACCCACCACACCAAAATTTAAAACAACGCTGAGATGTTTTATTTATTCAAAAGAAACTAGGAGGAGGAGTGAACAATTTTGCCTCTAGAAATATTTCATTCCGTGGGACTTATAATTACGAAAGCCGAAGAGCTTGTCAGGTGGGAAATTAGAAGGCCAAAGAGACGTGCACGCGGAGTGATGGACAGATAGGTAGCTTATGTTAAAGCCAGTCTATTGAGGAGTTTGAGGAGGAGCTGCTTAATTTCCTTCTCGAAAATTCTTATATCATGTAAGAAGGTAGATGTTCACTGAGTGGAGTCTGGTCAGGATCTCGGGTGTTTCTCACTACCCGCACTCGTGTTCGAGGGCCCGACGCCCGACGAAACGGACTTAGCCAGAACTTTGCAAACTAGAAGCGTGATTTGAGGGTCCACAGGCTACCAACAATCTAGATGGAATACAATAGCAGCAGGACAATAGCTCAAAGGAGGAGATGGATTCATCTCTTGATGGTCCATCCGCATTTGAACTGTTTTCGTGTTATCACTTGGGAATATTGCCGAGAGGTGGAAAAGTCTCGCAATATTTTCGTTGTGCAGCCTAAAATGTGCACGTCATTGTGCACACCATCGTTGTTGCGTCACTCATCGTAACCCCCTACCCCACCTGTCTAGTATCCTTAGCCATCTGATGGAGGTGATTTAAGCATTTTTCTCACCTACATGCCGAGTTACTTTCACTTCCACATCTAAAGAGAAGTCATGTAAGCTTTTAGAAGTGCAGTGAATTAATCTGACTCCCAATAACAGATTATCTTCGTATTTCCGAAGAAATTCTTGCCTATCGTTGACCTGGGAATAGAGCTGCGCTACTTGTCACTCGGATTGCTGCTTCCAGGGCGTGTGATTAAACAATTTGGGGAAGAAGGAAGCAGAGGAAAACAGGAGGATCCAGTGGCGCTTTGGTTGGTCTAACGGGTCTTGCTTTTCGTTGCATTATCTAGTAAAATTCTAGGTCTCCAAGTGGTATCAGGTGTTGATGTGTAACACCATTCTTAAAGAGTTCAGCGGGCGCACTCAAATGATGTGAATTTTTGTTGATTGTCGGCTAAAGAAGACAAAAAAACTGGTCAGCATGCAATGATGTAGACTCGTCAATAAACCGCCTTTCTCAGTCTTGTCAAGTGTAAAGCCCTTCCACTCTCGCAGATTCCATGGAAAGTTTTCAAACCGCCCTTTGATACGGGTTTGAGGCAAAGGAGAAGGAAGGGAGAGGCTGGCGCAACCTTGCCTTTTGTGTATCTTTCATATTTCCCCATCTGATTTTCATCTATTTCACTATCACCAGAGGAAATGTGTTTCGAGAGGTAGAAAATGTTGCGGAATATTCCCATGTAGTAGATATTCAAAACCGTCTTCAAGAGAATGAAATTAACAGGAAATTTATCCTGTTTTTGTCGGATCCAACTGTAATTGCTTTCCTGTTCGTGAGGCCCAATTAATCATCTCTATTTCAATGCCCTTGTCTTTGTCGTGGTTTCAGCTGCGTTTCTCCCCTCTGCGAACTCGCAAACTGTGGAATTGCAGCCGAACGGACCGATTGTCTGCGATCTGAAACTGCCAGCTGCTTTGCAAATAAGGAACTTACTGTCGAATGGCCTCTGCATTGATCACCTTCCAATTATTGTGCAGAACTTATCCTTTGGAGTAACGGGGAAGCTTAACTGCTTCAATTCTTTCAAATCTACTCTCCTAAACATAGTCTTTCAACTGAAGTTTCAAATTTTTCCAAATTTTTGGATTATTGACAGCAGTCAGCTGCGCTTGACGTGGAAGAAGGCGAAAAGGAAAGGAGGCTATCGATTTGCTTTTGCCGATTTCGAATTTTTTTTGAAGGTCATTATTTGACAGGGATAATTGTGACCTGCAGTAGCAGTCCATTATTGCTCCACCATGGGATCGAAAGTCTCCAAACTGCCCTCCAATCAACGTGGTTGGAATCTGCGACGTCTGAAACGCAAGGATGTTAATTCGCAGTGCTTAGCGCTTAAGCACACGATTCAGGCGTCCCCAAAAGGTGATTTTGAGGAGGTGGCGACACCTAAGGCTGCTCCTCTTCCGGCGCCAGAGGCGAAAGTTAGTCCAACTTCAATCTGCTCTAAGACTTCGAGTGTTGAGCTGAGCTTCCCGAGTAGTTCTACATCTTCAACAGTTCCTACCCTGTATTTGGGAACAGATTCAAATAATGTTGAATCAATTGTTGACTTGGGTTCAACTGTTGGATCTCGCAGCCATAAAAATAGGCTCTCACGAAAGGTTTCCACACCATCATCTGGAAAGAAGACTTCACAGATGTTGCGGAGACCTCCAAAGATGGTCTCCTCTAATGCAGCTTTACCACCGGATGCTCTAGAAATGGAAGCGAACAAACGCGGAGGACTTGAATGCCATTTCTGGGTGCCACAGACATCATTAAGTGTCTTCACTGACAAGAATGATCGTAGATTGAAGAGCATAGCACGCAGCAGTGGCTGTAGCATTGAACTTACCGACGACACTAGATTGGATTCTTTTGGCATTCCCAAACGTAAGGTGCTCATTCGCTCTGTCACCACCTATGGTATGGCCAAGTGTCGCAACCTCATTGAGGCTAGATTTCCCGACTTTACGGTAAAAAGGGCTCCTGTCACTACAGAGGTTGCCTCCTAGTGACAGATTGGAGGCACATAGTAAAAAGAGAATATTTCTTGATTAGCCGTTGTTGTACACGGTTTTGTACGATCATTTTATCATGTTCAATGAAAACTCATTTCAAACTTTTTTGCCTTTCTGTGATCGGTGGAAAATGTGCCTAGAGAAATCGTCTTTGAAATACACGTTTTTTGTCAAAAAAGAGTTTACACCCGATTCCTCAAGCCATGTAGGCAATTCAATTGAGAGAGATACGAGGGACCACTCAAAAGGTTGTGCATCTTGGATTTTCTTCTTGGGTAAGTTCGGTTGTCACGACTAAATTGGCTATGGCAACGATTACCGAGTCATGTCAAATATTGACTACTCGAAAGACGATCTCTAACTTGACATTGGTAAATGCAATAGCCATGTTTGTCAATTGCGGACTCGATGGCATCCTGACGCCGTTCATGCATATCTGCTAATTTATCTGGACTGGGAATTGCAGGTCTGAGGTCCTTTGCAGACACCTGCGGCAGATCTACAGCTTCGTTTACCCTTGTACTTGGCGCATCCTTCCATGGTTGCAAGGTTCCCAAAGCCACGCACTTTTTAGGCCATAAGGAATAACTGTACAACTTCATTTATCAAAGTTCGACATTGGGAAAGACTTTCTAAAGAAATAAAGTATTCCTCCTTTATTAACCCGACCATCGCAATGTGACAGAGGAGGACAAAAGCCTGCCTCTCCTGTGGAAACTAACTAAAGGATACAGTACTTTGTCATCTATAGACGACTGGGAGAGCGGAAAGTGGACTGAACATTCCTTTGTGCATAAGCATTCATATTTTTGGATTAAAGAGCATGCAAAAACGGGTCTATGAATGACGTTAACCGTTCTGCAAAGGAAAATGCATCCACAGACGGAACACAAACGGAGGACATTCCAATGCACCCAAACGACAAACCAGAACTTTGAATTTAGCCTTCTTTATAAAAAGAAATAAGGGAAAATCCATTTTTCCGATTAACTTCTATTTCAAAGATCGGAGATCCGTAACTGGACCGCTTAAAGCCAATAAGCGTGAAGTATTTAAGCAGTAAAAAAGATAATATCAATAAAATTTTTCTTATTACAACTTTACTACTAATAGCTATTTGTAAAACATTTTGATAATTCCTGAATTCCAACAACTTGCTTGGCCTCGTCGTCTATGCTGCCAACGCTACCCACGAGGAACGGCTAGGAGAATGCCAGGGGCATGTGACAATACGAGATGGATTGAGCTCGTTCTTTGCCCCTATGGGAAAGGATGTCTCCATCGATCAAACTTGTCTGAGCGTTCTTTGAGAATCTACTTATGTGCATCACGCGTCGCATTACAGTGGCAGTCTCTGCTAGTCTTGACACCGTAGAGTGCATTTAACCCAAAAAGGTCTTAGAAACGAAAAGCATTGAGAACCGCAGTCCGGAAATGCGCCTAATGAAGTGACTGCTCCGTCTTTCGGGCGATGGGAGTGATGTGTTCAATGGACACGATAACATATTGTGCGCAGCTACTATGGCTGGCGAACCGATCTGTAATGCAGGAGAAGCCCCAATGTGCAGTAAATGAACTTCACACTAAGAGATGCTTTTACAAGTTAGCTAGACACCACACGTTCACCACCACTCCTTAATTAAGCATGAAGATGTACATGCCACCTTTGGCATGTCAAGTGTCAAAATGAATGAAAACTGATTCATCTGCACCCAAATTCACCAACAAAAACAAATTGCAGACAGTACAACTCAATGGTTATCAGGGTGGCCTTTTATCTCTATTTTCTTAAAAGTACTCTTACTCGCGATTGGCTGCAGGCCTCTCACCATTTTATAGCAGAAGGTCTGAGCGCTCCGATGCTGGTTTAGCAAACAAGCAGTTTTAAGGCGCCACTAGGTTGTGGCGAGCTACAATTGAAGCTACTTACCTCCTGAATGCTAAACATGCCTCAGAGCTATTTAATCCGTTAGTTCAGTTCTTACAGGCCGAATTGAAGCTGTGTACTTCATGAAGTTGTTGCCGAACCGCCCCGTGAGAAGATTCTATGTAGTGTGTGAGAAGTAATGGAAGGATGGTAATCACGTCTCTCCTTTGGTAACATCCAGAAATAGAGATAAAAAAATCTTCACCAGCTCATTACCCTTCACAAATTAATAGACACAGTGGCTAATTGGAATAAACCCCGACAACGAATTCCCCCGCAATGCAGTAGCTGTTTCTGCTGCCGTTTGGCCAATTAAAAACAAAACCGTAACAATACTTGCGTGATCGAGAACATCAGTGCGTGCTTCATTGACTTAAATTGCGCATTTAATTTGTGGCGCTTAATTTTAATGTTTGTTTAAAGTGGTGCTGAAAAACAGCGCGCGTATTTAAAATAGTTACCGGTCCTTTTGGCTTACTCTCAACTCTCCCTCCGCCGCCTCCCAATCGATAAAAAAGGGGTAAAACGGTCTATGAAAAGGAGGTAAAATCACATTTATGGAACTATTAACACAGGCGAAGGGTGTCACCGTTCCCACATTTACGGTTTCGGTGGCTTTTTTTATCGACGCGTCACTTGCTTTTAAGGTTTTGGTATAACGAAATGGGCTGTTTGATTCCAACGATTTTTCCTGCAGAAGAGGAATTTAATGTGTTCCCCTTTTGAGGCTTATATTTCATTTGTAAGCAGTGAAGGCAAGAGAGAGCATTAAGTGATCGTTTTTGAGCGTGCCATGAGCCTTCAGCTTTGAAGCAGGTCGGCTGGTCTCTCAGTCTGGTGGAAGAGAGGCTTACACGCAATCGCCTTCCATAGACAGACAGTGATTACATGCGCCCCAACTAGGGGAGGACAGAGTTCTCCCTCGCAGAGCAGAGCCGCCTATCGGCGCGTTGTCCTACCGATAGAGTTAGAGACACAGCTCCTCCGAAGGCGCAAAAATCAAGAAAAAAAATACGGCTTTTTGGTTCATTCAAAAACCTGAAAGCGTCTATCTTTATTTAGCAAAGTTCGCTTGTTAGGCAGGTGTCTAGTCATTCTCTTAGCCTTTTGTAGGGAGAAACATATGCCCATTGAGAGTAAAGGCCAGATGACTTTACAAACTGGGCCTCCTTCAAGGCCAATTGATAATGGGAACTGCCGTCTTCGAGAGCCTTGATATTACTCCCATCCTACTTACCTTGCATGTTTTAAGAGTAATGTAAAGGACTGAATATCCCTTCAAAAACAAAACAAGCGTCAGATTCCTCCTCGTTTGTACTTCTAGTGGGCATTGTTCGTGCAGTGTAAAACCCATTCATGCATGCCTTACTCAAAATTTGCGCAGTCATTTAAACCTGCTCCACTTAACAGCACTCATTTTCTTTATCTCTCTACCTAGTCTTTTTAACTACAGTTAATTCCACATTTTCGGGTACCTTTTGGATCTCTTTGCTTCTCCTGCATTTGGATCCAATCAATCAACAGCGATCAAACCCTGGAGGCCCGTCCCTTCCATTCCACACAGAGGAACTTATCTGGCCATCCCTCTAGAGGCACCCACAATCGATGGCTCCTCCCCAAATTACGCTGGAAAACGCGTTCCTTCTTAACCAGAAATAAAAGTCTACCTATTTTGGTGGTTTTCTTTTTATCGGTTCTTGACGGTCGCAATTCAGCTTACCCTTTGGAGTGTGACTATATTGACACACAGACAGACACGGCGTAGGATGATCATGTTATGCGTGACCTAAAAGTGGAGCAGGCATACCGGCCCTAACCGCCGTCAGGGTCGCATTTTTTGGCGGGAGCTTGGAAACACGCCTGTACTAATGGCTGGCGGTGAGTGACTCACCGCTGTGCTCCACTCTGATTGGGCGATGGGACCGGCATGCTGCACCAAGGGTGGATAGCCAGCACACCTGCCGATCATCCATATGACAACCAACGCTGCACGGATGTTTTAGTCATGAGATGAAAGTGAAGGGGTTGCACCACGTGCAAGGAGTTGCGCGATCTAGGCAGTCATGATAAGAAGCCTTGCAGTTGCATAAGGTTCAGTTTATTTCAAATCAACGGCTATAAAAATGGTCCAGCAGTGCAGAACCTCTGATTTGTGCACACTCTGGCAAGCTTTTATCTGGGCTCCAATTGGAATGCAGGGAATTTGTCGGAGAGCAGATTAACACATCTGTCTAGACCCCTTCTAGTCTCCGCTCTTACTGTTGCGATACGACCCATATCTCCCATCACATTCTTCTTTAATCGAGGCGAGAGAGTGATCTTGCAATCGCTCATTCGAGCTATAGACTCCAAACGACGGTCGCGAGTGTCACTGAAGACATGAGCAAACGCCACAGGGATCCAAAATCGACGCTCTAGAGCAGTACTGGAGGATCGTCTTCGTGGAGGTGGTTGTTCCACTTCATTTATGTCACCGAATGCATTGGTGACATCCACAATGGGATTGTAGTTGTTGTTACTGTTGAGTGGCTTAACACAACTCTCCTGAACCTCCTCGGTTAGGAGGAGTCTGTGACGGGGCACAATAGTGTCAATGGGGATTGCAAATTCCACCGATTTCGACTCTTTTTTCTCCTCCACTTTACTCCATAGAGGTGTCAACTCTGACGCCTCGGTCTCCACCAATCGTGAGACTGTTTCCACCACCACCACTGCCTTCTCACTTATGGACGACATGCAGTCAGGGAGGGTAGCCTGTGCCTGGCACGATTTGTTCAATTTCATCACCTCAGCGACCTGAAATTTGGGATGCGAACGCAGTTTGCTCAACGTTGTGCCCATCTCGTCTGCGATGAGAGCAGGAACGTGGACTCGTTCAAACAGGTGAGCGTTTTGAAATGACTGGAAATCGATAAATCTTTCAAAAACCCAAAACAGCAAAGTTGAGCACACACGGCTTTCAAATGTCTCCTTAGGGTATCTTGGAGAAACAAACAAATAGGGTTGGGGTAGTGATTACTTGTGAAACTTTGGAAGAGGTGTCGACTTTCATTCAAAGCTACTGTCGCATTATTTGAGAATGGAAGGTTGACAGAGGGAGAAAGTAACCTTTAGTAAAATTTGTCTCGAATGACAAGAGCGAGTGATAGGAAAGTGTTGGAAGAGCCAAAAACGTTGGTACTCCCATTTAGGAGTGTCTACAGCCGTCTTCAAATGTCGCTATTGGCACAACTTTTCGCTACTAAGCACAAATGATCTGGAGTATTTGAGAAAAACATTCCAAGACATGTGCCACTCTTTCTCAATTAACTTACACCATAAAAGACTGTGTTTTCACACTTCAAACCGCCCACGCATCTCATTCGATAATAGCGCATTCACTGAGATCACTGATTTATGTGATTTTACGAAAAAGGGCAGCCTTTGCATCGCGTACCCTGTTTGCGGCCTTCACTGCCGTCGGCACTGCACCTCACCCCACCTGAAGGTCACCCAGCCCTGACACCAAGCCAAAGCCGTCAAAGTGGCTTGCCGAGCAGCCCAATATGCGCCCTCCAGCCCTTCTAGCTGTCCCCATTTACAGGTAGAGACCGTGTTTTTACCGGTGGCAAGGTCTTTCATCCCACTAACTCCACATAGCAATCTACTAGGTACGACAGTAGAAGGGAAGGAACCGAGAGGTCAGAGGACTAGACCGTCGAGGTGGAAGCATCTGTGTAAATGTAAGCACAACTTCATGATCTCCAAGAAGTTAAGGGGAGAACAAACCAAAGAATTGATTGCTAGTACTCTTTCAAGTGTCTAATACTGACAAATGAATGTAATCATACTTCCCTTAAATTCACAAGAGATCTTCTTTCAATAAGGCCCAATTCCTTCTTTTTGAGAAAGGGAAAAAAGTATGACTTCCAAGGGGATTAGAAAATCCCACAATTTTCATAGTTCACCTCCGACTCAGAGACTGAAGCAAATATTTATGTAAGAATGGAATGATAGTACAAAAAGTTAAGGCCGGCTCATACGTAAACGTGCAGAGACACGCGAAGGAAGAGAAAGACGATTCAGGAAAGCCACAGTAAGGCAAAAAAGAAAGCAATTACTATTATCAGTTGATAGAAAAAGGATATTGGGGTGCACGATAAATACTACTCTGAAGTGGCCTTTGTCACCGCCATGGCCTCGCCGACTTTTCGAAGCACCTCGCAGACGTGAGCCAATTCCTCCGTCTTCATGGAGCAATTCAGAGCTAGTCGAATACTTGGCTCCGGGATCCTCCTCAGTGTGTTGTCTGCATGGCTAGAGGCAGAAAAGAAGGAAAATACCGATGCGAATTATGAGACGCTGGAGCTTTTTTCTGCGTATTCCCAGTGAATGTAAACGGGCGTGTTATCACTGCGTGAATCGCTCCATGCGCTGGGAGATGGGTTAGTAAAACTGTTTTGGCTAAAAGGATCACGAAATTCGGCAGAAGAAAGTAAACATGGTAATGAAAAAGGGTTTGATTTAATCGCCGAACGTGTGAAGCAGAAACGTTCCAGATTTTCTGCAAAATATTATCAGCTTGGCCTAGTAAGCCATTCACTTGTCACCTTAGCCTCCAGTCACCTCGAAATAGTCTCCATCCATTGCACCAGAAGTGAGGAGAAACAAGAGATTCGAGAAGACCCCATTTGGATAAAAGACATCGAGTTCGGACAGCGACAACAAGTTACTACACTGCTTTGGGGCTAAAGGAAGCAGATCACCCACGGGGGACAACCAACAATTCAGACATTTGTATTGCAAAATTGAACTGTCAAAAAGTCTGGCAGGTTGAGAGTTACCACACTGCTTCAATGTTAATAGAAACGGTTAAGCATTCATTGCCTTTTAGAGGGAAAATTGATCATCAAAGGCAGAGGGAGTGATGGAACAATCGAATTTTGCTTACCGATTCAATTGAAGCTGGAAAACCCAAACCGGAAAATATAGCTATCTTCAGGTTGATAGCGACTTTGCCTTGACAACTTCCCATTAACTTGTCAAGAGGTTCCTTTTAAATGAGAAGGAAAGTCGACAGTAAGATACAAGGAGGTCGGTATGGTTCCCGGTCCTTTCCAAATTCAATTAGTAACCGACTGACTGACGAGCTTGTGGTAAGGAAGAAAAGGTTTTGGTGCTGCATTGGTAGGCGCCCTAAACGATACACTCGCGACACCTCAAACTGATAGCCCTACTTAATCCCCAGGAGGCTGTGCTTACCTGATGTAGGAAAGACAACAAAAAGGAGACAGTCCAAATCCTTTAAATTAATCATTATTTATGACTCAAACGGCAGGTCAAATGTGGGTACGAAAAAACCAAGTGAAATTTCATGCCATCCCCTAAGATGAAATGTATCGAGAGAGAAAAGAGAGCTCTGGCTCTTTTCCCCTCGTAACATTTCCTTAATTCATACCTAACAAATTGGTTTACGATTTTACATTTACATGTCAAGTAAGTGACGAATTTTTTAGAAGACAACTGAAATTGGAGTAGCATCCTCAGGCTCTCTCTCTTTAGGGAAGACTTCAAGCTCTGGAGATTCAGCCCTCCGGCATCGTTTTGAGTAAAAAAACACCAGATGGTATGCTCTGACGCTCCTCCGAGAGGAGGCCTCTAACTAAGCTGATAGGTGGGTGGTTGAAGAGTTTTTTTCCAGCCAAGAGAATAAACATTTCTGGCTGTTCATTTGGTTTTTTTCCTGCCTGCATGCACAGAAACCTACTTCATGCGCTCCATCTGGTAAGGGCATTTACTTGAGTTTACCATTCGTGTGCGTATACTTATCCCTAACGTGTACACCTGGCAATCCGTTTTCTGTCGCCCCTTCTTTGCTTAACATTCAATAGCATTGGGGACGGATAGTACCGAAGGAGTCGTGAAAAATTTCCAGAGAAATCGCCACTCATTGCTTAGAGAGGACACATCAAATGATTGAACTGAATGTTTTCAACTCTAAAGTGAAGAAGTTAGATCGACAAGAGCTTCTTTAATCTTATCAAAAGGCTCCAAAAAGCACCATTATTTTGTCGAGGCGGTAAATAGAAAAGCCAGAACTTGTGGAGGCAAATTCAATTACTTGCATCAGGACTCTACCAACAGGCCATGAAAAAGGAACGCGAAAGGAGCCGAAAGAAGTAGGATAGAAAAGTAAGGACAAAGTCTAGAGGGACTACAAAAAACAGGCGAAAAAATATTCAGCAAAAAGAACTGGCGAAAACTAGGTTGGAAACCAGTCAATCAGCCAATGAATGGATCTAGGGAAAAAAATGGATAAATTTGGACAAAACCCACTGCTTCCATTTGGCAAGTCAGGTTTTATAACTTGACAATAAAAAGGAAAATAGCAAAACCCTCAGCGCCATCTTGACTACGGGTACTGAGGGAAATGCAAGCGTCTCCACAACTTGGGAATATAATTTACGGGTTAATCCATAAAGTTTCATCTCTTCCTGTTATGGCCAAAAAGTTCACCAGCATTACCAGAAGAGACGAGAATTCAACAGCAGTGGTCAAGAACACTGGGATTTCCCGAACCAGCCGAATTAAAGAGGAAGCAAACTGCACAAGCCACGCAGTTTGGTTTTCGGGAGAGATAAACGTCACTTTTTACTAGGCCAATACAGGGATTTTATTATTTAAAAATCTATTTTAATGCTTAAAGCCAAGTCCTGCAGCTCGAGTCCAGAGTAATGACTGCTTTGCTCACCGTGCCACTGTAAGAAGCACTGGTGTGGATCCGAGCTCCCCCTTCGCCAATTCCGATGCGTCCACTCGCGGCAATGCAGCAGCAAGATCACAGGCGTGCTCCAGCCTCTCTATAGAGTTGGTGCCAACAGCCAAGCGGATGTGCTTCACTGGTGAGTCGGGGTGAGAGTGGGATTCGAGGCGCCAGAACTGAGCCAGCGACGCCTCCATCAACGCTGCCTGGAGGCGGTGAGAAAGGCTGCGTAGTTGTGACTGCCGCACGCCATCCTCCACACTTAGCTGCTCCACAGCAGTCTGCGCTGCCGCCGCAAGCATCGGAGGCAGGGAAGCAGAGAAGCAGTAACCCTGCCCCGACAACCGCTGGTGATCCACAACAAAGTGTGATCCCGCACAAAATCCACCGCAAACGCCAATCGCTGTTTCTAGTGAGCCTTGACAAAGGAAACGAGGAACGCTTAAAACCAGCATTAACCAGAGCTAAGACTACAGTATTTATGATAGCAGAGTTAACCATGTAGCACATTTAACTGAAAGAAAATGAAATAGACCACAAAGGCCAAACGCAACGAGGAAAATAGTTAGCATTTAGGACAAGTAAAGCATCCAGTGGTCGAATGCAACAGATGTAAAAAACTCTTTTCGCACGGCTACGCTCTTAGGATGAATATAGATTAATCGACAACACCAGAAACCGCAGAGCGGCCAAGGTTCGGTTAGACTATTAATCCACCCAGATATTAAACAATACATCAAGCCTCGACACTTCACGCTTCAATTCCAACCGACTACATCTGTTCACGACCGTATAACCTTCCATTGTGGCACATTACGATCCACAGAAGACCCAGGAATCACATGCCAACATGTACCAATCGAAATGATCACTTGTTGAAAGACGATATAAACTGGTCAAGTTCGGCTCAGTGTTTTTCATACACATTCGAGGCCAACTTTGAAGAGAAGGAAGCACTCCGAGTTTATCAATAATACGTAGGCTTTAGTTCGCCTAGCCAAGTCAATTTGCCTCAACTAATTAAATTAAAGGAGAAAACAGGAGTCAGTATGTTTCCACAGAACAACAGTCCAGAAGCTTTAACTACTTAACCACTGGATGCCGAAAATTAACTGTGCGAAAGGACTGGCATACCAGCGTAGATTAATGCAGCGTTGAAATGCTTGTATGTATGGTGATTAAGAATGACAACTTGCTGCTGCGCTCTTAGAAAAAGTTAAAGAATTCAGTCTGACGATAAAGTGAACAAGGATAAGGTTGATCTTGCCTGTCACTACCACATCACCTATGCAGAAGATTGGGGAAGAAGCAGAGGGTTGCGCAAAAACGGTTACGCGCGTGCCCGTTCCTATCTTGGCTTTTGTCTCCGAATGAACAGTCGTCTGTCTGACATACGGGTGTGAGATATGAAGAAGAGATTGCAATAATCAACTGAGGAGTTACCACAAGGACACGAGGATACAAAACTTGCCCGCAAGATAGCTGAGAAATTAAAGATGCTACCCACCCTTCGTAGCTCCTGCTCCACAATCATACCAAATGGGCAACAATTCGCTCAGAACTAGTAGTTAAGATAGGAGTGGAGGAAGGAAATTTCTGAGAGTGAATGAGGTACTCAACAGGCGCATGGATAGGAAAGTGTAGCTTTGGCGATGCGTAAGGATTAAAAGGTATACGAGAAGGCGGTTTGCGATTTTTTTCCGAAAAAAATACGTACTAATCTTAGAAAGACGGGCATGGAAAAGAATTCATTTCTAAGTACATTACTTAAGAAGAATGTGATGGCGAGCGTGCGCACCCGACATGCAGGAGGTAAGTAAGCATTGGACGAACTGGTTACGCAGGCGGCTTACAGAACACGGTTCACATTTAATCCTCTCTGATAACGCCAGGAGGCAGAACTTATAAATACGGAGACGATTATGGGTCGCGCTACGCAAATGTGGCAGAAAGTGTAACGGAACGGCATACAAGTGGCAATTAAAGGAGTCTCCTAAGTGTGTGTTTATTCATACTTTATTCTCGAGAGAGCAAACCTTCGCACCGAATCCACTACACATGAGAGCATAATTGCATCAACTTGTCATAGGCTTCTTTGTGCATTATGGATTATATGGTCGTAAATCGTGAAACGCCATGGTAAAATTTTCAGTAGAGAGCACTTGTACAAACACATACACACAAAGAAAGCAATATCTTTTTACCAAAGTTAGTCGGACTAAAGGCGTGAAAAAAACCACAACGCCAGCGTGGACGCAATGATGAATAGTCTGATTGCGTGTTTTGATGCGGAAAAAATTGGCCGAGGACTAGAAATGCCTCCTCCCCGCTAATGAAAAACAGCAAATTCACCCAACTCTCAAGTCTACGAATTTGGAAAAAGTACCGACTTGTTATGACGTCCACATGCTCCACATTGATTCCGAAATGTTCAGTCACGCCACGCCCAGCCTTTCCGAGGACGCCGAAAGAGATGGACTCATCCAAAATTATCCGGACTTTGTACTTGTACTTCAAGTCGATCAGACGGGGCAGTGGGCAAATATCACCGTAATCGAGGTAGAGGCCCTCTACAACGAGAAAGCGTCGAATCTGCGAAGCTCGAGAGGGATCGCCGGAATCCTCAGCCTCTTGGGCTATCATTAGCTCTTCCAGATGGTTAATATCATTGTGCCGAAAGAAGTGGACGGTACTGCGAGAGGCTCGAAGGCCTTCTCTAATAGCCTGACCAACTCCCTCGTCAGCAAAGATAAGATCTGTGCGTTTAGCGTAGGCTGGGATGGCACTAGCGATGGTAGAGAAAGCGTAGGAATAGAGAGCCACCTCCTCAACACCAAGAAAGGATTCAAGGGCCTTCTCCAACGTAAGGTGAACATCAAAGGTACCATAAAATCCACGGGGACCACAAGCGCCAAGGCCGTAGGTCCTTAGAGCCTTGATGGCGACTTTATTCAGTTTCTCATCACCAATAAAGTCGAGGAAATTGAGACTTGCAACGTTAAGATGGGCTGTCACCCTGCCACCCTTATCTTCAAACTGAATATACCTAGAATTTAAACATCAGCTTAAAGAAATGCATAAATCAGACTACATCCAGATCAAATAATTGTAGACATACTTCCTAATGGGGCCAACGGAAGCTCTGTGAAAACGCTCGAGGAGTTTCTCTGGTGGAGTCCAAGAGGCAGGTACGAGAGGCTCAGGTATCCATTCTTTGATCAAATCTTCCTTCTCTGTTGCTGAAAGCTTGGCTTTGTCATGGATGTTGTAGCTTCGTTTGAAGAGAAGCCAGATAATCCCGATTATTAAACAAATTTCAAAGTAAAGATGGTAAGCTGGAACACGCACCGCACTGTATATAAGCCGCGGCCATGTGTATTCAGAAAACTGGTCCTCTAGGACGAAATAAGGAGTGAGAATTACAATGTACCTATTTCAGAGAAGAATGAAGCCATTTCCCGTCGTAGAAAAGGCTAGCACACCTTTTCAGAGGATCCGCTGAGACCTTAGGTGGATAAAACACACAAATATTTAGCCTCTGTTTTGTTACTTGCTTGAAGAAACACGAAAGTGTCAACGTGTTAAATAATTTTTAAAAATAAACAAGGCTAAGTTATTTGTTAACTTTTGAAGCGTGGATCAGCGTCTACAGAACCATTTTATGCCATTATTGGCGACTCATTTCTTAATTACTTTGGTAAGCGTCAATGCCCAATTTAATTCTAAACAAAGCTATTGCCAAAATAAATTAATTGTTTTTTTGGCAATAATTTAATTGAAAGCCGTTACTATTGTTATTATTATTATTGTAATACCTGTGTTTTCTTGAATTTACTTTGCGGGCCAGAGGCGGGATAGTAATTTATATTTTGTTGCCAATAGACATAGTGGCAATCTGGACTCCGAGGTTTTACAGTTTTTGCTTTACTACCTCATATCCTGCATGTGTTTATGATAAAGATGTCTAATTGCATAACATAGCAAGAACAGGAGAAGAAATGATGAGAAAAGATTTAAATCTTTGACAACTTTTGGCCTAATCGACGAGTGAAACCCTAATTTAGCCTTGTTTATAATGATGGTATCGCCAACTTAAGGGTTACGGACTTTACTGAGGGCAGGCAAAGGCAGGAGGACATTTTCATCGAAGAGGAACGTGTTGACTCTTCCCATTTTTGGCAAAATTTGCCAGTCTCAAAATAAAGATATTGAAAGTACCCAAACTTCTCATAGCAGAGGCGGTGGCACAGAAGAAGAGGATAGAGATGGTTCTGCTACAGTAGTCCTTAACTGAAATTGAGAGTTAAATAAACATCATGGGGAAAGTGCTACATTGATAGCGTCCATAAAGACGAAAGATGACACATTTCCTAGCTTATTAATATCGCAGGCAAACGATATGGTTTGTAACCTCTTGGCGAATTCGCTTTAGTCGTTGGGATTACCCAATTAGGCATCGCATTGAAGCACTTTGCGAGTCAGCGTTCTATCGCCATCCCGAAGAAGGAATCAATTGAGTTGTAAGTTAACTCTTATAACTTTCTGATGGTAACTGAGTTGGCTTCATCTCTGTGAAATTGTTTAAGTATGTGTCCTATGGATAGGTAATGACTGTAAAATACTGTTTGTATTAAGATTTGCTTCCTTGTCCCCGTGATTTGGGTACATCAAAACAATATGGCCAGCCATCTTCTACCTGTTTGGCAGCTTTGTTTGCGTCCATACGCTTTAACTCGTACACCTCAAAACTAACACTATTTCTTTGTAACGATGTGGGTTACTGCAAAATCTGAAAAACAAATTAAAGGCTATTACTCGAACTACTGCCTTATTTTTGTAGGTGCTAAAAATAACTCAAAAGCGTGATGACTGAGTTGACATCTTGTTTGTTCTTAGTACACCGAGACGTCCCACAAGAAAAAATGTGACAATTCTCGGGTAGGTGTAGAACCTAAGTGGCTTCCTTACATAGACTGAAAATTTGGCAGACAGCCTAGGTAGTGAAAAGTCCCTCTCCTCTTTGAATTGGCGCCCTCGACGCCCCATCTGGTCAACGAATCGGTTTCGTAAAAAAACGCCCACAGGCCAGCTATTCCAGTTATCGAATACCCATGCAATTGCGAAGGTGCTTGACCCTTGGGGTCATAGCAACACTGATTGAAAATTGGAGCAAGGAGCAGGACGGGATTAGCAATGGCATCTTGAGGATATTGCTCTGCTTCTTTTCTCCTTACCATACTCTTCTCACATCAGCGCTGGCCAGTCATGCCACCTAGTAGAGGAGTGGAAGAATTGCAGCGTCTATATCTGTTGTGGTGTCTTTACGGTCAGTTCTAATTGTATTTATTGGTAGCTCTCCTGCAAACCATAAGACTGGGGCATTAGCCAAAACCAGACGTTATATTTTCAAATCTTCTGTCAGCAATCGTCACTGGACCTTCCTTCTAGAGGATACCCACTCCATCCCCCTTCTCAAAGCCTTGTCATTCTTTGATAGTTACCCCTTAAAATTAAATCCGCTTCTGCTGTTACCAATGTAGCACCTCAGAATCCTTTTGATGATTCTTGAAAACATAATACCGGGACAGAACATGTGCATTTCTTAGATATGCAGTAGAATCTGAGACCATCGACACCCGTTAAACTTACAAAGACGAACACCAAATTTGTTAATTTAGTAAAGCCAGGCAAAACAAACAGTGAACGAGGTGCGGCCTAATTTTCGCTGAATAAATTTAATTTTAATGTTAACATACACTGAGGCTGGCTATCCTGAGGCTCTTAGGCGGACTGTCAGGTAACTTGTGCTACCTGGAAGCAAAATGGCGAAGACCAATGTGGTGAAGTAATTCAAACACAGCAACAAATAACCTAAGTATTTTTGCTCCAGGTTATCCCTTTTCAATCAATGTTAACTAAGCGTTGCTTTACGAGGAACAAATTAAATTAACTTTAACCATGCGAGCCTCACAAACAAATAATTTGCAATTTTTTCAACAATTCCATAAAAATGTGGGGTTTAAGGTAGATAGATTCCATTCTAAGACAAATTCTTAGAAAAATGATGGAATCGAACGCGATTAGCTCTGCCACCAAGCACTGCCATATTATGGATGTCAGGTATGAATTACGGAGGGAGTCAGAGATTTGAAACTTGTAGATGTTCCAAACTAGCACCAGTAAAACGCGCAATTCAACCCCTATATTAGACAACTTTAATGAGCCTTTAATTACACGGCGTGTGGTATTTGAGCCTTAAATATTAAATATCCCCGCAATTTAATACGTATGGCAGTCAGCAGACCGTAATGATATCCTAGCCCAATATTTTTAAATGAATAGAATGATTGCTTGCATTATTTTACGCCGATTATTAGATTCTAACAGTATTTGTTCAAAAGAGGAAATAGGCTCCTAAATCCGATTGACTTACCAATTTACGAGGTGGAAACAAACTTCGAATACGCGCTAATCCCGCCTGTAGCTACTTTTGTCTTCTAAAATTGGACGCCGGGTAATAACTTACATTCAGTTACCCATGTTTGGCAAAGCCTTGCGTCTAGATCATCTGCAAGGCCACAATTTTTCTTATAAATAAAGAGACTAGCTAAGATGACCTCTCAAACTAGTGTTCAGGGCTTTGAAATTTACTTAACTAAATCATCCAGCAAAGCAATAGTTTTATCGTCATGATATTTTATTGTCAGCCTACGTTATGCAGATATAATAGAGATACATTAGGAAAAAAAAAAGAAAATCACATTTTGATAATCAGATAAAATCTTCTCTACATGTATGTAGTCTTAAAGTAAGGGCAAAAAATTATGTCAAAATGGTAAAACTGCTTTAATCAAGTTCCAAATGCTTAAAATTATTGGCAAAAAGAGCATGTCCTCTGCACCTGATTGATTAAAAGCGAATGAGACAGAAGGCGAAATCGCCAGGTAATCTACTCTGAGCAACATAAATTAGATAATCGCACTACAACGCAAAAGTCAAGTAATAAAATCCTATAAGTACGTAATGTGGATAAGACCGCTTGATAAGGGGATCTTTCAAAGTTAACGAGATCACGGGAAGATCATTCTCCAGAGCCGACCGGACTTGTAGGCCTCAATGGTGTCATCACATCCACCAATGCATTTTCCATTTATAAAAACACGTGGAACCTTTTGCAAATAAAACATGCGCTTATATTATATACAGTTTTTTACCGTGCGAGCCCCAGTCATCCTTTCGAGTTCGTCCATTATCTCCTCCTCGTGCGCAGTATTCGTAACATCAATAACATCGCAGTTGTACTTAAAAAGATTGCGCCCTAGCTGTTTGCGGAACAGCTTTTCAGTTCTTTTGCAGTAGGGGCAGTAGTATTTGGTGAACAAGACAATTCTTTTGTAGTTAATCCTATCAGCTATGTATTCGCAAAGACATAAATCTTTCCTAAGTCAAAGAATAAGTGCGACAACAAATTTACACACCTTTGACTGCTGGACATTTTTTTATTCTAGGCTGTCTCCTCTGGCGAGCGGATACTTACGCCCCGCTTTGAACTAGCAACCTTTCTAAGGAAATCTAAGCCAAGCAGGATTAGACAATTCAAACAATAATGACAAATTAGGGACAGAAGTGTCTAACGTAGTTTTGATAAAGCTAGTCGGAATTTTCACGGCCAAAGAATTTGCAGTATATGTGTGTGGCAGCGGGAAAATAATATGAAGGCAAAATGAAACAATTTTGTAGCCCAAAAAAGAATGACTGGTATTTTTCTAGGTAACAAGTTGCACCATTTGACGAAATTATTCTGACTTATCCGCAATTAACAAAAGGCAACACTTAGACAGAATGTATGTATATATATATACATATGTATGTATGTATGTATGTATGTATGTATGTATGTATGTATGTATGTATGTATGTATGTATGTATGTATGTATGTATGTATGTATGTATGTATGTATGTATGTATGTATGTATGTATGTATGTATGTATGTATGTATGTATGTATGTATGTATGTATGTATGTATGTATGTATGTATGTATGTATGTATGTATGTATGTATGTATGTATGTATGTATGTATGTATGTATGTATGTATGTATGTATGTATGTATGTATGTATGTATGTATGTATGTATGTATGTATGTATGTATGTATGTATGTATGTATGTATGTATGTATGTATGTATGTATACACGCATGTATACAGCCAAGCGAAGGAACAGGGCAGCTGGAGAGGACAATATGGCGGCTCAAATAACCTTACTGGACAACCGAACAAACAAGGTATTACAACGACGCGCACTTTATCATCTTTTTTGCACTTTCAGTTGATCGAGTTGCTTGCTTAACTGCACGTAAACGATTATGTTATCATACTCACTATTTTAAAGTGCCTGCGCTTCAACAGAATACAATTTACAAAATTACTCCCCACCCATAATAATCAAGATTTTTAGAAAGCTTTTACGGCCAGCTTGAGGTGTTTTTGTGACTACAAGCCAGAAGACTTTTATGCTACGCATTTTTAGTCAAGAACTGTTCAAACTGCTTGAAGCCTCGTAAAAGTCAGACTCCACTCTAACCATCAGGTTTTTACTTTGATTACGGATTGGCATTGAGTTACCAAACACAGGAAAAGCGTTTTTTGTTTATGTGGACTTATTCTAAAATGCTTTTCTTTCGTTCGGGGTAGACGGCCGTTTTACAGGTGACGCCCATCGGAAACTTACTTTGATTGTGCATAGGCTTTAACCAGTCCTTGTTCAGTACCGTGGATTTTGTCGCTTTGCATCGACGCACCCATGTTATCCGCATCTTTGCATATTTATGGCGAAATTACTTGGAAGATTGCTTTTTTTGCACCTACTTCAGTCCTAATTTGTTTGCAAACTCTGGAAGCAAGTTTGCACAGCTTCATTGCCCAGTCCTTACCTTTGTTAACAAATTTCATCATTTAATTTTGCTCGTTTACCCAACATGTCTCCTCTATGACCAGACGTCATGGCACCACTTTAGGAGGCTAGAAACTTGACATATCCCCCTCATCTCCTCCATATTGTGAAAAATTTTGACAATAGGCATTGGTGGAATGCACTCTCCCTATAAACTTGCCACTTTTTAGTGCCTTAGATGAAGCCACTGTACGAGTCATGGAAAGCCAAAAGTATGCCCTGAGCTCCATGACATAAAGGTGACATTTAAAGCGTACTTCACAGTCTCCCTCCTCCTGCTTTCCTGTTCTTTTTGAGCTCAAAAGGTTAGCTCAGTTGAAGGCATAACTTGATGAATTTCCCAGGAGCAAGTACGTCCTGTCGGTGCGATGCCGTCTCTTCTTCTTTCACTCTGCCTCCCCTTTCTCCACTATATCGTCCCATTTCGAAGCACTCCTCCCCTGAAGGTCGGTTAAATCCAATTAATGAAGTAACTGAACCCATGAGAATAAAAAAAGTGATTCACGCGAAAATTTGTTGCATCGCGTATTCAATTCAGTACGCATGTCGTTCTTGATTAAAACTCACATCGAGTTTAACTTGTCAAAGTAGAAACAGTGAAGAGGACAGGTAACGATTTTTATGATAAATTAATGGGGAAAGTCAGTCCCTCAGTCGCATTGGAGGGGACTCGTGGAATGCGTTAGCGAGCAAACCTGAGTTATGGCGGCAGCAAAACTTAGCCGTGAAACAAACTCAATTTCCTTTGGTCTCACATCTTCTCCTACATAATGCCTCATAGCACCGACTCAGGGACCCGTAGCAGGTGTGGGAGAAGCAGGACGATCCCTTCTCCCCTCTCACATGCTATTTGATGCCCCATCTTGGTGGACTGGAAATAGTAGTCAGAGTTAAAAGTGCCAGCTAGGCGAATATAAAAAATAATGCCTAGGAGAGGAGTTAATTGTATAAACAATGATAGTGCCTCGTTGTCATGGTGATGTTTGATCGCCAACTAAGAGATATTCAGCATGTAATAAATTTTTTATACTTTGGTTACCACTGAAAGGGTTAAATTCAATGAGTTGCCAAAGGATTAGATCTACAGTAATTTCTCCTCCAAGGAAGTCCACTTATCAATCTGGAAAAGCCTCATTAATCTACAAAACACTTGCATATTTTCGACGGAATCCCTAATAAATAAGTAATCTGGTGCATTTTTTAAAATGAGCTTTCGATAACACACGGATTCTAGAAAAAAAAATTACAAAAAAACACCATGAAGCAAGCGAGTTATTAGGCCGAGGGAAAGAGGCGCGAGTGGACTGAATACCTCGTGCACGTGGTTACTCTGCCCGTCCGCTTGCCAGCCTATATATTCTCCCGCCTCAACCAATCAGTGATGTGATGTGCTCCTGAACAGCTGATTGACTCGCTCTCTCATGGTTGGTAGTTTTGGGTCTGCCGTCTCCTCTTCCTCCTCCTCCGCCTCCGCCTCCTCCGCCTCTCAGGCAACAGTAGCCTTCTACTGCACTCTCCCTTCACGATGCCACACTGCCTAACAACGCTGGTCCAGACAGCCTCCTGATGGATAAGGCCCACCATATTGAGTCTGAACGGGCCACTGAAGTGGCTCTTAAGACTATCCAACGATTTCATGAAATTGGTTACCATAGTGCAGTATGTGAGGCGCATCCAGACACCGCGAAACGGAAGTTCAATTTCTTTTCTTCAACCGCCGGGGAAATAGAGACAAGTGGTGGGACCTCTAACCACGAGAATACCAAGTTTAGAAGTGTTGGCAATGCCGGCGGTGGCGTCAGTGAGGGTAGTACTGGGAGTGGCGGTGGTAGAATAGGAAGTGGCGGTAGCGGTGACGGTGGTGGACGATCCTTGTTCATCTTCTCCGAGACCAATCTCCTTCGAAAGGCAGCCAAAGCTCTAATCGATTGGGGATATCCTTTTACAATGACCGCGAGTTTGATTCATTTTCTATGCATGACATATTTCAAAACTTTTGGCATGTATTTCCATATTTTTTTTCAAAACTTTGAAAGAATTAGGAAAAATTTGTCGGGAAAAATATGCTAAAATGCACCTTAGAGACTTGTGAACAAAGGAAGGAGGAGGTGAGCATCAGTCGCTCAGTCCCATCAATATCATCTAACTCAGCAGTTCATGCAGGAAGAAGAAGTATTTTTTCTTCACCTCGGGTCCATAAATTGCATTGTAAACGATTTCATCTATCCCTTCAGTTTCTTTCCTAAAAGATTATAACAACTACTTGGTGCCAATTGGTTTTGTCAGCAGTAAAAAGTACAAAATTATTGCGACTCTATTGCACTTGAGCCAGGTTGTTAAAGCATTGCCTTTCAAGTGAGGAAAAAATTGCGGATTATTTCCTTTGTATTCTGTTTGGCAACATTAGCGAAAACAAAAAAGAAGGGGAGTGGAGTAGCAGCGACCACATCACGCCTTTCTCAATTAGCAGAGTAGTCTGGCTCCGGGTGAGTGGCAGTGCAACTTTTTAAAATAATTCAACAAACCAGCAATCTACTCATGATCGATTTAAGTAGTATACCCCTAAAGGTTCTTCCAAATCGTCTTCATTGAAGAAATTGTTGACTTTTCCTTTATGTAACAGGACAGCGAAAACTTCTGTGAAGTAACTGGAAGCTCAGTAAATAAAACATGCTTCAACTTGAAAATATACACTGCACTTTTTAGCATTTTTAAAAAACAGTGGCCTTTCCTTAAATGGCCTAGAGCTTGAAGACACTTAATGCTAAAACTTTTGGTTACGGAAAAAGGAAAAGAGGAGGAAGGAACAAAGAAGTGATAGTATTTATAGGAGAAAAAACAAAATTTTATCAGTGGTATTGGATTTTTCAGCAAAAAACTGGCTGAAGTATATAATTTGCTCAAGAAATAGCCTCGAGATTGCCTTCACCTTATGAGCGTGATTGTAGAGGACAGATGCGGAACTTGGACAAGACCATGTCAGTCGGTTGGAGAGGAACTTATAAACATGACCTTCGTCTGCGCTTTCCTCACTGGGTTACGCCACGGTTTGTCTTGGGCCGAAAGGGGTTCACCGCCATTTGTTTCGGCCAGACGCCTCCTAAACTTTGCCACAAATGCCCAAAATTTTTCTTCAAATAATAGGAAAATGCTGCAAAAACATATTTTTAATGTAACTTTAAGCAGAGGAAAAAGCAGTGAAGATGTTGATAAACTCGGTGACATGCTATTTGTTGAACATTTCCACCGTAGATCGAGAATACTGACCGAAGGAAGAAGTTATATTTGCTTGGTGGTGACTGGGCTTCTCCGTGGTGTGGCCTCTGGCAACCCGTCATACAGGCACGTTTTGCAGGGAATTGAGGCGATGCAAATTTTATTTTTGACACGAAGCTCGACTGCAGTGCAGTCAATCCGATTGAAAAGGTGAAATGAAGGACAAATTTCCGAAAGAGACAGAAAGGTTTTATCCATTGGCACTCTTTAAATTGTGGATTCAGTACCTGGCGATATCAATCACCATCAGCTGCCCCAAAAGGGGAAAACGAGGGAGCCGTTCCAAGCCACCCATTAATCTGTCAAGATAATATTTTGACTTTTAAATTTAGGAAGCCTTTTTATGTTTCTAGGTACGCTTGAAATTAATTACCTACTTTTTTTAAACCAACAAGTTCAATTGATTGTCCTTCCTCGCACTCATCAAGAACAGACGTTCCTTTTGGATTTGTTCAGATCAATTCGTTTCCCTAAACTCCCTGGTAATAGAAAGACCATAGGAGAACAAAAGAATTTCATCGTTTTAACTTAATGTTTCATATTTTTTTTCCAAAATCCTTCTAATTGTTTACCTCTAATATCAAATTTGGAGGAAATGTATTCCCCCTTCGAAGGTTCCAAACTCCTCGTCTCCGTCAAAATTTCCACAGCAAAAACCGATTTTGTCCGCTCAAGAGCCAGAGAAATTAACAATTTTTGTGCATATTTTCTGCTGCAAGGCTTTTTATGCGCTCTTCAGACGTCTTTTTCGTTACTTATTTTATAGCACGAAGTTAATTTCGGTGGCGGTGGCCACGTCCTACTGTTGGGGCATGGGAGCTGTGGGATACTCAGTGAGGTTTTCTCCACCCTTTTCCATCTGGGAAGTGCATGTTACATTACTTTAAGTCTTACTTGTAGTTAAGTAGAAAAACCGTTGAGAGATTTCACTTCCGCCGCCCTCCTCGTAAAGGTCCATTTCCGTAGCCCTCCATCCGCCAAGCACAGCTCATTCGCCACACTTTCTCCCTCCCGAAATATGCCCTTATAGGAACTCATTTAAAGGGCTAATTTGTGGTTTTCTGCAAAAAAAGTTCACTAGAAAATCAAGCAAACAAGCGTTAAATCAAGTACTATTAGATGCCAAACCGTCCAAACAGCAAATTCCTCACCGCTAATACGTCTTCTCCAGGATGAATAGGTAGACCGGAAAAGAGAATATGACCCAAAGTGGCGGGGACACTCCTTAATGGCTGTTAATAATGCCTGGTCACTTATCATTATGAGGGCCTTCCGGACTCATTGATTGCCATTCGGCTTCCCTTTGAACTGCCCCAGTCGCAAAAGACGAACCCAATAATTCCAAATTAATGGACTTCCCTAAGCAGGAGCTACTGCTGTAGTAATTAGTAGTGTGCTGCCACGAGTGTACCATTTGAAGGGAGGAGGAAAAAGAGCCCATTCTATAGGGCAGCTAGTGACCCTGAAAGAGATTGAGTCTTTTTGCCAAAAAATTACCCTTATTTTTGCACCTTCCCCGAACCCGTAAAGTTCAAAAAGAAGACCTTTCATTAGCACAAAATTGTTCATCTAAAGCAGATATTTTATGACCTGCTGCCTATAAAAGTGGGACACACGATAAAAATAGTCCACAGTTAAGAGTCCTCCCTAATTCTAGCCCTGCTTGGAGGAAGCCTCACGCCAAGTGTAGATTTTAGAGCGCCGAAGAAAGAGGATACTAAGGGATAATCGCATCCTCCTACTATCTAGACGCTCGGTCGATGATGCGATACTGTAAAAAACCCTGCAGAGGGAGGAGACCGGCCTGTGCCTCTGCGCGTGATCATTAATAAGTAACGGGACGGGAAGTGGGAGAGCATTTAAAAAGGCTGAGAAGGAAAATTTCACTCATTTTCGCCTTGACATGACACTTTCTTGGATGCTTGCACACCATTCGAATACTTGGTGTTGTGTACCATCACCGCGAACTGTGTGTGTCTTGCCATGGAGGTCCACCTGCCCAACAACGATCGGCGACCCATCTCCACAAGAATGGTGAGGCGCTTTTCATATGAACCCCTTTTCTGCCTTTTTTCCACTCATGTAGTACCGAAAATGCAGAAAACCAAAAATGTTGTGGTTAATTTAAACAACTTTTAAATTAGGAATCCTTCCTTTTTTACAATCATTACCAAGGGTCATTTAATACTTGAAGGCTGATGGATCATATCAACTAACTGAGCCGCTATCTCGGCAACTGACCCCTCATGCATAAGGCAGAGCCTAAAATATATTTTTCTCCTTTTTCAATTTAAGTAGGAACTTAAACAAGCATTCTTCTCCCGGTTTCATTTTTCATCTAAACGATTCCTCACCAATTTTAAATGGAGGCAAAAGGTAGTTGTGTTTTTGAATAAATAGCAAAAAATTTCTGCATCCACCAAATTTGGAGAGTGATGACGCCTGGCGGAAATCCCACCACGTCTCCGTCCTCCTATTGGCTGGTAGTTAAAATCAAGCCAAGTTACCTTCATGCAAATTTAAACAATGTGCTGCACTGCCTTCCCTCCTCTTGGCGTACTCTCAACTGATAAACATGGGTGTTTATTGCTCACTCGACTGCGCATTGGCAAAGAATCGGTGACTTTTGTCTTGGTCCCCTCCCGCCACCCACACCGTTCCCCTTCCCCCTCCGCCCTGCCTCTTTAGTAAATTGCTGTCAATACGCGCGTTTCAGTAACGGTGGAAAGGGGAAATCTATTTTTTCACTTTTAATGACATGCAATTGTGGGTAGGTGAATGAGGACGCCTAAAATAAGCACCAACAGATTCGCGGTTTGCCGCTGGTACAGGTAAAATTGAATGGGGAAAGTAACCAACATTGTTGCCGGAGTAGTCCATCGTACCCCACCCTTCCCTCCGCCGCTCCCTTTTCCCTACACTGACTTGTCAATCCATTCTTTAGCAAAAAGTTGCCAATTGTAGCCTCCGTTGTCTCCCCAACACCCCAGTTAGCCAAAGTAACTACAGAAGAAATGCTGCATTTAGAAACTCCGGGAGGTTTTGGACACGGCCCGAAGAATAGAAGGCCAATTTGCAGGGCGAAAGTACGACATTCGGGACAGGGAACGAAGCTGAGTTCACTCGACAGCGAGACGGCTAGACGACACCCTCCCGCGGGGTCTCAAATTAATTAGTCTGTATGACGTCCCGGTTTTCACCCTCAGCACGGTTTCTCCCAAATTAACAACCACCTTGATGGATAGTGAAGGAATAACCGCGAATAATGCAATTTTTAACGGTAAAGTAGCATTTCCGTACAGCTGTTGCGGGCAGCGCACATGCGACACTCCGATGTTACTAGGCGCTCATAATCTTCACAATTTCAAACAAATTTTACGCCAAACCTGTAATCACAATCGAAGGTGCTTAATTTTACTCGATAAAGAGGGGTTTCTCACACGTTCACTTTGACCGACACAAATGTGTGTCGCGCCGATTTTTCTAACAAAAATCAGTTTTCTCGAATTCATAATCATATTCAGCAAATCATTTACCAAAAACCACTACACTGCTTTGCTCCTCACAGTAAAGCTGCGTTTCTACACGTTTGTCACGATCGTGACGCCTGTGAGAAGCTCTGGTTTCCCTCATTCTCGACAATCAGTCTGACCTTTTGTCAGTTTGTAGCGAACAAGTCGATAAGACCAACTTAAAAGCAGATTATTTGGTCCGAAAGGAATAAGGCAGGTAGTGTGGGGTGTTCTCACATTGGTGAGGGATGATCACATCGCCGTCTTACATCCGCAGCACCGACTGAGTAGGAGGAGAGGGAGATGGAGGACAACATTGCACAATAACTTCCTGGCTAAAAATGAAATGTATATCTAGGTCTGCTTAATTATTTAAAAATCCCCGGACGCATTTCGGTCCCCTAAGAACGATAAAACTGCTTAAATGTGGTAACCCACTCGTCTATGAGTGCCTTTTGAGAGCAAGGGAAGCGGGATAAAGTAGAGAAATAAAGCAAAAGTTCACTTATTCTTGCCTCCTCTTATACTTTAGGAATTCCTCGAAAATTACTTCCTAGGAATTTTTACATGTGAGGCAATTTTGAAGATTGTTGCTCTCGGATTTGTGCTACAATCTGGAGCTTACTTGCGCAACGTCTGGAACCTCCTCGATTTCACCGTCGTCATCACAGGGTACGGAACCAGAAGGCCCTAACAATGTTTCTGATCAGGCAGAAGTTTACTTACCTTTTTGTCAACAAAATGCTACAGATTGCACCCTTGGGAAGAATTTAAATGTTTTCACTCACTGTTTTTTCTCCATTTTCATGGGATTTTCCTCTCCTCACTTCAAAATAGCTACATCACGGTGTTTGCTCAAACAGGAACAGGAATTGACCTACGAACACTGAGGGCTGTTCGCGTTTTACGACCGCTCAAACTGGTTTCCGGAATACCCAGTAAGAATAAAGTGCCCCAGCCCCGTTCCAGCCCCCTCCCCTCCTCCCCTCCTCCGCTTCCTCCCATTCCCGCCGCGCACCCGTAAGCGCCACGCTTCCCAATTAAAAGTTGAGTGACCACCCGTTTTACCCTCCTATAGGCTCTCGCAAATGTTCGCAAAGGGTGCTCCACCTTGTTTCACCCTATGCGTCCCTCATTTGGCATGATAGGGCTTACTGTCATGTTGACAATCTTCGCATAAGCGCATTAGGTAAAATATGAGGCTAGGACAGAAAATTTTTCCATGCGTGATATTAGGACTGAGCATTAGTGCGATGGATGTCATCCCATCTCACGGTCCTGTCCATTGCAGCCCTCCCCGCCCCGCCCCGCCCCACCCCGCCCCCCACCTCGCGTGACACCCTGAAGTGATGACAATCGACCCTCTTGTCAGTGGTATTGAACAATCACCTGTCACCAATAAGATTTATTTTCCCTCAAAAAGATAGTCCACCAAGACAGAAACAAATCTTCCTTCTTGTCACCTGTCTCAAAAAAAAATTGAAAATTAAATTGACAGACAAATAGTGCGCAAAAATACCGCAACTTTTAGTTTCATGGCGGTCCTAAACTAACCAGCCTTTTTTAGCCGAAAAATTTACTTTTCTAAAAAGTCCCATAAATAAGCATATTTTAGGCTAAAATTTCCTCCTCGGTAAAAGGTTTGGAATTTTTTTAGGAAAATTTTTAAAATTAACTATCAAGAAGATAGTGTCGGGTTTAGTGGATGAATGAGATTTGCCCTAGAGAGAAGCCCTTTTATTCGGGGTTGATTGCATAAAAGTGGTTTTCCAGCAAAGGCGAGACTTTGAAATATTTATAACCTTCTTAAAGAGAAAGCAGTGCTTTGTTTTTGGGTCTATCCACTGAAGTCTGCTAAGTTCTCAGTTGTAAAGCAGACGTCCTTTCAGCAGAGACTGCTTTCCTCAATCAAAGTCTCTCTTACAATCCCTGATTTTAATAAACAAATTTTAGATTGGTAATTTGGTAATTCGAAAATTATTTTTAGGTCTTCAAGTTGTTCTCAAGTCTCTCATCAAAGCAATGTCCCCCCTCCTTCAAATAGGTCTTTTGGTACTCTTTGGAATAGTCGTTCTGGCAATCGTGGGACTGGAGTTCTACGGTGGTGGATTCCATCTCACCTGCTTCGATGAACGTGAGTTCACAACTCAACTTGTCACCCACTTGCCATTTGTCCACAGGGTGAGCTTGAGATGGAGATCTCTCACGAGTCCCTCTAACGCCTGGTTTTTGTCTTGCCATGATCAGTTGTTGAATGATGGACTTTAGGGGTGGATTCACCAGCAGTACCACCGGTTGTCACTGGAGACACATCGTGGTGATCCTCTAATTAGTAGGAGGAATGGACCACACCAAAAATACGATTTTGCGATATTTTACAAATCTCCACCAATTGGATCAATCACTTATTCATCCAGAAAATGAACTAAAGAACCTTCATACCTAGCTCTAATTCCTTTTTAGAAAATCCCCAGGAATTGCCCAATTCCATCCCCACTGTGGCCCGCTTAGTGCCCTGTGTGATCACTAATGACTCAAATAACCCCGGAAAGGGTGTCCCTCCAGGCGCCTTTGTCTGCCCCACGGGCTATGTCTGCAAAGGCTACTGGGAAGGACCCAATTTTGGCATCACCAGCTTCGACAACATCGGCTACTCTATGCTCACCGTCTTTCAATGCATCACAATGGAGGGCTGGACGGATATCATGTCATCGGTAAGTGGTTCCACCTTTTCTCCGAATTGGGAAGACACAATAAGTTGAAATCGGAGTCTTCACCGACCCCAATCCACACTCGTAGTAGCCATTCACTTTTCTAACCGTCAAAGTTCCGCTCCTCTCCGCCATTCACACCACCCGTAGGTTCCGCTTAGTCTCCCTTGATGCCATTGGAATGACCAAACAGGACGCAAATAGATGACAAAGAAGACGTAAGCGACTGTTGGAGTAAAGTTTGAATTAATGGGTTTATAGTACTTAGCAATAAACCAAAGATAAATGTTTAAAAAAATTTTTCCTTTTCTCTAAATAAAGAAATTCAGGAAATTCGTAGCATCCAATGGTAGAAATAAGAGGGCACATTTCACATTCTAATGAGACTCACTCCAACCCGCCGCCCCTACCCATCGCCTTGAGGAGGACTGTACAATGTAAGGAAGCAGAGAAAGGCGGGAAAGTGCATGAAAAGGGAAATGGATGCACCTGCTTGCAATCTCATAAGCCTGTGACTTGTGGGAATGTCATCCAATGTGGCTGTTATGATGTAGGCTAGACACCCTTCAACTGAGGTGAGGCAACGCCTCAACTAAGGTCAAAGAAGGAGACATCAGAACTTTAATAATTGAAATAAAGTACATTAAGGTGCATAATTTAAGTACAAATATTGGTTGTTTTACCTTTTTCAAGGAGACACAGAGGTTCATTTTAAGCCGCTCAAGGGTATTAAAGAGGAGGAAGAAAGGATTCGGAGTTGAAGCTGCGATTTGTCGTGGGCAAGGTGGCCAAAGGTTTGCCATTCGTCAGAGTATACTTAACAATTTTTGTAGTTTGTCACTTGACCAAGAAAAAGTGTTATCCTAGAGGTTGGAGTTACTTTTAGAATTTGCATGGTTGGGAGGCGAATCTGCGTCTCAGAGACTAGTTTGTATACTGGCGTCTGCGCTCCTAGCTAGAGGAGAGGGTGCGCCAGACGCCAAAAAGACTTAAGGAGAGATGCCAGAAATTGGGTCTCGAGGGTAGAAGGGCTGTGCGTAGGCCAACATTTTAAGACGTCTGTTGAGCGATCTTATTGGTCATTGGCAAGATCACAGAACCCGAGAATTTATGACGGACTTAGTTGCCTTTCTGTACCCATTAATGCGCTCCTCCTCCTCCTCTATGCCTTTGCAGACGGACTTTGCCTTCGGAAATCGCTTTAATTTCTACTACTTCCTAACCCTCATTGTAATCGGATCATTCTTCATGCTCAACCTCGTCCTTGGCGTGCTGAGTGGGTAAGCAGCTCTTCGTTCTTCTTCATGTCTTCAGAAAACTATCTTGTCAACACTACTCTTTCCTCTCTCCCCTCCAAGAGACTGCTTAAGACATTCTTCATTTTCCTTAACACTCCAGCCACACCACAGGTAGAAATGACTCTGCGAAGTGAGCTCATTCTCCTCCAAAATGTTACAATGCGCAGGCAAAAGAGGAATCATCCCCCACTTACATGAAAACGGGGAAAGGAGGTGGGGAGGAGGAAGGGAGTGGGGCAGGTGGGTGAAAAAGTCTCTTTTGGTAGGACGCACTGGTCATTTACGGATACCACGAAAAAGAAGCAGATTAGCCAGGCTAAAGCCTATTCAGCCGAAAAAAAAGGAAGCGATTAAGCACTGAATAGGTAGAGTGGGGAGATCATGTTGAGTTGAAGCTCCGTACGATCAAATGAAGTTTATTCCAATTGCCGTTAAAATTTGCTCACCTTTTACTCGAAAAGTGAAAATTCACATCTGCTTGCTTACTTCAAAAGGACGCTTTTTTGCCAGCTATAGGAGAAGCGTTACTTGACTCAGTAGTCACATTTGCTGGCATCTCGATATCGCCTCTCCACCTTCCATGGCAAACATCCACCACCCACTTAGAGAGGACGCCTCCTTTCACTCATAATTTACCATTTAACGATGATGATGTTCGGGTTGGCAAAAACAGGCAACCCACTTGGTTCCGGATTCGACAGTCCCCGCCTACTTCGTCTTCCTTTCCAACTTTTAAGAAAATGCTACCACCCAGTTGATTACGTTTACCTGTCACCTGTGACAACTTTGACGCCTTGTCTAACATTAGGAAAGGAGGAGTTATGGAGAGAAAAGTCTTTAGTTATGCCTTCTGAAAGTTTCTTTGTGATAGGCATTAATTAAGCCTTTAGCTTTGGTGATCGGGTGTCCTGATGCCACCTCCAGAGGAAAGCAGCAAAGTCGTTTTAGTCTGTTTGGGGAGAAATGGATGCCAAATTTCTTCAGTACTTAAAACTTTTTGACTACACCTCAAATTTCCCCCAAAACGGAGGGCACCACATAAAAGTGCCTTCCAGAAGTGAACCAAAAGCGAGCCTGGTTGTTCTTCAATTCTCTGTCAAAAGGGAAAGGAGACAGTAAAAGGGGAAATCTTTATGATATTTAAAAGTGAAACTTTCAAACCACCCCGACTGCTGAAGAGGGTGGGAAAGGCGGTCCTCCTCTTTTCAGTGGACAAACTGGTGTGCTCAAAAAAACCTTTTTACTTTGTGCAAATAGGAAAATCAACAAGAATGTGAAAAAAAAACTTTAGCGATAGTTTTTTAATCTCCCCTAAGACTATTTTGACATGTCTTTGTACCAAAATGAAGGAAATTTAAAGGAGGAGAATGGCAAGGCTTAGTGCCTGTTAACTTACTGAAAAAGTAACAGACATACGATGACGAAGAAGCGATTTCCACGGTACCTCCACACCCCACTGCTGGGTTAATTTACCACTACCTCCTCTGATCAGCACGACTTCCTCCGTACTTGTTTACCATGTACAAAAGGGTTGGGAGGGAGTTTCCTCAAATCCACCCTCAGATGTGATTGAGTGAGGCAGAAATAAAGGACTTGCGTGGATGGGGAGTGTCTAGTAGAAACCTCGCAAGCGATGTCCCCATTAAATGTTGCGTTGGAAAGCCCAAACCGCTCCGCATCTTTTTTGTCGGATACCAAACGAGTCGAAATGGTTCTTAAGGAGCCGACCTCAGGGACCTGCGACAAAATTTTTCCTAGGTTCATTCAGACACTTATCACTCCACATTTGGCAAAGGGCCAAGAACTTCGGGTTCAGAGTTTTTTTGCTTCCGACTCTTACACCTCTTTTCCCCACTGAGACTGTACACAGGAGATGAGACGATGGCACCGACACTTGGCTGATAAAGCCACCGGTGAATGCTGAGTTCGTCCAGTGGGTGTCAAGAGAAAAGACGGCAAATGTGACACTTTGAAATAATAAGCCAAAAACAAGAACAATTCACTCAATTCAGGTCTTTTTTAAATTATTTTGAAAAGTTCCTAAGAGTTCAAAAATGCAGCCAAATATGTATTGTACATGATTCAAACAAAACCATTATGCATAGACTAGGTGGAGCATTTGTTTGCTTAAAGGCCTAAAAAACTTTCTGTACTGCACAGTGAATTTGCCAAGGAGCGCGAGAGGGTGGAGAAGAGACGAGCCTTTCTCAAGCTGCGACGACAGCAGCAAACTGAACGCGAGCTGGACGGCTACATCGAGTGGATCCACAAAGCAGGTAGGGCAATCCAGAAAACAAAAGGGAAAAAGAAGCCACAAATGACTGGCAAAAGAGGAATGACAAAAAAATCCTACCAAATTATGATGTATTTGTCGGCATGAATAAATGGGAGTGAGAAAACGATAACAGGAATGGAAAGAGGAGTTAAAGTTGCAATCTCTTATTTAAACGAGGGTTAAGTTATTTAGTAGAAAGTACAAACTTTTTTGATGGAGTGAACCACTCTCGAAAATCCCTTTTTTTGCAGAGGAGGTTATCCTGGCGGAGGAGCAGACTACAATGGCGGAAAAGGTGCGAATTTTGCGAGGTAAGCGGTCGCCCTCTGGCATTTTCCAGGTAGGACATAAGGCGACCAAAAAGTTGCCATTTCCATCATCTGTCAACTTCCTGCCTGGAGTACGGTCAGAGACACCACAGAAAGAGGCTTCCGTAGCTCCTCTCCTGTTTATTTTCTCCTAAAGCGGCTTACAGTAGCAGTGTCTTGTGAATTTTGGGGCTCGAGAAAACGAATGTCACCAGTCAGACGGTTGCATAATGCATGAAAAAAAATAGACTGGCGGCTGTTCGTTAGTGCCACCTCGGCTATTCTCCCTCACGACATAAAAGCAATTGCTGGGTGTAGTTTGCGGTGTAGCGGTAAGGTCGTTAGTTAGCACTGAAGCCTTGTTTACACGGGCAAGAAAGAGAATATTATGTGCAAGTTGCTAAGCAGGCCTTGTCAACCACACTGACAACATGTGACAGTCGCAAACAGCGTTCCGTTCTGTCCTTCTTATAGCTGTGCCATTTTGCTTGTCTTGACCGTGAGGTAAAGGCACCTTTTGTACGACGAGACTAAGTGAAGGAGAATCTGCCGCCATGAAGTAATCTGCTTACTGGCAGATTTGGTTCTCTTGAGGAATAGTGACGAGACCGCAAATTTCGCATCACTGTCAAAGAAGAGATGGAAGTAGAGCAGTGCCACCTCTATTCAGCCGTATCCTCCTTCTTCCGCATTTTTGGCGCTTGACAGTCAGTGCTATCACATAAGAGGCACCAGCCAACGTTTGTGTCTGAGAGGATCGCCCACCGCACACTTCGATGGAAGGGAAAGAGGGATGTGAAGAGGGTAATACCGTCTCATTCTGGGCCTATCCTCCACATTCCATGTGTAGCTGTTGCCTTTTCTTGGCATTTACTGGCTGATGGCAGGCGAAATGCACCACACGCTTCTTCATTTGAATAAGGAGCTTGCTTCTGTCGAGGGGAGGATTCATTTGCCGTGGAAGTGGAATTCCTAAGACAGATCCAGTGTCCCTTGAACGCGGTATAATGCCAGCATGTGTTGACGTTTTGACACCAACCCTCCTCCACCCCCTCCAATCTAACTGCCTTAAACATGCGAATGTTCCAAGATTTAGAAATCTTAAATAGCTTTTTTTCGCCCAAGGATAAGCCTTTATGGGTGTTGTCTGCACTTTCAGCCAGACGACGAGCTGACAAGTGGAGCAGGAATGGGAAGACCTTTGCTGATCGAGATTGCGAGGGTCTGGGTAAGGAATCTTCGATTTGTCTGCTCCATGCTCCTCCCTTTTTCCTCCCTTGTTATTCATTTTATGCAATCTACAGCACCAATAATGCCTCGTCACATATTTATTTTGAATGCAAAGGAAAAGGCGATCCTCCCAACTCTTTCTCCTTTGAAATTTTTGCAGACTCTAGGGTGTAAAAATAAAATTATATCATTAAATAATCTGCCGGGAATTGCGGCCCATTATTTTTCTTCTCCGTTTTTAACCTCTCCCATTTAGATTTGGGCGATAAGCGACGTTTTGTGGCGATGCGGTCGGGATCCTGTTGTCGTCTCTTAAAACGCATCAGGTAAGGCACGTTCACGCGCTCCAATCTGCTTTCTCCTCGTCGATGCAAAAAATGAATGTGTTTGAAGAAATGCATCAAATTTTCCCAAAATTCTAATTACTGAAAAGGAAAAGTGAACTTAACTTATCAATTTAAGGCTTTTGTGTGATGTGCAGAGACAAGGAAACGACTGATACTTTGAGGTAGGTGTTGCCCATTTCATTTCGATAAAATGAAAAAAGGTGAAATGAAATTATTGTGTTCCATTAAAATTAAAATTAGCATTCCTTAAAGCTTTCCAAAAATACAGTGTTCGACTGTTTGAGTACATTCTGCCTTCTCCTTTTTGTGCTTTTTCGTCCCAAAAAGGTGCAAATTCCGTCTGTCAATAAAATCGCAGGCCTTCTATCTCACCGTGCTGGTGGTGGTGTTCCTTAACGCCATTTGCGTTGCAATCGAGCACTTTGGACAACCCGCCTGGCTCAGCGACTTCCTGCGTAGGTCTCGTTGCCTCCCGCCCTTTGAGTGTGGGCAGAGGGCATCCGACGTGGCGCCAAGAGCTGTCTGTCAGATTGCTTAGAAGTTGATGACATCTTGTCTAATCTGTTGCAGCCTTCGAAACGTGTTTCGCATTTTGTACTTTGTCAATCAGCTATTGTGCATTTATTTCTTTCTGACGTTGTGACCTTAAAATGTCCCTCCTATCTCCAGATCTTGCTGAGTTTGTATTTCTGGGCCTATTCCTCACCGAGATGCTCCTCAAGATATTCGCCCTTGGTCCGTTCCTCTACTTCCAGTCTTCCTTCAACATCTTTGACTGTGTGGTAAGCTACTTCCTCAAAATTGCCCTTCTACGCCTTGTTAGCGTCCGCCTCTCCTCTCCTCTGATATAATAAATCAGTCTGCAATTGAGCGCACCGCCAGGCGGATGCGACTGTCCAAGGGTAGTAGAATTAACCCGGATTATAAATAATAAATGACTTGCCAATTAATATTTATTGCCTATAGGAAGTTCGTTTGGTTGTGGTTCTGCACGATATTGGCAGAAATCATTTGTTCAGGAGAGAAAAAGGTCAAACTACCGTAGATGACAGAAGAAGAAAAGAAACGCGATTGCAAAGTCTCCCTATTCTCCCCATAGAGCACATCAAGGTTTAACCGAGAGAATGTGGTGGTGGGGAGAATGTGGTCTTCCGAATGAGTTACCTTGTGATGTCCCTCATGTGACACCTTAAGTGAACTCCGTGGGCATCTTAGAGCCCATTGCCTCAAGACGAAGGTTTAGTCGGTCAGAGATGCTGGTGGGCGGTGCACCTGACCATTTAACGAAGAGGTTCGAAAAGCCCACCAACCTTTATTTCCCCTCTCCACACAAGGTCGTGCTGGCAAGCTTCTTTGAAGTCATCTGGCAGATGTTCTTTCCAGCAGACTCCTTTGGATTTTCAGCTCTGCGAAGTATTCGGCTATTGCGAATTTTTAAATGCACCCGGTAAGTTTAAAGTTCATTCCTTCCACCCTTTTTAACAAAAGACAACCTATGTTTTTAATTATCTTTAATTATCGAAAAACAATTTTTTGTTTAATCTTAGGCTATTTCATTAAGAAGAAATGGGTCATTAATCTAGAAGTTTTCCCTCCAAAAGTAACAGATCTCCCCATAGATAATTTATTTTAGTCACGCTATCTGCATGCAATTTTCTGCTTTTGTTTGCATCTCTTCGCTCTCCGTCCTCATCCCGAAAGGAGCATTTGTTGCGCATTTTGAAGGGCGCTGACAGTCGTACCTGCTAAGATTCATGCAAACAGCTCGACTGTTCTTCCTTATGAGTTTCATTTAGAGAAATTCATCCAAAGAGAAGAATTGTTTTTGGCTTATAAGGGGCTACTCGTAAACCTTTTGCTTTATCTGAGGCGTTGCGACGCTCTCAGTCAGGTGAAACGCATCTTTCTCCTCCTGGCTGCAGGTACTGGGCATCGCTGAGGAATCTCATGCTCTCGCTGCTTAACTCGATGCGCAGCATCGTCAGTCTCCTCTTTCTTCTCTTCCTCTTCATGCTGATATTTGCTCTGCTTGGAATGCAGTTGTTTGGTGGGGGGTACGTACTCCTCTTCTGCTCCACCACCGCAAAATACATCATCGTTAAAAGTTTTGAAAATGGCAGAAAATGGCTAAAAGGGCAAAATTATACTTCTTATAAAGCGTTTTTTTCCTATGGAGACAGTGAAATCTTGTGCGTTACTTATATCGCAAATAAGTAGCTGCATAGATGCAAATGCCTACAAAAGATGAGCCATTCGAACAATTGATTTTTGTTCGGCAATAGCTTGTAAGTTTTATAAAACAAAAAGTAATGATTCTCTGTTGTGCGATTTTAGTCTACTAAATATACACGCCAAATCTTAGAAAAATTAGAGTCATCGCCTCAAGATCTTTAATGAACCAGAGGCGAGAGATACGACTTTTTCATTTATTTTTCTTTGGAGAGGAAATTCCATCAAAGTTTGTTGCAACTGGTCAACTTATAATGGGGTCACAAGGTGGCCTGAGTTTCTGAATCCAAAAGGCGGAATCCTCCCCTCCTCCTTGGAAAACGTTGCAAATTTAGTACCATTTTGCATTAAACAAACCAAAGAAATATTTCGTCCAAATTTGTCCATTTCATTAAAAAATTTTTTGCCTTTTTTACAAGGAAACGCCTTGTCAGATAATGTCTTCGTCAAGCGCTAGTAAAGAAAGCCTTAAACTCTCCAAACAGGAGCAGAGACAATAAACCTAAATTTTTGCAGTAAAAGAGGCAAAGAGCAGTTTTATTCGAGGCAGTTTCTTGCCTATTTTCTTTTTTACTTTGTTTTGCCGCGTTTTGCTTGATCCTCGACCTCTCCACTCGGCCAATTTAGCTTTGCTTTCGAGGACGGACAGCCGAGTCAGCACTTTGATACCTTCGCAAAGGCTCTTCTCACCGTTTTTCAGGTAACAACATTTTCAATAGGGAACCCTGGCTAAAAAATACAAAAGGCCAAGTGAAAAAAGGTCTTTTTTAATGCAGCTTTGTTTCACTGACTAAAGCTGATCACGGGCGACAAAAGGAGATGTGAGAAAAATTACTCCATCCAAAATTTTCGCAATTTTTTTCTAAAATAGAGCCCTACATTTAAGTAATGCATTTTTAAGCTCACACTTTTTGATGAATTAATGTGACTGGGGTGAGACAAAGCGGGAAAAGTGGTTTTTTTAGATTTTAACAGGCGAGGATTGGAACACCATCATGTACAACGGCATCCGCTCACAGGGCGGCCTCGCCAAAGGAGCCTTTATCTACTCCATCTACTTTGTCCTCCTCATGATCTTCGGCAACTGTATCCTTCTCTCTTTCTCATTTTCTGTTAAGGAGGAGGGGGGGGGGAGAGGAGAGGGGACAGGGGCCGGGGGAATAAATTTCCAAGGGGCAGTGACCACTTCACAGCATCGCACTTTAAGTGACGTACCTTTTCCTCATGTAAAATCCCCTTCGAAAATTCTATTCTATGTAATTACAAAAAAAATTGCCAAAAAAGGCAGGTTGCTAGAAGTTACCTTTTATTTTTTAAAGGGCAGCTTTTTTCATTGCTCAAATTGTTGCGTTTTCCGAGGGTCTGCATAAAACAGTTCGTCCTGCCACCCTCGTCCTTAGGCTCAAAGAAAACAACCATTCGAAGGCAGTCGCTCCTCGGCGTGGCTCTTTTTCTCCAAAGCATTTGTCGTCTTTTTTGCCGACTGAAGTGAAGGAGTCTGCGCCCACTCGGTCCCTGCTTCTAGTGGAGTTCGCTATAAAAGTTGCCTAAAGAGGGAAAGAGGTTAAAACAATTTTGAGATTTTAGACCTTTTAAGTGGCACAGACATTTTATCGCATTTCGACAAGAATGCACTCAATATGCCTTGGGGCTTTATTTAACAATACTAAAAAGTCGTTTCTTTCACCCCATGAATTTGCTCTTTCGCAGATTTTGAAGGGCAAAGTTGTGCAATGAAAAAAGGCAAAATTTGTGCCTATATGCATTGCCCAAATCGGTAGGAGAAGAGATAGTATGTACGTTTTAATGAAGGCGTATTGCACCGCCGGTTCCACTTTAGTGACCGCAGGTCTCACCTGTGGTCCGCACTCCTCGTCTCCCGCCGACCCGCACCCCCGTTCCCCCACCCCCGGCACCGATCCGGGTCGCCTGTTTCTGCGAATTTGCAATCTCTTTCTTCATACACAGAAACTCAAAAATTTGTGACATGAATGCAGTAGCGCTGGCCACACTTTTATTGAGACCAGTTAAGAGGCAACTAAGTTGGCTTTGCGTCTCCATGCAAAGCGGCCTTTTCCTTGACTCCGAATAAAAAACACAAAACACCAGATACGCTTTTGAACGTCTTCTTGGCTATTGCGGTTGACAATTTGGCCAATGCCCAGGAATTGACAGCTGTGGAGGAGGCAGAGAAAAAAATTGCAGAACAGGTTTGTTTGCGCCTTTTCAATACGCAGACTTCAACAGATGCACCATTTTTGCAAAATGCGTTATTTTTTTTCAGCGCGCGTAAACAACATTCCGAAATTTGTAGACTACCATAACTTATGAGGCAAAAATTTGTCTTTCTTGGGCAATGTTAACACACCCTGGTCTCTTGGAGGAAGCTTAGCCGAAAATAAATACAGGGTTAAAACACACAGAAGGAGGGGAGCGCCCAGCGTGGGCAACTCGTGGCACAATTAAGGCGAAAAGATGCAGAGGATGCTTCATTGCCTGCTGCCACCTTCGAAAGCGATGGAAGAGGAGAAGAAGTAGCAACTTGTCGCACACCTCCACAACGTGGTTAATTTCGCCTTTGTCCTGATGCAACTTAGCCATCGAAATCCGCTTCAGTTTTATAAATTCGACGCCAACTACGGATTAAACGTTGAGAGCTCTTTTGCAGTTTTTAATGAAAACATTATTTTCTGTAGCTGACTTTTACAATCTGATGCTGTAGTTGATTGGATTTATTGCGTCTAGGAAGGCAGCTGCGGTGCTCTACCGACTAATAGGCGTTAAAAATGACATTGCAAAAGAGAAAAACTGTTTTGCAAAAATTTGTTTTGGAGATGCAAAGGCTTAAGCACTTCGTAATTTTCCTCCCTTGCCGCGAGCAGAAGAAGGCTGATCAGCTGAAGGAAGAGTACTTCCAAATGGGACTCCTTTCCAACGAGAGCCTTGTCATCTCGGAAAAGGATCTGTAAGTTCCCCTTCTTTGACTCCCTACTTTTCACCGTTCGACTAGGAAAAAAGGGACAAGTTTGGAAACGTTTGTAAATAATCATAAATTCTATGGAGGGAGCAGACCGAGAGCTTTATTCAAACAAAAACCCAGTTTGTTACACTGTTTTGAATCTGGTTCCTTAGGGTTTCTTACTTTGTTCCTTTATTTCTTACTCAAATACAGGTCAAATTCTATCGGTCAGAAGTTGGCAAGGCATTATGAAGATCGTAAGTTGGTTAAAAATTTATTTCTTTTGCGATGCTTCAACGTCACTCGAGGACATTCCTAAAAATAATTTTCAAATTCTTCGTCCACTTTCCCTCTCTTTGTTTGGTGGTGCCATTGGAGTCGAGCTCTTCCCGTCCACGCGGACTGGTTGGCGGATGGAGGTTGCATTCCCTTCCAGTCTCGCAATCACAGGATGGGATTATCCTTTTGAAAGGGAAGCCAATCACTCCACTCCAAAGTTTGTGGAACTAAATCGTCCTCAACTGAGGTTTCTTTGGGTAAAGCCGTAGTGAAATTTGACCCCTCTCCAAAATGCAGGGCCGTTTGTTGCGTGTGGGAGCTCTGCAAAGTCCTCCGCCAAGTCTGATTCACCCCATAAAAACGCTGGTTTGGCGCCTCACAAGTGTCGCACCGTTGTGGACGACTCTCTGAGCCATTGTAAAGTGCTTGACTAAGGCGAGGAAGCAAAAAGGCACCACCCTCACATTCCATGCGTACATAACCTCGGCGTAATGGTAAATCATCCAACGGTCAAGGGAGGTTCCCCATTCTGCACGCATAACAACAAGGTGGAGGTTGATAATTAAAAGCGAGGGAGGCAAGAACAGTTTGACATCAAAGTTGTCATACCATTAACGAGTCTTTTTGCCCTGCTTGATGAATGACCTGTTTTATCTTCAGTCATGTCACAACTTTATCAACCTATCCCCTTCTAAAGAAAGTTAGCCTTTCTGGGGACCTAGTAATGGAGGCCTGGTTTTTACGGTTGAGATCATCTGGATCAAATCTTCAAAAAAAAATTTGCTTATGAAAAGGACTCTCACTTCCCCCTGAGGGGGTGGGTGGGTGGAAGAGGAGGAGGACAATGAACAAAGGGCCTGGGTCTTTTCTGCTTTTAATCTCTAAGATACAGCTTTAAAGGACTGCGGATTGAAACCCCAAAGAGGTGGGAACAAGGAAGGAGGAGGTTCCGAGTGCAGCACGCCACAGCTGATTGGTTAGTTGCAACTGCCACAGACAAGGGTAGATTTAGCATCGTGTAACTATAGCAACTGATTGATTTTAATCTCAAGGTGACTACAAGATCATCAACCCAATTGGGGAGAGCGAACAGGTTTGCAATGGCCAAATATGGAGGATTCAGCCAATAAAATATGTCCTCTGAGATCGAAGCAAGTATTCTATTGGAGACCATAGACATCTCAAGCGTCCTTTACTCCACTTTTCCGTAAATACCTACAAAATTCGTTTGTAATGTTGTGAATGCGTCTTTCGGATGAGGTACAGGGTCAGTCTGACTCATGAAGGGAATCCGCCTGGTCGCTTCAAAGTTGCCAGAGCCCCAGTATGGTGCGTTAGAAGACGGTAGATGTGGTGGCAGAGTCCCTCAATCCGATGTAACTTAGGCCGTAGGATCCAGGCACTAATTTTGGCTAGAGACAGATTGAAAAAGTTTAAAAATTGCCCTTCCCATCCCATCACTTCGGCTTCAATAACCTATAGCCCTCCAACTAGGACCTCCACATATCGTTCGCTAGCTTATGGCCGGGCCTTCCATATAAAATAGCCATAATTGATGGATCAGCTAATTCTTGAAATTTCTAAAAGGCAACTCTAGATCCTATACCAGCCCCACCCACTAGAAGATCGCACACCACACTTTAGAATGAGGGAGAGAGAGATAGAGGGAGCAAGGATGACCATTTGCTTCCTTTTCCTCCTAATTTTAGAGAGGCTGTTCTTCGAACCCACTTCTGATTAGAATATCTGATCATCTGCTCAGGCTTACTGTTTTGTCAAGGGTACTTTAAATGCATAAAAATGAGGCCTTAAGACGCCCTTGACTACTGATTTCCAACAACTTTGCTATGTCAAAAGTTTTTCCTTTTTCTTTCCCTCACTTTCCCTTTTTTATCAAGTATCCACCCACGAGAATGAAGGCGAAGGGAGTGCTTCCAGTGAATTTTCCAAAGTTGATATGGGAAAAGCCATTCTGCCTTACAGTTCAATGTACATATTTTCTCCATCCAATCCGTAAGTCGGCTTGCCAATAACATGATAACTATTTTCTCGTTAAATTTTTTCAGTACTGGTTAACTACTACGCTTCGTGACTTTTGCAGCATTCGGCGATTCTGTCACTTTGTGGTGAATCTACGGTACTTTGACCTCTTCATCATGATCGTGATCGCTTCGAGTAGTATATCCCTAGCAGCTGAAGATCCGGTAGATGAAAAAAATCCACGTAACATAATCCTGGAGTACTTCGATCATGCTTTTACTTGTGTCTTCACCATGGAGATGATATTGAAGGCAAGCTGTTACTCCTCTTGCATAAGCCTGACCACTCTTCGCAAGAACACAGAAAGCAAGTTTCACACCGTTAATGATTAGATGCCAATAGATATAATACCTTCTACAGTAAATGTAAGTATCTGGGTCTACAACATACCCCTCCTTCTTATGCTTTAGCTAATTGACTTGGGTGTATTTCTCCACCCCCATTCGTACTTTCGTGATCCGTGGAACGTTCTCGACGCAGTTGTCGTTCTGGGAGCCCTTGTAGCCTTTTTCAAGTACTAACTTTTCCAAAAAAGTTAATTTTATGCCCTAAAACTAGCTTTGGACCTTAAAAATATAATTTTTTTTATTTTAGTCGTCAGACAGACAGCAGTGGTATCAGTCGTAATGCAGCCAGGTGTGTACTTTGCAAATAAAATACTTTGTACTTATAACTTATCAGCAGTAATATTTCTAACTCTTAGAAAAAATTTGGGAACTATCAAATCCCTACGTGTTCTGCGGGTGCTGCGTCCACTGAAAACAATTCGGCGGGTTCCAAAATTAAAGGTTTTCCTTCCTCTTTTGGAAGAAAACAAACCTAATTATTTTTTTACATTGTAGGCGGTCTTTGACTGTGTTGTCAGCTCACTAAAGAATGTCTTCAATATCCTCATCGTCTACATCCTTTTTCAACTCATTTTCGGTGTGGTAGCGGTTCAACTATTTCAAGGGAAATTCTTCGCCTGTAATGACTTGTCCAAGAAGACACGCGAGGAATGTCAGTAAGTGATTTACTTCAACAAATTTTAAAACCATTAAATATTTTGGATTTCGTTGATAAAGCAGCCACTATTCTGTATATATTTCTAATCTTGGTGGCTTCACTACCAATGTTCTCCACGTCCACTTACCCGGAGGTTAGGGCACGTCACGATTTGAATAACTCGTATGCCCGAGGCTTCTAGGGAGATGAGGAGGTTATTGGGTGAGGCAGAGTAAAGAGACGAATTGCAGGGAGAACCAACAACACCGAGAATTATCAACTATTCACACAGGATATTCACATGCTCTTTCATGCTGCCTCTTCCTTCCAATTTTCAAGGGAGGTTGTATTCGTTTTCCTTACCAAGTTAGTGGCCTTTTTTTATCTCCACCCTAGAGGCTACTTCATCTCCTTCGAAAATTCTGACATACCCGAGGTTAAGCCAAGAGTATGGTCCGCTCGAGCGTTCAACTACGACAACATTGGCTATGCCATGCTCACTCTCTTCACCGTCACCACTGGAGAAGGTTGGCCTGAGTAAGTGGAGAGTTTTCAGCACCTCTTGCTTAAATACACCCACAGAGTGTCTGGAAGCAAACTACATGATTTGTCATCGCTTTCCCGGCCAAACGATTTCCCATAAGTGTGTTCAAAAGGAGATTAAAGATTGAGATGCGAATCTTTTCCTCCACAAAGGTCTAGATTAGTGGGCTGGCTACCAGCACATGTAAGAATTGGTGGAAGAGGTTGGCATGGGTGTCATGAGCCTATGTTGCTTTCCATGCGATGATTATTAACCTGTCTTCTCACTACCTTATTGCTTTTCCTTCTCAAAGTGTCATGAAGAATTCAATTGACGCTACTGACGTAAACCACGGACCCAAAATTGACTACCGCCAACAGGTTGCCATTTTCTATGTCATCTTTTTTGTTGTGTTTCCCTTCTTCTTTGTCAACATCTTCGTTGCCCTGATTATCATCACCTTCAAGGAGCAGGGAGAAAATGAACTTGTCGACCATGAATTGGATAAAAATCAGGTTGGTTATTGTTGTCTACCTTAAGGAAACAAGAGAAAGAAATTCTTTCCACTTCCTTTCATCTCAGAAACAATGCATTGATTTTGCTATCAACGCCCGACCACTTTGTCGCTACATGCCGGAGGACCCAAAGTCATTCAAGTATCGTATATGGCAGTTGGTTGTATCGGGACCCTTTGAGTACTTTATAATGACCATGATAGCCCTCAACACGCTCATTCTCATGATGAAGGCAAGATTTTTAGTCCATTGAAATCCACCTTTCAGTAACAACTTATTTTTAAAGATCTTTTTTAACCTATGTAGTATCATCGACCGGAAAAGTCACTGCGTTTCACCTTAGAAGCGGACGACAGTACAAAAGCCTATGAAAGTTATTGTGCCTCTTTAATGTATCTCAACACTGCCTTCACTGGAATGTTCACCATTGAGTGCCTTCTCAAAATCTTGGCTTTTGGACCGCGGGTAGGGGATTGGCTGAGATCGCATAATACTCCATTCAAGAATTACTTTAGAGACCGATGGAACATCTTTGACTTCATCACAGTCATTGGCAGCATCACAGACGTCCTGGTGACAAACTCACAGGTGAGGTGACAGATGTGTAAGGAAATTTCGTGTACTTTTCTTTCAAGTACTCAATTAATCATCACTTCCCCTAGGATGCATCTTTTCTGAATTTGGGCTTCCTTCGACTCTTCAGAGCAGCACGACTAGTAAAGATGCTACGACAAGGCTACACCATACGAATTCTCTTGTGGACGTTCATTCAATCCTTCAAGGCTCTGCCATATGTCTGCCTCCTCATTGCTATGCTCTTCTTCATCTATGCCATTGTCGGGATGCAGGCATGTTGAAATAACTAAAGAAAATACTTTTTAACAATTTTGCCTTGATTTAAGTCGCAAGTAGATAATACAACCAAGTGGTGGAGTCCTTGTCGCTCACGTGTCTCCAACTGATCATTACCACACATGGTGTTCGAGCACTGACTTGAAATGAGGAATTACTCATTAGCTCCGTTGCTGGGCGAAAGATCAACCCACTTTTCTACTTCCCAACTCACACTCCACTTTAGTCCCAAAAAGCTATGCTTTCTCTGTGTGTGTGTGTGTGTGTGATTAAGCATAGATGCAACTTTCTACTAGGAAATTGTCCCTTTTTAAAGGCCAAGGTTAATAACCGAAAAATTTTCGGAGCTTCGAAAATACAAAGAAGTTTCCATACAATCAGTGAGTATATTCTTTTTCTAGGTGTTTGGGACAATAGCTGTGGACGATCCATCTAGTCAAATAACAGTACAGACAAATTTTCGAACATTTGGCAATGCTCTCTTGTTGTTATTTAGGTGAGTAAGAAGTCATCTTTCACGAGTTAACCAATACTCTAGAAGCAATCATTTTATCATTCTTGAATTCTTCTTAAAAGATGTTCGACAGGTGAATCGTGGCAAGAATTGATGCTCTCCTGTGACTATCCTCAAAGGTGTGCACACAAGCCTGAAAACACTTGCGGCAGTGCGGGCACCTACCTCTACTTCGTCTCCTTCATCTTCCTATGCACCTTTCTCATGTTAAATCTCTTTGTGGCGGTGATAATGGACAACTTTGACTACCTCATCCGTGATTCATCCATCCTCGGCTCGCACCACCTAGAGGAGTTTATTCGTGTCTGGGCCGAGTACGACCCGGCTGCGACGTAATGACTGCTCTACTCGTTACATATCAGTAGATATTATACAGAGCCTAGTGTGACGTGATTTTGTGCATATTTAGAGGTCGAATCCACCATACTGACATGTATGAGATGCTACGCAAACTTGAACCGCCAGTTGGATTTGGCAAAAAGTGCCCATATCGGTTGGCCTATCGAGTGAGTATCCTATTTACTTCACCTAAACAACACCCAAATGAAAATGAAGGAGATTCCAGCAAGAGACTACAATCAAAGGAACCACTGTGAGTTCGTAAAATTTCTGTTCTCTTTTTACAGAAGCTAATTCGAATGAATATGCCATTGGATGATTCGGGATGCGTAAATTTCACTACCACGTTGTTTGCGTTGGTTCGGGAGTCACTAAATATTAAGATGGGCCCAGCTTCGGTAATGGACATCAAAGACGCTGAATTGAGGGACACAGTTCGTGAAATGTGGCCACTACAGGCTAAAAGAATGCTCAATCTTTTAATTCCCAGCGACGAAGGTAGGGCTTGCAGTATAGCCTAATAAAAGCAAGACTTCTCAGACTGATATTTTTGTGCCTGAACTTTATATTTCAGAACTAACTTGCGGAAAGATGACAACGGGGAAGATCTACGCTGGTCTCCTTATTTACGAGAACTGGTTAGCCAGTGGAAGATTGGACCAACGTCAATCGCCAGTGAGGACCCTAATTTAGTTGATAGATTTTTTTTCAGGTGTAAAGTACTGTTTGACGTTCTGCAAAAATGCTCTGTTTGCTCTTTCTTTAGCCGCTAAATGGCACGTACCAGAAATCAAGGTTTGATGAAATCAAGTAAGTTACTTTATAACTTAAAATGTCAAATTTATGCAACGGGTAAACAATGCTTCACTAATCTTGAAGATTCCAACGAGAAGCCTCTCACATAAATCCGCTTCACCAAGAATCACATGTGGATCCACTCATTGTAAGTAATATAATGAATCAGATCACGCCTGATCTTTCGTCACTGAGTTATTACGCCATTCTTTACCGCAATCACAAGAACACAATCCAAGAGCGTGAGAAGAGACATTTCAGTATGGACGGGGCGGAAACGGCCGTGGAACATGATGGTAGGACAGAAGCTAGTGAAGTTCTCTCAAACGTTCAACTGCTCACAGGTTCAAATTACTCACCACCGACATGTGAACTACGACCACCGGCACCCCGAGGTCTTGTGCCGCCCACAGGAGGAGCCGAATGCTTCACAGCGGGATCGTCGCGACCGCCGAGTCCTTTCATGGATTTTGCATCTGCTGTCACTTCCTTGATGCAACAAATGAACCTAATGGTGGAGAGGGAGAGAAGTCAAAAATTTCTTGGTAAGAGGAGAAGTTTCAAAGAACGATTGAACCAGAGCCAATAAACCATTCAAATAACCAGGAAACCTATTAAGTTTTAAAATCTACTACCGGAGTAAGGACGAATAAAACTCAAATGTGGTACGATATCTTAGAAATGAGTAGTAGATTTTCTACAACTGAGTAATTTTATAAATTAATCATGATGAATTCGTAGTGGTGTTTTGTTTGTTCGGATGCAAGCGTCAGAAGCAGAAACTCTTATTTTCGACCTTTTACGAAATTATTGGATGAAAACAAATAAATTTAACCTACATTAGGGTCAGCTTTACGACAGTTATACAAAACTACGTTACTACTCGGTTATCGGGTTTCTACAGCAGGCGTGAAGTGTTCTTAAGCAAAACCATTTAAGGAAGCTTCAAAGACACAGTCAATCAAATGCAAAAAATACCCTAAATCGAAAGCGGTATTTCAAGCTATCAACAGAAAATAACGTCACTCTTAGAATTAAGGCACTAATTACCTATTCTGACATACCCAGCCTTTTGAGTGGACAAATCACCCCGAACTCGTTGGGAAAGTTACTAAAAACCCAACCTTTACATATCACTCAAACCCCGAAATCTGGCAACACTTTCGAACAGCGAACCCCTTCCATGCGTAAGCAGTTTATCTGCTCAAACAAGCATGGGCAAGGATTGCAAACATTATTTATAAAATATTCTTTCCTTTATTTTCTTCAATAAATCAACTCTAATTCTTTGTCAAAAATTATGCAAGGAAATTCTCTTACACACACATTCTAGGTCGGTCACCCGATGATGTTGATTGGGATTCAATAGTGGCGTATCGATCACAACGAGGCCTTGGCAACCGCAGTCGAACCCGGTTTCTGGCTGCAGCAACGGCTAATATATCGGTCCGCAATCCATCCAAGTCTTCCCACAAACCTAATTATCGTTTCTTCGGTGGGCCTCCACACGGCAACATCGCCAATGCAATAGAGCCGCCTCATTCCATTAGCGATAATATTCCGACGCTTGTGATGGAAGAAGTAGCATCTAGCGAGGCCATTAGACCTTCAGGGGTTGATAGTTCCCCCCGAAACAAGACTTTCGTAATGTCACGTTTTATTAATCCTGGTGGTGACTGGGAGCCAACTCCCGTAACCAGCACATTAGCTTTACCTGCTGTTCAAGAGGGATGGTGCAGCCAATGTCATCCACATGCTGAATGGAACGAACAGTCACCTTCTCCCATTTCGCCGAATTTTGGCCATCCAACCTGCTCGCCTGAATATAGAGAGCGCTCGATCAGTTCTGTAGAAACTCCTACGCCGTCAAGATACGCTTCTAAAACTCCAAAGATAAATTTTCCAGTGCTTCTATCATCGCCAACTGCGGAAGACCATGAAGGGTTAGTTTGTTTTCAGAACAATGAATCCACGACCACATTGTGTGGACATGATGATGATGTAAGGCCAAACGGAATAAAATACCGATGTCCGGGGCAACTTACTAATAATGAGGCCGTACCACCTCAATGGCTGCCAGATATTGGGCAGAGAAGGCGACCGCGTCAGCGACCACAGAGTTTCTTTACTATGAAAACTGATTCTGGGCGTTGATTTTTTTAGCCATTATGTGTTTATGGCGCCCATATATTAAGGGTTGCTTTAATCACTTATTTACGCCGAAATATAATTATTTTATTCATATTGACTGTAATTTTTTGTTTGATTTACTGTTGATTTCAGTCACAGCCATATTACCCGACAGGGTGGGTTGACCTGCGAGCAGTGCCTTCTTTTGCCTTCAAAGAGAACTCGGGCGGCTACCTTAACCGCGAAAAAAATCAATGCGGCTGGACCGTAGAATTTTTTAACAGATCGTTTGATCCCGACAAAAAGTTTTACGAAACGATAGTACAAGTAAAAGAACTCATATCACAGCAGTCTGAGACAGTAATGATTAGGAACCCCTAAAAGTGAAATCAAAAATGTTTTAATTTTCTGGCAAAGTAGACTAATTTTATGCAAAACGATTAACAGTAACATAAATGACTAAACTACAAACACTGTAACCTCTCGGACCATTAATGAAATCATAGAAAGACAAGGCTAGGACAGAATATATATTCCGCCAAAGAAAGGGGTTGGAACTGCTCAAATGCTGGCCCACCATCCTGGTGCAACATTGCCATCCAAGTAAAAACCAGATGGAACCAGCTAAAAAAATTTGGGCCTTTGGTATCCACCTCACCCCCTTGTGATGCAAGAAAACTGTCAACGTCTGACGCGACACTGGCCGTGAACCACCTGGAAAGCTTCCATCCAAAGACTTCCTTAATATGCCTACTTAGGGAGACCAGTGTTTAAACTTCTCCTTATGGGCATACTGACGATCGGCAGCCTCCCACTCTGAACTTAGTTTCCAAGCGGGACAAACCTGCAACTCCACTGAGACCGCCAAGAGAGACCAGTGACGGTATGAACAAGCATCGTCCCAGCTGAGCTAGAATCCTGATAATTGGCACGATTAGCTCATCGGCGTTTCTTTTAGCACTTATCATGATATGATGGCTGACGCAGAAGGGTAGCCAAGAAGAGCGTCGAGGGCGACGTTCAAAAGACGAGAGAGGCTACGCACTACTTTGTTTAACTGCTGGCTCCGGTTTCGGTCACTTGGGTGGCCATGTTGACCTAGGTGAGTAGGCTGACCTTCAAGGAAGTGTCGGAAAACTACAACTACCTTTAAAAAATACACCTTTCTTTGTTATTGTAATGCAAATTACGTGTACATTTCCATTTTGCTCAAATTGGCTGATTAGACCAATGATGATGTTTTTGTTTGTATTGTTTAGACACTTACAGAGATATAATATTGCATAATCAAACGTGACCCGGATAATGAATTAAATTTTTCGACTTGGTTTTGCTTATTTACACTGTATTTCTTCAACCATCAAAGCTTTTAGATTCAAAACTTAATACAACGCCACTTAGAAAAACATATTTGTTTTGTATAATATGTTGGCACCTTTAAAATATTATTTGAACTTTGATCACGTCGTTATCCTTGAGTTGGTTCAGGGCCCGCTTCCACTTTTTGCAACTTCTTGATAAGAATGGCGGTGGAATCCGAAACGAGTTGTGAGTTCGCGTCTCCCAAGTTCTACGCTCTTTGCGGTCTCGGTGGCATCGTCAGCTGTGGTACTACTCATACCGCCATCGTTCCCTTGGATCTTGTGAAGTGCCGCTTGCAAGTTGACAAGGCAAAGTACGGTTCCCTGACCCAGGGCTTCCGAGTAACCCTTAAGGAGGAGGGGCTTCGTGGTCTCGGTCGCGGATGGGCTCCCACCTTTTTTGGTTACTCTCTCCAAGGTCTTGGCAAGTTCGGCTTCTACGAGGTCTTCAAACACACCTATTCGGGCATGCTTTCTGAGGTAAAATCCCGTAATACCATTTAAGTCTGCAGGAAAATGCATTTCTATGGAGAACTTCTGTCTACCTGGCGGCTAGCGCTAGTGCTGAGTTCTTTGCTGATATTATGCTTTGCCCCATGGAAGCCCTGAAAGTGCGAATTCAAACCATGCCCGGTTTTGCCAGCACTTTACGCGAGGGATTCCCAAAAATGCTCGCTGCAGAGGGCTTTACTGGCTTCTATAAGGGCATTGTGCCACTTTGGTGTCGTCAAATACCCTATACGATGATGAAATTTGCCTGTTTTGAGCGAACTGTCGAGGCTTTGTATAACTATGTCGTCCCTAAGCCGCGTTCGCAGTGCTCCAAGCCCGAGCAGTTAGTTGTAACTTTTGCTGCTGGTTACATAGGTGAGATTAATGTTCGATAATGTGCTTTTCAGCCGGTGTTTTCTGCGCTATTGTTTCACATCCACCGGATACCATTGTGTCGAAATTAAACAAGGATTCCAATGCGAGGCTTCTTGAAGTTGCTAGGAACCTGGGATGGCGTGGTAATTAATGTCCACCTTGATCATACTTTGGCTGTCTTTCCCCTATCCAAAATTGTGCTGGTTTGCTTTCTTTCAGGCATGTGGACTGGTTTGGGTCCTCGTATCATAATGATTGGTACGTTGACTGCCTTGCAGTGGTTTATCTACGACGGCTTCAAAGTCGTCATGCGTCTACCTCGTCCTCCACCACCCGTGATGCCCGAGTCGTTGAAAGCCAAACTAGCAGCCCAGCAGCATTAGTGCGGCATTTTCGGCGCCAACTTTAGCCTTCACCTTCGTCTGTCGTTGCTAATGTGCTATGTACAAACTAGTCAGCTTGTCATGGACTATATCGTAGTTTTTATCGTCCCATTAGATCCTTTGCGTGAACAGCTCGGACTCTTCACCTTACAGAGTGTTAGGCCGGGGGTGTTATAGCCTTCATCTGTTTACTCAAGATAAAGTTGGGGTTTTGCCTCTTGCGTTGTCATACGCAACCAAGTTTGATTGGTGGAGTCGTGATGAGGCCTGAAAAGGTGATGATATCGGCGTGGGTCAGCTGGAGCCGTAATGATGTTTTGGGACCAGCAGTTGAGTGTAGGTGGAGGATTCTTCGGGATACTGGGGGTGAGTTCGTGCTCGGTTCACGCAGTTTTCCACGAAGTCACAGTGGGGCATGCTAGTGGACTGACGATTCACTTTCTTACGACACGGAGGGGTTGGGAGTTTGCGGTTGGGGCAAGTTGCATGTTTCCGATCTCTGTTTTAAATGTTTTCTATCCAGGAATCATACTCTTGTTGTACCCGAAGTTGGTGCGCCGGAGTTAGTATTCCTCTTCCAACTTTTCGTGTAACTGATGCACTTGACTGCGGGGTTGCAGGCGTCTCATTAGCTTCGAAGGTTTCACGGTCGCATCATCCTTTGAGCTGTCCCGCGAATGCGGCGTTATTGTTTGGACTTCGTTGGTTTACTCAATTTCCTTGCGGCATCGCTTTGCAATTATTCACCTCCCGGATAGGAGAAACCATATTTTTTGGCCTTTATGAGAGGATTCGCTTGTTGCTGTCACGCCTTGGGGATATAAGAGGCTATATTATAACAGAGAAGGGCTTGCTAGTTGACAATGGCGCTAGGAGACTGCGGCTGTAACTTGATGGAGCCTCTCTGGGTATTTTTCCACCCGATTTAGACAGGGAAATTCAAGTTGAGTGCGTCTACTGATCACATTTCCTTTAAGGCAGTAGACGAGGGATGTAGAGATCTGGTTTTATTAATAACCTACAGCAAACTGGTGAGGCTCTGCTTACGGTTCTTTGTTTTGACAAATTTTACTGAAATAAAAATAAGTAAACATTTGTTTTCGCATGTCCTAGAAATGCTATTATGCGGTGCAACACCAATTAAGGGGGCAAGTAGTCAATCATTCTGTCTTCAATCACACGTAAGCTAATTTATGACGCTTTCAGACATTTTCTGAGCCCCTCGAATCGAAAAAAACATTCTGCTTGTCTGTTTACCTCCTGTTTTGTACCACAGCGGGCTGGGGAAATGAGCACATCCGTCATTGGGGAATTGGCGGACTTTTCAGTTTTCAGCCCCGCAAATGAACGATTGAGTTGATTCAGGGAAGGATTTACCCATCATTTTGTTCTCAACGAATCGATTGTATGCTGACACTTTCGAGGGAGTGTGTCGGGAACCAAATACATCCAAAATGTGGTTTGCGTACTTTAAAAAATGGTACGAGATTCCAGAATGTACGCCACATTAGCCGCTTTAGCATAACCTAATCTATTTGCAAAGGCAATTGCGAGGATCTGCTGCGTTTGCATATGCCTCCACGGAGCTGCATAAAGGCGTTGAGCCTCAATATTTCCACGATTTCGAGAAAGTGATGGACACCTTGGGAGGAGTCGACAATTTAACTCTAATGGGGATAAAAAGCGATTTCCCTATTGCTTCGAGCAGCTGCCATCAGGTAGGCGTGTTTGTGGGCGCTAATTCATCCGTGAGCCAAATCCTAGCCACCTTCACTTCCCTCTCCATAAAATTGGATGCCATTGCCTCTCAGATAAAGTAGTTTTGAGGGAAAATACATATCAAGTCTTGCAGTTACTGAAGAAAGAAAGGGAAACTCTTAAAGATGCACATTTTTCTTCCAACCCGACAGTTGGTGGGACGAGAATGTGACAGTGCGTGGGTCGAGTTATGCAGTATCAAATGACAGGTAAGTGATATTTGCTACAAATAGTAAAAAGTTGACAGAAGGTGCACATGTTAACGCATGTTCAGTGAGTTTTTCATTAGAATTTTAAAACATTTATTGTTCCCATCGTCTGATTTACACATTTCGCTTCTTGACTTGACTTGGTCACCTCCGACACATGGTGAAGAGAGTAGAGGAGAATCAGTCCAAAAGTAGCTGAATTATTAGGGTACCGAAAGCCAAGGAGTCCAATGGCGTAACTCCGTAGGGGAAGAAAGAAAACTGCGGTGGACTTGAATGCCAGACTGCTCAGTCGATGGAATTCACCGTCCCTGTGAACACAGAAGGTGGATATGAGGTGGGAATTAGTGAAAGGGGAAGACTGTTTGTTTACTGCCGCGGTGAAAATGAGTGAAATAGAAGATGGTGCCATATCCAGTAGATGCCAGTAATGAGCTGGCTATTGGGATGTAGAGTAGATTGAGACGGCCTGGGTGGACATAGAAACTCTTTGAACCTAAAATTGTCGTTAACCCTCGAGCGTGGTATCTGGGCCCTATTTTGGGGAATTTTAGCAAGTCCGCTCCTTAAACGTGAACTTCGGTAATGTACTGCCTTCAAACGCCCAGGTCGTAGACATCCAAAAGTGACCCAAAGGGAACCGTGGAGACGAGAGCCAAAAAGGAACTGGTTTTTGTGTCCAGGATAGGGTGACGAAACACTTTATGGGTTTGAACCACGCGTCTCTTATCTCCTTCTAATTTTAGCCCGGGAATTCATTCCATTAGAAGTATGGGTCTTCAGTAGTTACTCAGCAGTCACATATCTACACGATGTTCTATCCAGCTTACTTCGGTTCGTCAACAAAACAATCGCATATAAGCCTTGGATACTCGGATTAGGTAGCGAGCACCGCACATTCACCGAATCAGTGGCTATAAATTAAGAAGATCCCGGTTAAGTCTGCGATTTGAGATCAGAGCTATTTGACTGAATGGAGGGAAATCGTTTGCCCTCTCGTAGAAGCCTCTTGTGCCAAAAAATCCATAGCCTTTATTGCCCACTATGCTAGCCAATCACTAGCCATTCCGCATTCCTTAGGCACATTGTGCATCAATCTTACAAAATGACCTTCATCTTATGCGTGTGTGTGTGTGTGTTAATGCGCGTCTCTGTGTTTGTGTGTGGGGATTGGTGTATGGATGTGCACAGTCGAGTGTCGGCACATTTTTCATAAAACACACTCTATAGGCCAAAAGACCTCTGAAACACCCAGATAGGCGGTACAGAAAAACTTTCTATTTTCATCCCTTCATCATACTCCACAGCTCCTTATTTCCCATCTGACTTCCTTCCTCCACTCTAAGTCAAGCGTTGAGGGAATTGGGCTACTGCATCACGCTCTTCAGCCTCCGCGTTATTTAGGTGATAATTCACCAATGCTAAGACTGCCACTCTCTCTTTTGGCATTGTGAGGTCGCACTGCCAATTGTCAGGCCTAATTGGCAGGTTTGAAGTAACTGAGGCAAAAAAGGGGATGACAAGACAAAATTGATTACCTTACTTCCACGCAATGAAAACATAGAGGATTTTTCCCTTCTTTGGGTCAAGCCTAAATAGAAACTCCCCAAGAATAAATTGTATTATCTGGCTGTTGGCCCAAACCTACCTACCACTAGTGGTAGAGGTAAGGGACCAAGGCAACACCATGAGTTGGTTTCGCCTACAGTGATATGATAAAAGGGCAAAATGGCGTCTATGTGGCAGTTAACTTAGCGACTATCAGATTGTAAAACAAAATAGGGAGGTGATTTGGGCAGAATTTCCTAAACCACCTCAGGGCCTTTTTGGCCTCTGATACCATCGAAACCCTCCCTAGGCAGCAAGCTGACTGTGATCAACCTAAAGGCTGCAAAAAGGTTCTAGCAAAATCGAAGGCACTGCGTGTTATTTTAGCCCGCGAGAGACTTTTTTCCTATGCTTTATGACACATCGCCGTCGTCGGATAAGGCGGAGTTTGGATGTTTATATGGTTTAACTCGCGTGTACCGTTGGACGCAAGCAGTGGTTGATTTACTACACCTCGAGGTTGGGGTACCAAGTCATCCCAGCGATTGCCTTCCAGTTGGAGGATCCATATTTTTTCCCGATTTCTCCCTACTGTGTATTATGACCGGAACGCAAAGGAGTGAACACTTTTTAGGCTAAGTGATCCAATCGCAATAAAGGTAAGGTAGGGTACTACAGTGTGGGGTCAGGAAACAGCCTCATCCCTTTCGCCTCCTTTAGTCACCTTTGTAGATAACCAATCGAAAAGGTTACATGTTACCTCAGGGTTAAGAGGAAGACTGCAATCCCGATTTAAGATGAGAAGAAATTATGGAGAATGGATCCATAATACAAGGAATTGCCGCCAACTTTATTCACTTCACCTGTTAGAGAGTCGCTCATTACCAAAAAAGTGAATTAGTAAACCACATTAGCGAAGGCTAAAAGCCAACACAAGGAGAAAAAGTGAATGTTTGTTGCGTAATCAACATTACAGTTAATGCATTACTCCATCGTTGTGTTCCTTTAATCCTAAACCAGCAGTATCTGATTGGCTGAGGCATAAATCAAGGCCTCAAGGTCACTCCTCGTATGAGAAGTACGGAGGATTGAGCGAAATATTATTTTGCTTACCAAAAAAGGCAGGAGGCCTTCTCAATCCACTTTCTAAGGAATGAATCATTATAAAGTGGAAAGCTTCCCTGCTTAGCAGAGCATGAAACTTTGTGCTCGTTTTAAGCTATGGCTGGGAGTTTAAAAGTGTCTTCTCTCTTTTCTAATATTTAGTCTTAAATAGTACAAAAGTGTCTACTATCCTGAAATATAACTCAATATGTTTTTGCTCTTTGTTTAATACCGAATCGGGGAAATTAATTTGAAAAACACCTCAGTTTTGAGAGTTAGGCGAAACAGCCACTCTCAGAACGACTGAACGGCCGAACGCAGAAATAGGGGAATGCGTAGTCCTACGGTAAGCCTAAATGTAAGTTGTAATTCACTTTACCATCCACTTAGGAGGTCTGGCTTTATAGCCAGGAGGTTCAAGCTGGCGTCCTCACTGCTGGTGCGTAGACTGTTGGTGTGTGGGCTGGAATACCACGCAGGAGGCGCGAACTGGCCATCAATAAGGATTCCCATAAATCCGGTGTGTATTAGAGAGGCGGGAAAGGTTTTCAGTCTCTCTGACGAAAATGTCATCCTATTTTAGAAAATCGTAAATCGAATAATTCAGAATAAGGACCCTCGCTTCATGGGAGATTCATCAAGTAAAGGAATGGGATCCCCTACTGCCTTCTGTTTACAATTTCCCATGTTTTTGTTATCCAAGATCTTGGTTGCGGAAAGCATCTTCCAAGCTGCTAACCATCCCTTGTTTATAGCTTTAAATCTCCCATCTGTGCCCCCAAAATCCTTCCCCAAAACAAAAAGAACTGCAGGAGAGAATCACCTTTTATTTGTACAAACAAGTCATTTCTCTAACCCAATTACTAACAGACATCATATCAAGAAGGAAAATAAAATTACTTTTGATTTTTTGTTGGCATAGGAGGGAGGAGAATGACTTTTATTTTAGCCAGCTTATTAAAATGCAAGAAAGAAAAAGGAAAAAAATTAACGATCAACCCCTCAATCTGTCTCCTTCCGCACACCGTCAAATTGACCCTCCTTACATCTACTTATGATCGACACAAATGTTTTGACCATCTTTCACGACAAACTTCTTGCCATCAAGAGGTTGTTTGCATTGGGCACAGGTGAAACATTCCATGTGGTAGGGTTTCTCCTGGTAAATCGAATACTTGATGGTTGGATCAATCTTCTTGTGGCATTTCTATAAGGTGAATGCATGGATGTCTAGGAAGGGACCGACAACTAACCGTGCAGGTGGGATCAAACTTCTCTTTGCGGCAGTCAATGCAGTAGGGAGTGCCATCCTTGTTGTGGAAGGACTTGCCAGCCAATTTGCCCTTACAACCAGCACAGACGAAACAGTCATTGTGCCATTTCTTGTCCATGGCAGTAACCACGGTGCCGGTTACCTCTTTGCCGCATTTAGCGCATTTATCGACCATTTTTGCTGAAAGGAGTTAAAATTTATGCAAGGAAAAAAAATAAAAAGAAAAAAAGCTTGAAGTTCGACTTACACGATATCTTGGACAGGTACGAATAAAGCCGAGGTGTCGAAGCCCTTCTGGCTAGCTAGCTGCCTGTCTGGTTGGCTGCTGACACAGGTCTATAAATATAAGCAAATTCTATTGCATTGAACCAATCAAAAGAAGTGACCTTGAAAGCAGTCCAGCTTGTTTTTTATTGGCTAGAGGGTTGCAACAATGCCTGCAAGTGTCGTTTTTACCGTCTCCTGCTGCGCTCCTCCGCCCCCGTCCCCGTCCCCGTACCCAAACCAAAACAATGCACAAGGGTTTGGAGAGGCAGGACTTTTGGAGGGAGGAAAGAATTTGTGCTGAAATTTCATGGATAATTAGTAGGTGGGTATGATTGCTTGATAATGATAAACAATAAAAATACAATGAAATGTTGTTTTTATTGTTTGTTAGTCTTGCCAAAGCAATTATTTTCGAAGGTTTGTTTTTCGTACTTAAGATAAGACTTTGCAAAGTTGTAACTAGCGCTTCGCCACCCATAATGCTTAAGCGATACCCAATTAAGAGAAATATGCGCGGCAAATTTTCATGCAAAAATAGAATTAAATTGAAATTTTTGGACAGGCAAAAGTTGTAAATAAGGGAAGTGAAGAGAACAGAAAAATGTCAAAAATCTTGCATGGAATAATGCAGACATTGGTCATTAGATGTTGCCTGGTCTTAATTTGCATAGCTGAAAAAGCCTTCTCGGTCGCCACACGTTGCATGGGTTATGCCTGCATGTAAATTTTTTGATCAAGGAAAGCGCCCTCGCTCCACATCACTCACCCATTACCAATCTCCACTGATTCTTTCTCTCATCTTTTAATAAGATAAAAATTCGGGAAGGATAGTCCAGGAAATACTCAAAATGGGCGCACTAATCGAATGACAAAATCTTAGGCGGCCGGCACTAACCGATGGTCAACGGACACAAGTTTCTTTTGGGCATTAGTATATAAAATAAATTTTGACAAAAGTCTTCTCCCGACCTCCTGTAGGGTGAAGTTCAACACAAGGTGTCAAAAAGAATGGAAAACGGAAGAAGGTATCGATAAGAGGCGACAATCGCCACTAACACTTACCACTTTTCGAATAAGTCGACCTCTTTACCTCTACACGAGGGAAATTTCAATGGAAATCCTCTTCCAAACACCAGTCAGTACTTTAAATCTTCATCCTTAGAAAAATTTTTGCAAAGAAGGAGCAATGGGAAATTGGCCTATTTTTCTTACCAGTCTAGACCGCAAATATCTTAAAAAAATATTTTAAAAAAAATGAAATCTACTCGATCACAACGTGTGATCCACTAGTTGACTGAGCCAAGAAAAGTTTTCATGTAAAGCGGATCTTTACTAAAGCAAATGGAAGGGATTAGATTAAGATTTTTTCGCCAGTCCTAATCCACCGATAGAGAGAAGTTAAAAACTGCTCCAATGAAAACCCTCAGATTTATAGAAGCGTAGTTTTGGCTACAGCTCCTCCCTCTGCCTTCAAGATTATAGAATGCTGACCCACATGCAGATCGTATGTTCGGAAAGGTACCATAGTACACAATCTCATCAGATTGAAGCACAAATTAGTCCTTCTCCCACCCTGTCACCACCTTTCCCATTTTGTTGATGTGCGCAGCCTTAATGATTGCAGGGAGCTTGGAAAAAAATTAGTGTGGTAAAGTGCCTTGCGTGCGTTGCCTACACATGACATGTGTGTGTGTTTGTGTGTGCATATTGTTGGATCTGTTAATGAGGGCTCTACAGCGGGTGAATGCCACCTCCTCCGCCATCCATCTGCTCAATGGCATCAGCGGTTGGGCACACCGCGCCAGAGGGTAGTCACTGCGGTCCCCCCTTCCCCCTTCTCCTCCCCCCTCCCTCTCCCTCCCGTCTGCAGCAAAGGCGGGAAGGTTGCGGCAATTTTGATCCTTCCGAGGGAATGCACATACAGGCTTGCTAATTGTATTCCCTTTTTAAAAAGAAGCTTTCGTCCCTTTTTTAAAATTAAACTGACTTCTTTTTAAAAAACGGTTGCCTGAAAAACTTGCACAAGGCGCTACTTGTTAAGTTAAAACGATAAACCAGACATACTCTTTTTCTGTCACCGAGTGAAAAGGATCTCAAAAGCTTCTTCACCTTTCTGTTTGATGTACACCACAAAACAAAAGCAATTTAAACAATTAATTGGCCATTTTTGTTCTTTTTTCAGCCAAAATGGCGTGTCCTCTAGAGTTATTTTGTAAATATTCTTCACTTACTTAAAGGACAAGGAACTCGTTTAAATCAGCACACGTAAAGTGATACTGGAGCATACACTCACAAGTACAAAAGAGAGAAGAAAAGTTCACGCTTTTCTCGCCCTCATCCCCCGCCCCTTGCCACAGGAATGCACTATGCGGGGCCACTTCTCGTAAGTTCTTGTCTGTCCTACCCAACGGTCCACATCTTGAAGGGTAAGGCGTAACTGCAAGAGCTGTTGCACCCACAGTTGGGGTAAATGACGCCTGTAAATTCTGCCGCCTGAGAGTCTCCTGCCTCCCTTATCAGACTTGACAAATGGAGGATGTAGTGATCAAAAATAGGACAGCGAAAGAAGCGTCAATGGCTAGTAATGGCAGGAAGCCCGTTTCAGTCACTCTCTTTTCGTCTTCTCCCCATTAATTCCCTTTATTATAGGCAGGCATTAGCTACAGTGTGTGACTCGGTTTCAGCTACCTCTCTCAGGCTGTCCAACTTGACAGGCATGGCGGGGGAGAAGGAATAGGCAGGGAGAAACAAGCCAACCTTTCCAAATGTGAAAATTTCCCAGCTTCGTACCTCGGAGGGATCAGAAAGCACCTCAAATCAGTCCATTATGGGTCAAAAACAAAAGCAACCGACTAAGACTTATTCTTTATTTGTTAAAAGGGCTCACTAGGGGACATATTTAATATAATGATAAGGCGAACAACAGTTGCATTGGTTAGTAACTGATGGCTGACGTCTAATGATGTGAACACACAAATTGGCCGTCCTTGCTGACAAATCTCTTTCCATCGAGTGGCAGTCTGCACTGAGCACAGGTGAAGCAGTCCCTGTGATATGTCTTGTCCTGGTAGATTGAATACTTAATGGTGGGGTCAATCTTCCTGAAGCATTTCTGTTAAAATTGAAAAGAAAGTAGACAGGTTATGTAATAAATTTCCAGGAAGCGTATACTTTAACGAGAGAGGAAACTCACAGCACAGGTTGGGTCAAACTTCTCCTTACGGCAATCAATGCAGTAGATAGATCCGTCCTTATTGAAGAAGGATTTGCCCTGAAGCGGCGTTCGGCAACCCAAACACACAAAGCATTCGTTGTGCCACTTTTGACCCAAGGCAATCACCACCTGACCCGTGATATCCCCGTTACACTTGGCGCACTTCTCCACCATCCGTTCACTAAGCAGAGGAGAAAACTCAAAAACTGCAAAAAGTTACATTAGTAAGGTGGTAGAAGTGAAGGGTTACCTTATCAGATAAGGCAAAGCAATTAAGGGTTTACCTTTGGATCGCAATTTCTCCCCTTATAAAGCCACCATTGGCGGCCTCTGAACCAATTACGCAGAGGCTCGGTGGAATCCGTCCATAATTCCCACCCCTCTTCCAATCCCCCATTGGGCAGTAGTGCACGGCGTTCGATGCTCCATTACAACTCCTCTAAGGTGAAAGTAAGTTTACTTTTAACCTCGCCCCTGTGTGTCAAATGACCAATTTTATGGCTTGTTTACTCAGACATGGAAAATATGTGCACAAGCTTATGTCAGTGTGAATGACCAGAAGAAGATATGCAGGAAGCTGTGGGGAATGGAGCAGTAAAGAAGATGCTTTTATTGTTTTTTTCCCTTTGCTGAGTTGAAATTTGAGAATTACTCGGACTGGCACTTGGTGCGGTGGAAATGCCCCACCGGGTAGCGACCGATCGGAATCGTGCAGGAGCCACAAGAGGGAACTTGAAAAGACATTTTGACAAAACTCAATACAGCGAATTACTTTTAGATTTGTAGTGGAAAGATGTGGAAAATGTTATTTCGTTTTATTGAAAAATTAAACATAATAGGAGGGTTCGATTTGGCCCTATTTTCCTTCCACTTGTTTGCAAATTTTCTTGGTAGGGAGAAGCAGAAGATCGGCTCATCTCGTGGCCAATCAGTAGTTAGCAAAGAGTCTTCACGTTGAAATTTCTTTGTAAGTTAATTTAAATGCCTAAGTTATCTACAACATGTCATTAAAACTTGCACCTTCTTTGCCACCTCCTCAGCACCATGAAACGACATCCCAAATTATAATTGTTTGCAAGGGAAGGGACTTTTTGGGTGAGATTTACTTTACAATCTCCAAACGATTAATGAGAGGTTTGCGACGTTCCACTTGGAAGCAAAAGTGGTTGGACATCTTTAAGGACAAAAATTAGGAAACCGCTTACTTTAACGCTACCCTATATATCATGAGAAATGGGTGAAAATGCCACTCTCTGCATGGGCATAAGACAGCGATCCTTTGTTGCTGCAATGGAGACAAAACCTGACTTTTCCATCTGTTTTGACAAGGAACTCGTAGACCGTTTTGACTGGGATTGTTGTGCATTGCATGAATTTATGGTCCTAATTTCGGGGTCCGGAGAAGCCACGCACCGACCCCCTCCTTTCCCCTCCCCGTGCCCTCTTCCCTTGCCTGTGCAGTCTAAAAATTTATGCAGCGAATGTGGATAAAACCAGACAGGACATATGCATTGTACTTCCGACTGACGCACGTTTTATTGATATAATCTTAGTATGTCCGTTTCCTCTTCCCTTTTCCACTTCCTCTCTGGGCACCACGAAGGGGCCTCTTACGGGGATATAAAAGTGGACTATGAAAGGCCACAAAAAATGCAAGCTGAACCTTGGGGCTGGAAAAAATTTGACCAATTTTTAGCAATAGAAACGTAGTGAGGGATCCAAAAGAGCAATTGTCAAATAGGCGGGTGGTAAATTCAGTGGCGCCGAGTTCCGCATGACCCTTGGGGAGATGCAAAATCAGAGTCCTAATCCATTGAATTGCTCTGCAAGGAAGGCGATGCACACCATTGCGTCAAGACAGGTATGGTCTTGTCCTCCTCCTGTCATAGACGACACGCCAAGTCGAGAGGTAAGGCGCCCTGCCCAACCTTGGCGAGGAGCCGGAGGTAAGAAACAGTAAGTGGACACTTGCTCCTACTTCACATGAAAAAAAGTAGTGAGAAATGGCTACAAATTTTCTTCTTTTTTGTCACTTTTGTGCAAGCAAGCGTTTCATTAGCTATCCGTATGCTTTCAAGGCGCAACCATGTCTCCAAGAGACTACGCACACAAAGAACCCTTTACTTCTCAAATATCACCGCATTTGCGAAGGGCGCCTCCTGTCAAGAAATTGATCCAATTCTCACCCGATTCAGACTGTCTCGTGCCATCTCTCACCAGGACACCTTTCTGCTCCCCTTTCGTAGCACTTCTTCTAGCTGTAGCAACCTCCAATCGGACGTGTGAAGTGGAAGATTCGACCTACCAAAAGAGGCCGCTAAGACAGAATTTGGCTTTGTCTCTCCTAGAGACCAAACCTATTTACTTTGGATGTAGGAGGATGGATTGCATCTCCGTTTGTTTAAGAGACTGTAACACTGGGAGAGGAAAAGAAGAGTAAAAACTCACACAGTCATTCTGAGGATTCCCCGCACTCACGTGACTGTCACCGTTATTTTCACTTATTTTTACATTAATGAGAAAAGAGGCTTAAGTAGGAAAATGTATTGCTTTTTTGATAAAGGAAGAACAACACAACTTCCCCTGAGTCTAGTTTAAAAGGGAATGCAGAAGTCCTCCCCTTCCCTACTCCTCTGCTCCTTCCACCAGGCCATTCATTTTGGGGCTTTAAGGCGCTCCCTCTCACCTCTCCTTCCCCTAACACGGATCCGTGTAGACGTAATAATTACTGTGCATAATTTGTGAATGTCTGGAACGTTTTGACCACTGTTGTGTCCATGACTTTAAAGAAAAATTCCTGCGGTCCTTGGAGGGGGGAATGAGTGGAATACTTTGTACGCGGATTTGTCATTTTTGACGACTTCGTAACCCTCTAAAAATAGTAGGTGCATGTGGTTTTACACATTAAGCGATTATCCAGTCGCCAGCATTTTTTGAGCGAGGAATGGGAGCAAAGTGGCATAAAATTCATTTTAATGGGGTCGGTCAAATCTCCTTTCTGATTTATGAATAAAAGTCATAATTTGACTCTCCAATATAAAAGTCAAAAGTAAGAAGGTGTGCGGAGTAAAGGAAGGATCTCCCGTTTTTGTGATTTTATTTTCCTTCTTAAGCTTGAGACCTTTTAGGCCACTTCGTGAACTCCTGTGTCTTCTGCTTACCACTGTGATGGCATTTTGCATTCTTAGCGGTGGCACCTACTTGACTAGACAGCGTATCGAAGGTTCACAGCGGCAGGGAATAGCTTTTGGTTTGGCAGGCGAAATAGCAACACCCTACGGTGGAAATTGTAAGAAGATGACCGGACTGCCCTGGCGGTAAGCAAATGGCGCAGTACAATAAACGTGGCCACTCACTCGTTCACAGAAGGCGCCGAAGTAAAATCATTTGACCAGGGAACGATGTTTGAAGAGGTGAGGGTATAATGTGGCCTTCACTAAAAGATCAGTTCACTATTAAGCTAGAAAAACACGCCTACCTCTGTGGCCTCTCGACTTCCATCTTGGTCCAGCGAACATTCCATTCTTGCACTCTGGCTTCCAGCCTCTGTGTATATTTTTATTGCTGTGCTGTGGGTTCGCAGGAAACAAAAACAAAGCCTTCCAGACATGAGAGGCATCTTACCGCCTTGTTGCCTCGTCCATGTGTTGATAATTTGTCTCCACTCGGTAACGGCTATGCCATCCCAAATCTGTCGAAGGAATCGTCCCCCAAAATGGATAGCCTATTCTTCTACAACGTATTTTTTCTTTCAAGAAAATGAAACAGAAAGGCTACTCTTCTTAGTAAAACTTATTTTTACCTCTTTGATCTGCAAATTTTTGATGCGAGGCCCCCTTAATAGCAGTATTTGCACTCACTCCGCAGTTTGTATGCATTTAAAACAGTGACTCAGTGTATTCTTTGGGCCACTTAAGGGGAGTGAAAGTGTAATTAGATTGTACCTTGCGCGGATATTCTGTGATGCTTAAATATTATGCAATTAAGACTAAGCAGAGGATATTTTTGGAGAGAGGAGCAAAAATCCAATTACCTTCAAGTGGGTATTTCCATCATTTTTTTTCCTTAAAAGTGCACAGTGGAAAATAAAAGAAATACCAGAAAGCGTTGCTGCTTTGGGCAGCCTGTTATAGATAGCATGAAAGAGGATGTGGGCGAAATAAATTGGTTGAAGGTTCACGTCTCTACCACGTGTAAGGGTATTGGGTGACGGTGAGGGTTCGCTGCGACACGCACCGCGGAAGTGGTGTGTAGAAGGAGGAGCAGGAAGTTGGTTAAATTAGGAAGGTCAACACGATATTTGATGTTCTTGAAATTCTGTGGTACGTAAAGATATCAGCCCGAAGTGGCTGTTGGCAAGATCTGTATATGACCTAAGAAGGTATCACTTTCAAGGTGAAACAATGTGTCTTGCCATGAGAAAATCGCGTGTTGTCCTGATCTGTGCTGTCTAAGAAAAAACCGCAAAGCTGAGCTAACATGAGTGTGGCGAGTTTAACATTACATTTACATCCAACGCAAACCATGGCAGGTGACACTCCATTCTCAGAAGGCGCTTGTTCCTTTGCCAAGGTCCAAAATGGCGATGTGAGAAGAATCACAACACAACAAAGAGGCGTAAAGAGTCCATAAATCTCCTCATAGAGAAGGGAAGGCGCAAATCAAATTCATTCATAGTCGTCGCGGCCATTCTTGACACCATGCAGACACCTAAAATCAAAACGAAAGTAACTTAACCAGAGGATTTCTTGACTTCTTGTTAGAAACCGCAGATGGTTAGTAAAGCTTCACGAATCCCTTATCTTGAATACCACACAACATGTCACACTTGTTCTCCCTGCTGTCTCTTAAATGATCGGTCTGTTACTACCATCCACAGCAGGAGCAGGACATTTCGCACAAATTTTTACAACTCAGCCCTCGCAGACAAAATGCTCTGATGGTGCTTGAATCGTCGGCGCTAAAGAACTTATTCTTACTTAAAAGTTGCTTTCATGCTAGTGTCTGTATTAGTGGAAGTAAACACGGGGTTACAGAAACCAGACAATCCGCGGCTGCGTCCTTTTTGGGAATAGGCCGTTTGTATTGGTTTAATTTGTCCCAGCTACAAAGCACGGGTCTTGCCCAATTGTGCAGAAAATCTAATAGTTGCAACTAGTAAAAAATTAAATAATGTACCGCATTTAACCGTACAGGTTTTCATAACCAAGCGTAAAACAACCAATACCAATAACTGACACCACCAATGCTTTTGTAAAACGCAGCGCTTTCAAATGAAGAGATTTTCAAGGTGAGTTTGAGCCGATTTCTTGCTTCGGCATAATCGACAACAAATTAGACAAATTTTTACGACAGTCACCTAAAAGATGTCAATTCTTTTTAAAAAATGCTTTATTCTTTAGCAACTTCGAAATCTCGTTGACAAGGCTTACAATCACTACAAGTGTGCCCGAATTTGAGGGACGGATTTGTGCCTCAACGACGCCTATTCTCGCAGGAGCAGAGGACTGGCGTAGAAAGGAAAGGATGTAGGCACATCAGCTGCATTTGCCTGCAAGTAAAAAAACACTTTGGTGGGAACTGGGTTGGTGTAGTACATTTCCTTTGCCACGAGGGAAGCGTAGAGATTGCAATAACTGAAGGCTTACTAACTTTACTACTTTTTTTAATAAGGTAGAAATAATTTTGAACTTTGGATATTTTGCTAACTTAAAAATGCGACTTATGATTTCATTTTTTTAACTACTCACCAGATTAACCAAATTCAATTTTTTCGCAACCATAAAGAAGAAGAATTCACGTTGTTATCCTGCATGAAAGTTTAAAAGTACAAAGAATGAATGGCATTCCTATATTTGGATTGCACGGCAGAACTGCAGAAGGGGAAAAGTACTTCAAGAGATTATCCAAGAACTGCGCATCTGGAAATGAGCAATGAATGGTGACTTGAACTGTACGCGCACCTGTTTCGTTGGAATGCCTTCTTGCACTATAGTGGTGGTAGGAAAAAGGGTCTCGTTTAAATCATGAAAGTTTTGTTGTTGGCGCCTTGGACTAAGGCCAACAATTTTGGTATTGCTTTCTAGCTACTTAACGCTGATATTACCATTCAGTCTTTGAAGTGAATGACTTCTGCGCCGAATTCCTTTTTCCTCAGTTATTTGCAGGTGGAATGAGGCCGTTCTACCCTGGGTAAGTGGCAATACAGAATAAAGCACTTTTATTTGGCAGTAGAATAAAATAATCATGTTCCCGGTCTTTAAGTGCATCTAATGGTCATTTCCCATCATAAAATGTCTTGTAATCACATTTAGAAGGGATAGACGTGCCACATTGGTACGGCAACCTGATGTCGTACTTTAGGAGATATCCGACGCCTCTCTATAGCCGACTCGATAGCCTTCATTACGGAGAACTCAATGCGACTCATCTGAAGATGCAAGGCGAATGATATTAAGGTAGAAAAGAGTGAAAGACAGCGGGCTACTCCAGAGGAAGGTACTATTGTGAATTCCCTTTCGCATTTAACAGGATCGCTAAAGGCATTTCCTCTCTAGCTTTCAATTGCCCGTTGGCAGCGATTACTTACAATCCAGGAGAAGACGCAACCGTAGCCCGTTTGCAGCGATCGCATGTGTCCTCGATCATCAAGAAGAGCTCGTTAGTGAAGGTCACTGCACATAAAGCTCTCTGCTTGCAAAGCAAAGAGCGCCATAAATTTTTTGAGTGGAGGTCCACTAATGATTAATAACCTCAGAGGAAACTGAAGGCAGGAAATAAGAAGTCCTACAAATAAGAAAGGCACACTATTTATTTGTCTGTCCCATAAATTCATTCACAAGCATATATTTAGCCAATTGTCTGACAAAGAACTTCGAAGGACCCTGTTTTGATATGCGAAGCAATTGCCCTTGGTCACCCAAAAAGCACAAAAAGTGACACAATTAAAAAAACAGTTGAACTGTTGCATGACAGTGTCTGCCTATCTGCTTTGGCTTCTAAAGTTGCGAAAAATGTCCACAGAATTCCATTCCCCAAAGGGTGTGTTCAGCCCGAAGGGCAGAAAGCTTTCCCTTTTGCCTTTCGAGGTAGAGTTTTCAGTCTCTTCTTCCGATAATTCTTCACTACATTTAGTGATGCAAACTAACCACGGTTTTGGATGCTTACTGACTTCTTTTTGGCAGACGTTATCCACATCATGGACAGGAATCAGACAAAGTGATGTGTTGCGTGTCCTAGAAGTGGGCAGAGTTCCAAGACCATCGATGCTGCGGTAGGCATCTCAGTAATGGTAAAAAATTACGCAATGGGCGCATCACAACACCCTCAATCTGCCATTGTCACGTGTCATCCAGCTACTTTGCAATTTGCGCAATGGTGTAGCCAGTAGCACCAAACGGAGCGATTCCTTCCAAACGTGGTACACAATCACCGAGCGCAAATTTGCTGCTACCGCACAGTCTCTAGGTGCCACATGCCATATCTGACAGGAAGGCACTGCCATCTCTCCAACCGAGTCAAACACGTTCAGTAAAGTGACAGAGGCATTGGCATCGCATGCCAGCGGCACGTTCTGCCAGTTTCGGCTTGGTTCACCGGGATGTTAAAATGGGATTATCAAATAAGAGCTCATTGTCGCCTTTTTTAGCTGTGTGATACTCTTAGAAAGGGAAAAATTGCATCCCAGGAACATTTCGAAAGATCTATTTTTATTTAGCTTAAAAAGTAGAAAGTTTTTGGGGTATTCACTAGTAAAAAAAGTCGCAAATGCTTAATATTCAACTAAAGAACCTTTAAAGCGTCACCGAAATACTTGACAAGGAAAAGGTAACAATCAGTTTATATTTGGAGATTAAAAAGGCGTTGTTTGAAGTCACTTTTTTTCATAGTCTTCACTATTGTGACCTTTTGCTGTTGGAATGGCCTTCTAAAAACTCGGAATGCTATTTTAAGGCAAAAGATCCCATTGTGGAAACTGCCCTGCCCCCACCTCCTCCCCCACCTCCTGCAGCCTCGGTGGAGTGCTGTGGCAGTGCCTTCATTTGGTCCAAATCCTGCGTCCCAGTCGGGTGGTCGAGAGCCACTCCGAGTGTGGCTGTCCACTACCAGGATGTCTGCGTACGTTCACTTCTCCACCTTGGTACTTTGAGGCTCGATCCCTCGTAGTTAGCAAAAGAGTGCAAATTTGCATGAAAATTATTGAATTCGATATTCCAAATACTTTTCCCATTTCATCGCAAACACCAGCGGCCCTCATTTTCCTTGTTGCTTTTTCAAGCGACTAGTCTGGGGAGGGAGAGGCTTGCCATCGCGTTTAAAAACTCCTCATTCCTCATTAAGTGATGCTTTATGACAATGCCTTGCATCTCCCCTTCTCACTTGCAGCAAGCTTTATTTCTTTTCTTCCGGTCATTTCTCCTCCTCTTCACTCGAGCTATCTGCAACGGCTCCATTCAGTCTCACTGACAGCTTGACTGTTTAGAGGTAATGCAATTTCGGTGTACTTTTAGGCGGGTTGATAGAATTACGGTCACCTTGTGGGAAAACGCCCTTCCGTACTTTGATCGTCTTGACACTAGCTTATAACCGGGCCTGTAATATCCCTTCCCCTCCCCCCTCCTCTCAAACCACTGATACATTTTGTCCAAAAAAATGACCACTGCTTGCCTTCTGGGTTAGGCTAAATCAACACTGTGTCCTTATGATTATCTGTTTGGCCATTTGGCGGGGGAGGGAAGCGCCAATCTGAAAAAACATCAGGGAAATAAGTTTTTAATTGCTAGATCGCAAATACTTGGCAGAGAACACTCAAAATCGTCAGATCTCTCCAAATCTTAAGGTTTATGAGTAAGTATTTTTGAACACGTAAAAATTTACTGTTCTTTCCCTATTCCAAAAATAAGTTGCTACGATCAAACTTATGAGCTGCTAAAACTTTCACGTAACGTCAAACACTTCTGTATAACTTGAATTATCTAACCGATCTGTCCCACAGTTATTACAACGCCTTAAAAGTACACCAGGACTTTAGTAACCTCATCTAATAAAAGTGCAATTAAGGTGGGGAGTCAGGCTCCGCCCGTTGATAAACGAAAGGAGCCACTTGCGTCCTCCTGCGCCCTGATTGGTTCATGTGAAGGGGATCAAGAGGCTTAAATAGACCGCGTAATCTAATTGCCAGGTTAGATTATATCCTTCCTCCCTCTCACTGCGCCTCTGTGGCCCTTCCTCTCCGTCGTTCCGTGCGCACTGCACTCCCGAGCCCAGGTATTGTGCAGTAGTGTAGCAGCAATTTTTGTCTGTTACGCTCTACTTTGTAATTCAAAAATGTAAGTTTTTCCATTTCCTACCCGTTTTGGGAAAATCACCTCTATATTCTGTTGATAGAGTTTAAGTCTCGTTGTAAGAAAAGAGGGTTTGGGGCAGTAAAAATGTCACTACCGAGCATTCCTTCCTAAGCCTCATAACCACCTTCTTTATTAACCAAACAAAATAACGCAACCGTCAAGTTCATATAGGCACGAAAATTGTGTGTAAACTCCAGCAGAAAGGCTTTATTGTCATTTCCATCGTGGCAAGCCTAAATGATCATTTTTATAAATGTTGCGATGTCGATTATGTGTGGACCTTGACAGGAATATGCTCAACTGCTCCAAGTGCACGCAGCCAATCGGCGGCGTGGAGCCGGTGCTGGCGTTGAACAAGCGATGGCATCCAGGCTGTTTCGTGTGTGAGGAGTGCAACTGTAATCTGGTGGATAAACCCTTCACCTCCAAGTTGAATGCGCCCTATTGCGAGACCTGCTTTGCTGCCAAGCACCGCCCTGTGTGTGAGGTAGGTCCAGTGCTAGAGACAAAACACAGGAAAATAATGGGAAGAATCTCCTCCATTCCCCCCCCCGCACCCCCAGAGGCCCTTCTGTTAGTTGGGCAGGCGTCTTTGGAGATGGAAAACTAAAGCGCTTACATGGCACCACCGGTGGAGTGGGCGCTAAGCGCTGCGTTATTTAATACTTTTTCTTACAGCTTTCAGATCACGCATTGACTTACCAGACTCTGTGATTTATTGAGAGAGGTAATTTTGCCCCTAATTCTCGACCTACAACAGCATAAGAAAAACATGGTAGTCTGGATGGTCTCGAGGTCATTGCAAAGTTAAATTCCGCAAATTTAATGCGTCGGGGTGGTTAATAGGGGACGGAATCTTGAATATCTAATCCATTTCCCTTTCCTTCCTGAGCAATTCGCGTAAACGATGGAGATAAAGACTATAAAGACGACAAGAAAAGGACAGTAAAAGTGTCGTCACAAAAAATTACCTGAGCGTGAAGAAAGGCACAAATACCTAAGTAATTTGCCGGCTGCGTTTCTCTTTTCCTTTAATGCGTATTGCGTTTACACAAGGGGCGATGTGAGCCACCCTTCTCCGCCAGAAGTCTACGACAGAATTTTGCCTGTGTCTGGTCGTGCAGCCCTTGCATTCACTTGGCATCTCCCATAGCACGAGAGGGTGCCTCAATCGCTGAGAAAAGCACTGAAGGAGAGGAGTGACGCATGTGAATGTGTCAGCTAAGAACTTTAAGATACACAGGCTGGAAGATTTTGCAATTTTCGAGAAAAAGGAGCAAAACTTTGACTTCATCATTCCTGGCTGTTGTTCTTTGAAGGAGATCCTCTTGTATATTGGATGGTCTTCACTGTGTCTGAAGAAGGCCATACATCCACGGCTTGGAAAGGGAGGCAAGAAGGAGTGGATCAATTCCAGCAAACCTCAAGATCTAAATGACATTCTCATAAAAAGCCAGTCAGTCAGTAAACAATGCAATATCTGTCGCGGACATAGCATCCCTGAAGGCAGTAGGAAAGACATAGCGGATTAATCGTGTCGCATAAATATTTTCTGTTTTCTGTGTGTGGTAACCAGGCTCCTACTGGCTCGACACTACAACCTTTCCTAAACATTTCAAATAATCGCAAGTGGATTTCTAACTTATTCAAGAACTGGCCCCACCTCAGGACCGAATGGCACGTTTCGCACCCTCTCAACTGCCCCAATTGCAGGGTGCAGCCACAGACGATGAGAATTTTAGAGACAATCCAGCCCAACACCTTTCACCCTTTCAGGTGTGCCACATAATCTATGCAAGCACACTCCAGTGATTTTACAGCTTTGATCATAAAGCAAGGCAATAATTTTTGTGTGATAAATCGCGCAGATTCTTCCTCCCTGCAACAGTTGCCATGGTTATGGGAGAACATTTGGCAGCTTTTGCTTCCTGGCTTTGTGCAATAGATAATAAGCGTTTGTGTAGCGCCCTCACCAATAAAAGTGGTTCAGGAGGCGCCTCGACCACCACATGCCAGAGAGCTCGGGTGACCCCTCGAGCCTGCAAATGTCACACGGACGTGAGAATAATCCAACGTTACGTGCACTTAACTCTCCTAAAATGGCATCAAGTGGCAAAGAAAAGCCTTCTCTATTATGCAGACTTATAAGGTTGCATGCAGGGACATTAAATTGTCAGGTTTTTTTAGGACTCTAAGCTTGAAACAACAAACATGCTTTTTTATTGAAAAGAAACAAACTAACAAAGTCAGTTAACGGTGGCTTAGAACCTATTGCATTTAAAAAGCAACAAAGTTAAATCTGCCATCCAAATAAGTGACCAGAAGGCTTCTGCTGTAGAAATGCTCGGAACCAATTGACAGTGACCAGAAGTACGCAGTGATTGGTGGGAAGCCCCACCACGCCACCTGCTTCACCTGCGAGGTCTGCCAGAAGTCCCTCTACGGTGGCAAGTACGCCAGTAAAAATGGTCGAATTACGTGTCTCGCCCATCGCTGATATCAAAGCAGACTGTGTTGCCTATTTCTTGTGTGATTGCTGCTGACTTATTCAAATAAACCATCGTCCATGCATCTCTACCTATGCATTTGTTATGTTCCACCGTTTGTGAATGTTTTTTACGGTGTGATGATCCCCGACTGACGTGGTTGCCGCGTCCGTGATGAGAATCGGTGCATCCCAGTTACGACTTAAAAATAATTTAAGTAATTCAAATTTCTTTGACCAAAGATAGTTCCCTAGATCCAGAAATTTGTGTACAAGTGGTCCAGGTCTCATTCGGCTTTCAATTAACTAATTACTGGGGTGATGGTTATAACCAGACGCGCAAATCGAGTGATCACAGGCCTGAAGAAGGTCAGTGGAGCCCACTGGAGTGTGAAATCCTTGATCTCTTTAGTCACTCTAGTCGTAGCAAATAAGTGACCATAGATTAGGGGGTCTTAGCAGCCTGTTATGGGGTTAATAAAGGCAAGTTTTATAGCGTATAAGTAATCGAAAAAACCTTGCAAAGTAACAGTGGAGAATGGCAAACTCTCAGTCTAATAGGCTCTGTTGTGTTGGACAACTGGTGAGAGATACACCTTGTAATTTATGGGACTGAAGAAAACGGCTGCTTCTTCCCCATCCCTGTTTAGCAAATGGCAGTAGAATGGTGTTGTATTCTGGTACTCGTGCAGGCAAACACACTTCTGCATGTTTGCCTTGCTAAGACTGAATGATCTCTATATGTATTTTTACATTGTACATTTGTGGCGACTTGACATCTTTTGAGCACTTCGAATCCTACGCCACGTACCTCCGCTCTTTGGCATGACGTCCCAACTCACTACTGATAGTAGCAAGTAGCATGCGCTCTCATCATTACGTTGGCTAATCACAATATCAGAGAAGTTTCATAGTCTCACACTATCCGAGATTGAAGAATGCCAGATCAAAACCTATGACTTATGAGCCTTCAAAACAACTTCTGAGTGATTGGATGCGAGTCGTCTCAGGCAGAAGCTATGCTGCTATCTCCACTAAAAAGTTTTCTTAATTGCACGGTGGGATAGCACAACATTAAGATTTGTGAATGATCTTAATGCTTTCTGGCATTGACTTGTAATTCCCGCTTCTTGCCCCATAGCAGATAGGACACTTTAGTGAGAATCCAGTTATCTCTCGCAGTTTGTGAAGCAACTGGCTGGATTGGCTCACTAGGCTACTATTGTTGCTACCTCGTCCATTTGTCACTACCGAACGTCACGTCGATTATGACCTTTCCATGTTAAGCCAGCACATCACTAGCAATATGTCGGTCGTGTGTCGGGCGAACATGAATGTCGGTGACCAAACTGAAGCTTTCCAAGACGTCTGGAAAACGCTTTTCGAGGCAGCCTTGTAGTCTCGGCATCACCACTGTATTGACCGAGAGAAAATAGCGTCTTAATAGCAACAAACAGAAACCTCTAAGAAAGGATGGCTGTGGTGTCCTTTTCCAGCTACTTTTACGATGAATGGAATGTGTTGCATCAAGGTGCATTGGTCTAGATCGCCATCTGGAGCTAACGCCGCCGGCGGTCTGTTTTCACTTTCCACTCGGAAGGAGCACCTTTAGTCGCTTTGTGGGCATCCATTATGTGGGAATGAGCTGCTCATGTAGTTGATCCATTCCATTACACACACACACATGCACACACACAGACTCGAAACAAGCGTCGCCTTCGAGAGAAGCATGAGAGGCAAGTGGCTGGATTCCTGAGGCCACTTCAGTAGGTCGTTCGTTTGTTTAGTTCACACTGAGACAAGGAGCTCATACTAGTCGGCCATTTAGTCAACCGGCCATTAATCAACAAATTGGTAACGGACCCTGTCCCCTTTTCTACCGCGCCTCCTTCCATCTGAAATAAACCAACTTATTACCAGGTGATTTTCCACCTTACCAAAACTTCTTATCAATGAAGTTTTTCTCCTTTCTTGATGTTACTAGCGTACGATATCAGGGCCTTTGTCACATTTGAATCTGACCGCGTTGAAAAACCTCGACGAAGACTCATTCCTGTCAGTTTTTCTGTATTTTACAAACTGGAAGGAGAGGCGTTCCTCTAATTTGCTTTCTAAAATGCAGCCAGTCTACTTTATAACACAAAAAATGTCAAATGTAACATTGTTGGCAGCCTGAGTGATGCAAGCCTTCCCTTCTTCTGGCTGCTTGGTCAGAGGAGCCATTTTGGCGGAATGGGTCAGCCTCTTTACAAAGGCATCAAATTAATTACCCCATCCTTCTCCCTCTCAAGTCAGTAAAACAAATAAACTAAAAAAATAAAATGCTACTCGCTCTAATCTTGCAAACTTAAGGTTAGAAAGTAACTGTCAGATAGGAAAAAAAGGGGACAAACTGACCGAAACAAAAAAAATAAAGGAAAAGTAGGTGAGAAACCTAAAAGAAGAGAGACTTTAAATGCATTGTTGGCAGGTGAATTGGTTGCCTTTGATGCAGAATTGTAGACCGGCCAAGTCGCACCGACACCTCGAGCAGATGAAGCAGGCTTTGTGGAAGCGTCGGACACCGAAGTTGACCACCATAGCCTCCGGAGTGATTTCACCATCGCATCGCTAAGACAAAAGCAGAAATGTTGGCTTTACCCGGGAATAAAAGTCAAAAATGCACCTTTTGTTGTGTAGGGCTTGTTTGAATAAACCGGTATTCAAGTCGCCTCAACGAGCACTACCGCGAAATAGGTTTTTCATTACTCAAAATTGAGAAAACTCGTGTTAGTAGATTGGACTACCGGAAAATCAGTTTCTTGTCTATATTTGTTATAAAATTTAAATGCAATGGTGGAAACTGTTCAATTGAAGTCGTAAACAAACACCAAAGTAATCGGTGCACGTTGATGTGTACACGAAAAAATTCGCTGGTTTTGGTGGAAGGAGCGAGTGAAAAATTGGTGAGTGGGTAGTTCTACAGCGCCCTGTCGAGGCACATAAAGCCCAGTCACTTGGCAGTAAAGGCAGCTACTTAAAATGTTGCGATAAAATAAGCAAAAAGGGCACAAAATCTCCATCGGTGGACGAGTGCAGCTTTTCTTGCCAAAAGGCACTTGCAGTTGCGCCAGAATGTGTGTGGCTGCCACTCAATGTATCAAACAGTGAACATTTTTTACAACACTTGTCGTTTGGACAAACAATGACAGGTAAAATGAAGTATTTCTAGCAGGCTCCGGTAAGGGAAGTGCGTTGAAACTCACAGAGCAATTGCTCTTGACATTTTTCGTCCAGCAACTTGAGCAGTAGATTCTTTCACCATCCATAAAGAAGGAAACCTTTGCGAGCACCACACAGCACCCACCACAAGTGAAACATTCCGGATGCCACTTACGACCGCTTAAGGTTATAACCTGACCCGCATTGGTCTCTTCTCCACATTTGACGCAATTATCGAGCTCATTGATTGTTTCCTCTTGTTGATTCGACTTTTTTTGACTGGTTCTCTGCTGTTGCTGTTGCTGCTGCTGTCTTCCGCACGGGTCCTCCTCCTGGCCATCCGCCCTTCCCCTGTCTTTTTCTCGTTGTTGCTGATTCCTTTGTTTTCCCGAACCCCTCTGTGGTTTCTGGGGCTGTTCTTCCTGGTCCGATTGATCTTGTTCACTTTTTCCGCTTTTGCGTGAATCGGACTTTCGTACTTGATCCCGCCGACTTGGCATATCGCCTAGACAAGGTTTTTTGTTTACTAACACTACTGATTGCTAGTATTTAGTAACCCTCTATTTCTTATTCTTTGCTCCATGTGGTGATCACCAGTTGGACTGATCAGGTTACAGATAATAGTCAGCAAAATCACCACGAAAACCTATTGATGTAGATGACGTATTATTTAAGCAAAACAAACTAGCTTTTAGGTGTTACTTAGTGGCTCTATTAATCTTTCGAAATGAACGATAAAATAACGACTATTAAAATAAGGTGGTAATTATAAGTACCTTTATGAGAGTGTCATACAAAATTAGTGGTGCTTTCTGAACCCACTTGACAAGGAGACGTTTGAAAGATGAAATCGATAGGACGGCGTGGACGCTTTAAGCTCTACGTTTGTCTCTGGGTGAAATGGTAGATAATAATTACTCTTAGGTGGAGTTATTTGTGATTCCCTACGTTGGGCTATTACAATGACCTTTGAAGTGATCCAAATGAAAATGTCCTCCATTCCTTCCGAAGAGCAGTGATTACACCGATTATATAAGTCGAATCCATCGCGCAAAAGATGTAAGGAACTATGACGTATTAGAAGCATCCAAGTCATTTATCTTCTCGTCATTTCTGGAAGAACGCACTTTTAGGAAGGGAATCAGCAAAGATCGAAAAGCTAGCGGAGTGACCTGTAGCCATTAACTCGGTAAAGTTAATGGACTAGCAAGAATCTCTCTTCCATAGAACTGACGAGGGATGCTTACCGAGGACGTCCATCCCCTTATTCGTAAAGAACAAAGCAGCGGGTCGTATCTCCCACCGGGAATTTGGATGGCTTGTGGTAAACAGAAATAGTGCGATTCGTAATCAAGGGGAGGTAAATGCTGTCCTAACCTCCAGATCTCTCAAAAACAGCCCCTTCGAGTGTTAAGTGCTGAATATTTTGTTTGGGCCTCAGTCATAGCAAAGTTGGTAGCGAAGAAATAACAACATTAAAGAAACGAAAATTGACAGGAAAGGTGTAGAATAACCGATGTTAACAAATCCCATGAAGGAATCATCATAAATCAGCATTGTGCAGAATCAAAGGAACATCTTGGGCCAGAGGCAAAGAAACCAAACCTGATACTTGACAATAAAACCAACTAGACCAAGCAAGTTCTTTCTCAGACGCGCGTGTGCCTGGTAGTATGCATGTTTCAAAATTATGATGGTTAGAATGTCAAGGGGTTACCTAACAGATTTCATTAGTATGCAAAGGTACTACAAGGCAAAACGCTAACGTTAAAGAAGTAGACAAAGCGCGAAATAAAATAAAAGGGTAAAGGTATGCTTTAGGACTGCCTTTCAGATGATCGGATTGAAATCAAGTAGCAGGAAATAAAAAAGAATGGAAGTAGCTTAAAAATTAATGCAAACCAACATGACCCAATTTTCTTAGATTAGATATTATTTACGCAAAATGTATTAAAGTGCATTGATGTCGCGCTAAATGTTGTTAATTAAAATAGCCTCAATTTAAATTAGGGACTAGTGACTAACAACGACAACCAAAATGGCTTAAATTATAGTCAAACTACTTATAAATTGCTATATTGATTCTACACCTTTGAGAATAATTGCTATTTATACACATAAAATTTACGTTTTAAAATTATCTGTGCATTTGAGGTCACCTGTCGCGCACATCTCAAGTTCTAGTTTTATCAGCTGACGCGATTAAATTGGGTGCGTTTAGGTTCTGGTATTGATTGTAAACTGCCCTCTCCTAATTAAGAATAATAACTTATGTAGTTAGGTTATGTGTAATTGTGGGTTTTTGCTGATATTGTGGATTTTTGCAACTGAGGTAAATTGGGTGTTTTTTGCCCAACGTCTTCGTGACAGCTCCCTGGAATTGATATCATTGTTCTTTTTCCTTACGAATTTCCCATGGGTAAACTGGTGTTTTGGGGAAAAATTGGTTTTATGCATTTGGGTTTCTCATCTGAGTTTCTCGTTCGTTTACAAGCGAAATCAGGCATGCATCGAAATGCTCCTCTGTTAACGAGTTTTTACCGTGCAGTTATGTGCTTTGATGCCGATAATTTTTTTGCATGACATCTGTCTGTTTATTAGTGTTCTTGAAGGTTGTGTATTTTGGCTTGAATCCAAAGCTTCCACTTCGTCATATTCCGTATACCAATCATTTGCCTTTTTTGGGTTATTCTGGGCTGGATTCATCTCTCCCGCTCCCATTCCTACCTTATAATGCGGTTTTCTGTTTACGTAGCAGTGTGATTGCATTTCTGAGTTTTGCTTTCAACTGTTTCGTCCTTTTTTTGCCTAAAGTTTATCTTGAGTAAGTAATATCTGCAGTACTCCATTATCTTTTCAATCGTCTTTCCCCCGTTTTGCTACCACTCATTTCATCTGACTAAGGTATGTACAGTAAACAGTTTCTCCTGCCTGACGTCTGAAAGTGATATTTATTCTGCCACATAAACCGCATCTGCACCTGTTTTTTTCTTTTGCAGCACCCAGTTAACCACATCAAAAACCCACATGATAAGTTTTTATTAGGTAGAATAGTTCTACTAGGATCCATTTTTCATTATAATGCTTTGAAAGACGGAGAGTAATTTTTCACTGTTTAGCTTCGAATGGCATGTAACTAGTGGTGAATGCATTTGCTACGGTGATGTTTTTTGGGATAGTAAAACAGCTATTTGTCTCTCGATTACGTGCAGTGTTAGGCCTTTGCCCTCATATTTCTTTGCCAGTTTTATTTGTGCAAGAGTCAGGGACACAAATTAGTACTACCCATATTCTCTCTCTTTTCCCACAGATGACAGCATGGTGAAGACGTTTCAAGTCTATTTGGGTGTAAATGGTGGCGGCGCAAGTCGTTGCAGTAGCTCCAGTACTAGTTCTAGCGGTGGAACAGACTCTCCAGACGCTATTGTTGTCGACGAGCGCACATACAGCTGTATTCACTGTCGAGCCCATTTGGCTAGGCATGAAGATCTCATCTCTAAGTCATTTCAGGGTACACAAGGTCGCGCATACCTTTTTGAGGCAGTTGTCAACGTCTCCTGCGGTAAACCGGAGGAACGACTTCTCTTAACCGGTAAGTCTGTGTCTAGATACACCTGTCTTGAGGATTGGGGGTTGTTGAAGTATCCGTGTCGCTGATTTGAAGTGCGGGTTACAAGACGTTTCTGTCCTCAGCCCTACCAGCACCGGTATCCAGTGCGTACAAGCTTTTCTCGGGGCAGAAATGTCGCCTGTTGCCTAGATTTCACATTTTGTGCTCATCCCTAAATAAATTTTGGTCTGTGCCTCTTGAGACATAGGAGGAAGACCTCTGTGATGACCCCTCTTCTCACCTCTCTAGGGTGAAGCTGAATCTTCATCCTTCTTGAGTCCAAGCCTTCTTTGATGCGTCCATAAATGTATCAGGGTTATCTCATTTCATTAAGGCCTTTAGATCTTGAGTTTGGATTTTGAGAGACTAAAAGATCTACCGAGTAACCTATACACTCAAACTGTATGGCGCTTACCGCCAGGCAGTTTTTTACCCTGCTGCGGTGCATCAAGGCGCATTAGTCTCTCCAGTCCCGATGACTCACTCACATTTCGAGGTCAAGCTCTGTCCTCTTTTTCGCACGTCGTCTTTTAGGGTTACGAGACCCTAATTCTCCTCCTCCCCCTTCCAACCTTTGCTTTTGTTACTTTTTACGTCTCTGGAGGAATCACTTGCTTTCACGTGTCTGTGGTTTATCGGTGTAATTTGAATCCGCCTCAAGTAATACTAGTTATTTCTCATCCGGCACTATTCTCCGCTTCCTTCCCCTCATCCCTCCTTCCTTTCTGTTCCGCCACATCCCGAAATGGAGTCCAATTGACGAAACAGAAGTAAACATCCTCTCCCTTCTCCCCCATCGCCTACAATAGGTCACGTCTTCGTGTCCCTCGAGTATACCTATCCCGTAATAGCCAGGCGGATGAGTCCCGCACACTCACTCTCCGCCTTTTGATGTGCCTTTACCGGTACTTTTTTTGACCGCAACTTCAAACATTCACAAGGTCTGCCAAATGCTGTCATCACCAACTTTGCCCTCCCTTTTCCCTGCACCTCTCTCTGCCTCCCGTTGCTCCATGTCTTGCAACGAGGACCGGCCCAGGCCTGCAAGGCTTGTCTCCACGGTCCTCAGTGAGTCACCTCGCATTCACTGATGATGGTGCCTTGTCTGTCTTCAAGGTTAATGCTCTTTTTTCCTTCTTCCTCCGTTTTTTTTCTCCTGATTGACCTCCTACTGGGTCTTGAGAGGAAGCAGCACTAGTTCTCTCTTTCGTTTGCTCTCTCGGTGTATTTGTTTAAGGTAGCTCCTTTATTCATCCGGCTTGCCAGGTAGACCGGTCCTCCTGCAACGCAAAACTCACGGTGTCTACTGAGTCACCTCGCATTCATTCCCATCCACCTTCAAGGTCACCGATGCTTTGTCGTGGGAAAAGACATAATTTTATTCTCAGCATATTAATTCTCCGTTTTTGTTTTTAAAAGTTAAAGCTATTGACTACTAGTAAAAAGTGGTAGGTGAAAGGTAGTCTCCCACGTTAACGATGGTGTACCTTTCGTGCCCTTCATTTTAGATGGGAGGATTGCGATCAAATTACTCTACCGTCTCCTTTTCCTGTCCAAGATGGGCAGGTTATTTTCTGGTTGATTAGGATAGGGATAAATGGTTTCTAGTGGGCGATGGGAACCCGCTCTTGAACCTCTTTTGCAGTTTAGAAAAGCCTTTCCTTCAAAAGGACGAGATCCTGCTCAGTGTAGGTCCTTTTTCGGCTCCCTTGTAATATTCGGTGATTGAGCCAGTCTTCGTCTGCACTGCTTGGAGAAAGTCCATAAACGCAACTTTCAAAGAGGCGCGTTTTAAGACCTCGCATGTGTGTGTAAATGCGGGATGTTCAAAGGGCGTTGCACTTTTAGCTCGCCTTGGTTGTTTTTTTTGTCGTTTGTTCCGCGGATGATGCGTCATATGACTCCCTCCGTCTGGTTCATCACCTTATTCGCGCTATTCAACCAGTGCTGGTGGTTTTTTTTGAGGAAAGGAGATTAGTAACCAGATTGCCACCCACAGTATAGCCCTTCTCCGGAGGGCAGGGGAAGAGGGAGGGTCGACTTTTGTGGCCAAGACGGAGGAGATTTTCCAAAGCATTTGTAGGATTTACTGAAGCTCTCGCCACGTCGCATTCTTCATGCTTGATACCAACTGAATGTTTTGTAGGTTCTCCAGAACCCAAAAGTTTAGGCTTTACATTAGAATGAATTAAAACTGTATCCAAATCACTTTTTTACCAAAGAAAATGAGAGAAGGCTTTACCACACGTTCCCTTTTTTCAGGTAGGGGCAAATGCCCCTCCCCCCACGCTTTGCCTCGCCTTTTGTGCCCACTTATAGGATCAAAGTTATAAGCACGTGAAGTCGTAAATCCGGAATTTCTTTCTTTTTCTAAAATCCAATGGGCGATCTCTCATGTTTGGCGGGTTCGTATAGGTTGTGTTCGTGCTTTGCATTGATCAGCATTGGGTTTGTGTTTGATTCTCGGCTCTGCAATGCGCCACCGGTACTTTGAGACAAGATCAAGCATCCTAGGGCATTGTGTATTTTTTTCCTCCTGTCTTGGGAGATATTTGCCTCACACACAGGTTGTTGGTTGGAATGGAGGACTTTGCGAAATTGGTCCGTTGGTAGCTCATCTTTCACTAATGCGTTGCTGGAGATTGGATGGACTGAGGGGTTTAGAAGTTTGGCCTCTGAAGCTCCCCCAATTCGTACTATGGACGTCATGCAGACAGAAGTGAATAATAAACACCGAAATGGTTTAGCGAATTTCGCCCCCCAATACATGCAGGCAAGAAGATATAACAGGAGATCACCCATTGATGGCATTTAAAGCGCTACATTGTATCCTTCTCTGCTTCGACGACGGCTGTTAAATAAACTGCTTTGCGCAAGACTAGCCACGTACTCAGCCTCCCTCCATCGTCCTGATAAGTTAAAAGAAATTAATTTGGAAGCTTTTTTTGAAAGGAGACTGTCACACCTTATTTATGTAGTCAGCTTGTGTTACGGCTTAGCCTCCGCGTGCGTTGACTTTGTCGTACGATGACTGTCAAGCGCTGTCAGGCTGTTCTTTACTGTGTGCAAAGTAGGAAGGACTTGCCATTAGACTGACAGGTGATAGCAAATGGTCTTATACTCCGTTTTTGGCTTAGCAAATGATCGTCCCATCGGATGGTTTAATCATCAGACATTCAACTTTTCTCTGAAACGCTCTACTTTGGCCTCAATTCCCAGAACACTGCGTGTAATTTGTGTGCATATGGCGCTCTAAATCAGGCTGTGCTCCCTCTCCCAAGGGTAAACCACTGCGGCTAAGACCGATCCCACCTATCTAACGAAAATTGGCGAAAGTGAGGAAAGCTTCTTCTGTAGAAAGTCACAAGCTGTAAGCAGCGGCAAGAAGTGTGCTATCCTCCCAAGACTACTTAGGTTCTCACGCCACACGTTGTCGTAAAGCCTTCCAGTCGGACTTCCTGCTGCATTTTTTGTCATTCTGTTTGTTTAGCCTGATTGTACCGTTCCACACAACGACCGTCACCACCTAACAGACAGCGTGGAAGATGCTGTGATTGGGAACAGACTGCCTGCTTTTAGGTCGGGCGGGAAGGTGAGGTTGGTTACCAGGTATTTTACACCAACCTAATGTCTGGTTCCCAAAAACACCGTTGTCCCTATTTATTCTGCGTTGCTTTCGCGTTTTTTTTTTGTTAGCTGGTGGCCTTTTTTCCTCTTATGGATTAAATAGGTAAATTATTGTGCTAGTAATTCTCCAAACGCATGAGCATAGAGTCATTTCTTTGCCCATAAAATGCCTGATCTTATCTAAGAGTACTATGCCCATTTTTACACTCCTCCCATTGGCGGGTTCTCCGGTGAGCGGCATTCTTTGTGGCAAATATGATACGAAAACAATGTCGATGTCAAACTAGGGAGCGTTGATTTGCCCTCAGTTGGGTGCACCGGGGTGTGGATGTGGGTGTGGGTGTCACCCGTGGGTCGGAGCTGACCGTCCCGATGCCCGGCTTGTTGGTCATGCGGCAGTCGTACCTAGCCATGAGTACGATCGCGTAGTTATCCAACGACGCGGTTACTCTTCGCGCCTTTTTACACATAATCGGTTTTGTCCTCAACCAGCTAAGTGTCTTCCGTACTACTTAAATAAGGCCAGTCATTATTAAGCAAGGAAGGTATTATTTATTAGAAGCCGTGTGACGATGTAACCGTTTTTTTTTTCGGATTCGCCTGGTGAGTGTTTTTTAATGTTCTTTTGTTAAAAGCGGTTTGTAAAATAAGGAGGAAGTGCCTTCGGTTTGTTGATGGCTTTGTATTAAAAAGCTACCGCTTACTTGCGTCAGTCCTGATGACGTTTATGGAGCGTGTAGAATGGTTCGCGCAACCTTTCATGAAAAGTGCATTGGAAGACGTGGCGGCGACTGTTGGTGGAAGCGACATCATTGGAACATGAAACGGGAAGTGAACAGGAAGGGGAGTAGGACAGGCCGGTACATACGATGTCTTCAGTAGAGGGGAGGGGCGGAGCAGTGGTGTTGAAGACTCCTCATCATGGCTGTAAGAAATGCCGGTGTGCATGCTGTGTACACACCAATCTTTGTCTGGTTGCCCAGCCTCCTCCATTTGAAAGCGCACCATTGCGCGTTCGCGTCTCGTCTGACAGACAGGGCTCGGCATTTGACATCACCGTTCCATACGTCAGTGCCGGGTTTGCGTCATTAGTCGATGCTCTGCAACACAGATTCGGGGCTATTGCCTTTTCCAATAGTGGTGGCGTCCGCCTTTCTGTCCTTTTGCTCTACAACCATCGTATCTGTGCACCCTGGCTAGAAGACAAAGCAACGGGAATATCTTTTAACATCTCATCTTTTTGCTATTTCAAGGTGTGGTTATGGTTATTACTTAAGACAACTGATTTATCGCAGGATTTCATCCTAACCCGTTCATTAGGGGCCACTTTAATTACACGTTCCCTTGCACAGAAGGAGATCATAAATGCTCCCTTTCTTAGTTTATTTATGGGAGAAATGAAAAGAGGAAGGGAAATTGTGAGATCAGATTGCGTAGATTAAAAGGGCTAAATTTCATCCAATATTGGCCAGCAGTTGAAACTTTACATTTGTGAAGCGAAGGAAGACAGACGGTTGGGCAAACAAGCCCCTCTTTTTGAGGAAAGTGAAGAGTTGAAGGTGTAGAAAAGCTCCACCTAAGGTTTAAGCGCGTTGCTTTATGGTAATAGTTTACGTAAACACGATTACAGGTGACATCCAATTGGATCAATTGGTGGCGGTGGCGGGGGCAGATAGTTGGGCGTTAACCTCACCTTCATAAGCTGTTATTCATTCCAAAGCAGCGGCATCACGATTGGTGCGAACTTTTGTTTGTCTCTTTTGTTTCTCCTTTCTTTCCCACAAGACATTCTGCGCTTTCTCACTTCTACCTGGCTATCCACTTCCATCGTGGAAGAGACAGACCCAGTAGAGTTAGCACTCTGGAGTAAGGGATGTTCTTTCCTCAATTCTCGTCAGGTTCGCTCCAGTTAATTTGACCTTTGACGGGGCTGCTCCCTCCGAATCCTGTGGGAGGGAAAGCGCAGTCTTGCTGGCTACAGGTGAAGCCTTGTGAGATTCTCCTATCTGGTGACGGATCCTTAGCCTTTCAAGTTGAGTTGAGCGAAGCTAAGACTTAGTCAAGAGACAAGATGTTGTCCTCTTTGTAGTTTTAACTCATCGAGGCGACGCTACTTAAATGTGAGTCTAGTAGCCTTGGAAGAGAATTGCGCATTTTTTGAGGAAAAAATAGGATTTGTTTGCTAATTTGGCTGACTAGTAGATGAATAGACGGATGGAGGGAAGGGCGTTAGCTCCATCTGTTGCTCCATTTTTCACACTAACAATTGTCTTAGAAAAAAGTGTTGCCCACTTTGTTCTTCCAAAATCGAGAGCTTTTAGTCGTTTTATTTAAAAATCCCCTGACTTATGTGTTAGAATGGTGAGGCCACGGCCTTTTCTGGAGGGCGCGGTGTTATCGACTGGCCTGAAACAAAGGGATTTGGTAAACTTGATCGGCGTAAATTATGCCGCTCCGTCGGTTGGCTACTATGCGGTTTATTTGACCGTTCCATTTATCGCTGCCGTGCATACCTATTCATCTCTCTGTTGAGGAATGAGTGGTTTGAATTTTCTGAAACATGACTAATAAGTTGGTGTGGTTTTTTTGTAAGGTAGGTTAAATTACACGCTTTTCGTACTGTTTGACTTGCTCAGTTAGTCATCAGTAGAATTCCCAATCTTGCTCATAAGAGAAGTGGCTTGATGGTAAAGACCACTTCCTACAAAAAATGTTCGTCTTTAGGGAGACACAGTCGTGATTGGATTAGTTTTCTATCTAAATTTCACCTCAACTGTTTGCTCAGTGTGTCCAATGCCTGATGACGACAGGAGGAGGTAATCGTTTCATGGAGAGATACCGTCAAGGGAGTACAAGAGATGGGATGATAGACATGATGGCAATGAGAGTGAGTTTAAGCTTGGCGTGCCATCCTCTTTCTGCGCTGTGTTTTGTGGTAGCATATGGTAGCACTTCCATTGACTATTCTTGACAGTTTTTACAAGTAGGGAAGAATAAGATTAGTGGCCTCTTCGCACCGTGATGCCTTTTCGGATAATGCATCTTCCCTCACCCTAACTGAGGTACTTTATACCATCTCACATACACTTGATCCGACTAACATCTTTCACCATAATTTCGGTGGAGGCGAAGTCAGTAGAGAGCTACTCCACTGACCAATTCACTCGTTGTTTTCTGAGCCTCTCACCGCCTCACGTCTTATCCGGATAAAAAGCCAACTTTTTTTTCACCACTTAGGTGGTCCTTATGTTCACATTTCGGGCAGTAGGCGCCAACACCCCTTGATACTTTTGGCATAACCTTGCTTCCTGAAGCAGTTATTCACTAATTGTGAAGACTCCACTTTTTTCTGTAACCGAGATTATTCACCACCCTTCCGTCATTGCTCACAAGATACCTAGCTACCGCACATCGTTTCACCCAGCGCTATGCTGCCCCACTATCGCCTGACCTTGTTTAACGATGCCTCGACATGCCTGTCACTGCTTCGGCTATCGGCTAGAGGAGGCAAAGAGAACGCAACTAACTTTCTTCACTTCTTGGGTCATTCAGGCACCCTTCTGCCTCCATACTCCTAATATGAAGGTCATTCTCATCTCTTCAAAGCATGCTTCTGGTTTGAGCTGCATCCTCCGGAAGGTAACCTGAAAGGGAATTATAATCTGTCCCCAAGGTGGTAGTAACGGCTGTGGAAAGTTAAGGGTCCGCATTATCCTCCGCGCCTTGTGCTGACGAGGCTGGATACGAAGGAGGCGCTGCTTTGTATCATGCGGAGAGAAGGCCAACTCATGATTGATGTTGTATGGTCTCGGCGGATACTCTATAGGTAATCTTGCTGGAGAACCATACATCAGCTCCTTCCATTGACTCTAGCTCATTCTTTCTATGCTAGTGGACAAATTAGAGATTAGGTAGAAGTGGACCACTTCTAGCTAGCAAAAGTCGCACTGGCGGAGGTTGAATACGTCGCTAGGCTATGCGTATATTTAAGCAGACAATTGTTTATCACAGGCCTACCCCCACTTTTCAACTCATTTTAGGCCTCCATTTGGTTGCTGATATCTACTGCGAGTGTTGTGACACCTACCTGGGCTGGAAGTACGAGGAGGCCTACGAGCCAAGCCAAAAGTACAAAGAAGGAAAGTACATTATTGAGTTGGCTCACTTGATAAAGGACAACGGATGGAATTGGTCATTATTGGAGCCACAAACACGCTGATTGGCTTATGAGCTTTTTTTTATGCTTCTCCCGGCTTCCACCCTTTCCCTCCGTCCCACCTTCTCAAATTCCATTGGTTGATGGCATTTCTCCTGTACATACCTTCATGTCACCGCAGTGTTTAACGCCACTAGGAACGTTCACTGTGATTTGTACCTTCATTGGCCCCCTTTTATAACAGGCTTCAAATCAGCCATAAAATCTTTCAGTTATTTAAGCAAGTTTGGTTGTTATGACGTCAAGTTCCTTTTTTTTCGGCGTGATTAACAAACACGGTTATGCGACTTCCTTCTTTCTACTAATAGGACGGTTGCACGTCCGAAGTTCTCCTCGGAACTCTGGAGGTGCCGCTTGACTGTTGCCAGAAAGGCCGAGAACGGCGGATCACCACAAGAGGAAGGGATGGATAGCAGCTCGTGTTATTTTCTGGCGCATAGTTCTTTACTGTTGACTTAGTTCTGGATGCCCTTCCTGATTGTTCGCCCGGGTCACGGTGTTTTTGCAGTGCGTTCAGACCCATCGTCCGATCGAAGGGCGGTTGTGGTCTAAATTTTCACGAAGATGGGGTGGCATTCGACCCTGTTTCGTCAGTGCTGGATCGCATTGACGCCGATTGATCCACAGTTGCATCTTTGTGGAATGCCCTGGGATAAAAGAGCTCTCATTGGCTTTGTACGCCCCAAATCCGAGTGATGTCGCACTTCACATTTCAACCGCTAGTCATGGAGGCACTTGCCTGACAGCTGAGACCTTTGTGTTTCCCGCAAACGAGGTAGTCTCCGTAGAATTTTATTTCAACAAGAACTGCCATAACACCTTGACAGCTTTATGATTAGCACCATCTAGACTTCAGAGTATACGTCTTGGTAGCTCCCCTCCTGTGAGTACTAAGCTAAGGCGGAGTTTGTTCCTAGCTGCCATCGGTGTAGACCACCATGGAGTTGACAACCTCATTTGGGTATGTAACCCTTTTAGTATAAGGGGGAGATCTAGCCACTTCTCCTAGACCACCGACTGCCACCTCAGCTGACAAGCGAAAGGCACCCTTTGCTCGCAGGACTCGTCAAGTTTCGTTGGTCTCCGCTCCACAGCTGGGCGTACTTTAATGCTCCGGGCGCTAAATTGAAATGGGCAAAAGTGAACCAAAAGTGTTTAGCCCCACTCCACTTGATGGCTTTCAGCAGCTCTCCACTGCTGCGTACTCATATTGTCACGTCAACCAATGGGCCTCTTGAATGCACAGAAAAGGCCTCAGTTTCAACTCATCCACACGGGTAGTTTTTGACTTTGCCCTAACAGGAAGTTGTTTTAGACGTCTCCCTTTTTTCACTCAGCGGTTTGTCATGGAGCTTGGTTCTGTTCTTCTTACCCCTTCTTCCTTTTTCTGAGTTTATTTGTTAAATAGTAATGGATAATATGGAAAGCCAAAAGTAATTAAAACGGATCCGACTTCCCACACATTTTATCATGCTTTGTTGAAATAGTTGTTTGACCAGGTGGGCAGCTAGATCTTTACAGGCTGAAATTCCACTAGTGGTTGTGGACCGGCCTCCTCTCCTCTCACGCCACTGCGCATACGTCAGTGAGTAGCGTGGTCTTCCATGCTGCCTCGGAATATTACGATCTCAGCGAAGGCTTGGAGTGCTGCACCCTTTATTTGGTGGGAAAGATGCACGGAGATGTCGAAGAACATTTGGTCCCGTATATACGAAAAGGGAGGGCTTCTTGAAGAGTTTCGTCGCTCCAACCAGCTGTGTTTACAGTCGCGCGGAAGACACGCAGTGATGTGTAAACATCTGGTCAAAAGGCCATCATTGACGAGAGCATTTGGTAAACATTTTCTTCAAGAGGGTAACGAGGACAAGCAAACATAATTGACGCTAAATAGACGGTCACAGAGTTATGTTTCTTACGGCCTTTAGGCCATCGCCTGTGTAGTGCAGCACCGTTCACTCAAGTACATCAGCATCTACCGCGAACGAATAACTGCTACATTCACATTTTTTGTTCGTTTATTATTTCAAAAACTAGAAGATTTGTGGCAGTACTTATTTAAAAGTTCTACTTTTTTAAGTACAACTCGCTTAACAACGGTTTTCTATGAGGTTGCTTAGTAATTGTCAGTAGGATCCCTTCCCCTTTTCGGTGCCGATGCCCTTACCGTCTGCTTAGAAAGTGAATCGGCCCTAATCGGAATACCTGGACCTACTGGATCGTATTCACTTCTACAACCGAAACTTTTCTCACCCCTAACCGACGTATGTCAGCTTTTGTGCCATAAAATAGGTTCTAACGCTTGCTTGGAGGTACTTATTGCCGCTCTGACGTTAGGCTAAAAAGAGGATGTCTTTGCTCCTAGTTTCTAGGTCTATTGGTCGTAAAAAATTCCATGCCCACCAATTTTTCACCTATTTTTCTGTTCAAGTGATTCCTTTGCCAGCTGTTTCGCCACATTTGGCTAGACAAAGGATTCATGGCAATTCTAATCAAATTTTCGGCATCTCTAAATATCTCAGCCAAAATAGGTTATATATTGGTGTACGCTACTTACCGGTTATTAGTAAAGCCTTTCGCTTTCCTTGGGCGCACCACCGAAACAGCGACGTTTGTTTCCATTTTTTTAATATTTTTTACAGTGCGATTGCTAACTCACGATGCCCGTTTTCAATTTTGCTTTTCTGTCAGAATTATTGTTAATAGCCTTTCAAAGATAACAGGGGTCACTACGCCGGCAATGGCAGTAAGCGAGGTGAAAGGGCTCAGTTGAAGCTTCCAACGAGTCACTCGGTTGGGTACAAAGTCTCGGTGCTACAGAGAGTATCTATCGCCTGAATTGCTTGCTTCTAACAAAAGGTCGGACTCGTGATCTATGGAATGGCTTAAGTGGAGGTTTTCTGCGTGATCCCTAGTCCAATGGGTGAAGGATGCGCCCATTTTGAAAGATCCTTTATTTGTCAGCAAAAATATCCCTACCACACGCTGCTCCCCGCATGATCTTTCCGAGTTGATTTAGCTTTAGCTGGCCTCAAGCGGCTCGCAACGCTTTCCTTTTTATAAAAGTTTATTTAGACTAGTTAATAAAGCTAAATGGAAAATTTCAATAAAACAAACTGTTTAACAGCAGGGGGAATCAGAGATCGTGCAGCATTTTGTTAAGACAATTAGACGTATCAAGAAGGACATTCTTTTCAAATTGAGTCCATTTGGCTTCCTCATTAAGGAAACCACAAAGTGAGTGGCTGATGTGATTTCAGTAGTTGGAATCGCCGATTTAATTAAAATGGCCTCTGTGTGTCTTTAGTGAATTCATAAACTACTTTACAACATTTTTTTAAATTGGCAAGGGGAATCTGTTGTTTAACAGATCTTTTTGCTTTATCTAGCCCTGGCCGACTGATAAACTGCTAACGAGGCGGCGAGTCAATCATTATCCACTTTGAAATTTCCAGACGTACTTCATCGCGGCTGCAAAGCTATAGGTGAGTGCCTTATCATACCTCACTGACCTAGCCCTCTACTGGCTGTTATCCGCCTCCTCCATGAACCGTACAAGGAGAGCATCTCCCGTGGAAACAACATCGTTAAACTGTTTACAGGAGAGTGCTGCCCATAAATGCATGATCTCTTTAAAAAACCTTGTCAAAGGGAAGGTCTCCCAACGGCACTGGAGCTGAAGTGTATACATGGTCGCTTTTGTAACAGTCCTAGACCCCAGATAATCATCTAATCACGAGGCGTCAAGCCCCCTGATCTCCAAGCGAAAGGAAATGAGATTGTCCAGTTCTTCGTAGGATTGATCGGCCTCTAAACGCCGATAATAACAAGTGGAATAAAAAATATTTATGAATCTCCAATACTTCAGCAGAGTACAAAATACCTACTCTCCCGCCTCCTGCCAAGCAGAAACAGCAACGGATTATGCTAGCAAGGTAGGCACCGGAGGAGGACTAAATTAGTCTCCATCTTTTGCACAACACCTCAGGCTCTTGCATTTTACTAACTTGCATCGCTTCTTACCAGTATTAGTATTATAAAGTTTACAGAAGAATGAATGAACACGGTGCTTTGAAGGTGGTGCAGTAAAAAACTTGGAGCACCCTGTAATCACTGTAAGGCGAGTAGGCACTTTGCTTCAAAACGCTCCCACCATTAACCAAAAAGCTCCTCTTCCTCACCACTGTTTAGCTTTGGCCACACGTTCCACAGTTAAAGGCTGTAGCTATAGGTCATTTAATTTGGCTGTAGGAGGACTAGGGAAATGAATGCTTTGTTATTGCCCACGAATAAATTAGTGGAGTGTAAATACAGGATGGGCGATTCGATGGTGTCGCTGAAGGGAACTCCAGCAAATATTTAATTACAGTAATAATTCATTTACTTGAACTGTGCTGTTATCTAATGGAACAGCCTAGATTTTATTAATGCACCAGTTCTTTCCAATCTTTCTCCATAGCCATAATAAGTCCGAGTGGAGTAGAAGAGCATACTACTTAATAACATGTGAGCAGCGAGGTGAGAGACTTAGCACGGAACGAAAGCCAGGTCAGGCCATGTGGCATTGACCTAATTCCCTGAATGTTTGAGCAAGTTATGTCATTTCACCGGAAATATTACCACTGAGAGGTTTATTCACACCAATAAAAAAAGGTCAACTTCGAGGTCTTCTATTTGGAGATCAGAGCGCTTCACCCGTCAATATCATGATTGCTCGTCACGCAATCTCTACCACTTGATTAAGTCAACCTGTATGGCAAACAGATTGGCTCACCTAAAAACATTAATACAAATGGAGAGGCTTCGTGATTCCCCAGGGAAGGATCTCTTCTATGTCATCATTTTTTGCCCTTAAGTAGCCTTCTAATTGCTCAGTTTGAGGTTTTGGGTCTGGTTGTATAGAAGGGGAAAGAGTTTAATGAACTGTGCCGGGCTCTATTCCTTTACGGTGTGGGTGGAAAAAGTGATAATAGAGAATGTTAATGGCAAAGACCTCGAGACAGGTGTATTTATTTGCCGATGAGCATGAGAAAGTTGGAACAGATGGGGAGAGCGAAAGCGGCAAATGCCGGAGACACAAAGGAGTGGTTTTATTCTCTCCCATTTATGAGCATTCGATTGATCTCAACCGTTTAATGAGTTCGCTACTCTGACATCATCCAATCGGGAGAGGACGTGTGGGATCACATTTCTGTCTCGATCTATAATAACCGAGGATAGGGCAAGAAGAAGAAAGCTTCAAGATTGTTTATAATTTAACTCCCCCAGACGTTAGAAACATCCACAAATTGACAGTGAGTCACTAAATGAAGACTTTGCTTAGAGGACGATTCTCTTCCACTCCTGTCAGCATATAGTTAACTACGTGGTGAAGTAATGAAGCATTCCATTGACAGATGAACAGATGACGGTATTCGGCTTAATAATCTAAGGCGACCCTCTCACTTGCATTGTGACCTGTCGTAAGTTGATTCCTCTTTCTTCATGAAAAAATCAGAACTCGTGAAGTCCCAAAAACCTTCCATTGCGGGAAGTGGGGAGGGAAGGATACCGCCTTGCCCTCAGCCCCAGTACCAAGTCCGATGGCAATCCTCCTCTCCTCTACCATCAGGTAGACATGATGAGGTAGCGGTGACCGACGATCTTCTTTTAAAGGCCTGATAGTAAACAATAATTAGCAAGTCATCTCCGATTTTCAAAGTCACTGATGATATGCATAGGCTTCGATGGGTCCACTATTCATTTTAATCCTCGCACAGATGTCAATGAATTTTAACCGCCCAAGGCAAGCATTGCTTTAGGGGCCTAAAGTTGTGAAGATATGACTATTACCTTCTTCTTTAATGACATTTCCTAACTTTAGAACTATCCACTTCGATTTTTTGGGTTTCGCTCAGCTACAGAGAACGAATGATGGCATATTTAAGCTGCGGAAAGTTTGTTGGCTAAACTGGTGATTGTCGCATTGAAGAACGAGATGGAATCAATTGCAGCTCCAAGATTCCATCTAATCTAAGGTTCTGCTCATTTGGTCGCCACATCAGGGCACAGTACTCTTGTGATGGTGCAATCTCGATAGTGGAAGCCTCGGTGGATGTTTTCGATGGAGACGGCGAAGCAGTGAACTTACTCAGTTAATGGCTTACAATACAGCTGTCAATAGAATTATAAAAACGAATGACTCAGGGAGGTCAGAGGCTAAATTAATCGAATAGGCTTTCCTTGATATAGGGACCTCAAGTTACTAATCAGTGTGACTAGGTCAGTGAGTAAAGAATAAGTCCAGAAGCGACGCCTTTTCAAAATACTAAAGAAGTTTAGTCAGACCCCTTGTTTGTCATGTTATTTCCTCACCTGCTCCACTCGCTTATCAAATGCAGAACTTTTACCGCATATTTATTGTAACAATTTCCGAACAACGAGGAAAGCAAATACTGGGAGTTTCTACAGTTCCCAAAGAGGCGTTAAAAATGTTAAAAATCTTGTACTCTTGTCAATTTTTTTGGTTTATTAGAATCACTTGCATACACTGTTAAAGGTGCTGACAGTTACAGGGAGTCTAAAGATTGATGATATCCACCCTGAGCCTGCCTTTGACAACCCTCAATTTGTGGCAGTCAAAAAGCTGGACATGATCCTCTTAATTTTTTTCGACCTGGTTTCTATTAATGGCAAGTGCACTGTAGTTATTTTTATGAATTGACTGTATATTTTGCCAATCAGTTCAAATGACCACAAGCACATATGTGACATTAAAAAAGGGCCTCTAGCTGTACTTAATTCAATGGCGGGAAACTGTCTGATAGCGTACTTTAACACTGAAAGGGAACATCGGGTAAGCAGGAGGCATAACAGTGGAGAGGGCCGATGTTCGACCTCAGTCCAGGCTGGAATAGGATTTAGTTGCACCCGTCTCCCTGTCAGCGTCAAGAACATCTGAAGCCTCTCGTGCTAATGGGTGACTCTCGTCGCTGCCTTCCGGGCAGAGGAGTCGGAAGGTTTGCACACCCCGCCCTCCAACAAGGTAGCTCAGATAAGTGCGAGTGAAATAGAGGAGATAGAGAAGCACCTGTTCGGAGCAGGAATAACAGTTCTACTTAAACTTTGCAAGTAGATAAATTTTAAAGCGCAAATATTTGCTTTTATAACCATATAAATGTTCAGCGACAATCCCTGTTCGTATTAAGTCAACGACTCACCTGAACAATGCAGCAGAAGAGAAGAGCCAGAATGCATGCACCAATTGCAAAACCAGGCCTGTTCCAATTAAGAATTGGATAGATGACACCGTTGCCATTGAATCCTGCACTTCCAGATAGCCAATAGATGTAAGTGAAGAGGCCATAGAAAATCCCTATCACCAGGGTATAGATGCACTGTACTAGCCGAATTGGAAGATTATTGATAAACATGTCGATGATGACTAGGAGGGCTGGAATTGAGTGCTTCAGTTTGGAAGTCAGCTTAAAGAAGTAGGCTAGGGAAGAGAGATATGAAAAACTCATACAAGGAAACAGTTCCTTAATTCTTGTGCTTGCCTAATCCGAATGGTGTCTCTAATTGAAGACAGCAGGTGGCTTCACTGCCCATCATATCTGAGTGATATGATAGTGTGATACATACTAAGGGAAAGACACTTTTAATATCCTCTTAGGCCAACTGAAAATGTCTTTATTTTTGCTAACCAGATAGCGAAACAACCCAGGAGAATTGTATTAATTGGCAAAGTGTACAGGTAGAGGCGATTAGCTAGTAAGGCTTATCCGATGTAGAGTATCAGTCAGCCAATCCTCGGCATAATTTCTCACAGAACATGGCTAGAAAGCCACAAATACACCATCAAATCCATTTTACATGCTAATGATAATAGAGCTAGCTAAGATTTGAGTAGAGTCTGGAAGACTCCCTACTGTAATGAATTGTGCAAGAGCTCCGACTGATTTTAGGATCGAAAACGTAAGTGTTTATGTTCCATCCCCTCGGTGTCTAGTGGCTTTAAATAAAAGCATCACCTATGGTAACTTAACTTTAGAGCCAATTATGTGTGTTTTGAAGCAAAATATGAAAATACGCACAAATTTTTCACGTAAGGTCAATAAACTAAAAAAAAACACGTCTTTTTGATTGCTTACCTTTCAATGCTGGGTTACCACTAATTCTATACTCAAAAGCGAAAGATTTTGATCGTATTACTTAACCAAAAATAGAATTGGCTTCCCAGAATAAGCTGGAGAATATGCACAGAGAAGTGGAACCGGTGAAGTAGCAGTCAATGTGTAGACAGCAACGCGTGCCCCAATTGCATTTGCCTCCTCCCAGTTAACCCGTGCTCGGCCCGGGCGCAACCACTTCGGGCTGAAAGTGGTGCTACACTTATGCGATTACATTAACTAACTTGGGTTCAATGGATTACCATCTAGATCCTGGGCTCTCTCCGGTTGCATAGGCACTACTTCAGATTCTAAGTGATTTCGCCCTTTTTATAGAAAACATAATTTTCTCACCGTAATCTCCGTCCCAAAAAGTGATCCAATAAATGCCCGATGTTGTGATCATTGAGTTGGCGGACACGATGAAGGCGAACCAGAGGATTTTTGCACCAACAACTGAGTCCATTCGGTCTACAATCAAAGATGGCTCAACTTCCGGCTAATAAGATGCGCACTACCTTTATTGAGCTTGTAGTAGATGCAAAAAGCAGCAAAACCAACTGAGGTGAAGGTGAGGAGGATAAAAGCCCATTCAGTGGCGTAGGTGAACCAGAGGAACATGGGCTTGTCTCCAAAATGACGAAGCTCGAAGGGAATTTCACACCCTAGCCATGTGACGAGGGCTGTTGCCATGACGAACCGGAAGGAGATGTAAAAGGCTCCATCCATCCATTGCCACTGAGGGACAAAAAATTTTCATTTATGAGGAGAAAAAAAATTGGGAGGGGCTTTTTTCTAAGCGCTAATAACCAAAGAATAGCAGAAGGGATCAGAACAGTGACGAACGCATTTTTACCTCTGCAGGACACCACAAGTTCCGTCTGCTTACAAACTGTTGCTCAGAGGAGTTAGAACGGAAGATTTGCTCACATCAGAGTCTTGACACACACATCAACGGTGGGACATTACTGCTTCAGGACGGAAATCATCAGCCACGGATCGGTTGATCACGTCACTGGAGTGTCCGATTGGGTAATGTTTCGCGTAAGTCTAAAGTCTAAGTCGTTACGTGCGCGACCTCCATTGCATCACATTTTTTTCTGCTTCTGTAAAAACTCACTGTCTATAATTGATTATGGGGAAGAATTCACTCATTGAAAAGCATTAAAAAGCCCTTTTGAATTTTTTTTTTAAAGTAGAATGCGATTACCTAATTTACAAGGACCTTTTAGGGAATCAAATATTATTTTTCAGCAATATTTGTTATGCAATCCTTGATTATTTTTATAAGCGTCTCTAACATGCTTGAATGAACCAAACCTAATGGCTAAGTGTGCAGCGCCTTGGCCAAGTAGTTTAAAGTATTTTGAGTAGTTTTAAATGATTGCTTTTATTAAAAAAATTCAGCTTTCCGAGATCTTCGGTGGGGCCTGTAGCTACTGGCATGGCCCGACGGCCAGCAATGGTGGGCCACCTCTTTGGCCTCTCTATCAGGAGTGAGTGCTAGGACAACAATTAGCACTCGTTTCGACTATCAATCAGACCGGTGCTTTCACAATTTGAGTCATAAGCAATTCTGCTGTGACCCCTGTAGTTCCGTTTTTGACCAACATTCTTATTGTGTCAGCTTCTAATTTAGAACACAAAAAACTTTATAAATTGATGTGTTACCTGTGAATACGACAGTTGTACTGGATTTGAGTGCTGCAAACTGAGAGACTTCCAGTTGAACTCTGCTTTAAGGGACCTTCCAAACAGTGCACAACAAGTTCTGTCTTGAAGACCTTGTTGCATTTTCTGTAGAACTCGGACTCTAAAACGTTGCGCCATTAGGTCATCTCATCATGTGTGCCAAATGCGCGGCTTAGTAATTTTAATTAGTCGTTTGGAAAATTGGGACATTGTGTTTGACACTTACTCTACTGTGCGAGACACTTGGCCAAACAGTGAAAGCCATGCTTGAGACTGCCCCAGGCGTGGCGATCCAGCAGGCCAATGGCCGTGGGGCAGAACTTTGTCACGGAGGCAGAGGGCAAGTCATCAGCAGGATGCGGGTGGCCAATCGCAGGTGCAAACGCGGAACGCGCATTGATTTTATTGCTTGTTTTGTTTTAGAATTAGGGAATTACGGGTGTCAATCCTTATATGGAATGTGCAGTAACTAGGACCAAACAATGCCCGGTCCAGAGGTACAGGAGCCACTTTTGTGGAATAATCAAGGGTTAAAATGCTTACGAATGATTTTTACTCCACTACCCAATAACCACAAGGTTGGCAAGTAAGCGACTTTAAAACGGCATAACTTTTGCTTGGAAGTATTCCCTGGTCGGGAAAAGTGTGACTTTGTGGGAAAACAGACAGTAATCATAATGGAGACCAGAGTAATCTACAATTACTTCACAATCACAAAAAAGAGCTTAAAATTAGGAGCATTTCAGCAGTTTTAAGCTTTCTTTAACAAAAACGAAGGCATAAAGCCTGGGTAGATTAAAGTTATTCAGCAAGCAGAAGGAAAAATTGCGTCTATCGACATAATCCGGAGGTCAGTCCACCTGGCACAGGCAAGATGGTCAATCAGATGACCGTAACCAAAACTTTGGGTCAAACGAACGAAATATTTACATAATTTGCTTTAAACAGCGCTTAGAATCTGCGAACACAGAAAGCTCTGTCATCATTACATTTCCACCATGTGGCATAGCATGAAGGCCATGCCAGCAACCTCTAGAATCTCCCATATGTTAGTAATGCATCAACTGCCGTAGCACTGCGATTCATGACAACCTCAGAACAAATATAAATTGCTCCAATTAATAGCAAATTTTTATCTTGAATGTCAGTTCGAAAGTTGCAAGACCCTACGACGTTTGATCAGCAAAACTTCACAAAACTTGTAACGAAAATACATAAAATGCTTTTATTATTTTAAAATTTGTATCTATAATTAGGTACAGGATTCATTTTAGCAGCAAAGCAATTTGGAGGGACAGCCCAATGCAGTCGGTACCTGGACCTTAAACTTCATTTGGCAATCGAGAGCAAAATTAAATTATCTGCATGACGTGAAGTTTGTTCATGTCAGTTTCACTTGTAATTATTTTAAACATAGAAAACAAGCGAAATAAGGACAGTAAAGTCATTGTAATAACGCAGTGTTGGATTATTGGTGCGTTTGTCGTTGTGCTTATGCCTTCAACACAAATCAACCCACGTGTTTACTGCTTCGTTGTAGCATCAGGTTGTTTTGTGAGGTTGCAAACTCCACAACTGTAAGGTGAGACCGATTCCTATCGGTAGTTTCTTGTGTTCTTTCTATAGTGGTTCCCTTAGTAGCAGCTTGTAGACCACATAGCTTCCTGCACTAAGCACTTACTGCTTGTGTTTAACAACACTGCTCTCTAATTAATATTAGTGCTTTTCTTCAGTCATGTCAATGGTATAAGTTCCACGAGCAACTCAGATCTTTTAATGTTAGGCCTTTTATATTGTTTAACTCCTACATATTCATGGCGTTTCACTTTGCTATTGTTTGCACCACGTCTCATGTTTTCTGAATGTTTTTGTCCATGGGTTTTGAGGTACACATTGGTCACTTTTATCTATGCACCACACTCTCACTCCCAATTATTATCCACTTGCTAATCATGATTTTGGTTTCTTGTTTTCATTTGTTCCGCTACTACATAGGATGTCGGGGTTGTGGCGAATTACCTCGATGCTTGCCGCCTGTCGACTGACCACTCCACTTGCAGCTCTTCCATCCCTTACGACCCGCGAACTACACCCTCCACCTTCAATTCCACAGAAAATTATGCATCAACACAGATACGAGCCCTACACCACTCCACCGCATCACAGCAGTCCCGAACATGAAAAGCTTCTGAAAGAAGAGCTCGTTAACTATCCGCCCTATCGCAATCGCAAAAGTGGGGTCTTTTTCAACTTCTAGTGCTCCTATCCTTTAGTTCGACACGGTTTTCAAGATGCCCGAATGGTTCGCGACTACAAGCGCCGAATAATTGCTGCTCACTTCTCGCCCCTCCGTATTCGTCTCAACGCTATTCGAAAGAACACCCTCCTTCCCAAAGACCTTCGTGTATGCTTTCATTTGATACACGTCACATGCCTGTCTATCTCTGTCTGAGAGGCGTTTCTGCCATTTCAGGACACCGCTTCTTTGCAATTGCACTCTCTGCCTCGAGATAGCTGCTGGACACGTATAATGACTCGTTGTGTGGTGACTTCACGTCGTCGGGGCTGTAAGACTCGTTGGCGCGTCTCGCGTATCATCTTTCGAAACTATGCCGACTATAATCAGATGTCGGGGGCCCAATGGGCTGTGTGGATTCATCAGACGTTGTGTTCTCGGCGTCACATGCTTTGGCCGCCACCGGCAAGCGTGAAGACAGTAGGGGAGTACGTGGAAAGGTACCACAAGAACATTGCAGACTAGCTGCACCAAGTAACAAGTTATCTGTAGATATGTTCGGCTGATGTGTGGGCTTGTTCCTGGATTTCTCTTTGAAGTGCAGATCTGGTTTTTAGAGCAAGTGTTTTATGCTTTTTTTTCGTATGATACTGCGCGCAAATCGATCAGTAGCTGTTTTCATGCCAACTTCCTCATTTTGTCTATTCTTCAAGTAGGTGTACTCGATCTTTCATATTAGTCGAATCGACTTAAGATAACATGTATGAACGTTTGGGCAACCTCTGAAAATGGTGCGTATCGGGAAAAGGGCTGGGTTCCTAATACTGCTGTTAAAGTTTCATGAAGACGCTCCAACTCCAATCTCGATCGTCCTGTCCTAGGCTAACGTGACATTTAGTTGAGTGAACATAGGGAATATTGACGTCTCATTGAGTGGCCAGACGATATTTAAGCCGTTAGCAACTTTGCCGAACCAAATTTTTTAGGGACTACTGGTTTTAGATTACACAATGAGCTTTCAAGTACAAAGGCCTTTTCTTATCACAATACGGCGTCCTTAAAGTCCACTTGAAAGGAGCGAAGAATAAACCAGCAGTCATTGAAGATAGGCCTTACTAGCTTACCAGCTTCCACGACATCCTACCCCTCTGGCTGGTGAAACAGGAAGCGAATTAACTTATTAATCACGGCCAACGTTGCGACAGTTCGGCCCTAGCCCGTTGGTCTCGAACTATCTTAGCCGATTTAACAAAGTCCAACTGGTTTGGTCGATTTTACCCAGGTCGTATGATTGGGTGTCTGTGTTGTAAAAGAGGTGCTAATCAAAGTAGAATGAATTCACTAATGAAAAGACGTGCATCAAAAGTCATGATAATAAAGTCGCATTCCAAAACATTCGGTTGCCAAGTCGGCGTCGGTAAAAAGGTAATGAAGAGAGGTGGAAATCTTTGGAGAGGACGATGTGGAGTGTGGAACCAGAAAAAAAGTACACTTGAGCGCCACTTTACCTCCCAAAGCTGGAAAGAAAGACGAGATTATTTAAGCAGGTAGAATAGTATGGGATGAGTCTGTTGCAGGCTTATCAAAGTCGTAGTTTGAGCGGTAAGGGGCGCCCTACCTAACTCCAACGATTAATAGGAAAGCGTTACCGTTTGCTGCATGGTAGACCGATCAAACTAATGGAAGAGAGCTTCTAGCGAAATCACCAAGGCCAGCTGATTACTCCGAGGGTCCCATTCTTGCTCTTGCGAGGCAAGGCAAGACCTCGTGCAGCATACCGTAGCACTGGCTCGTGGAGTGTCACATCGCAGCCACGTGAGGAGATATTGCCACACCTTCCACAGGCTCTTATGATTATCACTTCTCCGCACTGGACATACTACACTGCACTCGTGGGCCGAATTCGGGGTTTTTTTGTCGGACGTAGCTTTGGAATGCCTTCATCATTGCACAACCAGAATGGTCGTCTTTAAATTGTAAAGTTATCAAAGCGAAAATTATACTAATGCCGAAAAAACATGCTAAGGGTAAATATGTGCCCTCAGCATTACTTATCCGTCCTCAATGGCAGACACACGACAAGGTTGTTCGTCTTAGCACAGTGATTCCCAAACCCCACCAAATTGATGGCATTCCCAAGTACTCAGACAAAGATAATTGGCTTTTGTTAGTGTCTTCCCAAAGCTTTGGGGCAAGCGATTCAATAGGGGGGCGAGAGTGTGAGAGAGTAGGATTAACAAAGGGATACTTAAGTTTCCCATTCTCAAGATATCGTGCGAACCCTATTCCATCTTTTTTACCAGATAATTACGGGGACAACGTTATGGTAATCTCGTGTGGTTAATTATTACCCTAAAAGTCCATATTTTGAAATCTTTCGATTTCGCCTATGATCTATCAGGTGTTCCAGGTACTTGTAACAAATTTCATTGGTTTATTTCTTCAAAGAAGGCTCAGGGAGCTAAGCTAGGCTCCTGTGGAACCATAATTGGCAGTTTTGGGCTTCAAAAATTTACAAACCTGGCCTTAGAACAGTTGACTAAACTGTGGCGGGCTTGGTCTGAAAAAATGGAGCTCAAACAGACATTACAAAATGCTCCATCACTCAGTACGGCACTCATTCGTCCTCTCGCATCAAAGATTGCTTACGAAACAGACAAATCACTTAAATTGCGAGTGCTGGACCTTACTTAATCCGCTTTCGGGTGCCGATGCGCAGCCGTCCGTGCAGCGTTGACTTTACGCGCTTTACGCTTCTTGTCCTCCTCCTCCTTCTCAAGAATCTTGGCCAATTTGTAGGAGCAGACAGCACTCAGAAAGAAGAGCGGTGTCACAAGAATCAGGATTGTCGAGGTGAAGCCCCAGGGATCCTCCACAGCGAAGAGGGACCACTGATAAACAAGAACACCCTATAGTCTGGTGAAAGTGTGCTCAAAGAAGCAGCCATGTAACCTACAAGAGCATGGCTTACTTGTTTCAAATTGACAAAAAAAACTAAGAAAGTTATGATCCGGAATGAAATTTCCAAATCAAAACAATTTTGAACCGAGAAAAGCAATAAAGAAGTAAAAGAACAGCAATTCTGCATAGGTTTAGCACGCGTTGATGATATTGACTATCCCATGACCAATCAAACAGCGAAAATGTCTTGGATTCGTAGGGTAGGGAGGGGATCCCTTGCACAAATAGGTTTCTTGAGTTGTAGGGGAGGGCACCCACTAGGTCAAATGCCCTAGTTACACAAATTTTTGACGGTTCTATGGCACAATTAAAGACAAAATAAATCAAATAGGAACGCATTGGTAAACACCACCCGAATTCGTAGTCGAAAAAGAGGACCAGGACACTCGATCAAAGAAAAATCCTTGCTATAGGAAGTAGACCTGCCTCAATGAATTTGTAGGCAAACCACCCCTTCCAATCCTGAGGTACAGGTAGATTTGCAAACTCTTCTTTCTTCTTCAAAAAATCGTTCCAATTGAGACTTGCAGCATTCGATGTTGAAGCCTCCTCCATGGCCGCCTAGAAAAAGACGTACTTTACCATTGATCCCTCTCTCAGGTATCTCAATTTTAGGAACCAGAAAATGCCCGGAATACTAGAGGGTACGTCTTTATTTGTCTGATTTGTACAGGTTGGGGGATGTAGTGGGAACAAACCAGGGTTCAGCACGGGCTTCATCAGCCGGAAGAATGGTAAGTCTACCCAAAGCACCCTCGTTGAAGGCTCGTAGAAAGTGTGTTGCTGCAGCGTCGAAGTCAGGCTCTCCCAAGGGTTTTTGCTGAAATCTCTCCCCGTCCTCCTCCGAGAAACGACGATTTTTATGATGAGGCGGTCGAATTAGATGACGCCGCGCTGCCACCCACGCCAACAGCTTTTCCACTCTTTGTGTCGGTTCAGGCAGCCCAAAAGTTACTACGTATTGATAGTTGGAGTGCGCGTTCAGGCAGAAGAGGAGGTAGTCCGCCAGGAGAACTGGAATTGCAGCCCAATACTCTTAGCAGTCCTTAAGATTAATCATTATTATTTGTTAAGTTTGAACATCCTCAGTATTAGTTACTCATCTACCAACTAATGATGGCCCATTAGGACCGATGTAACTGGACGCCAAAAGGAAATGATGAGCTGACACATACTGACATATAGACACAACACTGACCCCAATGAGCTAAAATAAATTAAACGACATGAAATGAGTCGTGTGATCGCCTACCACCTTCAGACGGGTGAAGCAAGGATCAAATCCACATAAGATGGCTTATCTACTCCCCTCTGCGGGGGTGGCAAAATGTGGTGATTTTTCAGTTTATCTTATTTAAGTATCCAGATCCAGCCTTATTTACTAACACTAATAACACCAATAAATGCCGCCTTCCAAGATGAACAGTATGAGTTCTTTTCTATCATAATTTCAAAATTTTCAGTGAATGAAACGTTAATCGCCCTCGCGATCCATAACAATGCTAGGCAGACAATTTCTTGGAGTGGCACGATCCAGTTCAGCCTTCAATAACATCAGTTCTTTATTAAGCTAATTGGGCCACAAGTTTCGGAACAACTGCACCTTTTAAATAAAAAACTTCCACATTTGTACATCAGGTTGAAGTAAAATGATGCTCTTCAACGCCTTATATCCTTGCAAAAATCAGTCATTTTCAAGGGAAGTCAATTTCAAAAATGAATGACCATACGACCAAACACAAAGGGAGCATCAACTAGGGGTGGTTCTGCAACTAGACCAATAGCAGCACAAGAAACATACTGCACAACCTCGAAACTTGGTAAGAGAAAAATACATGATCGTTGACGCGACAAGTGTTTAGGGGTAAGATCTTAATACGTGTATTACAAAGGTAGAAAGCAACCTAAAGAACCGTCAAAACTAATGAAAAAGGCTTAAATCCGATTAATAGCTTTTAATTAAATTAACCTGTTTTCAGAAATGGCCAAATGAAGTGATCTGCAAATAAGGGACTCGACCTGTTACAAATACAACGAATCCCAGAACTTTCAGGGAAAGCTGCCTTACAGTGAGTGGAGGGGGGAGCAACAAAAAGGAACCTACTCTTATCCACTGCATTCCAGTCCATCGCCCCACAAACACCCAGACTGAGCTGGCCGCAAAGAGTCTGGGCTCTAGGCTCCAGAATGCCAGGCGTATCGATCAAACGGAGAGTGCAGAGCTCGCTCGTCGCGCCGCCCGCTACAGCCAAAGGAAGATCGCGTGCAATTACTACCGGACCCCCAACTCTGCGCGTCAGCCCAGCAATCTTCCCCACTCCCACTGCCGACCTCCGACAGCGCGTAGAAGGCGCAAAGCTACGTAATGCATTAATAAGGCTACTTTTTCCACAGTTAGGAAGTCCCACTACCATGGCATCGACGTAACGTTGAGAGCCAGACGAAGCTCCATCTTCACTGACACCGTTGGTGAATTCATGCCGAAAGGATGAATTAGAGTCAGACCAGCGGGGTGTTAGTTCAGCCAATCTGCAATGAAACACGTGAGAGCTAGGCTTGATGAGAAAATAGTGGTAGAGCAGAGAGGAATGTGTGCAGTCGCGGGTAGTTAACTTACCTTGTGAGGATTCTGTGCAAGAGACGTTTTTGCCGCTCTGGGTGTTTAAGATTAGTGAAGAATATGTCTGCCGGTGGATGGTACAGTGGACCAAAAGAGATGTCTTCGGAGATAAGATCCTTGTACTTTGTGTAGTTACTTACTGATTCGGAAAGGTCTGTCTTAGACATTACCAGGACATGAGGGCGAATCTGACAAACGAAGCAAACGTTGAGGTGGCTATCAAAGCATGGCTAACAGTAGACTGAAAACTAATTGGTGATTACTAAAAGATTGACACACCTGGCCAACTTCCTTCACGAATTGACAGCGTCCAGTAAGTGGGATACGAGCATCATGAATCTCTATGACTATATCAACCTCAGCCAAACGTGAAGTGATATCCTTGAGACCTTTCTGCATATGTCCGGGGTACCAGTTGAGTGAATCAGGAGAAACATGGCGGATGTAGTTCGAATATGGTGTTGATAGACAAAAGTAACGCAAAAAAGGATAATTTCGAGCAAAAGACCACCTAACGGAATAGAGCACCCCAGAAAAACGCGTCAAGACCATATCAGAATGCCATCCCTTGAATAGGTTAGTAAGCTCTAAGCGTACTAAAAGTCGACTTAAATATACTTAATTATACTATTAACAACGTCGGCTTAAATTAAGTACAAAAATTTTCCTGACCCATAAAGGGACAAGACTTAAAAAATTGAGTAAGAACGCAGGGTTAAGGAAAGTGAATAATCTCCAAAGAAGAGGCGTTCGGCAAACTGTACCTCACGCGACTTTCACTTTAGCCAAAATTGAGTATGGGCTTAATAGCACTGCTTGTGAAAATGCTGTAGCTTTTGAGCGTCAAATGCTTCGGGAATCCGATTCATTCTCGAAGACAAAAGAATATATGACACTTTAACACATTGCATGCACGCATAGTTTAGGAACTGTAAGGCCTTCACCAATAATGACAGCGCCACAAACATCCATGCCACGGTAGGTCCAGTCGAGGAAGGCAACACTGCTGTGTTACTGGTGACTCTCAACCGCAAAAACTAGGTCTTCAGGGATCTAAGCGAGAGATTCCCGTAGAAGCATGCTGCACGAAAGCAAAGTAAATTACGCACTGTTTCAACGTTAAAAATCACACCACACTACACACGAAGTTCTATTTTGAAACCTCGTTTTTGTATCAGTTATCATCTTCTTCGTTTATATTACAAAAGCCTCAAATTTGATGTCTGTAATTAATGCTGATGGTTTTTAGAACAGGCATCCAATAAATTCTTTGTGTATAATGTCCCAGTTTCCCATTTTGTAACTGTCAGCATGATAAGACGTGCTGGGGTCGTGTCTGAGTACGAAACAAAAAAATACGATGAAAGCATTTGGGACTTTTTTAAGGTACACAGTTTAATCGATCGTAGCAGAATACTTGCAGAAACATGGACGTTTCTTCATGGAAAGTCGGATAAACTCCATAGCTCTCAACCATAAGCAACCCTACAGGTACGCAGTGCCCAAAGGGAGATCGGTTAGCTTGCATGAATTGTTCCGTAACAGAAATAGATTATCATATATAAGGCTTCAGAAGATGTAAAACATCGCAGGATCGGTGGTTTCTCAAATGTTGTCACTTCGTGTAATTTTCGTCCGGATGGAAAAATGATCATTGGCGGAGAAGTGGGTGGATTTTTACGGTTTTGTACCACAGACAAAAACTCCTACCATCTCCGAACGTTTCAGGCACATGAAGGGTATATTTGTCTTGTCTTGTTTACCGTCTTATAGCGATGTGCTCCACGCAAACTTCCTATGTGACGGCCTAAAGGCCATAAGTCTTGGAAAGGATGGGTTCGTCAAGGTTTGGGACGTTTCTCTTGGTGAACTGCATTCCAAATTTCGTGTCACTCATTGTCACGAGCCTCCCAGTTGTATGGCTGCTGGCAAAGTGAACCCCAACCTCTTTTCTGTTGGTGATTTTAACGGGGTTATAGCTGTTCATGATTTGCGACAGGTAATGTAATAGTTTAAACTTTAAATGGCATCATTTTTAGCCTGAGCCGACTCATAAATTTACTTTGTCTTCGACACCATCTGCTCTTCATCTCGCCTGTGATGACAGTATTGTTGTGTCGGCAGCAGATCACTACGTCTATACTTGGGAGTCGTTCACTGGGAAGCCTTTCCTTCAAAATCATCTCGACGTCTCCAGTGTCTCTACTCATCCTGGTGGCTATATGCATTACAAACTCATCACAGGTCTCACTGTGGTTCGATGTCCTGATGTACATCAGGATCCACTTCTCCTCTCTATCGGAATGGACAGACTTCTTCGCATTTCCAGCCTCAACACTTTTGAAGTACTTCATCAGGAGCGTCTCGTTTCTCCCTGCACAGCTCTTGGCGCTTTCGTATGTCGACTGCTTAACTTTGAACTATAGCGGCGAAAGTCTGTGGTTAATATTCTCTCCCTCTAGCCGAACTTGAGTTACGTCGTCGTTGGCACTGAAAGCGGTCTCATTCGGACATTCTCCTTTACTACGCCCTCCACGTTGTTGGAGATGGAGAAGGGGAAGGGAAACAGTGGCAATGCTGAAATAGACGAACCTTTTGCTGTGGTCGACCCTGGATTAAAGGCAATGGTTTCTCGATTTTCTGGCAAGTGGCGTGGCATAAATTTGGATGAGGAGGACAAGGCTCTTACCACCGAGGAGTGGTTTAAACGGTCTGACGCAGTCGGGACTCGGATTGCTCCAAAGAATTGGGGATTTAAAGGATCCAGGGCACCACTTATTCATGAGGTCTGTTTATTTTTTAATTCCTTTAGTTCTTGTCGGTCAAAAGCGACACTGTCGGATGTTCGGACACTACGCCGTCTCTTTAGCACACAATAATTTCACGCGTATCGAGGGCTAGTGGCAGTGGGGGAAGTATTCGCGAGCCGGTGCAGATTGCCCGACTTACCAACAGGCTACTACGCTTCCAACACTCGCGAGCATTGAGTGAGGCGCTTCGAGTCTGTTCACATGCGCGTGCCAACTCTAGGCGCTCGCCCAACGCTGCCGTAGTGGTTGAAACAGCCCGGCTCGCGGTGATGGCGGTGGTGCGTGAGCTGTCCCGCCGTGGCGCCCTTCCCGCCGCTGTGGGAGGACAGACGCTAGAGGATTTGGCTCGTCTTCTTAGATTTATTTTGAGAAATGCCTGGCGCCCTTACGCCACTCCCACTTGTCTGAATCTCTTCCAACTTATTTTGAGTAAGTTGGGCTTGTCTCGTCTACTTTTTGACACGGTTAAATGAATCGTGTCTCTAATGTATTTCCGCTCACACTGAGGGTTGTCCCATTTAGGGATGATAACGACTCATTTACTACTTATAATTATAATGGGACCGTTGACGTCCACTTTATGTACAAATAAAGCGTTTTTTGGTAACGGCAATGAAAGCAGGGGAAGGGAAGTGGGACCACATGGCAAGTCAACGCGGTCAGCTGCGATATGGCTGGTTAAATTCTTTTGAGAACGTTCACTTCCCTTTGGATCGAAGGTCATGACACTTGGGTTGAATTTTTTCACTTCCAACATCTGTCTTCTACCTGCATAATTGTCGCTGTTTTTTGGCCAGTTTTTTTTGCCTAATAGCTTCCCAAATTTGAATGATGGACTTTGGAAATGCTTTTCCACTTTTCCCGCAATTGGGTTGTCTTTTGATTAATTTTGAGGAATGTTATTGTTAAAATGGTTCGCTGAATAGTTTATCTCTGCACCTTAGCTTCCAATCGCTTGAACATGAAAGCATCGACGAGTGTTGATCGTAATTTCTTGACGCCTTTTGTTGTACTCCAGAGTTGTACAGTCCCTCAGCGCTGGCAGAGAACGAGGAGTATGCGAAGGTCTGCTGCCTGATCCGCAACATGTCGTTAAACTTGGAAAAAATCGGCGCTCTTTCCATGAAAATGCGAGCCGTCCTATATCCCGAGAATTCCGAGGCTGTCCGCTCACCTGTGTTGGGGGATGAGGCGAAACCGGACGCCAGTTCGATGCCCAAGTCATTAGAGCTGGAGGCGATGAATCCGAACAGGCAGCCTATGAAGCATACTTTGTCGAATAAGCCGGAAGACGTTATCGGTAAAGAAGGAGAGATGGTAGAATTGGAAACGAAGCGAGCCTCGCCTTTAAAAAATTCACTCAAGACGGGCAAACAACGTCAGTCGACGTCTGCGACTGTGGAGGAGGAGACGGAGGAGGTGAAAGTAGAATCGACTAGGCACTCCAAGGTGAAGAAAAAGCGACGTCAATTAAAGGAAGCAGTGGACGTAGGTGAGAATGTAAACGAAGTCAATGTGGAACAGACGACGCCCAAAGAGGTAGCAAAGGGTCATAAACGTCCTTTATCGGAGGCAGAAACGGATAGGGTGACTGAGGGATCAGTTCCACCCAAGCAGTCCCTGCCTCTTGCGAAGAGGCTGAGGAGGAAATGAGGAGATCGCCACCTGTGTTTGTATGTCTGTACATAGTGTCCTCAGACGTGAAAGTGAACTTTGATTAGCTTCCATGTTTTTTTTTCTGAAAAGGGGTTCTTTGATTGGCTTCTGTGAATAAAATCCATTTAAATTTATAGTTTTGTGACCGATTTTTGCGTGTTAGCTGGTAGTTTTCCACCGGATTGACTTCCGCATCCGAGGTTTTGAAGTGAAGGATTTGCACACACACTGGCTGGTGAATATGGTGTTAGCGTGGCGGGCGGAACGTGATGCCATCCAAGTGGAAATTGTGTTTGTAGAGATCGCAAACATTTTGGGGAACAACGCTCCTGTGTAAGGAGGTGGAAACACCAACTTATCGGAAGTAGGGGCCCCTTCAGCTTTTGAGGTTCGAGCAGGTTTCGGCTCTTTATTGAGGTGCATCTGCGAAAGTATTCGCAGCACCTTTTACTTTGCCAAATATAATTGCAGTGCTTTACGAAAATGCCAAAGTGATGTTCGTGGTTTGACGCGCAACATCTACTTAGATTGCTATGAGTGGCGACTTGCTTCAGGAAGACTGTGCCTGGATGGTTAAAATACAGAGGGCCACTCACTATTATTAACGTAGAGACAAAGCATCCTTCTGCAAGCAATTTCTATCATGCCACTTGCGGCGCAAAAATGCCCAGATTATTCTTAAACTTTAGTTAAAGTTTTTCCTTCCAGGGGATCTATGAGGAGTCAGAACATATTCAACTATTTGCATAAACAAATTATCCCAAATAAGAAAAGACCGGTATTTACCTACTTTGATTAACTTAAACCGTGAAGTATATAGAAAGAGAACGACCATAGTTCACGGAGTCGTGTCACATTTGTGACATGAGTGGTAATCCACCAAGTCGGTAGACAGCTGGCCGAACTCAGATCCATCAAAATCATTTTTGGTACTATTCCCCTCCGAGATTATTAAATCAATGCAGAGGAGTGAGAGGTGCATCAATGGTAATTTGATTTAAGGAAAAGTACAAAAGAAAACCATGAGAAATGTGGCTTTCCTTTTTGGGTCACTGAGATTAGTACTGATAAAGAGAAGCACAAATAGCGGTTAGAAGGAGAATAAATCACAGGCTTGTCAAAATATTAAAGAATCAAAGTAGATAGCAGGGTGTAGAACACGGAGTCATCACAGCATTATCAGAGGGAGGAAATAAATAAGTTAAGGACACTTCACTGGCAGTGGTTGCAGTAAGTTCTCATTTATCGACTTATCCAACCATTCGACTGTCAACGGAGTCAAGTTGCCCTAAAAGGCAAGTGCTAGTTGACATGTACTACTTAATCAGCCTGTAAGTAGAATGTAGTTGTCACTAACCGGGGGTGGTGATGATTGTGTTCCATCAGGCCAAACAATGGCATGAGTTGCGCTCATCATGGACTGTCGAAGGCCATCTCCAATAACGACAGCGCCACAAGCAACCATGCGACGGTGGAGCAAGTCGAAGGAGGCATCATCAATCAAGGCCTTCGGTGCTCGAATTACAAAACCTTCAAGCAGTGGGCGGAGGTAATTAAATGGGTAAGAATCCCGAATTCTTTTGAGACAAGGCTTCTACAAATCAAAGAAGTAATCTCTGCATAATTCTCATCCGCTCAATATCCAATATCGAAATCGAAACGATACTGCTTTTATTAGTAGCGGATGGATTTCTATTGGGAAGAGTGAAAAAAAAAGACGTCTAATCAGAAAATAACAGAACCTGAGAGCGAAATGAAAGAAGGCACTATTAGGTAGTCGCATTTTATAGCGGTTTTTACCTACTTATGCATACTTTGTGATTTCTCAGCAAAGTTCACAGGACCAGACATGTAAATCCTTTTTCGATTAGTTCCATGGGTTTTAAAAACATGTTCCCGCTTGTAATAAAATTCATCAAGCCTTAATTCCTGAGCTCTCATTGGCTGAGCTCCATGCATGCGAGTGCGTAAAAGAGGCATCAAAATTACACTGCTACCTGCAGCAACCAATCGAATAAGGGAGAAGAAGAATAGAAATGCCTGGGAAGGGCACATGAGACTAAGCATTCTTATTTATGGAGCTTTAAGATTGAAGAGAAATTTTAAAATTTTAAAATAAAACCCCATTCCTTTACGAGGTTTTAAGCACTTATGGTATATCATAATGTGTTCCTTGGCATACATTTTGTCAAGTTTAATTTTGCCATAAATCTGGTGTACAAGCGTAGTCAACCCTTGCCATTGGGCTTCTCCACAACCCACTCAACTTTCTTGCAAGCCGAGCCTATCGCGCCAAACTCATTTGTGCGCTTGGCACCCATTCCAACTGTATAACAGGGGAGCACCTTTTGTTGATGCCAAAGCCGCAAGAACGATAGGCTAGTTGGATTGAAATGGTTGCATAACACTTAATCGCAACTGTTCACTGCTTTTTATCATGGTTGTTCTGCTCTAGACCAGCGTTTCAAAACGGCATCTTCCAACCAACCCGCAGTTAACAATGAAATAACTTGGCTTAACAATATCACCAGTATGCACTAGGTTTCGTTAGAATAAACGCTTGTCAGCAATACGTGGAATGGATCCAATGTTTTACACTAAAAACGCCAAGAATGAAGAAGAAGTTCCCGAACACATTAACCAAGCAAATCAATTGTAAGCAACTGATCCGAGTCACCTTTACGGCTTCCTTCACCTTCGAGTCATCATCTTCCTCCTCCAGAGCGCGTTTCAGTGCATCTTTCGAAGACATTTGGTTAGAAGGCCTAGAGATGACATCTAGCCATCGACTCCAATCAGACTGACTGTGTGATGCGGAGAGAAGGGCCTCCAGTCGTGGCACATCCGTCGCCTCACGCCACGTCTTATCGGGACGCTGGCGAGTTAGCCGCGGAAAGCGTATGGAAATGCCTTCCTGTGTGGCGCTAGCTCCTGCGGTGTGTGCTCCAGCGCGCGAAAACTCGGCGCCAGTGATCTCCCACACCGATGATTTCTGAAAGAGAAATAGATGCAGGATGGGAGCGATGGTGCCGTGGCACATGGATAAAGAGATTCAGGACGAACCTTCGGATCCTTTACAACAAAATCTGGGACCAAGCTGCGAGATACGTTCAACCATTTGGGCACCTTAGAATAGTCCTACAAATCAAAATATTGGACATACTCATAGTCTAAAAGGTAAGCATTTGAAAGAAAATAACTTATTTACAAAAAATACCTTTGAGATTTTAATCATTTGTCCTTGTTTGTGCAAACGCAAAAGAGCATCGTCTTTGAATCCGCTGGCGACTTTCGTGACAGTGCAAAATTTCTCCGTTGCCGGATCGTATGCTCCCATTAAGTAGACAGACATAAGACCTCCTAAGGGATTTTCGTGGAAAAATTGACACTGCCAATCATAAAACCTCTTTGTTTGGGAATTAGAAATTGGGCCATGAGTTGCGTATTCTACGACAGCCAACCCTCCAGCACCAGTCCAAAGGCAGTTTTTCTGTATTTAATTATGCCTGCCAAAGTTTGGAGAGTTTTTGTTTTCGCTATTAATTTCCATGCCTGACTGCTGCCTCATTAGCTGAAATCATAATTTTTTGCACTTTAAAAGTGCCAATCATCAATCCAAGTCCAAGGGCAATCAGTTGCTATTAGCTACGCGTGGGCAAGACCATTGAATGGTCCGGACTTGGGCAGTCTTTGCTATTTGGCCTCGACGAAGCCATCCAGTAAGTGGCCAATTGCATCTTTACATTCTAAACCAATCACTTAGCTTTGCAAGGCTATACAAACTACCACTCCTGCTTTCCGATATCGAAGAGCAGACTAATACGCATGCTTTTTTGAGTCGCAAGATAACAATAATAATCGAATATTATTGTGTTGGAACATCCGGACCTGATCTCTGGTCTAATTATGCTCGTTTAGCTACATGTAAATCCACAGAACTTCCAAACTAACAAAACTGGGGGGGTAGCTGTGACTTAGTTGAGATAATCATAGCTAAAGCTTCGTCAGGCGTAAAAAACAGCGTTTAGTGTCAGATACGGGTACGGCATAGTACTTAATGCTTATTTTACCCTTTGCCGATTTTTAGGTTATAAATACAAGTGCTTGCCTTATTAGTCTTAAAAAAACACAAACAACTATCCTACAGAGGGCCATTGCTCACCTCGTCTTCCTTTTCCATAGTAAGCACCCAAGACAAGGAGGTCAGCTGAATCGGCCATGGCTCCTTGACCGAGGTAGTCCTTCTTAATCTTTATCCAATGACGCTTTCCCGGCTCATAGACACTCTATGAATACATGGAACGACCTATCATCAATTTATCAATCACTGCCAACCTTGTCATGCCGTAACTTGACTGGGTAAAACACACAAATGTAGTTTAAAAACCGATATTTCGATTCTTATTGCCTTTCTCCTGTTTTTCAAATCCTAGCCTCTCAATCAACTACTTTATTTCCTCCGGATGATGTCTCAGCATTTGAGGGTTGCACTTATGCAGTGGTTTTCGTTCAATTTCTGTAGATGCGGCCAACCAATGGACACACAACGCAGTGCGTTGGGACCCTCCAGAAGAGATCGAAGCCTAACAAAGAACTCACATTCTTTGGCTTAACGACAAGACCTTCCAAGCCTTCGGCGAATATGCGAGCCAGTAGTTCGTTCAATTCGCGTTTTGTCTGCAATTTAAAAAAAACAAAGAAGCATGAAAGTGGATTCAAGCAAAGGCAGTCTTACGCCTAAATTATTTTCTTAAACTAAGCCGCTCAGCAAGAAATACGATTTCATGGGATTATCTACCATAGCTCAATAAAGAAAAGGTGGAACATCTATGCAACGCAGGAATAAAATGATCGGTGTCAGCACATCACATGTAGGTGACATCTTTAGATTGCAAAAAAACCTTCTGAGTACTCATCCAGTGCACTTTTATTTGGATGCACACGCTTAAGCAACCGAAATTTAATGCTCAAAAAATAGACCATGATGACCTAACTAACCTTAACCTCATGTTTTTCAGATAGCAACACTCTATTTGGCACGGCAATCATGTTTTGTTCCAGAATCTCGCGCCTTTTGTACATGGGCCTAAAAAGTACGAAACCTAGTATGCTGTTGCACAGCAAAGAACGACACTGAGAACTATTCGATAACCAAGTAATCCGACGAAGGTGCAAGATTGATGTGACTCACTCAAGAAGAAGACTTCTTCCGTTGATGTAGAGACAGTCAAAGACAAAGAGGCATACAGTGGCATCTACAAACCCCTGCCTCTAAAAATAAACGGTATCAAGATTTTTCAGACAAAGAATCGAATGTGCAGTAGCTAAACAATCTTTCCAGGCTTTTAAGACTCCAAATGAAGAACTTCTGCCCTCGAGACATGCTTCAGCCGTGTCGACAAATCATCAGCCCATACATTCAGCAATCAAACAGCATCTACTAGAATAACCCATTGAAGGCTTGGACCGCTAAATGATAGGTCTAAAGAGTATCAAGCACACCAATTAGATCCCAAATCGGAAATACATAATAATGGTTCCGCAGCTCCACTGCATGCCAACGCCTCCCAATCAAAATGGTGTAAGATTTTTCTGATGCGAATAGAGTATTTACTAGTGAAACTCACCTTACGAACTCCCAGAGTGCCAAAAGGCAATGGTTTTTGCGTTTTCGTGTCTAGAAGGAGGATTTCGGAGTCCAGAATCAGATCCGTAGCAGTTGGGAATGCCTTGGGGACGTATTCCTTAAGGTGTTCCACCTGTTCAAACAAAAGGTGGAAGAAGTAAAATTTTCGCATTTGTAGATACACTATAAGTTCTCACATTTCTGCACTGCGTTTTGGAAAAGCATCTCATAGCCGTACTTATTTTTTGACGTTCATTATGCAAATGTATTCATGCATTTTTTACTCATTTAAAGATTTTAAAAAGTAACTTAACTAACCTTGCTTAATTGAACAGGTTTAAGACTCCGCGAGTAGTAAACAAATCGATTTCCCTGTTTATGCACCTGTACACGCTCACCATCGTACTTTATCTCTACCAGTGCATCACCCAATGCAGAAGTCTTCGAGATAATTGCGTCCACTGAGCGACCCGGTTCAGCAAGCATCGGTTTCACCGGAGTCATAAGTTTGATAGATACAGAAAGATCAAACCGTCTAAGTCGTCGTTTTTTAGAATCTGGCGGAATTCGCGCCTTTTCTACAATAATATCAAGATTCTGCGAAGTTTGAAATGCGGAGTAGGCTTGAGGTCCCAGTGCGTCCAGCCTACAATCAGGAATTTTAAGACAATGATAAAATCGCGTAAGGCTAAAAAACAGACTAAATAGAAAAAGAGCTAACACTTGTTTAGAACCAACATCGATGCGCAAATCCTTTTTGATTAGACGAATGAAGACAAGAAAGTCTTCAGCAGTGCATAATTTCGTGCATTTCCTCAGAATAGTAATTCGATCACTGTCCCCACTGGCATTTGACAATTCATCCAACCATCCATCAACCTAATGAATAATGATGTTAAGCTGATTAGGCAAAAAAGGTTTGAATGATCATGCTTACCTCTTTTAAGGAAACCTTGCTTTTGGTAAGTGGTCGAACCGCATCGCTTTTTTGGAAAAAAGTATAAAGAGTTGCGCCAACGTCTCCCTACATACATTGTAGTCAGTAATGACGACATGTACCTTTTCTAGATCTTCTAGCATTATCTCTCTATCAATATCAAATATTTCGGAGAAATACTTAACTAGTTGCTTGTCCTGAACATGAAATTTTCTGTGAAAGCACTTCGGTATGAGAAGCTTTAAAACAAGAGCTGCGTCTTGATGCAGTGATCCTAAATTTCAACAAATTAGGAAAATGTCCGGAATTACCATTCGGTCCATCTCTAATAAACCTCGAAATAATCGAAGTTCGAGACTTGCGCCCACCGCAGCCCTCCAAGGCGTCAATTAACTCAACGAAATCCCCAAAAGTCACCTCTTAAGAATAAAATATGATAAACTGGTACCCTCCGCTTCTGACGCCATGGTTAATAGCCCGATTTTGTGGAAGGTAAATGACGGTATATATGCAGTATCCTGACGGCATACTTGCGTCAGCTCCTTTGTTATTGGGTAGCATTGATTACACTTAGGTCACGTTTAATTAAACTAGTAAAGACAAAGTCTAATGTAGTATGTAGCCTTTGACACCTTGTAACCTGTATATGTAATAATAGTTTTAAAATTTTTATAAATTTTTATTTTTTTAGTTAGAAGAGATGACACATTAAACTAAACTATAGTTTTTCTAAAATCAATTCTACATTTTGTCATTTACCTTATTTAATCACACCTTATTTCGCCTTGCATTTCCAAAAAATCTTGAACTTGGCTTTTATGTAACGGATTTTTTTGGTAAATTATTTAACTTACTAAATGCTCGGAGCCCAAGATGCGAGACATAATGCGTGTTGGTGTCGCCTCTTTTTTTGTTGTTCTTCTCAATCAGTAAAGCGAAGTGCTTTTGATTAATAATATTTAAAATATAGCCTTGTTGGAGTATTTTGAAAAAGATAGTAGGCATAACTTGAGGAGAATATTAATATATATAGCTCAAAGAGATGGTTTGTGCTATCGGCACGTCCAGGAGGCCATCCGCCTTGCTGATATACAATGGAAAAGAGATGAAGAAAATTATTGTTTAAACCGAGAGTTAAACAACAAATGTAGTACATATCCTACTTTTCCTTTGTGCATTGTCCCCTCGTCCCTCCCAGTTAGCCGTCGCAATGCAATCAGCGCTAAAAGATTATACCCACGAGATAAAACGTGGCAATCATCAAATGCGCATGTACTTGAAGGAAAACCTCGTTCCAATTCTAGCGTTTTTTATATTCATTTGTGGTTTGAATTTCGGTCAAATTTGGGATTACGATTTTTGGGCGGCCAATAGTGCCGACCATCACGCATGTCCATAGTTTGGGTTGGATAAAGTGGCCTAAATGTATGTTCATGCTACTTAAAGTTGTATGTAACGCAGCTTCTTAGCTATAGTTTTTTGTCTGTTCAAATTGTCCTGTTGCTCTTGCCTTGGAACTGCTATGTCCGGATTCGACCCAGAATGATGGGGAAGTCGTAAATGCATCGGGAGTTAACTTTATCGGCACTTATATGCCATGAAACTTTTTAGGTGGTTCACATCTAGTGTAGAACACGAGGCTAAAGTAATTACCAAGGTGGGATGTCAATTCCTGCCCTTTAGTTCCACTACCTCATTGATTCTTCCACCCGGTACCTATCAACTTCTTCGGCACCACTAAAATTTGTCAGCCCTCGTTACTGTAACGCTGCGATAATTCTTCAAGGGGTCAAGACTTTTAACTTATCCTACAGGCCAGTCCACCCGGCAAAGACAGAATGACCAACCAGGTGAGCCTTCAAAATGCAGCTTAAAGATCGGAGTTTCTACAGCAAATCCTTTGAGCAAAATTACTAGGAATCCTCTATTTTTCTCTGCCGATGCCACAGGATTAACAAGCGTAAAAATGTCTTTGTCTGTGAGGCTTGCTGAAGCACAACTATAATTAGGATCGTGTACACCCCAAGGGGACAAATGGAGCAAACAAATGGCTTTGCACAGCACAACCTGATCAGTTTTATAATCCTTTCCATACGGTACATCCCAAATTGAAATGAATAATTAGAATCTTAACCTTCATTTTAAAGCGTATCAATAACTCATAACATTTTCTTCTTATATTAGAGATTTTCGCATTTTTTTACTGATTTCCATATAAAAAAACGTTAAATTGAACGTACATGTGTAAATCATGAACACTTTTAAACCACCGTTAAGATTAGTAAAGGCTTCTGTAGAAAGCTCATGCAAGCCTAGGTATTCTTAATCCGGAAATTTCATGATTTCGGAGGTGAAGGTCGTCTCATTCACACCATACTGCACCTTACACTGTGGATTCAGCACGTTCATCGCTGGTTTAGCTTTGTGCCGCATCAGGATGACGCTTGTGGCTGGAATGGCATCCGAGCAACCCCAGTAGCCTTCGGGCCGCCTGCACTACTGCCATGGTATTCAGGCCTCGTACAGCTTCAAAGAGGACGCTGGATGCTCTTCTTTATATGCTGTGTTCCCCTCTCCTTAAAGCCAGAAGTGCTGAAATTAGTAAAGCCCGAAGAATTTAACGCGTTGTCGAAGTCTGCATGGAGGAAAATAAGTTGCACATGCGGTTTTAACGCCTTATTCAAAATAAAGGCAAGTGAAACCGATTCGGGTAAGAGATTGATAAATTTGGTTCCACTTCGAGTTCGGTCCGCCCTACACAAAAACACACCTGTCACCCAATCCCCGCTTGTTCCTTTGCTTCAGATCATAACCTTATGCAAATGGGTCTGGGGAAGTTGATGCTGTTTGGGTTGCTTCTTGAGGCGGCTGCAATAAACCTTTGATATGTTAAAAGTGGCATTACATTCATTGTGAATGGCTCCTTCTTTATCACGCCACTGCTAGGCTCAATGCTGTCGCCTCATGGAGACGTCCACATCTACACGTTGGACGCGCTAGTAACACATCCAATGCTTGTTTTAAGTTCTCACTGTTATCCATTTCAGGCTTCTGTGGCTTAAAATGCACACTTTTTGCAAACTCAAGATTGGTGAATGTTCTTACCATGGAAGGAATTAGTCTAAATAAAGTGTCCAAATCCGCTTTACTCATATGACGGGCTGGCATCTTGAGTATCAAAACCAACCAGTCCGCAATAGTGTTCTTGATTTCCAAATAAATTATGAAGCTTAATTTACAATGTGCATTGGGGGAACTTAGCGCCGCTTTGTTACGCCTTCGGATATTTCGTGGGCGCTTCATCAAGCACTGCAGTAAAGCAGCTCAACTCAAGTGAACACAGTCTGTCAGAACATTAACAGCATTTCTAGTAGGTGGGTGAAATCCAAGTAGACAATTGGACAGCAGCGGAAGGGCAGGGGTGCGGAGGGAGGAGGAAGGGGCGAGACGAATGGACGGCGTTTACTGCCTTCCCATCGTCAATTTATTTATCTTCTCTTCTTGATGGCAAGTTAATACATTTCCTTAACGTCCGACCTGTGAATAGTGATTACGCATGAGTCGCAAATATTGTGGAGCGTTGCGATGTCGCTTGGTCAGCTGGTGAGATGACACTTCATGACCACTACACTATAAGACCAGGGATGGCTACAAATTCTATCTATATATAAATGTCTTTTTGCTGGGCGAAAACAATCGAGACCTTGGCCTATGCATTTTACTTGCTAACAAACGGATCACATGATGCTGGGGAATATTTGCATTCACCCGAGAATGCTTTCCGCTTTCAGCGTTTCATAAGTGACTTGGTTGAAGCTAGGTTTTCGAGACCTTCTAGAATCTGTGGGGAGTTTTTCCTTTCGTACTTTTAACCACATAAGGTTTATGAAAAGGTCATAAATAGGTAAAAATGTAATTCATCCTCTGCCGCTGTCTCTCAGCCAACAATCGCTTAGGCCAAAGCAGCATCCTCCTTTGCTCGGCCACGCTCATCGGCCAGTAAAGATGTCCACTGGTACCAATATGGGGACCCGCTACCAAGAGAAGAGGCGGCAATCCCAGGGAAAAAATAAGGTCATTACGGGAAGATGTGGCGGCGACGATGATGGCACCTCCGTCCTATCCTAGGGCAACGTTTTCTTATGGATGGAGGATAAAGTACTACAATGAGCTTTTCCAGCACTTCAAGTTGTAGCAAGTCGGCGGTCTTCTCAGGACAAGCCAATCAGTACGACTGTTAGCCAGGTAACAGCAAACCTAGAAAAGATGTTAATAATTAAATTTATAGCCCGTACAAGCAATTTCCTTCATTTCTAAGAGAAGGTGGGCCATACTCAGTTTCTTTCAGCTGCTTTTAGGCCTCCGCTCCTTCCTTCTAGATTAAAAAAATCCTCAGAGATACAAGCCACTACCTTCACCGCCATCACCATCATCCCTCCAGGGATAATAACCGGAAACGTCGTGAAAAAGCCGATTCTAGTGGCTGAGCATTTAAGTTAATTAACAATCTCCACGGTTTGTACTTCCATCAGACTTTGCGAACTGTAAGTGATGCCGATACTTTTCTAACCTGCTGTTTAGAGAGGACCTTGAGGTACTCCATACTGGTGGGGGTAGGAAGCTAAAGTGCTTAGACCTCAGCACCATCCCTCACCTAACCTCTTATTCATGGACCGTGATATTCAGGCAAATCAATCAGATCTGTCAATGGTAGGAGCTGTGAGCTCCGGGATGGACCTCATGAGGAGCGAGGAACGATCAAATCGAAACATTTACATCCTTTTGTGGCTTCAAGGATGACTCGAGATATGGGAGGGAAGAACAGTGAGACGTGGGCTGGTTCGAAGGTCAGGAGGGTACAGCATCCAGATGATACTCTCAAGGCTGCGCAGAAAGGAACATGGAGGTGGATTGGATAGGTTTATTTTTTTCCATAAGGAAGAATAGCAACGTGACGCATCCTATCGATGTGGAAGAAATCATAGAACTGCAGACCGTTTCAACGTTCAGCTTCCTAATTATTCAAGCCTAAATTTCTGAAAACTCCTTATTGCATTGAAAATCCAACTTATGTCTGGACGGGTAGAGAAGGCTGGTGCTCGAAGTGTCTCACTTCCGCCCTTACCACCAATCCACCCCCACTTCACTTGATTTATCGCTTTTGGAACCGAGAGAAGAAGCTTTTTATCTTGTGGCGTGGGGCTGAGAGTAATCATTTTTGGTCGAGGAGGGGAACCCACCACAAGTATTGAGGCAAATTCATGAAAATACACGGATAATTCTGGGAGTAACTCGACCTCTTGGGCTCCAAACTCATGGAAGTTGACCTTAGTCACCAGAACGATGGAAGAAGCAGTCATGCAAATCCCTATTCCACTAAGTAGAGAAATTAGCCAGGCGGGCAACCTTGTCATGCCTCCTGGCTGAGGGGAGCAGAAAGCCACTGACTTAGGTGGCGAAACCCTAGAGGCAGAAATGTGTGACCTCAAAAGATAGGCAAACTGCGCCCATTCGGCTGCTCAATTCAAACTTGGGGTTCAGCAATGACGGTGATGGGAGTCTCTTACACAAAAACAGAGGCTATAGTGACCTATTCAAAGGGGGAGCGCGGAAAAAGGTTTTCTATGGATTTTGAGCGGGCTCGTCCACTTATCTGTTACGACTGCGAAATGTAATGACAAAGTTTCAGAAAATAACGAGTTGTTCGATCCCAAGGGGTTCTTAGCCTTCCGTTGGCCAAACTCTCCTCAAATGTAGCTGCGTGGTGGTGGTAGCATTTAAAGCGGACATGTCTCCATCACGCAGTTTGCACGTGATCACCGTCGTGGTGATTCTCCGCTCTCAGGGCGGGGGAAAACGGGACGTGTTTAGCCAATCAGATCGGGGCATGCAATAACCAATGGGATCTGCACATCCAATGGCAAGCGCTGCTTGACCATTGCGTTCGACGGTGCTGCAAAAATAAGCAACGAGGGATGCCTCAGCGCCTGACTCCACTTTATGCATTCTTCCCCAACAAATAACACAAGGTTGCATTGAAAGTAGTTCATTTTAGCATAAATTTAAGTGATAAACGCATACACCGACCTATCAGTCTATTATAGGGGGAAAGTATTGAATATTGTCAGTTGAACGCCTTCTACGGTTAATCAAGCGAAAGTAGGGCTTTCTTGTCAACTCTCCACCGAAGGGCAAGTCAACAATGAACTCTAAGGTTGGCAGCGTCTCTAATCTTCCTGATCTTTCGTTCAGACACATTAATGAATGTATTACTCCTCCACCCTAATAGGCCATTGTCATCAGTAGAGTATCGCCTAGCGAGCTGACTACGTATCTAACCTACGCCAGTCAGTGACCGATGTGCCTGGGCTTCCACTAAGAGGCAAGTGCCATGCCGAGATTGTGATTGGTAGACACAAGTCACCGAAAAGCCCTCAGTCCACGAAAGCGAGGGTATCCGAAGCACGGTTGCAGATGGACTAGCTACTGACACGCACAGACCAATGGGTTTACAAGGCCGCCGTGCGGATCCTGAGCGTGACGCGACGTCACGTGACCACAGCGTGCCTCGGAGCGTGCTGTGTATGCGTGCGAACACGAAGTAGAAAGGCACTAAGGTACATGGAAGACAAGGATCAACAGCTAGACTTAACAGGGGGAACCCTTGCTAGCATTCAGAGGGCGATGTCCACCTGGCGCCTACGATCTCTTGGTTAGGCTTGAATGAAAGAAAGGCGAACAACTTACTCGCAGAAATATTTGCAAGAAGGATTTTCAGCTATTTTCATTCTTGTGTCACACATACGCGACACCCATATTTTTACATCCAACTTGATACGAGTAATTCAAAGCAGAGTTTTGGAGGGGGAATGAAGGGGCTGAAAAGCGTAACAAGGTAGCAACGACTGCCATCAGTTGATAGACAGATGGAAGTCTTCGCTCCTCGATCTGAAAAAAAGGTGCCTTTGATGCTGTAGGCCTTTCAAATGTGAAACATCACCAACATCTTTAATCTGTTCGCCAGCACCCTGAATACGCAGGCGTATCAAACACTGAAAGTGTGACCAGTAGCATCGCCTACTGTGAATACCAGTCTCCCAGGCAGCTAAAATAGAATTCGTAGATCAAACTGCGGAAAGGACCCGGCAACGACACGAAGGGCGCAAAACCAAGAGGGGAAAACAAAAGCCCTGATGAAAAACAGGCGCTTTTTGAACTCAATTGAAAATGACCATCTGACAAGGCCTAGATGAAAGACTGAAAGCCCCCCTCAACAAAAAGGGCAAACAAAAATGAGAACACTACACCACGAGAAGGTATGAATCACTTGATTCTGCATGTTGAGTTTGGCAGGAGCACTCATTTTGTACAAAAAAAGAAGGGGGGAAACGAGGGAACCGCACTCTTTGAAAGTATGAAGCGGGCAGCGCGTGGACGAGTAGTGCGATACTCGAAGATAGAGTGGGGATGGAAGTGGTGGAGAGGAGGGAGAGGGGAGGCAAGAAGGACATCCGTCTATACCTGGGACGGAGTTTGGAGAGGCGTCTCATGAGTGATGTTGCGGTTGATCCAGTCGTCAATCGGTATGCCCACTGATTCGTAGCGTCGAGCCGAGGTGCGATTAAAGACGGGCAAGAACTCATCTGCGTCTGCGGCCCGACGCATAAGATAAACGTAAGCGTCAGTGCCGTAGCCCTCCGCACCCGACAAACTCAAATCACCGTGTAGGTAGCGTGCATACAGCCGCGACAACGGCAGTCCATATCCATAGCCAGCAATCGGTGCGTAGCCAGCCGAGGGAGAGAGGATCGATTCACTGCGGCCTGTTCTTAAACCTCCTGTGGTATAAGTGTACCGGAAGAGCTGATCGTTCACTGATCGAGGGAAACCCCCACCTTGATCCGATAGCTGAAATTTGGCAAGAGAAATGACAACTGGATAAGTTAAATAAAGTGAATTTGACTTGACAGGTCTTTTAAGTGGTTTTTTTAAGACACTGGCAAGATTTCATTTGACCGATATATATCCACATATGATTACTGAAACAAACATCGACAAGCTGGGTGGAGTTCCTGGCGGAGTTCGGTAGCGCTGTACAGACGAAGAAAGTCAGTGTACCTTCGTACTCGTGTGCGCGACGACGTACCGTCGGTGTTGACCATCGATCCATCAAACTATTCACTTTCTACTAATCATTTCATTTATCCACCCACATAACCATCCGTCCATGCATTCAACCAACCGCTGGCACAGTCATCCACCCAACTGTCGAAGTACAAAATTACCCAGCTGACAAGGCTTAGGATGCTTCTCAACAACAGTTATTTATCACTTTTGCGTTCTTCACATGCCGGAATTTCCTTCCTTTAAGACAATGACGACTCTAAAGTACTCCGCAAAGGAAAAATGCAACAATTCGACAGCTCAGCGGCACGAAGGTAGACCTAATCAATGAACAAGGCACAACCCACGCACACTTCTGGATTGCCTCGCGCAACCCCAACCCCAACCACATTGCTGCATAGTAAAAGAATACTTACGAAAACAGCCGGAGAGCCGCCTCTATTGATAGGCAACAGCATAGAAATGTACTTTTTGTGTGTGTATGTGTGTGTGTTTGTCTATGAATTCGAACGTACGTGTATCAAAAGAGAGATTCAGGCATGGTAGGTACTGTTTCTCTATCCATCGGCTAAGTAAGTACCGGACAAAGTAAAATAGAGGCAAAGGAAAAGAAACACGCCCTAAAGTATTAATTCTCACTTCTCGAATAAATCAGCCGGAACCTAGTGGTTCGCAGCTTGAGCCCACCCACCTCCTGGTTTGTGATCGCGCCCAACAAGCGGGCTTTGAAAATAGATAGGAGGTCGTGATTGTCTGACTAACTCCCAATTTCAGAATTTGAAAAAAATTAAAGCAACATAAAAAATAGACGTCTCTATGCAATAGAAGTTGCGGATGACTGTGACTTGTTGCATCAGAAAGCACGTGGAGGCCGTATGAAACATCCCGGACAAACTTTGATGTTTCGTCATCGTGTCACGTCAGTGTGTCATCATTAATCGCATACAGACTACCGTTTGTGCAAAAAAGCTTGCTATACACAATTGGTCTTGCCATAAGAAGAAAAAGACGAGGCTTTGAGAATAACTAAACGATGTTGGAAAGGTACTTTTGCGGGCTCCCATGAAAGCTAGCCGCACATATGAAACTTTGACGGCAGCACAAACGGGGACTACTTCAAGCGACAAATGAACCACAAAGCCTCACTTCAAGGAGAGGCACATGAAATCCCAAACCAACCTTGATGGTAACATTGTGTTCACCACTGACAATCAGGACCTTGATGGCCGGGTATTCATCGCTGATGGACTTCCGACCCCTCTCCACCACAGCACGAAGAGCGTTCTACGAGGCAAAGAGGTCGTTATGATACATCAGTGCTGTTCACATGGTTAAAGTTGCACAAAAAGTGGGCCAGATGAGGAACCAATGCAAGCATCTCAAATAGACGCAAAGTTGTCCTGGATTAAGGTTTCATTTAAAAATCAAAGCTAGGGAAGCACAAAAAAGGTGTTGGAACTCTAATGGGGATCATCAGATTTGTTTTTGCATAGAGTAGTGAGGGCCACTCTAATATGAGCCGTCTTGACTTCTAGAGTGTAGGTGGAAAAAGTGCCCCCAAATAATAGATCACTTCAATAAATGGCCCACGCGATGGAGTAAACAGCCGATTATGGGGCAATGCCTACTTCCATGAATACCAACGGAGAATATCACTGGACACGGTGATTACGTGAAGGAAGCGTTCACATCTGTCATCGGGGTCACTGCAGACGGCATGGAGAAATACGTTCAAGAGCAAAGAATATGGACATTTGCTCGACAATTTGCAGACCAGTTTGGTAAAAAATCACTTGTCATTGAATACTCCTACTCCCATTTCCTTGAAGTTACTGCCCTCAAAAGACCACGTTCTGGTGCACTTTAAACGATCAGGCAAGAAGATATACGAATGCAGGCAGGGTTTTTAAAAAAAGAAAAGGTGCGCCGGATATTTACATTAGAAGTCAGTGGACTGCAACCATTGCACAGAGACCGCCATCTCCAAGTGTGCTCGAAGTTAGCACTCCAAAAAGGCGGTGGCGATAAACAAACGAGACGGTACTTGATGTGCGAGAGCCGCGGGAAAACATAAACAAACAGTACGTGCGCATGCGCAAATAACGCGACTCACACCTGTTCCTGAAGGCTATTTATGTATCCAGTTTAGATACTACTGATATATTCGCATACTTCGCCCATTTTGTCCTGACATCAACCTCTCAAAAGCGCTATCACTGTCAGTTATATGTGACGCCCAAACTTCCTTACATGTGTCTGTGTAACAGAGGCAGGGGGAAGGATTGGGATGGTAAAATAAGGCGAAAGCAGCTGCCAATCTATTAAAATTGCACAATGTAGGGTCTGACATTAAAAGTGCTAAGGTGTGAAATACATTTCTGCAATCTTAAAATGATGTCTTCAATGGTCTTTAACAAAATCGACCGAAGTTAGGTGAGCGTATTCACCAAAATTAATGCCAAAAGAATCCCAAAAGACTAAAGATAGACAGTCAGAAGCAAATTGACTGAAGTCAGTTATCAGGCAAATGGTGAAATTAGGCAAGGAAATAGAACTCCAATTCCCAAGGGCTGTTGATATGGCGCTCAACGGAAGATGGCATCGAACACGTAGTCTACGGAACCCGGTAATATATCTACCATCCACCGAGAACAGCGTGAGAATGCGGAACCAACCAATCTCCGGTGCATGTTGAAGCCCAAAATTTTGCTTTCATTTTCAGCAATACGGTAGAACTTTGAGATTAATCATACAATCAACGAATTTTCTGGGTGGATAAACAATTATATGCAAATTGGCATCTCTTCCATCAACAACAGCTCACCTTGAGAAGCTCAAATAGAATGTGATAGAGGTGAGAGGGCACATAGACGAATTCGATAACCCCATTCACATCTACAAGGAAAAGGAGGTGAACAACCGCACGATTCTTTTTAATGTCAAGAGCTTAAAAGTCCAATTACATTCACCTAGGACGTATAAACTCAGTGCCGTCACAATCCCGTGCATTCTGAGTGAGCCTAAGTAACCATTAGATCACTAAGCGCCTGCGCAAAGAAGCCTAGGTGGAATGGAAGCATGGATAAAGCGAACTCACTAAAATGACAGCGGAGACAAAAATGGCGGCTTATTCAATGAGTCTGGATATAAGCCCTGCGTTGTTTTAAAGTGAAATCCGCTAGTTTCTTTATTCATAGATACGGTAAATCTGATTTTCCAACGGCAAGGCAGCAAAACTCCCAAAACGATAAAAATAGTTAGCCACAATCGGAATAAAGTGATATTAAAGCGCACCATTTACAAGAGAAACCTCCATTCCGGGTGATTCCGCGTAGTAGTGATCACAGAGAAGTTTTGCATCGTCGTAGGCGTCGCTTAGAATGTGGACGACGTTGCAATGTTGATCAATGCATCCAACAAATCGATGGTGCTTATTAAATTCGGGGCCGAAAACCAGCACTACAGAGTGACAGAAATTAATCGCTTTGAAGGAAGAGGGTAAAATCGCAAAAAATCAAATGATCGCTATCACCCACAATGCTGACTTGCGAGCATGCGAATGCCAATTCGCATTAAAAAAAGCCGATCCAGGAAGTACTGCAACTGATTGTTAGTAACAGGATCTTCTCCATGCTTTTCGTGCATTTCCATGACACCCTTTGTGAAAAAGTACTTAAGAGACACAGACAAAAACCTACTGCAGCCATTGTTTCAACAACCGTGCTATGCTTAGATAATGCTTTGTCCAAAAACGCCAAAAAGTTTTCACACTCTTTTGCGTTTAAATCTTTGCTCTCGAAGTCTATAAGACTCATAAACGACTCCTCATACCTAAGAAGGAATAAATTAACAAGTTCTTCAACGTACCAACTGGTAACCAATGATGCCGAAGGGGTTTCTATTAACTTCTTAGGGAGCAGATGTAATTCTTGCAAAATATTCGCAATCCTAACAGGCAGTTCTGTACTCAGAAAACGGGTCGACTGAATAATATCTGCTGTGGGGTTTTTTCCTATTAGCACATATAAGTAAATAGGATGATGCCAAACAACCGAAAGAGGTTAAAGTCTTTAAGGAAAGCGGTGTCGGACTAAAAGATGCATATTTGGCAAATTTCTCAGCAGCCTTTACCGGCAGAGCGAACAACCGAGGGGTTAGCCACATTATCTACCCCTACAAACAATTCAGCCAAATATACTTAAAAAGGAGCTCTTCTGATAGCGCGCAAAAACAATGTTTTGGGCAGTGGTCAATATTTTCGAAACAATAAGTACGTGGGTAGTATAATAATGTTTTATAATGCAATTTACAAAAAAAATTGCAGGAAATTTGAACCTATTTAGTAAATATACGCAGCAAAATATCTTTTGAAAATAAAGTGTTATATGTGTGATGTTTGTAAAATATAAAGACTAGAAAACAAAAAAACACTTAATCTAATTTTCAAAAATAGATCAAACCTATGATAAGAGCAAAACTGCTACATAATTATAAAATTATGTGGACTTCTTAGCTTTTACCCACGCACAGCTATCCCGAACTTTGTAACGAATAACTTCGAATTTTTGTGACTTAGGTATGAGTAGGTGCATGAACTTCAATTTACTAGGCAAATATGGGGTTCGAATTCGTTTTAGTTACAAATTTTATAACCGATGTTTTCATCACTAATTTTTTTGCCGCGAATATTGATCAGTGATTGATTCATTTAGACCACCGACTAGACGTTAATTATTCCACCCAGAGCTAACATAACGTTCTTTATACTTGCCTGACCCCAGGTTTCGGTAACTAATATTTGCGATGTAACTTTTGTACTCTAATCTTTCGGTAGTGTCTGAGAATTTCCAGTAGCCTCAACTTCTACTGTCGGCGGTATAAATATTTTGTCACACAGCATAAAACACCTTCGTTTAAGAACAGTTTCAGAGAACTAAATTTGTGGTAGTGGAAAGCAAATCACACCTTAAAGATCTTTTTGCTGATTCCTACTGGTGGGAGGGAGAGACCGCTGGCAACGCTTGGCAGGGAGGCCTCCAATTTCCAATCTCTGGCACCTATCATAACCCTGTGTTATTGATAATAGCTGTAGCAATTATATTCTTCAAATGTAATATTAAGTAGTGCGTATTTTTTAAGTGCCAAAAATCTATCGCGAATTAGACCTCATTCGAACGTATAGGTCGTTTGCACACATCAGGAACTTAACGCAACTCCCTCCCTACGCCGAACACTTACGTATTACACTTACCTCGTCACATAAAGAAAGTATACGATTTCGAAATGCGGTCGGATAAAGAGATTAGGTATATGTATCAGTAAAGAACCACTTGACGGCATTGTTGAAAGTAACTCATAAGGTTGTAACCGATAGTGATGCCCGGAAGACGAATGACGACGTAATATTCATGTTTGGAAAATTAACCTTTTGTGAGACAAAAGAAAAAAATTAGAACCACTTTTGAAGGATGGGTTCGGTTTTTCCAAATCCGACACTTGTGCATTCCGGATCCTATAAGTGAGCTATTAACTGTTTAATATAATACAAAAAAGATGCCTTATCACATTTAATAGCCTCACAAAAGGGATAACCAAAAAGGAGAGGAAGAAGGAATCAAGCTTGAATGTTTCCTTCTCGATGTTGTGAAAAAACAAAATCTAAACAAGGGTAATGTAACTTATTTTTCTAAGATATGTACGTGGAATATTTCGACTGTTTGTCGGTTTTGGATTTGGATGCCTTTTTTTTCTTAACCGAGTGTGCTGGCCTGTAGACCAGGCCAGCAGATCAAATCCATTTGTGTTTGCTAAAAATGCATATTCTAATTCCGTGTCAAGCAATCCTTTGACATCGAGAAAGTCTCACGATGCTACAATGACAACAACAAATAGAATCACATTTAAAAGGAATCCCAATCATAAAATAACGCATTTTGTGAAAGGAAATAAGGTAGAAATTTCATAAAGTGATAAACTTTGAGCAAAAGCCAATAAAATGACGCGAAAAATTAGTATTCATAAGAATTAACTTACAACTGCTTTCACAAAAAGTGCACGAAGGAAGGCCTGTCCATTATAAAAGCGTGTAAATATTGCAGTTGACACAATTAATGACTTTTAGCAGTGATCCATATTCCTAAAAATGGATTGAATACCTCTACAGCATTCTCGTGCCTTTTTAATTGCAAATATAAAGCACAATGTTTTTTATCAGCATTTCCGCCATAAAATTGCGATAATTAACAACCAATCAAAGATAATTTCTATTGGTTTGCAATGGATACACGTCAAAATTTTTAAAATTTAGCGAAACTAAGAAAATTTTCTAGAGCCACCATGGCAATAAGATCCAGTATAGAAGTCCACATTTACAGCGACGACAGCACTAATCATCCAGCCGAAGTGGCAGCTTGAAACTTTGTTGGAGGCTGATGAGTATATTATGCTATGGAAAAATGCGTGCTATCAATGAACATTAATGCTTCTAAGTGTTGACATGGCCAACATGTCAGCTTACCCGGCGAAGACACAATGGCGGAGAGTGAAAATGCCTATCTTACAGAGACGGATTCAAGCATCCGATATGCCGGATTACACTTATTTCGAATCAACTACATGAAGAGGTTAGGTCTATGGCGCAATGCTTTGTGTAGAAGTACGGCGCATGCATTCGAAGAATGCTGATGAGATCAGGATGGTGTAATCCAATGTAACCGCTCTTCAGGAAATTGTATATTATGATTAGCATGTAATGATATCTTAGGGTAATGCTTAATCCACTTGCGACTGAAATTATTTTCAAAACTGAAATTACGACAACTAATGCAGCATAGCATTACAGATTACATATTGTTTCAGTTTTGTTTTGATTGATTCCTGTACACGAAAGTATATATAGCCGTCGAGATCACGAATTTGGATGATTGGTTTTGCGACAAGGCATGGACAGTTTGGTGGAGTTAGTTCGTAAGTCTTGTTACTTCATTTCTTAATTTTAATTCTGGAGGATGATTTGAGCACGTATCTAATTTTCAGTCAAGGCTCTTGGATACTATGTTCTCACTGGGATTGTGTTCCTAGTCTGCATTGTTGGGATTGGTGTTGTTTTGCTCATGGTCTACAAAGGATATTGTATTTTGAAAACTGCAACATTTGCACGGCCCGGCAATTCAAAGAGAAAGAAGAAAATGGCGCGTAGAAGAAGGCAGGAGGAGGTGGATTCGTCAAATAGGCCGACTTCCAGTCCTGTCCCTCCTCAAGAGACTGTAGATGACGGGCGAGGGTTAGTTGAGGCGACGTCACTGGAGCAGATAACTACTGCTGCAGAGGACGGGAACGAGGAGGGAGGGGGCGATTCTAACGTAGGCACAAACGTAAATCCTCCTGAAGATGTCTCCGGCGGCGAGACCCCAGATTCTGAACCGCAAATGAATCATCCTGTGGTTGAGTTATATCCAAAATCCAAAACTTTGAAGAAAAAGGAAAGAGAAAAGCACAAAAGCAGCGGCCATAGTGTGGGCCATTCCTCCCATCATCATGCACAGTCTGTGATTGATTCTGATCGATTGGCGATGATTTTGGAGTTGGAAAATGAGGCAAATGCTACCAAAATGGAGTATAAGGTGAGTGGGTGTTCATATACACATGTTTTTTATTGTCATTGCATTTTGATTCCATAATTCGCTTTCCTGTAGCAACAATTGGTGCAACTACGTTTAGCCCGTGGAGAAGAATCTGCCTTGAATAAAGATCTGTACGAATGTCAGGTACAAGACGCCCGCTTGAAACGGGAAATCCCCGATGCTGCGGTTCAATATGAAAGGGCGATGGGCTTTGTAGGCAGAAAGGCTGGTCAAATAGGCGTAAGTCAGCAGACCGCTGCTAATGCTTGTTTCGATGTCACTCTTCTGGAAGGCAGGTTATACCTTTCTTTCACGTGGAGGCACATTTAACGTTGTCGCAAATCTGTCATCACACCCGTAGTCGGTGCCCCCAAAACGGTGAGGTGTTGTTTAATTCTGTTCGTTAGGCAATCTCTTGCTTTTCATTATTTAGAGTCACAACCATGGCATAGCAAATCCGGTTATGTGTATGTCATTGAAACCGGACGTCTGATTCTCACGCAGTAGCAGTAGAACTTTATCAAGCGAGACATTTTCTTGAGGCTTAGGAATATTTGGCGTTGCAAACGGTTCTCATCATGACATCGGTTCAGCGATCCCACGCCCGAAGTTTCAGTTTTTACACTGACTTGTAATCCTTGATAACAACTGAGCAGCAGTATGACTGCTATGCTAACCACATAAATGTGCTACTGGTGGCGAGCGGACCAGTCGAGTTTAGTCTGAGGAAAGAAGTGCAGTGGATGTTGTTCGGTTTTTCTATTCATTTCATCGTCTCCATTGTGTTTTTCAGGGTCTCAAAGAGAGGTTTGAGAGAGAGAAATTGAGTGTTGAAAGGAAGGACATGGAGTTAAGAAGATTGTGTGACGCCATTAGCTTAACATTAAAAGACATTCTAAATTGCCAGCAAGATGTAATTCCATATCCCGGAGACCCTGTAAGTTGGAAAGTTCTTTCATGTCACATCATTATCTGTCTTGCGTCGCTGTCGGAAACTCCTGCCTTTTGCTTTCAGGTCGCACAGTTGGATGCCATAGGGAGGGCTGTGTCTGTAAGTTCATATTTTGCTATTATTGTACATCAATAAGCTCATCTGTGAGTCATTTTCTACCCTTCCTGAATGCAGTTATTAATGGAAGAGAATGAGAAATTGCGCTCTCGACGGGGAAAGACAGTTTTGCCAAGTGTGTGGGGAAATTATTCGAGACATTAGATGTTGGGAGATGAAGTGGTGGAGCTGAAGTGCCATTAGAGATCAGGTTGAGAAAATCGGTAGTGAGTTAGCACGTGTTTTCTTCCCGGCTACATTCTTATTTAAGATCGGCACACATAGTTTTTCTTATAGGCGTCAGAAGGGATTTTGGAGTCTTGTCAGCCCAATTTGTATGTTTGGTTTCTACACCTTTTTGCTGTTTGATTGGGGGTGGAGTGGCTGTTGACCGAGACGCGGGAAGCTTCCTGCGTGCATGTTGTGTTTGTCCCCTGGAAGCGAAACGCTTTTGCACTGCGTCAAAATGCGGTTGTTCCAGGTGTGTGCTCTCCTCTCCCATCCATAGCTGACGAGTTGATTTTGGTCTGTCGCGCTTTTGTTGCTATAAGTGTTCTCTCCATCTTTAAAGTGGATCAGATTGTACTTTTGTTCATTTTGAAATTTTGTTCCAAGGCTATGATGAGAGAACGTACCTGCAAAACCATTGAAAATGGAGGTGAAGTTCAACAGTAGTTGCCATCGGCCAACGAATCGACTGAGGTAGGTGGTGCTCCAATTTCTTGACGGATAGATCGATTGAATCGTCAGGGACTGGTGAGTTTCTTCACTCTCTTTTAGTGTGAAGAGGTGCTAACAGTAAAAGATGGGTCGGTGGGAAGTCTCTATCAGTAGACGACGCTGGTTTTGTGCTTGCTCTCCCTCGACACTAGTGTACGTCTGTGTGTTGCTCATCCTCCCTCATGGTGAACGTGTGCAAGTTCTCTTTCCAGGATCATCGGGACCTCTACCTGCAATTTTATTCCCATTTGCCTAAATACTTTTCCACCTCTCTCATTGTATTTATCGTTGTAACTCAGTTATTTGTGACTGTGATGCAAAGAAATGGAAAGCTTTTAGCGTATTTTTGCAGAGTAGATCTTAATTCTGACTTCCTTCCTTGTCCTGTGGATCCGGTGAATCAGCAAGCGTAGATCATTCCTCCAAATTCGCGTATTTCACGGGATGGAGATGCGTTGTCATATGCCGTGGTGTCAGTCGAGATCGAAACCACCACCGCAGCCTTCATTGACATGCTGGCGGGCTCCGAATACCACACATCCATCCGTGTTGCTTGATAGAGCTTCACATCAGCACCTCGCACTATGGGATTGTTGTATGCAGCATCCGTAATCACTGGTGGCGTCTGCTGGTGCGATTAGAGATGTGGCAATTAGTCTGATAAGCATCATCCCAACCTCAGCGACAGCTTTCGGTAGCAAACTGATTACACTGAATAACACCGTTTTTGTGTCGGAAGACTTGGAGCTCTAGCATCCAAGTGTTGTTCGCAGTCTTGGACAAGCCTCAACCTGCAGTGGATGCTATGCTAAACCATTGTGTGGAATCATTCCAAGGTCGAGAAATTCTCATTGCATTTGCAACGATGCGAAGAAGCATAGAGACAGTGTTAGGGATTGAGTATTGGGTTCTAAAAGCAAAGTATGTAACGAATTCAAATTATTGTAGCGCATCAAGACTTCTCGGAGAACAAAGGTAGACGTACACACGAATGAAGGAGGCATCGCATGCACAGCAAGCCCGTGGGGATGTCCATCCACCAAATGTACGATGGCGGAGCATCCAAGTGACTTTTTTACTGAAGTTAAGCGCCAAACGACTTAAGCTATCCTCAGCGCTCCCCTTCATCGACTCCTCGCGACACCCACCATTACGATGTGTGGTAGAGTAAGGCGGACACCCACGAGCCAATCGTACAAGTCATTTAGTATTCACAGCACTGGGAGGTACTTGACTGCCTGGAGATATGGTGTGATATGTTGCAGCGTTACTAGCCCATATGCCTAATCGGCCGCCTATATGCCCAAAAGTTTTGCTCGTGGTACGCCCAACTCCCCTTTTAAAACTGGGAAGCGCGTTTTTTGTTCTCCATCGCTTCCTGGTCGTGTGCTCTAGCTCTATGCTAGTCTTTTTTCAGCATCTCTTTCTATCACAATCGATGCAATGTTCAATGACCCCAAATGTGAAAGAAGTGATGTGAATTGAATTCAAAGTTATTCATCTTTGCACGCATCGAAGCATGTTAAAAGGGAAAGGAAAACTGCAAAAGGAAGGCATTTAAACTAAAGTGAATGTGAAGGAAAGGAAAAAGCAATATATACAGAGTAATGAGATACTTCAGGGCGCATTGCTAGTTGCTGTGATAACGATATCCATGATGATGATGTTGTTACTGGCGAGTCTATTGGTTGGGTTCAAGTCTCATAGGAGAAGCCTTCAACGTGTTTCAGGTGTGCAAGGCGTGTTCGCATAATATCACTGAGAAGGGCGTCTCGATTGAAGGCCTTCCCACCGTCCTGACGCCTCCACTCTCGTCTCTAGAGGAAAATAGACCCAATCGCACCCAGATTAAGCAAATTTATTTGCAAGAAGTGACCTTACAAGTCCCTGGCGCTCAGTTCCACTCACCCCACCTCTATGAGCAGTTTCTCAGCCCCTGCCTGCATCTTCAAAGACGGTTTTAAAGGCCGTCCTCACACTGCACTGGAATCGCATTCACTTTCCCCATTGCAGACATTTAGTTAATAATCTTGAAACACACAACCATCCTTCTTACCTATCTTTCCTCCTCACCCTCTGCTGGCCCTAAGCTTCTTAACTTATACAAAAGCATCAAACGAGTCGTTTCTGTACCACTCAGTCCAGCCCCGTAACGGTTTCCGGCGGTCTAGTTCTTCAGCACAGCATTAACAGCTCAATCACCACGCCTCGATTCCTACGTCCTACAATGCGCCTTCAAGGAGAATTCGAGCCGTCTACTTTTAAGCAGCAAGGCCAGAATAGGAAAGCATATTCGTGAACTGACCGAGGAGGTGTTGGAGGCGAGAGATGTTCCATCCGAGTTCACCTCCAAGTGGATGGGCACATGTGTGTGTGAAGGAGCCGGTGGAGGTTGAGAGACGCCGGAAGGCTGCCAAATCAATCCCACGGGGTAGAAATCGCACACCAATTCGCGCAACGAACCGACCACTCGTAGCCACGCCCTCATCCACTCCGCGTACAATGGCATCCTGCAACAAGAATGCACAGCTGTGTACCTCGCAAGTTTTACATGCGTAAGTGACCACGCTAAATGCAGGTTTATAACAAGCTTGCCCACTCAATCATAATTATATCGATGGCCTGCAAGTGGTAGCACATAGAAACGAGAACGCGCAAACGGACGAAGCCTCATAGAGAAAACACACAGAACTTGTGTACCCCTTCCAAAGCACAGCGATTTCTGGTGCAGCGCAGCAACCGGTTTGGAGGGGGAGATTCAAAGCATATTGTGTCCCGCTCGTTAATGAACTTTCCACGCTGAGTACGTCCACCCACGAACACTTCAAGTTACTGATGTTATCTTATCCCCGACTGCAAGACATTCGCAAAGAGACTAAGCGTGCTATTACCGGGTGCCCAAGCGTACTACAAGTATCAATGCCCAACATTTCCATCCAGCGCTTAGACGCAGCTATAGACACATCAAGGTACACAAGAAACATCTCTGAATACACACAACTCGGGAGCGCTGATATTTGTTTCTCCACTAATCTCACAGCATTTAATCTGGCATGAATGCTTTTCCAAACTGAACCTCATCCCGATACCCCACATACCTCATAAAACTACTCGTCCAGACCGACATTATGTCACAACACTGACCGAGTGGCACCACAAATTCCGAACGCGCACTGACCCCGGTCATTTAAATGTTGTGATAGCGCGGTCCCGTACAAAATATACAAGCATTATGGTTTAAATTAAACTAGTTCGACAGGCCACAAGCGGTGACGCAAGATACCATCCACACGACTAACATCGTTTGTCAAAATAACGCCGCCCGTGACTGTCAAGGAGAGAGCAAGTGAGAGAAGAGGAGCAGACAATGAAATTCAGTTATCAAGCAAACGGGCACTAATACGTTATAAAGTAAAACTTACGACTCACGATACATTTGGGTAGATATATTCGCGGAGACTTTGGTTGCATTCTCTACATCTCTGACAAAGATAGCTGAGCATGACTAAAAGAGTTGGGAGTCTAAAGGAAATGGCAGGCCTACCATATTAATCCAGGAAAGGACGCTCACTGAATCAGCTATTGTCGAGAGTGGTTGAAAAAGCATGTGTGCCTTACTACGATTTGCAACCTCCTGCAAAGCGATCATAAATATGACTACCCCAGGCCCAAACTTACAGCTATCTCATACAACTTGAAGGAGAGTGGCTGCATGATTTTTGACATTTCAGACGCTGAAGGTTTTGAGTATTTGCGAGACATTTGCATTATATTGAGACAAAGTTGGAAGGCTTCTTTTACAAGCTTTGCTTGCTCCAGAGCTGGCCCACCAACTGAGGAGGAAACATCAACATAATAAGACATATTTTCGGTTAAGATACCGTTAAACATAATGATTCCCGAATGATCGTCGCTCACTAGAGAAAATGCCTAAATTTAAAAGAACAGTACAAATATCGTCAGTATCCAGAAGATGCTCCAAGCGACGAACTACGGCATCAAGCCTCTTATAAATGTCTGAGTGATCCGAATTCGAAATGCGATCCACGGACCGCTTCATTAAAATGCTACAGCTGTCACTTGGGAGGAGGTTTATCTTCGAGGCATCAATGCTCTCGTTTGCAAGGCTGATCGATTTCGCATCAAGCCTGCTATGAGAGCTAGTAAGGTGGTTAGCATTTGTAATCAACAAGTTTTCTTTTGCACTTCCATTCTGCATATTCTTATTGACCGCCGAATAATCACCAGTTGATGAAGGATTGGAATCGTTGACACTGGGATCGGAACTCCCAGTCCGTGCCTTTGATATGTTCTCTTTCTTAACATGGCTACGACTACTTTTGCATGAGGCACAATTAAATAAACTAGAAGGTAAATAGACTTTGAGCACCTTCTTTACCTCAAGCCCTTCATCCCGTGCAGAGCGACGCTGTCATCCCACACATAAAAGTAAGGGGATCATGTTCATTGTCATTATCTTTTCGCGAAAATCTATATTTAGTGAGTAAAACGTGTAACCTCCCTGTGTCTGTAAAAATTAAAGCATTTTTAATGCAATAGTATCAGAATTTTAAAAAGAAGTACGTGGTTTGTAAATCGCCTAACACGAAACGAATGATAAGTACATTCCGTTGGAGGAAACTCATGCGAAAAGCTCTGTAACACGGGTTATAGGGTGTATTGGTGGAGCAAAATAATATGTTGGCATGAAATAATCTATCATCAATCATTCTGCATTTCTAAATATCAAAATTTGCACTTTCCTACGCCTTCAAATCAAGGGGGCTTTGTGCGCTATAACTAACTTACTGTGTTATTCGGGGTGCTTGAGCCACTTGACCTAATTCTTTTAAGTCGCAACGTTCTGTAATGAATCTAAACTATGGCGAAATGATACCTCATGCAGCTTAACAAAACCCTAACCCATCAGGTGAGCACCTTCACCTTTAAGGCTACGTCCTTGTCTTGCCCTTCAGTTAAATGCCTAAATTGTCACGCCGACCTCAGCATTTTAAACCATCCAGAAGTCAGCCATTAGCTTCTCTCATAGAGTAGATATCATCAGGCCTTCAGTTCGGTTTAACTTTATTTGATTTATACTTTGAGTTAATATAGGAGTTCCCAATTGCACCAACTTCATGCTACTCATTGCTAAAAATAGTTCACCATAAGAGTATTTCGAATGCCACTCGTAGAGCATTTGTCTGACCAAAAGAGTAGCAATTTTATTAATTTTCGGAATTGAGGTAGCTTTTTTCCTTCTTTCCGTTCTACTTTCCTGGTCTTAGCACCTGGTGATCCATCTGGACGCAGTCCAACTAAAAGAAGCAGTCTAGTTATGACCTCTTTGCATTATTCTAGTTTGAAGTCACTTCAAAGGCGAAGAATTCCCGAGCTAAATAGGAGCGTGTTTAGAGCCGTTGTTATATCAGCCAGCTAATGGTAGAGCTTTTGCCGCAAAGTTGTTGGTCGGGATTCTCTGAAGGGTATTTATCCAGAAAACTGACGATAACCGTCATTTTTAATTAAACTACTTTGTCACTACCGCCAATTTGGCGCAATTGGAGGGTTTTAACGGCGAGAAGAGACTGGGAGCTCGGCGTAACTAAACACGCACTTAAGCTTTTTCAACATTCCTAATAATAACTCGGCAAAGTTAAATAGTAATACTTCACGAAATATCGAGCAAAGGTTGCAACTGCTCATGCAGACGCTTCAAAGTCCGTAATTTGACTAGTGAATTTCAAAAAAAGGATTTGTAGGGCGACTAATCAAATTTGCTATTCAGCCAAACAAACGGCTGTATATTCGATAGAGCGGATGGGGACAAATGTGTACACACCCTGTTCCTTGACCTTTGAAGGAAGGAAAGTAAGACGGCCTATTCGGGGGTTAGGGTTAGGGTTTTTCAAACCTGCCTACTAGTCGAATTTAAGTGACAATGCAGCTCAACTGGCTTATTTGAGTTAAAAGAGGCCGCTCGCTCTGATGCCTGGAATCTGTTTGACATTTGGCATTGCCTACATTGTGTATTTACAAGTTCTACTGCACCTAATTATTCAGCGGTTGCCATCCATTTGACCCACCTACACCCTCTCACAGATGTCAGTTTGGCGCACAAATTCTGTCAACCGTCGCAAAAGGGTCACTCGGTTCGCCTCACTAGCAGGATGCAGCTGAAAAGGGGAAACATGCGAGTAAGGGCCGTTCAAGAGGTAAGTTATGCGAATATACCGCAAAATATCAGTGGATTAAATCGAGTTTCGAATTGGTGAAGAACACACAACTTAAAGGATTCGCCTTCACTTTTAATAAAAAATATTGCCTGTTTGTTGTTTTTTCTCGATCAGGCAACACTCTACAAATGGTGCACTGCACCACCTCGGTTTGTTTAGGAGCGGTTTGTCTGTTTTACTAACCGATTTTACTTCTCTTCTAATGGTGTGAAGAAGGCAGCTCCACCTTAATATGGTTGGAGGGCAAGAAATGCCAAAAAATGCTTTAAATCTTAAAGTTGAGCTCATCATGTTCAGAATGTATAACCGATCTGCCTCAACACCATTTTCTCCTCATCCTTTGGACTCATCGTCGTCCTCTCCCCTCCATCTCTCCTTCCTCCCGCCTTGAATGAGAATTTCGCCAAATTTGAGGCAACCCCTGCCGTATCTTGGCACCGATCCTCTAATATTTTTAAAGCATTTGAAAAAAAATTATCAGAAGGAAATTGCCTCGATATGTTTTACGCATGTTTCAGCCAATTTCGCTTTCTTAAAGAATAAAAGTGTGTTGACCAAACCGCGGTTTAGTCAAAGGAGGACTTCGTGCATTCACTGCGATGCAACACTCATTAACAACTGGTATTTTGTCAATAATAGCTGTTCAAGAGCGATCTTTCCAAATCTCTAAGTTTGTTTGTTTTTTTTGGGATAAAAACTCAGCACGCGGGGAAAAAACAAAAAAATCATGACCCCCATGTTAATGTTTTTTATTAAGCCCCTTTTGAATTGAGTGTGTCCAGTGGTATGATCCAGAAAATTACCCGCAATTATTATCTGGGCTGAAAGAAAGGCTAATTGCAAAGGCACCTGTGAAGGCGACACCGCTTGAGGGAGTTGAAGTGGCTGCACATCGCATGGCCTTGTCGACCCAATAGGCGCGAAGCTTCTATTTGCAATTTAAATGAGCCTGGGAAGCACAAAAATTCACCCCATCTCCACAGGGTGACGGGTCGACGAGGGAGGGGCTGGCGGCGGAGGTGGTGAACTGCTCAGGTTTGCAAAAATGACTCTACTCTCTGACACCACCTCTGTCTAGCTCGGTGTCTGCTTCCTTCTCTCTTTTCCATTGACTTGTACCGATCTATTGCCTAAATTATGTTGTGTCATTTCAGAAGCTTAACTAATTTATTTCCAATCTTCCTTTCGTCGAGCGGTGGAATGGTATGGAAGTCCGAGAAGGAGATAATATAAGATCCCGCGAAAAATGCCCCGGTAGAAGAGATGGAGGTGTTTCAGTGACTCATTTACCTTTTAAGTGTTGCCTCTCCGCTTTGTGGATAAATATTATTTAGCCGTCATCGCATTGATGGTCTCCTTGCTTGCTAAGCGTTAAATGACGTTATAAGGGAGAGGTTGAGGGGGCTTTGATGCCACCATTTAATGGATTGCCATCCACTATTATTGACAATGAGGTGGAATAAACAGAAAGATGAAAGACAGTGACGTGATTTAGGAGCAGTGAATGTACGATTTTTGGTTTTACTTTCGTGCAGCCATGTTCATTTAATGGAATGATGCTTACATCCATCCATAACCTTCCTTCCAGCAGTGATATTTTTGAGGCTTCTCATCCTTCCATGTGCAGTTTCCTTCACATTTTTTTCTCCGACTACCACAACTCTACACGGGAGGCTGTAATAAATCCGTAAGCCGCCTGTATTGCGGCACTTTATCACCATGCCGTGTTAGCTAAGTGGCTGGAACAGCAATTTCCAACTAACTGCGTGCTTCCTCTTATTTTCCTTCACTTTTTTATAAAACCACTATCGGGTCTGTTTACCTTTTCCACGGAGCTCTTGGTTACGCAAACTTGAAGTGACGGTGCATGTGTGTGTAAAGTGTGTGTGTGCATGTGAAAGAGATGGAATGAGGGGGAGAGGGAGGGAGAAGGCACGAAATCCTCAAAAAGTGTGGTAACTGACAGACCCACTTAGTGCGGTATTATCTTGGCAATCAGTTGAGGCTTTTGTGCGGCAATGCGCATTCCCCTTTCTGCGCCGTGACACTGCTGCCTCCCCTCGGCTCACCTCTCCTCCCCCCCCTCGCGCTGACCACACACTCCTATCATTTGCTCACATCACTTTGTGTACACCGTAAATGTCACCACCTTTTGACAGCTGAATGGGCCCTCACCCCCCTCTCCTCCCTTCCGAAAACGCGCAATTCCAAGTGGTTTGTTTGTTCTTTTCTCTTCTCTCTTTACCACCGCCTTAGTCCTCTTGTACACCTTCTTTCTGGCCGCTAATAGACCTCATCAAGAATTTTAAAGTTAACTTCGACACCTTATTAGTACCACTGTTAAGTAACCTTGGAAAGTTGGCACGCAGCTTGCATTATCATATCATGTAACAAAAATACCACACCTCCAAAAAATCCAGGCCATCGCTACCGTCTCCGCGCGCAAGAGGGTGCGCTCGTCTCCACTCCACTGTAGCCAGCCTTTGGTACACTTCGTGCACATTTAAACAGCCCATTTGCCATTTAATCTCGCTGGCCATCAGTCCATGTGAATGCTTACCAGCCAATGGTGAAGGCAGTGAGGCAGGTGTGAATGTCAGATGTCAAGTGGCGTGTCAGGCGTGGGAGGGGCTACAAGAGACAGGAGGAATACACGAAGGTGAGTTTGAGTCCATCCACCCAACCCAAGTGTGACACGAGGCCTCTGTGCACAGACACACCAGCAACGCCTCCTCTCGATCGATATTGTGCGTGCTAGTGCATGCCTTCATCTATGCGTGCATGGGCGTACGCGCGTATGCGTAAAGTGCTGGATGCGCTGAGCGCTTCTCACTGGGTGCCCGCGTTCCTGCACAGAATGTACGCGTGCATGCGTACGTGCGTGCGTGCGTGTGTGCAAGTTGGCACGAGCAGAGCCGAGGCATGGGTGATGCATACATGCACGAGGGTGAGTGAGAGCAGAAGAGCCACCTAACGAGAGACAGAGAGAAGAGACAGCCAAAGCAAGAGACCCAAGACAGAGAACTGTGGCTTTTTTTAACGTTGGTGCACGTGCATTTTAAGCAGTTAAACTATGTACCTCTACTGAGTCATTTGATGCTTCAATGTGACCGCGCCTTTTCCTAATATTTGACCGTGGATATGCATAACATTACCCCTCCGGATTATTATTGCTATTCCTGTTGCCATCCTCCTCACCGTCCTTATCATCAACACCAGAAGCTTTGCTATCAGCATCACAATCGATTCCAATTGCCACCATTCCAAGCGTGATTCCCATTTCGCCGCCGCCACTGCCACCGCCATCATCACCGCCTCCACCTCCATCTGCTCTCCTTGTGAGTCGAAATTCAATCGTGGTGGCATTGAATGAGCGATTGTGAGTAGTGGCTGTGACCCCTCTTGGCGCGTCCTTTTGGCATGAGGCCTCGTCTCTGATTTTGTTGCCATCTAATGTAGCTGCACAATGCAGCGTGGTACAAAGGCGGATTTAAGGAAGGCGTAAGACTAAGATGATTCGCCTCTTTCCCACTCCCCTTTTCGCGACTTTTCTCCCAAGCCCTCAATGCATTGTTTGCTACCACGAGCCGCCATGTAATCACATGCAAATGCTAAACCTTTAGGCTAGTTTTGCTTTTATATAAGAAGCATTAGTGGACACTACGTACTCCGAGAGACTTCACAGTTCCACTTGTCCTTACGGCCGCCATTGCATTAAAATAGCCTTTATTCACCACAAGGTAATGCTAATCCTACTTTGCATTGACGCCAAACGATTAGCAAATTTAAACATACTCTTTACTCATTTGTTTGTCCGCCCTAACGCCATGATAATCGCAGTTTGGAATGGGCTGCTTCCTACTATAAACAATCTCCCCTCATATCGGTCCTTTCCTGACTACAAAAAACTCTTCAGACACAAATTTTTCTCCTTAAATAAAATAGATTCTTGTAGGAAATCCTGAGCTCCTCGTGATTTATTGTCATGGTGGTACTAAAATATGCTATTAGTGTGAAATTAACTGAATGGACAACTGGTGGGAGCCCTTAGCCCGCGGCGCCTCACTAAGCAGCGTCTGCTTTGCCGCCGAGCGTCGGTGTCGCACGAGGTCCGCTTGGAACCACAAACCGCGCCTTTCCAAGGCATCCCAAGTTTCAACCATGTTAAAGACGACAAAAGGTCACCTCATTACCCAATATCCCAAAATCATTTAATTACATCATACGGAACTCGCTTATTCAACAGCTACAATTAATTTCAAAAACGCTCCATAGCTCTAAAGCATGACGAAAGGGTTAAAATCAGTTTTGCTTCCTGCTTTTACAGAATTTTCAGTCACATTTATCCACACTGTAAAAAACCTACCTATTTAAAAGTCTCAACCAGGCTTTTTGACTGCCAAGGCGGTACCACAGAAATCATTTGATTCGAAACTTCGCTTTAATTAAGAAAAAGGCAGTCAATAAAATTTTTATTTACATTTTAGCTTTGTCGGAGAGTTTTTGGCTCTTCCTACCGCAAATGAAACGACGCAACTATTTGCGTTATTAAGTGTCATTTAAACAACACAATTGCTAATTCATAAAATTTCCGTTTTTATTTCTGAGAATAGAACGGAGAAAAATTTGATGAACCTATCGATTCAACAGTTTGGATTTAACTCTCATGCATGTATGCGAAACGCCTAATCTTGGAAGGAGACGAGGCGTCCCATTAAATTTTCCTCTGTAACAAGAGAGAGAGGAGATGATGCACGTATTGCGTGCGAATCTGGCTTCATCCCACAGCGAGTAATGACCTAGTCTTTTTTTCGAATAACGCTGGTAATTTGCGCACCAAGTGCTATTTGGAAGACTTATTGAATTTTTTTTCATCCGAACGCCAAATAAGCAATGAACCTCGACTTCGAAATAAGAGCTTCAACGCACAGCCGCCGAAACCCCCCCCAACTTAACAGAAACACCAAGAAGCCTCCGGACCCCCATCGAACTACTTCGACCAGGAGCTCTTCCCTATCCACCACCTACTTGCCCCCCGCTAGGAGTCATCCGGACCTCCTTATTGACCATCGCTTCTCCAAATCCTCTCAACGTCGTCGAAGGTACATTCGATCAACTTGCTCCCTGTGGATCCTAGTCGCTTATTGGACGCCCCTATTCCTTCTCCTAATGGCAACCCCCACACCTGGAGTGCTAGCTGCTAGTGAGGGTGCAACCATAACCCTCTCCCGAGCATTGGATAGTCCATCTGTCGACTCGGTGGAGCTAAAGAACCTCCCCAGGCCATCACCAGCAAAGGCTGATAATCCTGAATCAATTGACGAATTGGCAGGAATAGAACTCTCCGACGACTTAGAACTGTCCGCCGACGTCGATAACAGTTTGCAAAATGAGGACGCCTCTATACTCGATGAAGCAGAAGTGGATGCCTCGTTGGAAAAGCTGGATTTTCAAACAGACACCATGCTTGTAGACGTGTATTCACACATTTCTAGGCGAGAAGTACACATCAGAGGTGAGCTGCTTGATGCCTAATTTAGCCGGTATGTTTGTTTTTACCTCCATTTTGAAAGTTTTGTGTTAATTTGTAACAATCTGAAAAAGTACAGCCTCTAAGCTAAGATACGCTTTACTGTCAAGGGCCGTAAAGTGATGCAGCCACATGCGTTGAGCATAAACAGATGAGGAAACTGAACTTGATAGCAGAAAGGGCTTGTGGTACCTATTTTAAAAGAACAAAAGTAGCTGAACCAAGCACCATGAACATGAAAACAGGATTGAAAGTGAAAGTAGATTGGAGGCCGCACGACTTGCATGTAGCATTGACGAAGAGTGAAGAAAGCTCTCTACAGACCTCTCAATTGTCGTCTGTAAGTGCTTTTGAAGTTGCAGATCTATTTTACGCTTAAATTTAAAACAGAACTGTCACCTCCACATGAACGTTTGCTAGACACTTCTCAACTGCGTCTCGGAATAAATACGCAAATTAGACCAACTCCTGGCGCGTAAATTGAACTATTCAAACAGCTGCCTTTACAAGCCGAATGACCAGTTAAAACAAAAGTGACACTATTTATGACGTGGTTATGCGCGTTTTTTGCGGCTATTTCGAGATTTTGAAGAGTGAACCGCAAATTTTAAATGCATATCTGTATTTTTTTCTCCCTCCCTAAAATTCGAATGTGACTCCTGATCCTTACGTTACGAAATTATTAAAAGTTTCCATTATTTTGCCTTGAATTTTAAGTCTGCCTCGATTATTAACCAGTTTTATGTTAAAATACTTATTTTTCAACGAAAAATGTCTATTTTCACTCAGTGCCTGCTCTTTAGTGGAAATAAATTATCTAAAGGTTTCCCAACTGCACCTAGTTATTTTTGCGTGATATTGTCATTTCTTTACCAGTGTGAACTCGCCTAATGGTGGAAATAATTAATAAACGTCGCTTGGACTAATTTTTACCCTCAAACGATCTTTGCTCTCATGAGCGTTGAAAATGGGTCTTTTTGGTTGGCAAATTATTACCCAACTTTGGGTTGTGTGTTTGCATGCACAACAATGTGTGCATATACCTGCGACGAAATTGGCGACTCTCAAATTTCGCATGATTTGGCTAAAATATACCCAAATATGTATATGTATCCATTAATTTTGTGTATGCTTTATTTCAGTTGCATAAATTGGCCCCCAGTTTTTATTGCCTTTTACTTACACAGTCAGTCTAAGCATTAGGCAATACTAAAAGGTCAGGAGAATGCACAGTAGGAAATGCAGATTGCTTAGAGTAGCTGGAAAACATTATGAAGGTTTCTGTACCTCCACGCAGGCTTTCGTGTCTGTAGACCTTGTAGCAGTCGAGGTGGCCCGGACCTACAGTGACCGAATGCACGTGGAATTCTGCGCGCTGCTCTACGTGTCAAGTGAGAATTCACTTTATGCTGTGGCTAAGGAGTAAGTGGATTCCGAACTGGCGTTCCCTTTCACCCTCCAAACCTTTGGGCTACCGCTCTCTTTTCCATCCCTCACCTAGGGCCACACTTGTCAAGCTGGATGGTAAGACGTTGACACTAATCGACGCCTACTCTGTGCCACCTTTGCCGCAGGCTTCTGCCTACTGTCAGGATTCGGTAAGTCTCTTGGAAGTCCATTTTCTTTCTTCCAGCCTACCACTCCTGTTTCATGCTGCGTCTGTATTCACTCTGTTCATTTTTCGTTCTATTCTCATGCAAATGAGCCTCCTTGAACACTCGATTTAAATAATTTGTTGACTTAAATTTTGGTTTTTAGTTTGCACACCCACTTGGAAGATTTTTCTACAGGAGTTTTGCTATTTTAGCTGGGATGCAAGCAGCGTAGGGAGATCAACGTATTAGCAAAGACACCGGAAAGGCCCTTTGTCTTTTACTGCTCTCTCCACTACGAAGAGTATCCACGAGGAGTCAATCGACAGACCCTTACTAGTTGCGTGGTTCCTAATGTAAGTGAAACAGTTTCCTTTGTGGCGTCGCAGAATAGCATGGCTGGCACTGTGACAGTAGCGGCGGTACTGGCGGTCCGAATTTTCAGAGTACTGACAGAAAGCATCACACAAACACGCCGAAGAAAGGTGCATGTGCGCCTATTAATGACAGCATTTGCGGCTGCCAACGTTGTTGCGAAGTATTTTAGCGTCATACATACACCCACACTTGCGTAAACGAAGCAACTACTTTTGAAGCACGTCGTGGTGGGTCTCATTGCTTGTGCTCCTTCTGTCTGTCTGTCTGTCTGTCTGGCTCTCTCTACATCGGCGTAATTGCGACTCGGCTTGGAATTGACCTCATCATTAGCTGAGGTAGAGGATGACCTATTCAGTGAAGATTGAAAGGGTCATTCTATTGGTTATAGAGTTCAACAATGGGGTTCCACATTGGTGTAGGCCTTAATAGACCATTCCAGTCATTAAAAACTAGGCTGAGTGATACACCTTTGTTTCTAGTCTGCTTTTATTACCCGATTACTCCATTGAAAGATTATCAGCATCTTTTGCAGGTGCACAAAGGATGAGAATAAGGTAAAAGCAGTATCTCTCCCTCTTACCCTTTCTGAAGAATACTTCTTCTCACAGGTTCACGCTCTGATGTGTTGTGTTTGGGAATCACTTTCCCTCGTTTTGTCCACTGGTTCTGAGGTGTTCCGAGTTGTATCACATAAAGTGAATATTCCGTCATCTCACTCGGTTCGTCCTTGGAAGGCGAGTGCTTCTAAGTGAACAATCGCGGCTATCAGTCATCACACATACCGACAAATAAACACGCAAAGCATGCGTAGTTGCCTGAAGCTGAAGTGATGTGTGCCTCAGAAGTATGTGGGTTGTTGCCTACTTTATTTAGTGACATGCTGGTAGATTCCACTAGTAGGCAGTATAACCTCCTTCATGCCTCGGAGGTCCTAATTCCAGTTCTGCGGACAGGCTGGAACGATGATGCGACATTAGCGATACTGGGGAACTCATTTTCCGTCACAAGTACCCATTTAAGGAAACCCACCTTTTGCATCGATTGCTCTTCTTTTATTTCACAGATACTTATTTCCCAAAAATAAATTTCTCTATTGACTTAAACCATGGGTGATTTTGCATTTGTTCTCCCCAAATCAGTTAATACCGTGCAAACTTTTGCTGCTTTTAAGGGCCTTTGTCAAATGCACTTGACAGAGGCTCGCTTGTCACGCGAGGCGCCGCATACGTGTCTAATCACGCCGGCATCTGTGACAGGTAGTTCAGACCTTCAAATTGAATCTCCCCATGATCTGCCAACTAATAGCGACGACAAAAGAAACACCTCCATCATTTCGCATTTCAGCCCACAAATTTGGCAGAGCCTCTGCTTATTTGGGACAACGGATACTACACATCAATGGATCCACAGCGTCCACCGATCATTCTGGTGCCGAAAGATGTCACTCCTGAACAATCGGTGGCTGAGACACCTCATCAACCCTTCTTCTATGTAGCTGGTGTTACAGCAAATTTCCTCCACATTGGAAGACTTCAGATGCCTGACTGGGCTTCTGGTAGCATCAGCTGGGACGGTGCGCTGTTCAGTCCGAAACGCAGTGTCTTCATCAATGGTACACTTCCATAAAGCATTGCCCCACCTCCTAATACTATCGATAACCTCGATGCCAACCACTTTACAGAGCCAGCTACGATTGTGATGAGCTTCGAGACGGAAACTGCGGTGTACTTTTTGTTGCGAGAGAAACCATCCAGCTTATCACGACAACACTCACCTCAAGAGACGATTTCACGACTGATTCGTGTGTGTCGAGGCGATAAGGGTGGTCTACGAGGCATTGCAGAACACTACTTTGGCACCATGGCAAAAGCCGATTTGATCTGTCAATCAGAACTCGCCGCCTTTTCTGGGAGTGAGGAGAAAAGTCGCTTCACTTTTGACTTCGCTCAATCAGCTCATTGGGACGCCGACGCGAAACGACTCTACGCTGTGTTCTCAACTGGAGAGTGAGTATTCTTCCTCATTTCCTAGTCCATTGCCTTCGATAAATACTGCATGCATAGGTCTTCAGCAGCACACCATATCCGTCACATGATTCGACTTATGGAGAGGTTGATTGACGTCATTAAACACTGCACGAAGTAGTTGGGTAACTGTGTAACACAAAATTTCATGACTCAGTAGGCTGAATGAACTTTTACCCATCAAAGGACATTGAAAGAAACCGTGAGTTACATCTGGGTGAGCCTGTAGAGTAATCGTTTCCACTCTCAAGGCTCCTCTCTAAATGCTCGAGGTTCCTTCCCCTTTGCCTCAATAGTCATCAGTTCTAAAGTCAGAGCATTTGCAGGGGTTTTTGTAGTAACAACAAGGACGAAAGTTCTTCCTCAGTGGATGGGGTCAGGCTAGCGCGTCCCTGATACTGTTCCAGATGCAGAGCCCTCCAAGCGTTTATCTAGCAACAGTCAAGGTCACAAGGATTGATGGAAAGTAACCGGAAGGCTAACTAAGATAAGGGATCCATTTCTCTCATATGGCCTGGCCACGTAAGGAAGCAGAGGAGCAGAAAAGGATGAAAAAGTGCTATAAAATCATTAAAACAAAGCTAGCATTCAAAAAATAAAAGGTATTTTGTCACTTTATTTCATCTTTTGACATGTCTTTGATGATGTGTCAAGCTGATTCACTAAGGGAGAGGGTCTTTTTTTGGAAATGGCAATAATCACTTTCCCTAAGAATGGTTGATTCGACGGGAAGGAAAACTTGAAGAGAAGGATAAACCGCGTCGCTACTAGTTATGTGGCCGAATGTTTCCAGCTGCGTACAGCCTAGATCCTATCAAACGCCTAGCCACGTATTCAATGGGAGAACTTTTTATTGGTCGAGGTGTTTGAATATACACGGGAGTGTAGGTGGAGTGTTCAAGTCCGATGCAGGAAAACAGGGAAGTGCGTAAGAGCGCAGTTTCTACGACGCTTTGGAAGAAAGTATAAAAGAAAGACTAAAGATAGAATGAACAAGAACGCTTTATTTCTGGAATTGCAGCCATTTTCTGCTCAAATTGGCATGTGTGCCGCCAGCGTCACACATACATGACACCTCAGTTACGGTTGTTTGAGTCCAGAATTACGGGTGCGTTAGACGTGCTCTCTGTCACACTGGCGCAACTGGTTGGAACAAACTGTCTGCCAAGTAGGTTGCAGATGATTTGAGGGTGCGACTGTCGGTGCTGACCGATTCCAATTTGCTTTCTCTCAAGATTGCCAAAGGTGGCAGTAGAAGCGCCTTTCAAATTGAAACAGTTGTGTCAACTGTTAATGATGCTGAAGGGATGTGGTATGAAAAAAGGAAGAGAAAACTAAAAATGAAACTCCGTGTCTGTTGCGCGTAACAAAGACTAAGGGTGGTAAAGAGGCCATGGAAATTCTCACGACACTGAAAGCAACCACCATGCCGCTACTAGAATCCTGTTTCCAGCTTTCTTTTTCTCTTTTTTTCAAAGTATTGTGAAAAAAGTGAACACATTGTGAAGTTGGTGGGAGACTTGAGATGCTCGTTTAATCATGTCTCCGTTGCATACATGTCACCACATCTAAAGCAGTGACGCCTATCCACAGGTTTCGATGGCTCCACCTCTCACATCCTCTTACAGGTTGTGAGCTGGACGGTGTTCTAGGCTGAAGGCATTTTGAAATGCCTAATACATTAAATTTCTGAGTCTAATTGTTGGTTTCACTCGGCATTGCTCCTTCTATTGTTATAGTTTTAAGGCCTCTTCTGCAGCGAATGTTAACGAAATCACTCATTTGCAGAAGGCGTCTTTCAGTGGTTAATTGTCGAACTCAGTGACTACCTCATGCACTTGGAGGTAAACCTTCGCCACAGGAGGAAGGCGTACTTTTTGTTCTAAGCGAAACTCCAAAGAATTGGGTCACAGAAATGGGGAGGAATAGAAATTACATCCCAGTACCGTCGTGGACTCAAATACCGCGAACCAAAACTGTCCAGCTGCTTCCTTTTTTAGCCTGATTCGCAACCGACCCGTTACATGCCCATTTACTTTGCAGAGCTGGCCCTCGTGGAAGTGCCGTCTGCGTTTACGACCTCCTAAGAATTGAGAGGGCCTTCAGGGGTCCTGTCACAAACCCCAACTACCTCCACAGGCAGGCGTCCATTCCGGCCGAGACCAGTGTTCGGCCCAATCCATTCCCGACCATTGTAAGCGTTTGCTTGTCGATAATCGGCACCACAATACGAATATCTCGCACGCACTTTATCGTTTGAAGCTTGATCAATCTGAAAGAGTCACGGTTTTGTGTAACCAGCTACCGTATTTCTATTAATTATATAATATAACATAATATGAAATATGAACACGTGTGTTCCCCTTGATGGGACTCAAGAGTGTCACATGGTTGCCATCGCACTCCTTTGCCGTTTGGGTAAGCGATTACTTTGCATTTAATTTTAGTGTGAAAGATTTGCAGCTGGCAACCTGACAGCAGATGAGTTGTCACTGGGTCAAATTGGTGCAAACTTTTTGTACCGCTACGAGTCTGTGAGTCCCCTCTTCGGCCATGCGATTGCAATGTCTCCCACCACCACTTGGAGCGCCATAGTTGGTTACCAGCTTTCATCAATAGCCAACGTGCATTACACATCCTCAATCCTCTGGCTTGCTTCGGCCAGTCACCTCACCCAGTTGGCTTTCTACGAAAGCTACAAGAAGGACGATGACCAGTCCACTCCCGTTTTGTTGAGCACTTGTGAGCTGAGGCGCTTACGAGTGGGTCAGACCAATGACATCTTGGAACGGCTTCGAAAAGGACCTAGACCAGTCGCGAAACCACAGGAACTTTCATTCCAGCAAAGAGAACCTTCTAATTGGGGTCTGCCCTTTAATGAGGACGATTCGTGGCAAAGCGGTCCCGAACGTCCACCAGAAACGTCCGAATTGGAACGCATCACAAGCATTATAAAGGAGGTAGGTCCTGAAGCGGTCAAATCTCTAACACTTCTGACAAATTAGGGAGATTTTTAGCAATATTTCGTTCGCACTTCAGGGTGACTTAATCTTTCTGGGCACGACACACACAATCTTCCGTTTCCCCACGGATACTTGTGTCTTGCATTCAACAGAGGAAGCATGTATGACTTCTGGAGATCCACACTGCGGTTGGAGCAGCCAGGTCTTCCGCTGTGTCAGTCTCCTGAACCTACGAGGGCTCCGAACATCGGGACTTACTTTCAATGTAAACGTCAAGACGCGTCCTCAGTGTCCGTCATCCAGTCCTCCGCACATCGAGGGCAAGGGCTCAGGCTGGTCCCCCTGGCGACCATGTTTGATGACTAATGATCTCCATCCAAAGACGAGGAAGGCCTCTTCAGATGTGCAACGTTCCTGTCTTTGTCGAATCTGTCTGAGTGAAACGCTGTGTAACTTCGCAGAACAGCAGGTCTCCCAATGCAAAGGTAATTCAATTGAGGTGACAATTCTGCTTAAAATAAAGTCTAGTCGTCTTTTTTCCCTTTCGCAACACTGATGATCTGCCTTCGCGATTTCAGTTCCGGGCGTGTGGTCACCTTGGTCAAGTTGGTCGCGTTGTCTAGATAAGCTGCGATTCCGAACGCGCACCTGCTTCAACCCTCTTCTGGGTGCCAATCTGCCCGCCTCCGAATGCCTTGGAGCCGAGAGGGAGGAGCAGTTTTGCCTCATGCATCCTCTTATCCCTGAAGGTAGGAGTTCTACCAATCAGACTTTCCATTCTAATTGCAATTTTTCAAAGTCCATTTGGACATTAATGGGCAATCACCAGAGCTCAGGGAATAAGTGGAATGCACTAATGTGAATGCCAGTAAAACCAACTTGCATTGAAGGTTCAGACAACTGCGGGAATAAGGGAACTTAAGTACGTGTCTAGCTTACTGTCGTGGTAGCCGACTGAAAAAGCTAGCTAGATCACGGTCTCTCCTAACATCGTCTACTCGATTAATTTAGGACCTTCCTCACCAACTTCAACTTAAGATGGCTGTCAAACACTTGAGCTTCTTCTTGCCCGTTGTTACTCTACCATCCTCTTTTTCGCCTCCTTCAGTATTAACAAGAGCCTTTCTTAAGACATTAATACAATCATATGCGTTCCCCGTGAAAGTCACCTCCCACTGGAGTACCCAAGTTACTTTCGAAGGCCCTGAAGTAAATAGAAGTACACAAGTGCCTTTACTGCAGAAGTGAATCTGAGCTAGAAAGTTAGCAGCGTTGGTTGGGAAATTCGATCGCCATTGGCAATGGGCGAAGTCAGTTGCAATGAGTTGGGAATAACACATGATTTGTGCGTTCGCTGCCTCCTCGAAAAGTCCCACACAACCGGCCGTCGATTGAATAGCATGCGCATATCAGTTCTATCTACTTGCAGAAATGAGTGCCAGCATGCACGTAGGCAGTAAAGCCTGGAAAAGAGGCCATCATGAACTTGGCCTTGCCTTTCCCCTTCGCCGTCCTCTAGCCCCTAGTGTGAGCCCCCTGGTGTGTTTGTTGCCCTGGCAACAATTAAAATGGAGTGTGTTCACACATGCCTACCTGCCTACTACCAGCCTTCCTGCCTGCACAAACCACATTGCACAATCGATGAGCGCATGCACACTTTCACACGCTGAGGACTTTGGCAACCGTGTGTGTTGCAAGCTGCCTCGCACAGCATCTGTTGGAGCTGTTTTCATTAAACGCATAAAATTGAAATGCTAACTGTTGCTCCATTTCCTTTGTCTTCTTAAATGCAAAAGTACAAGAGGCTATTGGCAATCCTCTCTATTAATTCTACCTATTAGGTTCAAACACCAAGGCCACTTGGTGCCATGCTAATTTGATGACTAGATTAAGTGACAGCCATAACATCAGAAATTGGATTATCCGGGAATCACTTAACTTTTAGAAGTGGCCTTTGAAGGAATGAGCGCTGAACATGTTGCCTTGAAGACGTCTACCAATCACGGAGTCACGATCGATAGAAACCATCTCGTTGGAATGTTAGTCGGTCTATTTGTGGGAGTCCTCTTCACTCTTCTCTTCATTCTCCTCTTTGTCCGACTCTCTCGATTTCGACGATGGTTGACGTCGAGATCGGGCCATCCACATCGCTTAAGACTCCGCGGAGAGCCACGGAGTATCGCTAACATTCAATTAGAGAGCCAATTAAGAGACTCATTACTCAACGATCATTCCGTGTATGCAAATCCGAGTCCTGTCGAACGGTCGATTCATTCCAACTCCTCACCCCGGTACAATTTTATCCTCCACCCACGTCCACCGATGAGCATCGAAAGAACCTCCGAATCCACTTTCCCCTCCACCGAGGAGACCTCTACAACTACTGGATTCTACGATCGTCTATCGGAAAGCAACAAATGAGGTAGAACCAGCATACTAATCGCCAAAGGAACGCAATCAACTTACGCACACGCCCCTCCCCCACCTTTCCTACTTTTCCGTAAGTATCCACACGCACACACACCCAACTACCCTACCCTTGGCGATTGCATCTCCACATCATCTTTTGGCTGCAAATCCTCTTACTCCTAACCCCCCCCCCCATAAGTCTTTACTCCAGATTTTCCTAGTTGAGCAACATTGGTTTTGTACATGAAGGGACAGAGCGTGCACGGAAACAGATATCCTCAGTTTGATCCCCCACACAAATTTATCGCTCAACGAAAAAAATTTCCGCGCACCAATTAAATCAACAGCCCCTTAAGCCCATCCCACCCATCTGTCTGCCTATATGTCAATCTGTTTCTTGTTCTGAGCCCGTGTACGCATTTGCAGGTACAAATGTGATTGTACATAGAGTTAGTAAATTCTTACACTATGGTTTTGCAAGACCTTCCTTTTCCGACAGCTAACGTTTTCGGTGCTTTGATGCAGGTGTCGTTACCTTAAGGCAACTGCCTTGTCAAATATCCTGGGACTTTAAAACCTCGAACACGTTATTTTGAATCAGATTTTAAGAGATAACGAGGCACGTTTTATGTGCTCTTCCGTAATTTTTATGCCCTATTAACTGGCAGAGAATGTGCCCCATAACCACTTAATCCAAGTGATTGACTTCTTATTTCGTACGTGTGTATATAAGTAGAGTAAAACCACCAATAGCGAAATATTAAAATGATGACAGATGGCTCATTTTATGTGCGATGAAGAGCAAAACTGCCCTAGTTGGAGATTAAGGTAATGTATCAAGCTGCTATGAGACTTCACACGGCAAAGAAAATTCCACACATTAATGGAGCTATGCTTTGGATCAGTAAATAGCCTAGTACAGCTCAACCAAGTGTAAACAATGATTAAACTTAAATGGATTAATAAGAGCTAAAAACTTTGGCAGCGTTTTTTATCAAACGGTAACTACTTCAGCCAACACACCAGACGTATGCATACATAATAATCTTAGAATGGTAAACTAATATAATAAGAATATTCGAAGTAAAAGCTATGGGAAAGATCATTTTTTTTGGTAAAATGCATATCTCTAGCTTAAAAATATTTAAATATTATGATGGTTTCTTCGGGTACAAATATTAGTAAATCAGAAACTTGCCATGGATTCTATAAACGATAAAACTATTAAAATGGCTAGCTATCCCGGAATCTTTATCTCTAAAGATGAGTGGAATTTATGTTTGTATGAATCAAGATCTGTTGACTGTTAGTAAAGCGTCATAACAAAAATATCACAGTTTGGCGTTAAAATCAGGTGGATCAAAGCATTTTGGCAGTTTTTGCTCTCTGTAATTAAACCTCTCGGGTCCAATTGCCTTAATCTTAAGCTACATTGGGCTTTTGCCTATTTGCGCTAACTGTACTTCCAACATCCATAACCGTTAAACCACGAGTAATACACCCTTGACTGGTCTGGTATCTAGCTGGTGCATTGATGTCTGGCAAAAGTCCTTATACATTCAGGTTTGTGCCATCACGTGTGTTTCCATCAATCACAGGCAAGGATGCTCAAAATTCATTGATGCAATGGTATGATAATTTGTATTTTTTGAGTGTGTTAAATAAATTTTAGTTGACCTCAAAAATTTTTACAACCTTATGCTTATACTTTTACGTGTTTTTAATGAGTGGTTTTAAAAGTGGAAGATATAACTGAAGCTCAATGTCAGACTAGCAACCTGGCATTGTTAAATCTTCTTATTTTGGATAGATTTTTAAATGACTGCCTTTATCTATCGATTGATGCCGATTAGATGCTGTCTTTATTGCAAATGGCTTCGCAAAATTTTGGCTACACATTTTGGTAATTTGTTTTGACGGATATTATCTCAATCGGGCAAAACTGTCATGACTTTTCCGTTTTTCCTCGTTTAATTTGGGTTTCCACCTTGAATAGGTTTAAATACAGAAGAATTAGTATTTTTTAAGGTTTATTGTGGGTAGGCTTACTCCAAATAAGCGCTTAATTTTCGATCAGCATCTTGTTTCCTGGGATTTTTTCAAGAGTACCTCGAAGAATTTGTACTTTGCTCAAAAATTTCTTGAAAATGTAGTTTGATCAGTGACTTCTAAATACTTTTACTGTCCAAGGTCTATGAAAGGCCGCCTCCATTGCCAATGCTTTTGCTTCGATGAAACTTTCAAAATACACGAGGTCAAGGAATTCACCACAGTATGTTTTTCGTTTTTGTTACATGATTAAGCCTAGACATTTTTTAATGATCCCATTGTGCGTAAGGCTCTCGCAACCGAAGAAGGACTTCCGTGTAAGTCTTCTCCCACTGATAATCCTATTTTCCCTCAGTAGACGACTGTGATGTCATGGTTTCAAGCGTTCCTTGCACTCTCTTATCAATGGACATCTTCAATCGCTGCCTTGGAACTGTCACTCATAATACAGGTCGCATAAAATTTTGTTTTGAAGAATACTACGAATCACTGGTTATCAATGACTGCTTGAAACGCGTATCTGGTAGTGTTTATTGATTTCCTTGTTTCTTTAGGCATTGTGTATTCAGGATTCAGAGCTCTACGACCTCTTCACTGAGGCTGAGCGTGAAGAGTTTCTCTTTAGATTGTTTAAACATTTTGTCATTGGAGGTGAACTTGCACAGCCAAATGAGGACCTCGGAGCGTACACAAACTTCGTTAGGAATCTCTATAAAGACCTAATTAGGTTTGACGTCACCTTAGATCGCGTAAATAATGATCTTCAGTGTGCAAAAGATCCATGAATCGGAGGAACTGAAAGTTGTTTCGTTGGTGTACGACGTTAGAGCTCTGGTAAGTCGACTCCTCTGACAGCTGAATTTGCCATAGAGCAACAGTCGCACTATTTATCCAGCTTCAAAGTCGCACGTCAACACATTTGCGTACCTCATTGTAAATCCCATCAAACGTCACGTCATCGCACTTTCACATGTCTACGGCGTTGGCCAATTTTGACAGTGATCTCAACCGAATAAACCGTTATATCACCGCTACTCACTTATTTCAGTAGCAAAAACGCGCAATGTGAAGTTGGGCCCAACAGCAGCGACCAGCCAACAATACCACCTCGCCTTTTGTGGGCGATAGATACTGATGTCTAAGAGAGAGAAGGCGGACGGTTGTTGCTGCTGATCGTATATAAAGTAAAGACTATAAAAAAGTTGTAGCAGTTGAAAACTTGAGTACACCAAAATGCCAATTATTAAAAAGGAAAGAAAAGGGGTTATTCAACGTTAATTGGCATAGAATTGGGGAAGAACGTCGGCAAGGAAGAATGTTGGGAGAGGTCATAAAAGTTACAACCGCAATGATCAAGGAGTACAAGAAACGTTTGACACCTCCTGGCGGGCACGTTTGATGGCACCAATGGTGTCGAGACAGGCCTGAATAGCCCGACAGTTGGCAACCACACTGTCCGCGTCCGAGTCTGCGCTCAATCGAGCAGAAAGCTGTTGGAGGGTTGTAAACATCTGGGTCAGCAGATCTTTCTGCACGCGGGCGCACCAATCGGACGCTGGCTCTTGATCGGTTCCTCCGCCTTCTCTTCCCGGGGTCGACTGTGGCGAGGCGGTGGCAACTGAATCTACAACAATGTTGTTTATTTTACTTAAGCAGGATATAAAAAATCAGAGGGACGATTCCTAGAATGGGATACGGAGATAGGTGAAGATGGTACAAATGGATGAATGAGAAGCAAATAAACAACTCCGAGATTCATCGACATATCCATGATGGCTGGACAGACTTCGGGTGGATGGTTCAAAGGACGGAGTGGATGGATGTGAAATGGAAATAGGAGTTGCAGACTAATTGTTGAGATGTACAAATCAAGAGTGAACAGATGAATCTCAACTAGATGCGTGGACAAACTTGTACATAAATAGATGGATTTAGGGTGAGTCAGAGTTAATGCATGAGTCGAGTGGGGAGGAATGAGTCGATAGGAGGCGATACTATTATAGAAGAGTGAATGTGTACATGGATAGATGGATTTCGGGCCGGCAGAGAGTCCTAGAATGGATTAATCAATGAGGCAAGTGAGTGGATTTGGAAGAACAAATAAAGGGATCCATAAAAGGGTGGATTTGGAGGTGAAAGAGCGAAAGAAACTGAAATGACTCGGAGAAAGGACGGAAATGGAAAGGTCGGATGGGTGAATTCACAACAGATGGATGCATGGATGCAGGATGGATCAGGAGATTAGGGAATTTGGGGATGACTGTATAGCTAGATGAGGTGCATTTTGATAAATTTGTTCTGTTGGCTAAGGCAACGAAGAGACGTAGACACGCACGCACACACACCCGGGCCTTGCTCTCGCGCCCACGACATCTCCCACGGGCCAAAACGAGGTCACACCGGGTGGCGGCTGCAATGAATGCGCGCCACGGCCAGACAAAAAGCAAGCGGGTCGGCCGTCCGGCCGGCAGGCGGGTGGTGGGAAGGTAGAGAGGTAGGAAGCGAGGCAGAGTGGTGAATTGTTTACCTTCCACAGAATGCAGCGCAGGCACGAGGTGACTCGCCAAATTACTCACAAAGAAGGCGAAAGAAAAAAGGGAGCAGAGATAAAAAACGAGGCCAACGCAACGGCGGACCAACCGACAGTGAGTCATGGAAGCGTGCCTCTTCTAGACGCGTCTTGTTTCCGTAGACGGTAGACAACTGCACCACCGTGGCGCTGGTTTCCGCATTCGCCATTCTATCGTACCATATCAACAGCACGAGCTCTCCCACCTTTTACCTAGCGGTTTCTCCGTCCAATAGCCCCATCAACAAGACCGAACCCAGAAGCCCTCCAGAATCACCCAAACCATTTATGCTGGTGGTATATCCAAGGAAGTGATTCATTATTAGCAGATCATAAGAAGGAATGTTCTCGAAGCAAGAACATTCGCTTTCATGCAGACATAAGATAGATAACACAAAAGTCTCACCATTCATTCCATTGGCATTTGGCAACGCAGAGACGGTGGGGAGAGAGTACGAAGAGGAGGAGGGAGGGGTGGTAAGAGGATGGCAAGCACTGGCGCACCGCTTGCGTTTCACAGGCAGTGCAGTGAATGCAGCGTCCACATCGTCGACAGCAACAAAGTTGGCGGCAGTAGAAGCACCTGTGAGCGCATCACTAGGAGGGGCGACAATGGCAGGGGAGCCAGTGAAGTGACGTCGACGGCGATGCTGCTTCATCTCCTCCTCCGCCTTTGACTCTAGCATCTTTTCCTTCTTCCAGTGCAATAACATCCCTACACCTCCGCCGGTGACCGTAGGTGTCGGCGTCGACGTTGTTGGGGGGAGACCTCGGCTTCCAGGTTCGGCTACGAAAAAATTTTTTGACGGGTGCGTAAATTAATAATATTGCAAATCCACACGCACTCATGGGTGCACAGTCCCCTGGCCAACTCTACTGATGAGTCATTAGCCGTAGACAAAGCAATTCATCGTTGTGTCGGGTGGAGAGGAGAAAATGTAGAAACATTCGTAATCCCCATTCGTCCGATTCATGTGGCACTGGTATACCACAAACATGTTTGTTCTAGCCAACTCCTGGATTATTTGCGACTATTTCATATCGAGAGTGAAGAGCCTCCCAGACTGGTATAACACTACTCGACCATCGATAATTACTCGGATGTTCCATTAGGCAGAGGTGTAGGCAAGCCCATTCCAAGGGGACAACAGTAACAATGTAGACCTCGCTGACTGGATACTTCGGTAGAAGTACGAACATGCAGAGACTCACAGGAGTAGCTAGTGGCAGACCCTACCTACTACTTCCCACCGAAGTTACTGTCCCTCGGCGTCATGCCTACGGACTCACACAATGGTGTGATCTACTACTTTTTAGGAAGGGCTCGGAGAGAACTCAACCTAATTTCGATTACTTACCGTCAAACTCCACAGTACAGAGGAAAATGCCCACCATTAATTCCAGACTTACATCCGAAGGATAAAAAACAGCGAGCCACTTTTGAAAGATTTGGACGAATGCTAATTTGAATTAGAGGGAACTTCTCGATATCTGCTTTCATGAAGGAGTCGAATTATCAGTTCTTTGGTACCACCTGCTAAATTGATCTCTATTAGAGATGGTTCGTACCACATGATCCTAATACTCATAAATGTCGATTAGATCCATACCAAATAATGCCAATAGTAGATAGCCCCCTTTGCAAGATGCGATTTCATCCTAAATTTGGAGGGGAGTGGGAGAGAGCTGTTGGAAAAAGGGGAAAAGGGGGCGATTTCATGTTCACTCTAACGTGAGCACAAATTGCTTGCCTCTGCATTTGTTACTTTCCCTAGGGCTCCTTCAGCGACTACGTACACGGACAATAACTGACGTCAAATGTGCTAACTGTAAGACGTCGTCCACCCTCAAGCGAAGCACAGAAAACGACTCCCAGTAAGGCAATTAACAATTGAGATGGTATTGCCCAGCCCTCATTATTCAATCGTGAGTAGTTTTAAGGCACTCGACCACACTGTGATGAGCCAATCCAGACGAAGGGTCACGAGCAGCATTGAGGTCAACACACAAAAGGAGAGATGGTAAACAATATACAATAGCTCCCGTCCCTCGCTCCACAGTTTAAACACTGCTCATGGCGCTTGACTCCACAGCCTTGTGCTGAAATGACATTGCATTTTGGGGATGAATGAATCGCAACGCCACCCCAGGGTGGTTTCATCATTTCGAAAGAAAAATCAGTTATCAAAAACAAACAAAGTCAGAAAATATGGTGCCAAAGGCTGGATGAATAACTCCTCTTCGGGTACGCAGTGTGACACACACTGATGAGACTAAGTTATATAGCCAAGACACCACCACCATTATGTGATTGGCTGCGGTGTACCCGTGACCTCAATTCAGACATCCGGACAGACGAATTAAGGTAGGGGAATGAAGGCTACCACCAATTCGATAGAAGTCTCTCTCTCACCTTACCTTCTAAATGAAAACAGCTGTCCTTTGGGTTGATGGTTCTGTCAGGAGCTCATTTTCCCGAACACATGACTTAGCTGCCCGCGTACACGATTACCAAGGGGAGGGGTGGGGAAGAAGTGGGCATCTTCCACCTCCCGTCAAAGCATCCCAGCACCTTGTAAGAATGTGGAATCAAGCGGTACCTTGCAAGCATCTTCAATGGAGCCCGTACACAAAAGCTATAACAGGTAGATCTTTTGAAACTAGCAATCTGTGAATTAAGAAGTCTCTCTGCTGTCGGAATATCAATTCAACCTTTATTCTCTGCCTAGGTAGAGAATAAGGTGAGAGTACGAAGGAGAGAGCCCACAGCAAAACGGAAAGCAAATGACAAAACATTTCCAGCAGCTACATTGATGATATAAGCAATCTAACAGTCGGAAAGAGCAGTAGACTTGATGACAAATTTACATGACTCAGGAGGACGCCTGATCTGAGTTACCGAATTTACGATGGCCCAGTGGATAAGTCATCTAGCCATCTTCACTTGGGCGATGAACCGATATCGCCTTCTGCAATGCGGTAAAAATTGAAGCGGCGCTAGAACCGAACGATCTGGGGGGAACGCAAGCAAAAGACTGAGCTGCATCAAAGGCGGAGTTTGATATCGAGGAATGGTAGCTTCGCAAAGCTGAAGATCCCTTGCAATGCAGTACACTATGAACCTATCTAAAACCGCAAAATATTTTGCTGAAGTTGAGATCAAATGTTGGAGCGTTGCCACCAGCAAGTGGATGTTTTCGAGGCACAAACCACGTTGCGATGACCAGTGCAGACTAATTGCGAGGAGAGCTGAAGACGATGATGGACTTCTTGAGTGTGGGTTAAATTATGCTGATTCCCCAACACCCATCAGTTTCGATCACCATCCGAGTGATCCTTTTGTAGCCCGCAGTAACATTACAGCCACTCAAACATCTTATTGCGTCGCCAGGGCGGAGGCAGCGCCGCACTTCAATAATAACCACTGGCAGATTCGCGTCTGATAAATTCGAAGAGGATTAACTTGGCCTCCGCAATTTCGGGAGAGTTGATTCTTTCCCGGATAGATTTTTTGTAAGTGATCGCATTTCGGGACACCTGAAGTGACGGCCGGGTGGAGGGTGACAGAACGGTGATGGCGATGACGACGGAGAGACAGTGACACCAAATGCGGACAAGAGGAAACAAAGACGGTGCTTACGTGTGGGTGAGACTTCGCGTAACCTCCTTTCACTTACTTAAATTGCTGTAAGAAGCAGGAGAAACGGTCGTCTGATGATTCTGAGATAGATCAGGTTGAATGAGTGACTTTTGAATGGTGTTCCTCGCAGGGATGGGCATCTCGGACACAGAGAAGCGGCGGGTGCAGTTGGATCTGAGTCGAAAAAAAAAACAAAAAGTCAAAAAAACACACAGAGTACACTTTCTGCTCAAAAAATTAACCCAAAACCAATGGCAATTCAGGAGGAATAGGAGACATAAGGGCTGAGCAACTTGTCATGAACATTTCGTCGTCGTTAGGGTGCAGAAATACCCCACCACCTGGCACGGTTACACAGGGTTGAAAGAGCCTCCAAAGGGAGCCGGCCGTCACAAGATACAAATCCGATTTGGTGCTGTGTTCCCCGAGAAACAAAGTGTAATTAGTCTCACACCAAAAGCATCATAACCGATCCATTTTAGCACTTCAAATCTAACCTATTCAAGCGTATCACGAGTTGAATGACTGTCACATCTGCGACTTCGGTGCCGCCTGAAAACTCCAAAGTGTCATAGATGTGGCGCGAGTATTGAATGCGTCAAACGGCAGTCATAGAGTAACATGACCCCAAAAATGCGAACTGAGTGTCCAGTCATCAAACGTTTGTAATAGGACGACAAGAAGTAGACATCAATGCCCGTCTGACTCAGTGCGCGCCCTTTCAAATCCATGATTAATAAAGCCCACTAACGCAGAAGGATAGAGGCAAAAATGGAATAGGCAGTAAAACCTACAGATAGGAGGAAGTTGGAAGAAAGGGGACGTCAGGATTACTGGTAACCAATAGAGGAGTGGGGAGATTACGCGGACCCAGAAGAACGAACTGGCCTGACACTGTGGTTGCAGCTGTGGTGCCACTGTCGGAAGGTATCAGAGGTGAGAGGAGGTGAGTCGTGGAAGTTGCTTGAGAGAGAGAGGGCGACGCACCTGGTGCTTCAATTGGTGGGTCAGGAGCTAATTGGAAAAGGTACCAAGACGGCTGGAACTGCCAGAACCTTAAACTTCCTACAGAGTGGATTGCTTACTTGAATTTTGCGAATCGCGCTTCGACTGGTGAACAGCCGCATCAGCAAGGGCACTGAGGCCACGACTGTCGATTTCGTTGAAATTTGGATACTTTTTAAACCCCTCTTGGCTGACACTCAAAGGAGAAACGAGTTGTGGAAGTCGCTGCTGTTGATTCTTCTGAATAGTTTTGCAGCCATTTCTGGTCTCCTACAGAGAATTATAATGGTTTGTAGACCAATTCTGCAAGCGTTTACACTTACCAGCTCGATCGACGGCTTCTGCTCCACCTGGCGCCGTTCAACAACATTTGAGAGGACTGTAGCTATGGCACGGGAGTGAGAACAGCCGTTCTTTTTCGTTCCTTCATTCACCGACTTAACGGCCTGTTGTTGAGGCTGCTGCGGATGCTGATGGCTCCTGCGTCGAACGCGACCGGTAGGATTTGACCGCACGCTCATGTCGAGGTGGGGGGTGGGTTCAGATGTTGTCGTCGTGGTAGCGGTAGCGGCAGCGGAGGAGGAGAAAAACTCACCCGGAGTTGGTGGCTTGTGAGTATGAAGGATTCGAACGTGTTCCACTCGTCCGCCTACTGTCACCGCGGTAGCTTTGCACTCCCGACGCGAGCATCGCCAAAACACCCGGTCGGACATGCCATCGCGCGACTTTGTAAACTTGTAGCCGTCAATTACTAAACTGCGCTCCCCTTAATAGGCAAACACCCACTGTTCTCCCACTTTTCAATATTTCTTGGGTACACATACGGTTCCAAACCACCACCTTATTCTGAGTTGAGGGACCGACGCAACACAAAACTTATCAAATAATCTTCCGGAGGTTTGGTCCTTCGGTACCAGAATCTATCAGTACCGTGGCGTAAGTAAAATAAATGCGTTGACAAGACTGGAGTAACTTTCAGTAACAATGTCTGCTAGCTAAACCATGTTATGGTAATCTTTTCAAATCAAACATTTATAACCACAAAGGCGATAAATATGCATCGAAGAAGCAAAAAAACACCATTTGGCTAGTCACTCATCCTCCAGCACCTAGATGCTATGGCAACGACAAAGGTAAACAGCACTACACTTAAATCCGCTTTTCTGGAAGCCCTTCAAGAAATTGTTGCAAAATTTTTTTGCTCATTCTATTATGTAAAGTGAAAAGGAGGAAGCAGATCTAAAGAAGCTTAGCCTCGTCTAATATTAAAGAGAAAATTATGGGAGAAACCAGAAGAAAAAGAGAAACACTTCATACCCTTCCTAGTCACATCGAAACCCACGCGAACTTCCATCACGTTCCATTTATCCAACTTTGTCGTAGGGGCTTGTGATTGCCCATCCAGTAAATTTGCACTTTCGAGTTTCTCCTGCACAAATCCAACGGTTTTCGAGGCTGGCTGGGTGGCAGGTTCCGTGGGGCTTGCATTGGTTGGCAAAGCGGCCGTGGAAATCATCGTATAGATCCCCCGCCAGAAGAGAGAAAACCGCTAAGAATGGAAGAACGTCGACACACGAGTCTACCTAGCAGGAATGCGCTTTGTCTACGCTGGATGGAGCTCGCCTCGCACGGGCGCAATGACGCATACCTCAGTCACATGCCTGACCAATCAGCACTCAAGGTCAACATCGCAGAGCCAGTCGGCGTGGCGAATTAGGGAGAACCAATGACGAGGCTCGGCACAGGCGCACGTGATTCGACCAGATTGCATGCATGTTGTGTCACAGCGCACCGCCTCTGCTCGGTGGTGGCAGGTCAAAGGTGATGGTCCCGGACACAACGATCCGACAACTGCGGTGCGACCCCGTGCACTGGAGTAAAATCAGCCATTTGTAATGGGACTGAAGATAGGGCCTTTTAGATGAAGTATTAACTTGGAAACGTCCCGTCTTAACGCTTCCAACTAATTTCAGAGGTCTTGGACGCCCACTGTGGTCAAATTCGCACTACTGCTCTACGCTCCCAATGGTGGCGGTGGTTCTTGATGAGCTCTTGTTAGTGGTGAATGCGTTCCTTTTTAGTTACGATCTCTGTGTCACTTATGCCATGTAGATTTAACGCATTAATTTGCCTGTCTAGAAGCGTAAGGTTAGAAAAATAATTGGAACCTTATTTAAACCACAGTGGATCGATTCTGGTCTAAGGCTTCGCTGATGTCTACGATTCCGGTCTCCGAGGTCGAAAATTTCTTGACATTCTTTGACTTTGGTCATGCTTTATACCATTGGTGAACCTTTTCTAGTTGGATTTGCGTGGAGCTTAGTACCCTTGGCAGCATCGCCACTACCAGATCGCTGCGAACGGTGAATGCGTTTTGTGGTCCTGCATCTGAAACTCCCCTTTGAAAGTCTAGCTCATTGCATCCAAAATATTTGTCCCAGGATTGCTGCCACAACGTCTGTCTGCACTGAGTTCCGTACGTTTGCTGAAATTGGCACATCTATATGACGTCTTGACTTTTCTTGTCTGAGCCCGCATAACATTAACTCATGTAACAAACAGATTGGTTGAGCATTCCCAAACAAATAAAACCATAGTCTGTAGTTGTCCCGGGGATAATTGCGCTACTAATTTGATTAATTCAGTAATGTAGATTTCAGGGTTAACAGCAGGGCAGTGGGACTAGATTTCCCCTAGGACTCCGGTAGAGAAGAAAATGGCCGCTTTATCCTGCTAAATACGCATTGTCTAGGGTCCTTGAGTCGCAAAAGTGGTTGATGAAAGAGTCTTTACGAGAAATCTAGGCAATCTCTTCCTTCCTTTCTTGCATCTCCGGTTTTGGCACATGAATCGAAATGATTGAATGGTGGACTGCATCATCGCTGCGTGGCAGTGAGGTAACGAAGGAAGGGGCTATAATCTACCATGGTTTGTGAGGTGAACCGAAGACTATCGACTCCTTGTCAAGCCAGAAGGTTGCTGGACTCCAACCGCTTGCCACCAAGAGGGCCTACTCAATTATGATTCAAAAATAATATTTAAAAGACAACTCTCGATTTCCAATTCATTTATGAAGATCTTTCCCCTCCATAAAATTGATGAAGTGGAGAGCACCCATCACTATCTGCATTTTCACTCCAGCATGATCAAGCTGAAGGTTTTTGTATGCAGTGTTTAGGTTTGGTGTGTATTTGTGGCCACAGGGTAAACAGCCCTAACGCTATCCAATAATCAATATATTGACCGATTCAGATCTACGTGTGCTGCTATGGCTCAGGTGGAGTGACGTTGATGTCCGATCTCCCAATCAGTCAAAAGACACGCTCCTTCTCTTGGAGACATCTGACCCCCCCCACACCAGTAAATTTACCCTTCACAAGAGGTCGTGCCAATCCATTAACGTGATACCGCCTCGACTGTTCTGATCGGTATTCGTCGCTAGGGTTACCCTTGAAGGTGATTCCAAGGTGTGGATGGGCTGAGCTGAACCTAGTGCCATCGAAGAAGGGACCCATATGGGGCAGAATGAAGGAATATCATTACTAAGTGATTCCATTTTAGATACCTTGACGTCTCAGTGCTGCTAAACGTCAGTGGAGGGTGGCATGCTTGTCAAAAATTGGCATCATCATTTGTGGCACTTCTCCTAGCATCTTAACTAAATGTACCTCCTGGGCATAAGCATTCTTTGAAGGACCTGATGTTGACGACCTAATCACCGGCTAAGAGGGGAGAGGGGGAGATGAAGGCAGCTTTTAGTGATTGCACCAAACAAAACATTCAAGTCCTGGGTAAAGGGGTCAAATTATGTGCTGCCTTGGAGGAGAAATCTATGAATTGGTTGAAAGGATTGAAGACTGAAACACCACTTTACCATTTCGATGGGTCTCAGAGATCCGTTCAGTCACAACCCAAAGCTTACAGATTTCGGGGTCGCAAGTGCCCCCTGATTAACCCCAACCATAGAAAAGTGGCAGCTTATCAACCGAAATAACTTTAATAATTCGGCAAAGGCACCAAGAAGCGGATACGTTGAGAAACGTGGCCTGGTTGCTTTGCTCCAGTGACTTCCACAGCTAAACAATATTCCCAAGAGCCAACTGATTTTGTAAATATGCTGTTGAAGTGAATCGGGTTTTACAAGTAAATATAGAAAGAGTCGAGGTGTTCCTTTTGCCGTGTTTTTGCGCTCTACACTTCTCACATCGGCCATGAAACTGCACTTTTTGAGCCGAAAATTGGGAACATCTCACTTTCCGGCACCATTAATGCCAGTATATTTGTTGTGTTGAACACAAACAGTTTAAACAAGATGTAGAAACTGCTTTACTAGTTGCATGTTCAGCAGTGAAGCAAAGTAGCCTCATTACCACCAAAAAAGGTTATTCAGGCACGCCGATGGCCGCTAAAGATGTGGAAGCACCGTTGTCTATACCTATCCCTTCACCTTGCTTCCAAAGTGTTACACTGGTGTGATCAATATAAGACTCGACAAATAGACTGATCACCTTCCAGAAAACGGTCCCTGAACGCCGACCACCCCGGCTATTATTTTAAAGTGGACAGTGGCATGAAAGAGGCCTTTTGTGCATTATTTTTCTTCAAATTAAATACAATTGAAATTGCCAAGGCGACTCCAAGAAGTGAGAATTCCTCCTATTTAGCAATATGGCATGGGTACATTGTGTTGAAGTAGTTATTTACATTGGGGTGAAGGAGACGGGAAATGGATTGTTACATACTGTGCGATTTAAATAAAACCTCACAATTACTGGCACATCGCCAAATGTTAGAAATGGCGTCATGGAGCGGAAAACCACACTTAGCCCTCATCCTCTTGCTGGAGCAGAAAAAAACTGGAAAAAATAGCTAAAAAGTGTTGAATGCCCTCCCCCTCCCTGTTTCCTTTTTCCGGTGACTCCGACAGCTGGCACCATCATCTCGATGTCGTGTGTGCGAGGAATTGCCTTGACGGCAGGTGAAGGAAAGATGAGAAGAGGGCTGTTTTGTTTCACAAGAGCATCTACACAGTGTGTGCTCAAAACGTGGGTAACCCGCCGTTTTGGAGGAGGACACTGAGAGCAGATATGAGCCACAGGCAGCTCCAACCATCCAAAGTTGCGGGGTGGTGGAGGTGAGGGGTGGAGGGGAGGACTCTGCGTGCACTCGTCATCGTCTGGCCCCAAATGTCGGACACATTGACTCACGGGGCGACGCTGACTGACAGGCTGGATCGATGGTGGGCAATGGGTATAGCCTCAACGAAGCATCACAACAATGTCTCCGAGGTTAAGAGCCTCTCCACAAAATAAACTCGTAATGTGAAGGTGACTTTTGTTTTTGTAGGATAAGGAAAAGAAGACGTTAGAGATTTTAGAATAACTGATCACACAATTTAAACACGCCAGGTAGTGAACAAGCCAAATGACTCATGTTGCCGAAAATTGCCACCTTTGTGAATCCCGTTAGTAAATACACTTAACTTGCATTTCAACACAAAGGCAAAAGCACGGAGGAGGGTGCGTCGACATTAATGGGGCTTTTGTTTAAGGCATTTTGTTGGGATCTGTTGGAGGCAGACCGCATGCTATTCGCGTAAGGGGCGTGGATGTGGTCAGTGCGCATTAAACCAAGAAGAGAATTAAGCTTTGGGAAGTCCTGTACCTCAAGACTGGAAGGCAGAAGCGACAAGGAGTGTGGGGGCATCCATCGCCAAATGTAGCAGTCATCGAAAGTGGGAAAAGACACAAACGAGTACCCCATTGTTAACTGTGGAACGTAATCAGATAGCATGCTTCCCAAAGAATACCATCACAATTTAGATTAAAAGAAGGTGGGTTACCTCTGAAAATGAATGTCAAATTTATTTGTTTTGAGACTTTCCCCCCACATAACTTTTTGGATGATGGAATTTAAATTTACACTGCTAACACAAGCCATTAATATTGAAACGTAGCGATCTAATCGTTAATGAGCTGTTTGCCGAGCGGTGCGGATAGTTCAGTCTCCTCTGGCTGTAGTTCCACCCCTCCAGATGGTCGTTGGGTCACGATATTAGCCATTCGGCTATTACTCATTTAGCAGTAAGTGGTGCGCTCGCCATGCCATTATCGACTTTTGATGGATTAAAAGGGTTGATTAAGGGAAGGCATTCATTCCCGCGATGCATCCAAGAAACCTAAGTCGAATTTTTAAGACGTTTTTGGCAGTAGGAAGAAATATTACCACAGACAAACGAATTAAGCGGTAATACATCTGTGACTAGGATCATAGTACCTCAAAACAATTGGACTGCACACACCTAGAGGAAGATAATTTGCAAAGATAATTTCTGTAAAAGGGTATGGCGAGTGCAAAGCGTAGCGCTTGCGGAACGCTCACTTCCAACATTCCAAGGGTAGAGAAATTCGATGACAGTGTAATCAAATGTTAAACCTAACTGGCCTCAGCACAAGGACTGACCTAAAAATTTGTGAAAGGTTACAAAGAATTCCAGCTAAACTGAGGAAAATGTTGAAGTATTAATATGTACATTAAAAAGAGAGCTAAATAAAGTTGAGCTACATTCGTAAGTGCTAACCGTACACTAATAGCTACATTTGCCTTTGACTCCATTTTAGCCTTTCAAAAACCGCATAAACGAGGCCTAGATTTGGGGAAGATTTATAATTTGGCTCAAAATTCCCAACAAAACCCGCAAACAAATAGGACTTAAACCCGCTTAACATCACGACATTATCTTTGTGAAACTTGTAATCTTAAATTCAATCAACATATATGAACCCGTATTTATAGTTTAAAATAATAAGAAATACACTTTTGAGGAGATGCCTACTAATCAGCCTCCAATTATTAGCCAATCCTCGGGCTGTTTTTTGTACTAGTGTTGGTGTGTACTAATTCAGTTATCCTAAACTATGGCCTCGTGGGAAGACGAAGCAAATCAGCCTTTGTCCAACATCAGCGCTGATTTCTCCAAGTTGGATGTTAATGCTCCAGTTTTTATTCCTGGTCAATTATACGGATTCAGTGCTCCTGAGACGCCTGCTGTATGGTCTAGTCCATTGGAGACCGACACAGCAAATGCGATAGAGACCAAAAACGATTCGGTTTCTTCCCTGGCCGATACTCATCAATGTCCTGATGGTATCTTAGCTTTACTAACAAAATACTTTTGCAGTTGAAGAGAAGGAAGCCGCACCTTCCTCACTCTCGGAGTCTAAACGCCAAGCAGCGGTACTTCAGGTTTTCTAAGTACTTTATTCCTAGGCTTATGTTCCTCCAAAAACCAAAAAGGAGACGCTCAGTGTTGTTTTTATTGGCCACGTTGATGCTGGAAAGTCAACGATCGGAGGACATTTGCTTTACTTAACAGGTATTCTGGTACAGCTTCATGTCTAATGCGGCTACATAGGGATGGTCGACTCGCGAACTTTGGAAAAGTACGCTAAAGAGGCGAAGGAAAAGAATCGTGAAACTTGGTACCTCTCATGGGCTCTAGACACTAGTGTGGAGGAGCGGAATAAGGGCATTACGGTGGAGTGTGGTCGAGCCTTTTTTGAAACCGAGCACAAACATTTCATCTTAGTTGACGCTCCTGGTCACAAATCCTTTGTTCCGAACATGATCACTGGTGCTTCCATAGCCGATGTTGCTGTGCTCGTTATCTCTGCTCGTCGTGGCGAATTTGAAACTGGCTTTGAACGTGGGGGTCAGACGCGCGAACATGCGATGCTGGTAAAGACCACAGGTGTGAAGCATATGATTGTCCTCATCAATAAGATGGACGATTCCACCGTTAACTGGGAGGAGTCACGATTCAATGAGTGCCGGGAAAAATTGGTGCCTTTTCTTAAGAAAATAGGCTTTAACGTCAAATCGGATATCTACTTCATTCCCTGTTCTGGTTTCACTGGCGCCTTTCTGCGTGATAGACCAAATGACAGTCGTTGTGAGTGGTATAAGGGGCCCACTCTACTGGAATACCTCGACAAGCTCCCACCCTTTGTCAGATGTGTCGATGGCCCGCTACGAATCCCAATTTCTGAGCGTTTCAAGGACATGGGCACGTATGTTGTCGGCAAAATCGAGTCTGGAACCCTTGTTCGCGGTCAGATCTTGACCATGATGCCTAATAGGGTTCCTGTGGAGGTTCTTCAGGTAGATATTTTTGAACCTCGTCAAAGAAAGGGGGCATTTCAAGCACCTATCTCCTTCTAGATCCTCAACGACGATGTTGAGGTCGATGGGAGCGCTGCTGGTGACAATGTTAAGTTGAAGCTGAAGAATGTCGAGGAGGAAGACATTTCTCCAGGCTTCGTACTCTGCTCCCCGGATAACCTCTGCCACGTGAGTTTTTGCACCTAGTTGCAGGGCCGTAACTGAATGTAGCTAATCATTTCCTGTGTGTACCACAGGTAGCACACGTGTTTGACGTGCAGTTGGTAATAGTGGACTACAAGTCTATAATATGTCCTGGTTTCACGGCCGTGATGCACATTCATGCATGCGTTCAAGAGGTCCGCTTCCGCACTATCCTTTGTCGCATTGACAGAAAGACCAATGAAAAAACTGACATACGACCACGTTTCATCAAACAGGATGATGTTGCTATTGTGAGATTTGAGGTAAGTACCATTATGACATGGATTAATATGTGGGTAGTTAAATTGTTTGTTGCCTCAGGCCCCTAGATGTCCTCGGTAGTGCACAAGGAACTCGTTAACGTATTACCAAAAAACAATTTTCAGGCAATAAGTGGGTCAATATGCTTGGAGTGTTTCAAGGACTACGCTCAAATGGGCCGATTCACGTTGCGAGACGAGGGGAAGACGATTGGAGTGGGCAAAGTTATGAAGATAATTACTGCAAGCGAACAGTAAAGCTCCTCCACCCCCCTCTCCCCTTTATTACCCCACATTCGTGATTTTACAGGCTGTTGAATGTCTTCTCTTCCCTCTGTGGCATTATACATATTAAAGCCTTGGTCAATGGTCGTGAGATTAACAGTTCTGAAAACAGGGAGGCAGTTACATGAAACTGTTCACTAGCACCAGTCAGTAGGTGCTAGTGTAGGTCAGGAACTCACGCATCGGAGTGTCGGAACTCTGGGCCGGCTGGCAGCCCCCAGGTACCTGGATGAGCATTGGTCGAAACCCTGAGAGAGTTGCCCATAGGATTGGAACTAAAAGTGAAATCAGGTCTAACTGCTATCCGAGGATGCCAGACGGGGTCGGTGCTGCGCAGCCTGCCGATGAGCATGGCCTTCTGTACACGTGGCCAGCTGATTGTCACTATGGCTGGGCACACGCACTACTGCAAGGCTCGGTCGGTCTTCTGGGCGACCAGACTTGGCAAGAGACGGGGGCGAGCCCCTTACCCAAGGTCGGCGAAACACCACGGCGAGCAGACTGTCATGGGTCGACGACTCCGCTTATTAGGCTTAAAGTAGCGTCACAGTAAAGCGTATGGGTGGGAACGGTGCGCTCGCGCTACAGGTGTGTCCAAATAACTGCTTAAGCCTTCAAAGGGATTGAAATGAGCTGAGGCCAGACAAGACGGCCAAAAAAGTCATTGGGTGGGTGGGGGACCTGGTTCGCAACAGCTGCAGAGGAGCAAGGTGGAGTGACGACGGCAATGAGATAATATGGGGGTGCTTTATTTAAATTTTCTAAAGGTTCAAAGTGGGACGAGAGCCTTTGAGTTTAAAGAGGCGCGTGATCAGTGAATCAATCACAGGAGCACAATAGGCTTAGAAGGGGAGAAGCATGCCCGAGGCAACTGATTTAGCAGTGGCGTGGTCTGTTAACAACTCAGCCAGTCTCAAGCCGAAAGCGGTGGCAGTACCCGGTCCACGGCTGGTCAAGAGATGTCCATCCTCAACAATCGTATCCTCCGCGTAATTATAGTAGGCTAAAGTAGAACAGTGATTGCTCTGGAGGAAAGAAAGCTCAATCTACCGTCTAGATCGCCTTTCATCGATGGGTAGCTTGTCACCTTTGCGCCCTTGCCAATTTCGTGTGCCTTGAGAGCGCAGGGTGCGGCGCAAATTGCCGCAATGTAGCGCTTGTTTTCGTACTGGTCTTTGAGCACTTTACCGACATCAGCGCTCTGGAGGAAAATTAGCTGGAAATGTGGCCCACCTTAGAGAGGGCTCTCATGCCTTCCATACCACCGGGAAGATAGACCAGATCGAATGCAGTACCAACAACATCAGCAAGTGCAACGTCGGGCTGAATCTTCACACCACGGCTGCATGTCACTACGCTGGGGCCACCAACGCCGGCGACAACAACCTTGACCTAGCACAGTCGGCTTAATTGAGTCACATTTGGAACTACCTTTGCACGAACTAAAATATCAACTACAGCAATGGTCTCGAGTTCTTCGGCTCCGCAAGCCAGGAGAACCAGTGCAGTTTTGGTCATTTTGAACAGCTCTGGGTAAAAAATGTGCGAATGCCAAAAATTACAATGCAGATGAATTTATAGGGTAAATAGCTACAAGGATTATTAAAAATTGATCGGCACTTCATATCTTATTATGCTAAGAAGCCCATAACGTAAATAGCCTTCAACTACCAATCTGAGGCCAAAAATGAAGTCCGCGGGCTTCAACCTGACCGCCGCACAGGCAATGCGTCAAACATAAATCGTAAACAAAAATTCATGATTAAGTTTGTTCTTCTCATTCTTTGAGCTAAAAGCACTTTTAGGCTGTTTTAAAATTGGCAGAAACAATGGTATAATAGTGGTTATGCGAAGCATGTATAAAATGTGTTGTAAAATTGAGAGTACTGCCAGACATCCGGCACAACATCTGAGCCAAATCTGTGTAATGTAATAATAGCAATGAGCTTTGAGCTAAGACTGCACGATTTCCTTCTTTTTGGATGCCAGGAGTTAAGGGTTGCGTTCCAACTTATACACGTCATATTGAGGCACGTTGTTCAATATTTAATCAGTGTTTGGTACTTCTGAAAATTGTAGCTAAATAGACGAGCTCCTGCCATATTTGAGAGCCTTTTCTAAGCTGTCTTAAAATTGTACTTCAACTTTTTGCGCGTTTGCCTAATGGGATTTATGAACAGTTGATCTCAAATACTTCCAAATCGTTGTGATGTGAATGAAAAGTTAATCTTTTAGCAAGACTGGCCTGTCAAAATCAATACTGTCACATTTCTAATAGCGCAAAGCCGTGGTGTAGATTGGCTTGGTAAAGCTGTAGGTTTTTTAGTCGCCTGATTAAATTGCTAATGCTACGTTTGAAATAGGGCCTCAACGAACCACATTGCATGTGTTTTCAAACTGACTTTGGCTTAATTCCACTAATTAATTGACCCTATTAATTCTTTAAATATGCCATTCATTATTCTTTGACCCTTTGGCTACTCCAATCATTCTAATAGGACAGGTTTTGAAAGTTGCAGGGGAAAAAAGAATTATTAATGACATTTTTTGCCTAAATAAGAAATAAAAATGACAGTGAATTCGAAACTTCACTACAGGAATTTGCAGTAAATACTTTCAGGAAACCAAACGCGCATTTTTTTCCAAAATACATACTGAAGCGGACCGACATTTTAGAAGTTCCCACAAGTCTGTAAGGTGGATTAAGTGAATTACCACTAGGGACTAAGCAAAGCAATCTAGTTTCTCTCTCCTGACACTGAAAAGCAGCTGAGGCGTGATGTGGAGATACGGTGTTTGAAAAATTTGCAATGTACGGGGCCACATCCAGTGACAAAAGGGAGAATTCCTCATAGTTTGGTCTGAAGAAGTCATGATGCAAAACCACGCCTTACACCAAGTCGCCCCTCTTCCTTAGCCCACCGACCGACACCACAGTTGTTTGTTTGTTTGGATGTATTCTTGTGCCTCCGCCAAGGCCCAAAATATCCGCCTATTAAATGAAAATACTTGGCATATTTTATGGTTGAGTCTATCTTTGTATACAGTTCTCTCTTAATGGGCGGGAGGGAAGACAGGGCTGTTAGAAACTGAAGGGGGTTCCAGTTATAAACTTATCTGGTAATTAAAATACTAGTCATTTTAGGAAAAAAATAATGTTCACCTTTTCCTCACTGGTCCAGACACAAGTCACAAGTGACTAGATGAGCTGTATCAATTTGAGTTTGCGCAGCAAGACCAACCTGGACCACTCCGCTTTACTTAACCGTCAAGTGATTTCAAGGCACTCCATAGCACTTAACTCAAAGAGCGTGTTATGAGCGGTGATGTGCCAGCCTAGCGTATCCCAGAGGGATATTTATCTCATCGCCTTTGGTGGCTAAGAGTTCGCAGTCCCTTTGCATGGGCATTATTTTAGGGTATAACGCTTCTATGGAGAGTTTTGTTGCCTGTCGCGTTCCATCTCACGACAGGCTATGCTTCGCTTAGACCTCTATTATCAAATACTTCGTGGGCAACAGTTGTGGGATGGAGACCATCAATCTTGCTAGTGTCCCACTGGATGTGCATACCGTAGAATATGACAAGCTGACATAACAACACACTTTGCTCGAAGTTTACGCCGACGATGAAGTGCATCGACTAGTCGTATTGCTTCGTCTTTCCATATGTCTCGAATGTCCGTGACTAATTAAAACAAACGCTGCTATTCCGTTTGGCTGTATTTTTGTTTCCAGAGGGAAAACGACCCTCCCATAAACTACTCCTAGGCGGCATGCCTCATGACACAAATTTCCCTCTTTAGTGGAAGGACTTCCAGAAAGTCGTTCATTTGAGATTCATAACATAGACATTCCATTCATTTGTTAATGAGTACTTTTTTCAGTCACCCACAAGTGACACTTGCCATGGGTGCCTTTTTCGACCGTTGAGTCTGTTGAATTGAAGTGTTTGTTTGTTTATACAGGACTAGCTTGTCACTATTACTAGTTTGGCTTAGTCACTAACGTCTCTTTGATTTCACCTATTCTTAACTCAGTGTTACTATTACGTCTAACCAAATGGGAGCTCCACGTGATTAGATCTGCTAGCTGAAGTTCCATTGTTTTCATGTATTTCGGTTAGTTGGAAGGACTTTAACCTTACCTAGGAGGAAAATTGAGCAAGCACACACATAAAGACGAGTTCCAAGGCGTCCAGGTGTTAGGCAGGAAGAGAGAGGAGCTTGAAGTTGGAGAGTTACCCTTCAGCTTTTTGAAATGACTAAGAACTTTCCAATTTTCTCTCCAATAAGCGAGCATGGCATTCTCCCCGGAAAGTAACGGGCGACGAGAGCAAAGGGTCTCATGCTCCTCTGAAAAAGTTCAGAAAGTGAGCGATTCCTAGCGTACAACTGCTTTTACGATCCACCGCCAAAGCGGAGTGATGTGAAGCAGTTGGCGAACCTTGGTGATTAGCAGCTTGCACGACTCATCAGCTCCAATAAATGGAATCGTACACTAACTTATTAACTACCAAGGTTTTATCTCGAAGTAGCTTTTTGCTGCCAATATATGTGTCCTTTTTACCAAAAAGAGGATAATTTCCTGAATTAATTCATCACTAGGCGCAAGGTAATCACCTAAACGAACTTGAGCTGCCACATTTTGTTACCGCCCTTCCTCAAAGTTATGCATCACCTCGGTGGGGTCACAGTTACCGTTTTAGAATGATGTAGCATGGTAGGTGGGGTAAAATATGAGGAGAAACTATCGCTAAACTCAGACAACAAAGTCGTTTGGCGCATTATTAACAATCTTTCACTACCACACTTTCCGTCATAGAAAATAACTTCCCAAACTTCTTCCAAGAAACATTAACTGAAATAGCTTCCCACCCTTCTCCAATTGCAAATGAAGGATCAGCGGAAGTTTGCTGAAGTTTTATGTGGAAGGATTGAACACGTTAGAGCTCAGGCCTAATTTAAGCCAACCGGAACCATATGGTCGGCCTTTTTTGGCATGTTGCAACATCTGTCCTTCCATTAAGAGCTCGCGAAGAAGGAGGTGGGACAGAGGGGAACAAGGTGGCAGGGAGGGTGAGGGGGAGTGGGGGGAGGGGAAGGCGAGGACCGAAGGGAGGGAGGCAGAAATTGTGTGAAGTCATGTGCCTAATGATGCTGCAAACCTGAAGGCAAAGCGTAGGGCAAGCAAACGGGCAGGTGCTTGGTGCTTGGCTAAAAAAACCTACTCACAGTTTCGGCGTCAAATCACCTGCCAAAAGAGCGTTAACATCATTTCCCTGCATCGCCTCTCATCACATTTTGCGTTGCAAAAATATTTTAGAAGCACAAACAACAATCGATGCAAATGCCAAATTGGGAGCCCTGGGGGGTGACCAACCCCGTGGATTTGGTTAAATATTGAAGGCGTGGATCGGAGACCATTGCTGACAGATATGCATGCCTAACATATGTCAAGCTGACAGAAGACGCCAAACGGAGCTTAGTAATTTACTTTAGTAACCCTTTTCTTTTGTCATTATTGACGTACTCTGTCACCATCCTTCCCTTCCGATCACTTTTAAACAGTAGGCTAGGCCAGGGGAGAGGAGGCGAGAATGAAGCTTTTGTAACGAACTTTTACCCACCTTGCCCAACAAAACCGATACTTTGTGTAGCTTCCGAGATGTCCATTGAAGCTAGATTTTTAGCGTCTTACAATGCTCCAGGCTGACCTTCAAGAGGGAGAAGGGGAGGAGCCTTCTTGCTGTTTTGTTTTCGTGGTCTTTGCATTGAATGCAGTAGTGGAATCCATAAACGGAAGACTGGCGCGAGAGGATTTCGGACAGTAAAATCGTTTCAAAGGCGATGAGCTATGTTAACGTGAACGATGCGCCAGAGAGTCAATGCCTTTATTGTCAGGAAGAGAGAGGCCATGGAAGCTAGTTGACAGATGGAAAAGTAAATCTCTGAGCATGTGAATAACTAGTCTGATTCCCAATCCTGTAGGGTACAAAAATGTGAATTTTGTCGATTTCTTCTGTTGACTCACCGCCTTTTGATGGCCGATGTCATCTGTTGTAAAGCATTAAGCCAAGGAATGTATTTTCGGGCATCTGCAGGCGCCTAAGGGATGCACTACACCAGCACCACGGCACTATGCCTCTTGTGCTGAGGTATTTGTGTATGGCAGAATGCAATTGCAATTAGGACGCGCATTTACCTACTCGGTGTAAAAAGGTCACCCTTTAAAAAAAAAAATTAACTTTTCCTCCTATTCTTGAGAATGAACTAAGCCTAGACAACCAATCGGAAGGTGATGTCATTCAGCAAGGAGCCCAGCACAAACACTAATGTATTATCCCCAATCCTCACTGATTAACGCATTTCCCTGACACCACCATTGGATAATCATTCGAGTAGGCAGTTGTGTGACAACTTAACGGAAGACAGAGCTGCAGATTGCTAGGGCTAGGTACTTTGGCTTCAATGAACACTGTACGCACTGTTTAAATGCGTATTTAGAAGGTTTTTGCTTCCGTCACAGGTCAAAACTCGAGACTTGTGGCATTGATAGCTCTGATGCTGTGATTTCAAACCTTTGGCGTGCTAACCTGTCCTTCGATTTCTCCATCTTGAAGTTGTCTATGTCTCATCTCAGCGATGTAGGGCTCAACTTCAATGTCTCCAGAGATGCCAAGAGAAGGGCACCAATAACCACTGGAAAAGCAAGAAATGAGAAGAGATTTACTTGGAGGCGGCATGAACGCATTCTTTATTGGTTGTGACAATCGCCTAAGGCGGCCAAACAAGAGCCAAAGGCAGTCTAAAGGCATGACTGGTTTGAATGGTAAAGATTGTATAGTAGATCAAACATAATATTCCACTGCTTTGCATAAAGACGGAGGAGGAGAGAAAATGTCGTAATGATCGTAGAGTATTAAAGGGAGAAATAAGGGACAAATGCAAAATACGTATTTGGGAGGGCCTGAGAAACCTCGCCTTCTGATAGTGATTTCAAAGCCGCTTCTCAAGCTTGCAGGGGTATTGAGCAATGCCATCAATCACTTCGTGGTTGATTAGATCCATTCAAACCCAAACATTGTAATGGTTCGGTAGAGCAGACGTCATACAAAGTCTGCTTACCCAGTTTATAGCAGATGATTCCTTTTTGCTTGTCAAAAAAGGAGAAGACAGATGAATAGCCAGTCTTGCAAATTATTTTTCCTGCAGAAACGATAAACCGGGCAATATAAGTGAGTCTCAAAAAATCCAGACAAATACGACACTTCGACAGACACATTTGTCAGAGTTCCAAGGGATGTGCTTGTATGTGTGAGTGTTTCGGCGGTTCTTGATATTTAACAGTTGCCTGGCAGCAGCGTCAAAAGAATAAATCAGGGAAACGTCTTTTCTGGTATTTAAAAACAGGTAGCAAAATTTCGCATGTTTTTCCTCAGCTGCGAAGTTGTCTATAAAATCCAGAAGTTTGGTCTGTACAGGTGCCAAAAGACGGGGATGGAGATGTGGGAGGACCTTTATCATCGCCAAAAATAGCTTTTACGCAACGGCTATGATATATGATATGGAACGGTTACGCAGCATTTGAAAAGCCAGACACCACACGTTGGTGGTCAGAAGTCTGGCCTTATGATCACCCACTGCAGCCTCCGAAGGGAGCTAAGGAGGAGTGAAAGACCTCTTTTATTAGACGAGTAGAATGTCCAGGTCATGTGCACCCGTGAAAACACTGTAAAAGGCGGTTTTCTCAAAGAGGCAGTGCGTCATTGTGACGGCTCATTTGCGTCAACCGTGGTGACGTCCAGCTCGCATCCTTGACGGCTATTCCCAAATTATTGCATGACCCATTGCATGACGAAGCGTCGAAGCAGACAAAGCTTTCCATAGACCATGGCGTGCGCTGACTAGATTATTGCAAAAGTTTGACCTCTGCGTTGAAAGGGAATTCCAAAGGACGTCACTTAACCGATGTCTATTAAGGCAACTCAGGTGTGTTTTCAGGACTTTCCGATGGTTCAAATAAAACAAACAGCCTGTTTTGGCCAATTACGTACAGCGGTTTGTCTCCAACATCCATTGGCGCTGGTAGTTGTCAGGTTGGGCTTGCTGCCACCGCACATCGGCGACAGACAATCTGAGGCCAAAAATAGACCTGCGCACAAACACCCACAGGTTTTGCCTTACCTGTGGGGTTGTATCACTCGGAATGCGCTTCCCTGTGCCGGAGAAGAATGCCGCACTACTAATTCTCCCCTAAAATACGTCCACTCTATGCCACCTGCATTTCAAGTGGTGGCCACAGTTGTTGGCTATCTGATGACGGTTGCAAAGAATGCCATGTGGAGTAGATTTTTTAAGGCCTCCTCCATTTTACTGGAAAGCCCATTTTCAGTGCTTGTGATGCACCTAACAGACCGAGCCTCAGGCTAACCAAATGGAACCATTCCCATGGGCTAAAGCAATACTCTGGCTATTTTACCATCAGTAATTCCACCTCGCATTTTGGCATCAGACCTGAGTATTCTGCTTTGAAACCAAACAATAAAAAGCGGATGCCTGAAGGATTAAAGGACCAAGTAGGTTAGGTCTTAAACTCCTCCTATCAACTTAATTAATTCTTAAAATGATAAGTCTTTAATTGGATCCTGGTAGAAAAAGGGAGATAAGCTTAGATTTTATCAATTTCATTGACTTTTAAGGGAGGACATCCCATGGGCACTAAATTATTTCTTCTTGCTTAACATATATTTGTCATCCGCGTCACTTCCTTTTAATCAGCGCTAATGCTAAAGCACAGCTTTTGTAGACTGTCTGCCCAAAGCTAGCATTCCGTCATTTTTCACAAAAAAATTTTTTCTCTTCCACTTTCCTCTCTATAACGTACCACGCAAGCGAGGTTGGTGATTTGTTTTAATTTACAAGGGAAGTGGAGGCGTTAACACAACGTTCTCTCGTACTGGGATGTTGGTACAGAATCGGAAGGATGAAGAAGACATCCTCGAACCAATGTTATCGCTTCACGTGCAAACAACCGTTTGACTGAGCACTTATTACATCCATTCGGCGTTTTTTCGACACACAGGGACGGACTTCATACTTTCGCGATTGCATCTTCGTGACGGAGGAATGAAGTCCTGCGTTGATGAATGTATGCACGTTGTCGTTAGCAGTACATAAGTTAACTTTTGGTCATTCTGTGAAAAAGGTGACTCGTATCCCTGATTTTATCAATTAAGGACTATAGCCACATACAGACTTGTTTTCACAGAAAAACCTTGTGGGAGAAAGATGTCCGACTTAGGTGTCTAGAAAGAATGGAAACCCACAAAAAAGTTGGTTAGAATCGCGTCAGATTTCGACAAGTTATGTTGAGTTAGTGGAGCAAGGAACACTAATTAGAACTTCAGAGAATTTCTTGCCACATCTCCATATAATAATTGACTTTACAAATACACAGGCATTTTTTAAGGCCTTCTAGAACAGATGCTTCCTTGACTTACGCGTTGTCTTAAGATAGGTGAGGAAAATACACGGCGACCCAAAGCTGGCAGTTGGCGACTTTACCTCTCGTCGTCGAGCTGCCACACAGTTGTCTACCCGGTATGTGATCGCCTGACCAACTGATGGTGGTGCCAAGCTAAGCCAAGGTGCTAGTAATTACATCGCGAGAATACTGAGTCGAGAGAGGATGCTCCTGCATACCCCTAAGTAATCTCCGTTTGCATCCAGTAGACGAATATCCAAGCCTTAATGCATAATTGCACCAAAAATACGCCGTGCCTCAACGCCCTCTCACAAAAGCACAGACACTTAGACAAATAGGTTGGTCTTGCGGGGCTTATGGTGCGCGCTGTGGAAATGCAGAGTAGTTCGTGAAGGCATAGCGAGGGAACAACTATGCTGTTTTTTCACTTACAGCTGGAATACCAGTATCTTGCATCATGAGTCATGTGAAAAACACCGAAACGTCACGTTTTACACATTAAGCACTCGAGAGGTATGAAGAAAAGCGCGATTTCAAGGATCTTTAAAGCGTAATTTCTCCAGGTGTCTGTGGGTTTTAGTGCAAAGTACCTTACGATTTTACCTATTAATGTGAACGTAAGTCATGTGCTTGATCGCTAAAACAGAGCAACCAGAAAGATCTGTATGTGCTTAACGTAGCACATGCAAAACCCCTCCTCTTCGCTCGGGAAATTTACTAGCGTCTATGGCATTCCACCTACAGCACAAACCCATGGTACTGCCCTGGCACCTGTCCCCTTGTTGATCGCGATCATGAAAAGACTTGCTACACTGAGGGATGGTAATAATCCAAACACATAGTGAAGAGAAACCCAGGAGCAGAATTACCCTCTCGATGGGCTTCTCGCTCCTCACAATCCTGCTTGCCACTTTGGTGGGACCCGATTTATTCCCCACTACAGCTTCCAGACTTTACTTCGCGCTTAAGGTAAGACTGCCACTGCGTCTTCAAAATTGCTCAAAGGGTTAAACTTTTTCCCCTACTCTACTGACAACGCCAGATCCTTCTACTTTAGACAAAGTACACCGCTTCTACAAAAAAACTTTTTTGGTCTGAGGTGCTGACTAGCCGAAAGTGCACACTGCGTGCAAAATTCCGAGTTAACAAAAAAGTCTCAGGTAATGCAAGCAGTGAATGTGATATTTTGCGTTCCTCCCAGCGCCACTTGCCCTATGAAATAAGTGTGCTAAAAAATGCACCAGAAACAGTTTGACAAAGTATGCCGTGGAAAATTCGTCGAAGAAAAGGATATAAATTGCGATCAATTAAATTCGAAAAATATCCCACGCCTTTACGCATAAAAACTGGCTACAATCGGGTAACTTGCTCTATCCCTCCCTCACAACCTTGTCCATTATCAATCCCTCAAAGAGAATAGCGGAAAGAAACAATGGTAACTGTTTTTGGAAAAAAAACATCTCAGAGTGACTCATTTTAATATCTTTGCCAAAATTATTTCAGTGCATATCAATTTCATATATAAAAATTAATAATTAAAACAGGATTATTCACCTAAGCACAACTTCCTGATTACTTGTGTGAGGCGATCATAGTAATGGAACCACCTTTAACACAACCCAACTCAATTGCAGGGCGTCAATTGGCTCCCAGACTCGAAGTAGCGCCGCCGACCTATCAAATTAAAGCTGTCAAGTCGAACATTGACCATTCGATTGCTTCCTCTTCCCAAGTGATAACAAGGTAAATAGCCTTTTTTTCATTTTTATTTAAATGGAAGTAACCAATCACTTTAAAAGCGTAGTGCCCTTACTGGTGAGTGAAAGCAAAATAAGAAAGCAGGTAAGTCGTATAAATATCGCAAAGATTTGTTCTTCGCTACGGCTCTATAAAGCAAAGCTGTTCTCTACCGTACGTATATAGTTAAATATCAGGGAGAGTGGAGAAAGCGAATGAGCTTTTAGTCAACACTAAAATATGAAAGTGATTATAGTGATGGCACCGTTAAGCTTATTAGTCTATCCATCAAAGAAGTACTAATTGTGCCTTGAATCACTGGTTGGGTGATAATCAGTAATTCGCTTAGACTGTCTGTCACGCCAATTAGCCCCGTCAACTGACGGTTGAGTGGAGTCATCCATTAATATCATGTGAGCACTTCAAACTTAAATGACAGCGCTTTTACCTCCTTTTAGCTTATTAAAATGCCATTGTAGAGATCAGTCAGCATCAATCGGTGGTATCAATAGATTTAATGCTTCTCTTTGAATTCAAAAAGGTCAGATTTAAATGTCCAGTCTTCTAAAGCTAAGAAAGGGAAGACTCAATAAGGCGGTCATGCTGCTGCACGTTTGCTCGCCTCGATTTTCTAAGACCTGTGTGACGAGTTGTCACATCACTAAATAAGCTAAACAATGAACTCCTCATTAGATTGTGCTGGGTTAACGACCTAATCACGAGGCGGAAGGAAGCGGAAGGCCTTTGGAGATCAAATGCCAAAACGATACTTACGGAAGAGAGCGAGAGGGGGACGAGAGTAACAAATTAACTCGAATAGTACATGTCCATTAAACCAGGTAAAGCCTTCAAATTGTACCCGTAATTAGCGCTTATGTAAAACATTTTTATTACCTGTTCTTGATTATATTAACATGAAATGGCTTGAAAAATGACACACTCTACAATCAAACTCGCAAACCAAAGGTAAGTGAACATTTTAAAGTGTAGTTAACGCGGTTAATCCTTTGTGCTGTGGAGGTCAGCTTCCAGTCCTGCAGACGCATCACCTAATGGCTTAATGGCTTACAGCGAGGACCGCAAGGATTTGGGGACATTAATTTTGGGTCATGGTGATAAAAATGTAAACAAAAAGGGGAAGGGGTCCAGAAAGGAGCTTCTTTTTTAATTTCTTTTCACTCACATGCGCAAACTGCATTAGCATGGGGGCGGATTATGGAGCTAAGTTGGGCAGATGAGCGACGGACAGAATTGGTCCGTTGTGTGTTGACAACAACACCAGTCTCATTTCGCTATTTATCCAAGGTCTCACCTTCCCCCGCCCTCACTTCCATCACCTTGGGGATAGCGTTTATTCTCAAACGGTCCATCTTCGTCTGTGGGGCTTAACATCCAATGCGAATGCTGCTCTCTGACTGGGTGGAGCTACTCAAGGAGTCTGCTGAACTAAGCTGCGACTGTCCATAGGATGTGTACGAGTTGATTAGGTAGGCTGAATTAAATGTTACGAAATGGGCTTCAAATTTTGCTCCCATTTAGCTAATTCTGAAGTACAAAACACTGCTGCCTTCTATGCCACCATTATCCGAATTCCAGCTCCCACTTCGGGTTCAGCATCAGAAAGCCCAAGGTCATAAAACTAGTGCCTTAGCAAAAACCAAGACAGAAGGGGTGCAACCAGATTTTTTCAACTGGAATGTGGTCATGGTCACAAGATTGGCCCCCACTTTAAGTCTGTCGGATCTTGAAAAGCCTAATCGCAACACCCCAGTCGGTGAATGGTAGCTGTGACGGGTATACGAGATAACCTTTTACAATTTTCTACCCGTTTCGCTACAACGAATGCTTAATGTCGAACAACAGTACAACAACAAGGATTTGGTTAGTGCCTACCTACGCGGTAGGACATCCACCAGTGAACTTTATAAACACGCAACCTGTTGGAGGTTACTCAGTGATTATCAGTACCTTCCCACTAAAAAGGCCTGATAATTTAGCATTTCAGGAAAAAAATTCTCGGCTAACCACTCATAAATAGCAAAAAAGAGAACAAACAACAAGTATCTCCTTGTTTTTCTTTCCTTAATGGCTGTAGAAATGACAAGCAAAGAAACATTAACAACTCTGCCTCCTAATTAGCGGAAATTATTTCATAATGTAAAAAGATATGTTGCCTTTGAAGGCTGTGTTATGATATTGCATCTTTATTTCGGACTAAAGTGATTATGATCCAGTGCCTCCCAAATTGGTATATTTCTGATAAACACACTTTTGCCTGCTTTGTTTGAATAAAACCACTGGCGAGATGACGATATTTCAGTCCAGGTTTTAAGGGGGGAGGAGAGGATGGAGGGACCGGCGCTGCTTGGCTCCGCCTTGCGGGATGGATGACGTCTACCCACCCACTTACTTACAGGGATGATGTTCAACGACCGCGCTTGTCTTCCAGAAGACATCGGTCTATAACACTTCAACAGCAGCGCCAATTGGTTGACCAAAGAGTCCAATACATTCAAAATGCAACTAAGGCCACTAAATGGGTTTAGAAGCCAATAAAAGGAAACTTTAAGACATTATGATTGGGAGGCCAAAAGAGTGACGACGAGAATGATAAATTAGAGCGAAAAAGTCATTAAAGGATGCCAAATTCACTAGTAATTCACAGAGCGCCATGAATAGCCCGGATTCGATATTAATAGCCACGCTAATGACTACTTTGGGTGTGTGTGGGTGTGAATTCAAGATGGCAGCTAAAGACAACGGGAATCGGCACAAACCTTGTTGCTACAATAACCAATGAAGACAAGGCTTACATACCAATCACCTTAAAATGTCACCTACTGCACTTTAGAAAACATTTTTCACGAGTAAAATATTGGATGAAAATGAAGGCGAGGGATTTTACTTCTTCCCTCTCTTTCACTTTGCATGTTACTATTTTTTAAAACTTTATTAGTTAGCACATGAACTTCGGTAAAGTGGACTTCTGATGCACGCAGGCACATAATGCAGCGCTCCGCGATCCACCAATCAACGCAGTGATCGTGTTTATCTTCGCGTGGGCCATTCGAATCTCCCGCCATCTCTCGCTCTCTCTCTCTCTCTATGTGGGTGTGTGGGTGTGTGTGTGTGCACACGAGTTAGATTAGGCGCAAGCATATGCGCGACGCTATGTCGGGCAGAGGGGACAGAAACGTATCCACATTGCATGAATTATAGCACCTATCTCAATTTCTCTCAGGGCCTACGACCCACACCCCTGGGATGTCTGGAGGATCGTCTGTGGTACACATTCATCATCGCCAGTCTTGCTGTTCTCACAGTCGGATTCACTACTGTCCTCGTGGTGCGTCTGGTGCTCTGGATTTTCTACAAAATCCAACTTCCTCAACGCGAAAGGCGTCGAGAGACTTGGCGTGGCCGTAAGGCGAAGACTCGCACCCTTGCGCACCGACCCAGCATTGGAGCGATCGGAACGCAATTGAAGGAATGTTTGGGAGACACCCTCTCCGGTCAGCGGATCAGCGGTCGCATTATTCACATAGTCGTCTTCGCTCTAAACGCGGCGGCTTTCATCATATACTCGCTGGATGCCAATCAACTGCATTATGAATCGGGTCGTCAGGGTCTAGAAGTCTGCGTGCCCATTTATGCCGACCCCTTACAGAAAGTGGATTTTCTCTTCAACGTGATATTTCTCTGTTACTTCATTATCCGGTTCATCGTTTCAGATGACAGACTTCTCTTCTGGTTTGAGCTCTACTCTCTAGTTGATATATTCACCATTCCACCTGCCTTTCTCTCCCTCTACCTCGGCCGCAATTGGCTCGGTCTTCGGTTTGTCCGATGTCTCAGCATCCTCAGCCTAACTGATGTCCTACAGTATCTAAATATTATTAAATCCAGCACAGCAATTCGACTATCCCATCTATTTACCTTTTTCGCAGGATTTGTTATCTCTGCGGCTGGATTTATACACCTGGTAGAGAATTCTGGTGATCCACCAACGTACTTAAATCAACAGAACTTCACGTACTTTGAATGCCTCTACCTGACCATTGTGACGATGACCACAGTGGGCTACGGTGACCTGACATGTCAAACGACGACAGGTCGCGCCTTCATGGTGGTTTTCATTTTAGGCGCATTGGCGGTCTTCGCGAACGCAGTGCCAGAGATTGCAGACATACTGGACTCGAGGACCAAATATGGTGGCACCTATGTGACACGCCTGGGCAAACCGCACCTCATCCTCTGTGGTCATATCACCTTTACGAGCGTGAAGAACTTTCTCTCCGACTTTCTGCACAAGGACCGAGAGAATGTGATTACACAGATTGTCATTTTGGATCAAAAAGCGCCAAATTTGGAGATGGAAGGTCTGTTAAAGCGATACGAAAACCAAGTGCACTACTTCCAGGTAAATCCCATTTTTTTATAGTTCCTTAGCTTAAAAGGCCTCTCAAATCAGATAAAGCCCTTTTTTGCAGACATGCACCCAAGCACTTAAACATGGATGTTAGAATTAAGTAGCAGGCTTAACTACCATTCCCTTTGGATTGTTTTAAAAAGCAAGCCTTTGGGAAATTCCAAATTATAGCCTCCTGCGTCCTCCCCAAAGACATACTAAGCCCCAACGGACTTCAAGAACGTACCACATTACGAACTACCATTACATCTTCCTCCACTTTCTTTGATCAAAACGAATGTTTGGAGGAAGTAGTCTTCTTTCTTCGTAGGGTTTGCTCAGTCAAGAGGTGTGTCGAATCTGCCCAACCGCCTCCTTAAAAGCGCATATGCGCGTATCTGAAGTGAAAGCTCAACCTGCACAGACTGCAGTGTCGACATGCTCAAGCAAAATACCAAACTTGCGCACAAATAACTTTTAACTTCCACCAAGCTCTCCGTAACTAAAGCGAAATTGAGGATAGTGAGATGGAGAAATTCACTATCTTATCATAAAAGCTGCAGAAGTAAAGCATCACAAAAGACAGACTTTAAGATTGCCGCCGCCACTACCACTGTCCACTGATGTCGCTCCTCCATGTAGTTCAACATGCAATTTTTCCCCATAGAGGCTGCACACACGCGACGCAAGTGACAACTCTATTAATTAGAGGAGGTTCTTTTAGATTCTGATAAGCAAAAACGTGAGTTTCGATTGTCGGTTTAATGAGAATAACGCACAATGAAAATGTTGCAAGTCCAAAAGCCTGTGCGCATAAGATTACACTTCGAGACCCAGAAAAAGGCTTTTAGTCTGCCTAAAGTTATGCTTAATTTGTTCAGCAAATGGGATTTGCCCTACAGCACTTCTCACGCAGGAAGGGCTTCAAGTATTTTGCGAAATCTGCTTGGATTCTTTTGGGAACGGAGAAGTTCAGTCTCTAAATGAAGTCAGAAAAAGAGAGACTCAGCATTTTTTTACCATAAAATATTCTTAAAATAAGGCAGTTAACAAGGCGCTTCTCTGGTGTTTTAAAGTTGTCATTATTGGATGAAGGACTTTTTCACTGAACAAAAGACATAGGATTACCATTAGGGCGTCATAAAATGTGCCGACATGTCTAAAACTGCATTTCAATTTTTCGTCGCACTTTTTATCAGAATATTGTGAAAGTTTGAAGACCTCTTGAGTACCTGTTGAATTATGCCAAAGGCACAACCGGAAGGCAAAATGTGGTGCCATCATGACGACAGTTTTATGAGCAGCCTATAAAATGCTCGCCTTTTTTAATACTTCTTCTTCCCTCAAACAACGTGCACTACAGCGCCATGATGAGGCAATCACACCTCTTCGTCACACAATAATGACTGAACAATTTATGGTGGCTCAGGCTCACCTCAAAATCGCAATGAAACGAGCTATGATGGAAGCAGATATGCTAGTGGAGAGAAGAAAAATCTGGAAGGCTGTTAGCTCGGCTTGAAGATTCTTCCACAGCACCCACGCAGTTAACCAAACCGTGAAACAGGCTGTCACACCATTACAGGTCGCAGGGAGGCTTTGCGCAGACTATTTTAAGTCCGATTCTTTCATAAATTGAGAATTTTAAAAAATAGCTAAGGAAACTATTCCTAGAAAGGAATAATAAACAATGCTTCGAACAAAAGAAAGAAAAAGCTTTGCCATTTGAATGGCAGTGAGAGTGCCATAAACAAAATCATGCCTCTTTTTACAATTATCACACAAGTTAATATTCAGAATTTTGACAAAGTATCATCGCTAACAATAGTTTTTTTGCCGTAGCTGCAGGGAAATTTATTCAGGCGAGTTCATTACGCAAAAGCCGTAGTTGCTTATTTTGGGAAAAAGTCGCTCCTTCCGGAGTAAGGCGGGAGTGGTAAGGTCTGTTGCCCAGTCCACCCCCTCCATTTGCCATTTGAAGCCCTCTCTTAAGGGGACCGTAATCTGCGTTTGACACAGGTCATTTGGCTTTTAGTGGGTGGATGAAAGGCGCCTCAACTTAATCTCTACGCTTACCTGGGATCCGAAAACGGGCCAATATGCGCCAAAACAGCAAATAAAACCTTCTGATTAGGTCAACAAATACCTTATTTTTTTAATGCCCAGGAGAAAGGAAGGAAGGAAGACCTCTTGAGGTGGACATTTTGACATGTGATAAGGGAGGCGAAAGTTGAAGTTAAGAAAAGAAGTGCAAGAAATGACAACAATCCTCTAACCATAGTCCAAATCTTCCTCCATTGTTAGAGGCATAGCCATGAATTTGTGGTCATTGTAAAACCCATCCTCCACCATTTAATGTCCTTTAATGAGAGAGGGTGAGGCGAAGTAAGGAAAAGGGGGGAACGGGGCAAGACGGGAGCCTTGGGGTGAGAGGCAAGGCAAAAGTCACTTTGTTCTTCTTCTGTCCCTCCTTCCCTTTTGTAGTCAAGTTAAAATTGGATATCACGTGAGAAAATGAAATGCTTTTGGCTAATTTTGACCATAACGGAAGACCTTGAAGTCTGCCTAGTGCCTGTTACAAAGGGGTGGGGAGTTGTGCAAGAAAAAGGACGGCACCCAGGCATTTAAATTAAAAAGAGCTATTAATCCATGCTCTAAATCGGCGAAATCGGTACAAATTTGACAAACATATTTTTGTGAGCGGCAAGGCGACTACTGTTCCTTTTTTTTCATTACTTCTCTCGCAGAAATTAAAAGCTATTCATTTTTTGGTTCCTCTATCGGCTTCTATTGATGCCTTCAGTTAATTTAAACGAGAAATTCGCCTGCTTGATTTGTTGGTAGCCACATTAGATTAACCTTGAGGACGTCACCGGGCGGTGCCTGTCCAGGGAATTTCAATGCCAGCATCACGGGCACTTTGGGAGCGATGCAGTTGGCACCACTCTCTGCGTCACATTTTTGCGAAAAAGTTTACAAAAGCATCTTTTGCATACAACCTGAACCAGTTTTGCTGATAACACCAATGATGACGAGTTGGATCCCTCTGATCCAAAAGGTGGCCATAGAAACAAATACCTTTTGATGGCGTAATTAAGCTTTTCTTATCTTCTTTATTACCTTAATTTATTTCCTTTTGGTGCATACCGAAATCTGCCGTTTTTTATCGATGACTTTCATGAAAGCTACCAAAAGGATACATCCCGTTTGAAGCATTCAAAGGCTCCACAATGACGCTACAAATTGTTAAATGCCAAGAACGAGTTTGAGGTCAAGTTGTTCCGAAAAAAGCATCATTTTTGTAGTCCCTTTCATGCTGTGTGCAGATGTTAATGCCATCGCCTTTGAAAAGGCAACCAATTTTATGCCATCTCGAAATGATCGGACGATATGCTTCCGGTTCTCATATTGCCTTTCCAAGATATTGCACTAAAAAATGACGGAGAGAACAAAAGCCTGAGAGTTTATACATGAATTTGATCAACCTATGTGGGCGACTGTGCCGAGGGCAGGTGGAGTGCTTCAGTGAGAGTACCTGTGAAAATCCTGCACTGCTAAAATCAGGCTTCCCTCTCTTCAGCAACTCAAAACTGAAAATTTGAACTCTTGTAACACTTTTAAGGTAAGTATCTACAGGTTTGCGGACCTGTAATGGCCACTCAGCAATCTTCTGTGAGGTTAGCCGTCGGAGTTATAAGGATGGCTGGTCTGATGCAGTACTTGGAAACCCCAAAGTGCGACTCGCGGAACCTACCATCCAAGAGCTTAACAATCTGTGATAACGGAAGAGCTGATGTAAGTTAGCGATCCCGCTTAGTGTCTTCTGTTAAGCAATCGTGTGTGAACTGGACGGAAAGGATTCGTTCTGGCATGTCCCCGCAATGACATCTCGAAAACGTATAGACATCTGCTATGGCAATCCGTAATTTACAAGGCTCTGTAAATGCAAAATGTCATCTTTAAGGATAATTAAATCCCTTAAAAGAGGCCGTCTGGAGGGTACTTCACCCACTGCCAAATTTAATGTGGATTAATCCAATCTGCCGGTTATGCTTAGAGGCATTGTGGTGTCAACAGTCTCCTACCTGTCCGTGGCCTAAATAAACAGCCTCTTTAGTTTCTAATAAAAGACGAAACAAAAGCAAGGTCCGTTTTTTAAAGCCCCTTTTTGCTTGTTCCACTTCCACACCAGGGATCAGTTATGGTAACAAGGGATCTGACTCGTGTTGGACTGGAGAATGCGGATGCCTGTCTGGTTCTTGCCAACAAATATTCTAACGATCCAGACGCCGAGGATGCCACCAACATCATGCGTGTCATATCCATCAAAAATAGCTGCGCTAACATCAAGGTCAGTAAATCAGGAAAGTTCTCAGTTTGTGGCGTCTCCTTTGCAACTATGTGTCTTTTTCCCCTTCTGACTTCATGAAATACTGATCCATGATTCCCTATATTTTTGGGTAAATAAACTACCTTATCTAAGCACTTATAACCGGGATACATAAAGACTGTGCGCGCTATTATTTTGCCTATCCACAACACGCAGATACTCTCCTGCAATGGTGCGATCCCCTTTGACAGATTATCGCTTCTTTCAGGGTGAATCACGATCCGTGTGCCGTAGTGACCTCTCCTTGTCTCGCTTTTTTCACCTTCTTGAGAAACAGAGGTCCTGACCTTTCATAGTGGTTCTGGGATAACGATCATCACGGTTTCTGGTAAAACCAACAAAAATTTGGCACTAAGACGATGTTTTCAAGGCGCCTGATTTCATTGTTTGATGGGTATGTACGCGGGAGCATTCACTACATTGAGCAGACTGCATTAATCTCCTAAAGATTTTTAGCTGAGTAGCAAAAATAACTTAAATTTGTCTAAACATGAGCTTATCATTTTAGACGTTTGAAACCTTTAACCCAAATATACACAAGTCTCTCTGAATGTAAAATAAGATATTTAAACTCTTTAACATTTTACACGATGAGAAATAAAAATATCTCAAATTATTGCACACCTTGCAGCCATTTAATTCGTTTTATAATATTCGGCCGCCACTTCTAGTGCTAGTGACACGCCTGTGGGCTGCCAATTACCCCTCTACATCCTCTCACTCTCACTGATTTAAAGGTAGTTTTTGGAAAAGGGTGAACCTTTTGAGTGTTTAGTCTGTAAGTGAACAATGCGTTAAGACCTCAGGGCATCTCAACTTCACTTACCTTCGTGTGAGTGTAAGCGCAAAGGAATGACGTCCATGGGGCTGGTATCCTGCTAGAAAAGCCTGAACCTGCGACACCCTATTAACACATTCTGGAATAGTTGTTGGCAGTGAATTGAACTGTCAGTTCCTCCATTCGTCCATCCCCTTGTCAATCGACTTAATGCTCTGCCTATCTGAACGCTTTTACAAATAGCGAACTTGGGGAAGAATTTAACGAGGTTATTGTGGACCATGTGAAAATTACTTCTTGTAATTTGAAGAAGTCATTGAAATTGCAAGCATGGACAGGCGACAGACTATCGAAACGATGCCCCTCTTCGTTAGGAAATCGTACTTCCTGTTTGTGTTTTTCCCTTGTTGGGGGTAAACATTCCACGGTGACACCAATCCACCTGATACCAACGAAGCGTAGGATAGAAACAACTTAATCTAAGACGCAGCAAATTGTTAGGGGTAAGTCGCCTTTCATTTGGAGGCTACAAGATCCCATGCTTTCGAATGAGGGTAAACTACTGCCTTATCTGCACACCATTCTTCATATCTCTCCGATGTCATTTCCTCAAGATGCAAACGACTGTCGCCCGATCAAAGCGGTGCACTCACAGGGTCATCTGCCAAATAGCAGGCAAAATTTTCTCCTTTATAAATTTGAAGCCAAAGTACTCCATAAATTTTATATCCCTGTGGTTAAAATTGTGTTCTCTTGGAAAGCGAAAAGAGGCAGTCATTTGATTATCTCAATTTTGGCTCTTTCCACATAAGATGTAGCATAAAAATACCTGTCACTTAATCCTGTTCAGTTAACAAAGTGTCAAAATATATCCCTTACACATGGAGAGAGAGAAATAACTTCACAAGTCTTAAACTTGCCAATTAAGTATTGTCAACAAGCTATTAAGGCGATGGAGCTTTTTATGGTCTCCTGCGAGACCGTCGTAATTGGCCCAACCGGTGGGGCGTTATGTGCGAGCCAGTCCCAGTTCGGACCCGCAACAAAAGGCCGATTAATAGATAGGTCCCAAGAGCAGGGAGTGCAGCCCAGACGACGAGGTAAGGAGGCGCTTTTCAGTTTATCAAAGGAAAGAAACTACGTTAATTTCTCTTGTTAACAGATGATTGGCACAATTATCCACTTAGCAAACTAGATTTTTTCCCAGGATTGTAGCGAGTTTTTCAACGACAACTGTTGTCAACCGGACGGCCAGAAATAGAAGTCCCACACTCTGAAAGCTTCTTTGTAGGATTGGGTGCTGTAGGTTGGGAAGATTTTACAAAAGTGCGGCACTGCTTAAGACGGTCTGTGGTGGAGTCAGGTGCCCCATCGCGGCACCGCATGAGAGTTAAGCCTACCCTCATCACTGCCCTCATTTCCAGCACAAAACTTAATTAACGTTGCTCAGAGAGAAACAAAAATGTGCCTTTCGTACTGACCGTGGTACAACTGGTGTTGTATTACCCTGCTATCCTCGTGCCACCAAAGTCCTGGTTCGACCCGGACGGCTGCCGTGAGCTGTGTAAGCATGAAAGCAAAGACAGCAGAGGTTTGTCTACACTCACAGGGATATAAATCACAGCATCACCTCCTCTTTCGGTCAAATACGGATGTACTAATTTAGGGATGAAGAGTATATTTTTTGCCAGGTTCACCTCGTGTTGCAGGCCTATCACTTTTTGTGCGTCGAGGCTTCTTGGTGGTTGCGCGTAATTTTGTTTCTTGATTACTCGTCGTTGCTTTTTGTTAACATGGTCCATTCACAGTTTGGCATTCCAGAGAGGATGCTTGATCTCTAGATTTATATCTCGCCTTATTATCTTCCGTAGGAGAGTACTAAAAACTTCAAGGGGTTCCAGACTACCAATATATATTTCCTGTCCTTTTATTGGGATACAGCCATCCTGGAGTGAATAGCAGATCCGCTTCTACAAAGCATAAGGAAGGTGGATAGGGCTTTTGGAGGACTAAATGTTTTAGTGTGTTACTTAAATGTGAGAATATCAACATTGAAAAGGTTTATCGTTTGGAGAGGATGCGATAGTAGAAAAGTTCGACTAGAAGTGGCTTCTTGACGATGAATATTTCCAAAGTTGATGCGCCATCTACAAAAAAATATGAATGACGCAACAGTGGATTGCATCTGCATCAAATTATAAAGGAACATTAGTCTTCGAAGGTCCATGAACTAGCCATCCTTCGGTCCTTTCAAATATGCAATGCGTGTAAACGTGGTGATTGGGGACTCTTTACTGGATCGGCTGCCTTGTGATAAGTGATGCCATCTGCAATTCAACATTAAGTGAAAGGCCTCACCATTGGTCATTGCCACACAATCCCCACAAACTGCTTTCTATAGCTTAGGTATGCAAAAAACCAGCCACACAAAACCATCCTCCTTGTGTGTGGCCTTAGTCGTAGTGAAATGGGGATCTACCTGCCGCTACTAGCTCGTTTATGCGCAGTCCACGTGCCAAGAAGTTTTCGCGGTGCTGCCTGAAGTGAATGATGAAGGTCTTGCACCAGTTGAAAGGTGGAAATCATGAAAACGGCCAAGCAGGTACATTTCACTCACCATACATTAACAGGAGATGGGTATTAGGCTTCATCAACTACAATTTATTATTTCGTTATTCCTGCCACCTCATGAACTGTGTCGACTGACTGACTTAAAACAGGCGGTTCTGAAGTAGTCCTCAGGCAGAAGTGTCCACTTTTTGGTTTTTAGGGACCAAAAGTTTGTGTCCTTCAAGTAGATCATAACCTCTCCCACCTAGATGCTGCTCAGCATGACCGTCTGTCAACCATGATCCTTACAGAGGAAAAGCAAAGTGCCACTGGTGGATGATCCACTTTTAGCAATTTTCGTGTGCGTGGTTATCAAATGGCGCCACTACCTTTACAGGTGATAGTTCAACTGATGCAGTACCACAACAAGACTTACCTCTTGAACATTCCAAACTGGGACTGGCGTCGAGGCGATGATGCCATCTGTGTGGCGGAGCTGAAATTGGGCTTTCTGGCGCAGAACTGTCTAGCCCCCGGATTTTCTACCCTTCTGGCCAATCTCTTTACAATGCGTACCTACCGCAAATCGGAGAGCCAAGATGTAAATTGGCTCAATGACTACATGGAAGGCGCAGGAATGGAGATGTATACCGAACAATTTTCTCCATCCTTTGAGAAAATGACTTTTGCTGCTGCCGCTGAACTCTGTTTCAGTAGACTTCGACTTCTGCTGATTGCTGTGCAGTGCAAAGGCAGTTTAGAGACCCACATTGTCATTAATCCCAACGTAAGTTCTTTTACTTAGCGCTAGCCTTGTTTACCTTTTGCCATTAATTACGGTGGCTTCACTTGCCCCTCCCCACCTGGTTGCGCCGTTGTCCGTTTTCAAGTCAAATCATCCATAATTTAAGCATCGTGTTAAGGTGGATCGTTGTGAAATTAACTACCAAATGCGTAAAAGTACTTAAATTACTCTTCCCAACTGCTCTCAAAGAGGAAAACAAGGCGTGATTGCATGACTGAAGCAAACAATAATCCTCTCCTTCTTCTTCCTCCTCCCAAAACTACGACTGCATCTGAAGGACAACGAACTTAGAAGATTTATTAACGTCTGAATATTTTAAAGGCTATAGAATACAAGACAAATACTGGTTATTAATTAGCCATCCCTGAATCATAATTCTGCTAACCAAGGGTCATGCATCCGTTTTAGCCGAGGTAAGAAGGGCTGGCAGTCCTAAGACATTGCCACAAAACACAGAGCAAAATCAAATCAAAAGTAGTTTTTTAATCGACGGAGCCAATGCTATCATGTCTAAGGCTAGTTGCTACGGTGTTTAAAAAAACTCCATTTGGGCAAAAATGTGACCTGCATGTTTATGAAGTTGAGGATAGCTTTTCCTCCACTTGCCTGCAAAATGCCTTCGTTTAGCCATACCCCTTAACACCGTCGCTTGCTATTAGTGGAAAAGTCGTTGCTTCTGTAAATCTTTTTTTCGAGTCAAAAGTTTATCAAACTGATCGTCTTTACAACACAACCTCTGATGGGTTTGCAGGAATGGAAGGGATTAGCCAGCATCTTGTGCTCAATCGTTGCTGAGTCTAATTATGTGCGTTTTTAACATGATGGGTGAATTTTTCTTTGAAGGAAGATTTGTGGTTACCGTATGGCGGAGAGAGGCAAAAAATGCCGCTTTTTTCATCATTTCCGTCCCCATAAGGGCAACCGATTCAGGTTACCATGTCACACTTTATAGATGAATATTGGCCTTGAAAAATATAGGGAAAAAATAGCAGTGACATAGAAGGCCAAACAAACAACACCCCCAACAGAAACTGAAGTAGGGAATAGATATGACTTTTCAGCATGCAAGACATGATAATGCTAGGGGAAATATGTTTTGTGAATGCTTTTAGAGTTCAACCAAAATAACTGCCAACACTCAAGGATTTTTCATCGCACAATCGGCGGAAGAGGCTAAACGGGCTGCGCTGTATTGTAAGCGCTGTCACGCCAATGTGGAAATGCACCAAGTGAAGTTGTGTCCATGTGTCAAGTCGGGTCAGATGAATCGCACTAAGTCGATTTTCAGTCGTCTGCTGGAATCCGCCAGCGTGATTGAACCAGCCTTACCTGTGGCTGTCGGATCTACGGCGAATTGCCTCTCACCACTCATTGCCAGCACGTCTGCATCATCCAGTCATTTGGATCTTACCTGGCTAGCTAGAGGGGGCGGTATTGGCATTAGCAACCACCTAAGCTGGCACGGCAGTACTCTGCATCATTTGGGCAGCGCTAGTGCCGATGGCTATAAGCCGCCAGGGGATCAGAGTACAAATGCAACCTGTCAGTTCGATGCCACGGGAATGTTTCACTGGTGTCCAGAGAGGAACATCAAAACCTGCCTCCTGGATGATGAGCAACCGGCGTCGACGAAGAATTTCACCGATCACATAGTTGTCTGCATCTTTGCCGACTATCGCAGTCCTATAATCGGACTGAGGAGTTTTATAATGCCCCTTCGGGCCAGTAACCTTCACATTCACGACCTAAAAACGGTGGTTCTGGTGGGAAATTTGGACTACATCAAAAGAGAGTGGAAAACACTGGCAAATTTTCCAAGAATATGGGTTCTTCCGGGCTCCCCTTTGAGCAAAGCAAATCTGCGGTCAGTAAACGTAAATCTGGCCTCAATGTGTGTCATCCTTTCTTCAAAAAGTGATAATGCAATTGAAGACCTCACGTTGGCTGATAAAGAAGCCATCCTTTGCTCACTCAATGTAAAGGCGATGGATTTTTCAGATATGGATGCCATTCACACGGAACCCACCTGCACGACAATTAAGCATTTGACTCTTCGACGAGATGATAACGTCAATTCCTTTAAACGACCATCACGAAATAGAGCGCAAAACTTGATTTTGAACAAAAGCCACCACCAGAGCGGGGCTACGCAGCCTGTTGATCCAAACATTCCAGCTGTCTTCTATCGGCCGCCACGATTCATCTCACGCAATGGTGCTACGATTCCCATGGCAACAGAACTCGCCTTTGACATGAATGTTCAGTTCCTTGATCAAGAAGACGATGATGAAGGCGGTGAACTCTTCATGACTCAGCCTTTCGCCTGTGGAACGGCTTTCACAATCAGTGTCCTGGATTCTCTTATGAGCACGGCATACTTCAACGAGTCAGCACTAACGCTTATTCGATCGCTGGTGACAGGTGGATCCACACCTATGTTGGAGAAAATTCTTGCTGAAGGTGCAGGAATGCGCGGTGGAAGTTATATGTCAACAAGTAGGGCGTGCAGAGAGCGGTGTCGATTGGCACAGCTAACTTTGACTGGGAATACTTTGGGAAAATTTGCGGTGCAAGGAACACCCTTTGAAAAGCTTTTCCTTGCTGCACTTCGGGAGTATGGCATCCTGATTATTGGTATTTATCGACTTCTACGGTGGTGTGATCTGAGTGATGACAGTCCCGTCTGCCACCGGCGCTTTGTGATTACCAACCCACCTCCCAGTCTACCACTACATCCCACAGATTGGATATTCTGCCTCGTACCGCATCAGCATATTTTAGAACCAAGTCAAGTGCACAGATTATGACAGGTGTTCCAGTCAAGTGTTCCTCCTATTTCTTTCTATTTTCCCAGTCCCCTAATTCCACCTCAGTTTTCCTCTTTATTCTCACCACTACCGTCGGTGCTTGACGATACGTTATCGTGTTGTCAGTATGTAAATACATATATGGGTCTATACTACTCAAACTAAACTTTAAGCCATCGACTTCTGATAACAGTTCGGATGGAATCCTAGCAATCAATCACCGTTTCACTAACCAATCATGTATTTACGAGAAAAAAAGCGGAAAATGAGTTGCTTTATTACATACGCGGAAAAAAAGAGCAAAATATATACTTAGCGACTGTTTGATTGTCTTTATATACACAAAACCACTATTTTAAGCAAAGCAATCCTGTAATTCCTAAAATATTCCCATTAAATCAGTCTACAAAGTATTGTGAAAGCGAATGGTACCGCCAAAAGAAGATGTCCGCATAAGCTAAAATTACTAGGAGGATCTATAACGGCTATCGTTTGACCTCTAGCAAGTAGATTTTATTTATTCTCCCTGAGATCAAATGTAGCTCAAAGAAGTTTGATCACTTACAGGAGAAGAAAAAACACCGCATTACACTCAAAAAGCAAGCCAGTATTGGTACCATAATCAGATGAAGCCGCTTTATGCAAAGGAAGAAAGGAAGCTATCAAGTTAACAGCGATTTATCGTATGGCATGAACCGGAAGTTATTTGAGCAATTAAGCCAGCAAAGGGCAAGCAGCAGGGGAGAAGCATTCCAGCAAATAAATATTAAAGGATTTTAAAGGATGGCCAATGCGTAGTAAGGTGCACCTTAGCTGGTTCTCTAAAGAGCACAGGGAAGGGGTTCAACTTTAAGAGGCCCATCTTTTGCCAATAATAAAGGACGACAACGTGTGTCGGGTAGAAGTTAAAAGCATCAAAAATGGGTCACCAGCACCAGTTCCTATGCTATGGTTTTCGTGACACCAGTATAAAAAGGGAAGATGAGATGTGTAGATGACAGCAAAAAATTTACATTTGAAGACAACTAAGTAAAATAATGGCAAATGCTTACTTATTTATCCTTACGCACGAATTAAACTGCCCAGAGTTTAAAAACTCAAGCTGATAAAATTAAGGCAAAATGTAAGCAGCATGCTTTTTAGTAATAAATTGCATTTTGCTTAACTTGTTTTGCTGAACAAAAATTGATCATCTCATTTCCACTATAAACTACTTCATTTGCAACAAACGAATATGGTTAATAAAATTAAGCAAATTGCAGTTAAGCCTAAGTTTTTGTAAAAAAATGATTTGAAGCATTTTACTGTTTCGCTTATGCTGCAGCAACCACCGGCCTTGGAACGCGCGCTTTTTAAACACGCCAAGATCGCCAATTAAAATGTTCACTTTGGGACAGGCAAAAGGAAATTGCTCCAGTCCTATTTAAGTCGCTTTGCGATCCCGGTGCATGCGTCCTAAAATGGAAGCAACTGTTCAGGAGAATACTGGCCAGTCTACCAAAAAACCCTCTCCCAGAGAGAAAGTCAATTCCTCAGATAGCGGTGGCAAAACGCCCAAAGAAAAGAATCTATCACCTCATTCATCGAAAGAAGATAAAACATCCAATTCTTTGCAACTGAGGAATAGCGTTCAAGAGACTCATGAAGCCTCGCCACCCACTGCTGGCCTTCCGCTATCCCGGCCCACGAAAAGTAACGTCGGGAAATACAAATTGGTACGCACCATTGGTAAGGGAAACTTTGCCAAAGTTAAGCTTGCTATACATATGGCAACGGGAGTTGAGGTATTGATGTAGTTTTCAGGTGATTGTTTTAGGTTGCAATCAAAATAATAAATAAAAAGGGCTTAGATTGGGCTGCCAACGATCGCGTACGTCACTTTATCGTTTTTTAAACATAACTCATTTAGCTGCGGCGAGAGGTCAGTATTCTCCAAAAACTTAATCATCCCAACATTGGTAATGTCAATTTCTCCTTCTCACAGTTTATTGCAGTTCGGTTGCTGGAAATTATCGAGAATGATGAAGTGATTTGTCTCGTGCAGGAATACGCCAACGGCGGTACGTCCGTATAGATATGAATTCTTACTTGATGCAGGTGAGATATTTGATTACCTCGTGGCTCACGGTAAGATGCACGAGAAGGAGGCCAGGAGCAAGTTTCGACAGCTTGTCTCTGCCATTGACTATTGTCACTCCAGAAATATTGTTCATCGAGATCTCAAAGCTGAAAATATTCTTCTTGACTCACAGCTGAATGTCAAAGTCGCCGACTTCGGTTTGGCTAATGTCTTCACTCCTGATCAGAAATTGTCTACCTTTTGTGGTAGTCCCCCATACGCTGCTCCCGAACTGTTCCTTGTATGTGGCACCATTCCAGGTGTTATGTTGTCATCCATTTACTCGGCCTAATTATTCTGTGTAATTTTTGAAAGGGCATCCGGTACCATGGTCCGGGAGTTGATGTCTGGTCAATGGGAGTGCTTCTTTTTACTTTGGTTGTGGGACATTTGCCCTTCGATGCGACGGACTTACGTGAGTTGCGGACGAAAATCCTCACTGTGCGCTACAACCTCGGTAGAGGTGAAGTCTCTAACGACCTGCTGGCTCTGCTGAAGAAAATGCTTGTTTTAGATCCACGTGATCGTTACTCCTTGCGGGTAAGAAGGCTTCGGTTTATAGCTTAAGCTCTGAGGTGCCAATTTTTCGGTTTTTACACACACATACACAGAACTTAAGCGAGAAATAAGAAAAAATAGGCTTTCTTGTTTACTTGGACTTAGTAAACTATAGCCTGGCCAGTTTACATATTTCCATACATTTCCTTAAGTGCGGGATCGATTTGATTTTGTGTAACCTCAGTTCAGTTACTACTCTATAAGTAGGCTTGAAAGTACAGCATTTTGAACTGTCTTCTCTATCAGGCAATAATGAACGACCGATGGCTCAACACGGGCTATGATTCGGTGATGACGCCGTACACAGAGCCCTCTCAGATCCAACTAAATGAGGTTTACGTTGAGCACATGCTTCGTCTCGGTTTTACAGAGGTGGATCTCATGAACTCCGTTTTAACTCCGGGATTCGATCACGTCTACGCCACCTATTCTCTTCTACCCGAAATGCTGAAAAAACAGTCGATGTGAGTTCCCCCCTCTGCTCTTATTTCCCCAATTTTTTTTTCACCATCTGGTTTTCACTTTCAAGAATTTCACTTGACATGATTTTAGGATTGACTAGTTGTAGTAAAAGGCAGCTTGAATTCTTTCATTACCTCCTCCTTCCAGGGTGGCTATCGATGACTGCTTATTTTGATCGATTGAATGCAAGTGACTGATGAACATTTTTGATCAAAGCTGACTACTTCTCCTGTAAATTCGCATAAATTCATCATATCTGACTTCATTGTGCTTTATCCTTTCCTTGAGGATGAGCATTGGCTTTATCTTAATGCCTCCCTGCATGGCTCATCCCACCTGATTAAGATAAGGATTAGCCGAAATCGAACGAATTTACGAAATCGTCGAATCCTCTCACATGCGTCAGGACGTTACTGTGGGTGCAAGTGAATGTAGATGTTTTTCTGCACTTTTAGTGGAATGTACCGATCACACAGCCATAGGCAAGTAAGCACTTTCCTTTACACTAGCTATTTCCTTCATCCGCATGACTCCGGCTTAGCGGTGCTCCTGGTGTGCTTTCAAAGTCACGGACCTCTATCTGTGCTGTGTGTGGGCGTGACGTGTTGACTTCCAATGTCAATGTGTCTATTGACGTCATGTGCCCAATCTTAATCAAAAGTGATTGTTTTTTAGACTGCACTGAAAACTTCTGAAAAACTGCGAATTTCAGAATTGGCAAATGGCCATGTGTTTGCTTGCGTTTGTGCTACTGCAATGCAAAACTACACCTCATGAAATGACCATTCGAGACTTTTTGTTATTTTTGTTCCTGGTGTTACAGCAATTTGCGCATGGGGCCGTATGTGTTCGCATATATGTACACGCGCTTACATAAGGATGCTTTTCGGCAGTTTATAGCAGCGTGCTGACTGCCACAGCAACCTTTCTCCTGTTCAAGGCCGAAATCAGCTGTCTGGAAAGGGGACGTGAGCGCTAATTACCAATAATTCTCCTGGTTTTTCAAACAAGCATTAGTCCAAAACTCTGGTTTGAAAATTTCTCCTCCCCTTCTCACTGCCTCAGGAACATTCCGTCTCTGGAGGTAATCTCGAAGACCTCTTCGGAGAGTTCAGGTGGCGGTGGAGGTGGAGGTAGAAAAGGAACTGCGGTGGGTCGGTTTACAGTGGAGCCGGCGACAGAAACGCCACGACGCCAGCCGGGCCTGCGGGCGCACCACCCGCACCAACAGATGCCCACGGCGACACCAGGCTCTCATAATGCCTCTATTTCCTCTAACTACTCCGCTACCAGTTCGCTACCCGCTGCGCTCAAACGCGCCTTTGTCAACATGGGCCGATCGCTCACTGGTCAGACTAGCACTAGTACCACCGCCACCTCCACTGCTTCCAATACCTACTCTGCCACTGCTGCTACTCCATCCAACGGACCCGAGCAGCCCTCCGTCGAGGCTGGCGGTATGACTGGTGTGTTACGCTTACGATTTTGGGATCATGCGAAAATTTTTGGTGTGTGTAAGTTTAGAATGTGCATGTGCTGAATCGGAGAGAAACAAGGCCAACGCACCGGAGTGAAATTTCTTTCCCGGAGAAGGTGATGCAGAAATCAATGCATTCGTGGTCTAATTTGGGGTTGGGGGAACTGTTGACGAAGAGAGTAGGGCGGCAGTGATGGTGGCGGTGGTGCTCCTAACATAGGCTTCGTTCCGGTTCCACAATAAATGATGGGAAGCTTTTTAACTCCCTCTTTCCGATCGGTCAACGCACTCTCGGCGCATGTCCTATTGGCTGCCTCCAGGCCAGCAATGTGATGCTTTCCTCAAAGGTGGATGTTGATCAAATTCTGAGAAGGGATGAGCTTGAAATACGATGTGATTTGCATTAGCAGTTCGACTTCTTAAATCAGTTGGACGTGTTTAGCGGCGAATGACCGTTTTGGGACTTAAGCCGTAGCACTTGTATGCTAATTGGAGACGGTGACATTAATCTGAAATCCACAAGAATTCGCTAAATAGTCCTTTGTGGTCCGTTCTTCTCCCAAGATTTGTGTCCAGATCCGTTTTGAATTGATAAGAATAGGTGCTATCCACTACCCATGTTTTTTGCCTTTCAGTGAAACACTACAGACCAAAGGATCTTCAACCTCGGTGAGTGTGTGTGGTTGCTTAACTTGTTATGCGAATCTTCCCATGCCACGCACACACACACAGGCATACAGGTATACGTATTCCTTTAGTAAATACATGTCAGATACATACTTCTAAGGGGCGTTTCCCGGCTTTCTTCATCTCTCTCTTAATCCCTCACGCTTTGTGAAGCCATGTGCGTCACACCTTAGGTATTCCTGTGCAAGTGAAGTAGAAAATGCCATCAATTAAGCATATAATACCTTGGATATAAGTTCTTTCATTTTATCTGTATGCAGGAGAATGTCGTTGCCTGTGAACACTCGTTCGCATAGCAAACACCGTCAGACTACCCCGTGAGCTCTGAAGGCCTAACGCTCACTAACATATTCCCTCCCTTCACTCACGCCTTCCCTTAACCCGAGTTAATGCAGACCCCGAGAGGCGGCTAATGGTACTGCAAACCTACCTTGCATTGTTTTTGTGAAGGCTCAATTTTGCTGGGAGCCGATAAAAAACCAAGGCAGGCACAATTTTGGCACAGATATTTAATTGACTACTTAGCTGGCTGGATAGCCGACTCTACACTGGTGTGGGAATTCGCAACAGCTAGATCACCCTGCAGTTGTTTGTATGCGTGTGTGTATGCGCACACATACACATACACACACACACACACACATACAGGGTCCGTTTTTATCTTCCATTCAGTTTATTCTCTCGTGCACCCTCTCACTGACCGGAGCAGGCTGGTTCAAACTCTTTTTTGCTGGCTCAGTTTCCATGCCACTGCGCGAATTTCAATTGACTCAGGTGCAGGCAAATATGCTCTGTTTGGTCATATCGATTAACCTTTTGGAAGCGTATGCTTCGTGGAATCCGAAATTATCAAATCCTTGTCTCGAGTCGTAGCTGAAATTTTGGCTCCCTATTAGGTGATGGGATTCATTAATGATATCTTCATAAGTCGCTTTTGTAGTCATGAAGGCATTAATGCTCCCATAGGTGCGGATTTTGTATGGAGAAATGGGTAGTTCTGGGAGTCAAATTTAGTCAGAACTGCGAGAATTTTTTAACAGTCCCTCCCATTATATGATGTTCACAGGATTGGCTATTTTGGAGGCACTTATTGATTCTTGAGGAGAATTTATGGATCAGAACCCGCTTTCTAATAATGGACTTCATCGACTCTTGCTCATTCCCTCGCGAAATCACTATGAGCAGCTGTTTTACTATTTAAAGCAGCGCCACCTGCCATTTGCAAGGTCAGTTGTTTCCTATTTGTTACCTTTGAGAGAGAAATCATAGGTGATGGTTTCTACTTACTGGCAAAGGCGCATCCGACCTTCATGTCACGTGCAAATCTGCGCGTATGTCACTAGTGCTATCCCGATTGCCTGTGAATGCAATTGGCTGAGAGCGCAGGGTTTGCCTCGGACACGCTCAGCGTTCGCTTGTATGTGTTCGTCTCCATTGGAAATGAGCACGTTCTCCATTCGCCTAATGGCGAAAAAGGGACAGGGAGGGAGATAACCTCAAAATATTGCTTCTACTGCCTAACCTGTGTCGCGATATAACATCAGAAACGCGTAATTGATGGGGATGAAGAGAGGATTAACTCTACCTTCAGAGTTTCAGTAACACCAGCACCGGTGCCTTTGAGCTCACGTCAAAAGCGCAGTGGCCAGAGCCGAGGACAACACAGTGCTACTGCAACTGCTAATGCTGCCACTTCGGCATCAATGGCTGCGATGGTTTCGGGTGTGCGTCCCGCTAAAACCGAGCTGCCGGGTATCTCTGTGACCTCCCCTGGGCATCATCATCACCACCATCATCACCGCAATGCTACCCCCACTGCCTCCCACTCCTCCGCATCCAATCGGGTAAGTCTCTCTCTCTCTCTCTCTCTCTCTTTGGCTTTTGTTTTCATATTTCATTAGAATTTTCTACTCCCATTCCAGGAGGAAGCTACCAGTGTAGATGCTTCAGCCCCGCCAGCTGTGGTGAAGGTGGCGGAGACTATTGTAGAGGACGTAGTGGAGAATGTACGAGAGGAGTTTAAGGAAGCCGGTGGTGGTGTGGGCAACGCACAAGCGCGCGCCTCCGATGCGGTGGTAGTAGTAGTGGAAGGCAAGAACCTCGGCTCAGCCTCCAGCCAAATGGCTCTAAATCCTACCGCTGCCGCTAGCCTATCCACAGACAGCGGCCACCATTCCACTAGCATGGAGCAACGTCGCTCTCACGATATTCCTGGGTATCACTCGTAAGCCAGCTAGACCTTTGCTTTGTGTATCCTCTTCTAGATCCTTTCGGCACTTCATCTTTTTTAGACCCCAGTCCTCAGCGCATCAGAGTACATGGACGCGAAACTTCCTTCGGGCACTTGGAAGCTTCCTTCAAGGGTGGGTTGGTTGGGTTCTATTACGCCTGTATTAATTGCTGGTCGATTGATTGGGGGAACTTTTAATGTTGCCCACATTTTTCGTCGTTAATGAATCCTAAACCTCAGTCAACTCTGAAGGACGAGCTGTTGAATTAGTACTGTCTTCTCCAATAGTTTTCGAGACCATAGGTGTATCTGTACGATGGAAGAGGCAGTGATAAATTGAGGTGTCATATTGTTTCCTCCTGATACTTGCATTCTACCCCCTCTCATCAGTACTGTACTTATTCTCATCTTTTTCTTTTTCTGCTCATTACTCATGCCCTTTTTGAAACGCGGATGCTGCAGACCGTCGAAGCAGGCGTCGGCGCCAACGCAACTGATAGGCGGAGGCAAGCGGCAGATCTACTCGAGGCCACGAGAGGTGCGCAGTCCCTGGGGCGTACACGTGACCTCGATGAAGACAGCGTCGGAATTGATGAATGAGATGAAACATGCGTTGAAGGCAGTAAAGGGCTGCCAGTGGGAGGCGGATTCTCAGTGGATGTACTTGTTACATTGTGGGTGGTCGGAGGTGCTCTCCGATAGCAGTAATACAGAAGGCGGTGTGGAGATGGTGGAGGTGGGTTCAGAGACAGGAGCGAGGACTGGCCCGAGTACAGGGCTGGAAGGACTAGAGGGTACCAGGGGTGTGGCGTCCTCGTCAGTCTCCTCAGATATGCTGCAATGGGAGATGGAAGTATGCTCCATTCCGCGTCTACACCAACGCGCTGTTTGTCTCAAGCGTATTCGCGGCTCCGCCATCCAATTTCAGAAGGTGGCCACACAGGTCATGGCTGCCCTGCGGCCTTAATTGGTCTACTCCTTCCCTCTCCGTTTTCCTTCCTCCATTCCTGCGTCAGCCTGTGCCTCTGGCCGTACATCCCTTCTCTACACCCCCCTTTACATCTCCACTTGCCTTTCTACTGTCCTCTTCAATTGCACCCATTAATATCCCTTCGTTGGAGCTCGCACACTCGACGACCACCGTGGCGGCAGTTGTGGTGGTGGTGATTCTGATGATGGTGGTGGTGGGGTGGAGTCCTGTGTTGGGAGCTCTGATCGCAGCCCTCATCTCCCCTTGTACAAAAATTAACAATTTGAGGTGTGCGTTGCATAGTGTATCTCCACACACGCCCGTATCGCAGCAATGATGTCTGCCCTCCGACCAATATTACCCCACCCAATTCTTCCCAACCCCACCTTCTCTCGTCTCATCTCACTTCAGCCAACTTTCAACCCCTCAACCTTTCGCTCTGCCCACTCTGCCACATGTCAGCGCCCCTACGACTAACTTCACTTACCTCTCCTCTTTCCCAACGAAACACACGTCTTTCTATCACCTCCTCTCCGTCCCCTTCCCCTCTTCCACTCGCCCTTTCCTCTCCCCTTTCCCCGTCCACTCTTCCTTCACCTCCTCTCGTGCACACACGCAGACACACACACACACACACACCACGTACTCATTTGCATCCGCCTCATACCCTCGGTCCTCCTTCTCTTCTTCAACAGTCTCTTCCATAGTCTATCAAACCCTCTTGCTCTTTTGTCTGATATTACTCCTAACAATGCGTTTTTGCTCCATTATCCATGCTGCTGACGCTGCTGCTACTGTCGTCGAAGGTACAGCTGCCCATCACTACCATAGCCAAATGCCACAGGCAATGCCATAGTCACAGTCACAGCTACAGCCACCGTCACCTTCATTATCGTCACCATCACCATCACCACCACCACCACCACCACCACCACCACCACCACCACTACTACTACTACTACTACGACCAGCGTCACCGCCACTCCTAGCAAAGCGTTGCTTGTCGTGCTCACGTCAGCGTGGTGAAGTGCGCCAGCCTCCTTTGGTGGTTAGTAGAAGGACCCAGTGGTGTACAGTCCACTTCAATCATTAACACAAATATCTTTTACACAGACGGCTGTCTGCACGTCTTCCATTACTTTGTGTTGACACGGAAATGCGCATTTTCATTTTCGCTTTGATTCCGACTGACAAAACGAATTTAATTCTTTCAACATTCCGATTTTACCGTCTTTAGTTGGGCCACTACTATTTAATTTATTTAATAGGGCTAATCCAGAACATCAGCAGTGATGACCGCACTCGGGTTTGGAAAGATGGTTTCGGCTACATTGCACCGATTTTTATTACTCGAAATGGCGTCTAACTCCCGCTAATTGTAAATACAGAAACTAATCGCTTGCTTCTAACACGAGGCGATGTCTGTGAGTGTTTATAGTACTGGTAATTTTAAACTCCCCAAAGCCTCCATCTCCGACTGTCACACCTGCCTGAGAGTACCTTCTCTCTGTCTCTCTTCTTGAGGAAAATGCACCCTTAAGGTCAACGCCATCTGTGGGCTAGATCGTCTTTGGATGTCCGCGTTCCTTCTGACAATATTTCAAGGGGTGAAACAGCTGCTCTCATCGACTGGATTATTTTTCCAAATCGGGCAAGATTATTAAACATTTTGACTTTTATTTTAAAAACGCCGTCAATTGATTTGACTATGAAAATATGGTTTTATTCTCGGGACTTCAGGTTACTGTGTAAGCATGTTAAAACTTTGACCTGGATGATGCAGGCACAGTTTTGGTGCTGCTGACCCAAAGGCCACATTTCATGTACGTGGCACATTGCATGCCTCGGAGACCTCTTTGTCGGGAGGTTTAATGAAATACCTTCACTTTTTGCCCGTTTCGAGGTGGACCTAATGCCATATGGACGGCATTTTCGTGTACTCCATGCTCGCCTCTATTGAGGAAGAACATTCAGCTATTTTTCACCGCGATTTTGTTCTCATTCATTCTCCCTACCAGTAGAGCGGAAGACCATCTCAGGCGCTCAACGCGAAGCGTGTGCTCCAAGCTCTTCTCTTTCAAAGGCTGCAGTTAATCGCTAGAGATTTTGTTCCGTTTACTGTGAGTTAGGTTCTCTCTTCCTCTCTCTCTCCCTGCTACCGACAATGGCAAAGGTCGGAGGACCTAGCTGAGCACTACAAATTTGCATAGCTCTCATTATAAATTCACGAGTTTTAATGCGGCAAAGATGATAGCCAAACACCTCATTGGATGCCAATGAGTGTATTTATTACCCTCTCTGTGCATGTGTGTGTTTAAGTGGGCGTCTGTTCCTGTCTGAGTCGAAATGGGCTTCATTCACCCATGCTCTAAAAAACGAGCCAAAGGCTAGTTCTCAGACCAGTCAGGAAAGGGAAGGTTGGGAGGATGGAGAGCAAGGAGGGAAGGAACGTCTCTAAGGCGCGACATCCTCGTTTGTAATGTAAAATCGTACCTGCAGTAGCCAATAGCTAGCACATGGTAATTAGCTTTTGATGACCGTAAAAGTGGCGGGAATCTCGTGATCACAAGTAAACAAGGGTGTGTCCACCACAAAGCGGCTGGTCTAATGTCATTCTGGCTCATTTGAAATGTTGCCCACGTAATTACTCGATGGTGTGAAACGAATAAAAAAATCAACAGCTTAGCTGTGCACCATTCGTTTCTTTATTTCTTCCTCATTCACTTTTTCTCCTTGCTGGGTGTGACATGACAAGTTATCAATTCGTATTCCGACAAAATATGGTGCGGGATTTTGTCGCTGATGATCACTCTGGGTGTCTAATGGACAGCATCAGAAGGTGATACAACCTTTTGATTAAGCTCCTGAGAAGACTTGGAACTGCCACCGTGTTTACTGGCGATTGTCTAACCCAATCCCGAGCTGTGCATTAACTTGATATTGCCACCAAGTCAAAGGAGCATGAATTGAAGCTGGTGACAGAAGAACCGCCTACGATAGTGATAACAAACTGTGGGTAATGGGTAGCAGCTGAAGCCGTGGCATTCGCCCACGTTGGTAGAGTCGGAGAATAAATAAAGCAGGCTGCTGTGACTCATGACTCCAAGGCGCTCCTTTCTTCATAATCTCCCCTCCCTTAGTGAGGTGGAAATTGCTTAGTAAGTCCACTTATTTGAGACTCGTGTTTAGAAGATGAAAGGAAAAAGGTCCATCCCTAGCTACCATTGCTCTTACGTTCCTCTCGATTTCCAATTATTACTACTCCTTGGAAATACTATTGGAGGCGTTTAAAGGATGAGGATGAGGCGGTGCCATCCTGCCGTCCTCCGGAGGCAATCGTCTATCGGCTAAGGCTAAAGTGCCAGACCCTGCGTTTTCTCACCATAAGACACCTAAACTGAGCAAACATTGGAAGTATTTAAAGACAATAAACTAAATCCTCTTGTTCGGCCTCCCTTTTACTTTCCGGGGGTGGGCGGAATTTGCATAGTAGCTGCTATAATTTTTTCCTTTTCCAGATGGTAAATGGGTGAAAGAAACGATCTTGTCAAGTAAATAAGGACAAAAAAATTGAAGTGCTGTCCTGAACAAGATGCAACAAGTCCTGAGAGATTCGACAGCTCCAAACAATTTTCCGACTGTGTGGTTTACTATTGTGTTTTATTACAGAACCTTTTCGCAGTAATCGACAAAGAATAAATGAAGGCAAGCCCATCTCCATAGACCGCAAAGCAAACAGGCTTAAAGCGACGCTCTGCGATAGCCAGTTTCAGGAGGGACAATCGCCTGTTGGCACATTAGAAGCGGCGTGCATTCCAACAATTTTAACGCCACGCCTTTCATTCAAAGGACTCTTCCTCTGGACATATTGCCAAGTTAAACAACCCATTAGTGAAGGCATTATTCTCACCGTAGACAAATTTTATTTGTTTCTTTCCAAAGTCCTCATTCTCCTCACAAAAGCCGCTCCTTTATCACTCCTGCCCAGTTCCATGTCACATTCCACACACTTCACCCCCCAAGGCTGGGAAGCAGTGATTGCAAGAATTACTAAAGGCGGAGATCTTCCAAGCGACTTCTGTAATGCCCGACTTTCGATTGTCTTTCATTCCTTTCGTTCACTGATAACAGGGCCACACCACCGTATCTTTAGCCGCCTCCATTGGGGCAACTTAGGAACCTTCGAGGAGGAAGTATTCGAAGTTTAGTTATCACTCCTGAATGCCACCACGAACCGGAATTCCTGACGATCTACACGGTGCCAACCATTAAAGTCATTCAACTCCTTACAGTGATACTACTGACAGCTCTTCTGCATCTTCCACCTGAGTGGGTAGGTTCTTCTCCTTTCCAGCTTTTGGTGTTAAAGTTAACCGCATTTGGAGGCCAGGCCCCCAAAACTGGAACAGTCCCCTTAATCGAGGCCATTGAAGGAGTGAAGGTGACAGAAGCATCTCCCTACGGTTGTACCTCTGTTTGATCGACGGTTGCAGTATCAAAAAACGTAGTAAAATTATCCTAGAATGTCTAGCATGCTTCCTGAATAAACTGAATTCCTGTCCCCCAATCTGTCAATCACTCACTTCCTTGTAACTTTTAGTGGCAATATTGATGCTGATGTTTTTATGCTGTTCATATTTTTGGCGCAACCAGTTGACCATAACTGATTTGCCACTGACATTCCAAGGCCTAAGTGAGAGTGCTATCTGAAACTCCAAAAACTGAGTCTTCTCCTTCATTCAAAAAAGGATACATTTTTGTGAATTGTTGAAAAACTTGATTAATTTGGCATTTTTATAACAACCGACTGATACCTCACATCTTTCCTGAAATTAGGCAAATAAAAGGGAATGAGATTGGAAACATGACTTTAGAAAGCATCTCATTAGGCGAACCCGTTCGAACTCCCTCGACTCTGTTATCGGGGTTCTATCCGCGTTGTAATTTAAATCTTCCACACGCTCGTTTTAGCAGTGGACTCCTGAGGTTGTTTATTTCAAATTCATGACATTTCACTTCTTTGAAGTTGTGACCTTCACTACTTGCGTCTTGATGTCGTCAAGTTATGCGACTACGAATGGCCAGATCTTATGTGGAGGGTTAAATTGCCCGCGAAAATGAATGCTCGTGAAATAAGTCACTCCCACTATCTAGACTCCCTGTCCCCTTCCCGGATTAGGATACAGTCAAAACAGTTTTCGGTAGGGCTGCCCCACACAGGGCTGTTCAAGTCTAGCCGGAACTATGGAGCTTGACAGTTCAACATGACGTTGAAGAAGAAATTACATAAACTTTATTAAACTTTATTTTATTTAGTCATGGTAGCATTTAGAAATAACTGGGAAGGGCTTTAAATTACGTCTTCATCTACCAAAGGCAATTTGCTTCATTACGCCAACCGTGCGGAAAGGTGTCATGGTGCTCAATGTGTTCTACCTTTCCCGACACCGTAAAGATACTACTTACAAATGCAACCCATTGCGTAATTTTGTTAAACAGTAGACTGCACATCCATCAGATGTTCCATGTGCTAAAATGCCTGTTCACAAGAGTGACACAGCTTTAGCCTTATAAGCACGGAAAAACATGGCAGTTTGTGAAAGGTTTGCAAGTATTAACTGCATAACTGAGACTTCGACTGTTCTGTATGTCTTTTAAAGGCGTTCTTTAAATTGCCTCGGATTTTCTCTTCTATAAGGGGAGAAAAAAACCTCTTTCAGTGTCGCAGAACTTTTCATGCATGTGATTAAGCTCCAAGCCTCCTCTGGAGGCGAAAGAAGACCAAATAATTGGAGTCAAACCCACCCAGCGAGGGTACAGTGGTCAAGACAACTGAGTTGAACAACAGACGTATTACACAGGGCCCCATACCACTGCTGTCTGCCACCTTTTGAAACGGTGTCTGAACTGCTGCCAAGACAATAAGCGTCTGCTGACAGTAATGTAAGGAGGCGAAACTGTCAATAACCCATCCATTTGTCAACCAAAAGTCCCGCTTTCGGTTAATCAGTTGATTCGTCTCGATGTGATGTCATTGCCTGTCACTTTGCTTTGTCCTTGTTCCGACTCATCAATTTGCTATTTGATGTCCAAAGTTCTTTTTGAAAAACAAATAATCCCTTACATACTAGGCTAGTGAAGGCTGAATGCCCGAGCCCAATCACTTGCCCGTTCTCACGGCGATGTGGGACAGGGGACGTGCGATGGATAGCTTGGGGACAGGTGATGGCGGTGGTGGAGAAACGCCTGTTCAAACACGTAGCAATTTAAATGACCTCCACTGAGTGGAATGTACTTCTAATGCAGGAGTCTTTTCTAATTCACAGCACCACATGATGCAGTGAGGTGGATTCCACCTCAAAACAAAAGAGGGTCGCTGGAACGCTCTCTATTAACAGCCATTTACTTTGTTGAGTTTCAAAGAAACAAATTAAGTGAACAATTATCCCTTAAAAGCAGGAACTTCGCAATTTGGGAAAGTGAGAATGGGGGAGCAAGAAGTGACTGTCAATGTTTGATGGAACAGAAACGGCAAGAACATTGAGGAGGTGCTGAAAGTTTAAAACTTCTCTTCAAATTAGTTTCGCCGTATGCAAGAGACCAAGTGCATTATGCAGCGTTGGAACGCATCTGTTAGGAGGTAAGTCCTCGCAATGAGAGAGTTAGACAATATGACATATTGCAATTTCTTAAAAAGTTAAAACAGAGACGGGACAAATAGTTCTTTTTGGGTTTGTAATAAGATAAAACTAAGTAACAATTTGATTTTCGTAGAGATAGAATCTTATAGGGCACAATCTGGACTATCGGAGGAGGAGGAACTCTCGCATCAAAATTGAAAAAGATGACAATTATAACAGATTTATTAATGACGTCAAGTTGAATAGCACAACGCAGATCAGAAAGGCCGACAACACAAAGTAATGGAAGACGTGCAGACAGCCGTCTGTGTAAAAGATATTTGTGTTAATGATTGAAGTGGACTGTACACCACTGGGTCCTTCTACTAACCACCAAAGGAGGCTGGCGCACTTCACCACGCTGACGTGAACACGACAAGCAACGCTTTGCTAGGAGTGGCGGTGACGCTGGTCGTAGTAGTAGTAGTAGTAGTAGTAGTGGTGGTGGTGGTGGTGGTGGTGGTGGTGGTGGTGGTGGTGGTGGTGGTGGTGGTGGTGGTGGTGGTGGTGGTGGTGGTGGTGGTGGTGGTGGTGATGGTGACGATAATGAAGGTGACGGTGGCTGTAGCTGTGACTGTGACTATGGCATTGCCTGTGGCATTTGGCTATGGTAGTGATGGGCAGCTGTACCTTCGACGACAGTAGCAGCAGCGTCAGCAGCATGGATAATGGAGCAAAAACGCATTGTTAGGAGTAATATCAGACAAAAGAGCAAGAGGGTTTGATAGACTATGGAAGAGACTGTTGAAGAAGAGAAGGAGGACCGAGGGTATGAGGCGGATGCAAATGAGTACGTGGTGTGTGTGTGTGTGTGTGTGCGTGTGTGCACGAGAGGAGGTGAAGGAAGAGTGGACGGGGAAAGGGGAGAGGAAAGGGCGAGTGGAAGAGGGGAAGAGGACGGAGAGGAGGTGATAGAAAGACGTGTGTTTCGTTGGGAAAGAGGAAGACCAATTGAGCCCACAGAATAGCCATGGCCTGCGTGGTCACCTTCAAAAATTAAAAAACAGAGCCGCGAATGCTCTGGAGACAAAAGGTGAGTTAGTTTAGGCGCAAAATGGAGTGTATTCTCGTTTTTCACTGGCCGCCCTTGCGTTTTACCAGATGCAGGAATTCAGGCGCCTCTTCGTCAAGGTAACGCGTAAACCCCGAATCCTGTGCACCTATGTCGACGCCTGCTACTAAGCTCTTAGCTTCTTCTTTATTTGAATGTGAAAGCAGGGATTTGTGTAGCAGGTGGTGATGACCATTATTTACCGAACTCGCCCTTGAAGGAGCCTTCCAGTAAGCGACATATGTGCGATGTGCTCGCTTTTTCCATCTGTGATGATTACAGTTATCAGAGCACGGTGACGGTTACTTCACTTTTTACTTTGTAAAAGGTATAACTGTGACACAAATCTACCAATGGGTTAGTGGCTGTTAGTCAGTGTTTATAAAATCAGCTAAATCAGCATAGCTCGGTGTATACATTTCAATGGTGCCCGTTCCACATCTGCAATGTACAAATTGTTACAACAATTGACGGCATATCTGCTAGCCTGTGACCCTCAATGCATTATCGCTTAGCCCGATGGCGCGGTGCGCTTCTAAGCCACTGGAGAAAACAGGATTAGCAAATAAACTTGCTGCTTTATCGTGTTTACTTTAAGACTGTGTGCTTTTCGTAGGATCTATATATTCCACCAATCAAACAAAGCAGTTACGTTGATATTTCGATCCTTCTAGTTAGTGCTTCAACTTTAGCAGATTGTGTGTCGTCGTTACGTCTTGATGCGCCAAGGTGACAGTTCCCTTGGTTATTTGGTCACATTGTCTTAATTGAGCATCCTCACAAAGTGAACATTTACAAAGGAACGTTAAAAGCGCATTCACACTCATGTGATGGGGCAGCACGGATCAAGCCCAACTAATTGAAGGACGTCCAAATCAGTCCCCCGTGAGGCGGTCGATACTCGCCCAAATTAAGCTCTTTTCATGCTTGCAAAACGAGACTGAAGAACGGATCTTCCCATCCATAAAATATAAAAAAATCGGGACAAGCTACTAATAACTGGTAGTGTGTAAAGTTTTAGCAGGACCTTAATTTAGTCCACATCTGGGACTAAATTGCTACAATACCCTGGTAGGCATGAGGTTTACTGTCCATAAACCGTGCAATCCCTTGGCCCTCCACCAGATTCGAATTTGATAACTTTGACTATTATCCAACTTGATTTTCTGGGTTACTGCTGATTGGTGCGCATTCTAGTGGGACAATATTTTCACAAAATGCCTTTTTTCATTCCTCCACCTTCTGTCCTTCTGACAGACGAGGGCTCTGACGTCAGCGCCTGGCACAAGCCAGCTGCCTTTTCCCTCTCTCCCCCATTCCAGGTTATGCCTAACCCATTGGTGCTGGTAGTGTTGCTTCTGCATATATGTATGCACTTATTTTAGTTGCACATTTGGGATGGCAATGCCTCTACAATTATTTGAGACACTAAATTCGTTGGGTGTGTGTGTGTGGGTGCGTGTTGATGCTCCAGTGAAGCACAAAGTGAAGGCAGATTGTGTTCTACCCACAGAGCAGAGCACAAAACTAAGCATGTTAAACCACGCCTCGAGGTGAGTGTGTTCGTGTTGCTCGAGAGTGGCGTGATTGCTGCCCTCGTGCGTGGCGTTCTTCCTGGTGGAGAATTCAGGCGACTATGTGAAGTGCTCTTCGTCTTGGACCGAGTTCCACATCTGTAAGTGCTAAAATTCTCAAATCAAGTGACTTTGTAATCCGTGTGGCCAAAAATGAAATGCTTTATCAAATTAGCACCATTTTTAAGTCAGGCATGCATGAGTTAGCTCAGTTGAATACCATCACCTTCCATCCATCCTAAATTACTGAAGTCCTCATAATGCAAGGCAACTAGGTTTACCCACTCAAAAAGAAGAAAACGCCTTCCATAACTCGGGTGTTTAATTTTTCTACTGTGCAGAAACTTTCTTCAATTGCCCTTTTCCTGCACTTTTTCCGTATTTCGTGTTAAGCTTTTAGTGAAGGTGCTAAGAAGAAGTGTCCAAAACCAACCAAAGGTGTTAGAAACAAACAGCAACCGTTATTGCATTAAGTAGATCGCAGAGATGATGAAATGGTATCTCAATGCCAGTTGAATTGGTTGCAAGCTCTACTAGTCAAGTGTAGTGGATCAAATTGCAATGCAGCTCTTCTGCGATTTCATTTTTTATCAGGCAGAAGTTGTGCCATCGACCTAAGCAGAGTAACACTTGTTAGACACAAACTGGGTTTGCATAGGCACAGACGCTCGTGCTTGACGTCATTTTAAGAGGCACAAGGGCTCATTGCAAGGACCAACTGTGAGAATAAGAAGGATGTGACTAATTGAGCATGATTCAAAAGTAAAATGCCTGCATGCATGCAAACCTATTAATTAGCCTCACAGGCCAGGATTGGTCGATTGGCGTGTTATAGTGTCGTTTGTGTGCTCAGAAACATGAAAACACACAACGGGGTCAAGGTGGAGTGAATCATTTGTGGCGCGCAAACACCTACACACACACGTACCCCGAGACTGCCGATTCCTAGTACTACTTTCAATCCCTTCATTTGACGCAAATTTCTGACGCGCGCACTCGGTGTGAACTAGTGTATACCCACTTTCAATGTTTGTGATGGAATAAAATTGAGTTAATGAATCACCAGGTAGAATAGAAACGTAGTGTACTATTGGCTTTTACACCGCTTAAGAGTTACTAGATGAGTGGACAAAACTGTTCCGCTGCTATGAAACACTTGAATAAATACATGGAAACGGGTGCGGATCTAGCTTAAATAAAGCAAAAAGAAAGGAAGAAAATTCATGGCGGCTTTAGTGGAAACGATGACGGCTGTACGCTCATTCATCTTTTACTAGTGAAATGGAGGCAGCCTATAGGCCCTTCGTTGAAATAAGGAAAATTTCTAGTCAGTTTAGATAGATTTATGATCAACTGAAATAAAATAAGCTAGCGAAGTACGGTTATAAATGCAGCCATAAAAATGGCATAACTTTTGCTACTACAGAAAAATAGTTTCTACTGTTTGAAACGTCATCGGCAGGTTAAACACAAATTTGATTGTAGAAAAAACAGACGAATTGTAACTTGTCAGGAGGCTCTTGATGGCCCTGATCGCATTGATACAGACTCTCACTTCGCATTTGATATTAACCTGCGGATAGTCGTTTGCTAATAGTTGGGAAAGCATAAACGTACTCACACTCTCAATTCATTTCACCTTGTTTTTAACAATGGGTCTTTATTTCCAAATAGAGAAGAACAGAGCATTTAAAAGCACATTAAATACAAAATATTGGACATTTAATCAATACGAAATGCTCCACTCGTGTGTCTGTTATCACAAATGATAAGGCGAAATTTTTGGTAGCATTCCAGAGATGCCCTCAAGGCCATCAAGTGTAAAGGTCCGCTGACTCATTTGCCCTACTTAGCCTGTGAATCCATCTTGGACACTAAAATGCCTGATGGCTGATGATAATTCCTTCACTTATCAGGAGACTATTATTGAGGGCTTTTTATGTCCTTCTTGTCTTAAACCATTCAGCGGGCCCCGACTTCTGGAAGATCACTTTTCCAAGGAGCATTTCCATAATACTTTGTCTCATGACCATTTTCAGAATTATATGAAAGTTCCTGTAATAGGTGAGTCTTTTATGGTAAGATTGTACTCAAGTCCAAACTAGTACTCATCTTAAGCGAGGTGGGCTGATTTATCAGGACTGATCTAAATCGAGGGCTTATACATTGGTAACTACACATTTTAGGGAAGTTTCGTAGTCGAACATCTGATTTCGACAAACTGCGCCAGGCCCAAGTCGATCGGACTGCTCTGGAAACAAATCTACTCCTAATCAGATTAGAAAAACTCTCTAACATTCCCGATGACATCGATAGTTCCAGACGCCATGGTAAAACAGCGCTCTTCTTGTTAACCTGTTTCCTCACAAGTTCTCGAACAAAGCATAGTGCCATGGATTAATGCTAAAGTCAGCCTTTGTCCCCGTTGTGGGATTTCCTTTGGTCTTGGCTGGTCAAAAGGCTCTATCTCTGAGGACTCAATGTCTCTCGTCACGTCTCAAACTTTCCTCGTCTCTCCTTCTGCCTCTCTTTCCCATCGTGCTCGTGAGAGTCTACATTTGGCTTCCAGATTCGTCTCCACGTTAATAGATGGAGACCCTGTCTACCGTCGAATGCATCACTGCCGTCTGTGTGGTCATATAATCTGTGCGGACTGTTCCTTCTTCCTCTCCAAAGAAGAAATTTCGCATGTCATGGAAGCCTGCAGTTGGGCCGGAGGTGCCTCTTTAGGAAGCGATACTGCCCCCTCGGAAAATTATCTGCTTCACAAAGGAGGAACTTTGAGGCACAAGCTTCCTTTCTTCTCGAGGTCGACGTCTGTAACGAGCCTGGACAGCGCAGTTCCAAAGCGAAGGGAGGAAGGTGACTCATGCTATTGTCCTACTAGCTAGTTTTAGTTCCTAAGCTACGTATTTGCGAGGTGTGTAAGTCGGTTTTGGAAGACAAGATGCAGCAGATTGAGGAGAGCAATGCAACACCACTGGGTTTGGAAGAGTTTCAGGTTGGTGAAAGCTTGACTTAAGAGTCTCTAGGCGCTGAAACAAGCGATGGCGAAGGTGACTGAAAAGATGCCTTTGTTCTCCTCGATGGCAAATAGTCTAAAGTTAGCATATTCTTGCTTTAACCACTCATTTTAAATGCTCAAATAGTTCAGGTGAGGAGAAGTATGTTCTAGAGATTGCCAAGTCTTTGCGCTTGGAGTTGCTTCAGAGTCTGCAAAAGGTAGATGAGATGGGGTAAGCTGAGCATTCTCCTTATATTTCACCAATGTTCTCCAGAAAGACGATCGCCAGTCTGGACGTCTCAACGAGTAGATCGGCAGCCACGCAGGCGCGCCTCAACCGTACGATAGGACAGTTTGCGCGTCGCTTTGTGCAGAATAATCTGCCTTCATTGCGGGTTCTGCCTAGCGCGGTGGAGCATCGGAGGTTAGCGCAAAAACGCACCATCGAGTTGGAGTCCAAACGACATGAGGTGGGCTTGTTGTCATGACTGCCATCAATTTGTCTTTCGGATGTGTCAAAGGGGAGGGGCTTTCGGCATTGCAAGCCTCGGTCTTGGAGTGCAGATAGCACTCTGGACTCTTCAAAGTCTAGCCTCCCAATGTGGCTCACTTTTTGGCAAATGCTGCAATGCTGTTTAGATGGGAGGGATGGTAGGAAGTCCCATTTTGCAATCTCTCCCCCCACCTTGACGAAGGTGGAAGGGGAGAAGTTCATCACCTCCTGTGTTTGGAGATACGCTGTGACTAGATGAGCTGGGGGAGATTGCCAAGTTTTGGCCATCATACGCCAGTTGCCGTCCTACCTCACCGAGAGAGAGGTGGAGATGTGTAAAGGCTGTTGGGTGCTAGTTGGTTTTGCTGGTACTACGGTGGTCATCTGCAACTTCGATAAGTGATGTCAATTGGCCTTCTCTTGGAAGTCTATTTTTGTGCCTCACTTACTCTTCCAGTCAGAAGTTGTTTCAAGGAGGGCAGGTGGCGCATCAAGGAGATCCAAGAAATTGCTTCCACTTCAAAGAAGAGGTTCGTTGCGAGCATGAAGTAGATTTAAACAACTCCTCCTCATCCAGCTTCACTCTACTTCCTCTTGTAATTAACTTCAAACGCATTGGCTTAGTTAACATGAAGTTTATTTATCTGTCCCCACCCCTTTTTTTTTCCATCGGATGTAGCCACGGAGGCGTTGAGGATGTTGCGTTCAACGTCATTGGTCTGTTGTAGACCTTTACAAGGCCACTAACATTTGCCAGTGAGGACTTTGCCTGTGCTAACAGTACCTTTCTTAGCGTAACATGCACCTTTGTACTAGGTACTGAATTAATTTGCCACTAGAGAAAGCTTATCTCTTTTCACTTTTTGTAAAAAATACCGCGCAAACCTCTCTGCACGCGGTGATCATAAGATGACTGAGACCTTGTGATATTATCGTCACTTCCGTTGTAGTTTACTAGTCGACCTTATGGAGTCACTCACGTGCAGGCACGCACTCATCCACGACTTGGAGTGTTCGATTGAGGCGCACGGCGACACAGTCTGTTCGTCGTGTTAGCGAAATGGCCGATAGTTGTGGCACAGAAACGCCGTTTGACGTCTCCCTTCTATGGTTGTAGGAATTATGGGTCCAATTTGTGAGGGGAACACTATTTTTGTACCTGTTTCGGTTCCTCTGACTCATGACAATGAAACGTGGCACGTATTTTACTAGGCACTGGACGGGGTGTCTAAATGCATATAAGTTCTTTTCTGGCACCTGACGTAATATTGTGAGAAAAGCAAGAGTTGACATTTTGAAGCTATGCTAGTCATATGTCTTATTTTCTATAACTTAATTGTAATACCAAATTGGTCCATTTTTGGCCAAAGCATTTCTCGTGAAGTTGGGAGAGTGGGAGAATTGGTGTCTCTGTCACATGGATACCACCGCCTTGTTCCAGTGTCTACCAATGATGGGAAGGTAATGTCGAGGAAACTATCAGGCAAAGTTCGTGACAAGGAGGGGATAAATGTTGATTTGCGGCCATTTTATGGCTGGGAAATGCGTCATGGGCACAGATTCACCAAGAAGAGGTGTTCCCCCTTTATTGTGAGATCGAGTTTCGCTTTTCCTCTGACTTGGATTCCTTCAATCAGTTATAGTTACTCTATGAAAGAAGAAGCGTTGAAGAATCCTTCTGAACGATTTGTTACAGGATGAAAATCCATTTTCCACCGAATTGCGTAAGTAGTATGTATCGATAGAACTGTGCTACATCACTTCGTCTGGGGACGCGAACGTAGGTGAAGAACACAGCTTTATTTTATTTATAGTTCACATCATAATTGATAAGGTTGATTTTGATGTAGTCGACTGAAGCACTAATTGGGAGAGCGTGCAAGGAATGGAGAACTGTGCCAAAAATTTGCACTTGAAGTGGCTTTACACTTTGAAGGTGACGACGTCATCCGAAGCAGGATGGATGCCCTCCTCTGTGTGCGGCGGTGAGTGTTTTGCTGAGGTCTTGTCGACGACGGAGGAGGAAGTGGTGGGATTTGATGAGAGCGATCCTCGCATTGTTTTGATGCGTCAGATGGATCTGGTGGCAGACTATCTAATGCAAGCGCAGGCTGCACACCGCTCCGTCGAGGAAATCACGAATCTTGCCCAAAATCTTGCTGAGTTGGAGAGTGAGCTGGCCCGTATTAGTGCCATCTCCCCACATCAATAGTGGCGCCCTTCTTGCATTTCCCCTTCGCCTTTTCCTCATGCAGTCATAGCCATCACTATTGTTTTATCTTTCTTTAGATATCTCTGATTAAAGTCTTTCATGCATTTTCGGTTTTGTACTTCTTTTATCGGCTAGACAGGTCTCGTCTCAATCTAACCTATGCCTGTCGAGTTACGCATAACGTGTGCGAATGTTTCCAGACGTGAAGCTGTTCCATAGCGCCAAATATTCCATGGGCCCAATGAGATAAGGATCCACTCGTACACTAATTGGGGATGACCTTCGTCAATCGGGTGCGATATTAACGAATATGGCGGTCTGATCCTCCTCAGAAAGGTGGCCAGGCTCGGAGGTGCTGTTGGTGTGTGGCTGCTAAACTGGCAGACCAATGGGAGGGGCATTGGTGACGTGGTAGTAACATCAGCTACTATCCGTGGAGAAGTCAGCAGATTAGGTGGCTTTCGGATGCGTTACTGTCTCTTGCATCGACGCTTGATTCCAAATTCAGCTAAAGACGCTTTTGACTTCATCGTTTTACACTCGGTTTGCAGCACCACTCGCCCCCGTCCGAGCCACATTCATACCATGCTGGGGGAGTGAAGTAGATAAGCTGCTTTATCGTCTAACAGATTGACTAAATCACTGCCGTTGAGGTGGAAGACTACGAAATCAAACCGACTAAATGACGCACCGAATGACTCGCGTCTTCTCTGTTACGACTGCTGTCCCCAGATTGGTCTAGTCCTGCCCACGTCTATCTGTTGTATAATTATTCCTCTTATCATGAGGTGAGGGGGGTGCCTTCTCCCGAATTTGGAATAAGTTGGTTAGAACTTAAGAATTAGACCGAAATCTCAAATCACTTTTCAGGTTAACTCTTGGCACGTAGAGGCTCTCGCTTCTCATGTTCGATTGCCACGCCTATGGTGACGCGTAACAATGTTTCTCATTGCATTGCCACCGTTTTTATTCTACAAATCGTGACCTGGTAGGTTGTTAAGCATCCCGAATCTTGTGTTAAGGAGTTGAGAAGATGCAGATATAGGCCAATGGTCCGAAATAATCAGACCAGACCTATTCGGTCGAGATTTTGCAGCAATGAGAAAGCTCAGGCTGGAAGATAAAATTAATGAGGCTTTATTGCTATCTTTTGATTGAAGTCTACAGCGTCTTTCTTATACCCACGTGGCCCATCTACTCATGTAACTCTGGTAGACCTGTTGGTTCCAATGATTCTGAGACCATTAGACGCTTAGGCGATCTAACACCTACGGAGAGAGTTTCTATCTCTCTTGTTACATTTATCTAGCCACTTTGCTCAATGGGGTCGTTACGCTTCCTGTGAGCTTACAGAAGGACAATAATTGAGGTTGGTACCCTGTGAGCCAAGTCCTTTCCGACTGATGGGGATCTCGGTGACTGCCATCTCGTCTGACGAGACAATATGTCCCATGAGTCTGCACTGCTTCTCACACGTGGTCTGCGGCTAGTCTCAGACTGACGTTATGTTCTCGATGGTCTCTGCTGGTGGCAAGAAATCATCTAGTCAAGCTGTGCAATGCTTAGGAAATTGGTCAAAATAATGCGGTTAGCATTAGTAGTTAAGGGGTGACAGTTGCATTACAATGTCCGAAGGGCATTGCCTAGAATTCATAAAGCTCACTTGGCAGTGTAAAAACGCAGCCTTCTCCTTGTCCACTCCTGCCGCTCCCACTTACTACCATCCGCCTTTTGAGTCTGGAGTGCTGAACCGCTTTGGTCCGTGTAAAAAGACTGACAAAATGCTTATGTGGGGTAATGAGAAGGCACCTTCCTTCTTTACCATGAATAACACTGTAGTCTATGCACAACCGTAGACTAAAATTGTTCTTTAGTGAAGAAAATAGAGGCTGATGATGACTTTGGTGGCATTACGACATCGTCTCCGATCTCCCATCCAACCAGACGTCTTCTAGCACAGGAGACAATATATTTCTCGGTGGTCGCCTCATAAGTCTGACTATACCGGCGCCTTTTGCATGCCTCATGATAATTTATTGTTTCTTGTTAACGCTGCAGCATGAGAACAACCTCGCCTTACTTAGGTATGGCTGTGGCCCCCAATGGGGTGTCGCAGATATCAGTAGCGTCTTCTTGTGGTAGAAAAGTTCCGTATTGACTTTTGTGCCTAGGTGAGTGAAGAAGATACACACCGCAAAATTCAGGATGGTTTTTCATTGCATAGAAGATCAGCTCTGGCAATTGCGACCCAATTCAATTTTTGAATCTAATAATTTCTACCACCCAGGTTTCCTATTCTGTGCTGATTTTTAACGATTCCTCTCCCTTCTAGTACCACCCCCCTTCCTTCTGCTCAATGCAGTCTTCTATCACGTGATACGATCCAAATTTTAAAAAACTTATAATTTACTACTGATATGACCGCACCGGAGTCATGGGGGAGCTGGATGGTTGTCCTACTTGATTGAGGCTTTGGAATGAATTAAAACGGTTTAGGAGCAAGTGAAATTGAGCAAAGAAAGGTTTGCCTATTTTTTTTGACATAAAGAGGACAAGCTGGATATGAGAACGTTGAATTCAGTGGTCTTATGCGGTCTTTGAAACATGGAACTCCAAGTAGGCCCTGAATACTTCTTGGCTAGTCAAATAAGCAATGCATTGCAGCTCCTCCACTATAATGGGTGAGCTAAATCCGTGTCCAAAATGAATCACCATGTTTCCAACGATCCTGGTTAAACGTGAGTCGCTAGAACTAGAAGTTTTCTCCCATATTCCCCGCTGTCTTCGCTCACCTCCTAGTAGCGATGACAGAAATCTCGCATGGGTTGAGATAAAGTTTCTCAGCCTTCTTTTAATTCGGTATCTGGGGTAATGCTCATACCCACAGCACTATAGAGAATCTGACTGAATTCCTGCCTTTAGAGAAGGAACTAGAGTTAGAATTATATGGTTTTAGGCAATCATTCATAACCTATATCCCCCCTATACTGCCATTAGAGAGACTGAATTGGCGTTACCTTCTCCGCCTTGGCCTTCATTCCCATGGACCGAGAAGATTGGTGATATTATGAAAAGGATGCAGCGTTCATAATTAAACAGTCTCAGAACATGCTTCCCCCTCCTCTCCCTCCTCCTTGGAGAGCGATGACGACTATTTCGTAAAATTACTCGTATTCACTGACGGTTTCCCACCATAAATGCGTATTTCCATAAAAATTTATTGAAAAGATATCTTTTAGTCGTTGAAGTTGATAAGACATCTCTAGGAGAGAGCAAATTTGCCATTAGCTAGGCTAAATCCAAGCCATGCACCGTCTTTCCCAAGGTGGAACATCAGTACAATCGAGTAACCGTATGCTAGTTTAGCCTGGATACGGCAACTGACTGTAATGCTTTCTTTGTGCGGTGAAGAACAAGGGAAAACGTTGGCCTAAGGGCCATAAAAATATGGGTGGCGGAATCTCCAGGACGCCACTACAATGATTTGCACTTCATAGCCAACAAGTTATAACAGACTTGTTGTTGTGAATCGCACAAACTATCCTTTCGAAAACCGTTTCCACTCCGCCTTAAGAAATAGCATGCAAAAAATGTGAGCCTTCGGGAATTTCAAGATCACACATTGCATTTGGTAAATTCTACTGTGTTGAGTGCAGAGAGTAACCCCATATCATCAGTTCCGAAGGCTCTAGGTGTTCAACCTCTGCTTCGCTTCTGTCTGAAGTCAAATGTAGTGCCTACCAGACTAGGAGTTTTGAGGAACTCGGCTAAGACCTGCAGTCATCAGTTTCTAGGCCTGTCTGGAATTCACCTTCAGATTGTCACCAATTGGAAAGTTGATCACACAAATTGAAGTGTAGTTCTAGGCCTGGTGTGAGACAGCGCTGAAGTGGAGTAAGCGACTGGGGGAGGTGATTGCGGAAATGCATCTTCTGATGTTTCCAGTTTGGCTTAAGGTTAGCCATTTTGCAAACTGAAAAACTGCGACTGCAGGTGCTGCGCAGCTGCTGCCTTTGCAGTCATACTTGTGGTGCTGATGCAGACCTGTGTACAGGGTAATTTGCGTCAAAGTACGTCTACTGCATCATTACGAGTAGGAAGAAGACTGTCTGCACTTTATTCTGTCGCTCGTTCTTCTGTAGCTCAAAACTGCGCGAGGTTACAACCGACGCTTTGGTCTTTTCTGCGGATGGAGTAAATGAGACCTCACCCACTAGAACATTTGTCGACTGCGGTCGTCCCCAGCTTATGGTGCTTCATCCTTTCTTCTGTGCATGAAAATTGATTCGACAATATGGAGCCATTCCTGGATGTGACTTCCAAGATGGGTGGAAGCTATGTTGGAGACCTCACTTCGGTGATCAGTGGTGAGAGTTTTTATTGCTGCTGAGATACTGCATGACAATACCCATAACTTTTCACACCTTATTCCTACAACCATAGAAGGGAGACGTCAAACGGCGTTTCTGTGCCACAACTATCGGCCATTTCGCTAACACGACGAACAGACTGTGTCGCCGTGCGCCTCAATCGAACACTCCAAGTCGTGGATGAGTGCGTGCCTGCACGTGAGTGACTCCATAAGGTCGACTAGTAAACTACAACGGAAGTGACGATAATATCACAAGGTCTCAGTCATCTTATGATCACCGCGTGCAGAGAGGTTTGCGCGGTATTTTTTACAAAAAGTGAAAAGAGATAAGCTTTCTCTAGTGGCAAATTAATTCAGTACCTAGTACAAAGGTGCATGTTACGCTAAGAAAGGTACTGTTAGCACAGGCAAAGTCCTCACTGGCAAATGTTAGTGGCCAATGACGTTGAACGCAACATCCTCAACGCCTCCGTAGCCACATCCAGTAGTAATGAATAGAGATAACTCACCAACGTCCTTTGCCACCTTAGGGAGCACGTATTGGCCCGCATTTTTATGCACTCATAAATCTTAAGCTCACAACCATCCGGCTAAGTGTAGGAGAATCGCAAAGTCCTCAGAGCATTAAATATGAACACTTTGAATGCACCCTTCCCACTTGCGAGAGATGGGGACAGGAAGACGCCAATATGCGATGTCTTTGTGCAAGGAGTGAGGTAATTCAGTGCAGTTTAATGATGAAATACCAAGTTCTCGTATTCTTGCCTTCTTCTATCTGATCGCTCATTCGTTCAATCCTCCAAACAGACGCACACCCACCGTTTCTACCCACGCAGCTACTGTAGCCACAAACCGTGGAGCTGGCTGTAGTTGAAGCGATTGGAAACAAACATCTAGCTTGTGTGTTTGTTGTAGAGACACAGTCCCTTCTTGTCATGTCCACGCTTGGTGATAACGCGTGTGAATGAGAGGAGAAGGCCAGGAGAGAGGGGCAGAAAGCAGGAAAGAAGTAAGAAATGGCATAACTTGCCATCGATTTCTGCCAACTTTACTTGTTCCCTACTCTTTAGTCCATTGCCGTGCCGGACAATGGGAATGAGACCAACTGTAAAGGGGAAGGGAAAAGAGCCGCGGAAGGGCAGCATTGAGGTTCAACTGCATTCCGAAGAGGAAGGCAAGAAAGTGGAATGTAATGCGTACCAAATAAGCGCTCTATAGCGTCGATGGTAATGTCGCGCGCGAGTCTTCTTTGTGACCGAATCCTCCCACCTTCACACGTGTAGAAGTGGTTTGGTAGAAAACGCTCCCATTAACTGCGTACCAGCAGTAGTCCATTTGGTGAAGTGTCCAAACTAGGATGGAATCTTTTCACTAAATAAATAATGGGCTAAAACGACGAATGCGTATTTACAATGTGAAGTTGTGTCTGATCCTTTTCGTTGTGCATTGTATGGTGTTTCGTGTTTAAATGGGTAAGTCGAGTGAAACCTGATGAGACTCTCTGTCCCCCAACGGCTAAAGCTGGCATCAGTTGGGACAATTAAAAAGGCGAGCAGGGCTTTGGAAGCTGGTAAATAGGCGTTCCTCACTTAAAAGTTGACTGTGGTCATTGCATGTGGAGGGCGGATCAACCATTGATCTGATTGGCCTAAGGTGTTTCAGGTCCATTTTTTCGTTAAAGCTTGCCAAATTGGACGAACATGAGTATAGCGCTTTGCTTGTTTGACTGGCAGTTTTGGTTGCGGTCACTTGGATAGCCACTATGGCCATGCCGAGTGGGCTGGCCTTTGGGCCCTGTCGTCTAATGCATCAGATTGACGCGCAATTCGTCGACATCTGGCTCTACCACTTCCCCCTCCGCCATCGCTGAGTCAAAGGCAAAGTCACCACCGCAGCACACAGAGGAGGGCACCTGCCCTCCTGCCTCGCGTGACCTCACCACCACTTTTAATGAGTTGAGTAATTTTGGGAGCAAAATTGTGGAAACTCTCCTCCTGCCATTGCATGCTCCTCCAATAAATGTTGTAACCGGTCCATCTCGTCTGGATCAAGCAGCACAATCGTGCCATAAGTTGCTGATAGAATGGGGCCAACCTCTTCGTCCGAATGCGGATCGCATGTGCGCCTCTTGCTGATGGCACATTTATCCCATAATACGTCCTGGTAAACAGCACTCGAAGGAACTTACTCCTGTAATTATTTCATAACGTTCGGAAGTAGATGAGATGGTGGTGGTGGCTCTGAGAAGCACAAGGATGCTCATCAAGTGCTGCACTCTTTCAAATAATCATTACCATCATCGCACGCGAGATCTGCTTGCCCTAGTCTTGTCAGACCCATCCTTCGTCACCTTTCTTTGTTGCTAGAACTGACATTCGGTAAACAATACACAACATCGGATGTTTGCCCAACACACAAAAGTGCAATGCAGAACGAGCTGAGAGGCATGGAAGCCTACCATGGTGTAGCGGTGTTTGACTGGACATCGTTATCACGCGACTGCTGGCATCGGCCGAATCACCTCACGCGCCTGCACCACCGCATTTGCAATTTCGATACCATGGGAGGAGATCTGGTCGCCTGTAGCTACTATTGCTCGTCTCCTGAAGTATCCCATGAAGCATCTTCATTGCCACATTCTCCAGCTCAATGAATAGTCGCAATCTGTACCGCTGACTACATCTACCATAATGCGTGGGTGAAGTGCGTGCTCAAAGTGAAGCTGAGTCACTACCTTAGTGCCATTGTTAAGGTTAAGCAACAGAGGGATTGTTTGGCTAAGAGCTGGTAACTAGCAAGATTGTTATGCTGCTATGTAATGTGCGATGAGTAGCTTCAGTCAGTCTTCCCGATGCATGTACTAGACCTGATCTAAGCGATGGTTGGAGGGGAAACCAGGCAAAATGATGCAATGCTTACAGCTTCAGAGGAATGTCGCCTCTCCTTAATTTACACGAGATCCGACTAATCAAATGACTTGGTAAGAACAGGTTTTGCCTCCTGCTCTGCCTCTGTCACAAAATTTGTCAGCTTCCATGTGCATGTTCTCATGACCTTTTCACAGCAGCCATGGAGGGGAAGGAATGCTGCAACTTATAACTCATTGGTCCACTTCGTCATCAGCAGAAGGGACGGAAGTCGACCTGTGAGAAGCGGAAAGTGGTCGACAAGACTTGGCAAAGTGCGAGGCAGGGCAAACCGAGCAGGTTAAAAATGCAGCTTTTCCACTCGACATGGTTGAGAGAACCCGCCACATATCCACCATCTTCTTCGACTGAGGCGGTTAATTAAGTTAACAGCGCAGCAGCGCCAGAAACTGCCTGCAGCACCGTGTTGTAGCAGCAATGGTCGATTGCTATCAATACCTTACCGCCAGGCATTCTCTCTCCTCGGCATTTGACAGTCACACGACTGCATGCAACACAGTCAAGTGTGGAATAGCACTCACAAGGGCAGTGGAGTGCCTGATTGCCTCTAGAAGTGAAGCCTTTTGCAAACATGGAGTCAACAAGCAAGTTCCACTGAGAAAGACTTTGCAATTTCTCCTCTTCAGAACACTGTTTCCTCCCTCTACCTCCAAGCTACACACAAGCACCACAACAATGGACTCATTTCCCCTTACCTCCCCTCTCCTCCATGCGATTTTTAAATAGGCTGCAATCCCGCATCCAGTGGGATTGACAGAAGAGATCGGTGAGGTTGTCTCAGAAGCCCTCTTAGTTGCGAGCAAAGTCGATCATCGGCGTGGACGTCTCGTGGGTGTTTTGCGTACAGCCTTGACCAAGGGGAGCAGAAACAAGAGTGCAGAGGAGGAGGCTGCTACGCAATGCTTTGATTGGTTGTTTAGCTCTTGGCTGTAATTTTGCAGGCCCTCACATCTGCACGTTTGCATTTTCACCGAGCACAATGGCCTCTGAGCCACGGCAGTGACCCCTTCATCCTGATCCATTCCCCCTCCCAGTGCAATGACTTTTCGCATCTTCAGGAACGACTCACAGTGCTATGCTTGAGCAGATGGAACGAATTGAAGGTCATCACTCCTGCTCAGTGCTCACTTCACTTCAATGCTCACTTTGATGCTCACTTCAGGGTGGACTTCATTCGCCTCTCGACTACGCCTCAGTTGAAATGACCGACTCGCACGTAGGTTGATAATGCTGCATGCCTTCCACCTTCTTCCTGGCTATTTACTGAGACCAACCTCCCTCCCCACACCTCACCGCATCCCCTCCAGCCATTTAACAGTTGCATTTATCACTCGACCAAACGCGTTGTGGCACGTCTGCTCCGACACGCGCACGTTGAGGGAAGGAATAGGTAGTGCTGTCACAAGGGTCGTGTCTGCTTTGTCGATGGCTTCCGGTGATTGTCGAGGTTTACCTCTCAACGAAGACAAACATGACACGATTTCGCCTCGCTATTGTTGAGTTGTGCTGAGAGTGCATTTCAAAGGTTGATGGGGAGGAAATGGGCGAAAGTGGCGTGAAGTGGGGAGCACATAGGTGTGAGGTTTAAAACTCGTGTGATCAAGTGAGTAAGGCCTCAGAACAGACTCGTCTACTTGTTGACGAGTGTGAGTGTAGGGGGTGGAGGATGTTTCCAGCCGCACGTAGTTATGCTATTTGATTGCATGTGACCTCCGATGCACTGGTAGCGCATAGTGACGCAAGTTGTTGCAAGGTGGGAAGAAGAGCACTTTTCGAGATCACAGACATTCCTTAGAGCAACTATTCAGTAACCCACATTCCTGCCTTTAAGAATGCACCCACCGCTTTGGCTGTAAGGAAGAGAGACTCTACATCAGTCGCTCTAGCAAAAGCCATTCGGGCTAATGATGTTGCCGTAGTTCAACAATTACTTCGAAGTGGTGTAAGTTTTCTTTTACCTTCTTGGCCACTTGAAGGTCGTTAATGCCGGTCCAGTAGCTGCTTAAGAGTGAGACATGAGTTTGTGTTTGTTGAAAAGCAAATGTCATATTTCATTCTTTTTTATAGTTTAGTAATGTTGGAAGATTCTTGATTATGTCCTTAGTAAATTCCGATACAACTTACCATTAGGCTAACCCCAATGTGTTTGGAAAAGACGGATCCACAACCCCACTCATAGAAGCTGCCATTCGAGGTTACGCAGAAGTGATGGAAGTACTTTTGCTTCATGGGGCCTTACCCTCCCTTACTGATATATTCTACAACAATGCGCTGCATTGGGCAATAGCTAACTGCCATATGGATTGCGTTGTGCTTCTCTTGGACTACGGAAGTGCCCTGGAAACACCAACTGAAGAACTTCGTACTCCTTTGATGCAGGCCGCTTTCTACGGTCACGCTAAGATTGCTCGATATCTCATCGATCGTGGGGCTCAGGCGGACCGACTTCTTAATCCAAAGGGTGAATCGGCACTGACAATTGCCTGTGAAAGGGTTTGTGAACTTTGCATTGCTTGAGATGTCTATCGCCAGATGTCTCTTTACCCGACGGCAACCTATTTTATTCTGGGAATAGTTTAATCAACACTCTCCTCCATTTTCGCATAGGGTGATATCGCAACCGCCGAAGTCCTCCTGAAGGCCGGGGACTCCAACACTGACCGTGGCAAGGAACTGCATGTAGCTCTTATAAAGGCTGCGTCGAAGGGTCACGTTAAAGTGGCCAAACTCTTACTCGACCACAAAGCTGAGGTCAATCGCTTTGATAAAAACAATGACCCACCTATATTTGCAGCTCTCACCGGCCATAATCTGGACATTTTGAAGCTTTTCATCAGTTATCGCGTAAATTTAGAAGAAAGGAACGAGGAGGGTTACACACCACTCATGGTGGCTGTTCAAACCGGTTCTGTAGCTTCGGTTGCTGCGCTACTAGAAGCTGGTAAGTAGCAACGACTTCTCTATTTTGGCTATTTTTACCACACTTTAGAAGAAGCCTCTGCCATCGCTAAATTTCCTTTTTGCCTGCTTTGGACTTGATGACATTCACAGCCGATTGCCAACGAGCTACTATGCGTGATATTTGGTCAGTCTAGGAGATATTTAGATATTCGACAGCATTTATGCTCACCTTTTAGGAGCAGACATCACCAAATTATCACAAAGGGAGCATGAAACGGCTTGGAGTATTGCGACGAGGCTCAATCAAGGGGCTATAAAAGATCTACTATTGTCAGTTCCTGCGCACAGAAGCTCTTTATAATTGGAGTAACAGATAGACCCCATCGTACTGCTATTAGTCTAATGAGTTTGCAATGAATCACTTTGTTGGAATAAACAGGCTTTGACAATAAAAATCATGGGAACAAATTCGGTCTATAATGTGTAGTAGCAAAAAGGATAGGGGTGTGGACATTATGGATGAGGCAGACGAATATACAAACGTGATTTTAAGTCAGTCAGAACTTTTCATTAAGTCGACTCATAGCATATACACTAGTAGAGTAACTAAATCCAGTCGCGGAATAAGATCCTTGAAGTGGTCGATAGATCTCATTACAATAGCATGCAAAGAAATTCGCACACACACCACACACTTATTTGCCCCATCCTCTGTTTCACTATGTGAAAGCTATCGACCGAAAAAGCATTTGCAAGACGCAGAATGAAACGGCTTAGTAATGTATGCATGGTTCCATTACACCCCCATTGAATGAGGTTCAAGCTTTTGCTTAATGGCTAGGATACTTCCTAGCAAAATGCCCATCCTTATTTTGTTAACCTTCCGAGTTAACCGACTCAATGAACAACAACGTAGTGAAACCGATTTAATTAATTACAAAACGGGGCGTTCCAGCCAATAGGCAATGAAATCGGTTCAGACCCTAGGGCAACTACTGACAGGTAAGTGAGATGTGGCAAACTGCCATAAGTTGTCCACTCCTGCCTTTGGGACGTCCGAAAAGGGCGCTGTCGTCTTATATCGGAATAAAACATGTCGTGAAATCATTGCATAAGTCGAAGTGTCCAGAGAGACAGATAAGCGGCCTTAGATCAGCAACTCAGGTCCGGTATTGTGAGCAGATGATAATAAGCACATGCATAAGTGTCTGGTTTTACTGGAGGCCTGACTTAATGGCCATTAACACCTTCATTTTAAGCGCAAAAGCTATCCAGTCATCAAAGTTGTCATTGAGCATCGTCCAAGGTACAAATTGAGTCGATGGGTAGACCTTTCAAGTAATTGCGGGAAGATGCACTGTTGCAGAGGCGCTGCAACCACAAAGTAGTCAGTGATAAAACATTTCAAGGGGGCTCATAGACAACAACAGCCTTGTTCGTGCATTCAACACCATTAACGAATCAGAGCAGAAAGAAGTTACGCAAAGATTCTTTTGATAGATTGAAAAGCGTCCCAACGACAATTACACACACTCTTCAGGATGAGCTCAGAGACATCAAAGTATTAACTGAAAGAACGTGACCCCTGGATCCTACGCAGTTTTACTTCCTAACGCTACTTTTTCACGTTCCGCTTATTCTTGGGGTAGGATAGTCAGCAAAGAAATTTTTCCCTCTTTCAATTCTCGTCCAAAAGAAATTGATGATGAGCCAATCGGGGAGCGGTGACGGACAGAATTTCAGTATTTCATCAAGATTTCTGCTTTCCTTACTAATGAGATCAAATGAAAATGGGACACGTAAGCACCAAGCACATTCAACAAAGATACGCAACTCAGAGATCATCCAATCTAGATGATGAGTAAGGGGGGAGAAGACAGAAAACGAATGAGCAGTAGTGTGTGCTGACCCATTTGACCCATATCCAAGGCAAAATTCCAAGATGAGGTGAAGAAGTGTATTGACCAACGATTACTGAGAATGTAGGTCAGCAATTGACTTTCTCACACGCATATTTACATGATCTTTAGGTCGCTAAGCTTGGAGCTTCCAATTCACACTAAATCAATCTAATAGAAACATTTTCCAATTGTAAACGTCAAGAAATTCCTCAGATTTTTTATTTAACTGGCTCCACTTTTAAATGGCCCCGAGGCAACAGACAGCAGTACGGCACAATGCATTACAGACGGCATCTCAATTGACGAACAAAGGAAGAGCTTGGTAGTTAATAACTAATGAGTAAACGATGATATTCTGCATTACCCTCTCCCTCTGTCGCTCCCCATCCCCATTTTCTACCTCCCTGCGTTCTTCACAACTGCCTACACTACTTACCTCATTTCAGCCAAATAACGGACGAAGTAGTAGATGGAGCTTCCTTCCCGAATCTCAAATCGAGTCATAGCACTGTACCATACCCCCCATTCTATTTAAGCTGCCTGTGATAAATATCGCCCAGAACTTCTACCTGCTCAACACAGACACCCAGTTAAAAGTAACAGGTGAGCCTATTGTATTTTTTTCGACCTTAAGCCCTCTAAGCAGACATCGTCAGTAGAAAGTCGTGGTAGTCTCTTTGGTAGGATTTGTATCGCCATCTTCCGATTCAGTCTTATTATCATTAACATCCTCGGTGGCAGCGGCGATGGAGAAGTCTTCAGGATGTTGAAAAACAGCAGATACGAACTGAGGTACCGCACGATCGAGCAGGGTTGGCCGTGTGGGCAGGAAGCCAGCGAGAAAGCCGATGTGGCCGCCGTGACGTGTTAGTGCAAGCACAACACGGCTGTCTACGGTATTTACGGCGTCTAGAGGCAGCGCTAAAGTGATCAACAAAAGGGATCTTAGTTTAGAAAAGAGTAGATGAACAGGAACCAATGCGCATCAAGACATTGGTTTGCTTTCGGCAACTCCATGTCCTAGAATAATTTAAATGGTCAAACAAACAGATTTTTTTTATAAAATTACCAATTTTGTAGCGTCTACTCGGCCAACTGCGTGTTCCGTAAGTGTACGGCCAATGACAAATAAAAAAGTTAAGAGTTGGCCGGCCAAATGTTGGTTAGAAACTATGTTGCAGCAACTGTGCCAAAAGGACAAACAAAAAGGGATGTTTTAACATCCCTGAGCCCAAGTAAAAATGGTGAAAATAAATGTTCTGCGAATGTCGGTGGTCCTGGAGAACTCTCCTGCTTAAACTTTTTGTAAGTTTTCACGCCTGCAATTGTTTTGTAAACAATTCAGATTAGTCAATACCGTGCGCACATAGACTTTAAGTGTGCTACTACCCAGCAGTCAAGCAGGATCAACCGTGTACCACTAATGGCTAAGAATGAGAGCGCTCTGTTTATTCGACACTGTCCAGCCACCTGTCAAATACGCATGCGCCGTACCGCCTTGACTTATTTGTACTCGGCGACACAAAAACATCTGTACTGAAGTCTTCGTTTACGGACCACCCAAATTGGAAACTCAACGAAAACCAAGTTTACGCTCACAACACCAGCCCACCACCAATCTCCTTTGTCCGATAAGGGACAGCCCGTCAATTTCACAGGGGAAAAATCGGTTTTTTGGCCGCTTTACAACCATGCAGTATTTAAAAATAATTTCTATGTAATTTCCAAGCCAAGAAATCAGGGCACCCGCTTGTCGTGATTGCCATTGTGCTTTATGAGACTGTCCCAACGATCACCACCACAACGAATATGGACGTAGTGGAGGGCAGGAGTGACGTCACGTGTCACGGATATCTCCAACTTTCCTCTGCGTTTTATCCGGCTCCTGCGCCGTGTGCGTGAGGAGGCTGATTACGCGTCGGCGACTCATCTTTACTTTCACAGTTAAGGCGTTCGCAGACAGGCTTCGGACATAACCTTCAAGAACAACCCACCGCTGTGCTGAGAACTTTCAATCAAGTCATAGGTAGCAAGTTTTTTAGCCCTGTGAGAAGCGCTCGTCGCCTACTAATTTGAAATCAGCGACCGGCAAACAGCATGCTCGCATTACTAGCATTAAATCAGTCATAAAAAAATAAGACGGTTCCAGTATTCGGGTCCCTTTTTCCTCACCAAAATAAAACTGAGGTGATTGTCCCTTATCGAAAGCCACAATGGGAGACTAATTTGAGGTGACTATACGCAAAAAACAAATCATTTGAATTCAACCATGAAAGTGTACATTCGACACTACTCTCCTTAAATTCGACATTATCAGAACTGCAGACTTAGAAATACACAATCCATTTTTCTGCGAATTTAACAAATGACTCACAGCTGAAGGGCACAAAGGGATCATCAGCGGCGTTGAGACAGAGGAGTGGAATATGGATCCGATCAATTTTGGTGGCGGGAGAGGCGTGAGCGTAAAACTCGTCCACCGACTTGTAGCCAAACATACCCACAGTCAAATTCTCGTCAAATTCACGGACGGAACGACTCTAAAAGGTGAACGGCGTCAACAACTTCGGTTAATGTCACATATTTGGATTCTGTAACTGAGAGGAGTCTCCCATTCACTGTTGGCAAATAATCCAATTTTAGCCAGAGGAACCACTATAACTCATTCCAACCAACGGAACAAATTATCTTCTGGTCGAGATACAACGATTTAGACACAAGAGGACGCACGAATGCTTTAATGTACGGTGAGTGAACCAATGGAAGAGTAAATTCGTAAGAAACGGCTGTATAATCCGAGGATGCATAATTGACAAAATTTAATAAAGGTTCACCTCCTTTGTTTACCCAAAATTTGGAATGTTGATAAACGAACCCTTAAGTTATAGAACCATTTTAATGCCATTAATGTCCCTCAACAGGCTAAATAATGCCTCACTTGTATGAAATCAGTAGTAATTGTAAAATTCCCCCAAATCTTCAGTTGAACTATCCTGAAATGAAATATCCCAGATTTGAGCTGGCACGGGAAGAAGTTGCAACTCATGTTAAAATATTTGAAAAGGGAAAAATAGTGAGATTATCACATTCACTGATGCTAGAACATCCCATTTTCAATAAACATATTTTTATTTCCATCTGCTTTTCTTTCTTTTTTTACTTCAATTATCAAAATAAGGAGTAGTTTTGAAGAAGTTATCAAGGGTACACAATAGAGTTTCCTGATGGCCGAGTGAAAAGGGAGCCACTGTTGGTGATCACCAGCACAATTCGCATTGAGCTAAGGCTGGATCACATGGCGCTACCGTGATCAGGAAATACATTGCTGTCAGTAGCCTTGCAGTGTAATCCAGGTCAACGGCATACGAGCAATCAAAGGAGAATGTTGGCTTACGACAAAACACAAGAAGGGTTTTTAAAGTGCCTCTTTATTCGTCAATTATCGAGGCCGCACAGAACCAATCAGTCTTGGGTAGCTCCTAGATTATGCACACTACTTACATATGTTCAGCAACCAAGTTCTTAAAGTTAGCCGTACCATTTTTAGGAGAAAATTTGCCTACTCATAAATGCCTTAATGGTTTCCTCCTATACCCACCTTCAGGACGCGAGGAATATCGTACTTCTTCGACAGCACGTCAGCATTTCGCATGACTAATTGTCGGAGACTATAAGTGAGAGGATAGTTGAAGAGGAGCCAGTCCAGTGATTTTTCCAACTTATCAGACGACTGCGACGCGTCCCAAGGCATGGAAACACACATCGCAGCAGTAAGAGGGCAAGGTTTGCTAAGGTCTTGGGGTTCGTCCGCCAGATAATTGAAGAGAAGGAGGCTGAAAATGGGAATTCCTACTATGCGTGAATATTATTGTGGCTAGTTAAGTGGAAGGGGAAATTTAAAAAAACAAAATACCAAATTTATGACGTGCTTTTGTCATCGACAGACATGAATCGAAATCGACTAGAGGCAAGGAAAATAATGTAAGAATACAAAAGTTTGACTATTTCTTATCTAGCTATGTACTACTACAAGGCGCCAGTGAAGAAGGGGATTCGATATAAGTAGCTGAGATGGTAAAAGAGCTCTTAAAATGTTGCTTAAAAATGGTAACCAAGATCAACCAAGTACATCAAATAGACAAAACATGTCCGTACGAGAGACAAAAATAAAGTTTGAAAAAGGAAATTGTATGGGAAAGACGAAAACTGATTTTCTATGCATTAAAAGGCATGACTCTAGTGGGAAAATTTACTACCAGTAAGAATCACAGAAACAACATTTTTAGGAGGAATTAACGATTAGATACCATCTCACTGTGTTAATATGATCCGCGATTTAAGGAAACATCATGAGATCTATCATGGAAAACAATAAACAGCTATATTGTAAAGAAGTCGATTGAAACTTACGCTCCAAAAGATATTCCCACTGCAGCCATTGGCGCGTTTGGATATCGGTTTCTAATATGATCAAAAACTAAGGCTACATCAGAGGTATGTGATGCGCAGTATGTTTGAGGTGTCTAAATTCGCTGATGCGGAGTGAAATCGACCATACCTTTAACTTATGGCGGCACGTTCCACGATTGTTTGAAACAACACATCTAAAAGATCATTAGAAATAAGCACATGCCTCACCTGTATTTGCATCGATTAATTTCCCTGACGAGACTCGCAATATAGAGACAGCAACCACAACCAGTTAGCCCAGGCAAAAGAACAACTACTGGTGTGTTGTCTGTCATTCCTTCCAAATTGCTCCATGAAAGCATCAGTTCACCACCGTCTGGAAAACCTATTACCTCTCTAAAAGATGATGGAAGCAAGAACAAAACCCTACTCTTCATAGTTGCACATTTCAACGCGACGGAAAATAGGCCTTAGTATCGTCTGCACTCGACCGGTAAAACCAAAAAAGAAAGGCGAGTAAACTTCACCAAGAAAGGGAATATAAGAGCGAAAGAAATTCAAGAGTTTTTGGGAGTGACCATACAACACGGGAGGCTAAACGCATGACTAATGAAATTGGAGAGTAAAAGTACCGAACGAGCAGCATAGAAGTAGTAGGCTGTATAGGCTCCAAGCAGGCCAGAGATTAGGAACTTGATAGTGTACTCATCGAGGATGAAGTGGTCTGCCAATGAAAGCATACTTCTACAAAGTACTGGGACACCTCGCGGGCTTATACCAACCACAACAACAAGGTCCTTCTAAATTTACTCAATTCATTGACACAAACAAATCCGTACTTTATAGAGGACCAAAATCACCGGTAAGCTATTGGTACGCTCTCGTTTCTGTATAAACGGTTTTGTTTCTTCGAAATTTCCGGGAGAGAAATCATGGCTTGTGCATCTATTTTTGATACTGCAGTTGCAACGTATAATTCTCACTCAACTCCAAAGCTTTTTAAAATAGCCTTCACTTTTTTATCAAACAAACTATAAAAAATCAATATGGTTCATGTTGTAACACCCAGATTTAAGGTTTAAGCATTTCCTGCATCTGTTTCGCTAGAATTCAGGTCTAGAGCTTATCCCTTTCATCTCAGCTCTTATTTCCTAGGAACGTGTGGACTGATGAAACTAGAACATTATTTATCGACAAAACTACGAGTGGGGTATAACAAACAGGTCTTTGTGAGCTCAAAGTAAACTACTTTTTTATGGTAGACTACATCCATTTTTAGCCCAAAGGATGGACTTTGTCAAAGATTTATTACATGGCGCCCTTGCAAAATTTTAAGCACCTTTCCAAAAGCCCTTTTATTGTACCTTTACACCATTATTAGTGACATTCTTTCTTGCTTTGTCACATACTTTACCTTGCCCCCGCTCAAAGGCGTAATTTTGTTAAGGCCTATTTTGCTGTGACAAATAATGGTTGTTTGAGCACAAAGTTGTGCATTCCTAGCCAAATAGTTTATTATTTAGGCGAGTTCTAGGTGGTAGAATTGGTCTGCATGGCTGTACTAAGTTTCCTCCTTGGTAGACGTTAATCTGACTGAGTAGTCTTAGCCTCCCTTCCTTCTGAAAGACAGTCTCAAGTGCTCTCGTTCGATATTAAAAAATTGTCCCATTACTTAGTTGTAGTGCGGTTTGCCATTTCTGCCTATTAATACTAAGCTCATGACTGTTCCAAACAAAGGCAAGAACGTCTACTCCATCTTTCATACGATGCATTGGGCGCAATCCCATTAGCTTAGGTCTGTGGAGGTGTTCGAAATTCGATGCATTACAGGATTTAAAAAGCATTAGTTAGAATCTACCAAACTCTCGCCTCTCTGTCCGTATTTGTCACTTTTACCCACCGGCATCCCTACTTTAAGTCACATAATAGGAGGACGACGAAGATTTAAGGATTTTCCCTACTAGCTAATGGATCGTCTTTACAGTAGCGATCGCATAGTGACAGTGACGCAGAATGTTAGAGTGTGTCTCAGAGCTCAGTATTCTTCCCACTTGTCGGTCTCTTAAATATTCGCGCTCTGTGTTTCCACCGGACAACATGGTCAGCCAGACTGATTGCCGTCATCGGGCTCCAATTTATGCCAAATTTTAGTCTCTACTGGTGATACAGTCCGTCAAGTCGCGTGGCATCAAACCATGTATTGTCACCATCACTTATGATTTCAGGGTGTTGATACTAAATCCGGAGATCTCCTTCTTTAAGATCAAGCTTGGTCCGGACTGACAGTTCTTTTGTCATAGTTCTGACCTCAAGCAGGCAATCGAAACGGTATTGCCCAAGGAGAAGATGGGTGCTTTTCCACCGACGTAGGTGGACGCCACTACCTGCATTCTTTTACGCACTTGAGGAGAAATAGTTTGCTTAAGTATACCATCGAATTCGGCATTCAAATATTCTATACCCTTGGGATTTCGGCATGATACCCATCCAGGCAAAAGCTGCATTCAGTGAGGCAACAGCTTAGGATTAATGTTCTAATAAAGTTGTGACTGCCCACCTTGAAAATTTACTTCCGATGAAAAGGTGACCTTCTTTTGGTCAAATAGAGTGTGGATTTCATAATCTGTAGCAGGTTTCGATGATAAAAGCAAAGCAGAGGCTGGAGATGGCAAACATTTAAATGCATCTCTTCCCTACTCTCGCTGCTACTGCCATTGCCTGAAAAAGCAAGACCAACATCGTTGTGGCTTTAGTGTTAACCTTTATCTACGTACCGCCACCTGTCATCGGCAAGGGTGATTAAGTGGTTGTGATAACAAGGCACATGCATTTAAAAAGATGTTTATTTGGTAAAGCATAAAATACAGCTTTCTCCAGACAGTTACTACATCACTGCTCTGCCTTCTCGATTAACCGAGATAAGTTAATGTGGTGAGCCATTGACTTTTCTGCTTGGGCTGAAGGGTCAACAACAGAGACGGCATACAATAGGGCCGAATGGTAAATTAAGACGGTGACAGCGATGAGATAAAAGGGGATAAAGCTGAAGGGGAAGCTGTGAATGCCTGGATGCCATAAAGTGATGACGACGCACTTGATTGGTTGCAAAGTTACCGACTGCAAGAACAATATACACATTAGCAACTACAAACGATGCTGTGAATGCCACTGCAGAATCGAGAAGGCCGTCCTTCCACGACTTAGTCTACGTTAATTTGGAATCCGTAGCCCTGGTTTTGCTGTATAAGGGATTAATCTCTGGTTCCTTTGTAATTTTTCAGTAAATCTGCTGAAATACTATGCACCGCATAACCGCCAGCTAAAAGGTGCTGCAGTGAGTGCTCTATCTCACTTTCAACTCCCTCGGCAGCGAGTGGGTAGGGTCAAGTCACATAGGTTAAGCTGGAGGAAGGGCTACGGTCTATTAAAGGGGGAAGCATCTTTCTCCGTTGTAGCTATCTTAAAACTTTAGAAGCTAGGCTAAAATCCCTTTAATTGATCTTATTTTAGGCTGTTTTCCCACCCGGTTCCTCGTTTTTGCCTACCCATCATGCAAACAGAATTTGCTTTCAAAATGGCAAATCTTCAGTGCGGAGAATGCGTGAAGGAAAGCTAGCAACCCGGGTAACCACAACATTTTAACACACGATGGGAGAAACACTACCAGATAGCAGATTCTCTTTGCATCCGGCAGCAGCACTTCGATGCTTTATTCATCTTAGCGAACAAGAAATATTCGTGACTCTAAGGATGACCACTTTCAACTACAAAGCACTCATCTTTGGTGCCTTGAAGGTACTTTCAACACGTTAGTAATAGTTTGATGCCAAAGGACGTTTTGCTTACCTAATCTAAATCTAAGCTCAATTTACCACGCAAGGTGTTGTTAATGACAGTGAAAAATTACAGTCCCTATCCTGCCGTCCTCCAATACATCAGCGCGATCAACCTGTAACCCTCTGGGCTTGTAAAAATTTAGCTTCATTTACTTATTCGTATGCGGTGCACCTAGCACCTTAATCACACAATAGAAAAATAGAAATAAGCCGATTTAAAAATAATTACTCAACTAGAATTTCGAGAAGTGCCCACTTTTGAAGGGTTGAAGCTAACCTCTTAGCCAATCAGTTTGTGAGGATGTGCTTCTCAGTCGACTACAGTACTTAGAGCCCGGATGCGAAGTCCCTAATTCTTAGATGCCTGTAAACTCAGCGCATTTTTGCGGTTTTTAATAACCATACTATTTGGTCTGCAAGCTTGTGATAGAAGAATTGACATGACTCTGGCCTCTTGACTCTACTTTTAGCCATTTCTCACACTTAGGCATACGACTTCTGCACTAGTAGCGAGAGGCCCAAAATTACCTTATAACACGTGCTAGTTGATCTCCCAACGAGGCATTTTTTCTCCCAGTGCAATGACTTTTCGCATCTTCAGGAACGACTCACAGTGCTATGCTTGAGCAGATGGAACGAATTGAAGGTCATCACTCCTGCTCAGTGCTCACTTCACTTCAATGCTCACTTTGATGCTCACTTCAGGGTGGACTTCATTCGCCTCTCGACTACGCCTCAGTTGAAATGACCGACTCGCACGTAGGTTGATAATGCTGCATGCCTTCCACCTTCTTCCTGGCTATTTACTGAGACCAACCTCCCTCCCCACACCTCACCGCATCCCCTCCAGCCATTTAACAGTTGCATTTATCACTCGACCAAACGCGTTGTGGCACGTCTGCTCCGACACGCGCACGTTGAGGAAGGAATAGGTAGTGCTGTCACAAGGGTCGTGTCTGCTTTGTCGATGGCTTCCGGTGATTGTCGAGGTTTACCTCTCAACGAAGACAAACATGACACGATTTCGCCTCGCTATTGTTGAGTTGTGCTGAGAGTGCATTTCAAAGGTTGATGGGGAGGAAATGGGCGAAAGTGGCGTGAAGTGGGGAGCACATAGGTGTGAGGTTTAAAACTCGTGTGATCAAGTGAGTAAGGCCTCAGAACAGACTCGTCTACTTGTTGACGAGTGTGAGTGTAGGAGCTGAGTGGCTTACTGGTTGAGAGTTTTAGGCCAATGGGTTTTCTGGCCTTATAAAGCTATGTTTTTTTATTAAACTTGACCTCAGACGTATTAACAAAACACGGCAATCCGATTTTGTGTAAATATTGGAAGAGGAACATTTTATGAGGTGGCAGACATCTTCTGAAATAAAAGTTTGGTGATTCTTATTTCCTCTCTTCAAGTGTGGATCTTCTAAAGATGAAGGGAAGACAGGCACTGGTTCACTTACTCTGTCACAAGCCATCCGTGCCAACAATCTTACCAAAGTCAAACAAGCACTGCGGAAAGGTGTAAGTCAGTACAAAACCATTTGTAATTGCTATACTCGTCGGACGGGTAAATCGCGAGTCACTCATCACATTGAAACTGTGTAAGACTTTTTCCATTCCTTATTCCTTGCCTAGTATAGCTAAACAATACTTATCTTTATCTTTAAGGATAATCAAAATATTTTGCAATAGGCCGATCCCAATGCGTTTGGAAACGATGATACTACAACTCCACTTATTGAAGCTGCCATCCGAGGTTTCTCGGAGGTGATGGAAGCTCTTTTGCTCCATGGCGCCTCAACCTTCCCAACTGACGTCCTTAATAATACAGCGCTTCATTGGGCAACGGCTAACTGTCACATGAATTGCGTTGTGCTTCTCTTAAAATACGGGTGTTACAAAAAAGGACTAAATAGTAGCTTCCGTACTCCATTGATGCAGGCCGCTTTCTACGGTCACGATAAGATTGCGCAGTATCTCATCGATCGTGGAGCCGAAATAGGCTGGCCAATGGCTGGACATAACGAATCGGCACTGACGATTGCCTGTGAAAGGGTTTGTAAACTTCCCAATGCTTGTGAAGTCAGTCAACGATAGTTTTACCGCCGTACCAGTCACCTTAACAAACTGCTTCTATTCCACATAGGGTAATGCTACAATCGCGAGGATCCTCCTAAGGGCCGGAGAATCTAGTCGAAACCGAGATAGGGAACTGCATATAGCTCTCACAAAAGCTGCATCCGGAGGTCACCCAAAAGTGGTCAAACTCTTGCTAGATCAAGGGGCTGAAGTCAATCGCTATGAAGACAGCGTTGATGCACCCATATTTGCGGCCATCTGTGGCGGCAATCTAGACATTGTAAAGCTCTTAATTGCTTATCACGCGAACATTGAGGAACGAAACAAGGTGGGTTACACACCACTCATGCTGGCTGCTCAAAAGGGCGCTGGAGACATGGTCACTGAGCTATTAGATGTTGGTAAGTAGTCATGTGCTTTGAGGCTCTTAGTTTAACACGTTTAAACCTCCCCTACTCAAACCGACGAATTCGTGGGATGTCTCACTGGCCATTTTTTGGTTCCCTCTTCATATATTGCGCAGTTAGTGACTGATCTAGCCGAGTTTCTTGAAACTACAGCATTCAACCCATAACTATCAACCCAACTGCTTTTACAGTTTTATGTTTAACTTCATTTTTTGCCATATTTTAGGAGCCAACATCGATGCGATAGCGAGTAATGGGAGTGAAACCGCGTTGTCTATTGCCAGGACATACGATCGAAGCGATGTGGAAGAAATGCTACTGTCAGCGTTAGCCGAGAGAGATGCCTTGAGAATTGGACACGGCTATGTGGAAGCTACTCCATTCTGATTAAAGCTAGATGTTAAGTAGAAAAATACAACACTATACTGTTGTTTATCTGGCGGACTCTTCGTCAGCCTCCTCATTATCATGGACAGTCATCGTCATATTGTAAAGGCCTTTAAAGAACTGCTATAAAAGGTAGGTTAGGGGATGGGTAAGAGTTTATGCACCTTAGGCGAGAAAGGCACAGCAAACATGTGGTATTAGATTGATCAAGTCTTTCTGTTAAGCAGGTGAATGCATAAAGATCCCGGTGAGACATTTAATTAAGGTCTCTGGCTTTGTTCATTTTGTACTATTCCATATAGTTCGTGGCATTGCCGGAAGCAAGGATTTATCTCAGGCAGTCGGAGTGTCGTTCTTTACACTACTCTCTTCCATTGCTCTACTCTGTTGAAAAATTATCCCATTAGACGTCAGGAGGGCCTAACGGATTTTATCAAAGTTTATTACTCTAACCTGATCTCTCATTCTTCTGAAGCATCACACAAACTCCTCGGTTATTTAGAGAAGGCGCTTTGTCAGGACACATTATCCAGGAATTAGGTGCGGCGGTGAACACTCACGGACACAAAACTTGTGACCAGTGGAACCTCGTATTCTTTGCAATGACAAATCCCGTGAGTAATGTGACAGGTGATTTACACCTCCACCAACTGCAGAGCAGAAGTCGCGAAAATTAACAAGAAAGGGAATCTTGCAGATCATATATTGACGGGTGATAGGGAACAGGTGTCGCAGTCTTTTTTACTTCTTTTGCCCCACTCATCCGCGTCATGCATTGTAGATCACTTTCTAGCTCACCTACGACGAGTATCACCTTTTTTATTTCAGTGTTTGTAGAACGAGCGACCAGGACCAGCCTTGCATCACCTATCCTACATCTCGTGGACACGCGCCGTTTCGTCGAACAAAAGAGGACCATCCTTATGACGCAATGCAGCTACAAGTGGCTGCTAGACATTGCCCCCTTACTGTTGTAGACCGCCACCCTATTCCTTCTCAGGTCCTTCTACTCAAAGAACGTAGTGCTATTCTAGTGTGCACAGGTAATTTCGCTCTGTAGGAAGGAGACCCACTTTTGTAAGTTAACGCAGTTTTGCATTTATCATCCCTCAAGGTAGACCTTAGAGAGAATACTAGCCCAGCATTTTGGGTTGATGGGACAGAGACAAGCACTGACTGTCCCATTTGTGCCTGTCGTGCTTCCTGCGACATCAGAGTAGCAAGGTTTACATAATTCGAGTGGAATGGAAGAGAAGAGGCAACTACAGTCAAGCTAGACTATGAAGCCAGATTGTGCCTTCTTGAGAGATAGTTGGCTTAAGGAGTAGAGATTTTGTGCAATCTTAATTTATCTGTGGCTGTCCAAATTCCTTGGTTTTCTAAAAAGAAATTCCCAGAGATAATGCAAAACCTCATTTTCCGCCTACATTCCTTTACGATAGGTTTTGTTATTCAGAAAATATAATCAATCATGCACTTGCTAGATAGACAAACACTTGTCGCGTTGGTTATTAGCATAAAATCTATCCATTGGCAACTATGCACCTCAAAGTCAAACATCATATTACCCTTAGGTTTAATGTGCTTGTCGTGCGGCAAACTAAGGCAGTACTTATTTACTGTGCAACTTGAAGGTGGCCAATAACCCCCTACGAAGCACCCATCCCTGGCCGCTCAGTCGAATCAAGGGGAGTCATTGCTTTGTCGCAAGGTTGCAGAGAAAGATTTTCCTTCATCGTCCTTTGGAATGGTTAAAGTTCGAGCTCTTCTAAAACAGGCTTCCAGTCACCTAATCGCATTTAGTTAGTAAAATCTCACTGAATGCGGTTGATTTAGGGTAGGCAAGTGCTCAAGAATTTACCTAATAGATTTGTGCAAAAATGAAGATGCAGCTCAACTGACTCCTATCAACTCATCCAAGTTAGCAGTATGCGTCATTATGCTAGCGAGGAGAAAACCTAGTTAATGAGCAATTTTATTACCTCAGTAATTTTTTCCAGACTTCAAAAGACAAAACTGCAGTTGGTGAATTCACATTCAGCACCGTCATTTAAAAAACAAGTATTCGTTAGTAATAGTGCCTATCATGCACTTTCCCCTGATCTTTCTCATCTGCGTTTTATGCTCATTTCTATTATCCCATCCACATACCCTCGCATCTCTAGACGAGAATGCCTTGGCATCTCCTATTCGTCAAAGAGGCAGTTCTCCTCAAAAACATGTAAATAGTAAGTAGTCTCCAACAGACGAATGACGTTGAACGCAACATCCTCAACGCCTCCGTGGCTACATCCGATGGAAAAAAAAAAGGGGTGGGGACAGATAAATAAACTTCATGTTAACTAAGCCAATGCGTTTGAAGTTAATTACAAGAGGAAGTAGAGTGAAGCTGGATGAGGAGGAGTTGTTTAAATCTACTTCATGCTCGCAACGAACCTCTTCTTTGAAGTGGAAGCAATTTCTTGGATCTCCTTGATGCGCCACCTGCCCTCCTTGAAACAACTTCTGACTGGAAGAGTAAGTGAGGCACAAAAATAGACTTCCAAGAGAAGGCCAATTGACATCACTTATCGAAGTTGCAGATGACCACCGTAGTACCAGCAAAACCAACTAGCACCCAACAGCCTTTACACATCTCCACCTCTCTCTCGGTGAGGTAGGACGGCAACTGGCGTATGATGGCCAAAACTTGGCAATCTCCCCCAGCTCATCTAGTCACAGCGTATCTCCAAACACAGGAGGTGATGAACTTCTCCCCTTCCACCTTCGTCAAGGTGGGGGGAGAGATTGCAAAATGGGACTTCCTACCATCCCTCCCATCTAAACAGCATTGCAGCATTTGCCAAAAAGTGAGCCACATTGGGAGGCTAGACTTTGAAGAGTCCAGAGTGCTATCTGCACTCCAAGACCGAGGCTTGCAATGCCGAAAGCCCCCTCCCCCCTTTGACACATCCGAAAGACAAATTGATGGCAGTCATGACAACAAGCCCACCTCATGTCGTTTGGACTCCAACTCGATGGTGCGTTTTTGCGCTAACCTCCGATGCTCCACCGCGCTAGGCAGAACCCGCAATGAAGGCAGATTATTCTGCACAAAGCGACGCGCAAACTGTCCTATCGTACGGTTGAGGCGCGCCTGCGTGGCTGCCGATCTACTCGTTGAGACGTCCAGACTGGCGATCGTCTTTCTGGAGAACATTGGTGAAATATAAGGAGAATGCTCAGCTTACCCCATCTCATCTACCTTTTGCAGACTCTGAAGCAACTCCAAGCGCAAAGACTTGGCAATCTCTAGAACATACTTCTCCTCACCTGAACTATTTGAGCATTTAAAATGAGTGGTTAAAGCAAGAATATGCTAACTTTAGACTATTTGCCATCGAGGAGAACAAAGGCATCTTTTCAGTCACCTTCGCCATCGCTTGTTTCAGCGCCTAGAGACTCTTAAGTCAAGCTTTCACCAACCTGAAACTCTTCCAAACCCAGTGGTGTTGCATTGCTCTCCTCAATCTGCTGCATCTTGTCTTCCAAAACCGACTTACACACCTCGCAAATACGTAGCTTAGGAACTAAAACTAGCTAGTAGGACAATAGCATGAGTCACCTTCCTCCCTTCGCTTTGGAACTGCGCTGTCCAGGCTCGTTACAGACGTCGACCTCGAGAAGAAAGGAAGCTTGTGCCTCAAAGTTCCTCCTTTGTGAAGCAGATAATTTTCCGAGGGGGCAGTATCGCTTCCTAAAGAGGCACCTCCGGCCCAACTGCAGGCTTCCATGACATGCGAAATTTCTTCTTTGGAGAGGAAGAAGGAACAGTCCGCACAGATTATATGACCACACAGACGGCAGTGATGCATTTGACGGTAGACAGGGTCGCCATCGATTAGCGTGGCCAGGAATATGAAAGTTTTACACAGCTTGTCAACTACTCCGTCACATCTCCGTCACAGATATGGCCATCTTGGTGTGTGTCCTCTCACCCTATGGATACCTCTTCAGTTGGATATTGGTGCCCAAAAAATTCGTCGCATTTCGGGTCTGTCTGTTGTCTTCTTTGCAATCGGGCTAATAAGTGGGACCTGGAACTATAGTCAGGTTTACCTTTTCGATAAAGGACAAGGCGAAGCCAAGGAAAGAAGGAAGGGGAGGAGGAAGAGGTGTGGTGGTACTCGCCACACCCATCCTTGTGAATCAGCTGGCACATGAAAGTCGTTTTACATGGTAAGGTAGTACTTAATTCAAAATCTAAAGTACTTAAAGGGAATGTGCATATAAATGTGTAATAAACTCAACAGATATAAGGCTAATTGATGGTACTCTACTTCTTTCTGCTTAAGTTGTCGATAACACCTCGGAGGCCGAGGTAGGGGAATGGGTCCCCTCAACTCACTACATCCTCACTCTTTTCTGCTCGAGGTTGTGCCCTTTTCCTCCTCCCCTTTCCCCTACTTCTCGGTGCCAAAAAAGCAATTTAGTTACAGAAAGAGGCATGGCAGAAACCCAAGAATTGCATATTCAAACCAATTTTTGCTAATTGGTCTGTGGCACAACCATGAATAAAAAGCTCTGTTCGTTCTGTGAAAAAAAGTTACGATTTTATTAACGCTAAATTCATGTTAAAGAGGCCAAGTGTCCCCCTTCCAATGTGCCGTTTTTAGATGCTCCACCTAGTACTCACGTCTACGGCTTGGCAGTCCAAAAAGGGCATGATATAACAAAGTTGTTATTTTCATTTCCTCCCTTCCCCTTTCCAGATTATAGCCCTCATCTTGTCTTCGTGTGGTATGCTATTCCTCACCTACTTTGACCCAAATAATATCGCTTCAAAGGTCATAGCCATTTGTGGAGTCGTTTTGCAGGCATTATTTGCGGTAAGCTCTTGTAAACTTTCCTCTCTTTTGCTCTTACCTTTTGCACTCTACTCTTATCCGTCATGATTAATGACTAAGTTTCGCCTCCGAGAACTAAGGCTCACTTGCGAATGCCCTCTTGCGTACTCAATCTCTTCATCCTGCTTTGAACAAATTCGGAGCTAGGGTAAAGGCACCATAAATTCCATCTAATCTGGTGTTGATGAGTAGCTAGATTGTTGAGACATGTTTTCCCTTGCGGATGTTTAAAAGGAATCATTTCCCAAAGTGTTGCACTTGTGGACATGAGTTGGCCAGTAGTTGCCGAATTATTCATCTGGCACGCCAGTCATGGCAACTTTGAAGTGCCACCAAATTACGTGTCCTTAAACGTTGCACCGTATGAATTCTATTTTACATGCCCTGTGTAAGTGAATATGCTCTGTATTAATTGCGTTGGCGCTCATGAGCACCCACATCGCACACTGAGTTCCCCTGCTCCCAGCTCAATTACACTGACAAAGCTTTGCAACCAATTCACTTCTCAGCCACCAGCGGTAGCACAGCAGGCGTAGAGATGGACAGCTACTACTACTGCCTCTCCCACCTTTACTGCCCCTCCACCCAAAACGCAAGCCTTCTAAAGTAGACATACAGGAGCAGTAGCATAGTGGCGGGGTCAAAAATTACCTTGGGTCTAAGTTCTCGTTAAAAATGTCCTTTGTAGACTATTCGAAGGAATCTAGTCGGCGATATAACCGTCAGCAGGGTCACCGCATTTTACGGATTCCTAGGTAGGCTTTACAAGTGCCTGCCTCTTTTCCCCTTAAAAAGTCAGTAAATTGAATTCATCCCACCCGTACTTCTTTCCCATTTTGCGTTTTTAAATCACCAGGTCTCACTCACACCCTGGTAACGTGGCCTCTGTTTGTTACAACCTCCGTGCTGACGTCCTTCGAGCCAATCAGTTGGAGTCACTTTCCATGGCTTCCTTTTGTCGTACTCACCATTTCAGCAGTTGGTAAGGCAGGATATTCTCCTAGAAAATAGGACTTGTTATACCACCTACTTATTCAGATCACATATAACTTTGGAAAAAAAGGCTGAAGAATCACGAATTCTATAGACTCTGGCTGTTTTACCATTTAAATTTGCAGGTAGCAGGATGCGAAAACGTATGTAGTGGGAGAAAGGTGGAGGGAAGGCAGTGCCAGGCGTGGTCGCAGAGTCACGTCGACGGGGGGAAACGCGACCTGTTTGGTTAATGTGCCATGAACGGATGTTTGGCAAGCATCGCCATGGTGGGGTTCTATCGGAATTTTCACGGGCAGAGTCTAGGAGCTGCGACCTCACAGCGGTCGCTTTTATTGTCTATACGTCTAAGTAAAGTGAAGAAATGGCTGGCCGACTGCAGAGAGAGTGAGTTGAGTATGGGATCTAACTATAGGACGTTCTAGAATTTGGATGCAGGAGTCCAGTCGCTTCGAGCTGATGCAAAATGATGATGCAAAAAAGGATGCAAAAAACGAAGCTGTGAGAATAAATGCATCACAGATTCCATTGTTATGGTGTTCCAACATGATGGGGTCGGAGTTGGCTGTTCGATATGTGAGGTCTCACCGTATTATAAGTAGCATCACGTTTTGATGCAAAAATTCACAGCGGTCTCCAACGCCTGGATGGAGGAACTTAAGAATGCGAAAAAAATAAGACCTGAGGGAACTTATCATGACTTGTACAGTAATGATGTGGCAGTTGTTGGACGATCGCAAGTAAATTAAACCTTCCTGAAAATGCCTAGCAGGCCAGCATACTTTCATTCACCTCCACCATTATTTCCAATCGTACATGTAACAAAGGATGCAATGACAGAATTTAAGTTTGCTGCTGTACCACTCAGGTTTTGCCAAATTTTTGCTTGAAGCATCTCCCCTCCGCTTTCATTTTAGGAAGCATTATCCTTTGCGAGGTATCTCTACTAGTGAATGGGGCGGCCCTCTTACGGTTACACATCTTAACAATATTTCTATTAGCCCTTTGTAAGTTGTCCAACCTTTGTCAAATTATGCGAATTTATAGTGTAGTTTTTCATCCAGCGCATTGCAATGACTTATATTAACTGACACGACCTTGAAAGCTGCGTGCGCCTTCTGGTGCGTGGGACTCTTAAAGCGTAGACGGACAAGCACCAGTCACTTGGTACGGTACTTTGAATCTTGACGATGTGATGTCAGGTCGCCTTTCTCACGAGACAAAAGGTAGTCGGTTTCAAGGCTGCGACATCCTCGTGCAACGGATTCTTGTAGCCGTTGGAGGATCCGCGTGCAAGGAGAACTTACTTTGCGGAAGAGATTCTGATAAAATCACATAGGACATGGATGCCAATGATAATTCTTTCGCTAGACTAAACCCTCTTTTCTTATAGCTTCTACTTCTTAATTGCTCACCGCATTTTTTTTTGGAGGTGCCGAGTATGTTTAGATAACTTTATCTCGATGCTTAAAATGCAGTAGAATACAGACTTTGAGAGAAAGAATGCCGATTCTCGTAACAAAGAGCTCCTCTTTCAACCTGACATTTTTTAGCCTTATTAACTGGATTATTTGCCTACTATTTCGACTGAGTTCAAACGATGGCGGGGATTTTAGAGTGGATTCTTCGCAAATTGCACACAATTAATACAAATCACATACCAGCGCTTGGCTCATAGCTGATTTGCTAGTGCTTCTGATTGGTCAGTGCAATTTTGCCCGCGATTTGATAACTAAGATAGCTGGGGAAATAAAATGTGACGCGGTATGAGGGACTGGTAGATTGGGCATTTTCAAGCCTTTTTTTCCTCCATGAATCATGGTCTTTATTTAAAGCCCACCTTCCTGCTGTTTTAGAATGCAGTGCTGAAGAAGAGTCTCTGTAGCGATCTAAATTATTCCTAGGGGAAAATGGGACACGCGAGATGGAGGGATAATTTATTATTAATGTGCAGAAGTTTTGGGATCTCTGACGCATAAACAGAGGGCAAGCCGCAAAGGTGTGTTACAACCCGTTGGAACTGGCGAGTTGGATCAATCTAATATTTATGCCTTCCGTCGGTGTTCACCCATAGTTTCTCCAGTGACACCTAAGTTAGGCATCTGGGAGCCAAAATCTTTTGACTCACGTAGTCATTTCTAGTTTCTGTAGATCCGATTTTTTCATCATTTCCCCACATGAAGTGTAATTTAAATAGGCAAACCTCAAAAGAGGAAATATCGTTACTTGACGCCTTTAAGTTTGGGCTACAGGGTAGCCGTTTTTCATCTTTCAATGACATAAGCGAAATTTTCAACATTTTAATGTTTGTTTTGGGAAAAGGGGAATTGGCTTGTTTCATTCTAATATCGACAGGCTTTGCGATTCCAACTATAAGCCTGCCTGCCGTTTCCTAACTCCCATGCTTCCGGAGAGCGATCGTTCATCACCTCCTCATCCTAATTTATTGTTAGCGTTCACCTATATCGTGAGTAATGAATTCAACTTTCAACAATGTGATCTTTTGTCTGCAAACGAAACATCTAGGCCGAGAGGCTTTTTGGCGACACGACTTCTCGTATTTCGACAAAGTGCGAATTGCCAGTTCGGTGCTCATAGTCGGCGGTGGACTAATAACAGCCCTTCCAACACGCCTTTATGAGGTAAGTGAACTCAATTTCCCTTCTTCTGTTTGAAAGAGCCGAACCAACTTATCTTCACAGCAAGATGATGCGAAACATATCCGGTTAGGTCAATAAAGTGCGCGGGTAAGACCACTCCACCACTCTCTCCTTCGTCCTAGAGGGAAGTGACAACGAGGACATTGAAAGCTAACGACACATCTTTGAACATCTCTACTAAAGCAATATCGAACGCAGGATAAATACATAAAAACGTCTAAGTCATGCAGTACGGCCATATAAGGGTAGTCTCATGAGGCTGCACGCACGAAATTGGGATCCGATGTCATCAGGTGACAAAGGGAAGAGGAATATTCTCTTACCACAATTCTTGCATTCACCTGACACCTCGGAACGTAGCCTCAGGAAAGGAGAGATTAGTCTACATGATTGGCTAATTGAAAGAGACCCTCATTCCATCGACACAATGCTCAGTGTGGGCCAACTTCCAAAGCAGAACATAAACTTTAGTGCCTGTGCCTACGACTGCCATGGAGTAAAGTGATAAGTGGACCTCACGTGCCTTCTTGGCCTTTTGGGGAAAGCTAGAGAAGTAATAGGATTTTGAATGCACAGAAGAACCAAAAAGCAGTCTCCTGTATTGGTAAAAATGGATTACTGGACAGACAGACTAGTAGGCTAGTCCTGATAGCAGGAAAGATTATGAGCTAAGGCGTAAGGAATGATGCGTTGGAGGTCGGACGGATTGATGATGATTTGGAGCCTGCCGTGACCGTGAATTTTCTTCAAAGGACTTGCTATTCCCTGGAAGACACTAAAAGTGTCCACAGCAAACCACGCAACTTTCTTTTTCATTCCAATTCCCATCATTTGCGCATATACGCATTTCCTCACCTCAGCGATCACCGGCGCGACAAAAACAACGACCACAATGACTCATGAGTTGGGATTATTCACTCGGGAGACAGGACCACGGAAATTGGTCACCCAAAGGTTTAATTGCTTTGACAATGCCGAAGAACGAACCGATATGGAGGTAGTTTGAAAGGTTCGACGATATTTCACATCGTGAATTCGACTATCAAGAACAAATTTAGGCATCGTAAAAGGCGTCACTCTAGGGTACTATATTGGGGCCATCCAGATGCAGAGCCCATTTTTACCATTAGCACGGAGAGACTAGTCTCTCGCCCACTCTCATTGCAAGTTTGTTCCGTACTGACTGAGAGCCAAGACGCAGGTGTTGGGAGAGGCCGTGAGGACCACTGCTAGGTTGATGGACTGAGAACCGCCACAATCTGTCCTGAAGGCTCAACTCTCTTCAAATATTCACAGATTTGACTCTTGCACATTCGTTACGCGAAATCTTCTTCATTAATCACCCCACGCCGTTACTGACTGATACTGGAGGGATACGCGACATGAGTGGGGGTAGTATGCAAAAAGACGGAATAGATAGGTAGACTAAAATTCTCAATTTGCTTTGAACACTTTCTATGCCAAACGCAGAAAGCGCAAATCGTCAGCAGCGTCATCACCTTTCCAAATTTTCTCCATCTTTTAGAAGACTGGGGACTGGATTCAACGTCGACAAAACCCACTAAGTGTCCGTCATTCTTCCTTTACCATGTCCAGCCCAGCAGCAGTGGTGGCACCAGCACCTTCAGTCACAGTATCAGCTGGAAGTGAGGCCTTAAGTAATTCCACAACCACCACCATCACCACTGCCATTGCACAATCTCCAAAATCAACTGAGTCTCCTGCCAGTAATCTCGTCACATCACCTGTCAATGAATTCATAAACAGACGAACTACTCTGACACTACCAATAACTCGACGAAGTCTATTTCGAAGCAATAGTGTCTCCGTCAACCGCGAGAAATGACTGCATTGAAGAGCAGTTGTTGATTTATTCACGTGTCGTTTTATAAACTTTGATGCAACAAATTAGTGGGAGGTACAAAGAGGCCTGTTTTAATCCGATAAATTAGAAACTAGGAAGACCCATTGACACCTGCTAAATATGCTTTAACCTTCCCCTAGAAATCACTATTTGAGGCCTACAATCGATGGGGTATTTGCATCCTCTAGGCGATGAAAGCAGTTGCATGTGATTGCGTCTGCCACTCTGAGATTTGGACAGCAACCAAGTTTGTGTGTAATTATTGTCAGGGGAGGGGTGTAAGAGCTCCTCCTCTCATCCACTAAGTGTGTGCTCAGCCGAAGCTGTGTGTATGCATGAATCGAGAGCACAAGTTTATCCCTGTCTACGCATAGCCCATCCGTATTGGTTAAGGCAGAAAAAGGGATTGGAATCATTCCATCAACACCGCACCAATCAGATATCTGCAGTGCGTCTTTTACCCACATTCGGGCGCGGGTAAGACAAAATCAGGGGAATGTGGAAAATTAGTGTTTAACAAGAGAAAAGCAAGTCATAGAACAAACTATGCTTGAAAAAATAACGAGGGCTGATTACATTTGAAGTAAGGCGTAACCAAAGTAATTAGCACATGTACGAGATGCACCGGGCAATACGAGAAGAAGGAGAAAAGTGAATTCGGTGTATTGGAGCCTCCGATCATTCGCGGCAATGATCGCTCAACAACTGAAATTGTCAGTAGAATTGAATAATTCTGGAGCAACTTTTCCCCACCACGGAATGAAAAATCCACAAATTTTGGTCATGTTTCGATTTATAGGGAGAGCGATTTGCGTGAACTCCTTCCCTCCTAATAAGGACAACCAAGAGATCATCCACCACCTTGCTGAAAAGCGCCTTTAACGTCAACAGACGCAACGTGGGAAACTGCTGGGGCCAGAAATATGCGGAAAGGCCCAGTCTTCTTTGGCGAGTTTTACACAACTTGTAAAATATACATGATTTTTGGGAAGTGGGTGTTACCACGGCTACAGCCGTCACTGGCAGGCTTCTGACTGTTGCCAAAACGTTGGCATTGCTCAGCTGGCCTGCTGGCGACGTACGTCGCATCAGCGCACAAACTGAACTTGAAGCCTTTCACTGACACGAGCCTCCACTAAGGTGTCCACAATACACCGATGCGGGTACCTGTAACGTCGAAAGACGATGCCTGCAGCGAGTTGGCTTAGATGGACACACTCGGTGCATTTATGCTTAGTCTGGCACCATCCACTGAATCATTTGCTGGAAGGACTCGTGCAAAACGAATGAAAGAAGAATGCTGCCACCTGGCTAAAGGAATTGCTTTTCTTTGACATTCCACCTTGAGGCAAATGAACGCTTAATTCGAAAAAGTGCCACACCTACCTCGTCATTATTTGGCTGACTGGCTTCTACTAAAGGAGCATCCGATTCTTCCCTTTCTTATGTCTAAATATTAACCGACTGTCGACCAGGGAGGAAAGTTGCCACGAAAAAGGCACAGAACCGCCCCATTCATTTGCGTTCCAATAGACAAATGCTTGGGGGCAGACTAAGCTTTTCTCACAATTAACGAACTAGAAGGAGAAGAAGGAGCTCGCGCCCAAATGAGAAGTGGCATGAGTGGCGTAGAGTGAATGCGCAGTCACTTCACAACCACCCAATGGCGCTGTCAGCCCAGGCCGTTGTGAGAGGGAAACGATGTTTCAAGCTGCCTGACAGGACCTCGCCTCACCATAGATTGACTTTGACTTGCGATGTGAGGGCATAACAGGCAGGTGGTTTTCTAAGCTTTGCATGAAAAGGTCGTAATTACAGGCCTCGGGAAAGAAACTCGGCTGCTCTCTGTCCACCATCTCTCTACCCACCTGTCTGCCCACTTATGCATCTGCCTATTAATTCACTTTCTCCAGTAAAAGAACTCATGGCTAGGCACGAGTGAACAACTATTGAAGGAAAATTTGTTTAGCCTCTGAGTGCACGGCGGCTTTGCCAAACAGCAACCGCGTGACCGCAACAAGTTAAGTTGCATTTGAAGGTGACTGATGTCGCCACCCTGAGTAGTACATTTAAATATTACCCAAAAAGCCACCATCAATCCTCATAAAGTCTGCCAATTAACAATAGGAGAATGACATGGCACTGAGTCTGCTTTCGTCCACTTCACCACATGGCCCCCTTCAATCTGCCGTGTGGCGCCTATCACACACGCCTACTAATGCTACCTGCACCAGTGCACTCTGTCTATTTACTGTCAACTCTAGGCAGCAAGTTACCTTGCATTCCCTTATTAAGCCGTGATGGGCAATTCCATGCTCGGTATTGCATAAAGTGACACATTCGCATCAACCCACTCGAGCTATTCACTCGCCTAATGGGTGTTGCGCCTTCCTCGAAAGCAGTCATGGAAAGTACCGTTAGGGACAACGCAAGCCTTGCGCTTGTGACAATACCTCAAGGATGAGGTTTGGCTAGCCGCAACTCTCAGCACAGCAGCTAAAATGTCCCAATGGCCACTGTTCTACCTCTTCAATGAACAACTCCTTTGTGTCGTTGTCATTATCGCCTCGAAATGCACATGTATGTGTGCGTGTGTAGGTGTGTAGTTGGGTTGACAGGCGAGCTGATGGAGGTTGAGAGGTTGGGTGCGTATGTCTCTGCGAATCTAGCCACACTAGCCCCTCGTATGTGCATGCAGTTCAGCTTCTCGAAGGATAAAAGGAAAATTTGGGTGAAGACAAGGTACAGGTGTGAAGGCAATTGAGTTCTCTGCCTGCGCCTACCCGATGCCAGCAAGAATACCACACATTAAAATTTAGCCAAATCAACGTAAGTGGTTCGAAAAGTGGTGCACTGCCATTGAGATAGTTGTGTGGGTAAGTTGAACGAGTGCAGTGTAACATTTGTCCCGTCCTTTGTCATTCTTCTGCTGTGTGGATGGCCGAGCTATGGGAAACAGTGACGCAGTCTGACTGTTAATACGGACTGCCTTCATGTCTACTTTTGCGGTCATTAGACTAGAGTGTGCTCTAAGCCCTAATGTGTCGTCTCAGAAGCATGCTTTGCAAAAGAGACGCCACAATGCACCGATGGCCTAGGATAGCACTCTTGGGGGAAGAACGAAAGCATAAAACTACATTGTGTGTGGGGTTGCAGCATCCTGACGCACTCCCACAACCACTTTTACGTGCTCCGAAAATTCCCCTCGCATCGCCTCACACGTTTGAGCAAAGGTCCCTACGCACTGCCCTTCTCGCACCCTTATCACTGCACTTCCCTCCACGTGTTGCACCAAACACACTCCTCCAACTCAACTGCTCCCACCTTTACCGTGGCAGTCCTGTCAAGCCACCGGTTCCACACACTCCTCTGCTCATTCGCTCCTCTCTTCATCTACTCCACTGCAAACTCTGTGGAGGCGTACAACGCTGCAATACACTATTGTTCACAACTTCGCCTGAACTAGCACAGCAATCCTAATAAAATAAATTCCTTCCTTCTCTCAGTCGCCTCTGTTCGATTGCAAGGGATAAAGGCCTCTAGCCAAACAACTCATTGCACCTATCTTCATCAAACCAACCCACCAACTAACCAGCCAGCCAATAAAGTGGTGGGGGAGCAAACTACCATTTGAGCAATGGAAACGGGGATCTGCGTCACGCTGACTAGCGAAGCACTCCACATGGCTACTGTGGACCTCTATCAGCCCAACTCTCTGCTCCCAATCGCACCTACGTGGCTACGGAGTACCAATTCAGGATGCATTCAGCCAGCGTCATCATCAACGTTATCGGTGGGACAGATTAAAGCAACATGAACGAGGCAAATTTCGATGTAAATATCAGAGGTATTCGAGTTACCCAGTTGTTGTTTCGGGCATCTCAGTTTAAATACAAGCCTTGTTTAGAACGACCGGTTTATAATTTGAAAATGATGTTTCAGCGACTTTTTTATGGAAGTAAACCGGTAAGGCAATAGCAGAGGTAGCGTAAAATTACATGAATCTCTTGCTTCACTAGTAAAAATTCAGTCTCATCATTGAGGATAATCAGCTCACATTGACACTTTGGCTGCGTGTTTTGCTCGCACGTATGGATTCAGTTGATAGCTTCTCATAAAGGAGAAGGGAAAAAAAAGGCGATAAAATTATGCATCCCGAGTCCAAGTAAGTCATGCAGACGCATATTATGCACTGATTGTGCAATCCACTGCCAAAGGGACAAAAGTTCTGCCGCTCCTTCCTCCCTCTATTTTTAAGAGCTACACCAACAACACACAAATGTAAATGTTGCGTTGCCAAGTGACCACAGAAATCCAATCAGAGCAGGCGAGGTGAATTCGCTAGCCTCTTAGCCCACGTTTGCAAAAGTCGAGTAGACAAAAAGACACCACACAGCTGATTCCATTATTGATTTACACGTCAGGCAGTCGAGACACCAGGAGACTTCAAAGACATGTCAGTCATATCAGATGGATGTATCACCTCTTCTACACCCACATCCCGCGAGGAAACAGGAGGTGCGCAGCACCATTCCGATGATCCACCATTCTCGGCATCATTCCCCGCCTTTACAGCGTTAAATCGGCGTCGACGAGTAACCTGTAAATTCTGTGACCTTCCTATTGGTTATGTCGATATTGAAATGACCCACCTTGAGGGCATACGTTGTCAGAAGGCGTCAGATTGCAGAGTCGCCTCAGAAGATGGTAACTATGCGTCTGTCTCCATCGCCTGTCCAATCAATGTTAGCCTGGATGCGCGTCAACAAGCCGCCTGTGACTCTTCCGGCACTGTGGACCCCTCCGTGACGTGGATCATTGAGGATGTGGATAAAAACACATTCACAGCGGACAGAGTTGTCTGTGATGGGTGTAAAAGCTGTCTGGGTGCCAGAATCACGTCCTATGAAAGAAACAAAGGCGATCCTGAAGTACGGGCATGTGACCCACCTCACAGACGAGAGGAACGATGCCATTGGTTCAGCTTCTCCTCGACCGTATCAACGTGGAGCCGTTATTTGGCCTAGTTGGGTTGAGGGAGCTCTCATCCTGGTACCATGGTGGAGAGCGTTTCTTTCACTCCTTTCAGGCTATCGAGGATTCGGGTGAGCTTTCCAACAACTCCAGGACGTGGATGCGTCCACACGAAAGAGTGGAACAGAGCAACCATTTGGACAAAGAGGTGGTAAATGAGACGTGGCCATTTCTCCTCATGGATCTCGTTAGAGCCAGTGAACTGCCCCAAGGCACTCTCAACCATCTGGAGGGGAGTGTGATGGCATATCAAGACAATTTGGATGCGTTTGTCAAGCCGTCCGAGGATCATGGCGTTGGTGATGACTCTATACTGACGCCAAGAGAATGCTCTTCCAAAGTGAGCTTTGGTGAAACAATGTCTAAAGACGGCAAATAAATGAATTCTCCGCAGTAGAGGTTTGGGAAATGTTTGCTGATCAAAGTTGATGCAGTGAGGGAAGTTGTCAGGTTAAGTCTAGGTCAGGGCCTAACGACGTCTGCTAAGTAGAGAGATTCCGGAAGGACCTAACACCATCATCCTAATACACGTAGTGGATACCAATTTTTCTAGCCTACAGGGACTATGAATGAAATATTAATCGCCTCTAGCGATTCACAACAGGCCAGTAAGTAGTCCATCAACGAGCGCATACTTTAAATGATCGCAGACTGCCATGCTTGTCACTAGCTGCCAAAGAGCAGGTCCGTAGACAGCAGTGGATGCCAGCCACACAGACATTCGCGAGTGGCTGTCTCCTTGGCCTCGCTAGTGTCCCTCATCCACCCTTCTGCTAAACACTATTTAATTAAGGCGCTTCACTGCCCTCCTCCCACTTCTCTTGCTCTTCCTGATACAGTGATTTGGTAAAGCAAGGACAGTTGGAGAGATGGTTGACAGTGATTGACTGGTATGCTTGTCGTTGTGAATATAGAGCTGTTGGTAGTGCAATTACAGTGAATAAGTTCGTATGCTTCCGCACTGACGGCGACTGCTCGTGCTAACCGAGAGTCTGACCGAGAACTCGTCAAATCTACAGCACTACGGTGCTACTTAATATCTTATTCCCATCAGAGGAAGAGCGTTTCACATAGCAATGTGTAAGTCAAGGGTTATTTCTCTGAGCCAAAGCTGTCAATAGCACTTCCTTCACACCCTTTCGATTGTACGCCCTGGCAATAGGCAATGCGGTTTCATGCCCATCATTTGCTGCCGCATCGATGCAAGCTCCTAGAGGACGACAAAAATGGGATGAACAATCAATGGAGAAGGCATCTGGAGACGCATTGGAGGCCGAGTGCTTTAACTTCAAGAAACTCCGCTAGATCAGTCACTAACTGCGCAATATATGAAGAGGGAACCAAAAATGGCCAGTGAGACATCCCACGAATTCGTCGGTTTGAGTAGGGGAGGTTTAAACGTGTTAAACTAAGAGCCTCAAAGCACATGACTACTTACCAACATCTAATAGCTCAGTGACCATGTCTCCAGCGCCCTTTTGAGCAGCCAGCATGAGTGGTGTGTAACCTACCTTGTTTCGTTCCTCAATGTTCGCGTGATAAGCAATTAAGAGCTTTACAATGTCTAGATTGCCGCCACAGATGGCCGCAAGTATGGGTGCATCAACGCTGTCTTCATAGCGATTGACTTCAGCCCCTTGATCTAGCAAGAGTTTGACCACTTTTGGGTGACCTCCGGATGCAGCTTTTGTGAGAGCTATATGCAGTTGCCTATCTCGGTCTTAACTAGATTCTCCAACCTTCAGAAGAATCCCGATGATTTCGTTATCACCCTATGCGAAAGTGAAGCAGTGTTAGGGTAACCAGCTCAACTATGCAATTGAATGCTCTCTGGCAAATCGGCGCTAAGGGTTTAGCATTGCAAGCACTGGAAAGTTCACGAACCATTTCACAGGCGAGTGTCAGTGCCGAATCCTTGTTACTGTTCAATGGCTGGTCTACGTTAGCTCCACGATCAATGAGGCATTGAACAATCTCAATATGACCGTAGAAAGCAGCCTGCATCAAAGGAGTGCAGAATTTATAGTTTGCAGTTTCCAATGGACTTCCGTGATTCAACAAAAGCATGAGGCAGTTCCAGTGACAGGCAGCTATTGCCCAATGGAGTGCGGTGTTGTTGATGACATCAGTGTGGGAGGGTAATGCACCATGCAGTAAGAGTGCTTCCACCACTTTCGCAAAACCCCAAAGAGTAGCTTCGATGAGCGGGATCGTGGTATCATCTGCGTCACACACTTCAGGATTAGCCTAATGGAAAAGAGTTTGCTGGGCATCAAGGGTAAAGTTAAGCATCACCTAGGTTTACACCATCAGAAAAAAGAGCAGTGCAGGGTCTTCCTTTGATAAGGAAATAAACTGTACTCTTAATTGGTAGACTGACAAGATTTCTATGCTTGACGGAGTTGCTAGTTCAACATCTTCTGTATTGATGCTGATGGCTCTACTATAACTGGGAAGATGGAAGTAGACTTACGCCTCCCTGAAGTAGTTGTTTGACCCTAGTAACATTGTTGGCTCGAACGGTTTGTGACAGAGTAAGTGGGTCAGTATCTGCCTCTCCTCCATCTAAGCCGATGGTTTCATCCTTAAAGACAGGAATGCGGATTAATTAAAATTGTTGCTCTGAGGAATGCCTGCAATCTTCTAAAGTGCTCCTCTTCCCACCTTGCACTGAATTGCGTCACCATGCGCTACCATGCGCATAATTACGTGCGGCTGGAAACATCCTCCACCCCCTACACTCACACTCGTCAACAAGTAGACGAGTCTGTTCTGAGGCCTTACTCACTTGATCACACGAGTTTCAAACCTCACACCTATGTGCTCCCCACTTCACGCCACTTTCGCCCATTTCCTCCCCATCAACCTTTGAAATGCACTCTCAGCACAACTCAACAATAGCGAGGCGAAATCGTGTCATGTTTGTCTTCGTTGAGAGGTAAACCTCGACAATCACCGGAAGCCATCGACAAAGCAGACACGACCCTTGTGACAGCACTACCTATTCCTTCCCTCAACGTGCGCGTGTCGGAGCAGACGTGCCACAACGCGTTTGGTCGAGTGATAAATGCAACTGTTAAATGGCTGGAGGGGATGCGGTGAGGTGTGGGGAGGGAGGTTGGTCTCAGTAAATAGCCAGGAAGAAGGTGGAAGGCATGCAGCATTATCAACCTACGTGCGAGTCGGTCATTTCAACTGAGGCGTAGTCGAGAGGCGAATGAAGTCCACCCTGAAGTGAGCATCAAAGTGAGCATTGAAGTGAAGTGAGCACTGAGCAGGAGTGATGACCTTCAATTCGTTCCATCTGCTCAAGCATAGCACTGTGAGTCGTTCCTGAAGATGCGAAAAGTCATTGCACTGGGAGGGGAATGGATCAGGATGAAGGGTCACTGCCGTGGCTCAGAGGCCATTGTGCTCGGTGAAAATGCAAACGTGCAGATGTGAGGGCCTGCAAAATTACAGCCAAGAGCTAAACAACCAATCAAAGCATTGCGTAGCAGCCTCCTCCTCTGCACTCTTGTTTCTGCTCCCCTTGGTCAAGGCTGTACGCAAAACACCCACGAGACGTCCACGCCGATGATCGACTTTGCTCGCAACTAAGAGGGCTTCTGAGACAACCTCACCGATCTCTTCTGTCAATCCCACTGGATGCGGGATTGCAGCCTATTTAAAAATCGCATGGAGGAGAGGGAGGTAAGGGGAAATGAGTCCATTGTTGTGGTGCTTGTGTGTAGCTTGGAGGTAGAGGGAGGAAACAGTGTTCTGAAGAGGAGAAATTGCAAAGTCTTTCTCAGTGGAACTTGCTTGTTGACTCCATGTTTGCAAAAGGCTTCACTTCTAGAGGCAATCAGGCACTCCACTGCCCTTGTGAGTGCTATTCCACACTTGACTGTGTTGCATGCAGTCGTGTGACTGTCAAATGCCGAGGAGAGAGAATGCCTGGCGGTAAGGTATTGATAGCAATCGACCATTGCTGCTACAACACGGTGCTGCAGGCAGTTTCTGGCGCTGCTGCGCTGTTAACTTAATTAACCGCCTCAGTCGAAGAAGATGGTGGATATGTGGCGGGTTCTCTCAACCATGTCGAGTGGAAAAGCTGCATTTTTAACCTGCTCGGTTTGCCCTGCCTCGCACTTTGCCAAGTCTTGTCGACCACTTTCCGCTTCTCACAGGTCGACTTCCGTCCCTTCTGCTGATGACGAAGTGGACCAATGAGTTATAAGTTGCAGCATTCCTTCCCCTCCATGGCTGCTGTGAAAAGGTCATGAGAACATGCACATGGAAGCTGACAAATTTTGTGACAGAGGCAGAGCAGGAGGCAAAACCTGTTCTTACCAAGTCATTTGATTAGTCGGATCTCGTGTAAATTAAGGAGAGGCGACATTCCTCTGAAGCTGTAAGCATTGCATCATTTTGCCTGGTTTCCCCTCCAACCATCGCTTAGATCAGGTCTAGTACATGCATCGGGAAGACTGACTGAAGCTACTCATCGCACATTACATAGCAGCATAACAATCTTGCTAGTTACCAGCTCTTAGCCAAACAATCCCTCTGTTGCTTAACCTTAACAATGGCACTAAGGTAGTGACTCAGCTTCACTTTGAGCACGCACTTCACCCACGCATTATGGTAGATGTAGTCAGCGGTACAGATTGCGACTATTCATTGAGCTGGAGAATGTGGCAATGAAGATGCTTCATGGGATACTTCAGGAGACGAGCAATAGTAGCTACAGGCGACCAGATCTCCTCCCATGGTATCGAAATTGCAAATGCGGTGGTGCAGGCGCGTGAGGTGATTCGGCCGATGCCAGCAGTCGCGTGATAACGATGTCCAGTCAAACACCGCTACACCATGGTAGGCTTCCATGCCTCTCAGCTCGTTCTGCATTGCACTTTTGTGTGTTGGGCAAACATCCGATGTTGTGTATTGTTTACCGAATGTCAGTTCTAGCAACAAAGAAAGGTGACGAAGGATGGGTCTGACAAGACTAGGGCAAGCAGATCTCGCGTGCGATGATGGTAATGATTATTTGAAAGAGTGCAGCACTTGATGAGCATCCTTGTGCTTCTCAGAGCCACCACCACCATCTCATCTACTTCCGAACGTTATGAAATAATTACAGGAGTAAGTTCCTTCGAGTGCTGTTTACCAGGACGTATTATGGGATAAATGTGCCATCAGCAAGAGGCGCACATGCGATCCGCATTCGGACGAAGAGGTTGGCCCCATTCTATCAGCAACTTATGGCACGATTGTGCTGCTTGATCCAGACGAGATGGACCGGTTACAACATTTATTGGAGGAGCATGCAATGGCAGGAGGAGAGTTTCCACAATTTTGCTCCCAAAATTACTCAACTCATTAAAAGTGGTGGTGAGGTCACGCGAGGCAGGAGGGCAGGTGCCCTCCTCTGTGTGCTGCGGTGGTGACTTTGCCTTTGACTCAGCGATGGCGGAGGGGGAAGTGGTAGAGCCAGATGTCGACGAATTGCGCGTCAATCTGATGCATTAGACGACAGGGCCCAAAGGCCAGCCCACTCGGCATGGCCATAGTGGCTATCCAAGTGACCGCAACCAAAACTGTCAGTCAAACAAGCAAAGCGCTATACTCATGTTCGTCCAATTTGGCAAGCTTTAACGAAAAATGGACCTGAAACACCTTAGGCCAATCAGATCAATGGTTGATCCGCCCTCCACATGCAATGACCACAGTCAACTTTTAAGTGAGGAACGCCTATTTACCAGCTTCCAAAGCCCTGCTCGCCTTTTTAATTGTCCCAACTGATGCCAGCTTTAGCCGTTGGGGGACAGAGAGTCTCATCAGGTTTCACTCGACTTACCCATTTAAACACGAAACACCATACAATGCACAACGAAAAGGATCAGACACAACTTCACATTGTAAATACGCATTCGTCGTTTTAGCCCATTATTTATTTAGTGAAAAGATTCCATCCTAGTTTGGACACTTCACCAAATGGACTACTGCTGGTACGCAGTTAATGGGAGCGTTTTCTACCAAACCACTTCTACACGTGTGAAGGTGGGAGGATTCGGTCACAAAGAAGACTCGCGCGCGACATTACCATCGACGCTATAGAGCGCTTATTTGGTACGCATTACATTCCACTTTCTTGCCTTCCTCTTCGGAATGCAGTTGAACCTCAATGCTGCCCTTCCGCGGCTCTTTTCCCTTCCCCTTTACAGTTGGTCTCATTCCCATTGTCCGGCACGGCAATGGACTAAAGAGTAGGGAACAAGTAAAGTTGGCAGAAATCGATGGCAAGTTATGCCATTTCTTACTTCTTTCCTGCTTTCTGCCCCTCTCTCCTGGCCTTCTCCTCTCATTCACACGCGTTATCACCAAGCGTGGACATGACAAGAAGGGACTGTGTCTCTACAACAAACACACAAGCTAGATGTTTGTTTCCAATCGCTTCAACTACAGCCAGCTCCACGGTTTGTGGCTACAGTAGCTGCGTGGGTAGAAACGGTGGGTGTGCGTCTGTTTGGAGGATTGAACGAATGAGCGATCAGATAGAAGAAGGCAAGAATACGAGAACTTGGTATTTCATCATTAAACTGCACTGAATTACCTCACTCCTTGCACAAAGACGTCGCATATTGGCGTATTCCTGTCCCTATTCCTGTGCTTCTGCTCTGATTTTACTCATCCCTTTCCTTCCCTTCTACTGTTCAACTCTAATTGCCTCCACTATGATGCTTAAATTAACCCATTCCCCTCTCTGGTGAAGAACTTTCCCTCCTTCACCCGAGCACAGAATAAAGGAAATTTCATTGCAACACTTTACTTTTTAATGTCGCAGAGCTTATGCACTATCTGCACTCCTCACCGTGCCTCCTTGCTGTGCACTTCACAACCATGGAACCAACAGCAGCAAAAGCAGTAGTAGCCAACGCACTGGTTCACCAACACTTGCTTCTCTGAGAAGCATAGTTGTAAGCTGGTCTGGGCTAGACCAGGCTCGACCATCTGCCCTATCATTTGCACTTCATGGATGCCTTTAATACCTCAGAATTTGAGCACTGCCACATTCGCCACTGCAAATCAACTTGAAAGCCTTCGGGTGCAACTGAGGCTTTTCCATTTATGCCTCGGAGGACGGCGTGACGTGTTTGCAATAATGACAAACGAGGAGTAGCTTTTTCTCCTGTTCCATAATCCAGTTCAATGCCACCTGATTGTCTCATTTCTCTCCCAACACTTTACGCTGTCTCACAGCACTGCCCACAGGCTATGCTTCACCATGCCATCCTTATTCAAAGCCACTTTACAAACAACAGGCAGGTAGTAGCAGTCTCATGCACTTATCTTTATTTAATGCGCTTTCAAGGTGCCAAAACTACCTCGTCCCTTAACATTCTCCAAACTGAAGTACACTTCTCCCCCTTCTCTTTCTATGCCATTTCCCACCACTGCTTTGTTAGTGATTTCTAAACACCGTCAATTATCTACCTCCACTACTCATCGTTCGATTGTGCGTCTACCGCAGTGTGCCAAGCAGTCGTACAGATCAGACCGGCAACAGCTCAGGTTTCAACCCACTTCACTCATACGATCATTCACTCTCGTCAGTTCTTGTGCCATTTCAGACAAACACTTCACCAGCTTCTTGCTCTTTACCACAAAGGTTTATCCACCATGTGGCATGCGGGTGACGTGATTCTGTCTCTGGTAAATTACAACGAGTTGCCAATCGTGCAAAGAACCGGATGCTGTTCCTCCAAGCGAAAATTACAATAAATTCACACTCACTCATGGAGTGTGCGTGGAGCCTCGGCATCTGCCATCGCCATCCCGAAGGTGTTTATAGACAAATTACATTTCTCTACTCCCAAGCCGTTAGGCTGCACTAGGAGAGTATTCTGCTCAAGATCATTTCAACTTCACCTCAGCGGAATGCCCAAATCCGTGACCACATCCTCACTCGCCTTCTCCTCCCTTCACCAATTTTATTGCATGTCACCTTACAATGCTAAGCTCAAGTTCCCTCAGTTCTTTCCTGACTTAGTTGACCGGTAAAAACGGAAGTTAGCGTGATTATGCCTCCACTTGTCATACAATCTGCCCTCATCCAATGATACAATTGCCTCTTTTCAAACAGCAATTAATTTTATCCTTTCATGTAATACTGTGAGCCTCATCAGTGCCTCGAGACTGGCATCTTTCCTACCACCGAGTTTGAGTTGCTATCTACCCTACCATTTAACTACTAGCGTTGTGGACTCTGCTAGGGTGAAAGAGCTTTGAGCGTGGATATTCCTCGCAGCAAGATATTTGTAGGGACCACTGTCAGTGAAGTAGAACAATGAGTAATATTTAAAAATGCAACTTCATTCAAAAGTAGTTTTTAACTATAATGGAAGGCTTTGCAAAGCGCATACAACCTAATCTACGAAAAAATTCAGGACCCAGTAATCAGCAAATCCGCACTCAGAAAGACTATTAGATCCGGTTGGCAAATGACAGAACTTCGCCAAATAAATAAAGAATGCAAGTCATAAAAGCCTGTTATTGGAACATTCTTTTCAGGAAAACCAGACATCTCTAAAGCAAAAGGAAAAAGTGGCAAAAGCAACGATGGAGAGGCCATCAACATCTAGCTACACCGCCATATCGAAGGTTCAAGAAGCTTATTTGAGCCTTCTTCTCCATCACATTGAGTTCCTTTAGTGCCTCCCTTAAAACAACCGTATGACCCTCATAGCTCGGTGCAACTACAAAAAATTGATACAGGAGGCATCAGAATGTCAAACAAAAAAGGAAAATGAACCAGAGGGAACAACACCCACCATTCTTCAACTTCTGCCCATAGACCACTTTCCCATCGAATTCGTTGGCAGGAACCTGGAGAGCCTTCGATACCGTGTCGATAGTGATACCAAGATGCTCCTCAATTTCCCCTAGCAACTGCTTCTCATTGTACCAAATGCAACAACCACCGCTAGATACCAGACGCGTATCAAAACAACCACGTCCACGGGAGGTGCAGTTGGCGTGATACCACACCTAGTGAAATAGGAGAAAGAACTTTTTCTCGTACACTAGCCTGCTTTAAAAGGCTTTGCTAAGAGCCTTACACCCTTCCCGTTTATTCGAATCTGAAGATATCGCCTTCGTCTCGACTTAGCCTGATTGCTTGGTTGGGTTGCTCATGAGATGACAGTAGTTTACCACCTGAGCCAACAGTCCTCCAACCACTTCCTGTGCTTAAAATTATTTTTAGATTTGTAAGGCTTACAAACAACACGCTGGCAGCCGACCCAGCAGCTAGCTCAACGATATGAAGCTCCGCTCATGCACAACTTTGCTTACTAAAACTTCGAGCTGTGTAAACCGCTTGTCTGAAAGACTTATACACAGATAAAAAGATGAGTTAAGGCGACTGAGAAATTCTTTGGGCAGCCAAGAACGTGATAGAACTAGCCTGAAATTGTAAATAAGAACTAATTATACCAAATTATAGATTTGAAAGACCAAGCTAATCAAGTATCAGTCAGAGGTGGTTAAACTGAAGGACTCTCGAAGAGGGTTTCTGACAAAGAACTTCCAACCCAGGATATTCAGCTTCTCATATCTAAGGAGCGTTATGGAATGCAATAAAGCATGGCATAAGACATGATTTCAGGGGCAATTATACAGGAAATCACTTTGCCTACCTTTTCTTTGCAAGTGGCCACCAAACTAATAGCGAGACCCATTCTAAATTAAGAAAAAATTTCCAATGCTATCCGCGTAATGTTTGTAAACGTTTCATCTTTTACTCATAGGGCAAGTACACAAAACGCACCGTTCAGCTCTGCCGACACGACCAATACGATGAATGTAATTCTGCTTCTCATCTGGCAGTGTCACGTTGATTACTAAGATGATAGGGGAAAAAGGCAATAAAGGACAAGCGGAGTCAAGATTATTGGTTGACTGTGAAGATGAAATCTTCTTCTGACTAATTGGTTAGCCTAAAGTTGCATTATATCAAGTAGGTGGGCCTCAGGCAAAGTCTTTGGCCAGCCTTCACGCCTACAGTCCGTCACACGCACAGCCGCCTGAAGACGAAGTCCAACTGTATATTTACCTGGTGTTAGCACAAAGTCACTTCTCAGCATTATCGCATTAAAGTAACAAATCTCGCACTTATGCAAAGTTGAAGATGGAGTGGACTATAAGTTGGTAGCCTTTAACGTTCATTTTCATCAGCTGGTGATTGACATCCGGCATTCACTTAGCGGGTTTTCCCCAAGCAATTTCACCATAGCTCACTTTAGGCGTGACTGGAGGTTCCTCTTGACGCCTTTGTCTCAAATTCCTTATAAAGTCGAAACCAACACTTAGCTTGATATTCATTGCGAAGGGGGATAGGAGATCTATGCCTTAATATAGTGCATCTACTTTGAAGCCATTCACCACCAGATTCTACCACTGCGTTAAATGCCTTCCCCAAAGATGACAGGAAATTTTGCAGCTTTGAGCAACAATTAAGCTTGGTTCGTAAAGCAGACAAGTTGAGACCATAATCATCAGATTCCTTCAAATGAAAGAGGTTCTCACCATAGGGTAGACCTGCTATGTCGATACCACGTGCCGCGACGTCGGTACAAATGAGGAAATTGACATCACCATTCTGAAAGAGGATCAGTCGCAAAGGTGAAAACGAAAAATGCAAAAGGGAAAGGAAAGAACGGGGTAAATGGATTCAAACCGAGTACACAGACCTTGAATTTCTGTAAATTTGCCTTCCTTTCTGCAGGATTACGATCGCTGTGAAGGCAAACACAACTGAATTGACCATGAGACGTTGACGGACCTAAGAACATGCAAGTACTAACAAGAATAATGGGACCGATCGACTAATTTCCCTGAGTGTATAATCACCGCTACACCTTTGTTTTGGGGGTAATAAACTGGAGTTTATTATATCAATGTCCGAAAAAAAATATTAGCAGTCTTTCTAAATTCTTACAATTAAACTACGATACCAGTTGCGTTTCCTATTCGGAACATCAGGAGACAGAGGAGTTAAATGGATTGAGATAAATCATTTCGGCATAAAACCTTGACCAGATTTAGACAGAATCAATGGAGCCAAAATGGGATAATGAGCACCCGAAGAACGACTGTTCTGGAGCCTGTGTTCTTTTGGCAACGCCGGTACTGTTAAGCTGGACGAATCCTGACATCCTCCTACTGGCAAATAGCAGACCACAGGCCTAGACTGGAGGTACCGCTGGTATCAACCAGTTAGTCTACCTTCTTCGAGCTAAAGTTAAACACCTAGCCTTATGTGAAAATAGATCTAAAGAAAGCTTTATAATGAAAAATATATCCAATTCTAGCAGCTACACACATCTTTAACTTTGTAGAAACTGAATCGAAAGGAGGCGATTATGTTCATCTGGGTCTAATGTCCAGCTGAATCGAATGTTTACAACCACAACTTCTGAGTTCGCATTATTCAAAAGCTGAAATCCAGTGACCGCCCTATCACTGTACCGTACGCTTTCGTTTCCACACTCCGTTCTAAGCGGTGACAAACTGCCCCTATTACTTTTCGCTTTTTTTACCAGTGGATGAGATGAACTTGTGTTAAAACCAAAACCTTGAGCATGTTTAGAAGTAAGTACACTGCCACAGCACTAAGTTTCCACTTACCGCCACCCAGAGTGATAAAGTATTGCTCCAAATTATCACAATCCAACTTGGTGCGACAAAAAATCAACGCACGATCCATTTTCTGCTGTTCAATCGCCCGTACTACATACTGTCCCTTGAGCAGTTTAACTGCTTCCGACATGAGCTCTATTAGAAGGGAGGAGGCAGAACAAGTTAGGCAACCAATGATGATAAGGTAGGAATGAGGCATAGACCAGGGGTCAAAAGTGACTTAACCAGGGGTCTCATAGTTGGGATTAAGCTTGTCCCTCATATGAACACCATCGGTCTGGATATGCTGGCTGGATGAGCTCATTAACTGTCTCCACGAGGTGTCCTGATGTGGATCTACGGCGCATACCTGAAATGAAATGCATGTGAACATTAAATGCACCGACGGAGCTTTTATAACCAAAAAGTACACAACAATGCTTGGACTTGGAAGTGACCAACCTGTTGCATTCCTTTCCGCTAATGCAGTTAGACTATTGTTCTTCGACTTCAAAAGTTTAATTTAAAGCCCTGATTATGTCACTTATGCTACCAATCTGTCAGACCTTCCATTTCTTTAACAAGGACCACTACGACTCATCAGAAGTAAATTATCTAAATACATATTCAAAAGCACTTCATCAAGCAAACCAACCAAAATTATTGACTTACGACATGGTGAACTGTTTCTGGAACGGAATCTTGACCCTTCAGATCGATCCAAACAGGAAAGTGCATTAACTGGTTCTAAAGCGGAGAAAAAACAGGGAAATTTCAAGTTGTAAGCAGAGTAAGGGAAGATCAACACTAACAGCACGTGTAAAACGGTCCTGATGAGCTTTGACAACACCCACGAATCGACTTTCGCAAGAGAAAATAGTCCTTGCAAGAAACTACTTCAAAGATTACTCGAACACTGCATCGATGGCAATTCTGGTAAGCTTATTCATCGGCCGGAATCGACATGAACATCACGAAAGTACATCTGGTCTGGATTCCCAATAACACGGAGTCGCACAATAGCAACACAATCCCCCAAACTACACTTAAAAAAACTATGATTTGCCATTGAGTGATTCATTACCAAAATCTGACTTTTTAACCCTTTCCTTGCAAATATTTCCTGCTATTGTAGTTTTTTAAATACTACGAAAAATATTCGAAGAAGAGCTCCTGCATTTTTGGGAAATAGGTTGCCCAAAAATGCCTTTATCGCCTTCCATTCAATGGCGTACACGACAGTGTTTAAAAGCCTACTTATATACAAGTCATTCTTTTGACTCTTCAGGGTGTATAATGAAGCTGAGGAGTAGTTAAATAAGACCAGAAAGTCTCACTCTGGAAAGGGCAAGGAGTATGACTCTCTTACTGTTACGCTTAACCAATATTTGAAAACCCTCAATTCTGGAAATTCGTCCATATAGCTGTTTAAATTAGTCGCTAGTACAAAGATGATTATCTCTAGATATTCAGCGAGCTCACGGTGATGCTGAACCATTGTGTCCAATCCTCTGATAAAAAGACCCGTGCGATTTCGCCAAATGAAAAGGTGGACATCGAACAGGCGTTTCACGAACCGTCTGTGTCCAGAGAAATGAACATTGAAGCTGTGACTCGTAGGCTGAGATTGCCACCCAAATGCCCCACCTCTTAGCGACTGAACTTCTTGTCACTAAAATACATTATATCCGAGATCTACCACCCCTTTGGGGAGATACCCTCGAGTGAAGGTGTTAAGTCCGCCTTTGCAAGGACCTCCGTTCACATCCGCATACTGTTTTATACGCTCACTCACTCACCGCCTTAATTAACAGCGTGCAGACTGAGCCCACATAAGAAAGGTGGCAAACTTGAAACGTACCGCTGTGAGTATTACCACTAATGTAAGATGACTTCGTTTAGGTTAAAAATTGCGAATTTTGATGACTCGAATGCCTCAGTAATTACGGGATCGCATATTTCAAAACCCCCTTCAAGGAATAGCCAGAAAGAGCAATTCTGGCCTTACCACCTAAATACTACACGGGAAGACCACAACAAGAGGTCTTAATCCACAGGAAGATGAGTTGGTAAGCTCACCAACAAGGATCCAAAATAAAAGCCACTATCGTAGCTCGGGTATTTTCTTAGAATCAAGTAATTAATTGCCGTCCAAAATGCTAGCAGCCAATGTGGCCAATAGATTACTGAAAGGAACATACGGCTAGTTTCTTAACATCAAACGAATGTAGCGTAGCTGAACACACGACCATTTGAAGACGCTTTCCATCTGGCGTGACCTTGGGGCAAAGGGCGTGCAGACGTTGGATCATTGGCCCATAGCCAGCAGAAAGAAGGCCATCACATTCGTCGAGGATGAAGAAGCGACAATTGGCCAAAAACAAGGCGCCTGTCGAGATCATATCCTCCAGACGACCAGGTGTGGCAACAACTATGTCAACCTGGTTAATGAATAGGCGATTCAAAGACGAAAAAAGAAGCAAATGCGTAATCAAATAAAGTGTGAATGGAAGCAGAATAAACGAGCAGAGGAATGTCAGAAACAGCAGACAGATCCGAGACAAAAGGGCTTGCAGATTAGCAATAAACCTATTTGGATTGTGCAAATAAAATAATAAATAAATATACGCACGTTTTCTAAACGAACAGCTAAGAGGAAGATTTAATATCAAATAATTAAAAACGAGACAGGGAGATAAAAAGACCAGATTGAAAAACCATAGACGCAAGAATGCATCAGATATGGGATGCTAGACGCCAGATTGATGAATGGATGGGTACAAAATGAACAAATTGATAGACCAGATGCGAATAGATGAACAAAGCCGTAACCACCACGTCAAGCTGGTAAAAAGGCGGCTAGAACTAAGCCGCAACGGCCGTAAAAGTGATCTTTCATGTCTTTTCCTTCAGCATAAGCATTCCGACAACTGGATAGATGACCAACTAGTAACAGAATCAATTAAGTTGGCCAATGTGAGAATGGGTAAAGTGAAAGCGGATGGAAATGTGCAAAATCGACGAGCGAATCAAAGATGCTTAGATGGAAAGATCAAGGGCCAACAGATGCCTGAATTAATAAACAGATAGATGTGGACTGTATGGATGCCAGTTAACTTAAACGACAGACTACTGCGATGGATGAACTCAGGATGTAAAATGAAGGAATACATCAAGGGCAGATAAATAGGTCGGGCGAAACCGCGTATTGAAAATAACTTTTCGACACCATCCTTCGGTTAAATGAGAAAATTCCTCTGTCTTCGTGGATGATTGCTGCAATTACTAAATGATGCCTTGAGACCGACTGGTGCAAACGTGAATAAGCAGACGGGTGGAAGTGTTCTAGGAAATATGGGTACATAAAAAATTGAATGGGGGCCAGAGTTGATGAATGGTTTAATGAATGCATGCATTGATAAGGACAGATAGCTGAATCAGAGATGGATAGAAAGATGGCCTGACTAAGGACAAAATTAATAATTAGAAAGTTGATAAGCAACTGGGCACACCAGGACTTAATAGATAAAGAAAGGAAAAATTGACGAAACTGGGTTGGACAGGCATGACCAGGATTTTAATTCGTGATTTAACGAGGAAACAATTTCACAAAGACCGGAAATGTGTTTGCAATAACCAAAACTGTTGTTAAGGAGATAAAATACAACAGAGTATTGCCCTTCTTATGGTTAGATAGAGCATTGGTGGCAAAAATATGTGAATGACTTGATTCCACCGAAGGTAGGGTCAGGTAAATGAATGAAGCCATAGCAACTTACCCCCTTACCAATTTCATCTGTAAGCTCCTTGGCGCTGGTCCCACCAATGACCAACGCGACACGGGGGCTTGGATCCGTGAGGTATTTCTTAAATTTTTTCATCTGATCGTAGGTCTGCTCTGCCAATTCCCGTGAAGGCTGTTAGAGAAGTAGCACTCATTTAAGGCGCCTTCAAGGATACCCAACATGTTTTTTACCAGAATTGCATGAATGCGATATCATGACTTGGTTGCTCTAATCCAAGGCCATAAACACGCAACAAACATTATCCATTTAAAAAGCCGGATCACCCGATCTCTAAAGCACCAAAGCTAAACAGAGGCTTCAGCTGCCAAAGGCACAAGAGTAGGAAGGGAGATACTACCGTAGCGGTGACACTGTGTCTGATGTCCTATCAATGCCAGCAGAGTTGTCCAGGATACGCATTGTTGATCAATATACAAGGCTACGATAGCAGAAAATGGATGCAACAAAATCTACTAACAAACAAAGTTTCCCATCAACAATGGCATCAATTCCTAGACCACAAAACGTCAACCGTAGCTTTAAAGAACTTTAAGCACAGCATGCCTTGGCGATAAAGCGTTTAAACATCCAACATTAAAACAGTTCAAGGGTTCCAAAGCCCCAAAGGCACCCATATCGCTGCAAATTAGTGATGATTCTGTCACAATTGCTTTCAGCACGTTGTCTTCATTATTCGCACCACCATCAAAACAGGCATCTTAGCAAAAGCAAAGTCAGTTCATGGAATGCCTTCCCGATACCAGATGCCTGAACAGCATATATCCCGTCATCATAAAAATGCATAGGGTTCCAACATTTCTACGACATTAATGTGCAGAAAGCAAATGCCCGCAGTCTTGAAAAAGTAACACAGGCTAAGTTTAAATGGCAGAATTCCACTTTTAAAACAGAAGAGTTGAGCCCCACAATGAGACGAAGAGGTGAATTGAAAAGTAAGAACAGGATTCGTAATATTGCATCAATCTGCTTCAGAACCGAAGCAAGTGTTACAATGTAGCACGCAATCTGATCATCACCAACGATGAAGTAAAATGGGCTTAGCACAGCTCAATCTACTAAAAATTTTTAAAGGCAATGACTAAATGCCGGGCTGCGAAATAGATCCTTGTCTAACGCGAATCAAAATTCTCAATATTACTTGGCCATCCAAAGAAGGAAGCCTTCACCAAAGTTAACCATAATGTCCCCAATATCACCTCAACAATCAAAGCCAGAGGAGACTTCGCACTGAGCTTGAAGGAGCCCTGTGGCTTTCCACCTAAAATAAGGGAAAGAAAACGTAAAGGAATAGCGGAAAATAAAAAGCGAATAGAGGAAAAAAGAAGGTAACCACTGTTTACCTGAATAAGACGATAAAACCACGTTTTTCCCCTCTGCAGCGTTGATCGAAACGAAACCGTCGGTGGGTGGGAAGGCGAATGGCGTCTCCCCGAAGTTGAGCAACAACTCAGCATTCTTTAGACTTACTGATGGAAAAAGCCCCGCCGAGATGTGATGAACGGGTACATCAAAAGCCTTGGGGAAGCGGTTACCTATTTGAAAGCCAGAAAATCAGCCTAACAAATTTGGATTCGCAGCATAGCCACAACAGAAGGTATCTACACAGATTACAATGCTGAAATACACCAGCATCCATCTCGGTCCTAACCTCGTGCCTCCTGAACCAACGAAAAATTGGCAAATGCTTCATTTACCACCGTGACGGTAGTAAAAGGGCAATGCTGTTGCAGTGGAAATGCAGAACATGAGCATAAAACCGGGTAATGCCAAAAGACTGCTAAAAAATAACAAATGGCTTAAGAAGCACGGTGGTTTAGACCCTACCTTCAGGGGTTGTTAAAGCACTGCAGAAATTTTTGGTCACCAGCGTGGCCTACCATTTTTGGACCAGCTGATGGTTCGAGAGTCCAAATCGAGATAGCAGCCGAGGACATCGTTGAGTCCGAACGACTCGCCATAATCGTCGAACTGACGACGATGAGACTTCTTTCCCGTACCACCGAAACCGAAGCTCTCAGTGTCTGTCCCGATATCATAACAGGCCAGTGCAGTTGACCAGCCAATACGACATAACCCATCGTCATTGACCTTTGCTTCATAGTAGTACTTGCCTACAAGTATTTGGAGAAGTTGGCGAATGTTTTTTTTGTCTCTCACAATTCGTCTCCGAGCCTTTCATGGTACAAATCACTCAGAAATTTTGTTAAAGTGGGATAAAGATGCAATCAAGACTATATGCTGGCAACTTTGACAGTGACCCAAGATCTAGATCCAATCCCATTCAAACGGTTAATAAAAAACATTGTGTGGTCCACCTATTGAACCACCCATCTCTAGGGAAGGCAAAAAACCTCGAACAGTAAAGCTTACGCAAAAGCTTAAAAGTGATGCTTTGACACTCACGCTAGTCCTGTGACGACCAACTTCTTGAGAGGAAAACATATTAACACTATTTGCAATGCTTAAACAAAAAACAGACTTCATGCCGATGACCCAAGGGAAATAAACATCGCATAGCCACAAGGTGAGGTTAACAGTCGACAAATTGTTCTGGCTTTGGCGTTTACAAACCAGAACTAGAAATACATTACTAAACGGGAGGTGTGAGGGAAGGAGGGAGATAGCGTTTTTAGCCGGAGAAAAAGGAATTCTCTGTCAAAGTGCTTCAAAGACTTCAAACTTATTTGGCTGTCTTCTACAAATTACTTGATTGTCTCAGATACTAAGGTAGTCCATATTACTACGACAAATGCTACATCTACGACGCCCAGGATAGGCAAGTGTAGCTCCTCACTTCTGTTTCCAGTAAAATTTAATTAAAGCAGATAATAAAAGACTAGAGTAAGACGGCGGCCCATCTGCGAGTTCCATAGGCATCTCGTAAACACTATTCAACTGCTGGTGAAGGGTGGCATCGCCTACAGATAACAACAGATTCCATAACTTCGATACTCTCGTTAACCGCAGCGATTCAGTCTAAATTTCATAGAAAATGTATGCTAGCGGTGTCGATAATATTTACAAGGTTTAAAGCCTCACCATGGTTTCGGACACCCTTTGTGGCCCGTGCCCCATGCCAAGCAAATTGATCACGACTTTGGCACAGAAGACCATTTGGGTCAATGGCAAAGGCCTCGGTTCTATCAAACACATTGAGGCAAACATTTTTTGCCGTCTTACTACCACCTTCAGTAGTCTTTTTGGTCTGAAACAAAACGAAGAGAAGAGTCTGAGTGAAATGGGGAAATAGACTTCCGAATCAGCACATCTACAGGCTATAAGGTGAGCTAAATTAGCTTCAAAATTTGACTTGCAAAAACATTCGAAGCTCCATATGCGGAGTGTTTAAATCAAGATTGAATTTCATACTTGCAGGACAAGGATATAGAAACGAATGAAAGCAGCACGTGCAAAGCTTATGTTGAAACCCTTGACGGGCAGTGTTAATGTTATGGACTAGTCCAGTCTACATATTACTAACCAAGAAATAAAGCAACGATAGCAGAGAGTGCGTGCAACAACCCTTGGTGACAAAAGTTTTTCCGTCAACACTGGCGTCAATTCCTGGTCCACAAAATGTCAACTGTACTTTCAAAGAACTCCATGTACAGCATGCCCCGGTGGTAAAGCGTTTAACCATCCAACAAAGTTCCAAAGGCGCCCACACCTCGGCACGTTAGCGATGACTGCCGTATTGGTCTCCAGAACGTCATCAACACAACAGTAACTTTTGTAAACAAGCCAATGTGAGAAATAGCTTTCTAGTACTAGATGTCTGATCAACATAAATTTCCTCATCACAAAAACGCACAAGAGTCCAACCTCTTGAAAACTGTAAATACAACACCACCATTCACAAACACCAACACTTTTAATCTCAGAAAGGGAGCCAGCTTTTCCCGGAAGTGATTAGTCGCACTGATTAATCGTTTCCTCTGCAGGGCCGGATATGAGTGTGGACACAGGATAAAACTATGAAAAAGGACATTTTTACCCAAAGCTCTTTTTCCCCTCTTGTAAACTCAAAACAATCAGGCTTGACAAGAGCCATCCGCCTACCACAAACAATAGCAACATGTGTAACAAATTGGTTCAGTACGCTATTCGTGGGTTAAACGAGCACACATAAAAAACGAGTAAACTTAATGCTGGAAAAGTCCTACCGATTTTATACCCTCTAAGTCCTTGATCGTCTCGTAGACAATCTGGATGACAGGCAGGCAGAAAGCGCCAGTCTTTCCACTGCCAGTTTCCGCGGCCATGAGAACGTCGCCACCACCCAGGATGAGAGGCACGGCCTCGCTCTGAATGTCTGTCGGCAGAATCCAATCCATCTCCTGTACTGCTTTCGACAACTCTGGCAATACACCCATTTCTTGACAAATTGAAAACAACTTCAGCGGTAGCCGGGTGTAATTGGGACAAAAAATAGAAAAATTTTTGACACCACTGTCGCATATGGCGCCAAACAGTCTTAGTTTAGTCCTACACATTACACGGGTGGCATTTATTTAAAATTATGTAATTTGGATTGGAAGGAAAGAAAGAAATTAAACTACCGATTTCACAGTTGAACAAAAAAATACCCGGGCCGTGGTGAGCGATTATCCCAGCGATCCAATCATCGAACCCAGTTAAAAAACCTTACGGATTATTAACATTAATTTGAAAGGAGCCAAAAATTACATACAAGTTATTTTTACTCACTTTTTGACAACCTTTTCTAGCTAAATATCTCATTCCCAGGTTTCACTCATAAAGTCAGAATTTAGCATGTCACAGTGGTAAGCACTAACGCCTAGCGAAAAAGTTCGGTAAAAAGTGGATGCAACTCGAAATCATACCAAATAAGTCATTATTGACATTGGAAAATAATATTGCAAAAATGATCGAAGTGATAATTTCAATAGGGCATACATACACTGTTTGAGACAATGGGTAACCTGGATTAATTGGATAGATCACTAGCAGGACAAGGAGATTTGGATAGCCTAAACGAGTTATTTGGGCTCACCAAACTAGTAGTTTAAGCTAGAAAAGTGTCGACTCTCTGATCAAGTTAAAACATTAACATTCAAAATGCCAAAGCAAAATCTCAGCAGAAGGAGGATATGAGTGACCCGAAGAAAGAAATGAACCACGATTTGCCAAAATGAAAACGAATGGTTTGGAGCGATGCAACAATTTTGATACTTCGGAGCTAATTTAGCCCTCCGGTGGATAAGTCAAAATGCATTTATGGCCGAGCTAGTATTTGTCAGCAATGACGGACAAACAACACACAACAGAATTTAAAGACTGAGAAGATGCGTATGCTTCATTAAAAGATAGAACGGAACTGCATATGAGGAGAGTATCTTCGGTTTTGATTCAAAATCAGGTGTTGACAACATTTTTAGGAAAAAAAAGGATTTCTTCTAACAGTCTTAATTCATTTTAAAGCGCACAGCTCTAGGAAACCTGCGCTTCATGAAACCTCATAGTCGTAAAAAACCTATTTTGACTGAGGCAGATTCAGATGCATTCACCAAACTCACTTGACGTTCTGTAATGAAATGTCCACACAAGGAGCACAAATAGAAAATCAGGCAATAATCAACACTCTGACACAATTATGAATATCTACACCTCGTAATGGAAGCATATGAATAATCACATGTACTTTACAAGGCCCTACATGCTGTGTCAAATCAAGCCGCATATTTTAATATAAGAGAGAAAATGTGATAGATAACGTAAGCGGATTTGTATGAAATAGGGCTTCACGCTACAAGTTTTCCTGTGCCAAAGGCAGCACACCAATATTTTTAAAATACTACCACATGGTATGCCATATTTTATGCGAGAAAGAGCTAGCAAGAAAAAAATCGCAAGCTTGTGTTAAAATTAAGAGATACTTACCGGTTTCAAAAGCTGTCCCCATTTCCCGTACCGCTTACAACAAGAAATATGAACCTGACTATGTGGGTCAGCAATCATATCCAGAGGACACAGCTCAGCCAATCGAAAAACGAAATATGGTAATTCCTTTCATAATTAATTCCCATAATTTTCTTCAGTTTTGGCCTCGCAAACTTCCGTATGGATCTGGATTTAATAAAATACTGCTGTGGATGAAGTCTCCTCCCTGACTATGCAGCAAAACGATTCTGCGTTATTTGTGCAAAGATTTAGTGTTTCTTCACTGGTAAAATACCATTTTTGCTTTCTGCGTACTGCCTTCAGCATAATTTCTACCATTGAGCATGATGAATTCTGGTTACACAAGCACCTAAACATAAAATGCTTATGAGAACTTAGATATTCCCACACCTAAAAGGAGTTTGAGTTGATGCTGGAGCAATCCTGCTGCTATTTTAGTAGTTGCTGGCCCATTCATTGTTTTTATTGCTAATTGCTCTGAAATACAACTTGGGGGAAATTTTGCCTACATAAGTCTTAATATTTTACCCATAGGTTTTAGAAACAAGTCAACTATATCGAATTGAAATCTTAGCCTCATTACACGAGCATTGCATAGTAAGCCTTAAGGTTTATGTCCTAGCACATACCACACTTTCACCGTTATTCTCGGGTAGTAATAATTTACGCCCCTTTTACTAACCCTGATATGAAAAGTTTAAATGTTCTTAGATGTCTTTATTATTGCGGCTGAACTAGTAAGTAGGTAGCGTATAAATGCTAATTAGGCTGTGAAATTCACCAAGTCTGGGTGTTTGAATAGCTCATTCAAAATAATATTCAGACTGCTCACCCACCTCTCGCCCGCAAGTTGCATCTTAGTCCTAGTCTTTTGGTCGCCAGCCCTGAGGCTACCCTCTTGAGTTACCTTCAACAATGTCACAAGGAGGTTTTCTTTCTTTTATTAATGCATAGACTTTGTCTTCATAATCGGCTCGGCCTAGCGGCTCTTTTACGTCGGACCAAACTTTTGCCACCTCGAATACAGCGCTGCAGATGCTGTCTTCGTCCTTCTTTGGTAGCCAAACAATACATTTGTTTTTGCGAATGGCTTGGTGGAAAAGATACCTTCAGCGAAATTCAGCACCACTTTGGCGTTACTAAGGGAAACAGGTCGATAGCTAGTTCTAGGCATATTATAAATTGCACCGATCGGGTTTCTTTCCCTATGGCAACTTGTAACTATGTCTCTCCTTTTCCTCTCATCTTACTTCCTTAGACTGAGAGCATTTTTGTAGATGGAGGACCGACACAAATCTTGTTGCAATGGTTTGAGGAAGCTTGGAGGTTTACTATTGGCTTGGCTGCACCTAAGTTAAGAAAGAATCTGCAGAAATATCCCTCTAGTTTTCCTGCCACAAGCATGCATGAATGGGAGCCATTTGGAAGTAGATAAGACAAGGAATAGAATGGCTCACTGGCTCTCTAAGCAAGGCGCAGAGAAGTACGATTTAAATATTGGCGTTTGACTGTCTAATGGACATCTGAGAGACTGAATTGAGGCGAAGTTTTTGACACTTCATGCCTGTAACTTCGACCGTCTGGCAGAGATTGTTGATCTTTAGAGAGTGGAGTTTTCCCAAAATGATGTATGATCGGACTCACGCTCTGAACTAACCAGCCACCTAGTCGGTGACCCCGTTGGATGGTATGCCTCGAAAGGCCCGTTCTGCTAGATAGCAAAGATTTCTAGAGCACTCATTATTCTTGCCACGTTTTTGGTCACGGTGAAAAAATCTTTCACCAGATACTGCTCTCGCTGTTCGACGAGGAGCTGAGCTTATATATCCCAGTATTTATCAATATCAGAGTTCTGACAGATTCTGGCCTCTCTAGACGCCAAGAATAACTCTTGAAGAAGCATACGAAGACCCGCAGTTACGAGCTAGCCTTGGGGTCGTATCTGGAGCTCGACAAGATGAAAAAATCGGTGATCCCTCCTTTGCCTCCTCGACTGGTACTATTGTCTCTAAAATAAATGGCGAATGACTGAAAAAAAAACACAATGAAAAATCTTACACAAAAGAAACTAAGATGGCACATTTGAGTTAATTATTGATCCGCTGAACCCATGCTCTAAAAGTCTGACTAGCAACAGAATTTGAGTATTTTTCAATTAATGCCTTTCCGATAAATTTTAATATGATTTAAGAATAATCATATTCAAAAATGAGACGTGTTTCAAATTATAGCTAGCTACTCTTGAGATGCAAAAGAAGTGTACCATATTATAACCTGCAACAATTTCAATCAACTCTTTCATTAATTGTGGAGCAATCCTCCAAACAGACGCACACCCACCGTTTCTACCCACGCAGCTACCGTAGCCACAAACCGTGGAGCTGGCTGTAGTTGAAGCGATTGGAAACAAACATCTAGCTTGTGTGTTTGTTGTAGAGACACAGTCCCTTCTTGTCATGTCCACGCTTGGTGATAACGCGTGTGAATGAGAGGAGAAGGCCAGGAGAGAGGGGCAGAAAGCAGGAAAGAAGTAAGAAATGGCATAACTTGCCATCAATTTCTGCCAACTTTACTTGTTCCCTACTCTTTAGTCCATTGCCGTGCCGGACAATGGGAATGAGACCAACTGTAAAGGGGAAGGGAAAAGAGCCGCGGAAGGGCAGCATTGAGGTTCAACTGCATTCCGAAGAGGAAGGCAAGAAAGTGGAATGTAATGCGTACCAAATAAGCGCTCTATAGCGTCGATGGTAATGTCGCGCGCGAGTCTTCTTTGTGACCGAATCCTCCCACCTTCACACGTGTAGAAGTGGTTTGGTAGAAAACGCTCCCATTAACTGCGTACCAGCAGTAGTCCATTTGGTGAAGTGTCCAAACTAGGATGGAATCTTTTCACTAAATAAATAATGGGCTAAAACGACGAATGCGTATTTACAATGTGAAGTTGTGTCTGATCCTTTTCGTTGTGCATTGTATGGTGTTTCGTGTTTAAATGGGTAAGTCGAGTGAAACCTGATGAGACTCTCTGTCCCCCAACGGCTAAAGCTGGCATCAGTTGGGACAATTAAAAAGGCGAGCAGGGCTTTGGAAGCTGGTAAATAGGCGTTCCTCACTTAAAAGTTGACTGTGGTCATTGCATGTGGAGGGCGGATCAACCATTGATCTGATTGGCCTAAGGTGTTTCAGGTCCATTTTTTCGTTAAAGCTTGCCAAATTGGACGAACATGAGTATAGCGCTTTGCTTGTTTGACTGGCAGTTTTGGTTGCGGTCACTTGGATAGCCACTATGGCCATGCCGAGTGGGCTGGCCTTTGGGCCCTGTCGTCTAATGCATCAGATTGACGCGCAATTCGTCGACATCTGGCTCTACCACTTCCCCTCCGCCATCGCTGAGTCAAAGGCAAAGTCACCACCGCAGCACACAGAGGAGGGCACCTGCCCTCCTGCCTCGCGTGACCTCACCACCACTTTTAATGAGTTGAGTAATTTTGGGAGCAAAATTGTGGAAACTCTCCTCCTGCCATTGCATGCTCCTCCAATAAATGTTGTAACCGGTCCATCTCGTCTGGATCAAGCAGCACAATCGTGCCATAAGTTGCTGATAGAATGGGGCCAACCTCTTCGTCCGAATGCGGATCGCATGTGCGCCTCTTGCTGATGGCACATTTATCCCATAATACGTCCTGGTAAACAGCACTCGAAGGAACTTACTCCTGTAATTATTTCATAACGTTCGGAAGTAGATGAGATGGTGGTGGTGGCTCTGAGAAGCACAAGGATGCTCATCAAGTGCTGCACTCTTTCAAATAATCATTACCATCATCGCACGCGAGATCTGCTTGCCCTAGTCTTGTCAGACCCATCCTTCGTCACCTTTCTTTGTTGCTAGAACTGACATTCGGTAAACAATACACAACATCGGATGTTTGCCCAACACACAAAAGTGCAATGCAGAACGAGCTGAGAGGCATGGAAGCCTACCATGGTGTAGCGGTGTTTGACTGGACATCGTTATCACGCGACTGCTGGCATCGGCCGAATCACCTCACGCGCCTGCACCACCGCATTTGCAATTTCGATACCATGGGAGGAGATCTGGTCGCCTGTAGCTACTATTGCTCGTCTCCTGAAGTATCCCATGAAGCATCTTCATTGCCACATTCTCCAGCTCAATGAATAGTCGCAATCTGTACCGCTGACTACATCTACCATAATGCGTGGGTGAAGTGCGTGCTCAAAGTGAAGCTGAGTCACTACCTTAGTGCCATTGTTAAGGTTAAGCAACAGAGGGATTGTTTGGCTAAGAGCTGGTAACTAGCAAGATTGTTATGCTGCTATGTAATGTGCGATGAGTAGCTTCAGTCAGTCTTCCCGATGCATGTACTAGACCTGATCTAAGCGATGGTTGGAGGGGAAACCAGGCAAAATGATGCAATGCTTACAGCTTCAGAGGAATGTCGCCTCTCCTTAATTTACACGAGATCCGACTAATCAAATGACTTGGTAAGAACAGGTTTTGCCTCCTGCTCTGCCTCTGTCACAAAATTTGTCAGCTTCCATGTGCATGTTCTCATGACCTTTTCACAGCAGCCATGGAGGGGAAGGAATGCTGCAACTTATAACTCATTGGTCCACTTCGTCATCAGCAGAAGGGACGAAAGTCGACCTGTGAGAAGCGGAAAGTGGTCGACAAGACTTGGCAAAGTGCGAGGCAGGGCAAACCGAGCGGGTTAAAAATGCAGCTTTTCCACTCGACATGGTTGAGAGAACCCGCCACATATCCACCATCTTCTTCGACTGAGGCGGTTAATTAAGTTAACAGCGCAGCAGCGCCAGAAACTGCCTGCAGCACCGTGTTGTAGCAGCAATGGTCGATTGCTATCAATACCTTACCGCCAGGCATTCTCTCTCCTCGGCATTTGACAGTCACACGACTGCATGCAACACAGTCAAGTGTGGAATAGCACTCACAAGGGCAGTGGAGTGCCTGATTGCCTCTAGAAGTGAAGCCTTTTGCAAACATGGAGTCAACAAGCAAGTTCCACTGAGAAAGACTTTGCAATTTCTCCTCTTCAGAACACTGTTTCCTCCCTCTACCTCCAAGCTACACACAAGCACCACAACAATGGACTCATTTCCCCTTACCTCCCCTCTCCTCCATGCGATTTTTAAATAGGCTGCAATCCCGCATCCAGTGGGATTGACAGAAGAGATCGGTGAGGTTGTCTCAGAAGCCCTCTTAGTTGCGAGCAAAGTCGATCATCGGCGTGGACGTCTCGTGGGTGTTTTGCGTACAGCCTTGACCAAGGGGAGCAGAAACAAGAGTGCAGAGGAGGAGGCTGCTACGCAATGCTTTGATTGGTTGTTTAGCTCTTGGCTGTAATTTTGCAGGCCCTCACATCTGCACGTTTGCATTTTCACCGAGCACAATGGCCTCTGAGCCACGGCAGTGACCCCTTCATCCTGATCCATTCCCCCTCCCAGTGCAATGACTTTTCGCATCTTCAGGAACGACTCACAGTGCTATGCTTGAGCAGATGGAACGAATTGAAGGTCATCACTCCTGCTCAGTGCTCACTTCACTTCAATGCTCACTTTGATGCTCACTTCAGGGTGGACTTCATTCGCCTCTCGACTACGCCTCAGTTGAAATGACCGACTCGCACGTAGGTTGATAATGCTGCATGCCTTCCACCTTCTTCCTGGCTATTTACTGAGACCAACCTCCCTCCCCACACCTCACCGCATCCCCTCCAGCCATTTAACAGTTGCATTTATCACTCGACCAAACGCGTTGTGGCACGTCTGCTCCGACACGCGCACGTTGAGGGAAGGAATAGGTAGTGCTGTCACAAGGGTCGTGTCTGCTTTGTCGATGGCTTCCGGTGATTGTCGAGGTTTACCTCTCAACGAAGACAAACATGACACGATTTCGCCTCGCTATTGTTGAGTTGTGCTGAGAGTGCATTTCAAAGGTTGATGGGGAGGAAATGGGCGAAAGTGGCGTGAAGTGGGGAGCACATAGGTGTGAGGTTTAAAACTCGTGTGATCAAGTGAGTAAGGCCTCAGAACAGACTCGTCTACTTGTTGACGAGTGTGAGTGTAGGGGGTGGAGGATGTTTCCAGCCGCACGTAATTATGCGCATGGTAGCGCATGGTGACGCAATTCAGTGCAAGGTGGGAAGAGGAGCACTTTAGAAGATTGCAGGCATTCCTCAGAGCAACAATTTTAATTAATCCGCATTCCTGTCTTTAAGGATGAAACCATCGGCTTAGATGGAGGAGAGGCAGATACTGACCCACTTACTCTGTCACAAACCGTTCGAGCCAACAATGTTACTAGGGTCAAACAACTACTTCAGGGAGGCGTAAGTCTACTTCCATCTTCCCAGTTATAGTAGAGCCATCAGCATCAATACAGAAGATGTTGAACTAGCAACTCCGTCAAGCATAGAAATCTTGTCAGTCTACCAATTAAGAGTACAGTTTATTTCCTTATCAAAGGAAGACCCTGCACTGCTCTTTTTCTGATGGTGTAAACCTAGGTGATGCTTAACTTTACCCTTGATGCCCAGCAAACTCTTTTCCATTAGGCTAATCCTGAAGTGTGTGACGCAGATGATACCACGATCCCGCTCATCGAAGCTACTCTTTGGGGTTTTGCGAAAGTGGTGGAAGCACTCTTACTGCATGGTGCATTACCCTCCCACACTGATGTCATCAACAACACCGCACTCCATTGGGCAATAGCTGCCTGTCACTGGAACTGCCTCATGCTTTTGTTGAATCACGGAAGTCCATTGGAAACTGCAAACTATAAATTCTGCACTCCTTTGATGCAGGCTGCTTTCTACGGTCATATTGAGATTGTTCAATGCCTCATTGATCGTGGAGCTAACGTAGACCAGCCATTGAACAGTAACAAGGATTCGGCACTGACACTCGCCTGTGAAATGGTTCGTGAACTTTCCAGTGCTTGCAATGCTAAACCCTTAGCGCCGATTTGCCAGAGAGCATTCAATTGCATAGTTGAGCTGGTTACCCTAACACTGCTTCACTTTCGCATAGGGTGATAACGAAATCATCGGGATTCTTCTGAAGGTTGGAGAATCTAGTTAAGACCGAGATAGGCAACTGCATATAGCTCTCACAAAAGCTGCATCCGGAGGTCACCCAAAAGTGGTCAAACTCTTGCTAGATCAAGGGGCTGAAGTCAATCGCTATGAAGACAGCGTTGATGCACCCATACTTGCGGCCATCTGTGGCGGCAATCTAGACATTGTAAAGCTCTTAATTGCTTATCACGCGAACATTGAGGAACGAAACAAGGTAGGTTACACACCACTCATGCTGGCTGCTCAAAAGGGCGCTGGAGACATGGTCACTGAGCTATTAGATGTTGGTAAGTAGTCATGTGCTTTGAGGCTCTTAGTTTAACACGTTTAAACCTCCCCTACTCAAACCGACGAATTCGTGGGATGTCTCACTGGCCATTTTTTGGTTCCCTCTTCATATATTGCGCAGTTAGTGACTGATCTAGCGGAGTTTCTTGAAGTTAAAGCACTCGGCCTCCAATGCGTCTCCAGATGCCTTCTCCATTGATTGTTCATCCCATTTTTGTCGTCCTCTAGGAGCTTGCATCGATGCGGCAGCAAATGATGGGCATGAAACCGCATTGCCTATTGCCAGGGCGTACAATCGAAAGGGTGTGAAGGAAGTGCTATTGACAGCTTTGGCTCAGAGAAATAACCCTTGACTTACACATTGCTATGTGAAACGCTCTTCCTCTGATGGGAATAAGATATTAAGTAGCACCGTAGTGCTGTAGATTTGACGAGTTCTCGGTCAGACTCTCGGTTAGCACGAGCAGTCGCCGTCAGTGCGGAAGCATACGAACTTATTCACTGTAATTGCACTACCAACAGCTCTATATTCACAACGACAAGCATACCAGTCAATCACTGTCAACCATCTCTCCAACTGTCCTTGCTTTACCAAATCACTGTATCAGGAAGAGCAAGAGAAGTGGGAGGAGGGCAGTGAAGCGCCTTAATTAAATAGTGTTTAGCAGAAGGGTGGATGAGGGACACTAGCGAGGCCAAGGAGACAGCCACTCGCGAATGTCTGTGTGGCTGGCATCCACTGCTGTCTACGGACCTGCTCTTTGGCAGCTAGTGACAAGCATGGCAGTCTGCGATCATTTAAAGTATGCACTCGTTGATGGACTACTTACTGGCCTGTTGTGAATCGCTAGAGGCGATTAATATTTCATTCATAGTCCCTGTAGGCTAGAAAAATTGGTATCCACTACGTGTATTAGGATGATGGTGTTAGGTCCTTCCGGAATCTCTCTACTTAGCAGACGTCGTTAGGCCCTGACCTAGACTTAACCTGACAACTTCCCTCACTGCATCAACTTTGATCAGCAAACATTTCCCAAACCTCTACTGCGGAGAATTCATTTATTTGCCGTCTTTAGACATTGTTTCACCAAAGCTCACTTTGGAAGAGCATTCTCTTGGCGTCAGTATAGAGTCATCACCAACGCCATGATCCTCGGACGGCTTGACAAACGCATCCAAATTGTCTTGATATGCCATCACACTCCCCTCCAGATGGTTGAGAGTGCCTTGGGGCAGTTCACTGGCTCTAACGAGATCCATGAGGAGAAATGGCCACGTCTCATTTACCACCTCTTTGTCCAAATGGTTGCTCTGTTCCACTCTTTCGTGTGGACGCATCCACGTCCTGGAGTTGTTGGAAAGCTCACCCGAATCCTCGATAGCCTGAAAGGAGTGAAAGAAACGCTCTCCACCATGGTACCAGGATGAGAGCTCCCTCAACCCAACTAGGCCAAATAACGGCTCCACGTTGATACGGTCGAGGGAGAAGCTGAACCAATGGCATCGTTCCTCTCGTCTGTGAGGTGGGTCACATGCCCGTACTTCAGGATCGCCTTTGTTTCTTTCATAGGACGTGATTCTGGCACCCAGACAGCTTTTACACCCATCACAGACAACTCTGTCCGCTGTGAATGTGTTTTTATCCACATCCTCAATGATCCACGTCACGGAGGGGTCCACAGTGCCGGAAGAGTCACAGGCGGCTTGTTGACGCGCATCCAGGCTAACATTGATTGGACAGGCGATGGAGACAGACGCATAGTTACCATCTTCTGAGGCGACTCTGCAATCTGACGCCTTCTGACAACGTATGCCCTCAAGGTGGGTCATTTCAATATCGACATAACCAATAGGAAGGTCACAGAATTTACAGGTTACTCGTCGACGCCGATTTAACGCTGTAAAGGCGGGGAATGATGCCGAGAATGGTGGATCATCGGAATGGCGCTGCGCACCTCCTGTTTCCTCGCGGGATGTGGGTGTAGAAGAGGTGATACATCCATCTGATATGACTGACATGTCTTTGAAGTCTCCTGGTGTCTCGACTGCCTGACGTGTAAATCAATAATGGAATCAGCTGTGTGGTGTCTTTTGTCTACTCGACTTTTGCAAACGTGGGCTAAGAGGCTAGCGAATTCACCTCGCCTGCTCTGATTGGATTTCTGTGGTCACTTGGCAACGCAACATTTACATTTGTGTGTTGTTGGTGTAGCTCTTAAAAATAGAGGGAGGAAGGAGCGGCAGAACTTTTGTCCCTTTGGCAGTGGATTGCACAATCAGTGCATAATATGCGTCTGCATGACTTACTTGGACTCGGGATGCATAATTTTATCGCCTTTTTTTTCCCTTCTCCTTTATGAGAAGCTATCAACTGAATCCATACGTGCGAGCAAAACACGCAGCCAAAGTGTCAATGTGAGCTGATTATCCTCAATGATGAGACTGAATTTTTACTAGTGAAGCAAGAGATTCATGTAATTTTACGCTACCTCTGCTATTGCCTTACCGGTTTACTTCCATAAAAAAGTCGCTGAAACATCATTTTCAAATTATAAACCGGTCGTTCTAAACAAGGCTTGTATTTAAACTGAGATGCCCGAAACAACAACTGGGTAACTCGAATACCTCTGATATTTACATCGAAATTTGCCTCGTTCATGTTGCTTTAATCTGTCCCACCGATAACGTTGATGATGACGCTGGCTGAATGCATCCTGAATTGGTACTCCGTAGCCACGTAGGTGCGATTGGGAGCAGAGAGTTGGGCTGATAGAGGTCCACAGTAGCCATGTGGAGTGCTTCGCTAGTCAGCGTGACGCAGATCCCCGTTTCCATTGCTCAAATGGTAGTTTGCTCCCCCACCACTTTATTGGCTGGCTGGTTAGTTGGTGGGTTGGTTTGATGAAGATAGGTGCAATGAGTTGTTTGGCTAGAGGCCTTTATCCCTTGCAATCGAACAGAGGCGACTGAGAGAAGGAAGGAATTTATTTTATTAGGATTGCTGTGCTAGTTCAGGCGAAGTTGTGAACAATAGTGTATTGCAGCGTTGTACGCCTCCACAGAGTTTGCAGTGGAGTAGATGAAGAGAGGAGCGAATGAGCAGAGGAGTGTGTGGAACCGGTGGCTTGACAGGACTGCCACGGTAAAGGTGGGAGCAGTTGAGTTGGAGGAGTGTGTTTGGTGCAACACGTGGAGGGAAGTGCAGTGATAAGGGTGCGAGAAGGGCAGTGCGTAGGGACCTTTGCTCAAACGTGTGGGGCGATGCGAGGGGAATTTTCGGAGCACGTAAAAGTGGTTGTGGGAGTGCGTCAGGATGCTGCAACCCCACACACAATGTAGTTTTATGCTTTCGTTCTTCCCCCAAGAGTGCTATCCTAGGCCATCGGTGCATTGTGGCGTCTCTTTTGCAAAGCATGCTTCTGAGACGACACATTAGGGCTTAGAGCACACTCTAGTCTAATGACCGCAAAAGTAGACATGAAGGCAGTCCGTATTAACAGTCAGACTGCGTCACTGTTTCCCATAGCTCGGCCATCCACACAGCAGAAGAATGACAAAGGACGGGACAAATGTTACACTGCACTCGTTCAACTTACCCACACAACTATCTCAATGGCAGTGCACCACTTTTCGAACCACTTACGTTGATTTGGCTAAATTTTAATGTGTGGTATTCTTGCTGGCATCGGGTAGGCGCAGGCAGAGAACTCAATTGCCTTCACACCTGTACCTTGTCTTCACCCAAATTTTCCTTTTATCCTTCGAGAAGCTGAACTGCATGCACATACGAGGGGCTAGTGTGGCTAGATTCGCAGAGACATACGCACCCAACCTCTCAACCTCCATCAGCTCGCCTGTCAACCCAACTACACACCTACACACGCACACATACATGTGCATTTCGAGGCGATAATGACAACGACACAAAGGAGTTGTTCATTGAAGAGGTAGAACAGTGGCCATTGGGACATTTTAGCTGCTGTGCTGAGAGTTGCGGCTAGCCAAACCTCATCCTTGAGGTATTGTCACAAGCGCAAGGCTTGCGTTGTCCCTAACGGTACTTTCCATGACTGCTTTCGAGGAAGGCGCAACACCCATTAGGCGAGTGAATAGCTCGAGTGGGTTGATGCGAATGTGTCACTTTATGCAATACCGAGCATGGAATTGCCCATCACGGCTTAATAAGGGAATGCAAGGTAACTTGCTGCCTAGAGTTGACAGTAAATAGACAGAGTGCACTGGTGCAGGTAGCATTAGTAGGCGTGTGTGATAGGCGCCACACGGCAGATTGAAGGGGGCCATGTGGTGAAGTGGACGAAAGCAGACTCAGTGCCATGTCATTCTCCTATTGTTAATTGGCAGACTTTATGAGGATTGATGGTGGCTTTTTGGGTAATATTTAAATGTACTACTCAGGGTGGCGACATCAGTCACCTTCAAATGCAACTTAACTTGTTGCGGTCACGCGGTTGCTGTTTGGCAAAGCCGCCGTGCACTCAGAGGCTAAACAAATTTTCCTTCAATAGTTGTTCACTCGTGCCTAGCCATGAGTTCTTTTACTGGAGAAAGTGAATTAATAGGCAGATGCATAAGTGGGCAGACAGGTGGGTAGAGAGATGGTGGACAGAGAGAGCAGCCGAGTTTCTTTCCCGAGGCCTGTAATTACGACCTTTTCATGCAAAGCTTAGAAAACCACCTGCCTGTTATGCCCTCACATCGCAAGTCAAAGTCAATCTATGGTGAGGCGAGGTCCTGTCAGGCAGCTTGAAACATCGTTTCCCTCTCACAACGGCCTGGGCTGACAGCGCCATTGGGTGGTTGTGAAGTGACTGCGCATTCACTCTACGCCACTCATGCCACTTCTCATTTGGGCGCGAGCTCCTTCTTCTCCTTCTAGTTTGTTAATTGTGAGAAAAGCTTAGTCTGCCCCCAAGCATTTGTCTATTGGAACGCAAATGAATGGGGCGGTTCTGTGCCTTTTTCGTGGCAACTTTCCTCCCTGGTCGACAGTCGGTTAATATTTAGACATAAGAAAGGGAAGAATCGGATGCTCCTTTAGTAGAAGCCAGTCAGCCAAATAATGACGAGGTAGGTGTGGCACTTTTTCGAATTAAGCGTTCATTTGCCTCAAGGTGGAATGTCAAAGAAAAGCAATTCCTTTAGCCAGGTGGCAGCATTCTTCTTTCATTCGTTTTGCACGAGTCCTTCCAGCAAATGATTCAGTGGATGGTGCCAGACTAAGCATAAATGCACCGAGTGTGTCCATCTAAGCCAACTCGCTGCAGGCATCGTCTTTCGACGTTACAGGTACCCGCATCGGTGTATTGTGGACACCTTAGTGGAGGCTCGTGTCAGTGAAAGGCTTCAAGTTCAGTTTGTGCGCTGATGCGACGTACGTCGCCAGCAGGCCAGCTGAGCAATGCCAACGTTTTGGCAACAGTCAGAAGCCTGCCAGTGACGGCTGTAGCCGTGGTAACACCCACTTCCCAAAAATCATGTATATTTTACAAGTTGTGTAAAACTCGCCAAAGAAGACTGGGCCTTTCCGCATATTTCTGGCCCCAGCAGTTTCCCACGTTGCGTCTGTTGACGTTAAAGGCGCTTTTCAGCAAGGTGGTGGATGATCTCTTGGTTGTCCTTATTAGGAGGGAAGGAGTTCACGCAAATCGCTCTCCCTATAAATCGAAACATGACCAAAATTTGTGGATTTTTCATTCCGTGGTGGGGAAAAGTTGCTCCAGAATTATTCAATTCTACTGACAATTTCAGTTGTTGAGCGATCATTGCCGCGAATGATCGGAGGCTCCAATACACCGAATTCACTTTTCTCCTTCTTCTCGTATTGCCCGGTGCATCTCGTACATGTGCTAATTACTTTGGTTACGCCTTACTTCAAATGTAATCAGCCCTCGTTATTTTTTCAAGCATAGTTTGTTCTATGACTTGCTTTTCTCTTGTTAAACACTAATTTTCCACATTCCCCTGATTTTGTCTTACCCGCGCCCGAATGTGGGTAAAAGACGCACTGCAGATATCTGATTGGTGCGGTGTTGATGGAATGATTCCAATCCCTTTTTCTGCCTTAACCAATACGGATGGGCTATGCGTAGACAGGGATAAACTTGTGCTCTCGATTCATGCATACACACAGCTTCGGCTGAGCACACACTTAGTGGATGAGAGGAGGAGCTCTTACACCCCTCCCCTGACAATAATTACACACAAACTTGGTTGCTGTCCAAATCTCAGAGTGGCAGACGCAATCACATGCAACTGCTTTCATCGCCTAGAGGATGCAAATACCCCATCGATTGTAGGCCTCAAATAGTGATTTCTAGGGAAGGTTAAAGCATATTTAGCAGGTGTCAATGGGTCTTCCTAGTTTCTAATTTATCGGATTAAAACAGGCCTCTTTGTACCTCCCACTAATTTGTTGCATCAAAGTTTATAAAACGACACGTGAATAAATCAACAACTGCTCTTCAATGCAGTCATTTCTCGCGGTTGACGGAGACACTATTGCTTCGAAATAGACTTCGTCGAGTTATTGGTAGTGTCAGAGTAGTTCGTCTGTTTATGAATTCATTGACAGGTGATGTGACGAGATTACTGGCAGGAGACTCAGTTGATTTTGGAGATTGTGCAATGGCAGTGGTGATGGTGGTGGTTGTGGAATTACTTAAGGCCTCACTTCCAGCTGATACTGTGACTGAAGGTGCTGGTGCCACCACTGCTGCTGGGCTGGACATGGTAAAGGAAGAATGACGGACACTTAGTGGGTTTTGTCGACGTTGAATCCAGTCCCCAGTCTTCTAAAAGATGGAGAAAATTTGGAAAGGTGATGACGCTGCTGACGATTTGCGCTTTCTGCGTTTGGCATAGAAAGTGTTCAAAGCAAATTGAGAATTTTAGTCTACCTATCTATTCCGTCTTTTTGCATACTACCCCCACTCATGTCGCGTATCCCTCCAGTATCAGTCAGTAACGGCGTGGGGTGATTAATGAAGAAGATTTCGCGTAACGAATGTGCAAGAGTCAAATCTGTGAATATTTGAAGAGAGTTGAGCCTTCAGGACAGATTGTGGCGGTTCTCAGTCCATCAACCTAGCAGTGGTCCTCACGGCCTCTCCCAACACCTGCGTCTTGGCTCTCAGTCAGTACGGAACAAACTTGCAATGAGAGTGGGCGAGAGACTAGTCTCTCCGTGCTAATGGTAAAAATGGGCTCTGCATCTGGATGGCCCCAATATAGTACCCTAGAGTGACGCCTTTTACGATGCCTAAATTTGTTCTTGATAGTCGAATTCACGATGTGAAATATCGTCGAACCTTTCAAACTACCTCCATATCGGTTCGTTCTTCGGCATTGTCAAAGCAATTAAACCTTTGGGTGACCAATTTCCGTGGTCCTGTCTCCCGAGTGAATAATCCCAACTCATGAGTCATTGTGGTCGTTGTTTTTGTCGCGCCGGTGATCGCTGAGGTGAGGAAATGCGTATATGCGCAAATGATGGGAATTGGAATGAAAAAGAAAGTTGCGTGGTTTGCTGTGGACACTTTTAGTGTCTTCCAGGGAATAGCAAGTCCTTTGAAGAAAATTCACGGTCACGGCAGGCTCCAAATCATCATCAATCCGTCCGACCTCCAACGCATCATTCCTTACGCCTTAGCTCATAATCTTTCCTGCTATCAGGACTAGCCTACTAGTCTGTCTGTCCAGTAATCCATTTTTACCAATACAGGAGACTGCTTTTTGGTTCTTCTGTGCATTCAAAATCCTATTACTTCTCTAGCTTTCCCCAAAAGGCCAAGAAGGCACGTGAGGTCCACTTATCACTTTACTCCATGGCAGTCGTAGGCACAGGCACTAAAGTTTATGTTCTGCTTTGGAAGTTGGCCCACACTGAGCATTGTGTCGATGGAATGAGGGTCTCTTTCAATTAGCCAATCATGTAGACTAATCTCTCCTTTCCTGAGGCTACGTTCCGAGGTGTCAGGTGAATGCAAGAATTGTGGTAAGAGAATATTCCTCTTCCCTTTGTCACCTGATGACATCGGATCCCAATTTCGTGCGTGCAGCCTCATGAGACTACCCTTATATGGCCGTACTGCATGACTTAGACGTTTTTTATGTATTTATCCTGCGTTCGATATTGCTTTAGTAGAGATGTTCAAAGATGTGTCGTTAGCTTTCAATGTCCTCGTTGTCACTTCCCTCTAGGACGAAGGAGAGAGTGGTGGAGTGGTCTTACCCGCGCACTTTATTGACCTAACCGGATATGTTTCGCATCATCTTGCTGTGAAGATAAGTTGGTTCGGCTCTTTCAAACAGAAGAAGGGAAATTGAGTTCACTTACCTCATAAAGGCGTGTTGGAAGGGCTGTTATTAGTCCACCGCCGACTATGAGCACCGAACTGGCAATTCGCACTTTGTCGAAATACGAGAAGTCGTGTCGCCAAAAAGCCTCTCGGCCTAGATGTTTCGTTTGCAGACAAAAGATCACATTGTTGAAAGTTGAATTCATTACTCACGATATAGGTGAACGCTAACAATAAATTAGGATGAGGAGGTGATGAACGATCGCTCTCCGGAAGCATGGGAGTTAGGAAACGGCAGGCAGGCTTATAGTTGGAATCGCAAAGCCTGTCGATATTAGAATGAAACAAGCCAATTCCCCCTTTTCCCAAAACAAACATTAAAATGTTGAAAATTTCGCTTATGTCATTGAAAGATGAAAAACGGCTACCCTGTAGCCCAAACTTAAAGGCGTCAAGTAACGATATTTCCTCTTTTGAGGTTTGCCTATTTAAATTACACTTCATGTGGGGAAATGATGAAAAAATCGGATCTACAGAAACTAGAAATGACTACGTGAGTCAAAAGATTTTGGCTCCCAGATGCCTAACTTAGGTGTCACTGGAGAAACTATGGGTGAACACCGACGGAAGGCATAAATATTAGATTGATCCAACTCGCCAGTTCCAACGGGTTGTAACACACCTTTGCGGCTTGCCCTCTGTTTATGCGTCAGAGATCCCAAAACTTCTGCACATTAATAATAAATTATCCCTCCATCTCGCGTGTCCCATTTTCCCCTAGGAATAATTTAGATCGCTACAGAGACTCTTCTTCAGCACTGCATTCTAAAACAGCAGGAAGGTGGGCTTTAAATAAAGACCATGATTCATGGAGGAAAAAAAGGCTTGAAAATGCCCAATCTACCAGTCCCTCATACCGCGTCACATTTTATTTCCCCAGCTATCTTAGTTATCAAATCGCGGGCAAAATTGCACTGACCAATCAGAAGCACTAGCAAATCAGCTATGAGCCAAGCGCTGGTATGTGATTTGTATTAATTGTGTGCAATTTGCGAAGAATCCACTCTAAAATCCCCGCCATCGTTTGAACTCAGTCGAAATAGTAGGCAAATAATCCAGTTAATAAGGCTAAAAAATGTCAGGTTGAAAGAGGAGCTCTTTGTTACGAGAATCGGCATTCTTTCTCTCAAAGTCTGTATTCTACTGCATTTTAAGCATCGAGATAAAGTTATCTAAACATACTCGGCACCTCCAAAAAAATGCGGTGAGCAATTAAGAAGTAGAAGCTATAAGAAAAGAGGGTTTAGTCTAGCGAAAGAATTATCATTGGCATCCATGTCCTATGTGATTTTATCAGAATCTCTTCCGCAAAGTAAGTTCTCCTTGCACGCGGATCCTCCAACGGCTACAAGAATCCGTTGCACGAGGATGTCGCAGCCTTGAAACCGACTACCTTTTGTCTCGTGAGAAAGGCGACCTGACATCACATCGTCAAGATTCAAAGTACCGTACCAAGTGACTGGTGCTTGTCCGTCTACGCTTTAAGAGTCCCACGCACCAGAAGGCGCACGCAGCTTTCAAGGTCGTGTCAGTTAATATAAGTCATTGCAATGCGCTGGATGAAAAACTACACTATAAATTCGCATAATTTGACAAAGGTTGGACAACTTACAAAGGGCTAATAGAAATATTGTTAAGATGTGTAACCGTAAGAGGGCCGCCCCATTCACTAGTAGAGATACCTCGCAAAGGATAATGCTTCCTAAAATGAAAGCGGAGGGGAGATGCTTCAAGCAAAAAATTTGGCAAAACCTGAGTGGTACAGCAGCAAACTTAAATTCTGTCATTGCATCCTTTGTTACATGTACGATTGGAAATAATGGTGGAGGTGAATGAAAGTATGCTGGCCTGCTAGGCATTTTCAGGAAGGTTTAATTTACTTGCGATCGTCCAACAACTGCCACATCATTACTGTACAAGTCATGATAAGTTCCCTCAGGTCTTATTTTTTTCGCATTCTTAAGTTCCTCCATCCAGGCGTTGGAGACCGCTGTGAATTTTTGCATCAAAACGTGATGCTACTTATAATACGGTGAGACCTCACATATCGAACAGCCAACTCCGACCCCATCATGTTGGAACACCATAACAATGGAATCTGTGATGCATTTATTCTCACAGCTTCGTTTTTTGCATCCTTTTTGCATCATCATTTTGCATCAGCTCGAAGCGACTGGACTCCTGCATCCAAATTCTAGAACGTCCTATAGTTAGATCCCATACTCAACTCACTCTCTCTGCAGTCGGCCAGCCATTTCTTCACTTTACTTAGACGTATAGACAATAAAAGCGACCGCTGTGAGGTCGCAGCTCCTAGACTCTGCCCGTGAAAATTCCGATAGAACCCCACCATGGCGATGCTTGCCAAACATCCGTTCATGGCACATTAACCAAACAGGTCGCGTTTCCCCGTCGACGTGACTCTGCGACCACGCCTGGCACTGCCTTCCCTCCACCTTTCTCCCACTACATACGTTTTCGCATCCTGCTACCTGCAAATTTAAATGGTAAAACAGCCAGAGTCTATAGAATTCGTGATTCTTCAGCCTTTTTTTCCAAAGTTATATGTGATCTGAATAAGTAGGTGGTATAACAAGTCCTATTTTCTAGGAGAATATCCTGCCTTACCAACTGCTGAAATGGTGAGTACGACAAAAGGAAGCCATGGAAAGTGACTCCAACTGATTGGCTCGAAGGACGTCAGCACGGAGGTTGTAACAAACAGAGGCCACGTTACCAGGGTGTGAGTGAGACCTGGTGATTTAAAAACGCAAAATGGGAAAGAAGTACGGGTGGGATGAATTCAATTTACTGACTTTTTAAGGGGAAAAGAGGCAGGCACTTGTAAAGCCTACCTAGGAATCCGTAAAATGCGGTGACCCTGCTGACGGTTATATCGCCGACTAGATTCCTTCGAATAGTCTACAAAGGACATTTTTAACGAGAACTTAGACCCAAGGTAATTTTTGACCCCGCCACTATGCTACTGCTCCTGTATGTCTACTTTAGAAGGCTTGCGTTTTGGGTGGAGGGGCAGTAAAGGTGGGAGAGGCAGTAGTAGTAGCTGTCCATCTCTACGCCTGCTGTGCTACCGCTGGTGGCTGAGAAGTGAATTGGTTGCAAAGCTTTGTCAGTGTAATTGAGCTGGGGAGCAGGGGAACTCAGTGTGCGATGTGGGTGCTCATGAGCGCCAACGCAATTAATACAGAGCATATTCACTTACACAGGGCATGTAAAATAGAATTCATACGGTGCAACGTTTAAGGACACGTAATTTGGTGGCACTTCAAAGTTGCCATGACTGGCGTGCCAGATGAATAATTCGGCAACTACTGGCCAACTCATGTCCACAAGTGCAACACTTTGGGAAATGATTCCTTTTAAACATCCGCAAGGGAAAACATGTCTCAACAATCTAGCTACTCATCAACACCAGATTAGATGGAATTTATGGTGCCTTTACCCTAGCTCCGAATTTGTTCAAAGCAGGATGAAGAGATTGAGTACGCAAGAGGGCATTCGCAAGTGAGCCTTAGTTCTCGGAGGCGAAACTTAGTCATTAATCATGACGGATAAGAGTAGAGTGCAAAAGGTAAGAGCAAAAGAGAGGAAAGTTTACAAGAGCTTACCGCAAATAATGCCTGCAAAACGACTCCACAAATGGCTATGACCTTTGAAGCGATATTATTTGGGTCAAAGTAGGTGAGGAATAGCATACCACACGAAGACAAGATGAGGGCTATAATCTGGAAAGGGGAAGGGAGGAAATGAAAATAACAACTTTGTTATATCATGCCCTTTTGGACTGCCAAGCCGTAGACGTGAGTACTAGGTGGAGCATCTAAAAACGGCACATTGGAAGGGGGACACTTGGCCTCTTTAACATGAATTTAGCGTTAATAAAATCGTAACTTTTTTTCACAGAACGAACAGAGCTTTTTATTCATGGTTGTGCCACAGACCAATTAGCAAAAATTGGTTTGAATATGCAATTCTTGGGTTTCTGCCATGCCTCTTTCTGTAACTAAATTGCTTTTTTGGCACCGAGAAGTAGGGGAAAGGGGAGGAGGAAAAGGGCACAACCTCGAGCAGAAAAGAGTGAGGATGTAGTGAGTTGAGGGGACCCATTCCCCTACCTCGGCCTCCGAGGTGTTATCGACAACTTAAGCAGAAAGAAGTAGAGTACCATCAATTAGCCTTATATCTGTTGAGTTTATTACACATTTATATGCACATTCCCTTTAAGTACTTTAGATTTTGAATTAAGTACTACCTTACCATGTAAAACGACTTTCATGTGCCAGCTGATTCACAAGGATGGGTGTGGCGAGTACCACCACACCTCTTCCTCCTCCCCTTCCTTCTTTCCTTGGCTTCGCCTTGTCCTTTATCGAAAAGGTAAACCTGACTATAGTTCCAGGTCCCACTTATTAGCCCGATTGCAAAGAAGACAACAGACAGACCCGAAATGCGACGAATTTTTTGGGCACCAATATCCAACTGAAGAGGTATCCATAGGGTGGGAGGACACACACCAAGATGGCCATATCTGTGACGGAGATGTGACGAAGACTGCGAGCGATGCAGTAGAGGTTGAGAGTCCACAGCGCGTTAAGACCAAAACTGCGACAAAGGAGGACACTCCAAGTTGCATGTCCCTCGGTCAGTTGTATCACATAGACGCTGTAAGAGGCAAGGAGTAAGTGAATGCAAAAGTTGCGGTGGGACGAAAGGGACAATGCGTAGTCATTCAGGTCTATCTTCCCCATCCTCCGCTTTCCCCTGCGCCTACACTCAATGAGGGGCACTTTTAGATAAGTTCATTTTATGATGTTTTAAAAGAAAATGGCCAAAAAGGAACTGACTGGCACTGGCCAGTACTATGAAAGATAGCTAAATGTAAAGCGAAGAATTTTTGCGCAACTGCAACAAAAGAGGGTCAAATGAATACGATGGCCTAATACCTTTAAGCACATCCCAACAGACATGTTCAATTTAAATTACAAGAACATCAAGAGGAGGTGATTTAATTAATTTCCACAACTGTTTTTTACGAAATCGAGGCTTTTGCCCTTTTATTTTGCTACTATCAGGTTGGGCTAAACGAATTGAGCATAGTCGGCTTCAGCTGAAAACCTTCTGGCCACTCTCCAAAGAATTTAAGAGGTTTGTACCAACTAAAATTACATTGATCACCTAAAATGTAAAATATCACCTAGAATATAATCTTTTCCCCTGTCAGAAATCGTCTTCATCTTCCAGCAGCTTATGCATCCAATTAGTACCCAATCGGAGGTGGGAGTTTTGTCTGTTGAATGGATGTGATGATGGCTGGAGAAAAATCACGCAACAAAGTTGTTACTAACAGAAGTGCGTTCATTTTTTGGTGTTTGAGAGTGTGTTGCTAGTGTGCAGTCAAGTGTCGCTTTTCTCACATCCTGTTTAATGATGCATGAACTAGACTGCTTCTCTACAGATAAGCTGGCCATCAAACCCTGCGTAAGACCGAAATTTTCCCTACTTGCTGTGTACGACAATGCCATGGCAACGTAGCTATTTATGACTGCTCTCTTATGTTGTAAAAGGCCTTCAGGTCTCTTAAATTGATCAGTCCTGCAAAATGCGAATGACTGACAGAACGGTGGGATGTGATCAAATTATTTCAAGCTAGCCTTTGTTCAAACCTCAGAAGATGTTGGGAAACGAATCAGAATAAAACACTCCCAAAAGTAATCCAAATATCCTTTCTGCAAGAAGGGGCTTCCACAGGTAAAGGTGCTTTATCAACATGAAAGTGATTGAAGGAGAAGAGTGAATTCGAGGCAAGGCTCCAAGAAGAGACTAGCCTGTACCAGTAAAGAAGGCATTGGAACGGCGTAAACGAAGGACTCCACAAAAGAACTTCTACCCTTTGGTGTTAGAAACCTTTTCATTGTAGAAGAAAGCCATCTCGAAGGATTTAAAGTTTACTCGGGTGATGCATCGTCAAAGTGAGTCAAGGCAGCCAGTGCAGACACTCTAGTCCGCTTTTCATCTACCGTTTTCTCTAGCTGGTGAAGGTAGTTTGTTTGCTCATGAAATCTACCAGTTTACCACAGCGAATCACCTTGCATACGGCCCAATGTTAAAACGTCTTTGCAAGTAGCTACGTAAGGGTGTAAGATTGACACAGAATAATGACGCCCTAGTCATTCTTGTTTAATTGTTATGCAGCCACAAATTTGGGTGTCATAAAGGAGATGAAAAGAGAGCCAAGCGACGAGAAGGAGGAGGTATGAAGTATCACTCTTGTGACCGCAGCTACTCCTGCGTGCAATTTCCATTACAGCTAATCGCCTTCTATACTGGTGCATGTTCAAGTGCCTTGAGGAATGGCGAGTTCGATCCAGTGAAGAATGATTTCTGCATGGCTTTCACACAGTCTTCTCCATCTGTGGAGCTGGAACCAGAGGTGGGATAGGATAACGAAAATATAATTTTGCCACACATGTGGAGCTGTTTTACTGGTCCGCTTTAGTGGTGAGAATTCGGGTTGGCAGTCAGGCTAATCGTCAATACCTTTGTTCAGATGTCACATCAACTGGAAGTAGGTGCGTTCCGAATGGGCGATTTTCATTACTAGTCACTTTTGAAAGCGGTTTTGTTAAGGTTACTGTGTAGATGAAAAATTTGATGACACCCAAAGTAAACCTATAAAAGTAAAAATTTTTCTAGGCATAGATGTAACAAGTCAACGCTTACCTCACAAATTCGCACCTCTTTCCATATCCTCTCAAATGTTTTGGGGTTAAAAAGGTTTAAATCGTCATTTGCACAGCATTTAAAGAAATTGATTTGCTTTGGATGTACTTTTAGAAAGATTTAAAAGCAGTTTTACTTAGAGCGTTCATAGAGCCAGAACTTGGAGGGATTGCTTTCTCCTCTCCCTTCTTCCTCACATCATTCCGATGGTTTTTATAATTCTCAAATAGCCCAATTAAAAACAAACAACTAAGAATCATCTTGCTTTAGAAAACGGAGAACAAGAGAACAAAAGTACTCACGTAAAGAGCCTCAATAGATTTTCGGTCCTCCTTTCCAAACAAATGGCCACGACCAGAGAGAAGGGGATAAAGAAAATGAAGGTTGAGTTGAGGAGGTAGATGAGGAGGGCTGGACAGTCGACTGCCTAAATACAAAGGAGAACATTAACTTATTCAGTTACCCTGACAGTCGGTTAAACACAAAGTTTAAAAAACGAAGTTTGTAAGTGTTTTAGAACTTAACCTTTGTATACATAGTAAGTTCGAAAGCAGGTTCCCACCGCTAAATTGGTCTGTCAAATAGGTATGTAAATATGGTGATTCGTTTTTTGATAAAATGGGGACTGATAACTCTGTTTTTGTAACAGTCTTCTGTCCACTGGGATGGAGACGATGACGACTCCTTCTGAAGTCAGCAAGGAGGGACAGCGTTTCCTTGCTTTTACTCGATGCTGCGGATCAAATGTAGTCAAATTCATGTTAACTTGCAAATGGGTGCCTCGGCCACTAAAGAGCGTGATAACGTGTTTTAGCGTGACCAACTGTCCTAGCGGATGTATGTACCGCACGAGCTTTGTTAACATAAGCCTCATGTCACCAACACGATTAACAAGCAAGACACTTCCCTTCAATGTCAAGTTCGCCTACACGTCCGCGTATTAAAAGGAACTAGCAAAAGTATCGAATAAGGAGGGTTCTTATGCATAGCCTCACATCTCTCGTACGGATCTCACTATGTATTGGCAAAAACAACCTTGCGAACCATTGGCAGGACCGAACATCGATTTGATGAATAACCGCGCGCACAGATGCATTGATGGATGGACAAATAAACGAATTGGTGATCAAACGAAGTTTGGTCTAGTACAATGATTTGTCTTTATTCAAAGCGCAAATTTAAGGAGAATCATGAGTTCCTTCCTGATGAGCTTTGGGAGTGAAATCCGGCCACCGTCTCTAGCGCTGCCTTTCCCTCTCCACACCACTGGGCAGAAGCAGACCGCAAATGCCCCGAATTTAACGAGTTGCTTCAGCTACACCCACTCTAAGTATTCATTTGAACCAGAGGATCGACAGGCGCCAGCCAATTTCTTTATCCAGCTAGATAGCAGAGCAATATCAACTGTACCTATGGATTATTTGGATAGTCTAACAAATTCTCAGCAACCACACGCCTCTTGCACTTTTCGTTTCCGCCTGCCCTTCATGCAAAGAAACCCTCCCTGAAATTACTTAGCAGTCATATAGTTGAGGTAAACCTAGATAGACGACACTTTTCTCAATTCTCTCTCCTTATACCCCCAAAACAACACAATCTTCCGTCAACAGCTCTAGAGCAGTAAGCGAAAAAATCGCTAATCTTAACTAATTTTCCCAAGTGGTTTGATTTTCAAATCATTGGGGGCTTAATGTACTAGCTAAAATGTGCGCTCTTGAGCAATCCCGGAAAGGGCTGTCCTAGTATGACAGTGTGCTTGTAAACAAGTGCATTAAAAGGCGTGAATGCATTGGAGAAGGCAGTTTGATTCCATTAACCCTTCAAATTACCCATTACTGCACTTCAATCATCCTATTGAGATTAGGTACAAAAAATCCCTCGCTCCTTTTCATCAAGCTCTAGAAATGCACCAATCAAGGCGATCATTATCTGAGTGACCTTCAAACTCCTTGTGGAGAAGCAATCAACATTGCTTCCCTACTCAGCTTACCGCCCGCTTTCAAGGAATGTCATTCGAACTGTTAGAAGGCTACCAACTTCAAAAGCAAAATACGCAGCTTTGGTCTGTGTTATTTCTATTTAGCTTACCTCATCGGAATCCATTGTACCATTTCCAGCTGTTGCGTTTCGGGGCAGATGGAAGAACCATTTGGTGGAGTTGAGAAAAACATTCATGGAGATAGCAAAGGGAAGAGAGGTGAGTAGAAAGAGAGCACATCTTCGCATAATACGACAAATTCGACGACCCACATCACTTGGTGATACCTTTGTGAAGCGTAGAGCAGGACGGCGGAAATGGAGGCGGTGTTCAGGAGCGCCGCAACTTGCTTGTGTTATACTTGCAGTGGGGGTCGCCGCTGAGGGGTCGTCCAAACATTCACTTTGTCGATTTCGAGAAAAAAGGATACGACCGAGGATTTTGGACTAAATCAAAACCCATTTCATTGGCCTGAATATTGGCGTAGTGGCTTATCCAAGCATGAAACATATTATTGTCAGAGGTGCTCAAAGTGAGGACTGAAGACTTTACAGATGTAGTGAGTCATTTCGTTGTAGTGACACTACACATGCGTAACTGGGGTGTCCTTCCAGTTGACACCACTGTTTTGAGGTAACTGTAGATCGAGATGGTGGACATTGTCGAAGATTTTTTGAGAAGGGGAGGAGGGCTGCTTAAAATTCGTAACATCCACACGTTCCAAAGCATCCAAGCAATTAAGATCAGTTGCGAGGGCTACATAGAGTAGCTTCAATGTATCAGACGGCTGCATGCCTACCAATAAGCATGGTGACGTGCTAGTCAATGACTAGTCTGAAAGAGCCACAAAAATGTCCCCACACTGAAATTTCTATTCACTAGAAAGTGGCAGAACACAGCCCAACTAATACATAATCTGCAGGAAACTTTTTAGCCCCTAGAGCTCCAGTCTAGCTCAAGTACTCATCATTGATCCTACTTAAGCAATAAAACATATGAGACACATAGATTTATATTTCCTCGAGACATGACCGTTTTCCTTTTTATGCTTGCAATCATGCAAATTCGTTTGTGTATGCATTTCGCCTAATGATGAGAGAGGGAAGGTTCGCACTTACATCCACGCCAAGTAAAAGTGAACCATGCATTTTGCGGACGTTTCCTAGGGGAGTGAGGGAAAAAGAGGACTTTAGGCCCAATTGCACGAGTACACACAGGCCATCCGTCCCCGCCCCAACGCTTAACGAAGGCGAGTAGTTTATACCTCTGCAATGCAATCTAGTTATGAGTTTCGTAAATATACGTTGGCATAGCTTCAAATTGAGGGCAGCCATTTGACACGTTTTGTGACGAATGGAATCGCACCACTTTTACCGCCTTTATCAAAATTCCGTTTTTGGAGTATCCTACAAAACACCAGAATGGGAGGGGAACATTTGCCTCTTCATTAAGGTTAGGCATCTTTAGTGGGGCTGACAAAGCCCTCTCTCTGAGAAAGAATGATTTTCTTCGTTGGAAGGCCAATAGCTGGTTTAGAGTACCCCTTGTAGAGAAGCATTGGAGCGTGGGATTATGCACCACTATTCATGAATTTTGGAAACTTGACGGAGAAACTTGTGGCCGATAAAGCCATTTGTCATTAATAAAATAAAGATTATCAAAAATAGTGAGCAAAACACTACCTTAGCACAAAGTTTAAGTGAATAGGGCATTTTTATTCACTTGCGAAGTCAAACTGGTAAGTCTCGACGTTATGTAGTGTTAAATAAGGAATAAATAAATAAATAAATAAATAAATAAATAAATAAGGAAGCCAATAGCACCACGTGTATGGGCTGGATATGTAGCACACTAACGCCGCCTACCAACAAACTATAACTCCAACTTATAAACCTCTTTTAAAATTTTGTAAAAGAGCACATTTTGCTCCAACAAATTTTTGCCAAATAGCCCTTTTTTAAATCATAAGTATGGGCGAAAGCGGCGCCAAGATATTAGCCTTTCCTCAATTTTTAAAGCTTTGACCCGGAATAGAAGGATTGAGGAGGGGAAAGTGAGATCTCGTGGGTTCATTGCAGACACTGGTCATGTGCTAGCCACGTCACATTACTGCGGTGCATTCTTGGATGGAGGGCTTTTTCGGAACCCAATTGACGTTTTGTAGAGAGCTTTGGAAAGCTCTCATGCAAATGAATTTTTTGCGCAGATTATGTGTGTACTTTAACAGAATTATGTCAGATTCTCCTGCCTTTTCATTCTCGTTTCTTTGACAACAAACCTGTGTTTTGGCGAATAAATCCAAATCCTCCTCTGCTGAAGTCGCCGTAGGGTTGGCTCGTAGAGGTTCTCTCTGTGGCTGAAAATTAGTTCGTTTGGGAAAGGCCTCATTGTTTCCTAGAAACCAAGCAAAGCAGATTTCATTTTATTGGTTTTATTCTAGAGTGGAGATTATTTTTTCGTTCCTATCCAAAGGTCGTGTATCGGTGAAAAATTTCTTTGAAGTAGAAAGTTATTGAGATTCATAAATGAGTAACGCCTCCTAGAGTGCTTCTGTTCAGAGGGCAACTTATTTGCTCCCTCTATGTGGCTATCTAAGACAGGTGATGCGGCTGTGTCTGTCCATCACCAACAGACAAAATTGATGTTGTACATCTCGAGATATGCTCTAGATCACGGTTATTATTTTCATGGAAAACTACCACGTAGCAATCACGATCCTAACCAACAGGCCAAAGAGCAACCCAGTTTGTTAAGTGTTCTGATAAATTTTCATATTTGAATGTCACAATCAAACACAGAGAGCTAAAATTAGTCAGGTTCAGCAGTCTGCTTGAAAACGAAATCTCTTCCACGGTTGAAAAGTTACCACTTAGGGTATTAACTTTGCTACCATTGCTAAATCGCTTTGTTGGGTAGTAAGACCCCTCTGGTAAAAGGATAGATGAATTATAAACACCACTGGGATGTTGGCTAAATTATGAAGATTTGTGTTGGCGTTAAAGAAGGCATCAACCCAAGTATGCACTGAGTGAACACTCTGTTACTTGGGAGAAGGACTTGATACGCGTCCGTCCCTGACGCACACAGTCGCGGCGGTGCCCAGCTCATATGTAAGCCAGAGCACACACAGCCTGCGCATCCGCGTCATCTCTGCAAATCGTGCCTTTTCCTTCACATAAAAGGATAACGAAATGTTTTGAATTTGAAATTCAACCACAATTTGTGCAGAGCTAGTTGGGAGGTGAACATTGTCGGATGAACTACGCAATGGTCACATTTTGTGCTTCTACCATCAAATATTATTTCGGGAGCAGTTTGCGAGTCCTTTTTAATAACTGATTTTGTAACAGGACAGGTGGCAGTCGATGGGCCAAACTGCATAAAAGTGAAGAGTCCTCAACATTTCTTGAGACTATTCTTCCCGTCTGCCATGTGGCACTGCTTTGTAACTGGTAGACAAACGAAGTGAGGAGGTCAAAACCTTCAGGGGTTAATGTGGCCAGAGATAAAAAACTAGAGTGCTCGCTGGGTGCCACAGTTGGCACAAAGCGCAGTAAGTCCCACCAAATGCCAATGTCGCTTGCCTGATTGCATTCGCTTTCTGTATCAAAAACAAATATTTTCGAACATGAATTGTAATGGACAGTTTGTTAGGCATGCCACATTTCTTCCATATTTTATAACTTTTCCATGTAATATACCGGGCATGGTTCATTGCACTAGTGAGGTGCTAGGCGCTACAAAGTAGAGCATGTTGTTCTGTGACAAATACAGTGCTCATAATAGACTGCCCAAAACACTCCACTTGTTAAAATAAGTAGCTTTGGAATTCGTGCCACCAAAGTCCTTTCCCGGCGAGAGGCAATTTAATCACACGTCCTATGTTTGTTAAACAATCTATAATCATCCCTTTCTGGCTCATTTGTGTCTTCACCTCAACTTAGTCTGACCAATGCTAAGACCACGAAACGGTGGCAACCACTTTGGGCTTTGGGTGATGGCCACAAGGTGAGGTGTGAGATCATGCGCCGCCTCTTGTGACTTTCCCACTTGATACATCAAGCAGTACATCCAATGATGCCTACAGCTCTTGAAACAACGAAACAAGGGTAACGTATTAACTCATCTTTGGAAAGTGTCACCCTCCTTAGTGATTTATCACCAGAAGTCGCTTCAGACCCTGGGTTGCAACTTAAACCTATCTCTTAAAGAAGGATCCACACAAGGGCTTCTGATACAAGAATGGCTTTCGATTAGAAGAAAGTAGTAGAAAGCCCAAAAAGTGTGTCGTACCGACAGGCGGAGGCACGACCGTCAATGTCTTTATTGCTTTCCTTGGATAACTACAAATTTACTTAGGAGAAGAAATAGTTAAAAGGATTGGATTCTAAAGCTTAAATGGACGAGTTATTAAGTGGCAAATATTTCGGTTTTCATATCCACCTCATTTTGCTGCCTTTTTAGATTCAATGACATTACCGAAATCTATTTAAAAGAGATTTTAGTCACTTCTTTTTATTCAGCTTGCCTAAAAGCATTGAAACAAGGTAGAGGAAATCCCGAAAATTGTTGCGCTTATAGAAATACAGTTTATTTGGTAACTACGGCTCGAAATAATCTGCCTTCAACACCATTGATAGGAAATAGGTTTTGCACCAAATTATTTGCTTGCATTCGTCTCCCTTTCAGCTACAGTTATAGCGCAAATCCTTTTTCTTCTGGTTAGCCATTACAACTTTTCTATCCTCTCTTCAAATAAACTTGCCATTATCGACTCCTTTTAAATGACAGCCTGAGGAGGAAGTAGTTAATGTTTGCGGTTGTAAGCGTGTCACACAGTAGCTCCTGCCGGACAAACAAAACTGCTCGTAATGGCTTTAGCGGTGATCGTCTTTAGAAATGCGAAGTTTGCATTGTAGAGAGGTGTATTTGTGCGCCACCTCAAGTTGTGTACAATCTCCACGTGAGGAGTGAGTTCCGTCTGCAAGTGGAGTGATAACTACAGTAGTGTCAAAACCTCCAATCTATTACTAATACAAACACGAGGAACGGCAGTGATTTCACGAATGATGGTAAATGACGCGGCCGTCCCTGGTTAACCTACTCATGGTGATTTTGACAGCGTCAAACTTTGGTTAAACTGCATGTTTTTCAGGTGGTTGTCAGAACGACAGTTTGGTGTTGACGCTTAAATGCTTGTTTAGCACTTAAGGCCGCGGCATAACCTTTCGCTGCCTCACGCCATCTTTGTAGGTGCGAAAGTGGAGGCAGTTTCGCATTCACCAAAATCCTTTATGCTCATGGCGACATATCCTTCAAATCCAAATCAACTATCACTATTTAGCGACATCAGCATCGGTCAATCGCACGATCACAGGCAAAATGGAGGAGAATGTGGAACGGGGAAGACGCTAGTGAGGCTGCCTTAGGACCGTTTTCTCTAGAGGCAAAATATCAAATAAACTTGAAGTCTGTGAATAATGGGTCCGCCGTTTGAAAAGGACTTGGTGCCGCGAAGCTCTCTACCATTCAGTTTAGTGATAGAAATGCTATGGGCAGTCGTTTTAAGCTTTCATTGGTCGCTCGTAATTATTGAATATAGATTGTTACCATAAATGCAGAAATTCCAGCAGACAGTACATCCGCTCCGATATCAATATAAAATAACTTCGTTGAGCTGTAAGTCCGTCCTATTAAGGACGATATCTGCGTTAATAAGTTCGTTTGAATTCGCTCAAATCTCAATGGCTTGTTCTAAGTCAGAGCTGACTTTCAAACAAAGTATGTGCTGAGAGTAAGGCATATAATGGGGGAAATTATGTAAAGGCTTCTGACCAAAAGTTGTTAAAACCCCTGCTTCGAAACCAAGGAAAAGTTAGAAAAGCTTTAAAATGTCACTAGCGAGGTGTTTTATCCTTTTTCGATAAAAATTGTACTAATGGCATATGACTCAATACAAATAATTTAATGATGAACTGATTTAGTGACAATAACTTAGGTACTCGAAAATACGAACCCTACCAATTGAGAATTAAAAAAACCCAAAGTAAGTAGGCAAGAAAATGTATATATGACCTACAGATTGGGACTCATTAAACGCTCCTCCAATGTTTTCGGAATCAAGAAAACTGTTTGTATTATTTTAAACATATGAACCTCACGTGCGAATCGATCCAAAAGAGGGGAGGATGTTAAGCGATTAGTTTCGGGTTATAAAAGCACTTTAATGACATTAAAACTTACCAGCGGTGCTGATTTGTGTCCCGAAAAGTGCGTTTGCCATTGTAATGACCTTTTGCAGACTAATTCGTGCTAAAAATAAGCTGAGAGGCCACGTTTTACCTGCCATTTGTCCAACAGATGCTGCATTGTGATTTGTCCTTTGCGCAACCAATCAGCATTGCAGCTGGGTTGTGTCGAGGGGTGAGGTCTGCTTCAAGTGCATTTTAGCGGAGTGGCATCAATTGCGGGATTGAAGTTTTCAACGCTTGCAAATTGTTAAATTGAGGATCATGAAGTTAGCTGAAGTTAAATATTTCTGTCAGAATAGTTGGGGACAATAATCACAACATGCTAGTGTGCGGCTTCTTAGGCCATTCTTAGCTGCCTGCCTTAAAGCAAAAATTTTGGGTAACTCTGTCACACATCTAACTTTATAAATTGGCAACAGTACGTGTGGGAGTTCCCAACAGATTAGACCTTTAAATACAGTAAAGTGAGCGAACATGTTTCAGGCCGTAGAAACTACCACCACTCATGTTAACACAGCCTTGTCTCAAATTTTATCCAAAACGCAGCTTCGGTATAAGGAAGATCAAATCATCCAAAGTTCATCATCCGCAAGGATGATATTTTGTAGAGGAATGTTTTAACCACTGAGCCACTGCGCTTGCAGTCTTTTGCAGATATGGAATTCTTGGGGCTTTACTCCTTCGGTCGAATAGATATGCACAATCTCATCATCGTGTACCATTCTACGCAGGCCATTATCCAAAGACGGAATTCTGTCCACTATCTCGGTGACACAATTCTGGTCGCCATCGCAATTGATTTAAAATTGGCTAAGGAGCATTGCCTACACAAATGTTTTCATATTCTTCTAATTACCGGTTATCTGTAATCTTTTGGTTGGTTTTAGCTCGCATTGTATTTCCTTACAGCGACTTAAGTAAATTCGAGGAAAGTAAATAGTGGGACAGCGTAATCGCTTGCCACAAGACACGACTGCTGATGGCTGGTGCACAAACGACCTGTTGGCGTTCTGCAGTCGCAGTGCTTTTAACGAACCATGTTTCGCCCTTGGTTCTTTTGGTTTCCAAATTACTGAATTTCATTTCTCTAAGGTAAAATTACAAATCGCCTAATCCTCTGAAATTGGAGGTTTTATTTAAGAAAAGCAAAAAAGGTGGACTATGGAGAGGTTAGGGGGAAAATATCCAAGTTATATTAGACAGGAGAATTAATGCATAATTTGGTCTTTCTAATAAGAACTTTTAGGAGACACCTACCTAGATTCCTATTTTCAAGGAGAAAATCTGTCTCATGGAAAATGTGCGCTGCCAATTGACAAGTTGTATCAAGCTCCTAGCAAACTTTAGGGTCACTCCTGATTAATTTATGTAGAATCTCGCCAAAAAGGCGTTTTATAGAAGTTTCATAACCAAATTTGCATATTGTTGGATTTGTTAGCAGAAAAATCAGAGGGATTTGAAACCGACATGTGGTTAAAACCTTACAACACATTGTCAAGATGCTGAGTACTCACAATTTCTTCTTAATGCTAACTAGCCAAAATGAAAGAAGCGTTGACATATAGAAGAAAAGTAAATTATAGACAGCGGATATCTTTGCAGCTAATGCGGCCTTATAATTAGTAGAAATCGCTTATTTATAGTGGATTTTAAGGAATCAAGCTATAATCGAGCCATCGATTTAAGGAATGGGATGAAGGAAAAGTGTCTGTTCCGTGTAAGGTTTTCTATTTCTTGCCTATTCGTTTAATTACATCATCTTTTTACTGTTTTGCAGCTTATTGGGCTTTCAAGAATGTTGCATCCACTGCTGCGACACCGCCCAAAAGCGACAAATCAGGGATAGTAGACTTTCAAATCGTGCCTTTTTATTGGCCCGAAGTCCAAGGACTGTGTTTGAGCCTACCGTGTCCCTCCCCGTTGACCTTAGGCATTATATTTACTCCTATTAAGTGTGAACTGTATCAGCAAATCTGAGGTGCCAGACGGCTCGGGCTAATTCATCTACGTCTAAAAGAGACGTTAAAACCCCTCACGGGTGCATGTACCGCCTGTCTGCCAGCCACCACCTCACGGCTTAATGCAATTCCTAGTTCCGCCCTGTTTTATATTACGGTCTCACCAATATAGAATCCTAATGGTTGCTTCGCTTCACTCGCATTTCCATCCACCGCAGCCCTTATCCTTTCTCACATCTCACTTTGCTGTAAATCCAACCATAGACGGACCTCCCTCTTGTCCAAGCAATCTTCTGCTCTATCTAGTGGTATATATTGATGATATTATTACAGCATAATCATAAATTCTTGACGGCCTTGCCATTAAGCTCAGCTTTAACTGCTTCGGTGCGATGATCTTCCTGACTCTCCACCATAATGGCGAAGGTATTTTAACAACGCCATTTTGTCTCTTCTAGTTCCTTGACCCTTTAATAGTGATCAAACTGCGAATTCTTTGTAAATTAAGAAATAGGTTATGGACCTTTGATATAACGATCAAGGTTAGATCGTTTAAGCTCCTTGGCCTCTGCGTTAAAAGAGCAAACACAATTTTACCATTGGAAATATAAATAAGGTGTTCTGAGTTCCTCGCAATTTCTTTTCCCAAGTGCAAGCAGGGCCACTCTGAGCGCTAATGTCCTGTATTATTGACCACAGCAGTAATATTTCTGTTCCATTTATTTACTTTGAAAGGGAAGGACCGAGGAGATTTGGACTGTCTCCATTGCTTATGGTTGCCACTCGCTATTTTGCACGATTTGGGTGGATTTTATAGGAACTTTTAAGTGTGTCATGAATGGCTAAACTCAAGTTAGTAAAAATTATTTTTCTGCTTTCAGCCACCACAAATATCGCTGTAGCTTTGCTGAATTCGAGTTATGTATCCATTTTTCTTGAATTGTGAGAGGGAAGGGAGGCTTTCATGATGTCAATTGGCAGAGCTGGATGGGCTTTGGTTCAAGCAAACGCTTCACGGAACAATAACAGGGCATAATAAGTGTTTCATCGAATTCGCCATTCTGCTTTAATTTCGTCATGACATGCCTGCACGCTGTTTCACCTTCACTGGTACTAAAATAGGAATGCCAGGGAAATTTTTTGATTCAAAATTATTTGTGTCATTGCATGCATGAATCTCATGGAGGAACAAAATCGTCTACTTTTGACGTTCTCTTCATATTAGGTGTTCGTTAGTCCTTTGTTGACTGCACTGATTTTGTCGTAATCATCCCACCTATTAAGAAGATATTGCTCTTTTTTCATATCTTTGGTTAATTGCTGTAATTTAAGAGCACCTAGATGACACCTTTCCATAGTTACTTGGAAAAGTTTTAAAGAAGGGGTACCAGAAAGCCACCGGCATTTTGCATATCTTCCAATTTGAAAATGCTTCAATGTTTGGACATCCAAAGTTGTGGCAGTGAGTCAAGTTGACATAAAATGTGTGCCACTACAGCCTTAGGCCTTCGAGCGCTAAAATCATAACTGTAGTTTGATTTGTGCGACCACGTAGTTCACCTGAAAGGAAACTTTTGTATTACATGCATTACCGATTGAGAATGGACTCGTGTCCTGTTTCCACCTTATGGATGAAGTCTCAGATTCATTATGGTTTCCACAAAGATACGAATACCATTATAGATATCTTCTGGAAACTTTTAGATCTTCCATCAACGCAGTCATGGTGCCCTACATATCATAGAAAAATTTTGGCAGAGCCTGTTTATTAAGTAGATGGTCCAGTGATGGCCGCTTCAAGTTACTTATTCTTAAGATAGTAGCATGAATATTAGTACAACACTCTCGGGGGACCCTAACTCCAACCCTCCCAAAATGGAATGAAGGACAGTGAATTTGGGAGGGACGAAGCCGTTAAGCTGCTCTATTGACCAATGACAGCAGTGGTCTGGTAAATTAATTAGCCACTTATGGATACTGAAATCCTTGATAATACTACAACACCCGTCATTGTCAAGAAAAACAGCTGTCTTGGCAAGAAGGGGAGCTGATTCTTTTGCTGGGGAAGAATGTGCATTACTACTATTCCTTGACCTGGAAATTTGTTTCGATTAAAAGTGGGTAATGTGCTCTTCCAAATCGAGATGGGAATGAATAGGCTAAAGCGAGACAGGAGAACTGCTAATAATTACAATTTTTGCGTTCTGATGTCCACCTCTTTCCGACTTTGGTTCCAATGGCTATACGAGAATAAAACTTGAAGCCTGCTTAAGGTAGGCCATTCAATTACCGCAGTTGGCAAGCGCTCTGTCTGGTTCAAAACAAAAAAGCCGATTCACTCTTTAGTAGGACAGAAAATTTTTTAGTTTATATGTATGGGATTTCGATTCCTCGTTTATTCATTTACGCTTAGTAGGTGATAAATATGTTTCTTTACTAAGGCCTAGCACTCGTATTCAGGGAAAGTGCAGTCGCCATCAGCCAGTTCGCCGTGGTGCAGAGCCTGATGCGGAATAAGGCAAGGGATAAATCCTTTACAAATGGTTAAAAATTAGTCGTCCTTATTTCGGGTTTCAGGAGAATGATTGGTGTAGTCGGAATCCCAGACCTACATTTCATTTTTGACCAGTGCAGCCGTCCAAAATTATCATTTAATAACGTAGCTTCCTAAGTGTTGGAATTAAATAAAAGAATACGTGTACGCCTGCATTAAATTATAATGGTAGAAAGCGCACGATTTTGGCTACTTAGGCTTCACTTAATTCTTTGACAAATTTAGAGGTCATGGTCTGACTTGTTGGATACAAAAATTGCTGAATAGAGGGCATTCCATCGCAAAGAAATACTGTGTGATAAGTTCAGCAATTGCTCACAAATGCATATTTCAAGTGAATACCCCATTTATAAAGTCAAAGAGGTCCGTTATGATGATAAAATGATGTGTTTATTTGACGTGGAATACATCTCATTAAGCATCCATGCCATAGCGTACAAAATAGCAGCAATTACAAAGTGTCCACTTTTAACCACCGCCCTAAACGCTTCATTTGGTTCTTAATAAATACATACGGAGGCGATGAAGACCGTTAACACGTCATGAGGGTCAAATAGGTTTTACAGCGTATGGCAGCAGGTCAAAGCGATATATGCATTGCAACCACTATTAAAAATTCTGAAGGCAGTTATTTAACGAAAGTAACATATTACAGGCAGGACTGCTGCAATTACACGAATGGTCTGCCTTAAGGCATCGTAGTCCTGATGCTATTAAGCCTTTTGTCAACACATTCAAACAATGTGGGTATAAAAGAAAAACTAATCAGATTTGAATGGCCAAATGCCCAGTCCTAGCAGAATAAAATTAGCCTTGAAAGTCACTTTTTCTTCCCTACGTATTTTTCTCACTTGCTACCTCTCATCGAACGGGGACCTATTATGAACATACTGGGTTAAATAAAGAAAGAGCCGAGTTTCCTTAGCTAAGGTACAGAATTTTTGTGAGAATAACACCTGCGATACGATGCGTTGCACTGTTTTGGAAGAATAAGACTTTTTCCTCATCATTTCACTAATTTTGGTCCCGTATATTGACAAAGAAGTCTGGTTTGTTTTGCACTGTATTAATGGACCTCAGACGAAGCTGATGCTTGGCCTTTGGTGGGAATCTCTCTTTAGGCACAGGACACAAGTTAGTCAGTCGCCTAATTATCTAAGGCGAGCACCACAGTTTTCGTGTGTATTTGAAAGGAGTGGGGAACAAATTAGAAATTCTTCGAATGAAGTGGCTTGCATTGACGCACACGAGCTGGATCCAACTGTCCAATACCAGTGGCGTTCCCTACCCCGTTGAAGTGTATGTTATTAAAAGCTTTTCTTACACCTCAAAAAACAAAAATTTCTTATTATGGCAAATAGAGGCTTCACTCCGGGGTAAGGCTTTATTTTTAAGTGATTAATCGCCAAATCATTTTTGTATGGCATTTTTCATCTTTTAACCTTTACTCGTTCCTATACACATTTTGCGGGAGGTTCTTGCTGCCTTAAAACTTAGTTTAAATATCGTAAGCAGCCAGCTCAAATCACTTTATAATTAAACAAACAACGAGAGCAAAGAGGGGTCATAACGTGTCTGTACGGCACAACGCATGCACACAAAACACTCACTACGATTAGCAAGTTTTGTGAGCCCCTCCTAGTCATTGGGGCATGGTAATGTAGCAGACTTAAACGAACATTTGATCGGTACATAAGTGAAGTAAACTTTTTTTAGCACAAATTTGGAAATGAAGGATAGAAAACAACATCAGAAAAGGGAGGAGATGATGCTAAACCCCTGTTTATTATCTGTAGTTCATCCAAACCATTGCCATGTTCTTACTAAAGCTTCTCCTAACACAAGATATCAACAGGCGAAAGACTAATTATCTACATTTGTAAAGTCAGTTAATTCGCTCAATGTTTTCTGATGGGCACTCGGAATGACTGTCCCCTGTGAACAACCCTATCCCTCACGCCAATTGTCAGAAGTGTCACTTGCGGTCAACTTTCCTAACGAAGCATCTCTAATTGCATAAATAAATAAATTTTTACAATTTTTGGCATCAATGCTTTAGTGTCAAAGTGGTTTTGGAACTAAATGCTATGAAGGGAGTCCCAATACAGAAAATTAAAGTTTTTTACCTTTTTTGATCAAATAAAGCTTTTTGGTGAACAAATTTTATAAAAAAGGCATAAATATGGCTGCCAGTTAGGGCCGTTCAAGTCAAGAAGAGACAATTACCATCCTGGAAATACTGTAATTTTGAAGGCCAAATTTTGATTAGTAACAAAAGCATATTTGCCAGGTCATCAGCACCAATATGGCATCTCCAGACTTCCTTTAAGACAAAAGAAGGCATAATACAAAGGCAGAAGATGTATTCATTAAACAATATGACCACCCAAGGGGAAGAAACCGAAATCGGCAGTCAAATAGTCAAAGTGTTAGTACCATGCTAAAGTCTAAAGACCTCGTTTAAATTTCCTATTGACGTGGAATTCTCTTTAAGACTACTTTTACTAAAAGGCTGTTTTAGTTTGGGCAGGAAACCAAATAAAAGTGCTGCCAAAGCGTCCAACCTCGGCCAAACCTTAGTATCCACTTCTCGCTGACTTAGCACAAGCAATGAATCCTCCTTTATTGTACGCAAAAGTAAGGGATCATTAGAGATTTTCTTAGCAGAAACCTTCAGAAACTGTAAAAATTGTAAGAGCTATCGAGGACAAAATTATTTTTCGGCGTTAACTACAATCTTTGTTAGCTTTATGGTTTCTTCGACTCCTTTAATAAAGCTTCCTGCCAATTTTTTTCGAGTCTTATGCCACTCCATCGTCATATTCATATCATTTATGGAAATGCGTTTTGTGATTTAGCTGGAATGGAGAGTTCGTTGCCTCCAGCAATGGATTCTGCGACCTTCTGTGCCCTGTTAGTAGGTTTCCTTGCATTCTAGTATGGCTTATTGCTAATCCGGAATAAAGTTAAAGTACCAAAAGGTTCTCCACTCTCAAAAAACTCAAAAATTGGAACATACATGCGCCTTATAAAATCCTACATGAGTGTTGACAAAGATGTCTCCAGCTTTTTCGAGCTGCAAGAAAAGAAGAGAAAAAACCCTTGAACAAATTAAACAAATTATAAGCTTAAGTCTTTTTACCCTCATCGTCATTTCACCTTAAGTAGCCACCTGCCATCTCCGGATGTTCGTAGAGATGTAAGCCTAATAAAAAGGTAGGACTGACAAATATTTAATGTTTACAAATGTTTAATAATGCTAATTTCTTTAAGCAGAAGCATTCGGCCAATAAAAAGTCCAGTGATTTGTCTGGAAACTCAAGCTCCCCATTGCCAAAACTTATTAGGAAAACGCGTTGAAGCAAAACATTTGCAGGCATGGATGTTTAGCCTGCAAAGTGCGAATAATTGCTACCCTTATGGTAGAAATGAATCGGACAAGATTTTGCTCCTAAGGACTCTGGATGAAGGGCGTTCCTTTTTTCACCCAATTAATTGTCAAGAAAGACACGTTTTTTCGACCAACTTTGTATGCGTGACATGCTCTTCTTTGGTGCTTCTGTTCGGGAAAAACTCAACTGCAAGTAAAACCGCACCAGACCATCTCAAAATATCGCACAAAATTTAGGTGTGGAGATATAGCACAATTAAAACAAAATTTTAACTCAGGTCCTGGTAGAATTTTTATCTATTTACTGCCGGCGGTATGCTGGTTTAGGATTCTTTACATCGAATCCTTAAGCCTTTTAATTTTTGTTCAGCAAAAAGCCCCGAAACTTTATCAAAATTTTTAAAATTAGTGAAATTCTCTAAATAGCATCAACGCTTACCATAATATGCAAAACTAATTTCACAAATTACTGAGTCTAATTAAGAAAACCGATTTTATAGTTGAACGTCTTGATTTTCCAGAAACTGCTCTCAGTGTCTCAAAAATAACGTATCAAGGTTGGCATTTTGTCTTCCGCATTCTTCAACACACCTTCGTTTGATCCTCCTGAGAGTAACCACATTATGAAAATTTAGGGCAAAAGTTTGTTTAACCATTCTGTCTTTAAGTCTTGAGCAAGCCTCGATGCTGTTTCAAAGACAGTGGAAACACCTTTGAACAAAAAACGTCCTTCAATCTACTAGTCACTTGTGGTTTGAAGATATGAAATGATTTCGAATGGTGCAAATACATTTAAAAAAGAAGACCCTCGCAATAGGATAAAGAATGAGCAAAAAATTATGGGGAGCGGGTTTTGGTTTTATCTCCTTTATAAGTTAGTCTTAAAGTACGTAAGCAATACTTTTTGGAATCATACCGGAAAATGTAGCTCAAATTAACCAGAAGTGCTTAAATTTGCGGACCGATTTAGTCGAAGGCATGTTAATGTGGCGAACGGTGAATGACCAAAGCCAATTAATATAGCAGATACAAAGAAGACTACAGCATGATGGGTAAGGAAGCAAGAACTTTGAACATATTTTCGAGGCTCTGGCTAGCCTCCAAAAGTCTAGATCAAGTCTATTAACAGCTTCGAACCGCAGTGGAAGTAATTGGCAGTACTTTGAAACTGAGTCCACTCTCTGCTTGTCAAGGAACGCTGGTCAAGCATTCAACGTCAGTGACAACAGCACCCTACGAAGGAGAATTTTTGTGACAGCGGGGATGTGGATACAAATGAAAGGAAATTATGCGGTGAAAATAATGCAACCGATTCATCCCCGCATTGAGTAGTAAAATTTAGACCACGTAAAATGCAACACAGGATTTAAAGGAAAATGGATTAGTGTTTTCTAAGAAAATATTTGTAATTCGTACTCCGAATGTTAAACATTTGTGCTCATCTTAGCATTGCTATGTTAATGGACGATAAAGGATTAGTGCATACGAAGCTCCAAGCCTTAAATCCTTAAGGAAAACATAAAAGAGGACAACAATTTTTCAATAATACCGAAAAGCAAATTTAAGTCACTAAAAACTGGTTGACATCGGGGGAGTCAATAACAATGGTTTAGCTGTTGGCTAATATTTGTGAAGACCACAAACAAAGAGGAATACGAATCAAAAATTGACGTATTCTAAGAGCAAGACTGTTTGAATTGCCTTCCATCGGGCAAAAAAAACGCAAAATCTTTTTTGGCAGAGAATGAGGGTATTGGCAAAGCGAACTTATGCATGTTTGTTTTTGAAAAATATAAAACATTTCTACGTGATCATAGAGGGTACCATTCATTGCTTCAGAGATGAAAAAAAACGGCTTAATGCTAAGACGGTTCACGAATAAAGGTGGCTGTGGTGGTAAAATTGCCTCGCCTTTGACAAGTAGACAGTGGATTATAAGTTTCACAACATCGAGGGCGCGAATTGTATGGATTACACTGGTGAAAAGCAGCGGAGTTCAAGATGACGCTTGAAAAACTTGCCGCGGTGGCAGAAGAATTTTTGAGATTTTAGTGAAGCCTATCCGAAATTGTGAAAGTTTTAACAAAAGCAAACTTATCCAAAAGTTGCTAATTGGATTATTCACTTTAATGGAACATCGAGCAATTCCATAAAGATAAACGAAAAAAACCTCACAAGTTACCGTAATAGAACGTCCTAATTTGGTAGGACGAAAGGGAGGTAAGGGATTTTGAATTCGCGAATAGATGCGCGGGAAGGCTGAACGCCGAGGGTTGCTACGTTTTTTGCTTCTGGGCTTTAGTGTTGCCGCTGAGGAAAGGTTGTAGGACGACTTACCGATGAGAATTTATCTGCCAAGCAAAACAAGCAAAACACACCGAGCACATTGGCCATCAAATCTAAAGTTTACTGAATCAGTTAGGTGATCAGTTCAAAACACCTTAAGATTTCTCAAGATGACTTCGCAAAAGATGGGATAAAATATAGACATTTTTTTGTTACATCAAGCTCGCAATATTGTGGATGAAATTCATAGCCGTATCTTCCAAAGATTTTTGCAACCATAGAACCACAGGTTCAGTTTATCATGCTTATTTCCTATTTGAAAGTTGAGCCGCCCTCTTCTAAGCATATTTTTTGTGCATTGTAGAACACTTACTTATTTGCTTGCAAATAATTGGCTCTTGGTCAAGAATACGAGTCGTTGCAAATTGTAAGGGTGGTGCTAGGGCCTCACACACAGAGTGCACAAAGATTTTCAACAGCAAATATCGCCGCCTAAGGCCATCAAAATTTCCCATGTTGGTATTACAACAGTGTCCAAGGTCGCGTAGGCACGTTTTCTTCCCAGTATGGAAGTGTGGCTGCTTGTGGTATCGGCATTAGTATATTCACTGTTTCAATGGTAAAGTGCTATGGCCAAGTCACCTCCGTTAGGTAACCATATCAGTACAGCCGAATCTCGTTTTTAGATTCAAACAAAAAATGTAAAATAACTAGCGGCATTCGATGTCGTATAAAACTTATCGTCACATTTTTTTTCCTTTACCTAAGTGGAATGTTCTACAATGTAATAAAATAATTTTTAAAGGTCATTTGTGTGTTGCACACCAGAAATTACCCATAACATAAAAGCACTTCTACAGACATAGTCTACAACACTCGCTGCCAATTCTATTTACTTTTAGCCTAAAGGGGTGATGGGATGCCTTCTTTAGAAGAATTTGTTCATAACAGCCTCCCAGATTTAGTTAGGGTGTATTGACTTCAGACCGTCAATACCCCGCTTGATGTTGCAAAATTACAAGGCAGCAGTGAGTGAATTCCAGAAATCGACGCAATTACTTTTAGCTTCTCCCACTTTTACAAAGTCAGAAAGATATGAGTTCTTAGCTCATTTCTGCACGTCGTCCACTGCATTCACGATGAACTTTATATCGTTTCTGATCAATCTCGTATTGAAGTTGAGGGTTGATCCGACACGTATTCATAAATGTCTGCATGATGGAGAAGTAGTGCAAGATGGCCAGATTTCAGCCACCAGTGGTTACAATACAGCTATTCTTAACACCTTTGTCGGCTTCCACGCGTAGGCCATAATGCTTCCATATTTCATTTACATATCATTTTAAAGAAAGAACTGCTTGGTAGACTAGTAGTAAGGAAATACTGGTAGTATAATTGGTTGGAAGTTAAAAGTTTCCTTCGCCGAGACTGGTACTGATCTACCATCAATAATTATCCACAGTACTGATAAATACCAAGCCATTCTTGCATTGTAAACACTTCACGCTGTCTTCCTTCAACCGACATTCTCAAATTTAAGGACCAAAAGAGGAGGTGGAAGAAAGCATGATGTAATGGTGTTTCTTATTTGGAATAGCAATGATAATAATAATAATGGTGGATACTAATTACCGCATAGTTCCAAAAAATTCTGTGGTAGTAGAATAAACTGCCTCTTGACTTCTGTTTTCCAAATGCTTGTCATTAGTTTAAGCCTCTAAAGCTTGGAACAAGACGAGGCAGAAAAAATGATTTGGTAAATGTTTCCGCCAGACTCACAAAAATCATGCCTTTGGCCTTCAGCATTCATAAATAAATCCCTGTAAAAGTGATGTTGGCAGGGCTTATAACTATGGCAGCATGCAATCGAAGTTAAAGTAATACTGTACTTTATTGCTAATTCACTATGAAGTTACAGATTTGGCCAAAATTGAAAGCCCCAAATGACCTGCAATTTATTCATCTGCACAAAGAATGCGTAGCCATCATTATGCTGAACAGTAACCTCTTAATGGATCTTGAAATATTTTCAAACTACTTAACTATGAGGACAACCAAGCTTGCTGAGTCTTTTCTAATTGGTACACATCTTTGTTAGAAAGAAACCCTTCAATTTTATTGGCACCTTAAGCCTATGCATTTCGAGCAATAATTTTCAGCTGCAACTTACTGGTAGCAAAGAATGCTTGCTGTTGCCTGTTTCCAGCTGTGTTTTTCTTTGTTGGTGCTGTTATTGCTCGAAGTGCTTTCTCTCTCCCCTAACTTGAATGCCTGCCTTACATCCACTGCACCACCACCACTGCTGTAGAAGTAGAGTGCTTATTAAGGTGTAGGTGCTATAATTATCCTCTTAAGATTTCTGCAAAATCTCTCATGAGGAAGGGAATCCAATAAGTAAAACCACCTTTGGTGTCTAGTTTTATAAAAATAAAATTACAAAAATGCAAAGTAACAAATGGACAGGAAGGACCATCATAAGAGAGGCCGCTTCTTAACCTTTTAGAATGCCGTCCACAGCCCGAGGTAAGTTGAGACCCATTAAATAAACAGTCTACTGTGTTTGCTAAGAAGATTTCAATGCAGCATAGTAAACACAATTTTTATTTCTGGCAATATTAACAAACCGTGGTTCAGTCTGACATGTTTATGTAGCTACTGCTTCTAATCGAGCACACTACGAGCAGATCTGATGGTCAGATGTGTATGAGAGTTCTTGATTCCTTCCTATATTGCAAATCAAGAACTCTGCACGTGTTTTATTTCTTAGTTTAGCTATTCAGTTATGGCCAATTCGGTATTTTGCATTATCATCCGAGAAGCTAAAAACAATCAATGTACAAATCGACGGCATTTTTGATCTTCTTATATTTATGTCCCCGCTTTAGAAAGGCAGCATTCCTTGTTCAGTTCGCCTCAAAGGTAAGTGTCTTGCCAAATTTATTGCACATCAAAACATGGGCGACACGGTTGGCATTGCTTAACTTCATATGTGGATGGAACTAATACTCGGGCTAGTTCACCAACTTTAAATGTAAGTGCTATGTAATCAGTGGCCGATTATTTTAGGCAAGCCTCTGATTTTAAGTACTGCCATCACCTTCGAACTCAGGAGCACGTTCCTTCTCCTCGTTGTTATTGTCACTTAACAAATAGACTATTATTGACCGCATTACACACAGAGGTGATGGGGATTAGATTTTCTGACTTCGGTCTCCCCAATCTAGAGATTTCTTACATAGCAGTTTTCAAGGTAGATCAGTAATTTTTTTCCGTCCTTAACCTCACTTTTAAAATATCTACCGGGGATCTTAATTTTACACTTCATTTGCGCGAATAAACATTGAAGGCATGCATTATGTGTTTAATTAAATTGGAATGCGGTGAATTAGTATTATTAAGACCAGGCAAACTCTTTTTGCGTGTGCATAGCAATTATTAAGCCGATTGGATTAAGTACTTTTAATCAATGTTAGCTCCATCCAAGTCAATCTAACAGCATGTTGTTGAAGACTTTAACCACATTGCTTTACGATTTGTTAACGATCTACCATCTATGGTAATGACTCTTAATTGCTCTATGGTAGCATACGAACATATAGCCAATCAGACGATACTTTTGACCAGATTATTAATATTTTGTAACTACTCTAAGGTGGTTGCTTAACCCTTTTCCTGCCAATGACCCCATGACATAAGTCATTGTTTGTTTTAATGGACATGCCACTAGGCAGATCAAATAAGCTCAAAAGAGGTGAATCAGTGCACTATTTGAAGTAGAATTAAAATTGTTGATGGTATTGACCATAAATACCGTAATGAGGTATTCTGATGCAACTTGAGCATTGGAACACATCGCAATGTATTGTGGGCTAAAACCCGATTTCTACGTGATTCTTTGAGAATTTGGTACAGCAAATCTACCCATGGGGTGCTGATTAAGCGCATAAGTTAAGCTAAAATCACAGGGACCCATTTCTTCCCAGTAACCTACGCCCAAACGGAGCTACAGTCATTAATGTGGCCTCATAAATACCAATACAGTTGTTGCAAATAATGGGTTCTGGTAGTGTCCTTATTGCACAAAAGAACGAACTATAGACAGTGCCACCATATGTGCTAATATAATTCCTATCGCAGGAGTAATTCCACTTTATCATATGGATATTAAAAATAGGTTTTCCTTGTCCTTCCGGTTTAAGTTAAATTTTACAAAATTTAGAAATATGCTTTTAAAACCTTTGATTATAATCTAAAAAAGATATTGGAGGACTGATTTTTTTCAACAATTCCGAATTGTGGATACACTGATTGACGACGCCGATGATAGTTAAAAAAGGTTAACTGGATTGCGGTATTGAGATGGAGTTTTACCACTCGAAGCAGGCATTCGATTGGAGCGTTACAGCGAGGGGCTGTAGCTAAAAAGAAATGCTAATCGTTTTAAAGGCTATTGCAATTTAAAGATGAAAATAATCGGGCGCTAACTGTTGCTTGAAATGAGGGAAGACCCACTTCCCTCTTATCTGTAGTCTTTTAACAGGATTGGGCACCTCAGCTATTATTAGCACATTTAAAGTCCATTGGCAGATAATATTGGTTACTCCGAAGGAGTTACGTGAACGCGATTTTGGGATGTTCTTCAAAGCTGGAGAAGCATGAGTGAAAGGTAATAATTGCATAGGATCAAAAAGAAAACGAGATTTGGGAACTCTAAGCATCCATAACCGAGTTTTATGCATTTATCCATCCAGTAAAGCATACGATTAGACCTAGAGGTTGTATTTTTTGCATATAGACCTTTTAACTGCAGAGTACAGGACTCGTTCCAAGCCAGTTTATCGCAGAATTACAGGTGTCAATGTGCTCGCATATGGTCAAACTTAATTGCAAGCTTTTTATCATAAGTTATCAGTTTTGCAGGTTATTCCTTCTACTGAATTGAAGAAATCAAAGATCATTTAAATCCTAAAAATGCATGCCTTTCACCATATGTAACCCTTGGCTACTTTACGTGGATTATGAATGCATCTCTTGAGGCATTTCCTAAAGCAAAAATAAATCATTTAGCTATTTCTGCTAAGGGAATAAATTTAGTGTCAAGTTAAATGATGCACCCTTCAGCACTGACTAATAAAACTTGCAGTATTCTAGTACTGGACATAATCATCATCACGTCATTTTTACTAGGTTTACTTAGACGCTCTCTATTTTTTAAGGGTAATTTATCAGAAATACAAAAATCGCGATCTTTTCATCCCTCTCTGATAGGTTAAAGCAATCCTATAAGTGTACCAACAATCACTTCAGTCCCAAAGTCTCGTAGCCCCAAATAGCATTTTATGGCTAAGCCGATTGGGTTACCCACACTCCACCTTAGAGGTTGGCCCTATTCAACCGCGTAGGCAAATCATGCCCTAAATACATAAAGCGCATGAATTTAGCCTGTTCATTGACAGTAAAAGCTAACTGCTTGAAGGAGGGAACTAGTCTGACAGATTAAACAAAGTAATCGGACAATCACATTGTAAGCAACATTAAAAGGTCTACTTGTAGTAATTCCATGAATACAGACTTCCAAGAGGTTGGGTGCGGTTTAAAGGGTCATTTGATTAGCATGGGTAAACTGCAGGGCCTTTGCAGGCCTTAATCGGCATTGGCACCAAGTGAGAAATCTATGGAATAGTAATGACTTACGAAGAAATTTTCTAGTAAAATAATAAAATGGAAGTAAAATGTTCGAACAATTTTATGACAAAATTGAGCTTGTGTTCATGTTGATATAATAGCAGTTGACATTCCCTACCTTTGAATATGAAACTGCGAAAGCTAGCGCTTCAGGTGGTCATAAAAATAAGATTTAATGCAAGCTGTATTGTATAATTTTCACATCGGAACAGAAGTCTAGCTAAAAAATTTAAATTTATTGATGTTTGCGCTTTAATTAGTTTGATAAATTCCATTTCGACACCTAGCCCTCGCATATGCAATTATATACTACTGATGACTTAAATGGGCAGCAAAACAAGAAAACAAATGATACAGTGATTAAAAAATCCTCAGATTAGATGAAATAATTTCTTGAAGTCGTATGCACAACAGGCTGCATTGTAAAGCTTTGAATGTTTGGATGTTTTTCGGGGCTTCAGGTTCCTTTCCGTGCTAGAAGTCTTTTATTACGACCTAGTAATTTGATGCACTTTGTCTTCAAAAAGACTTCGAGACTTAGTTGTTACTTTGCTACCCAACATCCGGTCTAACAGAGCAGAAGAGCACCATGCGCTATAACTCCTTTTGTGGAAAATTGTTCAAAGACTTTTCAAGCCTTAAACACATTCTTTCAATTTTTTTGCGAATCAACGGCTCAGTTTAGTAATCCACCGAATGTAAAAAGATTGTATACTCACAGAAAATTTGCATCTGAAAGTTTTATCCAACTAGGCGCCGATAAATGTTGTAACTTTTGAATGTAATTTTTTTTGCTCGCTTTGTAATGGTTTGTGCTTGTCTACCAAGAGTGGGTGTGAGAATCGCTGGCATTCGGTTGGATCGGTTAATGGCTTTTTGAATAAGCAGCAACAGCAGCTCACTTAGCACGCTACGACGCCATGTTGTTTTAACGTTTCTTAGGTAGTGGTGTCTACCTTGCCATGAACCCATGCTTACAAATAATATTTTCTCATCTAACAGCAAAAATATTTCGCAAACAAATTATGGTTTCGATCGTGGTATACTTTAACTCTATTGGAATAATCCCTTAAGTAAATGCAACCTTTGAGAAGCCGAAGTTTGATTAAATCCAGAGTACTCACGAGTTTACATTTATCGTACAAAATGAGCAAATGTCCTAACTTCCATCAGCTTTGATTAGGAATTATCGATAACCATCATTTTTAGGAAAAGGCTGCTGTTTGTAAACCTGATTTGATAAAATAAGGTTGCTATTTATTAGCTTTAAACATGAAAGGAGTGTTTTATAGCTCTCACATTCAGTAAGTGTTGAAGAAAGTGAGCGGTTTAGTAAAGACTTAAGCCGTACTATTATAATTCACAGTTAGTTCTCTGCTTGCCGCATTCGCTGTTTGCTGTCGGACGTCAATAATTTCCATGAAGGTATCCACGCCATTGCTGACGATAACGTGGTGATGTCTCCGCACTTGCAAGACGGTTCCACAATAGGGAGGGTGTGATTGAGAAGTAACGAGGTGTGGGATTGCTCAGGCTGCCCTCCAAGCGCATCGAAGGCACGCCACGCCGCTCTATCTCATATGCTATCAGCTGGCGCCAGAAGCCTGGATTAGGACGGATGCAGGGACGGAGGCGGTGGACGTGGTTGTAGGCTTCTGCCAATGTCATGCTAGAGTGCTTCACGAGGTAGGCGAGAACGAGGCTGGGTGAGCGCGACACCCCCGCCACGCAATGCACAAGGCTGCGCCCCCCACGCCGCGCTTCACGAGCGATGCGGTCTGCTACTGTGTCAAAGTGAACACTTAGGTCTGCACTCTCTATGTCCTCCACACATACCTGCACATGTGATCGTGTCCGCGACCCGCCATTTGCTAACAGCTCCGCTGGAAGTGCTTCCACCATAGCGGAAATCACTTGTGTAACGCCGTGCTGCTGTAGTCGGGCTGGTGTCAGTGCCTCCAAACTGCTCAGGTAGAGATGGTCGTTAATCCTAGCGATCTGACTAAACATCCTCTTAGGCTCCTTTAATCTCACCGACTTCTCTTTACCCATCTTGTCCGGGCAGGGCGTTCGCATGTTCTGATTGGCTTAAACCTCCCGGCCAATAGGCGATAAACTAGCTTAATCGTTTGATATCACGAGGTTGCTTCTACGTGACTGGTTATCGTACAATCTGTACATTAGTATTCACTTTCTTTCGGAAAAGGAAGCATACTTCTGTGCCACACTTTACGTGTTCCGTCTTTAGTAAATCTATCACACGCAAATTTGTTAGCCCCGTAGTGTTGCATTTTTATTCAAAGCGTTAGACAGCCAATAAATTGAGTGGAAGGCATGAGTTATCTGATAGTTTACTAAGAATTGTTAGTTTCTAAATCCTCACAGCCTGTATTCTCCATTGAAAACAGAGTGACCGAATTCTTTGTTTTATTAAATCTTTATAATATTAAATTTGCCCCTTCGAATAGCGCATTAATTTTGGCGACATAAGCCCTGATCGTCAACCGCATCACTTTTGAATCTCCTTTCAAACTTGACTTTTCACCTTTTTCTGCTACGCGTTCTTTAAATTTGAAAACAAGCCAGATTTGCACTAAAAAAATCCGTGACTTGAAAAATTGTCTTTTGTAGATGTGCAACATTGCCACCCTCTTTCAGGGAGCCAAATTTCATCAGCTCATCGTTACATTATCGGTTGCACTAAATGCTGGTCAACGTTTACCTTGGACTAACAACGTAAATAAATTGCATGCCATTAGCCCATGTGGTTGGATATGACACGTAAATCGTAGGCTGAAGGTTAAATTAAAATTAAATTCAAAGCCATTCCCCTTCGATTCTTAAAGTGCGGCAGCAATTTTTTAAAGCACTTTATAATTTAAGTATGTTTATCAGCAAAGTAAAATTAACCGACCGAGTGTCGATTGGCCTTCAGATGGCTGCCTGTAAACACTGTCCACTTGGTGCTAAAACGACCAATCATGTTCGTATGTGCCAGGGGCAAGCACGCCGCTGCATTGATGCGGCCAAATGGACGTTGACTGCCCCTCTTCATTCCACGGCGTAAATTTGCTCCTACATGGGCACGCTCAAATGAATACTTATGAATGCTCATTTCGTAAATCGCGAAAACTGAATTTTCAGCTAAATTTCACGAAATCGCCCACAAATATAACTAATAGGAGTGCTTTGCATTGGTGTTTGACAAGTACCGTGCTTCCACTTTATTATTGCCAAATACTGTTCAAAACTTCCGGGATATGAAACTACAAAAAAGTAGTTAAAAAGGACTTTCCATTTATCATGTACAAATGTACAATGTCATTGTCTTAAACATGTGCTGTCATGTGCATTAACTTTTACTGCCCTTTATTTTCATTTCCTTGTCAAAGTTATTCATGCTGGGATTTGATCTGTTTGAGTCCCCATTCTAAAAAGCAGAGAATGAGGTGAGTGATCAGGCAAAGTTAGCTTAATTTTGTCTTTTTATGTCACTTTTCACTCCTCATTACTCCAGTCATGAGCGTGCAAAAGATATAAATTTGTGGAACATTAGCAATCATCCGTCGGGTTTGTGAGACTGCAAAGCACAGAAGTAGTAAGCTACTTTATTTGACAAGGATTTAGGTACTTAGAATGACTTGAATATCAGGCGATTCACGCTTATTTTTTTCTTTTAGAAACCGTACCTTTCTTCCTATAGCAGAAACGACAAAGGCATATGGATATAATCAGCAGTATGGGGGTGCAAACTGTCAACGATGTGGCGAGAATTACTTCTAAAAGTTAAAAAATCTCGGAATACATGCATTCTAAATGTTATATTACTTCATTGAAAACGACTCCTATCAGCTATCAGAGGGTCATAAATTCAGTTGCAGCCCAAATTGACATAGCATTTGAAAATGTAATAGGGTAAAAACTAATTTGTGCGTAATTCATGAAGGAGCCACGCAATTATACAAAGGCCCAAAATGTCGTGGCCAACATCGACTGCTAATCAGAACAAATCACCGATTTCCCAGACCAGCAGAGTGAAGAGAAAAATCGTAAAGCGTAAAGTGTCTTACTTAAGGACGGGGTGAAATCCGGCAAATCGGTGTTAGGGTCCGCTTGATCAATAAAAAACATTTTAAGGGTTTAATCTGCCACGGCTGTTTTCATAGAAAAATCAAACTCTGGGTAAAGTAGCGGCAAAACTGCAGTAAAATTAAGTTTTGCATCTGGTCTTTCTCACAATGTGTGATTTTCACAAAAATCGGCTTAAATAAATAAGTAAGTTTACATAAAGTAACTGGCCTGAATGATCATTAGCGCATGCAGTGATTCTGTCTAGAAATCGAATAACTAATTCAAATTCAGTAATGCTACCTGTGGTTGAAAGACTTTCTTGTGTAGATGTTGGCTGAAGTCCAGAACCTGTAATTTTGAGAGACGGCTTAAGTGGTGGGAATTGTTACGTTGAATGAGCAGGTAGTGCAATGGGTAAACTAAGTACTGGTGGAGTGCAGGGGGTACTTCAAAAGTTGGTCGAATTTATACTGATTAGTGTAACGCTTGAATCTCTTTGTTAGGATTAAAATGGAACTAACTGGCTATATTCATTAGGGAGTCTGCATGTAGGAGGGGATGATGTCCTAGGACTCACATGATGCCTTTGAGTGGAGACAAAGGCTAAAGACAACCAGCAGCCAGCTTCTGTTCGTCCGCATCAGTGCAATGAGGGAGGGCTGCAGGCCATGTAATTGTGCAGCACATTCTTTTATGATTGGCCCATCCGGCACCAAGTGGGCAGCGTTTACGCGTAGTTCGGTGAAGGTTGTTCGACTGTCGATCTGTACGAGTCATGCAGATGATATTTATATTAGTGATTGCAACTTTCTCATATTTTCGAGGGTAATTTCTAGCCGCAGCATTCACAAAAATTACTTTGGCGCTGTTTTGAATGGCAAAGACAATTTATTATGTTACTCCGTGGAAAATAGTGAAATTGACAAATCACAGGAATCAACATTTTCTTAACTTTGAACTCACAACGTTAGGATTTAGATTAGTTATTCTGATTTTTACGTAATCTGTAGACAAGAGCAATTAGTTTCTGAGATACCTACCTAACGGAGGAAGTACCAGATGCTGTGATCTAGTTTTTAATCGCAAGTTAATAGCAGTCGACTTGTATTTGTGCCTTTGCTACTAATGTGCTAATAGAACAATAAAAAGTGTTGAGAAATTGCATATAAAAACCTAGTAATATGTTAACTATTTTTAATTAATGCAGCGAGGTTGCATATTTATGGCCTGCCTTTTCTGCAAACACATTAAAATTGCCACTAATGTAACGTCAGTAGACCGACAGATCTGCCTGGGGATGGAACAATAATACATTTGTTAACTTGTTAATTTCAACACCAACGTTTGTGCTAAATGTATGATTCTAAACAAATAATGTCAATTTTTTTTCATCTTTAAGCAGTACTAAGTAAGGGATGAAGCCGTAGCACTGACAAACCTTTTTGGGGTGCTAGCTAAGAAATAAAGGTGCACATTATTTACTTTTGCATAAAATCAGAGGAGTCCATAGCCTGAAATAAAATCAGCAATGCTTTTACAGGAAACAACATCTTATTTGTCAGAAAAGGATTTGGTAACATTCCAAATAGAATAATGGAGAAAAAATGACGAAAATATCCTACCAAGTCTACAAGGATCCAAACAATTTGAACTTGCCTTTGACTGATGATTTAGCAACTGCTGAACCAAAAATGAACGAAAGAACTTGAGAGATACTGCAATGAGTGGGATTGCTAGAGCCTTGTGCTAGTAACGTATAGGTTAAATCACTGGAGATCCATTCCAAAGGTGTCACTTTGTTGCTTATTTACTTCTCATTCTGTAATCCAATACCAGTAATTTTGCAATTTCAACCCCATTTTTGTAGTTGAGCTGTGTTTGTTAAATTAATTTCAGGAAGCAAATTTTCTTATCGATACTTCCACTCTCCATTCACAGGCTCATATACAGTGAAACCGCAAACGGCCGGTTAAATTAGCTGTAAATTGTTTCATAGTACACGTTGAGCGGATACTACGCCATCTTTAGAGCTAATACCTGCCCCGCTTCTCCGACTTAGCCTGTTCGCTCCGCACGTAGGGGATGATGTGTGCAAGTATCAAGATCAGAATTCCACCAGTTGTGCGCTTGTGGTTGCAAATTCGCTGCGATCGTAGAATTGGTTCTAATGGTCCTAAATACTTGCCACAGATTTCAGCCGATTTCAAAGAGTCAGCTGCGGCAGATGGTTTCATTATGTGCCTACCCTATCAATTAATAAATGTGATAGGTAGGTTGGCTGCTTCGGTTAAAATGGCAAAGACTAACAGGGAAAAAGGACCTAAAACCACTAAAGGAAGGGTTTAAGCTTCTAAATTACCCTCTCTTAGTTCAAAGAGGTACAATGGTGCTGAAAAGTACTGCTTTTAGTCTTTTTAAAATGAAGAGGCTTGTAAATCCTCCTAAGAGGATCAATTGGAAGGCAGGATAATGAGAGCAACCACAGTAAACCCATCGCTGATGGCGTATACTGAAATTGTTGCAACTGAAATGCCCGTTGTTGGATCTCAGTGGTACTGTGTATGGCTGTCTGCGTGAGTCTTGGCGTCCGCGTGTTGGTTGGTCTCTCACTTATCTGTGGTTTTGGGATTGTGAAAGCAATTTGAACAAACGCTGTCATGCCAAGTCAGCAAGGTGCTGTGTCTGCGTTGTAAAAGCCGTAGATATGAGCGGAGTAATGCTGATAGTTGAGGAATTGATTGACTGCTGCCGATAGACTAGTGGTCAGGAATATAGCTAATCTACCAGAGAGTAGTAGCGAATCAGCTAAGCCAATTTGAGCCTACAACTTAAGGGCCCCAAGTTGGGGGACACACCGTTAAGTGATACACCTCTTGATTTTGGAACTGAGGAGGATGCCTAATTACGAGGTGAGCTCAGCCGTGGCTTGGATTCGACTTGTGACTCGGAAGGAAGCCTACCAGAATTCGGAAAAAGAAGTGTCAGGAAAGCAAATTCTTACAATTACCTATATTTACGTCGCTTTTAATCCGCAGACATCTGCTCCTCCACTCATCGTATGTGCCGGCTAGTAGCAAACTTGTGCTACTGGATATAAACCGATGTAAGAGGTGTTAGTTCCATCTCATTACTGAACACATTATTTGATCAGTGATGAGAGAATCCGTGCACCGCTGTACTTTCCTTGGGACTTAAATGCACACCCAAAAAACGGTTGGCCAAGTAATATTTGAGGTATTACTTTACATTTACACAAACCGTCAGATAAGTTTTCTGTATGAATAAGGCAAATGCTTGACCATAGGGCAATCAATCGATGTCAGACTACAGAACTTGGACTGTCTGTCTCGATACTCAATAGTCGCCGATATCGTCCTTGTCATGACAGTATAGCGACGCTGCCATCGCGAGATGACATGCTGTTTTGGATTATCTGTTGGTAGTTATGCACTATCCACACAACGTCGAGTTGTGGGTGCCTTCAACTAACGATTCAAGTCAATGAGGGTACTGTTCTGAGGAAATGGCGATATTTGTTGGACTTTTGGCAATAATAAAATTGTGAAATGTTGAATTCGGATGAAACAAATTTTTATACGGGTACGTTCACCACTCTGCTCTGCTGTCTTCGATAGCTGGTTGACTCTTTTGTTGGTTAGGGCAGCTGCAGTGGCACGAGGCAGGTCACCTACTTGCAGGATAGTGCCAAGCCATACTGTGTTAAATGTGAATCCACTAATTCAAAAATTGTTAGTTTTGCTTTCTTTAAAAGCGGCTATTCATCTTGAGTTATTGGAGGATGATGTCTCAATTCAGTCGGTCTCGCCCTACTTTGATCAGGTCTTCATCCTGTCACCGCAGCCCTACAATGAAACCGATAAAAATTTACACAACTGCGTGTAATTAAACTAGAATTTTCGAGAATAACTCGTAATTTGCAAACAACAGGGGTTTAAATCTTGGATACTTTGCTTTGGTGCTCCCAGCTTTGCTGACCTTATCGCTATAGGTTTAAGGGAACAAAGTATTTTTTTAAAAATACAGGCCGTTATACCAACCTGACCGTTAAATGGTTAATCAAAAGGCTTGTGAATAGTATAAGTTCGTCCAATTCCATCGCTTTGAGCTAAACCAAGTTTAAATAATAATTGTGGCATTCTACGGCATATTTTGCCCTTTGTTCTCTGAAGATTATTTAGTTTCTTTCTTAAACTTGCCTAGATTGGGTTTGATAAGTTTGGATTTAAGTTTGCTTTTGTTTTTGTGGAAATGAAAATTTTACTTAACTTTCTGTTAATTTTGAGCTGCCAAGATTGAGTAATGCGATTTTAGTAATTATCCATTGCAATCCGTTAATGACTTACTTTATTGTTAGCTCTCTTTTTCAAGAAACTCTACTGTTTTCTTGAATGTTTGATTAACAATTAAACTAAGTTGTCCTTATATTTCTCATGTATATTTTGGCCTTAAGACGATTAAAAGAAGTGCAATTTATATGTTCTTCTAAATTGGTCACACTTTTTTGCACGAAGAGGACTTTCTGTTTAATTACCTTTTCTTTCGTTCCGCCCTGTGGTTGTTGTTGCCACCAGTCTGCTGGCTAATTGTCCGCCTCATGTCCAATTTATCGCAGGCACCATCATCCTTTTGCAGTTAATGTGACATTTGTTAGTAAGTCATTTGTAAGTTTCCTTGCAGGATTGCTGCGTCTCAACGTAAGAGCGTTTGGAGGGAAAATGACGTAGCTAGAAAGTCTTGAAGATAGGTAATTTGAATCCTTAGAAAGAGTTCATCATGCTGACGGATTAAATTTTGCAGTTTGCACGCAGAAACCTGCTGGCACACCAGTATTATAATGGTGTGTGAGGAAAATGTTTATTATAGTCGTTCAAAGCAACAGAGCAGTCTATCTCCTTTGGGTAGCTTTATTTGCTTTTATTAATTCAGTATTCAGCCTGTCATCGAAAAGCATATTTAAATAACCCCATACATGCTATTGCTTTTAATTCAATGCGTGCGAGGTATCACTTGGATTGCTTTGGTTACGATGAACATTTGGAGTGTAGGCCAGTTACTTGCCTGAAGTTGCCTTGATGGAATACCTCAAAGACGCTACCAAGACGACGCCTATTTGCGCAAATAATTGCTTTCCACTTCTCTTAAGCACCACCGCCGACACACTTTTGTTTGATTTAATATATAAGCCATTAGAACTTGATTGGTATTTAAAATGGCGCCCAATCGCCTACAATGCCAGCCACCAAAATACCCATCCAAATAAAGAAATACTCAAAAAATGTTACTGAGCGCCATTTAGATTCAACTTGATCTGACGTTTCCACAAGCACGCGCGTTCACAGATAAAATTCAGGAACATTGGCACCAGCAGAGTTGATTAACACTGATGGGGACTTCATTTTGATTTTCTGGATGAGATTTTGCGCCTGTAAGTCTTCTTTGCTTTGCTACTACCTTAATGCTGCAAAGTAGGTCTGATTAGGTTACATTAATCCAGTAGAAAATTTGAGATAATATTGCAAATTTGCATTATCGAGACCTTTCTACAAACACGGTACTAACTTTGTAGAGATATTTTTGCTAGCTCACGGCTAATATCCTTCCACTGCTAACGTCTTTCCTGCATATCCAGGAATCGGGGCAGACTGTAACAGACTCTAATTCATAGCATGTGAACTGATTCCATTTCACTTAAGTTCGTCACCCAGGGTTAAATATCCTTTAGGGCTGGCACTACTGCCCGCTAATAGTATAACTGAAGTGAATGTAGATTTTCGACATGCAGCAGGGGCTGCGACTACTTACGTTGCCAAGAGGCCAGCTTACCTCCTAAAGGTGCAGTAGTCAAGATGCAGCGCTGCTCTACAAAAGTAGGGAGCCGACCATATATGTAGCTTCATTTTATTTTATGCATATATGTGCCTAAAATGCATGCTTAGCTCAATCGAAATCGTACATATTACTACTTTGCGCAACACTTTTAATAGTCTATCTGAACGACTTTGCCTGTGTATTTGTGTTTAGCTTCTCGTATGGTGGTGGGTTCCTTCAGTATTGATTCCCTGGCATCACCACCTAATAGCAGAGATCGAGTTTTTAGAAAAATTTTCTCTTCCCTTTTGTAACTTTGGATGATAAACATAGACTGCATGTATGGTTGCGCACGTTTCTGTAAGGCGGTTTAGAGTTTCCACGGAATCCAGGAATTCTACACCTTTCCAGAAGAAAATCGGTGCATTTTGGGCTAAGGATGAGCTATGATGCCATCTTGGTCCTTTGTTTATTCATCCATTCATTGACATACGTGTCTCAATGCAATCGTCTAGCTCGGAGGCCAAATTTTTTGTTTTGTCTCGGTTTGTGGTATTTATTAGCATGACCAGATCCGCCGTAAGAGATAAATGTGCAAGATTTGAAGAAAAATTGAACTTCAAGTTGGACAATGAGGGCTAAAATATAAGGATTTTGCAACCTGCGGTGTCGTTGAAGAAAGAAAACAGTTTTTCACGCATTGAAATTTGAGCTTAAGTAGAAAGTTTTATCATTCTTTGAGACCGCTATTTGAGTTTCTGTTTTTTTTCATCTATCCTACTAATGTGTTGGTCACAAGCTGGTTCCTACTCATAAATCGCCTTTTGCTATGCTTTGTAAGGTTTTGGTGCCCTATTTTAATAGCGGAAGTTTTTGACCTCATTTTCCGTACCCCACTGTTTTCTTACTTTATTTATTTAATTTTTGAATTTTGGGCGAAATTTTATTATAAACACTTAAAAGGAGTCGCAGCGACAAGAGAGTTGATGCAGGCGTCTTGATGCTGCACGTTTAGCTCTTTTTAAACTGACTCCAAGAACCCTTGTGACCACTTTTCTCTGCCGACAATTAAAGTACATTCTGATACCTCTCAGGAACGCTCTTAAATCAAAAATGGGAACCTGTATGAAGGCAAATTGATGTTGACATCCTCTTTTTGAACAGCAGTTGTAAGAGTCCGCTTCTGAAGGCTTGGCCGAAGCTGCGCGGTATGCATGCTTCATAGAATTGCTTGTGTAGAGACAGAGCCGTTCACTGAGAAAGAGCACTCCGTAAAAAAGGTAGATGGCATGTTTTACAGGGCTCCAATATTACCGATAGAACCACTAACGTTGAAATACAGCCTCCTTGGATCGTAGGTTAAATGCTGTCGATCTTAGTCAAAATGCTGCAATCCTTGGTGTCTCCGCTTTGTTCGATCATCAATTTCACGGCTAGGAACGAAAAGGCGGCAGCGCAGAGTTGAAGGAGACATTGTGCTGAAGCACGCTCTTTGAGTGGCAAATTCAAAGGAGCGATGGTGTCCATTGCGGCCACAAAACTGGCGTTTAAATTCCCGCTGCTGTGTAATTACAATGCTACCAAACATTGTACACTGCAAAATATGTCTTCCGACTTGGAGCTGGTAGACACCAACATAGGAGATTAAGGATACCTCTTTTAACTTCCCTTCAGTACTGCAGCTAAATGCGATCATAAGTTCCAATTTTAGGTTCTTTTATCATCCTTAACTTCTCACATGATTTAGAGGCCTGAGAGTAAAAAGTTGGACTGCCAATGATTGTTAAGACTGTCGAAGACTTGTGCAGAATGGTGGAGCTTTCCTCTAGAGAATCTAAAAATAAAAGCCAGTACACTAATTTAAGCAACTATGATTTCTGCTGGATACGGTTATTATGAGTTTAATTAACTTTTTGTCTTTTACGTACATTAATCTGTGGGAAATCGCATTAGTGCAAATTCTTTTAAAGCAATAGTATTTTATTGACGGGCACCGGGCCCTCCAATTACCCTTTGTAGAAATTGCTACTCTTCCCTCGTGACTTGGCTTTGAATCAGGTTTATGACAATACCACAGTGAGGACAGGAAAGAACGGTTTGCTTAAACAGGCTTCGGTCATAGATCTTTCTCATGACCCTACATAAGAATTCTTCATTTCACTTAGTTTCCTTTTAAAAAGACTACGGCAGTAGACTAAAGGATTAAAGAGGTTTGTCATATCTTATGACTTCTTAAAATAAGTTTAAGCAGTCCCTCCTTGGCATTTGATACCTCCTGCCCCTAAGTTATTTTCTGCACATCAATTGACGTTACAACATCTAAAATAACTTTCAAAGCTATATGATGGAAACGGTTAGTGCACAAACAACGAGGAAATTATTTAAATATGCCGAAAGCCCTAATATGCCATTTAAATAACCTTAACATATAAAAAGGTCAGCATGGATTCCATTACTGCAGTGGTGAGGCTGATTTTGCCAAAACACTAGATAAACATTAACTAGAAAGCTTAATCACATTTTTTAATCACCCGAGAGGTATTTCTATTTTTAAGTAAAATTTAGCATGCTTTAACTTCTACTCTAACAGCACTTGCTATGTCCAACATAATATCTACGAAGTTTGAAGGTCCTGATATGATCTTGGTCATCATCCGCCCTAAAGTGATTCAATAATTCAGAAGATGCAAAACATTGCTAATTTCGCGATTAGAGAAAGTTACTGAGCACTTAAAACATCCAGTTGGACATAGCGTAAATGTATGAAGGAAAACCATTGGCAGCTATTCGATCCAGAAAAAGTTTCAGGCTATCCCGGACGGAGTCTTTCAAGGTGTGAATCACTCATAAGACCAATTGAGGTCTGCGTCAAATGAGGGCCAGATGCCTTCGCATTTTGAGATGAATAGGCAGATCGATTGCACTTCTGTGACTTTTGGTTTGCAACGCACTGTCAGCGTGTTGGGGAAGTGAAGGAGATAGCGACCATCTTGGCGAACACGAAGTCGGGCAAACGCTCACATCGATTGGCTATTTCAAAACGCGTTGTTTAACTCACTTCGCCACAGGAAATGCCGTGTGGTAGGTCGTTTTGCACTTTCTTTACCATGCACTTCGCACATTTGAATGATTTTAATTTCTCTTTGAGAAAATTGCAACCGCCCGCATAAAGCGATCCATAGTATGCAACTAACTTGGCGAAAAGCTAAAGTTATTAAATAATTAGCAGTGTATGAACTGCGAATAGGCTAATTTTCTAGATTGATGCGAAAAACAGAAGTGATTTTAAAAAATTCATTTACGACAAAAAAATTCTGAACCAAGGTTGAGGCAATCTACAATTTACTACCGAATTAGGTACTACTGCTAATCACCAGCATCAACCCAGTTTATGCTCGGAAGAGCAACCGATTATCCAAGCTTAATTCATTTAGTTCGTAATAATTTTCTGGCGTTTTAACTAAGCTGGATGAGAATATCAAACTCTGAGATGGTGGCGAGTGGTGGATAGGTCAAGTTTTGGTCTGAGGATTGATAAGAATGTTTTGGCTATTATCAGGTCACAGGAAAGTGCCACAACCCTTTTCAAAACTTTGCAAGCACAAGGGCTTGCCGTGCGGTCAGCTAATGCGAGATGATCCCGTAATTCCGGAGACGGTAATTTGATGACTAAGAAAATATGATGGACCAGATATCTAAATCAATTAAAAAATCAACGTTTAAGGCTCATGCACAATAATTTTTACCCGCTCTTTTAAATAATTCAGCTAATCTTTGTTGTATGGAGTGTCAATTCTATCAGGGGTAGCTGATCATCGAAGTCGGTACACATAATACCAACAGTGTAAGAATCAGAAATGGACCTCGCTCGATGATTTTGTTAATTCTGCAGATATCAGCAATAAAGGAACTTTTACGCGATGTGTCGGATACTGACACAGACTACAGACTTCCAAAAACTTTGACCACCTTAAGGTAACAAAAGGTTAACAATTTTGTCTTTACAAGAAACAGCTTAATAAGTAACGTGTACGCTTTTATTGCCTTGTAAATACTTCAAAGCAAATAAAATATGACTTTACTTTTTTATGCATAAAGAGTAGCACAGCACTAATCAATCATGCTCCAACTTTATGAAAATATTTTCATTCGATGAAACCTTGCTACTGAGATTGAAATTAACCAACGTTTGAACGCGTATTTTTACAGCGGTGACCTTATGCTCTTTACACCGTCCACTGTTAAACCAAAAGGCTACCAACCGGTAACGGCAAAAGAACTTTTATTTCTGGCCGAGGGCTGGGTCAGTTTAAGAAAGGCAAGCGAAATTTGTAGCCACCCATTTTTGTAAGCACACTATTGTGTGGTGTAAGATGGCAAATTATTCAGGGCCTATCGTTATCCATTCTTAGTTAAAAAGGACTTGCTGACCATTTTAGGAAACCTGGAGAAGACACGAGCTCTACAAAACAGATGCAGGAACTGCGGCGTACATCGGTATGATGAAGCAAAACATAGAGTGAGTTTATCGATAAAAATCGCTATCGCTATTCACCTCAGATTATCCAAAAGTAGCATTTATTATTTGAAACAAATATTTAACCAGAATGTGTTTCAGGTTCCCGGACCACTGGATGGCTGATGCTAGGGATTTCATTCCACCTAAAGCTATTCTTGAAGGCCTTAGTCTATCGGAGTATATTTTTGGTAAATGTCACAAAACGTAAGTCATTGGAACTCTGCCTTTGGTTCAACATATTCTAATGGGTCAAATCAATAATTGGGATTGTGGTGTGGTTAACACTCTTTCATTGGTATTCTTAGAAAAAAGGAATTCCTGCGAGATCATGCTGAGGCAAGTTCTGCTGTTTTTGATCGAATTTTTATAATTACAATCCTCTATTTGAACTAGAGGTTTTATAACTTCCCTATAGGTCAAGGAACGTTTAAAGTACCCGACATGGATGAGCCCTTGTGGTGCAAGTTCGCCTTAACTGGGGTCAATAATCTTAATGCTATGAGTGATTTTCATTTAATTTTTCAATCATTGTAGACTCCTTCATTTCGACCCCCAGCACAATCGTTAGAAGTACCCAAGGTACGACCTCATAAAGTGTTGCTAAAATCAAACATAATTGAACATTCCAGAACGAGGAAGCGAAGATTGGTTTGGTACGTTCTAAAAATAAGAAAGGGATAGTGCAATATTATCGCTTGATACGTGATTCGCTAAATGAGCATTTTTGACAGAAGTGACTACCTTAAAAAATTTCCTGCGCTCTGCAAATTATGAAAAATACTTGTTAGCTATTACGCACTTCATTAACTTGATAAGGTGAAATATTTATTTTATGCTGTTAATAACTAAAATTGGACATTTACAATTCTCTTACTGTATCGTCCTTATTATTTGCAAAGTAGCAAATTAGTATTGCGAAAAAGGACATGTGTTATAATGAACTTAAGTAAAGGATATAGCTTTATTTTAGGTCAAATAGAAATTCATCAAACCAATATATTTTGAAAAATGGAACCTCAGGTACAGTGATTTTAAAACTTTTAAAAAATTGTAGTCAAAAAATTAATGCGTTAAGGGGGATTACTTACCTAGGCTTTTCACCAGAAAATGCCATCATTAATAACAGTTCACTCTTGTTAGAGATAGGTTGGGAACTGGAGTATTTAATGGAAGGTGGCAGTAAATCTAAAGTAAAATAAATTGATTTTGACCAGACTATCTTTAAATGCGAAGGGAATTAAATACGGAAAATAAGGTAACTAGCGGTCGGATGTGAAGTTGGGAAAGAAGACTCATATTCGGCTCCCTGAGATATTCCTGAAGGCTAAAGGAGGCATACCACTCGCGTTGGAAATGCATCGTTGACATTTGAGAGGGATTGGGGCAATCGGCATGGACTATGGAGCGGCCGTGGGGCGCAGTTAACCTGACGAAGGGCCTTAAGTGACGCACTAACAAAGTAGAGAGCTGAGCTAACGATTTAACGCGTTACACGTTTTAGACCATTTTCCCAAAAGCTAAGTCCTCTTTCGCTTGCGTTGCCTCTAGTGTGATGTAATTAAATGCACTGCCAGTGAAATAAGTTGCCTATGCATGTTCACCTATTAGCAAAGTGTAAAACAGTTCCTTTATACAAATTACTTCTTAATTGCATATTTTTAGGACGGCCTGGATCTCCTGTAGATTTTACTTCTGCTTCGTAAGTCATTCGACCATATTCACTTATATGAAGGGATTTCTATGGGCATCCATAAGGGAATATTATAAAAAGTGCAATCACAGCATAAAAAATGAAGAATTTTGTCCTTTTTAAGAATAACCTATTGTATTCTATAAAGAAGTTGGCGTAGGGTAATTAACTTGTAATTTTTCTTTCATTTGCAAACAAATAACTCGCTTATTCATGTAGATGACGACACAATAATCCTGCGATTTTAATTTTTTTCTGCGAGGTATCTCCAGAAACCTCCTCGGGGAAAACCTCTTCAGCTACCCCCAATGTCGTCAAATGACGAAAGAGGTATTAAATTTGCCTGAAAAATAATGCCTCAACTAGCCCAAACTTATTGGGACATATGCAGATTTCGCATTTAACAGTATAATACAAAGACGCCCTTCGCTACCGACGCATGGGGCAGTTATACGTGCACCACTTAGTGTTTCCGAATCCCAATTTACGTTTTTCTGTTTATTCGTTGTCGTCGTGAATATGTGGTTTCATGGTGACGAACACGATCTAAACTCTTTTCCTAATGTAGATAAAACTGCACTTACACACCTCGGTGCCCGCTGTCAAGATTGCTCTTACTTTTCCACAACTGATTCGTACGTTTTTTTAAAATATCTCTTTAAAGCAGGTTTTGACTTACTAAGAAACGAATGTTTTATCTACCTAATCTTAAGCAAAATGAAAAAGCTTTCTATCAAGGACCTTTAATTGGCAGATGAGTGTTTTTAAGTATTAAGTATTACCTCCCATTTAACATTATATAATTACATGCAGAACTTAATTACAGAAGCCATGGATAAGAGTAAAAAGCTTAGCACATTTAGTTCTGAGGGAAGGAATCGAGAAAAACATTGTGAAGATCAATTAGGCATTAAGATTTATGCCCACAATGAATAGGCACCAGTCACTGCCTCATGCGCCTTCTGCACAATGTCTAACGGATTCAAACAAAGACGAAGGAGTAAAATCATCGCACTTCCAGGAATTGGGAGCCAATCGAACTTCGTCAGCCCTCTGTCGCCAGCAGGTCAACGATAATGCAGCGATGAACTTGGAAAATATACGCCCATCCTCGTCGAGGTCATCCCCATCTGGAACGAGACTTCGACGTGGACGGCATCGGCGACGTGGAAGAGGGGATCTAAAACGGGATCCACATTAAACGCGAAAGGTGATAAGGAAAGGACTTGCGTTGCTGGTGGGTTAATTGATACCTAAATGAAAAGCGATAAATACCGGTTGACAACTTAAAAAACAAAGGGACGTACTTGAGGAAATAGAAAGCTTACGGTGGCGCTGTCATTCCAAATTTTTTGTTCATAAATGCTTACAAAAGTCGTTAATGTTTCCTTCATGTAAAGCTTTTGTGTGAAACGGATAATGTGTGATCCATTTAGGGTCGTGCCTTGTTACTGCAGACCGCTTTAAATATCTGAGTGTCTTAGTTCTTTTTTAAATGAAGTGATATTGGCAAATAAAAACATGTTTTAATTCTCTATTACGGAAAACTGATAACGGTTTCACTCCTTACATGTAACACTGAAAATGCAAAATCGCAATTTCGCCTATTGCTACTTAATTCTAGCAAGAATCGTGCATCTTATATACCTTTTGCTGCTTTTCTCTGTCAGTAAAAGCCTTACTGCTTTATTCAATTTTCTACCAAGGTACCGGTTAAGAAGCTAAAATTTCTGCTTTAAATCTTTTTTTTCTAAGGCTCAAGTGGTTCAACCAAAGTGGAGTGAGTTCCCTTTTTCCATTTGTTCATCTTGTAAAAATCGCTTTTATTTTTAGGTTTCAGGTAATGATGTTGGTGAATTATAATTAATATATTCATGTTTCCATATTTTAAACGTTTTGGTTTGAGTTTCTGCAAGGGAAGTACATTAAAGCCCTCGTTAAAACTGCTTGCTTGATCGGATAGGACATCTCACCCGGGACACGAGGCAAAGCCAAGGTGAGCCTAGGCTTGGTGAAAAACACTTTCAAGGGTGGTTTACAATTTGAGAATAGATTAATACCATTGTGAGCAGTTGATCGTAATCTTCGAAGCTATTTGACGATTTTGAACTCTGTAAATCAAGACTGACTTCACGTTGATGACCTTTCTAACTTAGTTTTGTGGTGCGCGCCAAGGCATTTACAGTGGTTTATAGAGGAAAGGAAACAAAACGTTCAAATAAGAGAGTAAAAGCTTAACCACATGATGATACACTAAAGCGATACTATGATTTATCCAAATTTTTCACCGCTTATTGCAGACACCGCAGTATAAATGTAATACGCCATGGCCTATACGATAAAATATGCATAATCTTTCAGGCTGTGCCTGCATTGAGAAGACTTTAATTTTTCTGAGGAATTAAATGCACAAGGAAGTTGGAACAAATGACAATTTAAAAGCTACATTTACGCTCTTTAAACACCATCTTCTGATTGCAGCGTAGGGAAGGAATTGGAATGGGTCTTTTGGACGTATTTCGAACTGGCGTAGAAGTTAGAAAGTCTGTTTGAACTAAAAGTTGGGCCTAAAAATGAATTTGGCAGTAAACAACAGGCTAATTTGCAACAAATTAGCAAAGTGCAGGAATTTTTTAAGTTAAGGGCAAATTTTTAAATAAATGCTTTGGTTATATTTTTAGAATAATGCTCAGGGACTTGATTTAGAGGTGCACATAACCACAAAATAGTTTCCTTCATTGCATCATCCTTATAAAACTCAAATTTAAAAAATTTTGCGCTCTGAGTTTTTGGAAGCTCGTCTAAAGGCTGTCAATGATCTGAAGTTGGAGGCCACTGCGACGTTGCAGCGGGTTAAGTTTATGCTGGAGAAGCTTTGCGAGAAGCGCGTGGAAGAGTTCAAACGCTATCAAGTGCGCGAATACAACATCCGATGGCGGGTGAGAAAAAGGAGTGAATAACATCGTAAAACTATTTTTTAAGAGGTCTATCTCTTGGTCTTTTAGAGTGTTCTGATTAATCCTTCCATGTTTGACCTGACTCTATGAATTGTGCAATGTCAATTTTACGCAATTCATAGCGCTCAAATGATTTTGTTCTTAGATTAATTTATAAAGGAGGAATTTTTCAAATTTGAGTTGCATATAAATATGCGCTACGACAATGAGACTGTTCTGGTATTCCAGCTCCTTGACCAGTCGAAATCCACATTTTTCCGCAAACTAAGATGTGCCTTTTGAGTCATATTTTGTTACCGTACTAAGGGATTTGCAATTCTATTTTCTGCTAATCTAAGTCACGTACTCCAATTACTCTCCCAAATGAAGTTATCGCCAAGTTGTACTTATAAATGTCTGTATTTGGTTAGGCATCTGAGGCAGAATTCGCAAGCATTTGTAAAATTCATCAGGAACTTTAGAGAATTTCCTTTGCAAAAATGCATTTATCAGACTTCTTAGCCTCTCCCGACTCGTAATTTTCTTTTCCATTGGCGTGCCGGTCATGCTTGTTTTTTCATAAAGCAAGGTAGAGTGAAGGAGTGCATTGCTTCATAGTGGTCCATGATGGAATCCAATCCTTGTTTTGTTAGACGGTTGGTTTGACAAAGTGTCGGAGAATGGCATTAACATTCTCTCATTTATTTGTATTTTAAGTGGGATTTGTAGTTTCATCTCTCTACCAAACAATATCCAATAAAATATGGACACGAAATGCAGTACATCTTTCTTAGCCGAGCCATCAAAAAGGGGAGATTATTTAAATGATTTTTCTTTGCAACTATATCAACTAGACGAAAAAAAGAGCAACTTCGTGTTTGCTCCTATTAGTTACTACTTCTTTCATTAAAATGGAAGATGGGGAAAATTGGATGAGTTTTGTCTAATTGTAATTTACCAACTGCCCTTGTAATCAACGTTCACAACGTTTGAAAATATACAAAGGTAATAGCTTGAAAAATTGCTGAGCATTTAGTGAAAGCATTTTTTGCTATTTTAAGCCAACCAGATTGCATACCCACCCCGACGTCATAAAACCAAGCATGGATATTTTTAGTTGCGACTACGTCAACTGGAAAACTTTCGCAAATTTCGCCTACTTACTCCAAGTCGCCTCTTCCCCGGTCTAACTTGTTCTACTCGTCGCTCGGCTTCTCCACTTTTACACGTTCAGCCGCCTTCCTCGCCACCTTTGTCACCGACACCACCGTTGTTGCCATCATTGAGTGCTAGGCGAGCTATTCGCTCGCGATCGGCATCGCCTTGTCATCTCCCCCTTTCTCGGAACAGGAGATGGCCCGGCTCACTCATGCATCGATGGCAGCGCCCACTGAAGCATCATTGTCTCGTTAACGCCGATGGACTATTAACAGCGAGTGGTGCTCCATTCCAGCTGTCTAAGAGGGAGCTGGAAACGATTATTGCATGGGAGAAGGAGGAATGTGAAAGGTCTGTTGAAAGGACTCGAGCCGTTACAGCAATATTACCAGATAATTCTAATGCATTCACTTGATGACTTTAAATGTAAATAAGCACATGTTTGTTGAAACTAGAGGTTATGCAGTCAGTAAATATGGGTTACTTGCATACAAATTGCTGGGTAAATAGAAATTAAGGGACTAGGGTGGTGAGGATGGGTCTATGAATTAAGCTGATGGCTCCTGAAATGTAGCTTAAGTTCTTTTGTTGCCCTGCAAAATGAATTTTTGCATTCCCCTCTGATTACTATGCAGTATCTGGCTAAATTTCCTCTGACCATTTCCAATGGTTTTGGGTGTAAAGCTAAACCTTTTAATAGTAGTTCAATTTTAAGTACGTTTACAATTTAAAGAGGTGCAGCCCACCCTGCGTGTTGAACGATTCTGTCCAAATAAATAATGCTGAATGATTTTGATATTGGAGGGTTTTGCTAAGTAAATGTGATTTTAAAATGCCGCAATGCATCAAAAGAACCAGAGATAGATTCGCGTTTTTCTTTAACATCAGGTTAAAGAAGGTGATGACTTTCCGGATGTCAGTAGAGGAGGAGGCGCGAAACCAGACTATGAAACCATTTTACGAACTACTCAGCGTATTAAACGACCGATCCGGTGAAGTTTCACAGGACATATCTTTTCTTAACAACACCAAGAGCAATCCCTTGGCCTTCGGAAAAGCGTAAGTTAACACGAAAACTCGTTGCTTGCATTACATCCTCGGTTTTCTTATTTGCGCTTCATACCGCTCCTAATACCGCATCAAAATTTGCAGGTGCTGGGGAGAATCATTGCATTATAATGCTTTAGATTGAGGACTGAAAGGCAATGGACTTTAACAAACTGGCCTTAATTCATGGTTACTTAGCTTTTTGGGAAGATCTGCATTCAAACTACTAGTGAATTAAAATTATTATCACACTGGTGTCATCAAACTGCGACTGTTATGCATAGAGTGAACTCTTTCCTTAACATTTTACTCCTCGGATGCAGTTAAATTCCCTCGAAAAAAGGAAAAATTCGCGATGTTTAATTTATTAGTAGATATGGGGTTCACCAAGAGCTTGTCAGTTCCTTTCCAGCCTCTTTGATTTATGGTACAACCTATACCTTCTGATATTCGTGAAAATTGCACTGCACTTTGCCTACCCGATTTAAAGAATTAGTCGCTAATAGCTCCGCATTATGCAAACCATCCATCTTATTACTATAAGCCCTC